>CM066999.1:41163265-43663265 GCA_033977485.1 Hydrangea macrophylla
CTAGAATTAATGCAGATATGTATGTATAATCTCTCGTTTTTTCTAATATATATCTACCTTGAATAATGCTATGATTTCCATTTTTTTTAATCACAAATATAATTCTCAACACGTGTGGCAGTAAGATCACTTTCAACAATATTGGGACCACTTGAACATCCTCTAATGAAAATCAAGTGAGTCCACTGTTGTGTGCGTTAGGAGTCACATTTGGTAGTATCACTTTCAACATTGGTAGGACCACTTTAACATCCTCCAATAAAGTAAGACCAGTTAAATTTTGATTGGAAGTTGTTTACCTAGCCCTACTGCCACATCATTTGGGAAGCACTTTTGGGATAGAAATTTGGGAAACATAGCATTACTCTAAAATGACTAGTACATCCAACGCGCCCATTTTTATGAGTAATGCTATGCTTTCTAAATGATGTGACAGTGTGGCCAAGTCTAGTACAATAGGACCAGTGAAACTACTACAATTTCTCTCAAAATAGTCCCACATGGGGATGAAATGTTAAAATTTTCCACACATATGAGAGTTAAGTGTCAAAATTATCCTCACATAGGTAGCTAACTCCAAAAGTAGGCCCCCAAAGGGATTCAATGTTAAAAATTAGACCCAGATAGGTGGGTTAAATGGTAGTGTTATCTCCACATAGGGGATTAACCCCACAATTAACCTCATAAAGGAGGTTAAGTGATAATATTTTTGGCCAATTTTAGAATTTTCATTAGTTTTGAAGAAAATTTTAGGGTGTGTTTGATAACCCAATGAAGTATTGAAAATGAAAATTTTTAGCACTAAATTTTTTTCAGTGCATTTGATAATGGACCACTTAATTGAAAAAGCAGTCAAAAATCCACTAAGAACGTTAAGTGAAAATTTTTTGTTGAAAATAATCACTGAATGCAGCCTATTTTAGTTCTTGACACACTGTTTTTAGTTTTGCTAATACAAATCACTTAAAATTTTCAGCACTGAAATTCAGTACTTAATTTTCAGTTTTATCAAACGCACCCTTAATAGTTTCACTTTAGTCTAAAATCACAAGGGGTTAAGTGTCCACTCACTACGGGGTTAAGACATTAAGTGTCCACTCCCTACAACAAAAATGGCTTAAGAAGACATTTATTTTGAGACAAAAAATTAATGTGTTGGTTCGGGTCTGACTACAATTGGTACCTAATTTTTTCCTCGAAAATTACTTCCCCCCAAAATTGATGTCTCTCATGTGCGCCTAATTTCTCACACACATCTCAAGGGAAGAGAGCGAGAAAGAGAAAGAGATGGGCGACTCCGACAAAGTGACAGGCCAACGCCACTATTGCTCCCCGACCCCTCACCGCCGCTTGCCTCGCCTGGGCTTGCCTCAACTTACCTCGTCGTCCCTCTACTAGATCTAATTTGAAGATCTTTACATAAAGAGGTAAAGCATTTTTCCACCAGATCTAATTTGAAGACTCTAGCTCTGTGATTTCACTTCTATACCCTAGGTTAGCACTGTGATTTCACTCTCTTCTCAATCAACACTTTGAGTCCATTCTCTGCTATAAAACCCTAGGATATATCATTATGTATTCTATTTCAGGGATCAAGCTTCGAAGAGTATGGGTTTGATCAACACGGGCCACAATTGCAAACACCATCCACCATTGCACCACTGGCCATTGCTCTCTCTCTCTCTCTCTAGGATCCTCTCTCTCAGATCTAAAATGTAAGGAATTATTTTTGGCTATTTTTCTTTCTTTTCGGATTAATTGTTTATGTTCTGCGGTTAAGTTGCATAGCAATTTTGAGTGGAAATTAGGGATTATTGGAGTCGATTAATTCATTGTAATGCGTTTGGGTATGGGTTCACAACTACACATAGCATGGGTTTATATTCTGAATAATTTGGTATGTGTTGATTAGGCTCATGTATGCCCTTTTTTTCCCTTGCATCCAAAACAATCTTTTGCCTTCATTTACAAAGCCCTAAACTAGGGGAAAAAGTTTTCCACAAAACATTGGAAATCGCACACTATTGGCTACTCTCATTTATTTTGTTGATAAGAATCCATATAAATATATATTAATCATGTAATCAGGAAGTTGGATGAGATTTAAGTAGAATAGTATTGCTTCATGTATGTTAAAGTAACTCTAGAAAATTTTTAATTCATTTTGTTTTAAAAATGTGCAAAGTAGGTTACATGAGTAGCTAGATTGCCCAATTTGTTAAAAAAAAATAAAAAGAGAGTTAATGATGTGTTCTCTGCTGAATTTATTAACACTTGATAGCCCAAGTTTTCTTTAGCATGTTCTGAAACATTGAATGGGACATGATTACCAATGTTTGCATAAATTGGACTAAACTTGGGGATTAGTTAGAACTTAAGGGACATGATTACCAATGTTCAAGGCCACATGGTTACCTTTGTCCAATAGTTAGACTTAATTTGTTGCCAAACCCTCCACTATGAAATTGAAAATTTGAATCCAAAGTTATTCAGAGTAATGCTATCCTTTGCTAATCATGTGGACAATGGTCTATTGAGTTTTACAGGTGCCCAATTTGGAATTTACAAAATGGTTTAATGCTGGTTAAATTTTCAAACATGCTTTATTTATATTTTCTCTTTTTATATCTTCCAAGTGGGTTGGCTGATGTTGATTATTTCATATATTCTCTTTTTATATCTTTAAAGTGGGTTACCTTCAAGTAGCTTTCATGATAGCTAGACATTTGGGTTTGCTTCTTTGATAATGCTATCCTTTGCAGTTAATTGATTCCTTCATTTTTTTTTCGCATTTCTTGAGGACGTATTTTATACCCTTAAGTCATCTTTAATTTGATAAGATCATCTTGAATAGACAAGAATAACCTCTCCTTTCAGGATTTCTCTATAAATATAAACCCATTTCAAGAAAGAGAGAGAAGTTGGCTAATCTTGGGTAAGAAATTTGAAGAATTTATAGAAAAAAAACTTTGAGAAAAGGTGAGATACAATCCGAGTTTCTTTCCTGAGAAATTCAGTATTTCAAGATCTAAAGTTAACAATTCAAAGAATTTGAGGAGATCAAGAGGAAGAAAAAGAGAAAAGAAGAAAAAACTTGAAGAGCAGAAGTGAAGTGGACTTGAAGATTGATCCAGTTCAATCAAAATCCTTGTGAATCTCAGTATTCCCAAAGATAATCCTCTCATCTAGTGTGTTATATTGTCATAATTCAATCATAATTCTTAGAATTTTAGGATCCTTTTACACAATTTAAAAAAGTCTTTTCTAACCTCATTTCATCACACACCACTTGAATTATGATTGAATTGTCACCTATTTGTTGATTTGGATCTAGTTGATCATGGATTGAGTTTTGGAATAAGGTTTTTCTAAAATTTTATTGGGATCATCAAGTTAGATGGAATTCTATCGCTCTTTGTCCATGCTCTTCTCTCTTTGTTTATGCTCTTCTCTTAGAAATCAATGGGATCTTCAATATACCACTTGAATTCTTTGAGATTGTTCTCTTAATTTTCTAAAAATTAATGATTTACATGAGGATTAATGTTGATTTTGATCATATTTAGGATAAATTGGTAGATTCAAGTCTTGTATCTATGGCTTAGATCTATCGATTTGAAGGTTTCATGGAATGCTCTTCAATATTCTATTGAAACCTATGAAGGTTAGTGTCCTTATTCTCCAAGGATCATTGATTTGAGAGGGGAATCAAACATAATAAGTCTTAATTCCTCAAGGACCATTGATTTGAGAGAGGAATTGGATCTAGAATAAGCCAATTGTCATGGTTTGATCGTTAGATCCAACTGAGATTAAGTGTTTGGGCATATTCATGAAATTGAGTAAAATTCTTAGAGATTTCCATGGAGGTTTGTTCAAGGTTGAATTCATGAAGGTCCTTGATGCTTGATTGATTATCTTAAGTGATCATAACCAATACTTGGTCCAAATTCTCTCTAGAATTTTGGACCAAATTAAGTTTAGATAAGAAATGACAATTCAACAAATGGTGTAGTGATTTCAATGATGATCTGTGATCAAAGATTTTTTAATTAAATCATGATCCATTGGATTTGGATGAGACCAATTGAAATGTGTCTATAACACCTAGTTCAACCACTGCAAGTTTTGTTTTGATTAGATTTTATGGTTAACATGGCTTGATCATGGGTTTTGCACCCAATGGCTCTCTGTCTAGAATTTCAGAATAGTGAACCCCTTTTAAAATAAATGGATCAGAGCCTTAATCAAGTATTTTTAGCTCCAAATATTTTTTCCTATAAAGTTTTATGAGTTAGTAAGATCTCCTAAAAATATTTCGTTTGCTATTTTTAATAAATCATACAAAGTCTCTGGACAGAGAGTTAATAAATTCTGAGGGTGTCTAATCTTGGTCCAATTCCCAGAGATTGGACCATTGGATCTTTGATTTTCTTTTTGGGTTAGATAATAGACACACAGAGGCATGGCATACTCAAAAATCATTGAGATCAAGCTGTGAGAATCATGAGTTTACTATTTTTTTAATGTTTCATTCCTTCTTTGTAAATTCTGGAATTCTGAAGCAAATTTGGTAAGTTTCATTCATTTTAATCCAAATGGCTTTCTAAGGTCTTAAGGCTTGGGACATGCTTTGAATAAGAATAATTAAACTCAAATCCAGAGGTAAAGTGGTCCAAATCATCAAATGATTCATTTCTTGTTCATTTCCATGCATTCATGATCATCATGTTTTAAGATAATACTTGTATTTTGGGTTATAGAGTATAGGAATAAATTATGACTGTTCTAACATCATCACGATTCTTTTCAAACATATTGAAGCCATATCTCTATATGGGCATTACATTGGCTCTAGGTTAAGTTCTCTCTGGACCTTCTCGTTGAGACTTGTATGTCTATAAGGATGTTACGATTTCAACGATTGGAGAGAATTCATGATTTTGGTCAAACCTAATTGTTTTGTTAGATTTAGATAACAATTTGATAATATCATATCCAAGGATATGGACTAACCTTTGTTTTGTAGTGCTATCGAGGTACGATTCCTCATTTTCTCTTCTATTTCATTCGACATTAATTGTTTTATTGATTTTGCGACTCCATGGGCGACAACTTAGATTAGGGTTTTGTCTTATGTGCTTATGTGATTAGAGACCTTTTTCCTAGGTTTTCTATGTTTTGCATGCATTGCACGTTTCCAATTCACAGCTGGATCCCAGGTTTGTTCTCTCGTTCTAGGTGTCATATCATTTGTGTGCTATTTGAACGAACTTGGTTATGGATGCCTTTTTTAGCAATCTTACAATCCTTTCGACTTGCGTGTGCTATGTATATATATATATATCTATGTATTGATTAGGACACACACAATCTTTTAAATTGAATAAAAGAATGGTGAGTAGAGGCCTATCCATGATAGGATGATAGGGGTGCTTTAGTCCCACCGGGCTCCTTCCCCTCTCATTCTATGATCCCCGGACCTAGAAATCTTTGGTTTCGCAGAAAAGTAGCTTTCAAAATGGTTTCTTAATATTACTTTTAAGATTTAAGTGGCGACTCTTTTTTTTTGTTTTAAATTGACTTGGAAAAAAAAAAAAAAAAAGAGGCCGAAAGCTTTGGGCCCCGCCATGTCCACACCAAGACACCTCGAGAGTTGTGGAGTGGATGCAAGCCTACTTTACATCATTTTTGTATTCGGGGATGTCCAACACATGTGTTGATTGGAAAGATGAGCAAATTAGAGACACAATCGAAGGTATGTTACTTTGTGGGTTATCCAAACGGTACTTGTGGTTGGTATTTTTATGATCCAAGAGAACAAAAGGTGTTTGTTAGTATGAATGTTGTTTTCTTGGAGGATGATTATATCATGAACCATAAATCTAGAGGAAGGATAGATCTAAAAGAAATAGTTGGAGAACCCTTTATCCCTCCAATGGTTGAAAATAATTTGGGACAAGGAAATACCTCATCTTCACCCAATTCTACCCCAGTACCTCGTCGTAGTGGGAGGATAGTCAGCCAACCTGATTGATACATATTCTTAGGAGAAGTTTTCGAAGCTATCTCCATAGAATCTAAATCTAATCCTGTCACGTACAAAGTGGGAATGACTGATGTTGCTTTAGACCATTGGGTTAAAGCTGTGAAGGCTGAGATGAAATCTATGGAATCTAATCAGGTCTGAGATCTTGTAGAAACACCTGCCAATATTGAACCAATTGGCTACAAGTGGGTCTATAAGAGGAAAAGAGGAGCTGACAGATAGATTGAAACCTTTAAAGCGAGGCTTGTAGTGAAAGGTTATACTCAAAGAGAGGGCATTGACTATGAGGAAACCTTCTTGCCGGTAGCTATGCTCAAATCCATCAAAATACTCTTATCCATTGTAGCATGCCTAGATTTTGAGATCTAGCAGATGGACATCAAGACTGCATTCTTGAATGGAAATCTTGAAGAGGACATCTATATGCAGTAACCAGAAGGGTTAATAGCTGGCAAAAAAGTTAACTTAGTATGCAAGCTGCAAAAGTGTAGTTATGGGCTTAAGCAGGCATCCAGGAGTTCGAACATTCAATTCGACCATGCAGTCAAGTCATTTCGTTTCATATAGAATCTAGATGAACTTTATGTACATAAAAAATGTAAAGGAAAAGTTATGGCTTTTCTTGTACTTTACGTTGATGACATTCTACTAATTGAGAATGATGTAGGGGCATTGTCATCAATCAAAGTTTGGCTAGCTAGTACTTTTGATATGAAGGATCTAGGAAAGGCGAGCAATATCCTTAGGATAAAGCTCTTTCGATATCGTAAGCGAAAGATAATGGGATTATCTCAAGATGCTTATATCGATAAAATACTAACGAGGTTTTCTATGGATAACTCAAAGAAAGGTTTGTTACCTTTCAGGCATGGCTTAGCATTCTCTAAGGATCAGTGTCCTAAGGCACAAGAGGAAAGGAATCACATAGCAGGAGTTCACTATGCTTCATCTATGGGAAGTCTCATGTATGTAATGTTATGGACTAGACCTGATAGCTATTTTGCCATAGGCACGGTCAGCAGGTATCAGTCCAATCCTAGTCTAGAGCACTGGACAATCGTCAAGCATATTCTTAAGTACTTGAGAAGAACTAAAAATTAAATGCTTATGTATGGCGGGGATGAGTTGATTCTAGTGGGATATACTGACTCAGACTTTATGTAAGATAAAGATTAGAAAAAGTCTACATTCGGACATCTGTTACCCTAGGAGGTATTGTTGTTAGTTGGAAAAGCATTAAGCATAAATGCATTACAGACTCAACTATAGAAGCTGAGTATGTGGCTACTTGTGAAGTCACAAAGGAAGTTGTAACAACCCTAAAATTTCTATGTAAATATTTATTTTAATTATTATTTTCAGTTTGCAATATAATATGAGTGTGTCTATGTAAGAAACGTGTTTGAAAATTTTAAGTGTTTGGTGGACATATAAATTAAATCATTAGTGAGCCATTTAGTTTGAATGCTACATTTTATTAATTTAAATTTATTAAAAAAAAATGAAGGGTTGATATGTATTTTTTTTATATAGTATTTACAGGCCCGCAAATGTGTCAAATAGTGTATCTGGTATTGAAATTAAGTACCCGGGGTATGAGTACCCTTTGGGCTAGCCATTTTAGTGGTTTGTGTTACATTCTGGGCTCATACGGGTCTCTTTTGTTAACCCATAAAAAGAAAAATGGGATTATTAATATTTGTGTGAGTAATATATGTATTGTGTGTATTATATGTATATAGATAGATACTATATCCTAGGGTTAGAAAAAAAAAAAAGAGAGCAGCCTCAAGAGAGAGAGAGAGAGAGAGAGAGAGAGAGAGAGAGAGAGAGAGAGAGAGAGAACAAGAGACAAAGAGAGAAGAGGCAACTCTAGCCACCTAGAAGGAGAAGAAAAAGAGAAGAGAAGAGAAAAGAAGGGAGTTCACCATCATCAACGTCATCTTGCTTTTCCCAATTTGGTGAGTAAACAATTAGATTTGTAGGGTTGATTCGTAGTTTGATTGATTTTCGATTTGTGTTCATTATAGTTTGAATAAATCGTATGGATGGGTGTTTATATAATACGGATCTACAGTGATATATACATATACATTTATATATATATATCAAAGGTTAGATATAAGTTATTTAGAAAATTGAAAAAAAGAAGACTAACACAAATTCGGATTTGGGTAAAATTGAAGAAAACTCTCAGTTATGTTTTAGAAAATAATCTGTATTAATTCATACATTTTGTTTTTGGTAAAACTGTTCACGTGAGTCAATGTAAAACACGATTCTGCACGTTTTTCGTCTAATGGTATTTTTCTCAATTCTGCACCGTTTGGGCAGAAAATTCATATTACAGTAGCAGTAAATGTTAACTCCGAATTTTGAATTATGTTTATGAAAATTGTTAGAGATGTTTCTTTGTACGGTATTATTATGAAGAACAATTTCAACCCATTCTAGTTTTGGGGCTGTTTAATATAAGATTTGTTTCGGACAATTTTAAATAGTGCTATTGAATGTTGATTTAAATGCTATAATTTATGCTATGTGCGGTATTAAATGATGATTGTGGAAATACTCCGTTAGAGACGTGAAAAGAAGTTTGGCGCAAGGGCCTTATTGTGAATAATCGGATAATGATAATCCATGTAATAAATGATAAATTTTTGAAGTGGTTAATGACGTGATTAAATCCTCATGGATGGTACTTGTGTGAATTAACGTAGATGGTAAAAAAAAAAAAAGTGGTTTCAAGTTCCTTAGTGTTCACCGCTCCCCGTTGTGTGATATGTTTTTTTTGGTAGCTCGACTTGCTGAGTGTACCCTTTTGCCAGTGGCTTCGTGATCAAGCTGGCCTAAGCCATATGCCCGGCTTATTTGTTAGACGTCTAGGCATATTGACTGGCATTTTGTGTGTATACCTGGTTTGGTTGATACCCCAACCAAACTAGCACCAGAGTGGATGTTGGTAGTATGTCCGGGCACACATGGGATATATGTGTGGGTGTACCATGGAGGGTGGCCAAGTGGTGAACCTAGGAAATTGAATAATGAATCATTCATAAAAAAAATAAGTTGACCATGAGTAGGGTGACCTTAGTGGTGAACCTAGGGCAAGTTGTAGAGCATTAAATGCAAATGAATAAATTGTTGCGAAACATGGAATTGAAAACTCGAAATGGTTACCGTGGTATAATGCGAAGGAAATTGATATAATGATTCGATATTGGAGAATTTCTTATTCTAATACTAAGGATTTGTGCTAACTCTCGAGTTGCAGGATGGTGGGTCCACTAACCATTGTATGCAGGCTTTGGCTCACCATGTTATTTAAGAGTAAGTGTTTCTTTTACTTTGTGGGTGGAACAAACTGCCGCCGTGACTCGAGGAAACTACCGCTTGTCCTCACTCACGTGTGGAACTACAGTTCTGCCTACAACTCTATATGTGTTTGTGGTCAAGAAAGGGAGGGAGCCCAGTGGATTCCCAACCTCAGAGAAATTTATTGGGTATTATTATGTTAATTGATTATTGTTGGGTTGGAGTCGAGGGGACCACGAGTGATCCTTGAGACTGGGGCGTGTTTACTCATACCAGTGTTGTTATACAATGCTAACCCGTGTGATGTTTATCATGCGGGGGCGTTTCTCGGGAAACGCAGCCGTTTTGCAGATTAAGGAGTAGGCCGGTATGACTATTGGATTGCATGGATTTGCTTGAGGGCATGAAGACCTTTACTGTTCATTTGCTATTTTCATTTATTTGGCATTGTGGGCCATTATTGTAGTTGGTATTGGGACGTTTAGTAGCTCTGACTAAAGGTTGTAATAGAGGTTATTCTTTCAGAGCTTTAATTGTAAATGAAAATATTTTTATTCTTAATGAGAATTTAGAAATGTTTATTCAGCTTCCGCTTTTCAATATAAGTGATTTAGTAGTTGTAGCTTTAATCAAATATATCTGAGTATTTTCGGAACCGCATGAGTGTTTTTTTTTTTATAATGGAAATGTGGTAGTTTTGTTTTAAAAACATAAATGGAGATTTATTACAAATGTTTTAACCAGGTTTTTAAGAACATCTATTTCCATTAAAAAGTTTTATTAGGATGGGCTTCGTGGTGTTCACTCCGATAGTTGGGCAGTCGAATAGTAGTCTAGATTTAGTTCTACGTTGATTATTTGGCTTACCAAAAATCGGGGTGTGACAGAAGTTGTTTGGCTTAAGAAGTTCCTCATGGAAATCGAGGTAGTACCAGCATCATTGTTATCTATTACGCTATACTATGATAATAGTAGGATAGTGGCTCAGTCTATGGAGACGGGAAACCACGAAAAGGAAAAGCATGTAGAAAAGAAGTATCACCTCATTCGAAATACAGTCCAACGTGGAAATGTGACTGTCACCAAGATTTCCATTGCTGACAATTTTGTAGATCTGTTACAAAGGCCTTGCCTCAGAAGGCCTTTGATCGTCATCTAGATATCTTAGGTCTCAGATGTTGTTCTAATGGGTTATAAGTTTGAGTGGGAGTTTGTTGGGATTGTGCCATCAAACCATTTTCTAGATGTATGTGACGCTTGACATTTTATATATGGATATCAGCTTTTAGATTTAATTTATATATGTTTCATGAGTTGAATGTTAGATGTAATTCTTAAATATCATAGTAGGTAATTTGTGTGTGTATGATATACATACATAGTAGATATAAATTACTATTCTTTGATATTTAGAATTGTCACAGTGGATGATGAGACTGATATCTTATCAGGTGTACACCGTAGCATGATTAACTACCGTTGGATGGAGTGATGAATCTAAATCACTAGAGTACGAGACTCTTAGTTAAATATGCTAATGCTTATATTGCATTAACAGACCATAAGATTTTCCTATTGGCATCCAAAACTGTCAACAGTCAATAGGAACTCATAACTTGTATAAGGTATGTGTTCTTAATTAATCTTGAGAAGATTGTGGACATAGACTATGGACGTTACTACTTTGACATACCAATCAGTGAGGTCTTCAAGATCAACACCAGGGTATCTTGGGTAAGTCATGTTCTTGGGGTTATGAACATATATTGTCAAGAAAGAATCTACCCTCTAATGAAGAGCAAGGATTCCTTGGGAATGTCACCAAGTTGATTACTGAGAACTGCAGTCTTGTTGATAAGTAGTTATCAACATGTTTTGTAATCATGAGAGGTGAGTGAAACTCAAGAAATAGAAGATGTAATCATCATTCATGTTGACAGTAACAATTTATCTGACTACCTGAATATGATTATGAATGTTGAAGGTAGAGGGACATTATTACAATCATACAAGTCCAGTTACTGCTTCGGATCTTTTGCATTGGAGTGCAATTATCGTTATATAGTAGAGTTAATGTTAACTTATCAGTTAGTTAATTTTCTTATCAAAGAGTTTGATCATAGGAATTAACAACTGGTCAAAGCCAACAATAAAGAACCTAAGAGGTCCCATTCTTAGTTCCATAAGAATGCTTGGAAAGGCAAAAGGGGATAAACCAATCAATTGAATGGGATTCAATCGATTGATAAAGGTTCAATCGATTGGATAGGTTCCAATTAAAGGAAATTATGTTATAAAAAGCATGTTATGTAGTGGAAGATTTAGTTTCAAAAACTTTTAAGTAAATAGGAGCTACTACTTATTTGGAAACTAGTAACCTGTAGGAGAGTAGAATACCTTTTTGCTAATCTCCTTGTCAATACTTTGCTATAATCCTCGTTGTATGAACTTCCAGCAGCCTTCACAAGATGATCTTCACTCCTATGACTCTGGTGGATGCTTGCAAGAACAATAGGACTTGTGGGAGTCCTTCTATGAGATATAAAAGGCCAAAAGAAAACCCTAAACTATTTTTAAAGAGCTAGCAAGAAAAATGACGTTCTCAATAATTTTGCACACAACTCTCCTATTCATAGGTTTTCTAACCGATCTAAGGTCCAATGGTAATCGATTGCCTTACCAATTGATTTCCCAAAGTAGAAATCGATTAGCAGGCCAATCAATTGCTAGTAAATCCAATAGATTGCCTAAACAATTGATTGATTATCATGCTAATCGATTGGCTTCTCATTTCTCAAAACTTCTTACATCCTGTGGAGCTAAGAGTGGGACTTCCTAGATTTTTTATTGTTGGCTCAGATTAGTCATTAATTTTGATGATCAAACTCTTGATCAGCAAATTAACCAACTGATGAGTTAACATTTACTCCACTATAAAATGAAAACTGCACTCCAACGTAAAAGAAGATATCTGAAGCGGTAACTAGACTTGTGTAGTTGTATTAATGTCCCTCTACCTTCAGTATTTGTAATCATATTTAGGTAGTCGGATAAACTACTACTATCAACCTAAATAATGATTACTTCTTCCATACCTTGAGTTTCATTCACCTCTCATGATTACTAAACATGTTGGTAACTACTTATAAACAAGATTGCAGTTCTCAGTAATCAACTTGTTGACATTCTCAAGAGAATGATTACTCTTTATTTGAGGGTAGATTCTATCGTGACAATATATATTCACAACCCTATAAACATGGCATACCCAAGATACCTAGGTGTTGATCTTTTAGACCTCACTGATTGGTAAGTCAAAGCAATCATATTCATAGTCTGTGTCCATAATTGTCTCAAGATTAAGAACACGTGACTTATACCAGTTATGAGTTCCTATCGACTAATGATAGTTTTAGGTGTCAATAGAAAAGTTCATGGTCCGTCAATGCACTGTAAGTACTAGCATATTAACTATGAGTCTCATACTCTAGTGATTGAGATTCATCACTCCATCCAATGGGAGTTAACCATGCTACAGTGTATACCTGATGAGATATCCAGTCTAATCACCTACTGTGACAAGTTCTAAGCATCAAAGAATAGTAATTCGTATCTCACATGTATGTATCTTATACATACACAAATTATCTACTATGATACTTAAGGATTACAAATAATCATCTCATGAAACATACATAATGAAATGTAAACTGATATCCATATATAAAACGTCAATGTCTCATACATACAGTAATAGTTTAATGGCACAATCCCAACACCAATCGATTGGACTGCATCCAATCGATTGAAACCAAGGTTGGTTAAAAAACTTATAAATAGGAGGACTTGCGAGATAGGATATATAGTTTGTCATTTTAAGCTCTCAAAAGGTCTAGACTTAATTCTAAGTGTTTTATACATTCCTCATATCTCCAATAGGGTTACCACAAACCATATCATTCTGGGAAGTATTTAAGAAGACACAAGGGTGAAGACTTTGTAGGAAAGCTATTGGAGATACAAAGAGAAGAATTTCTTAATTAGGTTGAAGACTAGAAAGGTAAAATCTCTTCTCTACGCATCTATAGAGTCAATAAGAAGTAGATCTCATATATGAAATAAAGTTTTGAACTTCGTTTTCTACTGCGCATAATTTAAAGTTTTCGAAAACTAAAATCCATCCAAAAGATCCAAAAGAGATATCTTAATCCTCTTGTTGTATGTCGACGATATCCTTCTAGTTGAGAATTTGATAAGTTCCATTATCGCCACTAGAGAGTGGCGATCCTCTCAATTTGAGATAAAGGACATATGTGAGGCCAAATATGTGTTGGGAGTTAAGATTGTAAGAGATCGTTCCAAGAAACTTCTTTATTTGTCTCAATAGACTTACATAGCGAAGATTCTGGAATGTTTTCGCATGAACAACGCAAAACCTATTAACACTCTAGTTGAGAAAGGATTCTCATTGACCTTAAACCATTGTCCCAAGAATGAAGAAGAAAAGAACCAGATATCCAAAGTACCATATGTATCTGTTTGCACTTAAAAATTGCCAAAAGGTTTTTAAGCCTGAATAGAAGGAACATAATGGGGCTGGACTTTGGTCTATTGGCCCGTGGCTCGTCTAGCCTGCAGGCCCAGATAGGTGATGGGACAATTGGACTCGAGAGACAAGTAGCCATGAGGTTTAAATGTGGCTAAGGTATAAACCCAACTACGGAAGGCAAAACATCGAGCCTGATGAGCAAGAAGGGAAGGATATACAGCAATCGGGCACCACATTTTAAAGAGATATTAGGTGTGTCAGAGATTAAGCCCGATTGGATGGAGACATGCACATCGTCGTCATCGGGCTCAATATTACAATTCAAGGAAAAAGCCTGGCAAATTGGTAATGGGATCAACCTGATGGAAAAAGAAGATCAAAGTGTGGTTCATTCCTTATTTGTTAAGAAAAACCCTAGAATCAAGGGAAAGAGTCCTTTTAGGAATGAATCTAATCAAACCCATATAGATATGGAAGGCTAATCCCAAGGATTTTGGGATTGATTCAGATCAGGATAAAGATGGAAAGAGTTGGGATTAGGGAAGATTTTAGGCATCCTTATCTTGTCAAAGGCGTCCTTTTCATATCTGGACTCTGTAGTGCCACTATAAATATGGAGGCAGGCCAAGTTATAACTCACTCTATGTCACTCTCGAAAAACCGCATTCAAATAGCACTCAAACACATATAACATTCAAAGCATTCGAAGGCATTCAACTTAGCGTTCTGTGTTTTCTACATCTGTAGCAATAGGTTCGTCCTTTTTGTTGTTTTCTCTGCTTTCTCGAACAATCAGAGCCCTTTCTGATCTTGTTCCTTAGTTTTGTTATTTTTCCAAACACATTCAATAAAAATAACTGCATATTTTATTAGTTGTTTGTGATTGTTTACCTAGTAAATTCATCACTATTAGACTTGTGTGCTTCAGTACTATCTACGAATCTCAGGCCAAGGGTACTTTCCTACTTGGCCATCACAATCACCTTTTAGAAGTTAGATCCTAGTTCCTTATGTATCACTCACACAAGCAACTTAGAAAATTAGTTTGCGCAATCGAACCAATTTTGGTTCTGGCACACCCGCGCAAAACTATAGCAAACATTTTTGGCACACCCGGTGGGACACAAGTGTTAGGATATGCCTCTGAAAAAGGATAATAAAATTGGAAAAAACAAACAAGATGACCTGACAGTTGATCACCCAGAGGATGAAAGCACAGGCCGTTCTCCACATGACAGTGCCGTGACTCTGAAAGCACTCTCAAAAACTATTAGACGGAGACTAGAGCCCATGAGGCACGATAATTAGGGGTATAATTGGTCGGTTTAGCTCGGTTTTTTTGGTTTTTTTATGAAAAAAAGAAAACACGACCAATAGTGGCGGTCGGTTTTCAAATCCTTCGATCGGTTTTGGCTTGAACATAAATTTATAAAACCAACCAATCAATTTTTTGGGAGATCAATTTCGGTCGGATTTCAATTTTTTACTTACACCTCTAACGATTATCATGTGTTATTAGGCTCTACTGATGCCTTTAAAGGGCTGATCGACCAATCGACCAAAATACAACAAGGTCAGAACCAGTTGGTTGAGATTGCTAGAGAAACCCTTGCAACACTGGGCGGCCTGGCCGTAGATGTAAAGGGCTTAATAAAAGTAGTTGCAAAACTTATTGGTGCTCTAAAATCGGGAAGCCCTAAAGAGCACATCGGCAAATCTAGTTCGGTCGATAAGGAAAAGGACTTGTCCAAAACTCCAGAGATAGAATGGCTCTAATGCTCATGCAGAGGGGTCAGGTAGTGCGGTTGTCACCGATCCCACTGGATTAGATATTCCAATGATCTTCATCCAGAGGCTGAAACACTGACCTAGTTAGCAACACAAATCCCCATATCCACATTGCTGGGGGGTAAAGGACTGATGACACATTCTAGCATCATTAGGCCGTTAATAACCATCAAATTCCACCTCCGTTGGCTCCCCCTATGGTGTCAAAGCCCGTTGTTCAGTAGACTATTAATAAAGAACAATTAGTGGAAGCCATACTCAAAGAATAAGGCTGTTTCATGAGATGGATGGAGAAGCTGACGTACAGACAGCCATACCTACCCGAAGTAGATCAAACCAATTTTCCTCAGGGATACAAGGTCCCAAACTTTAGTTTATTTCAGGAGAGGGCGAATATTCAATAGTAGAGCTCATAGGCCATTTTATAGTGTAATGCAGCCATGTAGGTGGTACTAAGCACCTAAAATTGTGACTATTTCCTAACTCCCTTATGGGAATAGCCTTTATGTGCTACATAAACCTCCCCACCAATTCTGTCCAAAATTGACAAGGAATGGAAGAGTTGTTTTACGGCTAGTTCTACAAAACTGAGCCCAAAACTTCGTTAGCAGACCTTTCAAGAATGCTATAGTTGGCGGGTAAAACAGTTAAAACCTACATAGCCCGTTTCAGGAAGGCTAAGAATGCCATAGGAAGAATGACTTCCGATTTCGCAAGAGGTTTGAAGGGACCAACTTTTGTTATTTGTTTGAGCTGGGCCTGATACAAATGTATCCTTTTCGATGAACAGGAGATGAAAAATTTGTCCAAAGGAACATATTATGAAGACCCTAACTATAAGGTTCATGTGGTTGATTGTGACCTCGAAATTGGGAGAATAGATATGGTCGAACTGATTTGCAAACGGCCAATGGTTTGTAATGCCTTGAACAAACCAGTAAATAATAATGCAGTCACAAAAATGATGGTGTTCGAGGCTGGAAAGAATTATACGTTTGACATCACAATGACCGATCAAATTTTTGATGCCCTCCTGGCCAAAAAGGCAATCAAGCTAAGTGATGGTCATCGGATCCCCAAGGCCAATGACATAAAAAATAAAGGATACTATGAATGGCACAACTCTTGGAAATATTCTACTACTAAATGTGTTGGGTTTCATAATGTCATACAGGAAACGTGGAGAATGGAATTTTTAAGTTCTCAGATAAAGCTATGGGGATTGTTACCAACCCGTTTCCTCAGGTTGTAGGGTCAAACATGGTTTCGTCTGATTTGTCAAAGCTAACCTGGCCCAAACCAAAGGTAGATCTGACAGAAACTTCGGAGGAAAGGTCGAGGCAGAGAGAAGGTAAGTAGGTGGCCACGTTGGTATCGGACAGGCTGAGGGTGACCATCCACGAGCTTCAAAGGACGTACCAAGAAAGAAAAGAAGCAAAACAGAAGGCCAAAATTGAAGCTGCCCGATCGAATATTGACAATCTGATCACCGATCTGCAACACCAACTTGACCTAATTGAACAGGGTCTTTGCCAGAGATGCAAAGCCGAAGTCAAGAAAGAGACAACTGGCTTAAGCAAGAGACCGTGATCAAGTGAGTAACACGAGTAGAATCCGAGGAGGTTAGTCCACGATAGGCTCACGATGCCAAAATAGTAAGGCTGATTTAGGCCCGAATGGTTTCCAAAGCCATCATTAGCTCTGCGAATCGGTGCCAAAGAAGGTGGCCGATCACAATAAAAGCATCACCATATTGTTGGAAAAACTAGTTTAAATTAAAGTTTTAAACGCGCAGCGGAAAAGTCAAGTTATAAAAACTTATTAGTATCCCAGGATCTACTACCCGTCAATTCCATAGATGCATACTAACAAGAGGGAGAAGAAATATACCTCAGGTCTTGAACCCAATTCTGAAAACTTCTTTCTCCTAGATGGTGCAGCAACTTCCACGAGGCTGTCTTCACTCTTATGACTCTTGCGGATGCCTGCTGGAAGGACTAGGGTTGGTAGAAACCCTAATAGAGAGGATAGGGAAGGTTTAGGGAAGCCTAAACAGTTTCTGCAGCTTCTACATATAAAAATGACGACTAAAAACATTCAGTACGCAGCTGACCTATTTATAGATTCCCAGAACTGACCTAACCTTTGAGCGATCGAAGTGTATTCGATCGATCGAACCTTCGATCGATCAAACAACCCTCGAGCGATCGAACCTGCCTAGACTTCAATCGATCGAGACTCCTTCAATCGATCGAACCTACCTTGACATGATCCTCATGTGCCCTTCCAAGCTTCCAAGCAGAGCTAAGAGTAGGACCTCCTAGGCTCTTTATTGTTGGCTCAGACCAGTTGATTAATTCCCATGACCAAACTCTTTGATCAGCAAATTAATTGACTGATCAGTTAACATTTACTCCACTCTAAAACGATAATTGAACTCCAACGTAAAAGAACATATCCGACGCGATAAGTAGACTTGTATGGTGTACTAATGTCCCTCTACCATCAGCATTCGTAATCATATTCAGTTAGTCGTATAATTGGTTACTGTCAACCTGAATCATGATTACTTCTTATATTCCTTGAGTCCCATTCACCACTCATGATTACCAAATATGTTGATAACTACTTATCAACAAGACTACAGTTCTCAGTAATCAACTCGGTGACATTCTCAAGGGAATGTTTACTCTGAATCAGAGGGTAGATTCTATCTCGACAATATATGTTCACAACCCTATGAACATGACATACCCAAAATACCCAGGTGTTGATCTTCTATAGACCTCACTAATTGGTAAGTCAAAGCAGCCATATCCATAGTCTGTGTTCATAATCGTCTCAAGATTAAGAACATGTACCTTATATAAGTTATGAGTTCCTATCGACTGATTGACAGTCTTGAGTGTCAATAGGAAAGCTCAGGTCCATCAATGCACTATAAGCACTAGCATATTAACTAAGAGTTACACTATAGTGATTGAGATTAATCACCCCATCCAATGGTAGTTAATCATGCTACAGTGTAAACCTGATAAGATAACCAGTCTGATCATCCACTGTGACAAGTTCTAACCAACAAAGAATAGTAATTCGTATCTCACTTGTACGTATCTCATACACGAATTACTTACTATGATACTTAAGGATAACAATCATCTCATGAAAGAAACATACATAACTAAATGTAAAGCTGATATCCATATATTAAAATGTCAATGTCTCACATATAAAGTAATGGTTTGAGGGCACAAACTCAACAAACTCCCACTTGCACTCACAACCATACAGGATTACATCTGAGACCTAGACTATCTAGATGACGATCAAAGACCTTCTATGGTAAAGCCTTTGTAAACGGATCAGCAAGATTGTCAACGGTGGCAATCTTGGTGACAGTCACATCTCCACGTTAAACAATATCTCGAATAAGGTGATATTTCCGCTCTACGTGCTTCCCCTTTTCGTGGTTCCTTGGCTCCTTGGACTGAGCCACTGCCCCACTATTATCACAATAAAGCGTAATAGGTGATAGCGACGCTAGTACTACCTTGAGCTCCATAAGGAACTTCTTGAGCCAAACAGCTTCCTTTGCGGCTTCATAAGCAGCGACATACTCAGCTTCTGTAGTTGAGTCTGCAATGCATTTCTGCTTAATGCTCCTCCAACTAACAGCACCACCTCCCAAGGTAAAGAGATGACCGAACGTCGACTTCCTCGAATCTTTATCTAACATAAAGTCTAAGTCAGTATATCTTACTGGAATTAACTCACTACCGCCGTACATAAGCATGTAATCTTTAGTCCTTCTCAAGTACTTAAGAATGTGCTTAACAGCTGTCCAGCGCTCATACCGAACGTCGACTTCCTCGAATCTTTATCTAACATAAAGTCTAAGTCAGAGATTCGATTGATACCTGCTAACCATGCCAACGGCAAAACATATATCTGGTCTAGTGCATAACATCGCATACATAAGACTTCCCATCGCCGAGGCGTAGGGAATTTCTGACATGCGATTCCTCTCCTCCTGTGTCTTAGGACACTATTCCTTAGAGAACGCTAAACCATTCCTGAAAGGTTACAAACCTTTCTTTGAATTATCCATTGAAAACCTAGTCAGCACCTTATCAACATAACCAGCTTGAGATAATCCCATTATCTTTCGCTTGCGATCCCGAAAGTGCTTTACCCCAAGAATATAGCTCGCCTCTCCTAGATCCTTCATATTAAATGTACTAGCTAGCCAATACTTGACCGTTGACAATGCCGCTACATCATTCCCAATGAGTAGAATGTCGTCAACGTAAAGCACAAGAAAAGCCACCACTTTTCCTTCACATTTCTTGTATACACAAGGTTCATCCAGATTCTGTATGAAACCAAACAATTTGACTGCTTGGTCAAAACGAATGTTCTAACTTCTAGATGTCTGCTTAAGCCCATAAATAGACTTTTGCAACTTGCATACCAAGTTCCCTTTCTGACCAGATATGAACCCTTCTGGTTGCTGCATATAGATGTCCTCCTCAAGATTGCCATTCAAGAATGCAATCTTGACGTCCATCTGCCAGATCTCATAATCTAGACATGCAGTAATGGATAAGAGTATTCTGATGGACTTGAGCATAGCTACTGGCGAGAAGGTTTCCTCATAGTCAATGCCCTTCCTCTGAGTATAACCTTTTGCTACAAGCCTAGCCTTAAAGGTCTCAATCTTTCCATCAGATCCTCTTGACCCACTTACAACCAATGGGTTTAATATTGGCTGGAAGTTCTACAAGATCTCAGACCTGATTAGAATCCATAGATTCTAATTCAGCCTTCATAGCTTTAACTCAATGAACTGAATCAACATCAACCATTGCCTCTTCGTATGTGGCAGGATTAGATTCAGATTCTATGGAGACAGCTTCAAAAACTTCTCCTAAGAATAGTTATCTATCAGGCTGGCTAATAATCCTCCCACTACGACGAGGTACTGGTACGAAAATGGGTGAAGAGTGGTGTTTTCTTGATTTACATCGTTATTAACTGCGGGTTGGACTGAGGGCTCTCCTTCTATCTCTCTCAGATCTATCCTTCCCTTAGGTTTATGGTTCATGATATAATCACCCTCCAAGAAAATAGCATTTGTACTAACAAACACTTTATGTTCTCTTAGATCATAAAAATAACATCTATAAGTACCCTTTGGATAACCTACGAAATAACATATTTCCGATCTAGAATCCAACTTGCTCATCTTTCCTTTCAGCACATGTCCCGGACACCCCTATATCCGGAGATGTTGCAAAGAAGGCTTGCGCCCAATCCATATCTCCCGTGGTGTCCTGGGAACAGATTTGCTTGGTACTAGATTTAGTATGTATGCAGCGGTTTCCAAAGCATAACCCCAAAGGAATAAAGGCAACTCTGAATAACTCATCATCGACCTAGTCATGTCTAAAAGAGTCCAGTTCCTTCTCTCTGCTACACCGTTCTACTGAGGCGTACCAGGTGCAGTCAATTGTGACAGAATCCCATTCTGTACGAGGTGATCAATAAACTCATTAGAGAGGTACTCACCACCTCCATCAGATCGAATGGCCTTAACATGTGTTCCTAATTGCTTCTCCACTTCAGCCCTAAACTCTTTGAACTTTTTAAAAGCTTCAGACTTGTGCTGCATTAGTTACACATATCTATACCTAGAGTGGTCATCAGTAAATGTTATGAAATACTCATAACCACCCCTTGCTCTAATATTTATTGGTCCACACACATTAGTATGAACTAATTCCAACAATGCATCGGTTCTATTGCCCTTTGCAGGAAAGGGCCTTTTGGTCATCTTACCCTCTAAACAAGACTCGCAGACTTCCATTGGTTCGAGAACCAAATCTCCTAACCCCTTCTTTACCTAGTCTGCCAATCCTATTTAGATTGATATGGCCAAGCCTCATATGCCAAAGCCTTGTTGGATTTGTGGAAGGTCCCTTTCTTTTAGATGGTACAGTCACCATTGAGTTATTAAGTTCCATACAAGAGTCTTTAGAGATATTGGGAGTAATCACATACAAGCCATTAGTTTTAACACCAGAACATATAAAAGAACTATTTCTTTTAATAACAACTTCTGTTCCAAAATGAAAAGAATAACCAGTATTCGATAAATTTGAAACTGAAATTAAATTACGTCTTATTGTCCAAAAACTCTAAAACTACTACTCCTATAGCAACCGCAGAAACGGTTGCGCTAGAACCCAGAGTCAACACGATTTCCCCATCACTACATTTCCTGGTTGATCTGAACCCCTGCAACGAGTTACAGATATGGTTAGTCGCACCAGAATCAATGCACCAAGTGTTTCAAGTATTCATAATAAAACTTACTTCAATCACATGTGACTCAATCATACCTTGAACTTTTGTAGGTAAGAATTCTGGACAGTTCCTCTTCCAGTGGCCCTTCTCATCGCATTGGAAACAGTTTCGTTTGCCTTGGCCACCCACCTTCCCTTTGCCCTTACCTTTTTCCCTTAGATTTTGTAATCTTAAGGAACCGGTCCAACACTTGAACCACTAGTGCTAGCTTTTTTCTTCCCTTTCTTTCCTTTCGGCATAGATCGGGAAGCAGAATCGCTTTTCTCAACGTTCAGAACGTTGACCCCAGGTTTGATCACCCCTTCCGCTGCCAGTAAAGAACTCATTAATTCGCTCATTGAAAAATCCATTTTATTCATATTACAGTTTAGTTTAAATTAAGAGAATGACGGTGACAGCGTGTTGAAGATCATATCAACTTGGGTCTGTGCATCGATGTTGGCACCTAGGGTCTCCAGCTCATTCAAATAACCAATCATTTTTAAAACATGTTCTTTGACTGGAGTCCCTTCCGACATCTTAGCACTCATTATCTTCTATATAGCTACCTGTCTAGCAGGCCTGCCAGGCTCCCCAAACATCTTCTTCAGGGATTCGATAATGTCACTGGCGAAATTGTTCGACTGGAATTGGTGTTGCAACACACCAGCCATTGAGGCCAGAATGTAGCAACGAGCCATTCCATTCGACTTCTTCCATTTATTGAACTCGCGTCTGGTAGCTGCTGAAGCATTTGTCGCAGGTTCTTCGGGGCATGGGGTGGTGAGGACATTTATTTGATCCTCCGTAGTTAATATGATGTCAAGGTTTCGTTTCCATTCAGTGTAGTTATTTCCAGTTAACTTGTTTTGAGTGAGTATGGTGGCAAGTGGACTAAATGTAGATCCAGAAATTATGATTTACTGTAAAAATCAAAAGACAAAATAAATATGAATATCAGATTTTGACAGTTTGAAATAAAAGAATCCTTAAAACTCTTATTTTAAAAAAAAAAGTCGCCGGAATATCAAAACGAAAGAATAAAGCCTCCTTGTGGTGGTCAATGTTCGATCTTTTAATTAATCATGACTTGTCCGCTATGCAACTCTTGCAAAACAAGTTATGACTCCTGAACCTATTTGATCTCTAAGTTTTTGAATAATGCCCCGTATGGGATCCCTTATCCATAGTTTAGCTAGTGTGTACCATTAACTAAGATCCAATCACAACCGTCTCAAGTAGCGCCTTTGTGCGGTGGTCACCCTCTAACACGTCTGATTGATCCTATCAAAGGAAGTTCACATCTAGTAACCAATGAGTAATGCACCCTACATATGGAATGATCATCCCTGGCAAGGTGACACAGAATGCACCACTCATCTTATAGTGAACCGTTAATGGAAGATCGTGGGTGTTAATAATAAGACCCTCTCCCACTAGATTTAGTAAATAAGGATTTTGCTTTTTGAAAAAATTGTTTCCACACATTACCCATAAACATCCAATGTTTACTAATGCGTTGAAATGGTTTTTGAATGTTATTTTAGAAAACTTGTTTTACGTGCCTTCAAGTAGTAACAATGTAAAATGCCAATCACAAACCAAGCACATAAAACAAAAAACTAAAATGAAACAAAGGCATTCATATGCCTCTATCTCCAATGGCTCTATATCCATAGAACCTCCTCTTGGTTTGGTCGCCTCTAGCTCCATCTTCATGGACAACGGCTTGTTCTTCCATCTTCATGGATTTTCTAATTCTATTACATTGGTCCTATGCTTCTTTCGAAGCTTACAATTTATCTAGAAATAGAAATAACAACTGCAACAATAAAATAAAAAGGCTAGGGAAACCTGTGCGACTTTCCTTTTCGCAGGATTGAAGTCGCAGCGCCCTTTACATATGCCTTAAAACCAAACCAATAATAAAATATGATATACACCAATCTCAAACAAATATATACAAAATTTAAAAGTCTTGGTTCCATGGGAGATAGCGACTAAACTTGCTGCAAAAGGGTTAGTCGTACACACATCCATGCATATATAACAATTGGAACCGCTAATTGATTCACACAGTACATAAACTCTTTATATACTAAATTAGAACTTAAAATAGCATCTACCTTCACTGTCATAGTTCGATCGATCGAAGACCGTTCGATCGCTCGAACCTTCGATTGATTGAACACTGTTCAATCGCTTAAACTTTCTATCTCACAGAATAATTTGAAAAAATTTACAGAATAATTTAAAATTAAAGTATATAATTTTTAAAACATTTAAAACTGTGAAAAGAACAACCTAACAGAGAATCTGTCTCGACCGATCGAACTCCATTCGATCGATCGAACATATCCAATGTTCAATCGATCGAAACCTATTCGATCACTTGAGCATAGAGCATCGTCGATCGATCAACCTACTTTGATCGATCGAATCCAACATGCATCCAATGCAATCACAGATTTGTATTCTACTACAAAAACTCTGCAGAAACATATCTATGACGATGCAGTATCAAAAACAGTTATAAAATCAACATGTAAATCAAAACTAGTGTTCTAAAACGCATCTATAGATCCAAACGAGCGTGGCTCGGATACCAATTGTTGGAAAAACTGGTTTAAATTAAAGTTTTAAACGCGCAGCGGAAAAGCCAAGTTATAAAAACTTATCAGTATCCCAGGATCTACTACCCGTCAATTCCATAGATGCGTACTAACAAGAGGGAGAAGAAATATACCTCAGGTCTTTAACCCAATTCTAAAAACTTCTTTCTCCTAGATGGTGCAGCAACTTCCACTAGACTGTCTTCACTCTTATGACTCCTGCGGATGCCTGCTGGAAGGACTAGGGTTGGTGGGAACCCTAATAGAGAGGATAGGGAAGGTTTAGGGAAGCCTAAACAGTTTCTGTAGCTTCTACGTATAAAAACGACGACTAAAAACATTCAGTATGCAGTTGCCCTATTTATAGATTCCCATAACCGACCAAACCTTCGAGCAATCGACGTGTATTCGATCGATCGAATCTTCGATTGATCGAACCTGCCTAGACTTCAATCGATCGAGACTCCTTCGATCAATCGAACCTGCCTTGATATGATCCTCATGTGCCCTTCCAAGCTTCCTAGTGGAGCTAAGAGTGGGACCTCCTAGGCTCTTTATTGTTGGCTCAGACCAGTTGACTGATTCCCTTGAACAAACTCTTTGATCAGCAAATTAATTGACTGATCAGTTAACGTTTACTCCACTATAAAATGATAACTGAACTCCAACGCAAAAGAACATATCCAAAGCGATAAGTAGACTTATATGGTGTACTAATGTCCCTCTACCGTCAGCATTTGTAATCATATTCAGGTAGTCGGATAACTGGTTACTATTAACCTGAATCATGATTACTTCTTATATCCCTTGAGTCCCATTCACCACTCATGATTACCAAATATGTTGATAACTACTTATCAACAAGACTGTAGTTCTCAGTAATCAACTCAGTGACATTCTCAAGGGAATGCTTACTCTGAATCAGAGGGTATATTCTATCTTGACAATATATGTTCACAACCCTATGAACATGATATACCCAAGATACCCAGGTGTTGATCTTCTATAGACCTCACTGATTGGTAAGTCAAAGCAATCATATCCACAGTCAGTGTTCATAATCGTCTCAAGATTAAGAACGCGTACCTTATACAAGTTATGAGTTCATATCGACTGATTGACATTCTTAAGTGTCAATAGGAAAGCTCATGTCTGTCAATGCACTATAAGCACTACCATATTAACTAAGAGTTACACTCTAGTGATTGAGATTAATCACTCCATCCAACGGTAGTTAATCATGCTATAGTGTAAACCTGATGAGATATCCAGTCTCATCATCCACTGTGACAAGTTCTAAGTAACAAAGAATAGTAATTCGTATCTCACTTGTATGTATCTTATACACGAATTACTTACTATGATACTTAAGGATAACAATCATCTCATGAAAGAAACATACATAACTAAATGTAAAGCTGATATCCATATATTAAAATGTCAATGTCTCATATATAAAGTAATGGTTTGAGGGGGCACAAATTCAACACATATGCCTACAAGGCAAAACAAGCCGATGGGAGCTTTGTCTTCTTGAGATGTATGTCAAGGATGGTGTTACGCCAAGGGTGGAATAAGGAATATGGCATCGGGTTGATCACTCCAAATTCCTAGCATAGCCCAAATACACTAAGTCCCAGAAAAAAAGATTCAAAAGGGTAGGACAGGTAGAATGGAACCAATAGTATTGGGAAGATCAAACTTACAACCCTCCACTTTTCCTCAAACCCTATGTGCCTAATTCCCTTGAATAGCCAACAACTGAGGAGGAACTCGTGTTTGACAAAAACACGGGCAAAGGAACAATGCAAGCCATCGAGCGCCTGAAGAAACAGCTCGAAAAAGGGAAGACTCCAGCACAGTATAAGCCCGAAAAGGATGATGAGACCGATGATTTTTCAAATTTGGATGATTCAATGATTCAGCTCGGATCCATTCCCAAGGGGTTATCGGCCAATATGGTCTTCATGTTATCAATGTCTTTCATGGCCAAACCAGACCAACAATGGCCATAGAAGGAAATGTTGTAGAAAGCCAGATAGAGTCAGCCATATTAGAAGAATTATTTTGGAACGGAGGCAAAACTGTCAGACCAGAGATAGTAGAGGCCACAAGCAAAAACATGGATGCCACTGATCATCAGACCAATCAGCCTAAGATGACAATCTTAAGGCCGAAAAGATAAAAAACAACAGAAGGGCCAAAATTAGGAGGGCCAGTCAAGGTTTTTTTCAAATACCTACTTATCATATGTCCTAACACCTAAAGCCACTATACATTAAGGGACACATCAAAGGGGTCCCTATAAACATAATTCTCATCGATAAAGGGTCCACTATTAACATTATGCCTCAGATTAACATCGACAAAGTTAATCCAACCGAGATGAATGTCCAGAGCTTCATGGGAGCACCATCAAGGACTAAAGGTATCCTACCCTTGGAATTAATGGTCGAGAGTAGGACAACCATGACAACATTCTTTATAGTAAAAACATTGGCCGCTTATAATGCTCTGCTAGGCTGAGATTGGATCTGCCCTAATTATTGTTTCCCTCTACCTTGCACCAGCTTTTAATTTTCTAGAAAAGAGATGAGGTTAAAATGGTAGGGGCCGATACAAAACTATTCGTGGCACATATACAAATAGCCGACGTAGTTTTCTATAAAGACGATATCAGACTAGTTAAGTTGCTAGGATGTAGCAAACTTGGTAGGTCGAATGCAGCGACTTTCGTTAAGGAAATACTCTAAAATCTTAAGTCACTTTACCACAATTTCAATCGGTCTTAAAAAGTAAGGCCGATTGAAATCAATGAGCAAGATGTAATCGATGAATCCACAGCCAATTGAGATACAGTGACAGTTAGCCTTATGGGCCAGCATGGCTAGATGGTGTGTATTTTTGGCCAACAAAAGGTTAGAGACTAGCCCGACTAATGGTGAATTAAATTTGGCCAATTGCATTTAAGAAGAAGAAATTCCAAAAGAAGATGAAAAACAAATGGAGGAGTTGGAAACGGCCATAGCAAAGTTAGACGACTTAAAGGCCGATGTCTACAATCCTCTGTTGGAAGTTAACTTCGGAGATGAGGCCGAACATAAGCAGACTTATGTAAGCCAAGTGATTGAACTGTAATTTTAGGCTGAGGTCATAGCCCTTCTAAGAAAGTATAAAGACTATTTCGCTTGGGATTATGATGAGATGCTAGGGCTGTCCAGAGATCTGGTGGAACACTGATTGCCAATTAAACCAAGATTAAGACCGTTCAAACAGTTACCTAGGCGTATGTCACCTGAAGTCACTCTAAAGGTCAAGGAGGAAATAAAGAGACTCTTAGGGGTTGGTTTCATTTAGAATGCCAAGTACGTGGAATGGATCTCTAATGTAGTTCCAGTGGTGAAGAAAAATGGGAAGCTTCGTGTCTGCATTAATTTTAGATTTTTGAATTTGGCCACCCCCAAGGATGAGTACCCAATGCCTATGGCCGATCAATTAATAGATTCGGCTGCAAAACATAAGATTTTTCATTTATGGATGACATTCAGGCTATAACCAAATTTATATTATAGTAGAAGATGCCCCAAAAATAGCATTTCAGTGCCCGGGGATAATAGGGACATTTAAATGGGTCATGGTACCATTTGGGTTGAAGAACGCAGGAGCTACCTATCAATGGAAAATGAATTCCATCTTTTATGACATAATTGGACAGTTCATGTAGGTATACATTGACGATGTGGTGGTAAAGTCTAGCACTAACGCCAAACATTTGAGCGACCTTGAGAAGGCATTTGAAAGAATGCAGGCTCACAAGTTAAAAATGAATTCACTCAAGTGTGCATTTGGCGTAACGGCAGATAACTTCTTAGGTTTCCTAGTACATCAGAGAGGCATAGAGATCGACAAGAATAAGGCTTGGGCTATCCAAGCAGCTAAGCCGCCAGCCATTAAGAATGAATTGTAGAGGCTTCTTCGATAAATAAACTTCCTTAGAAGGTTTATTTCGAATTGTGCTGGGAAGACTCAAGTTTGGACCCCACTACTCAAAATCAAGTCTGACAATGAGTTTAAATGGGAAGACAACTGTCAGCAAGCTTTTGAAGGAATAAAGCAATACTTATCCACCCCTCTAGTCCTAATGCCACTCAAGAAGGATAGGTGCTTGAAAATGTAGATATCGACCTCTGATTAGCTCAGCGTAATGAGCAAGGCAGAGAGCATGACGTTTATTAGTTAAGTAGAATTTTAACTCCAATTGAGCAGCGGTATGTGCCGATTAAGAAATTTTGTTTAGCATTATATTTCTCGTCACCAAAGTTAAAGATATCTATGCTTCTTGTTTTTACTTACATTATTTGACATAATGAAGTGATTACATACATGCTGTCCAGACCAATCATGCGCGATTGAATTGGAAAATAGACCTTGGCCCTTGTGGAATTTGTAATCCAATATCGATCATAGTAGCCGGTGAAGGGCTAAGCCATAGCCAATTTCTTAGCTGATCATCTAGATCCCACTGATCTGGGCGATTTGATCTCAACAGCAAGAGCATTGAATGTATCTCTGATGCCATGGACCCTTATCTTCAATGGCTCAAAAAACTCAGAGGGTGCTAGGGCAGGGGTGGTCATTGTATCACCCAAGAATAAAAGGACCAAGATGTCTTTTTGGCTCAACTTTAAATATACTAACAATCAGGCCAAATATGAGGCACCAATCATCAGTCAGGAGATACTCCTTGAGGGCATCATCCGTACACATAAAACAAGATTCGGGTTTAGTCATTAGACAGATATCTGGTGAATTCTAGATAAAAAGTTAGGAGTTGTGCCCTTTCCACTCTATTGCCATTCAGCTTATGGACTCCATTGATCACATAACTGTAAGTTATATACCCCAATACACTAATGCTGAGGCCGATAGGTTAGGAAAGACAGGATTGTCCTCATCTTTCATAAAGGGTTAGGAGGATCAGACTGTCATGATACAAGTCCAATCACTACCGTCAGTGGCAAAGAGGGGTTGATATACCGTAATAAATTCAGTCCTAATGGATGACAATGATTTGAGAATTCCAATCATTGATTTTTTGAAGCACCCAAATGTCAGAGTAGACAGAAAGCTAAGGTTGTTCACTATCCAATTTGTAGTACTGGATGGTTAGTTGTTTAAAAAGCCTATCAGGGATGACGTGATCTTAAAATGCCTAGGAAATAAACAAGCTATGCAGGTAATGGCCGAAGTCCATAAAAGAATCTATGGGGCACATTAGACCAGAACTAAGATGAAATGGCTTCTAAGGAGATATAATCATTACTGGCCAGTAATGCTAAAGGACTGCATCAGCTATGCTAAGGGATGTCAAGCTTGCAAGAAGCATGGCATGATTCAATGAGTGCTAGCTAAAGATCTTCAATTGATAATAAAGCCTTGGCCGTTCAGATGATGGGCTATGGACCTAATTGGTAAAGTACTTTCCCCTTCATCGGGCCAACATTGCTTTATGATAGTTGCCCAGATTATTTTGCAAAGTAGGCCAAAGCCATACCATGTAGGGCAGTGACTCAGGCCACTATGATTAAATTCATAGAGGAACACATAATGCATAGGTTTGTCCTTCTAGAAACCATAATGGCTGATCAGGGATCAATGTTTATAGGGGCAGAGACCAACGCCTTTGCTGAGAGCAGATGAATCAGCATTCTCAATTCAACTCCATATTACACTCAGGCAAATGGTTTGACCGAGTCATCTAACAAGATCTTAAAAGGGATTATTGAGAGGATGGTGAAGGAAAACCCTAGAAAATGGGATAAAGTACTATTCGAAGCACTTTGGGCTTATCGAACATCCAAGAGATATAGTACCAAGGTTACCCCATTCATGCTGACCTATGGGCACAATGCCATGGAAGTCATAGTCCGATCATCTAGAAGGACTTCACAAAATCATCTTGAGCCTGCAGAGTACACAGAGGCAATGATAGCTGAGTTAGAAGGACTTGACGAAATGAGGCTAACGACCTTGGACTCATTAAAAGTGCAGAAATTACAGGCTGCCCGAGCATACAACAAAAGAGTGAAGGAAAAGTATTTCTGCACAGAGGATTTGGTTTGGAGGGTCGTCTTACCCATTGGGGACAAGGATAACCGATATGGTAAATGGTTGGTTAACTATAAAGGTCCACTTATCGTCCATCATGTTAAAAAGGGTGGAGCATCTAGGCTACGCGACATAGTTAGAGAAGTTCATACCAGATTAATAAACGGCCAATATTTAAAGTCTTATTACCTACTTTATGGGAGACTATTGATTTAGAATATAGACCAAATCCAGGATTAGAGTACAAATTTCTTATTAACTATGAGCCAGAATGATCAAAAGTATAGTTGTATTTAGATAAGTGCTAGGCACAGTTTTTGTTATAAAAATTACAAAAAAAAATAAAAATAAATATATGTACAGGAGTGGCTGACTCAGAGTTCCTAAGCTTCTCCTTCAGATCCTTCCAAGTCTTCTCAGTGCCAGCCTAATCTTGCTGAGCTTTATGGAGCTTTTGGGACCAAATACAGGTGGCTAAGAGGTTGTCTTGTAACTAGTCGTTCCAATTTTGGGCGTCCTAAACAAGCCCAACAAAGGCGACATTGATTTGAATTAGTGTAGCATCATTAGTAATGACCTAGCCTTAAGCTTCTTTAGTTATGCTCTGACCATGGTGAGGGTGGTTTGAAGCCAAACATATCTGGCAATAACCTGTGCCTGGGTCACCTTACCAGCCTTGTATTTGGTCTTGGCTGACTGGAGAAATTGTATCACTTTTTTTTGGGCATTAAGGTGATCTTTGGCCTTTGTCTGAATCAGAGTGGCCATTTGTACCAAAACACGGCACCATGGAAGTCGTTCTTGAACTTCTTTCAATAATATGAGATTTGCCTGGCAGATAAGGCGCGATCAACCAAAAGTGAGCTTAGGGTAGCATAAGCCTCAGCAGAAGAGGTAAGAGTAGTGAGATCCTTACTGGCTAGCCCGATAACCAAGTCCTTTGACCTTTGAAGGCTTGATGGCATGGTTGCTTCGGGCTCAAAACAGCCCAAGTTGAATGCCCCTAGGTCCATACTAGTGCAGAAGTCATCAAAGGGCACGAACGTTTCTAGGCCTAAGAGAATTGCCTGTTTAAGAATAACAAGAAACCAGAACTAAGGGTTAGCAGCTAGTACAGAAGTAGGAAAATGATGAGCCTGGGCAAGAGAAGGAGATTACCCGAGTAGGTACTAGAGTAGAGGCCGAGACATCTTGAGAGATGAAGGCCGAAGAAGTGGAGGCAGTAGCCTCAGTGTCTGATTGAAGGATGGGAGTTGGAACTGATGTGTGACTTGGTTCTGGATGGGGAATGACAATTGTCTCCACCAAATCTTCAACAGTTGTACCTATAGCATGCTACACATTTTCTTCGATAATTATGGGATTGGCCACAAGAATTTGATTTTTACCAGGTTGGGCAGATTCCTCTATAACACTAGTAGTTCGAGAATCGACCGTGACATTCTCCTCTGCACTTTGCTGGGCCGATTCTTCTACAAGGATTGAGTCGGATGAACCATTTAGTCGATTTCATCTTCAGTGGTGCCGGTGGGTGCGTCCTCTGGTTGTCCTCACTTTTGGATGAAAGAATTGCTTATTCGGGCACGAGCTCATTAGTTGGATTGATATCCCATTCTCCATCAAAAGGAGTAAGTGGAGGAATAACACAGAGAGGGATCGGGCCTCTTTCCGCAATTTGTTCGAGAATGGCTTTAGCCCATTCAAAAGTTATGGGTACTTGAAGTGGAGGCAGAGCTACCCGTGGTCGGGTTATTTGTGGCTGGACTACAGGTGGATGATGGGTTGATCCGGTAGCCAGCACTTCCTCTTCTGATGCCTCATCTACCAGGTGAAAGAAACCAAGTGTTAGAACAGGGAGTAAGCAAGTTAGGCTATTCCAAGATCATCATCAAAATAAATAGAAGGGGCAGTCTTCTTCTTATTGGTTGGCCATTTGTCTATTGCTTTTTTGGCAGTCGGCCTCTTTGATGTTGGTTTCTTTCAGCCTGCTAATGGGGCTTCAGCAGGTTCATCGGCCTCAACAGTGGAGGAAATGGTGAACTGAAGCAACACTTCAGTAGTAGTGGGTTTAAATATCGGACCACCACTTCCTGAATTCTTCTGAGGCGACCGGTCAATGATGAAATGGTTAGAAGATGAAAGCCTTCTTTAGCTTGTCAGACCGATCACTGATTTTCTTTATTTGTTCATCATTCACGAACAAACCTTGTTCCACCCAATCTTGATTTACAGAAATGGCTAGAGAACGGGCACCATCTAAGTTAGCTCAAATTCACTGGCGAAGAGCAGAGCATAGTAGAACTCCACCCCACACTTGTTGTTGTTACGTGGGATAGTTAGGCTATAGAAAATGTCTCTAGCCACCAGGTAGCTAGAGAATACCTCATTATAATTGGACTGGGTTCTCAAACCCTAGTTGGTGGGATTGTTGGAGAGTTGAAGGAACGAGCAGAATTGAAGAAAGAAGAAAGAAGAAAGAAGAAAGAGAGGTAAGAAGAAGGAGCCGGGTGGAGCATCCTTTGTAGAAAAAAGAGAAATACTCCTCAAAGGAGTAGTTGGCTGGGACAACATCCATGAAATGGACATCAAAGATAGGAACCTCTGTTGGGTTTGTGCCCTCAAACCATTACTTTATGTATGAGACATTGACATTTTAATATATGGATATCAGCTTTACATTTCATTATGTATGTTTCTTTCATGAGATGATTGTTAATCCTTAAGTGTCATAGTAAGTAATCCGTGTGTGTGTAAGATACACACAAGTGAGATACGAATTACTATTCTTTGATACTTAGAATATGTCACAGTGGATGATGAGACTGGATATCTCATCAGGTTTACACTATAGCATAATTAACTACCATTGGATGGAGTGATTAATCTCAATCACTAGAGTGTAGCTCTTAGTTGATATGCTAGTGCTTATAGTGCATTGACGGACCTGAGTTTCCTATTGACGCATAAGGCTGTCAACAGTCAATAGGAACTCATAACTTGTATAAGGTACGTGTTTTCAATCTTGAGACGATTATGAACACAGACTGTGGATATGACTGCTTTGACTTACCAATCAGTGAGGTCTATAGAAGATCAACACCTGGGTATCTTGGGTATGTCATGTTCATAGGGTTGTGAACATATATTGTCAAGATAGAATCTACCCTTTGATTCAGAGTAAGCATTCCCTTGAGAATGTCACCAAGTCGATTACTGAGTACTGCAGTCTTCTTGATAAGAGTTATCAACATGTTTGGTAATCATGAGAGGTGAATGGGACTCAAGGAATACAAGAAGTAATCATGATTCAGGTTGACAGTAACTGTTATCCAACTACCTGAATATGATTACGAATGCTGACGGTAGAGGGACATTAGTACACCATACAAGTCTAGTTATCGCTTCGGATATGTTCTTTAGCGTTGGAGTTCAGTTATCGTTTTATAGTGGAGTAAACGTTAACTGACCAGTTGGTTAGTTTGCTGATCAAAGAGTTTGGTCATGGTAATTAATCAACTGGTCTGAGCCAACAATAAAGAGCCTAGGAGGTCCCACTCTTAGCTCCGCCAGGATACTTGGAAAGACACTTGAGGAAGCTGTCAAGACAAGTTCGATCGATTGAAGTTGTTCGGTCGATTGAAGTCATGGCAGGTTCGATCGATCGAGAATGGTTCGATCGATAGAAGGTTCGATCGATCGAATATCTTCGATCGCTCGAAGTCTAGGTCGGTTCTGGAAATCTATAAATAGGGCAGCTGCGTTATGGAAAATAAGTTCGTCGTTTTAGAACGTCAGAAGCTGCAGAAACTGTTTTAGAGCCCCAAACCTTCTTCTTCCTCTCTATTAGAGATCCCACCATCTCTAGTCTCTCCGGGAAGCATCCGCAGGAGACATAAGGGTGAAGACAACCTAGTGGAGGCTGCTGCATCACCAAGGAAGAAGAAAGAAAATCAGAATTGGGTTCAAGACACTAAGGTATAACTCTTGTCCCCTCTTGTGCGCATCTATGGAATTAACGAGTAGTAGATCCTGGGCTACCATTAAGTTTTTATAACTTGATTTTTCCGCTGCGCGTTTAAACTTTTAACTTAAACCGGTTTTTCCATCAATTGGTATCAGAGCCATGCTTGTTTGGATCTATAGATGCGTTTTGGAACACTAGTTTTGATTTGTATGTTGATTTTAGAATTATTTTCGAAACAGCATTGTCACAGATCTATTTCTGTAGTGTTATCGTAGCAGAATACAAATCTGTGATTGCATTGGATGCATGTTGGATTCGATCGATCAAAGTAGGTTTGATCGATCGAAGATGCTCTGTGCTCAAGCGATCGAACAGGTTTCGATCGATCAAACATTGGATATGTTCGATCGATCAAATGTCATTCGATCGATCGAGACAGATTCTTTATCAGGTTCTCTATTTCACAGTTTTAAAGCGTTTTGAAATTAAAAACTTTAATTTTAAAGTATTCTACAAATTTTTTCAAATCATTCAGTGAAACAGAATGTTCAAGCGATTGAACAGTGTTCAATCAATCGAAGGTCTTCGATCGATCGAACTGTGACAAAGAAGTAAGATGATGTTTTAAGTTCTAATTCAGTATGTAAAGAGTTTATATACTATGTGAATCAATTAAGTGTTCCAATAGTTATATATATTTGTTATGTATGTGTGGTTGTACGTTCGACTAACCCTTTTGCAGCAAGATTAGTCGCTATCTTCCATGGCACCAAGTCATTTGAATATTTTGTATTTAATTTGTTTAAGATTGGTGCATGTTGTAATTTAAGTTTGATTTGGTTTTAAGGCATATGTAAAGGGCGTTGCGACTTCAATCCTACGAAAAGGAAAGTTGCACCGGTTTCCCTAGCCTTTTATTATTTTATTGTTGCTGTCGTTATTTCTATTTCTAGATAAATTGTAAGCTTCGAAAGAAGCATAGGACCAATGTAATAGAATTAGAAAATCCATGAAGATGGAGCTGGAGTCGACCAAACCAAGAGGAGGTTCTATGGAGATAGAGCCATGGGAGATAGAGGCATCGTTTGGATGTCTTTATTTTCAATTTTAGTTTTTTGTTTTATGTGTTTGGTTTGTGATTGGCGTTTAATTAAATTGTTACTACTTGTATGCACGTAAAACAAGTTTTCTAAAATAAAATTCAAAAACCATTTCAACGCATTAGTAAACATTGGATGTTTATGGGTAATGTGTGGAAACATTTTTCAAAACCAAAATCCTTATTTACTAAATCTAGTGGGAGAGGGTCTTATTAATAAACACCCACGATCTTCCATTAACAGTTCACTGTAAGATGAGTGGTGCATTCTGTGTCACCTCGCCAGGGGTGATCATTCCATACGGAGGATGCATTACTCATTGGTTACTAGATGTGAACTTCTTTTGATAGGATCAATCAGACGTGTTGGAGGGTGACCACCGCACGGAGGCGCTACTTGAGACGGTTGTGATTGGAACCTAGTTAATGGTACACACTAGCTAAGCTATGGATAAGGGATCCCACACGGGGCATTATTCAGAAACTTAGAGATCAAAAGGGATCGGGAGTCGTAACTTGTTTTTGCAAGAGTTGCATAGCGGACGAGTCATGATTAATCGAAAGATCGAACATTGACCACCACACGGAGGCTTTATTCTTTTGTTTCGATATTCCAGTGACTTTGTTATAAAATAAGAGTTTTTAAAGGATTCTTTTATTTCAAACTGTCAAATTCTGATATCCATATTTATTTTGTTTGATTTTCAGTAATCATAATGTCTGGATCTGCATTTAGTCCACTTGCCACCATACTCACTCAAAACAAGTTAATTGGAAATAACTACACTGAATGGAAACGTAACCTTGACATCGTGTTAACTGCGGAGGATCACATATATGTCCTCACCACCCCATGCCCCGAAGAACCCGCGACAAATGGTTTGGCAGCTGCCAGACGCGAGTTCGATAAATGGAAGAAGTCGAATGGAATGGCTCGTTGCTACATTCTGGCTTCAATGGCTGGTGTGTTGCAACACCAATTCCAGTCGAACAATTCTGCCAGTGACATTATCGAATCCCTGAAGAAGATGTTTGGGGAGCATGGCAGGCCTGCTAGACAGGTAGCTATGCAGAAGATAATGAGTGCAAAGATGTCGGAAGGGACTCCAGTCAAGGAACATGTTTTAAAAATGATTGGTTATTTAAACGAGCTGGAGACCCTAGGTGCCAACATCGATGCACAGACCCAAGTTGATATGATCCTCAATACGTTGTCGCCATCATTCGCTCAATTTAAACTAAATTATAATATGAATAAAATGGATTTTTCAATGAGCGAATTGATGAACTCTTTACTGGCAGCGGAAGGGGTGATCAAGCCTGGGGGCAGCGTTTTAAACATTGAGAAAAGTGCTTCTTCTTCCCGATCTACGCCGAAAGGAAAGAAAGGGAAGAAGAAGACTGGCACTGGTGGTCCAAGTGTTGGACCGGTCCCTAAGATTGCAAAATCTAAGGGAAAAGGTAAGGGCAAAGGGAAGATTGGTGGCCAAGGCAAAGGAAAGTGTTTCCAATGCGGTGAGAAGGGCCACTGGAAGAGGAACTGTCCAGAATTCTCAGCTACAAGAGTTCAAGGTATGATTGAATCACATGTGATTGAAGTAAGTTTTATTACGGATACTTTAAACACTTGGTGCATTGATTCTAGGGCGACTAACCATATCTGTAATTCATTGCAGGGGTTCAGATCAACCAGGAGGTGCAGTGATGGGGAAATCGTACTTACTCTAGGTTCTAGCGCAACCGTATCTGCGGTTGCTATAGGAGTCGTAGTTTTAGAATTTCTAGACAATAAAGTTTTGATTTTATCAGATGTACTTTACGTCCCTTTAATGAGACGTAATTTAATTTCAGTTTCTAATTTATCGAATAATAGTTATTCTTTTCATTTTGGAACTGAAGTTGTTATTAAAAGAAATAGTTCTTTTATATGTTCTGGTGTTAAATCAAATGGCCTGAATGTGATTGCTCCAAATATTTCTAAAGACTCTTGTATGGAACTTGATAACTTAGTGGTTTCTGTACCACCTAAAAGAAAGGAACCTTCCACTAATCCAACAAGACTTTGGCATATGAGGCTTGGACATATCAATCTAAATAGGATTGGCAGACTAGTCAAAGAAGGGGTCTTAGGCGATTTGGTTCTCGAACTAATGGAAGTCTGCGAGTCTTGTTTAGAGGGTAAGATGACAAAAAGGCCCTTTCCAGCAAAGGGCAATAGGACCAATACATTGTAGAACTTCCAGCCAATATTAAACCCATTGGCTGTAAGTGGGTCTACAAGAGGAAAAGAAGTTTTGATGGAAAGGTTGAGACTTTTAAGGCAAGGCTTGTAGCGAAAGTTTATACTCAAAGGGAGGGCATTGACTATGAGGAAACCTTCTCGCTGGTAGCCATGCTCAAGTCCATCAGAATACTCTTAACCATTGATGCATGCCTAGATTATGAGATCTGGCAGATGGACGTCAAGACTGCATTCTTGAATGGCAATCTTGAGGAGGACATCTATATGCAACAACCAGAAGGGTTCATAGCTGGTCGGAAAGGTAACTTGGTATGCAAGTTACAAAAGTCCATTTATGGGCTTAAGCAGGCATCCAAAAGTTGGAACATCCAATTTGACCAAGCGGTCAAGTCGTTTGGTTTCATACAGAATCTGGATGAACCTTGTGTATACAAGAAATGTGAAGGGAAAGTGGTGGATTTTCTTATGCTTTACGTTGACGACATTCTACTCATTGGAAATGATGTAGCGGCGCTGTCAACGGTCAAGGTTTGGCTAGCTAGTACTTTCGATATGAAGGATCTAGGAGAGGCGAGCTATATTCTTGGGATAAAGCTCTTTCGGGATCGCAAGCGAAAGATAATGGGATTGTCTCAAGCTGGTTATATCGATAAGGTGCTAACTAGGTTTTCTATAGATAATTCGAAGAAAGGTTTGTTACCTTTCAGGCATGGTCTAGCGTTCTCCAAGGACCAGTGTCCAAAAACACAGGAGGAGAGGAATCGCATGACAGGAGTTCCCTATGCTTCGGCAGTGGGAAGTCTCATGTATACGATGTTATGCACTAGACCAGATATCTGCTTTGCCATTAGCATGGTTAGCAGATATCAATCGAATGCGGGTCCGGAGCACTAGACAGCCGTTAAGCACATTCTTAAGTACTTGAGAAGGACTAAAGATTACATGCTGATGTACGGTGGTAGTGAGTTAATTCCAGTAGGATATACTGACTCGGACTTTATGTCAGATAAAGATTCAAGGAAGTCAACGTCCGTTCATCTCTTTACCTTGGGAGGTGGTGCTGTTAGTTGGAGGAGCATTAAGCAGAAATGCATTGCAGACTCAACTACAGAAGCTGAGTATGTGGCTGCTTGTGAAGCCGCAAAGGAAGCTGTTTGGCTCAAGAAGTTGCTTATGGAACTTGAGGTGGTACCAGCGTCGCTGTCGCCTATTACGCTTTATTGTGATAATAGTGGGGCAGTGGCTCAGTCCAAGGAGCCAAGGAACCATGGAAAGGGAAAGCATGTAGAGCGGAAATATCATCTTATCCGAGATATTGTTCAACGTGGAGATGTGACTGTCACCAAGATTGCCACCGCTGACAATCTTGCTGATCCGTTTACAAAGGCCTTACCACAGAAGGTCTTTGATCGTCATCTAGATAGTCTAGGTCTCAGATGTAATCCTGTATGGTTGTGAGTGCAAGTGGGAGTTTGTTGGGTTTGTGCCCTCAAACCATTACTTTATGTGTGAGACATTGACATTTTAATATATGGATATCAGCTTTACATTTCATTATGTATGTTTCTTTCATGAGATGATTGTTAATCCTTAAGTGTCATAGTAAGTAATTTGTGTATGTATAAGATACACACAAGTGAGATACGAATTACTATTCTTTGATACTTAGAATATGTCACAGTGGATGATGAGACTGGATATCTCATCAGGTTTACACTATAGCATAATTAACTACCATTGGATGGAGTGATTAATCTCAATCACTAGAGTGTAGCTCTTAGTTGATATGCTAGTGCTTATAGTGCATTGACGGACCTGAGTTTCCTATTGACGCATAAGGCTGTCAACAGTCAATAGGAACTCATAACTTGTATAAGGTACGTGTTTTCAATCTTGAGACGATTATGAACACAGACTGTGGATATGACTGCTTTGACTTACCAATCAGTGAGGTCTATAGAAGATCAACACCTGGGTATCTTGGGTATGTCATGTTCATAGGGTTGTGAACATATATTGTCAAGATAGAATCTACCCTTTGATTCAGAGTAAGCATTCCCTTGAGAATGTCACCAAGTCGATTACTGAGTACTGCAGTCTTCTTGATAAGAGTTATCAACATGTTTGGTAATCATGAGAGGTGAATGGGACTCAAGGAATACAAGAAGTAATCATGATTCAGGTTGACAGTAACTGTTATCCAACTACCTGAATATGATTACGAATGCTGACGGTAGAGGGACATTAGTACACCATACAAGTCTAGTTATCGCTTCGGATATGTTCTTTAGCGTTGGAGTTCAGTTATCGTTTTATAGTGGAGTAAACGTTAACTGACCAGTTGGTTAGTTTACTGATCAAAGAGTTTGGTCATGGTAATTAATCAACTGGTCTGAGCCAACAATAAAGAGCCTAGGAGGACCCACTCTTAGCTCCGCCAGGATACTTGGAAAGACACTTGAGGAAGCTGTCAAGACAAGTTCGATCGATTGAAGCTGTTTGATCGATTGAAGTCATGGCAGGTTTGATCGATCGAGAATGGTTCAATCGATCGAAGGTTCGATCGATCGAATATCTTCAATCGCTCGAAGTCTGGGTCGGTTCTGGAAATCTATAAATAGGGCCGCTGCGTTCTGGAAAATAAGTTCGTCATTTTAGAACGTCAGAAGTTGCAGAAACTGTTTTAGAGCCCCAAACCTTCTTCTTCCTCTCTATTAGAGATCCCACCATCTCTAGTCTCTCCGGGAAGCATCCGCAGGAGACATAAGGGTGAAGACAACCTAGTAGAGGCTGCTGCATCACCAAGGAAGAAGAAAAAAAATCAGAATTGGGTTCAAGACACTAAGGTATAACTCTTGTCCCCTCTTGTGCGCATCTATGGAATTAACGAGTAGTAGATCCTGGGCTACCATTAAGTTTTTATAACTTGATTTTTCCGCTGCGCGTTTAAACTTTTAACTTAAACCGGTTTTTCCATCAACCTCGGCCAACTCCCAGGTAGGAGGCTGATGTTCTGGGAAATAAGAATACAGCCAGAGCTGCAGAATCCAAATCGGGCTCCCCCTAGAGTGGAAGCCCGAATCAATGAAATTTGTCACACCTCAGACAGGGTGCGACCAGACCATGGTTGCCAAGGCCAAAGGCTATCCAGTGGCCAGGGCTAGTACAAGGGTATTTAGCCGAACAAAAAAGGTAACTGTTTAACTAGTAGTTGAAAAACACGGTGTACTCAGAATCGAACACAGCTGTACCCTCAACACCCATACAAACAACAATGAAGGATCCATAGGCCATGATGGGCTTGAAAGAAACATCCCTATCCTTAACTAATTCATTTTGGGGGTAAGTAAAGTTGGCCATTCCTACATCAAGACCCGGTCTGATCTCTTGTCCATGAAGGTACAACCCTATTAAATAGCTGGTATCTTTGATGGTGGGCGTCGTCGGTCTACAATAGACGAAAAATTCATTACAAGATTGGGACCAGAAGAGAAGAGCAGAGAAAAGCAAAGGTTGGTCCACCTCAACCTTAGACCGACTCAGCATAATGTCATCGTAGATGACCATTTGCCTCCAGATTTCAGCCTTAGAAGCTGAAACCCTTGTCAACCATCTATCCCAATCTGGTGCAGCTATGGGCCAGCCCCTGATCGATGAGGTGTCATCTAGACTTTGTTCCAGTTAGATGGGAGTTAGAGGATGGTTTCATTCTCTATGGGTGGGAAATACGGGTTAAAAGTAGCCAAAGGGTCACCGCGAAACACCGTGCCCAAGCCAGGCACCACTAGGGAGTGAGCCGTCGGCAGTGCTGTAAGTGGTAAAGAAGTCGATGAAATGGAGGAGGCATGTGCTTCAGCTAGTTGCCAGATCTCCCTGCAGCGGTTTTGTAGTGGTGGTGCATCCAGTAAGGCCTTCTATTTCTTAGCCTTAGACGTCGCTGGAGCTGTTTTAGGGGCCATTTGCAGTGGGCAATGTTTGAATGAGGTAGTAGGAAAAGATGGGTTTTTAGAGAGAGAAGCTCTAGTTCTAGAGAAAGAAAGAAGAAGATGTAGTGATATGGGAAAGTGAGGGGTTTTGGCTCAATTGCATCATATATATACGTTGGGTATTAATTGGTGGAGTGACTGGTGGGATTTTCAAGTACCACCAATCTCTGCATAAAGAACACGAGGCATTTTTTGAAATTCAAAAGGTCACATCAATCAATGCAGGACTTTTGATATGAACTTTTAGGGGGCAATTGTTTGCACCCAAAAATAGCCAAAGGTTTTTTAGCCTGAATGGAAGGAACAGAATGGGCCTGGACTTGGGTCTATTTGGCTCGTGGCTCATCTAGACTGATGGGATGATCGGGCTTGAGTGACAAGTGGCCATGAGGTTCAAATATGGCTAAGGCATAAACCCAACTACGAAAGGCAAAACATCACGCCCGATGAGCAAAAAGGGAAGGATATACAGGAATAAGGCACCACGTTTTGAAGAGATATTAAGAGATTAAGCCCGATTAGACAGAGACATGTACATCACCATCATCGGGCTCAATATTACAATTCAAGGAGAAAGCCTGGCAGGTTGGTAATGGGAGCAGCCCAATAGAAAAAGAAGATCAACGTCTGACTCATTCCTTAATTGTTAAGAAATACCCTAGAATCCAGGGAAATAGTTCGCTTAGGCATGAATCTGATCAAACCAGCTAGATATGGAAGGCTAATCCCAAGGATTTCGGGATTTATTCAAATCAGGATAAGACAGAAAGAGTTGGGATTAGGGAAGATTCAAGGCGTCCTTATCTTGTCAAAGGTGTCCTTGCCATATCTGAATTCTTTAGGGCAGCTATAAATATGGAGGCAGGCCAAGCTGCAACACACTCTGCATCACTCACGAAAAACCGCATTCACACAACACCCAAACATATATAGCATTCAAAGCATTCGAAGGCATTCAACTTATCATTCTCTGTTATCTGCATCTGTAGAAATAGGTCGGTCCTTTTTATTGTTTTTTCTGCTCCTAATCTTTCTCGAACAATCAAAGCCTATTCTGATCTTGTTCCTTAGTTTTGTTATTTTTTCCAAACACATTCAGTAAAATATCTGCATATTTTATTAGTTGTTTGTGACTATTTACCTAGTAAATTCATCACTATTAGACTTGTGCACTTCAGTACTGTCTAGGAATCTCAGGCCAATGGTACTTTCTTACTTCGCCATCATAATCACCTTATGTATCACTCACACAAGCAAGTTAGAAAATTAGTTTGTACAATCGCACCACTTTTGGTTCTGGCAGTAGTATCAGCTATTGGAAGTCTGATGTATGCTATGTTGTGTCACGACTAGATATATGGTATGTCGTAGATTTAGTTAGTTGTTACTGGAGTAACCCAGGTCCATACTATTAGAGGGCAGTGAAGAGGATTTTATGATATTTTCCAGGAACTATGGACCTGTCCTTATGCTATGGTGGTGGAGATTTGAAGCTGAGAGCATTTAGTGATGCTGATTGTGCCACGACCCTTCTCGCTGCACGTGAAAATAGGACTTGTGGCACGCAACCGAGGCTCATCCAATCAATTAAAGATCATAGCAGTGGAAAAAAACCTTAATTAGAATACATAAAAACAAAACTTTAAAAAGTTTTCCCATTTGAAAGCACTTAAATAAACAATTCATTTTGAAAGCAGCAAACCAGTCGACTGTATCGGGGACCCAGTCGACTAGTTTGGAGGTCCCAGAGGCATCACAGCTTAGAAGCCCAATCCAGTCGACTGTGCTGGGCAGTCCACTGTGGTGTCAAACTTCCAGTCGCCTGATACCCACCTGGTCGACTGGACGGAAACGAGCAGAAAGTCTTGTTTTGAAACACAATCTAGTCGACTGTTTTTCAACCCCAGTCGACTGGTTTCTGAAAAGATGAAGAAGATATTTTGTTTAATAGTGTGTCCAATCAACTGGACTCTAGACCAGTCGACTGTTTTGCCAATTAATGCACATTCTGCAGAATTCCAATTCCAAGGTTAACCATTTTCAACCAAGACTAAGTACATATACCAATCTTGATCCAAAAAGGTCTAAGTTGTATTACAACATATCCAAAACATAATTATACGCATTTATAATTTCATATTAGAGTACCATGAATCCATTCCAAGATTTCTAAGTTAAGCAATGGTTTCAACTACTATTAAGTTCATTATTACAACATGGAAATGGAAACAAAAACGTAAACAAGGGTAGTTCCGCCGTCCCATCGGCCTCACTCTTCTTGTTTCTTCTTCCCTTTCTTCTTATCACCTGTAGTGGAGTAAAGATTCACTGCTTAGCTATATGCTAAGTGCACAATTTCTAACATATGTATATATGACAAATCATGCTTCAATATCATAATGTGGGCACCTCGACCAAGTGTAAGGCCTAGAAGGATTAAGCCCACTTGATTGATCCCATTACATTCCTCATGTCAACAACCACGAGTGAGGTTCACCACCCTTCATTAGCCTTTTATTCGATCTGACCGATTTGGATTACTCGTATTTAGATTTCATGGGGCTTTATATCCAACCCGAGGAAACATCGATGCCCATGATCCATATTCGAGGCTACACGAGTGAGTAATCCAATGTATATCCCACAAGGCTAAATCCGAAGAGATCCTTGCTAATAGAGACGCCACTTGGTTTGATGAAAGAAACTAACAAAACTAAATCTATCATGTCCAATGGATAGAGAGCACTGTCCAATCATCACCAAAGAACTCAATTCGGGGGTTAAGGTACAAGAGATGAAAGAACTAGATCGTGCTAAAACACCCCCCCCCCCCCCCCCCCCTCATCGTGAGATGGGCCTCTACTCAGCTTTCAAGGTGTTTGACTAGATATTATGTGAACCATTTCATTTATTTCTAAAGCAATCCTAATTCAAGTTATAAACAGCTAATAAAGAAAAAGCATGCAAGAATCTATACATTTATCATACAATGTATATGCTAAAGCAGTAATTTGGGGACTAAACGTATTACTACGCTCCCCTATGCATGCAAAAGGAAATAAAAAGGAAAGTAAATGTGAAAATCACACTTAAACCCTAGAAAAATAGGAATTCTATACGCAAGTACCATGTAAGAAAATTAAACCAGTTTTATCCACCTAATCATGGTTCTAGGTGATTTAGGAAAGCAATAAATAAGGAAGGTACAAGGAGTTACCCGGGATAGCACATCATTCCAATTACAGCTTCCTAATTAGCCATGGTTAGGATAATACAAGCATAATAATCAAACATGAACACTATGTGCATGTTGTAGACACCCCATTTTGTCGGCTATCAGATTTAGGAGACCCATAGCTTGGTGGTTCACAATGATCGTAAAAGACTCAAAAGGACTCTTGGAAGTCAGCTCTATCTCTCAGAATGCTCAGAATGACCAAAATACCCCTGAAAGCCCGAAGACTCCCAGATTTGGTCCCAAAGTTCTGAAAACATGCTATGTCGTAAGAAAAATGATAAAATGAGTTTTTAAGTAAAACTGGATGAAATCGTCAGCTCCCAGAGACCCCCGGAAGTCCCGGAAGTTCCCCGAAAGTCCCCGTTGACCGGTTTGACCAAGGTTTGACCAGGTTTGACCAGAGTTTGACCAAGTTTGACCAAGTTTGACCAAAATCGTCCAAATTCACCGGAATCATTAGAAAAGTATTAAAATGAGTTTTAAAAGAGAATCGCGCGAAAACGTCGGCTCCTGGGAGCTCCCGGAGGTTCCCAGAACTTCCCGGGAATCCCAAGTTTGACCAGTTTGACCAAGATTTGACTTTGGAATCGGGGCACCGAAACAATTTTCAAATATTTTTCATGGATACTAGAGGTCAATAGCTTTCCAACGGTATATCGCACATAATTCCTGGATTTAAAACGAATTTATTTTGAATTTCCGAAGGTGAAAAAGGCGATCAAATCAGCTTTTATCGCGAATACCGCAAAACTTTTCAAAGTGACCTATCCCCGAACTATTTTTTATGTAAATTAGACTCCATTACCTTTCCAACGGTATATCACAACCTCAATTTGGAGTTCGTATGCATTTTCTGTGAATTTCGGACAAAATAGGGCCTTTTCGCGAATACCGGAACCTCTGGGGGCCTAAACGTAAATTTCTGGGCGTCTGAGGAGCAGTGCTGCCGCGGCACTGGCCCAGTGCCGCCGCGGCACTCATCCCTTGCAGAGTCCATTTTTGTAATTTTTTTGGGGGTCCAATTTGATTAATTGAAAGCCAAAACGACATAGTTTTATGTTCACAGTTGTTTGGGACCAATGGGAGTACTTCTAAAACCCCAAAACCACCCCAAATTGGCCTATTTAAACCCCCCATTGCTCTTCATTTTGGGGGGGCCAAGTGCAAAGCTTGAAAAGTTGTAGAGAAGAAGAGAGATAGAGATAGGTTTAGAAGAGAGAAAGGGAGCTTCTCCCATTGATTTTCCATAAGAAAGTGAGTTTTATTCTTGTTTTCTTCCATCATCTTTCTATATACTTCACATTCAAAGTCCACTCCAACCCTCATTCTTGAGCATTCATGAGATAGGAAGCTACTTCCATGTCCAAATGTCAAAATCTATGAGTGAAACACCAAGCTACAAGTCCAAAATCACATTGATTATCATCTATTGATTGCTATTTACTTGCTTTGATTATATATATGTTTATCTCTCCTTATCTCATTTCTTTTTCTTTTCTTTATTTACTTACTAGTTCATCATCATCTAAGTGATGACATGAAGTTTGGGGTGAGTGAATCCTTATGGATAGTAGCTCTTGACCTCAAGAACATGTTTGATAGATGATGATCATAACCTCAATACTTCCAAGGTATTCTTGAAATGTATTGAAGTTACGTTCAAAAATAAAAATAAATCTCTCCAACAATCTTGGAGGTTCTTGATGATGAGTTTAATGTTGACATTTTAAGTGGCTATAATCCTTATTGAGTATTGAAAATGTGCTTTCAAAACATCTATTTCAAAACCCCTCTCAATCCCCCTCATTTGGTTTCAAGAAACAAAACTTTGTTTTCTCCAAAATCTTCAAAACAATGAGTCAAAACAGTGAGTGAGTTGAGTTCAAAGATTTCTCTAGAACTCAATACTCAATATATGGATGCAAGGCCACTTGGAAAGTCTTCCTAACTCATTGGAGAACACCCATGATTTTTGGTTTGACTTGGAAGTACTTGAAAATGGTCCATTTGGGTCCCAACATTCCTTCCAAACATTCTGTTTTTGCTGTCACAGCAGCTAGGTCAACTTACGACCTCTTTTACAGAAAACTTTTCCAAAAGGGGTGGTCCTAACTTATTTTTCCCTTAAAATTCAATGTCTTAGGAAACGTTATGTATAAAATGGGCCTCTAGATCATTCTTTTTCATTTTCTAAGATTTTCTAACATTTCAGTCGACAGTACGAATTCTGTTTCTGAGTGACCTCTATTGTTTACATAATTTCTCTCAATCTGTGATAGATATTCAAGATTGGCCTTTTGGGTTGTGTTCTAGACACAATAAGGAACATCTCCATAAAAAATCATGCATTGAAAATATTCCTAACCCCTCTTTTCAAATTCCAAAAGATCATGCTACTGTTCTGTCCACTATTCACAGCAAGTATACTTTAACCTTCATTCTTTGATTTGATGCTTATATGCATTCCAAATTAGTTCATATCTTAGGAATTAGTTCATACTACATTTGTACACATCCCATGTTAATTTAATTCATTCATTCATACACATTTTAGACTTCTAAGTCATTCTAGAAATCCATGTACACAAAACACACTACAACCTTTGCACATTTTTAGATACATACATTGCATTCATGCAAGATTTGGGGTTTTTGTAACTCTTAATCTAAGGAGATTATAAGGAATGAACTCGATCACTCGTTCATGCTTCCCCTTGATCTATTCATCCTTTCTCATCCGTCCCGGGGATTGAGAGGTCTTCTTTTATCAAAGAATAACATGCATCATTCTAGCCTTGCTAAGCATATTTTGATTTCTTTGCTTATTTGTTTCAATAACAATTCATGTCCCCCTTTAGATTAGGAAGTCTTGATTATTTGATACATGATTAGACGATCTTTCCTAGGTTTATTTGTGTGGTCCTTCACTTTACATTGCATGATATTTGGCTTAGATCTTATGAATGATATCTTATCTTTTGATCTTCCAATTTCAAGTTTTCTTATGTGATGTAATATACTACAATAGTATTAATTGTCGAACCAAACATAATATAAGATGATTATTTGGATGCTAATTGAGGCCCGTCGAAAGACGGGGCGAGTTGAGGGTGTTTTAGTCGCGACAAAGGCTCCTTCCTCTCTCGTACCAAAACCCCGAACCAAGTTCTTTGGTTATGAAGGGCCGGTGCCCTTATCCGCTTGGGTGAGTCAAAATTAGGTTTCTTGGTTCCTTAAAGACCAAGTGGCGACTCTGTATCTGTTTTCAACAGACCTTTCGTTTTCTTTCCTTGATTCAAATCAATTTCAAAACAATCTCAAACAAGAGAGAAGTGGTCCGATTCCCGGTATCCACAATCTGGCGACTCCACTGGGGATTTTTATTTTAAAACAAAATAATACAGAGGTTTGACTCATAAGAAGCATCCTTAAAATCATCTTTTTACTGTGTTTGGTTCACCGCATTGCACTCTTGCATTCCCCCCCCCCCCCCCTGACTGTGTCTGAAACGCGGCGCTGACATTGTTCAGGTCTTGCTGTGCCAGGGCACAAGTCACCGTTGATACTGTACCTTCCAAGGTATATCAAAAAGAGTAAAAACTTCCGTACTGTCTCCCTGACGGTATATTGGAACTCTCGTCAACGGACCCTCTTTGACTAAACCCAGCCTTTGCATATAGATTCCTGTAGAACCTTTCATAGGACTGTTCATTTATCTTTTCAGATAGGACAATGTGATATAACTGTTGTATGCTCTGACGGGATTACCTGCGCGGTGTAGACGCTTATGTGGCATGAGGCAGAACTTCTTTCTTATGATCCCCAAGGCAATCACTTACATGTGACCACATTGAGTGACCTGCCTAGGCACCATGGTAAGGAAGTCTGCTCCATGTTCACAAAGATATACACCGCAAGCCTTGTTTGTTGGTCCTAGGACATAGGAGTATGAAAACTAGCTAGACAGTATGATCACCATCATAACCTGTTTCTCCCAGAAACTCTATCCAGATATCCCAGATATAACCATATTGTCCAGTTTCTCCTAGAAACTCTGTCCAGATATCCCAGATATAATCATATTATCCAGTTCTCCTAAAAACTCTGTCCAGATATCCTAGATACACCCATATTAACCAATTTTTCCCAGAAACTCTGTCCAGATATCCCAGATATAACCATATTAACCAGTTTTTCCCAAAAAAAAAAAAACTCTGTCTAAATCTCCCTGATTTCCCAGATATACTTGTTTCCCCTGGAAACTCTATCCATATTTCTCAGAAATACCCAAAATACCAGTTTCTCCTAAAAGCTCAGTCCAAATCAACCAGAAATCCCTTTTTCTCCTAGAAACTCAAATGACTTCTAGAAATTTCTCTGAATCTTCCAAACCCATGTTTCTCCCAGAAACTCTATCCGAAATTCCCAAAGTATCCCGGAAATCCCTGTTATCCCTTGGTGATCATACTGGAAAGTAAGGTTAGCACACTCTGTATGGCTAGGACCTTATTTGTTTAACTTCTATCTGTTAGAAGTAGGGGCATCATATAGATTAGGGCTTGCATCTGCATGCTTGTCTCATGTGCATGCACTATTCTCATCGGACTGCGCGCACTATCTCAGTCAGTCTGTACATAAGTCAGTCCATCTTCCTTAACCTCACTGTCATTGTCTCTCTAGTCATCACTATCAGAATCTGATACACTCCTCTCGAATCTATAGGTCATTGTAGATTCCCAAAATCAGCCACTGAGATCCCCATCCTGGGTCAGAAGTTCGAGCAGTCATTTGGTTAGAATCAGTCCGCCGAGAAAATTCAACATGAATCAGGAAACTTTGGAAGCCAAGGTCACTGAATTAATAAATCAACAGTCAGATCGGCTGACTCAAGTCCTGAAATTTATGGAAGAGTTCCGACAACAGCAACCACAGTACCCACCTAGGTTCCCACCACCACAAGGGTTCATGCCACCACCACCGCCTAGATTTGGACCGCCTCCCGAGAACAATGGGGAAGAAGAACGGTTTCAAGAGGTCCCGCCGCCTGTATATGAGAAAAAGCTCCAAGAGAAAATGGACAAGGTCGACAAGCTTGAGAACATACTAAGGAAGAGTAAGGGAGTCGACGATTACATGTTAGATCTAGAAGGATTGTTTGAGCCCAACAAGGTGAGGCTACCCGAGAACTTCAAGATGCCTGAAATCGACCGTTTTGACGGAACTGGAAATCCGAAGAGCCACGTGAAGTTTTGTATGAGCATTTTCCAGTCAATGGGCTGCACCCATGAGCACATAGCTATGATGTTCCCTCAAACCCTCCAGAAAGCCGCACTATCCTGGTTCCTAACCCTTGAAACTTCCAAGACCCGAGTTTGGGAAGATGTTGCTAGAACTTTCATTGATCATTACTCCTACAACCAAGAGCTTGATGTCACCATCCGAGACCTGGAAACTACCAGGCAGAATTTCAATGAGTCCTTCGCTGCATTCTTGAGCAGATGGAGGAATAAAGTAGCCCAAATGATCCACAGGCCTATTGAGAAAGAGCAAGTACGTATGCTGGTCAAGAACCTACAACCAGTATACCATGAAAAACTATTCTACCAGTCCATCTCAACATTTGAAGAGTTGTTTGAGGTTGGGACTAGAATCGAGGATGGTATCTGTGAAGGCAAGATCAATGGAGCTGGGTCACTGCAAAAGGAGAAGAGACCCCATACCTTTGGTGAAGATCAAGAGAGCCTAGATGTCAATGCCTTAAGCCCATCATCAAGCCAAAATGACTGCAGTAAGAGGCACAAGAAAGGAAACACTACACCATATGGCCTCATTACTAACGGATAGTAATATTTATACTAACGGATATATCCGTTAGTATTTTGGCGTTAGTAATATTACTAACGGATTTACTAACGGATATATCCGTTAGTAAAATTAATTTTTCTAACGGATATATCCGTTAGTAAATCCGTTAGTAAATCAAAGAATTTCTAACGGATATATCCGTTAGAAATCTACTTACTAACGGTTCTTTTTCAACTAATTTTTAAGATTTATACTGAATACTAACGGTTTGTCAACAATTTCTAACGGATATATCCGTTAGTAATTTCCAAAAAAAATTAAAAAAAAATACTAACGGATTTAGTAACGGATATATCTGTTAGAAATATGCATAATTCTAAAAAAAAAAAAATTATTTATACGCTTTCCAATTTTTTTTTGCACCTAATTAACAAGCATATTAATCTATACCAAACAAAAAATTATAAAATTAACCTAAATCGAACACAATAAAAAATAATCTAAAGTAATCAAACAAGGAAAGCATTTATCCATGTCTAACCAACATCTCTATACCCAACACAACAAAAATAATCCATAATAATCATAACATGTAAAGAGTTCATACATGTCTAACAAAGTCTGAAATTTAACGAGTTCTTCCATTCAAACCTAAACTAACAAACAAAGCATGTCTTCGAGAATCTTCGACACTTCTCTCTCTTTGACTTCTTAATCCAATGGTCAGAGTTCAAAGATACCATTTTTCTGTCAAGCATTTCTTTACCATGCTCATCCATTTCTTCTCTTATTGCCTTCTCTAAATCCACAAACCAAGATAGAGCCTTGTATATCGGAAAATGATATTTAATTTATGTCATTATAAAGAAGAAATAAAGAAACGTAAAGATGTGCAAAATATTACTAATAAAGAGTAGGTACTTCAAGAATTCAGGTCAATGAAGGACTATTTGCAATAAATAGTATTCCACACTTGCAAGTTTGACTACATAAATAAATGAGAGATTTGGGACTTACCAGTTACTGATCTGGGGAATAATTAGGTTTTCCTGCCTTCTCCCATCGTATATAAGCTTGAATTTGTACTAGATCGTCAGGTATTTTGTTACTTGATTCAGAAAGAAGTGGCTCGTTATTTTCATTGATTTCTTTTTTATTTGTTAGCCGTGGCTCGAAGAACCTGTATGGAAATTCCCCCAGCTATTTCTTGCAATAGCTCAACTCGAGCTTTTTTCATATTCCTCCTATAATAATGAAGAATATTTTATTAGAAAATGGAAAAAGGAAATCAGATTGAGTTCAAAAAATAGTTTAAACAAAAATCAATTGCATTCAAATCTAAAAGTAACAACATCTACTAGTAAAGAAAATTAGAATAAACTAAATCATGAACCATGATTGAATCAAGTTCACGTGGAAAAGGGGAAAAAATTAAAGAAACTACTGTGCATTAGGACTTGAGAGAACTCATTGAGAAATTTCTAGATCTTTATTTTCTTTCTTAGCCTCAAATGCCCAGATCTAGAGAAATTTGGAAAGGGGGCACAAAGTTGTGTTTGTGTGTGTTGGCAACGGTGTGTGGTTGGTGGTAGGTGTGCGTCGGCGGTAGGCACTGGTGGTTGGCGGTACCACCTAACAACTAACATGAGTGATAAATTTTCAAATGAAGCCCTTCAAATCTACTAGGACTGTTAACAGTATTTCAGATTTTAGAGAGTGCATTTGAAAATTACTAAATACTAGTATCAACTATCAAGTGAACTCGCATGTGAAGCAATTTGAATTAATCACACTTGCCTTAGGAATATCTATTGAATTACACCATCATGCCTCTTGAACTTCAAGATGTGGAAGCTATATATATTGTCATTAGGAGGAAAAACAACTAGATTAAGATCATACATTAGTATATACTAAGCACAACTTGGTTGGCCATTCTAGATTAAGATCATACATTAGTATATACTAAACAATTAGATTATGCATGGAAAAGATTACAGTGAGGTAAGTACATGCTTAGTGTGTATCCCACTCTAGTTGCAAACATCTTTTTTTTCCTTTCTATTTTGAAACAACTTGGGTACACATAGATAGGAAAAAAAAAATAAGACTTTTAAGTTTAAAATCAACTGCCTGTGCGTGTGCTGTGCACTGTTATGCGTGTGTGCATTGCACGTGTGTTGTGCGCGTGCTATACACGTGGGTTGCTGTGCGTGTGTGATGTGCACGTGCTGTTCTGTGGTGTGCTGCTGTGCATGTGCTGTGGTGTGCTGCTGTGCACATGTGCTGTGTGTACTCATATTTTCTTTTCTTTTTTTTTTTTTTGCTTCTCTTTGCATAGTTACTAAAGGGTAACTCAGAAAGAAAGTATATTTTTCTATATAATCCAGAGAAGTAGAGTGTTTTCACTTAACCAGGAGTTAAGCTTTCAGTCCGGAGAGCTCAAGTTTAAAAATTCTGCTACAGCAATCACATTAGTTTCAGGGAGGTGTATGCGGCGCCTAGGTACAGCAATATGGAGATTAATGTTTTTTTTTGGTTACTATTGATATTTCAACTTTTAAGCAATTTTGAAATTACAGATTATGATACTAAACTTAGACCGGAATTAACGGAATATGATATTGAATTTAGGGACAAGAATGTGGAGAAGAGGAGCTAACCTTGAAGGAGACGCTGCAAATTTTATTGAAACCGAGCCAGTGCTGGAGTATGCAGGGTTTAGGTCCTCCTTTTTGCAGGTAATTCTTCTGGAACAGTTAGGTTCTCAGATAATGATTGTGTGCTTCAATAGTTAATCTAATGGCAGTAGGAAACATGATTATTTCATTGCTACATATTGCTGCCACATTGTGCAGATGAAAAGCTTTATTTTTATCATGAAAAATGTTGTACCTATACAAGACGACAATTGGTAATTCGTAACGGAACTATCCAGTTGCTTTTTAAATCCTATGCCTTTTGTGTTTTGTGTTTTTGTTTTTGTAAAAGAAAAATCAAGAACTAATAATAATAAAAAATTCAACTTGTTAAATGGTCTACTATCTTACGAAGTTGGACTGCAAATAAGGCTGCCCAAGTTCCAACTTCTCGCATGTACTTGAGCTAGAATCGTCCATTCAAATACCATGGTGACTCTCTCCTCCCCTTCTTCCTTTTACCTTTTCTCTTTAATTTTTTCTTTTTTGGGTGGATGGGTGTATGATATACTAACTTAGCTAAGGGTTGCTAGGTGATTTAATCACAATTTGTAGTTTTGCTTCCAACTGTAGGTCATGGTTAAAAACACGACTCGCCTTGCACAATTCATTAGAATCAAAGCCTTAAAGTAAAGATTTGTATAATTATTTAAATAATCCCTTTAATTACAAAAGAATCAATATTTGGGAGTTAGATTAAAAAGTTTTATTCTTTCTTTTACTTAAAAAATTTTTCCAAAATTGCAAGGTTGCCCAAAAAACTTTCTGTTGGAAATAAATGTTTAAAGAATTGAACCTCCATGTTTCTTCTTCTCATCAATAGACTTCATGCTTGAGTTCACATTTTTCTACTTCATGAGAAGAAAATCATTATAAACATTATCTCATAAAAAAAACTTCACATTTGATATGTAGACTATTAAAACTTTAAAAAAAAATGAGGATAATATACATGTACATATATACGGCTATATACATATATGCTACTATAGATAATTCGGCCCATAGGTGTGTGTGTATTAACCCTCATAAAAAAAAATTCATTTTCTAACCACAAGGACTTCCAAGAAGACTTCCCTTCATGGATGCATACATCTACCCATTAGAATACCAACTTGAATTGGTCAACCAAAGTGAGGATTTTTCTCAAAAGTTGTTTAACCGAAACTTTGACATTTATCTAGGACCAATGTCTTTTAGGACAAAACCCATGATCATTTTATACGAATATATATATATATATATATGCACACAGATATTTCTACATAATTACTGGAACACCATCATTTAGGGACCATTTCTCTAAAACTAGTTTCTACATAACACTAAGAATATAGAGTAGTCACTCTTAATGCTTGGTTTGGTTGGAAGGATTTGAGAGTGCTTGGACCCAATAGTTGTGGACCTCCTAATAGTGCTTCTGGAAGTGTGCTTCCCAAACAGAGCTTTAGCTCCCACACCCAATAGAAAATATTGCAGAATCAGCAATTGCTAAAATAGAGCTTTTCCAAGTCAATTGCTAAGACAGTTCATCTAAAATTTGCAGCTAAAACCGTACAAATTACTCCATGTTCAGCAAAATTTAATTTGTGAAGATGCAAAATCATACATGGCAATGCCTAATATCAGCACAAAGCAACTTAATATGTCTTGTTTAGTATACTTAATATCTTCCATAGGACACAGTTTGCTAACCTGCTCGGCAATTATGCCGACATTGGCATAGGATTCTCTTCTTTTGGATGTGAGACCTGTGAGAGTATATGCATACAAGCTTCCAGCAAAAGCGATTCCTGGAATAACCGCCACACTGAGAAGAGCAAGCCTCCATGCTGAAACAAAACCAACCACCAATCCAGCCAAAAATGTTGACAGATAATGGATAAAGTTCCTCACCTGAAAATTCCCATAAAAATTTGGGATTTAACCAAAGTTATCATCAATACGCATTAGCAATAGTGACCGTTGCTAAAATGTGCCTACACAATTGCAATAAAATCATCCAACTAGACGAAGATGAAGGCGCAAGTTAACATCTGAAATTTCTCATAAAAGGCACATATGAGAAATAATTATGTCCCTCGAAATAAAAGTGACATAAAAATAATTTTAAAAGTGACATAAATAGCATTTTTCCTTGTAGTGAAAACTATGAAAGCAATGCTATTTTAGAAATACTATTTTAGAAATATAGGAAAATATAGGATTTGGGGTGGTTTACCCATGTCTTAGATTAATGAATTTAGGAAGTTTAGCCCTTATACATGTGCATACACCCAAACTCTTATTCGAGTCCTTGTAATATAGGCCTGAACAAAGGAATACTATAAGCCGTATGCTTGCAATTTGTTCTTCGTTGGCCATTCAAATATGAGGAAAGAACACACACGAGATATCAATGTAAAAGAACCCACTCATAAATTTGTGTATGTCTAAAACATTTGTGTATTATATACACTACGTGGATGGAAGTGTTCATTATAGATCATAAATGAGTCGGGATTCCCATCGGAGGCATAGGATCCTCGAAATGAGTTGTGGGGACAAAAGATAATAAAAGAGAAGCATAAAAGTACATTGCAAGAGGTACTTTGAGAGTCCACACAAGTATATCTCCGGAGCAAGCACGTACAATAGTAAGTGTTTTGATCGAAGTGAAGATTGTACTTTACTAGGAAACTGATAGATGAGTTGAACATGGAGAAGACACAGTGGTGCATAAGAAAGTACAAAAAAATAAAAAAAAACTTCATCTTAAATATTTTCTAATGAATCAAGAAACCAAACCCCTAATTTCATGCTAAAATTTACATTACTAAATCAAACTGCTAGAGGGATTGAACAAGGAGAAATACACTACACTACATATAAAGTACCACCACCCCACAAAAAAAGAAAAAAGAAATAAATTTTCAATATTTATAATGAATCACATAGCAACCCCTAATTTTCAAGTTCAAACTTACATTGGAGAACTTCTCGATTCTCAAAGTGCTCCACTTCCTACAAACATAAAAGCTTCATATAATCAATTAACAAAAATCTATCAACACAAAAACACTCTATAGCAAGTAGCCTCCACAGACCCAAATATATTTATATTATATATGCTCGTGATCAAAACTAGAATTAGCAATGCTTCTTATGAAACACATAAGGAGACCCCAATCTCATAACTAGTTGGATGATACAAAATTACGAGCGCCATATATCCAAATCTTCAGGGGTTTTAAACTGAGTAAGTACATCCTCCAACGACTCGACCCAGCCGTTAATCTCCAATGTGAGATCCATAATATTTTCATATCGACTGACTCATGATGACATTTTAAACATTTGACTTGGGTGCATTGAGGAAGGCTTAGCTAGATTTGGGTATTTAAAGAATGCATACCTTTGATCTTACATATCCCAATCATGAAGTACCTGGAGCCGTGGAGCATAGGGTAAGAAGAGGAAATAGAGGGTTCAGGTCACTAAAGATGAGCTAGGGTTTGAGGAAGAGAAGGCGAACGGAGTGAGATCTGTGAGATCTTTTAGCGTTAGAGAGTGTGTGTGTGTGAGAGAGAGAGAGAGAAAGAGAGAGAGAGAGAGAGAATAGATCTCACCGGAGGATGACGGGAGAGGACGACGGAGAGTCGCAACAGCGACGGTGGAGGCGGTGGGTCTTAGCGGCGACGGTGGAGGCGGTAGGTCTCATCTGCTTCCCCTCTTCTCCTTTCCCCCTCTCTTCTTTTCTGTCTCATAACAGGGGATGCTGATCTTTGGGAAGAGAGAGAGGAGAAGATAAAAAACCACAAAGGTTTGCTGCTTCTATTTCCCGCTTCCCGCACTTTTATTCCCGGCTCCATTCCCGCGCGCATTATTTTCTTTTATGTCACTTTTTTTAAAAATGCTTGTCAATTTCAAAAAAAGTGACATAAAAATTAGGGTCTTTATAAAAGTAATGTGTATTATTTATGTCACTTTTTACAAAAAGTGACATAAAAATAAAAAGTTTTATTTACAAAATTGTCACCGCGTTTTTATTTATGTCACTTTTAAAAAAGTGACATAAAAACATTATTATTTATGTCACTTTTTAAAAAAGTGACATAAATATGTTATTATTTATGTCACTTTTTTAAACAAATGACATAAATAATCAAGTATTTATGTCACTTTTTTAAAAACCGACATAAATACTTAAAAAGTGACATAAAAAGGCCCTGTAAGAAATAATTATGTCACTCAAAATAAAAGTGACATAAATACAATTTTTAAAGTGACATAAAAAGCATTTTTCCTTGTAGTAACCCCAACATTCTCTAAGTTTTTACGAACGGGTTCAACCACAAAAATTTCAACTTTTATTGTTCTTTTTTTCTTCTTTTTTGTATTATATACATTTAATTTTGGTATAAAATATTCTAACGGATATATCCGTTAGAATTGTTTTTCAAACTGTTAGAAAAAATATAAGTCTATATGAAAGGTGATTACTAACGGATTTGCCTCATTTCTAACGGGTATATCCGTTAGAAATTACTAACGGATATATCCGTTAGAAAGCTTAAAACATGTCCGTTAGAAATTGATCTATATGGTGTAGTGAAACCAAAGAGTCTTCACACCACTTGACATGAGCTTATCCTCCGCTCTCAATCAGCTTGTTCAAAAGGGCCACCTTGTACCTTTGGAGCCCAGTAAGCCTCCTAATCACCCACCTCCTGGGTACAATGAATCCAAGTATTGTGATTACCACCAAGACCAAGGCCATGAGACCGACAACTGTAAGAGGCTCCGTCACTCAATTCAGGATCTCTTAGATGACGCGCCACACCCCAATCCAATTCACTACCTCGGTCTGGACCAACCCATGACCTATCCATTTCAATGATCCCCTTCGCTGAGGACCATGAATGTTGAACCTGTGCCGGTGAAGCGATGGTGTTTGGGACTTTTGCTATCAAAACAAATGAGGATGCTCTTTTAAAAAAAAAAAAAAAAAAAAAAAAAAAGCGAGTCACTGTGACATTCCATTTGAGACCGGGTCAAGTCCAGTCGAGTCTGTTGTGTGTTTTGTCTATTTCAAGTTTAGTCTTGTGGTCGAGTCCGTCTGTCATCAAGTTGTTATGAGTCTGTAACCTTCTCTAATGATGGAATGAAGTCTCATTTTGCCTAATCTAATGTGCCTAGTCATAGATGCATGAATCGCTGAACTGAAGTGTCACTTTTCAAATTACCATGGATATTACTGTGCTAAAAAAAAATATTTTTTTTACTCAAACAAAAAAATCCTGAAAGGTCAAAGTCAATTTTGCGCTGACACTGATGAAGAGCCGAGAATTGAATAGCCTTACTTTAAGAATTTAAAGATTCTCTTGCCTCAATCTTGAAAAGACATGCTTGGAACTGACTTGGGGCTTGCCCAACGCCCTTTCCACCATTTCTACCATTTCAAAGCCTTGGGCCCAACCCAATTGATAGCCATGCGAACCTGCGCAGACTTGGTCCTTGATGGTAGCCAAACATTTCAATGAGTTTCATCTCCACTTTCAAAAAAAAAAAAGAAAAGCTCGCTAGGTTGAAAACCCGAAAGGGCACCCAGGCAAAAGTTAGAGCTGAAAAAGGTGTTGATTTCCAAAATCTGACCCTAGCCAGTCAAAATGTTAGAGAAAATTTTTTTTGATGAAACAAATGAGAGAATCATACGCTTCAAGATACATCTTAAGAACGTGCCAAGATCACAAATTCAAAAGGCACGGAATGACCACAAATAAATTCCGAGAGCTGACATGCACATTCTGGAATTCTGAGATTGCAATTGAAAGATCTCACAAGAATTGACTACATTAAAAACCAAAATTGACTGGCTAGGCGAAAGTGAAAAGGATCAATCCTCAAAACAAAACAAAAAGAAAAAGAAAAAGAAAAAGAAAAGAAAGGGAGATTGAAACTAAATCCTTTATTCAAAGCTACCATAAGTGGCTCAAGTTTGAACTTCTTTGACGATTGGTTTGAAAATCCCTCATACCTCAAACCCCTTAATTCAAGCCTTGCCTTGAACTACGCTCGACCTGATTCCCACTCAGGGATACGTAGGCAACCACATCGGTTCGGTCAACACCATCATAATCAAACCAATTTCCTTCAAGCCTTGCCTTGAACTACGCTCGACCTGATTCCCACTTGGGGATACGTAGGCAACCGCATCGGTTCGGTCACCCCACCTACCCAAAAACCAACCCGCTTCTTCCCAACCATGCCCGAACTACGTTGGACCTGATCTCCACTTGGGGGTACGTAGGCAGACTTTCAAAAAAAGAAAAAAAGAAGGATGGCTCGCTAGGCCAAAAATCCGAAAGGACGCCTAGGCAAAAATTAGAGTTAAATCCAAGGTGAGCAATAACAAAAGAGAGAAAAGAGCTTGCTAGGTCACCTCACTGGTGCCTAGGCAAAAGTTATGAGCATTTGAGAGATTAAAGTCACGATCCTTGCCTCAAGCCAGAAATCACCTTCCACACTAGGGGCAAACTTTGGCTACCTGCCTCGTTTGCCTAAATTTTACTATCTACCCTTCATACAAGGGGCAAACTTCGGTCACCTACCTCGTTTGCCCAAAACCTCCAATGAACCTTCCTCCAAACTAGGGGCAAACTTCGGTCATTTGCCTCGTTTGCCTACCGATCCCACTTCATGCCCTTCAAACTAGGGGCAAACTTCGTTTGCCACCTGATCCCTATACACCAATGGTAAGCCTTCAAGAACATTGTCTTGAACAGATGGAAATGGAGCGTCTTTCATTCCATAAGCTAAGGCACTAATTCAAAGCACATCTTGAGAGAAGTAAAGAAATTGATTAGATCAGCAGGGAGGAATTTTCAAAAATAAGATTCACCATCAAAGTGATGCCACGTTAAGGAGAGAAGTAAACACAAAAGAGAAATGGTACATCATTTATGACAAAAGCACATTAAGTTTTGGCAAGTCGACCTTGTTTCATTTTGGTGTCAAATGTGTCGTCCTCGTGCGTCAATATCTGTCAAGTTTTTGAGTCTGTTGTAGTCTCAAATGTGTAAGTCAATAGTGACTAATAAAATTTTCAAATCAAGTTATAAAGAGCATGCCAATACAAGCAGGAGTACCAAACACCATTACTGTACCGGTTAAGGCGTCAGCATGAGAAGCGTCCAAACTTAGGGCAAATGCGAATTTCGTCCCTTTCCAAACCATCGAAAGTTGACCATCATCTCCTTGCAACATAAGTCCATGAGTGGTTGTTGATTATCTTCCTTCGTCCATGCAACATAAGTCCATGAGTGGCTATTGATGGATCCCAGTTCCGGGCCAGCAAGATTTGATCAACTATGAGAGATTCGAATTTGAATCCTGGTTCCCGGTCAAGAGAAGTAGTTGAAGAGAGATCCCAGAAAGAGTCGCTTCATCCCCAACAGATTCAGTTTAATCCCCAGCAGGCATATCGATTCGTACATCATCAGTTCAATCTACGACAGTCACAGTAGTTCACTGTCGACTCGTCTTCTTGATTCGCACATCATCAGTTCAATCTATAACAGTCATAGTAAGTTCACTATCGACTCGTCATCTCGATTCGTACATCATTAGTTCAATCATGACAGTCACAGTAGTTCACTGTCGATTCGTACATCGTCAGTTCAATCATGACAGTCACAGTAAGTTCACTGTCGACTCGTCTTCTCGATTCGTACATCGTTAGTTCAATCATGACAGTCACAGAAGTTCACTGTCGACTCGTCTTCTCGATTCGTACATCATCAGTTCAATCATGACAGTCACAGTAGTTCACTGTCGACTCGTCTTCTCGATTCGTACATCATCAGTTCAATCATGACAGTCACAGTAGTTCACTGTCGACTCGTCTTCTCGATTCGTACATCGTCAGTTCAATCACGACAGTCACAGTAAGTTCACTGTCGACTCGTCTTCTCGATTCGTACATCGTCAGTTCAATCATGACAGTCACAGTAGTTCACTGTCGACTCGTCTTCTCGATTCGTACATCGTCAGTTCAATCATGACAGTCACAGTAGTTCACTGTCGACTCGTCTTCTCGATTCGTACATCGTCAGTTCAATCACGACAGTCACAGTAAGTTCACTGTCGACTCGTCTTCTCGATTCGTACATCGTCAGTCCAATCACGACAGTCACATTAGTTCACTGTCGACTCGTCTTCTCGATTAGTTTGATCGTCAGTTCAATCTATGACAGTCACAGTAGTTCACTGTTGACTCATCATCTTGATTCGTACATCGTCAGTTCTTCTAGTCACTGTTAGTACAACTGTTGATCCAATCCATGATAGTCACAGTAGTTCACTGTTGACTCATCCTCTCGATTCGTACATCGTCACTTCTTCTGGTCACGATTAGTCCAACTGTTGATCCAATCCATGATAGTCACAATAGTTCACTATTGACTCATCATCTCGATTCGTGCATCGTCACTTCTTCCGGTCACGGTTAGCCCAACTGTTGATCCAATCCATGATAGTCACAGTAGTTCATTATCGACTCATCAGCTCGATTCGTACATCGTCAGTTCATTAATCATCATTGGTTTATCATCACTCTCATTCAAAATATGCCGTGTTCATCATTCTCATTCAAAATCTTAGGCTTCTATGTCCATTAATGGGGCTTCCATGTTCATCGCTTGGCATCTCGGGATTTCATGTCCATCACTTGACGTCTCTTGACTTCTGTGTCCGTCTCTTAATTTCCAGGGCTTCCATGTCCGTCGGTTAACTATCAAACGGCATCTCCGAATATAGTCCTCCGGGACCCCACATCCAATTACATTCGCTTGCGAAGCACACTTCCCCAAAATTCAGAAGTTTGCTCCAAGACTTAGAGTATTCAAACCTTGATGTCCCTATTCGGGTCAATAACTGCATCACAGTTAGAAATACCAACACAACATAAGTCCACTTGGAGTGGCACACGCCCCACAACACCGGCTCATACTAGGGTCACAACACTAGGCATGATAGGACTCATGACATAATTCATATCACATCCATGCATTGCATATCATCCTCATAGTATAGCATCCGCATGTCTTGTTGTGCATATGTGATTTGTTCTTTTGTGCCCTGAACTACGTCCTGGTCTGATTCCCCTTGGGATACGTAGGCAGCTCACACAGAGCACGACCAGCACTAGCCTCAACATCATTGCATCTTTTGCAACGTTTTTATCCTAAATCTATAGCCTCCAAAAAGTCCTGTCTCTTCAAAACTTTGGCACTCGCTTGCGACATGCGTTGCCTCGCAAGTTCCTGCCAAAGAGGGGCAAACTGTAGACACCCCATTTTGTCGGCTATCAGATTTAGGAGACCCATAGCTTGGTGGTTCACAATGATCGTAAAAGACTCAAAAGGACTCTTGGAAGTCAGCTCTATCTCTCAGAATGCTCAGAATGACCAAAATACCCCTGAAAGCCCGAAGACTCCCAGATTTGGTCCCAAAGTTCTGAAAACATGCTATGTCGTAAGAAAAATGATAAAATGAGTTTTTAAGTAAAACTGGATGAAATCGTCAGCTCCCAGAGACCCCCGGAAGTCCCGGAAGTTCCCCGAAAGTCCCCGTTGACCGGTTTGACCAAGGTTTGACCAGGTTTGACCAGAGTTTGACCAAGTTTGACCGAAATCGTCCAAATTCACCGGAATCATTAGAAAAGTATTAAAATGAGTTTTAAAAGAGAATCGCGCGAAAACGTCGGCTCCTGGGAGCTCCCGGAGGTTCCCAGAACTTCCCGGGAATCCCAAGTTTGACCAGTTTGACCAAGATTTGACTTTGGAATCGGGGCACCGAAACAATTTTCAAATATTTTTCATGGATACTAGAGGTCAATAGCTTTCCAACGGTATATCGCACATAATTCCTGGATTTAAAACGAATTTATTTTGAATTTCCGAAGGTGAAAAAGGCGATCAAATCAGCTTTTATCGCGAATACCGCAAAACTTTTCAAAGTGACCTATCCCCGAACTATTTTTTATGTAAATTAGACTCCATTACCTTTCCAACGGTATATCACAACCTCAATTTGGAGTTCGTATGCATTTTCTGTGAATTTCGGACAAAATAGGGCCTTTTCGCGAATACCGGAACCTCTGGGGGCCTAAACGTAAATTTCTGGGCGTCTGAGGAGCAGTGCTGCCGCGGCACTGGCCCACTGCCGCCGCGGCACTCATCCCTCGCAGAGTCCATTTTTGTAATTTTTTTGGGGGTCCAATTTGATTAATTGAAAGCCAAAACGACATAGTTTTATGTTCACAGTTGTTTGGGACCAATGGGAGTACTTCTAAAACCCCAAAACCACCCCAAATTGGCCTATTTAAACCCCCCATTGCTCTTCATTTTGGGGGGGCCAAGTGCAAAGCTTGAAAAGTTGTAGAGAAGAAGAGAGATAGAGATAGGTTTAGAAGAGAGAAAGGGAGCTTCTCCCATTGATTTTCCATAAGAAAGTGAGTTTTATTCTTGTTTTCTTCCATCATCTTTCTATATACTTCACATTCAAAGTCCACTCCAACCCTCATTCTTGAGCATTCATGAGATAGGAAGCTACTTCCATGTCCAAATGTCAAAATCTATGAGTGAAACACCAAGCTACAAGTCCAAAATCACATTGATTATCATCTATTGATTGCTATTTACTTGCTTTGATTATATATATGTTTATCTCTCCTTATCTCATTTCTTTTTCTTTTCTTTATTTACTTACTAGTTCATCATCATCTAAGTGATGACATGAAGTTTGGGGTGAGTGAATCCTTATGGATAGTAGCTCTTGACCTCAAGAACATGTTTGATAGATGATGATCATAACCTCAATACTTCCAAGGTATTCTTGAAATGTATTGAAGTTATGTTCAAAAATAAAAATAAATCTCTCCAACAATCTTGGAGGTTCTTGATGATGAGTTTAATGTTGACATTTTAAGTGGCTATAATCCTTATTGAGTATTGAAAATGTGCTTTCAAAACATCTATTTCAAAACCCCTCTCAATCCCCCTCATTTGGTTTCAAGAAACAAAACTTTGTTTTCTCCAAAATCTTCAAAACAATGAGTCAAAACAGTGAGTGAGTTGAGTTCAAAGATTTCTCTAGAACTCAATACTCAATATATGGATGCAAGGCCACTTGGAAAGTCTTCCTAACTCATTGGAGAACACCCATGATTTTTGGTTTGACTTGGAAGTACTTGAAAATTGTCCATTTGGGTCCCAACATTCCTTCCAAACATTCTGTTTTTGCTGTCACAGCAGCTAGGTCAACTTACGACCTCTTTTACAGAAAACGTTTCCAAAAGGGGTGGTCCTAACTTATTTTTCCCTTAAAATTCAATGTCTTAGGAAACGTTATGTATAAAATGGGCCTCTAGATCATTCTTTTTCATTTTCTAAGATTTTCTAACATTTCAGTCGACAGTACGAATTCTGTTTCTGAGTGACCTCTATTGTTTACATAATTTCTCTCAATCTGTGATAGATATTCAAGATTGGCCTTTTGGGTTGTGTTCTAGACACAATAAGGAACATCTCCATAAAAAATCATGCATTGAAAATATTCCTAACCCCTCTTTTCAAATTCCAAAAGATCATGCTACTGTTCTGTCCACTATTCACAGCAAGTATACTTTAACCTTCATTCTTTGATTTGATGCTTATATGCATTCCAAATTAGTTCATATCTTAGGAATTAGTTCATACTACATTTGTACACATCCCATGTTAATTTAATTCATTCATTCATACACATTTTAGACTTCTAAGTCATTCTAGAAATCCATGTACACAAAACACACTACAACCTTTGCACATTTTTAGATACATACATTGCATTCATGCAAGATTTGGGGTTTTTGTAACTCTTAATCTAAGGAGATTATAAGGAATGAACTCGATCACTCGTTCATGCTTCCCCTTGATCTATTCATCCTTTCTCATCCGTCCCGGGGATTGAGAGGTCTTCTTTTATCAAAGAATAACATGCATCATTCTAGCCTTGCTAAGCATATTTTGATTTCTTTGCTTATTTGTTTCAATAACAATTCATGTCCCCCTTTAGATTAGGAAGTCTTGATTATTTGATACATGATTAGACGATCTTTCCTAGGTTTATTTGTGTGGTCCTTCACTTTACATTGCATGATATTTGGCTTAGATCTTATGAATGATATCTTATCTTTTGATCTTCCAATTTCAAGTTTTCTTATGTGATGTAATATACTACAATAGTATTAATTGTCGAACCAAACATAATATAAGATGATTATTTGGATGCTAATTGAGGCCCGTCGAAAGACGGGGCGAGTTGAGGGTGTTTTAGTCGCGACAAAGGCTCCTTCCTCTCTCGTACCAAAACCCCGAACCAAGTTCTTTGGTTATGAAGGGCCGGTGCCCTTATCCGCTTGGGTGAGTCAAAATTAGGTTTCTTGGTTCCTTAAAGACCAAGTGGCGACTCTGTATCTGTTTTCAACAGACCTTTCATTTTCTTTCCTTGATTCAAATCAATTTCAAAACAATCTCAAACAAGAGAGAAGTGGTCCGATTCCCGGTATCCACACATGTGTATGGGGATATCCTACTATTCTATGTGTGGATGGAGTGTAATGTATATCTATGGATAAGCATAAATAAGAGAAACTAGGTTAGAAAGGGATAAACAATACTAAAAATATTAGGGTTTCATGGTCCCTAGTGAGATTGGAATAGCCATGGCTTGGCTACCAATCTCACTAGTGGTGGCTATTCCATGGTTGGAATAGGGACCACTAAGGATAGCCTATCCACAAACGGGATAGTAGGCTAACCTAGAACCCTAGAAGATCTAAACTATTAAGAAATGAAGAACTATAAAGAACAAACAAGAAAACAAATCTAAACTATAAACTATGAAGATCAAAACTAATGAAGCAATAAAAACAAAGAAAAAAAGGAAGAAGAAGAAATCTTCCCTCAAGAACTTCCCTCAGAATCTTCCTCCGGCAGAGCTTCGCTAATATCGCAATCTCTAGGATCAGAGCCCTAAAAATAAAAGATTAAACTATTCCCAAGAACTTTGATGAGTGCTTCAGAATTCTCATATGGGGTTTCCTTGATCTCTCAAGTTCTCAGGATTTTCTGGTGCCTTGGATGGAGAGGGGAATGCCCTTATTTATAGTTTCAATTCTAGGATGTGCTTTTTTTGTGTTTAAGCGAAGTGGAACAAAAGTACAAGCTTAAAGGCTTGTACCTAGGCTATTTGAGGTGTACCTAAGAGGTTTTGGACGCTCTTGCATTTGATTGGTCAAATTTGTGCTAGCTCGCGCGGATTGGGACCTAATCAATGGCTCAAAATTGATCTTGGGCTGAGTGCCATTGTGGCCCTCTCTAAGAATTGTGCGGACCAGCCGCTTCACCTTTTCCTTTTCCACGGCCAGGGCAAATTCCTTGGCCTCCCTCACCATTCTCTCATTCAAAAGAGCGGCCTCAGTAGCAGCAACCCTCTTGGCCACAACCCCGGCCGCCAGACAGTAGGTCTGGACAAACAAACGCAGTCAGTCAATCGCCGAAAAGGAAACACAAGAAAATGGAAAAGGAAAGGGTAAAGCACTTACCAGATTAGAAAGGCTGTAAAGCCATCCGACCAGTTCACGAGGGGCCATCCCCTTATACCTCTCAGCTAACTCGGAAGGAGGGCGGCACATATCCTCCTTTGGGTCTCTTCCTCAGACTCTACTTACAGAACCCCGAGCGGGATATTCCTCAGGGGGCTTTCGGTGGCTGACACCACCTCAACCCTAGGGGTCGATGTCCCGATCGGTACCTCTTTCGGCCCACGGATCAGTTGTCGGAGTTGTGGGCTGGCAGACAAGTCAGTCCTACTCCTATTCTGACCTGCCCGAGCGACTACGATGGCCTCCTTCTCCCTCAGGGCGTCGGTATTCCTCTTGGGAGCCATCTCTGCAGAATCAGAAAAACAAACGGATTAATCAGAAAGGATCGAGGAGGCAGTAGAAAAGATTCGTGAAACGGTAACTCACCGGGAATGATGGGTGGAAGACTAGGGCAAGAAAAACCTTGTGGGGTGCGTAAGTAACCTTCTAAGCTCCCGTCCAGGTTAGCAGGTCAATAATGTTGATAGGCTCCTCGGACAACGCCCTTATATGATCTTGGCACACGTCTGGGACGCTCAGTAAGTCAGTAGATCTGGCTGCAAAATGACTCGGGAGTTTGTCAGCATCTAGGCAACAAGAAAACAAATCAGAAGATAAACAGCAGACTCTGGAGCTTACCCCTCAACACTCCCACCCAAGCAGATCTCAGTTGAATTCCCGGAGCAGCATCACAGAACTCGAAGGTGGACACTTGGAAGAATTTCTTCTCCATCCCTTGTTGTTCGGGCACTTATCTATTATCTTTTTCCCTTGCCAAGCGCTCAGGGAAAAGAAATCGACCTCCCCATGCAACGAGAAAAGTCGGTAGGTCCACAGAAACTCCTGAAGGGTAAGCTCATACCTGAAAACTTGGGGTCAAAGTGAATGGCCCCCATCAGGAACCTTCAGCCATTAGGGGCGAGCTACCCGGGAGCAATACCGAGGTAGATCAGTAGGTCCTGGGCAAGAGAGTGGAGAAGAAAATGGAGGCCTGCGATAAAAGAGTCCTCATAAAGGGTGATAAAACCCGACTGGTATAGGTGAGCCCTGCCCCGTGGCATGGCTAGAAAGAACTCTTCGGGAATGTCATACTTATCCCTAAGTCTACTCAGATCAGATGCAAGTAAATTACTGGGAATCCACTTGTAGGAAAAAGCTACCTCAGTCCTATCCGAGACTGATGCATCTCCCCGACCCCTACGGTTCAAAAGCTCCAGGCTGCCCTTAGCCCTCGTCCCCGCTAGACACTCGCTCAGAGATCCTACCCTCACTATGGTGTTCAGACAAGGTTAGTAATGGTGGGTCAAAGCTAACGCTCAAGCTTTTAAATCTCGAATACTCATCTTCCGACCGGGAGGACGAGTTGAAGTTATCATGGCACATGTTTAAATCCCCTATCACAGGTTGGGGAAGTAACTGGCGACCTAGGTAGGGGTCCTAAACCCCTAATCTGAGGTAAAACTTTGGAAGACTTAGTAACCTAAACGGTAGGACATGCAAGGTCCGAGCAGCTAAGAAACACTCAGAAAATGAAGAACTTTGGCTCACTGCCTGGTTGTATCCTCTACCAAGGCAAGAGTGCCCCCCGACCTAAGGAAAAAATAAAATATAAGGAAATAGAAGTCCAACTCCCTTACAAAGCCTACTGGACTCCTACTTTCCTGAGTTGCTCGGAAATAGAAAAAAGAGGAAGAAGAAAATGAAAAGAATGAACAAAGACAGAAGACCGAGAAAATGAAGACTAACAGTAAGCAAAGGAAGAGCTCAGGATGCAGAAGACCGCTGGGTGTTTTCTTTCTCTAGATAGCAGAAGGAATGAGGAATTACCCAAGTGTCCCTTATATAGGCTGCACGAACGGTCCAGATGCCCTCAGATCCAATGGTCCTGAGAGTGTCCCACCAAGGGACCTACAGCTGGCAACTCGGGCAACCCAAGCGCCTCCTTGAAAAGCATGTGCATTAAAGTGCACGACTTAACAGGTCGATCTAGCCGTGACGGTCTGATTACCTTTGCACCGGTCTAGTTGGATCCTGACCAGGCCAACCACTTCTTGACACCTGGCAGGTATCGGCCCCAAACTCCTGAGGTACTTGACTAGTCTATGTCTCAATTTACCAAGACAACTGGGCTAACCCTGAGCAGTTCCCTAAGTTGTGTCCCGGGCAGTTCACCCAAGCTATATAGATTTCCAGCCCTCATCTGATGAAGCATCACTTAAGCCCTGGAAATAGGGGCAGTTAATACTTTCAAAAATGTTCAGCCAATGAAAATCAAGATCTGCCACTACACCAAGGAACACCAGATCATCCAGAGACCAAGTGTGTCATTTGTGGCACAATCCCAAGTGGTATACCCAGTGTCACAAGGCCCGACCAACAAGTCAGGAATGTTGCATGGGCTTGGCCCGTTATGGGCATGACACAGCCTAGCCCTAGGGTGTGATCCAAAATGTTCCAGACAGTCTCCTAGGACTGCTAGAGTACTAATGGAATGAATGGATAGTTTCCTAATCCATTTAGGGAACTCGCATAATTCATGTCAATAAATCCTAATCAGATTAGGTTTGCCTAATCTATATTACTTGCCATGTACGAGGAGGTTTCTTAAACTATAAAAGGAACCCCTCATCCCCCATGGAAGGGGATCACAACTATACTTTACATGCACATACACATTACCCGACCGGCCTCTGGTAGCTACATTCTTTTATTGGTTCACCAAAGGCCGCTGGCAATTTCATATCATAGTGCAAGTCCTCTGACACACACGTAGACGTAGGTCTCTTCATTAATAGGGTTGAACCACATACAAATTTCTCTTGTCTTCTTCTTCTTGTCTTTTAACCCAAATTTTGGCATCATCAACATTTTTGTTATCTCTTCTCAATCCCCATTTCTATTTTACACTTTCTTTGATTACATTTTTATCATCTCTTCTTAACCCCTTTTCTTGATTTCTTTTATTCTTTGATGATTCAAGGTTGGATGAAGTTCTAAGCGATCACATGGTCATCTCAAGTGTTTAAGTTCATACTTTGAACATCTATCTCAAAACCCCCAATCAAGAACCCAAACTCTATTCCAAACCCAAATCCATTTTATTCAAGAATGATCCAAAACAGTGAGCTGTTCAGATTCAAAGATTTGTTTTGAATTAAATGCTTGGGTTATGATGATGCAACCACTTGGAAAGATCTCCCTAATGTCTCATAGTTTATCCCCAAATTTTCCCATTAATTATAGAGATGTAAAAGTACCATTTTTGAATTTTTAAAGTTCATGTAAATAATCTGTCTTTTTTCTCACAGATTGTAGTCTGAATTCTTGCATTTGTTTTCAGATGTTTTCATCACATAACATGGCCTTTTTATTTTTTTTCCTTAAACTTCAATGTGTTAGCAAACTTTCTGTATCTTTTAGTCTACCCAGGAGTTAGTCTTCTATTATAAAACGTCATAAAAATCAGTAAACAGTGCAGCTTTTGATTCTTAGTCATGTGTACATTCTGATTTGTTTCTATTAGAGTTTGGTCTTTTTCTGTGTATTCTAGACACACTAAGGAGAATCTCTAATTTTTTCCAAGTTATTGTAGGCATGTTTGCTTCCTATTATGATTTTATAATGTGATACATATAGTCTGGACACTATTCACAGCAGACCACTTTTTGACTTTCAAAGTTGTAACACTCCCTTGTATCTAGATGAACCCACATCCCATGGACATTTTCTTTATCACTCTTAGCATATTTTATCATACCATGTATCATCTATCCTCTTATGCATCATACTGCATGGATTCCTCAGTTTGGTTTTCAAATAAAATCATATTTTGCAAATGCTTTAAGGAATTCTTGAAATGAGTTAGGAATTGATATTCCAAGTGGTAGAGTCTTCATCCAAGAGCTGAAAATATTATTTCAAAGAATCCATTTCAAAACCTCTCTAAAACCCCCACATTTTGATTTCAAGAAATAAAAGCTTGTTTTCCCAAAAAAAAAACCCCCAAAATAGTGAGTTCAACTTGAAAATGCTATCCTGAGTTCAATACTCAGTGGATGATTGTGATACCACTTGGAAAGTCTTCCTAACTCATTAGGGAATGTCCGTGATTTTTGTTTGAACTTTAAACACTTGGAAGGGTTCCATTTTGACCCAAACATTCTTCCAAAACATTCTGTTTTTCTATCACAGCAGCTTTAGTTGAATTTCAACTTGTTTTCTAGAAAACTTTTCAATAAGAGTGGCCCCAACTCATTTTTCCCTTAAACTTACATATTTTAGGTAACTGTCTGTATATTATGAGGCACCAAATATTTTGTTTTCATTTTTGAAGATTTTCTACATTTCAGTCAATAGTACGAATTTTGTTTCTGAGTAACCTCTCTTGCGTATATGATTTCTCCCGACCTATAACTTTAATCTTAGTTAGAATTTTTCCTATCCAGACACAATACGGATGATCTCCATAAAATTTCATGAATTTGAAGTGTATCTAACCTCACTTTTCCATTTTTACAAGTTGGTCCAAACATTCTGTCCACTATTCACAGCGAGCATGTTTTAACTTTTATTCTTTGATTGGATGTTCACATGCATTCCAAATTAACTCACATAAAAGGAGTTTTTTCATACTACTTTTGTACACATCCTACAATCATATTCTTCATACATTCATGCATATTTTAGACTTTTAAGTCACTTTAGAAAATCCATGAACATAAACACACTACTACTTTGCACTTTCAAGAGATCATTCATTGCATCCATGCAAGATTTGGAGTTTTTGTGGCTCCTAATCCAAGAAGATTATAAGGAATGAAGTTGATCATACGTTCATGCTTCCCCTCAATCACATCTTACTTTCTCCTCTGTCTCGGGGATTGAGAGGCCTCCTTTTCTCAAAGATTAACATGCATCATACTAGTTTGCTAAGCATATTTTGTTTTCTTTGATTATTTATTTCAAGAATAATGTATGTCCCCTCTAGATTAAGAAAACTTGATTACTTGATATGTGATTAGACTATTTTTCCTAAGTTAGTTTCGCGTGATCTTTTACTTTGCATTGTGTGATATTTGGCTTAGATCTTATGAATGATATCTTATCTTTTGATCTTCCATTTTAAGATTCTTATGTAATGTAATAAACTTATCATAATATTAACTGTTGAACCAAAAATAGTATAAGATGATTATTTGGATGCTAATTGAGACTCGTCGAGAGACAGGGCGAGTTAAGAGTGTTTTAGTCTTTGCGAAGGTTCCTTCGTCTCTCGTACCAAAACCCGCCAAGTTCTTTCGTTATGAAGGGCCGGTGCCCTTTATCTATTTGGGTGAGTCAAATTGGATTTATTGGTTCCCTAAAGACCAACTAGCAACTCTGCATCTGTTTTCACAGACTTTCAAAGAAAATCTCAAAATTGAAAACCCTTTTCGAAACGAAAGGAATGGACCCCCGAGGCTGTGTGTCCACACCAGGTTACTACGGTGTAGAGCTACGTGTGAAATATGAACTTGGGCATGCATGGTATGTTTGGGATTAGTTGGGACGAGGTCAGTTATTATATACTGAGTTGGTGCATTCATGAGTATGAACGACGAGATGATTCTTTAAAGATGTTATTTTATATACTGCATGTCTATAGATACTTTGTTAGTATTTTCATTCACTCAGCTTTCGTAGCTGATGGCGTTTTATGCCGCTGGGTATTCTATGTCCAATTAGACAAGGTTATGAGAATACAGTTGAAGAATACATGGCAAGGGAATATGAGAAGGAAGAAGGCTATGCCAGAGATGACAAATACACAAGCTGAAGACCTGGAGTTTTGCTATATATAGTTTATGTTTAAGTTTTTGGAGACTCTGTATTAAGTTAAGTTTAAAATTAGCGTATGTTGCTATAATACTTTAATTGCGTTTTCACAGATAATTAAGGTTTATAATAGTTTAGTATTAAACTCTGATTTTGTATGTTGAACTTAGATATTCCAATGTGTGGTTTGAATCATTACTCTAGTGATTAGATTTTATTCGTGGATAATGTGGTGACTTTCAACTGTCATGGCCTACGGATCCAAAAAGGAATTTATTTTCTCTATTTTTGCTACTGCGGGGTGCGACATGTGTACCATCTCCGGCCAACCCACATGTACAATTGGCACATTAGCAGCTCTAACTGTTCTCTAAATATCATAATCATTGTTAGTAAACTGCATTCCCAGAATTCGTTGACAACATATATAAGTTGGTACTACAGAAAATTACATGAAAGCTATAATAACCCTACAAGGGCGGAACTAGGGTCACCTTTCGCAGTAAATATGGATTATTGAAGTAGGCGAATCGAGAACACGGGCTCGATAACAGTTCACGATCTTCTATCATATTCATCTACTGTCATAATCTCTAGCTGAGTGTGGGCTCTTCCGAAATCCTTTTGTTTGTTCGTTTGCTCTCTCTTTCTGCACTCCTTTTTTATTCTGAGTTTTTAATGCTCTCTAAAAAATTGTGACTAAAAGGAGAGCCAAGACAGCATATATATAGGCTACGATAGTGACCATAAGAAGTTAATAAGGAATAGGCTTCCTTATGGAATTAAGAAACCCTAATTCAGACTAAATCAAATTCCTATTTCCATATATTATAATTCATATCACTAAAGAATTATAATTGAACTCCTACCCTTATCTCAAAATATTTTTCAAGCTCCATGTTATTAAATGTTTATAGTCTCACAAAAAGACATCTTATGGACCCAAAATGCATTCCAAAGTAGTAAATTGAGTGGCCCAATGGGTATACATGACTCGGGTACTTAATTTGAATATTAAAAATACAATTTAACAAACTTATAGACCTCTAAACACTGTCTGAAAATATTAGCACATAACACTAAAATGCATACACGTATTTAATATCCAATACTTAAAAATAATAAAAATCAATTACTACAAACACATAGAAAATTAGGATTGTTACAAAACTCTTCCAAGATCTCATCCCTAGTCATTCTGGCTAAATTTGTGCTTCTTTGGACCTCGATCGATGGAAAAAAATGCATCTCAAGGGCTTGAGTACCATTGTGGCACTCAAAAAAAGTGGCCTGGGAGTCTGAGAGTGCCACTATGGCACTCACCTCAGAAATTATGTTTTCTCCCCTGACTTCATTAGCTTCGTTCTCCCATCTCGAACATCCAATTTAGGCATGCAATATACTATTCGAAAGGTATGGAAGTCTAGTTTACAATATTTTTTGTTTCATTCAAAAAATTATTTGTAGATTTTGAGATATGGTCAAAAATGTGCAGTTAGCTCTAGAAATGAGCAACCCTGTGAAGCGTAGAAATGTGATTTTGGCACGAAAATTCTCCTAAGCAGTTTTTGGCCAACAATAAGACTTGGGGCATTGTTTTAAGATGTTTTAGGAATATTTTGTAAAGGGAACTTTCAAGATTCCATCCCAAGGTATGGATTTTGCTCGATTAAGGGCATTTTTTGTCATTTTACGTAGAACGGTCATCTTAATTTGGGTTTTCATTTCTAAATCTAGTTTCTAACGTTTCTAAGTCTTCCTAAAGACCATTCTAAAATGTCTAATGCATAAAGCAATTGGTTTGCGGGAATAATCCCAACAATTTCAATTTCAAAATCTCATCTTGAAATTTTGTTACGATAAAGTGGTGAAATTAATTTGACCAGTTCTTATAGCTTTTGAAATGACAAACAACATTTTGATAAGAAAAGTTCTATGAAAGACAACATTTTAATAAGAATTAAAAGTTCCGTTTTACCAATAAATTTTGATACGGCATCGTTTAGCCCTTTCATCAGAAAATGACACGTGGCAAGGAAGTCATAACCCGATCGCGTGTAGTACCACCTAGTTTGAATGAGTCTACATAACCGTTGGGCCAAGAAAACGTGGTTAGTCTCACCCCGAAAGTATAGGAAGCAGGTAGGCCATAAGGTGAAGGTATGGGACATGTGCCAGGCTCTACAATGGCCCAACCCAACAGCATACTAATAGACTAATGGAAGACTGCGCTGAAAAGGCTGCAATCCGTTAATGTTACTTCCTATTTATACCACAACAAATGAACAAATGAGGTACACAGTCTCTTCCTGACTAAATCGAGATCATTTATTCTTTCTCTCCCTATGACTAACTTAGTCATCGGAGGAGGCTCAGGGAATCCAACCCCCCCTTGAGTCTTTCCCTTTCATTGTGTGTAGGATACAGCTTGGAAGAATCATCATCTGCAGTTTTTCTCTTGTCCGTAATAAGCCTGACTGAAGCAAACTACATCAATTGGTGCCGTTTGTGGGAAACAACATCAGTTCCACTTTTTAACTTAGGAACGATGGTGGTTTCTACTAGGTCTACTTCGTCTCGACCTTCTCGGCAGGATGATCAGGACCTCCTACAAAGTAACTTGGACCCTAGCGCTCCAAAAGCATCCATTGGGGCAGACCCAGCACGACAATCAGCCGCGATAGATCAGATGATGTAGCAGATCAACAATCTGATAGATGCAGTGCAAGCATTGGTCCAACAACAGTAGTCCATGTCCCAGTTGGTGGGCAGTCAGCTCAACCCCCATAAGGAATGCAAAGAAGATGACTGCTCTGCCCAGACATCGCATAGCTCAGCAACCAGGCGCTCTGACGAGCTCCGTACCAAAAATGGGGAATAGATCGACGAGTCTGGAGATCACCGCAAGGGTCCAGAAGGCAATTTAATGAACCAGTTTAAAGACACGCCCGAAGCATTGCAACTCAAGGCCGAGCAAGCGCTCGAGGAGCTTTTGGGGCAAGGTAGACCCCCATTCATTAGGGAAATCACAGAAGAACCCCCCCAAAAGGGTTCTCTTTGCCAAAACTCGCCATATATGACGGGAAAAATGACCCGGCGGAGCACCTGAGCCACTATCAGCGGGCCATGGTTTTGTATAGTCATAGCAATGCACTAATTTGTCGAGCCTTCTTAAACACACTCACCGATACGGCGTTGTCATGGTTCAATCGGCTTTCCCCTAGCTCAATCGCCTCATTTGCCGACCTAGGGGTGAAGTTCATTAATCAGTTCCTCACCAGCAAAAAGATTAGAAAGGGGCCGGATCATATGTTAACCATACGCCAGGCCAAGGGAGAAGGCCTGAGAGATTATATCACCAGATTCAACGTTGAGCTCAATACAACGGAGGGATGTGACCAAGGCTTTGCTAACTTAGCATTAAAGGTAGGACTCCACCCTGGGATCTTCCTTACCTCCATCAACAAGAACCCCCCTAAGAGCCATGCGGAGTTGTTGGCAAGAGCTAACAAATACATACTAGTGGAAGACATGAATCTAGCCAGAAAGGAATTGAGAAGCATGATAGATCCAAAACCCCCTAAAAGGGAAACTAAGGAAGAGAAAAAGAGGCAACGGTCACCTGAAAAGGCATTCAGAAAGCCTGATTTCAAAAGACCAGAGCTCTATACCCCTCTCAACGCGCCCCTATCTCAGATCTTGGATCAATCTAAAGCAAGGGAAGACTTCAGATGGCCAGAACGCCTGATGGGGGATGCTCAAAAGAGAGACAGGTCATGATATTGTGACTTCCATAAGGACCATGGCCACACCACGGACGAGTGTAAGGTCCTCAAATGTAAATTAAGGAGCTCATTAGGCGAGGGAAGCTTCGCCAGTATATCGCCGACCGTGAGGACAGATCAGGACGCTGAGAAGAGAGAAGGGATGGTCGAGATGCTAGAAGGGATAGGATTCTTAGGTCCCCTAGCAATAACATGATCATCCCAACATTATATATGCTCTCTATGGAAGATCCAGGAACTCGGGGGACTCCAACAGAGCTCGAAAGAGACTTGCCCGTGAGGCTCAATATCCTCCTGCACAGTATCCCCCCATGCGGATTTTTAGTTTTGAAGAGGTCCCTAAGGTGGAACCACGCATTACCTTTACCAACCAGGACCTGATTGGGGTCCACCTCCCGTATGAGGACGCTCTGGTCATCTCCTTAAGGATATCCAATTTTGATATCATAAGGATTCTTATCGATAATGGGAGTTCGGCTAATGTCATTTTCTTGTCTACTCTGAAGAAAATGGATTTTGACATGAGAAGAATAGAACAGGCAAAGTCTAATCTGACTGGTTTTAGTGGAGAAGTTAAGGTACCTGAGGGCCGTGTGATGTTGCCTATCACCATAGGGGAAGATTCTAACTACATTACCACCCTAGACGAATTCCACGTGGTGAATTCGTTCTCTCCTCATAACATAATTATGGGAAGGCAATGGCTCCATAATTTGGGGATAATACATTCATCCTTCCATCAGTGCATGGAGCTGCTCATTCGGGAAGCCATTGTAACTATCAGAGGTGATCAGAAAGAAGCTAGAGAATGTGGGTGTACCGCTCTGAAATCATCAATCGCCAAATAGCAATCACCAAACCCTCCCCACTCAGAGCAGGCTGGTCCACACCAGTTGACCTAGCGAATGGACGAGGACCTGGACATAGAGAGGCCCTCAGTATTGGAGCTGAACGAAGAAGTAGAAGAGGTTTTGATTAGTGAACACCACCCTCTCAGGAAGGTGAAGATTGGAATACAACTCCACAACCAGCAAAGGCAATCACACATCTCTTTCTTGAGAGAGCATATGTCAGCCTTTGCTTGGTCAGCACAAGATCATGTGGGGATCGACCCCTAGATTATCACACACCGCCTTTCTGTCGACCCAAATCATACTCCAGTCAGGCAGAAGAGAAGGACCTTTGCCTCAGAAAGGAATAAAATAATGAATATAGAGGTAAACAAACTTCTGGAAGCGGGACACATCAGGGAAGTCTACTACCCAGCATGGTTGGAAAACACGGTAGTGGTCCCTAAAAAAGGAAGAAAATGGAGAGTCTGCATAGACTACACTGATTTAAACAAAGCCTGCCCGAAGGACAGCTTTCCCATTCCCAAGATAGATCAATTAGTTGATTCGATAGCAGGGAATGAACTGCTGACTTTCATGGATGCGTACGCAGGCTATAACCAGACCCTTTGGATCAGGAGAAAACTTCTTTCATCACCAACAGAGGCCTATATTGTTATAAGGTCATGCCATTCGGGTTAAAGAACGCTAGAGCGACTTGCTAGAGGCTAGTTAATATGATGTTCTGATATCAGATCGGCAAGTCAATGGAAATATATATTGACGATATGTTAATGAAGAGCAAGCACGGTGATCGAAGACCACATCAGCCATTTAAGGAAAACATTTGAGGTCCTCCAAAGGTTCCATTTAAAGCTTAATCTGGCCAAATTCAGATTCGGGGCCTCGGTAGAAAAGTTCTTGGGTTTTCTGGTGTCTCAAAGAGGAATAGAGGCAGATCCAGGTCAGATCAAATCCTTGATAGAAATGGAGTCCCCCAGAACAAAAAAGGACATTCAGTGTTTAAATGGTAGATTAGCGACCCTAAACCGTTTCATCTCAAAAGCATCAGACAAATGTCTTCCCTTCTTCAAAGCCTTAAGAAGGGGAGCAGCGTCTGACTGGACGCCATAATACGAAAGCGCATTCCAGGACCTCAAAGCCTATCTTGGCAGTCCAGAGTTATTGGCAACACCAGAACCCGATGAGCCTCTGTATCTATATATGGGCGTCTAAGAGTATGCCGTCAGCTCGGTTTTAATCAGGAAGGTGCAAAAAGTACAAAAACCAGTTTACTATGTGAGCAAAATGCTCTTTGAAGCTGAAAAAAGATACACATGCCTCAAAAAGTTGGTTTATGCCTTAGTCATCTCAGCAAGGAAACTCAGGCCATACTTCCAAGCATATACTATCATTGTGCCCACAGATCATCCTATCTAATCTATACTCCACAAGTCGAAAACATCTGGAAGGCTAGCCAAGTGGACTGTGGAGCTTGGAGAGTTTGATATCCGATTTGAGCCCAGGACAGCCATAAAAGATCAGCCCCACTATTAGCAGCAGATAACTGCTAATAACGACTAAAGGGAAAGCCACCTCTTCCCTCTTAACGTAAGGACGAATATCGACGTCAGAAGGGATCTCGGAATCCCTCCTGAAAGCAGTGAGTCCTTCGCTAGAAGTCAAGTTAACTCGAGAAGCCATTGAAGAAGAGTCTGGAGTTTGAGATCAAAGAAGATGTGAAGGTAATAGAAGACGTGCAACCACTCACTGGAGCACAAGAACCTATATAAAGACTTACAATACCCCCTAGGGTACGTCTCCCAACGTAGGCAAATGATGAGTGTGTTAAAGGGTGGTAAGAACCCGCACCGTCAGATTCATCAACATGCATATGAACGGTTAGATTCAGGGAATCTACCAAAAAGTGTGGCGGTTGAGATCATGTGAGATCAAGTGCATTTAATGCGATATGATGGCCAATGTTAGCACGGACCTGTGGACACGCAGAAATGGTCGTCCACTCTTTCGGTTTTTTGAAATTATTTTGAAGAAAATAAGAAGGTCTGTTGAAAACAGATACAAAGTCGCCACTTTGTCTTTAAGGAACCAAGAAACCTAATTTTGACTCACCCAAACGGATAAAGGGCACCGGCCCTTCATAACCAAAGAAATTGGCTCGGGGTTTTGGTACGAGAGAGGAATGAGCCTTTGCCATGACTAAAACACCCTAAACTCGCCCCGTCTTTCGACGGGCCTCAATTAGCATCCAAATAATCATCTTATACTATGTTTGGTTCGACAAATAATACTTATGATAATATATTACATCACATAAGAATTTTGAAATGAAAGATCAAAAGATAAGATATCATTCATAAGATCTAAGCCAAATATCACACAATTCAAAATGAAAGATCACACAAATAAACCTAAAAAAAATCGTCTAATCATATATCAAGTAATCAAGTTTTCCTAGTCTAGAAGGGGGACATGAATTTTTCTTGAAACAAATAATCAAAGAAATCAAAACATGCTTAGCAAGCTAGAATGATGCATGTTAATTTTTTAGAAAAGAAGATCACTCAATCCCAGGACAGATGAGAAAGGAAGATTAGATTGAGGGGGAGCATGAACGTATGATCAAGTTCATTCCTTATAATCTCCTTAGATTAGGAGTCACAAAAACCCTAAACCTTGCATGGATGCAATGCATGGTCTTATAATGTGCAAAGGTTGTAGAGTGTTTGTGTACATAAATTTTCTAAAGTGACTTAGAAGTCTAAAGTATGAATGAATGCATAAAAGAAATCATCATGGGATATGTACAAATGTAGTTTGAACTACTTACTAAGAGATGAGCTAATTTGGAGTGTATGAAAGTATCAAATCAAAGAATGAAAGTAAAAGTATGCTTGCTGTGAATAGTGGACAGAATAGTGAGTTGATCTTGTAGAAATTGAAAAGTGGGGTTAGAAATATTTTCAATGCATGATTTTTTATGGAGATCATTCTTATTGTGTCTAAAACACATATCCAAAATCCAATCTTCAATAAATATTACAGATTGAGAGAAATCAAATAAACAATAGAGGTTACTCGGAAACAGAGTCCATATTGTTGACTGAAATGTTGAAAAATCTTAGAAAATGAAAACAAAACATTTGGAGGCCCATATTATACAAAACATTCCCTAAGACACCGAAGTTAAAGGTAAAAATGGGTTGGGACCACTCCTTTTTGAAAACTTTTCTGTAAAACAAGTTGAAAGTCAACCAAGCTGCTGTGACAGTAAAGACAGAATACCTGGAGAGAATATTTGGACAAAATGAATCCTTCCAAGTGTTTTCCAGCCAAGCAAAAAATCGTGGGTGTTCTATAATGAGTTAGGAAGACTTTCCAAGTGGTCTTGCATCCATACATTGAGTATTGAGTTCTAGAGAAATCTTTGAACTCAGATCATTAACTATTTTGAAGATTTCTTGGAAAATCAAGGATTGTTTCTTGGAATCCAAATGTTGGGGTTTTAGAGGGGTTTTAAAATAGGGGTTTTAAAAGTACATTTTCAGCACAAAAAGGGTATTAAGGCCACTTAAGAAATCAACATCAAACTCATCATCAAGAACTCCCAATATTGTTTGCACAAACATAGTTTGTTTGAGAATATGACTTCAATAATACATATGAATGTATTGAAGTTAGAATCATCATTCATCAATGTAAACAATCAAATAATAACAATCAATAGATGATAATCAATGTGATTTTGGACTTGTAGATTCTTGTTTCACTCATATATGGTGACTTTGGACATGGAAGTAGCTTCCTATCTCACAAATACTCACTAAAATAGTGGTTTGGTGTATTGAATGTGAAGTATAAGAGAAGTAATAGAAGAAAACAAGATTAAAACTCACTTTCTTAGGAAAAATTAGTGGGAGAAGCTCCCTTTCTCTCTTCTAAACCTATCTCTATCTCTATCTCTCTTTCTCTCTACAACTTTCTCAAACTTTGCACTTGGCCCCCCCAAAATGAAGAGCAAAGGGGGGTTTATATAGGCCAATTTGGGGTGATTTTGGAATTTAGAAAGTCTCCCATTGGGCCCAAACATCTGTGAACATAAAACTACATCATTTTGGTCTTTAATTATTCAATTTGGACCCTCAAAATAAATTACAAAAATGGGTTCTACGGGGGTTGAGTGCCGCCGCGGTACTGGCCATGTGCCGCCGTGGCAGTGACCCAGTGCCGCCATGGCACTACTCCTCAGATGCCCAAAAATTTGTATTTAGGCCCCTAGAGGTTCCGGTATTCGTAAAAAGGCCTTATTTCGTCCAAATTTCACAGAAAATGCATACGCACTCCAAATTGAACTTGTGATATACCGTTGGAAAGGTAATGGAGTCTAATTTCCATAACAAAATAGTTTGTAGATGGGTCACTTTCAAAAGTTTTGCGATATTCACAATAAAAGTCGATTTGATCATTTTTTTCACCTTCTAAAATTTATAGTAAATTCGTTTTAAATCCAGAAATTAAGTGCGATATACCATTGGAAAGCTATTGACCACTATTATCCATGAATAATTTTGAAAAATGACACGGCAGTCCAGTTTCAAAGTCAACTTTTAGGTCAAATCGGTCAAACTTGGGATCTCCAGGAAGTTCTGGGAACCTCTGGGAGCTCCCAAGAGCTGACGTTTTCGTCCGATTTTCTTTTAAAACTCATTTTATTACTTTTCACATGATCTAGAATGATCTCAAAACTTTTTGGATAATTTGGATGATTTTGGTCAAACTCTAGTCAAACTTGCTCAAACCTTGGTCAAACCGGTCAACGGGGACTTTCCGGGAACTTTTGGGACTTCCGGAGGTCTTTGGGAGCTGACAATTTCATCTAAATTTGGTTCAAAACTCATTTTTAATATTTTTATGACGTAGCATGTTTCCAAAACTTTCAGTCCAAATCTGAGAGTTTTTGGGCTTTCAGGGGTATTTTGGTCATTCTGAGCATTTTGAGAGATACAACTAACTTCCAGGAGTCCTTTTTGAGTCTTTTTCGATCATTGTGAACCACCAAGCTATGGGTCCCCTAAATCTGATAGCCGACAAAATGGGGTGTCTATAGTTTGCCCCTCTTTAGCATGAACTTGCGAGGCAACGCATGTCGCAAGCGAGTGCCAAAGCTTTGAAGAGACAGGTCTTTTTGGAGGCTGTAGATTTAGGATAAAAGTGTTGCAAAAGATGCAAGGATAATGCTGAGGCTAGTGCTGGTCGTGCTCTTCATGAGCTGCCTACGTATCCTAAGGGGAATCAGACCAGGACGTAGTTCGGGGCACAAAGCAACAAACACATGCAAAATAAGACAGGCAGATGCCATGCTATGCGGATGATATGCAATGCATGGATGTGATATGAATTGTGTCCTGAGTCCTATCATGTCTAGTGTTCTGATTCTAGCATGAGCTAGTGTTGTGTGCCACTTCGAATGAGCTTGTGTCGTGCCTGTGTTATGTTCTAAAGTGGTTGTGGTCCTATTACATGTGTTCTGTGTATTCGCCACTTTCAGTGGGCTTGGTGATCTATGCTTCGCTATGACTAATAGACTTATGAGGGATCTGGACCCTGAGATCTTATCCAAGGAAGAGCGTGGTGCTCAAAGTGATACTATGGTGCTCAAAAGAATGCTTGTGGTGTATTTGCCACTCCTAGTGGGCTTTGTGTGTTATGATCGATGGGCTATGTGTTATGTTATGCCCAATTTGTTGTGTTTAGTGAGTGAAGTGACCCTCTAGACTTGACTCATGCTCCCCTTAATCATGATGCTATGGACTCGGTGACTCTCAGATTCTCAACAGTGCTTCTCAAATTTCAATGATGATCCTCAATTCTCAATGGCGCTTATGTTGTTCCTCAAATCTTTGACAGTGCTTCTCAATGCTTCTTAATTCTCAACGGTGTTCTTAAAATCTTAACGATGATCCTCAAATCTTTAATGATGTTTCTTGACTTTTCAATGATGCTTTTTAACTCTTCTGATGCACCTCAACACATCTGATGCTCCTCCAACGACGCTTCTCAACACATCTGATGCTCTTCAACATTTCAACGATGCTCCTCAACAAATTTGATGCTCCTTAACACATCTAATGTTCCTCAACTCTTCAACGATGCTCCTCAACAAATCTGATGCTCCTTAATGCTCCAATACTCTTCAACAATACTTCTCAACTATTTTGATGTTCCTCGATGCTCCAACAATGCTTCTCAACTTTTTTGATGTTCCTCCAACGATGCTTCTCAACTCTTCTGATGTTCCTCGATGCTCTAACAATGCTTCTCAACTCTTCTGATGTTCCTCGATGCTCCAACAATGCTTCTCAACTCTCCTAATGTTTCTCAATGCTCCTCTAATCTCTGGGCTCTAAAACATCCTCACAAAAACATCTCATCAGCAAACCTGGACTCTGAGCCCTAAAACACCTCAACAACACACCTTATCAATACATCTAGACTCTGGGCCATAAAACACCTCAACAACGCATCTTATCGACACTCCTTATCAATACATTCAGACTCTAAATAGATCAGCAACAATTTCTTGGTGTTGGCGATATTTTCTCCGATCAGCCACCTTGAGAAACAACTATCGATTTGTAGTTTGCAACCACTGATGAGTTTATGCGGCTCATACCTGGGACACTTCACATATTGCAACCTTGACTGGTGTAGTAATGATGTTTGATACTTCTACTTGTATCTACATTTAATTATAATTGGGAATCATCTTAAACCCACACATTTGAGACCATCAGGACGAATGGACTTAACAGCAATGACGATGACAAGGAAAGTTGGGTTAGTTTGCATGAAACCTCGATCTCTGACACACTTTTGATTAGATTACTACTGACTCAAACAAAGAAGGATTGACTCAGATATGAAATTCTCAAATCTCCATGATCCAATGTGCCTCTGTCATAAATGATGTACCGCTCATCTTTTATGTTTACTCCTCATCTTAATATGATAGCACTTTGCTGATAAATCTGGTTTTTGAAAATTCCTCCCTATTGATCTAATCAATTCTCTATTCCTCCCAGGAAGTGCTTTAAATTAGTGTCTTAGCTTTTAGAATAAAAGATGCTGTATTTTAAAATTTTTAAAACAACTTGGTGACTTGAAAACTCGACCTTGGAGTGGAGGGATCGTGTTAGGCAAACAGAATTTGCCCCTAGTTTGAGGTATACAAAGTGGAATTCATAGGCAAACGAGGTGGGTGATCGAAGTTTGCCCCTAGTTTGGATGATGGTTTATTGGAGGTTTTGGGCAAACGAGGTAGGTGACCAAAGTTTTCCCCTTGTATGAAGGGTAGATAGTATAATTTAGGCAAACAAGGCGGGTAGCCGAAGTTTGCCGCTAGTATGGGAGATGATTTCTGGCTTGAGGCAAGGACCGTGACTTTAATCTCTCAAATGCTCATAACTTTTGCCTAGGAACTAGTGAGGTGACCTAGCGAGCTCTTTTCTCTCTTTTGTTATTGCTCACCTTGGATTATCTCTAATTTTTGCCTAGGCATCCTTTTGGATTTGCGACCTAGCGAGCCATCCTTCTTTTCTTTTAAAAGTCTGCCTACGTAACCCCCGAGTGGGGATCAGGTCCAATGTAGTTTGGGCCAAGACTTTGAAAGAAGGGGGGGTTGATTATGATGGTGTCGACTGAACCGATGCGGTTGTCTACGTATCCCTGAGTGGGAATCAGGTCGAGCGTAGTTCAAGGCGATGCTTGAAGGAAAAAGGGTTGATGATGGTGTCGACCGAACTGATGCAGTTGCCTATGTATCCCCAAGTGGGAATCAAGTCGAGCGTAGTTCAAGACGACGCTTAAAGGAAAAGGGGTTGATGATGGTGTTGACCGAACTAATGTTGTTGCCTACGTATCCCCGAGTGGGAATCAAGTCGGGTTTGAAAAGGTCGAGGTATGAGGGTTTTTCAAACCAATCGTCAAATTAGTTCAGACTTGAGCTACTTATGGTAGCTTTGAATAAGAGGATTCAGTTTTCATCTCCCTTTCTTTTCTTTTTCTTTTTCTTTTTCTTTTTCTTCTTCTTTTTCTTTTTCTTTTGTTTTGAGGATTGAACCTTTTCACTTTTGCCTATCCAGTCAATTTTTCTTTTCACATAGTCGGTTCATGTGAGATCTTTCGATCACGATCTCAAAATTTTATAATGTGCATGTTAGCTCTCAGAGTTTGTGGTCGTTCGGAACTTTTTGAAATATGATCTAGACATGTTCTTGTGATGTACCTTGAAGTGTACAATTCTCTGTATCACCAAAATTTTCTTATTTTGTCCATCACTTTGATTGGATAGGGTCAGATCCTGGAAATCAATACCTTTTCAGCTCTAACTTTTGCCTAGGTGTCCTGTCGAGTTTTCAACCTAGCGAGCTTTTCTTTTTCTTTTCTTCTTCTTTTCTTCTTTTGTTTTCTTTTTTTTCTATTTTTTTTTTTAAAAAGTGGAGATGAAACTTACTAAAATGTTTGGGCTACCGTCAAGGACTAAGTCCGCACAGATTTGCATGGCTATCAATTGGGTTGGGCCCAAGGCTTTAAAATGGTGAAAAAAGGTGTTGGGCAAGCCCCAAGCCATTTTGAAGTATGTCTTTTTGAGATTTGAGCAAAAGCATCTTTAAATTCTTAAAGTAAGACTATTCAATTCTCGGCTCCTCATCTGTGTCAGTGTGAAATTGACTTTGACTTTTTAGGATTCATTTTTTTGTTTGATGCCAAATATTTATTAGTAGAGTATTATCCATGGTAATTTGAAAAGTGACGTTTCAGTTCAATGATTCATGCATTTACGACTAGATACATCAGATTAAGCAAAATGAGATTTCATTCCGTCAGAAGAGAAGGACTACATTACTCGACACAGACTCATAACAACTCGATGACAAACAGACACTTCAAAACATATAACAGACTCGACTAAGCTCGACTCGGTCTCAAATGGAGTGTCACGGTGACTCGCTTATTCTTATCATTTTTTTAGCAAAAGCTCCAAACACCATCACTTCACCATGTAGCTTCAACAATCATTGGCCTCAGCGAAGGGGATCATTTGAACGGATAGGCCAGGGTTTAGGTTCAATGAAGCTGACATTTTGGGTAACATGGGGTTGGATGGGTGGTGGCTCGATAATTCTTCGGTCAATGAGGTCTTAGATATCATGGCGGAGGCGCATGGAATCATTGGTATTGTGGCCATAGGTTTGGTGGTAGGCACAGTGCTTGAAGATATCACAGTTTGGTGGTGGTGGGGCATCCTCAGGTTGAAGTAGTTGGAGATGGCCTTTCTTGAGAAGGCACTCCAGGGTTGAGTAAAAGGAGATTTCTAGCTTGGCAAAGGTACGAGATTGCTTTTTTTGGTAAGGGCAACTAGTGGTTTGGTTGGAGGATTGGTATGGCCAATGAGGGTATGCCATGGTTTGGCTGTACTAGGCATTGACATCCGGGGAGTTTCGGGAGTATTTAGGCCTCTTGGACTGGTGTTGGGGTTCATCTTTCTTAAACTTTTCTTCTCTGATGGCATCCTCTATTCTGGTTCCCATTTCAAACAGCTCTTTGCCAATGCTCTGTGCCATCTTCTCAAATTGACTAATCCTTAAACTCAACTGCTCAATAGTGGTTTGTAGCTTGTTCACTTTCTCTTCCATAGCTTTGTAGGCCATTGGTGGATCGATAATGGTCTAGCCTATGATTAAGATAGTGAATTCGGGGAGGTATAAAAGTGTCCTTACTCGGGGCTACGATTTTCTGCAAATAGAAGTAAAAGCCCAAATTAGTAGAGGCTCGAAATACTTCTTATGGACTCCTAGTGGGGAGAGATGATCAAAATTTTGAAGAATTCATCGATGCGAATCAATGACAGTTGCAGTATGTATATGACTTCTAAACAACGATTGAGTTGAGTGAGGATGATGACATGTATGCCCTAGATGTGTAGAGAGTGACACATGAATTGTGTATGCATATGAGACGAGCATGCGGATGCAAGCCCTAATCTATATGATGCCCCTACTTCTAACATATAGCAGTTAAGCAAGTAAGGTCCTAGTCATATAAAGTGTGCTAACTTTTCCTTTCAGGATGATCACCATCATGGGGAGAATGGGGAATTAGAATCTGTGAATTTTGTAGAACAGGGATTTCGAGGAAATTTGAGGTTTGAAAAAAAAAAAAAGAGAATTGGACAGACTTGGTCAGAAGTTCTGGTATATTTTGGCAGATGTTTGAGGGAAACCGAATCTCGTGAGAAAAAGGGATTTCTGGGAAGTCTAGGTGAATTTTAGCATATAGTTTTTGGGGAGCAGAGATTTCTAGTAGAGTTTCTGAAAAACGGGAATTTCTGGGAAGTTTAGATGGATTTTGGTAGAGTTTCTGGGAAATAAGGATTTCTGGGAAATTTGGTGGATTTTGGCAAAGTTTCTGGAAAACATGAGTATCTGGCTAACTCGGACTGACATATCTGGGTGAGTTAGACAGAGTTTCCAGGAGAAAAAGGTATATTGGGGTTTCTAGGAGAAACTGAGATTTCTGGGTAATCTGGGGATTCAAATAGAGTTTATGAGAGAAACAGGCATTTCTGGGTGAGTTGGACAGAGTTTCTAGGAGGAACTAGGAAATAAGAGTTTTTGGGAGAAACAAGGTAAATTGTGAAAGGTTTTTGGGAAAAACAGGGATTCCATGGTTTCTGGGATAAACAGGGATCTAGGCGGATTGGATAGAGCTTCTGGGAGAAACTGGGAAATCAGAATTTCTGGGAGAAATTGGTACATCTAGGCATTTCTGCGAAGTTTTGGCAGAGTTGCTGGGATTTTTGGAAAATCAAGGAGATTTGGACAAAGCTTCTGGGAAAATAGGTATATTTGGGTAAGTCGGACAGAGTTTCTGAAAAAGGGTAATTTGGGGGATTTGGACAGAATTTCTGGGGGGAATTGGTATATCTGGGAAATTTGGGAGATTTAGACAGAGTTTCTAGGAGAAACTGGTATATATGAAAAATCTTTGAGATTTAGACAGAGTTTCTGGGAAAATTGGGTTTTGGGAACTTCTGGGAAATTTAGGCAAGGTTTCTGGAAGAAATTGGTATTCTTGGGAATTTTTGGGAAATTTGGACAAAGTTTCTGGGAAAAACTGGGATATTTGAATGAGTTGGGCAGGCTTATATGATAGGAGCATGTGATGATGGTGATCATACTGTCTAGCAAGTTTTCATACTCCTATGTCTTAAGACCAACAAACAAGGTTTGTGGTGTATATCTTTGTGAGCATGGAACAGACATCCTTGTCATGGTGCCTAGGCAGGTCAACTCAATGTGATCACATGTGAGTGATTGCCTTGGGAATCATAAGAAAGAGGTTCTGTCTCATGCCACATAAGCGTCTACACAGCATAGGTAATCCCGCCAGGGCATACAACAGTTATATCACATTGTCCTATCTGAAAAGATAAATGAACAGTCCTATGAAAGGTTCGATAGGAATCTATATGCAAAGGCTGGGTTTAGTCAAAGAGGGTCCATTGACGAGAGTTCCAATATACCGTCAGAGAGATAGTACGGAAGTTTTTACTCTTTTTGGTATACCTCGGAAGGTACAGTATCAACGGTGACTTGTGCCCCGGCACAGCAAGACCTGAACAATGTCAGCGCCGCGTTTCAGACACAGTCAGAGGGGGAAATACAGGAGTGTAATGCGGTGAACCAGACACAGTAAAAAGATGACTTTAAGGATGCTTCTAATGAGTCAAACCTCTGTATTATTTTGTTTTGAAAATAAAAATCCCCAGCAGAGTCGCCAGATTATGGACATGCAAATACGGTTGTCCACTCTTTCGGTTGTTTGAAATTGTTTTGAAGAAAACAAGAAGGTCAGTTGAAAACAGATACAGAGTCGCCACTTGATCTTTAAGGAACCAAGAAACCTAATTTTGACTCACCCAAATGGATAAAGGGCACCAACCCTTCATAACCAAAGAACTTGGCTCGGGGTTTTGGTACGAGAGAGGAAGGAGCCTTTGCCACGACTAAAACACCCTCAACTCGCCCCATCTTTCGACGGGCCTCAATTAGAATCCAAATAATCATCTTATACTATGTTTGGTTCGAGAAATAATACTTATGATAATATATTATATCACATAAGAATTTTGAAATGGAAGATCAAAAGATAAGATATCATTCATAAGATCTAAGCCAAATATCACACAATGCAAAATGAAAGATCACACAAATAAACCTAAGAAAAATCGTCTAATCACACATCAAGTAATCAAGTTTTCCTAGTCTAGAAGGGGGACATGAATTGTTCTTGAAACAAATAATCAAAGAAATCAAAACATGCTAAGCAATGCATGTTTTGATTAGATTAGAAAAGAAGATCTTTCAATCCCCAGGACGGATGAGAAAGGAAGATTAGATCGAGGGGGAGCATGAACGTATGATCAAGTTCATTCCTTATAATCTCCTTAGATTAGGAGTCACAAAAACCTCAAACCTTGCATGGATGCAATGCATGGTCTTATAATGTGCAAAGGTTGTAGAGTGTTTCTATACATAAATTTTCTAAAGTGACTTAGAAGTCTAAAGTATGCATGAATGCATGAAGGAAATCATCATGGGATATGTACAAATGTAGTATGAACTACTTCCTAAGAGATGAGCTAATTTAGAGTGTATGAAAGTATCAAATCAAAGAATGAAAGTAAAAGTATGCTTGCTGTGAATAGTGGACAGAACAGTGAGTTGATCTTGTAGAAATTGAAAAGTGGGGTTAGAAATGTTTTGAATGAATAATTTTTATATGGAGATCATCCTTATTGTGTCTAGAACACATATCCAAAATCCAATCTTCAATAACTATTACAGATTGAGATAAATCATATAAACAATAGAGGTTACTCATAAACAGAGTCCGTACTATCGACTGAAATATTGAAAAATCTTAGAAAATGAAAATAAAACATTTGGATGCCCCTATTATACAGAAAGCTCCCTAAGACACTGAAGTTCAAGGGAAAAATGGGTTAGGATCACTCCTTTTGGAAAAGTGTTCTGTAAAATAAGTTAAAAGTCAACCAAGCTGCTGTGACAGTAAAGACAGAATACCTGGAGAGAATGTTTGGATGAAAATGGAATCCATCCAAGTGTTTTCAAGCCAAGAAAAAAATTATGGGTGTTCTATAATGAGTTAGGAAGACTTTTCAAGTGGTTTTGTATCCATACATTGAGTATTGAGTTCTAGAGAAATCTTTGAACTCAGATCATTCACTGTTTTGAAGATTTCTTGGAAAAACAAGGCTTGTTTCTTGGAATCCAAATGTTGGGGTTTTAGAGGGGTTTTGAAATAGGGGTTTCAAAAGTACATTTTCAGCACAAAAGGGGATTAAGACCACTTAAGAAATCAACATCAAACTCATCATCAAGAACTCCCAATATTGTTTGCACAAACATAGTTTTGTTTGAGAATATGACTTCAATAATACATATGAATGTATTGAAGTTAGAATCATCATCCATCAAACATGTCTTTGAGGTCAAGAGCTACTATCTATAAGGATTCACTCTCCTCAAACAACATGTTATCTAGATGATTATATACATGTAATTAAAACCAAACCAAACCAAACCAAGCCTTGTGTCCCAATCAATTGGGGTCAGCTGTATGAATCCTTTTTCTCCATTCTGCACGATCAAGAGCTATATGCTCATTTAAATTATATATATTCATATCTTGTTGCACCACATATTCCCAAGTCAGTCTAGGTCTGCCTCTCCCCTAACCATTCCAGGCACTACGATCTTATCACTCTTTAAATTATATATATACATGTAATTAATCAAAGAAAAATAAAAAAGAAATGAGGTGAGAAGAGATGAACATAATATGTAAACAATCAAATAATAACAATCAATAGATGATAATCAATGTGATTTTGGACTTGTAGTTTGGTGTTTCACTCACATATGGTGACTTTGGACATGGAAGTAGCTTCCTATCTCACAAATACACACTAAAATGGTGGTTGGGTGTATTGAATGTGAAGTATAAGAGAAGTAATGGAAGAAAACAAGATTAAAACTCACTTTCTTAGGGAAAATCAGTGGGAGAAGCTCCTTTTCTCTCTTCTAAACCTATCTCTATCTCTCTTTCTCTCTACAACTTTCTCAAACTTTGCACTTGCCCCTCCCCCCCCCCCCCCCCAAATGAAGAGCAAATGGGGGTTTATATAGGCCAATTTGGGGTGATTTTGGGATTTAGAAAGTGCTCCCATTGGTCCCAAACATATGTGAACATAAAACTACATCGTTTTGGTCTTTAATTATTCAATTTGGACCCCCAAAATAAATTACAAAAATGGGTTCTGCGAGAGTTGAGTGTCGCCGCAGCACTGGCCATGTGCTGCCACAGCCCAAAATAAATTACAAAAATGGGTTCTGCGAGAGTTGAGTGCCGCCGTAGCACTGGCCGTGTGCTTCCACGGCAGTGTCCTAGTGCCGTCGTGGCACTGCTCCTCAGACGCTCAGAAATTTGTATTTAGGCCCCCAGAGGTTCCGGTATTCGCGAAAAGGCCTTATTTCGTCCGAAATTCACAAAAAATGCATACGAACTCCAAATTGAGCTTGTTATATACCGTTGGAAAGGTAATGGAGTCTAATTTCTATAAAAAAAAATAGTTCGGAGATGGGTCACTTTCAAAAGTTTTGCGGTATTCGCGATAAAAGTCGATTTGATCGTCTTTTTCACCTTCGAAATTTATAGTAAATTCATTTTAAATCCAAAAATTAAGTGCGATATACCGTTGGAAAGCTATTGACCACTAGTATCCATGAAAAATGTTTGAAAAATGACACAGCGCTCCAGTTTCAAAGTCAACTTTTAGGTCAAATCGGTCAAACCTGAGATCTCTAGAAAGTTCTGGGAACCTCTAAGAGCTCCCAAGAGCTGACGTTTTCGTCCAATTTTCTTTTAAAACTCATTTTAGTACTTTTCACATGATCTAGAATGATCTTGAAACTTTTTGAAGAATTTGGATGATTTTAGTTAAACCCCGGTCAAACTTGGTCAAACTTGGGTCAAACCGGTCAATGGGGACTTTCCGGGAACTGTCGGGACTTCCGGAGGTCTCTGGGAGCTGACGATTTCATCTGATTTTGGTTCAAAACTCATTTTTAGTATTTTTTTTTATGATGTAGCATGTTTCCAGGACTTGCGGTCCAAATTTGGGAGTTTTTGGGCTTTCAAGGGTATTTTGGTCATTCTGAGCATTTTGAGAGATAGAACTAACTTCTAGGAGCCCTTTTTGAGTCTTTTTCGATCATTGTGAACCACCAAGCTATGGGTCTCCTAAATCTGATAGCCAACAAAATGGGGTGTCTACAGGGCCCACGTAATAAAGATTTACTCTAAGTGTTCAGGTCAGATCAAGCTTATACGCTTTAAACCCAACCTCAAATCTAGAGAAATCAAGAAATAAAGATTTACTCTAAGTGTTCAGGTCAGGTCAAGCTTATATGCTTTAAACCTAACCTCAAATCTAGAGAAATCAAGAAATAAAGATTTACTCTAAGTGTTCAGGTCAGGTCTAGCTCACACGCTTTAAACCTAACCTCAAATCTAGAGAAATCAAAAAATAAAGATTTACTCTAAGTGTTCAGGTCAGGTCAAGCTCACACGCTTTAAACCTAACCTTATATCTAGAGAAATCAAGAAATAAAGATTTACTCTAAGTGTTCAGGTCAGGTCAAGCTTATACACTTTAAACCTAACCTTAAATCTAGAGAAATCAAGAAATAGAGATTTACTCTAAGTGTTCAGGTCAGGTCAAGCTTATACGCTTTAGACCTAGTCTTAAATCTAGATAAATCAAGAAAGAGATTTATCTTTGCGATTTCAGGTCAGTAAACCTTCTAACAGGCAAGGTCATGTGCGACATCATCCACCAATCTCAATAAAAGAAACAAATTATCGGTTGATGTAAAAATAAAGTCATATCTATAACTGTTACATAAAAGGGGGAAAAAAGTCCCTACAAAAAATAATAATAATAATAATAATAAGCTATTTCTTGAGAGGAATTGGTTCAGCAATATCAACATTCTCTCCAATAGGAGGAGTATTGCCAGGACTCGGAGCTTCGGCCTCATCAGAATCTTCTGCAGCAGCAAATACTATGCTGAAGTCGAGGTCAGGAAATTGGTCCCTTAACTTCTCTGAAATAGCCTGCTCACACTCACGCCAGCCCACATCATGACCCTCATTCACCAGCGAGGTGCCCATAGCTACCAGCTCGTCCGTTCTTTCCTTAAATTAAGCAGCAGCTGCGGCCTTCTTCTCCTCCTCTATATTCTCTTTCAATTTGGTTACAACCTCCTGTTCGGCTTTAAGAAGCGTTTTGGCTGCCCCAGCCCTTTTCTGAGCCTCCTCCAATTTGAGCTGAACTGATACAAGCTGGGAGTCCAGAGTCGCTTTCTCCAAGCTTATTCTGGAGAGTTCAGCTTGGAGGGCGTCAGCCCTAGCCGTTTTAGCGAAAACCCTTTTTACTTGCTCCGCTAAGAGGTCATCCATGCTAGACCCTTCAAAGTTGACTTTGCCAATGGCGGCAGTCATAAAAGCACCCTGAAAGAAGAAAATAACTTAGAAAGCAGTAATTAAAGGGGAAGGAGCCAACATAAGGAGTTACCTCAAGCTGAGCATTGATGCAGGATTGGACGAAGCCCGGTTTCTTCACCAGATCCACTGACCCTAAAAACTTTACGGTAGTTTTTTATAATACGCCTCAATATAAGCGTCAGCAGACTTGCCTCCCCAGAGCGTTGGCTGGGAGGTTACCTTCGTCTTCCCTTTGTTCTGCCCTACATACGACACAGGAAGGGCAGGAGCCTCGGACTAAGGTTGCACGAGAGCCAAGGTCTGCAGGTCCGACCCATCACCCTCTTCGGTTGGGGTAGGCGTCGAAGCATCAACAATTTTTTGGGCTCTCCTCTTGGACGAAGGCGGAGCAGTTTTGGCAGAGGCCGATGCTTTGGGAGCACCCCTCTTTTTACCTCCAACGGCAGCTTGAATTTGGGCAAGAACATTGTCTATCCGAATTAGCTGAGCACTGACGAGGTTCTCACCAGACAACAAGGTAGCCCGAGTCCTCAATGCCGGCTATAAGAGTGTGGCCAAAAACCCTTTCGATGCCTTCGACGAAGTCGAACTGCGAAGGGTAGAGCTTGCTAAAAAAGGGAGAGGGGAAAGAATCAAAACTACTCCCTAAGCTAAATAATTCATTAAATAAAAAAAAAAAAAAGAGAGAGAGATAAACCTAAGGGCAATCTTTCTTATGCGGAGTTCCTCCCAAGTGAGGAACATCCCCAACGGAGCCCCGAATAAAGAAAAAATCGTTCTTCCATTTCTTATGGGCTAATTCCAAGTCACTGATGACGTGGTGTCCAGGCGCCATATTAACAAAGTGATGATGCCAAAAATTGGTAAGCGAGACTTATGCGGGAAGATAGAGTAGAAAGAGGTTTGTATGTGGTTCGGCCCTGTTAACGAGGTGACCTACGTCCACGTGTGCGTCTATGCGCTTCTTACTAGCAGATCACCGGCGGGCCTGGTGAGCCAACAAAGACGGATGGCACTACCAGTAATACCGGCCGGGTGTATGCGTCCCAATGATGAGTTCTCTGACAGAGCTTATATGCTTAGAGAAGATAGATTCCGGATCCCCTTTTTACAAGGTAGGTGGCCCTTTTATAGATGCAAGAGTCCACCCTTACATGGTAAGTTATTAGGATTAGGAAGCCTAATCTAATCGCACTAGATTTGCATGATCTTAGGAGAGTTTCCTAAGTAGTTTAGGAAACTACTCATCTTTCCTTGATAGAGTCCGGGTTTCATAAGGAAACTACCTGGAATGCTCTTCACGAGCTGCCCATGCTGGAAAGCCGCCGTACATCACGCCCGGGCCGGCTGATCTCCCCGAGCGGTGGCGTCTAATGCGGGGCACGGGCCCCAAGATCTCTTCCCGGATAGCCCGGGTCCTTCTGCCACATGGCGGTTGCTCTTTAGCGGATGTTTCCGGACATATCAGCTGCCCCCCATTTTCAAAGTTGATGTGACAGCTTGGTGAATGAAATTTGAAAATCAAGACCGTCTCCACAATACCGGGCGGGAATAGATCGGGACTTCGCCCGGACTGGGGCCAATCGTAGCAGTCCGCCGGGATACCGAATGACACGTGCCCCCTGACCACAGGTTTAGTTAGGATCCAACGACACCCATGCAAAAGTAACTGAATTATTTGCGTGGAATCGGAAACATCACGTCGAGCATTTAATGCTCACACCTTTTAAGGCGACGCCCCATGTGCCCGAAATGACAGTTTTGGCGGGAAGGTATACGAGCCGTTCGATCCAATCTGATCTATGCCGTTCACGATGCCTATATAAGGGGCACCTGTTCAGTCCATTCCTTACTGCAGATTAACAACCGAATTTACCGAACGGTTCTCGAGAGCAACACGTTCCCGAGCTTTCTTTCTTTGCTTTTATTGCCCACTCCTTCTTTTTCCAATGGCCTCCCATGTTGACCTGAACTCCGATGACGGACTTAGGATTTTCCAGGAAGACTGCGAAATTCCAGATGACGTTGGAGTCCGCCCCTACATCAAAGGGGAGGAAATCGCCTTCCCTTTCGTCCTCATTAGCAGCTATCTGCTGCTAGTTGTGGGGCTACGCTTCCCTTTCCCGGCCTCCTTCTGCGACCTGCTATAGGGGCTGCGTATTCTGTTCTCCAAGTGCCGTCCAAATGTGGCCCGCCTCCTTTGGGGGATATCAATACTGAACCAGTGACTTGGGGTGCTCCTCCGTTCCATCGACGTCGTCAGGTGTTATGTCCTGGGGATCGACCATGGGGGCCCTTATTTACGCCCTGGTGCAGAGGGAAGACACCTTGTCCAAGGCTTGGATTTCCCGAACAAGATGTGGAGCCAATATCCTTGGGTTGTGGTATCCGACAACTGGCTGGTGGACCCTGATCTCCGCCCTCCTGCGGCCTTTGATGCGGAATTGTGCAAGGCGTCCTTTGCTGCCTTCCGCAGTATTGCCCCCTCTGTTGCCGACACAGAGGCCATCGACCGTGCCGTCGAAGCTGGCCTAAAGTTCTCGGAGTTGACCGGGGGTCCCGCTGGTGAGGTCGGTGGTGAGGCTCCGCCTGCGCCCCCTGCTGCTACTGCCTTCGGGTCTCGCCGCTACACTCGGTCCATGGTTTCTGGTCGGCGTGCCACAAGCAGGGTCGGTCCTCCTGAGGGACCAGTCTCCCTGTCCACCAGCAGCGACTCATCCTCCTCCGGGGATGCGATCCCGCCACCGGGCCCATCCCGGAAGGGGAAAGAAAAGGCAGTCGGGGAAGAGTCTCAACCCCCACCAAAAAGGAGCCGGACGGAATCCCCGACCGGTCTTTATGTGCCGAGCTCTTGGACGGGCCTTGCCCTCGGTAACCTAGAAGGTCGTCTTCAAGAGGTGGAGAAGTAGATTGTCCGCCTGCAGACTAAATCTGTCATGCAGGAGGTGGATGTTCACACCATAGAGCTCACTGTCAAGGAGTTGGTGGCGAGGATGATGGCCCTGGAAGAGGAGGTGAAAGCTCTGAAAGGCAAAGGAACTTGAAGACTCCTTACTAATTTTTTTTTGCTGTTTTTTTTTCTTCTTTGTTTTTACCAGGGAGGCTACTATAACTGCCTCCCAACCTCTGTATAGTTCACTTTTTATAAAAAGGTCCTTGAGGCCGACACTTTCTCTTATTCTGCTTTTGTCGACTGTTCCTTACTTCTGCACAGCATTTAGCCTCCAATACCCGATCGGTTTTCGTTGACCGACCTGGCTTTGGCTTTCTGCTCCTTAACGACTGATTTTTGGAACTCCATTTGGCTTTATCGGCACTGCCCCCCATTTTCGGAACTGACTAGACATGTCATCGGGCAAGGATCGAAAATCAATATTGCTCTAAAAACCGTCCGGGTAACTCCCAGGGATCCGGTTGGTGTAGAAAAAGGCTAAGGTGGCGGTATCGTGGGCCTGGACCAATTGCTGCCACGTGGCAAATGGTGAGTGGCCAGGTTAGGATTCAACGATGGCGGTGCGATCATAACCGAATCGTTGGTGGGCCTACCGAGCCGTCGTGTCACGCATTTAATGTGCGCGCCTTTTGAGGCGACGCGTCCTGTACCCAAAGCGACAGTTTAGGCGGGAAGTCATATGGGCCGTCGGATCCGCTTTGATCTTGGCCGTCCATAGCTCCTATATAAGGAACGTTTGGCCACTTCCTGAACCACTTTCGCCGAGACGAGTATTCCCGGACAAAACTCCTGCGCTTTAAGCTTTGTAAGTCTCCTTCTATCCCGAACTTCTATTTACTGATTTCTCCTTCTTCTTCCCATCTCTCTTCTTGTCGGAGTGAGGCTGGAGAGGACGAGTTCGGTAGGGTTCGAGCGGGAGTGGGATTTTTTCCTTCTCAGATTCTGCGCATATTTTAAGTCGGGGGGATCCTTAGCTCAGTTGAACCGAGTGGGCATCCCGTGGGCTGTTTTGAGGGAGTGTTACCTAGCGTTAAGAAGCATATATTCGTTGTCGTTCAGGTTAGTGACGTTGCCCCCACTGTATACTAGGTTTGGGGTTTTCGACCCTTATACAGATCGCAGCCTGCTCCCTTACCGTACCGTAGGAATATCAGGGATGGACCACTCCGGGTTCAACTCTGCCTCCCGATCAGAGAGTGAGATGTTCAGGTCGGGCACGCCTGACCCCAGTATAGACCTACCGTCAGCCTCCCCCTCAGATCGTTATAGTGAGGGCCATATCCTGGCCCGAGCGTCGACCGACGAGTCCAACCAGGAGACCCCCACTGCATCGATGTCACGGGGCTCAGGTGACGAGGTGCCTAGGGAACCCGATCCTGAAGTTGCATTTGCTTGCGAGTTTATTTCCTCAGCCTTGCATTCCAGGGACCTCGATCGGATCAGAGGTAAATACGCCGTCCCCGATGGCAGCTCCTTGTCCGTCCGCCCCGGCGGGGCACATATCCACCATAGGGGTTTGGTTACCCTATACGAGGACGCCTTCTTAGCTGGCCTTCGTGTCCCCCTCAATCCGGTCGCCCAGGACGTTTTGATTTTTCTTGGAATAGCCCCCGGTCAGTTAGCCCCGAATGGGTGGCGATATCTTATGGGGTCCATCTCCTTGTGGCCTCAGGTCTTCGGGTTCGAACTCACCCTTCAAGAGTTCTTCTGGATCCACCGGCCCTTCCCCATTCATGGGGAGGCCAGATTCTTTTCTCTAGGGGCTCGGCAGGGGAAGAGAGTTATCGTCAACTGCCCGAGCAACAACAAGGGGTGGAAGAAAAAGTTCTTCCAAGTGTCCACCCCTGGGTTCTGCGAGCCAGCCCCTGGGAGTCAACTGAGGACCTCTTGGGCAGAGGAGTTGAGGGGTTGTAGACACCCAATTTTGACCACACTGATAGGATTTAGGGTGGACAACGTCTTGGAGGATTCGATGATGAAAAGTACCCCGTGGAAGGTACTGGATTCCACACAATCAGAAGATCGGACTTCGGAAAGTGACTTCAAGCTCAGAAAAGCCCTTTTCCATGGATAAATCCCGGTTTTGTCAAAATCATCTCTCAGAATTCATATTCTCTCAGGGTTATATGAACATTAAGTGTTCTAAACGCAGTATTCTAGGTATCCAGAGATTCAATTTTAAAGAAAAGTTCGAAATCAACGCACATTTGAAAGCAATTTTGGAAAAGACGTCATTTGATTTCAAAAAGACGACGAAAGTTCCGGAGGACTTCCGGACTTCAATTGGACTTCAATTCTCATTATAAAACCTCTGGAAATATTTTTATACTGAAATTCAACCTGACAGCTTTCCAACGGTACGTAAACGGACGATTTCGGACACCAAAAAGCATTTTTACAAAAATCTGGAAAAGCAGTGCACGTAATTTTTGAAACAGAGCTTGTGGGTGACCAGAGGAACAAGAAAAGGAGGTGGCGGTTTTGGGTTGTGAGGTGGCGGGTCCCACCATAACCGCCACCCACTATTTGTGTTCTCCACAGAGCTTTTTGAGTTCCAGACCCTTCTAGAAGCTTCCCACTGCGAGGAAATTGCCTGGAAATTGCGTTTAAGCTCCGAAATGGCCATTTTAACCCTCTTTTAAGCTCTAAAAATCCTGTTTTAACCCTGAAACTTAAGAGCTAAGTCTTCAAAACTCTATATAAGATCTCATACATCTCATATGAGAACACATCTTAACACACTAGACACTTGGAAGAGATACACTTGAATATACTTGGAGATACAAGCACACATAGAAGCACATACAAGAGAGATAAGTATACTTTGAATATACTTTCAATTTAGGTGAATTCTAGAGAGAGAAAATTATGAATTGAATTTAGATTAACTTAGGCTAATTAGACCACAATTTGAACATCAATTGCCTCCCTCAACTTCCATGGATGAGTGCTTGAAGAACACTTGAATAACACTTGAAGAAGAAGATCTTCAAATCAATTTTGGTCTTGTAATTGAGAATCCTCCAAGAGGTAAACACTATAGTTCATCTCTAATTCCTACTTTGTATATATAGATCTATAAGATTTGGATCTAACTTAGTTCTATTTCTACTTATTAGAACACTCATCTTCTTCCTCTCATGTTCTTCACACACTCACATAGTTAGATCCAAATCTCTTTGATTTTTATTGATAATTTACAATTAGAGATTGTTTTTCACTTTGATTTTCAATTTTGGTTTCATTCTTCAATTTTAGTTTAGATTCATGCATACATGATTATATATATATACATATATCTATTTTGAATTCCATGATGGTTTGGAAATATGATCTATGAGAAGGATGATTTCTATGTTCATACCTATCTCTTGATTATTCCTATTACCTAGAATTCCTATTGAATTTCATCTCCAACATGATATTTATAAGTCCCTTTGATCCTTGATCTAAAAGTTCTTCATAGAACTTGAGGGCTAAATTGATTGGGAATCATGATAATTAAGTTGATCTATGAGTTTGATCTCTCTAATAAGCTTCAACTATCACTAAAATGTTTTCCTCACACTTTAAAATGAACTAGATAAAAATTCAGCAAAGCAGATTGGTTTTGTCCATTAGATTTGGTCCATCAAAACCCATAGTTTGATGGATTTCAAATTTTCTGGGTAAACTTTGATGAATTAGCTTTCATCCGGTCCGTTTTGAGAGCTTTTAGGATTCATATACTATTTTTAGAAATTGTTGAGAAATCGGTTGACAGATTTGAACATCGTCTCTTTGTGCTTGAATTTCAGAAAATCTATAATAGTTATCGACGTTCCGCTTTTTGGGGATGATTCCTAACTCATATATCTATATGCCGATGTAAAATCGTGAGCATACGATCGAGTTAGGATCGTTTTCTAAGCGTTTAAAGTTGATACAACTATTCTGGAATTTTCTAAGTTTAATTACAAATATGATTATGCATACAAAATGGTCATACCTTGATCACTCAACAACAATTGATGAATAAAACTTGGTTTAGAAATCACCTAGGATAAATGGATGAGAGATCAAAAGCTTAAATCAACTTGGTTAACATGATTCATGAACTTCTATTATACTTCTATTATGTTTTGCATTCATTTGTCAAATGATACCAAATTTCCAGAATAACAGAGTCTGTTTAAAACACTTTTTCAGAAACCTTGTGATTACAGAATGTCCATGGGTTTATTTTTATCATATACTACAATGAAATAGCTTTCTTTTGACACCAAATAGAGCTTCATATGATTTTTGTAGATTTAATTATGATTTTTACAAGAACAGTGGACAGTCCTGATCCACTGTTCCCAAAACATTTATTTCTCAAACAATAAAATTGATATTGAGGTCCCACTTTTTGGAGAAGTTCCCTAAGACATGTATCTAACTTTCTGTAAAAGGGTTTTTACCCAGCTCATGTTTAAAACCACTTTTGATAGGATTCATTAGAGGTTGCTGAATCTGGAAATTTGATTGATGACATGTTTTCTTTGTTTATCATGCATATCATTTGTTTGCTTGTATTTTTGCAATGCTTTGGGTATTCTTTGGTGTCTTAGTGCAGAGAATTAAGTGCCTTGGACCCGGACGTCGATTTGTGGTTTGCCTCGTCTACATGTGGCTTAGTGCCCATGTATCGTGTACTATCTCTATCCTTTCTCTTAGAATTTTTCTAGGTTTACAACTTTGATTTCAACGACACATTTCCTTTAGGATAAGTCTCCGTTTATATGATTATTTGTTAGAGACATCTTATCTAGGATTGTTGCATGATTGCATTGCACGTTTCCATTCTTTTTGCTTTCGCAACTCCGCTTGAGTCAACCAATGTAAGTCTTCTCGTTCCCTTTGCATATCATGACATGTTTACTTTATTTGCATCGGTCCCGGGCGGGACTAGCCACTGTGAGTATACTTCCTTGTATTGCATGAGCATCCGCTTTCTACTTGATTTAGTCTCTTGAAATGATTTTCATTAGATGTTTCTTTTTGCCATGTATATATCTATCTAGTATGTTTGAGGAAACAACATTTATTATGAATTAATAACAAGGATATTTGAATCAAGGCCTACCATTCGGTAGGGCGAGGAGGGGGTGCTTTAGTCCTGCTTGGGCTCCTTCCCCTCTCGTACCAAGACCCCCGAACCTTGTTTCTGGTAATGAAGGGCGAGTAACCTTATTCAATTTTGGGCGAGTCAAACTTGGGTTTCCTAATTCCCGATAAAAATTAGGTGGCGACTCTTTGTCTCTAGGATCGCGTGAGGAAGTCCTAGTTTTCCCTGAAGTGTGCTCCTTGGGATCCGTCCCGGGACACTATCGAGGGAGAGCGTCAGGATCTCCTCCTCCACGCGCAGCGGTCCACAATCTGGCGACTCTGCTGGGGATTTGAACATGAAACCGATGGTTTCTTGTTCTTCGAGGGTTTGACTTGAACCAATGAATATCCTTGTTATTAATTCAATAATCATGTTGTTTCTGCCTGCATTTGCACTTGCATTGTTCTTTCACCGCGACTGCTTGAGATCATTGCCTTGAAGATAGAGGGCCCTCTTTCCTCTATTTGTCAAGAGTTTTGGTAGCATGTAGTCACCGTTAGCCTTGTACCGCGTGCGGTATATAGAGCCCATGTGTGAACGGCACGCCCTCGGGGAGGCGGTCAACCACACCGTTGAGCTTGCTAATGGACCCTTTATGAGACTAAAACCCGGCCTTTGCATATAGTTTCTATAGAACCCTTCAATTAGGATCTTGATTATCATCTTTGATTAGGACAATGTGATGAATTATTTGCGCTTGCCCGTAAGGGATTATGTGGATGATGAGGACGTGTATGCGAAGGCATCATCAAACCTTGTATGGTGGATTCCTCTAGGGTAGTATGGTCTTTATCCGAACATCCAATCACTATTTGAGGACAATTTTGAAAATTTTTGAAATTATAAGCACTTCTTTGAAAAACCCCAAGTCTTTTGAAAATTCCAAGAATATCCCTTTTGAAAATTTGCTTTGAGATTCACTTTCACAAAATCTTTCCAAAATTCTCCTTAGATTTTAGAGAATTTCAAAATTCCTATTTCCAGAAATCATGATCACACTTTGATGATTCAATTTCAAATTCTCCTAGATTTTAGAGAATTTCAAAAAAAAAAATTTTACTTTGGTCTTCAAGAAATCATGATGATTCAATTTCAAAATCTTCCTCTCAGATCTTAGAATTTCAAAATTCCCACCTCAATTTTTAAGAATCATGATTTCTCACCACAAGCATTGATGGTTCAAAAATTCTTTTGAAAATTACAAATCTCCCCATCTCTTTCAAAGATTTTCATGAAAAATTTCAATTTTCAAACCTGAACCATCAAGAATTTCAAAACTCAAAATCCTTGGATAATGATTGGATTAGTAGGGTGATTAGCATACTCAAGGAATCTTATGTGCTTATGTGCTGATGTGCTAGGTCTAAGCTAGATTAAGGTGCATTGCATTTAGATTAGATTGCATTTCATCTGCATTGCATGCACTACACGAGCATTGCATATACGACTCACGAGTGCGACGCCTCTAATATACTTTCAAAAGAAAAGATTTGTTTTCCTCAGAATTTTGAAAGCTTGAAAAGATTTCTTTTGATTTTAAGAAAAATGTTTTTGAAAAAGGAAATGATTTTCCATTTATGATTTCCATCTTTGTAAATCCACCTTCTTATATCATTCTTTGAAAAATTCTTTTGCAATAAAGATACCTGATTATTTGAAAATCCCTAAATAAACCAGATAAGAAAAGATAGGACCGAAAAGTTGTACTCCTTTCTGGGTCAGAGCTCCGAACAGCCGTTTGGTCAGATCAGGGTTAGAAGAAGGAACAGCCGAGTCGACTAGGGTTGAAGATATGACATACGAAGCGGATATGGAAGCCAGATTGGCCGCAATGCAAGCTGCCTTGGATCAGAGCAGGGAGCAGAATCGAGAACAACTTGCCACTATGATGAGAATGATTGAGCAGCTAACTAATCCACCACCACCACCTCCAGAGCATCATGAAGAAGAAGATTTTGGGGAGACAGTTCAACCAAAGGTTCAGCTAGATCAGGAAATTCAGGACAAGTTGGCCAAGATCGACAAACTAGAGAGTGTGATCAGAAAGAGCAAAGGGGTGGATGAGTATTTGTTCGATGTTGAAGGGTTGTGTGACGCTCCAAAAGCCAAACTCCCAGAGAAGTTTAAGATGCCGCATATTGAATTTTTCAATGGAACCGGAAATCCAAAGAGCTATCTGAGGCTTTATGTAGGAACTTTGCAGCCCATGGGCATTGGATCTGACCTCTTCGCTCTATTGTTTCCAAGAGTTTTGAGTGGAGCAGCACTTTCATGGTACTTGACGTTGGAACCAGCCATAACCAGAGATTGGGAGGCATTGGCCAAAGCTTTCGTGGCTCAATATTCGTATAACCAGTTGTTTGATGTAACTGCAAGAGATCTAGAAACCACCCGACAAGAGTACAGGGAATCCTTTGCAGGTTTCCTTACTCGTTGGAGAGCTAAAGCTGCTCAAATGACTAGCAGGCCAGCGGAAAAAGATCAGGTCCGAATGATCATCAAGAATCTACAGCCCGAATACTTGGAAAGGCTAGAATTTCAGTCCATTGTGAGTTTCGAACAGCTGTTTGATGTGGGAACTTTGATAGAAGATGCCATTAGAGATGGAAAGATCAAGAAAGAAAGCACGAGCAATCGATACAGAAAGACAGAAAGGCCAGTCTATCATCAGTCTGCTGACGTCAACACACTATCTCCTCAGCCTTTTCAGAAAGAGCGTCGAAGTATGGCTAATGCAAGAGGAAGTCAAAATCAGAAACAGTCGAGAGAGAAAAGAGAATTTTCCGACTTGGGAATGCCACTAAGCACCGCACTTGAAAGAATGATAGAAAAAGGGTACTTGCAGAAATTGGAACCTAAACCAGAGCCAAATCCACTTCCACCGGGTTTCAAAACAGAGTTCTTTTGTGACTTTCATCAAGGCCGTGGACATAGCACAGATAGATGCTGGAGACTTCGCCATGAAATTGAAGACTTGATTGAAAAAGGGGTCATCTCCCCTCCTCCCTCTCAGCCAAATGTTCAGAAGAATCCTCTCCCTAATCATAAGGGGAACATGCCAAATGTTAACTTTGTAGAAGAAGGATCTCAGATTTATAACCCAAAGATCTACATCACATCCTCGAATCAACCAGCTATGGATGTTCAACTTCCGGAAGACGCTGCAATTTGCATCTTGAGGAATATGGAAGAGGAAGAATGGGTCGAAGAAGCACTGGCTTTTGAAGAAGAAATAGCCAACGGAAATCTTACAATTGAATGGTGGGATCCCAATGCCATCACCGACGACTCGATCTGGTATGAGGAAGAAAAGCCCATAGAAGCAGTCACCGAGAAACAAAGCACTGAGCCGATAGAAGAATTGCTAAAGCCTGTCGAGAACCTTGAAATCAAAGATGACGATCTTATTGCAATGATGGAAGAAGAAGAAGATTGGTGGTATGATGATGAGGATGATTCCGTTAATAATACCATAATCCCCGATGATTCTGTTTGGAAAATCACTGTTGGCACCGAAAAGTTAGCCAAAGAACTTGAGTCTATCTGGATCACCAATGAAGCAAACCACTTGACCCGTTCCGGACGTCATTTCAAGCCTCATGAGTTAGAAAATCGTGGAAAAGAAACATGGAATGAGAAAGAAGTCGTCAAAGCAAAAGAGGCTGGTAAAGGAGCCGTGAGCGAAGAAGAAGATGAAATCCTAAAGCAATTGAAGAAAACACAAGCTTGGATCTCAGTATGGGGATTACTTATGACCTCTCACAAACACAGGCAGGCCATGCTCGATACTCTCAATCGTTTGGATGTTTCTGTCAATACTACTCCCGAAGATCTAGTAAACATGATCTCTTCAAAGCCTTGTAAGCCTGTAATCACATTCACAGATGAAGATTTACCGCCGGAAGGGGCACACCACAATAGAGCTCTCTACATCACTGTACATTGCCTGGGGAATAGAGTACCGGTCTGCTTGGTAGATAATGGGTCAGCCTTGAATGTATGTCCTCTCCAAACAGCTCTCAGAATAGGGTTGTCTATTTCAGAACTCTTGCCATCAACACAAACTGTGAGGGCCTATGATAACACCAAAAGGGCCATTGTGGGAATGATTAAGTTGAAAATTGAAGTCGGGCCATTAAACAAAGAAGCTGATTTCCAAGTGATTGATATTCCGGCTAGCTTTAATCTGCTATTGGGACGTCCGTGGTTACATGTGAATGATGCAGTCGCCTCCACTCTCCACCAGAAAGTCAAGTTCATCTGGAAAGAGGATGTGGTAACAATCTTTGGGGATAGCTGGATCAAAGAAGAAGGGACAAGCCATGGTCCTGTGCTAGAAGTCCAAACACCGGAAGAAGAAAATGAATTGGGAGGATTCAACTTTGTGGGAATGATAAATGAAGGAGCTAAGAAAAAGAAATCCGTTTGGGATCGACTCAGCTATGAGAAGAAACTTCCTGATGCATCTGTCTGGGGCGAAGAAATCACTCCGATCAAGAAAAAGAAGCCGTTCATCACCGGACGCGAATATAGAAAGATGTTCGAGAAGGGAAACCCGGTTGCCAAAGATCTACAAGAAGAAGTGGGACAGAATTGGATCCCTGAAGTCATGCCATTGTACTTTGACCAGTATGCCAATCCTAAAGTGGCTCATATGGTGCGGAAGATGAACTATTTTCTTGGAATGGGACTAGGTCGTCGTCAACAAGGAATAACTGAACCACCGAACTTCCACGAACAGAAAGATAAATCTGGGCTTGGGTATCAATTGACTGAAGAAGATAAGAAGAAGATGACAAAAGGAAAAGGGCCGATGGTTGTTTCTGGGCCAAGAATCCTGAATGGATACTTCGTGAAAGAAGGCGATGACTTTCCCTTCTGTGGGTTCCCTGAACCATGGTATGATCCGGCTACCAAGAACATTAAGCCTGGATTTGAGATTTTCTTCAAACATGAGTTCTCCGACTATGAGGATCCGTTCTTGTATACTCCGCCTATCAAGAAAGAAAGGAAGGACTGGGCTGAGCTGATGACAAGTGATGATTTGAACATGCTAATGGATGAAGAGCTGAACATGCTGATGGATGCCGAAGAAGCACTGGGAAATGTGAAAGAAATCAAGCCAATAGAGGGAGCTCTGAACAATTGGGTGATAGAATCGGAAGTCAACAAATCCCCTCCCCCATTTCCCCGAAAGTCTGTAAAGGCCAATATGAGCCATGATGTTGAGTCTGCTTTTGCTTTTGATGTACCCAAAAATGTTAATGAAATGAACGAGGATTTTGCTTACTCTTCTGTGTCTGATGATCTTGATTTTGAAATTTCTGAGGATTTGCAAAGATTAATTGAAAATGAAAATGAATCTGCATGCAAGATTATTGAAGAAACTTTGCTAATAAACTTGGATAATGAAGATAATCCACAAAATGTTCATATTGGCACCACGCTCACTTCACAAGAAAGCAATGAACTAATCAACTTATTAAAAGAATTTAAAGATGTTTTCGCTTGGTCCTACCAAGATATGCCAGGCATCGATCCAGAGATTGTCCAACACCACATCCCTCTCTTTCCAAATTCAAAACCTGTTAAGCAAAAGTTGAGACGCATGAGACCCGAATGGACTTTGAAGATCAAAGAAGAAGTTGAGAAACAATTGAAAGCTGGATTCCTGATGGTAACCCAATATCCGGAATGGATAGCCAATATAGTTCCTGTGCCAAAGAAGGATGGAAGGATCCGTGTATGTGTTGACTTCAGAGATCTAAACAAGGCTAGTCCTAAGGATGATTTTCCGCTTCCACACATAGATGTTCTGGTAGATAGCACCGCGGGGCATGAGTTGTTATCATTCATGGATGGTTTCTCAGGGTACAATCAGATTTTAATGGCACCCGAAGACAGAGAAAAGACTACATTCACAACTCACTGGGGGACGTATTGCTACCGAGTAATGCCATTTGGGTTAAAGAATGCCGGAGCGACCTATCAGAGAGCTGCTACTACTTTGTTACATGACATGATCCATAAAGAGGTAGAAGTTTATGTGGATGATATGATTGTTAAGTCCAAAGAAAGAAGTGGGCATTTAACAGCACTCGCCAAGTTCTTTGAAAGATTAAGGAAATACAGAATGAGATTGAATCCACAGAAATGTACTTTTGGAGTTACCACCGGAAAGCTGCTAGGATTTCTCATCACACAGAGAGGAATTGAGGTTGACCCCACAAAGATCAAGGCTATTATGGATATGCCGCCTCCGACAAATGAAAAGGAAGTAAGAGGATTTCTGGGAAGAATCCAATTCATCAGCCGCTTCATATCTAAGCTCACTGCTACTTGCGATCCGCTTTTCAGCTTGTTGAGAAAAGGGAAGAAATTCGAATGGGACAATCAATGTCAAGAAGCTTTTGACAAGATCAAGGCTTATTTATCAAACCCACCGGTTCTTTCACCCCCGAAGTCAGGGAAGCCTTTGCTGTTGTACTTATCCGTGTCAGAGAATGCTATGGGATGCATGTTAGCCCAAGAAGGAGATGAAGGGCGTACAGAGAAAGCCATTTACTACTTAAGTAAAAGGATGACTGGATACGAATTGAAGTATTCTCCGTTAGAAAAGACATGTTGGGCTTTGGTTTGGGCCACTCGTCGTCTGAGGCATTATATGTTGGCCTTCCCTGTTGTTTTAATCTCCCGAATGGATCCTTTGAAGTACCTATTTGAAAAACCAGCATTGACCGGAAGAATCTCCCGATGGACATTGATGCTATCTGAGTTTGACTTGATTCATGCTACGAGTAAATCTGTTAAAGGAAGGGCTGTCGCAGAACATTTAGCAGAACATCCGATAAATCTGGAAAACGAAGGAGAGTTCATGTTCCCTGACGAAGGATTGATGGAATTAAAAGAAGATGTGTGGAAAATGTACTTTGATGGAGCTGCAAACCAAAAAGGATATGGAGTAGGAATCATCCTTGTATCCCCTGAAGGAGCACATACCCCGTTCTCTATTAAGCTGAAGTACACTTCCACCAACAACACTGCTGAGTATGAAGCTTGTATCTTGGGGCTAGAAGCCGCATTGACTTTGGAGGTAAGGAAACTTGATGTATTCGGGGATTCCAATTTGATCATATCCCAAGTTCGAGGAGATTGGAAAGTCAAGGAAGAGAAGTTAAAACCCTATCATGAGTATCTTGATTCTTTACGAACTCGTTTCTTGCATATCACGTTCTTCTACCTGCCTCGAGAAGAAAATCAGCTAGCAGACTCTTTGGCTACTTTAGCGTCAATGATTGAGATTCCTGTGGGGATAAAGCTAACTCCTTTGATGATTGAACAAAGGGAAAAGCCGTCTTATGAGATGATTGGGGAAATAGAAGAAGCAGAAGAACTTCCGTGGTACACCGACGTGTGGAACTTCATTGAAAATGGGGAATATCCGGAAAGCGCCTCCGAGAAAGACAAGAGAGCCATAAGAAGATTCTCGGCTCAGTTCATGATTTGTGGTGGAAGTCTATTGAAGAGATCTTACAATGGATTCAACTTGACATGTCTATATGGAAACAGTGCGAGAAAGATGATGGAGCAAATTCACGAAGGGGTGTGTGGTCCTCATATGAGTGGACACATGTTAGCTAAGAAGATCATCCGACAAGGATATTATTGGACTACTATGGACAAGGACTGCTATGAATATGTCAGAAAATGTCACAAATGTCAGATCCATGCCAATATGAAGCATGTGCCGCCGTCACTGCTATACAACATGACTACCCCTTGGCCATTCTCAGTTTGGGGAATAGATGTTATTGGAGAAGTAACCCCGAAGGCGTCTAATGGGCATCAATACATCCTGGTAGCAATTGATTATTTCACAAAATGGGTGGAAGCAGAGTCTTATGCGACATTGAAGGCTAAAGATGTGGCCAGATTTATCAGAAGAAATATAATCTGCCGATACGGGGTCCCTCATGAGTTGATATCCGATCATGGCAGTCACTTCCAGAAAGAGGTTTTGGATCTACTAGAAGAATACAAGATCATGCACCACATGTCAGCGCCGTATAGGCCACAAACAAATGGGGCAGTTGAAGCAGCTAATAAGAATTTGAAGACGATCCTAAGAAAGATGACTGATACATACCGAGATTGGCATGAGAAGTTACCGTATGCACTATGGGGATACAGAACATCTATCCGAACATCTACAGGAGCCACTCCTTATTCATTGGCTTACGGAATGGAAGCAGTACTCCCAGTTGAAATAGAACTACCATCTTTGAGAGTTGTGGCAGAATCCGAGATTCCAGAATTTGATTGGCTAAGAGATAGATATGAGGAGCTAATGTTACTTGATGAGAAAAGGTTGGCTGCAATTGATCATGTGCATGTGTATCAGAGAAGAATAGCTCGAGCATTCAACAAGAAGGTCCGTCCAAGAAAACTTGAGGAAGGCGACCTTGTGCTTAAAGCCTTAAAAGCACCCGTTTTCGATCCTAGAGGGAAATTCAAGCCAAATTGGGTTGGCCCATACGTCATCAAGAAGCTTCTCTCTGGAGGAGCGGCATACCTGATGGATCTAGATGGAGTTGAGTTCAATCAGCCAATCAACATTGACCGTCTCAAGAGATACTATGCTTAAAAGCCTTTTCTTTCAAAACCTGTTCTTTCAAAACTTCCAGCATTCGAGGAACTACACTTGACCTGATTCCCACTTGGGGATATGTAGGCAACCTGCTCGGTTCGGTCACTGCTCCTGAAACCCTCAACCATACTTTCTTTCAAGACCTGGCCGAACTACTTTGGATCTGATTCCCACTTGGGGATAAGTAGGCGAGCTTTCCTGGCTCTCGATCCCTGAACCTTGCAAACTAGGGGCAAACTTTCAAAGTTTGCCCAGAACCTCAAGATATCACTGCCACACTAGGGGCAAACTGCGTTTGCCCAAACTTCCATTTATCTTTATCAACTAGGGGCAAACTGTCGTTTGCCCATACCTCGCTACCTGTCCTCTCTGGATCACTTGGCTATCAGAATTAAAGCACCTAAGTGAAAAACCTGGTAATTCTTGATATTAAGTTGAAAAGTTTTTTAGCAATCTAAAGATGTGAATCTAATGTCAAGACTGAAACATTATGTGGAAAATTTTCAAAAGCTTCAAGATTACATGCAAAGCCAACACAATATCCTGCTACAAGATAAAATCTCATTTTCAAAACATGCAAATCTTTAGAAAATTCAAATATCCAAGTCAAAAGACATTGTCGAGAAAGAGGAATCGTCAGAAATTTCCTTTCCCTGTAAAATCGAGTCCTGTGTGTCAGTGTGCAAAGTGTCAATCAAATCAGTCTCGTGACAAGGGATGCAAAGCAAAACAGAAGGATAGCATAAAGCAGCATCAAGCAAAGTCAAGAGTACAAGCCCATCAAGTCTCAGACAGAATACATCAACATCAGTCTCAGCACAGAAAGCAAGAAAAACAGAAAGATAGTCATGGGTGCATATGATCATCATCAGCAACGACGAGTAGCCCGTGGGTACCGAGCAGGCATATCTGAGGCCGTAGAGCTATCATCATCTTCAATTTGGCGCCTTCGCCTAGACCCACCAGCCCCACCAGAAGGGCCTGCATTCATCCGCTCCAACTGTGATTGAAGCTGCCTAACTTGAGCCACCTGTGGAAGAAAAGAATCAGTATAGGGGTTTGAAAAAGCAATGAGATAAGAAGAAAAGGTCAAGAAATTTACCAGGGCCGCATCACGGTCTATGTAAGTCTGGCACATGCCATCCCACTGCAAAGAGAAGAAAGATATGGTCAGAAAGATCAGAAGAATCAGAGGTAATGAGTTCAGAAATTACTTACATGTCCCTCACGAGCAAGGCTCCAAGCCCTCAGATTCTGTGCATAAGCTCGCTCTTCATTGAAAACGGCTCGGGGAACGGACTCATGTTGTTCTGAAACTAGCTGAGGCTCTACAAGATCACGGGGGATCTCTACAGAAGATGTAACTCCGCGCAGCATGGTCGAGGCTCGCCAATCACAAGGAGGAATGAGAGGTAGAGGTCGACCAGGGCCATCCACAAAAGAACTCCCCTGCAAATGATGATGAGAAATAAGATAAAGCAAGCATTCGATCAGAAATGAAGAAGTCGTGAAATACCTGCGGGTCATCCGAGAGCGGGAAATTAGGCATCAGATGAGTAACCCTGAAGACGTCATAGTTCTCCTCAAACAGAGTAAAAGAGGCTGAAGGAATTCCGTTCAAAGCATTAATAAGATCTTCATCTTCCAAATTCTGCGCCGACCTCATACAAGAAGGCGGATCCTGTGGCACTAAGAGACGATCCTCCAAATCAGTCTGAGGAGCTACTCTCTCTCCAAGATACCACTCAAGAACAGAGGGACCCTCAAGAAGAATCCTCTCTCCAGTCATCAGGTCTTTTGAGTACCTATCAGTCACGGATCAGAATTGAGATATCAGGAGACTTGAACAGCCTAAGAGTTAGGATTTGAGTTTTGCTTTAAGATTGGGATCTAGATGTATGAATTGCCAAGAAGGCCTGCCTCGTCAAGAAAGTTGGATTTAGATCAAACACTAATCATGCTCTGCATTTGACATGCACTTCAGCAGCATTTTCCGCATATTATTTGTGCCTTTGTTAAACCAGCTCTACTCTCTGCAAATTGACCCCACAATTTATTTTGACCACAGATTGGTCCAATCTTGATGCATAAAGAGTGCTCGAAACTTGTTGGAATTGGTCTAAAGGACCCATGGGAATTTGAATTTTGGTAAAAGCCGTTCAGAATTGAAAAAAAAAGTCCCCCAGATGAGAAGAATCAAAGGCACCGCAGCCTGAAAGTGGCCGAGAAACGGCAAACTCCCGTCGTTTTGGGATTGATTATGAGTTGTCTTAGAAAATGGACATTTGAGTCTACTGTCGCTTGAGAATTACATCCAGAAAGGACTTTCAGAAGATGGGTCAGAATGCGAGATGTTCAGAAAGGGTTAGAGTAAGCCTGACGTGTTGCAAGAATGATTGCGTTGGTCGAAGCACCAATATGAGTCTCAGAAAGAATCAGCAGGGCCTCCAGAATATGTGCTCGCGTCCCAGAAACCTCAGATATCTCCTCAAGCAGAGAATTTCCAGATATTGTCAAGGTATAACAGAATTCGTGCATCTCTCAGAATCATAGGATCTCCCCAGTAGAGAACTTTCAGAATTAAGTTTCTCGCAAGCATCATGTATCCACGGGTTGCCTCCAGATAAAGGGTATCTCTCAGAATTTGAGCATCAAAATCGCCTCCAGAATACAAGGTTTATGCCAAGCATCATGTATCCAGGGTTGCCTCCAGAATGTAGGGTTTCTCTCAGAATCGTGGGTTGCCTCCAGAATGTAGGGTTTCTCTCAGAATCAGAATCGTGGGTCGCCTCCAGAATACAAGGTTTATGCCAAGAATCGTGTATCCGTGGGTTGCTCTCAGAATGTAGGGTTTCTCTCAGAATCGTGGGTCGCCTCCAGAATACAAGGTTTATGCCAAGAATCGTGTATCCGTGGGTTGCTCTCAGAATGTAGGGTTTCTCTCAGAATCGTGGGTTGCTCTCAGAATGTAGGGTTTCTCTCAGAATCGTGGGTTGCCTCCAGAATGTAGGGTTTCTCTCAGAATCAGAATCGTGTATCCAGGGTTGCCTCCAGAATGTAGGGTTTCTCTCAGAATCATGTATTTCTCAGCATCGCATATCAGGGTTGTCTCCAGAATGTAGGGTTTCTCTCAAAATCAGAATTGTGTATCCGTGGGTTGCTCTCAGAAGAAGGGTCATCTCTCAGAATTTGTGTATCTCTCAGAATCCGTGCATCAGAACAGAAGATTTGTCCTCAGAAGAAGGGCCTGTTTCAGAAGAACAGAGGATTTGTCTCCGGCAGAGAGACCTGTTTCAGAAGATTTGTTTCTAGACCTGCCACAGAAGATTTGTCCTCGGAAAAAGGGCCTGTTTCAGAAGAACAGAAGATTTGTCTCCGGCAGAGAGACCTGTTTCAGAAGACTTGTTTCCAGACCTGTTACAGAAGATTTGTCTAGAAGAAGGACCTGTTTCAGAAGAGCAGAAGATTTGTCTCCGGCAGAGAGACCTGTTTCAGAAGATTTGTCCCCAGCAAAAGGACTCTACATCAGCAATCGTCCCCAGCAAAAGGACTCTACATCAGCAATCGTCCCCAGCAGAAGGACTCTACGTCAGTAATCGTCCCCAGCAAAAGGACTCTACAATCAGCAATCGTCAATCGTCCCCAGCAGAAGGACTCTACATCAGCAATCGTCCCCAGCAGAAGGACTCTACATCAGCAATCGTCCCCAGCAGAAGGACTCTACATCAGCAATCGTCCCCAGCAAAAGGACCTGTTTCAGCAATCGTCCCCAGCAGAAGGACTCTACATCAGCAATCGTCCCCAGCAGAAGGACTCTACACCAGCAATCGTCCCCAGCAAAAGGACTCTACATCAGCAATCGTCCCCAGCAGAAGGACTCTACATCAGCAATCGTCCACAGAAGAAGGACTTATTTCAGCAATCGTCCCCAGCAGAAGGACTCTACATCAACAATCGTCCCCAGCAGAAGGACTCTACATCAGTAATCGTCCCCAGCAGAAGGACTCTACACCAGCAATCGTCCAGTTGTTTGACATGACTCAGAATTCATCCAAGATACTTCGCTATTTCAAGAGTCGTCCAGGATACAGATGACGCCTACGAGCCTTAAGATCAGAAGAATAACTTTGACAAAAACCTCGAGAATCATCCAAGATACCTTTAGCATATTCGACTGTGAGAGAGAGTCGTTGCATCCTTTGCATTAGATTTTGCATCTAGGGAACCCTTGAGGATGATTCCTCCAGCACTTTCACATTTCATGTTTTCATATTGCACCAGCATCCTAGGATAGGAGCATTTCATCCGCATTGTTGTTGTTTGTTTGTTTTCCGTCTTCTCGCGCGCTTGAACTACGCCCTGGTCTGATTCCTGGAAAGGATACGTAGGCAGCTCCAGCGGAGCACGACCAGCATCAGCTTCAACTTAGCCGCCTCTACCCAGCATTGCATTGCATTCTTGCATTCGTAATTTCTTGATTTTCTCTGATTTTGAATTTCTTGATTTTGCGAATTTTTTTGTTTTTCCTAAAACCTCTCAGTATGGTTATTTGGGTGCCTTCAAGGCTTTGGCACTCACTTGCAGTTCACGTTGTTCACAACAAGCTCTGCCAAAGAGGGGCAAACTGTAGACACCCAATTTTGACCACACTGATAGGATTTAGGGTGGACAACGTCTTGGAGGATTCGATGATGAAAAGTACCCCGTGGAAGGTACTGGATTCCACACAATCAGAAGATCGGACTTCGGAAAGTGACTTCAAGCTCAGAAAAGCCCTTTTCCATGGATAAATCCCGGTTTTGTCAAAATCATCTCTCAGAATTCATATTCTCTCAGGGTTATATGAACATTAAGTGTTCTAAACGCAGTATTCTAGGTATCCAGAGATTCAATTTTAAAGAAAAGTTCGAAATCAACGCACATTTGAAAGCAATTTTGGAAAAGACGTCATTTGATTTCAAAAAGACGACGAAAGTTCCGGAGGACTTCCGGACTTCAATTGGACTTCAATTCTCATTATAAAACCTCTGGAAATATTTTTATACTGAAATTCAACCTGACAGCTTTCCAACGGTACGTAAACGGACGATTTCGGACACCAAAAAGCATTTTTACAAAAATCTGGAAAAGCAGTGCACGTAATTTTTGAAACAGAGCTTGTGGGTGACCAGAGGAACAAGAAAAGGAGGTGGCGGTTTTGGGTTGTGAGGTGGCGGGTCCCACCATAACCGCCACCCACTATTTGTGTTCTCCACAGAGCTTTTTGAGTTCCAGACCCTTCTAGAAGCTTCCCACTGCGAGGAAATTGCCTGGAAATTGCGTTTAAGCTCCGAAATGGCCATTTTAACCCTCTTTTAAGCTCTAAAAATCCTGTTTTAACCCTGAAACTTAAGAGCTAAGTCTTCAAAACTCTATATAAGATCTCATACATCTCATATGAGAACACATCTTAACACACTAGACACTTGGAAGAGATACACTTGAATATACTTGGAGATACAAGCACACATAGAAGCACATACAAGAGAGATAAGTATACTTTGAATATACTTTCAATTTAGGTGAATTCTAGAGAGAGAAAATTATGAATTGAATTTAGATTAACTTAGGCTAATTAGACCACAATTTGAACATCAATTGCCTCCCTCAACTTCCATGGATGAGTGCTTGAAGAACACTTGAATAACACTTGAAGAAGAAGATCTTCAAATCAATTTTGGTCTTGTAATTGAGAATCCTCCAAGAGGTAAACACTATAGTTCATCTCTAATTCCTACTTTGTATATATAGATCTATAAGATTTGGATCTAACTTAGTTCTATTTCTACTTATTAGAACACTCATCTTCTTCCTCTCATGTTCTTCACACACTCACATAGTTAGATCCAAATCTCTTTGATTTTTATTGATAATTTACAATTAGAGATTGTTTTTCACTTTGATTTTCAATTTTGGTTTCATTCTTCAATTTTAGTTTAGATTCATGCATACATGATTATATATATATATACATATATCTATTTTGAATTCCATGATGGTTTGGAAATATGATCTATGAGAAGGATGATTTCTATGTTCATACCTATCTCTTGATTATTCCTATTACCTAGAATTCCTATTGAATTTCATCTCCAACATGATATTTATAAGTCCCTTTGATCCTTGATCTAAAAGTTCTTCATAGAACTTGAGGGCTAAATTGATTGGGAATCATGATAATTAAGTTGATCTATGAGTTTGATCTCTCTAATAAGCTTCAACTATCACTAAAATGTTTTCCTCACACTTTAAAATGAACTAGATAAAAATTCAGCAAAGCAGATTGGTTTTGTCCATTAGATTTGGTCCATCAAAACCCATAGTTTGATGGATTTCAAATTTTCTGGGTAAACTTTGATGAATTAGCTTTCATCCGGTCCGTTTTGAGAGCTTTTAGGATTCATATACTATTTTTAGAAATTGTTGAGAAATCGGTTGACAGATTTGAACATCGTCTCTTTGTGCTTGAATTTCAGAAAATCTATAATAGTTATCGACGTTCCGCTTTTTGGGGATGATTCCTAACTCATATATCTATATGCCGATGTAAAATCGTGAGCATACGATCGAGTTAGGATCGTTTTCTAAGCGTTTAAAGTTGATACAACTATTCTGGAATTTTCTAAGTTTAATTACAAATATGATTATGCATACAAAATGGTCATACCTTGATCACTCAACAACAATTGATGAATAAAACTTGGTTTAGAAATCACCTAGGATAAATGGATGAGAGATCAAAAGCTTAAATCAACTTGGTTAACATGATTCATGAACTTCTATTATACTTCTATTATGTTTTGCATTCATTTGTCAAATGATACCAAATTTCCAGAATAACAGAGTCTGTTTAAAACACTTTTTCAGAAACCTTGTGATTACAGAATGTCCATGGGTTTATTTTTATCATATACTACAATGAAATAGCTTTCTTTTGACACCAAATAGAGCTTCATATGATTTTTGTAGATTTAATTATGATTTTTACAAGAACAGTGGACAGTCCTGATCCACTGTTCCCAAAACATTTATTTCTCAAACAATAAAATTGATATTGAGGTCCCACTTTTTGGAGAAGTTCCCTAAGACATGTATCTAACTTTCTGTAAAAGGGTTTTTACCCAGCTCATGTTTAAAACCACTTTTGATAGGATTCATTAGAGGTTGCTGAATCTGGAAATTTGATTGATGACATGTTTTCTTTGTTTATCATGCATATCATTTGTTTGCTTGTATTTTTGCAATGCTTTGGGTATTCTTTGGTGTCTTAGTGCAGAGAATTAAGTGCCTTGGACCCGGACGTCGATTTGTGGTTTGCCTCGTCTACATGTGGCTTAGTGCCCATGTATCGTGTACTATCTCTATCCTTTCTCTTAGAATTTTTCTAGGTTTACAACTTTGATTTCAACGACACATTTCCTTTAGGATAAGTCTCCGTTTATATGATTATTTGTTAGAGACATCTTATCTAGGATTGTTGCATGATTGCATTGCACGTTTCCATTCTTTTTGCTTTCGCAACTCCGCTTGAGTCAACCAATGTAAGTCTTCTCGTTCCCTTTGCATATCATGACATGTTTACTTTATTTGCATCGGTCCCGGGCGGGACTAGCCACTGTGAGTATACTTCCTTGTATTGCATGAGCATCCGCTTTCTACTTGATTTAGTCTCTTGAAATGATTTTCATTAGATGTTTCTTTTTGCCATGTATATATCTATCTAGTATGTTTGAGGAAACAACATTTATTATGAATTAATAACAAGGATATTTGAATCAAGGCCTACCATTCGGTAGGGCGAGGAGGGGGTGCTTTAGTCCTGCTTGGGCTCCTTCCCCTCTCGTACCAAGACCCCCGAACCTTGTTTCTGGTAATGAAGGGCGAGTAACCTTATTCAATTTTGGGCGAGTCAAACTTGGGTTTCCTAATTCCCGATAAAAATTAGGTGGCGACTCTTTGTCTCTAGGATCGCGTGAGGAAGTCCTAGTTTTCCCTGAAGTGTGCTCCTTGGGATCCGTCCCGGGACACTATCGAGGGAGAGCGTCAGGATCTCCTCCTCCACGCGCAGCGGTCCACAGGGGTAAGTCCATCCCATACTCCGTATGCCCCCTTTTTAAGCCTTGCTTTACGGTTTTGAACTGATCGCTTTGGTTTACCTCGCAGCGGGGTCAGTCAACCTCCCACGTGTTTCGGCAGAGTGCGAGGAAAGAATCAGGGGCTTGATTGAACAGCCCGTCAATATCTGGGACGTGCTGACGCGATCGGGAGATCAGAAAAGCGACCGCCAACCTCGTCATCCTGCTAAGGCTCCGGCCTTCATTAACATTCCCCCAGGTAAGAGTTGGTTCACTTATATCAGCCCGGGCTATCCTTGTATGTTTTTCAGACAACGAAGCTGTCAGATTTTGCCTTGTTATCTTAGTTGCTGATCCCGCGGCTATTTTCCCTTTGCAGAGATGGCCCCCAGGAAAGATCCTGAGCGCTTGAGGGCTCATCAGGCGGCTACTGCCGAGCGGATGGCGGTGACCGGGAAGAGGCCGACCATGGAGGCTTCTGGCAACGTACGCCCGTTTAGACGACTCAGGCATGGCCCTTCAACGGCCCGAGCTCTCGGGGAGGCGCCAAGCCCCCGGGCTGTCATAACGGGCAAAACGTCTGTCCCCCGAGCAGAGATTCCCTCCGGGACACCCTTGGACGAGACCAGGGAGACCCGGGACTGGGTCAGACCGTGCCTACTTCCCAGTCAAGTGGATAGGTGCGCCGACATGTCTCCCCAAGTCTTTCAGGCTTGGCTATACAGTATCTCTCATCTGGAAGTCTTTCTACATCGGCTGATTTCTTTGCATTTTCTGCTCTGTTAACAATAGTGGCTGACCATTTCCTCTTTTACCTTGATTGCAGGTTGGCTGCATGGCGGCCGGAGCTGAGTCCTTCATGCCGGCCCTTGCCGGGAGAGCTACTGTCGCCGAAGCCGCCCTCTTCGAAAAAGAGGTTGCACTGGAGACCAAAGAGAGGGCCTTGATCGTGGAGAAAAACAGGGTCAAGGGCCTGATTTTAAGCCTCGGGGCAGCCCAGGAAGACCTAGCGGTGGCACTGGCGGAGCTTGAGGCTGAGCGGGCTGGCCGCGCGGCCGCAGAAGCTCAGGCGAGGACACTCTTGGAGGCGGCGACTGCCGCCGGTCCTCCGGGGAAAACTTTCGATGACGGCTTCTTCCTTGGGTACGAGGATTTGAAGAGGAGGCTGGCTCGGGACCACCTGGAGTGGGACACCACTCCTTACCAGGGGGTTGACTCTGACAACTGGGACATAGCGCCCGAAGCTACCAAGGATGATGACGCCGAAGCTGCTGTTGCGGATTAGGGTGCCATTGTCCAGGCTGGCCAAGAGGGAGCTGCGGCCCAGGAAGGGCAGCCCGGGGAAGAAGTCGAAGAGACTGTGGACATTGTTAATGTAGATGATGCCTAGGCTCCCTGCTCCCGGACTGTTGCTATTTTTCTCCCGTTTTTTTATTTTTGTTGTAGTTTTTTTTTTATGGGGGGCTACTACAACTGCCCCCTAGGCTCTGTACAGTTTTATATTAATAAAAAGGCCCTTCGGGTCAAATTTCCTTTTCATTAACTGTCTTTTTTTTTGTACTATGCCTGTTTATAGTTGCTAGTATCCGCTCGATTTTGGCCGACCTAACACCTACCTTAGCAAATGCTTTAGGACCGTAACCAACAGAAACGCCTAGTCTTATTAACCTTTCTAAAAGGTAATCGCCCGGAGCGTTGTAGGGACTAGCCCTACCTAGCATCTGGGATCGTCCGGTGTATTATAGGAGTACCCTGTATTACCATCTGGGTTGTCCCGGCGTATCATAGGTGTATCATGTTTTACGACCCGTGACGTATCTCTGATCACTGTAAGCGCTTAGGAAGATCTCCCAAGCTCTTGAAATGACCGGTGTAATTCCCTGTTTTGGCCTAATGTTTCCCTGCCCCCCAAGCATTTTGTTAAGGCGGGAGTTCGGGAACCGGTGACCGTAGGGAACCGACCTGGGACATGGGTGGTCGCAGGGGCATTTGAAGCTCGTCATTGTCGGCCACCTAGAGGTTTGGCCCCTGATCGGGAGAGAACTAATCCTAATTATACGCCTTAATTCACAGTTGTTAGTACTTTTTATCCTGTTTTTGTATATTTTTACTTCGTTTTCTAGTTCTGACAGGATTTGAAAAAATCACCTAAACCAGGATAAACAGGGTGAAAAAGCATAAAGAAAGAAGGTGAAAAAGCCAAGGCGCGCGCGGAAAACAGAGAATCGCTCGCGCGATCCGCTCGCGCGAGGATCCCAGAATCGCTCGCGCGATCCGCGCGCGCGAGGTACCAAATGTCGCGCTCGCGCGACCCACTCGCGCGATATGTGCAAAAATCAAAGTTGCGTATTTCAGTATACTAAAGACTCATGTGCAAACGAAACTGCTGAACGACATCTAGACTGTAAATTACATCAGTTTCAGTTCGTTTCGGGTTAGGAAGGCTTCCAAAACTTGTTGTAAATCTATATATACCCTATTTTATTACAATTAAAGGGTTAGACATTATTAGCAATTATTATATACACATTCTACAACCATACTTCCAGCCATTGAAGGGAGGGAAGCAAGGAGAAGAAGAAGAAGACCAAGGGTTTCCATGGCCTCCTCCATCAACTACTTGCCATCCATCACTTCCATGGACGGCTAGATCATAAATCTAGGGTTTCAATGAAGCCCTAGACTAGTAATAGGGTTTTATTTATGTTTTTATTTTAGTTTTATTATGTATGGATGACAGTCACATGTTTAGAGAATTTTTATAAATAAATCGTACTTCTAGTGATTAAATCATTACTTTCAAAGTTTATTCTTGTCTTAGATCTATTTTGACTGTGATGTGCTCAATGATCTATGCTTGTTGTGCTTGTTTAGATTGTTTACATGTGATGGTGTTTTATTGATTTGTGCTATCAAGTATCCGAATAGTCCTTGCCTAGGTTAGACGGATTAGATCACAACCCTAGTTTAGTGTGGGATAATTCGTGCTAACCGAAGATGGATTATGTTGGTGCTTGAACCATGAATATCTTCTTGTCGGAGGAATTGGGCTTGTAGCTGCAATTCCCCATTATCATCCAATGTAACAAGCTAAAGTAATTCATAAATATTCCTATTATGAAGCTAGTGGTGGATTTGCAATCCTAGGTTCCCTTAAACATTATTTAAAACAACTTTAATTGCTTTCATAGTTTAGATTTCGTTTTATTGTTATTAATTTAATTAAAATCAAATCAAAATCCGTTTTCATAATTAACTAAAGTTAGGTTTTAAAATTAAGTCGCTGTAGTTAATCAATCTCTGTGGGTTCGACCTTTACTTCCACACTGCAAATCTTTTGAAAAGTAAAGAACATTTATATCTTGATTCTGACAAGATCAATTTTCGGCGCCGTTGCCGGGGATTGCATTACTACCTTTAATTTTATAATCTTAGTTTAGTTAATTCGTAAATATTAGATTAGTTATTATTTTTCTTATTTTCCGTTTTGTTTTTAGTTACTAACTTGTTCTTTTATTTTGTAGTCAACGTTTCCGAGTGGAGCAGCTAATTACATCAAAGGAGCATACGCAAATAAAAATATAAATAAAATAAAATAAATTGCTTCTGGTGAAATTCGCTTTAAACCACTGTAAGTCAGGGCGCTGTGACGCACTATTTGCACTGCATTAGCTAGGAAACCCGGGGCGCTGGGCTTAACGCGGTCATTGCATTACAGGATAATATTCATGCATCATAGTAGTTGAGTGCTTGTTATCTTAGTTGCGTGATTGCTATTTGTTTTTTTAGTTGAGTCAGTTTTTGTTTTTAGGTTACTTTATTTTAGTTTATGTTAGGTACACGTTCAAATAAACCGGAATTAAAACCTTTTGACTCTGAACTTGAACGTACATTAAGACTTAACAAGTCTTCCAACTTAACTTCTAGAACAATGTTTTTAATAGACGACGATTTGACACCGAAACCAACGTCTTTATTTGAGTCCGAAATACGTAGTACTCTTACAAGACTAAAGAAACCACGCTTTCATAACATAGAACCGATTAAAATGGCAGACATTGGAAATAACAATAACAACCAAAATAACAACGGAAATAATTTGAATAATCCTAATATACCACCACCTCCTCCACTTAAAGATTATTTTATTCCGACGACTTACACGCCACAAACTTGTATCGACTTACCGGAGGCGACGGCATCTCACTTTGAGATAAAGTCGTCTACCATCTCGCTACTTCCATCTTTCCATGGCCGTTTAAATGAAGATCCATATAAACACTTAGGAGATTTTCAAGATATATGTTCTACTTTGAAAATCCAAAACTTAACTGATGATGAATTAAAATTGCGGCTCTTTCCATTCTCTTTAAAAGACAAAGCTAAATATTGGCTTCAATCTTTGGAGCCAAACACAATTAGAACATGGGAAGACTTACACACCGCATTTTTACAAAAGTTTTTCCCAATTATGCGTACGAATCAGATAAGAAAATCTATAACAAACTTTGTAATGCAAGATGGGGAAACACTTTACGACACGTGGGAAAAATTTAAAGAATTATTACGTTCGTGTCCACATCATCAGGTTCCTAAGTGGCAGTTGGTCCAGGTCTTTTACGAGGGACTTATTCCTTCGGTCCGTAATACTGTCAATGTCGTTTGTGCGGGTACCTTCCTGCACAAAAGCGCCGACGAGACCTAGAAGATTTTTGAAACATTAAGCGAGAATTCGATGCATCAGACTGTGTTGGTACGTTTCGAGGGATATCATCTTCAACCTAAGCGAGAGGTGACAGTTGAGTCAAGTCAATCAATTCAAATACAAGAATTAAATAGAAAACTTGACCGACTTATGCAAATGAACAAAACGTCCAATCCACCCTCTTTAGAAGTATGTGCATTATGTTCTGAACCGTCCCATAATATCTTTGCATGTCCTTCTGCATCTCAATATCCGGAATTTGTGGAACAACACGTTAATTCTATGCAACAATTCCCACAAAATAACTATAATCCTAGGTCGACTAATTTTCCTAATACGTACCGACCCCAATATCAACAAGGTGAATACCAACTACCTCCTCCACCTCCACGCAATAATGCATTTGAGGAGAAGGTGCTGGCCTCACTTGAAAATTTTGGGTCGGTGATTCAGTTAGTGCACTCTCACACTCAGTCTATCGCAAAGCTCGAGTCCCAAATGGGACAAATAGTTACTACATTAAACCGTTTAGCTGAGAGTAAGTCGCCGAGTCAACCTACTCAGCAACCTAAGGGGCCATACACAGTGGGTAGTACGACTGAGTGCGTGAACGATGTTTCGACTAGGACGACTACTCGAGATGAGGAAGTTGTTGTAATTCCGGATGGGGGTGAGAAAAATGAAAATTTAAATTTGAATAAAGGAAAAAGTGAAGACGTGGATAGAGTTAGGAAAGAGAATGAACCGGCCCTGACTAATCATATTCCGAGAATGCCATATCCACCTAATGTTGAGGGACCGTCACATTTGCCCAAGAAAGGGTCAAAAATGGAAGATATACTCGAGGTGTTTAAACAAGTTAAAATTAATATTCCTTTCCTCGATGCTATTAAACAAATTCCCGCTTACGCTAAATGTCTTAAAGACCTTTGTACACAAAAGCGCAAATTACGCAGTCATACTCCTAAAAAGGTCTTCCTCACGGAAAGAGTAAGTTCAGTTTTTCAACACGCTCCTCCGAAGTACAAGGATCCAGGTACGCCTACTATTTCATGTGTCATAGGTGACACTATCATTCATAGGGCTCTCCTTGACTTAGGAGCTAGTGTTAACCTCTTACCTTATCATGTCTACAAACAACTAGGATTAGGTGAACTTAAACCTACGGCCGCTACTATTCAATTAGCGGATCGTTCCGTCAAAGTACCTAGAGGAATCGTCGAAGACGTCTTAGTAAAAGTTGATCAATGTTTCTATCCTGTTGATTTTATGGTCCTTGACACCGAACCGGTGCTAGATGCTAGAAAATACACTCCTGTTATTCTTGGTCGTCCATTCTTAGCCACGGCCAACGCACGGGTCAACTGCCGGACGGGGGTAATGAAAGTGTCGTTTGGGAACATGAACTTAAAATTAAACGTTTTTAACGCTATTAATCAACCTCCTAAAGATGACGATTACCTATGTGAGGCAGAAGGTGATGTAAGACGGAATATTGAGCCTAACAAAGCAATAAATTTGAGTAACGACAAAGATATAGCGGATGATGAGTGGATGAACCCTCATACCTCAGACCCTAATGCTGAATCTACTCGAAAGGTAAGAAATCGATTTGAACATACTGACAAACCGTTGATTGAATTAATTCGAAGCGACGTAATTTCTGCTTACCATCGAGCTCTACCTGATATTTTTAGGGGTACGAAGTCTGATTTTCAACCTCCGTAAGTCTTGAGCTAGAACGGTCTAGCTGAAGACGTAAAAGTTAGCGCTTCTTGGGAGGCAACGCGAGCTTGATTTCGTTCGTTTTTCTTATTTTTGGTCATTTTTTAGTCTGTTTGAGTCTGTTTTGGACATTCTGGACAGGTTTGGGGGTTGGAATTAATTTATTTTAATATTATATACATAATTTTAGCTTAAAAATGGAAAACACCCAAATCGCGCGCGCGATCCACTCGCGCGAGACGTCGCTCGCGCGGCCCGCTGGCGCGAGTTTGCCCCTTAGTGGTTTTTCTTTGCTTTTCTTTATTTGAGCTCTCTGCTTCTTCTCGTGCCTGGTTTCACGGGCGCGAGGTAGCTCGCGGGCGCGAGGAACATCGCTGGCGCGATTTAAAAAAAAAAAAAAAAACAAAAAAACAAAAAAAAACTTGGGATTCGCGCGCGCGATAGCCTCTCGAGCGGACCGCTCGCGCGACCCCCCATTTCTGCATTTTCTTCTTTTGTTTTCTTATATCTTCCTCCCACACCTGTCACACAGTTTTTACTTTTCTATTTTTGTTTCTTAGGTACTTTTAGATCGAGTCTTTGATTGTTTTTATAATTCTGGTTATGTTTTATTTCCTTTTATAGCTTATTTTCGTGTTGTCTTCATAGTTTTGTTTCTTCTTATAGTTTATTTAGTTTCGTTTAGCTTAGTTATAATTCTTTTAGCTGTTTTTATTATTTTGTTTGTTTAATTTTTTTTTGTTTTGTTAAGAAGTAACGGGTAACATTGAACTTTATTGCCATATTCACTTGTTTTTCCCTGTTCTATGCTTGCCGAGATCGAGGTACTATCGTTCCTTTCTTTACGTACTCTCCGTTCTTTCATTTTATTGTTTCATTGGGGACAATGAATGATTTAGGTTTGGGGGTATGAACACATGCACATTATTTTATTCGAATCGAAATTTTAAAAATTTTTCAATAAGTGTGTTTAAATAAACGATGTTACCGACGTTTTTGCAATATCAATTTGATACTCTTTGTTAGAGAATTATGATTGTTATAGAATGATGAATAAGGAAAGATGTGATTAAACATTTGCTGAAGTTATGATGTAACATTTTAAGTTATGTATCGTTCGAATCGTAGTTTTATATCATAGATTTGCACATAAACTTATGCACTGCACGTAGTCATTGAAATACATGTCTGATGTGAACTATAATATGATTTGGATTTCTAGATAACACATGGTGGAGACTAAGCCCAGTGAGCTTTTGAGCCTATCTTTTCTTTTTAGAGGGTTATAAATACATTCTGTTTGTCGAATTTCATTGAAATAGCGCATTAACTTGTTGTTTAGTCTCATTATTCTTGTTTTGGTTGATAGTCAAGTTAAAATATTTGTTACCATGCTAAATAATCTTCCGTCGTAAATATTGAAGAACCGTATTACCCTAGGAAATGATTTTAGGCCCTCTTTGTTTACTGCCGACCGATAAAAAGATAAAAATTTCCTTAGTTCGCCCCTTTGAGCCGTTACAATGCCTCTTATTCTTTGTTCACCATTATCCTCTTTAAAAGCTCCAAGTTGATCAACTTGGAGTATACCACTGGAAGAGTGATCAACTTTTAGTAGTATTAAGGCGATGTGTTGATTGAGAAGAAGAAAATAAGATGCTATTGGGGTAGTTGCTTGGTATTCGATGAATAATCATTTGAGAAGCAAGAAAAGAAAAAGGAAAAGAAACATAATACAGAAGAGGAAGGTTGAAAAAAAAAATGAAAAATGAAAGAAAAGAAGAAAAATGAATGAAAAGGAATGAAGAGAAAGAAAAGATGAAAGTTTGTAGAAGAAGAATGAAAGAAATCGAACATGCCTTACAATGCCATTCTAAAACTACCGAATGAATCCTTTCTATCCTTTTCCATTGTCTGAGCCACATTACAACCTTTGAAAAGTCCTATTTGATCCTAGGAAACATGGTTCGGATATGTAAACGATGGGAGGGGGATTAAAACATGGTAATGATTAATTTTTCTTGATTGTTGGCATCCTATCCATGAGACTACTATTCTTTCGTGTTATGCGTCTTTTTCGAGTCATATGTGAGCATGTCTCATTTTGAAAATATATTTCCTTTACTCACATATACTAGATAAATTACACCTGTTTCTGAGTGTTTCATTTGAGAGTGTAATTAATTGTGAGATTCGTAGTCGAAGCATAGTTGGATGGTTATCCGAGTTATATTCCAAGTTCATGACATGCGCGTGTTCATTTGACTACCACATCACACACGTGCAATTTTATGAGAAATTCTATTGATTTATACGATTCATGTACTTGGGATTGTTTTTTCAGGACGTAAGTGAACGTTTGATTCTGTTTCTTCTTGTTCGTTATTCTATTTCGAATCATTGTTTTATAATAAGGAGTATTGAATGTTATGTTTTTCTTTTTAATAAAACTTTTTAAATTTTTAAGTTAATAAAGATGGTTGTGGGTAACTTGTTGATGAGAACCCTCACGAGACTTCACTCGTCCGACTAGGGACACCTAGAGGTTTAAAAGGCTTGTTGCATATGCTAAATGCAATCGTGATCCATGCGAAAATGGAGTAGTATTTTATTAGTAGTTAGTTTTTATTTTAGTTTTGCTCGAGGACTAGCAAAATGTAGGTTTGGGGGTGTGATCGGGAGAGAACTAATCCTAATTATACGCCTTAATTCACATTTGTTAGTACTTTTTATCCTGTTTTGTATATTTTTACTTCGTTTTCTAGTTTTGACAGGATTTGGAAGAAATCACCTAAACCAGGATAAACAGGGTGAAAAAGCATAAAGAAAGAAGCTGAAAAAGCCAAGTCTCGCGCGCGAGCCGCGCGCGCGGAAAACAGAGAATCGCTCGCGCGATCCGCTCGCGCGAGGATCCCAGAATCGCTCGCGCGATCCGCGCGCGCGAGGTACCAAATGTCGCGCTCGCGCGACCCACTCGCGCGATATGTGCAAAAATCAAAGTTGCGTATTTCAGTATACTAAAGACTCCTGTGCAAACGAAACTGCTGAACGACGTCTAGACTGTAAATTACATCAGTTTCAGTTCGTTTCGGGTTAGGAAGGCTTCCAAAACTTGTTGTAAATCTATATATACCCTATTTTATTACAATTAAAGGGTTAGACATTATTAGCAATTATTATATACACATTCTACAACCATACTTCCAGCCATTGAAGGGAGGGAAGCAAGGAGAAGAAGAAGAAGACCAAGGGTTTCCATGGCCTCCTCCATCAACTACTTGCCATCCATCACTTCCATGGACGGCTAGATCATAGATCTAGGGTTTCAATGAAGCCCTAGACGAGTAATAGGGTTTTATTTATGTTTTTATTTTAGTTTTATTATGTATGGATGACAGTCACATGTTTAGAGGATTTTTATAAATAAATCGTACTTCTAGTGATTAAATCATTACTTTCAAAGTTTATTCTTGTCTTAGATCTATTTTGACTGTGATGTGCTCAATGATCTATGCTTGCTGTGCTTGTTTAGATTGTTTACATGTGATGGTGCTTTATTGATTTGTGCTATCAAGTATCCGAATAGTCCATGTCTAGGTTAGACGGATTAGATCACAACCCTAGTTTAGTGTGGGATAATTCGTGTTAACCGAAGATGGATTATGTTGGTGCTTGAACCATGAATATCTTCTTGTCGGAGGAATTGGGCTTGTAGCTGCAATTCCCCATTATCATCCAATGTAATAAGCTAAAGTAATTCATAAATATTCCTATTATGAAGCTAGTGGTGGATTTGCAATCCTAGGTTCCCTTAAACATTATTTAAAACAACTTTAATTGCTTTCATAGTTTAGATTTCGTTTTATTGTTATTAATTTAATTAAAATCAAATCAAAATCCGTTTTCATAATTAACTAAAGTTAGGTTTTAAAATTAAGTCGCTGTAGTTAATCAATCTCTGTGGGTTCGACCTTTACTTCCACACTGCAAATCTTTTGAAAAGTAAAGAACACTTTTTATATCTTGATTCTGACAAGATCAATTTTTGGCCGTTGTTGGCTGGGCCTAGGCGAAGCTTGAAGTAATTTCCTGTTTAGGTCGACAATCCCCTTGCCCTTTGCGTCCTGCTAAGGCGAGGGCGTGTTGGGGAGTGACCATAGGAAACCGACCTGGAACATGGGTGGTTGCAGGGTCCTTTTGTGCCTGGGTTCGGAGCCCGAGGTCTTTTCTGCCTTGGGGTTTGGCCCAAGGTCTTTGTTGCCTCGGGGTTAGGCCCGAGGTCTTTTCTGCCTTGGGGTTAGGCCCGAGGTCTTTTCTGCCTTGGGGTTAGGCCCAAGGAATTTGTTGCCTCGAGGTTAGGCCCGAGGTCTTTTGTGCATTGGACGGTGTATTGACAGGAGTAAATTTTTGAAGTAGAACCATGTAACTTTATTAAAAAAATAATAAACTACGTCGATTATCCAATCGGAGCTACAAGAAAGAATTTTGCCTATAATACTAAACTCCCATGGTCCGATGCTACTGATAGTACTTGCGGAGGTGTTGCACATTCCAAGGATGAGTGAGATCATGCCCGTCCATGCTCTGTAACCAGTAAGTTCCCGTTCGGTTAATTCAAGTCACTTTGTAAGGGCCTTCCCAGTTTGCCCCCAGTTTGCCGTGGCTTGGGATTCGGGTTGACTGGTTGATCGCCTTGAGGACCAGGTCCCCAACCTGAAAGCTACGGTGCTTCACCTTGCTATTGTAATACCGCGAGACTCTTTGCTTGTAAGCTGCTACCTTCATATAGGCCTGGTCTCTTTTCTCTTCCACCAAGTCCAGCTCTGTCCTGAGGGCTTCCCCATTGTCTGGGTCATTAAAGGTAGCCACCCGGTATGTGGGCAGCCCGAGCTCTGTGGGGACTACTGCCTCAAAACCATAAGTCAAGGAAAATGGGGTTTCGCCTGTATCCGCTCGAGGTGTAGTGCGGTAGGCCCACAGGAGGGTCGGTAGCTCTTCAGCCCACAGGGCTATGGCGCCTTCTAGCCTTGTCTTAATCGACTGCAAAATTGTGCGGTTGGTTACCTCGACCTGACCATTAGCTTGTGGATGCTCGGGGGAAGAGTAATGATTTAGTATCCCATAACCCGAGCAGAACTGCCTGAAGATGTGTGTGTCAAATTGCCTTCCATTATCGCTGATCAGGACTCGCGGGATACCGAACCTACTGAGGATATTTCTTTCCACAAAGCCTTCTATTTTCCGCTCTGTTATCGTTGCCAAGGGTTCAGCCTCCGCCCATTTGGTGAAGTAGTCAACAGATATCACAGCAAACTTAACTTGCCCTTTTCCTGTCGGTAAGGGACCAACGATGTCAATTCCCCACTGGGCGAACGGCCAGGGACTATGGACCGGTATTTGGAGTTCTCCCGGTCGGTTGATCATTGGAGAATGCCGCTGGTACTTGTCACACCTTCGAACATACTCCTGTGAACCTCGGGCCATGGTTGGCCAATAGTAACCTTGTAGCAGGGCCTTTCTGGAAAGCGCCCGACCTCCGATGTGGTTCCCACACACACCTTCATGGATTTCGAACAGTATCGCTTGAACTTGCGCAGGATGAACGCAGCGGAGGTACGGGATAGTGAATCCCCTTTTATAGAGAATGCCGTCGAGAAGGTGATATCGCACTGCCTGGTACTTGACCCGGCGTGCCTCATCCCTGTCGTCTGGTAACGTTCCTGTCGTTAAGAATGTCATAAGCGGGTCCATCCAACTAGGTCCCAGGGTGACCGGGTCGACTTCCATGCCCTCTGAGCTGATCACACTCGGCTCGGGTAGGAACTGTATCCTTAACCCGGGCAAGTCTGACACAGAGGACGAGGCGAGGTGAGCAAGCCGGTCCGCTCTGGTATTCTCTTCTCTTAGTATTTGGGTGATGGAGAACCCTTGGAGCTTCTTGGAAGCCGCTTGGACAAGGGCCAAGTAGGCTACCATGTTATCTTCCCGTGCTTCATATTCTTGATTTACTTGGTTGACCACGAGCTGGGAGTCATTGTAGCCCTGAACCTGCTGCACACTCATCGAGATGGCTAACTACAACCCGACCAAGAGGGCTTCGTACTCAGCCTCGTTGTTGGAAGCGCGAAACCCAAACCTTAGAGCATATTCGAGCTGGATGTCGTCCGGGGTAATCAAGATAATTCCAGCTCTGCTACCTTACTGATTGGAGGAACCATCCACGTGCAGTACCCAGGTCGGGATATCGGAGTTTAATCCGGGCAGTAAGGCCGGAGGCTCGGGCTCTTCGATTGGATCTTCAGGGTATGTAAACTCAACCAGAAAGTCCGCTACAGCCTGCCCCTTGATTGCTGTCCGGGGTCGATAGATTACTTCGAATTCTTCCAGTTCCAAGGCCCACTTGACGAGCCTCCCAGATGTGTCTGGCCGAGAGAGAATTCTACGGAGAGGCTGGTCGGTCAGGACTACAATAACATGGGCCTGGAAGTACGGGTGGAGCCTTCGGGCTGAGGTGATGAGGGCGAAGGCCAGTTTCTCGATCCGGGAGTATCGGCTTTCCGCTCCCTGCAATGCCCGGCCGGTGTAATACACTGGGAACTGTATCCCGTGCTCTTCCCGAACTAGTGCCGAGCTAATCATCGATGGCGACACCGCCAAGTACAGGAACAATTCCTCTCCGGGTGTTGGTGTCGATAGTAGAGGAGGAGAAGCCAGATATTTCTTGAGTTCCTGGAATGCCTCCTCACACTCTTCTGACCATTGGAACGCTTTGCGGAGGATCTTGAAGAATGGCAAGCACCGGTCCGTGGCTCTGGATACGAATTTGTTTAGTGCGGCCACCCGTCCGGCTAAGCTTTGAACTTCCTTCGTTGATTTGGGTGACCGCATGTTGATGATAGCTTTGATCTTCTCGGGGTTTGCTTCGATTCCCCGTCTGCTGACTAAGTGGCCGAGGAACTTCCCGGATGAAACGCCGAAGGTGCATTTAGCCGGGTTCAACCTCATCTTGAACTTTCTCAAAATGCTGAAGGCCCCGGCCAGATTCTCGAGGTGATCGGACTCGTCCCGGCTCTTGACCAGGAGATCATCCACATATACTTTCATGGAATTCCCGATAACGTCTTTGAACATGAAATTGACCAGGCGCTGGTAGGTAGCCCCGGCATTCTTGAGGCCGAACGACATGACTTTGTAGCAATACGTGCCCTGGTCGGTGATGAACGCTGTCTTCTCTTCGTCCCCGGGGTACATGCTGATCTGATTATACCCCGAGTAAGCATCCATGAATGACAGGAGTGAGTGGCCTGCCATTGAGTCAACAAGGAGGTCTATCCTGGGCAGCGGATAGTAATCCTTGGGGCAGGCCTTGTTGAGGTCGGTGAAGTCCACACATATCCTCAACTTCCCATTGCTTTTCTTGACCAGAACGACATTGGCTAGCCAGTCGGGATAGTGGACTTCTCGGATGGACTTCGCCTTTATGAGTTTCTCGACTTCTTCCCCGACTGCCTTTTGTCTTTCAGGGGCCATGCCCCTCCTTTTCTGCATAACCGGGCGACAATCCGGGCTAACATTGAGATGATGGGACATTACCCAGGGGTCAATCCCGGGCATATCCTCGTGACTCCAAGCGAAAACATCTTGTTCTCGCCTCAGGAACTGGATCAACTCTTCCTTCAAGGCCGGCTCCAGTAAGGTCCCTATGCTGATTGTGCGGTCGGGGTGATCAGGGTCCAGCATGATCTGCTCCAGTTCTTCCATCGGTCCTATCACGTCGCTCTGGTCCCGGGGGTCCATCTCTTGGACGTTTAACATTTCTGTTATTACCCCCCAGCGCAATGAGCTGACATAACAACTGTGGACGGTGTTCTGATCCCCACGCAAGGCTCCAGGCCCCTGTGGAGTTGGGAACTTCACCGTTAGGTTGTATGTGGAGACAACTGCCCTGGCCCTGTTGAGAGTTGGCCTGCCAAGGATGACGTTGTATGCCGACGGGGCCTCTACGATAACAAAATTGGTGAGCACGGAGGTCTGCTGAGGATATGTCCCCATGAGATTCGGAAGTTCTATTGTTCCGAGCGGTTGTGTACTGGAGCCGTTGAATCCAACAAGGGGAGTAGCGACCGGCCGGAGCCGATCCCTGGAGATCCCGAGCTGGTCAAACGCCGATGTGAACATAATGTCTGACGAGCTGCCGGTGTCTATCAACACCCTCTGGACCATATAATTGGCTATAGAAAGCATTACCACTAACGGGTCATCATGAGGGCTATGGATCCCCTGCAGGTCGTCGGACGTGAATGTGAGAACATCGGCTGGGGAGGAGCCGGTGGATTGGACTTGCCCGACCTCCATTCGGGAGGCTCGAGCATGTCTTTTCCGCACCGACTGTGAGTCACCTCCGCCTGATGTTCCTCCGGAAATAACATGGATGTGACCGAGTGGTGGTGGCGGCAACTGGTTAGGAGCCCGGACGTCCTGCCGAGGCCGTCCTTCTATGACGAACTCGGCGAGGTGTCCCTGCTCAATCAGCTTCTCGATTGCTATCTTCAATTTGAAGCAATCTTCTGTTTCGTGGCCGTGATCCCTGTGGTAGCGGCAAAACTTGTCCCGGTTCCTCTTACCGGGCGGAGCCCTGAGTTTAGCTGGCTGCGGAAGCAGCCTCTGCGCCTCGGCGGCAGCCATGACCTCATGGATCGGGCGGGAAAGAGGCGTGAAAGTAGTCTGGGGCTGATCCCTTGCATCTCTCTGATCCTGCTTCGGCTTCTTTCCCGAAATCTTCTCGAACCCTTCGCGCTTGCATTTGGCCTTGGGGGATTCGTCCTCCGTTTGGCCAGCGCGCTTCGCCTTTAGGAACTCCTCGGTATCTATGTACTTCCCGACCCTCTCTGAGAGTTCCACCAGGGTCGCCGGTCGATCGCGATGGAACGACGTGGCGACTTTGGTATGTTGAACTCCTGAACAGAAGGCCATGATGGCGGCCGTTTCGTTAAGGTTGCGGATCAGGAGCCTTTGCTGATTGAAACGGTCCACATATTCCCTCAAGGATTCCCCTTTGCGCTGTTTGACGGTCAACAGCTGGGTGTCCGGCTGTGACCGGTCGAGCATCCTGACAAACTGACTAATAAAGAGTTTGCCGAGGGCTTTGAAGTTGTCAACCGTTCGGGGTTTCAATGCGTGGAACCACTGGGCAGCTGACCCATTTAGGGTACTGGGAAAGGCCAGGCACAGCAACTCGTCTGTCGTGGTGACCAATGCCATCTGCGCCTTGTAGGTGCGGATGTGGTCTACTGGACTCCCCGTGCCATCGTATGAGCTGAGATGCGGGGGTTTGAACTTTCGCGGAATAGGGAACTGGGTCACCCGAGCGGTATAGGGCGACTCCGTCTCCGTATCAGTGAGGTCGTGACCGGACTTGCGGTTTAGCCTCTCGATTTGCTGCTGCAGTTCCTCGACCTGGGCTTTGACGTCACTCCACCCTGCTCTCCTATCCGTGTCTGAACGGTAGGTGGGGTCGGACGATGAGGCCTCCTCCTCAAAGTGCATCGACCTCGGAGATAGTACCCGACTGTGGGTTTAGGTAAGCCTATGCCTAAGGTCCCCTCGGCTAAGGACGGGAGGATCGTCGACCAATTCCTGAATTTTCCGTCCGGATTTTTCTGCCCTTGCTGCGCGCCGCCGATCAATGATGATTCTGGCATCCTCCGCCCGGCGCGCTCGGCGAGGGATGTACCGAGGTACCCTTTGAGAGCTCTTAGTGGCCTGGCTGCGCTCTCCATCTGCAGGACATTCCCGGTCTGGTGGGGACACCGGAGCGGATCGTGCATGCTCTCGCACCCGAGCCGGCTGGCTGAAGGGAACGCTTTTCTCAGGTCGATTCTCTGACGCGGGGCGCTTCTCACGTTCGGCCATAAGCGCGTCTATCTGCTGTTGGGCTCGACGCTGGCCCTCCAGGAGCTGCTCTAATGCCGCCGTGACCTGTTCAGTAGTCATGGAGGTGGCCCGCGGCTCGATCTGCAGGTTTTTCTGATCGGCTGAGTCGGCGGGGTTTTCAGTCTTCTTACCCTTCTTTGGCGGCATGTCGATCAGTCAAAGATTTTTGTTGATGAGAAGACTGTGTTGTTCCCACAGACGGCGCCAAACTGATGATGCCAAAAATTGGTAAGCGAGACTTATGCGGGAAGATAGAGTAGAAAGAGGTTTGTATGTGGTTCGGCCCCGTTAACGAGGTGACCTACGTCCACGTGTGCGTCTATGCGCTTCTTACTAGCAGATCACCGGCGGGCCTGGGGAGCCAACAAAGACGGATGGCACTACCAGTAATACCGGCCGGGTGTATGCGTCCCAGTGATGAGTTCTCTGACAGAGCTTATATGCTTAGAGAAGATAGATTCCGGATCCCCTTTTTACAGGGTAGGTGGCCCTTTTATAGATGCAAGAGTCCACCCTTACATGGTAAGTTATTAGGATTAGGAAGCCTAATCTAATCGCACTAGATTTGCATGATCTTAGGAGAGTTTCCTAAGTAATTTAGGAAACTACTCATCTTTCCTTGATAGAGTCCGGGTTTCATAAGGAAATTGCCTGGAATGCTCTTCACGAGCTGCCCATGCTGGAAAGCCGCCGTACATCACGCCCGGGCCGGCTAATCTCCCCGAGCGGTGGCGTCTAATGCGGGGCACGGGCCCCAAGATCTCTTCCCGGATAGCCCGGGTCCTTCTGCCACATGGCAGTTGCTCTTTAGCGGATGTTTCCGGACGTATCACAAAGTATCCAGACCCAAGTTTGTTTCGGACATTTATAACGGTCCTAAGAAACTTCAGGTCTAGCTTTGCCGATTTTAAATGAGACAAAACTACAAGGCCTAGCAAGGTCACCCAACCATTTGGGACACGTTGGGAACGGGCTAATCCAAAGAAAGTAAAAAATTCACAAAAAAAGGGATGAAGAGGAAGCCTAACCCCCAATTTTAAAACATAGGGGTAAAATGTCGCCTTCCCTTCTTCTAAATCAGTCACGGTCTGCTTAGGACCAGGAACCCTACATTCTAGATTGTCAGGAAATTTGTATGCTTCCTTGAAGAGGTCCAGCTTTCTCTTGGTTATAGACGAAGTATTCGAAGGAACATCACATTTTAGAAGGGGCCTCCCCGCTTGACCCTCTGGTTCAAACTCGTCTACTATCCTTGCACGAGGGGATGAAGTAGACGGTTCCTCAGAACTAGTATGCTCAGAAGAGAGTGACAAAGAAGACATGAAAAAAGAAGAGGAAAATCTGACCTAGGTCGCCAAAAATGCGAGGATATGAGACTCGAAAGATTGTCTTCGGGCGCTCGAAAGAGTAGTCTGAAGTCAAACGAAGAAACGATCAAACCAACTAGTCACTTTTTAAACCCTAGCCTCGGGAACACCAAGGGCGTCATTACTCCTATCACTTCATACATCCACAAGGCGTACAGACAGAGCATAACACGTCATTAAAATTAAGGCCCCAATCCAAGGGTCCGGATTGAGACCAGAGGGGGGAGTAGCTGATTCGGCATCGTTTAGCCCTTCCATCAGAAAATGACACATGGCAAGGAAGTCACAACCCGGTCGCGTGTAGTACCAACTAGTTTAAACGAGTTCATATAACCGTTGGGCTAAGAAAATGTGGTTAGTCTCATCCCAAAAGTATTGGAAGCAGGTAGCCCATAAGGCGAAGGTATGGGACATGTGGCAGGCTCTACAGTGGCCCAACCCAATAGCATACTAACAGACTAATGGAAGACTGTGGCGAAAAGGCTGTAGTCCGTTAATGTTACTTCCTATTTATACTACAGCAAATGAACAAATGAGGTACACAGTCTCTTCCTGACTAAATCGAGATCATTTGTTTTTTTTCTCCTTACGACTAACTTAGTCATCGGAGGAGGCTCAGGGAATCCAACCCCCCTCGAGTCTTTCCCTTTCATTGTGTGCAGGATACAGCTCGGAAGAATCATCATCTGCAGTTTTGCTCTTGTCCGTAATAAGCCTGCCTGAAGCGAACTACATCAAATTTAAATTAGGGTGGGGCTAAATACACCACCATATTTACTATGTACACCACCCTATTCTTACTTTATTACTTTTTTAAAAGACAAAACTGACACCTTTTCTAGAAAGTAACACTTATGCATATCTATCGAAAATACCCCTCTCAGCCAATTCAAAGCATTAGTGTCCCCAGCCCATGAAATAACAGACTAAGGAGCAATCAATCCAAGCAGTCAGTTTCTTTTGGCCAAGCAGTATACTAAAAATCAAGAAAAATCCCAAGAACAAACAACAAAATTAAAATCTGATTAAGGTCATATTCTCCAAATTAATTCAAACTCAAACCAATGAAGTCCCAAAGGTGTAGCATAGTCTAAACAAAATATCCAAAAAAAATACAAAGTTGTAACACTGAAATCAAGAAAACTCCCAAGAACAAACAACAAACTAAAATCTGATTATTCTCCAAATTAATTCAAAATCAAACCAATGAAGTCCCAAAGGTGTAGCATAGTCTAAACAAAATATCCAAAAAAATACAAAGTTGGAACACTGAAATCAAGAAAAATCCCCATGAACAAACAACAAAAAAGTAGTAACCCAAAAAAGACTTGATTTAAGGACAAATCATCCAAATTAATCCAATGACAAACCAATGAAGTCCCAAAAAGTAGCATAGTCCAAACAAAATAGCCTAAAAAATTCAAATCTACTGCATCTACCCAGTTGTCTTCACTGCTTAAGCTAATAGTTGATTGAAGGCTTGATTCATTGTCTTTGACTTTTTGTTGGCAAGTTTGGCTATTGTGTCCAAAGCCTTGGCATACACTACACCTCCGTGTATTTTCTACGATCTCAAATGCACTAGGATCACATCTTGTTGAACTTGTGCCCTTTTTATTCGTAGAGCCAGAAGGGCGGCCTTTGTGGGACTAAATATGCGGCTCACTTAGCAATGGACTTGGTGCATTAATAAGTTCATAAATTTGCTTTCTAGCCATTTCCTTTTTATCAATAGACCATTCTTTGTATTTGTGTTGAAATACTTCAAGCAACCCATTCACTTCATCTTCTTTACTACTTTGAGTAGCTTCCATATTTTCAAATGACTTTGTGTCAAGTCTCCATTGTGAGTGTATATCATGAAGATGCAACACCTCACCTTCTTTCAAACATTTTATCTTATGTGCACAAGGAAGACCCATACTAGTCATAAAGTGTGTCTTGCATGTAGGCGATTCCGTATTAGATCTCACCATTTCATATTTCTTCAAGAGTTTACTTAAAGCAAACATTGAAACATGAGTGATAAGCTCTTCAAAGAGAGGAATACGAAAGTGATGATGAACTCTAACCTTTTCACTTGAATGTTGTGTCTTGATTTCTTGGAATTGATTTTCAATTGCAAGACAAATTTTATTTTTTACCTCACAAAGATCTCCGGTTGATACTTGTAAATACTTCTTAAGATATGCCTGTGCACCTTCAACCCTTGAAGTAACGCGATTCCTAAAATGTGTATGCCTCTCAGTCCATGCACTAACAAAGTGTTCTTTGAGAGGAAGCCAAGTATTTTTCAAGTAGTTAACAACAACCTGCTTATCTCTATATAAAAGTTCAAATAGTTGCATGGCTTCACCATATTTAGATTTGTCGGAAGAGTCTATTATTTTTGTCCAAGCCGATAAAAATGCATTCCAATCCTCTCCTTCTTTGAAGTGCTTCTTACAATTTGTCAAGACATTTTTTTCCATATGCCAAACACAAAGGAGATTAGCAGTCCTTGGAAATACAATTTTTATAGCTTTCATTAACGCTAACTCCCTATCAGAAACAATAACCGATGGTTGACAATTATCACCGAGTATGCTTTTGAACATTTGCAAAGCCCAAACATAGTCTCGTTCTTCCTCCTTCCTCAAGAAAGCAAAACATGAGTAGAATGAAGTATTAAAACTCGATACCCCAATAATGTCAAGTAATGGCATCTTGTACTTATTAGTTTTGTAAGTACAATCCATTACAAAGACATTTGAATAGCTTTTTGTCAATGCCATTAAAGTAGGATGAGCAAAGAACAAGTGTGTTAGATGACCATCTAAATCACGCTCCAAGTTATAAATGAAACCACCTTTACCAAACTCTTCGAATAATGCTTCTACCACTGTACGACCGGACAAATAATCCTTACGAATCTTAGACTTCACATTGTAGATTGATTTAGATATTGCTTGAAGTTCATGATTATTTTGTCTAAGAAAAGAAAGAATCTGCCTAGGTGGTATGCCAGACAATGACATTTCCTTTATCCGAGATATCTCTTCTTCAGAAAAATGGTGACAAGAAGGATGGCCTGACATATCAAGAGAAGGTTCATGATTGTGAGATCCGTTCAATTCCTCAATTACCCATGGGCCATAGACTTTTTTCCTTCCTCGGACATCAAAGGGACAATCTATTAGTCAAGATGCAGTTTTTCTCTTTAGATTTTCTACAGTGAGACCATGATGGTTTCGATAACTACCACCTCTATCACAACCAATAACCACATATTTGTCTTTTTGCAATCTTTTAATAGAAATTGCATAGCCTTGGATGAAAAGTAAGTCCCTAACAGTATTAATCAAGTCATCTCTACTATCAAATTGTCCAAGTGACAGTTGTAATCCTTCATTAGGAATATGTACATCATTTGGTAAAGTTTCATTCCTCAATTCCTCAAGTTCTTCCCAATTTTTAATTATCTCTGTAATAAAAAAAAATTACCAAAAAAGAGTGTGGATATGCAACAATCAATTCACACAATCTGATATGCAATAATCAATTTACCCAATTTATGTACTTTGATAATCCAAATAAAAGGGAAAGAGAGAAAATATAAGAGGGAAAAAGAGAAACTTACCCTGACCTAGCAAAGCCACAAGTGGGGGAGGCGGCGGCAGCGGCGACATCCGGTGGGTTAGCGGTGGTGACACGGTGACAGAGGGTCGGTGCATGACTGCGGTGGTGGCACTGCGTTGAGGAGGAGGACGGTTGAGGAGGAGGATGACGAAGGGTCTGCGACGGCAACAAAGGGTCAGCGATGGCGCCGGAGACAGAGGGCATGCGACGCCTATGGATGAAGATGATGAAGTTTTGGAAACATCTTTAGCGATCTCTGTGAGCTCTGTTTGGTAGAATATTTCTCATGGTTTGTATACTATTGTGAGGTGAGAGGCTGTGACTAAGAGCAAAAAATAGAACTTCAGAACGTATATACCCTAATTGGCTGAAAGGGGTATTTTCGGTAGATATACATAATGTTGGTCTCTAGAAAAAAGTGTCAGTTTTGACTTTAAAAAAAGTAATAAGTGATGATAAAGTGGTGTACATAGTAAATATGGTGGTGTACATAGCCCCACCCTACAAATTATATACATATTACTCACATTTTTATTATCAATTGCGTATGTATGTTCATAGAAAAAATATTCAAATTAACTTACACTGCAACGTGTCATACACACTACGAATGTGAAGAGGACAATTTTTTAACCAGTTATTTTTCTTGTTAAGTTATTTTTTTTCCTTTTATAATTAGATACTTTAATACCCTTGATTTATTGGGAAGGAAAACTACATAGGTTTATTTATAATTACTGTTGATAAAACCAAAAAGGTGGGAACCCCTCCCTTTCCCTATATATAATAGAATTGAATATTTTTGTTCATCCATTTTTGGTTCACCATTGCTCACTCAGGTCTTTATTGGGTGACACATATCTTATTCCAGTAATTATATTGATAGTACAATGGCAAAATGGTTCCAGTAATTATATTGATAGTACAGGGATAAAATGTGAATTGAATGGGACACATGTCACCCAATAAACGCCTAAATGAATAATGGTAAATCAAAAATAAGTGAGCAAAAATACTCTCATAATAGAACAGAGATATAGATAGAAGCAAAAATGCTCTCAAATTTTTTCTTCCTTGGACTTCTATCCCGTTACTCGATATGGGCAGACCAAGAGGCTGTTGGCCCTGGTGATTTGGGCTACCCAAACGGGCGATGAGAGCCCAATCGCAGAAGCTGGAGCTGATATTACAAAACGACGATTGCGGACCCAGTCCATTGCGGACCCATTCCATTTGGTCAGATTCAGGAGTTAGTCCAATCCACGACTGCGGACCCATTCCATTTGGACAGATTCACGCATGTACTTTGCTCTTTGGTTAGATCCACGCATGTAATATATAATAATAATACTTAAAAAAAGTGCATTTGGAAGGAGTCCGATACACAGACCTATCAGGCTATCACACATTCACACCCGACAAAATGTTCCAACCATGAAGACCACCCACCGCTTCAAGTCTGATTAGTATACGAGTAATAAAAACAAGAAACCTTTGATTAGCATATTGGAATTATGTAATATTGTATTAAAGTACTTATTTTTCTAATTCAGTTAGAATGGGACTAAATATATCACATTTTCTGCTAAATACGCCATTATATAGTATTAAAAAATGAAAAAATTGTGAGTGAATGTGGCGTATTTAGCAAAAAATTGGTGTTTTTAGCCGCACTCTTCAATAATATATATATACTAGTACGTACCCGTGCCCGTGGGCACGGGCAAAAAAAAGTGGAAGTGAAAAAATAAAAATTAAAAAAATAAACGGTTTATACGAAAATTTGATAGCTAAACTCAAGATGATTCGCTAAAACTCTGTCATAAAGAAAGATGCAATGATCGAGAAAATGGGATAAGCTTTACCAAACAACTTAATAATCAAATGACTTTCACGTCGATTGGAATTAAGACGATAGAGTATTAAATAAAATTGTAATTGTAAAGTTAAAATTGTTTAAACTCCAATCATTAAACCAACTCACTCTTTCATCCCAAAATCGTACATTAAGAGACGTGTGTGTGCGCATGCATATAAAAGTGGTGCATTACAACCAAACACATGCGTTGCTCAGTTCAGTCAAATTTAAAACTAATGAACCAATCAAAAATTTTGAAAAAAGTATAGTTCAATGATATAAAAAGAACCAAATTTAACTAATTTACTTGAATCAGTTAATCTAACAAATTTTAACTATGATCTCATTGCTATGTATTGGGAAACAAATTTTAAATAAAAATTTGAGAATCATGGTATTACTCTTCATTTGAAAACCTAAGAATTTTCTCTTCTTTTTAGCCAAAAAAATGGAGAATTTTCCTCTTCTTTTTTTTTTTTTTTTTTGTTGTTGTTTTTTTTGGTCCTTTGAATCAATTAGAACACTTTGGTTGGTGTAATTCTTTACATACATTCAACGTTATTTGATTACATGATTGGTAACAATCACTAAAGACACTTTGAAAACTGTTTGATAAAAAGGATTTGGTTTTTGAGGTCTATTTCCACTCTTGCAAAACAGTAGTGCAACATATACTATATATTAGATCTTTTTTAGATTTCTTCTCGAAAAAAATATTTTACTTCACAGTGATTTGATTTAAAAAAAAATAAAACCCACACACAAAATTTTGATTCAAGTTTTTATCACTAACCGGAAACCTTCTCAAGTGATTAGCAGAGGCTGGAAAAAAAAAATGGCAAACCAAGCACACAACAGAAAGACACCAATGGCCATCAAAATCATGAGAAACAATAAAGAATGAGAGTTGAAAAATTCTGATTCCTCTATAGATTCCCAACTCGGGGAATGCCTTCTGTATTGATAGCAGTTAAAAGGAGCAACATAAATTTACGTCTTTAGAAAGAAAAAAAAAACTTTCTGTAATCTAAAATTTTTAAATTTTTAATAGAGAATCAATATATAGATTGTATCAATTTGTTGTTGGCTGTCATGAAGTAAAGTAATACTTTGGTGGGAAAGATTAAATTGTAATAAAAACGGGGGATCCATAATTTTACAATTTTGTAATTGTACAATCATTGCTTCAGTTTTTTATTAGATTATACGATCAACGCTTATATAGTTGTTCATTGTTGGGTATAGATCCCTGCTAAAATTTTCTTGACTTTATTCAGGTGTTATTTTGACACATCTACAGTCATTGTGCTCTTTAATATATTTAATAGTACTCCAGTCCTAATTGTCATTCATCTTTCACCCATGTTGAACGTCTATTTATTCAAGGGGTTATGGAGATTTTATTTTAATACATGCAGTATTCCGCAACTCTCGTACTCGGATGCTTGCTTGCAAAGAAAAGTTTTTTCTTATTTTTTTCCTTCAAAAGTTTTTTTTATGGAAAAAAATATGCAAAAGATTGGCATCACGTCATTGTTGACTTAATGTTTGATTGATAAAAATTCTGAAAAGAAAAGAATAAGAATAGAAAATGGTTAGCCTTTGTTCAGGACAATCTACTACTATTCTTAGTTGTCCAATTCGATTTTTTTTTTTTTTTTCCATTCAACGTATATAACTCTTTAACCAATATACATGTGTCACAGAACTTTTTTTTTAAAAAATAGCAAACCCATGAGTTCAAAAGAAAGAAAGATAAAAGAAGAAAATTTCTACACACATGCACATAAACACAGAGACACACACACACAAATACAAAGAAGAAAATTTGTACACACATGCACATAAACACACACAGACACCCACACACACAAATACCAACCTGGATAATTGTGTGAAGTGACCACCAAAAGGCAAAAATTGCTTCCACTATAATTGTTGATGGTTATGAGAGAGAGAGTGAGAGACGTGAGAGGGTGGTTATGAGAGAGAGAGAGAGACTGTTTTGATAAGGTTGGCAGTTTGATTGTTTCTTTTTTTTGGTTACTTTTGTTGGCAGTTGATGTATTGACGTGGGGGTAGAGGGAGAGAATTGGGGTGAGTGTTGATATGGTGTGAGAGAGGCATGTGTGTGTTTCATATAATAGTGTTGTGACCCTTGGATTAAGTTGATCCAATGATAAAAAATAGATCTAGAGAAATAAAGGTGTGGATCTTAAGTTGAGTTAATGGGCAAATCTAAGCCATTAGATGACTCTTTTTTAGGATCCCACACTATTGCCCAATATTAATATAGATATATATATATATAGGGCCGGCGCAGAGTAGATGCAATTTTTTTGGGTCTATTTATACGTAATTTTAGAGATTACTTATACATAATTGACGATTTTTTTTTGTGTCTACTTATAATATGAGTTTTTTTTTTTTTTTTTTGAAACTTAAACATTGTATTATGTCTTTCAAAATTCTAAAGGGGCTTATTTCTAAAACTCAAAAAATTCTTACACTAAAAGTGTAATTTTCAAAATTCTAGGGGCCTTTACTTTTGAGTTTGATATACATGTATATCACTATATATGTAGTTAATGGCACTCAATTTGCCTTGGGGAGGAAAATACAAAATACTAAAAAAAATCTCAAAGTAAAAATATAATTATAAAATTTTTATAGAAGCACTGAAAATATTATGAACTTTGGTGGCCCAGGGCGGTTGCCCCTTTTGCACCCCGTTGTGCCAGCCATATATATATATATATATGTTTGTGTATATCATACTAACAACCAGTATTTGTTATATACGATATATTACTATGAATATTATTTAGTTGATATGTTTACTTTTTTTTTTTTTTAATCTTACCTGGATCACGGCTAGATACAACGCACACAAATCTAACCCAATTCCACCCCACAGCCTCGCAATGGCCCATAGCAAAGCCTAACAAGGGCCACTTATTCTGACAGAACGCACAAATATGGGGAGCAAGAACTTCCCCTAAGGGGAATCGAACCCTTGACCTTTCCAAGGAAGAGATCAAAGTCGTACCACTTGACCATTTGGGAAGTTGGTAGTTGATATGTTTACTTAATTGTATGACAAATTAATTTTACTAGCAATCAATAATAATGATTAACAAAACAAATAAATTATGTATTTAAAATCACTTATTCATTTAGGTAAACAAACACTTACAAAATCTATTACACCACCATAGTCATTTTTACAAAATATTATTCAAATACCACAATTATTATAATCTATTCTGACCATAATCTATTTTAAAAAAAAGTTATCAAAATCACCAAACATAAACTGTCCCATACTGGCTCCAAGAGACCGTCAACTCGCCACCAAGGCGACGTATTGAAGGGCATTTTTTAACATGGATCACTCCAAGCCCATGTTGTGTAGTCCACTTCTTGGGCGAAAACAAAGAAAAAGAAAAGAGGGTTATTATGAGTTTCATACATTATTCACATTTGTAGAACATGCAACCCCTACCGACCTTATGTTTTGAATTCCAAGTTAAAAAGACTAACAAAATAAAATTAGTTGAACCAAACAACACCCTCCTATTCAAAATATCAACACATTCTGCCTTTTGATTTTTATTTTCGTAAGTTTCGTGTGAAACTCATGTGGAATTCTTATCGAGTCAATCGAAATCAAAGATCAAAATATGTGATAATAATTTTAGTTATGAAAAAGATTATAAGCGTGACATTACACAAATAAAATTAGTTGAACCAAGCAACATCATCGTATTCCGACCTAACGGCGACCTCCAAAAAGTCGTTACTCAATAATTTGAGAAGTTATTCAATGAGCCCGTCACGCCATATTAATGTGATAACATAGTGTGACCTTTATAATAAAAAGGAGTAATGTGATGGATAGTTTTTTTTATAAAAAAAATTGATAACTACATGGCATGATTCCCTAGAAGTAGACGGGTATATGTGTGACTAAGATTGAGAGGTTACACCATATTATCATACTGATGTGGTGTGACGTACTCGCTAAATAATTTCTTCCAATAATTGGCACCTCAACAACCAAATTAATAGCCAGCGACCAGCTGTCCACGTTTTTGGAGGGGTCCACACCCCTATACATGCATTTCTATATATCTCCCCTTCCAACTCTCTTCTTAGAAATATCGGTTCTGTAATCTCTTTGGCCTTTTCCTATTCTCTCTCTCTCTAAATCAATTAATACACTCTCTTTCTCTCTCTAAATCTCTAAGCAATGGAGGCAGTAAGCATGTTGAGGGCTATGGCCATTCTCTTCGCTGTTGCAATGTTCTCTGCTTCTGTATCAGCCCAAGATTTCGGGGTTGCTCCGGCACCGACGCCAGATTTCGGGGTTGCTCCGGCACCGTTGCCGATGATCGGATCAGCCTACTCATTGCCGATCTCTGGAGCAATTATCTGCTCGTCGATGTTCTTATCTCTGCTCGCACTCCTGAAGTTTTAGATCTGTGCATGATTCATCCAGATGTCTATCTATATCTATAATTCTCTATATATATATATATACACACACAGTACACACATGTATTACCCTCTATAGATAGGTGGGGTGGATATTTCATGTTTGAGACTAGTGTAGGGGATTATATACGTTTAATGTTTCTATACTTATTTTTTTTAGGTTACATGGAATAAAAGTGATTATACGGATTATATTGGGAAAAATAGTCATTACAACATTTATTCAAGTACAAGTCTGACATATTTTAAGAAAATAAATGCATTTGCATAAACATTATACATACGTGTATTAGAAGACTATGGTATTACTGTTGTGGTGATAAACATAAAGTGGTATCAAAAGTAATTATTTTTTAATATTTATATTAACATGTTTATTTTTTAGATATAAAAAGGTACCAAAAAGAAAAAATACAAAAGAGATAGATGCATGTTCAGGTGTGAATTATTTAGAAGAAGATGAGTGAAAAGGGTTTTTTCATCAACCCCTATCTCTCATGTCTTTATGTGCTAAACACTATCTCCAACTTAAAACAAGAACAAATCAAACTTGTTTTTTTTTTTTTTAAACAAAAATAATTCAGGTGTGTTTATAAAAAGTTAAAAATGAAAAGAATAATACATCAGAATTGATGACAATGCATTCCATATATGTAATTCTAAACACACTAGTTTAAGGCCAAAGGGTACGGAGGTCGCCCAAAATATTTGTTTTGTTTTCCAAATATCCTTTTGACATTAAGGCTGTTTGTTTCTCTACACGTCACTAAAAATGCAGACTAGTAATGCTATGTTTCTCAAATATTTTTTTTTTTTTTTTAATTTTAATTTTAAATGATATAGTAATGATGTGACAGTAGAGTCACTTTTAATAATGGTGGGACACTTTCAATAATGTGGCGACCACTTAAACATCATACAATCAAAATCCAGCACGCGGATCTATTGCCACATCATTTGGGATGAGAATTTGGAAAAAAAATTTGGGAAGGCATAACATTACTCTGTTACAAAATGATTTTACTGAGTAAGTGCTAGTGTCACACCCCAGAACGGCAAAAATAGAGAAAATTTAGGCAGCGACTGGTGAAGTCACATGATTGTCCACACCACGCAGTACTAAGCAACATAAAAGAATAAAAGTTCACAGGAATATAATCTAGGTTCTGGTTAAAACATAATTTAATGTCAATAGAAAGTTACTAACTATTACACATCAGAGTCTCGAATCAAATAAAACATGATACCATTGTCGAGGCAACATATGCCTGATTAAAAAAGGTCGGAAAACAGTAAGGTACATAAACTATAATCTAGTCTAATTTTCAATTGGCGTAGAGGTAGTCTTCGGCGTAATAATCCTCTTCTGTCTGTCCTCCGTCGGGATAGTCCTCCACAGGAACATCGTTACCGGCATAGTAGTTCTCGCATGCAGATCCTTCACTTGTATAGTCATAACTAGGGTGCGCTGAAACATAGAAATATCAAGCGGCATAAACGTCGTCAGCTTAATAAAAGCTGAGTGAATTAGATACTAACTGGGTATCAACTATTGAAGTTATTACAAGTTTTAAACGATAAACAATTAGATTTAGTGAGGGTAACTCCTTTAATCAAACCGATGATCCGATAACTAAGGTCTTACTAAATTAAGACTGACAACATGTTCTAAATAAAATAACAGACTCAACAGTAGTTCATTCTAAAGATACACTATTGCTTCGTCCATCGCTTTTAAGAACATATACACAGTCCACCGTATGTCATGGATACCACATCAGTCCATCCCTAGCTTTTAAGAACATATGCCCAGTTCACTGCACTACAGGGATATAACGCTTTAAGCAATAGTGCATCATTCTATGCCACGACTTAGCAACGTCTACTAGTGATCACGGTCCACCGCATGTCATAGACACCTTCGTCTGTCTACCGCTTTAATTTTAAGAACATATGAATAGATCATCCAGCTATCTTAGGGCTACTGGTCCGGTTCACTACATATCATAGACACTTTCGTCTGTCTACCACTTTTAAGAACATGTGATCGACCAAGGCCTGCCAACGCAAGATTCCCGAATCTTAACAAACCTACTTAAGTTTAGCTCTAACATCGATACATAACAATCCCATGTGGCCTTACTACATTGAATGAAATAAACGATAACTCCAATGGATTCATAACGATACGTTATCTAATGTCACAACCATTATCCGTTAAACTTATCGTCACTATGATCCTACATCGCATTATCTCATTATCACGTCTATATTACAATAGTCTGGCATGTAGTGAATATTGAACAGTAAATAAATAACTAAACAGTTATTATATAAACTAAACAGTTATTTTATAAACCAAACAGGAATATCAACATTCTGCAACTGCCAATCAATTGGGACAGAGGTCCAATCGATTGGTATAAAAGCAGTAACAATCGATTGGGAAAGAGTTTAATCGATTGGATCACAATCCATGCCAATCGATTGTTAACTTTGGCAATCGATTGGGATATCTACAATGGCAATCGATTGTATAAAATGGCAATCGATTGGGTTATGAAAGATGGCAATCGATTGGGGAAAGTCCCAATCGATTGGGATTTTTTCTTCTTTACAGTAAAGATAGTCCAACATATATAAAATGAGAAATGCATGATCCATGCTCCATAGCTCCATCTAAACAAGTCCTAACATCAATAAAATACTACCAAGTGAGTCTAAAACTCACCTTAGCTGACTAGGGGGTATTGGGGTGGTGTATTTGAAGCTTGAGCTTCAATGATAGCTCTTCTCTCTCTCATCTGTCTTCTCTGTCTGCCTATTTCTTCTTTTTTCTCTATCTTTTTTCTTTCTCTCCTTCTGGTCTCCTTCTCTCTCTAACTCAGTCCATCTGTGAGTGTATGAGTGTATAGATGTGTATATGTGTGTATATATATGAGTGTATATATATGCATAAACACACACAAATACTCACTGTCACGCCCCGACGTAGCATAAATATGGAAAGCGTTTAATTTCCTTTATGGACCCGTAGGTCGCGACAGTTTGAAGGATCGATTCCGTCCCAAAACGTCGAACAACATAAAACCATTAATCAGAGTAGGGTAATCAGGGCTCATAAAAATTTTTCTAACTTATTACATCCTATGGTACGGGGTTTACTAAGGCACAGACCGCCTTGAAAATAAAACAATACTTAAAGTCTATTACAGTCATCCTTATTACAAAACCAAAACATATCTTAAAGCACATAAACATAAAACATATAAAAGTAACATCTCTTCTCAGCAACTGATCTCAATTAGCATAATCATACGGTTCATCTTGATTATTACCTGCAAAGCCTGGACACGAATGTCCAGGACGCATCAACGCCGTCAGCTTCAAGAAGCTGGTGAGTATTAAAAACAATACTTTGAATGTAAAAACATACTCATTTACCTTTTTCCCATTTCCATTTAAATACCACAAGTTTATATTTATGATAAAGAGCTCGTTTTAGAAAACAACCACAACATTATTTAAAAGATAATTTCACACATATGTGACCGTGTATGAGAACAATGCACCATCTCATCTATCCGACTCTTTTCTCTCGACAACACCCAACAACCCTCTATCCTACTCCTGGTATCTTTGAAATACTAAGATAGCCACACTTTAGCAACGGGGCGCCAGGGAGTGTCCAGTTTGCCTCACACTTTGGTCCGGGGTACCAGGGAGTGTCCAATGCCTCACACTTTGAATACCCTAACCGCCATGCAAATACCGGGGCAACCCCCTCACAAGTATCCAGACTCGAGTTATCAGGGAGTGTCCATAGGCCACACTTTAGCACTTCCATGGGTGCCAGTGAGTGTCCAAGTTCGGCTTCACACACTTTAACGCTTCCATGGGCGTCAGGGAGTGTCCATATTTGCCACCTTCGCATTTCAAAGACACCCTCTTCCGCATTTTCAACTACAACCACAACCACAACCACAATCACAACCACAACCACAACCACAACTCAAACCCATACTCTTTCCACACAATCATTACTCTTTTCCACCCTACCATTACTCTTTTACACACTACCAACACTCACCATGCATGTACAACTGACTCCATAGGAATGTCATCAAACTTTAAACATAAAGGAATTCACAGAATTAAAGAAATAATACGCGTACGGGGATTGAAAATTCGTAATTCATTGCCTTAATCATTTTAAACATAACTAATAGCATTCTAAAAACTGCTACTGAAATCCTCGTTTTCTGTCCAAACGGTGCAGAATCTGAGAAAATTGCATTAGACGAAAAGTGTGCAGAATCGAGTTTTTCTTGGGACAACGCGGGCAGAACCTTAAATTTCATTCGTTTTCCTAACAAAATTCTGAAAACAAAATTCTGCTACTGTTAAAATTAAAAGAGAAAATATTAGATTGAATTTCTAATATACTTTTTCTGCTACTGTAATCCTCATTTTCTGCCCAAACGGTGCAAAATCTGAGAAAATTGCATTAGACGAAAAGTGTGCAGAATCGAGTTTTGCTTGGGACAACGCGAGCAGAACCTTAAATTTCATTCGTTTTTCTAACAAAAATCTGAAAACAAAATTCTGCTACTGTTAAAATTAACTACCTAAATCAGTAAATAAGGAATGAGTTACATTTTGAGTGAGTTAGTAATACTCACCGTGATGTAGATTGAAGAAGTTGTTGAGAAAGAAATACAAGAATTAAGAATCTCCAATTTCAAGCTTGGCTATGGAGGATTGAGCTCTTCAAATTCTGAAATTATTATCTCTCTATGTGACTCTCTCAAGCTCTCTATGTTAGGAGTGTAGAATGTGTAGTGTGGTTGGGTGTATAAATACTCAAACTCCCACTTAGAAAACATTTGCCTAACATCCCACTCATTCTCCATTAATCTCCACTAATTACAAAGAAAGTGCAGCAATGATGTGTAAATATACACTTGCAATTCATAATGCTCCATTGATAATTGAAAGGGTAGGTGGAGTTGGTGTGGGTCAAGGTGTGTTTGGGAATCAAGCTTATGGCATTAGGACAACACACATACTACAAGCATTTGCCAAACAAGGCCTAAGGGAAAACTTTAGCAATAATAATTGGGTATAAAGAAATTTGTCCAATCAGTTACTCCCAAAATTCTGTGGAAGTTTAACACTGCGCGGACAGTTTTAAACCTAAACTAGTATTTTCGTGACACGGTGTTTATCACAAAAATACAGAAAATTCATTTTAATGTTAGAAATAGTTTTCTGATTTTATAAAAATACAGTTTGAGTTTTAAAAGAAATAATTCCACCGTTTTGAAATACAGATTTGAAATTTAACACAGGTATTGCCAGTTTTTATGAAAATTGCATTTTGACCCCAAAAGTAATTTCAATATGAGATTAGTCAAGAAATAAATTTTTCACATAAGGATAAAAGCAGACAAAATATATATAATTTTAAATATGACAATGCAAGAAAAATGCAGGTTATTACACCCTTCCTCCCTTAAACAGGATTTCGTCCCCGAAATCAAGACTAACTAGTCATGAAATAACTCCGGGTACTTCTTCCTCATATCAGCTTCAACTTCCCACGAGGCTTCATTCTCGTCATGGTGATTCCACTGAACCTTCACCAACGGGATCTCCTTATTTCTTAACTTCTTGATACTCTGATCCAGAATCTTCACAGGTCTCTCCTTGTAAGAAACGTTATGACTCGTCTCAATGTCGTCATAACTAACCACGTGCGAGGGATCTCGTATGTATTTCCTCAACATACTCACGTGAAACACGTTGTGAACCCCAGATATCTTCGGTGGTAGTGCCAGTCGATAAGCTACTAACCCGATACGTTCCAAAATCTCAAACGGTCCAATGAAACGCGGAGCTAACTTCCCTCTCTTGAGACCAAAGCGTACTACTCCTCGTGTTGGTGAAACCTTAAGAAGTACGTGATCTCCCACACTAAACTCCAGATCTTTTCGGCGTCGATCAGCATAACTCTTATACCGGCTCTGAGCGGTTCTCATCCTTTCCTTGACCAAGGAAATCTTCTCGTTGGTTTCTCTAACCAAATCTGGTCCCAACAATTCTGTGTCCCCAACCTCTGCCCACACAATGGAGAACGACATGGTCGTCCGTACAGTGCTTCGAACGGATCCATACCGATACTCGTATGATAACTATTGTTATAGGCAAATTCAACCAACGGCAAGTGTGTCTCCCAAGATTCTTCAAAATCGATCACACAAGCCCTAAGCATATCCTCCATGATCTGATTAACACGCTCAGTTTGCCCATCTGTCTGAGGGTGAAAAGCAGTACTCATCTTGAGTGAAGTTCCCATAGCTTCTTGCAGACTTTCCCAAAATCCAGAAGTAAAACGTGCGTCACGGTCTGACACAATCGTCACAGGTGCACCGTGAAGTCGCACAACTTGTTGTATGTACATTCGGCTCATCTTTTCCACCGGATATGTCATACTATAAGCGATAAAATGAGCTGACTTCGTCAATCGATCCACAATTACCCAAATAGCGTCATAATTCTGCTGCGACCGGGGCAATCCTACTACAAAATCCATCGTAATGTGCTCCCACTTCCAACCAGGAATAGGTAGCGGTTGCAACAATCCTGACGGTCTCTGATGTTCGGCCTTGACTTGCTGACACGTCAAACACTTGGATACAAACTCGGCCACATCCTTCTTCATGCCTTCCCACCAGAAATTCCTCTTCAAATCTTTATACATCTTCGTTCCTCCCGGGTGAACTGTATACCTTGATTTATGTGCTTCTTCCAGGATATCCTTCCTTAACTCTCCATCACCGGGCACGCACAATCTATTCCTGCACCGATACCCTCCATCGATTCCCACCTTCCATTCTGTCGGGTCCTTCTCTGACATCTTCTTGAACCATGATTGAAACTTCTCATCTTCTTTCTGAGCTCCAATAATGCGGTCAATGAGAACAGGCTGTAGGATAAGACATCCGAAAAGTTGTCCTTCTCCTCTTTCAGCACTCTGTACATCAAACTTTGCCAACGTCTCCAATGCTCGCCATTCTCTAACCATTAAGGAGGCGATCGTCTCACGAGTCTGCCGACTCAAAGCATCAGCGACCACATTAGCTTTACCAGGGTGGTATTCCAACGTGAAGTCGTAATCTTTGATCAACTCCATCCATCTGCGCTGCCTCATGTTCAACTCTTTCTGTGTGAACAAATACTTCAGACTCTTGTGATCGGAGAACAAATCAAACTTCTCACCGTAGAGATAATGTCTCCAAATCTTGAGTGCAAATACCACTGCTGCCAACTCCAAATCATGAATAGGGTAGTTCAACTCATTCGGCTTCAACTGCCTTGATCCATAGGCTATAACTCTGCCATCTTGCATAAGTACACACCCTAATCCTTGATATGATGCGTCACTAAAGATAGTGAACTTCTCATCAGGCTTGGGTATTGCTAGTACTGGTGCGGTAGTGAGTCTCTCCTTCAACTCTAGAAAGACTCGCTCATGCTTCTCTGTCCACTCGAACTTCAAATTCTTCTTCGTCAATCTAGTCAATGGTGCTGCTATTTTAGAGAATCCCTCAACAAATCTCCTGTAGTAGCCTGCGAGTCCAAGAAAACTCCGAACTTCTGTAGGGTTGCTTGGCCTAACCCAGTTGGATACAGCATCGGTCTTGGACGAATCCACAGAAATTCCTTGAGATGACACCTTGTGTCCCAAAAATTTTACTTCTTGTAACCAGAATTCACACTTACTGAACTTGGCATACAAGTGGTGGTCCTTAAGCGTCTGCATCACAATACGTAGATGTTGCTCGTGTTCTTCTCCTGACTTAGAATAGATCAAAATATCATCAATAAAGACGATGACAAACTGATCTAAATAAGGCTTGAACACTCTGTTCATCAGATCCATAAACACTGCCGGGGCGTTCGTCAATCCAAACGGCATCACCAGAAATTCATAATGACCATATCGGGTTCTGAAAGCAGTCTTAGGTATGTCTTCCTTCCGTACCCTCAACTGATGATATCCCGACCTAAGGTCTATCTTGGAAAATATCGTAGCTCCTTGTAGTTGATCAAATAAATCGTCGATCCGAGGCAAAGGATACTTGTTCTTGATTGTCACTCGATTCAATTCTCTGTAGTCGATACACAGCCTGAGCGTCCCGTCCTTCTTCTTCACAAATAACACCGGTGCTCCCCAAGGCGATGTACTTGGACGTACAAAACCTAGGTTCTCGAGCTCTTGAACTTGTCCCTTCAATTCTAGTAGTTCTGTGGGGGCCATTCTGTAGGGAACCTTGGTAATCGGTACGGTACCCGGTATAAGCTCAATACAGAACTCTATACTTCTCTCGGGCGGTAATCCAGAAATGTCTTGAAATACTTCTTCGAAGTCCTTGACTACAGGTATAGATGATGCTGTCACCTCTGTACTGACGACTTCAATGTTGGCTAAACATCTGGTGAGGAACATATCTCCCGAAGTGTTACATTGAAAATCAAAGGGTTGATTCTCATTGTCGGGGAATGTAATTCTCTTCCTCGCACAATCCAACTTCACTTGATTCTGAGACAGCCAATCCATTCCTAGGATTATGTCGAACTCCTTCATTGATAGGATAATCAATCTCATTGCATTGGACAACTACGAACATGCGGTCCATCTGTCTTAACCACTGTTCCGCTTTCCAGGGTTCCGTGGTACCCGCAAACTGCTCGGGTCTGAGCGCACGGAATCTCTCTAGCAGCTTATCTCCAGTCTGGCGGTCTCGTTGGTTTTCATTCGCATTACTAACCCTTTCGAGACGTCTGATAAAAGCTTCAAATATTCCCGTGGGATCGGCAGCCTCGGGCGCTCCTTCAATCAAATTTCTGTTCCTTCTTGGTCTTCCAGCCATTTTATGCGTGATAGGGGTAGTAGAATGAGAAACATGCATGCAACAGTACTATGACGAAAATTTTCAAAGTAGTATATATATCACTATATCACATACTCGTATTATCACATAAGCATACAATAAAATATATATTAAGTACATATAATACTCGTATTCGAACTAGGGCTGTCTAATAGCAAAGAGGTCGTATTCTTATCCTCTAGACTCTGGGTTGTGGGCCATACTGACTGTTCCGAGATTTGACTCAGGAAGTTGGTCAGTGCCTAAGCTATTAATGAGGGCTATGGTATGCTTTAACTCCTTAGAAACTCGGCTACTATATGTCTGTAGGGGCATCATAAGTTATGGTTATCTCGGCTAATCCTAAATGGATATGTCTGAAGGTATATGGAAATTGCTATCATTCTTGTCGATGTGACAAGACAAACGGGTAATCATTTCTATGATAAAACCAACTTAGAATTTTAGTTTCTGAACTAAGGGTAATCCGTACTAAACTAACACTAGAACTTGGTTGTATAGCTTAGTAAAACTTAAAGGTAACCTGTGTCACTAATCTGTGGCGTGAAAAACTGAGCCTGGTTAATCTAGAAAACCTATGGCTCTGATACCACCAAATCCTGTCACGCCCCGACGTAGCATAAATATGGAAAGCGTTTAATTTCCTTTATGGACCCGTAGGTCGCGACAGTTTGAAGGATCGATTCCGTCCCAAAACGTCGAACAACATAAAACCATTAATCAGAGTAGGGTAATCAGGGCTCATAAAAATTTTTCTAACTTATTACATCCTATGGTACGGGGTTTACTAAGGCACAGACCGCCTTGAAAATAAAACAATACTTAAAGTCTATTACAGTCATCCTTATTACAAAACCAAAACATATCTTAAAGCACATAAACATAAAACATATAAAAGTAACATCTCTTCTCAGCAACTGATCTCAATTAGCATAATCATACGGTTCATCTTGATTATTACCTGCAAAGCCTGGACACGAATGTCCAGGACGCATCAACGCCGTCAGCTTCAAGAAGCTGGTGAGTATTAAAAACAATACTTTGAATGTAAAAACATACTCATTTACCTTTTTCCCATTTCCATTTAAATACCACAAGTTTATATTTATGATAAAGAGCTCGTTTTAGAAAACAACCACAACATTATTTAAAAGATAATTTCACACATATGTGACCGTGTATGAGAACAATGCACCATCTCATCTATCCGACTCTTTTCTCTCGACAACACCCAACAACCCTCTATCCTACTCCTGGTATCTTTGAAATACTAAGATAGCCACACTTTAGCAACGGGGCGCCAGGGAGTGTCCAGTTTGCCTCACACTTTGGTCCGGGGTACCAGGGAGTGTCCAATGCCTCACACTTTGAATACCCTAACCGCCATGCAAATACCGGGGCAACCCCCTCACAAGTATCCAGACTCGAGTTATCAGGGAGTGTCCATAGGCCACACTTTAGCACTTCCATGGGTGCCAGTGAGTGTCCAAGTTCGGCTTCACACACTTTAACGCTTCCATGGGCGTCAGGGAGTGTCCATATTTGCCACCTTCGCATTTCAAAGACACCCTCTTCCGCATTTTCAACTACAACCACAACCACAACCACAATCACAACCACAACCACAACCACAACTCAAACCCATACTCTTTCCACACAATCATTACTCTTTTCCACCCTACCATTACTCTTTTACACACTACCAACACTCACCATGCATGTACAACTGACTCCATAGGAATGTCATCAAACTTTAAACATAAAGGAATTCACAGAATTAAAGAAATAATACGCGTACGGGGATTGAAAATTCGTAATTCATTGCCTTAATCATTTTAAACATAACTAATAGCATTCTAAAAACTGCTACTGAAATCCTCGTTTTCTGTCCAAACGGTGCAGAATCTGAGAAAATTGCATTAGACGAAAAGTGTGCAGAATCGAGTTTTTCTTGGGACAACGCGGGCAGAACCTTAAATTTCATTCGTTTTCCTAATAAAAATCTGAAAACAAAATTCTGCTACTGTTAAAATTAAAAGAGAAAATATTAGATTGAATTTCTAATATACTTTTTCTGCTACTGTAATCCTCATTTTCTGCCCAAACGGTGCAAAATCTGAGAAAATTGCATTAGACGAAAAGTGTGCAGAATCGAGTTTTGCTTGGGACAACGCGGGCAGAACCTTAAATTTCATTCGTTTTTCTAACAAAAATCTGAAAACAAAATTCTGCTACTGTTAAAATTAACTACCTAAATCAGTAAATAAGGAATGAGTTACATTTTGAGTGAGTTAGTAATACTCACCGTGATGTAGATTGAAGAAGTTGTTGAGAAAGAAATACAAGAATTAAGAATCTCCAATTTCAAGCTTGGCTATGGAGGATTGAGCTCTTCAAATTCTGAAATTATTATCTCTCTATGTGACTCTCTCAAGCTCTCTATGTTAGGAGTGTAGAATGTGTAGTGTGGTTGGGTGTATAAATACTCAAACTCCCACTTAGAAAACATTTGCCTAACATCCCACTCATTCTCCATTAATCTCCACTAATTACAAAGAAAGTGCAGCAATGATGTGTAAATATACACTTGCAATTCATAATGCTCCATTGATAATTGAAAGGGTAGGTGGAGTTGGTGTGGGTCAAGGTGTGTTTGGGAATCAAGCTTATGGCATTAGGACAACACACATACTACAAGCATTTGCCAAACAAGGCCTAAGGGAAAACTTTAGCAATAATAATTGGGTATAAAGAAATTTGTCCAATCAGTTACTCCCAAAATTCCGTGGAAGTTTAACACTGCGCGGACAGTTTTAAACCTAAACTAGTATTTTCGTGACACGGTGTTTATCACAAAAATACAGAAAATTCATTTTAATGTTAGAAATAGTTTTCTGATTTTATAAAAATACAGTTTGAGTTTTAAAAGAAATAATCCCACCGTTTTGAAATACAGATTTGAAATTTAACACAGGTATTGCCAGTTTTTATGAAAATTGTATTTTGACCCCAAAAGTAATTTCAATATGAGATTAGTCAAGAAATAAATTTTTCACATAAGGATAAAAGCAGACAAAATATATATAATTTTAAATATGACAATGCAAGAAAAATGCAGGTTATTACACTCACTCTCTATAACTGGTTTCTGGAACCAGAAATAGGCCCAAAATGATCACATATATATAGGCAAATATATGTTCACGTGGCCAAACCCCCAGCCAAAGCATGAGAATCTGTCCAGTTGTTTCCAATCGATTGGTAGGAATGGCAATCAATTGGTATTAGGTATTAAATGCTCCAATCGATTGGTATAAAAGCAGTAACAATCGATTGGAAAAAAGTTCAATCGATTGGATCACAATCCATGCCAATCGATTGCTAACTTTGACAATCGATTGGGATATCTACAATGGCAATCGATTGGGTTATGAAAGATGGCAATTGTCGATTGGGATTTTGTCTTCTTTACAGTGAAGACAGTCTAACATATACAAAATGAGAAATACATGATCTATGCTCCATAGCTCCATATAAACAAGCCCTAACATCAATAAAATGCTACCAAGTGAGTTTAAACCTCAGCTTAGCTGACTAGGGGGTGATTGTGTGGTGTATTTGGGCTTCAATGGTGGCTCTTCTCTCTTTCCTCTGTCTGCCCCTCTCTTCTTTCTTCTATTTCTTTCCTCTTTCTCTCCTTCTGGTCTCATTCTCTCTCTGTCTCAGTCCATCTGTGAGTGTGAGAGTGTATAGATGTGTATATGTGTATATATATGAGTGTATATATATATGCAAAAACACACACAAACACACACACACTCTCTCTCTAAAACTGGTTCAGGAACTAGAAATACGCCCAAAATGATCACATATATATAGGCAAATATGTGTTCATGTGGCCAAACCCCAGCCAAAGCATGAGAATTTGTCCAGCTGCTGCCAACCGATTGGCAGGAATGGCAATCAATTGGTGTTAGGTATTAAATGTTCCAATCGATTGGTATAAGTGGCAATCGATTGATATCTAAGATAAGGCAATCGGTTAGTAAACTTGCTAATCGATTAGTGTCCAGATTATACCGAAGGTAAAGTAAAACTTATACAAGTATTAAAAGAAGCACACAAGATATTATTCATATAATATATTATAGAAATACAGGGCATTACATCATCCACCACTTATTAAATATTTCGTCCTCGAAATTCGAAGTAAGTAGGGTTAAAACAAAAATGGAAACTTCTCTCGCATCTCTAACTCTAATTCCCATGAAGCTTCTCCTTCGTCGTGGTACTTCCACTGAATCTTCACCAGCAGAATCTCTTTGTTTCTGAGCTTCTTCACTCCTCGGTCTAGAATATGCACTAGTCCTTCGTTGTACGTCACGTTCTCGTTCACCTCGATATCTTCAAAACTGATCTCGTGTGCTGGGTTGTGGGCACACTTCCTCAACATGCTAGTGTGAAAAATATTGTGCACTCCTGACAACTTTGGTGGCAATGCAAGTCTACATGCTACTTTTCCATCACGTTCTAGGATCTCGAATGGTCTGATGAATCGTGGCGACAGCTTGCCTCTCTTCTGTCCAAATCTGACGATACCTTAAACTGGCGAAACTTTGAGTAGTGCATGATCTCCAACTGCAAACTCTAGATCTTTCCGTCTCTTGTCAACACAACTCTTGTATCTGGATTGCGCTGTCTTCATCTTCTCTTGTACAATTTGGATCTTCTTGCTAGTTTATCGAATCATCTCAGGCCCAAAGCAGTTGAGTATCTCCGACTTCGGCCCAACATAGCGACAATCGATAAGGTCTTCCACATAAAGCTTCGAACAGTGCCTTCCCTATGCTTGTGTGGTAGCTGTTGTTGTAGGCAAACTCGATCAAAGGTAGATGCGCCTCCCATGGATTATCGAATTCGATGACACAAGCTCGTAGCGTATCCTCCATCACTTGATTGACTCGTTTTGTCTGACCGTCTATCTATGGATGAAAGGATGAACTCAAGTTCAATGAAGTTCCCATTGCAGTCTGTAGGCTCTTCCAGAATTTTGCGGTGAAGCGTAAATCTCAATCTGAAACTGTTGAGACAGGTACACCGTGCAGTCGTACAACTTACTGTAGATACATCCGACTCAATCGTTCTACTAGGTACGTCATGTTATAAGTGATAAAATGCGCTGACTTGGTGAGTCGATCCACTATTACCCAAATAGCATCATGATTTTGCTGTGACTTTGGCAAACCAAACACGAAATCCATGGTGATGTGTTCCCATTTTCATTGGGGAATCGATAGCGGTTGTAGCAGTCCTGGTGGTTTTCGATGTTCTACCTTCACTTTCTTGCAAACAAGACATTGTGATACGTACTCGGCTACTTCATGCTTCATTCTTTCCCACCAGAAGTTCCTTTTTAAGTCCTTATACATCTTGTTTCCTTCGAGGTGGATAGTCATTCTTGACTTGTGTGCTTCGTCAAAATATCCTTCCTAAGACTATCGTCATTTGGTACACAGAGTCTACCTTTGCATCTTAATGCTCCGTCCGTACTAATACTCTAGATTTCTGGTTCTTTTGCGAACATCTGAGCAAACCACAGTTTCAAATCCTCATTTGAATGTTGAGCTTCCATGATATGGCTGATTAGAGTAGGTTACACAAGAAGACATCCAAAGTGTTGTCCTTCTCTTGATTCCACTGGTTGGAGGTCGAATTTGGCTAACGTCTCTAAGGCTCGCCATTCTCTAATCAAAATCGAAGCAATCAAAATGCGGGGTCTTCCGCTCAATACGTCAGCTACAACATTTTCTTTACCCGGATGGTATTGCAAAGAGAAATCATAGTCCTTGAGTAGTTCCATCCATCTTCGTTGTCGCATGTTCAACTCCTTCTGAGAGAACAGGTACCGTAAACTCTTGTGATCCGAGAACAAGTTAAACTTTTCTTTATACAAGTAGTGTCTCCAAATCTTCAGGGCAAATACGATTGTAGCTAGTTCCAAGTCATGCGTCGGATAATTCTTCTCATGTGGCTTCAATTATCTCGATCCGTATGCAATCACATTTCCATTTTGTATTAGCACACAACCAAGTACTTGGTGCGATGTGTCACTGTAGATTATGAATCATTCACCACTCTTGGGTATCATAAGTATAGGTGCTGAGGTTAGTCTCTCGTTTAATTCTCAAAATGCGTCCTCATGTTTATCAGTGCATTCATACTTCATCTCTTTCCTTGTCAGGCTGGTCAACGGTCGTACGATCTTGGAGAATTCTTCCACGAATCTCCGATAATATCCAGCCAATCCAAGAAAACTCCTAACTACGGCCGCGTTGGTCGGTCTATTCTAGCTCAAGACTACATCAATCTTAGATGAGTCTCTAGAAATTCTATCCTGTGATATCACATGTCCCAAGAATTTGACTTCCTAAAGCCAGAATTCACACTTGTTGAATTTTACATGCAGACTATTGTCTTTGAGAGTCTGTAGGGCAATCTATAGATTCTTCTTATCTTCTTCCATTTTTTAGTAAATCCGAATATCGTCGATGAATACTATAATGAACTGATCCAGATATGGTCTGAGTACTCTATTCATCAAGTCCATGAATACTGTCCGGGCATTGGTCAATCCAAAAGACATCACTAGAAACTCGTAGTGCCCATACCTTATCCTAAAGGCAGTCTTCGGTATATCTTTCGGTCAATCTAGTCACTGATGATAACCTGAACGTAAATCAATCTTCCAGAATATCCTTGATCCTTGTAATTGATTGAACAGGTTGTCTATCTATTCTTGATCGTAACCTTATTCAGCTCCCTGTAGTCGATACAAAGTCATAGCTCTCCATCCTTCTTCTTCACAAACAAAACTGGTGCTCCCCAAGGTGACGTACTCGGGCGAACGAAAGCTAAGTCTTCAAGTTCCTGAACTTGTTTCTTCAGCTCTAGCATCTCGGTTGGTGCCATCCGGTATGGGGTTTTGGAAATCAGCAACGTTCCGGGTGCTAGCTCAATGCAAAAGTCTATCTCTCTCTTTGGTGGATATCCTGAGATATTTCAAAATACATCTTCAAAGTCTTGGATAACGGGGATCTGGTTGATAGTAAGCTCCGTGCTTGAACTCTCTATCGTGGCTAAGCAGCTCGTAAGAAACATATCGCTCAATGGTTCGCATTGAAATCTGATTTGCAGACAACCAGGTATCGCAAAGACAATGGTTCGACTAACACAATCTAGATTGGCACCATACTTAGTGAGCCAATCCATTCCTAGGATCACGTCGAACTCAGACATTGATAAGACTATAAGTCTGCCGGGAGATTTCTATCCTCTAGTGTAAAGGGACAATCCTTGCACACCTTACTTAACTTAACAGTTACTCCCAAAGGCGAAACAACATTAAGGGTCAGTTCAAGTGTTAAGGGTACCAAACCCAAGTCACGCACAATCTTAATAGCTATGAAAGAACGGGCAGCACCGGTATCAAACAAGGCTTTAACTTGACTGCAAAATAAAATGAGTGTACCTTCCAAGTCCTGTTGTTCCTCAGCATTGTATCCTGCATTGTCAGGGATGATGGCATTCACACTAATCTGTCCTTGTTGTCCCTAAGCAGGCGCTCCATAGTAGCCTCCATGAGGTGCTCGACGATCCTTGCTTATGTGACTAGGCTTGTTACAATTGCGGCAGAAGAGGTCATTACGACGGTTGGTTTTGGAGGCAGTGCAATACCTTAAAATGTGTCCGGGCACCCCACAGTTGAAACATCCATCAGTGTTCTGTCGCTGAGCGACGGGCTGTGCCTGAGGCGGTCCTCACTGTTGATTCTACTATCAAGGAAAGTTAGCTTGGGCCTTCCTTGTCCCCTCCCATGTACGCTTGTTACCCTGGTAGTTGTTAGTATGGGGTTTCCATCCCTGATTGTTCCTCGATGATTGCGCTGGAAAGTTCCTCAGTTGGAAGGTCCTGGGCGGAGGTCCATTCACTTGTGGTCCTTGCACAAGGTAAGCATCATTTTCCAAACTCGAAGTGAGACGGACAATCCCTTGGAACAATTGGCCCAGATGGCCTATCATCATGTGTCAGAGGTGTGGGTTGAGTCCTTGGTGAATCCGTTTGACCTTCTTGGCAGGGGTATCTATCATGTGTGGAGCGAAATGGGAAAGTCACTCAAATTGTGTGGTATACTCCCTGACCGTACAGGTCCCTTGAGTTAAACTTAGGAAATTCCTCTCTTGTTGGTCTCTTTTGTCCTCGGGGAATCACTTCTTGAGAAATCGAGTCTTGAATGCTTCCCAAGGCATTCTCCTTGCAGCATTGATTCCAATTGTGGCTCTCTCAACTTCCCACTAGTCAGAGGCAGAGTAAGTCAGTTAAAATGCAGCTAGACGTCTCTTGTCAAGATCGCTACACTCCAGGGCTTCAAAGATTAGCTCCAACTCTCGTATCCATTGCTCGGCTTTCCACAATTCTGCCATGTCATCGAACTTCTTGAGTTGTAGGCCACGAAATCGTTTTAATAGCTTATCGCCTGTCTGCCTCAGAGGAGCAATGTGGTTGTTCCAAAATCAAAACTCACGAAGGGCTCGGGAAAGAAGCCGAAGCAAGATCAGCAGCGAGGCGACCGGGATCAAGCCCCGATTAATAAAGCCAAGGCAGTTGTGTCGACATAAAACTTGATGATCAAGTGTCCAACCCCCAGGGTCCCGGAAGCTTACGTGGAGACCAAGCAAACGCTCAGAGCTGTTATGTTTACTCCCTGCACAGAGAGGTAGTTACAGAATGTTGAACATTCAGGAGATTGACCCGAGGGACATGAGGGATGGAGTAGGCCCAATAGAAGAGCTGGAGCAAGTGGTGCTAGACCCCATACTCCCCATCCAGTCCATCAGCATTGGCACTCTCTTAGAGCCAGGTCTCAGAGGGAAGTTGATCCAGTTCCTGCGAAAGAGCCAAGACGTCTTCTCCTGGTGCCATGAAGACATGCCTGGGATTGACCCCCGGGTCATGTCCCACCGTCTCAACATCGACCCGAACTCCTGACCGGTCAAGCAGAAGAGAAGGGGCATGGCCCCTAAAAGACAAGCAGCAGTACGTGAAGAAATTAAAAAGCTCCTGAAGGCGAAGTCCGTCCGAGAGGTCCACTATCTAGATTGGTTGGAAAATGTGGTACTAGTCAAGAAAAGTAACGGGAAGTGGAGAATGTGTGTGGACTTCACAGACCTGAACAAGACCTGCCCTAAGGATTGCTATCCGCTGCCTAGGATAGACTTCTTTGTGGACTCTACGGTCGGTCACTCACTTCTTTCGTTCATGGACGCCTACTCGGGGTACAACCAAATTAGCATGTATCCCGAGGACGAAGAAGAGACTTTCTTTATCACTGACCAAGGGACGTATTGCTACAAAGTAATGCCCTTCGGCTTAAAAAATGTTGGGGCATCTTATCAATGCCTGGTCAATTGCATGTTAAGAGATTTGATTGGGAAGTCAATGGATGTATACGTTGACGACCTCTTGGTCAAAAGACGAGTTGAGTCCGACCAACTCGAGCACCTGGCCAGGGCCTTCAGCATCTTAATAAAGTACCAGATGAGGTTGAACCTAGCTAAGTGCACGTTTAGAGTCTCGTCCGGGAAGTTCCTAGGACACTTAGTCAGCAGACGGGGAATTGAGGCAAACCCTAAAAAAATCCAGGCCATCATTAACATGCGGTCGCCCAGGTCGACCAAAGGAGTATAGATTCTAGCCTGACGGGTAGCCGCATTGAACAGGTTCATTTCCCGATCTACCGACCGGTGTCTCCCATTTTTCAAAATCCTCTGCGAAGCCTTTCAATAGTCAGACGAGTGCGAGAAGGCATTTCAAGAACTCCAGAAGTACCTGACATCGCCCCCTACTCTCAACACCCGTACCAAAGGAGGAGTTGTTCTTATACTTGGCGGTGTCACCATCAGCGGTAAGCTCGGCACCTATCCGAGAGGAGCACAGGATACAATTCCTGGTTTATTACACTAACCGAGCACTCTAAGGCGTGCAAAGCTGGTACTCCCACATCGAGAAGCTTGCCCTGATCACCTCTGCTTGGAGACTCGGCCCATACTTTTAGGCCCATGCAATTATGGTCCTTACAGATCAGCCTTTCCACTGGGTCCTGAGCAGGCCCGAGACATTTGGAAGGCTCGTTAAGTGGGCATTGGAGTTGGAAGAATTTGAAGTAGTCTATTGCCCTTGGACGATAATCAAGGGGCAGGCAGTGGTAGACTTTCTCGTGGAATTCACGTATCCAGAAGACATAGTCGAAGAGCTCGACCCACCTAAGCTGCTGCCGGGCCGACAGCCTGATACCCCGACCTGGGTACTTTATGTGGATGGGTCTTCCAATAAACAGGGTAGTGGGGCAGGGATCATCCTGACCACACCCGATGGAATCCAACTGGAGTATGCACTGAGGTTCGGATTCCAGGCCTCAAATAACAAGGCCGAGTATGAAGCTTTGTTAGTCGGGCTGCAGTTAGCCAACTCAATGGGCGCATAGCAAATCTAGTGGTACAATGATTCCCAACTCGTGGTCAATCAAGTCAATTAGGAGTACAAAGCTCGGGAAGACAACATGGTTGCCTACCTAGCCCTCATCCGCATAGTCTCAAAGAAGCTTAAGGGGTTCTACATCACACAGATCCCAAGGGAGGAGAATACGAGGGACGACCACTTAGGCTGCCTTGCTTCATCCTCTGAGTCAGACCTACCTGGGATAAGGATAGAATTCTGACCCAAGCCTAATATGGCCAACTCTGGGGGCATGGAGGTCGAGCTGATCGCTTTAAGGCCCAACTGGATGGTTCCAATCACGATGTTCCTCACAACTGGTAGCCTACTGGACGGAAAGGATAAAGCCCGACAGGTAAAATACCGGGCGGCCAGATATTACCTCATTGATGGCGTGCTCTGTAAAAGGGGGTTCTCCATCCCATATCTCTGATGCATTCACCCCGTCCAAGCTCAAGGAATCTTATATGAAATCCACGAGAGGGTATGTGGAAACCACGTTGGAGGTCGGGCACTTTCCCTCAAAGTTCTGCTACAAGGGTACTACTAGCCAACGATGGCCTGAGACTCTCGGGAGTATGTTAAAAAGTGTGACAAGTACCAGAGGCATGCCAAAATGATTAACCGCCCTGTGCAGTTCCAAACTCCATTCCTCAGCCCCTGGCTGTTTGCTCAGTGGGGCATTGACATAGTCGGACCTCTACCTACAGCAAGGGGGCAGATCAGATTTGCCATGATCGCTGTGGGCTACTTTATCAAGTGGACAGAGGCCGAGCCCTTGGCAACTATAACCGAAAAAAAGATGGAAGGTTTCATTGTGAAAAAATCCTCAGTAGGTTTGGCACCCCCCAGGTACTAGTCAGCGATAATGGCATTCAATTCGACACCCCAGTATTTAGGAAATTCTGCTCGGGCTACGGTATATCAAACCACTACTCTTCTCCCGAGAATCCCCAAGCCAATGGCCAAGCCGAGGTGACAAACCGAAAAATTCTGCAGTCCATTAAAATAAGACTTGAACAGGTCCAAGGGGCTTTGGGCTGATAAACTACCAATACTTTTGTGGGCTTACTGCACCACTCCCTGAGCGGCAACAAGAGAAACACCATTCTCACTTACCTATGGCTTTGAGACGGTGGTACTGACAAAGCTCGGATTACCAACTTACCGAGTAGCAAATTTCAACGAGCAAGGCAACGAGGAAGCTCTTAGGGGGGAGCTCAACTTAATAGAAGAAAAAAGGGACCAGCCATATCTGAATGTAGTAGCCTATAAGCAGCGGGTCTCTCGGTATTTCAACAGCAAAGTAAAGCACCGCAGCTTTTAGGTGGGAAACCTGGTCCTTAAAGCAGCAAACCAGTCTACCAAGGTCCCAAGTCACGGGAAGTTGGGTCCAAACTGGGAAGGACCCTACCGGGTCACCCGTCAACTACCCGAGAACCTACTGGTTATAGACTCTCAACGGGCAGGACCTATCTCACCCTTGGAAAGTGCAGTACCTTTGCAAGTACTTTCAATGATGAATGGATAAGAACAAATTAGCATTGGTTAGGAAATTTATAGCTCTTCCCGAGCAATTACTATAGTTTTTGAAAGAAGTCAAGATTTTGGTTTTGTCTTAAATAATGTTCCCTACCAGTATTCCATGAACAAAAGACCTCGGGATCATACCGAGGCACAAAAGACCTTGGGATCACACCCAAGGCACAAAAGACCTCGAAATCAAACCCGAGGCACATAAGACCTCGAGGTCGCATACCGGTTTCGCTTAGGTCCATAACCGACGAAGAGGGTAAATCCCCCTGGGTGGCTAGTGATGGCAAACCTCAAAAGACCCTGGAACTACCAATATTCTAGGTCGGTTACCTCTAGTTACTCCCTCTACGGACGCTTGCCTTAGCAAATAAAACAGGATATCACACCAGGCACTAATAGGGCTGGGAATTCCAAAACATTCCTAAGTACCTACAGTGCCCAGAGAAATCATCGGGACAGTAACAAGACCAAAATCCTACGCTATATCAGACGGGACCTTCAAGTTCCCTAGAAGACCAAGTGCCCTACACCGGTCACAGTCCTAAAGCTTTTGCTAAGGCAGAGTTTTGGCAAGACTAACAACCGGTCGAGCGCAGGCAATTAGAAAATGATAAAATAGGCAAATACAAAGATATAAACGGTTGGTGCAAAAGGCGGCCTCGGAAGGCCTTTTCATTAACATCAAACATATGTATAATGCCTAGGGGGCAGTTGTAGTAGCCTCCCAAAAAAAATGATACAAGTTCAGAAGCTAAGCGTCGTCCACGACGACCACCTCATCAGTCTCGCCAGTCTCCCCTCCCGGGGCAGCATCCCCACTCAAAGCAACATCCCTGGCCGGTTTGGCCTCAACGGTAGAACCTTCGACAGCAGAGGGCCCCACGTTCCAGTAATCCGAGTCCATCCCGTTGTAAGACATGATATCCCACTAGGGATGGTCTCGAGCCAACCTTCTTTTTAGGTCCTCAAAGCCCTGAAAGAAGCCTTCATCAAAAGCCTCCTCTGTAGACCCCGTGGCCGCTGCCTCGGACAGAGTATTTTCCCGAGCCTCCGCCGCCGCTAGATTTGCCAGGGCGGCCTCCAGTTCTGCCAAAACGGTCGCCAATTCTGCCTATGCATCACCCAGGTCCAAAGCCAAGCCCTTGACCTTGTCTTTCTCCACGGCCAGGGCAGTCTCCTTAGCCTCCAAGGCTGCTCGCTCCTTTGATAGGGCAGCTTCAGCAGTGGTGGCCATCCCGGCCAGGGAGGGCAGGAAGGACTCGGCTCCAGCAGCCATACAGTCGACCTGTGAAAAGCAAGCATAAACTAGTCGGTCAATGAAGCAACCAATCAATAAAGAATGAGGTGGTGGAATCACTTACAAAGTGGGAAAGGCTATATAGTCACCCCTGCAAAGCCTAGGGAGACATGTTGGCACACATCTCCACCTGGCTCGAAAAAAGGCCCAGCCTGACCCTCTCCCAAATTTCCACCGACTCTCCCAGCGGCGTCCCGAATGGTGGGTTCACCTCGGGAGCGGTGTCGTCCACTACCACCACTCGGGGGTCGACGACTCCCTGGGTTCCGGGCGATCTGCCATTCCATGCCTTGTACGCTGAGCGGGCGGCTGCAGCCTGTCTGGCCCTCAAAAACTCAGGATCTCTCCTGGGACCCATTTTTGTAAAATAGAGAAAAGAAGATAAGCGACCAAAAATGTAATGGAAAAATAACCAAAACAAATTAGCGCGGGCCGCAAGAGCTCACCGGGGATGATTGGATGAAAATTAAGGGCCTCAATGGGTTGATCTGGGTTGTAGGTTACCTTCCGATCTCCCCAGCAGGTCAGCACGTTCCAGACGTTTATAGGCAGGCTCGCTAAGTGCCTGATCCTGTTCTGGCACTCTTTGGGGATGCTCGGTGGATCAATTGACCCCACTGCAAAACAAAGCACAAAACAATTAGTCCCATAATTATAGTAAAAGCAAAGGAAAGCGAAAAAGAAATTACAGGATGGGCTTACTTCTCAACTCCCCCGCCCAGGAAGTCCTCAGTTGGATTCCTAGGGCTTCCTCATAGAGCCCTGAGGTGGACACTTGGAAGAACTTGTTCTTCCACCCCTTGTTGTTTCTCGGCCAGTTGATGATGATTTTTTCCCTACCGGGCTCCCAGAGAGGAGAATCCGACCTATCCGTGCACATGGAATGGTCGGTGGGTCCACAAGAACTCTTGGAGGGTGAGTTTGTACCTGAAGACTTGAGGCCACAAAGAGATGGACCCCATCAAGAACCTCCAACCATTCGGGGCTAACTGCCCAGGAGCAATCCCCAGGTAGATCAGAACATCCCGGGCGACCGGATGGAGGGGGATACGGAAGCCAGCCATATGGCATTCTCATAGGGAGTAACAAAACCCGGCTGGTAGAGGTGAGCCCCGCCGGCGTGTACGACCAATGAATAGTGGTCGAGAATGGCGTACCTTTCCCTAATTCGACTAAGGTCTTGGGTACGTAAGCTAGAAGGAATAAACTCACAGGCAAAGGCCACTTCGGGGACTACCCAGGACAGGGCGCTTCGACGCCCGAGCCCCGAGAGACGGAGGCTACTAGGGTGTCCTGACCCGCCTCATCGTCTGACACTCGGATGAGAATCCTACTTTCACTGTGCTAGTCAGACGGGGTCGTAGAAGGTGGGTCTACACTTGTGTCCGGCTAGTCTGCTGACCAGGAAGACGAATCAAAGCTAGAGTGGCACATCTCTAAAGCTCCTGTGATCGGATGAGGTAATAACTGGCGACCTAGGTAGGGGTCAGGGACTCCAAGTCTGAGATATGGAGGAGGTAAGGTTACGAGCCTAAAAGGCAAAGCATACAAGGTCTTCAAAGTAAGGTGCCACTCGATCAGAACTACCCTCGGACAACCCGATCGGTTCAGATGCCTTGTTGCGCTACTTGATTTGAAGAGGGAGATGAACCTAAGAAAGAAAAAGTCCCACTCCCTCGCAAGCCCTAACTAATTCCTAACTCTAGCCTAACTCGGTAATGAGAAGAAGAGAAAGAGAGGAAAGTGCAATGAATTACAAGACTGGGAAGGCGAAGACTTACAAGAATTAAGAGTAGAAAGAGCTTGGGAAGCTTGGTCGGGAGTTTTATTTTCTCTTAAACCGCTCGGTATTCTCTTCCTCTGAGCAGCAAGAATGGAAAAAATGCACAAGTGTCATTTATATATACAGCTTGAACGGTCTAGATCAAATCAGATCCAACGGCCAAGACATTTTCCCGCCTTAATCGTCTGACATCTGTCTCCTCGGGCACGTGAAGCGACGCCTCAAAAGGCGCGCGTATTAAATGCATGACATGATGGTTTGGTTACTATGCAACTATTCGGTTACACTCACACCGACGTCGTTGGATCCAGACCAGACCAGTTACTCCCTGAAATGTGGCAGCTACCGGCCCCAGGCTCCCGAGGATACCGTTCAGTCCAATCCCCAGCTAATCGAGGCGGTAAGCTCGGCTCCGAGTAATATCCCGAGAGGGTAGCCTGAGTGGCCTACCGGGTGGCACAGATTTTTCAAACCTCATCTGATAAAGCATCACATCAATTTTGAAAATGGGGGACAACTGATAGGTACGAAAATATCAGGTCAAAGTCAAACGGCTACTCGGGATGGCCCTACGCCCATCGTGGGGCCATCCCGAGTCGTCCAGCTAAGACTGCCCGGGATGGGGTCACAGCTCGGGAGTACGGTGCGGGTTCATCGACCAGTAGATGCAGCTCGGGTGCGTCTCATGACTTACTCCATAAGATTCCAAACTGTTTCATATCCCAGATAGAAGACTAAAGGGAAAGTGCAAGTTGTTTCCTAATCTACTTAGGAGTCCCCCATGATTTGTGTAAATCAATTGTAAATAGATTGAGCTTCCTAATCGGTTGGACTTACCTTGTACGAGTGGACTCTTGCATCTATAAAAGGGATCGCTCACCCCCATTGAAGGGGATCACATTCTTACTCCATATAATCGTTATTTCTATATAGTACACACACTCTGCCCGTCCGGTCTCCGATAGCTCCAAGCTTGTTGGTTCATCGAGGAACCCCATCGACATTCATATCATAGTGCAAGTGCTCTGACGCGCAACGTGGACGTAGGTCTCCTAGTTAACGGGGTCAAACCACATACAAACTTTTTTGTCTCTATCTTCTTGTTCCTACTTTCTAACCAGTTTTTGGCGTCATCATGTTACATACATATATAACATGTACATATATATATATAGGAAGAGGCTCTTAGGTGAACTGGGTATGTGCACTAACCCAGTGCACTGGGCTTTAAAGCCTAAAAAAAACGTAAATCAACGGGTTGGTTAGGCTTAAAAGCCTAGTGCACTAGGTCAGTACACTTAGTCAGTGCACTTAAAAGCCTCTCCCCATTATATGTATATATATTGGGAAAGTCTCTCCAGTGCACTAGGTAAGTGCACTGGGCGAGTGTACTCGACGTTTAAGTCTAAAAAAATGCGAGCCGCCCCGTTGATCGGCGGTTTTTTTAGGCTTAAAAAGCCCAGTGCGCATACCCAGTGCACTAGAGAGTTTGGCCATATACTCTCCAGTGCATTGGGCATTTAAAACTAAAAAATCCGCGGGTTAGTGGGACGGCAAGACGGGGCGTGGGTCAGCAGGGCGGCCTGTGATTTTTTTAGACTTAAAAGTCCAGTGCGTTCACACAGTGCACACTAGAATCAGACTCTCTCTCTCTCTCTCTATATATATATATATATAAACAGGGGTGGAGCTTAACGAGGACTAGGGGGACACAGCCCCTCCAAAATATTGCAAACATTTAAATTTTACCTATGAATTTATTACAAATGGTATATATTACACATTTTTTTATTATCAATTGCGTATGTACGTTTATAGCAAAGTTTTCAAATTAACATATACTAGAAGGTGCCACACACGTACATTTCGTGTGTGGAGGAAAATTGTTTAACCAGTGTGCTTTCTTCTTTTTATTTTTTTTAATATACAATTGCTCCGGCAGATTTTTTAGCCAACTGTTTAGCTGTTTATTTTTTTATAATTGGACATTTTAATACTCTTGTGATCATTTTTTAAGAATAAAATTAAACTGCATATGTTTAATTGTAATTATTGCTAATAAAAACAAAAATGTGGGAATCTTTCTCTTAGTATGTATTAATAGAATATATATATCGACCCATTCAAATTTATAACGTTTACAAAATGGACCATGCTAGTATTCATGTTGTAACACTAATTATAACCCAATACACCGTAAATCATTAGTCAAGACATGAATTCCAAGTAAGAGCAATTGAACTAATATTAGCTCAATTATAGTCTAATCACTAAAAATATTTGTTTCTAACACATTTTTTTTCTCACTTCTTATTTTACATCAATCCAATCTTTATAAATTATAATATGCGATGAAACTTTGGTATGAAAAAGTGATAATATGTACAATAGGCCAAAAAATTGCACACACACACATATACATATATATATATATATATATAAATGGTCTGAAAAACATTTTACCTAGGAGAGTGCTATCCCAAACCTCCATATGGGCCCTTTTACCCACGGACCAAGAGACGTATGTAAACTCGCCCCCCAAGCTAGGCAACAAGATGTTTTTGGATATGTTCTGATATGTCTATGTGGTACTTTTCAATTAATAGAAAGAACCTTTTGGGTGGGATTCGCACCCCCTATAAACATGGGGGCTCACTATTGAGTGTGGATCCTATTTCAAAAACTCTCTCATTGGTTTTAGGAGTTACCCAAAAAAATTCTCCAAAGCAACGTATTAAAGGGTTTTAGCAGGGAGCAGCTGGGAGCTCTCCAAGTTTTGTAGTCCACTTATTGGGTAAAAAGTAAAAACAAAGAAAAAGAAAAGAGGGTTATTACCAGTTTCATACATTCACATTTGTAGAACTTAGTTGATCCATTCAACCCCAAACCGACCTTGAAATCCAGCTTAGACTAAAAATTAGTTCAACCAACATCACCCACGTTTCCCAAGAGGGCCTAACGTCGACCAAAAGACTTTTCACCGTCTACCTCCGAAAAGTCGTTACACCACGTTATCATGTTGATGTGGCTCCCACAAAATTCTTGAAATTTTTTAATACCCGTATGCAATTTTAAAAATTAAAACCCTTGGCTCGAACAAATTTTTGAAAAACTTCGATATAGTTATTCAGCTTTTAAACAATCATTTCAAAATGTTTGAAAACTTCAATATGTATATAGTAATGATGTGCTTCCCAAATTTGATTGTCCATGTTTTGTCAGTTATACCATATGCAGTGACATGTGGTACTATTGATTACTTCATGTAAGCTATTTGGAAAACAATTAGGATTTAAATTTAGGAAACGTAGCATGATTCATATGTTTATGTAATTCTATAAATTTAAAGCATGGCCATTCCAAAAATTTTGAAAACTTTGATATGCAAATTGATTAAGCTTTACAAATTACAACAAGCAATAAATTCTTATTTTCGAAAAAAAAAAAATGTGATGTGCAGAATATCTTACCAAAAAAATGTTCAAATAAACCAAAAAAAATTTACCATTAAAAGTAGAGGAGACATGACTTGCCTAATTACTTGTCATGTCTACCGAAAAATAGTGGTCACATGATCCCCATATAATTGAGAAGTTAGTAACTAATCCCGTCACACCACATCGTTTTGTTTATGTGTTGTGACACCACAATCACATAAGATATGTGGCCACTAGGGGTACAAATAAATCTCACAACACTTACACTCACAATCTATCTCTCTCCTGGTTGGCACTGTGGGGTCCACTGAAATTATCCGGACCACACAGTACTACCCAAGAGAGAGAGACGATGAGTGTAAGTGTTTGTGAGATTTGTTTGTACCCCAAATATTACCCATTATTTATATCAGATTCTCATTATGGGGTCCACTGAAATTATCCGGACCACACAGTATCACCCAAGAGAGAGAGAGACGATGAGTGTAAGTGTTTGTGAGATATGTTTGTGTCCCAAATATTGTCCATTATTTATAGAGTAATATTTGGGGCACTAACAAATTCTACTAACACTTACTAACACACTCTATCTCTCTCCTAGTGGCATTGTGGGGTGTGCAATGGACCCCACAGTGCCACTAAGAGAGAGATAAAATGTGTTAGTAAATGTTAGTGGATTTTGTTAGTGCCCCTAGCATTGCCCTTATTTATATTACATTCTCATATGCGGTAGTTAGTCAATAATTTCGCACCTCAACAACTTAATAGCTAGCGTCCAGCTGTCCACGTTTTTGGAGGGTCCACACGCCTATAAATGCATGCCTATATATTTCTCCCCTTCTAAGTCTCTTCTTACAATATCAGTTGTGAAGTTCTGTAATCTCTGTAGCCTTTTCCTATTCTTTCTCTAAATCAATTAATACACTCTCTTTCTCTCTCTAAATCTCTAAGCAATGGAGGCAGTAAGCATGTTGAGGGCCATGGCCATTCTCTTCGCTGTTGCGATGTTCTCTGCTTCTGTATCGGCGCAAGATTTCGGGGTTGCTCCGGCACCGTCGCCAGATTTCGGAGTTACTCCGGCACCGTCGCCGATGATTGGATCAGCCTACTCATTGCCGATCTCTGGAGCAATTATCTGCTCGTCGATGTTCTTATCTCTGCTCGCACTCCTGAAGTTTTAGATCTGTGCATGATTCATCCAGATGTCTATCTATATCTATAATTCTATATATATATACACACAGTACACACATGTATTACCCTCTATAGATAGGTGGGGTGGTTGTTTCATGTTTGAGACTAGTGTAGGGGGATTATATACGCTCATTGTCGTCATATTTAATTTTTCTATATTTATTTGTATAGTTTACATGGAATAAAAGTGATTTGTTTGGTGTACTTCATTTCAATTTTGTTAATGGAAATTTAGTGAAAAGATACTTTAAAATAGATTTTTTTAGTATTAGTCCACTCTGTTTTTTATCTTAATAAAAAGTGCATACGTTATAAAAATTATGTGAAATTCATGTAATTGAAAAAAAATTGAACTACTTATGTTAAATTTTACACAACTTTTAAAACATATGAACTTGATCCGTTTAAATTTCACTAGTCATAAATTTTTGATTAAAATATAAAACTGATTGTCCTTTAAACTGAGGAGTTGGAGATATTTTCTCAAAACTCACAACTCTCTCTGTCTCTCTCTCTCTAACTCACGTTTCTCTTTCCGTAGTGTTGGGAATTTAACACGCAGAACCAAATTCCCCCACATACACACACATGAGCAGTAATTAAACATGCTTACCAAAGAAAAGGCACACAGATTTCTACGTGATTTGGCCAAACATCTGCCTACGTCTACACCCGAGATATCCATTCTTTTGCAATTGAGTAAAACATGGTATAAGTAACATGGATTAAATCCTATAACCCAAATACAAGACCCTTGTACCCTCCCCACTCAATACCCCAAAAAACCTGACATAATTAATTACTGTAACATAGAAAAATCACAGAGATAAAGAAATGCCAATCCGTACCTCACATTCCTATCATTTTGAACAACCCTCACAGAAAACCCCAATGATTACTGTCACATACCCCAAAGGGACACCATCTCTCGTCACCACTCTCTCACCCCTGACCATGCATCCCCATGAAGGGAGCACTACAAGAAAAAACGCTATTTATGTCACTTTTAAAATTATGTTTATGTCACTTTTATTTCGAGTGACATAATTATTTCTTGTGTGAGCTTTTTATGTCACTTTTTACGTATTTATGTCGCTTTTTAAAAAAGTGACATAAATGCTTTGTTATTTATGTCACTTTTTAAGAAAAAAGTGACATAAATAATAAAGTATTTATGTCATTTTTTTTAAAAAGCGACATAAATACATAAACATTTATGTCACTTTTTAAAAACTGACATAAATATAAACACGGTGGCATTTTTGTAAATAAAACACATTTTTGTATTTATGTCATTTTGTTATGAAGTGACATAAATAAAGCCACTATATAAAAACCCAAAATTTTCCCTCCTAAAATTTCCCTCTATACTTGCCCTTAATCTAAACGCTGGGAAAGGTGAAGAAGAGCCACCGGCCACACCACTCCACTTCACGCCACTGCCACTGCCACTACCTCTCCAATCTACGCTGCTGCCCCTAACCACTCCATTCCAGGCTGTCGACTTCTCTGTCAGCTTCTCTCTCTCTCTCCTTCTCTGCTTCAGCGCCTTCGATGGATTGGGGCTTAGGGTTTCATGATGGATATCAGATCTTAGAAGAAGAAGAGAGAAGGGTTTGGAGGTCAGCACCACACCGCGCACCACTCCATGCCGCTGCCGCCTACCACCGCCGGGAATGCTCTCTCTCAGTGATTCTCTCTCTTAGTCAGCTTCTTTCTCTCCCTCCTCTCTGAATCAATACATATTATACATATACATATAGATTCTGAAATACATATACACATACATATATACATATACAGATAAAGATACAGAATCCTACACATTCATACATAGTCCATGTGTATATACATGTATGAGTTTTCCCTCTGCCATATCTGCCTTTTTCCTCTTCTTTAATCTTTTACTTCATTTCCCAGTGTATTCGAATTTTTGCACCTAACTAATTAATGGTTTCAACAAATTGAATTGGGAGTTCTTTTACAGAATCGTTTGTTCTACCGCAGTTGGAGATCTTCACTGGTAATTATCTTTCACATTTCTTTGTCCTGGTATGTTTCTTGACTATAGTGTTGCTCAATTGTTAATGTGGTGATAGTCTATGTATTCACTTGCAATTACACAGTAAGTGTTTGTATTTATGCCAAAGAGAAAAGTCCTATTGCCTTGCATGCCTATTAACAAACAGGAATTTTGCTCCCTCCCTGTTATATACAATTCCATGCGTGGAACCTTCTCAATCCATATTCTTCCTCTTTTGACCGCTACCCAACTGATGAGATATGGTGTCATTGAATTTAAAAAGAAAACAAAAACAGAGAGACCTTGATATACATGTTGAGGCATAACTTGACTCAAAAGCATAAGTTGTTAACCCACAGACCCAAGCGTTCTTGTCAATTACTTTTCATACGAGTTCCCCGATATCGAACTCTTACGCCACATGCAACCTCATTATTATAGATCGGAAGATCTGATCACCACTTTTGTTTGTCTGATTTCCTCGTATTGCTACTGACTAAATCTGGCTTAATTTAGTAGGAAACTTAGTCGAATGTCCAATCCATTGAGATTTTTCTCTAGGTATTGATGAGCTTTATGTACTTGCTTCAGGGTTTCTTGATTACCTTCTTCTTTGATCAAATTCTCTTACAATTCAACGCCCTCTATATTGTCTGTGCAATCCTCATTTTCTCACTGTCAAACTTGAATCCTAGATTTTCTAAATCTGTAGTGACTGAAGAGTGGTTGTCATTTTTCAATAAGCTGCATGTAGTCTTAAAGTACTCATAGATCTAAGTTTACTTAATGATTGATTAGTGCCGCTGGAGATTCTGCGAATCATTTGGGTCTGGATGATTACACTGCTACCACTTTGTCGCGATCAACTTTTGAATTTTTTATTTCCTTCTTAACATTCAGTTATAGTATTTTTTTTCCTCTCCTCTCGTGAATACATTGCCTATAACTTATTGTTTAACTGAATGTTGTAGTTTGGAAATTTCCCCCAAAAAAGCGTATACATTGAAAAGGGTACATAAGTCCTCTTCTTTTCAACATTCTTTGGTTTGAAACATATTGGCTTGACTATCCTTATTTCAAACAAATTTCAAATAACGAACTAAATTAGGAAATGACTCATCATCAGAAGAAGGTTACAAATATAGAAAGAATGGATAGAAGGGTTGTTCAATGTGTTATATTCATCCAGTTGGGTTATTTTCTCTCTTCAGGTGACTTGCTTGGTCTTTGCTCCCCACTGATGTTTCTTCTCCATCTGTTAGTTTCTTTCCCTTTTTCTTTAATAAAATTCTTTGTTTCCCAGTAATTCAATTGCTTCTGTTTTCTTTTCTCACATGCCTCTTTTTATTTATTTATTTATTTATTTTTATTTTTTTGATTTTTTGAATGAGTCACTGTTACTTTACAAATATAGGTTTGTGAACTCTCAATTGTCCGTTTGTAATTTCAAATTTCACTTCCTGTTATATGTCCTGTACATGAATTTGAATTTCAATTGTTTTGTGAATTGGATTGTTGATTCTCCGGTGATTGTCTTTGTTTTCTATAATTATATTATGTGAACTCACTTTTTTGTTGTTCAACTCCTGAAATTATTTATTACCCCGTGCGAGCAAAATAATTGTTAGCCTTTTGAGTTGTGCTAAAACACGTTTGTTAGATACGAATTCTTCATATCAAATTATCTTAAATTCCCAAATTTTGCTTAATTTAGGAATTTACTATACTTTAAAGTTTTGATATTAAAGTTTTTGCCAACTACTAAGTCTGTTAGCATTCTATGCAAGTATCTCCTCTCCCTCTATTAAGTCTGTTAGCATTCCACGTACCCGCTTCACTCTTAAGTTTCCTAACTGGTTCATTTTATGATGCTTTAGAAAATTGCCTTGTTTAGGATTAAATGTGATGGCCACTATTTGTTATATGCTTCCCATTATTACCCATCATTGCCTGTTAGCTGCAATAGTGATTGTGTTAACTTGTTATACATAATTATCTTTTGGTTGTGATCTTATCGAAACAAATTAAACCAGAAAAATAATTTTATGTAGGAACAAATTTACTTCAAAAAACTATGCACACTTTCTACTTTAAGGAACGAAATGAGCTCTAACAAATTTTATGTATTCTTAGTTGTTTCCTGATAAGCCGGAAAAGCGTAGGGCCTCAGATCTTTTCAAAGCAACTCTTGATTCGGTATTCATATAGTTTCTGTTCTTGTTTTACTTTTCTTTTCCTTGGCCTTCTGTAAATTTTCATATCAAATGGAGCCTTTTAATGTTATGTAAGAATTAGATGAGATCATTAGTAGAAATAAATTAAATGATGTAGCGAACCCAATCTCGACTTTGAAAAACATTAGCTATCTACATGCAACAATTATTTTAATATTTACTGAATTTTATTTCCTTGATTAATTAAATGAAGCAGACACCACATCATTTAACTTTTCATAAATTGGAGAGTCTTAATATTAGAGCCTTTAAAATGATATATGGATTACACAATTGATTATTTGTTTCAGATTGATGGTATATCAATAGGTTCCTTGGATGATGTCACACACTACCAAATGGTTGAATGAAGGTTGGTTCTAAAAGCTCAAAAGCTGTAGTGTTTTGAAACTTTAAGAAGTTTGAAATGCATGGTGACACACACTGCTAAATGGTTGAATCCTCAAGGTATAATAGTAATTATTTGTTTAGAGCAAACAACTGTGTTATTTGATGGACTTTCTGCAGCAAAGGTTGCGAAGATGACTTCTTTCCTTTCTTGAAAATTAAATGCTTACTTGTGTTCTCAACAATCCGTTGTTATTTTTCTAGTGAAATTAAACAAGTATGATAGGTACAATTTGAGTGATATATATGAATAGTCACTTGGATAAAATAAATAGGGTTGTGGATTCTATTCACATGGAATCATCAATCCCTTGTGGATAAGGTTAAAGAAATCTCCTCATTCAGACTATAGGAAGTCATATAAAAGATTGATATTATCTACTAATTTCGTAGTGTTCGCTGCATCTAAGAGGGCAATTTATTTCGTTATCTCTTCATTGCTTGCAATTCATGTGTTTTAATTTCTAATATATATCAAAACCAGGAGAAATACAAATACTTTAGTCAGTCAAAGTTGGAGGCGGGGCATCCTGTTAGGTGGGCTGGTGAAGTGTTACAGAGGTTAGGTTTCTTCTAACATTTCCACTCATAGTTTTAATTGCTCAATGTTTTGATTGAAGTGCTGTAAAGAAAGGCATAAACACTTTGAGAATTTTAAGTTTGACACTTATTTATAATGTTTTACTGCAGTAGTGCAATATATCTTCTGCGACTAAATAGCAGGCATTAAGATTATGAAATTTTGAACAGAGTCCTCGGAGGTACTGTCTTACTATTTCTCAAACATATCAGTTTTTCTTAGGCTCTTTGTTGTGCATTACTTATATCCCATCTCCTCTCATCGGCCGATACCACCCACATCATCCCTCACCATCGTTGCAACATTGATAATCGAAAGCGGCTCCATAGAAAGTTTCTTCGACCCCTCTCTCTCTCTCTCTCTCTCTCTCTCTTTCTCTCTCAGTAATCAGAGAGTCGCCTGAGACGATGAATTGGACAATGAAACTGTAAATCGCTTAATCAAGTGCCACTAAATCTTACTCACACCTCAAACATGCCTAAAGAAACTTATGGGATCTAACCGAATGTATAACGGAATCACGGTTCACAAATAATACGAAAAATGACTTTTTCATCACTTAGACTTGAAAAAACTTAGTTTTTAAGGTTTTAAGTAGTGAAACGGTAAAGCATGTATCCGAATACCACGAAATCTTACCCGCACCTCAAACATGCCTAAATAAACTTATGGGAACTAAAGGAATGCATAACAGAATCGCGGTTAACAAATAATGCAAAAAAAAATGACTTTTTCATTACTTAGGCTTGAAAAAACTTAGTTTGGGTGTTTAGAGGGTTGAAACTGTAAACCGCTTAACCAAACGTCACGAAACCTTTCTCACACCTCAAACATGCCTAAAGAAACTTATGGGAACAAACGAAATGCATAACGGAATCAGGGTTAACAAATAATGCAAAAAAATGACTCTTTCATCATTCCGAGTCCCCGAACACATTTTGGTCTCTCAAAACCCCCAAACATAGTTTCACTCTTTTATTATTTTATATATACAACTAATTAATGAAAAAATTTTCTTTTTTGTAGGTACAAAGTTTCACATTTTGATGGAAAGTTCTAACAAGCAAACCACTTTTTTTGTTGGGCTAATTTATTGTTGTTGTTTTCATAGTTTTGTTAGTACTTTTTGATAAATATGTAATATGTTATTAGTTTAGCACTTGACTTGGATCGATTGTATATTTTTTTGTTCATTCCAATTAATTGGTTGATATTGAGATGAATCGATAAAATTTTGTAGTTAAAATAGATTATTGAGTTGGATTTAATTTTGTACAGGGTGGTATTGTATGTACAAGATGGTATAATATTATTTTTACAGGGTGGTATTGAATCAGTATTATTTAACATATTTATGTCGTTTTTAAAAAATTGACATAACTAATTACACATTTATGTCACCTTTATCAAGTATTTATGCCACTTTTATAAAGTATTTATGTCACTTTTAAAGTTTTTATGTCATTTTTAAAGTATTTATGTCACTTTTAAGACTTTGATATAATAATTTTGTTTGGTATTTATGTCACTTTAGGTTAAAAGTGACATAAATAAAATGGTATTTATGTCACTTTTTATTAACATATGTGTTGGTTTTATGAAACATTTATGTCACTTTTATAAAACATTTGTCACTTTTAAAACATTTATGTCGTCTCCATTTATGTCACTTTTTACTAGAAAAAAAAGTGACATAAATACTTATTTATGTCACTTTTAAGTGACATAAAAAACCTTTTTTTTTCTTGAAGACCCCCAACTTTGTACACCAAGAGCTTACCTAAATTCTTATACAACATCCCTATATATAGAGTTTATGACCCATTACTTGTTAGATAAGTAATGCAACTCTATCAAGCAAACCAAATCACAATAGGAATCTAGCCAAATCACAATCCCTAAATTAATGAATTGTCCTACATGTGATATAATCCCAACAATCACCCCTATATCACTTGTGTATGATTTCAGCGATCATACATCGTGTATGATTTCAGCAACAATATTAGATTCCTCCACAACTTTGGTATCAATATCATACCACCCAAATAGCGAACTTGCTCCAAAATTATTTGATCAACGTTCCTACATGCAGTATCCTAACAATTACCTCTGCCGGGTGATTGCGCCAGTGTCTGCCCCTGCCTTCTTGGAACCCATCAAATTATTTTCTCCAAAAGCACATACTTACCGTACCCAGAATCTAACAACCCAAGAGAAATGCCCGTATGAGTGGAATGTGATAACCTCTCCACCATACACAACTTAGTACAATCACAATAGCATCAAAATTATTTTTCTGCCCTAGATCCCAACCTATTGTAATATATATAGGATCTATCACCAAGAAAAATAAATTCCAATCCGTGTAGAATTTCACAAAACTGCACCCACCGATGAATCTGCAACGTCTGAAAACCTTGAGAAACCACCTCCGACCCGAATTTCAAATAAAACGGCTAGTCTCACAAGCTCCTTAAAATTCTAACCAATCAAAAACCTTGATTCGATACACCTTATCACATAGGATAACCTCCCATGTTCCAAACTTTGAATCTATATCAAATTGTTTTAGAGTCTTCCAATAACCCATGACCACACGAACGACCAAACTCCTTACGACCGTGATCACGCTGCCAGTCATCAAATTTGTTTTTTTTTTGATCTATTTTTCTTTGTACCACCGTGATGCAACACCATTGTACCGTGTGCCTCTGCCACCATAATCTCACCAACATGATTTGATACCACTTGTTGGGAAATTAATATGCGAAACCTAATTCTCCCAAATAAACACACACACATGATCAGTAATTAACCATACACACCAAAGAAAAAAACACAGATTTCTACGTAGTTTGGCCAAACACCTGCCTACGTCCACACCCGAGAGATCCATTCTTTTACTATTAAGTAAAACATGGTACAAGTTACATGGATTAAATCCCATAACCTAAATACAAGACCCTTGTACACTCTCCACTCAATACCCAAAAAAACCTAACACAAGTAATCACTGTAAGATAGAGAAATCATAGAGATAAAGACATACCCATCCCTACCTTACATCCCCATCATTGTGAACAACTCTCACAGAAAACCCCAATGATTAATGTACCATGCCCCAAAGGGGCACCATCTCTCGTCACCACTCTCTTACCCTAGACCATGCACTCCCATGAGGGTAGATCCCCAACTTTATATATCAAGGGCTTACCTAAGTTCATATACAATATCCGTATATATAGAGTTTATGACCCATTACTTGTTAGACAAGTAGTACAACTCTATCAAGGAAACAAAATCACAATAGGAATCTAGCCAAATCACAATCCCTAAATGAATGGAATTGTCCCACATGTGATATAATCCTAGCACCTAGTGGCCATGGAAGCTAAGCTTCCATGGGTTCAAGCTTCAAGAGGCGACATCATCTAGCTCGGGTGGTTTTTGGCAAAAACCTCCAGTACTAATAACGATCCTTGAGACGAGGTGCTCGTGTGGGTACCTTCGGATCGTGTTTTTGATAGGTTTCTCTCTTGAAAGTTTTTCTCAAACTCAAAGATAGTTCCTATAACTTTTACCTACTATGTAAAATATGTTAACTAGTCTTAATCTAGAGAACTACTAAGTTTGGTAAACGTTTGACGTGCATAAAATCTAACACTAGGTTTCTTGGAATTTTGCCTAAGAGCTAGGTGTTCTCAGTGTTTATATGTATTAGTTCATGTTCTTACTTGCTTATTTAACTTTTATACAAGTTTGGAAAGTAAGACTAGTGTAGAAAGCATATAGTCTTGCCTATGCTTTAAAAAAATTGATGAAGTGTAATTACATGTTTACATGTAACTTCTGTGTTTACATGAATCTATGTGCTTACTTGAACCTTAAAAGTTTAAATTCAAGTTGAGAGCATGTTTAGTTGAAAAGATAAAAGTATGCCTTTGAATTAAATGCTATAAGGTTGAAAGCATGTGAAGTTGTGGTAATTCATATTTCTTAGTTAGTTATTGAAATTATGGATATTTGTTATTGTTTATGAATCTAACATTGCTTATATTGTTGTGCAAGCATAGACACAGATATTTATATTGTTATAAATGACATGTGCATGAACACGAAAAAAGGCACAAAAAGGATTTTGAGATAAAGACCTCCTTGTGTGGGACTTTTTATTTTAAAAGGGGTTGCTCTCCATGTGTGGGACTTCCAAGATTTGTAAAATAAGGAAAAACTCCATGTGTGGGGAAATTTATAAAACAAAGCTCTACGGACAACATTTCATTGCTTCGACAACTCTTTTGTTGCATTCATTGCACGTATTCATAGAATACATAGTAGTTGATTGTTATGCGAACTATACGGGCTGTCGTGCTATGCAACTATGTAAAACCTTTTTTTAGGTTAGATTGGATTAGCAAGACCGTTAATGTCAATTCAAGGAGTCGAGGTGTGAAGGCTCCGTTTGTGGATATTAATTTAGAAAATGTAATACTTAGTATTCTCACATTTCAAAACTATGTAATTTGATTCTTTGATTCAATTTGAAGCGTGTAATGGTCATAGTATGGTTTAGGTGACACACCTGAGGTTTGTAAACTTTATAAATGTTGTAAAACTATGAACATTTATACATGTAATAATTGGATTACAAACATCCAACTTTCTTTGACTATCAAGAACATCTTCATTAGCTTAGAATTTGGGGCCTTGAGTCTCTTGAGTTGTGTATTGATAATCAAATCTTTGTTAGAACTTTGGATTTAGATGTTGGAAACACATATAGTGCTGCAAAATTTCTCTGCTAGTTTAAAATAGTCGATTGGAAGTGAAACTAGTCGATTGGATACACGTTTTGAGAGGTACTTTCTGTAATTCAGGAATCAGCCGACTAGGCCCCTGATCAGTCTGCTGGATTAGTCGTTTTACAGTATACTGGACCAATTATTTTACAGTCGATTGTCGACCCCGATCAGTCGACTGGATTGCAAGTCTTCAAATTTTGTTATTTTTAAAAATTGTGAACAATTTAACAATATAGTGCCTTTATTGTATGTTAATTCTATTCATGTCATTTAAGTAAATCATTTTACTTCAGTCATTAATATAATTATCGAAATACCTCTTATTTGGATTGAATGAAAATACTTTTAAATTCTAATTCCTTATAGAAAAAAAGTCAACTTTCTCTCCGAAGGAAAAATTACCAATTTTTGCACTGTGTATGATGTTGGAGCATCATTTTCATTAGGTTCCCTTGCTTGTAAAATTCTTAAAAATCATATTTGATATAAAGGGATCTAGATGAACTTTGTGCGGGACTTTTAAACTCTTGAATCGAAAATTTTATATTTGACCATACTTGGCCGTTTTGGCCATTCTGGGTCAACGATTGACTTTTATGGACTTATTCAGAATCCTAAGCGGATCTTTGTTTACTTCTTCCTCTCCGTTTTGGCCATTCTGGGTCAATGATTGACTTTTCTGGACTTATTCAAAATCCTAAGCGGATCTTTGTTTACTTCTTTCTCTATGGATTGGTCTACCTAAGATCATCAGATTCTCTTTAAAATGAGTTTCAAGGAAAGTTTGTAGTTTCATTATATATATCCGCACTAACGCCATGTTCGGAATGTGGGGCATTACACCTTCGACCACTAGGTCCACCACCCCCTTTTCTCCTCATCCGACCAAACGACCACATGCCACCAATCCGCCATTACCATCGGCACCTATTTGGGCTCCAAGCTGCAACTTGGTACTCAATTTGTTTTTCTAGGGCTTGACATGGTTTCTAAGAGTTAAAACTTTTAAAGAAATTGAGGTAACTATTCTCTCCATTTGCTTAATTTGTTATTTTTGCTTTCTGACTTTCAGGTGGATTTCGAGTATGAGATCTGAATTTGAGTAGGATCACAAAGTGAGTTTTACTTTCTTGAATTTTTTACTTAATATTCATTGGCATCCTTTGGGTCAACTACTACTAAGGGATTTAATTTTTAATTTTTTTTATGGGAGCCAGTAAGTGAGATAATGTAATTTTCATTTCTTCTCTTTTCATAGTGATCTATTTTTTATACTTGATTTACATTCCACATAATGGTATTCAAAGAAAATAACCTTCCTGATGTTTAGCTATGGATTCAAGAATTTGATTTCATTCTCTCCTCCAGTGGGTACTACCCAAAAAAAAATCCCAAATTACACTACAAGAAATTTGCTTTACAGTCACGCACTTAACACGTGGGTAATTCTACATATCCGCCACGCGTATTATATTTGCCATGCACTTGTACATGTCACAAATAAATGAGTTGACCAGTTTGTCAGAAGCATTTGCTATGCACGATTACGTGACAAATAATTATTCGATTATTTACTATGCAATAGCGCGCAACGAATGAAAGTTTTTTATTTACCACGCAATAGTGCATAGGAAATAAGTGGTTAATAATGTTATTTTTATTTGTTACATATTATAATGCATGGGAAATAAAGTAAGCCTAACTTATCCAAAAATTCCACACCCCCCCCCCCCCCGGCCCCCCCAAAATCTATCTGCTCAAAACCTCAAACGTTCGCGCCCACCATTTTTTCCAAATCTCTCTCCACCCCACCACTACCAATGGCAACACTCCTCCCACCCCCACGCTCATCGCGATCACTATGCATGTATCTCTCTCTCTTCTTCTTCTTCTTCTTCTTCAATCGGCTTTGTGGACATGGTGGGTTAGATGTAGAGAGAGGGGCTATTTGTGTGTGTGTAGTTTGTATCTCTCTATGTATGTTTTCGTATATGTGTGTGTGCTTGTGTTTGCGTGTGTTTTTTGTATCTCTATGCGTGTGTGTTCGTGTGTGTGTGTGTGTGTGTGTGTAGGGGCAGGGAGGGGCCATTGCTCAGATTCTTTCTCTTTATTTGGGGGGGAGGGGGGGGGGGGGGGGGGGGAGATTGTGAGATTTGATCTGTAATCTTTGAACCATTTGTGTTTCAAATATGGTGAAATTTGGTTGAATTATCTCTAATTTTTGGGGTTTTTGTGAACTATGTGTGATTTTGGGCTTTGTTTGGTTAGGTTTAACAATTTCAAAAAGTGGTCTTAGTGATGGCTAAGGAAGTTTCTAAGGGAGAAAATCATGTCACCATAAAACCACCTCCGAACCCATCTCCTCTGCGAATGGCCAAATTTTTCCAGGTATTATTCTCATTGTACTTTGGTTGTGATCTCATGCAATTTATCTATGTGTATTTTGTTTACTGTTTCTTATTATTAAATAATAATTCCGTTTTAGGATACAAATATATTAGAGCAATGCAATGCTTCCCAAATTCGAATCTGAAATGCTCTGTGTCAAATTGTATGTGGTAGCACCAAACACTTGAATTTAAATGGAATGCTATGTCACAACAAGTATCAGGATTTTTATTTCCCCTAAATATTTATGGATCTTATTTCTTGGCCTTGCACTGGTTATTGCAACATTTTCTATGGGAATTGATTTATATTGCTTTAAGGTTTATCTCCCTCAAACTTGTTTCAGTTAGCTAAACATAATGTTAACAAATGTATCTAACAAAAACTTTGGGTTCTTCCATTTTGTCCCTGCCACAAGAGCCATGTACTTTGCAATGCTTTTGATTGGTTGTAATGCTCATCATTACATGAAAAGGTAAGCCCTCATCTTTCAACGATTTAATTTTTTTTAATAGATGTTGCTAGAGCAAAATTCACTAGAACATGACTTATGCACAAAAATCCCACCACTATGTGATGGTTTTCAAATGTTTTTGACATTTGTGCCACATATAATTATAGTGGGTTTTGCTAAATTTTCATTGAAAGTTGTTTGAGATAGTACAAGTGCACAACTACCATATTATTCAAAGCATTTTGCAACCAGATTTAGGATTAAAAAAATAATGCTATGGAACCCAGATTTGAGAGCTTTGTTTTGTATAAGCACGTATGATGATTAGATTAATGTTTATATATGTTGTCTCCCATCTTCATATTAAAGTAAAAAATTGGGTATTTGTGCTACATATTATAACGGTGCTATAAATTTTTATTACAAGTTGTTCATGAGGTAATACATTTATCAAATCATTTTGCCACCAAATTTGGGATTCTAAAAATAATTCTATGGTGGAAATGCCCTGTAGATTTTCAATGTCATAACATGCCGGTGGTTTGGACGGCGTGGATTCACGTGTTCCCAACACTTATACATAATTTTATTTTTCAATCAGTAATTCTCACTTCTAAGTAGTGTTTGCAATTCAATAGTAAATTAGATTGTTTTAATCTAGATAGGAATCCGTTAGAAACTTCACCCCTTTTAAAATCATCTTTTATTTTCCTTAGGATGTAATCTAGAAAACTTCTTGCCTTCTTCGTCCCTAGCGATTTGTCCTGGACTTGTCTAGCTTACTACTTGTACGACTATCTACATTTGGACTTGAGCACTAAAGCATACACAATTTCTATAGTGCCAAAGATGTCTTCAAATTTAATTGTATTATTTTTATTAGCTCCAATTGTTCTTTTCTCAATTAAATAAAAAAAGCTCCAATCATTCTAATTGGTGTTGGGGTTGAACAAAAACACTAGACAACATAAACAGAGTAGTAACCAGCAAAAAAGTAATAAGACATGGTGAGTAATTCAAATCATTTTGCCACCAAATAATTCAATAGTTCACCACACTTTGGGGATTAATTCTAGGTGGTGGGTGATTTGTTATCTCTCTTCTCTTTTGTTTCTCTTTTTTCCCCCTTTCTTTTTAGGTTTGGGCAGCTCAATCTTGATAGCAATAAGACATGGTGAGTTTGAATTGCGTCTTCTTCTTCTTCTTCTTTTCTTTTTTTCTTTTTTTGTAGCATTTTTCCAAACCTAAATAGCCTAGACCCTTATCTTTAAAAAACTCTATCCCTTTTACATCAAAATATGGTAATATAAACTGTCCCTTACCATGGTATATATATATGATCGGGAGTGAACAGTTCCTAATTACATGCCTTAATTCACATTTGTTAGCACTTATTATCCTATTTTCTTCTACTTTTACTTCGTTTTCCATTTTCTGTTAGGTTTTAGAAGAACGCAAGAGTTCGAGGCTATAAAGGGTGTAAAAACAGAAGAAATCAAGCAAAAAAGGCCACCTCGCGCGCGCGGTCTACTCACGTAATTTTCTAGAATCACGCTCGCGTGACTTGTAGGAAAAAAATGAATCTGCGTATTTTAATGAGCTGAAGACCCCTACGCGAACAAAATTGCCTAATTACATCCAGAAAGTGAAATACAGCTGTTTTAGACGGATTAGGTTTACAAAAGCCTTCCTAATCCCTCTACAACTATATATATATATATATATATATATTATTCTAAGTCAATTTTGGGGTTACACATTGATACGCCCAAAATTATGGGCAGTTTCCTACTCAGGCTAGAAGACTAATGGAAAGTGCATCTATTTCCTAATCCACTTGGGAAACTCCCACAATTAATGTCAATCAATCCTAATACAATTAGGAAGCTTACTTGATTGGTGTCAATCACACCCTAATAGGATTATATTTCCTTATCCATGTATGAGTAGGTCTCTTGCATCTATAAAAGAGACCACTCACCCCCCATTGAGGGGGCGGCCAATTCTGTAGTCTACACAGCGCCTCTATAGTTCACCATTATACGCATACACCCGGCCGGTATTACTGGTAGTGCCGCCCCTCTTTGTTGGCTCACCAGGCCCGCCAGTGATCTTCTAGTGAACGTGCTCAGACACACCCGTGGACGTAGGTACCTTCATTAACAGGGCCGAACCACATACAAAAAATAGTCTCTCACTCTCTCTCTCTCTCTCCTTAAATTGCTCTACTTTACTCTTACCAATTTTTGGCATCATCAGTTTGGCGCCGTCTGTGGGAAACGACAATTCTTCTCATCAACAAATTCTTGACTGATCAGTATGCCACCAAAGAAGGCTGCGCAGCAGTCCGACCGGGATGTTCCTTCGGCCCCGACGTCGACTGCAGCAGTCCCGACATATGAGCAAATCACCGCAACCCTCACACAACTCTTGGAGGGTCAGCGTCAATTCCAGCAACAGATCGAAGCACTGCTAGCCCAGCAAAGCAATCCTCCAGTGGCCAGGAAACGACCCTGAAACATTGCGTACGGTCGAGAACCGATCTTGACCAGACAACGGACCCGAGCCAACCTGTCCCATGTTGAGGAGGCCAGAGACATCAACAGTGGGCGTGCTGCCCGAGAGGAAAGGCAGGAGCGTATGGTCCGGGAATCAGTCCAGGGTCACTCGGTCAAGAGCCAAGTCGTCCCTAGGCGAACGGTTACCCGGAGTCATAGCCGAGCCCGATTCCGGAGGACAACACCCTGCCATGAAGAAGCCTCTTCCACCAACCCGACCAGCTCCTCAGATACCGGTCGGGAAGGAGTGGAAGCCCGAATCAAGGACTTGAAGAAACAGATCGACGGAGTGGCCAAAAAGCTTGGTCAAAACTGTGTGCCGAATCAAGCCAATACCGAGACAGAGTCACCATTCTCCAGCCAGATCACGAGGTTCTCTATCCCGCGCAAATTCAAGCAGCCTCGGCTAGATTCATACAACGGCTCGGGAAGCCCGATCGACCACGTCCGAACCTATAAGGCTCAGATGGCCCTAGCCACCAACTTCGATGAGCTACACTGCCTAGCCTTCCCCAGCACTTTGAAAGGCCCGGCCATGCAGTGGTTCTACTCCTTGGAGCCCCGATCTGTCTGCAGTTTCAAACAACTCAGCGAGCAGTTCATCAACCAGTTCGCCAGTATGCATGAGTGGCCAAAGCCAGACATGCAGCTACTAACAGTCAGGCAACGGAATAATGAGTCCCTCAAGGAGTTCACCGATCGGTTCAACCAGCAGAAGCTTCAAATCCGCAATCTGAATGAGACAATTGCCATCATAGCCTTCTGCTCGGGAGTTCAACACACCAAGTGCGCCGCGTCGTTCCACAAAAACCGGCCGGTAACCTTGGTCGAACTCGCAGAGAGGGTTGGAAAATATATTGACACTGAAGAGTTTCTGAAGACCAAATACACCGGGCAAGAAAGCAACGAGTCTTTCAGAAGTAAGCGAAAGCGAGATCAGCCCGGGAGCTCTGACAGTTCTTCCAGTTCACAGCAGTCTGAGTCCGGCACTCCCGACCCGACCACCGGTTCACAGCAGTCCGGGTCAGACAGCCCCGACCGGACCTCCAGCTCACAACAGGCATGGTTCGACAGTCCCGACCCGACCTCCAGTTCACATCGGTCAGGATCAAGCAGTTCCGACTTTGCCTCCAGCACAGAGAGATCTGGAGCCTGACGATCCTGATCCGACCTCTTGTCTCCATCGGTCTAGATGAGCCCGACTACAGTGGTACTTTCCTAATCACCGCGTAAGGCTCCACCGATTGTCAGAGTTTCTCCAAAGTCCTCGGGCCTAACCCCGAGGCATATAAAAAGACCTCGGGCCTAACCCCGAGGCACCCAAAGACCTCGGGCCTAACCCCGAGGCATCTCAAAAGACCTCAAGCTCCAAACTCAGGCACTAAAAGACCTCGGGCTCCGAACCCAGGCACCAAAGACCTCGGGGTCACGCCCGAGGCACCGGCTTCGCTTAGGTCCAGCCGACGATGGAGGCAAACCTCCTAGGTGGCTGATGATGGCAAGCTTCAAAAGACCCTGCAACCACCATGTTCCAGGTCGGTTACCTACATATCATAGCCTTTGTAAGACCCTCGTCTTAGCGAAAGCTTGGGGGGCAAGATGGAGCAGTGAACTAAACAGGTAATCACACCGGGTATTTACAGGCCTCGCGGATAACCAAGTCAAAATCTTGGACAACCCGAGCACCTACAGTACTCAGAGACATTAACTCCACTTAGGTCCAGACCGACGATAGAGGTGACTAAAATCTCTTAGGTTGGCCGACGATAGAGGAGTAAAAGGACCCTAAAGCAACGTGATTTAGGTCGGCTCCACCAACATGGTCAAGCTCTTCTCCCAACAGTCTTGACGAAGGCTGGCCGGGCAGAAGACAACCATCCTGGGGAGTTAACAGTAAAAAGGACCCTAGAGCAATGCGCTTTAGGTCGGCTTGTCCAACATGGTAAAATCCTTCTACCCACAGCCTTGACGAAGGTTTACGGGCAGAAGATAACCATCCTGGGAGCTAACTCAATCAAAAAAGACTCCGAATTAGGCCGAGTCTCAACTCTTGGTCACTTCCCGAGCATTCAAAGACTCCGAATTAGGCCGGGTCTCAACTCCCGGTCAGTTCCCGAGCAACTAAAGGTCCCGAGCTAGGCTGGGTCTCACCTCTCAGTCAGTTCCCGAGGACTCATCAGGCTCTAAAGCCCCGAAGCAGCTTCCACAAGCACTCAGACAGCGGCAAGTAACATCAAACTGATTTCCAAACTTGCCCCGATATAGCATCTGACCAATCTTGGAAATGGGGGGCAGCTGATACGCCCAAAATTATGGGCAGTTTCCTACTCAAGCTAGAAGACTAATGGAAAGTGCATCTATTTCCTAATCCACTTGGGAAACTCCCACAATTAATGTCAATCAATCCTAATACAATTAGGAAGCTTACTTGATTGGTGTCAATCACACCCTAATAGGATTATATTTCCTTATCCATGTATGAGTAGGTCTCTTGCATCTATAAAAGAGACCACTCACCCCCCATTGAGGGGGCGGCCAATTCTGTAGTCTACACAGCGCCTCTATAGTTCACCATTATACGCATACACCCGGCCGGTATTACTGGTAGTGCCGCCCCTCTTTGTTTGCTCACCAGGCCCGCCGGTGATCTTCTAGTGAACGTGCTCAGACACACCCGTGGACGTAGGTACCTTCATTAACAGGGCCGAACCACATACAAAAAATAGTCTCTCACTCTCTCTCTCTCTCTCTCCTTAAATTGCTCTACTTTACTCTTACCAATTTTTGGCATCATCACACATCATAATATACAACTTTTGGAGACAGCTTGGGAGAGGAAAGTAAGAGAAGAGAAGATCTAGCTTGAAGGTCTCTAATGGTGACAATCATCTCCATCTTCATGTTTTCATCGACTATAAGCAACTAAACACCAAGTCTAGGGTTTCAATGAAACCCTAGCCACGTAAAGGGGGATTTTGTGCTTTCTTTCTTTAGGATTTTATGTATTTGGATGGTGATTGTATGTTTAAGGATTATGAATATATAATCGGTTTTTAATGTTAAATAATCAATTGTATTTTGGATTTATTCTTGTCTTAGATTCTCCCTTATATTTATTGAACTCAATATTCCTAGATTTCTGTGATTGATAGGAATATTTACATACAATAGTGCCTATTTGATTGCGATGTTTATATCTTTTATGATTCATGCCTAGGAAAGATGGGTTGTGCTACACCCTAGTTATAGGCAGACAATTCATGCCGACTGAAGATGAATTATGCTTAGGTTAAACTAGTAATATCCTCTTGTTGATACTATCAGGCTTGTAGCTATGATAGATCATAACTATCCCAATCGTAGATCTTAAAGTAGGAGTATAGACCCCGATGTATGATTAGTGGTGGATTTGTAATCCTAGATTCCATTCACTCATATCAAAACAATCTCAAATATTACATTCGTTTACTTAGTTTTAATTTTAGTGTATTATTTCCACAATTTCATAATTTAGTTCATAGTAGTAATTAAATCAACAATCAATCGATCTTCTGTTTTCTATAACTAAATAGATCTAGGTTTTATTAATTAAAAGACAAAAATAATTAGTCTCTGTGGGTTAGACCACTACCACACTGCAAATCTTAGAAAGTAAAGCATACTTTTATATCTTGATTTTGACGAGATAATTTTGGCGCCGTTGCCGGGGACTGCAATATTTTTGCCATTTTTTTTAGAACCTTAATTTAGTTAGTTAGTAAATATTAGGTTAGATTTTATTTCCCTTCTTTTCCAGTTGAATGTTTAAGTCGCTAAAAAAATTATCTGTATTTTGCATCTCTCAAGTCATCAAATCATAGCGAGTTGGAGTGGAGTAGCGGTGCACATCAGCGGAGCTTACATGAATCCTAAATAAAAATTGCAATAAAATCAAATATAACAAGTAAATCCACTGTGTTTTAAATTTCACATCAAGACACTGTAAGTTAGGGTGTTGAAATGCATTACTTGCATTAGCTTAGGTGTGAAATGAGAACATGCATTAGTTAGGAAACCCGGGACACTGGGCTTTGATGCGAATCACTGCATAGCAGGATAATTGCATGCATCATAGTAGCTTTGTGTGCCTGTTTGATTATTTGCGTAGTTTATTCTCTTATTTGGTTGAGTCAGTCTTTATCGCAGTGTCATTTTCTTTAGTTTATGTTTGGTATGCGTTCGAGTAAAGCCTACTTTACATCCTTTGAATCGTGAACTCGAGCGAACCCTTAGAGTCCTTAGGTCTTCAACCCAAGCATCTAGAGCTCGGTTGATATTAGACGACGAATTAACACCTAAACCATCGTCATCATTTGAAGCTGAGATACAAAGTACGCTTAAACAATTAAGGAAGACACGAATTGATAAGTTAGAACCTATTCCAATGGCTGATTTTGGAAATAATGGGAACAACCAAAATAATGGAGTCAACCCTAACATACCTCAACTATCGCCACCATCATGCATGGAGTTACCGAAGGTGACTGCTTCTCACTTCGAGACCAAGTCATCGACCATTGCAATTCTTCGGTCTTTTCATGGTCGCGTTAAGGAAGATCCCTACCATCATTTAGGTGAATTTCAAGATATATGTGCTACATTGAAAATTCAAAATTTAACGGATGATGAAATAAAATTGTGTCTTTTTCCATTTTCTCTTAAGGATAAAGCTAAGTATTGGCTTCAATCTCTTGAGCCGAACAATATAAGAACATGGGATGGGTTTCATACTGCGTTCCTACAAAAGTTTTTCCCCATCACTCAAACTAATCAAATTCAAAAATCTATAACGACCTTCACAATGCAAGATGGTGAACACAATATGATACGTGGGAACAATTTAAAGAACTCTTACGCTCTTGTCCTCATTATCAAATCCCTAAATGGCAATTAGTATAAGTTTTCTATCAGGGACTTAATCCCTTTGTTCGGAACACAGTCGATGTTGTTTGTGCGGGGACATCCTCCACAAAAGTGCTGACGAAGCTTGGAAAATATTTGAAACTTTAAGTGAAAATTCAATGCATCAAGCTGTGTCTGTACGTTCGGAGGGATGCCTTCCACCGCAACCTAAACGAGAGGCACAAGTTGAGTCACGTCGTTCAATTAAAATTCAAGAACTATCTAGGAAACTTGATCAACTAATGATGATGGGCCATATGTAGGACCCACCTCCTGCCAAAATATACCAATTATGTTTCGATCCAACTCATTCTACACTTGCATGTCCGTCTGCTTCACAAATTTCCAAAATTTGTGGAACAACATATCAATGCTTTTCAACAATTCCAAAGACCTAATTATAACCCCGGTGGATACACACCAGACACGACATGGAAAGCTCACCCAAACCTCTCATGGAGGTCTAATAGTGAAGGACCATATTCGTCCCAAAAACCAAAGACGACAAACTTTCCTAATGCATATAGGCCTCAACCTAATCAATACCAACAACCTCCTTTCCATGCTATTCCTCGAAGGGATAATTTTTTTGAAGAGAGTGTGTTGGCATCTTTGAAAAATTTAGAGGCCTAATCTCAGTCGTGGTCTCAACTTGTTAACTCCCACACACAATCTATTGCTAAGTTAGAATCCCAATGGGACAACTAGCTAATACGCTAAATCGTCGTAATGAAGGAAAATTATCGAGTCAATCGGTTCAGAACCCAAAAGGGCAATATGAAATAGGTACAACAAGTGATCAAGTGAATGCAGTATCCACGAGAACAACTGAGCATCCTGAGGATGTGTGGACATGCCGCGTTCTACCTCTTGCTTGTTTGAGATTTGATTTGAAAAGAGAAAGAAAATGGTCTGTTGAAAACAGATATAGAGTCGCCACTTGGTCTTTAAGGAATCAAGAAACCTGAATTTGACTCACCCAAATGGATAAAGGGCACCGGCCCTTCATAACCAAAGAACTTGGTTCGGGGTTTTGGTACGAGAGAGGAAGGGGCCTTTGTCGCGACTAAAGCACCCTCAACTCGCCCCATCTTTCGACGGGCCTCAATTAGCATCCAAATAATCATCTTATACTATGTATGGTTTGACAATTAATACTATGATAGTATATTACATCACATAAGAAAATTTAAAATGGAAGATCTAAAGATAAGATATCATTCATAAGATCTAAGTCAAATATCATACAATGTAAAGTGAAAGATCACACAAATAAACCTAGGAAAAATCATCTAATCGTGTATCAAGTAATTAAGTTTTTCTAATCTAAAAGGGGACATGAATTGTTATTGAAACAAATAAACAAAGAAATCAAAGTATGCTTAGCAAGCTAGTATGATGCATGTTAATCTTTAAGAAAAGAAGACCTCTCAATCCCCGGGACGGATGAGAAAGGATGATTAGATCGAGGGAAAACATGGACGTGTGATCATATTCATTCCTTATAATCTTCTTAGATTAGGAGTCACAAAAAAAGCCCCCAAATCTTGCATGAATGCAATGTATGATCCTAAAATGTGCAAAGGTTGTAGTGTGTTTGTGGACATGGACTTTCTAAAGTGACTTAAAAGTCTAGAGAATGTGTATGAATGAATGAATGAAATCAACATGGGATATGTACAAATGTAGTATGAACTACTTCCTAAGATATGAACTAATTTGGAATGCATATAAGCATCAAATCAAAGAATGAAAGTTAAAATGTGCTTGCTGTGAATAGTGGACAGAACAGTAACATGATCTTTTGGAAATTGAAAAGAGGGGTTAGGAATGTTTTCAATCCATGATTTTTTATGGAGATCTTCCTTATTGTGTCTTAACCACAACCCAAAAAGACAATCTTTAATCACTATCACCGATTGAGAGAAAGCATATAAACAATAGAGGTCACTCAGAAACAGAGTCCGTACTGTCGACTGAAATGTTGAAAAATCTTAGAAAATGAAAAACGAATGATCTAGAGGCCCATTTTATACAAAATGTTCCCTAAGACATTGAGGTTTAAGGGAAAAATAAGTTAGGACCACCCCTTTTGGAAAGGTTTTATGAAAAAGAGGTCGGAAGTGGACCTCGCTGTTGTGATAGCAAAAATAGAATGTCCGGAAGGAATGTTTGGGTCCAAATGGACCATTTCCAAGCACTTCCAAGTCAAACCAAAAATCACGGGTGTTCTTCAATGAGTTAGGAAGCCTTTCCAAGTGGTCTTGCATCCATATGTTGAGTATTGAGTTCTAGAAAAATCTTTGAGCTCAAATTACTCACTGTTTTGACTCACTGTTTTGAAGATTTTGAGAAAAACTAGAGTTTTCTTTCTTAAGATCAAAATGAGGGGTTTCAATAGGGGTTTTGAAATAGAGATTTTGAAATCATATTTTCAATACTCAATGGAGATTATAGCCACTTAAAATGTCAACATCAAACTCATCATCAAGAAACTCCAAGATTGTTGGAGAGATTTATTTTTATTGAACATAACTTCAAGAATACCTTGGAGGTATTGAAGTTATGATCATCATCTATCAAACATGTTTTTGAGGTCAAGAGCTACTATCCATAAGGATTCACTCACCCCAAACTTCATGTCATCATTTAGATGATGATGGACTAGTGAGTAAATAAAGAAAATAAAAAAGAAATGAGGTGAGAAGAGATGAACATTATATAAGCAAACAAGTAAATAGGTAGCAATCAATAGATGATATTCATGATGTATAGAACTTGTAGTTTGGTGCTTCACTCATATGTAATGACATTGGACATGGAAGAAGCTTCCACTCTCTTAAATGCTCACTAAAATAGTGGTTGGGTGTATTGAATGTTGAAGTAAATAGGAGTAACGAAGTAAAAATAAAGTTTAGAACTCACTTTTATTTTGAAAAATCAAAGAAGGAAGCTTCTTTTCTCTCTATTCTAACCTTATCTCTACAACTTTCTCTCCCAAACTTTTTCTAAGCTTTCATTTGACTCTCCCCCAAAATGAAGAGCAATGGGGGGTTTAAATAGGCCAACTTGGGGTGGTTTTGGGGTTTAGAAAGTACTCCCATTGGCTCCAAACATCTGAAATCATTAAACTATGTCGTTTTGGTTTTTAATTAATCAAAATAGGACCCCAAAATTAATTACAAAAATACACTGTTCTGGAGGGGAGTGCCGCGGTGGCACTGGGCCAGTGCCGCGGCAGCAGTGGGCCAGTGCCGCGGTGGCACTGCTCCTCCTTCGTCCGGATAATGCTGTTTAGGCCCCCTGAAGTCCCGGTATTCGCGAAAAGGCCCTATTTCGTCCGAAATTCACAGAAAATGCGTACGAACTCCAAATTGAGGTTGTGATAAACCGTTGGAAAGGTAATGGAGTCTACTTTACATAAAAACTAGTTCAGGGATTGGTCACTTTGAAAATTTTTGCGGTATTCGCGATAAAAGTTGATTTGATCGCCTTTTTCGCTTTCGGAAATTCTTAATAGACTCGTTTTAAATCCGAAAATTATGTGCGATATACCGTTGGAAAGCTATTGACCTCTAGTATCTATGAAAAATATTTGAAAATTGTTACGGTACCCCGGTCCCAAAGTCAAATTCTGGTCACACAGGTCAAACTTGGGATTCTTGGGAAGTTTTGGGAACCTCGGGGAGCTCCCGGGAGCTGACGTTTTTGCTCGATTTTCTTCTGGAACTCGTTTTAATACTTTTATCATGATTTAGAATGACTCCGGTGAATTCGGACAATTTTGGTCAAACTTGGTCAAACTTGGTCTAACTCTGGTCAAACATTGGTCAAACCGGTCAACGGGGACTTTCCGGGAACTTCCGAGACTTCCGAGGGTCTCTGGGAGCTGACGATTTCATCCGATTTTTCTTAAAAACTCACTTTTCTTACGACGTAGCATGTTTCCAAAACTTTGGGACCAAATTTGGGAGTTTTTGGGCTTTCAGGGGCATTTTGGTCATTCTGAGCATTCTGAGAGATAGAGCTGACTTCCAAGAGTCCTTTTGAGTCTTTTACGATCATTGTGAACCACCAAGCTATAGGTCTCTTAAATCTGATAGCCGAAAAAATGGGGTGTCTACAGTTTGCCCCTCTTTGGCATGAACTTGCGAGGCAACGCATGTCGCAAGCGAGTGCCAAAGCTTTGAAGAGATAGGACTTTTTGGAGGCTATAGATTTAGGATAAAGGCGTTGCAAAAGATGCAATGATGCTGAGGCTGAGGCTAGTGCTGGTCATGCTCTGTGTGAGCTACCTACGTATCCCAAGGGGAATCAGACCAGGGCGTAGTTCAGGCACTAAGGAATCAATCACATATGCACACACAACAATCAGGCTGATGCTATACAACGTATGGATGCGATATGATTGTGTACGCGAGTCCTATTATGCCTAGTGTTCTGATCCTAGTATGAGCAAGTGCTATGGGTGTGTGCCACCCCAAGTGGACTGGTGTTGTGCTAGTGGTTCTGATGTGGATGACTCGGATAGGGACATCATGGTTTAGAAGACTTTTGGGTCTAGGGGCAAACTTCCAGAACTTGGGAAGTGTGCTTTGTAAACGAATGAGATAGATTAGATGCACTTTGTTTAGAGGATGACAGCCAAAAGTGACCAAGGGATCTCGTGATAAAGCTAGAAAGGAAAGATGAGAACATTCTTGATAATCAGGAGATCTGGATGCGGGACATGTTCTGATTGTTCCTGACGGCCGATTTTTGGGAGTCGGTTCCTCTTTTGTTACTTTCTGCTGAGGGTAGTGGGAGATAGTATCTTTCCGCATTTGTCCTCGGGGGATGATGTAGGGTTCTCGGAGAATCTCTTTCCTTGTCGGGAACCAGGACCCATCTCTGAATCTCTCACGGTTGATCAAATCTTTCGGTGCTCAATCCAAGAGGGCCGGTCAGGGCCTCCGGGAGCTGGTATCTTTCAGTTTTTGTCCTCGGGGGATGATGTGGGGTTCTCGGAGAATCTCTTTTCTTGATTGGGAACCAGGACCCATCTCTGAATCTCTTACGGTTGATCAAATCTTTCGGCGCTCAATCTAAGAGGGCCGGTCGGGGCCTCCGGGAGCTGGTATCTGTCTGTTTCTGTCCTCGGGGGATGACGTAGGGTTCTCGGAGAATCTCTTTTCTTTTGCTTCGGTGTATCAGCAAAAATCCAGGATTTAGAACTCTCATGTTTGATCAAAATTTGCGACGGTCGTCCTGAAATAGCTGATTCGGGTCTTCGGGAGTCGATCTTTCTCAGCTTCTGCCTACTAGAGGTAGTCCTTACAATCTTTGGACTGCTCGGGGTAAAACCCCATAAATCTTGACCAAAATGGGTCACCGGGGCTGATCGAGGCCAAAAATGGGCTGAAAAAGGTCAAAACGGGCCAAAACGGGGCGAAACGGAGCAAAGCGGGGCCCGCATAGTTGGCCAGTGCCGCGGCGGCACTGGGTGGCCGGACTTCATCTTTGTATATTTTGGGTTTTTGAGCTTTTGAAGCTCATTCTTGGCCATTTTGGGTTGTTTTCGGAGCCAAAATCCCTCAAAACGCAGCTTGTGCGCGCTCAGGTGAGTATTCTTTCCCCGTGGTTGGAATTTTGATTGGTGTTTTGGTTTTCTCAAATTTTCAAGAATAAAGTTTTGATTTTGACTTCCGTTTTCTTTGTAGATCCATGGCTTCGAGCTCGAGGAAACCATCTAAGAAGGCCAAGGAACGGATAAAAACGGAGATGCAAATCCCGGACTTGATTTTACGGGACCCTCAACGTCAGCTTTCGGCCGCGGCTCTAGCGAGCTTGGTATGTGAAACTTTCGATAGTTTTTTTTTAGGACATTTTTTTAGGACTGTTTTATGTATTGTGCTAGTCTCGTGAACTGTAGTGTGCACCTGGAGATCGTTAGAAGTCCGATTTGTGCTCAAATGTTGATTTTGTGAATTTGGACCTCGGGTCGTGAATAGTGATTTTGTGCATCATTTTGTCATCTTTGGTATGTGCAGGTGCCGGAAGTGACATTAAAAGGCCACAGTAGCCTCGCTCATGCTTTTCTATGGTACACTCAACTCTCGCCCACCGTTAAGAGGATGGTAGACGATGCCGGGTTTGGAGGATTCGTCCGTCTGGTTTCAAAGAACATCAACGATTTGGCCCATTTTTATGCTTTGGATGAGAGGTGATGGGATACCACCAATACTTTCCACCTGCCATTCGGTGAGATGACCATGACGCCCTTTGACTTCTCCATGATTACCGACTTGAGGGTTGGCGGGAAGCGCCTGATTCTGGACTACTTTTATGAGATCGACCCGGAGGCGGTGGAGATGTTGATTGGGGTTGTTCCCCCTAACCTGGAGAGGCACTGGTTTCCTTGTGGCTGGATTTACCGGGCCTATGGTAGAGGGAATCACAATCTAAACAATTCCCAGCTTTTGAGGGTGTATCTTCTATATGTCCTTGGTTGTTCGATCTTTGCGACACGCAACGATCGAGTGAGCTTGAGATTCCTTTCTTGCCTGGCGACCATTGATGAGATCCCCTCCTACGACTGGGGCGGTGCTTCCTTGGCCCATCTTTACAAGCATATGGGCGAGGTCTCTCAGGGCGATGTTAAATCGACAAGGGGATTTTGGCGAGCTTGGGAGGTATGTACTGCATCTTCTCTCACCTTTTTTGGCTTTTTGATTTCTGTACTCTTTCTGATTTTTTTTCTTTGTCTGTGCAGCTTTGGAGCTTTGAGTACTTGAAGATGTTGGCTCCATCCCCTGCGGATGAATCAGGCAAAGACGAGGATGGCATGGCTCCTGTGCCTCTGTTCCCACGAGGCTTGAGATGGCGGAGGGATGTTGTTGGGGTGAAGAGTGGGGCCCACCAGATTGTTTTGCTCAGAAACTTCCTAACCGAGCTGACGGCTGCTAGTGTTGATTGGACGCCTTGGGAGCACGTCGCCTATGCTGCCTCGGAGGAGATTCAAGCAGTCAAGCCTCTTTCCTCTTGCTGACTCTTGATGGAGAGTACCGAGTGTAGGTAGTGGTTCCTTGGTGAGCGAGTGTCCCGGCAGGTGGTCGATGGTTCCAGGTATCACGTCCCTCATAATCCCCCTTCGATGGATGCTAGTGATCTTTCTGGTGATGCTCTACTGGCAGCCTTGGCCGTCACCGACGTTTGGGACCATTTTCTCTTTTGAGACCGTTTATGAGGCTTACCGTGGCCGTTTCCTGATGCCTAACTTCTCACTCCTGGAGGTAAGTTTCCTTTTACGTCTTTTGTCTCTATTCGTTGCCTATGTTTTTGACTCATCTTTTCCTAACTTGTTTTGTGCCTATAGCTTCACGAGATGTACAGGAGATAGGCTCCTCAGGCTTCTGATCCTATCCCTCCTTGGGATTGGACCATCAACGTTCTAGGTGCTGATGGCACTCCCCAAGTGATGGAGGTGCCACGAGTCACATGCGGGTACCCTACTCAGCCAGCGGGCGTCCTCAATGTTCCTTGGAGTTACGCTGAGGAGGGTCACGCCTTGGAGGCTAGCTTACGATCCTTGGTTCTCACACGAGACCATCGGGTATGTCTCTAATTTTGCGCTTTATTAAGGTCATGAGGTTCTAACCCTGGATTTTACCCTTGACAGGTGGACGGTATGCGGCAATTTGCCGCCAATCAGATGGCGTCCTTGGTAAGACTCTAACTCGACTCTGTTTTTGTACTTTTTGTTGTTTCCCTACTGATTGCCTTCATTTTATTTGTGTGTGTAGTACCGTGGAGGTGGAGCTGGCTCATCGAGGACTGGTCCAAGGTGTAGGGGTGGTAGGAGGAGGCCGTCGCCGACATACACTCCGGGCGGTCCGACGGAGGACGAAGAAGAGGAAGACTGAGGCCCCCCAAGTGGGAACTTCATTTTATTTTCTTTTTATGTTTTCGATTGGGTTATACTGGTGACATAACTATTCGGACAGTGTAGGATGATGTGTGGAACAGTTTGTGACCCTTGACAGAGTATTATGATGTTTCGCCTTTTAGGCCGGATAGCTTCCGGTTTGGAGGCGCAGTTGTGTGCTTGTTTTAATTGATAATCGCGTGATGATATATGTGCATTGTGATTGTTGGATATTACTGCGATGGGAAGTTTTGTGATAGTGAGTGTTTTTGCCTTGCAGGTGGGATAGTCCGTGAAACGGGGAGGTGCTGCCGAAATTTTGAATTTTGCTAGAGCCGCGACAGAAAATATGGCTTTGTATGATCCCACTCAACTCACAGCTTGGCTGAACATCACGGATGGCGTGGAGCGGATCAACCTCTATAGCTACGGCTTGACCGAGCTGTTCTCTTTTTTCCAGATGACCCTGAACACTGAGTTCTTGTGCGCTGCTATTTCCCACTGGGACCCGGTGAACCATGTCTTCAATTTCAATGGCCTGGAAATATGCCCCCTGCTTTAGGAGTTTTGTGCTATTCTTGGCTATGATTCTGACTCTGATCTCATTCTCCCTTCTGCTGGTACCCTTAGTCCTACGCGAGGCTTGGCTGAATATCTGAACTGTTCCATCACTATTTCTCGTCGACTGATTCAAGGTGAGGTTCTTGACATTGCCTCCATCATTGCCCGATACGCCAGTCTTGGGAATCCCAGCGTGTATGATGCTACCCGCGGGGCTGCTTTGATATTGTGCATGACTTCGCACTTTCTGTTCTCGAGCACCTCGGTTGACTTGGTGCATGTGTGTCTTGGGCTGAAACTTAGCAGGAATCCCATGGCCATGGTTCTAGCTGAAACCCTGAATGGTTTGGACCGCGCTTCCGATCAAGGAACGCTTCTGCTTTCTGGGGCGCCTTTGGTGTTACAGGCTTGGTTATACGAGCGCCTCCAACTGTGGGCGGGCCGCATACCACCGGTTTACTTCCGTCGAGCTGTGCTTCATCCTCACTATACTTTTGCCGATTGGGTGGGCATGCTGGGTGCCTTATCTGAGGCTGACATATGCTGGATCGTGAGGCGTTGGGGCCTTTATGCTGTTACGACGAGCCTCAGGGGTTACCAGAGAGTGTGGTTGATGGGTATGAGAGAGACTTCTTTCTATCATCCTCGTCGTTTGGCCAGACAGTATGGGCAGGTTCAGGAGGTTCCCCGGGGGTTTACTAAGAGGGTCTTTGCTTCCAGGATCAGGGCTGCCACTATTGCTGCTTTCATTGATGGTTGGACTGACCGAGTAAAGGCCTACTTTTAAAGACCTTTAAGGAAATAAAAGACACAAAGATAAAACCAGACCTGACTGATTCTGCTCATTCCTCTAAGTGTCTTTGAACATGTGTGATTGCTTTTTGAAAGACTTTTTATTTCTTTGATCATTTCTTCTTATGTAATATTCGACGTTTGTTTATCGGTGAACCTTGGTTACTTTGGGAATCTTATTTCATGCATTTTTAGCTTTCTAAAACATTTGTAACCGAGATTTCAATTAGATGTTGCTTTTGGTACTTGCTTGGGCATGCTAGGGCGATTAGCGGCAAACGAGGTGGGTGGCCGAAGTTTGCCCCTAGTTGGGGTATGTATGGTTGTGAGGCAAACGAGGTAGATGACTGACGTTGCCCCTAGTTTAGGAGAGGTTCAGGCATACGAGGCGAGTGGCCGAAGTTTGCCCCTAGTGTGGAGGGCTATTTCTGGGTTATGGTAAGGACCGTGACTTTATTTTTTTTTTTCTCACATGCTCATAATTTTGCCTAGGCACCAGTTAGGTGATCTAGCGAGCTCTTTTCTCTCTTTTGTTATTGCTCACCTTGGATTTAACTCTAACTTTTGCCTAGGCGTTCTTTTGGATTTTCAACCTAGCGAGCCATCCTTTTCTTTTTTTTGAAAGTCTGCCTACGTACCCCCGAGCGGGGATCAGGTCCAACGTAGTTCGGGCCATGGTTGGAAAACAAATGGTTATTTTTTGTGGGTGGAGCGACCGAACCGATGTGGTTGCCTACGTATCCATGACTGGGAATCAGGTCAAGCGTAGTTTAAGGCAAGGCTTGAAGGAAATGGTTATTTTTTTTTGTGGGTGGAGCGACCGAACCGATGTGGTTGCCTACGTATCCCCGAGTGGGAATCAGGTCGAGCTTAGTTCAGGGCAAGGCTTGAAGGAAATGGGTTGGGAGATGGTCAAGCATAGTACTTTTTGAGGCGATCCATGTTGATCGGTTCTATGAATTCGACACCATCGAGGTCCATGAGGTAAGTTGCTCCTCCAGAAAGAATAGTTTTGACGATATAAGGGCCGACCCACTTAGGTTTGAACTTCCCACGAGGATCGAAGATCGGAGTTCGCAATTCCTTAAGGACAAGGTCGCCCTTGACAATCTTTCTCGGACGAACCCTTTTGTTGAAAGCACGGGCTATCCTCTTTTGATAGATTCGAACATGGTCGACTGCCGCTAGACGCTTTTCATCTATGAGGCCAACTCTTCGTATCTTTCCCTCAACCAATCTAATTCCGAAATTTTGCATTCCACCATCACACGTAGGGACGGTAGTTCTATCTCGACTGGAAGTACTGCTTCCATCCCATACACTAGTGAGTAAGGAGTCGCTCCCGTGGATGTCCTTATCGATGTTCTGTACCCCCAAAGTGCGAACTGTAGCTTTTCATGCCAGTCCTTGTAGGCATCGGCCAATTTCTGCAATATGGCCTTGGCATTCTTATTTGCAGCTTCAACTGCCCCATTGGTTTGCGGCCTATATGGTGACGACTTGTGATAAGTGATTTTGTATTCTTCAAACAGATCCCTGACTTCTGCTTTGAAATGACTCCCATTGTCCGAAATAATCTCATGGGGGACTCCATAACGGCAGATGAGATTTCTCTCGATGAATTTGGCCACCTCCTTGGCCCCCAACTTGCTGTAAGATGCGGCTTCTACCCATTTTGTGAAGTCAATAGCCACCAAAATGTACCGATTTCCGTTCGAGGCCTTCGGAATGATTTCACCTATGATATCGATTCCCGAGGTTGAGAATGGCCAAGGTGAGGTCATGCTGTATAGAAGGGATGGTGGTGTATGCATCATGTTTGCATGAATCTGGCACTTGTGACACCTTCTTACGTATTTGCAACAATCTTTCTCCAATGTTGTCCAGTAGTACCCTTGTCTTATGATTTTCTTGGCTAGCATGTGACCGTTCATGTGCAGACCGCATACCCCCTCGTGCATTTCCTCCATCATTCTTCTGGAGCTTCTTTCAAACAAGTAAGTCAGGTTGTGACCGTTGTATCCTTTCTTCAACAATTTCCCACCACAAATGATGAATTACGCTGCGAATCTTCGAATGGCCCTTTTGTCTTTCTCGGTAGACTCTCGAGGGTACGTCCCCTTTTCTATGAAATCCCAAACATCCTGATACCATGGTGTTCCATTCTCTTCTTCTTCGATCGTGGCGATTACGTTGAACTAAGGCTCGTACCTCTGCTCAATTACCAAGGGCATCATCCTGACTCCCATAGGAATTTTGATCATGGAGGCTAAAGTAGCCAAGGAGTCTGCCAGCTGGTTCTCTTCCCTGGGCAAGTAGAGGAATGTGATGTTCTCGAACTGCCTCTTGAGTTGATCTAGATGGTCATGATAGGGCTTCAACCTTTCTTCTTTTACTTTCCATTCTCCTCTAGCTTGTGATATGATGAGGTTTGAGTCCCCGAAGACGTCTAACTTCCGAACTTTCAGCTTTATGGCTGCTTCCATTCCCAGAATGCATGCTTCGTATTCAGCAGTGTTGTTGGTGGAGTTATAATTGAGCTTGACTGCTAACGGAGTATGGTCCCCACTTGGTGATACTAGGATCATTCCTACTCCATATCATTTCATGTTGGCTGCTCCATCAAAGTACAACTTCCACTGTTCTTCCTTGATTTCCATGATATTCTCGTCCGGAAATGAAAAGTCCCCACTTTTTTCGGAGTCAACAGCATGTTCTGCGAGATGCTCAGCTACGGTTCTCCCTTTTACCGACTTGTTTGTGACGTACTTGATATCGAATTCGGATAGTAGAAGTAACCAACGGGATATACGACCGGTCAGGGCGGGTTTATCGAGGAGGTATTTTAGAGGATCCATGCGGGATATGAGCACAACCGGGAAGGCCAGCATGTAGTGTCTCAGTCGGCGGGTGCACCAAACCAAGGCCCAACACGTTTTTTCAAGGGTAGAGTAGTTGAACTCATACCCAATCATCCTCTTGCTAAGGTAGTATATGGCTCTTTCGGAGTGGCTTTCTTCTCCTTCTTGGGCTAGCATGCAACCCATGGCATTTTCAGAGACAGATAGGTAAAGGAATAAAGGCTTATGAGGAGTGGGTAGTGAAAGGACAGGTGTATTTTGAAGGTAGGCTTTTATTTTGTTGAAAGCGGCTTGGCATTGGTCATCCCATTGGAACTTTTCTCCTTTTCTTAGCAATCGGAACAAGGGATCGCATGTAGTTGTGAGCTTGGAAATGAAGCGGCTGATAAATTGGATTCTTCCGAGAAACCCCTTACTTCTTTTTCATTCTGTGGTGGTGTCATTTCTAGAATTGCCTTGATCTTAGAACCACCTCTATCCCCCTATGTGTGATGAGAAAACCTAGGAGTTTACCGGAGGTCACACCGAAAGTGCATTTCTTTGGATTCAACCTCATCTTGTATTTGTACAACCTTTCGAAAAACTTTTCCAGTGCTACCAGGTGTCCTTCTTTGTCTTTTGACTTCACGATCATGTCATCTACATATACTTCTACTTCCTTGTGAATCATGTCATGCAGCAAAGTGGTGGTGGCTCTTTGGTAGGTTGCCCCAGCATTCTTGAGTCCGAAAGGCATTACTCTGTAAGAGTAGGTCCCCCAAGGGGTGATGAATGTCGTCTTTTCTCGATCTTCCGACGCCATTAGAATCTGATTGTACCCTGAGAAGCCATCTATGAATGAAAGTAGCTCATGTCCGGTGGTGTTGTCCACCAAGACATCGATGTGGGGAAGCGGGAAGTCATCCTTGGGACTGGCTTTGTTTAGATCACGGAAGTCGACACATACACAAACTTTTCCATCCTTCTTCGGGACTGGCACAATATTGGCAATCCATTTCGGATATTCAGTGACAATGATGAACCCTGCCTTGAATTGCTTCTCCACTTCTTCTTTAACCTTGAGTGCCCATTCTGGCCTCATGCGCCTTAGTTTCTGCTTGACAGGTTTGGAATTGGGGAGGAGGGGAATATGATGTTGGACAATGTCGGGATCGACCCCAGGCATGTCCTCGTAAGACCAAGCAAAAACATCCTTGAATTCTTTTAGCAAGAGAGTTAAATTTTCTTTTTCTTTTTTATTAAGAGTTGAGCCAATTTGCACAATTTGGGGATTATCTATTTCACCTAGGTTAATTGATAAAGTATCCTCGATTATTTCATAAGCATGTGGTTTTTCAATTAGTTGCTTAAGTTTGATTAGGAGATCCTCGGAGGGATCTGTGCATTCACAAGTATTAGACACAGAGGGGTAAGCAGAATCGTCTTTCATTTCATTCATGACAGGTGAAGTGATTACATTTCACAGTGGTGGGCTTACAGCAGCCGACTCTGGTACAGACTCGATAATTGGTAGTACAGACTCTGGGGGAATAGGGGATAGGGAGACACAGACAGATGACTCTACAGCCCGGTTGCTCAGACCCTCCTCAGTTGGCTTGATCTGATCATCTTGGCTCTTGGTCCTCTTTTCTTCCTTCTTCTCAGCGGATTCCTCCCACATCTTCTCGACGGCTTCAGTGTCCAGGTATTTCAACCAGTCTTCCTCCGGGGTCTTCTCAACTTCTTTGAGATAAAACGGATCTTGATATGGGGGCCTTTCACAGTCAGCGAAGATTTCAAGCCCGGGGTGCCTTTTCCCAGTGGTTTGATGGATCCAGAGTTCGGGGAACCCAAAGTAAGGGAAATCGTCCCCTTCTTTTATGAATTGTCCATTCAAAGTCTTGCGGTATGGTGGGAGACCCTTTACCCTTTTCTTCCATGGCCTCTGTAGCTCGACGTCTTCTTTAGTGGTCTTGTATCCCAACCCAAAAGTGCCTTGTTGCCCTTTGATCTGCGGGAACTCCCGAATTCCTTGCTGGCGTTGGCCCAATCCCATTCCTGGGAAGTAGTTCATTTTGCGGACAATGTTGACAACTGCGGAGTGGACCTCAGGGAATCGGTCTTCATCATTGATCATGTGGACTTCTTCCATGAAGAATCCTCCGATTTCTCCTTCCTCTAGCTCAGGTATTTGGATTTCGAATGGGAGCGTAGTTCGGGAAAGCTTCATTACCCCAACTATTACCGAGAATGATTTTCACCTCCTTCTCATGAATGTACTTGATCATTTGATGTACAGTGGATGATACGGCATTGTTGGCATGCAGCCAGGGCCTTCCGATCAGCAAGTTGAACGAGGCAGGTATGTCCATGACTTGGAAGACTTCAGTGCTTACCAAAGATCCTACCCGGATTTGGAGAGAAACAGTTCCCATCACATTTCTCCTGGTGTTATCATAGGCCCTCACGGATTGCACAGATGGCGTGATGTCAAGGACATCGACACCCAAGGCGGTGGCAGTCCTTAGGGCACAAACATTTAGGGTAGAACCTGTATCGACCAGACAAAACGGCACCTGTTGTCCCTTGCATCCGACGGTGATGTACAATGCTTTGTTATGCACAGATCCTTCTGGTGGCAGATCTTCATCAGAAAATGTAATGATTGGGTCGGGGGTAAGTGCGCCCACGAAAGCCACCATGTCTTCCGGTGCGGCGTCAATGGGGACTTCAATTTCAGCCAAGGCATTCAACACGGCTTTCCTATGCTTGTAGGATGTTACCATGATGTCCCACATCGAGAGATGTGCTTGGGTTTTGTTTAGCTGCTTTATCAGCTCATTATCTTCTTCGATGATTTCATCCACCTTACTCTTCCCCTTGTCTTTAACCGGACCTTTCTCGATAGCTTCAGTAGTAGGCTGCAGAGGTTGGTAATGACGGCCCGATCTAGTCAGATGATCAATCTCAACAGGAGTAGGCCCTTCTACAGTCCCATCCTTCTTGAACCAGTCGCAGTCTGTCCCCACAAATGGTTTTTCTGGTTCGTCCCAGATAGAAGCATCACTTTCATTGTTGGGATCATACCATTTGAGGTCTACCGCCCCTAGATCATGCTCTTCCAGGAAGAACAAGTCTTGCTCGTCGTCTAGCTATTGCTGGCACTCGTCATTCTCCCCTTTAATCAGATGAATTCCCACAGAGTCCGGGATGTCAATGAGGGGTAAGGGTTGTCCATGGGGGGTGATATAGGTAGCAGGGTTGAAGGATACAGAGTTGGACTCGATGAGGTTGACATTTTGGTGGTTCGGTAGGGGATTTTGAGTGATATAGGGCTGTTTCGGAGGCGGCTCAATGATATTCTGGTCAATGAGGTCTTGGATATCGTGGCAGAGGCGCATGCAATCATCGGTGTTGTGGCCAGGGGCTTGGTGGTAGGTACACCGTTTGGACATATCGCAGTTAGGCGGGGGTGGGGTATTTCGAGGCTGAAGTAGTTGGAGATGGCCCTTTTTGAGGAGGCGGTCTAAGGCTGAGGAGAGAGAGATTTCTAACTTGGCGAAGTTGCGAGGAGGCTTTTTCTGGAAAGGGCGATTGGAGGAATTTGCCTGGTTGGAGGGTTGGTATGGCCTAGGAGGGTATGCCATGGGTTGGCTGCTAAGGGCATTGACATCCGGGGGATTCCGAGGGTAGCTGGGCCTTCTTGACTGACTCGGAGACTTTTCCTTTTTGATTTTTCCTTCTCTGATAACATCTTCAATTCGAGTTCCAACCTCAAACAACTCTTCAAAAGTAGAGATGGACTGGTAAAACAGCTTCTCATGGTAGAGTGGCTGCAGATTTTGGATTAGCATTCTCACTTGTTCCTTCTCAATCGGCCGGTGGGTCATTTGGGCTACCTTGCCCCTCCATCTGCTCAGAAATGCAGCGAAAGATTCATTGTTGTTCTGCCGGGTCGTTTCCAAATCCCTAATAGTGACATCCAGCTCTTGATTATAGGAGTAATGATCGACGAAGACTCGAACAATGTTTTCCCATGCTCGGGTTTTGGAGGCTTCCAAGGTTAGGAACCATGATAGTGCAGATTTTGCGAGAGTTTGCGGGAACAACATTGCAATGTGCTCATGGGTACAACCCATGGACTGGAAGATACTCATACACAGCTTCACATGACTTATTGGATTCCCAGTTCCATCAAAACGGTCAACGGCAGGCATTTTGAAGTTCTCTGGCAGTTTCAGCTTAACAGGCTCGAAGAGGCCTTCCAGGTCTAGCATGTAATCATCGACCCCCTTGCTTTTCCTTAGTACGCTCTCCAGCTTGTCAACCTTATCCATCTTCTCTTGGAGTTTCTTCTCATACGCAAATGGTGGGACCCCTTAAAGCCAGTCCTCTTCCCCGTTATTCTCATGTAGGGGTGGTTCAAACCCTGGTGGTGGAAATCCAGGTGGAGGTTGCTGCCGCTGTTGCTTCACTTCTTCTATGAACTTCAAAACTTGGGCTAGGCTGTCAGACTGTTGGCTTATAGTTGCTCCTAACTCGGTAACCTTGCTTTCTAACTCTTCTCGGTTCATGCTGAAGTAGGCTGTCGGGCTGATTCTGATCAAACGATTATCTGAACTCCTGACCCACGATAAGGATCCTGGCTACTGACCTTGGGGATCTATATTGACTTGACAGATTTTGAGAGGACTAGATCAGATTTTGACAGTGGTGACTTTAGATAGACAATGACAGTGATGTCAACAGGCGTGGGTTAACTCGTATAAGATGGACTGAGATAGTGTGTGCAGACCGATAGGAATGGTGCATGCGGATGTAAGCCCTAATCTATATGATGCTCCTATTTCTAACAAATAGCGGTTAAGCAAATAAGGCCCTAACCATATAGAGTGTGCCAACATTACTTTCTAGTACGATCACCAAGGGATAACAGGGGTTTCCAGGTTTTTATGAGGGCTTCTAGGAGAGACCGGACATTTCTGGTCGATTTAGACAGAGTTTCTGGAGAAACGGGTTAGCACGGGTTAGTACGGTTATATTTGGGATATCTGGGCAGAGTTTCTGGGAGAAACGGGTTAGTACGGTTATATCTGGGATATCTGGGCAGAGTTTCTGGGAAAAACAGGTTAGTACGGTTATATCTGGGATATCTGGGCAGAGTTTCTGGGAGAAACGGGTTAGTACGGTTATAGTGATCGTACTTTCTAGCAGGTTTTCATACTCCTATGTCTTAGGACCAACAAACAAGGTTTGTAGTGTATATCTTTGTGAGCACAGAGCAGACATCCTTGTCATGGTGCCTAGGCAGGTCAACTTAATATGATTCACATGTGAGTGATTGCCTTGGGGATCATAAGAAAGAGGTTCTGCCTTATGTCACATAAGCATCTACACCGCGCAGGTAATCCCGTCAGGGCATACAGCAGTTTTATCACATTGTCCTATCTGAAAAAGATAAATGAACAGTCCTATGAAAGGTTCTACAGGAATCTATATGCAAGGGCTGGGTTTAGTCAAAGAGGGTCCGTTGACGAGAGTTCCAATATACCGTCGGAGAGACAGTACGGAGGTTTTTTACTCTTTTTGATATACCTTGGAAGGTACAGTATCAACGGTGACTTGTGCCCTGGCACAGCAAGACTTGAACAATGTCAGCGCCGCGTTTCAGACACAGTTGAAGGGAAAATGCAGAAGTGTAATGCGGTGAACCAAACACAGTAAAAAAAGATGATTTTAAGGATGCTTCTTATGAGTCAAACCTCTGTATTATTTTGTTTGAAAATAAGTATCCCCAGTGGAGTCGCCAGATTGTGGACATGCCGCGTTCCACCTCTTGCTTGTTTGAGATTTGATTTGAAAAGAGAAAGAAAATGGTCTGTTGAAAATAGATACAGAGTCGCCACTTGGTCTTTAAGGAACCAAGAAACTTGATTTTGACTCACCCAAATGGATAAAGGGCACCGGCCCTTCATAACCAAAGAACTTGGTTCGGGGTTTTGGTACGAGAGAGGAAGGAGCCTTTGTCGCGACTAAAGCACCCTCAACTCGCCCCGTCTTTCGACGGGCCTCAATTAGCATCCAAATAATCATCTTATACTATGTATGATTTGGAAATTAATACTATGATAGTATATTACATCACATAAGAAAATTTGAAATGGAAGATCTAAAGATAAGATATCATTCATAAGATCTAAGTCAAATATCATACAATGTAAAGTGAAAGATCACACAAATAAACCTAGGGAAACTCGTCTAATCATGTATCAAGTAATTAAGTTTTTATAATCTAAAAGGGGACATGAATTGTTATTGAAACAAATAAACAAAGAAATCAAAGTATGCTTAGCAAGCTAGTATGATGCATGTTAATCTTTAAGAAAAGAAGACCTCTCAATCCCCGGGACAGATGAGAAAGGATGATTAGATCGAGGGAAAACATGGACGTGTGATCATAGTCATTCCTTATAATCTTCTTAGATTAGGAGTCACAAAAAAAGCCCCCAAATCTTGCATGAATGCAATGTATGATCCTAAAATGTGCAAAGGTTGTAGTGTGTTTGTGTACATGGACTTTCTAAAGTGACTTAAAAGTCTAGAGAATGTGTATGAATGAATGAATGAAATCAACATGGGATATTTAAAAATGTAGTATGAACTACTTCCTAAGATATGAACTAATTTGGAATTCATATAAGCATCAAATCAAAGAATGAAAGTTAAAATATTCTTGCTGTGAATAGTGGACAGAACAGTAACATGATCTTTTGGAAATTGAAAAGAGGGGTTAGGAATGTTTTCAATGCATGATTTTTTATGGAGATCTTCATTATTGTGTCTAGAACACAACCCAAAAAGCCAATCTTTAATAAATATCACAGATTGAGATAAATCATATAAACAATAGAGGTCACTCAGAAGTAGAGTCCGTACTGTTGACTGAAATGTTGAAAAATCTTAGAAAATGAAAAACGAATGATCTAGAGGCCCATTTTATACAGAAAGTTCCCTAAGACATTTAGGTTTAAGGGAAAAATAAGTTAGGACCACCCCTTTTGGAAAGGTTTTCTGAAAAAGATGTCGGAAGTGGACCTAGCTGCTGTGACAGCAAAAACAGAATGTCTGGAAGGAATGTTTGGGTCCAAATGGACTATTTCCAAGCACTTCCAAGTTAAACCAAAAATCATGGGTGTTCTCCAATGAGTTGCATCCATATGTTGAGTATTGAGTTCTAGAAAAATCTTTGAGCTCAAATTACTCACTGTTTTGACTCACTGTTTTGAAGATTTTGAGAAAAACTAGAGTTTTCTTTCTTAAGATCAAAATGAGGGGTTTTAAGAGGGGTTTTGAAATAGAGATTTTGAAAGCATATTTTCAATACTCAATGGAGATTATAGCCACTTAAAATGTCAACATCAAACTCATCATCAAGAAACTCCAAGATTGTTGGAGAGATTTATTTTTATTTGAACATAACTTCAAGAATACCTTGGAGGTATTGAAGTTATGATCATCATCTATCAAACATGTTTTTGAGGTCAAGAGCTACTATCCATAAGGATTCACTCACCCCAAACTTCATGTCATCATTTAGATGATGATGGACTAGTAAGTAAATAAAGAAAATAAAAAAGAAATGAGGTGAGAAGAGATGAACATTATATAAGCAAACAAGTAAATAGATAGCAATCAATAGATGATATTCATGATGTATAGAACTTGTAGTTTGGTGCTTCACTCATATGTAATGACATTGGACATGGAAGAAGCTTTCACTCTCTTAAATGCTCACTAAAATGGTGGTTGGGTGTATTGAATGTTGAAGTAAATAGGAGTAATGAAGTAAAAACAAAGTTTAGAACTCACTTTTGTTTTGAAAAATCAAAGAAGGAAGCTTCTTTTCTCTCTATTCTAACCTTATCTCTACAACTTTCTCTCCCATACTTTTTCTAAGCTTTCATTTGACTCTCCCCCAAAATGAAGAGCAATGGGGGGTTTAAATAGGCCAACTTGGGGTGGTTTTGGGGTTTTGAAAGTACTCCCATAGGCTCCAAACATCTGAAATCATAAAACTATGTCGTTTTGGTTTTTAATTAATCAAAATAGGACCCCAAAATTAATTACAAAAACACACTGTTCAGGAGGGGAGTGCCGCGACGGCACTGGGCCAGTGCCGCGGCGGCAGTGGGCCAATGCCGCAGCGGCACTGCTCCTCCTTCGTCCGGATAATGCTGTTTAGGCCCCCTGAAGTCCCGGTAATCGCGAAAAGGCCCTATTTCGTCCAAAATTCACAGAAAATGCGTACGAATTCCAAATTGAGGTTGTGATATACCGTTGGAAAGGTAATGGAGTCTACTTTACATAAAAAATAGTTTGGGGATAGGTCACTTTGAAAATATTTGCGGTATTCGCGATAAAAGTCGATTTGATCGCCTTTTTCGCCTTCGGAAATTCATAATAGACTCGTTTTAAATCCGAAATTTATGTGCGATATACCGTTGGAAAGCTATTGACCTCTAGTATCCATGAAAAATATTTAAAAATTGTTACGGTGCCGCGGTCCCAAAATCAAATTCTGGTCAAACTTGGTCAAACTTGGTCAAACTCTGGTCAAACCGGTCAACGGGGACTTTCCGGGAACTTCCGGAACTTTCGAGGGTGTCTGGGAGCTGACGATTTCATCCGATTTTTCTTAAAAACTCACTTTTCTTACGACGTAGCATGTTTCCAGAACTTTGGGACCAAATCTGGGAGTTTTCGGGCTTTTAGGGGCATTTTGGTCATTCTGAGCATCTGAGAGATAGAGCTGACTTCCAAGAGTCCTTTTGAGTCTTTTACGATCATTGTGAACCACCAAGCTATGGGTCTCCTAAATATGATAGCCGACAAAATGGGGTGTCTACTGGATGTCACCTCCTCCTGAACCTAGAAATGATAAAGAAAAAGAAATCAATAAAGAACAAGATGGGAATAATAATAATAAAGTCATGAAGGAACCTAATCCCTCAGTGCCTAATGCATCTAAAGCAACAAACCCATCGAATTACGTGCCTAGGATGTCGTTTCCCCTAGGCATAGATGCCCCATCTCACTTTTCGAAGAAAAGGATCGAGACCAGAAGACATTTTAGAGACCTTTAAGGAGGTGAAAATCAATATCCTGCTTCTTGATGTAATTAAGCAAATACCTCCTTATTTTAAATTTCTAAAAGACTTGTGTACTCAAAAAAGGAAGTCTCGAAATCATCTATCTAAAAAAGTCTTTTAACGGAGAAGGTCAGTTCTATATTTCAACATAATACACTCAAATACAACGACCCGGGACACTGACAATCGTATATCATATAGGTGACAAAGATATCCACCGGGCCCTTCTCGATCTTGGAGCAAGTATAAACCTACACCCGTACTCAGTTTATGAGCATCTTGGCCTAGGTGAACTAAAACCAACTGCTGCTACCTTGCGGCTAGTGGATATTTTCATTAAAATTCCATATAGTGTGATATAAGACGTTCTGGTAAAAGTGGATAGGTGCTATTATCCGGTCGATTTCATTGTACTCGATACAGAATCGGTCCTTGACGCTAATAGACACGTCCTGGTTATCCTAGGATGTCCTTTTTTAGCTACCGCCAATTCAAATATAAAATGTAGGACTGGGGTTATGGATATGACATTTGGAAATATGATAATTCACCTTAATGTATTTAACGCCTCAAATCAACCTTATAGGGAGGATGATGAAGCAGATTGTTACACGATAGACTTAATTGATGAATTAGTAAAGAGGTAGCCCCTTTTATACTAACTAAAGAAGCTTTAGAAGTATGTTTATCACATTTTAACTTTAACGATTTGACGTTGATAAATCAATTAAGGAATTGAATAACCAATTGGAATCAGTGAACATGACTAGCATACTTTCATGGAACCCAAAAATAGATGCCCTCCCTCCTCTTGTACGTGATCCTACACTGCCGTCCACCGAGTGTCCACCGACGCTTAAACTAAAATCATTACCAATCACTCTAAAATATGCCTGTCTAGGACCTAATACTACAGTCCCGGTCATAATAGCATTGAATTTATCTATGGACTAAGAAGGACAACTATTAAAAGTCTTAGGAGATCATAAGAAAGCGATTTGTTGGACAGTAGCCAACTTAAAAGGAATTAACCCGTCTGTATTCATGCACCGAATAAACTTGGAGGAAAACGCTAAACCATCTCGAGAAATGCAAAGGCGTCTTAACCACTTTTAGATGCAGGCATAATCTATCCAATTTTTTATAGTAATTGGGTCAGCCCCACGCAGGTTGTTCTAAATAAATCAGGCATCATGGTCGTGCCCAATGAAAAAGGAGTGCTCATACCTACCCGCCAAACTACTAGTTGGCGGTTATGTATTGACTATCATAAACTTAACACCATAATCCGTAAAGATCATTTTCCTCTTCCGTTCATTGATCAAATCTTGGAACGTCTATCTGGTCAAAGTTTCTATTGTTTTCTAGATGGATACTCTGGCTATAACCAAGTACCTATCAACCGTGTATGATGGCAATCTTTTCGGATATGGTTGAAAAGTTTTTGGAAGTACTCATGGACGATTTTTTAGCTTTTGGTCCTACGTTTAAAAAATGTCTCGAAAACCTTATCAAAGTCCTTGCCCGTTGTGAGGAAGCAAATTTGGTTTTAAGTTAGGAAAAGAGTCATTTTATGGTTGAAGAGGGTATAATCTTGGGTTATGTCGTATCTAAACGTGGCACAGAGGTCGATAAAGTAAAAATTGAATTGATAGATAAACTTCTACCACCATCTTCCATCCGTCAAATTCATTCGTTTCTCAGTAATGCCAGATTTTATCGTCAGTTTATCAAGGACTTTAGCAAGATTTCTAGCCCCTTGTGCAACTTACTTGCCAAGGATGCCCCATTTGTCTTTGATAATGAATTTCTGAAAGTGTTTGAAACACTGCAAACTCTCCTCACAACGACTAAGCGATGTGCTTTGGGCCTATCACACAACATATAAAACTCTTAACCGGATGTCCCCATATCGATTAGTGTTTAGAAAAGCGCGCCACTTACCCATTGAATTGGAGTACAAATCTTACTGGGCCGTCAAAACCTTTAATCAAGATATAAAATCAGCAGGATGCCACTGAAAGCTTCAACTGCAAGAGCTTGAGGAATTAAGAAATAAAGCCTATGAGAATACGAGAATATATAAAGAACGATCGAAAGTATTTCATGATAAAATGATCAATCGTAAAAACTATGAGGTCGGACAATGTGTGTGGCTATTTAATTCTAAATTGAGGTTATTCTTAGGTAAATTGCGTTCCTGATGGGATGGCCTGTTCATAGTAACTCAGGTGTTTCTACATGGCGCGATCAAAATAAAAGATACAAATGACGGAACACCGTTTAAAGTAAATGGCCAACGGCTTAGGCTGTACCGGACCGAGCAAATTGGAGAAAGAGAGGTTGAATCCATAGATTTGGCAGATCCGATCGATTTCGACTGAGCACTTACATCGGTCGAGCTGGCGACGTGAAACCTAGCGCTTCTTGGGAGGCAACCCAAGTATTTGATAATGTTTTCCTTTAGTTTTGTTCATTTTTTAGGAGTTTTGAGTCAATGTCTGAATTTTTGAATATCCAACAGAAGCAAATTTGATCGTTTAGACCCCTATCAAAGGAATAAATAAATGAGAAAAGAGAAAAAGGCAAACTCGCGCGCGACCGTTGGCGAGCAAACACTCGCGCGGCCCGCTAGCATGATATTTTGCCTTAGAAATTTTTCTTTGCTTTTCAAAGAAACATGCCTTAGCCTCTATGTACGCGTCAAATCGCGCGCGCGAGAGAATGTCTCCCGTGCAGGCCATTGGCGCAACCTTTTGCCTTAGATTTTTTTTTATGAACCTTAAGAAGGACCTCAGTCAGTTAGTCTTACCTCGTAGAGGGCTCGTGCGGCCCGTTCGCGCGATCCCCCCGTCCTCCTATAAATAGGGATTTCCAGCCCTAATTTTTTAGATTTTTCATTTTTCTCTCTTCTTTCTCTCTTCTCTCTCTCGCGATCTGCTCTCCCTCTCTCTCTCTCTCTCTCTCTCTACGATCTCCTTCTCCATTACTACCACACTACTATCCAACCACCACCGATGCCACGCCACCGCCGCTAACCACCACTGGATGCCAAAACCGCTGCCGGCCCTGCCCCCTGTTCTCTCTTTCTCACTCTGTTATAGATACATATACAGATGTAGATATTGATATATAGACAGATATATATTTACACGCACACATGAATATATAGACATATACAGATATGGATCTAGATGCATAAACAGATACATATATATATATATATATGTGTATATATTCAGCTCTACACACACTAACCTCCTTGTACCCAATCACACACATACATACTAAAACCCTAGCCCTTTAGATTGGAAAATATATATATGCCCAACCATAGGCTTGAAAACACATACACACACACACACACACACACAGAATTGCACACTAAATTTTCAAGAACCCTAACCCTAGTTAGAGTATACATACCCCCTGAGGTATTTATACATATTGGTTTCTAGCTCTATAAGTAATTGCTACATACTCACAAAATTATGACCTTAAACCTAATTTTTTATCCTGTCAAGAAGTTGATCTCGTATTGAATGCATATTGATTTGGTGTGGACATTGAATTCAAACAAATTTAGTTTAGAATAAATTTATAATAGCATGAATGAAATCAATATCCTTGCCTCCGTTTGAAACCGATTTTGTCAAGCCTAATGTCTTTCAGAATTGAAGTGAGCTCTATTCTAGATGATATAATTCGACACGTAGTTTCATAAATCCTACACCTCGTTTGTGCTTCAGCTTTTGCACATTCTCAAAATTTTTGAAATTAATTTAGTTATACGAACGTGTTTTCGACCAAGGGTTTATTTTGTATTATGCTTTCAAAATTTGGATTTTGAAATTGAAGCAACATATGACCAATAAACTCTCAAATTTTGAATTAGGAAGTCCACTAATTCTTGTACAATTGATAACAAATTGAATTTTAATCCGGGCTTTTTAAGTTTTAATACTCATAAATGGATTTCAATTCTCGAAGTTCTTTAGCACGTACTAAACTTTCTGAAACAATAAGTTTTTCCAGTGAATACGAATCTTTCAAATATATATTTACATTGTTCATTGTACACGCAACAAGTACACTGTGACTTGCCGTAATGTGTGTGCTCTAATAGGGATGATGAGTGGGAAGGGGGCAGTCCCTTCACAATTGCCGGGTGTCCCCCCCTCCTCCCTCCCCCGTGGATCCCATTTTTAATTACAATAATGACTGCATATTGATTGTATCCCTTGTCGGGTTTTTATTTGTTTGCAGGTGCCCCTCTTGCCCTCTCCCCCTTTTTATTTTATTTTTTAGGGTATTTATACCATTTTAGGGAGGGTATTTTCAAAAAAAAATTCCTTTCACCCAAACACCCCTATAAATATGACCAAAAGAATGATTAAATCGGCATCGAGTGCCCAACCACCCCAGAAAAAAAGCAAAAGGAAAATAAAAAACAAACTGAAATGACAGTCAACCCAAAAGACCTCTCACCCAAATACACCAATAGAGGTCTCAATTATGAGACCGCCATCAACTTTGATTTCTTCGCATCTGATGTCGACGCTCAGTAGGGCCACAACACCTTGATAGCCCAAAAATTAGCCCCACCACTTTTCTTTCACAACCCAGACCTTATTACCAACCCTCGCCTAGTCCGCCTATTCTACCAAAACCTCAGGTACCATAAAGAATCCTTGAGTCAACATGCATATCTGGGCACTACCTAGACATCCACACTATCACCATTAACCCCGATAACATAGCCGATGCCCTCCAGCTCCCTTCTCACTCCTACGAAGTCCCAAAACTCAATGTCCTGTCCAAACAACACCATTTCATACATATTACCCAGGACATGTACGGCGGCCACACTAGTTCAGGGAAGTCTATATGACGATCACATATGCCCTGCCAGATGTGGTTTGTCGAGCACATGTTCAAAATAAACCTCTACCCTCTAGAACATGAGCAGGAGAGAACGAAAGAGATACACCACACCCTTTATGCCATTTATCGCAGTGACTGGGTCCACCCTGATTTAATTATCATGGAGGGCATATGTACTACCAGCCAGATTATCGACCATGCCACCGACTCCAAGCTACTCCTGCCTTATCCCCAAACCATTACGACGATCCTCCGATCCAAAGCCTTTCCTATACCTTTCAATGAGCCCGTTGATAAACATATCCCAGAGTTTTCTTTCACTGATTGGAAGTTGTTCCTTGACCGACTAGACATGGAGGTTAGGGGGGCTAGGCATCTGGCCCAGGCACGTCGAGAGAGATAGGTACAGCGTCTACCTCCACCAGAGGATACGCTATACTCTTGGACTTACAACGATGTCTGTTCCTTCAGAGGCGAGACCTCCGGTTTCAGTTTTACATGCGTTCATACTTCCAGCTAGCACATCTTGACCAGTTGGAGGGTATCTTAGCATAGGAAGAGGCTGCCTACCAGTTAGTGTTTCCATGACTTGCGCAACAGGCTGTTGAGGTGGCTAGTAAGGAGGAGGAGGCTGCTCAGGCTGGTACTGAGGGAGGTGATGGTGAGGATGGGAGTGATAGTGATGGTGATAGTCAGGGAGGGTCAGGCTGGAGTTGTTGTTAGTAGAGGGTAATGATGATTAAAGTTAAATTTGAGGAACTTTTTCACTTTTTATACATTTGATGGATGGGTATCAGACATTTCTAGACATTTGACCTGTATACTCATTTTATTTTTTTTTCTATTCCTTTTGTATTTTTTTTTTGTTTCTTAGGCTTCTGGTGTACCCGGCTTCAACCGGTTTAGTTTACTTTTCATTTTTCTCATTTGGGTATGTACTTATTTTATTTTCACACTTTTTCTTTTTGGTTTGGTTATATTCCTGATGCTTATATTAGTCATACTGCACAATTAGCTTTATTGCTTGTTGGTTACGCATCCATATCCATTGTTATTTAAGTAATGTTTTGAATTACAAACTTTTGCAACCTTCTTAATCCTTGTTAATCACGAGCAAATATCGTAACCCATGCACTATACAGGAATCTATTAGGTTCAGCTTTGGAGAAGGTACTGCCCAAAAATTTCATTGATATTAGAATTGTGTCACATAGGTTGAAACATTATGCTCATTATTAATGCACGTTGTCAATCACCAATACCGTCAATTTTGCTTTCTGGTTTGTTAACAAAAACTAATTCAGTTTTAGTTTGTGGTTAATTTTTGTTTCAGGTTTATAACTTCAAAAATCCATACAGCTTTACCTCACCCCTCTATTATGGACTACCCTATATCTTTAGCATCTTCACCGCATAGGAATTCTTGTGAGTCGAGTCGTCATTCTGATCATTGTACATCTACCGATGACATAGCGCCTAGACCTAATGTATCTACAGCTAAACCCTATGGTCCAATCGGCCGTGTCAGTTGTGGCCCATGTTCATGGCATTGTCGTCGTCCTCGCGTCCCTATACCTATGGGTTCTGATTCTTCGGATGACCAGGACAGTCTGTTTGGTGACGATCCCACATACATTGATGGACCTTAAGGTGCACCTTTGACTTCTTCTAATTCCTTATCTTTTTCTGATTCGGACGATTCATCGACTGATGAGGATGACGTAGAGGAGGAGGTTGATCTTACTGATATAGTTGCCGCACTGTCAGAGATTACGTATTCGTATAGGGATTTACCCGATTATGTTCCAAACATTGTCAGACAGCATGCGGGACATCCTGATTGGTCCCTGAAGGATATAGCCTCCATTTTTACCCCATATGACAGGCCAGAGGATGATGAGATAGACTTAGCTCTGGTGACTAGTGGTGAGCAGGAGGAGCTTGAGACTATACCATTTGATTTTGCAGAGCATCCGAATTGGGCGCTGTTTGATACATATAGATGTGATGAGCTGCCTTCATCAGATGCTTTTCGAGGTATGGATGTGCTGGTGATCTTTACTGTATAGTACATTCATGTCATTGTCATGTTCCCACCGGCATAGGGACATGCGGTGACTTGGTTTGGGGGAGTAATATGGATTCTTTGTTTAGTAGGAGTAGTCGCTTTATTTTGTTTTGTTTATTTTCGTTTATTAGTAGCTTTAGTAGTTAGTAGCTTTCTCAGTAGCATTCTGTTAAGAATTTTACTTCTTCAATTTCATTTCAAGTTTTCGATTCCTTTATTTGTTGTAAACAAAATTAATAATAAATAAATAAAATACGAATTTTAATACTGTTCAACTTTTAAATTCTTTCTTGATTGACTTGATTTCATCGTTTTATATCTTGAACTTGCATATTTACCTATGCACGGCATGTAATCATGAGGATGTATATTTATATTGAACTATAATATATTTTGGATTTCTAGATAGCAACATTGTAGAGACTAAACCGATGAGCTTTAGAGCCTTTCATCCTTGTTTGAGGGTTATAAATTTACCTTCTCAAATCTTATTGTCAAAGCGCATTATCTTGTTGATTAGTCTCATTATTTCTTTATTTTGATTGAAAGCTGAGTCAGTATTATAATTACCATGTTTAATGAAACATAAATATATTTCCCTTGATATCGTAACATTGAAGGACCATGTGACCTTGGGAGATGATATTAGGCCATCTTTCTATCTAAACCTGTAATGACCCGAAAATTTAAAACGTATATTAAAATATTAAAAACTTATTTTGGTCAAAGAAAAATACCAGATTTGAGATTTACAGTATAAATTTTACCTGTGTGTGTGTGCGTGGCTGTGTGAATGACCACATGGGATAATCTCCCATGTGACCAAACAAAATAAGTGGTGCGTGTGTTTTGCTTGTGTGAGCGTGTGTTTTGCTTGTGTGGGCGTGTGTTTTGCTTGTGTGGGCGTGTGTTTTGCTGTGGCCAAGCAAAGAAAAATCTCTATAAATACACACCTCTCACTCTCAATCACTCTAACAACTCTTAACTCTATTTCTCTCAACTCTTCACTGTCTCTCTCCATTCTCTCTCTCTCCCAACTCTATACACACACATATCTAAATTATATATACTCATACAAGGAGTAATTGAAACAAGCTTGGACTGCGTTTATATTTCGGATTCTTTGTCTCAAATTGTTTTCGGAGTATTGGTAAGTAATTCGTACATATTATTTTACGTTATAATTAACTTCTATTTGCTGTTTTTAATAGTATACTAGCATTTATCCCGCGCAATGCGCGGGTACATTGTTTGTAATAATTCGACCACATTCTATTGCTTCTGTTTTCATCCCAATATAGTCCAAACCGTTGTCAGATGCCTCTGTTGTTTTCATCCCAATATAGTCAAAATCAATGTCAAATTCCTCTGTTTGATTAGATCTAAGTGACCAAATCCATCCACTTTTCTTTCCCATCATAAAATCCCTCGTAGATATCAAAGCCTTAGAGTACGCAAATCTGCTAAAATTCCAATTTTGAAAGGAAGCTTGAAGTCACTATGATTACTGTGCTGGTAGAATTATAATAAAGCTATTGCTTATATCTATAGTAGATATCAAAAGTCAAGGACGAACAATCACAAAATAAAGTTTATAAAAGTTGTAAGCTTCTCCAAGTAAAGATATCTATCAAAACAATTTGAACTGAGGTCAGAAATGTATAAACATCCACGTAGTTCATAATATAGTTTATTTATCTAAAAAGTTTAAAATGAAATACTTAGATAAATCATGCATTAAAGAACAACTGCATTCCTTATTTTATGCAGTCATTTAAGCCAAGTCTGAATTGTTCCGAGCTTCATTACAAATCAAACGGTCAAACCCTTTCACGCCAAATACACAACATGTTATAAAAAATAAAATCAAAAACCAAAAAATAAAAATGATTGACATCTCCTCGAAAGAATTCTCACACTTGTGCCTAGCTAAAAGCATCACACTATGCAATCAAAGACACTGGCTGACAACTCTTTATGTATAGTGTCATTTAAGTTGTAAATTTATAGTAACCTGTACTCTCTTGAATCTGCTGTGCAGGGGAGAGTTCAATCCGTGTTTGAGACTTTGGTGTAGAATAGTTTCTGAGTAAATAGTTTGAGACTTTTGTGATCCCATTCAATGCCTATTGTGGTGATCATTCCCTTTCCTCGATTCCTTATGCGCTTTCCCTTCCTTTCCATTTTCCTTATGTGAATAGGTCTCACTTGGAACCCTATACACCAATGATGGAACTGGAATTTCATCAAAGTTGTTTAAAGGCTCCAACAACCATTCTCTTCCCTTTGCTGCTCCAACAGTGATATTCATTCTTGTTCACCATAGAAGTGATACTGAATATCCTGTTAGACAGTAAACGCACATTTAGTCATCTTTTTTATTGCTTATTCTCATGGAAAGTAATTGGTTAAGGTGCATTGTTAATTACATATTATAACACAGAAAATGCATATTATACACACAATTTCCTTAGTTCTCAAAGCATGTTTCCATTGGTAAGCATTAACCTGGCACTTCAAGAAGAATATAATTTGATTACAAAAAATGCAATAAAAATTTCACAGAAGCAAAGAGAAAAGGTCCCAAGAATGACTTTTCACTTTTCTTATCTATTGGGCTCTCTTAGTTTTTTTTTTTTTAACATCAAATGATACATCACTTCAAATATATCAAATTCAGAAAAACGGCCTTGATCATCACATTTCTTGAAATCAAATTTTTCATACGAAATGCCAAAAGCATTTATTATAGAAAAAACAATCCCTTTGGATAGTTTGTAACTTTTAACCCATGCTACTTAGAACAATGTGTTTCGTAAACGGCACTTGGGTCCTCACTTTAGCCAATCCATTCAAGCCAACTAACCTTGTATAGTTAATCAACCGTTTCAACCGAACAGAGCCGTTTACTCGTCTTCTATTGGATTGTTGTGATAAGCCAAGCTGCATTGTGATAGACCATTGATACCAAATTGACCTTCTTGTGATCTAAAAATCACGAGTTTAATGCCCTTCCTACATCCCAGAAGAAAATATGAATATTCATATGAAGATTTGTATTGCTGCTTTGTAATTAATGTGAGGCAAGGTGGCTATTTTATCGGAGGAAGTTTGGAAATTAAATTAACATTTCGAAGAATATAAAAAAAAAAATAGCAATGTAAATTATACATCAAATGATGAAAAAGGGAACATACTTCTAAAGAGTTGATTTTCTAAGCTGCCCCGCGGCATGTATTCATGTGTGTTAGAAGGCTTTGTTCATCTTTCCCATCAGTAATAAATTAGCTTCATAAGATTGCCTCAGCTACCCAATAAAGATCACTTCTGTCTGTTGAGAAGGGAAAAAAAAATAAGTTTATCGATTAGGACAATTGAAGCCACTGATCAAATAATTCTTAATTAATCATATAAGATTAACAAAGAACAAATGGAAGTTAGTTGGCTGGAATTGATGTTCCTGGTCGAAACCTGCCTTCACCGAGAAAGTTGCTCGACGAGAAGCCCTGTAAGCATGAAGAAGTGAAGATTTGATGTTCACACCTAAACAAATGAACAATTATATAAGATTCTAATTAAAACCTAAAATTAATTCTATTACATGATAAAATACACGGTGAAGTAGAAATCGATTCGGAAAAATGTAAACTATGGCTAAAACTTTTGTAAGCCAAAAAATGAGAACACACAATTAGAAGGATAGAGAAGTGACCTATACCGATTGTTTTTAGGGATTTCAAGAGATTTGATGAGAGAGAACTAAGGGAAAAAATTAATTTTCCCATCTCTCATCGTCTACATTCAAATCGAAAGAAAATAACACAAAATACAAATGAATTTTTAAGAAGATTGATTATGGATAGTTTGAATATTTTGACAGAGGAAGATGAAGGGGCAGTTTCTTTAGCACTTTTGTTACAGAGAGAGAGAGAGAGAGAGAGAGAGAGAGAGAGAGAGAGTACTTTTGGTTTCTGTAACGTCTGAATAGAGGAGATAGAGATAGAGGGCCAATTTTTGTGAAGAAAAATAATCGCTATTAAGAGAGGCAAACAGTTGGAGACAGAGAGAGTTTGGTTTCATTTAATTTCTCAACTGAGAGAGAGAGAGAGAGAGAGAGAATTAGAGTTGTTAACATATCTAAAATAAAATACCACGTGTCATCAAGAGGTTAATCCTTGACTAAACTCTCCGGTTTTAGTTTTAGATATTAGATTTATATGGATTAAATAGAATTAGGAACCTCTAGAAAATAGCTCGGTTTAATCCAAAATAGTAGAATTAGTGTAACTCATTTCTCCGACCAACTATAGCTCTCAAATTTTGAGGGTAGACTCTTAAAATACCCAGAAAACTACCCTTAAAACAGTTTGTGATTTGTTTGTACCGTTTGGATTTTATTTAGGATTTGTCTTAAAGGGTAAATTAGTCATTTCACATTCTGTGATTCGAATTTGCTAAAACCAACTTTAGATTTGGGTTCTTCACGAAATTTCACTTAAAAATGTTAAGAAATGAGTGAGTTATGACCATTAGAAGTTTGGAATTACAATCTGCCAAACAGGGCATTCTGCCCAGATTTATTCCGAAAATTTCATTTACACCCCTGAAAACTTTAAACGAATATATAGAGGTCTTCCGACATCGGATTTTATCACGGTTTCGAGCATAGTACTTGTAATATTGTTTATAACAATCTGAGATATAAATTTTACAGTTTTGGAAAATTTCTGTATAATCCCTATATTTTAGTATAATTACATATCAGCCCCAAAACTTTTAAATACATGTTATATTATGTATAAATATCATATTTTAAACATTAATCTTGGACATATTATTTAGACATAAGTATATCATACGAAACTTATTTTTATACATTTTCATATTAATCCTTAATATTAGTTTAAATTACATAAGTGACCCGATTTCTTAAATAGTAGTATTTATCTGCACGAAAATAATGATTTTCTTTATTATTTTGGATACATGCTTATGGATAGAATAATAAATATGAAAAATTCAGTTTAAAGATTTCGATTTAATACTTTACGTGTAAAATGACGTTTTTACCCCTAGACTTTAAACGTGTATATTTAATTGTAACGAACTTATAATCGAGCCTAGTCAATGGCATTAGTCTTAAAATCACACAAGGATCGTACTGATAAGATTAAAATACATATTTAGTAACATTACGAAATCACCCCTATAAAAATAATGTCTAGTATCATATTTAAAAGTTTGGAGACAATCCAACATTGTCTAAAATACAGCTTATTTGTAAAATCCACGTTTAGGTAGTTTTGATATAGGACCTGCTACGGACTCCAAATTGAGTCCAGTTAGTGAGGTTGAACTTAGCATAGTGTAAGGAACATTATAGTAAAGGTTTGGCATAGTTTTAGCATATTTACAGAAATACCCTAGAAAAGCCTTAATTGCAGTTATACCCTTATGCTTACAACCTATGATTAAATGTCTAGTTTCTTTTACATGTATTGATGTAGGAACTGTTTCATCGTCAATTCCTAAGTCACCAAGGTGAGTGTTCATACCCGGTATTCAGTTCAACTCCATATGTGAGTGTTCGTATCCTGTATTTAACTCAACTCTATATATGAGTATTTATTACCTTTTCTCAAACTCTATATTAACTCAATATATAATGAGCAAATTCTACTACGATTTATGTACTATATGAAAAATACTATAATTATTTTCGGAACATTTTCTTGGTTCCTGGAAGGGTTTTATCATTCAAAACTTATTATTCTCAAATGTGTCAATTTATTCAAATGCCATGTATCTTTCGAAATGTTATCATTCAAACTGTTCATTATTCTCAATGTCAATTACCACTACAACAAACTATGTATTATAGCCCTAAGTGGTTGGTCCTATTGGGCCCATGTAATGAAGCCCAAGTGGCTGGTCCTTTTGGACCCATGAACCCGACTAGCAGGGTTGCCTTTGATCACTGTGCCATGAAATGAAAGGAACGTGTGTGTGAGTGGGTGGTTGGTAATTTGACATTTATGTAAAGATGGAATTTTCCATGCAAATAGAACATGTCATTATATTTTATTGCATGAAATTTTAATGTTATTATCTTATCTATTCTAGAAAGGCAAACCTTTTAAATTATTATTTCCAAGGTTATGTTCATTCACTGAGCCTTCAGCTCACACTCTCCAAATATTTTTAAAAACCCTTTTCAGGTGACGAAGTGATGATGATAGGCTATTACAGAACCCTTAGAAGAGCAGAACATTTTGATAGAAGATAAAGATTATCTTCTTGATGCAAATGAGGAGTAGATGATTGTTAGATATGTAGAATATTCAGAAGAGTTATGCCTTCAAATGTATTAATATCTTCAAGATTTATGTAGACTTCAATATATAAACAGAATTAAGCTATGTTTGCTTCCGCTAGAGCTCTATTTAATTATGAAGAGGCCTAGAGGCCGGTCTCGAGCCCAGAATTTTGAAGTCGAATTTTGGGGTCGTGACAGTTGGTATCAGAGCAATAGTCCCCGGACCGCTAGAAAAGCATAGAGCAATTATGATTAAGAAGTTTAAGGTTAAGATATAGACACATAAAATTTCGTTAGAAAGCTTGAGTTACAGCTTAGGACTATATATCATCTTGCTCGGAAGTCTAGAAATAGGACTCATTTTGTATAGAAAGAACAAAAGGAAGTGAGATAAGATATCCAGCTAGAACCTATATAGAATTTTTAGTCTAAAAAATCTAATTTTATTATCCGTGAGTCTAAAATTTAAATGTAGCTAGAAGTCTTACATTACTAAAAATATTATATGAAATGTTAACTCTATTTACCAATAGAAATAGTATTAACACGTAACGACACAATGATAATGAACTCTATTTTACTAATAACTCCAAGGTGACGTTTCATAACTCATTGTAAATCTATCAAGAGTTATAGAGTGTTTGATAACCACAACTACTAGGTGTGGTACAAACTAGTGTCTTAAATATATAAATTTAAATAAGTAGAAAAAAAAGATTGGAGAACACAACCATGAAATATTAGTAAAAATATGGTAATAGTTGAAACACACATACACGGAGTAATAGGAAGAGTAGGGGACCAGACCTGATTTAGGTTTGCATTAGACATCAGCCTCTCCACATGCTCTCACTCTCTACACGTGTATCACTCTCCCCACGCGCAGGTAACAGTCAGCGCTGACTCAGCAGTTGACTAACCAATCATCATCTGACACATGGCATACCAGTCACGTCAACTGACACGTGTCATGCCACGTGTACTGCCACGTCACTGACCCCATCTCCCTCTCTCTTTCTGTCACTCTCACCGACGCCTTTCTCTCTCTCTTCACGTGCTCTCTCTCTCTTTTTCTTCTTTCTTTCCCATCTGCTCCCTCTTTTTTGACTTTCTCACCAACGCACACTCTCTCTCTCTGTCACTCCCGTGGACACCCCCATCTCTCTCTCTCTCTCCACTCTTTCTCTCTCTTTCTTTATTTTTCCACCTACCCCCACGGATCTACCTCCCCCTCTTTTCCTCTCCCTTTAAAGTCACTCCATTTCTCCCTTTCTCTATCTGTCCCTCTCGTCATTTTCTCTCTCTCTCTTTGACGAACTTTTCTCCGTCTGACCCTCCCCCTCTCTTTATTTTTCTCTTCTTCTTCCTTCTGCCTCTTGGCAGAAACTCATCTTTCCCAAAAAAAAAAAAAAAAAAAAAAAAAAAAAAACCCAGATCTGAATAAGAGAAAGGTTAAAATGGTTTTTAAGAAGGCTTTTAGTCGTTGTGGTGCATGCGAGTATACCAGAAGACGGTGCAGAAGTGACTGTTCCTTGGCTCCCTACTTTCAGTACGTAGGAAGTATGAAGGATTATGGAATAATTCACGAATTTTTCGGATTTAGGAATTTTCTGCGCCTTATTGAAAGGGTCTCTGAGACAGATCATCAACAAACTATCAAATCCCTTGTGTATGAAGCCACAGCTAGGCTTCAGGACCCCATTTTGGGTTGTGTTTCCTATGTCATTTTCCTCGAACAACAAGTTCTAGAACTGAAGGAACAAGTCTCACAACTTCAAGCTCAATCAAAAGAAGAGTCACCCAAACAATCCATAGAGCCTGATCTAGATCCTTGGCTCGACTATGCCATGGAAGATCTAGATCACAACATAGAAAGCCCTCGAGAGTGTTCTAATCTCATTTCTCCCACCACAACTACTCCAATCTCTTCTGAAATCTCTAGCCCTACCCATATTCCCCCTGTCACTCAAATTTGTACAACCTCTCCTTGGTCTAATCTAGTCCAGTCCTTGCAATCTAGCAACAACCACCAAATTTCTCCAAGTCTGTTGGACCTCACTACTCCCAACATAATTTCTCCAGTCTCTCGTTCTATCCACACCACCTCTATTACTCCAACTTGCTCCTGCTGGTCTCATTTAGTCCAACACTCACAATCTAAAAAGTCCCAGATTCTTTTGGATCAAACGAAAAAAATGGAGGTCCCAAAATATCCAAATCTCCCCCCAAATCTTCAAGCAAGTTCATCAAGAACACCTACTCCATCCACTGATCCTTACTCTTTCTTCACTGTTAATAACTTAGCTCAAAACTCTTTCTTGGATTTAATTAAAGAGATGGAGAGTCAACATGTCTTTAAAAGGAAGAAAGTCACGAGGTGGCTTGAGCCTGAGAACTAAGGCTCTAAAAAAAAAAAAATAAAATAAAATAAAAAAATAAAAAATAAAAAATAAAAAATGGAATGAACATCATGGTCCGGTTTCGAGGTAGTCCCTGTACGTTGAGTGTGCGTGGGATTGAGCCCACATGTCTTACTACGCGTGTCCCTCCACCAGCTTAATGTAGTTTGGACCTTTGGGTATTGTTTTATAGGGCAACTGGGAGGGTAAGCATCCCAGGACGGTATTGTCCTCAGAAGTAAGTCCTGAAGAACATTAACCCAGGGTTCTGTGGAACGGGCTATAGGATCTATATGGTTGCTGAAAAGCGCGTAGGATGTCGTTAGCATTCAACATCTGAAAGGAAGCCTCACGTTGGCAGAACTCTGTTCCCACTCATCAAAATCCAAATGTACATTTGTATCATTGTAACTTTTCATATTCCAAAAAAAAAAAAAAAATCCTCCTTCGCACTATCTTCGTTTCTTATGTAATGTACTCTCACATTGGACTATCAGTTCAAGAATCAGCTGTGGAAATACTATCTCTTGTTAATAACATAAGTGCACTTTCTGAAATAAGGGTTTTAATCCCTCATCATCACTTTCATAAATCCACTTGTGTTTGCTATCATCAATCTGAACCAGCTCAAATGTTGACGTGACATGCTTAATCATTTCTAATCCTTCATTCAGGCCTAATTCGATACAATGACAGCACGAGTAAGTCAAAACTGCGAACATTGATATTATCAAGTCCAAGCAATACTGACATATCCTCAACTTTTTGAATCATGAAGTGAGTTAAGTTTGGGGACCAAACTTCTTTAAGTAGGGGAGAATGTAATGACCCGAAAATTTAAAACGTATATTAAAATATTAAAAACTTATTTTGGTCAAAGAAAAATACCAGATTTGAGATTTACAGTATAAATTTTACCTGTGTGTGTGCGTGGCTGTGTGAATGACCACATGGGATAATCTCCCATGTGACCAAACAAAATAAGTGGTGCGTGTGTTTTGCTTGTGTGAGCGTGTGTTTTGCTTGTGTGGGCGTGTGTTTTGCTTGTGTGGGCGTGTGTTTTGCTGTGGCCAAGCAAAGAAAAATCTCTATAAATACACACCTCTCACTCTCAATCACTCTAACAACTCTTAACTCTATTTCTCTCAACTCTTCACTGTCTCTCTCCATTCTCTCTCTCTCCCAACTCTATACACACACATATCTAAATTATATATACTCATACAAGGAGTAATTGAAACAAGCTTGGACTGCGTTTATATTTCGGATTCTTTGTCTCAAATTGTTTTCGGAGTATTGGTAAGTAATTCGTACATATTATTTTACGTTATAATTAACTTCTATTTGCTGTTTTTAATAGTATATTTATATGGATTAAATAGAATTAGGAACCTCTAGAAAATAGCTCGGTTTAATCCAAAATAGTAGAATTAGTGTAACTCATTTCTCCGACCAACTATAGCTCTCAAATTTTGAGGGTAGACTCTTAAAATATCCAGAAAACTACCCTTAAAACAGTTTGTGATTTGTTTGTACCGTTTGGATTTTATTTAGGATTTGTCTTAAAGGGTAAATTAGTCATTTCACATTCTGTGATTCGAATTTGCTAAAACCAACTTTAGATTTGGGTTCTCCACGAAATTTCACTCAAGATAGACACTGATTTCACTTAAAAATGTTAAGAAATGAGTGAGTTATGACCATTAGAAGTTTGGAATTACAATCTGCCAAACAGGGCATTCTGCCCAGATTTATTCCGAAAATTTCATTTACACCCCTGAAAACTTTAAACGAATATATAGAGGTCTTCCGACATCGGATTTTATCACGGTTTCGAGCATAGTACTTGTAATATTGTTTATAACAATCTGAGATATAAATTTTACAGTTTTGGAAAATTTCTGTATAATCCCTATATTTTAGTATAATTACATATCAGCCCCAAAACTTTTAAATACATGTTATATTATGTATAAATATCATATTTTAAACATTAATCTTGGACATATTATTTAGACATAAGTATATCATACGAAACTTATTTTTATACATTTTCATATTAATCCTTAATATTAGTTTAAATTACATAAGTGACCCGATTTCTTAAATAGTAGTATTTATCTGCACGAAAATAATGATTTTCTTTATTATTTTGGATACATGCTTATGGATAGAATAATAAATATGAAAAATTCAGTTTAAAGATTTCGATTTAATACTTTACGTGTAAAATGACGTTTTTACCCCTAGACTTTAAACGTGTATATTTAATTGTAACGAACTTATAATCGAGCCTAGTCAATGGCATTAGTCTTAAAATCACACAAGGATCGTACTGATAAGATTAAAATACATATTTAGTAACATTACGAAATCACCCCTATAAAAATAATGTCTAGTATCATATTTAAAAGTTTGGAGACAATCCAACATTGTCTAAAATACAGCTTATTTGTAAAATCCACGTTTAGGTAGTTTTGATATAGGACCTGCTATGGACTCCAAATTGAGTCCAGTTAGTGAGGTTGAACTTAGCATAGTGTAAGGAACATTATAGTAAAGGTTTGGCATAGTTTTAGCATATTTACAGAAATACCCTAGAAAAGCCTTAATTGCAGTTATACCCTTATGCTTACAACCTATGATTAAATGTCTAGTTTCTTTTACATGTATTGATGTAGGAACTGTTTCATCGTCAATTCCTAAGTCACCAAGGTGAGTGTTCATACCCGGTATTCAGTTCAACTCCATATGTGAGTGTTCGTATCCTGTATTTAACTCAACTCTATATATGAGTATTTATTACCTTTTCTCAAACTCTATATTAACTCAATATATAATGAGCAAATTCTACTACGATTTATGTACTATATGAAAAATACTATAATTATTTTCGGAACATTTTCTTGGTTCCTGGAAGGGTTTTAACATTCAAAACTTATTATTCTCAAATGTGTCAATTTATTCAAATGCCATGTATCTTTCGAAATGTTATCATTCAAACTGTTCATTATTCTCAATGTCAATTACCACTACAACAAACTATGTATTATAGCCCTAAGTGGTTGGTCCTATTGGGCCCATGTAATGAAGCCCAAGTGGCTGGTCCTTTTGGACCCATGAACCCGACTAGCAGGGTTGCCTTTGATCACTGTGCCATGAAATGAAAGGAACGTGTGTGTGAGTGGGTGGTTGGTAATTTGACATTTATGTAAAGATGGAATTTTCCATGCAAATAGAACATGTCATTATATTTTATTGCATGAAATTTTAATGTTATTATCTTATCTATTCTAGAAAGGCAAACCTTTTAAATTATTATTTCCAAGGTTATGTTCATTCACTGAGCCTTCAGCTCACACTCTCCAAATATTTTTAAAAACCCTTTTCAGGTGACGAAGTGATGATGATAGGCTATTACAGAACCCTTAGAAGAGCAGAACATTTTGATAGAAGATAAAGATTATCTTCTTGATGCAAATGAGGAGTAGATGATTGTTAGATATGTAGAATATTCAGAAGAGTTATGCCTTCAAATGTATTAATATCTTCAAGATTTATGTAGACTTCAATATATAAACAGAATTAAGCTATGTTTGCTTCCGCTAGAGCTCTATTTAATTATGAAGAGGCCTAGAGGCCGGTCTCGAGCCCAGAATTTTGAAGTCGAATTTTGGGGTCGTGACAAAACCCTTTTTGGCCTTTGACCTACCCATTACAATAATTTTATATCCTTCGTTAGCCCCTTGAGCCTTTAAATAAGCCATTTTCTTTGTTCACCCATTGTCCTACCCACTCTGATATGGAGTTCGTCAATATATAAATTGCATAATCCAGGTCCAAGAGCGATTGAAAAATGGTTCTCCATAAGAAAATTGGGCAAACAGCGCCTAGTAGAAAGTAGAATATTGAGTAGTGTGAAAAAAGAGTGATACATATATATAAGCATATATCGGAAAAGACCGAAAAGAAGAAAATTGTTGAATTCATGTCTTAAAAAAAAGAAAAAAAAACAAAGAATAAAGTAAGTGAAAGCGAAATAAATAGTCGTTGTAGTAAAAGCCTTGGTATCAGACGATACGACCGTTCATGACCACTTTCAGACCCTTTGTTTATCCTCTGCCCTTCATTTATTAGCTTAAACCCTTGACCAATGTTTCATCCTTAAATAAAGTCCTATTTGATCTTAGGAAAGCATGGTTTGGAAATGGAAACGATATAAAGGGAGAATAGACATGGTGGCAATGATATTTACTTGACGATCGATATCTGTTCGTGAGACTACGTTTCTTTTGTGTCATGCGTCTTTCTGTGTCATATGTGAGCATTGTTTGTTTTAGAAATTTATTCTGTAGCTCGCATATACCTTAGTGATTACACCTATTGCGGAATGTTTTATTTTAGAGTGTGATTAATAATGTGAGATTTGTAGTCGAAGCATTGCTAAACGGTTATCCAAGTTATATTTCAAGTTCATAATCAATGTGTATCTACTTGATTTCCACTCTCACACATGCGAGTTTTTGATATACTTTATTGATTCTTCCGATATATGTGTTCGAAATATTTTCATGATTTTGGTGGATGTACGATTGTGTTACTCTCAATGATTTAGGTTTTATTTAAGATTCAGTTTTAGCAAGAATGATGCGAATGTTGAAATTTTGAATAATATTTTCTTTTTACAAGTTAATAAGAATTGTTGTGGGTGACTTGTTGACGAGAACCCTCACGAGACTTCACTCGTCTAACTAGGGACACCTAGAGGTTCAAAAGGCTTGTTGCATGAGCTAAATGCAATCGTAATCCATGCAACAATGGAGTAGGATTTTTTATTAAGTAGTTTAATTTTTTTGTTCTTTTTGCTCGAGGACTAGAAAAATGTAGGTTTGGGGATGTGATCAGGAGTGAACAGTTCCTAATTACATACCTTAATTGACATTTGTTAGCACTTATTATCCTATTTTCTTGTACTTTTACTTCGTTTTCCATTTTCTATCAGGTTTTAGAAGAAAGCGAGAGTTCCAGGCTATAAAGGGTGTGAAAATAGAAGAAACCAAGCAAAAAAGGCCACCTCGCGCGCGCGGCCTGATCGCGCAACTTTCCAGAATCATGCTCGCGCAACCTGTTGGAAAAAAATGAATCTACATATTTTAATGAGCTGAAGACCCCTACGCAAACAAAATTACCTAATTACGTCCAGAGAGTAAAATACAGCTGTTTTAGACGGATTAGGTTTACAAAAGCCTTCCTAATCCCTCTACAACTATATATACATCATTCTAAGTCAATTTTGGGGTTACACATCATAATATACAACTTTTGGAGTCAGCTTGGGAGAGAAAAGCAAGAGAAGAGAAGATCTAGCTTGAAGGTCTCTAATGGCGACAATCATCTCCATCTTCATGTTTTCATTAACTATGTGCAACTAAACACCTAGTCTAGGGTTTCAATGAAACCCTAGCCACGTAAAGGGGAATTTTCTGCTTTCTTTCTTTAGGATTTTATGTACCTGGATGGTGATTGTGTGTTTGAGGATTATGTATATATAATCGGTTTTTAATGTAAATAATCAATAATATTTTGGGTTTATTCTTGTCTTAGATTCTCCCTTGTATTTATTGAACTCAATATTCCTTGATTTCTGTGATTGATAGAAATATTTACATACAATAGTGCTTATTTGACTGCGATATTTATATCTTTTATGATTCATGCCTGGGGAAGATGGTTGTGCTACACCCTAGTTATAGGTAGACAATTCATGTCAACCGTAGATGATCTATGCTTAGGTTAAACTAGTAATATCTCTTGTTGATACTATCGGGCTTGTAGCTACGGTAGATTATAACTATCCAATCGTAGATCTTAAAGAAGGAAGTATAGACCCCGATGCATGGTTAGTAGTAGATTTGTAATCCTAGATTCCATTCACTCATATCAAAACAATCTTAAATACTACAATCGTTTACTTAGTTTTAATTTTAGTATATTATTTCCACAATTTCATCGTTTAGTTCATAGTAGTAGTTAAATTAACAATCAATCGAACTTTTGTTTTCTATAACTAAATAGATCTAGGTTTTATTAATTAAAGGACAAAAATAATCAATCTCTGTGGGTTCGACCTTTACTTCTGCACTACAAATCTTAGAAAGTAGAGCATACTTTATATATTAATTTTGACGAGATCAATATACATCAAACTATTTCCATGTTGGCTTGTAGATATGAGCTATACTTCTAGTTCATTAATGATTCTGAGAGGAAAGCATAAATTGCCACAACACTATGCCATGAAAGATAACACGTGTCTTGCAGCTAATGGGCAACACTTGCTATATTTGATAATATGTGCTTATTTTATGTAACCAGTTAGTACTATTTATCTAATAACATGTCCTACGTATTCTTTCTTAGTTTCCTAAAGAATCTTTGGTTTACTGCTAATTGTAGAGCACTCTCGAAGTAACTGGAGCAGTTATATGGGATAGTAGAGTTATTTTGGGTAAGTTCTTAGAGCATGCTATGGAATTAGTGATGCTTCTTTTTCAAGGCAGGAAGGTTGTTGAATTGGGATCTGGCTATGGTTTGGTTGGGGAATAAACATTATTCATTCTCTTCTTTACTATATTATGAAATTCCACTTGGGTGAAGTGGTTTTTAAGTTATGGGCAAACTATTCACTATCTCATGTATTCCAGAAGAGTTTTAACTGTTAGGATATTTGAGCTGCTGCATCTGTAGACCATTCCCATAAGTATGATTGGTGAAAGTTTGCGTACGTAAAATATAGTTGTGATCAACATGCTGATTATGTTCTTATTTACATTGCCTGAAGCATTGGAATCTTATAGAGGGCAGTGAAATCGACGAGTATGATTTTTATAGATTCTTTGGTAGCTACGAGTTTTGAGCACACTCAAGTACGAGCATAATAGTTCTCTTATTCTTACAAATTTCAACTGATTTCTTCAAATCTTGGGAGAAAGATCCATTGATATTGATTCAAGTTACAAAGACATTGACGGGCATACTTTAATATGGAACCATGAGAAGTAAGACTTTCTTTTCATCCTTTTTATTGGTTATTTGTTTTTCAATTAGTGCAATCCATTTGTGTGATGAGGAAGGAAGAACAGTCTCTGTTGAACTGAGTTTCACTTTGTAAAATTTACAAAAGAATTCATTGCATTGCTTAGTTAGGGCTTAATGGGTTTGACCAAATAATTCATCAGTTCTTATTAAATTTCCATATCCACATGCATTGGTTCTCATTGGATTGCTTAGAACAATTTGGGTTTAAAAATTTGGGAAGCCTATCATTACTATTGGAGATGTCACACCCCGGCGTAGCCAAAATAGGAAAAAATTTAAAATTTCTAGCTTGGACCCTGAGGCACGTGACTGATTGCATTACCGAATTGTCCATGACCAAAAACTAATAAATAAACAACATAACAAAAGGATAAAACCGACGTCTGCTTACTAGAATATATTATAATAAGAAGCCAAAGTACTTAGCTAGTTAATACATCATTATAGATACATCAAAGTCTTATGGCTCTCGGGCCTTACAAAACTATTACAAAAGATATGCTAAGTCTTCTGGTTACAATAAAAAACATTTACATCAGATACTGCTAGTCTTCTAACTAGCATAGCCATAGCTATCTTCGGTGTACTCTTCCTCCACGTCCTCCACCTGTATAGTACCATATCCTGTATACTCGTTACTTGGATAAGCTGGACATGGGAATGTCCAGTGACATGAACGCCGTCAGCTTATGAAAGCCGAGTAAGAAAACTAAATCAAATGGAGCGTATATAGCTTCACATAACATGAATACGATTATTGATTTTTTAAAACGTCTCATATAATCTTCGCATTCTCACTTTCGAATTATAACCACTAATGTGCCCGATTAAGTATTAAAAAAGAATACAGACAACCAACTTGACTCATCTTGATATCCTTAATGCCACTATTACCCATTACTAACACCCGACACCATTTACAAACCGAATTACCTCTCATTAACCACCTCGTCATGAAGAATCGAAGTGTTTATCGTATCCATTTTTGTCACGAAGAATCGAAAGGATACCCAACTTTATAACCGTTGCTTTGTCACGAAGGATCGAAAGGATACCCAACTTTATAACTGTTGCTTTGTCACGAAGAATCGAAATGATACACATGTCACAAAGACCGTTTCCATTTCGTCACAAAGGATCGAGATGATACACGTCACAAAGACCGTATCCATTTCGTCACGAATGATCGAAATGATACACACGTCATGAAGACCGTATCCATTTCGTCACGAAGGATCGAAATGATACACACGTCACGATGACCGTATCCATTTCGTCACGAAGGATCGAAATGATACACACGTCACGAAGACCGTATCCATTTCGTCATGAAGAATCGAAATGATACACACGTCACGAAGACCATATCAATTTTGTCACGAAGAATTGAAATGATACACACGTCATGAAGACCATATCAATTTTGTCACGAAGACCATATCAATTTTGTCATGAAGAATCGAAATGATACACACGTCACAAAGACCGTATCCATTTTGTCACGAACAATCGAAATGATACACAACTTTCACATTCGTCAACCATACCCATTTCTCATTATCCTGACCTCCGTTACCCGGATTACCTATCCGACAATTATCCTTAGCATGATCTGCTTCTAACCTAGCACAACCGACCCTTAGGTTTTCCCGACCGCGCATACGTCACTCATTTTGGAATTTAGTTCATTAAAGGACTTTCAAAAATTCTTTCGAAGTTACGTTTATACATCCATCATTCTATTTTATGTCATAATATACTTACGATGGAAACTTACCCAATCACTATCAACGCAATAATCGTGCCATACAACATACTTATAGCTTGGGTATGAACTCTCTATGGTCATCACACTATATTCATAACAATGAAATCCTAGCATGTAGCTCATGGATGCATAACATGGATTCGATATTAACAAACATATAGATGAAACCCTTAACCTACTCATCTATGCGATAGCACTACCATAGTACAAGATATTCACAACAACACATGTATCAAAAAACAAGCATCATCAATAAACACATCATACAAGTAGTTGTACAATCTGCTAGGAATTAATTTCACTGTGTCGACTGAATTGATATGATTTATTTGGGCATGATAAATTGCTTTGTAGGTCAAACTCAAAACTAGAACATTGTAGGTAATTGGATTATCTTCATGCGCAAAAAAATCTAGCATCAATTACATTTTTGAGCTGCTCAAAATATTTATTGTACTTAGATATTTCTTAATTTTCGGACTGCTCTGTCCCATATTTTTAGCACTGCGTTGTACGTACATTTCACCTATAAAGGATTGATATTTAGACTTAGCTATAAAAGAGTTATTTGTAGATAAATGAGTTAGCTTTCTCCACAAAAAAACCTAGCCTCATTCCCATTTTTGAACTACTCAATGTTCATTTTACTAAACAACATTCTGCTGGAAGTTTCTGCCTCCCAGATTGATAATACTACGTTGTACGTACATTTTACCTATGAAGGAGTGATATTTAGACTAAGCTATAGAAGAATTTTTTGTAGATAAATGAGTTATCTTTCTCCATGAAAAAACTAGCCTCATTCCCATTTTTGAACTGCTCAAAATGTTCATTTTACTAAACAACATTCTGCTGGAAGTTTCTGCTTCCTAGATTTGAAAATTTGTCTTGCATGTCATGGAACTCTCAAAATATCAACATCAAGCACTTAATAAACATTACTATATACTATATATGTTCTAAAGTGAGTTAGTAAACTCACCAAGTCTTGAAATTGAGCTTGAATGTTGAGTTTGAGCTTTAGGAAGCTTGAACTCAACTTCAATGGTGAAGACTTCTTCCTAATTGTTCTTCTCTATCTCCATGTATCTCTCCTCTCCTATCTCTCTCTTTCTAAGTGCAGATTTTAATCCTCCAAAAACAAGAAATGCATGTGCATGTGCATGATTATATAGAAAAATGCATGTGCTAAGTGTCCATTACATGCTTGTAGGATAGGACACATGTCCAACATGTGGACAAGTGTCATATGAGGTAGTGATAAGTGTTTAGGGGGGTGTTGTATGTGCCACAAGTGGCCGGCCATGTGGGGCCCACCTAGGATTTTGTGCCACTTCCTCAGTTCGTGTGCCTAAGTCCTCATTATGCGTGTCAGTCTTGATTTACGTGCAAATGGGTATTATTTCTAATGTCCGGGTCCAGGTATGGGACAAAGTTAAGTCTTATTATGGTCAAGTCATTGCGGTTAATACAGTCTAATTTGTAATCTTACAACACGTCGATACCGTCACACAATTAAATAATCTAATAATTGGTCAAATACAGAAATTCAAAAAAACTGATATCATTAATGAAGAGAAAATTATAGGTATTACATCTTCTACCACCTATTACAGGATTTCGTCCTCAAAATCAAGACTATGTAGGCACTAAACAGAAATGGAAATTTCTCTCGTATCTCTGATTCCAGCTCCCAAGAGGCTTCTCCTTCGTCATGGTGTTTCCACTGAACCTTTACCAGTGGTGTCTCTTTGTTCCTCAGCTTCTTGGTTCCATGATCCAGAATCCTTACAGGTCCTTCGACGAATGTAGCATTGTTATTCACCTCGATATCCTTGAAATCAATCTCATGTGCCGGGATGTGAAGGTATTTTCTCAGCATGTTCACATGGAAAATATTGTGAACTCCCGACATCTTTGGAGGTAATGCCAATCTGAGGCAACTTTTCCCACGCGTTCCAAAATTTCAAATGGTCCAATGTAGCGTGGTGATAGCTTCCCCTCTTCTGTCCAAAACTTTTAATACCACGAACCGGGGAAACTTTCAAATACACGTGGTCTCCTACTTTAAATTCTAGATCTCGACGCTGTTTGTCCGCGTAGCTCTTGTATCTGCTTTGTGCTGCTTTCATCCTTTCCTTTACCGTATTGATTCCTTTATTGGTTTCTTGAACTAAGTCTGGTCCCAACAGTTTGCCATCTCCAATCTCAGCCCAAAGGTGATCGGCATGGTCTTCTATATAGTGCTTCAAACGGTGCCATCCCTATGCTCGAATGAATTTTGTTGTAAAAAAACTCAACCAACGATAAGTGGGTTTCCCACAAACTTTAGAAATCGATTACATATGCTCAGAGCATGTCCTCCATTACTTGATTCGTCTTTTTTGTTTATCCGTCAGTTTGTGGATGAAATGCAGAACTTAACTTCAGAGACGTTTCCATCGCTTTCTGAAGACTCTCCCAAAATCCCGCGGTGAATCTCGAATCTCGATCTAATACTATTGATACTGGTACTCTATGCAATCGCACAACCTGTTGCAGGTATAGTCGACTCATCTTCTCAACATGATAGGCCATATTGTAGGCAATAAAATGGGCTGATTTGGTCAGTCGATCAACAACTACCCAAATAGTGTCATGGTTCTGCTGAGATCTTTGAAATCCTACCATAAAATCCATGGTGATATGCTCCCATTTCTATTCTAGGACTGGTAGAGGTTATAGTAATCACGGAGGCAGTTGGTGTTCTGCCTTTACTTGCTGACAAGTAGGGCATTTGGCTAGATATTCTGCAACTTCTCTCTTCATGCCTTTCCACCAAAAGTTCCTTTTTAAGTCTTTGTACATCTTGGTTTCTCCGGGGTGTATGGTCATCCTTTACTTATGTGCTTCATCCAGTATGTCTTTCCTTAAACCATCTATGTCGGGTACACACAACCTTCCCCTATGATCGACGACGAATAGTTGCCGTTTATAGTCCTAAAAATATGCTTTGTTAGCCCATTCCATGTAGTTATTAAGTGATTTTTAATAAGCATTCTACATTTTGTAGGTTTTGGAACTTTAATATGAAAATGCACAAAAAACCAATGATTAGTGGCTTTGGAAGTCATTCTGGGCTCAAACGGTGATTCCGGTGAAAGCTGAATGCAATAGCAGCCTTGAAAAATTGCATTTTTGACAAGGAATACTTTGGATTTGAGAAATTTTTCCAAAGATATAAAATGTAGATCTTCGAGTTACGGACGCGTGGCCGTAAATGGCGAGTCAATCCGAGTTTCAAGCAAAACGTTATCGTAATTCTACGAAAGTCGCGCAGTGCAGCGAAAAGGACCTCACGCGAGCGACCTGTGAAAAAATGAAAAACGCGTATTTTGTTAAATTAAAGTGCCCAGCTAAGGTGGTTTGTGCATATGACGTCCAGAAACGTAAATATAGCTGTTTTAGTGCAATTTGGCTTAAGAAAGCTTCCTAAATCCTTCCAAACTCTTTATAAATCCTATTCTAAATCAAATTTAAGGTTACAAATTATTACACAATATTATACACAGCCATATACACTGAAATTCCAGCCATTGAAGAGAGAAAAGCAAGGAGAAGAAGAAGAAGACCAAGGATTTCCATGGCCTCCTCCATCAACCTCTTGCCGTTCATCAATTCTATGGCCAACTAAACCTAGATCTAGGGTTTCAATGAAACCCTAGCCAAGTAATAGGGTGTATTTTATGCTTTTCTTTTAGATTTATTATGTATGGATGATGATTACATGTTTAGAGGATTTTTATAAATAAATCGTACTTCTATTGATTAAATCATTACTTTCAAAGTTTATTCTTATCTTAGATCTATTTTGACTGTGACGTGCTCAATGATCTATATTTGATGTGCTTGTATAGATTGTTTACATGTAATGGTGCTTAATTCAATTGTGCTATCAAGTATCTGAATAGTCCATGCCTAGGTTAGACGGATTATGTCACAACCCTAGTTTAGTGTGGGATAATTCGTGCTAACCGAAGATGGATTATGTTGGTGCTTGAACCATAGTTATTTTTTTGACGGAGGAATTGGGTTTGTAGCTACAATTCCCCATTATCATCTAACTTAATAGGCTAAAGTAATTCATGAATATTCCCATTATGAAGCTAGTGGTGGATTTGCAATCCTAGGTTCCCTTCAAATATCTTTAAAACAACTTTGATTGCTTTCATAATTTAGATTTAATTTTGTTGTTCTTAGTTTAATTAAAATCAAATCAAAATCTATTTTTCTTAATTAATTAGATTTAGGTTTTAAAATTAAAGCACTGTAGTATTTCAATCTCTGTGGGTTCGACATTTACTTCCACACTGCAAATCTTTAGAAAAGTAAAGTATACTTTTATATCTTGATTTTGACGAGATTAATTTTTGGTGCCGTTGCCGGGGATTGCAAATAACTACCTTTAGTTTTAGAATCTTAGTTTAGTTAATTCGTAAATATTAGATTAGGTTTTCTTTTTCTTATTTTTTGTTTTATTTTGAGTCACTAACTTTTCTTTTTATTTTGTAGTTTCTCGAGTCATCAAATTCTAACATTTTCGGGAGGAATAGCTTAGCACATCAAAGGAGCTTACGCAAAAAAAAAATATAAATAAAATACAATAAATTGCTTCTTTTAAAATTCGCTTCAAGCCACTGTTAGTCAGGGCGCTATGACGCACTATTTGCATTAGTTTAGGGTGAATTGCACTGCATTAGCTAGGAAACCCGGGGCGCTGGGCTTTGACGCAAATAACTGCATAAGGATAATTACATGCATCATAGTAGTACAATGTGCTTTCTTGTTGTCTTATTTGTGTGATTGCTTTCTGTTTTTGTAGAGTCAGGCGTTATTTTAGTTTAGTTTTCTTTTTGAGTTATGTTTGGTACGCGTTCAAATAAACCTGAATTACATTTTATCGATCTTGAACTTGAACATACTTTAAGAGTTAGTAAGTCCGCAACCCAAGCTTCTAGAGCTAGGTTGCAAGACGACAAATCAACGCTGATTCTGTCGTCGTTGTTTGAGGCCGAAATTCAAAGTACCCTTAAACGGTTAAGGAGAACTCAAACTTTTAAAATCGAACCGATTAAAATGGCTGACGAAAACAACGAAAATAATATGAATAATCTTAATATACCGCCACCTCCTCCACTTAAAGATTACTTTATTCCTACGACTTACACGCCACAAACATGTATCGACTTAACGGAGGCGACGGCATCTCACTTTGAGATGAAGTCGTCTACCATCTCGCTACTTCTATCTTTCCATGGCCGTCTAAATGAAGATCCATATCAACATTTAGGAGATTTTCAGGGTATATTCTCTACTTTGAAAATTCAAAACTTAAATGATGATGAATTAAAATTGCGGCTCTTTCCATTCTCTTTAAAAGATAAAGCAAAGTATTGGCTCCAATCTTTTGAGCCAAACACAATTAAAACTTGGGAAGCCTTACACACCGCAATTTTACAAAAGTTTTTTCCTATTATATGTACAAATCGAATAAGAAAATCTATAACTAATTTTGTGATGCAAGATGGGGAGACGCTTTATGACACTTGGGAGAAATTTAAAGAACTATTACGCTCTTGCCCACATCATTAGGTTCCTAAGTGACAGTTGGTACAGGTTTTCTATGAGGGACTTTTTCCCTCTGTCCGTAATACCGTCGATGCTGTTTGTGCGAGTACCTTCCTACATAAAGCGCCGACGAGGCATAGAAATTTTTTGAAACGTTAAGCGAGAATTCGATGCATCATGCTGTGTCGGTACGTTCTGAGGGATATCTTCCGCCACCCAAACGTGAGGTAAAGTTAGAGTCAAGTCATTCAATTGAATTTCAAGAATTATCTAAAAAACTTGACCGACTTATGACAATGAACCAAACAACAGCCTCACCCGCTCATGAAGTGTGTGCATTATGTTCTGAACTTATTCATAATATATTTGCATGTCCTTCCGCGTCTCAATTTCCAGAATTCGTAGAGCAACACCTAAACTCTATTCAACAATTCCTACGGAATAATTCTAATCCTATGCCGACTAATTTTCCTAATACGTACCGACCCCAATTTCAACAATATGGATATACACAAGCCAACCCTCTACCTCCTCCACCTCCACGCAATACTGCATTTGAGGAGAAGGTGTTGGCCTCCCTTGAAAATTTTGGGTCGGTGATTCAGTTAGTACACTCTCACACACAGTCCATCGTAAAGCTAGAGTCCCAAGTGGGACAAATAGCTAATACACTAAATCGTTTGACCGAGAGTAAGTTGCCAAGTCAACCTATTCAACAACCTAAGGGACAATACGAGATGGGTGGTACGATGAGCAAGTGAACGATGTGTCAACTAGGACAACTATTCGTGAGGAAAAAATTGTTGAAATTCCAAATGCGAGAGAGAAAGGGGTACACATTAACTTGAATAAAGAAAAGGGGGAGGAGACGAGTAAAATTCGAAAAGAAAAAGAACCGGTACCAACTAATTTTATTCCAAAACTACCTTTTCCACCAAATGTCGAGGAACCGTCAAATTTTTCAAAGAAAACGTCAAAAGCTGAAGATATACTTGAGGTGTTTATGTTGGGTTTGTGCCCTCAAACCATTACTTTATGTATGAGACATTAGCATTATAATATATTGATATCAGCTTTACATTTCATTGTGTATGTTTCTTTCATGAGATGATTGTTTTATCCTTAAGTATCATAGTAAGCAATTCGTGTGTGTATGAGATACACACAAGTGAGATACGAATTACTATTCTTTGATACTTAGAATATGTCACAGTGGATGATGAGACTGGATACCTCATCAGGTCTATACTGTAGCATAATTAACTACCATTGGATGGAGTGATTAATCTCAATCACTAGAGTGTAGCTCTTAGTTGATATGCTAGTGCTTATAGTGCATTGACGGACCTGAGCTTTCCTATTGACGCTTAAGGCTGTCAACAGTCAATAGGAACTCATAACTTGTATAAGGTACGTGTTCTCAATCTTGAGATGATTATGAACACAGACTATGGATATGGCTGTTTTGACTTACCAATCAGTGAGGTCTATAGAAGATCAACACCTGGGTATCTTGGGTATGTCATGTCCATAGGGTTGTGAACATATATTGTCAAGATAGAATCTACCCTCTGATTCAGAGTAAGCATTCCCTTGAGAATGTCACCAAGTTGATTACTGATTACTGCAGTCTTGTTGATAAGAGTTATCAACATGTTTGGTAATCATGAGTAGTGAATGAGACTCAAGGAATACAAGAAGTAATCATGATTCAAGTTGACAGTAACAGTTATCCGACTACCTGAATATGATTACGAATGCTGACGGTAGAGGGACATTAGTACACCATACAAGTCTAGTTATCGCTTCGGATATGTTCTTTTGCGTTGGAGTTCAGTTATCGTTTTATAGTGGAATAAACGTTAACTGACCAGTTAGTTAGTTTGCTGATCAAAGAGTTTGGTCATGGTAATTAACAAACTGGTCTGAGCCAACAATAAAGAGCCTAGGAGGTCCCACTCTTAGCTCCGCTAGGATGCTTGGAAAGACACTTGAGGAAGCTGTTAAGACAAGTTCGATCGATTGAAGTATGTTCGATCGATTGAAGTCAGCAGGTTCGATCGATCGAGAATGGTTCGATCGATCGAAGGTTCGATCGATCGAAGTCACTTCGATCGATCGAAGTCTAGGTCGGTTCTGGAAATCTATAAATAGGGCAGCTGCGTTCTAGAAGTAAGTGATCGTCGTTTTTATACGCAGAAGCTGCAGAAACTATCATAGTCTTCCCAAAACCTTCCTATCCTCTCTATTAGGGTTCCCACGAACCCTAGTCTTTCCGGCAGGCATCCGCAGGAGTCATAAGGGTGAAGATCATCTAGTGGAGGCTGCTGGAAGTTAAAGTTTCAGAATTGGGTTCAAGACACTAAGGTATAATTCTTGCACCCCCTTGTACGCATCTATGGAATTGACGAGTAGTAGATCCTGGAATACCAAAAGTTTTATAACTTAACCTATTTCCGCTGCGCGTTTAAACTCTAACTTTAATCCACTTTTTCCTTCAGTTTAAACAAGTGAAAATCAATATTCCATTCCTCGATGCTATAAAACAAATTCCCGCTTACGCTAAATGTCTTAAAGACCTTTGCACTCAAAAGCGTAAATTGCGTAGTCATACTCCTAAAAAGGTCTTCCTCACTGAAAAAGTAAGTTCTATTTTTCAAAATGCACCTCCGAAGTATAAGGATCCTGGTACGCCAACTATTTCATGTGTCATAGGTGACACGGTCATTCATATGGCTAGTGTTAATCTTTTACCCTACTACGTTTACAAACAACTAGGACTAGGTGCACTAAAACCTACGGCCGCTACTATTCAATTAGCGGATCGTTTTGTTAAAATCCCTAGAGGAATCGTCGAGGACGTCCTAGTTAAAGTTGATCAATGCTTTTATCCTGTTGATTTTATGGTCCTTGATACTGAACCTATGCTAGATGCTAGGAAACACACCCCGATCATTCTAGGTCGTCCGTTCTTAGCCACGGCTAATGCGCGTGTCAATTGTCGAACGGGGGTAATGAAAGTGTCGTTCGGGAACATGAACCTCAAACTAAACATTTTTAACATTGTTGATCAACCTCCCAAAGACGATGATTACCAATATATGGAAGGTAGTGAGGTTAGAAGAACTGTTGAACGTAATAAAGAAATAAATATGAGTAAGGGGAATAATATAGTGAATAATGAGCGGATGGATTTGAATAACCCGGACCCTAATGAGGAATTTACTCGGAAGGTAAAAAATCGACTTGAACGTAATCAAGATGAACCGTCGAATAAATTAAGTCAAAGCGACATTCTTTCGGCTTATTACCGGGCTCTTCCTAACATCTTAAGGGGTACAAACTCTGATTTATGGCCTCCATGAGTCTTGTGCTAGAAAGGTCTAGTTGAAGACGTAAAAGATAGCGCTTCTTGGGAGGCAACCCAAGCTTTATTTCGTCTATTTCTCTTATTTTGGCATGTTTTTGGGTCATTTTGGTCAGTTTTTGAGTTTTCTGGACAGGTTTGAGGGTCGGAGTTAATTTATTATGAACTTATATACAAAAACCTAGAAGAAACAAAGAAAATACCAATCTCGCGCGTGCGAGAATGTGCCTTAGTGATTTTTTCTTATTTTTTTATTTATGAGCCCTCAGCTTCTCCTCACGCCTTGATTCGCGTGAGCGAGGTATTTCGCTCGAGCAATTTTAAAAAAAAAAAAAAAACAAAAAAATTTAATAATAATAATAATTTCAGAATTCGCGCGCGCGACGGCCGCATGCGCGGACTGCTCGCGCGATTTCCCATTTTCCTGATATTTTCTTTTGTTTTCTTATCTCCTTTCCCACACACTTGTTCTAGTAGTTTTATCTTTTTCTGTTTACGTTTTAGGTTCTTTTAGATCGAGTCGTTTGTTATTTTCATAATTCTGGTTATGTTTTCTTTTGTTTTACAGTTAATTTCTTTTTATTTTCGTAGTTTTGTTAAAGCCTTTTAGTTTAGTTTATTTTCATTTCGTCCTTCTGTATTACTTGTTTCTAGCTGCTTTTATTATCTTGTGTGTTTTCGAGTAGTAACAGGTGAATTAGTTTCTCCACTTTGAGTCATGGACCTTTATAGCCATATTCATATGCAGTCACCTGTTTATGATTGCCGAAATCGAGGTACTATCGTTCCTTCCTTACGTACTCTCCTTTCTTGCGTTTTATTGTTTCATTGGGGACAATGAAAGGTTTAGGTTTGGGGGTATGCATTCACATGATGCACATTATTATACCCCAATTTTCGAAATTTAAAATTTTTTGATAATTGTGCTTAAATAAACGATGTTACCAACGTTTTTACAATCTCAATTTGATACTTCTTCTTAAATAACTTTGATTGTTATAGAATGATAAACAAGGAAATATGTGATTAACCATTTACTGAAGTTATGATGCGACGTTCTAGGATATGTATCGTTCGAATCATAGTTTTATATCATAAATTTGCACACAAACCTATGCATTGCACGTAGTTGCTTGAATACATGTCTGATGTGAACTATAATATGATTCGGATTTCTAGATAACACAAGGTGGAGACTAAACCCAGTAAGCTTTTGAGCCTATCTTTTCTTTTTAGAGGGTCATAAATACATTGTGTTTGTCGAATTTTATTGAAATAGCGCATTAACTCGTTGTTTATCCTCATTATTCTTGTTTTGGTTGATAGTCAAGTTAAAATATTTGTTACCATGCTAAAAAATCTTCCGTTCTAAACATTGAAATCACCCTAGGACATGATTTTAGGCCCTCTTTGTTTACTTCCGTCCGATAAATGCTAAAATTTCCTTAGTTCGCCCTTTGAGCCTTTAAAATGCCCTTTTTTTTAATCACCATTATTCTCTTTAAAAGCTCCAACTCGATCAACTTGGAGTTTACCATTGAAAGAATGATCAACTTTTAGTGGTAGTAAGACGATGTGTTGTTTAAGAAGAAGAAGAAAATAAGATGCTATTGGGATAGTTGCTTTGTATTTTAATGATTACTTATGCGATAAGCAACGAAAAAGAAAGGAAAAGATTGAAAAAAATAAAGAAGAAGAAGGTTGATAAAAAAAAAAATATATATATATATATATATATGAAAAGAAGAGAATGAAAAGATGAATGTGGTAGAAGAGACGAATGAAAGAAATCAAACATGCCTTACGATGCCATTCTAAAACTACCTAATTAATCCTTTCTATCCCTTTTCATTGGTCGAGCCACATTACAACCTATGAAAAGTCCTATTTGATTCTAGAAACATGGTTTGGATATATAAACGATGGGAAGGGGATTAAAACATGATAATGATTAATTTTTCTTGACTGTTGGCGTCCTATCCATGAGACTACTGTTCTTTTGTGTCATGCGTCTTTTTCGAGTCATATGTGAGAATTTCTCGTTTTGAAAACATATTTCCTTTGCTCCCATATATTGGATAAATTACACGTGTTCTGAGCGTTTCATTTGAGAGTGTAATTCATTGTGAGATTCGTAGTCGAAGCATAGTTTGATGGTTATCCGAGTTATACTCTAAGTTCATGACATACGTGTGTTCGTTTGACTACCATATCACACACGTGCACTTTTATGAGAAACTCTATTGATTTATACGATGCATATGCTTAGGAGTGTTTTACATTATGAAAGTGGACGTTTGGTTGCGTTCCTTATTCTATTTCAAATCATCATTCTATAATAAGAAGTATCGAATATTATATTTTTTGTTTGAATAAAACTTTTTAAATTTAAAAGTTAAGAAAGATGGTTGTGGGTGACTTGTTGATGAGAACCCTCACGAGACTTCACTCGTCCTACTAGGGACATCTAGGGGTTTAAAAGGCTTGTTGCATATGCTAAATGCAATCGTGTTGCCTGCGATAGTGAGTTAGGATTTTTAAGTATAGTAGTATTTAGTTTTATGTTTTTCTTTGCTCGAGGACTAGCAAAGAGTAGGTTTGGGGGTGTGATCGACGACGAATAGTTGCTGTTTATAGTCCTAAAAATACGCTTTGTTAGCCCATTTCATGTAGTTATTAAGTGATTTTTAATAAGTATTCTATATTTTGTAGGTTTTGGAGCTTTAATATGAAAATGCACAAAAATCCAATGATTAGTGGCTTTGGAAGTCATTCTGGGCTCAAACGGTGATTCCGGTGAAAGTTGAATGCAGTAATAGCCTTAAAAAATTGTATTTTTGACAAGGAATACTTTGAATTTGAGAAATTTCTCCAGAGATATAAAATGTAGATTTTCGAGTTACGGATGCGTGGCCACAAACGGCGAGTCAATCCCAGTTCCGAGCAAAAAGTTATCATAATTCTACGAAAGTCGCGCAGTGGAGCGAAAAGGACTTCGCGCGAGCGACCTGTGAAAAAACGAAAAACGCGTATTTTGTTAAATTAAAGTGCCCAGCGAAGGTGTTTTGTGCATATGACGTCCAGAAACGTAAATATAGTTGTTTTAGTGTAATTTGGCTTAGGAAAGCTTCCTAAATCCTTCCACACTCTATATAAACCCTATTCTAAATCAAATTTAAGGTTACAAATCATTACACAATATTACACACAGCCATATACACTGTAATTCCAGCCATTGAAGAGAGAAAAGCAAGGAGAAGAAGAAGAAGAAGACCAAGGATTTCCATGGCCTCCTCCATCAACCTCTTGCCGTTCATCAATTCTATGGCCAACTAAACCTAGATCTAGGGTTTCAATGAAACCCTAGCCAAGTAATAGGGTGTATTTTATGCTTTTCTTTTAGATTTATTATGTATGGATGATGATTACATGTTTAGAGGATTTTTATAAATAAATCATACTTCTATTGATTAAATCATTACTTTCAAAGTTTATTCTTGTCTTAGATCTATTTTGATTGTGATGTGCTCAATGATCTATATTTGATGTGCTTGTATAGATTGTTTATATGTAATGGTGCTTAATTGAATTGTGCTGTCAAGTATCCGAATAGTCCATGCCTAGGTTAGACGGATTATGTCACAATCCTAGTTTAGTGTGGGATAATTCGTGCTAATCGAAGATGGATTATGTTGGTGCTTGAACCATAGTTATTTTCTTGACGGAGGAATTGAGCTTGTAGTTACAATTCCCCATTATCATCCAACTTAATAGGCTAAAGTAATTCATAAATATTCCCATTATGAAGCTAGTAGTGGATTTGCAATCCTAGGTTCCCTTCAAATATCTTTAAAACAACTTTAATTGCTTTCATAATTTAGATTTACTTTTATTGTTCTTAGTTTAATTAAAATCAAATCAAAATCTATTTTTCTTAATTAATTAGATTCATGTTTTAAAATTAAAGCACTGTAGTATTTCAATCTCTATGGGTTCAACCTTTACTTCTACACTGCAAATCTTTAGAAAAGTAAAGTATACTTTTATATCTTGATTTTGACGAGATCACCCTACATCTGAGTCCTTCATCTGATCCAATATTCCATTCGGTCGGATCCTTTTCTTTGGCCTTCTCAAACCATTTCCTCAATCCTTAATCCTTCTTTTGAGCTTCAAGTATTCGGTTAATGAGAGTTGGCTGCACCATAAGACATCCCAAAGGTCGTCCATCACCTGGCCTTGCAGTGTGAATGTGAAATTCTATTAAAGCTTCTAAGGCTTTCCATTCGTTGATTAAAAATGAGGCGATTAACCTTTGGGGTTTCCTGCTCAGAGCATCTGCGACTACATTTGCCTTACTGGGGTGGTACTGTAAATTAAAGTCATAATCCTTAAGTAGCTCCATCCAACGCCATTGTCTCATGTTTAATTCTTTTGGAGAGAATAGGTATTTCAATCTTTTGTGATCGGAAAACAACTCGGACTTCTCTCTATAGAGATAGTGCCTCCAAATCTTAAGTGCAAAGACGATTACAGCCAAATCCAGGTTGTGTGAAGGATAGTTTAACTCATGTGGCTTTAATTGTCTGGATCCATAAGCGATCACCTGACCATTCTGTTTAAGTACACATCCTAGTCCTTGATATGAAGCATCACTGTAGATAGTGTACTGTTCACCACTCTTGGGTATGGCTAGCACTGGCGCTAAGGTCAACCTCTCCTTTAGTTCTTGAAAGGCGCATTCGTGCTTGTCCTTCCACTCAAACTTTAAATCCTTCTTTGTTAGTCTGATTAAAGGAGACACAATCCTTGAGAATCCTTCCACGAATCTCCTATAGTATCCAGCCAATCCGAGGAAACTTCGCATCTCTGATGCGTTGGCTAGTCTATTCCAACAAAAAATTGCGTCCGTCTTTGTTGAGTCTACCGAAATTCCATTCTGTGACACTACATGCCCCAAGAACTTAACTTCTTTCAACCAAAACTTGCACTTACTGAACTTAGCATAAAGACGATTTTATCTAAGTGTCTAGAGTGTAATCTGTACATGTTTCTCGTGTTCTTGTACACTCTTTGAATAAATAAGAATGTCGTCAATAAATAAGATGATGAATTGGTCCAAGAAGGGCCTGAACACCCGATTCATCAAATCCATAAATACCGCTAGGGCATTAGTTAATCCAAAAGGCATAACTAAGAAGTCAAAATGCCCATATCTTGTTCTAAAAGTTGTTTTCGGTATATCTTCTGGTCTAACAAGTAACTGATGGTAATCGGATCGTAAATTGATCTTCAAAAAGGTTGTCGCTACTTGGAGTTGGTCGAGTAGGTCGTCTATCCTGGGAAGGTGGTACTTGTTCTTGATGGTGACCTTATTTAACTCTTTGTAGTCGATACAGATTAGAAGATTTCCATCCTTCTTTCTAACAAACAAAATCGGGGCTCCCCAAGGTGATGTGCTTGGTCTAACAAATCCAAGATCTTCTAACTCTTGTACTTGCTTCTTCAGCTCCAGTATTTCTGTTGGGGCCATACGATAAGGAGCCTTGGATATCGGTGTCATTCCGGGTGCTAACTCAATACAAAAGTTGATCTCGCACTTAGGTGGTAAATCCGAAAATGTTTTGAAAGACATCTTCATAGTCTCGAACTATTGGGATCTGAGCGATTGTTAATTCTATGCTTGTGGCTTCCATAGCGGTTAATCGACTCGTAAGAAAGGCATCACTAGAAAGGTTGCATTGGAAATTAAAGGGTGTACTCCTAGGTACTGAGAACGTGATTGACTTACTAGCACAATCTAACTTCGCATAATACTTAGTAAGCCAGTTAAATCCTAAGATCACATCAAAATCCTTCATCGACAGAACAATTAAGTCTGCGGGTAGGTTTCTATCTTCCAATGTCAAAGTGCAGTCCTTGCATACTTTTCCTAGCTTCACGGTATATCGCGCGAGCGACCCCTCGCGCAAGCGACTAGCGCGCGCGAGCTGTGTGTTTTCAGGCAGACGGAAAAGGTGTTAAAAGAAATTGAAAAATGGGCATATAGCACGAGCAACCCTTCGCGCGAGCGAGGTGGGTAATTCCAGGCAGCAAGAAAAGTTTTTATAATAAAACGAAAATTAGGCATATCGCGCGAGCGGCCCGCGCCCGCGGCTTTGGACAGTTTCTGGTTTTTGCTTGCTTTATGTTAAGGAACTGTTTGGGTGATGTTTTATGGAATTTTAAAGCTCTGTTTGAGAAATTTACTAAAACCGAAATCTATTTGGTTATGTTTTGATGATTGAAATAATATATTACGACTTAACAATCCCCGCACATACGTTGTTTCTATAATTTAGTTGTACATGCATGATGTGTGGTAGTCAGAGTGGAAAAGAGTGTATGGTTGAGATTGTGTTGTGGACACTCCCTGATGCCCATGGTAGCGTTAAAGTGTGTGACGTCAAACTTGGACATTCCCTGGCACCCATGGTAGTGCTAAAGTGTGGCCTACGTACACTCCCTGGTACCCGAGTCTGGATACTGCTTGAGGTTACCTCCGGTATTTGCGAGGTGGATTAGGTACTAAAGTGTGAGGCATTGGACACTCCCTGGTACCCCGGACCAAAGTGTGAAGCAAACTGGACATTCCCTGGCACCCCTGTGCTAAAGTGTGGCTATCGGAGTATTACAAGAATACTGGTGTGAGATAGTGGGTTGTAGTGTTTGTCGAGAGAAAAGAGTCGGTAAGATGAGATGGTGCATTGTTTTTCATACACGGTCACATATATGTGAATTAAAGCTTTCAAATGATATTGTGGTTGTTTTCTAAAAATGAACTCTTTACTTTAATGTAAACTTGTTGAATTAAATGGGAATTGGAAAATGGTAAATGAGCATGTGTTACATTCAAAGTTATGTTTTTAATACTCACCAGCTTCTTGAAGCTGACAACGTTGATGCGTCCTGGACATTCCTGTCTAGGCCTTTCAGGTTATGATATTGCTGGACCATACGACTACGCAAACTGAGAATCCCTGCTGAAAAGATAATTTACTTTTATATGTTTTAAGTTATAAACTGAATTCTGTAATAAGGATGACTGTAATATACGATAGATATTGTTTTGTTTTAAGGCGGCTTGTGCCTTAGTTGACCCCGTATTGTAATATGTAATAAGTTAGAAAAATATTTGTAAGCCTTGATTTCTCTGCTCTGATCTATATGTTTATTGTCGTTCGACGTTTAGGACGGAATCGATCATTCAAACTGTCGCGACCTACGGGTCCATAAAGGAAATTAAACGCTTTCCATATTTAAATGCGTCGGGGCGTGACAGGATTAGTGGTATCAGAGCCAGGTTATTTTTCTATCTCAGAATAGTTTAGCAAGGTTAGGGTTTACCAGTTTAGACCTGATTCCACGATCTGTTAGCTTAAGCTTCACACACCCGATGATACGACAGGGAGGATAGACTCAGAACCCAAATGCCTAAGATTATCTCTTTCCTAATTTAAGTTAGTACCATTTTATCAGGTATGGACCCAGCTCAGCCGCTCTACATACCAGATGGGTTTGGAGGACATTTGGTGACTCCTGGGGTAGTAGTCCCAGCTTTTCTCAATATATATCATACCGCCATTGAGCAGTTGGCCATGACGACTGTAGTATCAGATCTGTGGCACCAGGTTCACGTAGTGGGGATAGTTGATTTGACGCGTATTCGCCTTGAGATACGCTATTTTGCGGAGGCTCAACACTTAGTGCTACTTGATAGTGATGTTCTCTATTTCCCCTTTGAGATCCAGGTTGTGCACGCTCATCTAGCACAGTTGGAGATGCCCCCGCCTGTAGTTCCCATGGTTGAGGATGACGGTGACAACGACGTCATGGTTATCCCTATTACCAGGGATGTCGTAGGAGAGGATGGCATAGGTCTAGATGACCTCGCTGCTGAGCTCAAGGAGGAGCTAGCACTTGAGCTAGTTCTGCCTGAGGAGGTGCCAGTTGAGGCAGATGCCCCAGTGCCTGCTTCCTCGTCGACCTCTCAGAGCTCTGATTTTGATTTGGTAGGCCCGTTCCTTGTTTAGCGATTTTGCCCCGTCAATTCGCTAGATCTTCTGATAGCCGCCTACGGAGACGACTGATTTTTTAGATATCACCTTGAATATATTGACTATTTTGACTAATCGCTCTATCTCTTTTTGCAGCCGTTCTTACATGCATTCGAGTATAGGGTAATGACCCCATTTTTGTAACATTAACTCTTGCATGGACATATGCGTCCTAACCCATGTAGCTAGGGTAGGCATTTACTGATCATACATGCTTTTTGTATCCACTTGACAAGAAGTTATATATAGAAATACCCTTTTTTTATATTGTCGCTGCTTAAACTGCTTTATATTTCTGCTTCATGCATATTTCTCATCCTGTCATCATTATCATGCATAGAATAGCTGGAAGACCAAGGAAGAACATGAACTTGATTGAGGGAGCACTTGAGGCTGCCGATCTCACAGGAATGTTTGAAGCTTTTGTCAGACGTCTCGAAAGGATTAATAACCCAAATGAAAATCGACGAGACCGACAAACTGGAGATAAGCTACAGGAGAGATTCTGTGCGCTAAGGCCCGAGCAGTTTGCGGGTACCGTGGAACCATGGAAAGAGGAACAGTGGTTAAGACAGATGGACCGCATGTTCAAGGCTGTCCAATGCAATGAGATGGACAAGAGGAGGTTAGCTACTTTCCAATTGACTGATGACGTCGCAGATTGGTGGGATTCAGTCACAGCTACCATCTGGAATGAAGCTGCGACGGGAATGACATGGACTCTGCATTTAAGGGGAGGTTTCTGGGAAAGTATTTTCTGGCTACAGAAAGGCACAGGAGGGAGAAGGAATTCATGGACTTGACTCAGGGAACTAAATCGGTGCAAGAGTACACCACTCAATTCAAGAGACTGTCCCGGTTTTCCCCTCATATGGTTTATACTGAGGAAAAGAGGATCCGTAAGTATAATCAAGGGCTGACACCGCAGATTCGTCGCCTAACTCTCGGCCACCTAGATAAGTCTTTCGAAGGACTATTCGGTCTGGCCACTGATCTGGAAGAAGATGCTCGAGTGAACCGAAAGCAATTCGAATTCTGACCGCCTCAAAGGGGTAACTTTGGAAATAAGCCACCAATGTATCGTACCCAAGAGAAAAAGAGGAATTTTGGTGGAAGCAAGAAACCCCAAGCTATCACCTATCCGACTCAACCCTGAGTGGCAGAAGGTAGTAGTGTTGGGAAATGTTTCAATTGTGGCAACCCCGGCCATCTGGCTTGAGATTGCAATGCACCAAGGCGTGCTACTCAGCAAGGCATAGTCTGCTACAATTGTGGTGAACCAGGTCACATCAGCAAGTTTTGTACTGCCCCTAAGCAAGTGACTTATGGTCAGCAAGGTCAGACTCACGTGAATGCTGTTATCCCTGATGCCGCTGGATATGATGGGATTGTGTACGAAGAAGGAAACTATGAAGAAGCTCAACCTGATCAGCAAACAATAGAAGGTACCTTAACTCTATTTAACTCCCATGTTAAAGTGTTATTTGCTACGGGTGTTGCTCTTTCGTTCATATTTGTTAATACAATTCGGAGATTGGCTATCTTACCTCATCGTTTAGAGAAAGCTTTAAGGGCTACCTCGCCATTAGGAGTCGCAGTCAAGTTAGGACACGTGTGCAAGGATTGTCCCTTACGGCTAGGAAACCGTGAAATCCCTACAAGGCTGATTGTTCTATCGATGAAGGAGTTTGACATAATCCTAAGAATGGATTGGCTCTCTCAGAATCAAGTAAGGTTGGAGTGTGCGAGGAAGAGAATTACATTCCCCGACAATGAGAATCAACCCTTTGATTTCCAGTGTAACCCGTTGGAAGATATGTTCCTCACAAGATGCTAAGCAAACATCGAAGTCGTCAGTACAAAGATGACAGCGTCGTCTATACCTGTAGTCAAGGACTTTGAAGAAGTATTTCAAGACGTTTCTGGTTTACCGCCTGAGAAAAGTATAGAGTTCTGTATTGAGCTTATACCAGGTACTGTTCTAATCACCAAAGTCCCCTACAGAATGGCCCCCACCGAACTATTGGAATTGAAGGAACAAGTTCAAGAGCTCGAGAACCTAGGTTTTGTACGTCCAAGTACATCGCCTTAGGGAGCACTGGTGTTATTTGTGAAGAAGAAGGACGCGACACTTCGGTTGTGTACCGATTATAGAGAATTGAACCACGTGACTATCAAGAACAAGTATCCCTTACCCCGGATCGACGACTTATTTGATCAACTACAAGGAGCTACGACATTTTTGAAAATAGACCTAAGGTCGGGATATCATCAGTTGAGGGTACGAAAGGAAGATATACCTAAGACTGCATTCAGAACCTGATATGGTCACTATGAATTTTTGGTAATGTCGTTTGGAATGACGAATGCCCCGACAATGTTTATAGATCTGATGAACAGAGTGTTCAAGCCTTATTTGGGTCAGTTTGTGGTCTTCAATGATGATATTTTGATCTATTATAAGTCAGAGGAAGAACACGATCTACGGATTGTGATGCAGGCGCTTAAGGACCATCACTTATATGCCAAGTTCAGTAAGTGTGAGTTCTGGGTACAAGAAGTGAAATTTTTGGGACACGAGGTGTCATCTCAAGGAATTTCTGTGGATTCGTCCAAGACAGATGCTGTGTCAAACTGGGTTAGGCCGAGCAACCCTACAGAGGTTAGTAGTTTTCTGGGACTCGCAGGCTATTACAGAAGATTTGTTGAAGGGTTTTCGAAAATAGCTGCACCATTAACCGGATTGACGAAGAAGAATTTAAAGTTTGATTGGACAGAGAAGCATGAGCTCACCTTTCTAGAGTTGAAAGAGAGACTCACTACCGCACCGGTACTAGCTATACCCAAGCCTGAATAGAAGTTCAGTATCTTTAGTGACGCGTCATATCAAGGATAGGGTGTGTACTTATGCAAGATGGTAGAGTTATCTCTTATGGATCCAGACAGCTGAAGTCGAATGAGTTGAACTATTCCATTCATGATTTGGTGTTGGCGGCAGTAGTATTCACACTTAAGATTTGGAGACACTATCTCTACGGTGAGAAGTTTGATTTATTCTCCGATCACAAGAGTCTGAAATATTTGTTCACATAGAAAGAGTTAAACATGAGACAATGCAGATGGATGGAGCTGATCAAAGATTACGAGTTCACGTTAGAGTACCACCCTAGTAAAGCTAATGTGGTTGCTGATGCTTTAATTCGGTAGACTTGTGAGACGATCGCCTCCTTAATGGTTAGAGAATGGTGAGCATTGGAAATGTTGGCAGAGTTCGATGTACAGAGTGCTGAAGAAGGAGAAGGACAACTTTTCAGATGTCTTATCCTACAGCCTGTTCTTCTCGACCGCATTATTGGAGCTCAGAAAGAAGATGAGAAGTTTCAAGCATGGTTTGCGAAGATGTCAGAGAAAGATCCGACAGAATGGAAGGTGGGAATCGATGGAGGATATCGATGCAGAAACAAGTTATGTGTACCAGACTGTGGGGATTTGAGAAATAATATTCTGGCAGAAGCACATAAGTCAAGATATACAGTTCACCCAGGAGGAAAGAAAATGTACAAGGATTTGAAAAGAAATTTCTGGTGGGAAGGTATGAAGAAGGATGTGGCCAAATTTGTATCCAAATGTTTGACGTGTCAACAAGTCAAAGTCGAACATCAGAGACCTTCAAGATTGTTGCAACCGCTACCTATTCCTGGTTGGAAGTGGGAGCACATCACGATGGATTTTATAGTGGAATTGCCTCGATCACAACAGAATCATGACGCCATTTGGGTAATCGTGGATCGACTGACTAAGTCAGCACATTTCATCACTTACAGTATGACATACCCGGTAGAAAAGATGAACCGGATGTACATACAACAAGATGTACGACTTCACGGTGCACCTGTGTCGATTGTGTCAGACCGTGACGCACGTTTCACCTCTAGCTTTTGGGAAAGTTTGCAAGAATCTATGGGAACCTCGCTCAAGATGAGTACTGCTTTTCACCCTCAGATAGATGGGAAAATCGAGCGCGTTAATCAGATCATGGAGGATATGCTTAGGGCTTGTGTCATCGATTTTGAAGAATCTTGGGAGACGCATTTACCTTTGGTTGAATTTGACTATAACAATAGTTATCACACGAGTATCGGGATGGCTCCGTTCGAAGCACTGTACGGACGACCATGTTGTTCTCCGTTGTCTTGGGCAGAGGTGGGAGACACATAATTATTGGGACCAGATTTGGTTAGAGAAACCAACGGAAAGATTTCTTTGGTCAAGGAAAGGATGAGAACCGCTCAAAGCCGGTATAAGAGTTATGCTGATCAACACCGAAAAGATTTGGAGTTCAGTGTTGGAGATCACGTACTTCTTAAGGTATCAGCGACCTGAGGAGTAGTACGCTTCGGTCTCAAGAGAAGTAAATTAGCTCCGTGTTTCATCGGACCGTTCGAGATTTGGAACGTGTCGGGAAAGTGGCATATCGACTGGCGCTACCACCGAAGATGTCTGGGGTTCACAATGTATTTCATGTAAGTATGCTGAGAAAATACATACGAGATCCCTCGCGTGTGGTTAGTTATGATGATATTGAGATGAGTCATAACATTTCTTACAAGGAGAGACCTGTGAAGATCCTAGATCAGAGCATCAAGAAGTTGAGGAATAAGGATATTCCGTTGGTAAAGGTTCAGTGGAATCACCATGACGAGAACGAAGCCTCGTGGGAAGTCGAAGTTGATATGAGGAAGAAGTACCCGGAGTTATTTCAGGGCTAGTTAGTCTTGATTTCCTGTTTAAGGGAGGAAGGATGTAACAACCTGCATTTCATTTAATTTTAAATTTTGCATTTCATATTTAAGGTGTGTTGTTAATTCTTTTTAAGAGTCACTTCTCGTGTTCTGAATGTTATTTCTTGTTTTATTCCTTATCAAAATTCTTTTGGGGTCAAATTATAAAATTTACAAATTTTAGTAATACCTCTGATGGATTTCAAATCAGTATTTCAAAATGGTGAAAATAATTCTTTTGACTCAAACAGTATTTTTATAAAACCAGAAAACTATTTCCTTCGTTAAAATGAATTTTCTGTATTTTGTGATGATCACCGCGCCCTAAAAATACCAGTTTATGTTTAAAACTGTCTGTGCCGTGTCAAACTTTCACAGATTTTGGAAGTGATGTAAAGTTGGACATGACTTATGCTTTATTTCTATTAATGGCAAGTGATCATTGGCTTGTGCCTTGTTTGGATTTATCTATCTTGTGTGTGTTATTGTTGTGACCAAAAGCTTAATTGCCAAACACCCCCACTTTGGCCCCTAGGAGTCTATAATTGGCTCTTGGATTAACAGTTGAGTTAGTATCAATCTGTATTATATACATATGTATATCAGCAATACATGAACTGTGTATATTTATACAATTTAGAAATTTGGAAATCAATTTATTTGTTGAGCCTTTGAGAATCAACTTGGAGCCCAAGTTTCCCTCAAACACTTGCTTATATATGTACACCTCGTTCACACATTCTGCACACATCACACAGAGAGAAAAGAGAGAGAGAGCTGGAGAGTCTATCTTGCTGAATTTTCTAGAGAGATAAAGCTTGGAGTTGGTTCCTCATTGTGCTTATCTTTCTCAACAAATCTCTTTGTTTTTAATCAAGTGAGTATTATCAACTCACTTTGAATGTAATATATGCTTATATAGTGTTAGTATAGCTTAATTGATGAGGCACCATTGTTGATTTTGTTCATGAAACTCCATAGCTTGAAAACTTAAATTTTCAACCTTAACCAAAATTCGTTTTTGTAGATAATAAGTAAAGATTACATGACATATATGCCATGTTTAAAGTTTTAAACCCTAAATCATTCATATGAAAAAGTAGATTAAGATTGAAGTTTTGACCTCTTTTAGTATTTCATAAAATTCGTGTAATATGTTTAGATTCATGCAAAATTGATTGAAGATTTATAATCCTTGCGAAAAACCGAAGAAAAATCACATATTACATGTCCTATTTACTTCGGGATTGGAAAATGGGTCAAAAAGGCCCCTTAAAACTGAAACAGGGAAAGTTCAGCGAAGAAGACGAAGGCACTGCCTGAACTCGCGCGCGCGATTGCGCGAGCGAGGGTTGCGCGAGCGGCCTGCGCGATCGACCCCTTGCGCGAGCGGCCCGCGTGCGCGAGCTGTGTGTTTTCAGGCAGACAGAAAAGGTTTTAAAAGAAAATGAAAAATGGGCATATTGCGCGAGCGGCCCGAGCGAGCGAGCTGTGTGTTTTCAGGCAGACATAATAGGTTTTAAAAGAAAATAATAAATGGGCATATCGCGCGAGCGGCCCGCGCGAGCGACCTTTAGCGCGAGCGATCGGCGCGAGCAAGTGGGTAATTCCAGGCAGAAAGAAAAGTTTTTATAATAAAACGAAAATTGGGCATATAGCGCGAGCAGCCCGCGCGATCGACCCCTCGCGTGAGCGGCCTACGCGCATGACTTTGGACAGTTTCTGGTTATTGGTTGTTTTATGTTAAGGAATTTTTTGGGTGATGTTTCATGGACTTTTAAAGCTCTGTTTGGGAAATTTAGTAAACCAAAACCTATTTGGTTATGTTTGGATGATTGAAATAATATATTACGACTTAACAATCCCCGCACGTACGTTGTTCCTATAATTCAGCATTTGTACTTTTGTTTATGGTTTCATGACATACATATGGAGTCAGTTGTACATGCATGGTGTGTGGTAGTCAGAGTGGAAAAGAGTGTGTGGTTGAGATTGTGTTGTGGACACTTCCTGGTTATTGTGTACCAAAGTATGACGTGTTAAGATTGCGGTGAGAGTATCTTTGTAATGCTACAGTAGCAAAACTGTACACTCCCTGACGCCCATGGTAGCGTTAAAGTGTGTGACGTCGAACTTGGACATTCCCTGGCACCCATGGTAGTGCTAAAGTGTGGCCTACGGACACTCCCTGGTACCCGAGTCTGGATACTGCGTGAGGTTACCTCCGGTATTTGCGAGACGGATTAGGTACTAAAGTGTGAGGCATTGGATACTCCCTGGTACCCTGGACCAAAGTGTGAGGCAAACTGGACATTCCCTGGCACCCCTGTGCTAAAGTGTGGCTATCGGAGTATTACAAGGATACTGGTGTGAGATAGTGGGTTGTAGTGTTTGTCGAGAGAAAAGAGTCGGTAAGATGAGATGGTGCATTGTTTTTCATACACGGTCACATATATGTGAATTAAAGCTTTCAAATGATATTGTGGTTGTTTTCTAAAAATGAACTCTTTACTTTAATGTAAACTTGTTGAATTAAATGGGAATTGGAAAATGGTAAATGAGTATATGTTACATTCAAAGTTTTATTTTTAATACTCACCAGCTTCTTGAAGCTGACGACGTTGATGCGTCCTGGACATTCGTGTCTAGGCTTTTCAGGTTATGATATTGCTGGACCATACGACTACGCAAACTGAGAATCCCTACTGGAAAGAGAATTTACTTTTATATGTTTTAAGTTATAAACTGAATTCTGTAATAAGGATGGCTGTAATAGACGATAGATATTGTTTTGTTTTAAGGCGGCTTGTGCCTTAGTTGACCCCGTATTGTAATATGTAATAAGTTAGAAAAATATTTGTAAGCCTTGATTTCTCTGCTCTGATCTATATGTTTATTGTCGTTCGACATTTGGGATGGAATCGATCATTCAAACTGTCGCGACCTACGGGTCCATAAAGGAAATTAAACACTTTCCTTATTTATGCTACGTCGGGGCGTGACACCATTTGAGATGGGACAAATGCATAAGAACACCCTTATGTGCTCTAAATATTTATTTGGGCATATGTGTTACATTACATAATTGCTTTAATATATTATTCATTGTTAGAGACCATTTATGTGGTCACTTTGGGTACCCTTGCGAAAGAGAATTGGAAACGTTACATAATTAATAGACTAATTAGTAACTTCAAGATATTGGATGGGACCACATATGGGGCTCATACGAGATATCGATAAAGACCCATTTAGATTTGGGTAGTTAATTAGTTAGTTATAGAATTAGTGGGGAGGTATTTAGAATTAACCAAAACATGTGGGAGTTTTATAATAAAATACCCAAAGTAGAGTTAGTGTATAAGAGGGGATGAGAGAGAAATGAGGTATAAGTGGACTCTTTATATTTCATAGCTGCCTTTTACGCAATTTCCTTGTACTGATTATGGAGGAGTTTATATTACACCATTGAACCAATCTCACATTGTCCAACAAAAATAGAATTTCAATGATAAGAAACACAATTAAGAATAATACTATGCTTCCCAAATTTATTCATCAAGTTGATGATAAAATCCATGGACGTTCCAGTGAACATTATGCATTTGTTCCACAACCACCCCTTAGAGGAAGGGCCAAGCAAGGGGGATAATGGGTAGGAGAAATGGAGGTTTGGGCTCTAGCTTAGCAATTGCACCACATGTTGTGGTAGTGATCGATGGTACCACATGGTACAACTAATAAAACATTTGGGATCCAAATCTAGGTGTCAAATTTGGGAAGCATATCACAATTAAACATTGCAATCAAACACCCACTATTGAAATACAACAAATACTTGGAGGAATTCAATCAATTTTGTACAGGAGAGTAAACTACAATATAATGTGGGATGAGAGAGGCTCTATATTTTGTACTAAATATCTTTTCCAGACAATCAACCAAAGCACTTTCAACACCAGGCACATCTGCTTTGGTCTGTAAGCCACTGCAAACAACAAAATAGCTGATAAAATTGAATTTCAAGGTCATAAACAATTAATTTCAGATCAGCAAGCGTGAAATAAACATAAAAAAAAAAGGAAGCAGAGTAAAAAGAAGAACAAAATTTGAAACCCTAGGTTGTTCTGAGATAAGAGATTACCCAGATTATACAATGGAATTTTAGTGAAAAGTCCTCTAAAATTGATTCTTCCTTTTGTCTTAGTCCAACTCATTTTTTATTTAGTAAAAATCCACTCAACATAAAATAGTTATGTAAAATTTTGCAACATAAGGGTTTGATTTTTATTAAATTTCATTAATAGGGACTTTTGAACAAAATTAAAGGTTGGTAATTTTTTGGTTTAAGCAAAAAAATATATTCAAATTAAAAATAGGTTAATTGTACTTGAAACTCAATAGTAGGGTTGTTATACTAGGCCTTTCACTATTCCAATAGCAAGTAGATATATAAAAAATTTATTGCTCATCACCAAAAGCTATAAGAAACTCTAGCTAGACTTATTGTAATTGATACTAACCGTACACATTGAGAATTAAATTTGAAATACGAATTTCAAAACTTTAGCATTACACTAAAAGTTCCATATACTACCTAAACGTGTCATGCATAATTTTACGCTGCATTAATCAAAATCATGTACATAATTAACAAATTGATTGACATTTTCCAATCGATACTCTCTCATCTGCATAGATTTGGTACAAATACTCAACTCATCAATTCAATTCTCATCACATTGATATATAGCTAGCCTAGATTTATTTTGATATGGAAAATTCTATAATACATTTCAGTGGATTTGATCCCAAAATATTATTAAATTTCAAATATTGTAATCTTAGAAATTACCAAAGTGGTTTTCAAGGTTTAACATTTTGAGAACTAATTACAATTTTTGGAACCAAAGTTACAATATATTGACACCAAATTGGGATGTCTAGACATCCTAAACCACTAAAATGCATCACATAAGATCCCTATATATAATTATATACGCACAAATCATGCAATTGAAATGGATAGCAGTACTCACAGATATGCTGATAACAAAGAGTCAGTTACTTCTTAAGGAGGCGGTGTATGTTGGTGACCTTATGAGCCAAGCCTGATAGCTCCCGAGCATTCGCAGCTGTTGCTATAATGTACTTGATACCAAGGATAACATTTTAGTATTTTTTTTTGGTGGGTTTGGTTAAAAAAGATTTATTTATTTATTTTTAATTTGATTCTAGTATTTTTTTTAAAGTTATTATAAATATGCTCAAATTAGAGGAGCAAATAGAAGTTATGGCATGACAATGCGATTTCAGTAATACAGAAATGGTATTACTGAAATAGTAAATACACTCACATTATATATATATATATATACAAGCAGAATATATAGAGATAAGGAGAGAGGCCTACTTGATGATAACAGGAAAAGGGAAGTGATCAAGGAAATCTTTTGCTGAAGCATTTGGGAACTATATATATATATACTTCTCATCTGCCTAAAATTCAAAATTAAGCAATTCTTTCCTTAAGGACTATATGATTTCCACCACAAATAGTTCAATTGAACAAAATGAAAAGGTGCAAGAAACAAAGAGAATAGAACCACATGCACCCTAACATTGTGGAGTTGGCATATCAACTGGGGCGGCAAGCTCGGATATTTGGGTATATGGGTATCAACTTCTTTGTTAATTGTTGCAGCAATCTGAGCTTCCCGTTCAATTGGGGTTATAACAATTTGCTTCATAAAAGGATGAATTGTGTATTTTATTGCATAAATTAATAGTTCAATTGAGTTGAGAAACACACACATACACACACACAGATATACACATACTGACATACTTAAGTGTCATTGAATGAAAAAAAAAAAAAAAACCTGCTCACTGTTACCCTGAGGGAAGTAGACCACCCGAGTTCCAACCGTTGGCAAGGACACCAGAGGGCTAGTGCATGCATGCCATAGCTCCAAATTCAAATATTTCTTCTCTCCTTTTCAGCACCAACTTGAATTTAACCCAAATTTTAGATTTCTAAATCTATTCAAGACCTTTTTTGAATGTGAAATAAATAAAATTTCAAGATATGCAAAGGCAAATACATAAAACAAAACTTAATTTAATAGCAAACAAAAAAGACACATTCATGCTCATATACACAATTCTTAAAAATAAAAATAAAAAATAAAAAAAGAAGTTATTGTGAGATACCTTCATGAGCTTGTTGACCCAACCCTGATGTTGAAGCTTCATATCCTATATTATATTACATATAATATAGGAGTACTCTAACTAAAATAAATATAAACCTTAGCTAAGACAAACTTCAATTGTATTAACTATCACACTCTTGAGCCCCAAACAACTCTTCAAATTCAACATTGTGTTCTTCAGGACACGAGTACTCTCTTCAATTAAAACTTTACTCTCCTCCACCATTTCAACCCAATAGTTGAAACCATAGTAAAAAAATTGCCACATGCATTCCACTGATTCAGACCAAACCAGAGCCCTAAAATTCCCAAATCACGAACCCATTATTCTTACCTCTCCAATTTTAGTAGAATCCAAACCCTAGATTGGAATCAAAAATCCTAAAATACCTTTAATTTATGAAATAGGTTGTGTATAGAGACAGAGGGAGATAAAATACCTAAAAGATTTGGTCTTGGATTGAGATGAGGGGGTTATTGGCTTGGGGAAATAGAGATTGCAATATATATATATATATATTGTTGTATATTTTAACAATATAAAAAACGTATGTTAAGTGGAAGACTATAATATATTTTATTTCTAAATTAAAAGAAAATAAACCATTTCTTTTATTTTGTATAAATCAAGTCAGATTTGACTTAGTTCAAGTGATATCCCACACATGGTGCCAGTATCCACCTTTTTCTCTTGTAGTTGACCGTGCCAACGGCTACAAGCAACTCTACATCTTTCGGGTATATAACACATTGTATATACATAATATAATATATAGATACTCACAGTTTACTTAAGGAAAGAGTGTGCAAAAAAAGTTTCTCTCTCAATTGGGTTTCTCTGCATGTTTATACTTCTTTACCCAATAATACACTTTTTCTTTTTATGTACTCGTGTAAAAAGTATTCGGGCAGTATAGAATTTTGTTGGAACTTTTGGTGTAGTTTTCTTTTTTGCCAGTTTAGTGCATAAAAACTGTATAGAAATTGATTATTGATTTGGGTTGTTGTATCCTGGGGGTTGACACACCATCCTGTGCATCAGTGAGAAGACCGAGGAGGCGCAAAATCAACCTTAAAGAGAGCGACATGGTCCGCGCCTCGGCCCTTTACTGATTCGGTTTCCAATTTTTAAAGCTTTTTCGGTACAGATTTTCAACAATTTTAAGGTTGAATAAGCCTCATGGAAGCCAATCAGAATACTGCTTCTGTCAGCAACAACAGTCATAACCGCCCTTTCCTGTTCGAAGGCCAATTCTTCAAGCGTTGGAAGACCAAAATGATGCTCTACCTATCTTTGCTAAAGGTTGCTTTTGTTCTTGATGAATCAAACCCGAGGGTCTCAGAGTTGCTAGAACCCGCAAGATCTCATCAAGCACTGAAATGGGAAGCCGCTGACTTCAATTGCAAAAACTACATTCTCAACGGGCTTTCAGACGAGCTTTATGACTTTTATGCGGAGTTGCCTACAGCTGCAGAAGTTTGGACTGCTCTTCAAAAGAAATATGACACCGAAGAAGCCGGAGCGAAAAAATACGCTGTAAGTCGTTATTTAAAATACCAAATGGCAAATGACAAATTGGTAGTCTCACAGTGCCATGAACTTCAAAAAATAGTTCATGAAATTCTTTCAGAGGGGATGAAAATAGATGAACAATTTCAAGTTGCAGTTTTAATTGATAAACTACCCCCCTCTTGGAAGGATTTCAGGAACTCCTTAAGGCACAAATCTAAAGAGTGTTCAATGGAGAGTCTAATTGTGAGACTCCGAATTGAGGAGGAATCTAGGCTTCAAGACCAAAAGGAAGAAAATTTTATGTCTGCCAAAATTAATACTGATAGCCCCCAACAAAATAAAAATAAAGTTTTGAAACTAGCCCATAAAAAGTTTTTAAAAAAAATGGGCAGAAAAATTCTTTTGGGCAAAACAAAAAAAATTGATCCAAACCAGAGCAAGAACCACTTCAAAAGGAATACGAACCAAGGACCTCCTTCTAGACAAAATAATCCAAATGGATGTTATGTTTGTGGACATCCCAGGCATTTTGCTCGGAATTGCCGGAAGCGTCAGTCTGCTTCTCAAGCTAATGTGACTGAAGAGCCACTTGTGGCTATGATTACGGAAGTAAATTCCATGACAGTTTCCGAAGGATGGTGGATTGATATCGGTGCCTCTAGGCACATGTGTAACAATCGCGGTTGGTTCAAGAGCTACTCTCCTATGGAGAATGAAAAAGTATTGCTTGGTGATTCTCACACTACAAAGGTTCTTGGCACTGGCAATGTGGAGCTAAATTTTACCTCCGGGAAGAAATTGATTTTGAAGGATGTCCTACATACTCCGGAGATTAGGAAAAATTTAGTTTCTGGTTTTTTAATTAATAAGGCTGGTTTTAGCCAAACTTTTGGGGGTGATCAGTATGTAATTTCTAAGTCTGGTATGTTTGTTGGGAAAGGTTATGCTTGTGAGGGTATGTTTAAGTTGAATGTTTCTGATATTAATAAATGCTCAAGTTCTGCTTATATTTTGTCTACTTCTGTGAATGTTTGTCATGCTAGACTCTGTCATATAAATAAAAAATATGTGGACAATATGAGTAGATTAGGATTAATTCATGTTTTGGGTAATGAAGGATTTGAGCATTGTATCTCGTGTAGCCAAGCAAAAATTACAAAAATCCCACATAAAAGTGTCACTAGAAATTCTGAACTTCTAGAATTAATTCATAGTGATTTATGTGAATTTGAAGGGATTTTGACACGTGGTGGAAAAAGATATTTTATCACATTTATTGATGATTTTTCCAAATTTACATATGTTTACCTTTTAAAAAATAAAAATGATGCTTTTGATACTTTTAAGGCTTTTTTAAATGAAGTTCAAAATCAATTTGGCAAAAAGATTCAAAGGCTTAGAACCGATAGAGGGACGGAATATGGAGAAAGAGAATTTAGTTACTTTTTAGAATCTCATGGTATTATACATGAAACTACAGCTCCTTATTCGCCTGAAATGAATGGTGTAGCCGAACGTAAAAATAGGCCTTTTACATAACTTGTAGTTGCTTTACTTGTGAGTTCTGGAGCTCCATCTAATCTTTGGAGAGAAGCCTTATTAACTGTTTGTTATGTTTTAAATAGAGTTCCCCACTCGAAAACAAAAATTACTCCTTTCGAGCTTTGGAAAAATAGAAAGCCAAATTTAAATTATTTTCGAGTTTGGGGGTTGTTTGGCATATGTAAGACTTCCTGATCCTAAGAGGCATAAACTTGCTAGGAGAGCTATAGAATGTGTATTTTTGGGCTATGCTTTTAATAGTAAAGCTTATAGATTTTTAGACATTAAAAATAATATTATTTTTGAGTCTATTGATGTTGATTTTTATGATGATAGATTTCCTTTTAAATCAAGGGATAGTGGGGGTTCCCAACTTCCTATTTCTGTCCCTTCTAGACCCATTGATTCTAGGGTGCATGATAGAGATAATGACTTTGGGCCTGATTTCTATACATTTAATTTAGAAGGAGATCCTTATTGTTTAGAGGATGCTCTTACCTCTTCAGAAGCTAATTTCTGGAGAGATGCCATTCAGGACGAGATGGACTCTATTTTGTCCAATCGTATCTGGGAACTTGTGGATTTACAACCTGGATGTAAACCATAGGTAGTAAATGGGTCCTTAGAAAGAAACTTAAACCCGATGGTTCTATTGAAAAATTTAAAGCTAGACTAGTAGCGAAGGGGTTTAAACAAAAAGAAAATATCGACTTTTTTGATACCTATTCTCCAGTTACTCGTATTACTTCTATTAGAGTTTTGTTAGCTGTTGCTGCTATTCATGATTTATATATTCATCAAATAGATGTTAAAACAACTTTTTAAATGGAGAATTAGAGGAGGAAATTTATTTGGATCAACTTGAGGGTTTTATTGATCCGAATAATAAAAATAAAGTTTGTAAACTAGTTAAATCACTATATGGTTTAAAACAAGCACCCAAACAGTGGCATGAAAATTTTGATCAAACAATTATATCAAATGGTTTCAAAATCAATGAAAGTGACAAATGTATTTATTATAAATACAATAATGGAGTATGTGTTATGATATGTTTATATGTAGATGATTTATTAATTTTTTGTTCTACTTTGGAGATTATAAAAGAGACCAAAAATTTCTTGTCACTTAATTTTGATATGAAAATTTTGGGTGAAGCCAATGTAATTTTGGGAATTAAAATTACAAGAACTCCTATCGGCATTTCTATTGATCAATCTCATTATATTGCAAAATTTTGGGTGAAGCCAATGTAATTTAGGGATTCGCAAACCCTAAACACGAAATTCCAGATCGTAATCGAACACACGAAATTCCAGACCGTAATCGAACACCTTTTTTTTTTTTTTGATACGGTTCAAAAACGAGAACGAATAAGAAAACGAACAGAAACAAAAACGAATAAGAACAGACCCAGAAGAAACGAATAAGAACAGAAACGAAAAAGATATGATAAACCTGAGACTAGAACCGTGCTTTGATACCAACTGATACGAACCCTGCCAACAAGGTGACGAAACCCGTAACACGATTAATGCTTCGGACCGTTCTACTGTCAGATTCAAATGGAAACCGAGACCCAACACCTATAACAGATGCGAACCTTGGTATAAAGGATGAAGACGCCACAATCAAGGAAGGAAAACTCGATTGATAAGTCCAGGTATGAATGCCACAGAGTAAATCTGATAAGTTCGAATAGTTATTCAAAGAACCAAAGAGAAAATTCTCACAATATTATTAATGATAAAAAAACTGCATATTACAAACCCTAAAACTGTTTAAATAGCTGAGGCTTACAGTTGGGCCCTATAAGCCTACGAAATATTATGCCCCAAATTAAATAAATTCGCCCAAAATTAAAATAAAACGAAACTAAAGGAATAAGGAAAGTTCCATAGTTGGCATGCAAGCCTACAATTCAACAATTACGAAAAAATGGACAATAAAATTCTAATTTTAGGAAAACTAAAATTTGACTTCAATCTTGAATTGCTGGCTTATTCTTCTAGAACTTGAATTAGATTGAGACATCTTTGTGGACCAAGCTCCATAGGCCTCCACGAATTTTCCTGAGACCAAACTTCTTGAATTAGCCCATTGAGTGCCTCTTTGAACTTCTTTGCCCGAGCCCTCGTAACTGGTCCAATTGGAATTTGAACTGGTTCCCTTGAAGACGTGCCATGATTTGCATCACTTAGGCCAGTTCCAGCTACTTTGATACACTGTGACAGCACTGTTGCCATAGGAAGAGTACAAAACCAATATTATAATGGTAAATCATGACAAATACGTCGTAAGCATAGTACTGTAAGAGAATTTATTTCTGAGGGTTCTATTACTATTGATTTTGTGAGGTCTGGTGATAATCTCGCAGACCCGTTAACCAAAGCTTTGGCAAGAGAAAATGTATGGAGTACCTCTAAAGGTATGGGACTTAAGCCCATTAATAAATAAAATACATGTGATGGTAACCCAACCTGGAGACTGGAGATCCCAAGAACCGGGTTCAAAGGGTAAGAACAAGTCACATAGTAATTTGGATGGATCGTGCATTTTATTTGTCTCATACTTGTGATTAGCATGATATCCTATAGCGATTTGGAGGTTGAGTTTATACTCTTAATGAGTTCTATGGTCCTTATAGACGGGGTGCCCAGCTGTAGGAGCACTCTTGATAGACTCACCTAGTAAATGTGGAAGTTATGGCAGCTTCCTATGAGAATTGATTGGGCAAATTCTCTAGAGCATTCATGACACCGGGATAAAGCACATGGCCGTAACATGCTAGCTTTTTGAGACTACACCATGAAAAGTGTTATGTGTGAATAATATTTGTTGTATATACAAGAATCTGAGTTCAAGACTCAGTCACTCAAGATTCTTATACTTTAAATATTTTTCACTATGTAAAGGTTCAAGATAGTGTTCACCTTTATTTATGCATGACACTACTAGTTGTTATTCTGTATGCCCAGTTTGTCAAATGATTATTTTTGTTAAAATTAGTGGGGGATTGTTGTATATTTTAACAATAAAAAAAACATATGTTAAGTGGAAGACTATTGTATATTTTATTTCAAAATTAAAAGAAAATAAATCATTTCTTTTACGTTGTATAAATCAAGTCAGATTTAATTTGACTTAGTCCAAGTGATATCCCACACATGGTGCCAGTATCCACCTTTTTCTCTTGTAGTTGGCCGTGCCAACGGCTACAAGCAACTCTACATCTTTCGGGTATATAACACATTGTATATACATAATATAATATATAGATACTCACAGTTTACTTAAGGAAAAAGTGTGCAGAAAAAGTTTCTCTCTCAACTGGGTTTCTCTGCATGTTTATACTTCTTTACCCAATAATACACTTTTTTCTTTTTATGTACTCGTGTAAAAAGTATTCGGGCAGTACAGAATTTCGTTGGAGCTTTTGGTGTAGTTTTCTTTTTTGTCAGTTTAGTGCATAAAAACTGTATAGAAATTTATTATTGATTTGGGATGTTGTATCCTGGGGGTTGGCACACCATCCTGTGCACCGGTGAGAAGACCGAGGAGGCGTAAAATCAACCTTAAAGAGAGCGACCTGGCCGTGCCTAGGCCCTTTACTGATTCGGTTTCCAATTTTTAAAGCTTTTTCGGTACAGATTTTCAACATATATATATATATATAGAGATAGATAGAAAGAGAGAGAGAGAGAGAGAGAGAGAGAGAGAGAGAGAGAGAGAGAGACGCAAATTGGTGCTTGTTATTGAATCTGGGAGATGAAGAGGCTGAGTCATTTGGATGATCTAATGGAGGGCCCTGTTGTCAGAGGAGGAGTCGTTACACAAAATGGAAAGGTTTTCTCATGGGGGAAGGACACGTAGGATTTTTAATGGAGGGAGAGTAGATAATAGATTGGACTCTAATTTGCTGTTTAGGATCGAATTGCAAGATGTGAGTGATTCTAATCGTGACTTTTGGATATTTCCATGTTTAAATTCATTTAGGCAAGTGAAGCATGCTTGGTTAGTTTAATTACTCAATGTTTAGTTGTTATTGAGCAAATTTATGCTACAAAATTAGGCCCAACTTAATTGTGAAAACATGATATAATTATGTGGACAAGTTTAGTTGTTTAATTGGGTCAAAGAAAAGTTAGTACTAATCCACCATGAGTCAGTGTTGTGGTGACGACCAATTATTTGCTGCCAGAGGCATTTAGGTCGCACATCTGTAGTGGCGTCGACCATTGGCTTATTCCATGGACTTATGGGAGAAACTGTGGACTTGTGGGTAGTGGTGGAAGCGTACTTACTCACCTGAGATTGTTTTTACCTGTTATACGATGAATATGAACATGTTTATATCCATGTGCATGATTACATTGCTCACTAAGCACTAGCATAACATATTGTGGTTATTGTATAAACCATTTCAGGTGAACGCATCGGAGAAGAGCTAGAAAAGTGAACTGGGTATCATAGACGCGCAGACTTATTCATATGCGTAGTTCCATGTTTATAATATTAGAATTTGTAAATACAGTTATGAATCCATGGTTGTGGTAAGGTTTGTTAATGGGTTGTAACTCGAGTAGTTGAATTAGTTGATGTTTGTATCATCTAGTCTCCGTGTGCTTAAACATGTGTATCGACGTTAAACTCCAACTTTGTTGTACATAGTTACATTATACCATTATGGGTGATGTTATTGTCATTCAATTATTGAACCAAGGCACTCTATACTATTACTCTTAAAGTATGTGGTACTATGCATGTTATGCATTGCATACATAGCACCACATGTTCTGAAAGTGGTACCATAGAGTGTCTTAGTACAATGATGGAGTGACAAATTTTTTTTTTGATATGACAATTCCTTTATTATTTGTGTAGTTTTAACCGTTTGGTCGTAATGAGATGAGTGTATTCATTCCTAACTTAGCTTCACATGTTTGGTTGACTAATTGGATTATGGTTTGATTTTCGAACGATTTCAAAATGCTTTGTGTGATCCCCATATAGCTTGGATTTGTGACCTCAATTATGAGAAAAAAAAAATGGTTTACAAGGTTTTGGAAATGTATATGCATACGTTTGTTGAATTATAGTATATTTGTAGTGGGGAAAAATATGGCATATGACTGGTAAAGTATTTTGTGTACCATTCGACTGGTCAAACCGGTCCATAATGACCTCTCAACTGATCACAGTTTGTAATCTCTGGCTGTTGAGGTACATTCGACCAATCTAGAAGGACGGTTCGACCAGTAGAATACCTTTTTGGTAGTACATTATTTGATTTATTGATATGTATTTTTTACCTAATAAAGTGCTTTGATGAGATAAATAATGATTGAATGTTTTATATGTAAGAAAGAAAATTTTAAATTATATTTTTTGTGATAATATTAGAATGTATAAACATTTGAGTTGTCGTTTTAGATCAGCTAAATGGGTTGAAATATCTATATCTTAACAAATCTGGAAATGAATCAAAGTCAAATCCGACCAAAAAATAGACTTAGGGTATGTTTGATAACCCTATTAAGTGCTGAAAATGAAAAGATTCAGCACTTATTATTTTTCAGTGCGTTTGATCATTTACCACTTAATTGAAAAAGCAGCTAAAAAACCACTGAAAACTTTAAGTGAAAATTTTCTACTGAAAATAATCACTGAATGCATTCTATTTCAGTAGTTGAAGCACTGTTTTTAGTATTACAAATTCAATTACTTAAAATTTTCAGTAATTAAAATTCAGCACTTAATTTTTACTAAGAGTAGTGCTACATACACACACTTTTTGACACACTTTTTGACACACAGCTTTAAATGCATGTACCTTGTGTTATGTAAGTGGTGCACAGAAAAGTGTGAAAAATTCAAACAGCACAAAGTACATGTGTTTAAAGCATAGTGTGTCAAAAAGTGTGTCAAAAAGTATGTGTAACAAACATTTCCCTTTTACTAAACACACCCTTAATCTTAATAATAAAATTTGCTCAAATGAGCAGATCTAGAGCAAGTGGATCCGATTCGGATTCGCTCCGTTTACCAGCCTAAAACATGCCACTAAAATTTCATTGGGCTCGAGGTTTGTGACACCGCAATGTCTTCAACATTATGAATGTAAATGGATTGGGACAACCCCTTGATCATCAAAAAGCCCAAATGAAGAAACATAAAAACTTAGCAAACCGAAGAGATAGAAGCCCAGATTGATCGAATTTACTAACCCAATTTTTAAGCCGCCATGTTGATCATATAAGTAAGCCCAATATTTTAAGAATCCAACATTAATCTAATCTACACAATAAGGAAAGGGAGGGGAAAAAAAACAGAATGAGAATTTAGTTGTCAAGTCCTCTAAAATAGACATTTTTAGTTAGATTCAACTCATTTTTTTTTAGTGAAAAGTCTATACGTTAAAGTCATATGAATTCATATAACTTCTGTAAAGAATTGAACGAATTATGTGAAATTCACATAATATGTGAATTAATTGCACATAACTTTTAAACATAGGGACTTGATCCGTTTAGGTTTCACTAGCCATGTAATTTTGACCAAAATAAAAATTAGATTGTCCTTTAAACTAAATTAATCTAAAATAATGGACTTCGCTAAATTTCTTCAAGAAAAAAAAAATCCAAACACCAATCTTACCACAAAAGGTATCAAGTTTTCAAATGCGTCACAACAGTATTAAAATGTCATTTAAACAAAAAAAAAATTTAAAACAAAAAATCTGCTATCAACCACTCACTTCACTTTTTCCATCTCTCCTACTTCACCCCAAATATCGCATTGATCTAATATTAAAGCCACATTTATTGATGTAATCATAAAGAGAATGAGAAACCATAATTACAAGAAGCCTACTGTTAATGCCAAAGCTACATATGTTAATGCTAAAGCAATCCGTTAAAAATTTCTTACGGAAGACTTTAAACGTTAAAAATTTTTAATGGATTGTTTTGCCATTAGCATTAGCCTTACAAGAAACCCACATTTCTTTTGAAGGAGGTAGAAGCCCACATTGATCTAATATATAAGCCCAATTTTTTGTATGTAATTAACAAATTTATAGAAATCATTTCAGGTGCGTCTAGTGATTTATTATCTAATTTTTACATTTTCTCAATAATTTACTTTTGCATTTGTTGATTCCTAATTTGTATTTTTTATAAATGTTTTTTTAATATAAATTTATGCACTAAAACCTTGCATATACATATAGACACATGTATAATATGATGATTTTTATTTTTTTTTTAGATGTACTTACCTGGATGACACATGCCACACACACGCACACACCCAATCCAAGCAGAGATCGGCCCGTCAAGAGCTCAAGGGGCAGTTCTACAAAGAAGGGAGGAATTAAATCCCTCCCATTCATCCATTGGTGAGATTCGAACCCCTCCCCTCCCACTAGGGAAGGAGAGGTGATACCATTGGGCCACAAGGGTCCTTGGTATAATATGATGATTAAGAGAGAGAGAAACACACACTATGACTTGATGGCGAAGAAAGCAATTGTATATCTCGAGACTGATGGTCAGTATTGTCCAGACTGATTTTAAATTAGCACATTTGAAGTTTTTGGATAAAAAAATATATTATTTGAGTTTTTTCTTGTCATACTTTAAAATATGTTAATTTGTTGATTTTGACAATCAAACACCACTATGGGTAATATATTAGTTGTAACGATATCAAGTCACTATTTGTAATATGTCTACAGTGAAGTTTTGGGTTTATGTGAAAAGGATTTGGATTTATATAGAAAGGGATTCTCCTAAGGCTAAGAGTAGGTGAACAGATGAATGGATAAATAGATTTGATTGAGTTAAGAGACGTCACTTTATATAACCGTGACACTCGATATTGAATTGGATGGGGAATAATGTATGAGCTTGTGCCAGTACAAAAGATATAGACCATGAACATTATAGTAAAACTTATTATTGACTATTTGTATAATTTGCGTACAATCACACACGATCTGAGATCCAAGAAATATTAAGATTGGAATTATGAAAAAAAAAAAAAAAGTGTGAGTTTTTGAAGCAAGCAGTGATAATCTTGGGTTTAAACAATTTTGAAAATGTTAAAGGCATGAAAGTAGAATATTTCGAAGTATTTAAATTTTAAACACAACTTGTCATTTTAATTATGCCACTTGAAATAATTTGGGAAATCCAGAAAGTTTTGACGTTTTCCCATAGATGTTCTAAAATAGTTTTTAACCTGTAAACATTTTTATTATATATCTATATATCTATATATATATATATATATGAACAGGGTTGAAATTTTTTCTGAGAAATTATCTGGATAAATGTTTAAACTTAAGAAAAATTCAAGAAATTTTGTTACTACTTCTAATTTATGCATAATTCGAAAAAGAAGTGCATGCATATATTTTTTTTGATGCTATGATTTTCTTATGAGTAATATTTGGGGCACTATCAAATTCTACTAACACTCACACCCACACTCTATCTCTCTCCTAGTGGTACCGTAGGGTCCACTCACACCCACACTCTATCTCTCTCCCCGTGGCACTGTAGGGTCCGCAGTAGACCCAAGTATCACTAGAAGAGAGATAGAATGTGTGTATGAGTGTTAATGGAATTAATTTATTAGTGCCCCTAACATTGCCGTTTTCTTTAACTCTCTTAAACTTCAACGACTACATGGGACATTGGAGATAATGAGAATTTATTTTTGAGTAAAATTTGGGACACAACCAAATACACAACTTTTAGGACACAACCCAATTAATGTGTCTATCTCTCTCCTGTAATGTCACTGGACCCCACAATGACACATGAGAGAGATAGACACATAAATTAGGTTGTGTCCTAAAAGTTGTGTGTTTGGTTGTGCCCCAAATATTACTCTTTATTTTTAGAGTTTGTTGCAATTGAGTCAGTATGAAAGCTGGGTGTGCTTTGACCGCATGCATAACATGCTCTCTTTACGTCTTTGTTCTATTGCATTCCAACTCTCTTTTTTTATTTATTTATTTTTTTTTTGTTTAGTGTTCGAGTCATGGGGAGCGTGGTCACTGGAGTATTCACCCGGCGCTTCTAGATCTCGGGGGATTAGTCGAGTTGCGCACAAGTTGACCCGGACACCCCCGATTACCAAAAAAAAAAAACTCTCTTTCTTTTTCTATCTCATACCTTTAATAATGCTTCGAAAAAGTTTTTATGATCTGGATGTGAGTTCAAAACATATCTTAAATGGACCAGAATTGCGAGGTTATCTGGTTTACAAAAAACTATCATATCATCAACTTTATAGAACACCCCTCAAAACAAGCCCAATTCTCCTGCTTTCTTCAGAAGTACATTGAGACACTCTCCAACGAGGTTAAAAATAAAAAGAGTAATGCTATACACACTCTTAAATGCACAATCAAATGTACAATCCTGCTTAAAAATATTGGACCTCGTGCTAAAAAGTCTGTACACAAAAAAAGGAGGTGTACTGGGTGTGCAGGTTTTTCAGCACATGATCCAACCTTTTTAAGCAGAGTTGTGCATTTGGTTGTACATTTAGGAGTGTGTCTAGCATTACTCAAATAAAAATGGGGTAATGAATCCCCTTGTCGAAAGCCATTTTCATTTGCAATTCTTGGTTGGAGATCTATTATATAACAACAATGATAGGGATACACACCAAATGATACACCATATGAGACACTGTGCTTTGTGCATCACTTACACAGCACAGGGTACATGCATTTAAAGCTGGTGTGTCGTTTAGTGTGTCGTTTGGTGTGTATCTCTATCATTTTTTATTAAATAATAGGACAAATTACACTTTAGTCTATTAAACTATACACCAATTTTCAATTGGGTCCATAATTTTTTTTTTTCAATTGGGTCCTTGAACTTCAAAAATTCATTCAATCAGACCTAAATTCTGACACTGTTAGCTTAAATTATTAGAAATTGTCATGTACGTTGCGCGAATGCTTATATGTCACATGTTAGGTTAAAACAAACATGGGAAATTATGAATAGTGCAAAAATTTGCATTCAATCATATCCGAAATCGCGTTCAATTAAATTCGAAAACACATTCGACTAGATCAAAAATCGCATTCAATCGTACCCAAAATCGCATAATTTTTTAGCTATTCACAATCTCTCATGCTTGTCTTAACCTAACATGTGAGAGGTAAACATTACGCGTAACGTACGTGACAATTTCTAATAATTTAATCTAACAGTGTCATAATTTGGGTCTGATTGAATGAATTTTTGAAATTTAAGGACCCAATTAAAAAAATAATAATTTATGAACCCAATTAAAAATAAGTGTATAATTTGATAGACTAAAGTGTAACTGACCCTAAATAATACTGACACACCTGTCACCAAATTAAATCTAGTTCTGAACATTACATATCTAAGGAGGGATAATTAAAATTCAGTCTATTTTATATAGAGTATTTAAAAGTCAGTCTAGTAATTTTTGTAAATTATAAATGCATCAACTTTAGTATAAAATATCTAAAATACCCCTCCTTGTCTCTTCTCTCTCTCTTCACATGGCTACCACCACCGGCAGGCGCCGCCACCACCACCGACCACCGCCGCCACCACCACTGGCCGCCGCCGTCGCCGCCGCCGCCAAAGGGCCACCACCACCACCACCACCCCAACCTCTTTATCTCTTCTCTCTCTCTCTCTCTATCTCTCTCTCTTTTCACAGCCACCACCACCACCACCACCAAAAACAACAACAACCCAAACTCAAACCCCAACCCCTCTCTGTCTCTCTCTATATATATACATGAGTATATATATACATATCTAACATATGGCCACCACCACCCCAAGCTCTCTGTATCTCTTATCTTTGTTCTCACCACCACCACCATCACGGGTCACCTCCTTCACCTACCGCCGCTACTGCAAAAAAAAAAAAAAAAAAAAAAAAAAAAAAGAGTTGCAGGTTTTTGGAGCAACCGTCCAAATGGAAGGAGCAACTCACCAAGCGTATCGGGAGCAACTCACCAAACAGAACGAGCAAATTACCAAATGTGTTGCTCCTTACGTTTAGTGAGTTGCTCCCGATACATTTGGACAGTTGCTCCTTCCGTTTGGACAGTTGCTCTAACCTGTAACTTTTTTTTTCTCTCCTCTGCAATGGCGATGGTGGATGAGGAAGATGGTCCGTGGTGGTAGTGGTGAGAAGAGAGATGAGAGATACAGAGAGATTTGGGTTTGGTGCTGGTAGTGGTGGTGGTAGTGGTGGTGGAGGAGGTGGTTGTGAGAAAAGAAAGATGAGATTAAAGATAGAGAAGAGATAAAGAAGTTGGGGTGGTGGTGGTGGTGGTGGTATTGGTGGTGGCCCGGTGGTGATGGCGGCTGCCGGTGGTGTCGGTGGTGGTAAGGAGTAACATGTTTGGTGAGTTGCTCCTGATATGTTTGGTGAGTTGCTACTTACGTTTGGTGGGTTGCTCCCGATACGTTTGGTGAGTTGCTCCCGATACGTTTGTTAAGTTGCTCCTTACATTTGGTGAGTTGCTCCTTCGGTTTGGACAGTTGCTCTAAAAACTTTAACTCTTTCTCTTTTTTTTTTCCTGCAATGGCGGTGGTGGATGAGGGAGGTGACTTGTGGTGGTGGTGGTGGTGGTGGTAAGAAGAGAGATAAGAGATAGATAGAGGTAAGGGTGGTGGTGGCCATATCTTAGATATATATATATATATATACTTATTTATATATATATATATAGAGAGAGAGAGAGAGAGAGAGTGTGAGAAAGAAAAAAAAAAACAGAGAGGTGTTGGTGGTGGCGGTGGCGGAGGTAGTGGTGGCGGCTGGTGGAGGTGGCTGCCAGTGGTGGTGGTGGTGGCCATGTGAGGAGAGAGAGAAAGATCAAAGAGGGAGGGGTATTTTAGGCATATTAGATAAAAAATTGATGTATTTCTAATTTAGTATCTTTATATCAATTTCATTTTATTTTCAATAAAACACTTAATTGGCTTTTAAATACTCTATATAAAATAGACTGAATTTTAATTATCCCTATCTAAGGATAGTCTAGTTAGTCTGCGCTATCACCAGCTTTTTCAAAATCAACTTCGAGATGTTCCATGCGCTATTATAAGCTTTTTCAAAATCAAACATTCAAATGTCCCTTCTCTGCGGTTGGACTGCTGTGCAAATTTTTCATCATTCTACACATGGTCCCATAATTTTCCTTTTTTTTTGGAGAACACATATGGTCCCATGTAAATGGGTACCTTTTTTGTTGGTTCAAATTATTCGATTTCGGTTTCCTCTTGGAAAGTATGATAGAAGATCTTGTAAGTGGGGACACAACCATATATCATCGTACGGGCCTGTTATTTTGATAGTTACATTATGTTGATCCTTGTCTATTGTGGGGACCATTGATGCCCATTGTCACAGTTGCAACTACGGCAATATTTGCAGCTGCAACGTGAATTAGAAAGAGTGCGTGTATATATATATACATACACATATACAGGTGTATGGTCCGTACCTTAATTTTAGGATGGTCCAAAGACACAAACAAGATTTTGGATTTGGGTGATCTGGAAAAGATATAGTGGCTGGTCCATAGGATTCGAGCGCAACGTACCATTTTTTGGGGTTCTATATGCACATTTCCTGTCAGATTTATGGTATTGATATTCATGTTTTTCTGATTTTGAGTGTTGACAGGTTTGTGCTTCTGATCCTCTTCTTCTTCGGCGTCTTTAGTTTCGATCCTATGTGCATATTGTAATTTTTTTTCTGGTTAACAGAGGTTGAATGTCGATTGTTAATTGTAATTTGTAAAAATTAACTTTCTTGAGAAGAAATAGTATGGGACAAAATATTTAGAGTTTAATTGGATTACAATTTGTAAATTTAGAGTTTAATTGGTCCGTACGTTAATTTTAGGATGGTCCAAGGACAGAAACAAGATTTTGGATTAGGGTGATCTGGAAACGATATAGTGGCTGGTCCACAGGATTCGAGCACAACGCACCCTTTTTTGGGGTTCTATATGCACATTTCCTGTCAGATTTATGGTATTGATATTCATGTTTTTCTGATTTTGAGAGTTGACAGGTTTGTGCTTTTGATCCTCTTCTTCTTCGGCGTCTTTAATTTCGATCCTATGTGCATACTGTAATTTTTTTTTGGTTAACAGAGGTTGAATGTCGATTGTTAATTGTAATTTGTAAAAATTAACTTTCTTGAGAAGAAATAGTATTGGACAAAATATTTAGAGTTTAATTGGATTACAATTGGCAAATATGTTCCATATACTTTTGTCCCTTTAAAATTTATGTGGACTAAATTAAGAAGTGAGAAGAAAAGGTGATGGACAAAATACATATATATATATAGGGTGAACTTATATAATTATAATTAGACCAAAGTATAACCTATAAAATAAATTTCCACAAAATTTGGGGCCTGCCTTGTAGCTCCGCCCTTTGGGTACCCCAACTCACTATTGCAATATTTGCATTATATTTAGTTGTAACAAAGTTATTGTTTATATGTGTAGTGTACCGATTTAGATTATATTTCTACAAGTAATGTTGTGGTTTTTAAATTTGTATTTCAAACATAGTTTCCAACACTTGTTTTCAACATTTATTTTAATGAGATCACTTGATGTTTATTAAGAATTGTTTTAGATGGTCATACTAGCACATGTGTTGAGAACCAAGCTTGAAAAAATATGGATAAATAGCACCTGTCTCACCCGTGATTTGATCTTAATAAACATACCTCTTCTCACGTTTTAGGAATCTTACCTACCTCCCTTATTTTTGTATTTTAGTATAGTTTTCCCTCTCCATTTAACAAATCGTTAGAAAATATATTAAAGAGAATCTAATACTAAAATTCAAAATAAGGGAGGTAAGTGAGATTCCTGAAACGTGAGAGAATGCATGTGTATTAAGGTCAAACCTCAAGAGAGGTAGATGATATTTACCCTTGAAATAATTATTTGAAAACCATAGTTTATACACCTATATATATATATGTAAGTGTTTGTCATGCATATTGTCATGGAACACCCCTCAAAACAAGCCCAATTCTCCTGCTTTCTTCAGAAGTACATTGAGACGCTCTCCAACGAGGTTAAAAATAAAAAAGAGTAATGCTATACACACTTTCAAATGCACAATCAAATGTACAAACCCTGCTTAAAAATATTGGACCTCGTGCTGAAAATTCTGTACACAAAAAAAGGAGGTGTACTGGGTGTGCAGTTTTTTCAGCACACGATCCAACCTTTTTAAACAGAGTTGTGCATTTAATTGTGCATTTGGGAGTGTGTCTAGCATTACTCAAATAAAAATGGGGTAATGAATCCCCTTGTCGAAAGCCATTTTTATTTGCAATTCTTGGTTGGAGATCAATTATATAACAACAATGATAGGGATACACACCAAATGATACACCATATGAGACACTGTGCTTTAAGTGCATATATCCTGTGTTGTGTGACTTTTTTGTGCATCACTTACACAGCACAGGGTACATGCATTTAAAGCTGGTGTGTCGTTCAGTGTGTCGTTTGGTGTGTATCTCCATCATTTTTTATTAAATAATAGAGCAAATTACACTTTAGTCTATTAAACTATACACCTATTTTCAATTGGGTCCATCAAACTTATTTTTTTTTTTCAATTGGGTCCTTGAACTTCAAAAATTCATTCAATCAGACCCAAATTCTGACACTGTTAGCTTAAATTATTAGAAATTGTCATGTACGTTGCGCGAATGCTTATATGTCACATGTTAGGTTAAAACAAACATGGGAAATTGTGAATAGTGCAAAAATTTGCATTCAATCATATCCGAAATCGCGTTCAATTAAATTCGAAAACACATTCGACTAGATCCAAAATCGCATTCAATCGTACCCTATAATTTTTTAGCCATTCACAATTTCTCATGCTTGTCTTAACCTAACATGTGACAGGTAAACATTACGCGTAACATACGTGACAATTTCTAATAATTTAAGCTAATAGTGTCAGAATTTGGGTCTGATTGAATGAATTTTTAAAATTTAAGGACCCAATAAAAAAAAACAATTTATGAACTCAATTAAAAATAAGTGTATAATTTGATAGACTAAAATGTAATTGACCCTAAATAATACTGACACACCTGTCACCAAATTAAATCCAGTTCTGAAAATTACATATCTAAGGATAGTCTAGTTAGTCTGCGCTATCACCAGCTTTTTCAAAATCTACTTCGAGATGTTCCATGCGCTATTATAAGCTTTTTCAAAATCAAACATTCAAATGTCCTTCTCTGCGGTTGGACTACTGTGCAAATTGTTCATCATTCTACACATGGTCCCATAATTTTCCTTTTTTTTGGAGAACACATATGGTCCCATGTAAATGGGTACCTTTTTTGTTGGTTCAAATTATTTGCAAGTGGGGACACAACCATATATCATCGTACGGGCATGTTATTTTGATAGTTACATTATGTTGATCCTTGTCTATTATGGGGACTATTGATGCCCATTGTCACAGTTGCAACTATGGCAATATTTGCAGCTGCAACGTGAATTACAATGAGTACGTGTATATATATATATACATACACATATACAGGTGTATGGTCTATATGATTAGTGGCTCCCGTATCTACACATCAGGTACCGGTAGATCGGACCACTAAACACGATTCAACAACTAGTAAATAAGATTTACCTTGATTGTTCTGTCTGGCGAGATAAACTGGACATTACTTCTTCCAGTGTCATGGCTGCTTACAAACAAAACATTATACGTTAATTTTAGGATAGTACAAGGACAGAAACAATATTTTGGATTAGGGTGATCTGGAAACGATATAGTGGCTAGACCACAGGATTCGAGCGCAACGCACCCTTTTTTGGGTTCTATATGCACATTTCCTGTCAGATTTATGGTATATCAATTCATGGTTTTCTGATTTTGAGAGTTGACAGGTTTGTGCTTTTGATTCTCTTCTTCTTCGGCGTCTTTTTCAATCCTATGTGCATATTGTAATTTTTTGAATGTTAATTGTTAATTGTAATTTGTAAAAATTAACTTTCTTGAGAAGAAATAGTATTGGACAAAATATTTAGAGTTTAATTGGATTACAATTGGCCAATATGTTCCATATACTTTTGTCCCTTTAAAATTTATGTGGACAAAATTAAGAAGTGAGAAGAAAAGGTGATGGACAAAATACATATATATATATATATAGGGTGAACTTATATAATTATAATTAGACCAAAGTATAACCTATAAAATAAATTTCCACAAAATTTGGGGTCTGCCTTGTAGCTCCGCCCTTTGGGTACCCCAACTCACTATTGCAATATTTGCATTATATTTAGTTGTAACAAAGTTATTGTTTATATGTGTAGTGTACCGATTTAGATTATATTTCTACAAGTAATGTTGTGGTTTTTAAATTTGTATTTCAAACATAGTTTTTAGAGAAATGATAGATGTACAACAAAAACCCACAACTAATTGCACAACCTGTTTAAAAATATTGGACTTTGTGCTGAAAAAACTGTACACCCTTTTTTTTGTCTTTTTGTGTGTACAGTTTTTTCAGCACGAAGTCCAACAAATTTAAACAGGTTGTGCAATTGGTTGTGGGTTTTTGTTGTGCATCTATCATTGCTCTAGTTTTTAACACTTGCTTTCAACATTTATTTTAATGAGATCACTTGATGTTTATTAATAATTGTTTTAGATGGTCATACTAGCACATGTGTTGAGAACCAAGCTTGAAAAAATATGGGTAAATATCACCCGTCTACCCTGTGATTTGATCTTAATAAACATACATCCTCTCACGTTTTAGGAATCTCACCTACCTCCCTTATTTTTGTATTTTAGTATCAGTTTTCTCTCTCCTTTTAACAAATCGTTAGAAAATATATTGAAGAGAATCTAATACTAAAATTCAAAATAAGGGAGGTAAGTGAGATTCCTGAAACGTGAGAGAATGCATGTGTATTAAGGCCAAACCTCAAAAGAGGTAGATGATATTTACCCTTGAAATAATTATTTGCAAACCATAGTTTATACACCTATATATATATATATATATATATGTAAGTGTTTGTCATGCATATTGGGTATTATGTCAATTGAATATAAGAACTAATTTTTCAAACAATAAACTATCGAAAATGAATTCTTAACCAAAATAAATGGCATTAATGACGTAATCTAAGGGTGCATTTGATAAAACTGAAAATAAAGTACTGAAAATTTAGTGCTGAATTTTAAGTATTGGAAATTTAAGCGATTGAATTTGTAGTAATGAAAATAGTTTTACAACTACTAAAATAGACTGCATTTAGTGATTATTTTCAGTATAAAATTTTCACTTAAAGTTTTCAGTGATTTTTTGGATGTTTTTTTCAATTAAGTGGTACGTTATCAAACACACTAGAAAAAAAATAAGTGCTAAAAGTTTTCATTTTTACTACTTATTTGGGTTATCAAACACACCCTAAATTTCTTTATTTTAGTTAGGGTAAATTACACGGAAATCCTTGAGGTTTATCACAATATGAGCTAGCCCCTTTAATTTTATTAAAAAAGAAAAGAAAAATAATGACCTCCTTTGAAATTCACAACTTTCTAACTCTTAAGCTCATAAAAGCAACAACTTTATCGACATCAGAGCATCTCTAATAGTAAATGTTTTTTTTTTTTTAGACATGCCAAATTTATATTTTGATATTGCTATAGTGATAAAATTCAATATTTTAATTAGCACAAATGCTCTAATGGTACACTCCAAAAGGAATACCAAATTATTGGATAGCACTCAAAACACTACTCCAATAGGGTGCCAAAAGTGATGCAACAATTTGACCATGCCAAATAATTCTTTTATGAATATTTATAGAGGGCTTTATCTTCGAAGTTCGCTTAGGATCCATACACAAAATGTCAGGACCACCACTGCTGTGAAGTGCAATATTTATTTGTCAGAGAAGACATATTACCTTCTTACAAGTGTTGACGCTTCCTAGTATACCACAATACAGACTTGGTAAAGAAAGAGAGAGAAACTTAGGAGATTTGCTCATTAGATTCCAAGAACATTATGGACTTGGTGAATGTCAACATTTTAAAAGTAATTCGCTGATCATCAAATGGCATCATCGGATTCTGTTACTTTTCTTTTGTCATAATAATGGGGTTTTTGATTACCATATATAAAACCTCACATAAGATCATTGTAATTCACCCTTTCAATTAGAAGCACATTTAATCTAAATGTTAAATTAATTTAAAAAATTAAATCAAAATTTGTAAAGAATTATCAACAAGATTAACCTAGTCTTATTGTTGAGAATTTAACATGCGGAACCAAATCTGCCAAATAAATACACATATATGAGCAGTAATTAAACATGCACACTAAAGAAAAAACACACAAATTTCTACATGTTTTGGCCAAACACCTGCCTACATCCACACCCGACAGATCTACTCGTTCACTATTGAGAATAAAGTAATTGGTACAAGACACTTTGGATTAAATACTATAACCCAACCGTCACACCCTTTTGTATACCCACTCTCAATACCCTAAAGAATCCTCACTCTCTCACCCTAGACCATGCACCCCCATGAGGGAAGACCCCAACTTAGTACACTAAGGGCTTCCTAAATTCCTATAGAACATCCCCTTATATAGAGTTTCCAATCCATTACTTGTTGGACAAGTAATATAACTCAATCAGAAAGAAAACTAAACCACAATAAGAATCTAGCTAAATCAGAATCCCTAAATTTTTGGGATTATCCCACATGTGATCTAACCCCACGATCACCCCTTCTATCACTAGTGGGAAAGCTGCCTAATCCATCTATCACATGTGACCAACACCCCCTCAACTGGAACGCCCACAAAGAAAACCGCTTAGCAACCGTTTACCATTGACCGTCTTTCGTACCAGCATGCACACCCCGAATCAATATAGCCTCAACACCTCTGATTCGTTGAACCGCGGCTAATACATGTGTAGCTATGTGAGTTAATTTTACACATTAACTCCATCAGAGAAAAGCCTCGATACCTCTTTCTCCCTAATAGGATTTCCCCTCACCATCGTCTGAATCGTGAAATAAACCATTCACCCACTTGCAAGAATTTTCCATCGAGGACCAATCAGACGACACAAAAAATCCACACTTCTCTCAACCGCCGTGTGTGATTCAACAACACTATTAGATTCCTCCGCAACTTTGGGATCATTATCATGCCACTCAAATAGCATACCTGTTCCAAAAATATTTGATCAGCGTTCCTACGTGTAGTATCCTAACAATTATCTCTGTCGGATAATTGCGGATGTGTCTTCCCTCTCCTTTTTGGAACCTATCAAATTATTATCTCCAGAAGCACATACTTACTGTTCTCAGAATCTAACAACCAAGAGAAATGCCCGTATCAGTGGAATATAAGAACCTCTCCACCATACGCAACCTGCTGCAATCATAGTAGCATAAAATTATTTTTAGACCCTAAATCCCAACCTGCTGCAATATTAGGATCTATCACCAAGAAAAAGAAATTCCAATCCGTGTAGAATTTCATAAATCTACACCCACCGATAAACCCGCAGCACTTTTGATCACAAAAGCACACCACACTGGATAACTACTCACCCAAACCTTTAAATCCTAAAAGCTTAGATGCTTCTGCAGTATCCATCACCGGTCAGTTCACACGCTGCAGTATCGAATTTCTCTTTCTTTTTCTTTTTTTTCCCTCTTTTTCTGTGGTCTTACCTATGCTATTTTTCTTTGACCACCGTGCAGTTAAATCCCCAATTGCTGCCACGTGTTCTGCCCAACATAATTTTACCACCATGGCTGATACCACTTGTTGGGAATTTAACACGTGGGACCAAATTCTCCAAAATAAACACACATACATGAACAGTAATTAAACATGCACACCAAAGAAAAGACACACAGATTTCTACGTGGGTCAACCAAATAAGGTGCCTACGTCCATACCCGAGAGATCCATTATTTCACTATTGAGAATAAAACAATTGGTACAAGACACTTTGGATTAAATACCATAATCCAACCCTCACACCCTTTTGTATACCCACTCTTAACACCCTAAAAAATCCTCACTCTCTCACCCTAGACCATGCACCCCCATGAGGAGAGACCCCTAACTTGGTACACCAAGGGCTTCCTAAATTCCTATACAACATCCCCTTATATAGTGTTTGCAACCCATAACTTATTGGACTAGTAATATAGCTTATCACAAAGGAAACTAAAGCACAATAGTAATCTAGCCAAATCATAATCCCTAAATTAATGAGATTATCCCAAATGTGATATAACCCCAACAATCACCCCTTTTATCACTTGTTGGGAAACAGCCTAATCCATCTATCACACTTGACCACAAAGCAAACCGCTTTGCAACCATTTACTATTGACTGTCTTCTGTACCAGCATGCACACTCCGAATCAATATGGCCTCAACACCTCCAATTCGTTAAACCGCGACCAATACATGTGCAGCTACGTGAGTTAATTTTACACATCGATTCCATTAGAGAAAAGCCTCGATACCTTTTTCTCCCCAGTAGGATTTCCCCTCACCATCATCTAAATCATGAAATAAATCATTCACCCACTTGCAAGAATTTTCCATCGAGGACTAACCAGACGACACAAAAAATCCACACGTCTCTCAACTGCCATGTGTCATTTCAGCAACAATATTAGATTCCTCCGCAACTTTGGGATCAATGTCACACTATCAAATAAGAAACCATGCTCCAAAAATATTGGATCAACGTTCCTACAAGTAGTATCCTAACAATTAACTCTGTCAGATAATTGCGCATGTGTCTGTCCCTGCCATTTTGGAACCCATCAAATTTTTTTCTCCAAAAACACATACTTACCGTACTTGGAATCTAACAACCCAAGAGAAATGCTCGTATGAGTGGAGTATGAGAACATTTTCACCATACGCAACCTGCTACAATCACAGTAGCATCAAAATTATTTTTCGACCCTAGATCCCAACTTGCTGCAATAAATATAGGATCTATCACCAAGAAAAATAAATTCCAATCCGTGAAGAATTTCATAATTGTACACATACCGATAAACCCGCCGCACCTTTGATCACATGAGCGCACCACACTGGATAACTACCCACCCAAGCCTTTAAATCCCAAAAGCTTAGATACTTCTCAAGTATCCATCTCCGGTCACTTCACACACTGTACTATCGAATTCTTTGTTTTTTTTTTCTTCTTTCTGTGATCTTACCTGTGCTATTTTTCTTTGACCACCGTGTAGTTAAATCCCAACTGCTGCCATGTGTTCTGCCCACCATGATTTCACCACCATTGCTGATACCACTTGTTGTAAATTTAATACGCAGGACCAAATTCTCCCAAATAAACATACACACACACACACACACACACACACACACATGAGCAGTAATTAAACATGCACACCAAAGATAAGACACACAGATTTCTACGTAGTTCGGCCAAACACTTGCCTACGTCCACACCCGAAAGATCCATTCTTTCACTATTGAGAATAAAACAATTGGTACAAGACCCTTTGGATTAAATACCATAACCTATCCATCACCCCCGTTTTGTATACCCACTCTCAATACCCTAATGAATCCTCACTCTCTCACCCTAAACCATGCACCCCCATGAGGGAAGACCCCCAACTTGGTACACTAAGGGCTTCCTAAATTCCTATAAAACATCCCCTTATATAGAGTTTGCAGCCCATTACTTACTGGACAAGTAATATAACTCTATCACAAAGAAAACTAAACCACAATAGGAATCTAACCAAATCATAATCCCTAAATTAATAGAATTATCTCACATGTGTTATAACCCCAACAATTACACCATGTTTGGTACGAAGGAAGACGGGGCTGGGGTGGATGGCAAGGAGAAATTCCCTCTTTTCATACAGTAGAAGATGCAAAGTTGTCAGGGAAGGGAAGATCTCCGGCTATGGACCACCATCTTTTGGATGGATTGGGAGAGAAAATAAGTTTCTGTTTTTTTGGGAGGGTTGGATTGGGAGAGAAACAGAGATTTCATGAGATTTCATTTATTTGATTTTTTAATCCTTAACGGGAAATTATATGAAGGGTGTAATAATAATAAAAAATATGTGTATACAAATTTTTTTTTAATACTTTATTACTCGTTGCCTTCCTATTGATCAACCAAACAAAAGGAGGAGAGATCGTATTCTATTTTCTAAGGATACCTATTCCATCCCCTCTCACTTCCCTTCTTCTATCTAGGGGTGAAATTAGTTCGGTTTGATTGCTCTTGAGGATTAAAAGTGCACCAAACTGATCTTTCAATTTGAAAGAAAACCATGTGGAACCCTTAAAGGCTCACGCAGCGGAAAATGAAAATATAATGGTTTCCTTAACCCATGATCAAGTCTATGATGTATACAAAATACATACAATATCCATAGGGCGTTAATCAAATAGTTACCCTTGAAGCGTGCTTTACAAATTATTGAATCTGGTTCGTCCCACGAACAGTTCACCAAATCAGATAAAAGCCTCGATACCTCTTTCTCCCTAATAGGATTTTCCCTCACCATCGTCTGAATCGTGAAATAAACCATTCACCCACTTGCAAGAATTTTTCATCGAGGACCAATCAGACGACACAAAAAATCCACACTTCTCTCAACCGCCGTGTGTGATTCAGCAACACTATTAGATTCCTCCGCAACTTTGGGATCAATATCATACAACTCAAATAGCAAACCTGCTCCAAAAATATTTGATCAACGTTCCTACGTGTACTATCCTAACAATTATCTCTGTCGGATAATTGCGCATGTGTCTTCCCTCTCCTTTTTGGAACCTATCAAATTATTATCTCCCGAAGCACATACTTACTGTACTCAGAATCTAACAACCCAAGAAAAATGCCTGTATGAGTGGAATATGAGAACCTCTCCACCATACGCAACCTGATACAATCATAGTAGCATAAAATTATTTTTAGACCCTAAATCCCAACCTGCTGCAATATATATAGGATCTATCACCAAGAAAAAGAAATTCCAATCCGTGCAGAATTTCATAAATCTGCACCCACCGATAAACCCGCAACACTTTTGATCACAAAAGCACACCACACTGGATAACTACTCACCCAAGCCTTTAAATCCTAAAAGCTTAGATGCTTCTGCAGTATCCATCACCGGTCAGTTCACATGCTGCAGTATTGAATTTCTCTTTCTTTCTTTTTTTTCTCTTTTTTTTTCTTCTTTTTTCTGTGGTCTTACCTGTGCTATTTTTCTTTGACCACCGTGCAGTTAAATCCCAATTGCTGCCACGTGTTCTGCCCAACATGATTTTACCACCATGGCTGATACCACTTGTTGGAAATTTAACACGTGGGACCAAATTCTCCCAAATAAACACACATACATGAACAGTAATTAAACATGCACACCAAAGAAAAGACACACAGATTTCTACGTGGTTCGGCCAAACAAGGTGTCTACGTCCATACCCGAGAGATCCATTATTTCACTATTGAGAATAAAACAATTGGTACAAGACACTTTGGATTAAATACCATAATCCAACCCTCACACCCTTTTGTATACCCACTCTCAATACCCTAAAAAATCACCACTCTCTCACCCTAGACCATGCACCCCCATGAGGGGAGACCCCTGATGCAAATCATGACACGTCTTCAAGGGGACCAGTTCAAATTCCAATTGGACCGGTTACAAGGGCTGGGGCAAAGAAGTTCAAAGAAGCACTCAATGTGCTAATTCAAGAAGTTTAGTCTCAGAAAAATTCGTGGAGGCCTATTGAGCTTGGTCCACAAAGATGTCTCAATTTAATTTAAGTTCTAGAAGAATAATCCAGCAAGTTCAAGATTGAATTCAAAGATTGAATTTTAGTTTTCCTAAAATTAGAATTAGATTGTGTGGATATCGCATTTTTCTTACCCACAGCTTTTCTTTTTAAAATTATTTTTCAAAATTTCAAACTCAAAACAAATGAGTCGCCACTTAATTTTTAGAAGGAAAAAATTAAGAAATCATTTTAAAAGCAAACTGATCTTTTTAGAAACCAGAGATTAACTAGGTCCGGGGATTATGGAATGAGAGAAGAAGGAGCCCGTCGGACTAAAACACCCTCTCTCATCCTATCTTACGATAGGCCTCTACTCAACATCCTTTTAATCAAATTTATTAATCTAAGCATGCCCTCAACTAATACATATATACATATACATCACAAAAACATGTCCAAAGGGTGTAAAATTGCTAATGGCAAAATATCATTCATAAACCACATATTTCAAGTAGCAAGCAATTATGATATGCAATAAGGAACAAGAGAACTTACCCGGGATCCAGCAGCGATATTTAAACGTGCGATGCACGCAAACGAAAGAAAATCCTAAGAAAGAATCTCTAATCATATATACATATAGGGCAAGCTCCTAATTCTAAGGTGTCGCGCATGAGGTTGAAAATCGATAAAGTCAAGGAATGAAATAAACTAGAAGGGAGATGAGAAATTGTACCTCAAATGCGCTACAAAACAAAGATTAGTCCACATGCTTCACATAATAATATGATGTCAAATAATCAATCCTAATTCCCTAGCTTAGATCTAACAAGCATGAAATCCAACTTTATTCAATACCTAATTCTAATCATGGGCACTAAATGAACATGGATGAGTGAATGTAAACAAGAATGAAACATGGATTTATTCACTAATTTGGATCACTTAACCTCTGGATTTAAGCTAAATTATTGTTATTCAAAACATGATTTGAATCCCAAGACATTAGGGAACCATTTGAGTTGAAATAAATAAGATTAGACAAAAACAGTAGCAGTTTTTTTATGAATTACAGAGAGCAGACCAGATCTTACAAAATAGAAATAAACTACTTCCAACGGTTGGATCTTAATGAATTTTGGATATGTTATGCCTATGTGAGTCTAGTTTCTAACCCATAAAGAAAATCAAGGTTTGAACGGTTAGATCTCCAGAAATGTGGAAAACACTAGGCATCACTCAGCATTTTACAACTCTCTGTCCAGAGATCTTGTATGATTTTTTACAAATAGCAAACAAATCCGAATTGCTTCATTCTTTTTAGGGAACCTTCATAACACATTAAGGTTCTTATAAACAATTATTAGAGGTCATGAAAACCTGGTTAGAGCTTTGATCTATCAATTTTAAAACTGGTTTGTTGTTCTGAAACTATTCTGAAATTCTGGACAGATTGTGGTTGTCTCACAAAACCCATGATCAAACCCTTCTAAACATAAAACCACCCCAAAACAAAAATTACAGTGGTAAAATGATGTGTTATTGACACTTTCCCGTTGGTTTCACTTGATTTCAACGGTTAGATCTCGAACTAAAAATCTTTGATCGAAAACAGTTTGTGAATCTACTGTTTTCATTTTGCTAGTTCAACTTTGTTGGTTAACCTCAACTATTAAAACATGAAGTTGGGATTAAACCAAACTACTTTTTCTACCATTTGATGGTCCTTGAAGACTAAAAACACTTTATACTTATGGATTTTGATGAAGTATGAAATGAACTTCTCAAAATTCCAAACAATGAACTCAAACTTTATAGACCAAAGCTTGAATTCAACTTATTACTCCTACCATTTGATGGTCATGGGAGATAAAGACATGACTAATGCTCCTAAGTTTCAAAAAGAAAAAAGGGAATGACTTCATTAGATACCAAGTATAGAGGATCCAAGTCATGAGCATGGACTTGGATCCACCTATATGAAACAAAGTGATGATCAAATTTTGACTCTCATGTAGAGTATAAGCTTTACATGAGGTTCAAAGGATCATACTCAAGAGATCAAGAGAGATATTGAAGATCTCCAAGACTCTCAAGAGAAGAACATATACAAAAAAAGAAGGAAGAATTAGAAATAGAGACTCCTAAGCTTGCTTGACAAACAAAAATAACAAGAGATTTTAGGATTAGAAGTTCAAAAGAAAAAAAGGGTAAACAAACAATATAGGGCATAGGGGATCACCTCCAAATTATCCTCAAAGTTCTCTTTTCTTTGAAGATCTTCCAAGCTCTTCTTCTTAATTCTCTAAACTCTCTTCTCTTTTCTCTCCAAAATATGTTGATGTGGTGGTAGTTCTCTCTTGTATTATCACCCCCCCTCTTCTTTGTTTTTTTGCATCCCTTCTCAATGAAGATACCTCTCTCATTTATAGGCAAAATTACCAAGCATTTTCAAGTGAATTCGGAGTAAAAGACATGTGTAAACATCTCATTTGGTGGTACAATATGTACTTCCTGAAATTGGACAGACTGCTGCCCAGGGCGACAGTCAAGAAACTGTTGCGGCAGTCCGTGAATGCCGCGGCGGCACTCCATAACTGCCGCCCCGGCATTGCGTGACTGCCGCACGGCTCTCATCCAATGCCGCGACAATTAATGGGTTGCCGCGTTTCTGTCAGTCTTACTTTATCAGTTTTTTGTTTTTATCCGTATACACATACGTATTGCACTGCAAAATACGGACTTTAAAAGTGAACGGCAGTCAGAAAATGTTGGCGGCACTCAGTAAGTGCCGGGCCGGCACTCACTGAATGCCGTTCGGCACTTAGTGAGTGCCGCTCGGCATTCACTGAATGCCGCTGCAATCTGCCGTGTGCCGTTTTTTGTTGAGCTTCCCTTTTTGGGTCTTTCTTTTTTTCAAAGCAATTTATTTTTGAAGATCTTTTCCGAAAATTGTGTTTTATACCTGATTTCTCCTAAATACCTATTTTTTCTTCTTTCTGCGAAATTTTATCGCGTTTAGAGGATTTTCTAAAGAGCTTGGAATACTTCGAATCTTCCGGTCCTTGTCATCATTGGATACGGAGGTGACACTCTCCTAAATTCGGCGATCGGTCAAAATTGGGGTGTCTACAGATTGTCATTTTTCTTAATTGCTTAAATTGCTAAATTACAGGCTTGCATGCCAATTTTGGAACTGTCCTTATTCCTTTAGTTTTGTTTTATTTTAATTTTGGGCGAATTTATTTTGGGGCATGATATTTCGTAGGCTTATAGGGCCCAACTGTAAGCCTCAGCTATTTAAACAGTTTTAGGGTTTGTAATATGCAGTTTTTGATCATTAATAATATTGTGAGAGTTTTCTCTTTGGTTCTTTGAAGAACTATTCGAACTTATCAGATTTACTCTATGGCGTTCATACTTTGACTTATCAATCGAGTTTTCCATCCTTGATTGTGGCGTCTTCATCCTTTATACCAAGGTTCGCATCTGTTATAGGTGTTGGGTCACGGTTTCTATTTGAATCTGGTAGTAGAACAATCCGAGACATTAATCGTGTTACGGGTTTCGTCACATTGTTGGCGTGGTTCGTATTAGTTGGTATCAGAGCCCAGTTCTAGTCTCAGGTTTATCCTATCTTTTTCGTTTCTGTTCTTGTTTTTTTTTTTGTTTCTGTTTTTTTTGTTTGTTTCTGATTTCTTATTCGTTCTCGTTTCTGAGCCTTATAAAAAAAAGGTGTTCGGTTATGATCTGGAATTTCGTGTTTAGGGTTTGCGAATCTGATCTGTGATTTTCTCTTGTTACTTCGTGTTTGTTCATTCTCGTGATCGTTGTTATTGTGGTCTTTTTTCCTTCTTAGGAATTAGGGTTTCTAAATTAGATATATGAACTGTGAAGTCTCCCTGATTATTAAAAAAAAAAAAAAGAAGAGAAGAGATCGGTAGGCCGAAAAAAAAAACGTACAAAAACTCGGCTTAAAATTTTATTTTTGTTTTACAATATTTGGGGTCTAAGGAGTCTGAATCTGACTTATCTTGTCAAAATCAAAATATAAAAGTATACTTTACTTTTCTAAAGATTTGTAGTAGTGAAAGTAAAGGTCGAACCCACAGAGATTGAAATACTACAGTGCTTTAATTTTAAAACCTAAATCTAATTAATTAAGAAAAGCAGATTTTGATTTGATTTTAATTAAATTAAGAGCAATAAAAGTAAATCTAAATTATGAAAGCAATTAAAGTTGTTTTAAAGATATTTGAAGGGAACCTAGGATTGCAAATCCACCACTAACTTCATAATGAGAATCTTTATGAATTACTTTAGCCTATTAAGTTGGATGATAATGGGAAATTGTAGCTACAAGCCCAATTCCTCCGTCAAGAAAATAACTATGGTTCAAGCACCAACATAATCCATCTTCGGTTAGCACGAATTATCTCACACTAAACTAGGGTTGTGACATAATCCGTCTAACCTAGGCATGGACTATTCGGATACTTGATAGCACAATTCAATTAAGCACCATTACATGTAAACAATCTATACAAGAACAGCAAATATAGATCATTGAGCACATCACAGTCAAAATAGATCTAAGACAAGAATAGATTTTGAAAGCAATGATTTAATTCATAGAAGCACGATTTATTTATAAAATTCCTCGGAACATGTAATCATTATCCATACATAATAAAACTAAAATAAAAACATAAATAAAACCCTATTACTTGGATAGGGTTTCATTGAAACCCTAGATCTAGGTTTAGTTGGCCATAGAATTGATGAACGACAAGAGATTGATGGAGGAGGCCATAGAAATACTTGGTCTTCTTCTTCTTCTCCTTGCTTTTCTCTCTTCAATGGCTAGAATTTTAGTGTATATGGTTATGTATAATATTGTGTAATGATTTTTAACCTTAAATTTGATTTAGACTAGGATTTATATAGAGTTTGGAAGGATTTAAGAAGCTTTCCTAAGTCAAATCGCACTAAAACAGATATATTTATGTTTCTGGACGTCATATGCACAAACCACATTCGCTGGGCACTTTAATTTAACAAAATACGCATTTTTGGTTTTTTCACAGGTCGCTCGCGCGGCCCGCTCGCGCGGCCCGCTCGCGCGAGGTTCTTTTTGCTGCACTGCGCGACTTTTGTAGAATTGCGATAACTTTTTGTTCGGAACTCGGATTGACTCGCCGTTTGAAGCCACGCGTCCGTAACTCGAAGATCTACATTTTATATCTTAGAAAAAATTTCTCAAATCCAAAGTATACCTTGTCAAAAATGAGATTTTCCGAGGTTGCTACTGCATTCAGCTTTCACCAGAATCACCGTTTGAGCCCAGAATGACTTCCAAAGCCACTAATCATTAGATTTTTGTTCATTTTCAAGTTAAAGCTCCAAATCCTACAAAATTTAGAATACTTATTAAAAAATAACTAATAACTACATGAAATGAGCTAACAAAGGGTATTTGTAAGACTATAAACGACAACTATTTGTCGCCGGTCACTGACCTTACTCCATAGTGTGAAAAATATTTTTTGAAAATTCCATTTTTTTGTGCTATTGGAAACCTAGTCATCCGCGTTCGTTTTAGTCGTGATGTCAACTTCCAAATTTGATTGGTCTAGTTTAGGTGTGGATTGTTACTAAGAAAATTCTGGACATTGTTTGATCAGTTTCATAAGAATCGAGTGAGAATTACTACTAGTGGAAAAAGGCAAGAGTGGTGAGCACATAAGAGGGTAAAAGCTGATTTGATTTTGAGTGTAAACACGAGTGAATCATTTTCTTGAGTGAAACACGTGAGGGAGTGTAGTGAGGATCTGGTTCCATTTCTAATCCGTTCTTGTAGGGATTATAGCTCAAAATCAAGGAAAAGTCACAGATGACGAGGCTCAACAGTCGGTTGTTACGAATCTACAAATGCAAGCTTTAGTGGGGGAGATGAGGTGGATGATGAGGGCAGAATTAGAACCGATACATGAGAGATTGGATAGAGTTGAAGATGGTACATCACGTAGGCAATCACAAAATGTTCGTAATGTACAAAGAAGAGTGAGAGTTGATGATGAGGAGTATTTTGGGGAAGACTTTGATGAAGAAAATGATCGGGAGTCAATAGATAATCAAAGGAGATATGGTGGTCAGGGTAGAGAAGTTAGGTTTATAGAAGCTAGGAACCGGGAAGATCATCAAATTAGGATGAAGGAAGGCGGTGAATGGAAAACTGCATTTAAAACCAAATATGGTTTGTATGAATGGTTAGTTATGCCTTTTGGATTAACTAATGCTCCTAGTACTTTTATGAGATTGATGAACCATGTTTTGCATGCTTTCATTGGAAAATTTGTAGTTGTTTATTTTGATGATATCCTTATTTATAGCAAAAACTTGGAAGAGCATTTGAAGCATTTAAAACTTGTGTTAGATGTACTTAGAAAGGAAGAGTTGTTTGCTAACCTAAAGAAGTGCACTTTTTGCACTGATAAGCTTGTGTTTCTTGGTTTTGTTGTGTGTGCACAAGGAATACAGGTTGATGAACAAAAGATTCGTGCTATCCAAGAATGGCCAAGCCCATCTAGTGTAAGTAATGTGCGAAGTTTTCATGGACTTACTAGTTTTTAAAGAAGGTTCGTGAAAGACTTCAGTAGTATAGCTGCACCAATAATTGAAGTCATCAAGAAAAATGTTGGGTTCAAATGGGGGGACGAGCAAGAGAAGGCTTTTCAATTACTCAAGGAGAAATTAACTCATGCACCTTTACTTCTTTACCTAACTTTACAAAAACTTTTGAAATTGAATGTGATGCTTCAGGATTAGGTATTGACGCCGTGCTTATGCAAGAAGGAAGACCAATTGCATATTTTAGTGAGAAGTTAAGTGGGGCTGCCTTAAACTATCCCACTTATGACAAAGAGATGTACGCATTGGTTCGAGCTTTGGAGACATGGCAGCATTACTTGTGGCCAAAAGAGTTCGTGATTCACACCGGTCATGAGTCTTTAAAGCACCTTAAAGTCCAACACAAGCTGAACAAGAGACATGCACGATGGGTTGAATTCATTGAGACGTTTCCATACGTCATTCGATATAAACAAGGTAAGGAGAACATCGTTACCGATGCACTTTCTCGAATGTACATTCTAATCTCCACTCTTGATGCTAAGATTCTTGGTTTTGAGCATATTAAAGAATTGTATACTTTAGACCTAGATTTTAGTGAAGAGTTTGAATCTTATGAAAAAATTGCCCATAATAAATTCTATAGGCATGAGGGGTTTTTATTTCAAGAAAATAAATTGTGCATTCCAAATTGTTCTGTGAGGGAGTTGCTTGTGAGAGAGTCACATGGGGGAGGGTTAATGGGACATTTTGGGGTAGTTAAAACATTAGCCGTTTTGCAAGAACACTTATATTGGCCACGTATGAAACAAGATGTTGAGAGGATTTGTGGTAGATGTGACACATGTAGGCGAGCGAAATCTAGAGTACAACCCCATGGCTTATACACACCTCTTCCAATTCCTAGTGAACCATGGATTGATATTTCAATGGATTTTGTGTTAGGTTTACCTAGGACTAAACATGGTCGAGACTCAATTTTTGTGGTTGTGGATAGATTTTCCAAGATGGCACATTTTATTCCATGTCTCAAAACTGATGATGCTTCACATGTTGCTGATTTGTTCTTTAAGGAGATTGTGAGATTACATGGTATGCCTAGAACCATTGTTTCAGATAGAGATATTAAGTTCTTGAGTTACTTTTCGAAGACCTTGTGGTGTAAGTTGAGGACTAAGTTATTATTTTCTACTACTTGTCATACACAAACTGATGGTCAAACTGAAGTAGTAAATAGGACTTTATCTACTTTGTTAAGGGCTATTATTAAAAAGAACATCAAAATATGGGAAAAATGTTTACCACATGTTGAGTTTGCTTATAATCGTACTATCCATTCTGCTACTAAATTTTCACCCTTTGAAATTGTGTATGGTTTTAATCCTTTAACTCATTTGGATTTATCTCCTTTACCTGTTACTGAGCGTGTTAATTTAGATGGCAAAAAGAAAGCAGATTTTGTTAAGCAGATTCATGAGAAAGCAAGGCTCAATATTGAGCGAAGAACGGAGCAATATGCAACGCAAGCTAACAAAGGGCGACACAATATCATCTTTGAACCCGGAGATTGGGTTTGGGTACACATGCGAACAGAAAGATTTCCTACACAAAGGCGTTCTAAATTGCTTCCCCGAGGCGATGGTCCTTTTCAAGTTCTTGAGCGCATCAATGATAATGCCTACAAGCTAGAGTTACCTGGTGAGTATAATGTTAGTACTACTTTTAATGTTGCTGATTTATCTCCTTTTGATGTAGGTGACGATTTGAGGACAAATCCTTTTCAAGAGGAGGGGAATGATGAAAACATGGCGGCTAGCACAAGGTGGAATGCGGACCCGAACCATGTGCCAATTGGTCCAGTTACAAGGGTGTGAGCAAAACGGTTCAAGGACAATCTCAATGGGCTGATTCAACAAATTTGGGTTGAGACTAATCTTTGTGGCCCAAAGGAAGATACTGGTGATCCACAAGGCTGGATGTCCATGTTTCAAGCTCTGGAATAAATTATAGTTTTGCATGCCAACTTAGGAACTTTTCACATTTGTTAGTTTGATTTTATTTTAGTTTTGGGGTGAATTATATTGGGCCATAATATTTCGTAGGCTTATAGGGCCCAACCGTAAGCCTCAGCTATTTAAACAGTTTTAGGGTTTGTAATATTCAGTTTTGATCATTAATAATATTGTGAGAGTTTTCTCTTTGGTTCTTTGAAAAACTATTCGAACTTATCAGATTTACTCTGTGGCGTTCATACCTGAACTTATCAATCGAGTTTTCCATCCTTTATTGTGGCGTCTACATCCTTTATACTAAGGTTCACATCTGTTTTAGGTGTTGGGTTGCGGTTTTCATTCGAATCTGACAGTAGAACGGTCTGAGGCATTAATCGTGTTACGGGTTTCGTCACATTGTTGGCGTGCTTCGTATCAATATGACTGGGAAAGCATTTTGTGTACCATTCAACTGGTCAAATCGGTCCATGAAGACCTCTCAACCGATCACAGTTTGTAATCTCTGGCTGTTGAGGTACATTTGACCGGTCTAAAAGGACGGTTCGACCTGTAGAATACCTTTCTGCTAGTACATTATTTGATTTATTGATAGGTATTTTTTACCTAATAAAGTGCTTTGATGAGATAAATAATGATTGAATGTTTTATATGTAACAAGGAAAATTTTAAATTATATTTTTTGTGATAATATTAGAATGTATAAGCATTTGAGTTGTCGTTTTAGATCCACTAAACGGATTGGAATATCTATATCTTAACATGGAAATGAATCAAAGTAAAATCCGACCAAAAAATAGACTTAATCTGAATAATAAAATTTGCTCAAATGAACAGATCTAGAGCAAGTGGATCCGATTCGGATTCGCTCCGTTTACCAGCCTAAAACATGCCACTAAAATTTCATTGGGCTCGGGGTTTGTGACACCGCAATGTCTTCATGCAACATTAGGAATGTAAATGGATTTGGACAACACTTGGATCATCAAAAAGCCCAAATGATGAAACACAAAAACTTAGCAAACCGAAGAGATAGAAGCCCAGATTGATCGAATTTACTTACCCAATTTTTAAGCCGCCCATGTTGATCAAATAAGTAAGCCCAATATTTTAAGAATCCAACATTAATCTAATCTACACAATAAGGAAAGGGAGGGGGGCAAAAAAAAAGAATGAGAATTTAGTTGTCAAGTCCTCTAAAATAGACATTTTTAGTTTTACATTCAACTCATTTTTTTAAGTGAAAAGTCCATACGTTAAAGTTATGTGAATTCATATAACTTCTGTTAAGAATTGAACGAATTATGTGAAATTCACATAATATGTGAATTAATTGCACATAACTTTTAAACATAGGGACTTGATCCGTTTAGGTTTCACTAGCCATGTAATTTTGACCAAAATAAAAATTAGATTGTCCTTTAAACTAAATTAATCTAAAATAATGGACTTTCACTAAATTTCTTCAAAAAAAAAAAAAAAAACCAAACACCAATCTTACCACAAAAGGTATAAAGTTTTCAAATGCGTCACAACAGTATTAAAATATCATTTAAACAAAAAAATTTAAAACAAAAAATCTGCTATCAACCACTCACTTCACTTTTTCCATCTCTCCTACTTCACCCCAAATACCGCATTGATCTAATATTAAAGCCACATTTATTGATGTAATCATAAAGAGAATGAGAAACCAGAATTACAAGAAGCCTACTGCTAATGCCAAAGCTACATATGCTAATGTCAAAGCAATCCGTTAAAAATTTTTAACGGAAGACTTTAAACATTAAAAATTTCTAACGGATTGCTTTGCCATTAGCATTAGCCTTACAAGAAACCCACATTTATTTTGAAGGAGGTAGAGCCCACATTGATCTAATATATAAACCCAATTTTTTGTATGTAATAAACAAATTTATAGAAATTATTTCAAGTGCGTCTAGTGATTTATTATCTAATTTTACATTTTCTCAATAATTTTCTTTTACATTTGTTGATTCCTAATTTGTATTTTTATAAATGTTTTTTTAATATAAATTTATGCACTAGAACCTTGCATATACATAGAGACACATGTATAATATGAGGATTAAGAGAGAGTGAAACACACACTATGACTCGATGGCGAAGAAAGCAATTGAATATCTCCAGACTGATGGTCAGTATTGTCCAGACTGATTTTATCTACCCTGAATTAGCACATTTGAAGTTTGTGGATAAAAAAATACTCCGTATATTATTTGAGTTTTTTCTTGCCATACTTTAAAATTTGTTAATTTGTTGATTTTGACAATCAAACACAACTATGGGTAATATATTAGTTGTAACAATATCAAGTCACTATTTGTAATATCTCTACAGTGGAAGTTTTGGGTTTATGTGAAAAGGATTTGGGCTTATATAGAAAGGGATTCTCCTAAAAGTAGGCGAACAGATGAATAGGGCTGCTCAAAATCCACTCGTCCACCCGATTCACTCGACCACCCCACTCACCCGTAGCCTTTTTATTAGTTTTTAAACAATGTGGGTGGAGTCACGGGTCTTGGGGGTGGAAACACGACAGTTTCGGGTAGGGGTGGGCAAACAGTTCGGTTAACCGAACAAACCGAACCAACCGAACCGAATTTTCAATTTCAGTTCGGTTATTTCAGTTAAAAACTTCAGTTCAGTTAAAAACCGAACCGAATTAAAAATTTCAGTTCGGTTATCAGTTGCCCATAGGCAAACCGAACCGAACCGAAAAACCGAAATTTTATTTTTTATTTTCATTTTCTATATTATTAATATACTTATACATAACTATATATAATAAAAAATAAGTATTTTTCCAATTAAAAACAAAGAAAAGTATTCTTTCTTTGTAATCTGAAAGAGAAAGGAAAAAAAACATAAAAAAGTTGTGAAAATTGAAAAAAAAAATAAAAAAAATTGGGTTTTTTATATTTCGGTTAACTGAATAACCAAACCGAACCGAATTTGTAATTCAGTTAACCGAACCGAACCAACCGAATTAAATTTCAGTCAGTTAACAGTTGACAAAGTTCCAAACCGAACCGAACCCAAACTGAACCGAATAGTGCCAAACCGAACCGAGCCGACCGAATGCCCACCTCTAGTTTCGGGTGGAGTCACGGGTCTAGGGGGGTGAAAACCCGATTCACTCGACCCGACTCGAAACACACTTAATTTTTTTTTAAAATATATATGTAATATGCTTATATCAATTTATGCATTATGTATTATATAGTCTTTAATATATATATATATGTAATATGCTTATATCAGTATATGTATTATGTATTATATAGTCTTTAAATATATATATTTATATATGTTATATTCTTGTATCAGTAAAATATATATGTCATTAGCGGAGATATAAAAACATTAAAACCATCAAACTAGCACATGACTATGTTTTAATTTTTTGTTTGGTAAGAGTTTTGGTTAGTCCATGACTATGTAGACAAAAACATTCAAAGCAAAAAAAAAAAAAAAAGATAATGAAGACAAAGTCATGTGTAAAACATATGATTAATTGAGATAAATGAGACAGTCGGGTTTCACCCGACTCGACCCGACTACCTGATGAGTCGGGTGCACCCACCAAAACGAGTGAATGACGGGTGGAAGGAGGGCAAACCCGACTATGTTCGGATGGATGAGCGGATGAGACCAAACCCGACTTACCCGACTCGTAAGCACCCCTACAGATGAATGGATAAATAGATTTGATTGAATTAAGATACCACGTCACTTTATATAACCATCACACTCGATATTGAATTGGATGGGGAATAATGAATGAGCTTGTGCCAGTACAAACGATATAGACCATGAACATTATAGTAAAACTTATTATTGACTATTTGTAACAAACTAATTTGCGTACAATCACACACAATCTGAGATCCAACACACAAACATGTTCTCTATACGTCTTTGTTCTATTGCATTCCAACTCTCTTTCTTTTTCTATCTCATACCATTAATAATGCTTCGAAAAAGTTTTTATGATCTGGATGTGAGTTCAAAACATATCTTAAATAGACCAGAATTGCGAGGTTATCTGGTTTACAAAAAACTATCATATCATCAATGTAATAACCCCCATTTTCTTGCATTGCCATATTTAAAATTAAATATACATTGTCTGCCTTTATTTAAATTCTTATGTGAAAAATTTATTTCTTGACTAATCTCATTATTGAAATTACTTTTGGGGTCAAAATGCAATACCTGTGTTAAATTTCAAATCTGTATTTCAAAACGGTGGAATTATTTCTTTTAAAACTCAAACTGTATTTTTATAAAATCAGAAAACTATTTCTAACATTAAAATGAATTTTCTGTATTTTTGTGATAAACACCGTGTCACGAAAATACTAGTTTAGGTTTAAAACTGTCCGCGCAGTGTTAAACTTCCACAGAATTTTGGGAGTAACTGATTGGACAAATTTCTTTATACCCAATTATTATTGCTAAAGTTTTCCCTTAGGCCTTGTTTGGCAAATGCTTGTAGTATGTGTGTTGTCCTAATGCCATAAGCTTGATTCCCAAACACACCTTGACCCACACCAACTCCACCTACCCTTTCAATTATCAATGGAGCATTATGAATTGCAAGTGTATATTTACACATCATTGTTGCACTTTCTTTGTAATTAGTGGAGATTAATGGAGAATGAGTGGGATGTTAGGCAAATGTTTTCTAAGTGGGAGTTTGAGTATTTATACACCCAACCACACTACACATTCTACACTCCTAACATAGAGAGCTTGAGAGAGTCACATAGAGAGATAATAATTTCAGAATTTGAAGAGCTCAATCCTCCATAGCCAAGCTTGAAATTGGAGATTCTTGATTCTTGTATTTCTTTCTCAACAACTTTTTCAATCTACATCACGGTGAGTATTACTAACTCACTCAAAATGTAACTCATTCCTTATTTACTGATTTAGGTAGTTAATTTTAACAGTAGCAGAATTTTGTTTTCAGATTTTTGTTAGGAAAACGAATGAAATTTAAGGTTCTGCCCGCGTTGTCCCAAGCAAAACTCGATTCTGCACACTTTTTGTCTAATGCAATTTTCTCAGATTTTGCACCGTTTGGGCTGAAAATGAGGATTACAGTAGCAGAAAAAGTATATTAGAAATTCAATCTAATATTTTCTCTTTTAATTTTAACAGTAACAGAATTTTGTTTTCAGATTTTTGTTAGGAAAACGAATGAAATTTAAGGTTCTGCCCGCAATGTGCCAAGCAAAACTCGATTCTGCACACTTTTCGTCTAATGCAATTTTCTCAGATTCTGCACCGTTTGGACAGAAAATGAGGATTTCAGTAGCAGTTTTTAGAATGCTATTAGTTATGTTTAAAATGATTAAGGCAATGAATTACGAATTTTCAATCCCCGTACGCGTATTATTTCTTTAATTCTGTGAATTCCTTTATGTTTAAAGTTTGGTGACATTCATGTGGAGTCAGTTGTACATGCATGGTGAGTGTTGGTAGTGTGTAAAAGAGTAATGATAGTGTGGAAAAGAGTAATGATTGTGTGGAAAGAGTATGAGTTTGAGTTGTGGTTGTGGTTGTGGTTGTGATTGTGGTTGTGGTTGTGGTTGTAGTTGAAAATGCGGAAGAGGGTGTCTTTGAAATGCGAAGGTGGCAAATATGGACACTCCCTGACGCCCATGGAAGCGTTAAAGTGTGTGAAGCCGAACTTGGACACTCACTGGCACCCATGGAAGTGCTAAAGTGTGGCCTATGGACACTCCCTGATAACTCGAGTCTGGATACTTGTGAGGGGGTTGCCCCGGTATTTGCATGGCGGTTAGGGTATTCAAAGTGTGAGGCATTGGACACTCCCTGGTACCCCGGACCAAAGTGTGAGGCAAACTGGACACTCCCTGGCGCCCCGTTGCTAAAGTGTGGCTATCTTAGTATTTCAAAGATACCAGGAGTAGGATAGAGGGTTGTTGGGTGTTGTCGAGAGAAAAGAGTCGGATAGATGAGATGGTGCATTGTTCTCATACACGGTCACATATGTGTGAAATTATCTTTTAAATAATGTTGTGGTTGTTTTCTAAAACGAGCTCTTTATCATAAATATAAACTTGTGGTATTTAAATGGAAATGGGAAAAAGGTAAATGAGTATGTTTTTACATTCAAAGTATTGTTTTTAATACTCACCAGCTTCTTGAAGCTGACAGCGTTGATGCGTCCTGGACATTCGTGTCCAGGCTTTACAGGTAATAATCAGGATGAACCGTATGATTATGCTAATTGAGATCAGTTGCTGAGAAGAGATGTTACTTTTATATGTTTTATGTTTATGTGCTTTAAGATATGTTTTGGTTTTGTAATAAGGATGACTGTAATAGACTTTAAGTATTGTTTTATTTTCAAGGCGGTCTGTGCCTTAGTAAACCCCGTACCATAGGATGTAATAAGTTAGAAAAAATTTTTATGAGCCCTGATTACCCTACTCTGATTAATGGTTTTATGTTGTTCGACGTTTTGGGACGGAATCGATCCTTCAAACTGTCGCGACCTACGGGTCCATAAAGGAAATTAAACGCTTTCCATATTTATGCTACGTCGGGGCGTGACAGGATTAGGTGGTATCAGAGCCATAGGTTTTCTAGATTGACCAGGCTCAGTTATTCATCCCATAGATTAGTGACATAGGTTATCCTTAAGTTTTACTAATCTATACAACCAAGTTCTAGTGTTAGTTTAGTACGGATTACCCTTAGTTCAGAAATTAAAATTCTAAGTTGGTTTTATCATAGAAATTATTACCCGTTTGTCTTGTCACATCGACAAGAATGATAGCAATTTTCATATACCTTCAGACATATCCATTTAGGATTAGCCGAGATAACCATAACTTATGATGCCCCTACAGACATATAGTAGCCGAGTTTCTAAGGAGTTAAAGCATACCATAGCCCTCGTTAATAGCTTAGGCACTGACCAACTTCCTGAGTCAAATCTCGGAACAGTCAGTATGGCCCACAACCCAGAGTCTAGAGGATAAGAATACGACCTCTTTACTATTAGACATCAGCCTCTCCACATGCTCTCACTCTCTACACGTGCATTAATATTGATACATCACTCTCTTTCCATGTGGTCTCACTCTCTACACATGCATCACTCTCTGCCCTCTCTCTTTCTCTCTCTCTTTATGTCACTCTCATTCTCACCGACCCCGCTCTCTTTCTCTCTCTCTTTATGACCCTCTCACTAACCCCCTCTTTCTCTCCCTTTTTGTCACTCTCAACGCCCCATTATCTCTCTTTCTTTCTCTCTCTCTCTCTCTGTCACTCTCAGTGATCCTCTCTCTCTCTCTTTTCTTTCTTTCTCACCTGCCCCCTCTCTTTCTGTCACTCTCATTCTCACCGACCCCGCTCTCTTTCTCTCTCTCTTTATGACCCTCTCACTAACCCCCTCTTTCTCTCCCTTTTTGTCACTCTCAATGCCCCATTATCTCTCTTTCTTTCTCTCTCTCTCTCTCTGTCACTCTCAGTGATCCTCTCTCTCTCTCTTTTCTTTCTTTCTCACCTGCCCCCCTCTCTTTCTGTCACTCTTCACGTGCTCTCTCTCTCTCTGTCACTCTCAGTGATCCTCTCTCTCTCTCTCTTTCTTTTCTTTCTTTCTCACCTGCCCTCTCTCTTTCTGTCACTCTTCTCGTGCTCTCTCTCTCTTTCTCTCCTTTTAAAGACCATCCATGTCCCATATCTCTCTATCCTTCTCACCATGAGCCTTTCTCCGTCTGACCCTCCCCATCTCTTTCTTCTTCTCTTCTTCTTCCTTTTGCCTCTTGGCAGAAACTCATCTCCCCCCTAAAAAAAAAAAAAAAAAAAAACCCTCACCCAACCCAGATCTTAATAAAAGGAAGCTAAAACAAGCCAAAAATGGTTTCTAAGAAGGTTGTTAACGCAAGTCGTTGTGGTGCATGCGAGTATAACAGAAGACGGTGCAGAAGTGACTGTTTCTTGGCTCCCTACTTTCAATATGCTGGGAGTGTGAAGGATTATGAGGCAATTCACGGCCTTTTCGGATATAGGAATTTTCTACGCCTTATTGAAAGGGTACCTGAGGTAGATCATCTACAAACTATCAAATCCCTTGTGTTTGAAGCCACAGCTAGGCTTCAAGATCCCATTTTGGGTTGTGTTTCTTACATCCTGTTTCTCGAACAACAAGTTCTTGAAACGAAAGAACAAGTCTCACAACTTCAAGCTCAATCAAAAGAAGAGTCACCCAAACAATCCAAAGAGCCTGATCCAGATCCTTGGCTCAACTATGCCATGGTAGATCTAGATCACGACATAGAAAACCCTCGAAAGTGTTCCAATCTCACCACAACTACTCCAATCTCTTCTGAAATCTCTAGCCCTACCTGTATTCCCCCTGTCACTCAAATTTGTACAACCTCTCCTTGGTCTAATCTGGTCCAGTCCTTACAATCTAGCAACAACCACCAAACTTCTTCAAATCCATTGGATCTCGCTGTTCCCAACACAATTTCTCCAGTCCAGTCCTTACAATCTAGCACCAACCACCAAACCTCTCCAACACCACTGGATCTCGCTACTCCCGATGCAATTTCTCCAGTCTCTCGTCCTGCCCCCACCACCTCTGTTACTCCAACTTGCTCCTGCTGGTCTAAACACTCACAATCTAACAAGTCCCGGATTCCCTTGGAGCAAACGAAAAAACCAGAGGTCCCAAGATATCCAAATCTCCTCCCAAATCTTCAAGCAAGTTCATCACAAACACCTACTCCCTCCACTGATCCTTACTCTTTCTTCACTGTTAATAACTTAGCTCAAAGCTCCTTCTTGGGTTTAATTGACATGGTGGAGAGTCAACGTGTCTCTAAAAGAAAAGGAAAAAAGGTCGCGAGGTGGCTTGAGCCTCAAAACTAAGGCTCTTTTTTTTGTGTTTTCTTCAAAAAAAAAAAAAAAAAAAAGTGGAATGAACATCATGGTCCGTATTCGAGGTAGTCCCTGTACGTCGAGTGTGCGTGGGATTGAGCCCATATGTCTTACTATGCATGTCCCTCCACCAGCTTAATGTAGTTTGGATCATTGGGTATTGTTTTATAGGGCAACTGGGAGGGTAAGCATCCCAGGACGGTATTGTCCTCAGAAGTAAGTCCTGAAGAACATTAACCCAGGGTTCTGTGGAACGGACTATAGGATCTATATGGTTGCTGAAAAGTGTGTAGGATGTCGTTAGCATTCGATCTCTGGAGGGAAGCCTCACGTTGGCAGGACTCAGTTCCCACTCAGCAAAATCCAAATGTACATTTGTATCATTGTAACTTTTCATATCTAAAAAAAAAAAAAAAAAAAAAAAAAAAAAAAAAAAACCTCCTTAGCACTATCTTCGCTTCTTATGTAATGTACCCTAAACATTGGGCTATCAGTTCAAGAATCAGCTGTGGAAATACTATCTCTTGTTAGTAACATAAGTGCACTTTCTAAAAAGAGGGTTCTAATCCCCATCACTTTCACGATCCACTTGTGTTTGCTATCATCAATTTAAACTAGCTCAAAGGCTGACATGACATGCTTGATCATTCCTAATCCTTCATTCAGGCCCAATTCGATACAATGGCAGCACATGCAAATCCATACTGCGAACATTGATATTACCAAATCCAAAATAGCACTAGTGCATTCGCAATTGTCCAAATCATCTCATTGCCAAATCAATAGGTTGCTCCACTTTCTCAAAACTTTTACTCTCTTTAAAAAAAAAAAAAAAAAAAAAAGGGTATAAATATTCTCTCTCTCCCTCATTTCTTATTCACTCCTCCTCCTTGAACGCAACTCTTCCCTCATCTGTGCCGATCAAGGATCGTGTAAATACATGAGCAAACAATCATATGTGTTGTTCCCATCCATCCAGTACATGCATTGTTTCTAAACCCTATACCAACAGTCTGATACCCCACAAGCCTTTGGAACGTTCGACCTATCAACTTCACCAAAGATGTCTGGGGTTCACAATGTATTCCATGTGAGTATGCTAAGAAAGTACATACGAGACCCCTCGCACGTGGTTAATTATGACGATATTGAGACGAGTCATAACGTTTCTTACTAGTTAGTCTTGATTTCGGGGACGAAATCCTGTTTAAGGGAGGAAGGGTGTAATAACCCCCATTTTCTTGCATTGCCATATTTAAAATTAAATATACATTGTCTGCCTTTATTTAAATTCTTATGTGAAAAATTTATTTCTTGACTAATCTCATTATTGAAATTACTTTTGGGGTCAAAATGCAATACCTGTGTTAAATTTCAAATCTGTATTTCAAAACGGTGGAATTATTTCTTTTAAAACTCAAACTGTATTTTTATAAAATCAGAAAACTATTTCTAACATTAAAATGAATTTTCTGTATTTTTGTGATAAACACCGTGTCACGAAAATACTAGTTTAGGTTTAAAACTGTCCGCGCAGTGTTAAACTTCCACAGAATTTTGGGAGTAACTGATTGGACAAATTTCTTTATACCCAATTATTATTGCTAAAGTTTTCCCTTAGGCCTTGTTTGGCAAATGCTTGTAGTATGTGTGTTGTCCTAATGCCATAAGCTTGATTCCCAAACACACCTTGACCCACACCAACTCCACCTACCCTTTCAATTATCAATGGAGCATTATGAATTGCAAGTGTATATTTACACATCATTGTTGCACTTTCTTTGTAATTAGTGGAGATTAATGGAGAATGAGTGGGATGTTAGGCAAATGTTTTCTAAGTGGGAGTTTGAGTATTTATACACCCAACCACACTACACATTCTACACTCCTAACATAGAGAGCTTGAGAGAGTCACATAGAGAGATAATAATTTCAGAATTTGAAGAGCTCAATCCTCCATAGCCAAGCTTGAAATTGGAGATTCTTGATTCTTGTATTTCTTTCTCAACAACTTTTTCAATCTACATCACGGTGAGTATTACTAACTCACTCAAAATGTAACTCATTCCTTATTTACTGATTTAGGTAGTTAATTTTAACAGTAGCAGAATTTTGTTTTCAGATTTTTGTTAGGAAAACGAATGAAATTTAAGGTTCTGCCCGCGTTGTCCCAAGCAAAACTCGATTCTGCACACTTTTTGTCTAATGCAATTTTCTCAGATTTTGCACCGTTTGGGCAGAAAATGAGGATTACAGTAGCAGAAAAAGTATATTAGAAATTCAATCTAATATTTTCTCTTTTAATTTTAACAGTAGCAGAATTTTGTTTTCAGATTTTTGTTAGGAAAACGAATGAAATTTAAGGTTCTGCCCGCGTTGTGCCAAGCAAAACTCGATTCTGCACACTTTTCGTCTAATGCAATTTTCTCAGATTCTGCACCGTTTGGACAGAAAATGAGGATTTCAGTAGCAGTTTTTAGAATGCTATTAGTTATGTTTAAAATGATTAAGGCAATGAATTACGAATTTTCAATCCCCGTACGCGTATTATTTCTTTAATTCTGTGAATTCCTTTATGTTTAAAGTTTGATGACATTCATGTGGAGTCAGTTGTACATGCATGGTGAGTGTTGGTAGTGTGTAAAAGAGTAATGATAGTGTGGAAAAGAGTAATGATTGTGTGGAAAGAGTATGAGTTTGAGTTGTGGTTGTGGTTGTGGTTGTGATTGTGGTTGTGGTTGTGGTTGTAGTTGAAAATGCGGAAGAGGGTGTCTTTGAAATGCGAAGGTGGCAAATATGGACACTCCCTGACGCCCATGGAAGCGTTAAAGTGTGTGAAGCCGAACTTGGACACTCACTGGCACCCATGGAAGTGCTAAAGTGTGGCCTATGGACACTCCCTGATAACTCGAGTCTGGATACTTGTGAGGGGGTTGCCCCGGTATTTGCATGGCGGTTAGGGTATTCAAAGTGTGAGGCATTGGACACTCCCTGGTACCCCGGACCAAAGTGTGAGGCAAACTGGACACTCCCTGGCGCCCCGTTGCTAAAGTGTGGCTATCTTAGTATTTCAAAGATACCAGGAGTAGGATAGAGGGTTGTTGGGTGTTGTCGAGAGAAAAGAGTCGGATAGATGAGATGGTGCATTGTTCTCATACACGGTCACATATGTGTGAAATTATCTTTTAAATAATGTTGTGGTTGTTTTCTAAAACGAGCTCTTTATCATAAATATAAACTTGTGGTATTTAAATGGAAATGGGAAAAAGGTAAATGAGTATGTTTTTACATTCAAAGTATTGTTTTTAATACTCACCAGCTTCTTGAAGCTGACGGCGTTGATGCGTCCTGGACATTCGTGTCCAGGCTTTACAGGTAATAATCAGGATGAACCGTATGATTATGCTAATTGAGATCAGTTGTTGAGAAGAGATGTTACTTTTATATGTTTTATGTTTATGTGCTTTAAGATATGTTTTGGTTTTGTAATAAGGATGACTGTAATAGACTTTAAGTATTGTTTTATTTTCAAGGCGGTCTGTGCCTTAGTAAACCCCGTACCATAGGATGTAATAAGTTAGAAAAAATTTTTATGAGCCCTGATTACCCTACTCTGATTAATGGTTTTATGTTGTTCGACGTTTTGGGACGGAATCGATCCTTCAAACTGTCACGACCTACGGGTCCATAAAGGAAATTAAACGCTTTCCATATTTATGCTACGTCGGGGCGTGACAATCAACTTTATGGAACACCCCTCAAAACAAGCCCAATTCTCCTGCTTTCTTCAGAAGTACATTGAGACGCTCTCCAACGAGGTTAAAAATAAAAAGAGTAATGTTACACACAATCCTAAATGCATAATCAAATGTACAACCCTGCTTAAAAATATTAGACCTCGTGCTGAAAAGTCTGTACACAAAAAAAGGAGGTGTACTTGGTGTGCAGGTTTTTCAGCACACGATCCAACCTTTTTAAGCAGAGTTGTGCATTTGATTGTGCATTTGGGAGTGTGTCTAGCATTACTCAAATAAAAATGGGGTATTGAATCACATTGTCTAAAGCCATTTTTATTTGCAATTCTTGGTTGGAGATCTATTATATAACAACAATGATAGGGATACACACCAAATGATACACCATATGAGACACTGTGCTTTGTGCATCACTTACACAGCACAGGGTACATGCATTTAAAGCTGGTGTGTCGTTTAATGTGTCGTTTGGTGTGTATCTCTATCATTTTTTTATTAAATAATAGGGCAAATTACACTTTAGTCTATTAAACTATACACCAATTTTCAATTGGGTCCATAAACTTTTTTTTTTCAATTGGGTCCTTGAACTTCAAAAATTCATTCAATCAGACCCAAATTCTGACACTGTTAGCTTAAATTATTAGAAATTGTCATGTACATTGCGCGTAATGCTTACATGTCACATGTTAGGTTAAAACAAACATGGGAAATTGTGAATAGTGCAAAAATTTGCATTCAATCATATCCGAAATCGCGTTCAATTAAATTCGAAAACACATTCGACTAGATCCAAAATCGCATTCAATCGTACCCAAAATCGCATAATTTTTTAGTCATTCACAATCTCTCATGCTTGTCTTAACCTAACATGTGACAGGTAAACATTACGCGTAACGTACGCGACAATTTCTAATAAATTAAGCTAACAGTGTCAGAATTTGGGTCTGATTGAATGAATTTTTGAAATTTAAGGACCCAATTAAAAAAATAATAATTTATGAACCCAATTAAAAATAAGTGTATAATTTGATAGACTAAAGTGTAATTGACCCTAAATAATACTGACACACCTGTCACCAAATTAAATCCAGTTCTGAACATTACATATCTAAGGAGGGATAATTAAAATTCAGTCTATTTTATGTAGAGTATTTAAAAGCCAGTCTAGTACATTTTGTAAATTATAAATGCATCAACTTTAGTGTAAAATATCTAAAATACCCCTTCTTGTCTCTTCTCTCTCTCCTCACATGGCTACCACCACCACCACCGACCACCGCCGCCACGACCACTGGCCACCGCCGTTGCCGCCGCCACCAAAGGGCCACCACCACCACCACCCCAACCTCTCTATCTCTTCTCTCTCTCTCTCTCTCTCTCTCTCTCTTTTCACAACCACCACCACCACCACCACCACCACCAACCCAAACTCAAACCCCAACCTCTCTCTCTCTCTCTATATATATATATATACATGAGTATATATACATATCTAACATATGGACACCACCACCCCAAGCTCTCTGTATCTCTTATATTTGTTCTCACCACCACCACCATCACGGGTCACCTCCTTCACCCAGCGCCGCCACTGCAAAAAAAAAAAAAAAAGAGTTGCAGGTTTTTGGAGCAACTGTCCAAATGGAAAGAGCAATTCACCAAGCGTATCGGGAGCAACTCACCAAACAGAATGAGCAAATTACCAAATGTGTTACTCCTTACATTAAGTGAGTTGCTCCCGATACGTTTGGACAGTTGCTCCTTCCGTTTGGACAGTTGCTCTAACCTGTAACTTTTTTTTTTCCTTTTCTGCAATGGCGATGGTGGATGAGGAAGATGGTCCGTGGTGGTAGTGGTGAGAAGAGAGATGAGAGATACGTACAAAGAGGTTTGGGTTTGGTGCTGGTAGTGATGGTGGTGATGGTTGTGAGAAGAGAGAGATGAGATTAAAGATAGAGAAGAGATAAAGAAATTGGGGTGGTGGTGGCGGTGGTATTGGTGGTGGCCCAGTGGTGATGGCGGCTACTGGTGGTAGTGGTGGTTGCGGCGACCGGTGGTGGTAAGGAGCAACACGTTTGGTGAGTTGCTCCCGATTTGTTTGGTGAGTTGCTCCTGATATGTTTGGTGAGTTGCTCCTTACGCGGTGGGTTGCTCCCGATACGTTTGGTGAGTTGCTCCCGATACGTTTGTTGAGTTGCTCCTTACGTTTGGTGAGTTGCTCCTTCGGTTTGGACAGTTGCTCCAAAAACTTTAACTCTTTCTCTTTTTTTTTTTTTTCCTACAATGGCGGTGGTGGATGAGGGAAGTGACTTGTGGTGGTGGTAGTGGTGGTGGTAAGAAGAGATATAAGAGATAGATAGAGGTAGGGGTGGTGGTGGCCATATCTTATATATATATATACTCATTTATATATATAGAGAGAGAAAAAAAAAACACCAGAGAGGTGGTGGTGGTGGCGGCGGCTGGTGGAGGTAGCTGCCGGTGGTAGTGGTGGTGGCCATGTGAGGAGAGAGAGAAAGACCAAAGAGGGAGGGGTATTTTAGGTATATTAGACAAAAAATTGATGTATTTCTAATTTAGTAACTTTATACAAACTTTCTTTTATTTTTAATAAAGCACTTGACTGACTTTTAAATACTCTACATAAAATAGACTGAATTTTAATTATCCCTATCTAAGGATAGTCTAGTTAGTCTGCGCTATCACCAGCTTTTTCAAAATCAACTTCGAAATGTTCCATGCGCTATTATAAGCTTTTTCAAAATCAAACATTCAAATGTCCCTTCTCTACGGTTGGACTACTGTACAAATTGTTCATCATTCTACACATGGTCCCATAATTTCCCTTTTTTTTTGGAGAACACATATGGTCCCATGTAAATGGGTACCTTTTTTGTTGGTTCAAATTATTCGATTTCGGTTTCCTCTTGGAAAGTATGATAGAAGATCTTGTAAGTGGGGACACGACCATATATCATCGTACGGGCCTGTTATTTTGATAGTTACATTATGTTGATCCCTGTCTATTATGGGGACCATTGATGCCCATTGTCACTGTTGCAACTATGGCAATATTTGCAGCTGCAACGTGAATTAGAATGAGTGCGTGTATACATATAGATATATATACATACACATATACAGGTGTATGGTCCGTACGTTAATTTTAGGATCGTCCATGGACAGAAACAAGATTTTGGATTTGGGTGATCTGGAAACGATATAGTGGCGGGTCCACAGAATTCGAGCGCAACGCACCTTTTTTTGGATTCTATATGCACATTTTCTGTCAGATTTATGGTATTGATATTCATGGTTTTCTGATTTTGAGAGTTGACAGGTTTGTGCTTTTGATCCTCTTCTTCTTCGGCGTCTTTAGTTTCAATCCTATGTGCATATTGTAATTTTTTCTGGTTAACAGAGGTTGGATGTTGATTGTTAATTGTAATTTGTAAAAATTAACTTTCTTGAGAAGAAATAGTATTGGACAAAATATTTAGAGTTTAATTGGATTACAATTGGCCATTATGTTCCATATACTTTTGTCCCTTTGAAATTTGTGTGGGCTAAATTAAGAAGTGAGAAGAAGAGGTGATGGACAAAATACATATAGAGTAGTACTTATATAATTATAATTAGACCAAAGTATAACCTATAAAATAAATTTCCACAAAATTTGGGGTATGCCTTGTAACTCCGCCCTTTGGATAGCCCAACTCACTTTTGCAATATTTGCATTATATTTAGTTGTAACAAAGTTATTGTTTATATGTGTAGTGTACCGATTTAGATTATATTTGTATAAGTAATGTTATGATTTTTAAATTTGTATTTCAAACATAGTTTTCAACACTTGTTTTCAACATTATTTTAATGAGATCACTTTGATGTTTATTAAAAATTGTTTTAGATGGTCATACTAGCACATGTGTTGAGAACCAAGCTTGAAAAAGTATGGATAAATATCACATGTCTCCCCTGTGATTTGATCTTAATAAACATATATACCTCCTCTCACGTTTTAGCAATTTCACCTACCTCCCTTATTTTTGTATTTTAGTATAGTTTTCCCTCTCCTTTTAGCAAATCGTTAGAAAATATATTAAAGAGAATCTAATACTAAAATTCAAAATAAGGGAGGTAAGTGATATTCCTGAAACGTGAGAGAATGTATGTGCATGAAGGCAAAACCTCAAGAGAGGTAGGTGATATTTACCCTTGAAATAATTATTTGAAAACCATAGTTTATACACCTATATATATATATATATGTAAGTGTTTGTCATGCATATTGGGAATTGAATATAAGAACTAATATTTCAAACAATAAACTATCGAAAATGAATTCTTAACCAAAATAAATGGCATTAATGAGGTAGTCTAAGAGTGCATTTGATAAAACTGAAAAGAAAGTACTGAAAATTTAGTGCTGAATTTTAAGTACTAGAAATTTTAAGCAATTGAATTTGCAGTAATGAAAATAGTTTTTCAACTACTAAAATAGACTGCATTCAGTGATTATTTTCAGTAGAAATTTTTCACTTAAAGTTTTCAGTGATTTTTTGGATGCTTTTTCAATTAAGTGGGACGTTATCAAACGCACTAGAAAAAAATAAGTGCTAAAAGTTTTCATTTTAACTACTTAATTGGGTTATCAAACACACCCTAAATTTCTTTATTTTAGTTAGGGTAAATTACATTGAAATCCTTGAGGTTTAGCACAATATGAGCTAGCCCCTTTAAATTGATTAAAAAAGAATAGAAAAATAGTGACCTCCTTTGAAATTCACAACTTTCTAACTCTTAAGCCCATTCCATGAATACAATATCATAAAAGCAACAACTTTATCGACATCATCAGAGCATCTCTAATAGTAAATGCTTTTTTTTTAGACATGCCAAATTTATATTTTGATATTGTTATAGCGGTAAAATTCAATATTTTAATTAGCACAAATGCTCTAATGGTAAAGAAAGAGAGAGAAACTTGGGAGATTTGCTCATTAGAATCCAAGAACATTATGGACTTGGTGAATGTCAACTTTTTAAAAGTAATTGAATGTCAACATTTCAAAAGTAATTCGCTGATCATCAAATGGCATCATCGGATTCTGTTACTTTTCTTACACTATATGCAGGGAACGGGGCGGAGCGTTTCATGGTAATGGGGTTTGTTGATTACCATATATAAAACCTCACATAAGATCATTGTAATTCACCCTTTTAATTAGAAGCACAATTAACCTAAATATTAAATTAATTTTAAAAATTAAATCAAAATTTGTAAAGAATTATCAACAAGATTAATCTAGTCTTATTGTTGAGAATTTAACATGCGGAACCAAATCTCCCAAATAAACACACACATATATGAGCAGTAATTAAACATGCACACTAAAGAAAAAACACACAAATTTCTACATGTTTCGGCCAAACACCTACCTATATCCACACCCGACATATCTACTCGTGCACTATTGAGAATAAAGCAATTGGTACAAGGCACTTTGGATTAAACACCATAACTCAACCCTCACACCCTTTTGTATACCCACTCTCAATATCCTAAAGAATCCTTACTCTCTCACCCTAGACCATGCACCCCCATGAGGGGAGACCCCCAACTTAGTACACTAAGGGCTTCCTAAATTCCTATAGAACATCCCCTTATATAGAGTTTCTAATCCATAACTTGTTGGACAAGTAATATAACTCAATCACAAAAGAAACTAAACCACAATAAGAATCTAGCTAAATCAGAATCCCTACATTATTGGGATTATCCCATATATGATATAACCCCACGATCACCCCTTCTATTACTTGTGGGAAAACTGCCTAATCTATCTATCACATGTGACCAACACCCCCTCAACTGGAGCACCCACAAAGCAAACCGCTTTGCAACCGTTTACCATTGATCGTCTTCCGTACCAGCATGCACACCCAGAATCAATATAGCCTCAACACCTCCGATTCGTGACACCGCGGCTAATACATTTGCAGCTACGTGAGTTAATTTTGCACATTAACTCCATCAAAGAAATGCCTCGATATATACCTCTTTCTCTCTAATAGGATTTCCCCTCACCATCGTCTGAATTGTGAAATAAACCATTCACCCACTTGCAAGAATTTTCCATCGAGGACCTATCAAACGACACAAAAAATCCACACTTCTCTCAACCGCCATGTGTGATTTCAGCAACACTATTAGATTCCTCCGCAACTTTGGGATCAATATCATACCACTCAAATAGCAAACTTGCTCCAAAAATATTTGATCAACGTTCCTACGTGTAGTATCCTAACAATTATCTCTGTCGGATAATTGCGCATGTATATTTCCTCTCCTTTTTGGAACCAATCAAATTATTATCTCCAGAAGCACATACTTACTATACTCAGAATCTAACAACCCAAGAGAAATGCCAGTATGAGTGGAATATGAGAACCTCTCCACCATACACAACTTGCTGCAATCATAGTAGCATAAAATTATTTTTAGACCCTAAATCCCAACCTGCTGCAATATATATAGGATTTCTCACCAAGAAAAAGAAATTTCAATCCGTGCAGAATTTCATAAATCCGCACCCACCGATAAACCCGCAGCACTTTTGATCACATAAGCGCACCACACTGGATAACTACTCACCCAAGCCTTTAAATCCTAAAAGCTTAGATGCTTCTGTAGTATCCATCACCGGTCAATTCACACGCTGTAGTATCGAATTTCTCTTTCTTTTTTTTTTCTTTTTTTTTTTCTTCTTTTTTCTGTGGTCTTACTTGTGCTATTTTTCTTTGACCACCATGCAGTTAAATCCCAATTGTTGCCACGTGTTCTGCCCAACATGATTTTACCACCATGGCTGATACCACTTGTTAGGAATTTAACACGTGGGACCAAATTCTCCCAAATAAAAACACATACATGAACAGTAATTAAACATGCACAAAAAAAAAAAAGACACACAGATTTCTACGTGGTTCGGCCAAACAAGGTGCCTACGTCCATACCCGAGAGATCCATTATTTCACTATTGAGAATAAAACAATTGGTACAAGACACTTTGGATTAAATACCATAATCCAACCCTCACACCCTTTTGTATACCCACTCTCAATACCCTAAAAAATCCTCACTCTCTCACCCTAGACCATGCACCCCCATGAGGGGAGACCCCTAACTTGGTACACCAAGGGCTTCCTAAATTCCTATACAACATACCCTTATATAGACTTTACAGCCCATAACTTATCGGACTAGTAATAGAACTTATCACAAAGGAAACTAAACTACAATAGTAATCTAGCCAAATCATAATCCCTAAATTAATGAGATTATCCCAAATGTGATATAACCCCAACAATCACCCCTTTTATCACTTGTGGGGAAACATCCTAATCCATCTATTGTTGGGTTTGTGCCCTCAAACCATTACTTTATGTATGAGACATTGACATTTTAATATATGGATATCAGCTTTACATTTTATGATGTATGTTTCTTTCATGAGATGATTGTTTAATCCATAAGTATCATAGTAAGTATTTCGTGTGTGTATGAGATACATACAATGAGATACGAATTACTATTCTTTGATACTTAAAGCTTGTCATAGTGGATGATGAGACTGGATATCTCATCAGGTATACAGTGTAGCATTATTAACTACCATTGGATGGAGTGATAAATCTTAATCACTAGAGTATGACTCTTGGTTAGTATGCTAGTGCTTATAGTGCATTGACGGACCTGAGTTTCCTATTGACGCTCAATGCTGTCAACAGTCAATAGGAACTCATAACTTGTATAAGGTATGTGTTCTCAATCTTGAGACGATTATGAACACAGACTGTGGATATGACTGCTTTGACTTACCAATCAGTGAGGTCTATAGAAGATCAACACCTGGGTATCTTGGGTATGTCATGTTCATAGGGTTGTGAACATATATTGTCAAGATAGAATCTACCCTCTGATTCAGAGTAAGCATTCCCTTGAGAATGTCACCAAGTCGATTACTGAGTACTGCAGTCTTGTTGATAAGAGTTATCAACATGTTTGGTAATCATGAGAGGTGAATGGGACTCAAGGAATACAAGAAGTAATCATGATTCAGGTTGACAGTAACAGTTATCCGACTACCTGAATATGATTACGAATGCTAAAGGTAGAGGGACATTAGTACAACATACAAGTCTAGTCATCGCTTCGGATATGTTCTTTTGCGTTGGAGTTCAGTTATCGTTTTATAGTGGAGTAAACGTTAACTGACCAGTTAGTTAGTTTGCTGATCAAAGAGTTTGGTCATGGTAATTAACAGACTGGTCTGAGCCAACAATAAAGAGCCTAGGAGGTCCCACTCTTAGCTCCGCTAGGATGCTTGGAAAGGCAAATGAGGATGATATCAAGACAGGTTCGATCGATCGAAGTTGTCTCGATCGATTGAAGTCTACAGGTTCGATCGATCGATCGAAGCCACTTCGATCGCTCGAGATCTAGGTCGGTTCTGGGAATCTATAAATAGGGCAGCTACGTTCTGGAAAGGTTGTTCATCGTTTTGAACGTCAGAAGCTGCAGAAACTATTTTGGAGTCCCAAAACCTTCTCATCCTCTCCATTAGGGTTTCCACCAACCCTAGCCCTTCCTGCGAGCATCCACAGGAGTCATAGGAGTGAAGACAATCTAGTGGAGGCTGCTGGAAATCAGAGATTTCAGAATTGGGTTCAAGATAGTAAGGTATAATCTTTGTCCCCTCTTGTACGCATCTATAGAGTTGACTAGTAGTAGATCCGGACATGCCAATAAATTTTTATAACTTGATTATTTCCGCTGCGCGTTTAAACTTTCATTTTAAACCGGTTTTTCCATCAATTGGTATCCGAGCCTCGCTCGTTTGGATCTATAGATGCGTTTTTGGAACACTATTTTGATTTGCATGTTGTTTTTAGAACTGTTTTCGAAACTGCATCGTCACAGATCTGTTTCTGCAGTGTTATCGCAGCAGTATACAAATCTGTGATTGCATAGGATGCAAGGCGGGTTCGATCGATCAAACATATTTCGATCGATCGAACATACTATTCTCAAGCGATCGAACAGTCTTCGATCGATCGAAACCTTCTGGTATTCGATCGATCGAATGAAATTAGATCGATCGAGACAGATACTTTGTCAGGTTCTCTATTTCACAGTTTTTTAAGAGTTTTGAAATTAAAAACTTTAATTTTAAAATATTCTGTAATTTTTTTTTTCAAATCACTCTGTGAAATAGAATGTTCAAGCGATTGAACAGTGTTCAATCGATCGAAAGTTCGAGCGATCGAACGGTCTTCGATCGATCGAACTGTGACAGAGAAGTAAGATGCTGTTTTAAGTTCTAATTCAGTATGTAAAGAGTTTATATACTGTGTGAATCAATTAGGGGTTCCAATAGTTATATTTTTGTTATATATATGCGTGGATGTGTGTTCGACTAACCTTTTGCAGCAAAAGTTGGTCGCTATCTCCCATGGCACCAAGAGCTTTTATTTTTGTATTCAAATGTTTTGAGATTGGTGTGCTTTTTTTTAAAAAAAAAAATTTTGGTTTGGGCATATGTAAAGGGCGCTGCGACTTCAATCCTACGAAAAGGAAAGTCGCACAGGTTTCCCTAGCCTTTTATTTTGTTGTTATTTCTATTTCTACATAAATTATAAACTTCGAAAGAAGCATAGGACAAATGTAATAGAATTAGAAAATCCATGAAGATGGAGCAAGGAGCCGTTGTCCATGAAGATGGAGCTGGAGGCGATCAAACCAAAAGGAGGTTTTATGGATATAGAGCCATGAGAGATAGAGGCATTGTTTGAATGCCTATATTTCATTTTAATTTTTGTTTTATGTGCTTGGTTTATGATTGGCGTATAATACATTGTTGCATGCACGCAAAACAAGTTTTCTAAAATAAAATTCAAAAACCGTTTTCAACACATTAGTAAACATTAGATGTTTATGGGAAGTGTGTAGAAACAGATTTTCTCAAAAAGCAAAATCCTTTTTACCAAATCTAGTGGGAGAGGGTCTTATTAATTACACCCACGATCTTCCATCAACGGTTCACTGTAAGATGAGTGGTGCATTCTGTTTCACCTCGTCAGGGGTGATCATTCCATACGGAGGGTGCATTACTCATTGGTTACTAGATGTGAACTTCTTTTGATAGGATCAATCAGACGTGTTAGAGGGTGACCACCACACGGAGGCGCTACTTGAGACGGTTGTGATTGGATCCTAGTTGACGGTACACACTAGCTAAGCTATGGATAAGGGATCCCACACGGGGCATTATTCAGAAACTTAGAGATCGAAAAGGTTCGGGAGTCATAACTTGTTTTGCAAGAGTTGCATAGCGGACAAGTCATGATTAATCGAAAGATTGAACATTGACCACCATACGGAGGTTTTATTCTTTCGTTTCAATATTCCGGCGACTTTGTTTCAAAATAAGAGTTTTAAAAGGATTCTTTTATTTCAAACTGTCAAATTCTGATATCCATATTTATTTTGTTTGTTTGATTTTCAGTAATCATAATGTCTGGATCTGCATTTAGTCCACTTGCCACCATACTCACTCAAAACAAGTTAACTGGAAACAACTACATTGAATGGAAACGTAATCTTGACATCGTATTAACTGCGGAGGATCACATATATGTCCTCACCACCCCAAGCCCTGAAGAACCCGCGGCAAATGCTTCGGCAGCTGCCAGACGCGAGTTCGACAAATGGAAAAAGTCGAATGGAATGGCTCGTTGCTATATTCTGGCCTCAATGGCTGGTGTGTTGCAACACCAATTCCAATCGAATGATTCTGCCAGTGATATTATCACATCCCTGAAAAAGATGTTTGGGGAGCATGGCAGGCCTGCCAGACAGGTGGCCATACAAAAGATAATGAGTGCAAAGATGTCGGAAGGGACTCCAGTCAAGGAACATGTTTTAAAAATGATAAGTTATTTAAACGAGCTGGAGACCCTAGGTGCCAACATCGATGCACAGACCCAAGTTGATATGATCCTTAATTCGCTGTCGCCTTCATTCGCTCAATTTAAACTTAACTATAATCAAATGAATTTTTCAATGAGCGAATTGATGAGTTCTCTTTTGGCAGCGGAAGGGGTGATCAAACCTGGGGTCAACGTTTTGAACGTTGAGAAAAGCGCTTCCTCTTCCTGATCTATGCCGAAAGGAAAGAAAGGGAAGAAGAAAGCTAGCACTGGTGGTTCAAGTGTTGGACCAGTCCCTAAGATTGCAAAATTTAAAGGAAAAGGTAAGGGCAAAGAGAAGGTCGGTGGCCAAGGCAAAGGAAAGTGTTTCCAATGCGGTGAGAAGGGTCATTGGAAGAGGAACTGTCCAGAATTCTTAGCTACAAGAGTTCAAGGTATGATTGAATCACATGTGATTGAAGTAAGTTTTATAACGGATACTTCAAACACTTGGTGCATTGATTCTGGTGCGACTAACCATATCTGTAATTCATTGCAGGGGTTCAGATCAACCAGGAGGTGCAGTGATGGGGAAATCGTACTTACTCTAGGTTCTAGCGCAACCGTTTCTGCGGTTGCTATAGGAGTCGTAGTTTTAGAATTTCTAGACAATAAAATTTTGATTTTATCAGATGTACTTTACGTCCCTTCAATGAGACGTAATTTAATTTCAGTTTCTAATTTATCGAATAATGGTTATTCTTTTCATTTTGGAACTGAAGTTGTGATTAAAAGAAATAGTTCTTTTATTTGTTCTGGTGTTAAATCAAATGGTTTGTATGTGATTACTCCCAATATTTCTAAAGATTCTTGCATGGAACTTAATAACTCAGTGGTTAATGTACCATCTAAAAGAAAGAAACATTCCACTAATCCAACAAGGCTTTGGTATATGAGGCTTGGCCATATCAATTTAAATAGGATTGGCAGACTAGTCAAAGAAGGGATCTTAGGCGATTTGGTTCTAGAACCAATGGAAGTCTGCGAGTCTTGTTTAGAGGGTAAGATGACCAAAAGGCCCTTTCCTACAAAGGGAAATAGAACCGATGCATTGTTGGAATTAGTTCATACTGATGTGTGTGGACCAATAAATATTAGAGCAAGGGGTGGTTATGAGTATTTCATAACATTTACTGATGACCACTCCAGGTATGGATATGTGTACCTAATGCAGCACAAGTCTGAAGCTTTTGAAAAGTTCAAAGAGTTTAGGGCTGAAGTGGAGAAGCAATTGGGCACACATATCAAAGCCATTCGATCTGATCGAGGTGGCGAGTACCTCTCTAATGAGTTTATTGATCACCTCTTACAGAATGGGATTCTGTCACAGTTGACTGCACCTGGTACGCCTCAGCAGAACGGTGTAGCGGAGAGAAGGAATCAGACTCTTTTAGACATGACTAGGTCGATGATGAGTTATTCTAAGTTGCCATTATTCCTTTGGGGTTATGCTTTGGAAACCGCTGCTTACATACTAAATCTAGTACCAAGTAAATCTGTTCCAAGGACACCACGAGAGATGTGGATTGGGCGCAAGCCTTCTTTGCAACATCTCCGGATATGGGGGTGTCCGGCACATGTGCTGAAAGGAAAGATGAGCAAGTTGGATTCTAGATCGGAAGTATGTTACTTCGTAGGGTATCCAAAGGGTACTTATGGATGGTATTTTTATGATCCAAGAGAGCAGAAAGTGTTTGTTAGTACGAATGCTGTTTTCTTGGAGGATGACTATATCATGAACCATAAACCTAAGGGAAGGATAGATCTTAGAGAGATAGAAGGAGAGCCCTCAGTCCAACCCGCAGTTAATGATGATACAAATCAAGAAAATACCACTTCTTTACCCATTTCCGCACCGGTACCTCGTCGTAGTGGGAGGATTATCAGCCAGCCTGATAGATACATGTTCTTAGGAGAAGTTTTTGAAGCTGTCTCCATAGAATCTGAATCTGATCTTGCCACATACGAAGAGGCAATGGCTGATGTAGACTCGGCTCATTGGATTAAAGCTATGAAGGCTGAATTGGAATCTATGGATTCTAATCAGGTCTGGGATCTTGTAGAGCTTCCAGCCAATATTAAACCCATTGGCTGTAAGTGGGTCTACAAGAGGAAAAGAGGATCTGATGGAAAGGTCGAAACCTTTAAGGCTAGGCTTGTAGCGAAAGGTTATACTCAGAGGGAGGGCATTGACTATGAGGAAACCTTCTCGCCGGTGGCCATGCTCAAGTCCATCAGAATACTCTTATCCATTGCTGCATGCCTAGATTATAAGATCTGGCAGATGGACGTTAAGACTGCATTCTTGAATGGCAATCTTGAGGAGGACATCTATATGCAACAACCAGAAGGGTTCATAGCTGGTCGGAAAGGTAACTTGGTATGCAGGTTGCAAAAGTCCATTTATGGGCTTAAGCAGGCATCCAGAAGTTGGAACATCCGATTTGATCAAGTGGTCAAGTCGTTTGGTTTCATGCAAAATCTGGATGAACCTTGTGTATACAAGAAATGTGAAGGAAAAGTGGTGGCTTTTCTTGTGCTTTACGTTGACGACATTCTACTCATTGGAAATGATGTAGCGGCGCTGTCAACGGTCAAGGTTTGGCTAGCTAGTACTTTCGATATGAAGGATCTAGGAGAGGCGAGCTATATTCTTGGGATAAAGCTCTTTCGAGATCGCAAGCGAAAGATAATGGGATTATCTCAAGCTGGTTATATCGATAAAGTGCTAACTAAGTTTTCAATGGATAATTCGAAGAAAGGTTTGTTACCTTTCAGGCATGGTTTAGCGTTCTCCAAGGACCAGTGTCCAAAGACACAGGAGGAGAGGAATCGCATGACAGGAGTTCCCTATGCTTCGGCAGTGGGAAGTCTCATGTATGCGATGTTATGCACTAGACCAGATATCTGTTTTGCCGTTGGCATGGTTAGCAGATATCAGTCGAATCCAGGTCCAGAGCACTGGACAGCCGTTAAGCACATTCTTAAGTACTTGAGAAGGACTAAAGATTACATGCTTATGTACGGTGGTAGTGAGTTAATTCCAGTAGGATACACTGACTCGGACTTTATGTCAGATAAAGATTCGAGAAAGTCGACGTCCGGTCATCTCTTTACCTTGGGAGGTGGTGCTGTCAGTTGGAGGAGCATTAAGCAGAAATGCATTGCAGACTCAACTACAGAAGCTGAGTATGTGGCTGCTTGTGAAGCCGCAAAGGAAGCTGTTTGGCTCAAGAAGTTCCTAATGGAACTCGAGGTGGTACCAGCGTCGCTGTCGCCTATTACGCTTTATTATGATAATAGTGGGGCAGTGGCTCAGTCCAAGGAGCCAAGGAACCACGGAAAGGGAAAGCACGTAGAGCGGAAATATCATCTTATCCGAGATATTGTTCAACGTGGAGATGTGACTGTCACCAAGATTGCCACATCTGACAATCTTGCTGATCCGTTTACAAAGGCCTTGCCACAGAAGGTCTTTAATCGTCATCTAGATAGTCTAGGTCTTAGATGTAGTTCTGAATGGTTATGAGTGCAAGTGGGAGTTTGTTGGGTTTGTGCCCTCAAACCATTACCTTATGTATAAGACATTGACATTTTAATATATGGATATCAGCTTTACATTTTATGATGTATGTTTCTTTCATGAGATGATTGTTTAATCCATAAGTATCATAGTAAGTATTTCGTGTGTGTATGAGATACATACAATGAGATACGAATTACTATTCTTTGATACTTAAAGCTTGTCATAGTGGATGATGAGACTGGATATCTCATCAGGTATACAGTGTAGCATTATTAACTACCATTGGATGGAGTGATAAATCTTAATCACTAGAGTATGACTCTTGGTTAGTATGCTAGTGCTTATAGTGCATTGACGGACCTGAGTTTCCTATTGACGCTCAATGCTGTCAACAGTCAATAGGAACTCATAACTTGTATAAGGTATGTGTTCTCAATCTTGAGACGATTATGAACACAGACTGTGGATATGACTGCTTTGACTTACCAATCAGTGAGGTCTATAGAAGATCAACACCTGGGTATCTTGGGTATGTCATGTTCATAGGGTTGTGAACATATATTGTCAAGATAGAATCTACCCTCTGATTCAGAGTAAGCATTCCCTTGAGAATGTCACCAAGTCGATTACTGAGTACTGCAGTCTTGTTGATAAGAGTTATCAACATGTTTGGTAATCATGAGAGGTGAATGGGACTCAAGGAATACAAGAAGTAATCATGATTCAGGTTGACAGTAACAGTTATCCGATTACCTGAATATGATTACGAATGCTAAAGGTAGAGGGACATTAGTACAACATACAAGTCTAGTCATCGCTTCGGATATGTTCTTTTGCGTTGGAGTTCAGTTATCGTTTTATAGTGGAGTAAACGTTAACTGACCAGTTAGTTAGTTTGCTGATCAAAGAGTTTGGTCATGGTAATTAATAGACTGGTCTGAGCCAACAATAAAGAGCCTAGGAGGTCCCACTCTTAGCTCCGCTAGGATGCTTGGAAAGGCAAATGAGGATGATGTCAAGACAGGTTCGATCGATCGAAGTTGTCTCGATCGATTGAAGTCTACAGGTTCGATCGATCGAAGATGGTTCGATCGATCGAATGTTCGATCGATCGAAGCCACTTCGATCGCTCGAGATCTAGGTCGGTTCTGGATATCTATAAATAGGGCAGCTGCGTTCTCGAAAGGTTGTTCGTCGTTTTGAACGTCAGAAGCTGCAGAAACTATTTTGGAGTCCCAAAACTTTCTCTATCCTCTCCATTAGGGTTTCCACCAACCCTAGCCCTTCCTACGAGCATCCACAGGAGTCATAGGAGTGAAGACAATCTAGTGGAGGCTGCTGGAAATCAGAGATTTCAGAATTGGGTTCAAGATAGTAAGGTATAATCTTTGTCCCCTCTTGTACGCATCTATAGAGTTGACTAGTAGTAGATCCGGACATGCCAATAAATTTTTATAACTTGATTATTTCCGCTACGCGTTTAAACTTTCATTTTAAACCGGTTTTTCCATCATCTATCACACCTGACCAACACCCCCTCAACTGGAGTGCCCACAAAGCAAACCGCTTTGCAACTGTTTACCATTGACTGTCTTCTGTACCAGCATGCACACTCCGAATCAATGTGGCCTCAACACCTCCAATTCGTCAAATCGCGACCAATACATGTGCAGCTACGTGAGTTAATTTTACACATCGACTCCATTAGAGAAAAGCCTCTATACCTCTTTCTCCCCAGTAGAATTTCCTCTCACCATCGTCTAAATCATGAAATAAATCATTCACACACTTGCAAGAATTTTCCATCGAGGACCAACCAGACGACACAAAAAATCCACACTTCTCTCAACTGCCATGTGTCATTTCAGCAACAATATTAGATTCCTCTGCAACTTTGGGATCAATATCACACTATCAAATAGCAAACCATGCTTCAAAAATATTGGATCAACGTTCCTACGTGTAGTATCCTAACAATTACGTTTGTCGGATAATTGTGCATGTGTCTGTCCCCACCTTTTTGGAACCCATCAAATTTTTTTCTCCAGAAACACATACTTGCCGTACTCGGAATCTAACAACCCAAGAGAAATGCTCGTATGAGTGGAGTGTGAGAACCTTTTCACCATACGCAACCTGCTACAATCACAGTAGCATCAAATTTTTTTTTTCGACCCTAGATCCCAACCTGCTGCAATAAATATAGGATCTATCACCAAGAAAAATAAATTCCAATCCGTGAAGAATTTTATAAATGCGCACATACTGATAAACCCGCCGCACCTTTGATCACATAAGCGCACCACACTGGATAACTACCCACCCAAGCCTTTAAATCCCAATAGCTTAGATGCTTCTGCAGTATCCATCTCCAGTCACTTCACACACTGTACTATCGAATTCTTTATTTTTTTTCTTCTTTCTGTGATCTTACCTGTGCTATTTTTCTTTGACCACCGTGCAGTTAAATCCCAACTGCTACCATGTGTTCTGCTCACCATGATTTCACCACCATCGCTGATACCACTTGTTGTGAATTTAATACGCAGGAGCAAATTCTCCCAAATAAACATACATACATACACACACACACACACACATAAGCAGTAATTAAACATGCACACCAAAGATAAGACACACGGATTTCTACGTAGTTCGGTAAACACCTACCTACGTCCACACCCGAAAGATCCATTCTTTCACTATTGAGAATAAAACAATTGGTACAACACCCTTTAGATTAAATGCCATAACCTAACCCTCACCCGTTTTGGATACCCACTCTCAATACCCTAAAGAATCCTCACTCTCTCACCTAGACCATGCACCCCCATGAGGGGAGACCCCCAACTTGGTACACTAAGGGCTTCCTAAATTCCTATAGAACATCCCCTTATATAGAGTTTGCAGTCCATTACTTATTTGACAAGTAATATAACTCTATCACAAAGGAAACTAAACCACAATATGAATCTAACCAAGTCATAATCCCTAAATTAATAGAAATATCCCACATGTGTTATAACGCCAACAATTATACCATCTTTGGTACGAAGGAAGACAGGGGTGGGGTGAATGGCAAGGAGAAATTCCCTCTTTTCATAGAGTAGAAGAGGCAAAGTTGTCATGGAAGGGAAGAGCTCTGGCTATGGACCACCATCTTTTGGATGGATTGGGAGAGAAAATAAGTTTCTGTTTTTTGGGAGGGATGGATTGGGAGAGAAATACAGATTTCATTTATTTGATTTTTTAATCCTTAACGGGAAATTATTTGAAGGGTGTAATAATATTAAATATATATATATATATGTGTATACATGACTATTTTTTAATACTTTATTACTTGTTGCCTTCCTATTGATCAACCAAACAAAAGGAGGAAAGATCTTATTATATTTTCTAAGGATACCTCTTCCATCCCCTCTCGCTTCCCTTCTTCTATCTAGGGGTGAAATTAGTTCGGTTTGATCGGTCTTGAGGATTAAAAGTGCACCGAACTGATCTTTCGATTTGAAAGAAAACCATGTGGAACCCTTAAAGGCTCACGCAGCGGAAAATGAAAATATAATGGTTTCCTTAACCCATGATCAAGTCTATGATGTATACAAAATACATACAATATCCATAGGGGGTTAATCAAATAGTTTCCCTTGAAGCGTGCTTTACAAACTATTGAATCTGGTTCGCCCCACAAATAGTTCACCAAATCGTCCAAATAACCGATCTCTAAGAGCATCCACACGAGCAAATCATGAATTGGAAAAAACTTTGACTTTCTTCAACAAATTGAAGGATCCAATGATGAGGTTACAATGTGACCGTACGGATTACATGGGTTTGGTGTATTTGAGAGAAACTTAGGTCTGCTAGCCTCTTTTTTAGTTTCCCATACCTTATATATATAATAATGCTATAAGACTCTATTATAATCTAATTAGGAAGTTATATTTGATTGGAAGACTTTCTTAAATCAAATATAAACTAATAGCATTATTATACTACTTTCATATTAACAACTTTATATCAAGTACACCCTTACAACTTCTTCCAATTACACATTGCCCTTTTTGTGTGTGACCCCTTAGGTTCTTATTAATCTGTTAGTAGCTACTAATACATTAAAGCATTACAATTAGAAACCTTTCTAATTAATTTAAATTTGAACATCTTCTAATTCTCCCTTGTAGAAATAACTAATATTTATATTTATTATTTTCAGGTTTCCCCTAGTCATGAGTGACACCTAGAAGTGTATCATGACACACCCCAGATAGTCTAAAAAATAGTGAACCTTTCTGTTGACAGCTACCGTACAATTCAATCCTTCTATCATACCATGTCCCAATTAAATCTTTCGGGCAATGGACATTTTTATCAAGCCCATATTTAATTATACGTTCTCAAACTAATTGATATTTCTCTATTTGGTGAAATTCGAAAACTCTTTTCTAATTCTCATCTTGCCCTGGCCAGGGAGCTTAACTTGAGATATATCATAGAAGATCACATAGGACATTCTCTCTCTAGCTTGAGAGTGATAGATTCTTTATTATACATTAACATGTCTCCATGTATGACTTATTATACCTAACAGTACATGTATGCCTTTGATTAAAACATAAACACCGTGAATGTTAAAGCACAATAACTCATACACGAGACAACAATGATGTCTAAGGTATAAGGATTATTTATACCACTGTAACTAAGAACAATCCATTGATAGATAAGTAAAACTCTATTTGGATGTTCCCAATAGTTGATCACGTTCAGTGAACTTTTTCTATAACAAGCACCCACATGTCTGTTCTAGTGTCCTCACACTGATGACTTAAGACTAGTCATATTTTATCATATAAAATAAACATGGCACATGTTAGTCTAACTGGATTATTAAATGTCCAATTTAATAATCCTATGACTAAAAACATTTTTAGAATAAAGCAACCGAGAAGTAAATGGTCTTATTTCTTAATTCTTTAAGTACATACCTTCTCAACTTTAATTCTATGGACCTATCATATAAATGTTAAACAACAAGAATGATAAATAATAAACTTGCCCTTTATTAATATGAAACTGTTATTACAGGGTAATATTTCTAAAACACTACTCCAATCTAATTAGCTTTTAGGGCATACTACTAACAATTTTCTATTTTTACTAAAACCAATCAACCATGTATCTCATACCCATCTTCTCGAGATGGCGATTCAATTGCTACTGGGTTAAGGCATTATTAAATGGATTTGCTACATTATCTGCTAATGCTATCTTTTGTATTTTCACATCACCTCTACCAATAATTTCTCTAATCATATGGAATCGACGCTAAATGTGTTTGGATTTCTGATGAGACCTTGGTTCCTTGGCTTGAGTTATCGCCCTATTGTGATCACGGTATAGATGCACGAGTGATTCAATGGATGGAACTACACCTAGTTCACTGATGAACTTTCTTATCCATACACTCTCCTTTGCTACTTTTGAAGCAGCAAGGTATTCTGCTTCGGTCGTGAAATCTGCCGTTGTATCTTGCTTACAACTCTTCCAGCTAACACCGCCCCCATTAAGTGTAAACACATACCCAGATGTGGATTTTCTATCATCCACATCAAATTAGAAGTCTGAATTCGTGTAACCCTCAGTTCCCCTCCTCCATAAATTAGGAACATATCCTTAGTTCTTCTCAAGTTCTTAAGGATATTCTTCACTACAATCCAATGATCCATACCTGGATTAGACTAATATCGGCTTGTAATACTTATAGCATGACTGATATCAGGTCTAGTACATAGCATGACATACATGAGACTTTCCACGTCTGAAGCATATGGTACTTTGCTCATGATCTCTCTTTCCTCTGGCGTTTTAGGATTCATATCCTTTGAGAGATGAATTCCATATCTGAAGGGTAGCATCCCTCTCTTGGAATCTGCCATGTTGAATTTATTCAATACTTTATCTATATATAAGGAATGTGATAAACCAAACAATCTTTTGGATCTATTTCTATAAACCTTTATACCCAGTATATAAGATGCTTCTCCCAAATCCTTCATGGAGAAGTTTTGTGAAAGCCATAGTTTGACTGATGATAACATTCCTACTTCATTCTCAATGAGTAGGATATCATCAATGTACAAAATCGAGAATGTAATCGCTCTCCCACTGAGTTTCATATACACATGTTTCATCCATATTTTGATGAAAATCAAATGCTTTGATCGTTGCATCAAACGGATGTTCCAACTTTTAGATGCCTGCAATTGAGTCCATAAATGGATCTTTGCAACTTACACACTTTTTGGTTTTCACTACGAGATATAAAGCCTTTCGGCTGCTCCATGCAAATCTGTTCCTCAATCTGACCATTGAGAAAAGCGGTATTTACATCCATCTGCCATATCTCATAGTCATAGTGTGCACCTAAAGTAAGCATAATCCTAATGAATTTTAGCATGGCTACTGGTGAAAAGGTTTCCTCATAATCAACTCCTTGTCTTTGTTTGTAACCTTTTGCCACTAGCCTAGCTTTGTAGGTCTCTACCTTTCTGTCTGAACCTATCTTCCTTTTGTAAACCCATTTGTAGCCAATAGGTACAATACCTTGAGGCGGGTCTACCAAAGTCCGGAATTGGTTGGAGTACATAGAATCCATTTCTGATTTTATGGCAACTTGTTATTTACTCGAATTGATGTCTTACATCGCCTCTTTGTAATTAGTAGGATCACTCTTGTCACCATTGTCTCCACTATGAAAGAGTTCCTCATCACCTTGATGGAGATCCAAGTATCTTTTAGTAGGTATGAGAGTCCTACTAGTCTTACGAGGAGGTTGTGTGATTGAAGATTATACTCTAATAGGGTTGAGAACTCTTCCTCATGTTGGTCAATATTGGTTTGTGGTTCAGATGACATTTCCTCTAATTCTATCCCTTTCCCATTGCCTCCATATTGAATAAACTCATTTTCAAGAAATACAGCAAAACTTGCTAACAAACACCTTTTGTTTGCCTGGGTGATCGAAACAGTATCCCAATGACTCTCTTGGATAGCCTATAAATCTACATTTTACTGACCTAGATTCCAATTTGTCCAATTCTAGTTTCTTAACATAGGCTGGACAACCCCAGATCTTAATGTAATTAAGAATAGGCCTTTTCCAATACCACATCTCATGCGGTGTCTTAGGAACAGATGACAAGCGAGAGTACTTGTAAAATACAACCGCGCTAAAAGAAAAAAAAGTATGGATTTAGTTTACAATTCCTCCATTTATCTGCAATTTGAATTACACTGCTAGTTTATGCACCTATTGATTAAACTATGATAAAGTGTGCGTTTTAGCTGTAATTTGTGCAGACTGCAGTTGCGGTGTGAAGAATTGAAAGATAACGATGAAGAGAAATGCTGATTTCTAAAGAAGACATGTAAAAGCTAAAATATAGAGTTCGAGCGATTGAAGACCGTTCGATCGATCGATGGTTCGATCGATCGAGATAGGTTCAAGCGATCGAAGTCCCCATAAGTTCAATCGATCGAGAATGGTTCGATCGATCGAACATGCCTTTTATCAAATTATACGCGCACGCAGCAGAGAGGAGGTGCAACCCTAGCATTAGGTTATTAGTATAAAAACTCGTATTGTGTACGTCCGGGGGAGCCCAACTTTGTTTTTATGAGTTTTGGAAGAGAGGGAAAGAGTTTTTATATATGTTTTTGTAGGTTTGAAAGCTAAAGGATTGCTTGTGGATTGATTCTTCTCTAGTTTAATAGTACTTCTTCATTCCAGGTTACTTGTGTTTTGTGTATTTAAATTCTGCACGTAGTCTATCTTAGTATACTCTACTAGATTCATTGTTTGCATGTTAGATAAGTTCACACTATTAGTTTTCATAGTGTTCATGTTTAAATCTCAACCAAACACACCCTTAATGCATTTTTACATTAAAAATAATACTGAGACACTCCAAACTATGTCTGAGTAGTCCCCGGGTTGGGAGATCATGATGAAACTGTGATCTCAGGCCTCTGCCATGTAGCATATTAATTCCCGTGTTTGATCGATCGAAGTAGTTCGATCGATCGGACCAGAGACATTGTCGAGCGATCGAAGGTAGTTCGATCGATCGAGAGATGAAGATATTCGATCGATCGAAAGCGCATCGATCGATCGAACATTCTGATTCTTGAGAATATTCTATGCAGTATCCCAAGACTTTCTGTTTTACTGGATTGTTATCAAATTGTCCCAAAACGCTCAGTTTGTCAAAACAGTCTATGAACTTTAAGCCTTAAGGCATTTTCCTTCAATATATTTTGCAAACCACCCTCAATGCTAATACCATTGTAGGTAAGAGTCTAAACTATTGTTTTAAACCGCCTTTGTGTATTTCAAATGTAAATGTGATGATATAGTCCCGGTCATGAAAGGGCTATGGATTCTTTATCTTAAGAAAAATACGGAATACTGTAGAGAGTGTACTCCATTGAGCTTCAATGTAATTGCATGGTAGATGGCTAGGATACGGTGGATTCGTGTAATCCCAACATTCCTTTTTAATTAAGAAGAAAAACTTTTTAAATCACTGCTTTAGTTAATTAGTTAGTAATTAATTAGTTTAGTTTAATTGCTTCAGTTTTAGTAGTTGTTAAACTGTGGAACTTTGTGTTCTACATCTTTTAAATAAAAACATTGAATTTTATTTTTCTGTTTGAGGATAATCTAAGTATTTAGTTTAACACCTTCCCTGTGGGATCGACCTGGACTTAATCCAGTTTACTACTTGCACGATTACCTACACTTGGGTATAGCACACAAGCGCACACAGAAAATTCTTCGTGTCAACAGACTTGGATGGCACCCTATTCAGTAGATGCACTGTTTTTTGAAGCACATGTCCCCAAAATGATATAGATAAATTTGTGTAGCTCATCATGGATCGTACCATATCTAATAAGGTATGATTTCTCCTTTCGGACACACCATTTAATTGTGGTGTTCCAGGTGGAGTCCATTGTGGTAAAATACCATTTTTCTTGAGATGGTCCAAGAATTCATTGGTTATGTATTCACCTCCTCAGTTAATTTCTCTACATTTTTTAATTCTTTGAACTTTTCAAAAGATTCAGATTTGCATTTCATTAAATACACATACCCTGACCGTGAGTGATCATTGGTGAAGGTTATGTGAATGTTATGAAGTATGAAAAACCTCCTCTTGCAATTGAATTCATAGGACCACACACATGAATGTGAATTTATCTAAGTATGTCGGCAGCTCTTTCCCCATGTCCCATAAAGGGTGATTTGGTCATTTGCTCATGAGACAAGATTCACAATTTGGATAAGACTCATAAGCTAATGAACTACGTGTCCATCCTTAAGCAACTTGTTGATCCTATCATCACTAATATGACCTAATCTAAGATACCACATATAAGTAAGATTAACTTCATCTCTAGATCTCTTTGGTGTTTATCTTTTGCTTGCTCAATATAGTTAATACCATTATCAAAGTTTAAGAAATAAAGTCATTCAAATATATGCTAGAACCAACTAAATCATCATTTAAATGAAAGGAGCATTTATTTTTCTTGAAAACAAATTTATAACCATATCTAGATAAAGCAGAAATAGAAATAATATTGCTAATAATATCTGGCATAAATAAACAATCTTTTAATTCTAAAACTACGCTAGATGGTAATGCTAAATAATAGCTCCCTATAGCTAATGCAGCAACATTTGCTGTATTTCCCACTCGAAGAATAGCTTGTCCTCTACTCAGCCTTCTGCTTCCCCTTAATCCCTGCAACGAATTGCAAATATGAGAACTAGCTCCGATATCTAATACCCAAGAAGAAACAGAATTAACTGAAATGTTAGTTTCTATAAAAAGTAATTTAAATATACCTTCAGAAAGTTTGTCTTTTATGGAAGCAAGGTTCTCTCTGTAGTTCATTTTTCAATGTCCTTCTTTGCCACAAAAAAACACTGTCCTTTACCCTTATCATTTGCGGGCTTGCCTTTCTTGATCCCACCCTTTGCCTTCATCTTGGACTTCTGCCCCTTCCATTTTCCTTTACCCTTGGGCTTGGACTTGAAAGTAGAAGTCTCATGAATGACAAGAGCAGATCCCTTTGTCTTTTTGATAGAGTCTTCTGCAGTATCCAACATATTTAGCAACTTATGCATACAATGGAACTGTCATCCTACTCATGTTGAAGTTCAAAACGAACTAAAAAAATGAATCTGGCAAGGATTGTAAGATCATATATATGCAAATTTGTATCCATGCCTACATCAAGCTTTTCAAGTTGCTCAATGTAACCGATCATCTTAAGCACATGCTCATTTATAGATGACCCCTTTGCCATTTTGGCCTGGAAGAGTTCTTTTGAAACATTGAACCTTGTGGTTCTACTCTGTCCCCATACAACTCATATAGGTGAAGAAAAATAGAAGTTGAACTTTTATGTAAATCATGTTGCTTCTAAAGCTCATTGCTTATGGATGCTAACATGTGGAATCTCACGTTTATTTCATCTTCCTGCCACTTTCTCAAAGTGTCATACTCTTCCTCAGTAGATCCTTCCGGAAGAGATTCTAGTATTAGCCCATCCAAGACATAGGCAATTTTGTCAGAAGTAAGAATGATTTTTAGGTTCCTTAACCAATTATCAAAGTTTGGTCCAGTCAAACGGTTGGTATCCAGAATTTTAGCAAGGGGGTTGAAATTTGATATTTTTAGTGGTGATCTACAGAAGATAAATAACAATTTATGAGCATAAAATAAAATTCAATTTCATAATCCATTTGATTTTGGGTCTTTAAATCATAATGGTACCTCCCGCTATTCTTTTCAAATTCCTCATCCCTTTAAAGAAATTTGGAAATCTTTATTTACAAAAATTCCTAGTGGGGATTGGGATCCCACCAAAACTAGGACAATCTCACATAATAGTTTCTTGGCCGTACTAACTTTGATAAGAATTAAGATAACTTCATACCTATTGCTTCTTAAACAAGTTCTAATCATCATTTAGCCTCTACAAATTATGAACTTCATATAATAGTTTCTTGATCCATATTTTTTTAGTTAAGTTAGACCCACCATTCATACAAGTATAAGTCACTAATGAGACCCTCATATAATAGTTTCTTGGATCCCACTAGCCACTCACCTCATGCTATCATATATTTAAATAGTATGAGTGACTTTTCATAGAATGAGCAGTCCCCACATATCTGTAGCCGACAAACGCAAATAAGAATATGCAGTCACCTATAATGGTGAAAGGCTATGATAAGACATTCATAATTATGTCACTTCGCTTACAACTTAATATCATAACAAGAAGGGAATTTTATGCTCTCATCACTTATACATGCATCAAAAAGCATAATGTAAATATTTTATCATTTATATTTTAATATGTCCATACGATACTCCCACTAATTAAATTTAGAAGATAATTTTAAAAGTTTAATTTAAAGGGACATCCTCATGACACAACAGTTGGATTAAATTTTAAAATTATTTTAAAATATGGACATATAAAATATATGGTGAAACTGCCCAAACAATTATCACATAAAAAATGGGTCATGGATGATTATGGACATTTAAAGTGATTCAACTTGAGCCTTTATATTGAATCTAGATCTATGGGGTTCCATTAAACATCACATGCTTTCAAGCTCTAAGCTTGAACAATAATAATAAATAGTCTTCATGCTTCCCATGGACATATTGTCTTCTCCAAGTAGGTTTCACATTCGTTTTCGTTATAGTTCTCTTATCTTCTTCTCTAAACCTAATTTACATAACTTTAAAAGAAAGACCTTGATCTATGATGAAGGTACATAGGAGGGAGAGAGAAATTACATTGAGAAGGAGGAAGTAAGGCATGCAAGCCCCATTTCAAAATTACAAACCCAAACTTGAAAAATAATAAATTATTAGAAATATACGATTTGATCCTTAATTATGGCCATTAATAGAAATTGATCCTTACTTGATTTGGTTTTCAGAAATTAATCCTTAATTTGCAATAGGAATCAATAATTAGTCCCTATTCCTAAATAGTTAGTTCAATTAGGGACCATTATACCCTTGTGTATTATATGTATTCACATATAAGCAAACATGTGAAATTCAAAAAAGTTTAAATAATATAGTTAATAAATGGAGAGGATTTATAGGAGATCATGGATAATGTGCTGTATCCTAAAAATTATGCTGATTTGTGTTTCAAAAAAGATCCTTTTTAAATCTGCATGTAAACATGGTTATTTGTTTCGTATCAAAAAAATAACAAATAATCTTGCGTGGAAGTTCAAAGGTTGATATGAAAAATGTGAGAATTTCTGTAAACAGTATGAGAAATTCACATGAATGTATTTGATTTCACATATCGTATGCATGGTTTTTCATTTTGTTTTCCAAGAAGTTTCCTTATTTTACTCAACTTTCAAATTTGTTTGCTAGTTAAGTGTCTATATTAAGACTAAATACTAAGTGCTAAAATCAAGAAGTTTTCTTATTGAAGGTTGCTGAGAAAAATGTGAGAAATTCTCTTAATATAGAACGAAATTCATATATATATATATATATATAGAGAGAGAGAGAGAGAGAGAGAGAGAGAGAGCTGTGTATATTCAAAACACTTCCAAAATCGTGTATATATAGTTATGGGAAACGAATTTTTAGGAGATCATGGATAAGGGGATTAATATCCCTAAAATCAAAGGATTTCGGTTTAACAGAGTAATGTGAGAATTTCTCACTTTTTTTTTTTGTATATACTGTTTTGTAAGTTGAAAAAACTTTCAAAATTGTGTTATATGAAGTTTTGGGAAACGTATTTTTAGGAGATCATGAATAAGGGAATTAATATCCATATAATCAAGGGATTTTCGGTTTGACAAAGTGATGTGGGAATTTCTTATTTTTTTTGTGAGAAATTTCTCACTAATTTCATTTACATAACACATTATCTATTGATTACAGTTTATACAAGTGAAAAAATTCTCACTAATTTAATCTACATACAATGAGGAAGTAATTTCTTACAGCCTATACAACTGAGAAATTTCTCACTAATTTCACTACATAACAAATAAGCAATTTATTGCAGCCTATAAAAGTGAGAAATTTCTCACTAACTTCATCTACATAACAAGTGAGGAATTTCTTACAGCCTATATAATAAGGAGATCCTCATCAATACTATATGTATGTATACAAACGGTTCGGATCTTAAGCGAACCTTAAAAATCGGACCTAAAGAAATTTCAAAATATGAGAAATTTGCACGTTTTTGTGAGAATTTTTCACTTTTTACACAGTTCGGACTGTGTATACAAATTCATGGAATTGAGTAAATCTATGGCACAACCGTCGATGAATGCATCAAATCCATGAACCAATTCGGAGTGATCGTCTTCTGTCTCGTCTCGCAATCGATTGATTTTGTTGATGATAGGTTGCAAATTTGAAACCTTGCTTTTCACTTGCATTTTCGTGAACAAAGGTGAAATCGAATTTTCGCGCCTAAAACGATTCGATTTCAGTGAGATATTTTGATTTTTTTTTCTCACGAATTAGTGAGTAATTTGTCCACATAGTGGTCACCGGTGGAGAGTGGTGGCCGGAGATGGTGATGCATGGTTGATATAGGTGAAGGGAGGTTGAGAGGGGAGGAGGAGGAAGGTGGTGGGTGGTCGTCGGTGGCGGTGGAGGGGTTGCGACCCTCTCTCTCTTCTTTCTCCCTCTCTGTCTTCATCTTTCTCTCTCTAGCAGATTTTCTCTCTCTTTTTCACTCTCTCTATCTAAATATATAGACGGTCCGACTTTTAAGTTGACCTTAAAAAACGGACTGTGTAAAATGTGAGAATTTCTCACAAAAAAGTGGAAAGCGTGTTAAAAGTGAGAAATTTTCTGATTTGAATTTGAAACCCTGATTTCATATATATATATATATATATGCAGGGGCAGTTTTGTCCTTAAAATACTATAGGGACCTATTTCTAGATTCATTTGAAAAAGGAGCCTATTTCTAGTTAGATGCATATATTAGGACTATATATTAAGTTACCCATAAATTATTCATAGACCATTCAACCAATCACATAGCTCAATTATTTGGTCTAGTCCATAATTATCCTTTTCATTAACCATTCACATCTCATGCAAATAAAACAATAAATTATTAAATTAAGAAATAAGCTATTATTATAGTATGTTATTTTGGGATTAAGTACTAATCCTATTAGGATTTCAATTTGATTAAAAATAAATCAAACTATATTTTAATCAAAATCAGTCACTCATAGTGACCGACCAACAACCCACAGTACGAATTGAATGAAGCTTCCTTTTTTTTTTTTTTTCTTTTTTTTTTTAATTTAAATGTTTCCCATCGGCTTAAACACTCATGTTTAACCTTACACATAAAAGATGGGTATATATATATATTCTATATATATATATATATATACACACTTTCAGCCAACACATTAAAAAAAAATTGTATCTCATATAAAATATCTAATCCCAAAATTTCAGATTTATTCATAATAAATCAACACTCTAAAATTACTTGGTGGTTTGTATTAATTAAAGACTAAGGGTGTGCTTGATAACCCAATTAAGTGGTGAAAATGAAAATTTTCAGCACTTAATTCTTTTCAGTGCGTTTGATAATATACCACTTAATTGAAAAAGTGGTAGAAAATTCACTGAAAACATTAAGTGAAAATTTTCTGTTGAAAAATAATCACTGAATGCAGTCTATTTTAGTTTTTGAAACACTGTTTTTAGTTTTGCTAATACAAATCACTTAAAATTTTCAGCACTTAAATTCAGCACTTAATTTTCAGTACTTAATTTTCAGTTTTATCAAACGCACCCTAAGGCTCTGATACTATTGAAAGAAAACTATGTGAAACTCTTAAAGGCTCACGCAGTGGAAAACAAAATTTTAATGGTTTCCTTAACCCATGATCAAGTCTCTATGATGTATACAAAATACATGCAACATCCATAGGGGGTTAATCAAATAGCTACTCCTGAACCGTGCTTTACAAAATATTGAATTTGGTTTGTCTCATGAACAGTTTACCAAATTGTCCAAGCGTTCGATCTTTAAAAGTATCCACACGGGCAAATCATGAATGGAAAAAAACTTTGAATTTCTTCAACAAATTGAAGAAGACAATACTTAAGTCACAATGTAATTGTACGGATTATATGGGTTTGGAGTATTTGAGAGAAACTTAGGTGTGGTAAACTCCTTTTTGGTTTCCCATATCGCATATATATAATAATGCTATAACACCCTTTTCTAATCTAATTAGAAAACTTTATTTGATTGGAAGTCTTTATTGAATCAAATATAAACTAAAAATATTATTATATTACTTTCATATTAACAACTTAATATAAACTAGACTCTTACAACTTCTTCCAATTACACATTGCCCTTTTTGTGTGTGACCCATTAGGTTCATACTAATCTGGTAGTAGGTACTAATACTTTAAAGTATTATAATTAAAACCTTTTTAATTAATTTAAATTAGAACATCTTCTAATATCTCTTGTAGAAATAATTTATACTAATATTTATTATTTTCGGACTTCCATTAGTCATGAGTGACTCCTATCAGTGTATCATGACACACCTTAGACAGTTTGAAAAATAGTGAACTTTTTTGTTAACAGCTACCGTACAATTCAATCATTCTATCACACAATGCCCCAATTAAATCTTTTGGACAATGAACATATTTATCAAAACCAGATTTAATTTATGTTCTCAAACTAAATGATATTTCTCTATTTGGTAAAATTAGAAAACTCTTTTTTAATTCTCATCCTGCCCTTGCCAGGGAGCTTAACTTGAGATGTATCATTGAAGATCGCACAGGACATTCTGTCTTACTTGAGAGTGATAGATTGCTTGCTGCACATTAGCATGTCTCCATGTATGACTTATTCTACCCAACAGTACGTGAATATGCCTTTATTTAAAACATAAACACAGTGCACGTTAAAGCACAACAACTCATATACAAGACAATAATGATGTCTCAAGTCTAAGGATTATTTGTATTATTGTAACTAGGAACAATCAATTGATAGATAAGTAAAACTCCATTTGGATGTTTCCAACAGTTGATCGCGTTCAGTGAATTTGTTCTATAACAAACAGCCACATGTCTGTTCTAGCTAGTGTCCCCACACTGATGACTTAAGACTAGTCTTGTATTATCAAATAAAATAAACGTGGCACACGTTAGTTTAACCGGATTATTAAATGCCCAATTTCATAATTCTACGGCTAAGAATATTTTTAGAATAAAACAACCGAGAAGTAAATGATCATCTTGTTCGTTAATTCTTTAAGCACATACCTTCTCAACTTTAATTCTATGAACCTATCACATAACTGTTAAACAACAAGAATGATACATAATAAACCAAAACTTTATTAATATAAAACTGTTATTACAAGGCAATATTTCTAAAACACTACTCCAATCTAATTGACTTTTAAGACATATTACTAACACGATTTTCACAGAAAAGTCCAGCAAAACAGACTATCTACTCATTGAAACCAAATCAAACCAGGTGTAGTTACTTTAGCTTGGTTTGGTTCAATTTCAGTTTTTCTAGTAACACAAAGCACACGAACACAATCGGGGAAACACATTCAGATGTCCAAAAAAATATAATCCAAATCGATGAAAAAACACACACACGCACACACACAAAAAAAAAAAAAAATACAACAACAAAAAAAATTTATGAATCCATAAAAAAATTTCAAAAATCATGGAATAATTACTTGCAAAACAGCTAATTGAGAGTTGACCGAAGCCGACTGAGCTAATCGGTGCCAGTTGGCCGGTCCAATTTTTTAGGTAAAAGTTACACCCCTATTTCTACGTTTGTATCCTTCCTACCAAACATAACTGTGTGGCCTTGTCCCAGGAAGCGTTCCAACACATATGAGCACATGAGAAATGATATATGCACAACAAAAATCCACAACTAATTGCACAACCTGCTTAAAAATGTTGGACTTTGTGCTGAAAAAGCTGCACACCCCTTTTTTTGTCTTTTTGTGTGTACAGCTTTTTCAGCACGAAGTCCAACAATTTTAAACAGGTTGTGCAATTGGTTGTGGGTTTTTGTTGTGCATCTATCATTGCTCATGAGCACATCCCTCTATATCTCGTGCACAGAAAAAGCATCGAATCTAGAGCTGTTGAAGAAGTGGTACAAATTTTGTGAGTTGGTATCGAATTTGAAAGCATTACCTAAAGGAGGGCCATGAATAGTTTTCTCTTAATTTTGATATAAATGGGAAATAAAAAATAAAGAAAAAGAAAAAGAAAAAGCTTAATTGCAAAAGTGGGAAGCATGTATCACAATCAATCGACATAGCAGTACAATCAATAAGTAGAAAGGACTAATATGCCAACCTCACTCTGTCTGCACAATAAAAGATAATTGATTTCAGCTGTATGATGGAGAGAGCCCATAGTAACTTTAATTTTTAGGTACTCATATACACATATACACTCACATCCACATACAGAGAGAGATGTGTTTGTACACACATCCATATGTATTAGTATAGAGTGATGTGTTTTATGTGTGTGTATTTTGAAGTATGCACTGGCTATTTACTCTTATTTATATTTTTATAGTAAGAAATTCTTTTTCTTTTGAAGTAACAAACCACAACATTTTGGGAGGAATATTAATGTTATCTTTCCGGAATTTCAATTCAAAAATTAGTTTTAAGATGCTTTAACAATTGTGCAACGTAACAGTTGTTGGGGGCAGATATAGAATTGGGTTTGTCAGGGGTGAAATCAGAAATAATAATGTTAGGGGTACAAACAAATCTCACAAACACTTACACCCACAGTCTATCTCTCTCCTGGATGGCACTGTGGGGTCTATTGAAATTATCCGGACCCCACAATACTACCCAAGAAAGAGATAAACTATGAGTGTAAGTGTTTGTGAGATTTGTTTGTGCCCCAAATATTACCCAATCAAAAAATTGAACCTGAAATGATCGTATTTCCAGGGATTTAGTGTCAGTGCCCCTGAGAGGAAGTCACTTTGTCTATTTTTCTTTGCAGATGATGTAATCTAATGCTATTAAAACTAATGCAGAAAGTCAAAAACTAGTAAAATATTAAATTTTCTGTATTTTTTATTCTTTTAGATAGTGGGGTGTGTAAAAGTAAATTTTTAGGTACCTTTGAATTTTTTTATTTTATTTTTTTAAAAAAATAAAAATTAGGGTAAAATTTAGGAGGTGGTTGATAACCCATACCGGTTGCATGTGGTACTACTATCAAAATATTTGAGAGTCAAATTTGTGAAGCATAGCAATATTCGGTTGGAAGAGGTTTCAACACGATAAAAGATGTATTAAAATGTGTATTTGGAGTTTCTACAGTGGAAATCTGAGATATTTGTGAAGTTGTCAAATTCACGAGTTGGGGTTTCTATTCCAAAAATTCTATTAGTAATTTTAGGTGAGAATTTACATATATGCCATGTATCGTAAGCTTTTTCATAGACGTTAAACAAGCAAAAGAATCAGCCTTGAAGCTCTGTACGACATTTGGGGGGGGGGGGGGGGGGGGGGGGGGGGGGCATCTCTAATGACGGATACTGTTGAATCAGCAGTTGATGAGTTTGCTTGCAAAAAGAGCGATGGAAGTGTCTGCATAATGCATGTATAAATCTTGATGAGGTTAATTGAGATAGTTGGTATGTATTTCCTCCGTTCCATTTTATGTATTCATCTTTTTTTTTGGGAATGTCTCAAAATTATTATCCACTTTCTTAAATTAGTGTGCAAATTTTACTTAGATTCCCAAAGTACCCTTCCTTGTAATTAATACTACCAAAATAAAATAAAAAAAGAAAATGTAATAATTATGGGCAATTGTGGAAAGTAGGTGTAGATTCTTTTTGTCCCCTTAAATACTTGAATTCCCCAAGATGGACACATAAAATAGGACGGAGGGAGTAAATACTTTAAACTAGAAAGCAATGTAAGAGTATCGGTAACAAGGATATCAAATAGGGTTGATAGTGTGATTCAGCGCAAGCTAAAGACACATGAAGGACGTTATTTAGAATATGGTTATGAATCCCAAATTTGTGTCTCTAACGTATGTGGCAATAAGATCATATTATATATATAGTGGGACCACTTGAATTTTCTTCAGAAGTATTTTGGATGGCTACATTACCACATGTGTTGTGAATCAAATTTGGATATCATAATATTACTTTGGGATTTATCAATTTTCCTAAACTTGTTGATTGTTGCTATATACAATGCCAGAAACAAAACCCTGCTCTCGTTGATTCTCCAAGAATCTCGAAAATATGCTTCCTCAATTTTTGTTGATTCGTAAACAAGAATGCCAGGAAAATAAGGGTATCAAAAGTCTTGTTAATTCATGAGAATACCAAAAATAATTGGATAAAGAAAAAAGATTACTCTCACTAACTTCATTCAAAATTCAACTTTTTACCGTAAGACATACAACTCACTATATAAAGGAAATATAAAAATCTAAACCTATTGGGGTGAAAAAAACAAAAAATAAAAACAAAAATTGAAAATCAAAAACCACAACGTTACCATGCGATGAGTAAGAGATTTGTCGTTTAAAAAAAAGTGTTAGAAACTTGAAACCAAAACACTTGGTGAATGGAAAGCCAGACATCGTTTCATTGTAAAAAAAAAAATACACATCTTAGGCTCTATTTATTTATGAATTTATTGAAAAAAAGGAAATGAAACACTATTATGGTCCTTGAAATGACATGCGCAAAATACATTCTTGCCAATTATAATTATATATATTTTTTTCAGTCTCAAATTACAATGATATTTTCAAAAGTATCAACTTTGAATGTAATTTAGGAGTGGACAAAAACTTTTATAAAAATTACTAGAGAACTAGTTATTCGTTTTTTTTTTATCAACATACCAAGCAAAGTCTCAGAGATTCGAAGTCTGATATATAGCTTTTACCTTCAAAGCACCTCCATGTACACTCCTTTTTTCCAGACCGGCCCAACGACACATATGTGTGCACGTTCATATAGGATGTTGAGGAAAATAAATAAATTCTACAGATCTATAAGATAATTAACATTGAGAAAGAGGATAAGTGTTTTCTATTTATTGCTATTTCATATCAGCTTTTCATTCCAATGGGCTAATTAGTTTAGGGATGGCTTAAAGTTATAGGACTGAAAATACCTACAGTTCCAAAAGTACGAAAAAATAAGCAAGTTCATCTAATCTACTATCAAAATGCATAACATAAAATTCCCACATTATTAAACAATTCATTTCTCATTGTTATACTTGAGGGAGAGATACTCATTTTCAAATATGTAAACTCACATGTGCAATAAATAAGTGATCAAGTAAGGTTGTGTCTAATTAACGAATTAAGTGGTGAAAATGAAAATTTTCAACACTTAATTTTTTAAGTATGTTTGATATATAATGTACTATTTAATTGAAAAAGCAGCCAAAAAATCCACTAAAAATGTAAGTAAAAAATTTCCATTGAAACTAATCAATGAATGCAGTCTATTTTAGTTTTTGAAACACTGTTTTTCAAAATTGCAACTTCAATCGCTTAAAATTTTCAGTACTTAAAATTTAGCACTTATTTTCAATTTTATCAAATCGACCTAAGCCTTGGGATCATTTGTAAGAGTGAGTTTTTAAATGATGAATAACTAACTACTCACAATGCGCGCGCGCGCGCACACACACACACAAAGAAGAAGAAGAAGAAGAAGAATGGAATGCCCAATACAAGAAAAGGGGTATCTATGGAACATAGGTGATACACCCAGAATCAGCCCATGCCCGAGCGGTTCTATTTTGCAACTACTGACAAGTATCATTCCGAGCGGTTTGGTCCACCTGATGCCTCCCGAGCGGTTCATCCACGACCCGGCAAACAGGTCGGGAAAACTGCACAAGCCATCCCATCGCGGGAACAGCTCATCCGGGCCCACAGGCATGATCCCGAGCATTCCGGGTAGTTTCCTACTTAAGCTAGAAGACTAGTGAAAAGTGCAAACTATTTCCTAATCAATTAGGAAACCCCCACAATTAATGCCAATTTATATCAATTGGATTATGTTTCCTTTTTCCTTGTACGAGTAGGTTTCTTACATCTATAAAAGAGACCTCTCACCCCCCATTGAAGGGGCCGACTTTTCAGTCTACACAGCACCTCTATAGCATTCATCAACATGCCCGGCCGACCTACGGTAGCTCCAGACTTGTTGGTTCACCACAGGCCCCCGGCTCTTTTACAGTATAGTGAACGTACTCAGACATACACGTGGACGTAGGTACCTTCATAGGCTTCATTAACAGGGCCGAACCACATACAAAAAACCAGTCTCTCACTCTTTCTCCCCTTAAATTACTTTAATTTACTTTAACCAAATTTTGGCATCATTAGCTTGGCGCTGTCTGTGGGAACGACCAGTTCTTCATCAACAAATCTCTTGGCTGATAGCCATGCCTCCAAAGAAGAGTGAGAAGACTGCGCAACAGGCCAACCGGGATGTTCCGCCGGCCCCGGCATCGATTGCGGCAGTCATGACATCTGAGCAGATCACCGCGACCCTTACACAACTCTTGGAGGGCCAGCGTCAAATCCAACAACAGATCGAAGCCCTGCTGGCCCAGTAAAGCAGTCCTCTAGTGGCTGGGAAACGATCCGGGAACGTTGCGCATGGTCGAAAACCGATCTTGACCAGACAACGTGCCCGAGCTAACCCGTCCCACGTTGAGGATGCTAGAGACATCAACAGTAGGCGTACTGCCTGAGAGGAAAGGCAGGAGCATATGGCCCGGGAATCAGTCCAGGGTCACTCGGTCAAGAGCTGAGTTGTCCCTAGGCATACGATGAACCAGAGTCATAGCTAAGCCCGATCCCAGAAGACAGCGCACCGCCATGAAGAAGAAGCATCTTCCACCAACCCGACCAATTTGTCGGATATCGATCGGGAATGAGTGGAAGCCCAAATCAAGGACTTACAGAAGCAGATTGATGGGATGGCCAAAAAACTTGGTCAAAACTTGTGCTCAAAATCACGTCAATACCGAGACAGAGTCATCATTCTCTAACCAGATCACGAGATTTGCCATCTCGCGCAAATTTAAATAGCCTCGCCTAGATCCCTATAACGGCTCGGGAAGCCCGGTCGACCACGTCCGAACCTACAAGGCTCAGATGGCCCTAGCCACCAACTCCGATGAACTACATTACCTAGCCTTCCCTAGCACTTTGAAAGGCCCGGCCTCCCAATGGTTTTATTCCTTGAAACCCCGATCGGTACGTAGTTTCAGGCAACTCAGCAAGCAGTTCATGAACCAGTTCATCGGTATGCATGAACGGCCAAAGCCTGACATGCAGCTACTGATAGTCATACAAAGGGATAATGAGACCCTCAAGTAGTTCATCGGCCAGTTTAATCAAGAGAAGCTCGGCATCTATGATCTTGATGAAATCACTGCTATTATAGCCTTCTGCTTAGGAGTTCAACACATCAAGCGCGCCACGTCGTTTCACAGAAACCGACCGGTAACCTTGGTTGAACTAGCAGAGAGAGTTGGAAAATACATTGACACTGAAGAATTTCTAAAGACCAAAGACACCGGGCAGGAAAGCAATGAGTCTTCTAGAAGTAAGCGAAAGCGAGATCAGCCTGGGAGTTCTGACATTTCTTCCAGTTCACAGCAGTCGGAGTCCGGCAGTCTCGACCCGACCTCCAACGCACAGCACGCAGGGTCCAGTAGTACCGACCCAACCTCCAGTTCGTAACCGTCTGAGTCCGGCAGTCCCGACCCGACCCGACCTTCAGTTCGCATCAGTCAGGATCAAGTGGTTCCAACTTTGCCTCCAGCACAGAGAAATCAGGAGCCCAATGATCCTGATCCGACCCCCTGTCTCCATCAATCTGGATGAGCCCGACTATAGTGGTACTTGCCTGTTCACCACATGAGGCTCAACCGATTGTCAGAGAACTCTTACAAAGACCTCGGGCCTAACCCCGAGGCATACAAGACCTCGGGCCTAACCCTGAGGCATACACAGACCTTGGGCCTAACCCCGAGGCATAAAAAGACCTCGGGCTCCGAACCCAGGCACTAAAGACCTTGGGATCGTACCCGAGGTAAAAGACCTCGGGGTCACGCCCGAGGCATCGGCTTCGCTTAGGTCCAACCTACGATGGGGGAAAATCCCACTAGGTGGCTGATGATGGCAAGCTTTAAAAGACCCTGCAACCACCATGTTCTAGGTCGGTTACCTACAGTCATAGCCTCTATAAGACCCTCATCTTAGCGAAAGCTTGAGGGGCAAGACGGCACAATGAACTAAACTGGCAATCATACCGGGTATTTACAGGCCTCGTAGATAACCAAGTCAAAATCTTGGATAACCCAAGCACCTACAGTACTTAGAGGCAGTAGCTCCACTTAGGTCCAACTAACGATAGAGGTGACTAAAATCTCTTAGGTTGGCCAACGATGGAGGAGCAAAAAGACCCTAAAGCAACGTGATTTAGGTTGGCTCCACCAACATGGTCAAACTCTTCTCCCAACAGTCTTGACGAAGGCTGGCTGGGTGGAAGACAACCATCCTGGGGTGTTAACATAAAAGGACCCTAAAGCAATACGCTTTAGGTCGGCTTTTCCAATATGGTAAAATTCTTCTACCCACAACCTTGACGAAGGTTCACGGCAGAAGATAACCATCCAAGAAGCTAACTCAAGCAAAAAGACTCCGAATTAGGCCGGGTCTTAACTCCCGGTCAGGTCCCGAGCACTTAAAGGTTTCGAGCTAGGCTGGTTGTTAACTCTCAGCCAGTTCTTGAGGAATCACAAGACTCAGAAGCTCCAAGTCAGCTTCCCCGAGCACTTAGACAGTGGCAAGTGGCATCAAACAGATTTCCAAACTTGCCCCAATATAGCATCCCGCCAACCTTGAAAATGGGGGGCAACTGATATACCCGAAATCAGCCCATGCCCGAGCGGTTCTAATCTACAACTACTGACAAGCATCATCTCGAGCAGTTTGGTCCACCTGATGCCTCCCGAGTGGTTCCTCCACGACCCGGCTAACAGGTCGGGAAAACCGCACAGGCACATCCCACCGCTGGAACAGCTCATTCGGGCCCACAGGCATGATCCCAAGCATTCCGAACAGTTTCCTACTTAAGCTAGAAGACTAATGAAAAGTGTAAACTATTTCCTAATCCAATTAGAAAACCCCCACAATTAATGCCAATCTATATCAATTGGATTATGTTTCCTTTTCCTTGTATGAGTAGGTTTCTTACATCTATAAAAGAGACCTCTCACCCCCATTGAAGGGGCTGACTTTTCAGTCTACACACCACTCTATAGCATTCATCAACATGCCCGGCTGGCCTATGGTAGCTCCAGACTTGTTGCCCCGGCTCTTTTACTGTATAGTGAACGTGCTTAGACACACACGTGGACGTAGGTACCTTCATTAATAGGGTCGAACCACATACAAAAAACCAGTCTCTCACTCTCTCTCCCCTTAAATTGCTTTAATTTGGTTTAACCAAATTTTGGCATCATCAATAGGTAAGCATGAGATTTAGAAATACAATCATAAGATCATATCAATTAACACAGAACTTAATTATATTTTCATAAACATAGTTCAAATAAAAGAACATAGGTAATTAATTCATGGTTCTTTCTATGGATATAAAATTCGAATAATTGTGAATCCAATTCAAATTAATACTCCCATCAGGTTGCCTAATGCCTTTGAAACTGTAGGTAAATTTTCTATTTTCATACTCTCATATTGCTGCCTCCCTTTCTCTCTCTCTGGACTCCCTCTCTTCCTCTCTCCATTCTCTTCAAATCACTATGTACATATATTTTAAGAGAATAGAGAGAGAGAGAGAGAGAGAGAGAGAAGGAGTCCAGAGAGAGAGAGAGAGAGAAAGGGAGGCAACGATACGAGAGTATGAAAATAGAAAATTTCCCTGTAGTTTTAAAGGCGTTAGGCAACCTGATGGGAGTGTTAGATAAGATACAGAGAATATGTACACTAAATCTGATATTGAACAACACAAAAGGAGAAGACAGAAGGGAGATAAATATAGATATGTAGCAGAATGGAAAGGGAAGCAAGTGCATACAGAGGATGAACGATGGACCGTGGTTACGTAAAGGAAGCCATTCAAGAAATTGGAGACGGATCATCATCAAGGAAAGGGAGTTCGAGGCAGTTGGAATTTAAACAGGTGTAAGTCTTTGTTTTCAAGTTTTGTAAACAATATTCTAGAATGTATAGATTTCTGTTGGCTTGGAGGAATTTTTGAGCAATTCGGTAAAGTGGCGGATGCTTTCATCCCAAACAAGAAGAATAGGGACAGAAGAAAATATGGTTTTGTAAGATTTGAAAAGAAGCAAGAAGCTCTTGAAGTTGTTAGAAGATGTAATGGGGTCTAGCTGCTAAATAATAAATTGGGTGTTAATATGGTTAGATTTGATGAATCAAAGAATGTTGAAAAAGAAGTCGGGAAGGAATATGGTAATCACAAATGTGGTGTTAGAAAAGAGAATTTGGAGAAGACAAATAAAAGCAATTTTCAGGAGAAGCAGAGGAGGGAAGTTGGCAAAACAACCCCAAATGCTCAACGTGAAGATGTTTATGTGAAGCAATTGAAAGATACTGTTACGAATAATATTAAGCTATGTAAAGTTGTGATTGTGGCCAATGTGAATGTTTGGTTAGCTAAAAGCTTGGCCTGTTTTGCAGCAAAACATTGTAATGTGGATTATCTTGAAGATTGTCTGATCAAAGAAGGTTTAAAAGGAATCTCAATTAAAGCTTTGGGAAGAAATTATTTTCTCCGATCTTTTGAAAACTCTAAGAAAATCAGTGATCTTGAAAAAGATAACTGGTTGATTCTTAAAAGATGGTTTATTAAACTGGAAAGATGGAACACAAATTTTAATTCATGTACTAGGAGTGCTTGGTTAAAATGCACTAGTATTCCCATCTCTGCAGGGTCGGAAAAGTTTTTCATTAACATTATTGAGTTGTGGGGTGGTTATTTGTCTATGGATGTAGAGTCTTTGGGGCTTAAATTCTTTGAGTATGGAATGATGTTAATCTCCACATCTTTTGTGGACAGGATTGATGAAATTATTAACCTGAAGGTGGGGTGGAAAATTTTTAAGGTAAGAGTCCAATAACTAGATCAGGATTTTGTTTGTATAGAGGTGGAGGACAGTGACGAGAACAATGTGGAAGTTTCATCCACATCATCGCTGGCAGCCTCGTTGAAAATGAGTGAAGGGGGTCAATTTTTTCAAGGAAGCCCAAGAGCCCAATCCCAAAGAGTTGACTTTTGCAAAGACTTGGTTATTGGAAAAGGAAAAGGTGGTTCAGACAATAAGGGGTGGGAACTGGAAAAGTCCATGGCAGCGATAGATAGTTTCGAGATATCAGATATGGTGAAAAGTGAAGACTTACTGGCTATAGCAAGTTTCCCACAACTAAGAGAAAAGAGAACACAAAAAGTTCAAATTCAGGAGAAGGTGGGATGGTGTTTAATAAGTGTTTTCAGGAATTAGCCCATCAAGAATTGGGCCGTAGCCCAGTTAATGAGACATCATGTTGGACTTTTAATGAAGGAAATCCAGCAGTTAGTTTGGGCCACCCACTTTCAACCTAGGCCCTTGGCTTTGAACTTAATGCTGAGTGTGATCATATAGGGTTGGAATCTCATTTTTTGCCATCGGAAAGTAGGGTTTCAGAGTCTTTTTTGGAGCACGAAACTATGGAAGAAATTGTTCCAGACACTCAATCAGATGTTGAAGGTGTCATGGATCAAATGGATAACATTCTGTAAATGAGAAATAAGAAATGGAAACTTCTTGGAGACTGTTGTAATGCCTCAAGCTCAAAGGTCCTAGTAAGGAGAAAGAAAAAAGCAAAGAAATCAAAAGGGAAGGTTGATATTCCAAAATTGGTAAGTGGGGAACCAATTATTGCAAATGTCTCTCTATTGGATTGGGACTTCGAACAATGAAATTCAATGTTGGCAAAAGAAGTAGAAATTGTTTGGAAAATGGGGAAGAAATTAGGCGTTGAGAATGGTTATAAGAAAGAGGTGACTCTTGAAAAAATTACTGCTATAATGAATGAACATAATCTCGGGTTGGATCAACTCGAGAGAGGAGTGGAAATATCTGATTTTTAGGCATTTACTATCCTTTTATGGTGTCTTTAGTTATTGTTGTTTTTATGAAGATCTTGTCATGGCATGTTAGGGTCTTGCTAGACCAGAAAAATATAAGGCAAGTAACAAGGTGATTTTTCATAATAAAATTGATTTGGTGATGTTTCAAGAGACTAAAATTCAGAATTTTGACAGGGTAAAAGGTCATTTGATATGGGGCTCTGACAATTTTGAATTTATCTCTACTGAAGCTTTGGGTCTCTCGGGCGGTTTATGCACTTTGTGGAGAAAATGTGTTTTTGTCTTAGAAGGAAATTGGATTTGTATCTGGGGTCATTGGGTAGAGGAGGATTTTGATTGTGCTTTGGTAAATGTTTATGCTCCGATGTTGAAATTGAAAGAAATAACTTGTGGGCAATTTTGTTAAATTTAAAGTCATTATTGATAAAACCTTGGTGTTTAGGAGGAGATTTTAATACAGTTCGTGTCGCTGAAGAAAGGAACGGATGTGTATCAAGTAGAAGAGATGTGGAGTTGTTTAATAACTTTATTACTGAAGGTGAGGTAATGGACTTACCACTTATTGAAAGGAAATTCACGTGGTATGGTCCGAGCAAAAAAAGGAGTAGGCTGGATAGATTCTTAATTTCTGAAGATTGGATGCATAAATTTGTAGATCTTTCTCAAAAAGGTCTCAAAAGAGGTCTCTCAGACCATTGTCCCATTTTACTCTCATCTATTATGGTGGATTGGGGCCCTCACCCATTTAGATTTCTTGATGCATGGTTCCACAATTTGCTCACTTCTTTCTTTCATGCTGGAAAGAAATGAACAATAATCAAGGTACACCTCTCAGTCTTTCTAGCAAATTTAGACTGTTAAAAGGGCATCTAAAAGGGTGGAATAATGAAGTGTTTGGAAGGATTGATTAGAAAAATTGACATAGCAGAGAGCACATTAGAAAATTTGGATCTCATAAGTAATAATAGGGATCTTGCGGTGGATGAAATGTCTTTGCAAAGAAAAATAACTCAGGATTTGCAGAAATTCCATAGAAAAAAAAGTGTGTGGAGGCAAAAAATCAAGGATAAAATGGCTAAAAGAAGGGGATAGCAGTACTCGATTTTTCATAGTATTGCAAAGAATGGAGCTGTCAGAAATGGAATAAAAGGAATTGAAGTTGATGGAAGATCGACTTCTAATCCGAGTGAAGTAAAAAGGGGTGTAGTGTGTTACTTTGAAAATATCTATAAAGGGGCTGACTGGGTAGAACCGTCTCTGGATGATTTACATTTTAAGTCTTTATCCGTATCGAAAGCTGGCCTATTGGAAGCAATGTTTACAGAAGAAGAGATTAAAACATCGGTATGGAATTTTGATGGATCTAAAGCACCGGCGCCTGATGGCTTCAAATTTAATTTCATCAAGAATGCATGTGAGGTATTGAAATCTGAAATTTTCAAAGTTGAAATGTGTTTTTTGTGACAGGTTCTCTATCTCCAGGAATAAACTCCTCTGTTATTGCTCTCATTTCAAAGAAAACCAATCCGATTCATCTAAAAGATTATCATCCTATTAGTCTTATCTCGTCATTGTATAAGATTTTTTCGAAGGTTCTCAGTTCCTGTCTTAAAAAATTAATTGGACAGGTGATTAGTGATCGTCAGACTGCTTTTGTTGGAGGGTGCCGATGGAATTCTTATGGCTAATGAGATTATTGATGAAATGAAAAGGAAGAAAAGGAAGAAAAGGAGGGTGTTATCTTAAAATTGGATTTTGAAAAAGCTTATGATTTTGTTAATTGGGAATTCCTTATTATTATTATTATTATTATTATTTTTGGTGTCAAATGGCGGAATTGGATTCAAGAGTGTATTACAAAGGTCAAGGCCTCAGTTTTGATTAATGGTAGTGTGCCCTCGAAGTTTTCTATAAAAAGAGGGCTACGTCAAGGAGATTTTCTATCACCATTTCTTTTCTTAATTGTGGCTGAAGTTTTCATCTCTTATTCTCTAAAGTAGAAAATATTGTACTGGTAAAAGGTGTTTCAGTAGGCTATGGGGAGTTTTCAGTCTCTCATTTGTAGTTTGCAGATGACACGGTTATCTTTTGTAGTGGTGCTAAGGTTATGTTATGCAACATCAGAAGGATACATATTATTTTTGAACTCATTTTGGGTTTGAGAATAAACTATGATAAGAGCTGTCTATACTCAGGGGGTTTCTCTCAGTGGCCTGTGGAAGAATTGGCTCTCTTTTTTTGGGTATAAAGCGGGTTCTTTACCATTCTCTTACTTGGGAGGGCCTTTGGGAGCTAATCTATCTAGATTAAAGACTTGGGATGCTATTATTCATAAATTCAAGCAAAGGTTGATAGGATGGAAAAGGAAATTACTGTTGTTTGGCGGTCGCCTCACTTTGGTAAATTCAGCTTTGCCAAATTTACCTACCTATTTTATGTCAATTATTAAAATGTCAGTTGGTGTTATCAAGGAGATAGACAAAATCAAATGTTCTTTCCTTTGGGGTGGAGGCAATAAATCCACATGGATTAGCAAGTTTAATTGGAAGAAAGTTTGTTCTAGAAAAACTATGGGCGGATTAGGAGTTACTCCTTTAAATTCTATGAATTTGGCAATGTTAGCTAAATGGTGGTGGAGATTTGGGAAAGAGAAAAATGCACCCTGGAGGAAGCTTATTTTAGAAAAGTATGATTTTGATGCTAGTTGCTGGATGCCTGATAAATTAGACTCGCCTAACTCTCAAAAGTTTGGAGTGATATTATGAGGTTAAGGGTTTTAGAAGGTATAAAACAATGTGTGGGTTTGGAAGGCTATAGATGGGTCCGTGGCAATGGTAAAAGCTTAAGATTTTTGAAGGATAATTGATGCTTGGATATGCCTTTGAATGAAGCTTTCCATAGGCTTTTTTCTATTTTTGATTTTAAAGATGCTTCAGTTTATGATGTGTTATCTTCCGACAATTATTTTTTTCGACGAAATCTAAGGCAATGGGAAGATGAAGAAAAGATAAGACTCGACAAGGTTGTACAATCTTTCTCTATTAAGAGCAGTTCTGAAGATAGATTGATTTGGCGCCATTCGATTAATGGGCGATGCTGAGTTCATGAATGTTTCTTAAGTATTGAAAGATTAGAGGACTTGCAAGTTTGTCTATGGGCAAAATCACTATGGAAATGCAAAGTTCCAGTAAAAGTTATAAGTTTTATTTGGTTAGCGGCTCAAGCTAGAATTTTAACCAAGGTGTTTCGATCGGCCAAAGGTATTGTTTTTCCTAATTCTGATTTGACATGCCCATGGTGTAGAAGGGAAGAGGAAGAGTCAAATAATTTATTGCTCCAATGAAAATGGGTTTCGACAGTATAGAGTTTGATTTTGAAATGGTGGAATTTAAGTTAGAGTTGTGATTTTCAGTGGAGGCATTCATATATCAATGGGGGTTTCATTACCCAAATATCTTTGTTTATGGTGGAAACTTGTTTGTTGTTCGGGCTTGTGGTCTATATGGTTAGCTAGGAACTGTAATACCCTGTATTTTTAGTAACTATTAATATAAAGAGATTCTATATACTTCCCTTAACCATACTTAAAGTTTTGATTTCAACCAATCGAACTCCTTTCAAGCGATCAAGACTTTCTGAGTTCAAGCGATCGAACCCTGTTCAATCGATCGAAACCATACTGACATAAATTTATGATGTGGCCCCCACTTTAATCGATCAAATTGGTCTCAATCAATCGAACCTGGATGATTTGATCTCAATCGATTGAAGTCGCTTCAATCGATCGAATGCGCCTGGATATTTCATCTTAGTTCTGCACTGGAATGCCACATGTCCTTCCTTCCTTGCCTATGCATGTTTAGTCATTGTGTGTGTAAGGTTTGTTTGTTTTCCCAAGATTTATTAGTTTATATATAGAGATAGATTTAATATATATATACAATCATATATATATACACACATATCTATATATACAATCAGAGAGAGAGAGAGAGAGAGAGATGGACAAAGAAGAAGGAGAAGAAGAAGAAGAAGAAGATCAGGCACAGAGAGAGAAATGAGGCAGAGACAGAGGAGAGAGAAGAGGCGGTTGGAGGGAGCCTAATAGCTCAAGCATTGCTAAACACGCCCTTACGACGTTCGATAAGTTCTAAACTCACTTGGTAGCATTAGTGTAAGGTTTTACAAGTTTTTGGATGTAAATATTGACTCCAAACACCCCCTAGCACCTCTGGATGTTCACTGTCTAGAACTACTGAAGAAGATGACTTTCAAGCGATTGAACTAGGTTCAATTGATCGAACACACTAAGTCTCAATCGATCAAAATGACTTCAATCGACCGAAACCACTTTGAGTCAATCGATCGAGCACACTAAGTCTCAATCGATCGAAATGACTTCAATCGATCGAGACCACTTTGACTTCAATCGATCAAACTTCACTTTCTTCAATCGATTGAGATGTCTTCAATCGATCAAACCCAACAAAACTTGGATGTTCCTTTAAGTTTATAATTTATAATGCTTAGCTGTTTAATTGATGTCCCATGTTCTTATTGTGCGATATTATAGATTTCGGAGGTAGTGGGATACGATAATGAGATTGAGATAATACGGTAAGTGCTGTAGTAGGATTCGGAATGTTAATAATAATATGAGGCGATAACGAGATAAGGTTTGAGATAACGATAAGTAACATTGGATAACCTGGTGATTGAGTCAGTGGGGTATTAGTTACTTTCAATGTGGTGTTTAGTCGAGTGGATGACTCTTTTAGGTTAAATCTGATAAGTGAGTAACACGGATTTGACCAGGATCGTGGGAGCTATGGGTGTACAGTACTCGCAAGCATTCTTAAAAGCGGTCAACAAGAGTATTGGTACGTCAATAGACTAGTCATTATATGAGAATGATGTATAGTGTTCGCAAGAGTTCTTAAAGCGGTGAACAAGAACACTAGAATGTCGTGATGATGAATCAGTTCGGGGTAGCCAGTCAAGTTTGGTACAGTCAGTCTTAGAGTTGGAAGACGATAAGAATCGGATAATAATGAGTTTGAATAAAAGAGGAGAAGATATTATTAGTATCACTACTTTATATTGTGCATAACTGGTAAGGACTTTATACTTATGATACTGTGGGAGTTTTTATTCACTCAGCTGAAGTAAGCTGACGGCGTTTATGCCTGGACAATCACTCGTCATTCCCGATGGACTAGATAGAATTGTTTTTATATATTCTGTTTGTTTACTCTTCCTGTTTATTAGTTGGACTGGTACTATGTGGTGTGGATAATTAGTGACATTCACCCGTCATTCCTATGGACCCAAAAAGAAATTTATTTTTCTCTAGTATTGCTGCTCCGGGGCATGACATGATTTTTGGTATCAGAGCTCTAGGTTGTGATACTTTTGTTCACTAACGATTCGACACCATCTGGTCCTAGTATTTAAGATCCCTGAGATGAGATTTGAGTTAAAAATAAGTTCGTCCTTCTGATAATAGATAGTTTTCCTTTGTAAGTTAGCATCATGGATCCAGAGTTCCACAAGTTTGTGGCTAATGCATATGGAGGACATGTGATCCATGGGGATACCCTGGAGCTAACTAACCCAGAGTTCTACCATAAGTGCATACGCCAGACAGCTAGTCAGTATCTGGAGGAGGATATGTGAAAAGCTCTGTATGTGACCGGGAATACTTACCCTACAGAGATGCGTATGGATGCTTATCATTGTGAGGATTGGTAGGGATGTTTATTAGGATATTTTACGATTGATCTAGAATAAGCTGGATATGGACGCTATAGTGGTACGAGCCATTCTTGGAGGACCTATTGAGGCAGCGTCGGCAGTAGCATTACCGTCCCCAGTACCCCCCCTCCCCATTCCAGAGTCGCTGGAGGCCGAGCCGATAGTAGATGTAGACACCCTAATTTTGACCAAACGTCGGGTTAAGGGGAGTATTACCTCTAAGATCCGATGATGATAATGGCCGACTAATCTGGGACTTCCAAAAGTGATTTAAGTTCTTCCGAAGGTTCTTTTAATTCAAGACAAAAAGGAAAAAGAGAGAAAAAGGGAAAACAGAGAAGAACGACACATAGTAAGATATGCGACAGTCACGGGTTGCCATACGGCACTCTCTTAAGTGTCGAAGTGGCATTCTATGAATGCCGCAAATTTCACTAAATGCCGTGAAAAAATGAATTTCCCTAGAAAACGACAGTCCCTGGAGTTGTCCGCTGCATTCTCTGAATGCCGGTGTGACAATCATTAAATGCCGTTACGGCATTCATCAAGTGCCATTCCGGCACTCACCAAGTACTGCTTCCATCTCCAGCGAGTGCCACGTTTTTGAGTAGACAACTGTAATATAGCACATTTTGTACCATCCAAAGGACATACGAAATCAATGTTTTTGCCTCTAAAATGACTGAAATACCCTTTAAAAATTGCCTATATAAGAGAGGTGAATATCCCATTACAAAGGATCTTTTTTTTTAGACTTGGAATTTGGAATGTTAGCATCCCCATATTGATTCTTCTTCAAAAACCTTATAAATTAAGAGAGTAATAAAGAGAGTTAGAAGAAGAGCTTGATTAATCTTGGAAAAGTCCAAGAACAACCAAAGAGTTGAGGATAATTAGAGGTAAACTCTAGATTATTTAGTTCTATTATTCAAAGTTCAATCACAATATGTATATTCTTAGGATCTTTAACACATTTTCAAAAGCTCTCATTCGGCCTCATTTCATCACACACCACACATATTGTGATTGAACTTTCATTTCATTAGTTTGGATCAAAATAGCTTAAGGTTTAAAGTTTAAGTGAATCATGAAGTTGATTTAAATGATATTTGAACTTTGGTTTCCTTTCTCTTGATTATGTTTATTTCTTGAAATTCATAAGACTTTCAATGTCTTATTTGAATTCTTGAGCTTAGGATCCCTCAATATTATCATAAACTCATGATTTATGTGAGGATTAAGATAGATACAAGTGTATTGGGTCAATGAGTCCAAACTTCTATCCATAGTTTGAATTCATTACCTTGGGGTTTTATGAAGTCTCTTCATACTTCATTGAAATCCACAAGTATAAATGTCCTTAGTCTCCAATGACCATCAAATGGTAGGATAAGTAGTTTGAGTCTAAGCCTATCTCCATGGTTTAGGTTCTTTGTCTTGGGATTTTATGAAGTCTCTTCATTAAAATCCACAAGTATAAGTGTCCATAGTTTCTAATGACCATCAAATGGTAGGAGAAGTGGTTTGGTTTAAGCCTAACTTCTTGGTTTAGTAGTTGGGATTAACAAACAAAGATAAACTTGACAATGAAAGAAGTGGTTTCATAAACTGTTTTAAATCAAGGATTTTTAGTTAAACATCAAACCGTTGGAACTGAATGAAACCAACGGTAAAGTGTCTATAATTCAAAGTTCTACCACTGTAATTTTTGTTTTAATGAGATTTCATGTTTTAAGTGGTTTGGTCATGAGTTTTGCAAAGCAACAACAATCTGTCCAGAATTTCAGAACAGTGATACCACCTTGAAATAAATAAATTAGAACCCTAATGAAGTTTCTTTAACCCGAAATAATTTTTCCTACGAATTTTAATGTGTTAATGAGACTCCCTAAAAAGATTAGAGTCTTTTAGAATTTTTTACTATTTTTAAAAAATCAAACAATATCTCTGGACAGAGAGTCGTAGCTCTCTGAGAGACGTCTGGTCTTTTCCCAATTCCCAGAGATCGAACCGTTCAATTGTCGATTTTCTTTTTGGGTTAAAAATTAGACTCACATAGGAACTTTGTGTCCAAAAATCATCAAGATCAAACCATGGGAACCATGCCTTTTATTTTCTTGAAGTTCAGGTCTGCTCTCTGAAATTTCCAGGACCTTATGACAGATTTGACAAACTTTGTAAGTAATAGTTCAAATGATCTTTTCATGACTTAGGGCTTATACCATGCTATAATAATGATTAGTTAAGCTTAAATCCAGAGGCTAAATGATCCAAATCAATGAGTATTTCATAACTTATCCTTGTTCATGTATGCATTCAACTATGTGGCCTGATATTTATAATTAGGATTCGCTTGCAAAGTTTAAGCTAGAAGCCTAGGATCATCACCTAACTTTATATCTTGTGGACTAACCCATTTGTTTTTTAGCGCTTTCAAGGTACAATTTCTCAACCCTTTCTCTAGTTTAATTAACTTCTTTGATTTTAATTGATTTTCGACTCCATGTGCGACACCTTAGCTTAGGTCTTGCTTTATGTGTATATGTGATTAGAGACCCTTTTCTTTGTTTTTATTTTCTTGCATGCATCACACGTTTAATATTCCCGGCGGGATCCCGGGTAAATTCTCTAGTTCCCTATTACATATCATATTGCTTGTTAATTGAATTACATGATTTTGAATGATATTTTATCGTTAGCAATCTTTCACCCTTTTCAATATACTTTTGTAATGCATATGTATATATGTATTAGTTGAGGGCATGCTTAGATTAATAATTCGATTAAAAAGGATGTTGAGTAGAGGCCTATCACAAGATAGGATGAGAGGGGGTGTTTTAGTCCACCGGGCTCCTTCCCCTTTCATTCCAGAATCCCCGGACCCAGTTTATCTTTGGTTTCGCAAAAAGATCGGTTTGCTTTTAAAATGGTCTCTTAATTTTCCTTTAAAAATTAAGTGGCGACTCATTTTTGAAATTTGAATCTGAAAAAGGTTTTAAATAAAAGCTGTGGGTAAGAGTTAAACTGTGATATCCACAATCTGGCGACTCTGTTGGGGATCGAAACCAGAATCTCTGGTTTCGCAGACCAGAAATTTGATTTTGGGTTCACTCGAGGATTAGACTTCAAAGCATCATTTTAATCGAATTAACTAATTTTTGTATGCCTGTTGCATTTCACTTGCATGTCTAGCCAGTCGATTGCATGGAATTATGACCTTGGAGGTTCGGGGCAACTCGGTCGGTCAAGTCATCATGGGACTGTGTGATCACCCTTGATCTCGTTCCATGTGTTGGTATATAAAGCATCCTATCGGGTGTGTGTCAAGGGTCCCTTATTTGACCAAAACCTAGCCTTTGCATTGTAGTTTATATAGAACCTTTCAAATCTTAGGAAATAAATTCTTGATTAAGGTTATATGCTAGGGAGTTTTGTATGCCCAAAAGGGATTACTTGAGATGATGACAATACTCACTTGATAAAAGATGTGTAACCTCTTAATCACCTCTGAGCAATTCCTCTTCATGTCTCATGACATTTGAGAAAATGCCAAACTCCGATTATAAGATTACACCTCTTATATATCATGTTTAGTTAAGCATCATTAGCCTTGTATGTATTCGATTCATGAAAAGTACGGTAATAATCTGATCATATGATCCTTTTTACCCAAAGAACTTTAAACCCATCTTTGAAAGAAAACGGATTTTTGCCATCTTTATTCCAAAGTTTTCAATCACTCTTTCAAAAAATCTTTGGAGTTCACTTTTTTGATTAAAGCTCTAAACTAATCTTTGTTAAAATATATTTTCACATGATCATCTTCAAAGGGAAAATTAAAAATCTTGGGAATTGAACTTGGAAAAATGCTTTTCAGATGAATTTCAAAACAACATTTTCGTTCTCAAAAGATTTTTCAAAGAATTGTTTCCAAAAGTTCCAAGAGATACTTTCCAAATGATTTTTAAAGAAAATTTTGAAAATAACCAATCCTTGAAGGTGTAATAAGGATCATAATGAGAGGAGAAATTGGTGCATTTGACATGAACGAGGATTTTTATATGCTTATGTGTCTATTTGCTAGGATTAGAATTTTCCCTTTCTTTTCCATATAGAGTAGGCACGCACGCACGCATGCATTACATCTGTGTGACATGTGAACCATTTCATCTCATCGAAAATCTTTCAAAAATTATATATTTTGATAAACCAAACCAAACCAAACCAAGCCAAACCAAACCAAACCAAACCAAGCCTTGTGTCCCAATCAATTGGGGTCAGCTGTATGAATTCTTTTTCTCCATTCTGCACGATCAAGAGCTATATGCTCATTTAAATTATATATAATCATATCTTGTTGCACTACATATTCCCAAGTCAGTCTAGATTTGCCTTTCCCTCTAACCATTCCAGGCACTACAATCTTATCACTCTTTTGCACAGGTGCATCTATAGGTCTTCGTTGCACATGGCCGAACCATCTAAGTCTATTCTCCCTCAACTTATCCTCAATATGTATCGAATGTACTCATTTCTAATTCTATAATTCCTAGTCTTACCATACATCCATCTTAGCATCCTCATCTCAGCTACACTCACTTTGCTAATGTGTTGTTTCTTAGTTGTCCAACACTCTGTCCCGTAGAGCATAGTGGCCTAATAGCTATCCTATAAAATTTTCCTTTCAATTTTGCTAGTATTCTCTGGTCACATAATACTCCAGAAGCACTCCTCCACTTAAGCTAGCCCACTTTAATTCTATGGGTCACATTATCACCAATCTCTCCGTCTCTACTGATCATTGAACCTAGATAGCGAAAGTGTTCCCTCTTTGGGATCTCCTGATCTTCGATCTTCACTGCTTCGTTGTCTCTACTTTCACTATTGCTAAAAGTACATCCTATGTATTCTATTTTCGTCCTACTTATCTTTAGCCTCTTAGTCTCCAGTGCTTCTCTCCAAGCTTCCAGTTTAGTGTTGAGTTCCCTTTTAGTCTCATCAACCAAGACAATATCATCTGCAAACAACATACACCATGGGACCTCATCTTGAATGTGTCTAATCAATTCATCCATAATTAGGGCGGGAACAAATAAGGGCTCAAGGCCGACCCCTGGTACAGGCCTACGGTAATTGGGAATTCACTTGTTTCTCCAACTGGTGATCTAATTGTAGTAACCGCTTCATCATACATATCCTTCACCACGTCAATATAACCCTTTGTCACTCCCTTCTTCTCTAGTACCCACCAAATTAAATCTCTAGGCACTCTATCATAAGCTTTCTCTAAATCAATAAAAACCATATGTAAACCATTTTTCTTCTCTTTATACTTTTCCATTAGTCTCCTAAGTAAATAAATTGCTTCCATAGTTGATCTCCCAGGCATAAATCCAAACTGATTTCTGACACTGATGTTGCACCTCTTAAGCGATGCTCCGTCACCCTCTCCCATAGCTTCATAGTATGGCTCATCAACTTAATACCTCTATAGTTGTTGCATTGTTGTACATCTCCTTTATTCTTATATATAGGCACTAGGATGCTCTTCCTGCACTCATCAGGCATTTTTTAGTCATCAAAATCCTATTAAAAACTTTTGTAAGCCAAGATGCCCCCACATCTCCCAAGCATTTCCAAACTTCAATGGGGATCCCATCTGGTCCTAAGGTCTTGTGGGTTTCATCTTCTTTAAAGCAAATTCCACCTCAAACTTCCTTATTCTCCGATAGAATATGTATTCTCTAGTTTCATCGTAACTTCTAGTTTCTTCTTCAATTGTGTTATCCATATGTTTTTCATTCAGCAAGTTCTCAAAATAGCTCTTCTACCTTTCCTTAATCTCTTCATCGTTCACTAATACCCTAGAGTCATCACTTTTTATACACTTAACTTGATTAATGTCTCTTGTTTTCCTTTCATTTGACTTAGCAAGCTTTTAAATACATTTTTCTCCCTCTCTAGTGTCTAGCTTGGTGTAGAAGGCGTCATAGGCTTCCATTTTAGCAACTCTAACTGTCCATTTAACCTCCTTATATGCACATTTATAGCTTTTGAAGTGTTCCACACTTCTATCATTTTGCCACTTTTTAAAGCAATCCTTTTTGGTTTTTACTGCAACTTGTACCTCCTCATTCCATCACCAAGTATCTTTAGATGCTAACCCTCTTCCCTTCGACTCTCCGAGGACCTCCTTTGATATTCTCGTGATGCACCCTGCCATTCTATCCCACATAGTATTACTTCCATCTTCCAACTTCCAAGGTGCTTCTGCATACATTCTCTCTTGGAATACTGCTAGTTTCTCGCCTTTAAGGTTCCACCACCTAGTTCGCGGGTTTATAGGGTCTTTTCTAGAATGAAATTATTCTTTTATATGGATATCTAAAATAGTAAGTCTATGTTGAGATGTTAAACTATCTCCTAGGATGACCTTACAGTCTTTACATGCTTTTTCTCACAAGGAACAAATCGATCTAGCTTCTATTAGATCCACTCTTAAAGGTTATCAAGTGTTCTCCCTCTTTTTGAAAAAGGTGTTTGCTACTACAAGATTATATGCTACGGTAAAATCTAAAATACTCACCCCTGTCTCATTCCGATCTCCAAAACCATACCCCCATGCACCGTCTCATATCTAGTTCTATCTTTCCCTACATGGCCATTAAAATCTCCACCAACAATTATCTTCTCTCCTCCCGGTATTTCTTGCTTTAAAGCGTTCAACTTATTCCAGAATTGTCTTTTAGTGAGATCATCCAATCCTACTTGGGGCACGTATGCACTAATCACATTAATTATATCCACTCCAACTACCAGTTTGATAAGCAATATTCTATCTCCTTTCCTCGTGACTGTCACAACTTTATCCTTGAGGTTTTTGTCAATCACGATTCCTACACCATTTCTAGGCCAATCTTTCCCTGTATAGAATATCTTATACCCGGTCTTTTCTACCTCCTTAGCTTTCTCTCCAACCCACTTTGTTTCTTGTAAACATACTACATTAACTTTCCTTCTAATCATAGTGTCTACTAGTTCCATAGCTTTAACTATTAAGGTTCCTATATTTCAAGTTGCTAACCTAAGCCTATAGTTCTAGACTAGCTTCTTTACCCGCGGTGGCCCAGATGAGTGCGGGAACCCTTGCTTATTTAACATCGCACCTGAGCGTCGATGCGGCGCCCCTCGCACATTTTTCAAAACACCAGATATGGTCATGGTAGAAGCAATAGCATGCCCACCACCAATCGTGAATCTGCAAAACAATGACCCACCGGTTAAGGAGGAAGGATGGTATGATGAACCAGAAATGCCAAGGGCAGAGGCCCCCAGAGTAGAAAGGGAAAGGGTGGAAAAGGAGAAAGAGAGGATAATGACCGAAAAGATAGAGAAACTGGAAAGGGTAATGCGCAAGGCTCAAGGGGTCGATACTTGCCTAATGGAGCTAGAAGGTCTATACAATGGGGTCTGTGAAACACTGCCTGTCGATTTTTGATAAGTTGGATGGGACAGGGAATCTTCGCAGCCATGTGAGAATGTGTATCGGAGCTTTCCAACCCAGTGGGCTGAGCACTGCCATGATGGCTATCTTATTTCACCAGACTTTAACTGGAGCCGCCTTATCCTGGTACCTCACTCTTGAACCAAGCAAAACCCGGGTCTAGGAAGAAGTGATCAAAGCATTCGTGGCACAGTATGAGTATAACCAAGACTTGGATGTCATTGATTCGAGGTGAAAAGTGCATATTCATAGCGTATTACATGGTCCTTTATGCATACTTTTATCCCCAAAGCCCCTACATTTAGGTGCATTCTAATAACAATGTTATTTTTATTGTATTAATGCTAAAACATATGTTTATGCGTTGTTTTATAGGTATTAGAATATAAATCAATGAAGTGAAGCTAAAGAAAAGTGATTCTGGTGAAGAGAACAACGGAAGCAGCTGAGAAAACACAAATTTTGACAATGAAGACTTCAGATTTGGAAGACTGTCCTAGAGATACAAAATGTAGATCTTTGAGTTACGGTCGCATGGCTGTAAATGGGAGGTCAATCCGAGGTCTGAGTGAAAAGTTATGGCAATTCTCCCATCGGTGCGCAGAGCTGTCAAAATCAGAGAGTTCAAGCCCTTGAGTAGAGTTCAATCGATTGAGAGTTCGATCGATCAAACTAAGCTCGATCGATCGAACTTTATTTTCATCCAAAAGTTGCATAAACTCTGCAGGAACACTATATGTAAGTCATTTTGACGCCAGACGAAGGGATGACGCTCCAGAACGCGAAAAACAACAGTTTAGGGTAGTTTTAGGGTTAGATTAGGAGTAGGTTAGGTTAGATTCATATTATATTTTTCATCTTTTTTATTAATATATTGAAGATTATTGAAGATTTAAGTGGATTTCATGATTATTACAAGTTATTTTCAGATTTATTCTAGGTTTTTCCTTTCCTTTATCTTATTTGATTGTGTATTGATATAGTTATTATGATTGTCTTAGTTTACTATTGCTGTATTAATTTAATCATGTTTTTGTAGTTTAGACGTTAGGAATATGTGATGAAACATTGATTCCCAACCTCTTTCATGCAATCTTTAGAAACATTGGGCTCGATCGATCGAAATACCTTCAATCGATTGAACCACAGCCATAGTCAAGCGATCGAAGGCATTCGATCGAGAGTGCTTCGATCGATCGAACATGTTAAATCCTGGGATGATTCTTTTAAGTATTCCATGACTTTCTGTTTTAGAAATCTGTCATCAAATTATCCCTATAAGCTCAGTTTGTCACAACAGTTTTTTAGAACTTAAAGCCTTAAGGCTATTTTCTTCAATGACTTTTGAAAACCACTTTGAATGCTAACACCATTTAGAGTGCAAGTAATAACCATTATTTTAAACCGTCTTCCAAGTATTTTAAATCAGCTGTGATGATGTAGTCCCGATCATGAAAGGGCTATTGATTCTATATCTTTAGAAAAATACGGAATGCTGAAAAGGAATGAACTCCATAGAACATTAATGAGTATGCATGGTAGATGGTTAGGATCAATGTGGATTCTCGTATTTCCAACATCTTTAATTTATCTGTTTAATTAGTTATGTTTCTTTATATTTTAGTTTATTATTTAGTTTAATTTAATTAATTAGGATTTGTTAGTACACCTTTAATCATTCATTCTTATTTTCTTTTTCTTTAGGTTGTAACTTAGTATATATTCTTCCTATTCCTTCCCTGTGGGATCGACCTGGACTTATCCAGTATTACTTGCACGATCACCTATACTTGAGTGTTGCACAAGAGCGCACAACTTTTTAGTCGTGTCAGTCATAATTCGGGATTTGGAGACCACCAGGCAGGGAAACAAGGAGTCATTTGCTGAGTATCTAAGTAGGTGGAGGGAAAAAGAAGCTAAGATGGTATAGAGGCCATCAGAGAAAGATGAGATCCAAATGTTGATAAAGAACCTTCAACCTGTCTACCAAGAGAAAATGAGATTCTAGTCAATCAACACTTTCGCTGAGGTTTTTGATGTGGGAACGAGAATACAGGACGCGATTCAAGAAGGGGTGATAAAGAAAGAAGAACACCCGAACAGATATAGGAGGCCGAATTATGGGTCGAATGGAGGACATTCGGGAGGTCACTCTGGCCCTACCGATGTCAATGCACTGAGTGGACCAGAGAGAAAATTCGATATAACACCAAGAAGAGGAAGGGACAAACAGTCAAGGAAGCTTTCAGATTTAGGGGTATTACTATCAACTGGCCTTGATAGGCTAACAGCGAAGGGGCATCTTCGTCTGTTGGAGCCTCGACCTTTACCAAGCCTACTCCCTCCAAATTTTCAAGAGGATCTCTATTAAAAGTTTCACCAATAGAAGGGTCATTCTATGGATCGGCACACAAGACTAAGGCATGAAATCCAGGACCTCGTTGATAACAAGGTGATATCTGAGCTGCCTGTCAAAACTCCTAATGTTACTCAGAATCTGCTGCCAAACCATCATGCTATACCACCACCACAAGGCCTTCATTTCTTGGGGGTAGAAGAGATGATTTTGGATCTATCTAGGCTAATCACTTAAGCCGGGACACCAAGAAAGCCTTATCAGATGCTGAGGGATCTGATAATCTGTACGCTTGAGAATCAGGGAATGACGAAGCAATTAGATTGGTGGGATCAAGAAATTGGCAACACTAATGTGGGTCAGGTGGAAGACGACCTATGGTACGAGAGCGACAGAAAAGGAACAGAGAAAGAATGTTTGAAAGTTGTTCCCGAAGTTGATAATCTGTGGGCAAAGAAAGAAGTCAGTCATCTAACTCAGTCAGGGATACATTTTAAACCACATGATCTGGAGAAGGATCACCCAGGGAGAGAATTGGATAAAGAAAAGGGAAAAGTGAATGAAGAAGATAGGGTTCTAAAGCAAATGAGAAAAACTTAGGCCAACATTACCATCTGGGGATTGTTGATTGCTTCCAAACGTCACTGGTAGGCAGTTATGGATGCCTTGAACCAATATGATGTTTCTATCGACACAGCACCAAAAGATCTCGTGGGAATGATCAGTAGGATTCTGGCCCTAGCTATTACCTTCTCATCTGACGACCTACCTACAGGAGGACCTGTTCACAATAAACTGCTATATGTCACTGTTGAATGCCTGGGAAACACGGTGCTTGCTTGTCTTGTTGACAATGGATATGCTCTAAACGTGTGCCAATTTTGAACAGCTAAGTGAATGGGTTTGGATGAATCAACATTCATACCATCTGAGTAGAAGGTGAGAGCATATGATAACACTCAGAGGACAGTCATGGGAATAATCCTCCTTTAACTTGCTGTCGGACCTGTGGAAAAGGAAGCCGATTTTCAGGTCATCGACATTCTCACTTCTTTTAATTTGCTACTTGGAACGCCGTGGTTAGACAGTCTGGGTGCCATACCATCTACAGTTCATCAGAAAGTCAAGTGTGTCTGGAAGAGCAAGGTTTGTGATATTCTCAGGGATAGTTGGGTCCATTCGTCTGAAGCTTCATCAAGCCAACCAGTTCTAGAGGTACAATTCCAGGAGGACGAGACAAGTCTGGGGGGTTTGAGTTTATTACCATGTTGGAGGAAGGGAAGCCGAAAGAGTTCCTGTCGCTGTATTTTGATCAGTACGCAAATTCGTTGTCGCTGGTATCATGAAAAAGATGGGTTTCTTCCTAGACATGGGACTAGGAAAGGACCTTCAAGGTTTGCGAAATTTCCAAAGATTGCCACTCAGACTCACACTTATGATCTGGGTTATCAACCATTGAAGAAGGAACTGAGAGAGAAGAAGAAATCAGCCGACATACCATTGGTCCCGTATCAGAAAATGCTCAATGGATACTTTGTGAAAGAGGGAGAGGATTTCCCCTTTTGTGGTTTCCCAGAACCATGGGTGGATCAAAGAGATAATTGTTTGAAGCCAGGGTTTGAGATCTTCTTCCCCCACGAATTCTCAGAGTATCAAGATCCATATCTATAGATGCCAGTAAAGCCAGTTACTGTCAAAGATTAGATTGGTGCACTAGATGGCTCGGTCATGAAGAATCTGTTGGGCGAGGGGAACACGAAGGCCGAGGGAACGGGTCGAGAAGGGGTCGTAGAAGACATGGTCGAAAAGGAACATGCTAAGGGATTGGTTGAAGAGGTACAGGAAGAATGCAATGAAGAGCAAGAAGGAGTGGGTTTTTGAAAAGAAGAGATGGAAGAAATTATGAAGACAAAGGATCAAGAAGAATGCTTCGTCATCGATCCAGGAGGGAAAAGCAAGAAGGAGTGGGTTTTTGAGTCTAGTGATAGGTATCTCCCACACCCAGAGTCTGTAATGGCCTAAATGAGGCGTCTTTCAATTTCCATGTCTATTGTAATTGCTCCAAAGAAAATCAATGAAAGTATGACTAATCCTGCCTACTCGAATGTGCTTAATAAATGTGATGAATGTGATGATCATGAAATACCAAATGAATTGCAAAAGTTAATCAAAAAAGAAAAAGAATCTACATGTAAAATCATTGAGAACACTCTAACGATCAATCTAGGAAATGATAATAATCCTCAAAATGTTTTTGTTGGCTCTGCACTTTGTAAAGAAGAAAGTAAAGAATTAATCAATCTATTAAATGAATTCAAAGATGTTTTTGCATGGGCTTATAGTGATATGCTAGGTATCGATCCAGAAATACTCCAACATCATATCCCCCTCTTTCCCAATTCAAAACCTGTAAAACAAAAATTGAGGTGAATGAGGCATGAATGGGCACTCAAAGTCAAAGAGGAAGTTGAAAAGCAATTGAGAGCCAGATTCTTAAAGGTCACCGAGTATCCAGAATGGATCGCCAAGATAGTGCCTGTCCCAAAAAAGGATGGTTGTGTTAGGGTCTGTATCGACTTCCGGGATCTGAACAAAGCCAGCCCTAAGGACGATTTTCCTTTACCTCACTTTGATGTGTTAGTGGACAATATAGCAGGACATGAACTTCTATCTTTTATGGATGGGTTGTTAGGGTATAACCAGATTCTAATGGCACCTGAGGATGGGGAGAAAACCACTTTCATCATACCATGGGGCACATACTTCTATAGGGTGATGCCGTTTGGGCTCAAAAATGCGAGCGCAACTTACTAGTGGACCGCTACAACGTTGTTGCACGATATGATCCATAAGGAGGTAGAAGTATAGGTGGACGATATGATTGTGAAATCTAAGGAGAGGAAAGGACACTTGGATGCGTTGCGGAAGTTCTTCAGAAGGTTAAGAGAATTTAGAATGAGGTTGAACCCTCAGAAGTGCACCTTCAGAGTCGCTGCCGGAAAGTTGTTGGGGTTTCTCATCATTGAGAGAGGGATAGAGATGGACCCGACCAAAATAAAGGCCATAATCGAAATGCAGCTGTCCAAGAATGAAAAGGAATTAAGGGGATTTCTAGGTAGAATACAGTTCATAAGTCGTTTCATCTCAAAACTCACCCTAACCTGTGACCCTTTGTTTAAGCTGCTTAGAAAAGGAGAGAAGTTTGAATGGAGATACCTTATGCCAACAAGCCTTCGAAAAAGTCAAAACCTACCTTCAAAAGCCGCTTGTCTTATCACTACCCTTACCTGGAAGACCTTTACTATTGTACCTTTTCGTGTTTGAAGATTCAATGGGGTGTATGTTGGCCCAAGAAGGAGAAGAGGGGCACGCAGAAAGAGCCATTTATTTCTTGAGCAAAAGGATGATCGGATATGAGTTAAAATATTCGCCTTTAGAAAAAGCTTGTTGGGCTTTGGTCTGGTGTACCCGTCGCCTTAGGCACTACATGTTAGCCTTCCTTGTAACCCTGATATCCCAGATGGACTCACTCAAATACATGTTTAAAAAACCTGTGTTGACCAATAGGATTTCCAGGTGGACCATGATGCTAGCCAAGTTCGATATCAAGTATGTTACCACCAAATCCGTGAAAGGAAGAGCTGTCGCTGAATACTTGGGGATCTCGTAATAGAATCAGAAGAAAAGGGTGAGTTTTGGTTCCTAGATGAAGGAGTGATGGGGATAGAGGAGAATTTGTGGAAAATGTATTTCGATGGAGCGGCTAATTAGTTAGGCTATGGGGTCGGAATCATCCTTGTGGCACCAGATGGAACTCCTACACTGTTAGTTGTCAAGCTTAACTACAATTTAACCAATAGCATGGCAGAGTATGAAGTATGTATAATCGGAATGGAAGCAGCGCTGGCCTTGAAAGTTGAGAAGATCGATGTTTTCGGAGATTTTAATTTGATCATATCTCAAGTTCGAGGTGATTGGAGGGTGAACCACGAGAAATTAAGACCCTTCCATGACTATCTGAAAAGTTTAAAGGTGCAGTTTGAGAAAACAACATTCTATTACCTCTCCCGTGAAGAGAATCAACTAGCCGACTCCTTAGCAACCTTAGCCTCAATGATACAAATCCCCTCGGGAGTTACCATGATCCCACTATCCATAGAAATAAGGAACCAACCTTCATTTCAGATGGTCGCGGCCCTGGAAGATGAATGTGACGTGCCTTGGTACAAGGATGTTTGGAATTTCATTAAGGAGGGAGAATACCCCGAAGGAGCCTCAAAAAAAGACAGAAAAGCAATTTGAAGATTCTCCGCCCAATTCGTGATCTATGCGGATAAACTGTGGAAGAAGTCATACACCGGGTATAATTTAGGGTGCTTGTACAGAAAAAAAGCTAAAAGAATGATGGAGGAGATACATGAAGGAGTTTGTGGACCCCACATGAACGGGCACATGCTAGTGAAGAAGATAATCTGACAGGGGTATTATTGGATAAACCTGGACAAAGACTACTATGAGTATGTTAGGAGATGCCACAAGTGCCAAATCCATGCAAACTTGATGCACACCCCGCCGTCTCAACTCTATAGCATGACTACGCCTTGGCCGTTTTCAGTTTGGGGAATTGATATTATTGGTGAGATAGTTCTGAAAGCCTCTAATGGGCACCGATACATAATCGTGGCCATCGATTATTTTACCAAGTGGGTGGAAGTTGCGTCATATGCAACTCTGAAGGCCAAAGATATGGTGAGTGGATGCAGATACGGGGTCCCTAATGAGTTCATTTCAGATCACAACAGTCATTTCCAAGGGGAAGTTATCCCACTGTTGGAAAAGTATAAAATCAACCGTCATCAGTCATCGCCATATAGACCGCAAACGAATGGGGCAGTAGAAGCGGCAAAAAAGAATGTTAAAGCAATCTTGGGGAAAACGACGGACACGTATAAGGATTGGCATGAGAAGCTGCCATTTGCGCTATGGGGATGCCGGACTTCCGTGAGAACTTCTACAGGAGCTATACCGTATTCACTGGTTTATGGGATGGAAGCCATCCCTCCCATTGAGGTGGAGATACCCACTCTAAGGGTTTTGGACGAATGTGAAATTACTGAGTTAGAGTAGACACGGGGAAGGTATGAGGAATTGATGTTGCTCGATGAGAAAAGGTTGGCTATAGTAAACCATACTCGGGGATATGAGATGATGATAGCTCGTGCTTTCAACAAAAAGGTCTGCCCAAGGAAGCTTGCTGAGGGTGACTTGATCCTCAAAGAACTGAAAGTGCCTGTTTATGACCCCAGAGGAAAATTCAAACCCAACTGGGTTGGGCCATACATCATCAAGACTCTCCTCTCTGGAGCAGCGGCCTATCTTATGGACCTAAACGGGGTTGATTTTAAACAACCAATTAACCTCGATCGCCTCAAAAAGTATCTTGCTTGAAACACCTTCTGTCAAAACCTCCTATATAGATGAACTACGCTTGACCTGATTCCCGCTAGGGGATACGTAGGCAAATTGCTCGGTTCGGTCACTAATAATTGCCTAAAATGGCACTCTCCGTCAAGCCTTGAACCGAACTATTGCGGACCTGAGACCCAAAAGTAAAGTAAAGAGTCAAGAAAAGACATTAAAAGGAAAATTTTCATAACTCAAAAGATTAATCGAAAGAATGAACACTTTGATTAAACATGTTAGAACATTTCCTAAAAATGAAAACACTCTTTGCGAAGAGAAATAACAGAAGTCACATTCAAAAGCGTAAAAGGATAGGCATGACTTGTTAGAAATTTTGTAAAATAAACCTTTGTCCTGTTGTTTTACTTTCATCCATGGCTGTCTATGAAGTCTATCTTTGGATCAGAGTCTGGATCTGAAGAAGGTACTCAGTAGTAGGCACGATCAAAGCTGGAATTCTTCGAAAGGGAGCTGCCACCCTGTCATGCCAAGCCTCGGTGAAAGCCTTCACAATGGAAGGGCGCATGATTGGACTCCTCGTGAAATCAGCAGTAATAACCTCAGTGATATCCTAGAGAAGCCCGTACTGACAAACCACCCGGCCAAAAATATAGAAAGTGGTAGCATACAAGCCAGGTAACCAAATACCAAGCCATCCCAGAAGTTGTATAGCAACAGAACGGTAAATCCACTGCGGGCAGACCCAAAAAATATCACTAGTAGAAAGGCCTCGGAGCCAACCAAGCCAAGCATCAGCAGAATGGAATAGGCAATGAACCTCCATATGGTCATAGGGAAGTGGCCCATGAAGGTGTGAGGGGTGTATGAAGAGATCAAGGTGTTCCATGAGCCAAACCTGTAAGACGAAAGGTGCTCCCACGGATAACATAGCCTCAGCAGTGTGGGTACAGTCCAAACCAATCAAGGTTTCACCAAGGATTAGCATAACAACACTCTTCATCTCCTGCAGATCGCAAATAATGGGAATGAGAACATCAGAAGATGACTGAAAGAGGAAGTAAGAAAGTATAGCTATCGATAGTGCACTACGTTGAATGATCTGATACCTGTAGTCATAAAGGTCCCCCATAGGAACATAAACAGAGGAAAGACGCTCAAAATCAATCTGTCTATCATGAACAAAAGAGTCCGCTGTGTTCCGAGACGTGTGAAGAAGAGAGGCCAAATCCTGAACATACCCGGCCTGAACAAAGGGGACTGTCAGCTCGGCAAAAGGATCAGTGTGCAGAATGGCGCTAAACTCCTCAAACATGGGGCAGATCTCCTAGGAGCTAAAAGGAAAGACGTGGAGAGAGGGATCCCAACACCGAATAGCGGCTTGAAGCAAACCATCATTTAGAATCATCCGTCGGAAAGATAAGAGGTCATTTAGTCTGAAACACTCAAAGTTGAGCCTGTCATTTCTGGAGAGAGCATCCATCCATGGGAAGAGGATTTGGGAGCTAATGGGGGCCATTAAAGAAGGGGGAGAATAGAAAAAGAGTATCTTTACGAAGTTGTAAAGAAAAAATGCTTTAAATAAGAGTAAATCTGCCCAGAACACAGGACCACACTTGGTAAAGTAGAAAGACACTAAGGTAAGTGCCGTACGGCAGTCTGTAGATGCCATGGCGGCATTCACTGACTGTTGAAGCAGCATTCACTAAGTACCGCAGAAGCCTAACCGAGTACCGCTTGGAGTTTTATTTTGGCCAGGATGTGTTTGTAATGTTTTCGGCCCACATACAAACAGAAAATTGAATAATAAAGGCAATAAAAACCTGTGCATCATGCATCACGTACAACAAGGCCAAGCTATGGTCACAATCCTTCATTCATTCATTCATTCACATGGATAAAGCAATCACAGAAAAAAAAAACAAAAAAAACAAAAAGAATTAAAATGGAGTAAAAAGACCAAGCCATGGTCACTCATATGATGAGCAATAGTAAGAAACAGAAAAAGTAAAAAGAAATCGCAATAAAGTGATGCAGATGCCTATCCTATCTTGGTTATCTAGGAACCGTCATAATAATAAGTGAGTATATATGCATACAGTAATCCAAGTATATGAATCCTCCCCAAAAACACTCATAAATAGAAAAGAGAGAGGAGAAGGGCTAAGTCAACCCTAGCCCCGGCCATGAGTCTGATGCGTAACGAGTCTAAGAGGCTCCTCCTCTGACTCGGTGCCACTCCTGCCGTGTCCGCCGCCACCTTTGCCACCGCCTCTGCCTCCACCTCTGCCGCCACTGGTACCCCCACCACTGCCTCCACCTCGTCCAGCGCCGCTACCCCCAGGACATTGCTAAAGCTAATGCCGAACTGCTGAAGCTCTCCTACTTATCAGGCCAAAGCCCCATTCTGTTCCTCCTGAATAGAGAGAACATATCGAATTACCAAGTTGTATTTAAAAGTTGAAGTGCTAAAACCAATTATAAGTAAGAAGGACCATTTGTTTTTACGAGGCCTCTCACATGAGCCTCAATAGCTGCCCACGCCTCGTCAACCTAAGTCAAGGGAAGAAAGGTTAGAATGTCAGAATGAGATTGCAAAATTTAAACCAAAAGGCAAGTTTTAGAGATTACCCTCCACTCTCAGCCACAGATCCACTCTCTCACGCTATGAACGTAGAGTAAGCCCTCCTCCGCATAGTTCTACGGGACATGGTCATACTGGATTGGAATGGTGGGAGCACCCGCCTGAAATCGGGGGACCATGTTCGTGAACTGCTCTTTAAAAGAAACTGTCCTGACACTCCAATCCCAAGGCAGTAGAGTCGAAGCCTGAGTCACGACAGGAACAGGCTGCAAAGGAGGAAAGTGGGATCAGTAAGAAAACATGTATGGGCAATAAGAACCAAGAAAGGGAATAAAGGATAAAAGAAACTCACCCGAGTCACTTCCATCAGAGGGAAGTTTGGCATCAGTTTGGTGGAACGGAAAGCCTCATATCCATTGGGGGGCTCTAGGAAATCCTGAATGGAGAGCCCATCTAAAGCGACTGTGAGCACGAGACCCTCGAGGGTCTCTGTGGCTCTCATAGACTTGGGCGGGGGGCGCAGCACAAAGAAACCCGGAGCCATCAGTGACTGCCTGGTCACCCTCTCCCCTAGATACCACTCCTAACCTTCCAGACCCTCCAATAATATCCTCTGCGGGTCATATCCAATCGACTACCGTATCTCCTGAGAAGCCTCGGGAAGCACGTCAAGCTAAGGCTGCCATCAGACGTGCGACTCTTGTAGATTCGTTAGGAAATTCTTGAACGAGACGAAATCATGAGCCCCAGTCTTCTGCCCCACTCGCTCATTCGCCCACTTCAGACCCTGGGGCATGATGAAGGCATCCTCTGGTCGCGTCTCAGGCGACATCATGTATAGATACTCGTGGGACCAAATCTGCAAGAAAAGAGAAAAATCATAAGTTTCGGGATTCATAATTAAGAACTAAAAGGAAAATGCAAGGCTTTAATAAGAATCAACAAAAAGGAGAAGTATACCTCCCATGCTCTCCAGAAGCCGCCTGTGGAAGCTGGCCGATCTCGAGAAATCTCTCCCATATGCCTGTACAGGATGGCTAATCCTGTACCGGCCCAGTCGTACTGGTAAATCTCTCCCATGACCTCCAAGGACCCCACCAGTGTCACAGAAATCTGATCCCCCTTGGTGCTCAATAGGGAGCACCCAAGCATATACATGAGAAAGCCTCAAGCCATTTGCCCATTCGTGAAACCCTCCTGGCCCTAAAGGCATCTATAAACCACTTGGTTATGACCAAGGTCTCCTTAGGCATGACCCCCAACAGTGGCAGTAATGGGTCCCACTTGGTGACGGTATCTAGGTACCGTAGGCAGTCACTCTCGAAGGAGATCCCAGTGATCATGTTAAAATCCAGCGGGGTCATGGTCATTTCCCCGAACGAGAAGTAAAATGTGTTGTTGGTATCCCACCACCGCTCGGAAAGGGCGTGAATTTGTCGAAGGTCATTGGAGCTCTTCGTCAGGAGTTTAACGAAGTCCCCAAAACCCGCAGCATATATGAATCCCTTCATGGTCTCACTCAACTCCTTATACCAAGCAAAGCCATGAGCTAGGCTGTCGTGTCCCTTTAGCACGTTGAGCTGAAGCTGCAAAAATTGCAAGATTCAAATGTCAGCAAGTGAATGAAGGATAGGAAATAAAGAAATAAAGAAATAAAGAGTAATGAAAGAAAAATAATAATGAATAATAAACAGGGAGTGATGAATGAATAATGGAAGAGTGAAGAGGAAAGCATCTAAAATACTTAAGAGATTTCACAAGTTTAAATTCTAGAGGAAACGTATGTAGTTCTGATAACATGCCTAACGTCCATGAACTTTGTGTGAGAAGGTTCAAAAGGAGTATAGGTTCACGAGTACTCAGATCAATTTGGAATAATAAAAGGGCGTTTGGGACGCTCGGGAAAATTCATAAGCATAATTCATGGGGGGATGTGCAAGGTCTTGATTGACCTGCATCGCATTCCAAAGTCTTTGGGAGAAGTTGAAAGAAAAATAATGCAATTGAATGAGCGTAGATATAGGTGAAACACCCAAAAATTCACAAGCATAGCATTCATTTTTATATGAAGTTTTGTCTGTACATTCATAAAGTTCACAGGAAGTAAGATAAAGGATCTAAAAAAGATTGAATGAGCTCTAAAAAAAGTTTGAAATGATCGAAAATTCTAACAAGCATAGCATTTGCATTTATAATAAGGAATTTGAAGTTTTGTTGATTATGCATTGCATTCATAAAGTTCATAAGAGAAAAGAATTGCAAGAAAAGAGAGATGAGGGGAGCGTGTACCTCACGCTTGAACGCGCAGATAGACAAGTGTGCGTCCGGGTCCCAGAGCAAGAATGAGGAATCAAGGTGAGGGGTGGCCACGTACTTAGCCTTTTCCTACTCCTCGAACCGCTAGCCATAACCTGTCACAAGAAAAAGGAATGGAATGTCAATCCTTTTGAAAAAAAATTGAGAAAACAACTAAAATTAAGAGAATATTGAGATTCTGATCGAGAGAAACTTACCTATGAATCCTTTAGATCAATACAGGAAAAGGGATTAAAATCTCCAGAGGGTTTCGGATTAGAGAGGTTATGAGGATGGATTCAAAAAATGATTTGAAACCTGAATTTAAGCAATCTGCCACTTAAACGCGGCACTCGATTTTTGTGCCCGACAGTTGGTAGATTGCCGGACGGCACTTGCTGAGTGCCGTAGCGGCACTTCGTAAGTGCCGCACGGTAGTCACGGACTGCCGTAATTTTAAGCGTGTGCCACGTTTGAGGCGGTTAGGAGATATTTTATTTTTTCCCCCAGAATTCAAAATTGGGTCCCGCAAATTGAATTTGAACCCCCGAAATTTACCCTCATTATGTTTTTGGCCCCCACGAGTGATTTTCAGGACCAAATTGGTTCCCAATTTCATGAAATGGGGATAAATTTGAGTTTGTTGACTCTAAATTTTTAAAAGTGAGAAAATTTGAGTCTGTCCGACTCCAAATTTTGAAAATTTAAGACATAATTTGAGTCTGTTGGACTCCAAATTTTGAAAACTGGAAAGAATTTGAGTCTATTGGACTCCAAATTTTGAAAATTGAACAGAATGTGAGTCTGTTGGACTCCAAATTTTGGAAATTGAAAAGAATTTGAGTCTGATTGACTTCTGATTTTGAAAATTGAAAAGAATTCGAGTCTGTCCGACTCCCGATTTTTGAAAATTAAGATGAATTTGAATCTGATTGATTCCTGATTTTGAAAATTAAAGAGAATTTGAGTCTGATTGACTATCGATCGATCAGAATGTGATTAACTCCAAGGTTTTGAGAATATAACAGATTTATATTCTCGATCCTCGCAATAGATTTAGGTCGGTCCCGCTTTTGGGAATATAACAAATTTATATTCTCAGTCCTCGCAACAGATTTGCGTTGGCCCCGCTTTTGGGAGTATAACAGATTTATATTCCCAGTCTTCGCAACAGATTTGCGTTGGCCCCGCTTTTGGGAGTATAACAGATTTTTATTTTTTGTCCTCGCAACAGATTTGCGTTGGCACCGCTTTTGGGAGTATAATAGATTTTTATTCCCAGTCCTCGCAAAAGATTTGCGTTGGTCGAGTATTCGAGAAATTCCCTCTGATCACCACATCATGCATCATACCTTATGTAATAAAATGCATGTCATAGAGCGAATATGTCCAACAAGGCCGAGCGGCTGCGGACATTCAGAGCAAACTCACATTGATGTCGGGGTTTAAGTAGCAAATCGCCGCCCGGTCAATTGCATCCGTCCTTTGGCCAGAACGGCCGCGTATATTGAAAAGAATTAACATAAGCATTAAGTAGCATAGGGCATGAATTGCTTCTAGATACATCCGGATAGCACAATCTCGGATCATATCATTAGTAGAGCATGGAGTTGCATTAACAGTCGTCATTTTATGGGCACGTGCAACATGATAGGATAGGTACATTCATCCACATGACTACTTGCATTTGTGTATGTCTGACCCCCGCCCGAACTATGTCTCGGTCTGATTCCTGAGCGAATATGTAGGTAGCTCACCGTTGAGCACGACTAACTTGAACCTTGCTACGGGCCTGTTTTCTTTTGTAACGCATTTTGTTTTTACCTAAATCCGATAGTTTGGTCAAAGGCTTGTCTTCACACAGGCTTCGACATTCTCTTGTGACACGTGTTGCTCCACAAGCTCTATTGAAGAGGGGCAAACTATAGACACCCCAATTTTGACCAAACGTCGGGTTAAGGGGAGTATCACCTCTAAGATCCGATGATGACAATGTCCGACTAATCTAGGACTTCCAAAAGTGATTCAAGCTCTTTCGAAGGTTCTTTTAATTCAAGACAAAAAGGAAAAAGATAGAAAAAGGGAAAATAGAGAAGAACGACACATAGTAAGATATAAGGCAGTCACGGTTGCCGTGCGGGCACTCTCTTAAGTACCGGAGCGGCATTCTATGAATGCTGCAAATTTCACTAAATGCCGCAAAAAAATGGATTTCCCTAGAAAACGGTAGTCCCTGGAGTTGTCCGCGGCATTCTCTAAATGCCGGTGTGGCAATCATTAAATGCCGTTACAGCATTCATCAAGTGCCATTCCGGCACTCACCAAGTACCGCTTCCATCTCCAGTGTGTGCCGCATTTTTGGGTAGATAGCTGTAATACAGCACATTTTGTACCATCCAAAGGACATACGAAATCAATGTTTTTGCCCCTAAAATGACTGAAATACCCTTTTAAAATTGCCTATATAAGAGAGGTGAATATCCCATTACAAAGGATTTTTTTTTGAGACTTGGAATTTGGAATGTTAGCATCCCCACATTGATTCTTCTTCAAAAACCTTCTAAATTAAGAGAGTAATAGAGAGGGTTAGAAGAAGAGCTTGATTAATCTTGGAAAAGTCCAAGAACAACCAAAGAGTTGAGGATAATTAGAGGTAAACTCTAGATTATTTAGTTCCATTATTCAAAGTTCAATCACAATATGTAGATTCTTAAGATCTTTAACACATTTAAAAAGCTCTCATCCCACCTCATTTCATCACACACCACACATATTGTGATTGAACTCTCATTTCATTATTTTAGATCAAAATAGCTTAAGGTTTAAAGTTTAAGTGAATCATGAAGTTGATTTAAATTATATTTGAACTTTGGTTTCCTTTCTCTTGATTATGTTTATTTCTTGAAATTCATAAGACTTTCAATGTCTTATTTGAATTCTTGAGATTAGGATCCCTCAATATTCTCATAAACTCATGATTTATGTGAGGATTAAGGTAGATACTAGTGTACTCGGTCAATGAGTCCAAACTACTATCCATAGTTTGAATTCATTACCTTGGGGTTTTATGAAGTCTCGTATTACTTCATTGAAAACCACAAGTATAAATATCCTTAGTCTCCAATGACCATCAAATGGTAGGATAAGTAGTTTGAGTATAAGCCTATCTCCATGGTTTAGGTTATTTGTCTTGGGATTTTATGAAGTCTCTTCATACTTCATTAAAATGCACAAGTATAAGTCTCCTTAGTCTCCAATGACCATCAAATGGTAGGAGAAGTTGTTTGGTTTAAGCCTAATTTCTTGGTTTAATAGTTGGGATTAACAAACAAAGATAAACTTGACAATGAAAGCAGTGGTTTCATAAACTGTTTTTAGACAAGGATTTTTAGTTAAACATCGGACCGTTGGAACTAAATGAAACTAACGGGAAAATGTCTATAACTCAATGTTCTACCACTGTTATTTTTGTTTTAATGAGATTTCATGTTTTAAGTGGTTTGGTCATGAGTTTTGCAAAGCAACAACAATATGTCCAGAATTTCATAACAGTGACACCTCTTTGAAATAAATAAATTAGAACCCAACTGAAGTTTATTTAGCTCCAAATAATTTTTCTTAAGAATTTTAATGTGTTAATGAGACCCTGTAAAAAGATTGGAGTCTTTTAGATTTGTGTACTATTTTTAAAAAATCAAACAATATCTCTGGACAGAGAGTTGTAGCTCTCTGAGAGACGTCTGGTCTTTTCCCAATTCCCAGAGATTGAACCATTCAATTGTCGATTTTCTTTTTGGGTTAAAAACTAGACTCGCAGAGGCACTTTTTGTCCAAAAATCATCAAGATCAAACCATGAGAACCATGCATTTTAGTTTCTTGAAGTTCATGTCTGCTCTCTGGAATTTCCAGAACCTTATGACATATTTGACAAACTTTGTAAGTAACAGTTCAAATGATCTTTTCATGACTTAGGGATTATACCATGCCATAATAATGATTAGTTAAGCTTAAATCCAGAGGCTAAATGATCTAAATCAATGAGCATTTCATAACTTATCCTTGTTCATGTATGCATTCAACTATGTGGCCTGATATTTATAATTAGGATTCGCTTGCTAGGTTTAAGCTAGAAGCCTAGGATCATCACCTAACTTTATATCTTGTGGACTAACCCATTTGTTTTTTAGCGCTTTCAAGGTACAATTTCTCAACCCCTTCTCTAGTTTAATTAACTTCTTTGATTTTAATTGATTTTCGACTCCATGCGCGACACCTTAGCTTAGGTCTTGCTTTATGTGTATATGTGATTAGAGACCCTTTTCTTAGATTTTATTTTCTTTCCTGCATCACACGTTTAATATTCGCGGCGGAATCCCGGGTAAGTTCTCTAGTCCCTATTGCATAACATATTGCTTGCTAATTGAATTACATGATTTTGAATGATATTTTATCGTTAGCAATCTTACACCCTTTTTAATATGCTTTTGTAATGTATATGTATATATGTATTAGTTGAGGGCATTCTTAGATTAATCATTCGATTAAAAAGGATTTTGAGAAGAGGCCTATCGCGAGATAGAATGAGAGGGGATGTTTTAGTCCGCCGAGCTCCTTCCTCTTTCATTCCATAATCCCCGGACCCAGTTTATCTTTGGTTTCGCAAAAAGATCGGTTTGCTTTTAAAATGGTCTCTTAATTTTCCTTTAAAAAATAAAGTGGCGACTCATTTTTGAAATTTGAATCTGAAAAAAGTTTTAATTAAAGCTATGGGTAAGAGTTAAACTGCGATATCCACACTAGTGTGTACTATGCAGTACATCTTTTGATATATATGTTAGGGATATATACTAAAAGCCATGCTATATTTGGTTAATTTATTATTTTAATAAAATTAGTTATTCCATTTTTATGAGAATTTGTGTGGGTAATGTTTGTATTATATTGTTTATTTAATATTGTGCATGTGCGTCTCTTATTCTACATATTAGGTGGTTTGGGGTGTAGAGTTCGGCTTACACACGAAAGATCAGACCATCGGATCTTGTAGAATGTAAGATTTTGGTTTACAGTCTTAGATGGGATTGGACACACCATCGGTAGGACTGTAGCACGGTAATGTAGTAGGTTTGTCTTGACTGCGTGAAATGATACAATTCAACTCACTATGCTGGTACACTTTGTGTATTAAACGGGACCGACTTGGGGTAATTATCACTTGCTATTATGAGTGCTTATGCTCTAAATTCTAAGTTAATTTATAGGCACATACATTTGATATTTACACTTTGATCCCTACATGGGTGAGATCCTTAAATGAGTCAATATCTCATTGAATTGGATGACAATATTAATAGTGTGGTGGATATTAATTAATGATGGAATCCATGTCTCAATTTTGGGATTGATGATATCCCTTGAGGAAGCTTATAAGTTTTGATTATGTCAAACCCTGCAGGTGGATTTTTGTATCCGACATATCAGATAAGTTATGCATAGAATCTCAAGGAATTTTAAGAGATTAATTAAATATGACTGTCAGTAATAATATTTAATTAATGGATATCTGTAATCTTAACGTGGGGAGATAATAAGCATTTAATAACATGGAGCTCAAAATATATTTTTGAGATAAGGGTGGGAGTGCAATTATAATTCTTTAGTGGTATGAATTATAATTTATGTAAATAGGAATTTGATTTAGTTCGAATTAGGGTTCTCCAATTCCATAAGGAAGCCTATTCCTTATTGACTTCTTATGGTCCCTACCATAGCCTATATATATATGCTGCTTCGGCTCTCTACTTATTTTGCGTTTTTCTAAAAGAGCATTATAACTCGGGATAGAAAGTGAGTGTAAAAAAAAAGGGAGAGCAGACAATAGAAAGGATTTCAAAAGAGCTCACACTCAGTTTGATATTCTTGTAGCAGAGGAATATGGTAGAAGATCGTGAGTTGTTATCGAGCCCGTGTTCTCGATTCGTGTACTACAGTAATCCGTTTTTGTAGTTCAAGGTAACCCTAGTTCCGCCATTGTAGGGTTATTATAGCTTTCACGAATTTTTTGCAGTACCAACTAATACGTGCTGTCAACGAATTTTGGGAATGCAGTTTCCTAACAATGATATCAGAGCAACTTTGATTCCAAGTATAGGTTGGACGCAACCATGTTGTCTAGTAATACAGATCTTATGTGTGCATTGATGGATGGATAGAACGTAGATCTGTGCTAACCCTTATTTTGCATCATTCTTATTCCACTATTATGGTCACTGGTTTTGTGTGATTGGATCCCACGATTGGTTAATATTGCTGTTTTGATATAGCATGTGAACTCCTTTATGGAGGCATATGATTTGTATGTATTGGATCACACGCTTGATTGATGGTGGTTAATTTACTACAAATAAATAGTATGTGAACTCCGTCATGGAGGCAGAGGGTTTATGTAGTATATCTCAAGTAAATCCATGAAGATGGTTCATGAGAGGAGTTTTACAAGCAGTTTCAGAAAGAAATTTGGAAGTAGTTTCAGAAGACTATTTCAGAAAACAATTCGGGAAGGCAGTTGCTGATGGTAGATTAGATTTAGCTCAATCCCCGTGCCTAGTGGCGACATAGAGCAAATCTGGTCCAACAAAGATTTCTTCACAAGAGTTGCAGCTTGACCATAATAGTGAAATTCCTATTTTATTGTGGTTTTTCTATTTATGTGTGATTGAATGAGTATTATTGTTTCATGTTTAATAAATGGGACAACATGGATAATTGTTCCTAGACCTAATTCAGATGTCTAGTTGCATGTTTAATTTGTATTAATTTAAAATGATGGACAATTACATGTGTATTTAAAAATGAAACTAATTCCATATTTTGTAAATATAAGTACTTATTTTCTAAAATTATGAGAATAGAATAATTTTATTATCTACACATGTGGGTTTGACAAGTAAGGATGAATTAATCCTTGCCAAGTATTCTATTATTTTTTATTAATTAAAATAAAAGTTTTTCTAAAAAATTATAACCCTCAAATTTTTTAAAATTCTAAGTGGGAGTGAAAATTTATCAAGTATAAATCCCATGGTCTCCATCACTGGTTTGTAGATGATATGATTCATTTTATGTGATGCCTTTAGTGTCATCCTCCCCATCGGATGAAGTTGAGCATGGAATCATCGGTACAAAATTCTTTAATAGAATGTTTTGGGTGATTGTTAGTGTGAGTCACCTTCAGAGGTGTTCCTCACGGAACTCTTGACGTAGAATTAAGTTATCGTATACATTTAGCTATAAATAATTATATCCTCTCCATCTGAGTCATTGTTATTATTTATAGGACCAAAGCAAGTCAGCAGTTTAATTTTACTTGGAAAGGTACATTGCTTGGATAGTAAAATTAAAAGGCAATTACCTATCTGAACAAATAATAGATAGTATATGGCTTCCCATCGAGTCATACTATTCACGGTGTATCAGGTTGCTCGCTGATTACTTTCAAATGTGGTAGAGGGAACTATTATTTTCAACTCGAATCCATAGTAATTTTTGCCTAAACATAATTATTTATATTATGTGATTCTCAGGCTTTTAAATGGGTTCTTTCAATCCACTCGCTATTATACTTAAAGAAAACAAACTTACTAAACCAAACTATATAGACTAGAAAAGGAATTTGGATATTGTATTAACTGCTGAAGAGTACAAATTTGTGCTTACTCAAGTCTGTCCTGAACAACCTGGTGAGGGGGCAACAGCTAAGGAAACCTAGGCTCACAAGAAATGGGTAAAAGCTGATGAAATGGTACGGTGTTACATTTTGGCATCCGTGTCGAATGTTCTGTAACATCAGTATCAGTCAATGTCTAGTGCCTATGACATAATGAAGAGCCTCCGAGAGATCTTTGAGGATCAAAGTCGTACTACTAGATAGGTTGCCATAAAAGACTTGATGAACACAACTATGGCTGAGGGGACACCTGTAAGGGATCATTTTCTTAAGATGATATCTCTTCTTAATAACTAGAGATCCTTGGAGCTGAAATCGACAGGGAAACCTAGGTCGATATAGTACTCCAGTCACTGCCAGAGTCTTTTAAGCAATTTTGCTTCAACTACAACATGAATAAATTTAATTATACTTTGGCAAAGCTGCTTAAAGAACTCCAAGCAGCTGAAGGTCTCAATAGAAAGTCAGGGAGTGCTCTTGTGTTTGAGAAAGGTTTTGCTTCAAAGCCGAAAGGCAAGAAGAAAATAAAAAGGCTCAAAAGTAGGTCAAGGGTCCTCTATGTATCCAAAGGCCACGAGGACAACCGGGAAAGCCTAAAGGCAAATGTTTTATTTGCAAGCAGCCAGGACACTGGAAGAAGCAATGTCCAGTTTATCTCGCCAGACAGAACAATCGAGGTAAATCTCATTTACTAGTTGTTGAATCGTGTTTAGCAGTTTGATCTACCAGTACTTGGTGTGTAGATACGGGAGCCACTGATCATGTATGCAATTCTTTGCAGGGGTTCCAGGGAACCAGGTAGCTCAGTGATGGAGAGATTTATCTATATATGGAAAATGCTACCAGAGTAACAGCAGTTGCAGTAGGAGATCTACATCTTAGTTTTGGTAGAGATAGGATTTTAATATTAAGAAATTGCCTTTTTGTACCTTGTATTATAAGGAATTTAGTTTCAGTTTCTAGTTTAGTAAAAAATGGAAATTCAGTTAATTTTAATACAACAGTCGTTATTAAAGAAAATAAACGTTTAATTTGTTCTGGTCAATTGGTGGATGATCTTTATATTATAAATCATGTCTCTCCTACACTGCAAGTTAATGAATTGATTAACACAAATAGTTTTCCATTTAAGGGAAAAGAACCTTCAAAGATGAACCGAGTGCATCTTTGGCACTTACGCCTTGGTCATATTAATCTAAAAAGGATTCAAAGACTGGTTCAAAAAGAGCCATTAGGCACATTGGAAGTGGAGGCACTTCCAGTCTGTGAATCCTACTTGGAAGGTGAAATGACCAAGAGGCCATTCTCGGCCAAGGGCTATAGAGCAAAAGATTCGTTGGAACTGGTTCACTCTGATTTGTGTGGTCTTATGACTGTCCAAGCAAGAGGGGGCTTTGAGTACTTTGTCACTTTGATTGATGATTACTCAAGATATGGGTACATTTATTTGATGCGGTGTAAGTCTGAATGCTTTGAGAAATTCAAAGACTTCAAGGCTGAAATGGAGAAGTGTCTAGGTAAATGTATCAAGATGCTATGATCTGATTGTGGTGGAGAGTACTTCTTGGGAGAGTTTAGGGAATTCTTATTGGAGCTTGTCTGCACCCCGTATGCCTCAGCAGGATGGTGTAGTAGAAAGAAGGAACAGGACTCTCATGGATATAGTAAGATCTATGATGAGTTATTCGAATCTACCAATTTACTTTTGGGAACATACATTAAAGACAGCTGCATACATTCTAAACTTGATACCATCTAAGTTAGTACCTAGTACTCCCATGGAACTGTGGACTGGACAAAAGTCTAGTCTGCGCCATGTTCAGAACTGGGGAAGTCCAACACACGTGCTGAAAGGGAATGTAGTAAAGTTGGAATCGAGAACAGAAGTATGTTTCTTTGTTGGGTATCTCAGATGAAGTAAAGGTGGTCTATTTTATTGTCCTAAGGATCAGAAGGTTATTGTTAGCACCAATGCCACATTCTTAGAAGAGGACTATGTCATGGACCACAAGCCCAGAAGTCGTATTGTTCTAGAGGAAATGAGAGGTGAGACACCGACACATGCTTCTTCGATACCATCAGTACAAGAAGAAACATCACAAGAAAGAGTCATCGATATTCCATTACCATGTCAAAGTGGGAGGATTACAGAAACTTGTATAGATCCCGAACTAACCATTAACACGTAGGTTCTTGAACTAGTGCAGTGTGCAGATAATGGTGTATTAGGTTCAGAATCTTCACAACGTAATACCAGTGATACACAGACACATGTTGTGCCTCACCGTATTGCGAGGGTTATCATTCAACCTTACCGGTATATGTTCTTGGGAGAGTCTTATGACCGGGTCCCTGATGAATAAGCTATCGATCCCTGTAACTACAATAAAGCACTCCGAGATAAAGATGCTGATCTTTGGCAAAAGGCTATAAAGTCTTAAATGTAGTCCATGTATTCCAATCAAGTTTGGGATCTTGTAGAACCACCCAATGAAATAAAACCCATTGGATGTAAGTGGATCTATAAGAAGAAGAGAGGGGAAGAAGGTAAGGTAGAAACCTTTAAAGCAAGGATTGTTGCGAAAGGGTTCACTCAAAAAGAGGGAATCGATTATGAGGAAACCTTTTCGCCAGTGGCTATGCTAAAGTTTGTTCGAATTCTCTGATCCATTTCTATATATTTCGATTATAAAATTTGGCAAATGGATGTCAAGACAACATTTCTTAATGGGAATCTTGACGAGTGCATCTATATGGTGTAACCAAATGGGTTCATCACGAAGGGCCAAGAACATATGTTGTGCAAGCTTAAGAAGTCCATTTATGGACTTAAGCAGACATCTAGGTCTTGGAATATCTTCTTTGATCAAGCAATCAATTCTTTTGGTTTGGATCAATGTGCGGATGAATCCTGTGTGTACAAGAAACATGATGGAAACGTGGTGGTATTCATAGTACTATATGTGGATGATATCTTGCTAATCAGAAATGATGTGGGGGTATTATCTTTTGTAAGGGTATGGTTATCTAGTCAATTTGATATGAAGGACTTGGGAGAAGCCGTTTACATCGTAAGGATCAAGCTTATGCGTGATCGCAAGAATAGGATGTTGGGCTTGTCGCAAGGCATTTATATCGAAAATATTCTTGCAAGGTTTAGCATGCAAGATTCCAAGAAGGGATTCCTTCCCTTCAGACATGGAATTACTCTATCTAAGGATTAGTGTCCTAAGATTCCTAATGAGATTGAGAAGATGAAGGCAGTTCCTTATGCCTCGGCAGTAGGAAGCCTAATGTATGCTATGCTATGTACTAGACCTGACAATGTGCTTTGCTATTGGCATGGTTAGTAGATATCAATCTAATCCAGGGCAAGAACATTGGACTCTGGTGAAACATATTCTCAAGTACCTAAAAAGGACTCCAGACTATATGTTAGTTTACCAAGCAGATAGTCTCGTACCCATTGGGTACACAGATTCTGATTTCATGTCAGATAGGGATTCCAGAAAGTCTTAACTGAGGATATATATGGGTTTACCCTATGAGGTGGAGCCATTAGTTGGAGGAGTATTATGCAACCATGCATTTCTTATTCCACCATGGAAGCCGAGTATGTGGCTGCTTCAGAAGCCGATAAGGAGGCCGTTTGGCTCAGAAACTTCCTTATGGATCTAAGAGTAGTACCCGCGGTACAATCGACTATTACCCTTTATTGCGATAATAGTGGAGTGGTTACTAACTCAACGGAACCTAGGGCCCATAAGAAGGGAAAACACATTGAGCGTAAGTATCACCTGATTTGAGAGATCATGCAAGAGGTGATGTTGAAGTGACCAAGATAGCATCAGCAAATAACCTAGTAGATCCTTTCACCAAGAGCTTACTGGCCAAGACTTTTGATAGTCACATAAAAGGGGTAGGAGTGACGTGTGTCGCATCATGGCTTTGAGTCTAAGTGGGAGATTGTTAGGGAGATATACTAAAAGCCATGCTTTATGTAGTTGATTTATTATTTTAATGAAATCAGTTATTCCATATTTATGAGAATCTGTTTGGGCAATGTTTGGTGTGTAGAGTTCGGCTTGGCCATGGAAGACCAGACCATCGGATCTTGTAAAATGTAAGTTATCAGTGACGAATAGTTCCCGTTTATAGTCCAAAAGTTACGCATTGTTAGCCTATTTCATTTAGTTATTAGTTGCTTTTTAATAAGTATTCTACATTTTGTAGGTTTTGGAGCTCTAGCTTGAAAATGCACGAAAATTCAATGATTAGTGACTTTGGAAGACATTTTGGGCTCAAAAGATGATTTCGGTGAAAGCTAAATGCAGTAGTAGCCTCGGTAAATCATATTTTTGACAAGGAATACTTTAGATTTGAGAAATTTCTCAAGAGATGTAAAATGTAGATCTTCGAGTCACAAACGTATGGCTGCAAACGGTGAGTCAATACAAGGTTTAAGTTAAAAGTTATCGCAATTCTACAATCGGTGCGCAAAGTTGAGAAAATCTGAGAAAAATAGAAAAATGGCAATCTCGTTAGAGCGACCCGCGAGCGCGACCCACTACCGCGACCTTTTAAAAAAGTCAAAAACGCATATTTCGAGGTACTAAAAAGCCCTGTGTGATCCGAATTGGCTGAATACGTCCAGAAACGTAAATAGTTTTAGTGTGATTAGGTTTAGAAACGCTTCCTAATCTTTCCAAAATCAATATAAATCATATTCTACACAACATTATACACATCCATATGTAACAAAAACTTCAGCCATTGAAGAGGAAGAAGCAAGGAGAAGAAGAAGAAGACCAAGGATTCCCATGGCCTCCTCCATAAACATCTTGCCAATCTTCAATTCTATGGCCGCTTAGACCTATATATAGAGTTTCAATAAAACCTTAACCAAGTTTTGAGGATTTTATTATGTATGGATGATGATTACATGTTTTGAGGATTTTGAATAATAAAATCGTACTTCTATTGATTAAATCATTGCTTTCAAAGTTTATTCTTGCCTTAGATCTATTTTGAATGTGATGTGCTCAATGATCTATATTTGCTGTGCTTGTATGGATTATTTACATGTAATGGTGCTTAATAGAATTGTGATATCAAGTAGTCGAATAGTTCATGCCTAGAGAAGACGGAGTGTGCCACAACCCTAGTTTACTGTGAGACACTCTGTGCGAACCGAAGATGAATTATGTTGATGCTTGAATCGTAGTTATCTTCTTGACGGAGGAATTGGGCTTGTAGCTACAATTCCCCATTATCATCCAATGTAATAAGCTAATTGAATTCATAGATACCCTTAGTGTAAAGCTAGTAGTGGATTTGCGATCCTAGGTTTAATGCACATATTAATCAAACAATTTTTAATTGCTTTCATAGTTTAGATTTATTTTCATTGTTCTTAGTTTAATTGAAATTAAAATCAAAATTCTATTTTCGTAATTAACTAGGTTTAGGTTGTAAAATTAAAGTGCTTTAGTATTTCAATCTTTGCGGGTTTGATATCTACTTCCACACTACAAATCTTTAAAAGTAGAGCATACTTTTATATCTTGATTTTGATAACATCAGTAAGATTTTGGTTTACAGTCTTAGATGGGATTGGACACACCATTGGTAGGACTACACCATGGTGATGTAGTAGGTTTGTCTTGACTGCGGGTAACGGTAGGGTTTCAACTCACTATGCTGGTACACTTTGTGTATTAAATGGGACCGACTTGTGGTAACAATCTTTGTATTGACTTAAAAGATAATTAATACATCAGGGCTATTATGAGTTCTTATACTCTAAATCCTACGTTAATTTATAGATATGTACATTTGATATATACACTTTGATCCCTACAAGGGTGAGATCCTTAAATGGGTCAATATCTCATTGGATTGGGTGACAACATTATTGTGTGGTGGATATTAATTAATGATGGAATCCATGTCTCAATTTTGGGATTGATGATATCTCCTTGACGAAGCTTATAAGTTTTGATTATGTCAAATCCTGCAGGTGGATTTTTGTATCCGACATATCAGATAAGTTATGCATAGGATCTTAAGGAATTTTAAGAGATTAATTAAATATGATTGTCAGTAATTATATTTAATTAATGGATATTTGTAATCTTAACGTAGGGAGATAATAAGCATTTAATAACATAGAGCTCGAAATACATATTTGAGATAAGGGTGGGAGTGCAATTATAATTCTTTAGTGGTATGAATTATAATTTATGGAAATAGGAATCTGATTCAGTTCGAATTAGGGGTTCCTAATTCCATAAGGAAGCCTATTCCTTATTTACTTCTTATGGTCTTATATCCTGCTTTGGCTCTCTACTTATTTTGCATTTTTCTAAAAGAGCATTATAACTCAGGATAGAAAAGAGGGAGTAAAAAAAAGAGAGAGCAAAAAATAGAAAGGATTTCGAAAGAGCCCACACTCAGTTCGGTATTCTGGCAGCAGAGGAATATGGTAGAAGATCGTGACTGTTATTGAGCCCGTGTTCTCGATTCGTCTACTACAGCGATCCATTTTTGTAGTTCAAGGTAACCCTAGTTCCACCCTCGTAGGGTTATTATAGCTTTCACGAAATTTGTTGCAGTACCAACTTATACGTACTGTCAACAGATTCTTGGAACGCAGTTTCCTAACAATATATATTTATATATATGAGCAGTCCTTTCGATATTGATTATATGTTTGAGTTGTTGTATGCTGATTAGTACAACTGTTAGTTCTTGTTAGTGCTCGCTCTATCTTGATTTCGTTTCTACGAGAAGACTTTTAGTTAATCGATAGATCTTTTGTAGGTACATGACACACATTATTACTATGGTTAGACCGAGGAATCAAGCATGATTAGAAGCCCCTATTCCGGAAGGTATGGATCCAATGGGCGTTTTTGAAGCCTTCATGCAGAAGATGGAACATGTGGGAGATACTTATAACCACTCTACTCACAAAAGACCTGTTGCACCACCACCACCGAGACAGAATGTGATAAGTTACTTGAGCGTTTCCATGGATTATGCCCAAAGCAATTTGATGGATTTACAGAGTCATGGAAGGCAGATCAATGGATACAGGAAATAGAATTGATTTTTGAAGTTTTGTAATGTACGGAGCAAGATAAGCATTGTCCTGCCATATTTCAATTGACCTACGCTGCCACAAATTGGTGGAATGCCGAAAGAGCTACAATAGGAGCTGAAGCTGCACGGAGAATGCCTTGGAGGATATTCTAGGAAAGATTTCTGGAAAAGTACTTGCTAGAAGATGAGAGAGATCAACAGGAAAGGAACTTTCTCAATCTGGTTCAAGGAGGATGGATTGTATGAGAATATACTCTACAATTTGAGCAATTGTCTCGATTCGCTCCACATATAATCGATACACCACGCAAGAAGTTAAAGAGATTTCACCAAGGATTGAATCCCCACCTTATACATATAATGGTTGGTCATCTGAATCAATCATTTGAGGGGATTGTCAGATTTGCTGTAGGGTTGGAAAAGGATGCTTATCCAGCATAGTGACCACAGATAAATCGACCTCAATTATCAAGAGGTTTTCAGCAGAGAAATTTCCAGAACCAGCCGCTGAAAAATACCCAGGGTTGGAGACCTCAGGGTAATTTTTAAGTGAACAAGAGAACTTAGGAGGGAACCAGGAAGCCTCAACAGGTTTATCCTCGACCTTAGCAATATCGTCAGCAGGGACCACAGCCCCAAGTGCTGCTAACAGCAACGCCAACCAACAACGAGGGATGTTTTAATTATGGAAAGCTAGGGCACATTGCCAAGTTCTACACTACCCTTAGGGTTAACCACCGAATGGATGCTTTCTACTGGAATTACAAAAAAGCCGAAGCATTTGAGCAAGGATTGCCATACACTTCATAGAGGATACTATGGGGAACTAGTTTAGAGGATACATGGAGATCAGACAAGGATGAATGCTATCATCCCAACAGAAGCAGGCTTTAATGTTAATGAGCAGCAACATTTGGAATGTACACTTGTATTCTTTTATAGTCGAGTTAAAGCTGTATTCAATACTGGAGCTGCACGTTTGTTTATTGCTGTTAAGATTGTGCATCAGTTGGGTTTAGAACCCTAAACACTTGAGCCAGCACTTAATATGGTGTCACTATTGGGAGTGACTGTTAAGTTGGGTAAAGTGTGCAAAGATTGCCCACTGAAATTGGGAGATAGGAATCTTCTGTCAATGTCAGAGTTTGACATTATCCTAGGGATGGATTGGTTGACTAAATATGGTGCCAACCTGGACTGCCCTGCTAGGACGATTGTATTTCTAATACCAGGACGACTGATGATCAGATTTCAGTGTCAGTCAACAAGCGACATGTTTCTTACAAGTTATTTTGCTACAATCGGGTGCACCAGTACGGAACTCACGATGGATCAAATTCCTACTATATGAGATTTCGTAGATGTATTCCAGGATATTAAAGGACTTCTACCAAAAATAGAAATAGACTACTGTGTGGAACTAGTACCTGGCACACTACCGACATCTAAAACTCCATATAGGATGGCGCCAACTGAGATGTTGGAACTAAAGAAGCAAGTTCAGGAACTTGAAGATTTGGGATTTATTCGCCCGAGTACATCACCTTGGGGAGCACCAGTTTTGTTTATAAAGAAGAAGGGTAGAACACTTCAACTCTGTATAGAGTACAGGGAGTTGAACAAGGTAATGATCAAGAATAGGTATCTACTCCCTCAAACAGATGATCGATTCGACCAGTTACAAGGATCAATGATCTTTTCAAAGATTGATCTATGTTCGGGATATCATCAATAATTGATTCGACTAGAGGATGTGAAGAAGACTGCTTTCAGGATGAGATACAGGCATTATGAGTTTCAGTTATGCCTTTTGGATTGATGAATGTGCCATAGTATTTATGGACTTGATGAATAGAGTATTCAGACCATATCTGGGTTAATTCATTATAGTGTTCATCGACGATATCTTGATTTACTCAAAGATAGAGAAAGATCACTAGGAATACTTACAATTGGCTTTACAGACACTTCGAGATAGTAAGTTGTATGCAAAGTTTAGCAAGTGTGAATTTTTGCTATAGGAGGTCAACTTCTTGGGACATGTTACATCTTAGGATGGTATCTCTGTGGACTCATCTAAGATCGATGCAGTCTTAAGCTGGAACAGACTGACCAACGCGACAGAGGTCAGAAGTTTCCTCAGTCTAGCAGGATATTATCAAAGATTCGTAGAAGGATTTTCCAAGATGGCAGGACCATTGACGAATTTGAAAAGAAAGGAGATAAATTATGAATGGACAAATAAGCATAAGGTTGCATTTCAGGAGTTAAAGGAAAGATTGACTTCTGCACCAGTACTCACGATACCCAAGAGTGGAGAAAGGTATGTGATCTATAGTGATGAATCATACTAAGGAATTAGTTGTGTGCTTATGCAAGACGAAAAAACGATTACGTATGGATCAAGACAATTGACGGTACATGAGAAGAATTTTCTGACACATGATCTGGAATTAGTAGCAATAGTGTTTGCATTAAAGATTTGGAGACACTATCTCTATGGAGAGAAGTGTGATCTGTTTTTCGATTATAAGAGCTTGAAGTATTTGTTCTCTCAGAAGGAGTTGAACATGCGACAACGAAGATGGATGGTGTTACTTAAGGATAATGACTTTTCATTGCAATACCATCCGGGTAATACAAATGTCGTAGCAGATGCTTTAAGTCATCGACCTCGATTAGTGATCGCTACATTACTAATGCGAGAATGGCGAACATTAGAAGTTTTAGTTGAGTTCGATCTTCAGCCAGTAGAACTAATAAAAGGATACCATTTTGGATGTCTTATGGTACAACCAACTTTGATTGGCCATATCATATAGGCTCAATGGACAAAGGAGGACTTGAAGTTATGGTTCGTAAAGATGTCAGCAAAGGAACTAAAGGTTTGGAGTATTCGTACAGACGGAGCCGTGCAATGTAAGGGTATACTCTGCATACCTGATAAAGAAAATCTCCAAAAATAAATGTTAGATGAAGCACATAATTCATGAATGACTATTCATCCTGGAGGTACGAAGATGTACAAGGATCTAAAAAGAAATTTTTGGTGGGAAGGAATCAAGAGGGAATTAGCTCAGCATGTATCTCAATGTCTTACTTGTAAACAAGTAAAGGCAGAACATCAAAAACCACCTGGATTACTACAACCGTTACAATTCCCCAATGGAAATAGGAACACATCACCATAGATTTCGTGGTAAGTTTGCTAAAGTCACATCAGAACCATGACGCTACTTGGGTAATTATGAATCGACTTATGAAGATGGCACATTTTATCGCCTACAGCATGACGTATCTAGTGGAGTGTTTGAGCCGGATATATCTATAGCACACTGTATGGTTACATGGTGTACCTGTTTTTATAATGTCAGATCAAGATTCACGCTTTACTGCAGAATGTTGGAAGAGTCTCCAAACAGCGATGAGAACTACATTGAACCTGAGTCCAGCTTTACATCTGTAGACCGATGGGAAGACCGAACGAGTTAATCAAGTGATGGAGGACATACTACGTGCATAAGTTTTCAATTTTGAGAGTTCTTGGAAGACACATCTACCGTTGATCGAGTTCGCCTACAACAATAGTTTCCATACGAGGCATTATACTAAAGACTTGCCGATCACCGCTATGTTGGGTTGAAGTTGGAGATACTTAACTTCTTGGGCAAGAGATGGTACAAGAGACTAGTGAGAAGATCTAAATTGCATGTGAGAAGATGAAGACAGCTCAAACCCGACACAAGAGTTATGCCGACTAGCAACGAAAAGATTTGGAATTCACCATTGGAGACCACGTGCTACTTAGGGTTTCACCTGTTCGAGGCATCGTCAGATTTGGTCAGAAGAGAGGTAAGCTATCGTCGCACTTCATCGGACCATTTGAGATTATAGAGCGTGTTGGAAAAGTTGTGTATCGACTCGCATTATCGCCAAAGATGTCAGGAGTGCACAACGTATTCCACATTAGTATGCTACAGAAATGTGCTCATAACCCAGTACACAAGGTCAACTTTGAAGACATTGAGGTCAACAAGAATGTCACATTCAATGAAGGACCAGTGCAGATTCTAGTCCATAGAAGCAAGAAGCTCAGGAACAAGGAGATTCTGTTGGTGAAGATTCATTGGACGCATCATGAAAAGGGAGAAGGTTCGTGGGAGCTGGAGTCAGAGATGCTAGAGAAGTTTCTATTTTTGTTTTAGACCTTGGTTTATTTTCAATTTTGAGGGCGAAATCCTTAATGAGTGGTGGATGATGTAATACCCTGTATTTTCAGTAATTATTAATATAAAGAGATTCTATATACTTCCCTTGACCATACTTAAAGTTTTGCTTTCAATCGATAGAACTCCTTTCAAGCGATCGAGAATTTCTGAGTTTAACCGATCGAACCTTGTTCAATAGTTCAAAACCACGCCGACATATATTTATGACATGGTCCCCACTTCAATCGATCAAAGCAGTCTCAATCAATCGAACCTGGCCGATCTGCTCTCAATCGATCAAAGTCGTTTTAATCGATCGAACGCACCTGGATGTTTCATCTCAGTTCTGCGCTGGATTGCTACCTGCCCTTCCTCCCTTGCCTATATAAATTTTTGGTCATTGTATGTGTGAGGTTTGTTTTTATGCCAAAGCTTTGTTAGTTTATATACATATAGAGAGAGATTTAGTATATATAGACATATATATACACACATGTCTATATATATACAATTAGAGAGAGAGAAAGAGAGACAGAAGGACAGAGAAAAAGGAGAAGAAGAAAAAGATCACGGACAGAAAGAGAAAGGAGGCAGAGACAAAGGAGAGAGAAGAGGCCATTCGAGGGAGCCCAAAAGCTTAAGCATTGCCAAACACGCTCTTACGATGTTCGATGAGTTCCAAACTCACTCAGTAGCATTAGTGTAAGGTTTTACAAGTTTTTAGACGTAAATATTAACTCCAAACACCCCCTAGCACCTCTGGATGTTCACTGTCAAGAACTGCTGAAGAAGACGACTTTCGAGCGATTGAACTAGGTTTAATCGATCAAACACACTAAGTCTCAATTGATCAAAATGACTTCAATTGATCGAGACCCCTTAGACTTTAATCGATTGAACATACTTCAATTGATCGAACACACTAAGTCTCAATTGAAATGACTTCAATCGATCGAGACCACTTTGACTTCAATTGATCGAGCACACTTCAATCGATTGAACTTCACTTTTTTCAATTGATTGAGATGACTTCAATCAATTGAACCCAACAGAACTTGGATGTTCCTTTAAATTTATAATTCATAATGCGTAGCTATTTAATTGATGTCTCATATTCCTATTATGCGATATTATGGATTTCGTAGGTAGTGGGATATGATAATCAGATTAAGATAATATAGTAAGTACCATAGTATGGTTCGAAATGTTAGGAATAATATGAGGCGATATTGAGATAAGGTTGTGATAACGGTGAGTAACATTGGATAACTTGGTGACTGAGTCAGTGAGGTATTAGTTACTTTCAACGTGGTGTTTAGTCGAGCGGATGATTCGCTTAGGTTAAATCCAATAAGTGAGTAACACGGATTTGAGTAGGATCGTGGGTGTTATGGGTGTACAGTACTCGCAACCATTCTTAAAAGCAATGAATAGTACGAGCTCTTAAAAGCGGTGAACAAGAGTATTGGTACGTCCATAGACTAGTCGTTATATGAGAACGATGTATAGTGTTTGCAAGAGTTCTTAAAAGCATTGAACAGTAAGAGTTCTTAAAAGCTGTGAACAAGAATACCAGTATATCGTGATGATAGAATCAGTTCGGGGTAGCCAGTCAAGTTTGGTACAGTCCGTCTTAGAGTTGGAAGATGATTAGAATCGGATAATGATGAGTCTGAGTAAAATTGGAGAAGATATTATTAGTATCACTACTTTATATCATGCATAACTAGTAAGGACTTTATACCTATGATACAATAGGAGTTTCAATTCACTCAGCTGAAGTAAGCTGACGACGTATATGCCTAGACATTCCCCGTCCAAACTACCCTATCCCCATTGATGCAAGTGATAGGGCCTACGATGATGGTTACTGCCCAGAGTTGGATTATGCAGAGTGCAGCCCCACTAATGATGATCATCCCAGGGAAGATTGTTGTCCTCATGACTACCCTTACGCCAACTAGAGATGAAGAAGTTATATCTAGTTTATAATTTTGTTATTTTTGTAAAGCTTTTGTAACGGGTACTTGGGCATATGTTGTCACCAGACCTGCTATGATCCTGAGGACCACTCTGACATTATAATGGATAGAATTGTTATTGTATATTTAGTTTGTTTACTGTTCTTGTTTATTAGTTGGAATAGTAATGTGTGCTATAGATAATTAGTAACATTCATCTGTCATTTCCTATGGACCCAAAAAGAAAATTTATTTTTCTCTATTTTTGCTACTCCGGGGACTGATAGGAACGAAATGTGTTTTCGAGTTATGGAATGGAATGTTCAAAAGCTTGTTGATAATATTAAACTTCGGTCGTTTCATTGGGTTCAAGCTTTAGAATCGGGATTTTTTTTATTCATTTCATGTTTGGTGTGAGGATCCAAGGAAATTGAGAAGATCGAAGATGTTTAGAATGGTGAATAAAAGGGCAAATTTATCATGGGTAGCTCCTCTAATGGGTTCTCTTGTGTTCAATGTCGACGGGTCAGCATGGGGAAAACTTAGGTTAGCAAGGTGTAGGGGTGCTTTAAGAGATGAGTTAGGAGTGGTAATTGCTATTTTCTACAGACCTTTGGGAATTGTTGATTCCAATGTGGCAGAAATTGAAGCTATTCAAAATGCTTTAATTTGTTTTATTGAAGCTGTCTGGATGGGAAAAAAACATTTGATCATCGAGTCCGACTCCATAATAGCAGTTTCATGGGTTCACAATAAAGATTTGAGACCGTGGAAACTATGGGACACTTTTGTGGATATTGATCAGTCTATTTTGACTATTGGGAATGTTTGTTTGGTGAATGACTAAAGGAAAATTAATAGCTTTGCAGATGGTCTTGCAAAGAAGGGAGTTACTAGTCAAAGATTTTTTAAAGCATGGTGGCAAAGTCTCAGTTTTCCAATTTGGGTGTATGTGTTTATGTTGGGTGTGTGTGTATGTGTGAATATAAATTCATCGAGGTCGTTTTGTGCGTGTATTTTGGTGTTGGTGTGAGTTCTCTTTTGTTTTCTAAAAAAAATTGATGGGTTTTCAGTGTGCATTTCGTTTCATGGGTGTGTAAGTGTTTTCAAGTTTTCTTTCTTTTTTTTGATAGTTTTACTATTAGCTGCTGGTTTTTTCTAGGCTGTTTTGAGCTTTTGTTTTGCTATGGATTGGGTATTGATTTTGTGGTTGTTGTGACAAATCATGAGCAGATGTGTGGTGGCTCTTGTTCTTGTCACATGTTGAGTGCGTGTTTTGTGAGTTTTTGTAAGGTGTTTGTCTTTGATGTGAGAGAGAGAGAGAGAGAGAGAAAAGGAAAAAAATAAAAGAACTGAAGGAAAAAAAATAATAAGGTGAGTATTGGTGGTCCTTTGTTTGTACAGTGGTTGAATTTGGACTGGGATTCATTTTGATTTCTCGGATAGTTGTGGGGCTTTCTTGGATGTACGAGTGGTTTACCGTCGATTCTTTTATGCGTGTGGTCTCGGTGTATGTTTCTATTCGAGTGTGGTAACTTCAGTGGAGTATTTTGGTGTGAGTTTTCTTTCTTTGTACAAGTCTTATTTGGCGCTTCGACGGAGTGTGCGTATGTGTTTTGCTGTGATTTTGATATGCCTTGAGGACTTGATCTTAAATTTGAATTAGTGTAGACACCCCAATTTTGACCCAACTGTCAAACTTAGGAAGATTTATCTCTAGAAATCAATGATGAATAATGTCCTGACGATTTTCTTCAAGTTCATCTCTTTGACTTCTGAAAAGTTTCAAGTTCCCAAACCATGCACTTAATGCCCCTTGAGTTGGCCAATCACTAACCACCAGTCTCAAGCTCACTAGATCACGGGTTACTTTCTAAAAAAATAGAATAAAGGTTTTTTATTAATAACAACAACAACAATAATAATAATAATAATAATAATAATAATAATAATAATAATAATAATAATAATAATATTTTCTAACAATAACATTCTTTCCCATTTTTTTTATTCAAAAAGAAAAAAAAAATAAAAACACTTTATTTGGAGACTTATATGCATAATTTGGATTTAAAATGAAAAATGTGTTTATATATATATAAATAATAAAAGAAATTATCCCATATGATTTGGAGAATTAGAGATTCCTTAGCATATTCCTAACTCAAGTAAATACCCAAAGAGCACTTTCTTGGGCACCAATCTCCCATGTCCAAGATACTCTAGAATGTTCCTTTATTCCACCCAACTAAAATGTCTTTCAAGTTCCTTGGAATTACATAGAAGTGCACATGGTGAGTTAGGGATACCATAGAATATTCATTTATTCCTAATCCATTAAAATTGGCTTATCTACCCCTATCTTAACCACCAAGGAAATCAAAGTTTACATAAAATCATCTCTTTCAGTTTTGGAAGGTAGGGACACTTGAAACATATAGAGAAACATATTGGGAAAGCTTTAGAAAAGGAAAAATACAGACAGAAAAACTCTGCCTACCCATACCCCACCAAAACTCTACCCAACTATCAAATCACTATTGAAAGAGCTTGAAACTTGAGGAAGAAGAAGAGGAAAAGCTTGAGAAATCAACATTTTCACAAATTTTTTAGATCTAGGTGTAAAACCTTCAAATCTATCTTCATGTGCCATAATTCAATCACAATTCATAGATTTAATTAGTCATGGATTCCTTTTAATCATGTTGAGATTGTACCATCTCTATATGGACATTATATTGGCTCCTAGTTGAGACTTGTATATCTATAGGGATGTTATGGTTTCAACAAATTGGAAGGAATTCATGATTTTGTCAACCTTTCCCATTTTTGTTTGATTTATGCTAAAATTGGATATAACATTTAGGATTTGATATTATATTGTGTTCAAAGTATGTGGACTAACTTTTGTTTTGTAGCGCTATTAAGGTATGGCTCCTTGAGCGACCCTTTGTCTTTATTTTATTTGCTTTTATTAATTTTCGACTTCATGCACGACACTTTAGAATAGGGTTCGCCTTATGTGTATATATGTGTTAGAGACCTTTTTTAAGGTTTTTTTTTATTTTTTATTATTATTTTTTTTATTTGTATGCATTGCACGTTTCCTTTCACAGCTAGATTCCGGGTAAGTTCCTTTGTTCATTATTGCATATCATTTTGCTTGCTATTTGAACTATGTGGTTTGTATGCCGTTTTATCGTTAGTATTCTTGTACCCCTTTCGATATGCTTTTAGAATGTGTACATATAAAAATTAGTTAAGGGCATGCTTAGATTAATAATTTGATTAAAAAAATATGTTGAGTAGAGGCCTATCACGAGATAGGATGAGAGGGGGTGTTTTAGTCCACCAGGCTCCTTCCTCTTTCATTCTATAATCTCCGGACCTAGAAATCTCTAGTTTCCAAAAGATAAGTTTTCTTTTGTAATACACTGTTTTTTGGAGTCTATATTAATAGCTGAGACTTGGGAGTTATTTTGTATTCATATATGAACCTTACCTTTCATTTGGTAAAATTCGTTTACCAATCGATTGCCATATTTACCAATCGATTGCCATCCTGCTGACCTGAATTCATAACGTCTCACCATCCCAATCGATTGCCCCTTATCCCAATCGATTGCCATCAAATATCTGATACCAATCAATTAGTTCCGCTTCCAATTGATTGGCATCTATATAGATATGTTTTTAACTTGGATTCGTGGTTTGACGCATTTCACTTCATTTTTCTATATATATAATGTTGTTTGTTTTTGACAATGTGGGTTTTAGAGAGAGAGTATATATATCTATATACACTCATACACATATCTATATATATACACACCCACATATACACATACACTGCTGGAGAGAAGAAGAACAAAGAAATAAAGAAGAGGGGGAGAAAGAGAAGCGACAGAGAGAGAGAGAGAGAGAGAGAGAGGGAGAGCCAGAGAAGAGAAAAAAGGGGGAGAGACAATCAACGGATAGGTGTCCAGTACTGCTATCATAACATATTAGCCCGATGTGAGTCCTATCTCGACCTTATCCACTTCTCTTAGAGGTAGTTTCTTGCTTGACTCACACTCAACTAGGTGAGTTTTAACTCACTTGGTCTATTTGTCATGATGTTTTACAAGTTCTATTGAGTTTACACGTAACAAACACGTCCTTAAGACATTCGTATATATGGACTAATACTCTGCTAGAGAAGATGAAGTCCCAATCGATTGGACTGTTTCCCAATCGATTGATATCAGGTTCCAATTGATTGGAATATTTTCTAATCGATTGCCATTATTCCTAACCCAATCGATTGCCAAAGTTAGCAATCTATTGGCATTGTTTTGGATCCAATCGATTCTCGTTTACCCCAATCGATTGTTTTGTCCCAATTGAATGGCACCTTTGTCCTAATCGATTGGCAATTGCAAAACATGGATTCTCTTGGTTATTTATTATATAAAGGGTTTGATTGTTCGTATAGTGATTCAGACTTCCATCATACAAAACTATGAGCTCAGGGATTAATGAGATGCGATAATGAGATAGCAAATTTATTCGGGTTCGAAAGGCTAGCAAGGGTTGTGTTCAGTCGGGTTGATAATTCGCCTATGTAGAATCAAACAGATGAGTAGCAGGTATTGACCAGTATTATATTATAGAGCTATGTATGTGCCATAATCGCAAGCGTTCTTAAAAGTAGTGAATAGTAAGAGTACTTAAAGCGGTGAACAAGAGTAGTGGTACGCCCATAGCTTGTATCTGCCAGAGCTATGTATGTACTATACTCGCAAGCGTTTTTAAAAGCGTTGAACAATGAAAGTTCTTAAAAGTGGTGAACAAGAGTATGGGTACGTTAATAGAACAGTTGTTATATTGGAACGATGTATCGTGTTTGCAAGAGTTTTTAAAAAGAGATGAATAGTAAGAGTTCTTAAAAGTGGTGAACAAGAGCACTAGTATGTCGTGATGATATAATGAGTTCAGGATAGTCAGTCAAGGTTGGTACAGACGGTCTTAGGGTTTGAGGATGATAAGAATCGAGTTTGAGTTCGGAGTAAAACAACGAAGATATTATTTGTAACACTATTATATATCGTTCATAACTTATAATACTTTACGCTTACTGATGTGTCCAGGATTATCCAGTCATGAAGTCAATCTGCCACGTCACCGAGATGTCAGCACCAATAGCCCAGTGATCCCGAGGTGTTCATCAGGACCGCCCGGTTCGTGCCAACGTGCCGGGCATGAAAGGCCGCGACATCTTGTGGACCTGGCTTAACCAGTAGTTTCCTAAACTAGCTGCAAGACTGCAAGATGGAATGTGGCAGTTTCCTAAACCGCTTAGGAAACTCTCCCCAAATCATGCAAATCAATTGTAATCAGATTGGGCTTCCTAATCTGACTAGCTTACCATGTATGGGTGGACTCTTGCACCTCTATAAAAGAGCCCACCTACCCTATCTACAGGGATTCGAAGAACTCTCTAGCTAATAAGCATAGAACACGAAATTCACCATTGTATGCATATACCCGGCCGGTAGTACTGGTAGTGCCGCCCCTCTTTGTTGGCTCACCAGGCTCGCTGGTGATCTGCTAGTGAACGCGCACAAACGCAACCGTGGATGTAGGTCACCTTGTTAATAGGGCCGAACCACACACAACTTGCTTGTGTCTTTTTCTCTCTTTTGATCCTTTCTACCAATTCTCGGCATCATCAGTTTGTCGTCGTCTGTGGGAAGCGACTATTTTTTCTCAAAAACAATTATTGACTGATCAACATGCCGCCTAGAAGGAGTAAGAAGGCCATTACCTAGTCCGGTAAGAAGGATTCACAGGTCGGGCGATTGACTGCCTCCATGACCACAGAACAGGTAATGGCAGCGCTGGCGCAACTCTTAGAGAGCCACCAGCGAACGCAGGAACAAATTGAGATGCTTTTAGCCCGGCAAGAAAAACGTCCTGCAACAGAAGATCAGCCCGAGAAAAGTGCCCCTGATCGGGAGCCCCCTCGAGTACGAAGGCAAGCTCGTTCCGCTCCGGTGTCCCTACCGGACTGGGAACACCTCGGTGACGGCGAGCGCAGCCAGGAAATTAGGCACTCATAGAGGCGAGCTCGGCCCAATTCTCCCCGAGTAGAGGATGCCAGAACTATTATCAACCGGCGGCACGCGGCCAGAGGGGAAGAGCCAGGACGGAAGGCCCGAGAATCAGCCAAAGACCCTCCGACCCTGAGCCAAGAGGACCTTAGGCACACGATTACTTGGACCTGGAGCCGGGCTCTATCCCCAAGGTCGACGCACTTTAAGGAAGAGGCCTCGTCATCCGATCTGACCTACCGCTCGGATATAGAGAAGGCAAACGGGTGGGATGACATTAAGGACTAGTTCGAGGAACTACAGCAGCAGATTGAGAGGTTGAGCCGCAAGTCTGGCCACAACCTCACCAACACGGAGACGGAATCACCCTACACCGCTCGGGTGACGCAGTTTCCTATCCCACGGAAGTTCAAACCCCCTCACCTCAGCTCCTATGACGGCATAGGGAGCCCGGTGGACCACATCCGTACCTACAAGGCTCAGATGGCACTGGTCACCACGGTGGACGAGCTACTGTGCCTGGCCTTTCCCAGTACCCTCAAAGGGCCAGCAGCACAGTGGTTCTATGCTCTAAAGCCCCGAAGGGTCGATGACTTTAAATCCCTCAACAAGATGTTCATCAGCCAGTTTGTCGGGATGCTCGTGACAAGCGGGGGTATTTGTAAAATACAACCGCGCTAAAAGAAGGAAATGTATTGATTTAGTTTACAATTCCTTTATTTATCTACAATTTGAATTACAACGCCAGTTTATACACATTTTGATTAATCTATGATAAGTTGTGTGTTTAGCTGTAATTTGTGCAGACTACAGTTGCTGTGTGAAGAATTGAAAGATAACTATAAAAGGAAATGCTGAATTCTAATGAAGACAATCAAAAGTTGAAATATAGAGTTCGATCGATTGAAGACCATTCGATCGATCGAAGTTTCGATCGATCGAGAGAAGCTCAAGCGATCGAAGGATCCGGAGTTCAATCGATCGAGAATTGTTCGATCGATTGAACATGCCTTTTATCAGATTTTTACGCGCACGCAGCAGAATAGAAATTTAACCCTAAGCATTAGGTCTCTGCTATATATATTCATATTGTATACGTTCTTAAGGATGCCCAGATTGTTTTCTTCAGTTTTAGAGAGAGAGATAGAGGTTTTATGTGTTTTTTTGTAGGCCTTGGAGGTTGGATATTGCTTTTGGATTGTTATTCTCATAGTTTAATACAAGATTTTCATTCCAGGTTACTTAGTATTGTGCTATTTACATTCTGTTAGTAGTTTAGAGTAGTATAATCTGTTGGATTTAAAGTTTTGCATGCTAAATAGAGTTACACCATTAGTTTACATAATTCTCATGTTCAAAACGCAAACAAACGCATCCTTAATGAACCTATACGTTAAAAACAATACTGTGACACTCCATACCATGTCTGAGTAGTCCCCAGGTTGGGAGATCACAATGAAACCGTGATCTCAGGCCTCTGCCATGCAGCAGAATAATTCCTGTGTTCGATCGATCGAAGTTAGTTCGATCGATCGGACCAGAGACATAGTCGAGCGATCGAAGTTCGTTCGATCGATCGAGAGAAGAAGATGTTCGATCGATCAAAAGTGCGTCGATCGATCGAACCCTCTAATTCTTGAGGACATTCTGTGCAGTATTCCTAGACTTCTGCTTTAGTGATTCGTTATCAAACTGTCCCCAAACGCTCAGTTTGTCAAAACAGTCTTTAAACTTAATGCCTTTAGGCATTTTTCTTCAATACCTTTTACAAACCACCCTCAATGCTAACACCATTGTAGGTGTGAATCCTAACTATTGAACCAAACCGCTTTTATGTATTTCAAACTCAAATGTGTGACATAGTCCCAGTCATGAAAGGACTATGGATTCTTTATCCTAAGAGAAATACGGAATAATGTAGAAAATGTGCTCCATTGAGCTTGAACGTAAATGAATGGTAGATGGCTAGGTAGCGGTGGATTCGTGTAATCCCAACATTCCTTTTTAATTAAGAAAAACACACTTTAAATTATCACTTTAATTAATTAGTTGGCAATTAGTTTATTTTAGTTTAATTATTTTTAGTAGTTGATAAATTGTGGGACTTTGTGTTCTACATTTCTTTAAAATATTGAATTTTATTTTCCCTTTTTGAGATTAATCTAAGTATCTACCTGGACTTAACTAGATTACTACTTGCACGATTACCTACACTTGGGTATAGCACACAAGCGCACACAGAAAAATTCTCGTGTCAAGTTTTTGGCGCCGTTGCCGGGGAAGGCGACAAGCTAACGCTTCGATTACCTCAATCTATCCTTATCTCTTTTTGTTTTTCTTTTTCTTTCAATTAAAAACTACTTAGGGTCTTTCCCTTATGTCCGATAATTCCATCGAAGGAATTTTTGGAAATCCACTCTATTCATCCAGTTCATCTAGTTCTATTAACCCCATAGTTACACCAATTGACTCAATGGCCGACAATCAAAGCGAAAATGGTGATAATGTGGTTGTACCAATCGACGATTCACTTCGTCCTTTATGCGATCTCATGACACCTGAACATGCGCCCACACCTTCTTGCATTCTCATTCCACCCCATGCAGGCGAATTTCAATTTCGCAATGGAATGATTCAACTCCTTCCTACCTATCATGGAATGGAGAGCGAGAAGCCATATCTACATGTCAAAGACTTTGAGGATGTTTGTAAAACTTTCTCACAGAATTGTCCTGTAGATGTGACACGTTTAATGCTATTTCCTTTCACTCTGAAGGACAAAGCAAAAGCGTGGTTACTCATCTTGAAGCCAAACTCCATCTACACTTGGCATGCGAAGAATACCGCTTTCTTGAAGAAATTCTTTCCACCTCGCATGACCACCGAGCTTAAACGACAAATAAACTCTTACAAACAAAAGAGTAATGAAACTTTCACCCAAACTTGGGAGCGTTTCAAGGATTTGCTACTCTCATGCCCACATCATGGGTATGAAAATTGGCGAACCATCAGCTACTTTTATGAAGGGCTAAATGGTGAAACAAAAAAGTCGGTCGAGACCATGAGTTCGGGGGCATTTCTTCGTAAAAACACGGAGGAAGCTGAAGCTCATTTTGAGTGGCTAGCTGAGTACGCCCATGAGTGGTCAAATTCAGATGATATCCCACGATCACAGATATCCTGCGTAGAAGAGAAAAGTTTATATCAACTAAAAAGTGAGGATCATCTGATGAATAAGTATGAAGAGCTAGTAAAGAAAGTGGAAGAATTGGGGATGAAAGGAGAGAGTTCTAGGCAGTTTTTGCCTGAAGAATCATGTGGCACATGTAACATGCTGGGACACACTATTCAATATTGTCCAAATGTGCCATATTTTCAAGAACAACCCCCCATGGAAATGAATGCCATGCAAGGGTATAGGGGTTCGACTGGAAAAAAATGCTGGGACCCAAAACCAATTTCAACAACAATAGCCCTACAATAACAATAATCAATACCAAGGGCAATACAACAGGCAGTCCCAGCCATTCAATCAGAATAGAACAAACAACTACAACCAAGCTCAACCCTCTAACAACCAACAAGCAAATATTGACGTGCCACCTCACAAGAAGGTGCAGGAGGAAGATCCACTCTCTAATCCAAACTTAACACAACAGTTAATTCAAATGATGAGTAAAATGTCTACAACATTAGAGAGGATGGATGCACGTCAAGATGGTTCGAGTGGTACGTTTCTTGCTCAACCACTTCCAAACCCCAAGGGATACAACAATGGCCCTCCTAACCATGAACAGGCAAAAGCCGTGACAACATTAAGAAGCGGCAAAGTCAAAGGGAAAAACATGCCTCATTCTACTCCCAAGGAGTATGAAGAGGAGGAAGTGGTAATTAGGAGAAAACCATCCACTCAAGAAGAGGAGTTGTCTACGAATGATAAATCAGTAGAATTAAACAAGGACACTCCTAAAGAAGTAGAAGAAGTTGAGAGAAGGCCTGGAAAGGAGCCAGTCATTGACGCATTACCTAAGTGCCCTTTCCCTGCACCTTACCCTCAAAGGCTTAAAAAACCCCAAAACGAGGCAAAGAATCAGGAGTTCTTGGAGTTGTTCAAACAAGTTAAAATCAATCTCCCACTCCTTGATGCAATCAAACAAGTGCCAGCCTATGCTAAGTATTTGAAAGACTTATGCACGGTCAAAAGGAGGCAAAGTGTAAAAAAGCATGCTTATGTCGCTTGCTAAGCAAGCGCAATAATTCAAAATGAGTTGCCTCCAAAGCTTAAAGACCCTGGCACCCCAACTGTCTCGTGTAGAATTGGGAATCAAAGGATAGATAACGCACTCCGTGATCTAGGAGCAAGCGTGAACTTGCTGCCATATTCAGTATATAAACAACTAGGGTTGGGTGAACTCAAACCCACTAGAGTTGCATTGCAATTGGCAGACAGGTCAGTAAAATATCCTAAAGGAATACTGGAGGACGTTCTAGTGCAGATAGACACATTTGTCTTCCCAGTGGATTTTGTGATTTTGGACACTGAACCTGTGTCTAATCCATGTTCACAAATCCCAGTAATTTTTGGACGTCCATTCCTCAACACCATTGATACCACAATCAAAATAAGGAGTGGTATCATGACCATCGTATTCGTGAATATGACTTTAAATGTCAAGATTTTTTCAAATCCCCGACCTGAAGAATACGAGGATGAAGAAGAAGTGAACTTCATCAAAACGATCATCTAAAATGAGGTTGATTTGGTTGACTATAAAGATCCTTTGGAGGTGGTAGTGTCACAATTCAACGCTACTTATCGACCCAACGATTCTACCCCATTGGACGCTGCTCTAAATCATGATTGCCTCATGATGGAAACTAAAGAGGAGGATAGAGAGGAATGCATGTGGGTCACCCCATATGAACCCTTGCCTCCGAAAACAAAGTTAACCATGCCTTCGAACTTTCAGTTTCCCGATCTTGAATTAAAGGAGCTTCCAAAAGAGCTCAAATATGTTTTTCTGGGGACTGAAAAGACTTATCCCGCTATAATCTCAGCCTTGATAAGTTTATAACAAGAGGATAAGTTGATCCAAATGCTCAAACTGCACAAGGGAGCATTAGGATGGACTATTGCCGACCTGAAAGGCATAAGCCCATCTATTTGCACCCATAAGATATATCTGGAGGAAGACGCCAAACCTTCGCGACAAATGCAGAGGCGTCTGAATCAAAATATGCAAGAAGTTGTGAAGAAAGAAGTCCTAAAACTTCTAGACATTGGGATAATATACCCTATCTCTGACAGCCCTTGGGTTAGTCCAACCCAAGTGGTGCCCAAAAAGGCCGGTATAACAGTAATCCCAAATAAAGACGGCGAGTTAGTACCAACACGCGTCCCCACTGGATGGCGGATGTGTATTGACTATCGAAAGTTGAATACTATGACCCGAAAAGATCACTTCCCACTGCCATTCATGGATCAAATGCTAGAACGAGTGGCGGGTCATAAGTATTATTGTTTCTTGGACGCATACAGTGGGTACAACCAAATTGAAATTGCTCCTGAAGATCAGGAGAAAACAACATTCACATGTCTATTCGGTATGTTCGCTTACCGCCGCATGCCTTTTGGATTATGCAATGCACCTGCTACTTTTCAGCAGTGTATGTTAAGCATTTTCAGCGATATGGTTGAACAGACACTCGAGGTTTTCATAGACGACTTCTCGGTGTTCGGCCATAGTTTCGATAACTGCCTAGAAAACCTTGAAAACGTGTTAGCGAGATGCGAGGACAAACACCTAGTACTAAATTGGAAAAATGCCACTTCATGGTAACCAAAGGAATTGTCCTCGGCCACATTATCTCTGACAAAGGTATCCAAGTCGATAAAGCGAAAATCGATATAATTTTGAATTTACCTGTCCCTCGTACAGTTAGAGACATCCGTTCTTTTCTGGGACATGCTGGATTTTATCGACGCTTTATCCAAAATTTAGTGCCATCTCTCGACCACTATGCCAACTACTCGTCAAAGATGCACCTTTCCAATGGTCGGAAAACTGTCAAATATCCTTTGATGCACTAAAAGAACACCTTACCTCCGCACCGATAATACAGGCACCCAACTGGGGTTTGCCATTCGAACTAATGTGCGATGCTAGTGACTACGCCATTGGTGCAGTCCTGGGACAGAGGAAGGACGACAAGCCTTATGTTATATACTATGCCAGCAGAACACTCAATGAAGCCCAAATGAACTATACAACTACTGAAAAAGAGTTACTGGCAATAGTCTTCGTGTTGGATAAATTTAGGTCTTATCTGATAGGGTCCCCAATAGTCTGTTTTACAGACCACTCGGCCCTCAAGTACCTGTTATCTAAGAAAGACGCAAAATAGAGGCTGATCTGTTAGATACTTCTACTCCAGGAATTTGATATCACTATCAAGGATAAAAAGGGAGTAGAGAATGTGGTTGCTGACCACTTACCTTGGTTAACATTCACAGACAATACTGAGCCCATACCAATCAAAGATGAATTCCCAGACGAGCAAATTATGGCAGTCTCGGGTTTACCCTGGTATGCTGACATAGTAAACTACCTAGTCGCAGGACAAACTCCGAGACACTGGTCGAATCAAGACAGGAAGCGGTTCCTATCGTTTGCACGCCATTTCTTTTTCGATGACCCTTATTTATTCAAGTATTGTGTTGATCAGGTCATCAGGCGTTGCGTCCCTAATGAGGATATAACCGTAATTCTAGCCTCGTGCCACTCTGAAGCGTGTGGTGGCCACTTTTCTTCCCAAAAGACCGCACAAAAAGTCCTACACAGCAGATTTTATTGGCCCACCATATTTAAGGACGCTTATTCTTTCTGTAAATCGTGCCAACGCTGTCAAAAGCTAGGTACTATTTCAAAAAGAAATTCTATGCCCTTAACCCCTATTATCACAATTGAAATATTCGATTGTTGGGGCATTGACTTTATGGGCCCGTTCCCTAAATCAAACAACTGCGAATACATACTCCTAGCTGTGGAGTACGTATCAAAATGGGTGGAAGCAATACCGACGAGACGCAATGACCACAAAACAGTCATGTCTTTTCTCAAGGAAAACATTTTATCGCATTTCGGAACCCCAAAAGCATTATTAAGTGACCAAGGCAAGCATTTCTGCAACAGGCCTTTAGAAGCACTACTCAAGAAATATGGGGTACACTATAAAATCGCTCTAGCGTACCACCCACAAACAAACGGGCAGGCGGAGTTGGCTAACCGTGAAATTAAACACATACTTGAAAAAATGGTTAGTTTCAATAGAAAAGATTGGGCTTACAAACTGACTGATGCTTTATGGGCATACCGCACGGCCTTTAAGACAAATTTGGGAATGTCTCCATATAGGCTAGTGTATGGTAAGGCATGTCACCTTCCTGTCGAAATAGAACACAAAGCTTATTGGGCAACACGCTCATTAAACTTTGACATTAAAGAAGGAGGACATCTCTGGAAACTGCAGTTGGCAGAACTGGAAGAAATCCGACGAGATGCATATGACAATGCCAAACTCCACAAGGAACAGTTGAAGGCTCGTCATGACCGGACAATTTTTCAAAAATCTTTCGAACCTGGATAGAAAGTTTTATTATATGATTCACGCCTTCATCTCTTCCCGGGAAAACTCCGATCCCGGTGGACAGGACCTTTTACAGTCAAATCTGTCTTTCCACATGGGGCCGTGGAGTTATTTAATCTTAAGAACGATGGAAGTTTCAAGGTCAATGGCCAAAGGATAAAACCGTTTTTAGAATATTTCCAACCTGAGATCGAGCACATCCAATTGGATGAGCCCGACTATACTTCAAACTAAAACGCCCAAGTGCGTTCTCCCAATGTTGTTGTATTATTTCTTTTCCTGTTTTTCGTTTTGTTTTATCTTTTGTCTGTCTTTTTGAATGTGATCCTGATCCTAATCTGCTATTCCACTTTTATCTCGTGCAGGTTGTCCACTATGAAAGATGACGATATTCACTCGATAGGGTCATGGGCTGATTCAGAGTATCAGAACCCATAGTGGACTGCTGATGAAATAGCATTTTGCTTATCTCCATACCAAGGACCAAAAGCCGATGACATCGTTGACTTATCCTACGGATATATCCCGTATGATCCTGCGCTCCTTCAGATCAACCCATTTGCGCACATAGAACTCCCTGAAGATGAGGGAGAGCCGGAAGGATATGCTGTGTGGGAGGTCGACGACGCTCTGATGGACTAATGGGAAAATGACTCAATGTGGGAGCCATGGGAAGAAGAGGACTTACAAGATGTGGTGCCCGAACGCCACAATGTTATTTTCACATATGTTGACGACTTTCTGGTCGTCCAAGTGGTTCCCTATATTTATGTCCATTTGAGCTATTTGTTGTTCAGGCTTCAATGTCCTCTACCTGCTAGTGCACCTGGGGATATCCAGCCAATAGTGAGGTAAACTCTGGGTCACATTCCGTTCTTTTTCTTTTCGTTTTTGCTCTTCCTTTTTGTTTTTCTGTTGCTCTTGTTAGCTTATTTTTTCCATTTCATTTCTGTTTCCCTTTGTCAGGAATATCACTATGAATCTACCATTCCCACCGTTATACCTTCCACATCAACTCTTCCATGGGTTTGGGCAATACATACGGTCCCCGAATACCCTGCCGCAAGAGGACAGTCCGATGCGCAATTACACTCCATTATCTTTGTCTCCATCTGGATCTCCTGTTGTCGGTGATATCGATTTCTTAGAGAGTTCGGCCTTGCTCGATGATGTCCTCGCTGCTTTTCGCTTGTTCTAGGAAAGGGAATCATCAAGTTCAGACTCTACATTTGCAGTTCTGGTGGAGGAAGAAGTTGTGGAAGAAGAAATTTTCATTCTCGAAGCATAGTGTTTAACTTCAATTGTTTTCTGTCATTTCTACTTTATTCCATCAATTGAAGTGTATTCCTAGACGAAGTTTTTTAGTAATTTCAGCTTTCTTTTCATTTTTCTTTATCAATAAGGTTTTAAACACCAAGTTGGGGGCATGAATATTATAAGTGGATGATATTTTAAGGATTTATTTATATAAAATTTATAATGTTCTACTATGAGGTTGACGTTTTTGGCTTACATGTTCTGGCAATGCACTATTTTATACCTATTCTGTATGTCCAGATCAATGTTGGTTAGTTGGGGGTGTGTAATTTCTCAATTCAGGATAGTGTAGAATTTCTATGTTCAATCGATCGAACGTATCTCGATCGATCGAGAGTGTCATAACCTCGAGCGCTTGAGGAGAGCTCAATCGATCGAATGTTCGATCGATCGAACATTCTCGATCGATCAAAACCTATTTTTAAACGAGGCGTCGTTCAGAATTTTCATCAGTCACTCTGTCTCTCTCATAGCCTCAAGCGATCGAGCACAGAGGTCTCCCCATCGATTTTGGCCCCCCCTTCTAACCACATCAATTCAGGAGCTTCGGGTCCCCTCAGATCATCAGTGGCATCGCCAGCACCATCCATACAGTGCGTCTCTCGAGGTGAGCCCCCGAGTCACCCCTCGTATTTATTTTCCTTTCAACTTCATATAGGGGTGCCCCCATTGATTCTTTAACTCCTTTTCGTAGTGTTATTCACGTTTTTGTTGTTTTCGGGCTATTCCCACTCTCCATCGTTGCCACTGATTTTCGCTGTTCTCGATCGATCGAATGGGTTTTGATCGATTGAACCCAACATCCGTTCGATCGATCGAACATTCTTGAGCGATCGAACCTGTAATATGCTCGATCGATCGAACAGGATTCGATCGATCGGAAGTGTGGCAGTTTCTTTTTTTTTATTGATTGCCCTGTTCTAATGTGTTCTCTCATTGCTTATTCCTTTTCAGGGCTTTATCATGAATCCGATCACTGGCTATCACAAATCTAAGCAGTTCGACCTCGCTATACCCGACCCAGTTCCAGATCACGGGATTAGAAACGAGGAAGACCGTGTTTGGTTCACCCGTTACTTCCAGTCACGGAAGGTCATGATCGAGCGTCCCCTTGAGACTGCCTGGCTGGCTACTCCGTGGTACCTTTCACAGATACGTGCCATGCCCCAGTGGTACACACTATTCTCCCAGCCTAAGCAGGTGAATCTATCTTGGATACGGGAGGCATGTGCGACGATGATCCGGGATGCGGTTGCTCCGTTCACCCTTCGCTTATTTTTTCGTGGCTGAGAGATCATTTTCAGCCCAGCCACCATCACTACTGCTATTGGGGTACCGGAGGTACCAAATTGTGTATGCCCACATCGACCCGACACACCTCAGCTATCACCGACCATCATTATCCGAGAGATCACCGGAGGAGCTCTTCCGACATGGAATGGCGAGGCTCTCATTCCCGACCTCCACCTCACAGATAATTACCATATGCTCCATCTTGCCCTGAGCAATTGCCTTTTAGTGACCTCGTATCGGGAGAAGATCGCGGCATGGTATGCTCGTGTCTTATACGTGATCGGGACACGGCAGCCAGTCTGTTTACCCCGCCTTTGCATCGACTTCATGCGACACCCTACACGCTATATTCAGGCCAAGAAGCACCCGAAGGATGCTTGGGCTATTCATAGGGTGATCAAGCATGCGGGTATCATTCCTTTGGCGGGAGACGCGACTGCCCAGTCCCGCAGTCATTTTGGAGAGACAGCTTCCTGCCGGTCCGATGCACAGAAGAGGAAGCGAAAAGGAAAAGGTAAGGTGAAGGTGGGAGAGAAGAGGAGACGTGGAGGCGGGACTAATACTGAGGGAGCTGCTTCTGGGACGCTCACAGAGGCTGAGGAGCATGACTCTGATGAGGAGGTTGACCCGGTGGAGGAGGTTGCCCGTTTGGAGTTGAGACAGCGGTCTCAGGCTCCTGCCCAGGGAGAGTCCTCTTCCGCGCCTCTCCCTACAATTCCCGAGTTTCTATTAGAGGAGAGGGAGGCCCGGATTAGACTCGAGGGCAAGATAGATCACATATCCACCATGCTGACGACCCTATTAGTCCAGCTAGGGTTTGATCCGATCGTGCCCCCATCTTCCCCTCCATCTGCACCTCCACCACCCACCACTGCCCCATCCTCCTCTGCCCCCACTGGTCCATCTTCTTCAGATCCCCCGGTTGATCCTTTCGCACCATCTACCTCAGCAGCACCATCTATGCTTGATCCTCCTGTTTCTGCACCCCCTACCAATCCATCCACATCATCGGCGACACCATCTGCTGCGGAGGTACCACTTCCACCTTCTCCCGTCGTAGTTGTCACATCCTTATCTACACTAGACACTACGATTACGAGTGCCCCAGCAGCATTGACTGTTGCTAAGGGTTGCGGTGGGGATGCTCCTGATGTGTTCATTGAGATATTATCGGATGTCGCCGATGATGTTTAGTTTCTCATAGATCCGTGTTGTTGGTTGTCTTGGGTTATTTGGATATTTTGGACAATACAGTTATATTTCGTTATTTTTTTATGGTTGTTGGTTCTGTTTAGATACTGGTGGACTATTGTGGTTAGTTTGGATATTGTGGTCGTGGCTTATATTGGTGGTTGACTGGATAGGTTGGGTTTTGTTATATGGCATATAGCGTTATATTATTATCACTGTTCTGTTTATTCACTTTACTATATTTCCAGTGATTGGTTCTATTGTATGTTTTGGATCTGATGCTTTATATTTTCTATCTTCTTGAGCTTTGCTGCTTGGAGTTTGCATGTTCTCTGTACAGGTTGTTACATTTGTGTTTCTTACACTGACATACCAGGTAATATCTCTCTATCTGTTTTTAAAAATCGCCTACTAAGGACATTGCAATTTTTAGTTGGGAGTGGGATATAGATAGATAATCATCTGTGCACATTTTCTACGTAGCAATCTGGACCACTTTATTTATTGGCAAACATCATACAATCTCCATTATTATTAACATTTCGATTTCAAAACAAATTTAAAATACAAAATTTTAAAATTTCAAACTATTAAATTTCAATTTTTGAATTAAATTGGTAGAATTATTTTGAATATTCACTTTTGTTTAGCTGTTATCAAGCAATGACACGATCATTTTATTCTCATCCTTTTATGAATTAAGTTCACACATTTTTCTAGTTCTCTAGGATGAATGCATATGTTGATCATTCCTGTATCCAAATCATTTGCACATGTTAATAGCTATGCAGAAAACTTAAAATAAGAGTTAATACGACTTTTTGTACTTTAAAGAATGAAGTAGTGAAAACTAGTCACCCTTAGTGAGCTTTTGAATCCGATCTTCATTTCTGAGGGAATTATCATATTAATTTCGAATTGTCTTCATTGAAAATGCCGATTAGAATTCGTTGAATAGTCTCTAATTCTTTATTTTGGCTTCTTAATAGAGGAGAACGTTCAGGATTTACCAATTAAAACTCAATGAACATGTAAGTGTTAAAAATTAAGAAGTTGAGAAAATGATTTAAGCCATCGTTATTTGCTCCTTATCTTTCCATATACCTGTATCAACGTTCTAACAATATGTGTTGCTCTTAACCCCCACACCGAGTAAATACTTCCAAATTTATTATAAACTTCTAAATCCCTAATCCTATACTTTGACCTCAATGAACCCCATTGCACATCTAATGTGATTAAATTGTTGAAGTATGTTATGAGGAGGGAGTAATAGTGGGGGGGGGGGGGGGGGGGCTGTATAAAAGAAAAGAAAGAAGATGGAGTCCAGGTAAAAAAAAAAAGAGAAGAAAAATATATAAATATAGAGGATGGTTGGAAATAAGTAAAGAGGAAAGTACTGAGTTCAATCACATGATAGAGATGTGCAACTTCCTACCCTTTCATTTCTACCCTGCTAAATAAAAACACTATCAAGTCAAGTCTTAATGATTTTTAACGACTTAGTTTAAACATGAACGTGTAATTTGAGTTATCCATGGTATTTCGCTCCTCTAGTAAGTAGTATTCCTGTCTTGAGACTATACACTCTAAAATGTTCATCTTTTATAGAGTCGAGTATGGAAGCATTAGTATCCGAAAAATCACTCTTATCAAAGCTTCCATATCCTGTGCGATCATTATTAACCTAAGTTTCTGTGGGATGTTCATTTTTGAGTGTAATAACAATGTGAGACTTGAGTTGAAACTACAAGTTCTGAAAGGTGTTATAGTCTAAACAACTCTAAATAAAGTTTGATGTATAGCTGATTATTTCACACACACACGGATACATGGATGTGATGCATATGTTATTTTTATCTTGGTGGCATGAGGAGCATGTATATTTCTTTCATGGTTTGAATGAGGATGATATGATTTGTGGAGCTAAATTAGTAGTTGAATAAAAGGGATTGTTTAAAAGTTGTTCTATATCTTTTTGAGCTAAATCAAAGAATTTTGTGGGTATATTCACTGCAAACCCTCACGAGACAACACTCGTCCGCTAGGGGGAACCTAGGGGTTTAACGGCTTGTTGCATCTGCTAAATGCAACCGCGATTCCTGCGAAAGTGAGTTAAGTAGTTTTTCCTTGTTATTTTAATTGACTTGAGTTTAATTTATTATTAGTCATTGTAGTATTAGTGTAGCTTGTTTTTATGTTCGCTCTATTGCTAGGGACTAGCAAATCGCTAGTTGGGGGTTGTGACAAGCGGGGGTATTTGTAAAATACAACCGCGCTAAAAGAAGAAAATGTATTGATTTAGTTTACAATTCCTTTATTTATCTGCAATTTGAATTACAACTCCAGTTTATACACATTTTGATTAATCTATGATAAGTTGTGTGTTTAGCTACAATTTGTGCAGACTACAGTTGCTGTGTGAAGAACTGAAAGATAACGATAAAAGGAAATGCTGAATTCTAATGAAGACAATCAAAAGTTGAAATACAGGGTTCGATCGATTGAAGACCATTCGATCGATCGAAGTTTCGATCGATCGAGAGAAGCTCAAGCGATCAAAGGATCCAGAGTTCAATCGATCGAGAATTGTTCGATCGATCGAACATGCCTTTTATCAGATTTTTACGCGCACACAGCAGAATAGAAATTTAACCCTAAGCATTAGGTCTCTGCTATATATATTTGTATTGTATACGTCCTTAAGGACGCCCAGATTATTTTCTTCAGTTTTACAGAGAGAGATAGATGTTTTATGTGTTTTTTTGTAGGTCTTGGAGGTTAGATATTGATTTTGGATTGTTATTCTCATAGTTTAATACAATATTTTCATTCCAGGTTACTTAGTATTGTGCTATTTACATTCTGTTAGTAGTTTAGAGTAGTATAATCTGTTGGATTTAAAGTTTTGCATGCTAAATAGAGTTACACCACTAGTTTACATAATTCTCATGTTCAAAACGCAAACAAACGCATCCTTAATGAACCTTTACGTTAAAAACAATACTTTGACACTCCAGACCATGTCTGACTAGTCCCCAGGTTGGGAGATCACGATGAAACCGTGATCTCAGGCCTCTGCCATGCAGCAGAATAATTCCTGTGTTCGATCGATCGAAGTTAGTTCGATCGATCGGACCAGAGACATAGTCGAGCGATCGAAGTTCGTTCGACCGATCGAGAGAAGAAGATGTTCGATCGATCGAAAGCGCGTCGATCAATCGAACCCTTTGATTCTTGAGGACATTCTATACAGTATTCCTAGACTTTCTGATTTACTGATTCGTTATCAAACTGTCCCCAAACGCTCAGTTTGTCAAAACAGTCTTTAAACTTAAAGTCTTAAGGCATTTTTCTTCAATACCTTTTGCAAACCACCCTCAATGCTAACACCATTGTAGGTGCGAGTCCTAACTATTGAACCAAACCGCTTTTGTGTATTTCAAACTTAAATGTGATGACATAGTCTCGGTCATGAAAGGACTATGGAGTCTTTATCCTAAGAGAAATACGGAATACTATAGAAAATGTGCTCCATTGAGCTTGAACGTAAATGCATGGTAGATGGCTAGGTCGCGGTGGATTCGTGTAATCCCAACATTCCTTTTTAATTAAGAAAAACACATTTTAAATTATCACTTTAATTAATTAGTTGGCAATTAGTTTATTTTAGTTTAATTATTTTTAGTAGTTGATAAATTGTGGGACTTTGTGTTCTACATTTCTTTAAAATATTGAATTTTATTTTCCATTTTTGAGATTAATCTAAGTATCTAGTTTACCACCTTCCCTGTGGGATCGACCTGGACTTAACCATATTACTACTTGCACGATTACCTACACTTGGGTATAGCACACAAGCGCACACAGAAAAATTCTCGTGTCAGCTCGATCAGTCACAATCGGACACTCAGCTAGTGACCGTCAAGTAGCGCAAGGGGGAGTCCCTAAGGGTGTATGTGGACCGTTTCAACCAGCAAAGGCTTCATATCCGCAATCTCAATGAAACGGCCGCAATTATAGCCTTCTGTTCGGGAGTTCAACACACTAAAGTTACCATGTCGTTTCATCGTGACCGAGCGGCAACCCTAGTGGAGCTCTCGGAGAGGGTCGGTAAGTACATAGACACTGAGGAGTTCCTGAAAGCGAAGCGCGCAAGCCAGGCGGGAGACGAATCCCCGAAGGCTAAGCACAAGCATGAAGGATTTGAGAAGGGCTCGGGAAAGAAGCCGAAATAAGATTAGAAGGATGTCCAGGGTCAGCCCTCGATTGCTTTTACACCCCTTTCCCGGCCCATACAAGAAGTCATGGCCACTGCCGAGGCACAAAGGTTGCTTCAGCAGCCAGCAAAGCTCAAAGCCCCGCCCGTGAAGAGGAATCGGGACAAGTTTTGCCGCTTCCATAGAGACCACGGCCACAACACAGAGGACTGCTTCAAGTTGAAGATGGCAATTGAAAAATTGATCGAGCAAGGTCATCTAGTAGAGTACGTCGCAACAAATGGACGGCCTGTGCAGGGAGCCTGAGCTCCCGGTCAAATATAGCCTCTCGGTCAAATTAATGTGATCTCCGGAGGAACGTCAAGCGGAGGGGATTCACAGTCGGCACGGAAGAGGCATGCTCGGGCATCCCGGGCGGATGTCTGGCAGGTCCAATCCACCGACTCCCCGTCAACTGATGTTCTGACATTCACCTCCGACGATTTACAGGGCGTCCAATGCCCCTATGACGACCCGTTAGTTGTGACGCTTTCTATAGCCAACTACATGGTCAAGAGGGTACTGGTGTACATAGGCAGCACATCCGACATCATGTTCACATCGACATTTGATCAGCTCGGGATATCCAGGGATCGGCTCCGGCCGGTTACTACCCCCTGATTGGATTTAATGGCTCCAGCACACAACCGCTCGAAACAATCGAGCTCCTAGTTCTCATGGGGACCTACCCTCAGTAGGCTTCTGCGCTAACAAATTTTGTGATCATGGAATCCCCGTCAGCCTACAATATCATTCTTGGGAGGCCGACACTCAACAAGGCCAGGGCAGCCGTCTCCACTTACAGCTTAACGGTGAAGTTCCTAACTCCTCAGGGACCCGGATGCTTACGTGGACATTAGACTACCGCCCGGAGTTGCTATGTCAGCTCGTTGCATCGGGGGGCTATCACTGAAACATTAAACATCTAGGAGATGGACCCCTAAGACCAGAGTGACACGATAGGTCCGGTGGAAGAATTGGAAAGAGTGATGTTGAATCCCGAGTACCCAGACCGCACGGTCAGCATCGGTACCCTACTGGAGCCCGGCCTGAAGGAAAAACTGACTCAGTTCCTGTGGCAAAACTAGGACATTTTTGCTTGGAGTCATGAGGATATACCCGGGATTGACCCCCGGATAATGTCCCATCGTCTTAATGTCAGCCTGGATTGCCGACCGGTGAAGTAGAAGAGAAGGGGCATGGCCCCCGAAAGACAGACAGTGGTGTTCGAAGAGGTGGAAAATCTCCTGAAGGTAAAGTTCATCCGAGAGGTCCACTATCCCGACTGGTTGGCTAATGTCGTTCTGGTCAAGAAAAGTAATAGGAAGTGGAGGATGTGTGTGGACTTCTCCGACCTTAACAAGACTTGCCCCAAGGATTGCTATCCATTGCCCAGGATAGACCTCCTTGTGGATTCCACGGTCGGTTACTCACTCCTCTCGTTCATGGATGCCTACTCGGGATACAGCCAGATCAGTATGTACCCCGGGGACGAAGAGAAGACTGCATTCATCACTGACCAGGGGACGTATGGTTACAAGGTTATCCCATTCGGCCTCAAGAATACCGGGGCCACCTACCAACGCCTGGTCAACTACATGTTCAAGGACCTGATCGGGAAGTCTATGGAAGTCTACGTTGATGATCTGCTGGTCAAGAGCCGGGACGAGTCCGACCACCTTGAGCATCTGGCCGGGGCCTTCAGCATTTTGAGAAAATTCAGGATGAGGTTGAACCCGGCCAAATGCACCTTCGGTGTCTCGTGCGGGAAATTTCTGGGCCATATAGTCAGCAGACGGGGGATTGAGGAACACCCCGAAAAGCTCCAAGCCATCATCAACATGCGGTCGCCTAAATCGACGAAGGAGGTTCAGAGCTTAGCCGAACGGGTGGCCACACTGAACAAATTTGTCTCCCGAGCTACCGACTGTTGCCTGCCATTCTTTAAAATCCTCCGCAAGGCGTTTCAGTGGTCAGAAGAGTGTGAAGAAGCGTTCCAGGACCTCAAGAAGTACTTGGCGTCACCTCCTCTACTCATAACACCTGCGCCGGGGGAAGAATTATTCTTATACTTGGCAGTGTCACCCTCAGCGGTTAGCTCGGCACTTATTCGGGAAGAGCATGGGATACAGTTCCCAGTGTACTATACCAGTAGGGCGCTCCAAGGGGCAGAGAGCAGATACTTTCGTATCGAAAAACTTGCATTCGCCCTCATCACCTCGGCCCGAAGGCTCCGTCCGTACTTTTAAGCCCATGTCATTGTGGTCCTCACAGACCAACCTCTCCGTAGAATCCTCAGCCGGCCCGACACGTCCGGGAGGCTCGACAAGTGGGCCTTGGAGTTGCAAGAATTTGAAGTGGTCTACCGACCCCGGACAGCCATCAAGGTACAAGCCGTAGCAGACTTTCTGGTTGAGTATACGTATCCAGAAGACCCGATTGAAGAGTCTGAGCCGCCGGCCCTACCACCCGGATTACACGTTGACATCCCTACCTGGGTACTACACGTGGACGGTTCATCGAATTAGTAAGGCAGTGGGGCAGGAATCATCCTAACTACCCCCGACGGCATCCAGCTCGAGTACGCGCTAAGGTTTAGGTTCCGTGCCTCCAACAACGAGGCTGAATACGAAGCCCTATTGGTTGGATTGCAATTGGCCATCTTTATGAGTGCACAATAGGTCCAGCGATACAGCGATTCCAAGCTCATGGTCAATCAGGTCAACCAAGAGTACGAAGCGCGGGAAGACAACATGGTAGCCTACTTGGCCCTTGTCCGAGCGGTTTTCCAGAAGCTCCGGGGATTTTCCATCACGCAGATACCCAGAGAAGAAAACACCAGGGCCGACCAGTTGGCCCACCTTGCCTCATCTTCTGAGTCAGGCTTGCCCGGGATAAGGATAGAATATCTACCCGAGCCAATATGGTGAACTCAGAAGGCATGGAAGTAGATCCAGTCACCCTGGGACACAGCTGGATGTACCCAATCTCACATTTTTGACAACAGGTGCGCTACCAGACGAGAAAGAAGAGGCCCGCCGGGTCAAATACCGGGCAGCCTGATACCATCTTGTTGACGGCATCCTCTATAAGAGGGGATTCATTATCCCGTACCTCCGCTGTGTCTACCCCACGCAGGTCCAAGTGGTATTGTTTGAAATCCACGAAGAAGTGTGCGGGAATCACATTGGAGGTCGGGCACTCTCCAGGAAAGCCCTATTGTAAGGTTATTACTGGCCAACCATTGGCCGGGAATCTCAAGAGTACGTCAGAAGGTGCGACAAGTGTCAGAGATACTCCCCTATAATCAACCAACCGGGAGAGCTCCAGACACCAATCCATAGCCCATGGCCGTTCGTCCAGTGGGGTATAGACATTGTCGGTCCCCTGCCGATGGAAAAAGGATAAGTCAAAATTCGCCGTCATCACTGTTGATTACTTTACCAAATAGGCAGAGGCCGAGCCCTTGGCAACAATAAACGAACGGAAAATGGAAAGCTTCGTGGAAAGGAATATCCTCAGTAGGTTCGGCATCCCCTGGGTCCTGGTCAGCGATAACGACAGACAATTCGACACCCCTATCTTCAGGCAGTTCTACTCGGGCTACGGGATACTCAATCACTACTCCTCCCCTGAGCATCCTCAAGCCAACGGTCAAGCCGAGGTGACAAACCGGAAAATCTTACAGTCAATCAAAACAAGGCTTGAAGGCGCCAAAGGGCTGTGGGCTGAAGAATTGCTAACCCTCATGTGGGCCTACCGCACTACACCCCGAGCGGCAACAGGTGAGACGCCGTTCTCTTTAACCTACAGATTCGAGGCGGTGGTCCCCACAGAGCTCGGGTTGCCCACGTATCGGGTGGCGAATGTCAGTGCGCCCGACAACGAAGACGCTCTCAAATCAGAACTGGATCTGGTGGAGGAAAAAAGAGACCAAGCCTATCTAAAGTTGGCAGCTTACAAGCAATGGGTCTTGCGATACTACAACAGCAAGGTGAAGCATCGTAGTTTTGAAGTGGGAAACCTCGTCCTTAAGGCAGTGAACCAGTCCACCCGAATCCTGAGCCATGGGAAATTGGGGCCAAACTAGGAAGGCCCGTATAAAGTAACCCGGGTTAAATGATTGGGAACTTACTGGCTGCAAAGCCTGGACGGGCACGATCTCTCTCATCCTTGGAATGTGCAACACCTCTGCAAGTACTATCAGTAACACTTTGTCATGGAAAATTTAGCATTAGTAGGGAAAACTTTAGCATTGTAGCTCTGATCGAGCAAACCGCTATAAATTTTTGTTTTTAAATAAAATTGAATCATTTATTTTACAAATTTACTCATGTCAGTATACCATGCAACGCAAAAAAGTCCTCGGGCCTAACCCCGAGAGATGGAAGACCTTGGCTAACAACCAAGGCATAAAAGACCTCGGGCTCCGAACCCAGGCAAAAAAGACCTCGGGCTCCGAACCCAGGCACAAAAGACCTCGGGCTTCAAACCCAGGTACAAAAGACCTCGAGGTTACTCCCAAGGCACCGGCTTTGCTTAGGTCCAACCGACGATGGGGGCAAACCCTTAGGTGGCTGACGATGGCAAGCTTCAAAGGACCTTGCAACCACCCATGTTCCAGGTTGGTTTCCTACGGTCACTCCTCACCACGCCCCCGCCTTCGGAGGACGCTCAGGGGGCAAGAAGATACCAGACCCAAACAGGAAATTACACAAAGCTTTGCTTAGGTCCAACCGACGACGGGGACAAACCCCTAGGTGGCTGACGACGGCAAGCTTCAAAGGACCCTACAACCACCCATGTTCCAGGTCAGTTTTCTATAGCCATTAACTCCTGCACTCCCACCTTAGCAAAATGCTTGGGGGGCAGGGAAATAGGCAAAAATAGGAAATCACATCGGTCACTAAAAGAACTTGGAACCTAAGTACTTACAGTGATCTGAGAAAGTTACCCCGAACGGTAAAACAGGATACTCTTATCATACACCGGGACATCCCGGACGGTAAAACAGGGTACTCCTATAATACATCGGGACACCCCATATGCTAAACGGGACAAGTTCCTATGGCACACTGGGCAATTACCTTTAAAACAGGTCGAGAAGACCAGGTGTTTTACTGGTTATGGTCCTAAACCATTTGCTAAGGCAGGGGCTTAGTTCGGCTAAAAACCAGACTAATACAAGCAATCACAAACAAGCAAAGTGCAGACAATAGTAAGCAGTTAATGGAAAGAAAATTGACCTCGATGGCCTTTTCATTAATTACAAAATATGTACACTGCCTGGGGGGCAATTATAGTAGCCTTCCCAAAAAAAAAGGTCATGGGTCGTCCACAAGGACCAACTCTTCCTCCCCAGCAGCATGCTCTTCCACAGCGGGCTCCCTGATCGGTGCAGCATCAGCAACGACCTCGGCATCAGCTTGGCCCTCCTTCCAATAACTGTACTCTGCCCACGAATAGCCAGACAAGTCCCAGTCGGGGTGGTCGACAGCAGCCCGCTTAGCCAAATCGGCGTAGCCAGTAAGGAACCCTGCCTCAAATTCCTCCTCGGCGTCTTTGGCTTCAGCCTCCCGAGCAGCGGCGAGCTCAGAAAGAGTAGTCGTCATGGCCGCCAGGTCTTTCTCCACAGTAATTCTCCTGGCTTTCGCGGCTGCAGCTTTCATCTCTGTAACCTTCCGAGCAGCCCGCTCGATTAAGAGAGAGTCACGGGTCTCCCCCAGCTCCAGGGTCACCGCCCGGGACTTTTCCTCCTCCACGGAGAGAGCAAACTCTGCAGCCTCCCGGGCAGCCTTCTCCATCAATAAATCGGCCTCCGCAGCGGCCAACCTCTCGGCAACACCGGGCAGGGTAGCTTTAGCCCCTACCGCAATACAGTCAACCTGCAAGATCAAAACAATGTCAGAATACATAGGGAAGAATGGCTAATGCACATGTTACAGAATGACTTACCATGTGGCTGATGCTGTAGAGCCAACCGATTATGGCCTTGGGACTCAACAGAGCGCACTTGTCTACCTGACTCTGCAGCAGCCCGGGCCAGACCGGACGTCGTCCGCAGTCTCGACCGCTGGCCTCGAGGAGGGACCCGCGCGAGCTGTCTCCTCCATGCTGGGGAAGGAGACTTCGTACGGCTTGGCGACGGGAGGAAGAGGTGATGGCGCGGCAATAGTTACACCGGGCGACGAGGTCGCAGCAGCCTCCTTCTCTGCTAGGATCGAGATCCCCTGAGAGATCCTTTTGAGGGGCTGGCCCTCGGTTGGGTCTTGCTTCTTCCTCTTCTGGCCGGCCCGAGCCATCAGGGCGGCCTCCTTCTCCTTCAGAGTCACCGCACTCTTGAGAGCCATTTTTTGCAAAACTGGAGAAGAGCGCATGAGAACTTAACAAAGTGCCAAAAAAAAAAAAAGAGAGAGTAACCAGAAAATTAAATAACGGAACTTACCAGGAATGATCGACGGGAATATGGGAGATTCAAAGTGATGCTTGGGCTCGTAAGAAATCTTTGGGCTTTCCGACCGGGTCAGCACTTTATTGATGTCGGTCAGGTCTTCCACCAAAGACAAGATCCTCGCCTGGCACTCGTCGGAAAGACTGGGCGGGTCAACTTATCCCACTGCAAAGCAAAAATACAAATGGGTTAGTCATGGCGAAACAAAGAGAATAATCATGAAAGGAAAAGTAATTGGGCTTAGGCCATCTCCAAGGGAGGAGCCAACACCCTAGCCAAAACCTTCAACTACCAAAATGCCTAGCCAAAACCTCAAATTTGGTCTCCAATGCAAAGAGCCATCACATGAGCCAAAATGGCTCTTTCCCAATTGGAGAGCCAAAATGCCTAGGATGATGGAGGTGAGCTAAAAAAATGGCGCCAATGATCATGGTGGTTGGCCTATGTGCTTCAATTTGATTGGGTTTGGGATGTGGGCCAAGTCATTGATTGAATGAAAAAATGGCAAAACAAATAAATGGCTAGTCATTTGGCTATTGTGGTTGGAGTGGCTTCCATATATTGGCTAGGCATTTTCCTATTCAACTAGCCAAATTGATATTTTACCTAGCCCATTTGCCTAATCCCATTAGAGTTGCTCTTACTCCTTAACTGCCCCACCCAGGAGGTCCTCAACTGCACACCCGGTGCCTGTTCACATAGCCCCAGGGTGGACACTTGGAAGAATTTCTTCTTACACCCCTTATTATTGCTCGGGCAGTTGACTATGATCTTTTATCCCTGCCTGGCCCCAAGGGAGAAGAAGCCGGACTCCCCGTGCACTTGGAACGGCCTGTGGGTCCAAAAGAACTCCTGCAGGGTAAGCTCGTACCCAAGGACTTGGGGCCACAAGGAGATACACCCCATCAGATAACGCCAACCGTTCGGGGCGAGCTGCCCTGGGGAAATCCCGAGGTAGATAAGTGCATCCCGGGCAGTGGGATGGAGTGGTAGGCAAAGGCCTGCCACGAAGGCGTCCTCATACAATGTAACGAAGCCTGACTCGTGGAAGTGAGCCTCGCTGTTGTGGACCGACAGAGAGAAAGGGTCAGGAATATCGTATCTCTCCCTAATCTGACCCAAATCAGCGACGCACAGGGTGCTGGTGATCGACTCGCAGGCGAAAACGACGCCAGGACTGTTCGGTACAGACCCTTCGTCGCCCGAACCCCGAGACACCGATGCCACAGGAGAATCCCGGTGCGTTTCCTCGTGACACGCCAAGGCGAGGATCCTTCCCTCACTGTGCTGATCAGAGGGGCCCGAGGAAGGAGGGTTTAGGCTTGTGCTCAGGGTTCCCGAACGTGACTGCTCGTCCTCCGATCGGAATGACGAATTGAAGTCGGAGTGGCACATATCTAAGTCTACTGTGGACCTAGGAGGCGGACTGCAACCTAAAAATGGTTCAGGGACTCCAAGCCTGAGATATAAGGGAGGTAGATCTAATAACCTGAAGGGAAGGTCGTACAAGACTCTGGATGAAAAGTAACACTCTCTCAAGACTCTCCCGTGGACACCCCTTCGGTCCAACTGCCCTAAAGTACCTCCTGATTGGAAGAAGTAACAGAACCTAAGAAAGAAAAAATTCCACGCCCGCTCTGACCTAAGTGGGTTTATTCCCTCCAGGTTCGCTCAGAAAAGAAGAAGAGAATGAAGAACTAGAGACAGAAAGGAGAGACTTACAAAGTTTAGCGCAGAAAAGGGATCGGGAATCTTGCTCAGGATCTTGTTCGCTCTCAAACCGCTCGGTAATCTCTATCACTTGGCAGCATGAATAGAAGAAATGAACAAGTGTTCCTTATATAGGAACAACGGGCGGTCCAGATCAATCTGTGACAACTTGCATTTCATTTTATTTTAATTTGTATTTCACATTAAATTTGTATTCCTGGTGTTAATATAAATTGCAATTCTCATATTTTGAAATCTGATTTCTTATGATATTTCATATTTAAAATTCTTTTGGGGTCAAACCGTAATTTTCATAAATATGTAAAACTCTTTCTATAGATTTGAAAACTATAACTATACTTTTGTACAACTAGGAATTTATTTCCTACGTTAATATAACTTTCTGTATTTTTATTTCAATCGGATAATACCAGTTTTTATTTTTAATCTGCAATTATACCGCATTTTGTGTGTGGGAGCACGTGAGCTCAATCACACGGGATGATCCCCGTGGTTTTCTTGGAGGCCACAACTCTATCAGTATATATATATTTGTATATCGCTCACAGTCTCTCATTCTCTCCAACTCACTGTCTCTCTCTATCACTCTCAAATTCTCTCAACACTCTCTTGTTCTCTCAAGGCAAACACAACATACATACCAACTGTATATATAAGATATACACACAAACACATACATAGATATATATATATATATAGTTCAAGAGAGGGAACGGAGGAGTAAAATTCAGCATGACGGAATTGACGGCGGAATTTCTCGGTCTCTAAATTCTCAATCTAATCCCTCAGTGAGTATTCTAAACTCACTTGGAATGTAATCTCATATTTATTTACTGTTAGTTTAGTCTAATTTGAAGAACACCATTGTTAATTTTCGTATGAAAGCTTGAAACTCAAAAATTGTGATTTTCCAAACATAACCAAAATGGATTTTGATAGATGAAAATAAAAGATTACAGTCCATAGATGCTATGTTTCAAGTTGTAGAGCTTAATTCATTCGTATCGCGACGTATATTAAAAATGAAATTTTGACACCTCTCGATTTTTCGTAAAATCCGAGAGCTACAATTGAAATTAGTTAAAACCGATTGCGTATTCGCGATCCTTGCGGAAAAAGGGAGAGAACCATATATTACAAGTCATGTTTGCATTCGGATTTGAAAATGGGTCAAAAAGAGGCTTTAAATTCGTAACAGGGGAGAAACTGCTGTTACCAATCGATTGGCATCATTACCAATCGATTGGCATTAGTTCCAATCGATTGGAAACATGTCCAATCGATTACCATGTCATCCAATCGATTGCCAAGTCATCCAATCGATTGCCACTTTTGCCAATCGATTGCCATTTTTCAGCACTGACGACTTTTAGTAAAACGGCCATAACTTCCTCTAGAAAACTCGAAAACGTGCACGGTTTGAAGCGTTGGAAACTAGACTCAAAGACCTTTCTTTTGATATGTAATTCATTTACAAAAATTATAACTCGTTTTTGAGGGCATTGCTTCAAAGTAGACCCACTTGTATTCTAGTAGCGATAAAAGCATATTAGAGCATTCTTTGATGAATTCACCTGTTGTTTCATATAAGATTTGATTTCTCCTCGTATATCCATGGTTATCGTTCCCAGTACTTTTTATTTATGTATTAAGTCACATATCATTCATGTGGAGTCAGTTGTACATGCATGGTGAGTGTTGGTCAATATGGAAAAGAGTAATGGACAGTGTGGTATAGTGAGTGCGGTTGAGATTGTGTTGTGGACACTCCCTGGTAAGTGAGTACCAAAGTGTGCTGTGATTGAGATTGCGGCGAGGGTGTCTTTGAAATGCGACGGTGGCAAAATTGGACACTCCCTGACGGCCATGGTAGCGTCAAAGTGTGTGAAGCCAAACTTGGACATTCCCTGGCACCCATGGTAGTGCTAAAGTGTGGCCTACGGACACTCCCAGATACCCGAGTCTGGATACTGCGTGAGGGTTCCTCCGGTATTTGCATGGCGGATTAGGTATTAAAGTGTGAGGCATTGGACACTCCCTGGTACTCCGGACCAAAGTGTGAGGCAAACTGGACATTCCCTGGCACCCTTGTGCTAAAGTGTGGCTATCGGAGTATTTCAAAGATACTGGTGCGTGATAGTGGATTGTTGGGTTTTGTTGAGAGAAAAGAGTCGGTAAGATGAGTTTGGTGCATTGTTTTCATACACGGTCACATAGATGTGAATTATAGCTTTCAAATGATATTGTTGTTGTTTTCTAAAATGAACTCTTTACTCTAATGTAAACTCGTTGAATTAAATGAAAATTTAAAAATGGTAAATGGGTATGTGTTACATTCAAAGTTATGTTTTAATACTCACCAGCTTCTTGAAGCTGACGACGTTGATGCGTCCTGGACATTCGTGTCTAGGCTTTTCAGGTTATAATCAGATCGGCCCGTATGACTACGCCAATTGAGTTTGACTATCGGGGAAGAAGAATGTTTAATTATGCTATGCTTTAAGTTTATATGTTTTAAGTTATGAACTGGTTTGTAATAAGGATGACTGTAATAGACGATAAGTTATTGTTTTGTTTCAAGGCGGTCTGTGCCTTTAGATGACCCGTGCTGTAATATTTATTAAGTTAGAAAAATTTTATAAGCCTTGATTGCTCTACTCTGATTAATGGTTTTATATTGTTCGACGTTTGGGACGGAATCGATCCTTCAAACTGTCGCGACCTACGGGTCCATAAAGGAAATTAAACGCTTTCCATATTTATGCTACATCGGGGCATGACACAATCAGATCCAACGGCTCAGGAGATTTCCGGCTAAAATTTGTTCGACAGCTGTAGCCTCGGGCACGTGAAGGGTCGCCTCAAAAAATGCACGCATTAAATGCTTGACGTGACAGTCCGGTTACCACGCAGCTGTCCGGTTACCTTCGAACCAACTTCGATGAATCCTGACCAGGCCAACCACACCCTGAGACGTGGCAACTCCAACGCCCGGGCTCCTCTCTGTACCGGTCGATTATTCCACCGGGTGATCTGGAAGGTGGGTTCCCCTGCCGGGCAGCATTCCCGGAGGGTAACTGGACGGTTTCCAAGGCGATACTGATTTTTGATCCTCACCCGATGAAGCATCCAGTCAGTTCCAAAAATGGGGGGTAGCTGATATCTCCAGGATTATCCAGTCATGAAGTCAATCTGTCACGTCACCGAGATGTCAGCACCAATAGCCCAGCGATCCCGAGGTGTTTATCAGGACCGCCCAGTTCGTGCCAACGTGCCGGGCATGAAAGGCCGCGACATCTTGTGGACCTGGCTTAACCAGCAGTTTCCTAAACCAGCTGCAAGACTGCAAGAAGGAATGTGGCAGTTTCCTAAACCGCTTAGGAAACTCTCCCCAAATCATGCAAATCAATTGTAATCAGATTGGGTTTCCTAATCTGACTAGCATACCATGTATGGGTGGACTCTTGCACCTATAAAAGAGCCCACCTACCCTATCTACAGGGATCCGAAGAACTCTCTAGCTAATAAGCATAGAACACGAAATTCACCATTGTATGCATATACCCAGCCGGTATTACTGGTAATGCCGCCCCTCTTTGTTGGCTCACCAGGCTCGCCGGTGATCTGCTAGGGAACGCACACAGACGGAACCGTGGACGTAGGTTACCTTGTTAACGAGGCCGAACCACACACAACTTGCTTGTGTCTTTTTCTCTCTTTTGATCCTTCTTACCAATTCTCGGCATCATCACTTACGGTATCCTGTTAGTTTTAACCCACTCAGCTGTCAGTAAGCTATTAATGGCCTTTATTGCCTGGATATTCCTCATCCAGACTTTTCCGTTGCTTTCAATGCAGGTGGGGAACCTTTCAATGACGGATACTACCCGGAGGAAGGGTATACGGAGGATGGGCCTACAGGAGTAGGAGACTACTATGCGGATGGCTACGTCTGTGCTAGCTGAAGACTAGGATTAGCCTGTAGTGACTTTATGTTTATGCTATTAACCTTTACATTTGTTTTGTAATTGGCAGGATCGCCTAAAGACTTCTATATTATATTACTGCCAGACTCTGATGTAATAGTTTAGTAACCGTACGATATATGTAATACCAATGCTAAACTTAGAATCTTTCATTCTGTTTTCCATATCTGTTGTTGAATCTTGTGTAGTGGACAATCATGTGACATTCACCAGTCAAGGCCCTATGGACCCAAAAAAGGAAATTTATTTTTTTTTTCCTATTTTTGCTACTCTGGGGCGTGAGAACTTTTAAAATGGTTTTTGAATTTTCCTTTAAAAAATAAGTGGCAACTCGTATTTGAATTTAAAAAAGTTAAAACGTACTGAGCCTGCGATTTCCATAATTGGCCAATTTTTTGTGTTTGGGTTTGTTTTCTTTGCTGCTGATGGGTGGTATGGGAGGGCGATAAGCATGTGAAATCGCAATGCTATTTTGCTACAGCTTTTTGAGATTTTTGTCAGTTCTTTTTCTGGATGTGTGGGAATGCTAGTATATTTGTTTTTCGGAGTTTGGTTGTGGGCTAGTGCTAGGGTGCTGGTCTGGTCCGTTTTCGCTGCTAAGGTACTACAAGAGGATGTGGATTGCAGAAGATTAGTGCATGCAATTGTGAACTTGGGAGCTTATTACCTTGTGGGCATTTCTTGTGCAATCATCTTAACTTTTGCATTCCACTTTGGAGGAAAGGGCCATGTGGATGGAAATCATAAGTGGGAGTGGATGCAAGCACTATTGCTTTTTATATATCACAATTCATATCAATTGGGATCATCAAGCAGAGAAGGCAAGGGATAGAGTGTATGCTTCCAACATTCCGACAAATATGATATCATGAAGCTGGCTAATAAAAATACAGAGGTTGGGCTTGTTCTGCGAGTGTTTAAGGAAGTTTGTTCCTGGTTTTGATCTCTGCTATTGGATGCTAGTTTCGCTAGTGCTGAGTGGATTCTTAGTTTGAGATGTGTGAAGCTGAATATTTTCCATGAGTTAGAATCTGCCTTCTGTAGTTTTTGTGCAGAATTTGTGTCTGCGCAGATCTTGAGCAGAATTTGTGTCTGTGCAGAATTTGTGCAGTTTTGTGTTTGTGTTTGTGCATTTTTTTTGTGCAGTTTTTTGGGTTAGTGGGTATTGTTTTTGGGATTTGCTTGGGGTTTCTGTTTGCTCTGTTCTGCAAATTTGGGGTGTCTATGTGGGGTTTTTTTTTATGGCTTTTTCGGTGTAATTTTTTGTTTGCTGCAATTTCTCTAGATTTTGTTCATTTAATATAATCTTGTTTGCTAAGCAAAAAAACAAAAAGATCCAGTTCATCATTTTATGCGTTATGCTCTTACTCGCGAATTAATTTTTATTCTTTCTTTCTTCTTCTTCTTCTTCTTTTCTTTTTTTTTTTTTTTTTTGGAATCAAAAATTGATTTGCCAGGATCACATTGACCTGCAATTTTTGCCCCCTCTCTCCTTGTACTTCTTGCCCTTCCATGTTTTGGTACAATGACATAACAGTACATGACTCTAACCTGCACAAATAACAAGCATATTTTCAGATTTTATTTTATTTTTTCACTTTAATGGCTAATAATTCGAATAATAATGCTATGGGCACAAACACTTTACACAAACACTCACAAAAACACTCTATCTCTCTCCTGGTTGGCACTGTGGAATTCGGATAATTTCAATGGACCCCACAGTACCACCCTGAACAGAGATAGAGTATGTTTGTAAGTATTTGTAACCCCAAATATTTCCATAATTCGAAAGGTGTCAAATCATTATCACCCAGTTCTTCATCTCTTACCTAAATGTTCAGGTATGGTTAAAATCCAAATTAATCATCTCTCAAGGCCATTCTAACTATCTCTTTAGTTTTCTCTTTCTCACTCTATGTAAATCTAATTTGAAGGCACAGTATGGAAGAAGATGTGTCTCCTTTGAGTCTTACGATTGATTGTTTTTTTGAATCTCTCTTTAAGTTGATTCAGACAACCTATTCCCAATGACCCTTAATTTATTATAGTCAAACTATTCCTGCATGGAAAAAAAGTGATAGTATATATATTTTTTCAAATTCATATTTCAAATAATATGGTAGTATGTGATGACTTTAATATCCTTCTATTCAAATTCAGTAAGATTAACTAACATATCATTTAATATGTGGATTGAAAACTTAGATATTAGAAGCATAGCACTACTCTGATATAAAAAATTGGGTACGATTTCTTAAATGCATATAGAATAATATCCCGGAACATGAATGGTCAACAAAAGTATTGTTTTTTTTTTTTTTGAGGGGACAACATAAGTATTCTTTATGTGTACACTATGTAGACCAATCATAAGATAGAACGTAACGTACGTATGTGAAGAATTGCAATATAGTGGTGTTCAACATATGTTATCCACGCCTCTTTAAGCATAGTGTTGCTTTGCCCATTATATTATGATATACTGTTGGATTTATCCTACATTGTCCGACTATAGCTTTCGTATGTGTTTTTTTATAAATTTTTTTTCTCAAATAATATTCATTAAAATTAATTAAATATTGCAAAGAGCACAATACAAAAAAATAAAAATAAAAATAAAATAAAAAAAGAGGGCAACCTAGTACACAAGGCTCCCACCATTATGGAGTCTGGAAAAGGTGAGATGTACATAACCTTACCCCTGTATGCAGAGAGACTATTTCCAGATTCGAATATGTGACCTCCAGGTCACAGTGGAGTAACTTACCGTTGCACAAAGACTCCCCTCTAAAGAAAACAACACAAATAACAACAAAAATAACGAAAAATATAACAATCAAAGGTGTAATAGATAGGTAAGCATAAGCGACCATAGAGAACACTCAACTAGCTGCACGAGGAATCCACACAGCGCCACAAGGACCGCCATGTAGAGAGATCCGGAACGCAGGGCAACTTCAACCTTGTAGATGGTAGAGACCACCCAAAGAAAGAAGATGGCATAAAGCCAAACCCAAACAAGTGAAAAAACTTCACCAAAGGGGCAACCAAAGTTGCTTGAAAAGCTTCCATTGTAGCAAAAACTGCACCATGGAAAGTGGCACAACTGTAGAAGAAAACTCTAAAGCCACCAATCAAAACCCAATGAAGACTAAAAATAAAAAGCCAATGTACTGTTTCAAGACTAGTCTGGCCAACATTTACCATCATGAACCCAAAGAGATGCCACGCAAGCAGAGTAACAAATATACGACAAGATCTGAAACCAAAAATAAAAAATAATAAAATAAAAAAATAAAAAAATAATAATTAAAAAAAGGAAATAAAATCCCTGAACAACCTTCACAACGGCAAGATGATATGTGCCTTTTATAAGTTTGGTTATTCCTCTCCTCATAAGGCGCCTTTTGTGAGTGAGTCATGCGCATAGGTCTTTCTATTTTGTATCCAAGCTAAGTTTGACTTCTTCCCCTTGTTAGACTGTCCATGTTGATGTGGTCCAGGTGGTGAGATGGGTTGTCCCACAATGTTCGAGCATAGGCCCCAGTCCTTATAAATCGATCTGGGAGCTGGCCCATTGATATTTCTAATAGTAATATGTAATTGTGTGCAGGCACTCCTGTGTGTCATTATATTGCTTGTGCCTTTTCCTACCCATATAATCATATGCATATGTGTATATGTGTATTAATATATGCTTTTATATTCCATATACAAGTTAGACCCAACATTTGATAATGAATAGATAGTAGTTGGTTAAAAATTAAAGCATTATACCTCCAACACATATTCAAGTCACAGCAATCAAACCCAAGTCCAAAAACAAAGAATATTGTCTATGTGAATATATGTAGGTAGAAAACTACAACACAGAATATCCCAAGAAGAAAGGGGTTTACTCTCTCCTGAGCTTTTTAGTATTTGTTTGTTTATTTCTTGGTATCAAAAGCAGCGAGAGAGAGAGCATAGAAGGTGGTCTCATGGATTCCAAAAAAACAAGAATGTGTGTGTGGGAGAGAGAAATTCTTAGAGAGAGTGAGACAGATCCAAGGTATGGCTAAAAGATTATTAAATTTCAAGGCAAAATGAGTGGGCAGTCAGTAATGGTCATTTATGTGGGTGCTTTGAATGTTTGTATCATCTTTGGCCTTTTAGGCAATTTAATAAAAATTTGCTGTTCAAAAAAAAAAAAAAAACAAAAAAAGTAATGGTCATTTATCCGGAAGAAGAACGGAAACACATGGGAAGCCAAAGAACCAGTTGAATACTTTATCAATTCAATAAATTCAAGTATTTGGTGTGTTGAAACATGGCTCAAATTCTTGGAAAATTACTGTGGCTTTCGGGTAGTTTCCAAGGCGTTCAACCAGTTCTATGGTAATCGAGGTTTGCAATAGGTTTTGAAGTACTATTTGTAAGCTCATTTGTAGACCGTCTGAACGGTGAATCAAATGATACAACTTTATTCGAAGTGAACTAAATTTGTGTGAGGGCATCTAGAGGATTGTGAGAAAAGAGTTGATTGAGAGCATTGTAATCTCTAGAATTCATAGTAGAACTTTTGCTGCTATCTCCTTGTGGGAGAGTATTCCAATTTTGGGAGTACCACGTATTCCGTTGTGTTCTTTACTTGCTTCTTTTGTTTCTCGTTGGTTTGATAGTTATTGTCGTCATCCAGATTCAAATCTTAGGTCCTTGTCACAACTTGGTGAATGTTAGTACAGGAGTCCATGCCAAGTCTTATTATATCTCTTAAAATTAATTCTTTGTCAAACCATCATATCGTTGGTGCCAATAAATATCAAAAGACGTGAAATTAGGATTAAACTAGATCCTTTGAAGCATTTCAGAACATACCCTAATAGTGAAATATGAGCACATTTGCAGGGGAATTAATAGGGTGAAAGGAAGAGAAATTCGCATGGCATTTTAAGATATGTTGTTAAATACAACATTCGGATATGGGGACAAATTTTCTAGCAAACAATTAACTCATTTCAGTCATTTTCTAGGTTTAAAACATTTCAGTCATTCTTTAAGCTTTGTTTGGTTCTTGGGAAGGAAAAGAAAACGGAAAGAAAAACAAGAAGAAAAACTAGTTCCTTTTTGTTGTTTTCCATGCTTAAATCGCATCAATTAAAATATGAGATCTATGATATGATAGTAAAGATAGGAAACTAACGTCGTTCAAATATTTTTATTTAGCTACCGCTCTTTTTTGTTTTCCTTCTTATTGGTCTCTATTTTCACTAACCAAATAAAGGAAAATATTTTCCTTTCTTTTCTTTCACTAAATCTCTAAACTAAACGGATCATGATTATTCGAGTTCCCACATTACTGCAAGATTAAGAAATCCAATCCTACATAGTGTGCACCAATACACATATATTGTGTACTTAGAAAAGAAAATTGTTGAACAATTGGAAAATGCTTAGGCCGAGTTCCTTATAGGAACTGTGCATCCTGCTCCTCTCGCAGGAAGAACAGTGAAAATTGTATGAGAGGAAAACTTGTCCTTCATAATTTATGTGCTGAACAAGCTCCTAAATTCCACTAACATAGGCATATGATTAGTATGCCATTTATGTACATTGATGTGACAATAAGCCAGATGTTAGTTGCAACAATTGGTTTTGTTGGTTTGTAAATGGTTAAATTTTATTCATGCAATAGATGAATTTTTTTGTAGTTATCTGTTTTTTAAGCAATAACAAGATTTCCATTAATTTGCAAACCCAACAACCACAACAACAAAAATGTAAGCAGGGCTAACTATAAAATAATAACAGAGATAATCCAATAAGGGTGGAGCTAAAAACACTCCTATTTTTGCTATATACTCCCATCCCAATTTACATTTATGTATTTTTGAGGAATTTGAACTGTTTTATTATTTAAAAAAATATTAAACAATAAAATGTGGGTGTACATAGCAAAAGTAGGGATGACAACGGGACGGGTATGGGACGGGCCTCCATACCCCGCCCTCGCCCCGGTTAACTAAACACTCCCCCCGCCCCCGCCCCACCCCGCGTAGTCTCTCTTCCCGACCTCGCCCTCGACCCCACCCCGCAGTCGGGCTACCCCGCCCCGCCCCGGTTAAGAGTTAAAATTTTTTATACAAAAATAAATAAATAAATAAATCAAATGGCCCTCTTTTAAATGCATTTCCTTTTCAAATTAGATGTAAAAGGATTCTAAATATTAAATTTCTCAAGGAGTATTTATAAGGAGTATTTATACTCCAATGATAAACGAGGGCATTAGTGTAATTTCTAGGCATAATCGGGGCGGGTTCGGGTTTTTTGACCCTACCCCCGACCCGACCCCGACTCGGGTTATAAAGAACTCCCCTATATATACCCTCCTCTAACCCTATTAAGCCCCCCACATACCCTACCTATTAGGAGCGGGGCGGGGAACCCGAGAAACCCACCCCATTGCCATCCCTAAGCAAAAGTATGGATCTATTTAGCCTCTCCCTATAATAAAATAAGTATATTAGATTGAATAATTATTCTTTTATCAAAATATCTTAAGATAATATATATATTTTGCGGTGCATATCTTTAGTATTATTTTATTTATTAACTTCTTCTAAATACACAAACCAATTCTTACTAGGAATAAATTTGCATATTCGCATACCACAGCGGGGGTTTACCAGTATGAATCCCTTATATCTGATGCTGCTTTGATTTTTCTTGGACGTTGTTTAGAGGTTTTGAGTGGCTCTGTTGGTTGGCCTTAATTTTTTTTTTCTCCTGACCAATACTGTACATGGTTACTTCAAGTTGTTAAGATGTGAGCTTTCTGCTATATTTTTTTTTTTTTTTAAAAAAAAAAACCCTAAAAAACAAAAGGGAAAGTTTATAAAGAAACATAATCAAAAGAGAAACAATGTTGTAATCTTCGTTTTGGTTTGGGCGTTTACGGCTATGGATGGCTCGTTCTTTTGGAGTTCGATCTAATCGAAAATGGTTCTGCACTCTTTTGCGAATGTGTTTTGTTTTGCGTTGTATGGCTTCACAGACAAAATTTCTTGTGGGAAAAATATCTAAAAAAAAAAATTAAAAATTAAAAATAAAAAAAAAGGTTGTAAATTTAGTAAGATTCAAAAAAACTAATTGTATCACTTACTTGCTTGGTGACTGTCGCATTTGCTTACAATATAACGTTAGTGAGTACGTACTTGTATTCAAAATGTCTATTTCATGAATATGTAGTTAATTAATTCTCAAGTCTATATGTGTTATTCTCTGTTATTCCAAAGTCAACTAGAAATATCTCCTCTCTTATTATGTACTAGCTAGTACTATGAGGGGGGAAAAAATTAGTTTTTCTCTTTTATTATGATCTTTACAAGTTTCTTTCGAATTGGGGATATGATCAAAATTCAAAATAGTTGTTTCTGACACTCCATATTTCATATTTGTGAGTGTACCCTCATGGGAAGGGACAGTTGAATCTTGGAGGATAGATCGCAATTTACTTATTGCACCGAGTTTGGGGTGCAATCTAATCTTTAAGGACATCGATTACATTCGATAAATTTCCCTTTTACCTACTTCACATCTCTAGTCATAATTATTTTTGTTTTTGTGATGTGAACTATTCATTGTAGTAAATGTTTGATAGCATCCCAAAATTCCGTACAATTTTACAACAAATTTAACACATACATAAATACATCTATATATACTGTATATATACATATATCTATACATACACACACACATATAAATATATATATGTATATCATCATCATCATCATCATCATGTACTCTACAAAGAAAAGTATCTTAGTTTGGTTCCCCTCACCTTTGATACCACTGCAATGATGTCCCTTTCACTATAATATCTTCAGTTTCCTGCAAATACTAAAATAACCAAAGAAGCAACAAATTCATTACAAATAACTTACAAAAGAAGGAAAATAATTAAGTTGGGGGTTGAAGGTACTTCACCTGCCATTAATTTTTAAACCTTTTTGTCTGAATTCAAATCTTTGTATAGTGGCTTCTGAATCTATATACATGAGTTGTAGCTATCTGTTGCGGATGCAGCATCATCAAGATTCTCAATTCCAAAAGAAAAAAAAAATTGGATTTCTTGTGAATCTTGAAGATGCCGCGCCTGCAACGATCGCTAGGAGTTGAGGAATCTATGGCTTGAGTTCGAGGATTAACCCTAATTCGGAGAAGTTGTAAAGGATATGTATCAAATATACTCAGAGAAAAATATCAAATATGAAAGAAATACATAAACTAATAAAAATAGAAAAAGAAAATACTGGAATTTATATATATATATATGTACTTTGTGACCATATGATGGCTTGACACAGTGGCTTAAAGGAACCCTAACAAAAGTAAAGTTTAACAAATACTTAATCAATTATGAAGTTCACATATACCATTTTTTTTGTATTTTTTTTGTTTTCTTTTTCTTTTTCATTTTCTTTTGAATGGATTAGAAAATTTAAATCACGAAAAATATCCCCAAAAAAGAGAGAAAGAATATTCCTTTTTTGAGTAATGGGTAAGATTTTTCTAGTGAAGAAAAACACTTTGGCCGTGTTTTGACAACAGTTTTGGAGTTCATAAGTGAACATGTAACCCCTAATTTTAAAATCGAAACCGTTGATAAGTAGCTTTTGCGATTCAACTGCAGAAATTTACTATTGACTAAAATTAAATTTTTGCGATTGAATAACAAAAATCAGAAGTTGTTGCCAAATGGATCTTGATGGAGGTAAATACATTTTTTATAAACATACCCACAAATAATATAAGTGGTAAAACATAGCTACAGAAGGAATCAATAACATGGGAGTGGAAATTCACAAGATAAACGGCTTCTCAGCCAAGATCCACACACAGAGAGAGAGAGAGAGAGAGAGAGAGAGAGAGAGAGAGAGAGAGAGAGAGAGAGAGATTGGAGTGGAAAGGGGAAGAGTTGGTGAAGGAAACGGGTATGTGGTAGGTGTTTATATACACACATAGCCATCAGTCCGATGGAATCTGCATTGACGCGTGGACGCAAGAAAGTTCTCAAAATCTAACTGGATCGCCTGCAAAAATGAGGCAGAGAAAATTTTACTAAATACCACACAATACCCCCATGAATTTTTGATTCACGTATACAAGTATCTTTAAGTTTGTACAAGTGGACCTATAGTATTTTAAAAAAAAAAAAAAAAACTCCTTTGGCTTCAATTATGTGACTACTTTTCATTTTTAACTGTCCTAAAATTAGTGATCATTTTGACTATCAGGGTCTGTTTGAAAATGCATAAAATACGATATGATTCAGTCTAAGTCTAATATTTATCTGGTACTTGTAAGAATCTAGTTTGGCGAGTGTATGTTTCTCACATAGAAGTCCATACCCAGTAGTCTAACAAATTTCTTAAAATAGGTTCTTTGTCAAACCAACTTACACTTAATTCTTACACGAACTAGATAAAAGAAATGGACTTTGTCGACTGAATCGGAACTTATTTTGGATATTCCCAAATACGCCCTTTGATGCACATACTTCATTCACTTTCCAATACCATCCTTAAATTTGAAAGCTGGAGCACGTAGTAAATGAAAATAAATTAGTTGTGGTATCTATTCGAAGGGACAGATGTGGAATAATGAAAATAAAATTTAATGTTGGACAATGCATTAAATGATGTTTACTTAAAAAAAATATGGGTATACGAAGGTAGTCATATAAAATGGGATACATGGAGAATTAATGTGTTGTCAGTATGTATATGGGTAAGAGAGATTTGAAAAATTCAATCAAACCATCCTAGTGGTTTTGGAGTTATAATGTTATATTTGGGTGCTAAAAAAAATTGTAAGATATAATAAATAATGATTTCAAGAGGAAGGTAGTTTTGTCAAAAGTAAGGTGATTTTAAAAGTTACAATACTTTGACACCAAGTTAAACATTTTGGCACAAAACTGGTGCCAAATTTCACTCTTTTAATTAATTGCATTTAGGGTGGGGCTTGTTTAATTTGTTTCATAAGGCAAAGGAGAAGTTGGTGCTGACCAATTCAACTAGGACCTCAAATCTTCGTGATGCCAATATGTTATAATTTGGGATGTAGAATATATCCTAAACCAGTAATGTGTATTGAATATTCAGAGAAATATATATCTCCACGGTAAAAAAAAATTGATTAAAAAGTAATTTGAGATTGTCAATGCCTACTTTAAAAAATGCTCCTTGTTTTAGCGGAAAATAATCAATATCACAATAATTTTGGTAACATGGAATCACAATTAAATTTAATTTACAAATTGGTGCAGTTGTTCCTCTATTTTTCCGAGAAACTTTTTCTGCTGTAAGTTCAATGTCCAATTGTATACCAATAGATATTGTATCCCTGTTGTAGTCATTATTTACTCTGGGTTTAGAGTGTCTTATGTTATGTTTGACATCCCAAATAAGTATAGAAAATGAAAACTTTCAGTACTTGATTTTTTACAGTGATTTTGATAATGCGCCACTTTATTGAAAAATCATCCAAAAACTTACTAAAAACTTCAAGTCAAAAATTTCTACTAAAAACAAATCATTCAGTTTGTATGTTTCAGTACTTAAAACACTATATTTTCAATACTAGAATTAATTAGTAGCTTAGAATTTTCAGTACTAAAAATTCAACACTTAATTTTCAGTACTTAATTTTTCATTTTATCAAACCCCATGGTATTTTTTTATTAACCCTTGAATTGAAGGTGAAGAGAGTTTAAGAGCAATTTTGTGAATGATAATAGTGACTTTTTCTCCTGAAATGTTCACTCTCTCCTCATTGAGAACCCCGTAGTAGGATACTTTTTGTTAGTGGATTGAAGATCCAAAATGCATTTTTCTACTTTTCACAATGGCCAAGGAGATGATACACTGAGTGGGTTGGAGATGCTCTAACATTGTACAATTTAGTTCTGAAATTGATGAAGTAGGATAAAATTTGGGTGATGCTATTGCCACTCTATCATATAATTAAGACACTCCATGAAATTACTCTTAAAGCATGGGGTAATATGCATGCATTGCATATTACCCCATGTTGATTCCCACCCTTAAAGTGAGTGGAATTACTCTTAAAGCTTGTTGATTTCGTTGCTTTAGGAGGGTACGGTCTAATGCCCCTCTCTTATTGGGTGTACTTCATTTTTTGATATCAATACAATCTGCCTCGTTCCGTCGAGGTTCAAAAATTTTTATATATATATATATATGCATGCATTGCATACATGGTATCATATGCTCTGAGAGCGGTATCATGGAGTGTCTTGGTTTAATGATGGAGTGGCAATAACAATTCCCTAAAATTTGTACACAAATATTATAAATTGAAGCATGAATATTGTACTTCTGATGATGCCAGATTTTGTTAAATGGGTCGGACTGAGTATTTGGGATGCAATCAATATCAAGGAGAGGGAGAGAGGATTTGTATGTGGTTCGGAGCTGTACGTTAACGAAGCAGCCTACGTCCATGTGTGCTTACGTGTCACTGTTTCCACCAGAAAGAAAGTTGTTTACAAATATGAGTGTAGGAGATCTTGATAATCAAACAATGGAATTGGAACTATCAAGTGTTGCCTTACACGACTGTCTTTACTATTTTAAAGGAAACTTTGGTTGACTAAGGTTTTGTTACCTCGCAGGGAGAGGTGGGAAATCAGTCGCATAGACTATGAAAATTGGGATGTAATTCAGATCCCTTGGCCAGCAGAGGGAAACTAATTGACAGGCTATTTCCTTATCCTAATAGTTCTAGATTAAGCTGGCTTTAGATGGAAGTTTATCTAGGAGTCTATGAGTCGATGCCGTGTGGGGTCGTTGTTGGGCTATTTGAGTTGGACTAGCACTGTCCTACTGGAGAAGGATTCTACCTGAGTGCCCTATCCCGACCTGTGGGTTAGGGTCTTCACCTATCAAGGCATGGCTTGTGCTGGCTAGTCTCTGGTTGACTCCATGGCTCGAGTATTCTGGCCCTGGACCTCAGGTAGGTCAAGAAAAAGGAATCGGCCAAGAGTACCAGATACTATGACCATTTTGTATCAGTGATGGCTTTAGTTTTCAAAAAACTAAATTCATAACGAAAAAATATGCAAAAAAACTTTTTGGTGTTATAAGAACTACTTCTTATTGAATCTAGTGATGTGTAGACAAGAGGACATACATTTTGAATGCTAGAACAATAACCTTTAATTTATGCAGAGAAATTCAGCAGCTTCCTCTAGAAAATCTTCACTCTTATGTCTCCTCAAATGCTTCCCGAAAGGCTAGGGCTTGTGAGAACCCTTCAAGAGATAGTAGGTCGAAGGTCTAGAGAACTTAGAAATAGATTTGGAACTTTGGGAGAGCTAAAAAATGACATTTTCAGTTTTTTGCCCCGTAGGTACTCTATTTATAAGTTTTCCAACCAACCAAAGTAGTAATCGATTGCTCGAAGTAGCAATCGTTTGCCTTCACCAATCGATATATTGCTAAAAGTGGCAATCGATTGCCTCTACCAATTGATTGATCAACCTCTTTTGCCTTCCTTGTATTCTACTTGAGCTGAGAATGGCACCTCCTAGGTTATTAATTATTAGCTTAGATCAGTTATTAATTCCTCTGTGATTAAACTCCTTAATTAGTGAATTAACTAATTGATCAGTTAACATTACTTCTACTAAATAATGATAACTGCACTCTAATGATAAGAACATATCTGAAGCGGTAACTAGACTGGCAAGGTGATACTAATGTCCCTCTACCTCCAGCATTATTCACGTTCAGGTAGTTGGATAAACACTACTATCAACCTGAGTCGTGAATACATCTTATATTCATTGAGTCTCATTCATCTCTCATGATTATCAAACATGTTGATAACTACTTATCAACAAGATTGCAGGTCTCAGTAACCAACTTGGTGACATTCTTAAGAGAATACTTACTCTTCAACAGATGGCAAATTCTATCTTGACAATTTATGTTCACAATGCTATGAGATATAATTACCCAAGATACAAAGGTGTTGATATTAAAAACCTCACTGATTGATAAGTCAATGCAATCATACGCATGACTTGTGTTCATAATTGACCAAAGATTGAGAACACGTATCGTACACAAGTTATGAGTTTCTATTAACTATTGACAGTGATTGAGTGTTAATAGGAAAGTTCATGGTTCGTCAATGCATTAAATGTATTAGCATATTAACTAAGAGTCACATACTCTAGTGAATGAGATATATATATATATATCACTCCATACTATGGTAGTTAATTGTGCTACAATGTCACTCCATACTATGGTAGTTAATTGTGCTATAGTATAAACCAGATGAGGTTTCCAATCTCATCATCTACTGCGACCACTACAAGGAAAAAGACTATTTATGTCACTTAAAAAGTGACATAAATAGGTATTTATGTCACTTTTTATACTAATAATTAAGTGACATAAATGGAGGTGACATAAATGTTTTAAAAGTGACATAAATGTTTTAGAAAAGTGGCATAAATGTTTCATAATAGCAACACATATGTTAATGAAAAGTGACATAAATACTTAAAAGTGACATAAATACTATTTTATTTATGTCACTTTTAACCTAAAGTGACATAAATGTTTCATAATACCAACACATATGTTAGTAAAAAGTGACATAAATACAATTTTGTTTATGTCACTTTTAATCTAAAGTGACATAAAAGTATAAAAGTGACATAAATACCAAACAAAATTATTACATCAAAGTCTTAAAAGTGACATAAATAGGTATTTATGTCACTTTTTTTTAAAAAAAAAAAAAGACATAAATGTGACATAACAATACTGATTTAATACCACCCTGTAAAAACAACATGTACCATCCTGTACATATATATATATATACAATGCCACCCTGTACAAAATTAAATCCAACTCAATTAATGATCTATTTCAACTACTAAATTTCATCGATACATCTAAATATCAACCAATTAATATATTGGAATGAACAAAAAAAATATACAATCGATCCGAGTCAAGTACGTACTGCTAAACTAATAACATATATATACATGCATATTACATATTCATAAAAAATTAAAGCACTAAGAAAACTATGAAAGGAACAACAAAAAATTAGCCCAACAAAAAAAGTGGTTCACTTGTTAGAATTTCCATCAAAATGTGAAACTTTGTACCTACAAAAAAAGAAAAAGTTTTCATTAATTAGTTGTATATATAAAATAATAAAAGAGTACGTAAAACTATGTTTGGGGGTTTTGAGAGACCAAAATGTGTTCAGGGACTCGGAATGATGAAAGAGTCATTTTTTTGCATTATTTGTGAACCGTGAATCTGTTATGCATTCTGTTAGTTCCCGCAAGTTTATTTAGGCATGTTTGAGGAGCGTGTAAGGTTTCGTGGCGTTTGGTTAAGCGGTTTATAATTTCACGACTCAAAACCCCCAAAACTAAGCTTTTTCAAGCCTAAGTGATGTAAGGGTCATTTTTTCGTGTTATTTGTGAACCGTGAATCCGTCATGCATTCCGTTAGTTCCCGCAAATTTATTTAGGCATGTTTGAGGTGCGCGTAAGGTTTCGTGACGATTGGTTAAGCGGTTTAGCATTTCACTACTCAAAACCAATAAAACTAAGCTTTTTCAAGCCTAAGTGATGTAAGGGTCATTTTTTTGCGTTTTTTGTGAACCATGAATCCGTTATGCATTCCGTTAGTTCCCGCAAGTTTATTTAGGCATGTTTGAGGTGCGCGTAAGGTTTCGTGGTGATTGGTTAAGCGGTTTAGCATTTCACTACTCAAAACCCCCAAAACTAAGCTTTTTCAAGCTTAAGTGATGTAAGGGTCATGTTTTCGCGTTTTTTGTGAACCGTGAATCCGTTATGCATTCCGTTAGTTCCCGCAAGTTTATTTAGGTATGTTTGAGGTGCGCGTAAGGTTTCGTGGCGATTGGTTAAGCGTTTTTTTGTGAACCGTGATGTAAGGGTCTAGTGAGGTTTGTTTTGAATGCCCTCCACTTAGTAGCCATGGATGATAAGCTTGACTTTTTGGTGTTTGGGTCTACATCAAATTTAACCTTGAGATGTAGAAAGACAAGAATAAGTTAAACATAGAGAGATAATCCATCTTCTACGAAGTACAAAGAACAAATTCTATCACCTGTAGAGCTGCCCACAAGCTCTTTTTTAAGATATCTGGCACCTTGTGCCACGTTAAGTAAGTTATTGGCACAAAAGACTTCACCAATAGACCCTTGTAACCTGCTAGCTTTTTTTTTTTATGTGAACCTATGGGATGTCCTTTGGAATTATAAATGATTTTCAACCTTTCTTCACTGTTGGTTATTTGCATCACATGCATCCTTTAGCTTTGCTGGTCCTCGACCTTTATTACTAAAGGACATTAATTCTTCTGAATCTTTGTCATTTTCCACCTCCATGATAAGATGAACACTTCACTGAGGCTGCAAAATTAAGAGATTGTAACACCAACTAAATGAAACAAATGGCTTACTATACAACATGAATAAACTACAACTCCAATAATAAATGAAGAAATAAAACAATTCAAATAAAACAAATCAACTGAAGAAATGAAACAATTCACCACTCAAAATTCAATTCGAAAGGGGCATGTTAGGCAACATTATTAAACTACAAATCCAACTGAAGATGTTGAAAGAAACAAAAAATTACATTATAGAACGGTCATAATGTAATGAGTTTTGTTGCTTTACAAGTAATCCAAAGGGTAAAAATGCAATTAAGATTTTGAATGGTCGATCCAAGTCCCCTCATCACAATCATCACGTGCATAAGTTGATGATGACTCATCAATCACATCGAATATTTCAGCATTTGGGAGTACGTTAACAGAAATTTCATCTCTGATAAGGTCATCATCATTGTCTTTGTCATAATATTTTCTTTGAGGAGATGATAGAACAATTGACCATTTAGGATCCAATTGGTCAGGGGCATAAAAGACTTGTTTTTCTTGAGATGCCAAAATAAAAGAGTCTGATTTATGGCCCACTCTAGAAAGATCAACCGAAGTGAAACAAAGTTCATCCACCTTGATTCCATTTTTACTATCAACCCAATCACACTTGAATACTGGAAATCTTGAAAGAGATATAATCAAGCATCCATCTCTTTAATCACGCCATAAAAAATCATTTTTGTAGTCACAGGTCTGGTATCCTTTACGCTAGCAACCTGTAACATCTTTGCCACTATGCACACTCCACTATTTTGGTTGACCCGTACATCATCGCGGTCCTTCGTTTGATAACGAAAACCATTAATGACATAGCCAGGGAATTTTACAACATCTGGGTGAGGTCCAAGGGCTATCCATTTTAAGGTGTCTGAGACTTGTTGCTCTATTTCGACCTGATTTTTAAGAAGTTAATTTAGTCACAATTATCAAATAGGAGATATAATATAACTATATTATATGAATCATACCCTTGTACGTAACCAATCAATAAATGTACGATTGTGCTCATCTTCCAAGAATTTTTTATTTTTCCCTTTACGAGGGTAAGCTTCTTTCAAGCACTCCTCATGCGCCCTATTAAGTTATTAATAATATATCATAAACCATTTTAAAAAAGTAACAGAGTAATAAACATTCATACTAAAGAGAAATTGAAACGTCTTTACTCTATATAAGGTTGAACATCATTTGTGTTATGTAACATTAAAGATGTGCCTGGTTCAAGGACACACGGTCAACTTCAATGACATTAGCTCCTCCGAAAGGTTTTTCTTCATTTCTAGCAAACGGAACTCCGATTGGATCTAGGTCAGTTAAGAACTCGGAACAAAACTTAATCGCCTCTTCTACGATATAACATTGGGCAATGCACCCTTCCGGTCAATTTTTTTTACTCACATAACCCTTTAACACTCTCATGTACCTATAACATAAATCATGATAAAGTTAAAACTACCATGATGAGTACTTGCTAATGGTAGTAAATAATTAAATCAAATATTTTAATACGCTGACCTCTCGGGTGAGTACTTCCATCTAAAGAAAATCGGACCACCAAGTTCAACCTCTCTAACAAGATGCACCATCAAATGCACCACTATGTCGAAGAATGATGGTGGAAAGTATTTTTCCAACAAGCATAGTGTGACCACAAGCTCCTTTTGGATTTCTTGTAGCTTCTGCACATCCATAACTTTGGCACAAATAGCATTGAAGAAGAAGCACACTCTGATAATAGCACATCTCACATGCTTTGGCAACACACCTCGTATTACAATAGGAATAAGTTGTTGCATTAAGACATGGCATTCATGGGACTTAAGTCCATATAATTTCAAATCTTCCATTGACACACGACTTCTAAAATTTGAAGAATATCCGTCTGGGACCTTAAGCTCAAGCAACGATTGGCACACCATTATTTTCTCTGCTCTAGTTAACGAATAACATGCTGGTGGTAGGTACGTCCTTGTAATAACCTGCATTTTCCTGCATGATCATAATTAAAATTTATTTTCATTATCATTTGCATTATCATATTTAAAATTTAATATATATTGTCTGTTTATATGTTAATTTCGATTCTTATGTGAAAAGTTTAATTCTTGACTAATTGAAATTACTTTTGGGGTCAAAATGCAATTTTCATAAAAACTTGCAATACCTGTGTTAAAATTCAAAACTATATTTCAAAACGGTGGAATTATTTCTTTTAAACTCAAACTGTATTTTTATAAAATCAGAAAACTATTTCTAACGTTAAAATGAATTCTCTGTATTTTTGTGATAAACACCGTGTCACGAAAATACCAGTGTAGGTTTAAAACTGTCCGCGCAGTGTTAAACTTCCACAGAATTTTGGAAGTAAATGATTGAACAAATTTATTTATACTCAATTATGAATGCTGATGCTTTTCCCTTAGGTCTTGTTTGGCAAATGTTGTAGTATGTGTGTTGTCCTTATGCCATAAGCTAGATTACCCAAACACACATTGACCCACCTCATCTCCACCTACCTCTTACTTTCAGTAGTGGAGAATAAAGGGGAGTGTATACACATCATATCTGCACATTCATGGTATTATATGGAGGTTAATGGAGATTGGGTGGAGGGTTAGGCCAATGTTTTCTTAGTGGGTATTTGATTATATATACACCCAACCACACTACACATTCTGCACTTCCATCACAACACATTTCAGAATTCACAGAGAGTTTAGAGAGTACAGAGAGTTCTTCAATTTCGTAGAGAGAGAGAAGAGCTCAATCCTCCATAGCCAAAGCTTGGAATTCGGGAATTTCGTAATTATATTTCTGTCTCAACAATTTCTTCAATCTATATCACAGTGAGTATTACTAACTCACTCAAAATGTAACTCATTCCTTATTTACTGATTTAGGTAGTTAATTTTAACAGTAGCAGAATTTTGTTTTCAGATTTTTGTTAGGAAAACGAATGAAATTTAAGGTTCTGCCCGCGTTGTCCCAAGTAAAACTCGATTCTGCACACTTTTCGTCTAATGCAATTTTCTCAGATTCTGCACCGTTTGGACAGAAAACGAGGATTTCAGTAGCAGTTTTTAGAATGCTATTAGTTATGTTTAAAATGATTAAGGCAATGAATTACGAATTTTCAATCCCCGTACGCGTATTATTTCTTTAATTCTGTGAATTCCTTTATGTTTAAAGTTTGATGACATTCATGTGGAGTCAGTTGTACATGCATGGTGAGTGTTGGTAGTGTGTAAAAGAGTAATGATAGTGTGGAAAAGAGTAATGATTGTGTGGAAAGAGTATGAGTTTGAGTTGTGGTTGTGGTTGTGGTTGTGGTTGTAATTGTGGCTGTGGTTATGGTTGTGGTTGTGGATGTGATTGTGGTTGGAGTTGAAAAAGAGGATGAGGGTGTCTTTGAAATGCGAAGGTGGCAAAAATGGACACTCCCTGACGCCCATGGAAGCGTTAAAGTGTGTGAAGCCGAACTTGGACACTCACTGGCACCCATGGAAGTGCTAAAGTGTGGCCTATAGACACTCCCTGAATGACTCGAGTCTGGATACCTGTGTGGGGGTTGCCCCGGTATTTGCATGGCGGTTAGGGTATTCAAAGTGTGAGGCATTGGACACTCCCTGGTACCCCGGACCAAAGTGTGAGGCAAACTGGACACTCCCTGGCGCCCCGTTGCTAAAGTGTGGCTATCTTAGTATTTCAAAGATACCAGGAGTAGGATAGAGGGTTGTTGGGTTTTGTCGAGAGAAAAGAGTCGGTTAGATGAGATGGTGCATTGTTCTCATACACGGTCACATATGTGTGAATTTATCTTTTAATTATTGTTGTGGTTGTTTTTTTTTCTAACAAGCTCTTTATCATATATATAAACTTGTGGTATTTAAATGGAAATGGGAAAAAGGTAAATGGGCATGTTTTTACATTCAAAGCTATGTTTTTAATACTCACCAGCTTCTTGAAGCTGACGGCGTTGATGCGTCCTGGACATTCGTGTCTAGGCTTTGCAGGTTATAATCAAGAAGAACCGTATGACTATGCTAATTAAGATCTGTTGCTGAGAAGAGATGTTACCCTTATATGCTTTATGTTTATGTGTTATGATTTGGTTTGTAATAAGGATGACTGTAATAGACTTTAAGTTATTGTTTTTATTTTAAGGCGGTCTGTGCCTTAGTAAACCCTATACTATAGGATGTAATAAGTTAGAAAATTTTTATAAGCCCAGGTTGCCCTACTCTGATTAATGGTTTTATGATGTTCGACGTTTTGGGACGGAATCGATCCTTCAAACTGTCGCGACCTACGGGTCCATAAAGGAAATTAAACGCTTTCCATATTTATGCTACGTCGGGGCGTGACAGTCCTTGTCCCCTTAACTTGCGGTGCTAGTTCTTTCCTTAAACCCATTTTTACAAGGTCCTTACGACAATTAACTCCATCTTTTGTTTTCCCTGGAATGTTGAGTACGGTCCCAATGATATTATCACAAACATTCTTTTCAATGTGCATGACATCCAAGTTATGTCGAATAGGCAGATGTTTCTAGTACTCGAGCTCAAAAAGTATAGATTTCTTCTTCCAACTTGTAACGTCAACATTGTGTGCATTTTCTTTCTTATTTCCTTTCTTCCTCTTCTTTGATGCTGATTTCTTATTTTGTAAATTTTTCTTTCCCCATGAAACCTTGATCCCTCCCACCTTTAATAATATCTGTTCACCACTCAATGGTTCGGGATGTGACCCAAACTCTTGATCACCATTAAAAGCCTTCTTTTGATTTCGAAACTGATGATTTCGTGGAACATATCTTCTATGCCCTGTATAAATACACTTGCTACAATGTGTTAGTCTACGAGAATATGTTTTCTCAATATTGCATATTAGACAAGCAAAATATCCTTTGACGGTACAACCAGACAAATTTCCATATGCAGGAAAATTGTTAATTGTCCACAATAACACGGCCTTTACGGTGAAAGATTGTTTTTGAAAGGCATCATAAGCCTTAACTCCATCCTCCCATGATGTTTTCAAATCCTCAATCAGAGGTGCTAAATAAACATCTATATCATTGCCAGGTTGTTTTGGACCTGAAATCAACATTGTCAACATCGTAAACTTTCTCTTCATGCACAACCATGGTGGAAGGTTGTATGTGTTCAACATAACAGGCCAACAATTGTATCTAGTACTAAGGGTACCGTACGGATTAATTCCATCCGCTGAAAGTGACAGGTGTAGGTTTCTCGGTTCTGCTGTGAACTCGGGCCATTTATCATCAATTATTTTCCATGTGGGCGAGTCTGCTGGGTGACGTAATTGACCATCAACTTCTCTTCCGTTCGCATGCCATGTTAAATCATTTTCCGTCTGGGCAGATTGAAACCACCTTCTAAATCTTGGAATGGGTGGAAAGTACCATAATACTTTGGCGGGTACACCCTTGTTTTGTTTATCCTTACATTCTGTGGGCATATTTTTTTTCACCTTATACCTTGACACTCCACACTTTAGACATGTAGTTGAATCTTCATACTCATTTCTATAGAGTATGCAATCATTGGGGCATGTATGTATTTTCCTGTATTCTATTCCAAATGTCGACAAGATACTCTTAGCCTCAATGGTTGACTAGGGCAATTCATTATCTTCCGGAAGCATGTCGGAGAACAATGCCAGGACGTCGGAAAAGCTTTAATCACTCCACCCACTCTTGGCCTTAATATTGAAGAGCTTCACTGTTGCAAATAACTTAGTGTGCTTCGTACACCCTTTATATAAAGGTTTCTTTGCATCTTCAAGCAATTTTTGGAATCCTTCAATATCACCTAAGGCGCGCACTTGAATTTACAGACTGAACCATTTCTATTGTTCTTGCAACATCATTAAAGGTCTCCTCTTTATCATCTTTGGAGATAGGCTCGTCTACATTGAAATTTGGTGGTATTTCATTCTGGTCACCTTTCCCATGCCACGTCCATATGGTGTAGCTGGGATCAATACCGTATCTAGTGAGATGAAATCGGATCTCTTTCAGTTGTGACTTATAAAAATTCTGACATTTAGTGCATGGACACCGAATTGAGTTCAGATCCTTCGCACCATCTTCAACAACATTAAGAAAATGTTGAACCCCTTCCCTATATTCGTTCGACAATAGTCCTTTCTTCATCCAAGACCTATCCATATCCTAGAACAAATAACATAGCAACCTTTACTTTGCATATTGTGTATATATAATCCTACTCCAACCAACATAAAAGAGCAATGAATTCAATAAAATAGGATGGGCCTCAAACTAATTATGCTACACCGTCTATGATGGTTAGAGAAATCCATCATAGAGCATAGAGTTCTACATTAATGAAGAGAACCATTGAGAGAATGTATCCCAGTGTGGAAACAAAAGTCCTATTTGATGCACAACTTGAGAAGTTCAAGAGAGCTGATGGCTTGTTTGGAATGAGTATGGCGGTCATGACAAGTGACAAAAAATAACCCGGTAATCTCTATTTATAAATTTACAAGTTACAAGTTACAACGATTAACATTTTTAAAAATCTAATTTCTTCGACTTTCTAATTATAGCTTTGTGGTGGGAGAATTATGGGGAAGAGTGCAAAGAGGTCCAAAGGCTAGCAATACGGGTGCTAAGCCTTACTTGTAGTGCCACCAGTTGTAAAAGAAATTAGAGCACATTTGAGCATGTCCACTATAAGAAATGGAACCGTTTGGAGCAACAACGGTTGAACGCTTTGGTACTTGTAAAGTACAACATTCAACTTCAGTTGAAACATGTACAACGACAACAAAAAGGGGAGGATTTGTATGATCCAATTTGTTTGTCGGATATGGAATCGGATGATGAATGGATCACCGAAAGTGAAGATGCATGTATAGTTGATGATAGAGTATGGATGGATATTGGAGAATGCTTCACAATTGATGAAGGTCCAAGTAGCAATAAGAGAAAGAGAGGTATTATATATATATATATATTCTAACATTTTAATATTAAGAATTTCGTGAAAGATTTTGTTAAAAAAAATTAGTTATATCATATTATTACATTAAGTGTTTGTTTGTGATGATAATAGGACCAAGGAACTTGAATGCCTACAAAAAAGGAAAAGACAAAGGACAAGGGAAAGCAAAGGTAGATGAAGATGAAGATGAGAAGATGAAGATAAAGAAGAAGATGTACGTGGATGAAGAAGAAGAAGAAGAAGAAGGAGAATGGGAAGAAGAAGGGGAAGATGAGGAAGATGGAAACAATGACTATGACCTTGATCTCGACGATATTGAGTAACGATAGGCTAGCAACAATGATGTAGTGGACCTAGTAGTTATTTTGTGCACACTTGATAGTTGATATAAACTTGAATTTTGTGATGAATCTAATTATGAATTAATGGTATAGTAAAGTATACTTCATTGCACTTATGTATTTGTTCTAAGTGGGATCCGAACGCACATTTCGTGTCATTAACACAATTATGTGTCTTATATGTGTGCCTTATTTGATCTTTTGATGTGCTTTTCTTCTTCTTTTTTTTTTCTACAAAGATTTCTATCAGTTTTCTAGGTTTTTCTTAATTTGTCACTGAACATAGAGAGAAAGCAAGAACACATAAAACTTCACCCCGCAGGCGTACTCGTTAAGGTTTACAACCCTAAATAGTAGTAAAACATATAAAATGCCACCCCTGCAGGCGTACTCGTACTAACCTGGAGTAAGAAGGACCACTTGTATCTAGAAATGCCACCCTCCACAAATAGTGGATGCTCCCAGCCTATAAATGAAATAAGGATAGCATTATATTAAATGTTGACACTCCAAACAGCAATTTTAAAACTTGAAAATCTAACTAAAACGTAAATCACAAATTTCAAACCAGTTTGATGAGTAATAAACTCAAAGTAACCATGGAAAAATATGGCGCTCTAAAAATATAAGTATCAAAACATGTTGATTATGCAACCATTGGAGAAAGATATAACTTGTATAATTAACATAGCAACACACACATGTTGAGTAGGCATTGGGTTGAAAATTAATGACACGTCGAAAGTTCAAGTAATCATATTTGCACTATAGTTAGCTTCATCTTATTAACCAAAGATATATGACTTTGCACTCTAGTTAGCTTCAGTTTTTTATTGAGGAAGATCTGCCATTGGTTTCTAAATTCATCTCATATGTCAATGAATCGCAATCAATCCCTCTCTGCCATGTTATAAATTAGAGCACTCCCGTGACTATATAATATCTATCATTAAACTATAATGGAATTATGTTATCCTATATATTGTATTGATGCTGAAAATCATGTCCAACCAATGGAAAATGGCTATGTAGCTTTTGGGTTGGGTTTCACAAACCTTAAAAAATTGTCCCAGTTTACAACTGGTCAAGAACTCTCTGTGGAGCTGGAATCCCTACAAGATATATACACAAACATCTATATTCATGTATGTATACATGCATACTTATAAAATATGGTGCAACTTTCATTTAATATTCTTTTTGGCTGCTTTTGCATGCACAGAGAGGCAATTAAGAGCGCACACAAACACATAGTGGGTTGATCAGTCACATGAAATATGTTATATTCTTTAATCTCTTTTGTAGTAAGTCCGTGCAGCCAAAATGTGAAAATAGACTTCCAGAGTTTCATTGCCTTTTGTAGTCCTCATACATCACCAGATTAATGGTTATTCTCTATTATGCTTAACTCTAAGCTACCACTAGCAAGCTTGTGGTGTTATTATAAGCGACTCTTACTTCTATTAAGTTATGTGGATCTCACAGTGTGAGAAGCCTGCAAGAAACCAAAGAAAATTGTATATATAAGATGATATTAACGTACCTAACTAGTAAATTTATATTTCAAATTTGATTTCCTACGCATGTGACAATAGTGCCACATTAATTATAGTAGGACCACTTGAATTTCGCTGAAAGTTGATTAAGTGGTCCCACTATTATCTGTACTTGGAACCGAAATTGAGAACCAAAACATTACTCGGCTTTTATTAGTAACTATTTGACATAATTCATTGCTCTAAGGACCCTTGTTGATTCACCTCTTCAAGAAAAAAAAAAAAGAAAAAAAAATTTAAATTAAAGGGTTAATACAGTTTCCTCCTGCCTGTTTTTAATTTATCCCTATAATTTAAAAGTTGACACTTAACCGGTTAACCCATGATGAAAAATTCTTGAATGTAAGAAAAATGAAAAATGTAAATTTGATGCAGCAATGGTTTCCTATTAGTTTCTAGTAGGTAAATCAGGCAGAGTATCCACTTTTTTTTACCACACTTTGTGGCTGATCTAGTATTAGGTTGGAATGATAATAGTTACATATCACAAGAAGCATCTTAAAAACTCATGCAAGAGATGCAAATTAAAAAAAAAACAAGAAAAAGGCAACTTTCATGACTAGCTCTACTTTAAACTGCTTATCATATGCCTAAAATTGAAGTAATTTAAAGTAACTAACTTATCAATCTACTCAGCCTTTCCCAAACACTACTTCTAATAAATCCCAAATCTCATTCATAAAAAAACAAAGCCTTTTTTCAGACCTCTAAAACTGTCCAAGAAAGGGCATCAATATTCTATTCCCAAAGGAAGGTCAACTATAGAGCAGTTAGTACACATGATATTATTTATTGGCTTGTATTATTAATTTGTAAACTTTACTCAACTCTCAAACACCTATAAATATTTTTCTCCTTGCAACTAAGGTTGATCCACAACCACATGTAGGTTGAAACAAGCAGAAAGAGAACCCAAATCTCCTTTCATTTATTATTATTATTTTTTTTTTGGATTAAAAGGAAGAAGAACAAAATAGCTAGCTTCCTGTCGGGAAATCAGTACCAATACAATTGCAAGAAGTAGCAAATTCAAGTACCTTGGCACTCGGCAGGTAATTCAAACTAACAAAAGGTCTATCCTGAATGCAACTTAAATTAGCTAGGCTATCTATCAGTACATTTTTTTCCTTCCCTTTTCACACGATTTACCTTTCCTTTCACCTCCCCCAGGAGCAAAAGACAGTCCTCTAAAATATATCTTAGAGGCCGATTCACCTGGATTACCCAAATTAACTTACTTTTGTCTTTCTTTGTCAAAGAGACTTATGTATTATTTTTTTTTGAGGTACATGAAATATTATTTGAAGATGAGATTGTTTTAGTAGATAAGTTTGTTCTCATAAACTACACACAAGCCGTATAAAGTGCACCAGATAAAACTACACGTTTTAATGGTGCATATCCCTTGCCAAATCAAATATATTTAAGTGCTTGATGTGGGTTTCTCAATTTCTAAGATTGTATACTTTAATTGTTTGAACTACTTATGAAAGAGTAAACAAATTGGTCTAGACAATTAAATTGACCATCCATGTGAAAGCTTTGTTGCTTATTTCTTCCCCCAAATAGATGCATTTATCTTGAAAAAGGCATATTCGTGTAAATCCACATTAATTCGTACTCAAATTAATAAGAGATGACAAACAAAAGGCCAATCAAAATCTACAAGAAGCAAACAAATGTCCCAAATTAATCTCATTCATAAAAAGACAAAGCCTTTTTCTCATGTTAATGCCCCGTACAAATATAAATGTGTGTGTATGTGTGTGTGTGTGTGAGAGAGAGAGAGAGAGAGAGAGAGAGAGAGAGAGAGAGAGAGAGAAACCTGGAGATCAAGGAGGAGAAGATAGGCAGAGCAGCGGCGACTGCGCAGAGCAGCGGCGGCGGCAGCGGTAGATGGGAGGCGGCGGCGGGGGTTGAGTGGTTTGGGTTTGGGTTTGGGAATGGAGATGGAGATAGCTAGGGTTTGGGTTTGGGTTTGGGAATGGAGTTGGAGAGAGGGTTTGGGTTTGGGTTTGGGTTTGGGTTTGGGTTTGGGAATGGAGATAGAGATAGGGTTTGGGAATGGAGATGGAGAGAGGGTTTGGGTTTGGGTTTTCTCATTCCTGCACTTTTATCAATTCCCTCGCCCTTTCCCGCGCGCAAGATGACTTTTATGTCACTTTTTGTAAAATGTTTGTCAATTTTAAGAAAAAGTGACATTAAAAATTAGGGTGCTTATAAGTAATATGTATTATTTATGTCACTTTTTACAAAAGCTGACATAAAAAAAATTGTATTATTTACAATATTGCCACCGCGTTTTTATTTATGTCATTTTTTAAAAGGTGACATAAAAGTATTATTATTTATGTCACTTTTTAAAAAAGTGACATAAATAAAAAATTTGCACTATTTAAAAAATTGCCACCGCGTTTTTATTTATGTCACTTTTTTAAAAAGTGACATAAATACGTTATTATTTATGTCACATTTTTAAACAAATGACATAAATAATCAAGTATTTATGTCACTTTTTTAAAACCGACATAAATACTAAAAAAGTGACATAAAAAGACCCAGCAAGAAATAATTATGTCACTCAAAATAAAAGTGACATAAATACAAGTTTTAAAGTGACATAAAAAGCCTTTTTTCTTGTACAATTCTAAACATCAAGGAATAGTAACTCCCATGCATGCATCTTATACATACATATGAATTCTTATAAAAAATTTTAATGATTACAATCAAACAAACATTCATCTCATAAAACATACATAATGAAATGTAAACTGAGATACATAAATATAACTGTCTAAATGTCTAACGCATAAAGTAATAGGTTTAATTGATGGCATAATCCCAACAATCAGTTGCCTTCCATTTCCAAGTCTTGAATTGGTGCTATATTAGGGCAAGTTTGGAAATCGTCTGCCTGTGAATTAAGCTTGAATTTCTCCATGCGGGGAGATGTGCAGTTGATGAAATCTACTGAGTAGAGGACTTAGTTGGATCTGAACTGATCTCATCACCGGTGTCCAGGTTCCCAGGGGCAAGTTTATGTTGCTTTCTATTCCTCAAGCAATTGCTTTTCTTTGGATACTATCCTCATGTTAATTTTTTGCTTTTTGCAAGTTCGATTGCTGCGAAGAAGTAGAAGAAAACCTAGTTGTCCATAAGTACTCATATCTCGGCCTGGAGAACGAGCTGGAAGGCTAGTTGCTAACTTGGAAAAGGCAAAGGCTATGAAAATGGCCTTTATTGAGGTGACTGTTGCTCGGAAAGCTAAGGATGTTCAAAGTCTTTTGGGTTTTTGTTAGCTCCCAGTATTTAGTTATCGTCTGCCCTCCAAGCCTTTGTTAAGGTAGTTGGTAGAGTGAATTGACTGTTTAGGTAGATGACCTAAAATTATGCCTTTTAGGTCCCTTTTGTTCTTCTACCATGGGCCTACCTAAGAGGAAGTACCTTTATTATGGGCTTGTACTAAGTGGATTTCTACGCTAGGATAACCGAAGTCTTTCTATACTTATCGTGGGCTGACCTAAGAGGTAGTACCTCTATTGTGGGCATAGACCTAAGAGGTTGTTCTGCCTCGAGGTGATCGAGGTCTTTTGTTTGCCTCGGATGACCAAGGCCTTTTGGTTGCCTCGAGCAGACCGAGGTCTTTTGGTTGCCTCGGACAAGCCGAGGTCTTTTTGTTGCCTCGGGCAGATCGAGGTCTTTTGGTTGCCTAGGGTGGGCCGAGATCTTCTGGTTGCCTCAGGCGGACCGAGGTCTTTTGAGTAGCTCGGGCGGACCGAGGTCTTTTAATTGCCTCAAGTGGACCGAGGACTTTAGATTGCCTTGAGCAGATCGAGGTCTTTTGGCTGCCTCCGGTTGGCCGATGTCATTCAGTTCTCTTCAGCAGGCCGAGGTCTTTTGATTTCCTCAGGTAGACTAAGATCTTTTGGTTGCCTCAGGCGAGCCGAGGCCTTTTGGTTGCCTCGGGTGGACCGATGTCTTTTGATTGCCTTGGGCAGATCGAGATATTTTGGGTTGCCTTGGGCAGACCGAGGTCTTTTGAGTTGCCTCAGCGGACTGAGGTTCTTAGCCACACAGGGTGATCTTCTTGGTAGAAAATCCTACTAACGAGGTAGTATTTGACTTCTTTGAGTTTGATGTGCTTTACGATTGTTTTGTTAGTCGGGAGTTCTATGCTCTTGAGGAATGCGATGATTGGGTCCTGATTGCGTTAAAATCAAGTTCTTTGTTAACCCTATTAAAAACATAGTATGTTGGAAGTAGGGTGTCGAGTCACAGGTATTGTAATGCAACAGCGATTGGTGGGCGCTTAATAACCAATTACAATGCGATGAGAAACTGACAAGCTAAGAAATAAAACTAAGTCTTTTCGACTATGGGTGAGGTTCAATTAGCACTAGTTATACTACAATGACTAATTATTAAATGAGAAGTGCTTTTAACAAAGGCAAGCTTTAATAAGATTGGGGGGTTTTCAAAATGGAGAAATCAAGGTTGGGGAGCATTCCCCCACCTTGGACCAAACAACACATGGATTTAATAGCACATTATAGAGTAGAAAATTCCATTGAGAAAAACTATCAAACATGTGGTGGTTAACCAACATGCTAGATAGAGGTTTCAATGAAATACATGAGGTTAAGTTTGAAATCCAAGGATTTAACAACTTATAATGCTTGACACTGTAAGTGGAGTCCTAAGAAATCAAACTTTACACACATTAACCCCAGAAATGCTACAAAACATGGATATCCTACATTAAAGCACATATGTGTCCAATGGTGGGTTACTGATTCCAACCTACATTATCTAGCTACTCATAGACACAAAAGCACAAATATTAAGAAGAGGAAAAGAGAGATTATACCAACTTATAGAACTAATCATAAATGCCATAGAAATAACTCTAAAGAAACCCAAGCAAAGCTTCAAAGCATTCAATACAACTACAATGAGATGGAGGAGAAGACCTAAGAGAGAGAGAGAGAGAGAGAGAGAGAGAGAGAGAGAGAGAGAGAGAGGGAGGTTACAACTTCCAAAACTAAACAAAATAAAAGCTAACCCTAATAAAAATCTATCTCTATCTATTTATATTACAAGCACAAAATGGAAAAGTTGTAAATAAAAGTAGAAGTTTTCAACAGCAGGGGCAGATCGATCCCAGGCATGGAAGGGCGGATCGAACAGCTATACATCTGGGCAATTGGAATACGCATCCAGGATCGCGGATCGATCAGCCCTTTGAGGCAGGGTCAATCTGATTTGATGATTTTGGGCAACGCCTTCCTTAAAAAACGTGGATCGATCCGTATTGCAAGGCCGAATCGATCCGCCTTTACTGGGATGAATTCTTTAGCCTTTTTACATGATAAGAACTAAACGGGGTTGGTTCTCACTTTGAGCAAGCTCCCGAAACCTACAAGAATGAGATTTTTCTTAACAAAAAGAGGACAACAACAACAAAGACAAAAGTGCAATTTATCCATTAACTCTCTTGGATTAGATGACAATTCAAGTCCAATTAGAGTAACAATGCAAAGTTGAGAAGGCAATATTGGACACGAATCAGTTCCATCCAGCTCTAGGTCTACTGGACAGTCTTTTTCCCCGTTTTTGGTATGATGTACTTGGCTCAGGGAAGTACTCTACTCCAATTCCCAGGAGCTCAGTTTCTTGAGACTAGGCTAGGGGTGCAACTTGGAATGGAAATTCTGATTCTGACCGATTCTATTATGGAAAATTCTGATTTTGGAAACAAAAAATGCATTCCGAATTCTGAAAATTCCAAAAACTTTTTTTCGAAAATTTTCTGAACTGGCCTTACATTTGTCCCACATCAGTTAACGAGGAAGCAAGATGAGGAAGGTGAGTCTATAAATTATTCCCAAGCTACCACCACATTAGTCTAAAACTAGTGACTTGTATTGAAAATTTCTAAAATTTCGAAAAAATTATGAAATTTCCAAATTCTGAAAATTCGGAATCGAAATGGAAAATGAAAATTCAAAATTATCGGAATCGGAATCAGAACACATTTTGGAATTCTAAAATTTTTGAATTTGATCCTTTCCGTCCGACTTACACCCCTAGACGAGGCTAATCGGGCTAGTCTGTCTGCTCTGGTGTTCTACTATCTTGGGGTCTGAGTGATGGAGAGGCCTTTAAATTTGTTGTTTACTACGAATGAACCAGGGTCCGGCTGTGGTCGATCTAATTCCTAAGTTCACTTTGGCTCCTGGCTGACGTGTCCTGGGTAGATTTTAGAGCCGAGAGCTTGGTCTATTCACGCCGGGTGCCTCGCCTGTCGTTGATCATGTCATGAGCATCGATCCTCCCAGTTGGTCGGACTGGCTCGCACGTGGCAATTGGCACTGGCGGGTGCGCGCATAGCCCTGGCCTACCTTCGCTGGAGCGTTATGGGCAAGCGTGATGTTGGCTAGGTTTGCCACCAGGGTGCTGATTTGTTATTGCGCTAGTGCTGCCCTTCGAGGAGTTGCGCGAGTGCAGTAGTGATTTATTCTGGCGTTAGGAGTGCTAGAGCATCTGGGGTTGCGACGGTAGTAGTGGTGGCTTACTCAGGCCTTCGATCACGTTTTCCAGCCATGTGTTAGTCAAATATTTGTTTTCTGAAGGAAATATGCCAGTTGCCACACACGGCACCAAACTGATGATGACAGATTTTGTTAAACGATTCAGACTCAGTATTTGGGATGCAATAAATATCAAAGAATGTTTGGGATTGATATGTGGTTCATTGTTTTTAACGAAGCGGCCTACGCCCACATGTTTTTAGTATTCTAAGGGAAACTTTGGCTGAGTAAGGTTTCGTTATCTCAAAGTCTCTGAGTTAATGCCGTGTGGAGCTCGTTGTGAGCTGGCTGAGTTGGATTAGGACTGTCCTGCTGGAGAAGGAGTCTGCTTGAGAGCCCTATCCCAACCTGTTGGTCAGAGTCTTCACTTGGTGAGGCATGGCTCATGATGGCCAATCTCTGTTGACTACATTGCTTGAGTCTTCTGACCTGGACCTCGAGTAGGTCGGGAAAAAGTGGTCGGTCGGGAGTACCAGATGCTTTGACCATTTTGGGCTTATCAACTGCCTCCTTGTATGTAAAGTCAAAATACAAAGAAATTTCCTCGTGATTTTAACAACTACACTGACCACCTTTGAGATTTACTTTGAGTAATGCATTCTCCCATTTTGTTTGTCAATTGCCAATTGACCGTTAATTTTTTCGGTTTTTTTTTTTTTTTTAAATTAGTATTATACCTATTAAAACCAAAATAAACAATTTCTTACGTTCTGTTGTCTTTCTTTTATCATCCTGTAGTTTAAATTTTGTCACTGATACATTCTATAGTTTAGTCTTATTCAATCCATTTTAACATTGTTTGGATGGTAGGAAAAATCTACCACCACCGAGTCTTAGCTATCCGAAAGTATTTTTTTTTTCAAAGAGAAATAAAGAGCTATAGACTCTATTTATTTATTTTTGATAAGACTATGTTTTTTTTTTAAGACAACTAAGTTGCAAATGAAGAAAAAAGTGAAAGAGGAGATTATTTGTTGCTTAATTAGCCTTTTTTTTTTTTTTCTTTTTTGGTGGAGAAGTGCTAGACACACATGTCAAATCACACCACAAACCACACCCTATGCTTTAAATGCATGTACTCTGTACTGTTTGAATTTTTTTACACTTTTCTGTGTACCACTCACATAACACAGATATATGCATTTAAACCAAGAGTGTAATTTAAAGTGTGTGCCTAACATTATTGTTTTTTGTGATAGGTTCGCGTAGCCTTTTCAAGTTTGACTTTCACACTTCATTGTCAGTCTCAACAACGAACCAACAATATGGAAATAATGGGGGTATTGAGCATTCACTATTTTTCTGACAATATTTATTTTTTATATTTTTTGTAACAATTGCACTTAAGACTAAGCTACAGGGGTGTATTAATGACAAAATTTAAATCATGGAAAAAATGCTAAAGTCATAGGATGTTAAGTGTGCTCAAATATAAAAATACAATAATAATGTTATATTTTACAAATTTAAATCTCAAATGTTTTAAAAATTGTATCACATATTCTAATGTGCCACTACAAGCGGTAAAAATGCCAAAGCATTTAAAAAGTAAATTGACATTCAATTTTAAGAAATGATTGGATTTCTTAAATTGCCCAGAGTTAGAAACTTAGACCGATGTAGATTATTCACTGAAATTATGATGATTAGACTTAAAAATTACAAAACGACAATAATGATGTGATGGCATTATAAGATAGAGAAACCACTTGAAATCGTCATTAATTGCTATCATTGAGATTAACACTAGTATCTTCATTAGTATTCACCAATCTAATTACGATCATCATGATCATCATATCATCATGACCATAGTCCTCACTAATCACCATTTATCTATTTCATCATCTTCCTCAACTTGAAAATGATAATAATAAAAATGACCAATTCATAAAAAAAATTCGTGATAAGCATTATCTCTTATTTATTCTTTTAAAAATCTTTTGATTCCAAGCTAGTTAATTTTATGTTTAGAGGAGAGAGAGAGAAGTTGAGAGTGAGAGAGAGAGTTTGTTCTGAAGGTGAAACAATGCCAACAACACATTTCACATGGGCTTTAAATGTGTTGTATCATGTGCTATTTGAAATTTTCATTTTTTTTTATGTACCACTTACACAGTACAGGGTACATGCATTTAAAGCGTTATTGTAAAATGTGTTATAAATGTGTTATGTGCTTAACATTTTTAAAGGTGAAATAGGCAAATGGCTAGAGATTTTTCATTAGATTTGAATTTTTGTTTTTTATGCAACGGAAATTTGGTCTAATGGAACGACTTTTACGACTTTGCTTATAAATTTATAATGTTTCATTTCCTTTAAGAAGAGAAAAATGAATTTTATGTTCAAAATTTTATCTTATTCAACAAGGATTGTATGGAAACAAATACTTGATACAGACAAGTTTTTTTCTTTTTCTTTTTTTTTTTATTCATTTTTTTTATGTATTTATTATTATTATTATTAGAGACGCTAAATCCTTGCCGGTGCCTAATACATGGCAAAAGTTAACGGGGACAAACCCGTATAGAACTTCAATAATTCTTTAATTAGTAGTTATCAAAAAGGCATATATTACATTGTAATTTTAACATTATCTCTCAGTAACAAAATTAGGTAGCTAAATCAAATGTGTTTAGCAATTGTTTTTTTGTAAAAATCAATAAAAAAATTTGAGCTATAGCCTTGAGTCATGAGATTTTTTTTCAGTGTTTTGTTGAGTTGTATGCAACGATGCCACACGTATATATATAATGAGATAAATGGTACATTGATAATCTTATACTCAAAAAATAAGTAGAGTAGAGGTGATTATTAGTTCTCAAACTAGAAGAGAGATGACTATAATTGTCATGAGACCTCAAGGATGATCAGTGTAAATTGTAATGTGCCTTTTTTTTTTTGGTGTGTGGGGGAGTTGGAGACACTAGTGGCAGTGCAACAGAGAATGCACATTGGCAAGAGGGAAAAACAGAAAGAAAAAAGGCAAAAAATAATGGAAGTTTCAGATTCCTTACGTCAGACTCCACCGGAAATTTGGCCCACGATCCGTACAATCTGATGTGGAAGTCCAAACCCCTTTTTTCTTTTTCTTTTTTTATTTTTATTTTTTATTTTTGTTTTTCTTTTCTATTTTTGAATTGAGTAATACTTGGGGCACAACTAAAGTCACAACTTTTTGCCCACAACCTTCATTTTGTGTCTATCTCTCTCCTAGTGGGCACTGTGGGGTCACTGGCACTATGGGATCTATCAAGAGAGAGATAGACACAAATGGAGGTTGTGAACAAAAGGTTATGGCTTTAGTTGTGCCTCAAGTATTACCCTTTTGAATTAGTTCATTTTTTTCCCTTTTTTTTTGGGCTAAGAAAACAAATGGTTGGAAGAGCAATCGTAGGTGGCTTACCTTGGCCTGACCATGGGAGATCGTGGGGTCAGGGTTTCTGGACGAGACGCCCTCGATAAAAGGTGCACTAATTAAGAGTCGGTTTGAGCAGAGCTATCCCCTGCGCCCCACTAAAGCACTACAATGGGAATCCTGTAGCGTAGGTTGCAAATCAAACTGAGGTAATTTAACTCGGCACATAAAATTCGGTGACAACAAATTCACTAACTTGTATCTCTCCAATTCAAACTTAAGACGTACTATTTCACAACAAGAGTCCATACCACTGGACCACCCACGTCGGTGATAAATAGTTCATATTTAAAACAAAGTGAATATGTTAACCTAGTTGGACAAGGACACATGCAAATGTGCTTTCTGGTGCAAAGATGCCCCCATCCGTTATTAGACACGTACAATATATATATACACATAGTTCATATTCAAAACAAAGTGAATAGGTTAATCTTGCAGGACAAGGACACATGCAAATGTGCTTTCTGGTGCAAAGATGCCCCCATCCGTTATTAGACACGTACAAATATATAGAGTAAAAGATTGAGACACATGTCTCTCAAAGACACAATTTTTGAGACACAACTCAAAAGATATGTTTATATCTCTCCTGCGATGTCACTAGACCCCACAGTGACACAGAAAAGAAAAGAGAGAGACACATCTCTTAAATTGCGTCTAAAAAATTGTGTCTTTGAGTGTGTCTCAAATATTACCCATATATATACACTATATACACCAGATCCCCCTGCTCAATATATACACTAGAAATTGTACTGTTTAAACCTAAATAATTATATATATATATATATATATATATATTTAAAGTTGTTGTATAAAGAGTAAAAGATCCGTAGAGGAGTTTCAAGTTTTTTGAAATTTACATTGAAAATAGTAGTGAATAGTGGAAACAATTTTGGACTTTAAAATGATGACACACATGAAGGTCCGAAGTATCCTTGTCTGCAAAAACATTCCTACTATATCATATATATTTGGCACCTTCGAAAGCAGAGAAAGGGAATTTGTTTAGGAACAGGGGATGAGGGGTTTGAGGATCACTGATAACCCAAGGTTGTATTCCCTGTATAAAGAAGCGAAGTCAGTTCTATATTACGAAGTTCTCTTTAAAATCCTCGTTTCATATTATGATGAAGAGAATTTCTTTTAAAATCACGTTATTCCAGAACATTTTGAGTACTTTGACGGAGAAGGTATAATCAAAATATATATATGGTTATGAAGAATAAACTTAAACATATAACACAGCCTTAGTAATTTTATTGTAAACTTAAATATATAAGAAGGCTGTGTTTTATTTGTATATCTATACTACTATAGAAAGGGAGAAATAAGGGTACCAAAAAAAAGAAATCTATCACTCATAATTACAATTATACCATAAAACTTTATACTAACAAAATATAATAGTAGGGGTAAACCAAAGTAATTATTAAAAAAAAAAAATACTGTTTAGAATTTAAAAAAACTGCCCAAAAAGTAATTCAAAGAAGTGAAAAAAAAAGAAGCTATTTTTAAAAAAATTTAAAACTTGCACTCACAAAGTGAGTGGCACCCCACTAGTTTAGAGAAGGAAAATTAAAGGGAAAGGAAAGGAGAAGGAAAACAGTCCTTAAATAAAGCTAAAACTATAGATTTCTAAAATGCAATTGTAACGTAAGAGAAAATGATGAAAAATGACTCACAAAATTCAAAATGTTAAATTTAAATTTCAAACTTGTATTCCTTTCCTTCTTATTTTACGCTTGTATTTTTCTTCCTAACTAAACAAGGGGAAAAATTTTCCTCTATATTTTGTTTTTCTTTTCCTTCACTAAATTCATGAACCAAGCAAAGTCTAAAGTGATATCATGTTTAAGATTTTTTCATTAATATTTCGGAGATGTAAATTTGTTGGTTAGTATTTCTTTATTTGGAAGATCGAAATTTTGCTAGTAGCAATGGGAGGTAATAAAACCACTTTGTTAACAAATTTTTTTGTCTTCTTAATATTTTGATGGATGTATATAATATTTGCTTAATTTTTCTGAGATAATCATTTGAGAACAGGTTTATACCTTAATGTTTATGATACTAAAGATCGAGATTGCTTGGAAAATCCAATAATTGGTTGTAATTAAGGTTAATTGAACTGTTTTGTCGCTAAACAATTGTTTGGTTGATGCATGTCTCTTTTTTGTTTAGGAGACTGTGTATGATTAAAAGTTTCTCTTGAAATAAGCTCTTTGTCAAACTAAAATGACATTAGTGCTTATAAAAACCGATTAGAGAATGAAAATAAGTCTTAAATTTGAAACTATTTTTTTAAGTCATGATCATACCCAAAACAAGAGTTGATTCAGAACCATTCTCACTCTTAGTGGTTGTTATATATGAACATCAATATTGTGTTGGTTGGATAAAGATTTTGTCTTTGTACACTTTAAACTAAACACAAACTCCTATATCTGAAGCTGAAAACGATTGAGGTTTGGTGGTGACAATTCAACATTAACAATGACTAAGGAACCTAGACCGAGTTTGGACCTTCTTTAGAAAAACTCTCTTTGCATTTACATACATGTATAGTATATACTAATTTAAGGAAGATGCGCCTATTCTTTTCTTTTTTATTATTTTTCGAAAGTACCTCGAAGACATGAGGAGGATGTATAGCAAACCAAGAAGTACCAACACAAAAAAAGGGGATGTAAGAACTATACAGAGAGATACAAAAATAGAACGAAAAGACCTAAACGTACCTTTTCTTTTTAATTTTTTTAATTGTATTCTTTGAAGAAGAACCAACCTACCTAAGTATGTTCTCAAATTACTAGGAGTCTAGGAACACAATTATTTATAATTGAGAGAAAAGAATTGACTTGAACAAATCTGGTTTGACCATATACAAGACATAAGATGAATTAAATATAGACACCATGACTAATGATTAACAGCCGACTTTACAATAAGCATTTTTTTCAAGTAAAATTATGCCTTTCCATGCATGTGGAAAGGAATTAGGAACTTGCCTTCAAATTGACAGCCTAAACTTTTGAAAGAATAAATAATTATTACAATTTAGATGCAGCGATTTTAAAACAAAGAGACGAAGCATTTCACAAACTTGGTAGATCAATTAATTGTTCTCTATAATATGTTAATAAAGCAAATGAAATTTGGTTTTTAAGTTTTGGAAGTTATTTCTTCACCAAAGAATAGGAAGAATGAAGGAGAGAGAAACTTTAGACGGCAAAAAGAATAGGAAGAATGAAGGAGAGAAAGAAAAATGAAGGAGAGAGAAACTTTAGGCGGCAAGAAGAATAGGAAGAATGAAAGAGAGAAAAACTTTAGGCGGCAAAACTAGTGGCACGCCACTTGCAATGTCCACGCTGCTCCTTTTTTTGGAAAAAATTTAGGAGACTCTCATTTGGGACTCTCTTAGCCCGAATTTGTTATAAATGGTAAGAAAAATAGTTTTCAGTGCAAGATAGGTGCATCAGAAACTGTTTTTATTGCTATTTAATGCAAATTCGGGCTAAGAGAGTCTCAAATAAGGAGTCTCCCTAAAACTGCTCCACCCCCACCCCCCCGCCTTTTTATTATTTTTTATTTTTATGAAGGTCATAAAGGAATCAATACAAGCACATAAAAGTAAGAAAATAGAATAAAACTAAAAACACACAAACTTCTTTAGCCACGCTGCAAATTTTCAAATCATAAATAAAACTATTTGTTGCGTAGGTTGAGACTGAGTTGGCTGCAGGTGAAATGTCAACGAAATCCATAATAGAGATCGCCAAAACACTTGCTGGAACTACGACAACATCCCACCAAAAAGTCGGATCTGACAAAACAACGCCAGATCGACTGAAGACAACACCCATTTTGATAAAGATAATACCAGATCTGCATGAGTAAATCACTAGATCTAAAATGACAATGTTGAATTTACGAATAGGAGTAGCCGGATCTGACCGCGGAATAAGGAGAGCAAGGACATCGAGAGTGAAAACTTGTACCAAATAAAATACAAAAAAACCCTTATAGAGAGGGACGAAACCTAGAGAAGGGGTTGGATGAGAGAGAGAGAGAGAGAGAGAGAGAGAGGCTAGGATTTTTCTAAAATAACAATTTTTTGAATTAGAGATATTTTAAAAATTACAAATTGGAGCTTTCTAAAAAAAGAAAAAAAAAAGAAAAAGAAGAAGAAGACGACGACGAAGTAGTAGTAGTAGCTTTTTAGCTTCAATAAATAATTAATTTTTTTTAAAAGCTGTGAAAAATCTAATCTAAATGATCACATTTTTCTAGACAGTCACTTACAAGTAATTGTTGTTCACAACTATGAAGCACGGGTAGTGATACGTGATACGATACGGGAACCGGGCCGGGTACGACAATTCCAAAAAATAGAGAGTACGTGTACGGCTAGGGTACATTGAATAAAAAATATTTTTTAAAATATTTATATACAAATATAAAGACTACAAACATTAAGTATTAAAAAAATTACAAAAAAGTTCACACTTTATTTGATGATATTTGCAAACAAGTAAAGATTGTAATTAGGTTATTAACATTTGCAAAAATATTAGAGAGATTACAGTTTATGTTGTGTTATTTGTAAATAAGTAAAGATTGTAATTAGGTAATTAACATTTGTAAAAGGACAAATTGCACTTTACACCCTTAAATTTATACTATTTTGCACTTTGGTCCATAATATTTCAATTTTTGCGTTAAGCCCCCTAAAGTTTAAGCGAATTGCAATGTCCTCCTTTCGTCACATTGTCCGAGAAAATGTGATGGAATCTAGTCACGTGCCACTCACATGAGACACCTAAAAGGCATATTCGGTCATTTCATTTAACCCCAACTTCAGTTAGATTTGAAGGGAAAATTCACACTCTTTCTCGCCCCATATACATACTATTATATATTTATACATGCGATGCAGATATAACCAAAAACAGAGCAAGAGAAAGAAACCTTTCTGGAGGGATTGGGAATGGAGTAGAAGATCTCTGAGAGATAGCGCTGCTTCTGAGGGATTGCTATTGTGGAAAGAAGAATGTGTTGAAGACATCTTAGACAGATTCCAACCCTATTGTGGACTCTTTCATGGTATGATCGTCCGATGTGTGAGCGTTCAAAGGGAGTGATACATGGGCTTCTAAAACGAGTGAGGATAATGGAAGAAGATGCCACTGTAGCTCATGGAAAGCAGAGGGGGTAAAGGGCTATTTTGATTGGGTCATTGGTTGTATTTGCCTTATGTGTAATGTGGTTGAATATTGGAACTTAGGTTGGGACTGGCAGTGGAAATGGGTCTGATAACATTATCTACTTAAAATGAAGTAAGAGTGGTTAGAATGTGGTGTGGTATGTATGTATTTAGAATGAAATGTGTATGGTATCCTTAAAAAATGGAGGACTGGTAACCTATGTAATGGTTTTAACTTTTAATGTATTGGAAGTCCCTTGTATTTTTGCTTCAAGACTCTACACCCATATCTAATTCAACACAACAAAATCACCAATTTAACCCAACAATTTAGCCAAAATGGTCATTCAATATGCATATACACTTCAAGAAAATTGACTTTTAGTGACGAAAATTTTCGTCGCTAAAAGTCAGATTTTCGTTACTAAAGGTTTTTAGTGACGAAAAATATTTCGTCGCACGTTCGTCACTAATTCCTCGTCGGGAAAGGTCTTTTGCGACGAAAACAAATTTCGTCACCAAAGAGTAACATTAAGCGACGATATTTTTCGTCGCGAAAAGTGTATTTTTCCCAACGAACCAAATTTCATCATGAAAGAGTCCTACTATTAACAAAGAAATTTCGTCGCTAAAAGTACCCTTTAGTGACGAATATTTCGTCAGAAAAGTGCATTTTTCCCAACGAACCAAATTTCGTCACGAAAGAGTCCTACTATTAGCGATGAAATTTCGTCACTTGATTTGACATTTGATTTGACCTCCGAATATTCTGATTAGGACTCCAACTTTTTCTTCCTCGATTTGCGTGCCCAGTGGGCCCCCTTGTAACATTTATTTCTTGTTTTGGTAGGTCAAAATGGGGTGTCTACAGCTGCCCCTCTTTGTCATGTTTTGCGAAGCAAATTGTGACAAAAAAACAAGATGGCCCATTTTGTCCCTTTTTCTTTTAAGTGATGAGAATAGGTCAAAAGATGTGCCAAAGTAGGCAAGTGAGTATGAGATGCCAACTGAAGTGAGTATGATTCAAGTCGCCGAACCTCTGTTTTTCTCCGTATTTCAGTCATTCATATCCATTCGGACTTTCGATGCTTCCAGATTGACAATCGTGTCCCTTTTCCTTGAGTTTGGGGCGTCGAAACTTCGATCGGAGCCCGATTCTCCGTTGGTTATCAAAATTTGATGATTTGAAGTCCTATGGGCTGGAATTGATTCCATATTTGCCCTGATGTAATCAAATTCAACCTTCGGTTATCCCGAACTTGATTCCAGTCTTGAATTTTGTGCCAAACTTCGATTCTGGTTGTAAACATCATCAATTAACGTAATCGAACGATCCTGGATTCTAAAACTCCGGTGGATGAGCTGTTATCTCTATATTGACTTTGATTTGACCTCTAGAGTTCTTTTTTGGATTCTGGAGCTCTTTTCTCGATTTGAGTGCTTGGTGGGCCCCCCTACGACAGTTATTTCTTTTTTTGGCAGGTCAAAATGGGGTGTCCACAGCTTTGTCATCTTTTGTGAAACAAATCATGACAAAGAAAAAGACAACCCATTTTGACCCTTTTCTTTTAAGTGACGAGAATAAGTAAATGACGTGCCAAAGTAGGCAAGTGAGTATGAGATGCCAACATAGGGAAGTGGGCTTGAGATGCCATCGTAGGCAAATGAGTGTGAGATGCCATCGTAGGCAAGTGAGTGTGAGATGCTATCGTAGACAAGTGAATATGAGGTGCCAACGTAGGCGAGTGCATGTGAAATGCCATCGTAGGCAAGTGGGTATGAAGTGTCAATATAGGCGAGTGAATGTGAAATGCCATCGTAGGCAAGTGAGTATGAGGTGCCAATGTAGGCAAGTGGGGATTGAGAGTATTGCCAGAGTGGGCAAACAACTCCGCTGGGGATTGCTAGAATGGGTGAATGATTCTGTTGGGCATTTATGTGAAAATTGAGTAGAAGAGGGATGGTGTAGTCAAGAAGTGCGTAATCGCGTAATCTCGAACTTTAACCAAGAATGTAATAAAGTGAGGGTATGGTCGAGCTCTTAAAGCTACCTACGTACCTCCCGTTGGGAGAATCAGACCGTGCGTAGTTTGTACTACGATAGAATAAGAGTGATGAAAAGTGTGTGACGAGAGAGCAAAATGCCACGCTGGGTGTGATTGCTGTGTGTGAGATAGCGAAATGCCACGTGGGGCGTGATCGCTGTGAAATAAGAGAGCAAAATGCCGCGTCGTGGCGTGATTGCTGTGAAGTTATAGAGTGGCAAAATGCGATTCGCGTGATTGCCTTGAATACAAGAGACGAGAATAGCAAAGTCCGATATGGGTAATTGTAGTAGAGATAAGGTCCAACAGAATGCGATACGCGTGACTGCTGGGAGTATGAGAGAGCAAAATGCCACGTGAGGCGTGATTGTTGTGAGATTTGTGAGCAAAATGCCACGTGGGGCGTGATTGCTGTGAAGAGTGATGAAGTTTAGCGAGATACGGTATGCATGATCGCCGTGAAAAGGTGGGGATAGCAAAACGCGATGCGCGTGATTGCTATAGAGTGCGAGAGGGTAAGAGAAATACCTGATGCTTGATGCTGATATAAGTTGGATACCGTTTGAGGGACTTATACCTGATGGTAGGTGATATGAACATGACGCCACTTGACGGACTCACTCCTGATATTGTATAATAGATGATGACGTGAATAGGATGCCCCTTGATGGACTCACTCCTGATTCTAATGATTGATAGTGTGAATAGGATACCACTTGACGGACTTACTCCTAATTTCGATGATAGATAATGTGAATAGGATGCCACTTGACGGACTCACTCCTGATTCTAATGATTGATAGTGTGAATAGGATACCACTTGACGGACTTACTCCTGATTTTGATGATAGATAATGTGAATAGGATGCCACTTGACGGACTCACTCCTGATTCCTGTGATAGATAGTGCGAATAGGATGCCACTTGATGGACTCATTCCTAATTCCGGTGATGGATAGTGTGAATAGGATGCCACTTGATGGACTCACTCCTGATTCCGGTGATAGATAGTGTGAATAGGATGCCACTTGATGGACTCATTCCTGATTTCAGTGATAGATAATATGAATAGGATGCCACTTGACGGACTCAATCCTGAGCTTGAAGATATGATTGGGACGCCTCTTGAAGGACTCATTCCCGGTAGTGAGAATGTGAATGGGATACCTCTTGATGGACTCATTCCTGAGTTGAAAATGTAAATAGGACGCCACTTAACGGACTCATTCCCAATAGTGAGATTGTGAATAGGATGCCCCTTGACGGACTCACTCCTATATTGAAGATGTAAACGGGACGCCACTTGACGGACTCACTCCTGTCGCTTGTGATGGAATAGGACGCCGTTTGAAGAACTCACTCCTGATTCTGATGACGAGTGAACATGATGCCGCTTGAGGGTCTTCTACCTGATTCTGGATGTGGATAGTAGACAGGACGCCGCTGGTGGTCTCATACCTAATCTTGATTCGAGCGTGAATGGTTAGTCCTGATCGAGGGATAGATTTCTTGACAATCTACCAAGGAGAAGACTGATCTAATATGTGGATCTGAGCAGATGGATCAGTGTGAAGTTGGCGCGTCTGAGCAAAGGTTGATATCGTGGCTCGGTTAGTGGCGAGCTTTTTGGGTCATTCAAGAGTAGTGTCAGAACCAATTATCCTTGCTATAGAAAGTATGCACTGTCTGCTATGCTGAAAGATATGAATGAATTTCGAAAGTCATGTCATGCTAAGTATATGTATTTACAAGAGTATGATGCATGAATCTATCATCTGTGAAAGAATGCTTATGAGTTGGTGGATATTGACCGTCTTGTCGCCTGTTGAGTACTAGAAGATAAAGTATTTGACTGACTGGGCTCAGTGCCCCAGTGATCATCCTTTAGAAGGATCCAGTTTTTCAGTATTTGATTTCTCTCGAGCTTTCCTTCTCTCTGAAACCATTTTTACCTTCGGCGCCATCACGGGTTTTCACCGAATCCGGTTATGTGATTGTTGCACTTCAGTGTATCTTGTGATTTGAAAGTATGTGGCACCCCCATCATTTTGAATGATGCAAGTATGTGATTTAGTGAACCCAACAAGGCTTGTGTCAATCAAAGTGGACTTTACTGGGTTGTAACGTAGGTCAGGGTCATGGGTTGAGAAATGAAAGGGTCACATGAAGGCTCAAAGTAGATTTTGAAAAGTTGGTTGAGATTCCTGAGATCACCTTATGCCCTGCTTTTTTTCTTCTCTTGATTTTGCTCTTTTCCTTTTTGTTTTTGTTCTTGTATTCGTCCCAATCTAGTATGGGGTACGTTATTGCCGAGTAAAGCATGTACTGGGGAGAATTGCCCCAATTTGATGTATGTATTCGAGTCAGATCGTATCTTTTGTGGATTTGCTCCAGCTTTGCATTGATTCTATTTTGTTTGTTTTCTCTTTCTTTTTCCTTTTGGCATTGCCCCAGTATAGGGGGTGATCCTCAGGGGTTTAAGTTTGAAAAGAAATCATCGTATGGCTCAAGTGGGCTAACGAGGGAAAGTAGTGTATAGATAGCTGATGCAACAACCTGCATTTCATGTAAATTTAATTTGCATTTCCATATTTAATTTGTATTATCTGTGTTCATTTTATTTCAATGGTTGTGTTTTGTAACCTTATACCCTATCCTATTGTACATTTTAATTCTTTTGGGGTCAAAATGCGATTTTATAAAATTTGGCAATACCTGTGTTGAATTTCAAATCTGTATTTCCAAAACGGTGAAAATAAATTCTTTTAACTCAAACTGTATTTTTATCAAAAAATTGTTTCTTTCAATAAAATGAATTTTCTGTATTTTTGTGATGAACACCGTGTCACGAAAATACCAGTTTAGGTTTAAAACTGTCCGTGCTGTGCTAAACTTCCACAGAATTTTGGAAGTGATGTAAAGTTGGACATGACATATGCTTTACTTTCCATTTATGGCAAGTGATCATTGGCTTAGGCCTTGTTTGGATAAACTTGTCTTGTTTATGTTATTGTTGGGTCCATAAGCTTAACCTCCCAAACACTCCAATTGCCCCCTAGTAGTCTATCAGCACCTCTTCAAAATCTGTAGGATCAAACGTATGTATATGAGGGTATCAAACTTATATGTGCTGTGTATCCATTGTAGTGTAGTATAATCATAGAACTTGGAGCCCAAGTTCACCCCCTCTTTCTTCTATATTTATACACTACTCACACATACATCTTCTGCACAATTTGCAAACTAAACATTGAGAGAGTTTGGAGAAATACACAGAGAACTATACAGAATTTTGTAAGAGAAAGGCTATTAATCCCCATAGCCAAAGCTTGGGTTTGAACTTCCTATTTGCTACTCTCTCTCAACAATCTCTACTCTCTACACATAAGTGAGTATTCTGAACTCACTAAGAATGTAACTTCATGCCTACTTTCTGTGTGTATAGCTTATTATGTGAATCCCCATTCAAACTTTTACGTTGATTTTCCATAGCTTGAAAAATCAAGATTTTCAAACTCAACCAAAATCTGTCTTCTTAGATAATAATGAAAATTTATGGTACATATAGTCTATGGTTGAAGTTCTAGAGCTAAATTTAACCCCATGAGAAAGTACATAAAGAAATTAGTTTTGACATGGTTTGGTATTTCGTAAAATTCGTAAGCTATAGTTGAAATCTTGTAAAATTGATCAAGGATTCATAATCCTTGTTGAAAAACAAAGAAAATCATATATTACATGTCCTATATACTTTCAAAATTGAAAATGGGTCAAAAGACCCCCTGTTTTCTGAAACATAGCAGTCTGAGGAAGAAGACGAAGACACTGCATGAACTCGCGCGCGCGAGCGGACCGCGCGAGCGACCCCTCACGCGAGCGTCCCGTGCGCGCGATCTTCGTGAACTCTGGCAGACAGAAAAGATTATATAATAAAAAGGAAAATAGGCAAATCGCTCGAGCGGACCGCGCGAGCGACCCCTCGCGCGAGCGGCCCGCGCGCGCGACTTCTGTCAGTTTCAAGTTTTGTTTGTTTTCTGGTCAGGGACTGTTTGGCATGAAAAATTATATACTGTGTGAGTACTGTTTGGGAAAATTATTAAAACAGAATCCGAATTGATTATGTTTGAACGAAAAGAACGTGGTATAATGACCTATCAATCCCCGTACGCACGTTGTTCCTTTAATTCAGCGTTTTGCTTATGTTTAAGTTCATACCATTCATGTGGGGTCAGTGGTACATGCATGTGGGCGTGAGTCAGTGTGGAAAAGAGTAATGGTCAGTGTGGAAAGAGTATTGAGATTGAAATCGAGATTGTGTGGTGGACACTCCCTGGTTATGGTGTACCAAAGTGTGACGTGTTGAGATTGCGGTTGTGGTTGTGGTTGAGATTATGGCGAGGGTATCTTTGAAATGCGACGGTGGCAAATATGGACACTCCCTGACGCCCATGGAAGCGTTAAAGTGTGTGACGCCGAACTTGGACACTCACTGGCACCTATGGTAGTGCTAAAGTGTGGCCTACGGACACTCCCTGATACCCGAGTCTGGATACTGCATGAGGTTGCTCCGGTATTTGCATGGCGGATTAGGTATTCAAAGTGTGAGGCAATGGACACTCCCTGGTACCCCGGACCAAAGTGTGAGGCAAACTGGACACTCCCTGGCGCCCCGTTGCTAAAGTGTGGCTATCTTAGTGTTTTAAAGATACCAGAGGGAGATGGTGGGTTGTTGTGTCTGTGGAGAGAAAAGAGTCGGCAAGATGAGTGTGGTGCATTATCTCATACACAATCATATGCTTTATGAATGAACGACTTTGAATAATATATTCCTCGTTGGTTTATAAATTAAATTCTCTCTATGGTCAAACTATTGATTTTACAAATTGAAAATGGAAAAAGGTAAATGGGTATGTTTTACATTCGAGGTTATGTTTTTAATACTCACCAGCTTCTCGAAGCTGATGACGTTGATGCGTCCTGGACATTCGTGTTCAGGCTTTTCAGGTTACGACTATGCTGAGCCTTATGACTATGCTAATTAAGAACGGCTGCTTTTGGAAGAGAAACTGTTATCGTCATTCTATATTTTAAGTTATATGCTTTAAGTTATGACCTGGTTTGTAATAAGGATGACTGTAATAGACATTGAGATATGGTTTTATTTCAAGGCGGTCTGTGCCTTTAGATGCCTGTGCTGTAATATTGTTTAAGTTAGAAAAAATTTGTAAGCCTTGTTTGCTCTGCTCTGATTATTATGTTTTGTTGTTCGACGTTTGGGATAGAATTGATCCTTCAAACTGTCGCGACCTACGGGTCCATAAAGGAAATTAAACGCTTTCCTTATTTATGCTACATCGGGGCGTGACAGGATTTAGTGGTATCAGAGCCAGGTTATCTCAGAATAAGTTTAGCCAGGTTAGGGTTTACCAGTATAGACCCGATTCCACCTTCCATTAAGTGTTACACACCCGATGATACGACAGGGAGGATAGACTCAGAACCCAAACGCCTAAGATTATCTTTGTCCTGACTTAAGTAGTACCTTTTTATCAGGTATGGATCCAGCTCATCCACTATATGTACCAGACAGATTTGGAGGACACTTTGTGACACTTGGGGCAGTGATCCCAGCCTTTCTTGACTTGTATCATGCGGCCATTGAGCAGTTGGCCACAGCGACCGTAGTATCTGAAGTATGGCACCAGGTTCACGTGGTAGGTTTAGTTGACTTGACTCGTATCCGCCTAGAGCTTCGTTACTTTGTAGAGGCTTAGCGCTTGGTTTTGGTTGAGATTTTGAGGTTGGTCGATAGCGATGCTTTCTATCTTCCCCTCGAGATCCAGATTGTGCATGCCCATCTGGCTCAGCTAGAGATGCCCCCACCAGTAGTTCCCATCGCCGAGGACGATGCGGAGGCTATTCATGTGGTCCCAGTAGGTGGAGAGATTATAGAGGACGGCATAGGTCTAGATGATCTCGCCGCTGAGCTCGAGGCTGAGCTAGCACTTGAGCTAGCTTTACCTGAGGAGATGGTAGTTGAGGCAGATGCCCCTATACCTGCTTCATCGTCGACCTCTCACGGCTATGACGGGGTTGGTCCGTTCTTTGTGCAGCGATTTTGCCCTGTCGATTCGCTAGATCTCCTAATAACTGCTTATGGAGATGATTGACTTTTTAGATATGGCTTTGTACATATTAACTACTTTTGACTATTAGCTCTATCTCTTTTTGCAAACTGTAATTACATGCATTAGAGTGTAGGGCAATGATCCCATTTTTGTAACATTAACTCTTGCATGCGTCCTAACCCATACAGATAGGGTAGGCATTGATCTGACCATACATGCTTTTGTACCAACTTGACAAGAAGTTATATATCAAAAAAATACTCTTTTGAATGTCGTCGTCATTTAAATTGCTTTATAGCACTGTTGCATGCATTTTCCTCATTCTGCTATCACTATCATGCATAGAATGGCTGAAGGACTAAGGAGGAACCGGAATTTGATCGAGGGAGCACCTGAGGCTGCCGATCCCATAGGAATATTTGAAGCTTTCATTAGACATCTCGAAAGGGTTAGTAGTCAGAATGAAAACCGACGAGACCGCCAAACTGGAGACAAACTGCTTGAAAGATTCCGTGCTCTAAGACCCGAGCAATTCGCGGGTACCGCAGAACCCTGGAAGGCCGAGCAATGGTTAAGACAGATGGACCGTATGTTCGAGGCTGTCCAGTGCAACGAGATGGACAAGAGGAGATTGGCTACGTTTCAGTTGACCGATGCTGCCGCAGATTGGTGGGATTCGGTCATAGCTACTATCGGGAATGGAGCTGCAATGGGAATGACGTGGACTGCGTTCAAGGGGAAATTTTTGGAGAAGTACTTCTCAGCTACGGAGAGGCGCAGAAGAGAGAAGGAATTCATGGACCTGACATAAGGAACCAAGTCGGTGCAAGAGTACACCACACAGTTCGAAAGACTGTCTCGGTTTGCCCCTCACCTGGTTGATACTGAGGAGAAGAAGATCCGTAAGTATAACCAAGGGCTGACACCTCAGATTTGTTGCCTGACTCTCGGCCACTTAGATAAGTCATTTGAAGGACTTGTTGGTTTGGCTACCGATCTGGAAGAGGATGCTCGAGTGAACCGAAAATAATTTAAATTTCAACCGCCTCAAAGGGGTAATTTTGGGAATAGACTACCAATGAATCGTACCCAAGGGAAGAAGAGAAATTTCGACGGAAGCAAGAAGACCCAGGCTATTACCTATCCGACTCAACCCCGAGCAGGAGAAGGAAGTAGTGGTGGAAAATTCTTCAACTGTGGCAACCCTGATCATCTGGCTCGAGATTGCAAGGCACCAAGGCGTGCTGCTCAGCAAGGGATAGTTTGCTTCAACTGTGGTGAACCAGATCAGATCACTAGGTTCTGCACTGCTCCTAAGCAGGTGACTTATGGTCAGTAGGGTCAGACTCGCTTGAATGCTGTTATCCCTGATGTCGCTGGATATGATGGAACTGTGTACGAAGAAGGAGATTTTGGAGAAGCTCAACCTGATCAACAAGTAGTAGAAGGTACATTAACTCTGTTTAACTCTCATGTTAAAGTATTATTTGATACGGGTGCTTCTCTTTCGTTCATATCTGTTAATACTATTCGGAGATTGGGTATCTTACCTCATCGCTTAGAGAAAGCTTTGAAGGCTACTTCGCCATTAGGAGCTATAGTCAGATTAGGACACGTGTGCAAGGATTGTCCTTTACGGCTAAGAGACAGTGAAATCCCTGCAAGGCTGGTTGTCCTATCAATGAAGGAGTTCGACATAATCCTAGGAATGGATTGGCTCTCTCAGAATCAAGTGAAGTTGGATTGTGCGAGGAAGAGAATTACATTCCCCGATAATGAGAATCAACCCTTTGATTTTCAATGTAACCCTTTGGGAGATATGTTCCTTACAAGATGTTTGGCGAACATCGAAGTCATCAGTACAGAAGTGACAGTGTTGTCTATACCTGTAGTCAAGGACTTCGAAGAAGTATTTCAAGACATTTCTGGTTTGCCGCCCGAGAGAAGCATTGAGTTCTGTATTGAACTCATACTGGGTACCGTACCGATCACCAAGGTTCCCTACAGAATGGCCCCTGCTGAATTATCAGAATTGAAGGAACAAGTTCAAGAGCTCGAGAACCTAGGTTTTGTACGTCTAAGTACATCGCCTTGGGGAGCACCAGTGTTATTCGTGAAGAAGAAGGACGGGACACTCAGATTGTGTATCGATTACAGAGAATTGAACCAAGTGACTATCAAGAACAAGTATCCCTTGCCTCGGATTGACGATTTATTTGATCAACTACAAGGAGCTACGACATTTTCCAAGATAGACCTAAGGTCGGGATATCATCAGTTGAGGGTACGAGAAGAAGACATACCTAAGACTGCTTTCAGAACCCGATATGGTCATTATGAATTTCTGGTGATGCCGTTTGGAATGACGAATGCTTCAGCAGTGTTTATGGATCTGATGAACAGAGTGTTCAAGCCTTATTTGGATCAGTTTGTCATCATCTTTATAGATGATATTTTGATCTATTCTAAGTCAGGAGAAGAACACGAACATCATCTACAGATTGCGATGCAGACGCTCAAGGACCACCACTTGTATGCCAAGTTCAGTAAGTGTGAGTTCTGGTTGCAATAAGTGAAATTTTTGGGACACAAGGTGTCATCTCAAGGAATTTTAGTGGATTCGTCCAAGACCGATGCTGTGTCAAACTGGGTTAGGCCGAGCAACCCTACAGAAGTTCGGAGTTTTCTTGGACTCACAGGCTATTACAGGAGATTTGTTGAGGGATTCTCTAAAATAGCCGCACCATTGACCGGATTGACGAAGAAGAATTTGAAGTTCGACTGGACAGAGAAGCATGAGCGTGCCTTTCTAGAGTTGAAAGAGAGACTCACTACCGCGCCGGTACTAGCAATACCCAAGCCTGATGAGAAGTTCACTATCTTTAGTGACGCATCATATCAAGGACTAGGGTGTGTACTTATGCAAGATGGCAGAGTTATAGCCTATGGATCCAGACAGCTGAAGCCGAATGAGTTGAACTATCCCATTCATGATTTGGAGTTGGCGGCAGTGGTATTTGCACTCAAGATTTGGAGACATTATCTCTACGGTGAGAAGTTTGATTTGTTCTCCGATCACAAGAGTTTGAAATATTTGTTCACACAGAAAGAGTTGAACATGAGGCAACGCAGATGGATGGAGCTGATCAAAGATTACGACTTCACGTTGGAATACCACCCTGGTAAAGCTAATGTGGTCGCTAATGCCTTGAGTCGACAGACTCGTGAGACTATCGCCTCCTTAATGGTTAGAGAATGGCGAGCATTGGAGACGTTGGCGGAGTTCGATGTACAAAGTGCTGAAGAAGGAGAAGGACAATTGTTCGGATGTCTTATCCTACAGCCTGTTCTTATTGATCGCATTATTGGAACTCAGAAAGAAGATGAGAAGTTTCAGACATGGTTCGTGAAGATGTCAGAAAAAGACCCGACAGAATGGAAGGTGGGTATTGATGGAGGATATCGGTGCAGGAATAGATTATGTGTGCCAGGTGATGGAGAGCTAAGGAAAGATATCCTGGAAGAAGCACATAATTCAAGATATACAGTTCACCCGGGAGGGACGAAGATGTACAAAGATTTGAAGAGAAATTTCTGGTTGGAAGGTATGAAGAAAGACGTGGCCGAATTTGTATCCAAGTGTTTGATGTGTCAGCAAGTCAAAGCCGAACATCAGAGACCGTCAGGATTGTTGCAACCGCTACCTCTTCCTGGTTGGAAGTGGGAGCACATTACGATGGATTTTGTAGTAGGATTGCCCCGGTCGCAGCAGAATCATGACGCCATTTGGGTAATCGTGGATTGATTGACGAAGTCTGCTCATTTTATTGCTTATAGTATGACATACCCGGTGGAAAAGATGAGCCGGATGTACATACAACAAGTTGTGCGGCTTCACGGTGCACCTGTGTCGATTGTGTCAGACTGTGACGCACATTTTACATCTGGATTTTGGGAAGGTCTGCAAGAAGCTATGGGAACCTCGCTCAAGATGAGTACTGCTTTTCACCCTCAGACTGATGGACAAACCGAGCGTGTTAATCAGATCATAGAGGATATGCTCAAGGCTTGTGTGATCGATTTTGAAGAATCTTGGGAGACACACTTGCCTCTAGTTGAATTTGCTTATAACAATAGTTATCACGCGAGTATCGGTATGGCTCCGTTTGAAGCACTGTACGGACGACCATGTCATTCTCCGTTGTGTTGGGCAGAGGTTGGTGACACGGAGTTGTTGGGACCGGATTTGGTTAGAGAAACCAACGAGAAGATTTCTTTGGTCAAAGAAAGAATGAGGACCGCTCAGAGCCGGTATAAGAGTTATGCTGATCGACGCCGGAAAGATTTGGAATTTAGTATTAGAGATCACGTACTCCTTAAGGTTTCACCAACCCGAGGAGTGGTACGTTTTGGTCTCAAGAGAGGGAAACTAGCTCCGAGATTCATCGGACCGTTCGAGATTTTGGAGCGTGTTGGAAAAGTAGCATATCGACTGGCGCTACCACCAAAGATGTCTGGGGTTCACAATGTATTCCATCTGAGCATGCTAAGAAAGTACATACGAGACCCCTCGCATGTGGTTAGTTATGACGATATTGAGACAAGTCATAACGTTTCTTACAAGGAGAGACCCGTGAAGATTCTGGATCAGAGTATCAAGAAGCTGAGGAATAAGGACATTCCGTTGGTGAAGGTTTAGTGGAATCACCATGACGAGAACGAAGCCTCGTGGGAAGTTGAAGCTGATATGAGGAAGAAGTACCCGGAATTGTTTCAGGACTAGTTAGTCTTGATTTCGGGGACGAAATCCTGTTTAAGGGAGGAAGGATGTAACAACCTGCATTTCATGTAAATTTAATTTGCATTTCCATATTTAATTTGTATTATCTGTGTTCATTTTATTTCAATGGTTGTGTTTTATAACCTTATACCCTATCCTATTGTACATTTCAATTCTTTTGGGGTCAAAATGCGATTTTATAAAATTTGGCAATACCTGTGTTGAATTTCAAATCTGTATTTCCAAAATGGTGAAAATAAATTCTTTTAACTCAAACTGTATTTTTATCAGAAAATTGTTTCTTTCAATAAAATGAATTTTCTGTATTTTTGTGATGAACACCGTGTCACAAAAATACCAGTTTAGGTTTAAAACTGTCCGTGCTGTGCTAAACTTCCACATATTTTTGGAAGTGATGTAAAGTTGGACATGACATATGCTTTACTTTCCATTTATGGCAAGTGATCATTGGCTTAGGCCTTGTTTGGATAAACTTGTCTTGTGTATGTTATTGTTGGGTCCATAAGCTTAACCTCCCAAACACTCCAATTGCCCCCTAGTAGTCTATCAGCACCTCTTCAAATTCTATAGGATCAAACGTATGTATATGAGGGTATCAAACTTATATGTGCTATGTATCCATTGTAGTGTAGTATAATCATAGAACTTGGAGCCCAAGTTCACCCCCTCTTTTTTCTATATTTATACACTACTCACACATACATCTTCTGCACAATTTGCAAACTAAACACTGAGAGAGTTTGGAGAGATACACAGAGAACTATACAGAATTTTGTAAGAGAAAGGCTATTAATCCCCATAGCCAAAGCTTGGGTTTGAACTTCCTATTTGCTACTCTCTCTCAACAATCTCTACTCTCTACACATAAGTGAGTATTCTGAACTCACTAAGAATGTAACTTCATGCCTAATTTCTGTGTGTATAGCTTATTATGTGAATCCCCATTCAAACTTTTACGTTGATTTTCCATAGCTTGAAAAATCAAGATTTTCAAACTCAACCAAAATCTGTCTTCTTAGATAATAATGAAAATTTATGGTACATATAGTCTATGGTTGAAGTTCTAGAGCTAAATTTAACCCCATGAGAAAGCACATAAAGAAATTAGTTTTGACATGGTTTGGTATTTCTTAAAATTCGTAAGCTATAGTTGAAATCTTGTAAAATTGATCAAGGATTCATAATCCTTGTTGAAAAACAAAGAAAATCATATATTACATGTCCTATATACTTTCAAAATTGAAAATGGGTCAAAAGACCCCATGTTTTCTGAAACAGAGCAGTCTGAGGAAGAAGACGAAGACATTGCATGACCTCGCGCGAGCGGACCGCGCGAGAGACCCCTCGCGCGAGCGGCCCGTGCGCGCGATCTTCGTGAACTCTGGCAGACAGAAAAGATTATATAATAAAAAGGAAAATAGGCAAATCGCTCGAGCGGACCGCACGAGCGACCCCTCGCGCGAGCGGCCGGCGCGCGCGACTTCTGTCAGTTTCAAGTTTTGTTTGTTTTCTGGTCAGGGACTCTTTGGCATGAAAAATTATATACTGTGTGACAACTGTTTGGGAAAATTATTAAAACAGAATCCTAATTGATTATGTTTGAACGAATAGAACGTGGTATTATGACTTATCAATCCCCGTACGCACGTTGTTCCTTTAATTCAGCGTTTTGCTTATGTCTAAGTTCATACCATTTTTGTGGGGTCAGTGGTACATGCATGTGGGTGTCAGTCAGTGTGGAAAAGAGTAATGGTCAGTGTGGAAAGAGTATTGAGATTGAAATCGAGATTGTGTGGTGGACACTCCCTGGTTATGGTGTACCAAAGTGTGACGTGTTGAGATTGCGGTTGTGGTTGTTGTTGAGATTACGGCGAGGGTATCTTTAAAATTCGACGGTGGCAAATATGGACAATCCCTGACGCCCATGGAAGCGTTAAAGTGTGTGACACCGAACTTGGACACTCACTGGCACCCATGGTAGTGCTAAAGTGTGGCCTACGGAAACTCCCTGATACCCGAGTCTGGATACTGTGTGAGGTTGCTCCGGTATTTGCATGGCGGATTAGGTATTCAAAGTGTGAGGCAATGGACACTCCCTGGTACCCCGGACCAAAGTGTGAGGCAAACTGGACACTCCCTGGCGCCCCGTTGCTAAAGTGTGGCTATCTTAGTGTTTTAAAGATACCAGAGGGAGATGGTGGGTTGTTGTGTCTGTCGAGAGAAAAGAGTCAGCAAGATGAGTGTGGTGCATTGTCTCATACACAATCATATGCTTTATGAATGAACGACTTTGAATAATATATTCCTCGTTGGTTTATAAATTAAATTCTCTCTATGGTCAAACTATTGATTTTATAAATTGAAAATGAAAAAAGGTAAATGGGTATGTTTTACATTCGAGGTTATGTTTTTAATACTCACCAGCTTCTCGAAGCTGACGACGTTGATGCGTCCTAGACATTCGTGTTTAGGCTTTTCAGGTTACGACTATGCTGAGCCTTATGACTATGCTAATTGAGAACGACTGCTTTTGGAAGAGAAACTGTTATCGTCATTCCATATTTTAAGTTATATGCTTTAAGTTATGATCTGGTTTGTAATAAGGATGACTGTAATAGACATTGAGATATGGTTTTATTTCAAGGCGGTCTGTGCCTTTAGATGCCCGTGCTGTAATATTGTTTAAGTTAGAAAATATTTGTAAGCCTTGTTTGCTCTACTCTGATTATTATGTTTTGTTGTTCGACGTTTGGGACGAAATCGATCCTTCAAACTGTCGCGACTTACGGGTCCATAAAGGAAATTAAACGCTTTCCTTATTTATGCTATGTCGGGGCGTGACAGCTGAAATGATTGCCTCTAATCATTTTGACACAAGTTGAGTCAGGTTCAGAGATCACATATATGCATCATTGAAGTTAGAGATCGTGAGAATACGTATTTACTTTCCTGACTAGGATTGAGGGGCCCCATGTGGGCCATGAGTGATCGTGATGACCTCTTTTGCTGAGATGTGGGGGGCAAAGATTGCCCCAGTCTATGTATGTCATGATCCTGAGACTGGACCAAGGAGTTCCTGTTCTTGAATGCCCGTCGGCTGTCTACTCCGTTCTTGTGTACTCAGATGACATCAAGCGTTTGTGAATATGCATTGAGTGCACCTTTTGTCATCTGATTCTGGTTGAGATAGTGAGCATTATCAGAGGATGAAATGGCCAATTGGTTGGTCTGAGTTGTTCTCGACATAATGTTTGTATTGATCATACTTTCAGGTAGAACCAGATAAAGCTTTGTTACATCCGGAAGTCTAGTACAATGTCTAATTCGTATTCAACAAGTAGTAAGACAGTCATATCCAGCATACTCGTGAGATTTAAGGAATGAGAGCAAGATGACAGTTATTGAATAATATAAAGAATGAGTTTTGTTTTTGTTTTTTTCATTTGAAAGTATGTACTTATGCAAAGCAGACAAATCATAAATTTAATAGTATGGAGAAACTGCCCCTGTGTGGCATATGACGAGGAGTAATGTTTCAGGATAGTAGGCTGAGTATTGGGTCTATTACGAGAGTCGTCTTGGACATGACCAAAGGCTTGTGGATGTACATAGGTAGAAGCAAGCCTATTGGTTCAGTTGCTTGAGGGTTCGAACATTCGCGAATGCGCTGGTACTGCTCGGATTTGATCTCCTAGGATTTTGTCATCCGGCCCTGCTCAGGCTTGGCACTTTGGACATGTTTGGATTCGAAATTCAGAGTTGCTTGGACTGGTTGTCCATTCGGACTTTCTCGATCCGTGGAGAAGTCGATGATGCCAAGAGTAGGCTGAGCATATAGAAGCTTCCCATGTTGACCTCTGTCAGAAATGTAACTGTGGTGGAGGTCAGAAGAAGTAGAGGTAGATGTAAAGTTAGTAAGTCGCTTCAAAGAAAGAAACGAGGATTCTTGTCCTAGTGACTCGTTAGAGATGGGAGAGTACTGCCCCAGTGTGATGTGTGTTCCCAAGGTATGAGATGAATCTGGATAGCCTTTCGGCGTCACCAAATGTCTTTGAAAAGTGAATTTATCCGTGGGGAGTTTTATTTTTGCTTTGAAATGTGAGAACGAGTTTGGAAAAAGTCTGACAGCCTTCCGGCGCCGTTATGAAGTTTTGGAAAAGTGTATCAATCCTTGTTAAAATGTAAGGAGAGGATAAGTGAGAATGGGCAGCCCATCGGCGCCGTTATGAAGTTTTGAAAAAGTTCATCCACCTTTGTTAAAATGTAAGGGAAAGATAAGTAAGAATGGGCAGCCTTTCGGCGCCGTTATGAAGTTTTGGAAAAGTGTATCCATCCTTGTTAAAATGTAAGGAAAAGATGAGTAAGAATGAGCAGCCTTTCAACGCAGTTTATTTGATTTTGAAAAGTTTTTCGGCCCCCAAGTTTGTAAAAAGTGCAGGGGAAGATAGAGAAGGATTCGGAAGCTCGTCGGCTCCATTTATTATTTTTGAAAAGTTTTTCTGTCCCCAGTTTATATAAGGGAGGATAGAAAAGAATTGGTCAGCCTATCGGCGCCGTTTCGTATTTTGAAAAGTTTTGAATGCACACGTGCAGAATGTGACTATGTGGAGAGGTTGACGTCTAATGTAGACTTATTTGGGTCCAGTTGCCGAACCTTCAAACCTCCGGTGCCGTAGCACCTTCTCAGGTTGGTGGTTTCGAGCAGAGGAACTTTCGGTGCTAGTACCGACGGTACTACCGCAACGGCCATGTCACTTACTGATCCTCCTATCTAATCTTAAAGGGTTTCGGTTTCAGAACTGGGTTATGTCATGCTTGATGCAAGTGTGTAGTGTGTATAGCGATAAAGTACGGCATTGGCCTTGTAGTTTCAGTATGGCATTGGCCTTGCAGTTTCTTTTGAGTCGCAGGTACCTGTACGAATAAGTTGATAACCTAAAAGAATTATAGAAGTATAGGGTAGTTAGTAAAAGAAATGCCCCATTAGAATGAAAACCACCAAAGTGACAACCTGAGCCCTCTTAAGTGTGTCCCCAGCAGAGTCGCCAACTGTAGCGCCCGCCCTGAAGGTGGGGGGCGGTCCCTCATGGGTCAAGACCGGTTACGTCGAGAGGCGTGAGAAGTATGAAAGTAGGTGAGGTGTGTGAAAAGTGGGAGTAGGGCCAAGTAAGAGTTCAGAGTCGCCACCTAACATTTATTTGGGAGTTAGGATCCCTGCAAAGACAATCGACACGATCATCTTTGACTTTTGGAAAACGTTTTGGAAAAGTAAGACCCTTTAAAAGTGTGACTCGAATAGTCATGCGAGACCAGAGTTCTTGAAGTGGGTTCGGGGACTCGATTATGCCGAGGGAAGGTGTTAGGCACCCTCGAGCATTCGTGACACACGGTTGCCGATTTTAGTGGTTTTTATAGTAACGGGGCGTAAGTAAGAAATAGTAGAATATATATACAACGTGAGCATCGTGACACGCAGTTACCAATTTACGTATCTCGATACGAGATAGTTTGAAAGAGAATAGTTATGGCCGCACCCAAGTGAGGGTTGCATACATATCTCAACACGAGAATCAGGTCGTACGTAGTTCTGTGCTGTGTATAAGTGTATGGGCGTTTTGGTCGATCTAGAACGTTAGTGGGTAAAATAGTGTTTTGAATAAAGTCGGTGTAGCTAGGAACTTTAATCTGTACGGTGTAGTCCTAGACTTTAACCTTGAGAAAGTAGTGAGTTATGAGATAGTGTTTTGAGTAAAAGTCGGAGTAGATCGACCGTGCGATAAGTTTTTTTGTATTTTTTGTTTTTATGAATTTTTTTTGTCTTTTTGTTTTATGTGCCGAAAGTAAGGGTCGGTGCCCTGTAAATGAAAAAGTGTACCGGAAGTACGGGTCGGTTCCCAGTTTTGTAAAAAAGTGTCGGAAGTAAGGGTCGGTGCCCAGTGATGTAAAAAAGGTGATGTGAAAGTTTTGCCGGAAGTACGGGTCGGTGCCCAGTGGTAAAAATGTATGCCGGAAGTATGGGTCGGTGCCCTGTGGAAGAGGTTTGAAAGTAGTCGTGAAATAATTGATAAGTTCATAGGTTTGTTACATATAATAAGTATGTACAACAGTAAGTAAATAAAGCAGTAAAGGCGGAATATCCAACCAATGGATTTATAGGGAGGCCGCACTACTAAGAGTATGAGTTTTAGTATGTTACCTGTGCAGAGGCGACTATTGAACTTCAGTCGATGTTTGTTGAGAAATGATGAAAGAAATCTGAGAAGCGTTGCAGAAATAATCCGAAGAGGCCTAAGTTGTATTTCGACACAAAATCGACTTAAATAGACGTCATGGTTGGGTCCGGAAGGGCCGGAAGAGTCAGTTTTTGTACATATACTGTATGTATGAATAGTACCCATATGTATGAATAGTACCGTATGTATGAATAGTACCCGTATGTATGAATAGTACCTATACCTATGAATAGTATCTGTACGTATCTTGTATGTATGAATAGTACCCGTATGTATGAATAGTACTATATGCATGAATAGTTCCGTATATATACTGTATGTATGAATAGTACCCGTATGTATACTCTATGTATGAATAGTACCCGTACATATACCATATGTATGAGATTAGAGGTGCTTATGATGGAGTTTGGATTTTATTTGGCTAATGTTGACAAACAGGGCTTAGGAGAGAAAAAGGGTTAGGGATTCCCATACAAAGCCTAGGGGGAGAGTGAATTAGCAAATTTTTTAGAAGGGGGGGGGGGGGGGGGGGGGGGCTCCTATTTATAGGAAAAAAAATTGATTTAAAAAATAATTAATTAAATAAATAAAATAATAATAATAATCATAGAGTAATAAAATATCTAGATATTATGTGTGTGTGCCGCGTTCTACGGGATTTTTCTGAAAGCTACGCGGTTGAAAATTAGACCGCTGGGTACTCGCGACTAACATAGAATTTTGAAGTCGGAATTGGATTTTTAAAACGTTGTTCGGCCCATATTCGGCACCAGTTATGATAAAACACGCCAATCGAGGTGCACTTTTCAAAATCCGGGGTCGGAATGAGACGAAATTACATAGATCCCTTTATTTTAATGTGAGGAGTATTTTCCTCCAATCAGAAAGTGACTCCTATGGCGCGATTGGCCCAAATCTGGATTACTTAGTCTCTAATCAAAGAAAATATCTTGATATCTGTACACGCGCCGCGCTTTCGAATTCTCTGGAAGGCAGTGTGACGAAAACTTGGACCTCCGTGGTCCTCTTGACAAACGCGGAATTTTAGTGCAAAAATGGAATTCTTGAAACGCTATCTGACTCGTATTAAGCATCTGTTTTGACAAATTCGTTAATAAAAATGTACTTTTTCCGGAATCCGGTATCAGATTGAGACGAAGTTTACAGGGATTTATCCGTCTCGAAGTAAAAGGTGTTTTAATCCAGACCGAAAATGTCACAGCCGATTTGATCTCGAAGACCAAGGCTTTCTGATGATTTATCAGTATAAATTGACGCGCCTGTGAGCGATCTTATCGCAGTTTTGCAATTTTCTTCGTTTGATGGCAACGAAATTTCCGAAGGCTCTTCATCTTGACAAATATGATTTTTTGGCATCAATTTTAAACCTTCTGAAGTTCTCAGGCGATGAAATAGAATTTTCCCGTTTGATTTCTACGCTTGATAAAGTACTTTTTCCAAATCCGGTGTTCAATTGAGATGAAATTTTAGGGAGTCCTCGGTAATGTCATGCACTTCCATTTGGTCATAAAAAATGCTTGTTCTGACACCCGAAAAGCTAAAAAAGTAATCCCGGTCCCTCTTTGGCAAAATAGCAGATTCGTCCGAACTTTAAACAATGATCATTTCTTCGCCCGCGGTCCGATTTTGACGATTCGAAGTCTAGGGGCCTTGTATTTATGAGCTCTTCACACTCGTCAGACTTGATGTTTATTATCTGTCTGCCTCTTTGTAGGTGGGCAAAAATTGGGTGTCTACAACTGATCTGATATGCTTTTGAAACCATGCTGGTGGGTATTCAAATTGACGACAACTTGATTTGACATTTGATTTGACCTCCGGATATTCTGATTAGGACTCCATCTTTTTCTTCCTCGATTTGCATGCCCAGTGGGCCCCCTTGTAACAGTTATTTCTTGTTTTGGTAGGTCAAAATGGGGTGTCTACAGCGTGTATCTGTATGTTGGGTGTTCTTCTATAATACGACCCGTCGGCTTATGTGTGACCTATGGTCCATGCCTCCTATTTATTCAGGGCAGGCAGCGTAAAATTTGATTCGATCCGGTATTCAATCCCGCCGTTGAGATGCTCTATTGGCTCCTTAACCTTGATAGGAAGATGGCTTATTTAATAATTCATGCATAAGGGTAAGGAACTTTGGATGAACTAATGCGAATGGGTATAAGCCTTGCTGCACGAAAACACCCAGTGCTGACCATACTGAGAGACACAAAAGCGCAGGTAACACTAGTTGGCGAAGTGGCGTTAATTATCCCAAGAGGTACAGAAAGAGAAATTGTGATGATATCATCTACGTCCGTACCGCTCCTTGTGGAGTAGATCATGCATCCAACCAAGTCTTTGACCAAGGAACGGGAGAATTCCCACTACCGCTGGCAGGCCATTCGGGTTATGAGCACGGGAGTTAATGCAAAGGAAAAGGCCTTCTTCTTACAACATAATCAAAGAGTGCAGCTGGCTAAGTCGCATTTTCTACTTTAGTGGGAAGGATAATAGGGCAATCGATTGGGTCAGTATTCTCAGAAAAGATTAGAGAAAACCACGACATCTTATTTATATAATCATACAAAAGACAACAAAAATTATGGGTATTACATCTTACCCACTAAATAAAGATTTCATCCCCAAAATTTGAGCTAAGCGTCACTAAACAACTCTGGATACTTCTCGTGCATCTTTGACTCTAGCTCCTTGCAAACTTCTCCTTCGTTGTGATACTATCATTGAATCTTCACCAATGAAATTTTTTTATTCCTCGATTTCTTGATTCCTCGATCTAGAATCCCTACTGGCCTCTTGTTGAAAGATACATTGTCGTTTACTTCGTTATCCTCAAAGTTAATGTAGACACCCCATTTTGTCGGCTATCAGATTTAGGAGACCCATAGCTTGGTGGTTCACAATGATCGAAAAGACTCAAAAAAAGGACTCCTGGAAGTTAATTCTCTCTCTCAAAATGCCCAGAATGACCAAAATGCCCCTGAAAGCCGGAACGCTCCCGGATTCGGACCAAATGTTCTGGAAACGCGCTACATCATAAGAAAGCAATAAAATGAGTTCTAAAGCAAGACCAGATGAAATCATTAGCTCCAAGAGACCCCCAAAAGTCCCGAAAGTTCCCTGAAAGTCTCCGTTGATCGGTTTGACCAAGTTTGACTGAAATTGTCCAAATTCGCCGAAATGTTCCGGGATCATTCTGGATCATGTGGGAAATACTAAAATGAGTTCTAAAAGAAAATCGAACGAAAACGTCAGCTCTTGGGAGCTCCCAGAGGTTTTTAGAACTTCCCGGGAATCCTAAGTTTGACCAGTTTGACCAAAAGTTGACTCTAAAACCGGAGCACCGTATCATTTTTCAAACATTTTTCATGGCTACTAGAGGTCAATAGATTTCCAACGGTATATCGCACATAATTTTTGGATTTCAAACGAATTTATTATGAATTTCCAAAGGTGAAAAAGGCAATCAAATCGGCTTTTATCGCGAATACTGCAAAACTTTTCAAAGTGACCTATCTCCGAACTATTTGTTATGTAAATTAGACTCGATTACCTTTCCAACGGTATATGACAACCTCAATTTGGAGTTCGTATGCATTTTCTGTGAATTTCGGACGAAATAGGGCCTTTTCGCGAATACTGGAACCTTTGGTGGCCTTAAAAGGATTAACTGGACGAATGAGGAGTAGTGCCACTGCGGCACTGGCCCACTGCCATTGTGGAACAGGCCCAGTGCCACCGCGACACTCTCCCCCAGAATGGTCCACTTTTGTAATTTCTTTTGGGGGTTCATTTTGATTAATTAGAAACCAAAACGACGTAGTTCTATGTTCACAGATGTTTGAGACCAATGGGAGTACTTCTAAAACCCCAAAACCACCCCAAATTGACCTATATAAACCCCCCTTGACTTCTTATTTTAGGTGTGTCAAATGCAATCTTTGAAAAGGTTTAGAGAGAAAGTTGTAGAGATAAGGTTAGAATAGAGAGAAAAGAAGCTTCCTTCTTTCATTTTCAAACAAGAAAGTGAGTTTTAAACTTTGTTTTTACTTCATTACTTCTTTTTACTTCACATTCAATACATCCAACTACCATTCTAGTGGGTATTTATGAGAGAGAAAGCTACTTCCATGTCCAAAGTCACCATACATGAGTGAAACATCAAGCTATAAGTCTAAGATCATCATGAATATCATCTATTGATTGCTATCTGTTTGCTTGTTTATATTTGTTCATCTTCTCTTACCTCACTTCTCTTTTTTGATTTCCTTATTTACTTACTAGTCTATCATCATCTAGATGACGACATGAAGTTTGAGATGAGTGAATCCTTATGGATAGTAGCTCTTGACCTCAAAAACATGTTTGATAGATGATGATTTCAACTTCAATACATTCCTATGTATTCATGAAGTTGTCTTTAAAAATGGAGATAATACTTTCCAATAATCTTGGAGGTTCTTGATGTGAGTCAAATGTTGACATTTTAAGTGGTTATAATCTTCATTAAGTATTGAAAATATGCTTTCAAAACCCCTATTTCAAAACCCCCTCTTAAACCCCTCATTTTGATTTCAAGAAATAAACCTTTTTTTCTCAACACCTTCAAAACAGTGAGTCATTTAACTTCAAAGAATTATTTTGAGTTCAATACTCAATATATGAATGCAATATCACTTGGAAAGTCTTTCTAACTCATTATAGTACACCCATGATTTTTGGCTTGACTTGGAAGCACTTGAAAGTGGTCCATTTGGACCCAAACATTCTCTCTAGATATTCTATTTTTGCTGTCACAACAGCTTGGTTGACTTTCAATTTGTTTTAGATAACACTTTTCCAAAAGAGGTGGTTCCAAATCATTTTTCCCTTGAACTTTAGTGTCTTAGGAAACTTTGTGTGAAAAATGGGCCCCTAGATCATTTATTTTCCTATTTTAAGATTTTTTGACATTTCAGTCGACAGTACGAACTCTGTTTCTGAGTAACTTCTATTTTTATATGATTTCTCTCAATCTGTAATAGTTATTAAATATTGACTTTTTGTTTTGTGTTATAGACACAATAAGAAAGATCTCCACAAAAAAAATGCATTGAAAACATTCCTAACCCCTCTTTTCAATTTCCAAAAGATCATGTTACTGTTCTGTCCACTATTCACAGCAAGCATAATTTTACTTCCATCCTTTGATTTGGTGCTTACATGCACTCCAAATTTGTTCATGTCTTAGGAAGTGCTCCATACCATATTTGTACGTATTCTATGATGATTTTATTCATGCATTCATGCATATTTTATACTTCTAAGCCACTTTAGAAAGTCCATGTACACAAACACACTACAACCTTTGCACATTCTAGGATCTTACATTACATCCATGCAAGATTTTGCGCTTTTGTGACTCCTAATCTAGAAAGATTATAAGGAATGAGTTGGATCATACGTCCATGCTTCCCCTTTCGATCTAATCATCCTTTCTCATCCGTCCCGGGGATTGAGAGATCTTCTTTTCTCAAAGATTAACATGCATCATTCTAGCTTGCTAAGCATTCTTGTTTTCTTTGATTTATTTGTTTCAAGAACAACTCATGTCCCCTTAGATTAGAAAAACTTGATTACTTGATATATGATTAGACGATTTTCCTAGGTTTATTCGTGTGATCTTTCACTTTTGCATTGCATGATATTTGGCTAAGATCTTATGAACGATATCTTATCTTTTGATCTTCCATTTCAAAATTCTTGTGTGATGTAATATACTATCATAGTATTAATCGTCGAACCATACATAGTATAAGATGATTATTTGGATGCTAATTGAGGCCCGTCGAAAGACGGGGCGAGTTGAGGGTGTTTTAGTTGCGATAAAGGCTCCTTCCCCTCTCGTACCAAAACCTAGAGCCAAGTTCTTTGGTTATGAAGTGCCTGTGTCCTTTATCCATTTGGGTGAGTCAAAATTAGGTTTCTCTATTCCTCAAAGACCAAGTGGCGACTCTGTATCTGTTTTCAACAGACCTTTTCCTTTCCTTTTTTAAAACAATCTCAAAATAAGCTAAAAAGAGTGGATGAGCGATTTCGCGTGTCCACAATCTGGCTACTCTGCTGGGGACAATTTTATTTTCAAAACAAAATAATACAGAGGTTTGATTCATAAGAAGCTTCCTTAAAATCGTCTTTTTACTGTGTCTGGTTCACCGCATTGCACTTCTGCACTTTCCCTCTGACTGTGTCTGAAATGCGGCGCTGACATTGTTCAGGTCTTGCTGTACCAGGTCATAAGTCACCGTTGATACTGTAGCTTCCAAGGTATATCAAAAAGAGTATAAACCTCCGTACTGTCTCCCTGACGGTATATTGGAACTCTCGCCAATGGACCCTCTTTGACTAAACCCAGGCTTTGCATATAGATTCCTGTAGAACCTTTCATAGGACTGTTCATTTATCTTTTCAGATAGGACAATGTGATATAACTGCTGTATGCCCTGACGGGATTACCTGCGCGATGTAGACGCTTATGTGGCATAGAACAGAACCTCTTTCTTATGATTCCCAAGGCAATCACTCACATGTGATCACATTAAGTTGACCTGCCTAGGCACCATGACAAGGATGTCTGCTCCATGCTCACAAAGATATACACCGTAAACCTTGTTTGCCTGTCCTAAGACATAGGAGTATGAAAACCTGCTAGACAGTATGATCACCATCATCACACGCTCCTGCTATATCAACCTGTTTCTCCCATAAACTTTGTCCAGATATCCTAGATATAACCGTATTAACATGTTTCTCCCAGAAACTCTGTCCAGATATCCCAGATATAACCGCATTAACCCGTTTCTCCCAGAAACTCTGTCCAGATATCCCAGATATAACCGCATTAACTCGTTTCTCCCAGAAACTGTGTCCAAACCAACCAGATATGCCAGTTTCTCTTAGAAACTCTATCCAAACCAACCAGAAATGCCCAGATATGCCAGTTTCTCTCAGAAACTCTGTCCAAATGCCCAGTCTCTCCTAGAAGCCTTCATAAAACCCTGGAAACCCCTGTTATCCCTTGGTGATCATACTGGAAAGTAAAGTTGGCACACTTTATATGGTTAGGACCTTATTTGTTTAACTGCTATCTGTTAGAAATAGGAGCATCATATAGATTAGGGCTTATATACGCGTGCTTGTCTCATTTGCATGTACCATTCTTATTGGTCTGCACGCAATGTTTCAGTTAGGTTGTACACAAGTCAGTCCACGTCTGTTAACATCACTGTCATTTGTCTATCTAAAGTCACCACTGTCAGAATCTGATACAAATCCTCTCGAATCTGTAGGGTCACTATAGATTCTCAAAGCCAACAACTGGGATCTTTCTCATGGGTCAGAAATTCAGATAATCGTTTGGTCAGAATCAGCCCAACAAGTTATTTCAGCATGAATCAGGAAGAGCTAGAAAATAAGGTCACCGAATTAAGAGCCACCATAAGCCAGCAATCTGATAGCCTGGCCCAGGTCCTGAAGTTTATGGAAGAACTAAAATAGCAGCGGCAACAGTGTCCCCTTGAGTTCTCACCACCACCGTTTGGATTCATACCGCATCCCAAGAATAATGGAGAAGAAGACTGGTTTCAAGAGGCCCCGCCGCCCGCATATGAGAAAAAGTTCCAAGAAAAAATAGACAAAGTCGACAAGCTGGAAAGCATATTGAGTAAGAGCAAAGGGGTTGATGATTACATGCTAGACTTGGAATGACTTTTTGAGCCTATTAAGCTGAAGCTGCCGGAAAACTTCAAGATGCCTGCCATTGGCCGTTTTGATGGAACCGGAAATCTGAAGAGCCATATAAAGCTGTGTATGAACATTTTTCAATCAATGGGCTGCACTCATGAGCACATTGCAATGTTGTTCCCATAAACTCTCGCGAAGTCTGCATTGTCATGGTTCCTTACCTTGGAAGCTTCCAAAACTCGGGCATGTGAAGACATAGTCCGGGTATTCGTTGATCACTATTCCTACAACCAAGAACTTGATGTCACTATCAGAGATTCAGAAACAACTCTGCAGAACAACAATGAATCATTCGCCGCGTTTCTGAGCAGATGGAGGAATAAAGTAGCCCAAAGGACCCACCGGCCGATTGAAAAGGAATAGGTAAGGATGCTAATCCGGAATCTGTAGCCGCTCTACCATGAGAAATTATTTTACCAGTCCATCTCCACCTTTGAGGAATTATTTGAAGTTGGGACTCGAATCAAAGATGCCATAAGGGAAAGAAAGATAAAAAAAGAAGAGCCTCCGAGTCAGTCAAAAAGTCCCAACTACTCCCGCAACCCTCCGGATGTCAATGCCCTTAGCAGTCAACCTATGGCTCACCCTCCTAGGCCGTACCAACCTCCCAACCAAGCTAACTCCTCCAATCTCCCTTTCCTGAGGAAGCCTCCTCTCAACTTCGCAAAATTAGAAATCCCCCTCTCCTCAGCCTCAGATCGCCTCCTTAAAAAGGGCCACCTCCAACTACTCCAGCCTCAAAATACCTCGCTCCCGCCGAACTGCGATATGTCCAAAAGATGCACCTACCACCAAGACCTTGGCCACAACACGGATGATTGCATGCACCTTTGCCATGATATCCAAGACCTCATTTACCAGAATATCATTGAGCCACCTCCAAAGCAGCCCCATATCACTCAAAATCCTCTACCAAGCCACCAAAATATCAGCCTCATTGAGTCAAACCACCCCTCATTGACATCCCAGAAGCTGTAAGAATTCATCTGATTGAAGGAAGGGATGATGAGTGGCAGCAACAGCTGACTGATGAACAAGATCTATTCTTCTTGGAAGAACACAATCTAGGGGTAGTGGACCTCAAATGGTATGATCCCAATAATGAAAGCGATGCTTCTATTTGGAATGAGCCGGAGAAACCATTTGTGGGAACAGATTGTGACTGGTTCAAAGAAGATGAGACTGTAGAAGGGCCTACTCTTGCCGAGATTGATCATCTGACTGGGTCAGGCCGTCATTATCAGCCTCTGCAGCCTACCACTGAAGCAATAAAAAAAAGTCCGGTCAAAGACAAGGGAAAGGGAAAAATGGATGAGATCATCGAAGAAGACAATGGGTTGATAAAGCAGTTGAACAAGCACATCTCTCGATGTGGAACATCATGGCAACATTCTACAAGCATAGGCAAGCTGTGTTGAATCCCTTGGCTGGAATTGAGGTCCCCATCGACGCTGCACCGGAAGACATGGTGGCTTTCTTGGGCGCACTCACCCCTGACCCAATCATTACATTTTCTGATGAAGACCTGCCGCCGGAAGGGTCTACACATAACAAAGCTTTGTACATCACTATTGGATGTAAGGGACAGCAGGTGCCATTCTGTCTGGTCGATACAGGCTCCGCCTTAAATATTTGTGCTCTAAGGATTGCCACCGCCTTGGGGGTCAATATCCTTGACATCACACCATCTGTGCAATCCGTGAGGGCCTATGATAACACCAAGAGAAATGTGATGGGGACTGTTTCTCTCTAAATCCGGGTAGGATCTTTGGTTAGCACTGAAATCTTTCACGTTATGGACATACCTGTCTCATTCAATTTGTTGATCGAAAGGCCCTGGCTGCATGTCAACAAAGATGTATCATCCACTGTGCATCAAATGATCAAGTACATTCATGAGAAGGAGGTGAAAATCATCCTCGACAATAGTTAGGGTAATGAAGGTTTTCCAAACTACGCTCCCATCTTTGAAATCCAAATACCTGAGCTAGAAGAAGGAGAAATTGAGGGATTCTTCATGGAAGAAGTCCACATGATCAATGATGAAGGCAGGTTCCCTGAGATCTACTCTGCAGTTGTCAACATCATCCGCAAAATCAACTACTTACCTGGAATGGGATTGGGTCGACGCTAGCAAGGGATTCATGAGTTCCCTCATATCAAAGAGCAACAAGGCACTTTTAAGTTGGGGTACAAGCTCACTGAAGAAGATGTCGAGCTACAGAGGCCATGAAAGAAAAGAGTGAGAAGTCTCCCACCATACCGCAAAACCTTGAATGGGCAATTCATCAAAGAAGGGGATGATTTCCCCTATTTTGGGGTCCCAGAACCTTGGATCCATTAGGCCACTGGAAAAAGGTACCCCGGACTGGAAATCTTCGCTGACTGCGAAAGGCATCCGTTCTATCCCGAAGAAGTTGAAAAAACCCCGGAGGAAGACTGGTTGGAGCATCTGGACACTGAAGCCATCGAGAAAATGTGGGAAGAGTTCGCTGAAGAGAAGGAAGAAAAGAGGGCCAAGAGCCAAGATGAACAAATCAAGTCAACTGAGGAGGGTCTGAGCAACCAGGCTGTAGAGTCATCTGTCTCCCTATCCCTTGTTCCCCAAAAGTTTGCACTTCCAATTATCGAGTCTGTACCAGAGTCGGCTGCTATAAGCCCACCACTGTCTAATGTAATCACTCTACCTATCATGAATGAAATGAAAGACGATTCTGCTTACTCCTCTGTGTCTAATACTTGTGAATGCATAGATCCCTCCGAGGATCTCCCAATTGAACTTAAGCAACTAATTGAAAAATCACATTCTTATGAAATAATCGAAGATACTTTATAAATTAACCTAGGTGAAAAAGATAATCCACAAATTGTGCAAATTGGCTCAACACTTAATAAAGAAGAAAAAGAAAAATTGACTCTCTTGCTAAAAAATTTTGAAGAAGTTTTCGCTTGGTCATACGAGGATATGCCTGGGGTCGATCCCGACATCGTCCAACATCGCATTCCCCTCCTTCCCAATTCTAAACCCGTCAAGCAGAAACTTAGGCGCATGAGACCAGAATGGGCACTCAAGGTCAATGAAGAGGTAGAAAAGTAGTTCAAGGCAGGGTTCATCATTGTTACCGAGTATCCGGAATGGATCGCCAACATAGTGGCAGTCCCCAAGAAAGACGGAAAAGTTCGTGTGTGCATCAACTTCTGTGATCTAAACAAAGCCAGTCCTAAGGATGACTTCCCGCTTCCCCACATTGATGTTTTAGTGGATAACACTGCAGGACATGAGCTGCTGTCATTTATGGATGGCTTTTCGGGGTACAATCAGATTCTAATGACGCCAGAAGATCGGGAAAAGATGATATTCACCACACCTTGGGGAACCTAGGGTAATGCCTTTCGAACTCAAGAACGCTGGAGCAATCTACCAAAGAGCTGCCACCACTCTGCTGCTTGACATGATTCACAAAGAAGTAGAAGTGTATGTAGATGACATGATCGTGAAATCCAAGGACAGACAAGGACACTTGGTGGCACTGGAGAAATTTTTTGAAAGATTTTGCAAGTACAAGATGAGGTTGAATCCAAAGAAATGCACTTTCGGTGTGACCTCTGGAAAGCTCCTAGGTTTTCTCATCACACAAAGGGGAATAGAGGTGGATCCCTCTAAGATCAAGGCAATCCTAGAAATGGCACTGCAAAGCGGGGGTATTTGTAAAATACAACTGCGCTAAAAGGAAGAATTGTATTAGTTTTTATCACAACTTCCCGTGTTATCCGCAATTTGCATTGCAAGGCTAATTTTTATACAATATGATTAATCTATGATAAGTTGTATTGTTTTAGCTGTTGTTTGTGCAGATTACTGCTGTGTGGACTAAACAGATGAACATCAGAATAAATGGAATGCTGGAATGAAAACAAAAGAAGTCAAAGCTAAATTGTGGAGTTCGATCGATCTAAGACGGTTCGATCGATCGAGCGTTCGATCGCTTGAAGAATGTTAAAGCGCTTGAAGAGTATGGGTTCGATCGATCGAGAGCTGTTCGATCGATCGAACGGGGTATTTCCAGTAACATTTGCGTGCGCAGCAGATGCGGGTTTTTAACCCTAGCTTCTTAGGTTTTCTATATATATGCGTTTTGTACACGTCCATAAGGACGCCCACTTTACACTTTAACAGTTTTATAGAGAGAGATAGATAGTTTGCTTGGTTTTTTGTAGGTTTATATTGAATTTCTACATTGTGGACTGGATTTCTCTGAGTTAATACGAGTATTAATCATTCCAGGTTATTTATATATTGTCATTTATATTCTGCACGTAGTAGTCATAGTTTAATCACTCATCTCGTGATATTACATGCTCAATATTTTGTCAAAACCATAGTTTTTGAATTTTCCATGAAAAACTCGCAACCAAACGAGGTGTTAGTGATTTCGTACGTTAAATATCAATCTTTGACACTCCAAACGATGTCTGAGTAGTCCCAGGTTGGGAGAACACGATGAAACAGTGATCTCCAGCCTCTGCCATGCAGCAGAATAATCGCTGTGTTCGATCGATCGAAGTTAGTTCGATCGATCGAACCAGAGACAGTCAATCGATCGAAGTCAGTTCGATCGATTGAGGGATGAAGGTCTTCGATCGATCGAAAGCGCGTCGATCGATCGAACTCTCGGATTCTTGAGGATGTTCCCTGCAGTATTCCAGGACTTTTTGTTTTAGGATTTGTTATCATTCTGTCCCAAATAAATGCTCAGTTTGTCAAAACAGTTTTAAAACTAAGGCCCTAAGGTATTTTCTTTCAATACATTTTGCAAACCATCTTCAATGCTAACACCATTGAGGATGCAAGTCTTAACTATTGGATTAAACCGCTTTCATGTATCTTAACTTAATTGTGATGATATGGTCCCGGTCATGAAAGGGCCATAGAATCTCCATCTTTAGAGGAATACGGAAAACTGTGGGTAATGTACTCCGTTGTGCTTCAAGGCAACTTCATGGTAGATGGCTAAGGTTACTGCGGATTCGTGTAATCCCAACACTTTCTTTTAAAGTTAAACATCCTAATTTCAAGTACTGTTTAATTAGCTAGTTAGATCGTTAGTCATTTTCTTTAGTAATTTTAGCTGTGGAACTTTGTGTTCCGCACCATTGCTTAATCTTATTCATTTTATTTTATTTTCTTTAGAGGTTAGTCTAATTCATTAGGTCAACACCTTCCCTGTGGGATCGACCTGGTCTTACCAGATATTACTTGCACGTCTACCTACACTTGGGTATTGCACAAGAGCGCACAAGAAAATTCTCGTGTCAAGTTTTTGGCGCCGTTGCCGGGGAAGGCGACGATCAATTCCTTAGATTACCTCAGTCTCTCTTCATCTCTTTCTGTTTTTATTTTCTCTTTTCAGTTCTTTTGGTAAGTGCTCACCCTAGGGACCCTCCCAGTTCATGTCCAATAATTCAATTGAAGGAATTTTTGGAAATCCTTTCTACCTGTCTGACTCTGATAGCTCCATCAACCCAATAGCCACTCCAACTGCATCAATGGATGATCATCAGAGTGAAAATGGTGACAATGTTGTGGTACCAATCGATGAGGCGCTACGTCCTCTTTGCGATCTCATGCAACCAGAACATGCACCTACGCCCTCTTGCATTCAAATCCCACCGCATAATGGCGAATTCCAGTTTCGCAATGGGATGATTCAATTGCTTCCCACTTTTCATGGGATGGAAAGCGAGAAGGCGTATTTACATGTCACCGATTTCGAGGATGTTTGCAAAACATTCTCGCAAAATTGTCCTAGGGAGGTGACGCATCTCATGCTATTCCCCTTCACTTTGAAAGATAAAGCGAAGGCGTGGCTTCACTCCCTAAAACCTAATTCAATTTTCACCTGGCATGCGATGAGCACCGCATTTTTGAAAAAATTCTACCCTACTCGCATGACCACAGACCTTCAGCGTCAAATCAATTCCTATAAACAAAAGAGCAATGAAACCTTCACACAAGCGTGGGAGCGTTTCAAAGATTTGCTTCTCTCATGCCCACACCATGGGTTTGAGAAATGGCGAACTATCAGCTTCTTTTATCAGGGATTGAATGGTGAAACAAAGAAGTTGGTGGAAACAATGAGCTCTGGACCATTTCTGCGTAAAAACACTGAAGAGGCCGAAGCCCATTTCGAATGGTTAGCTGAATACGCTCATGAATGGTCAAATTCTGACAATATCTCACGCTCACAGATATCCTGTGTAGAGGAGAAAAGCCTATACCAGCTAACCAATGAAGATCACCTCATGACTAAGTATGCAGAGCTAGCAAAGAAGGTAGAGGAGTTAAGCATGAAAGGAGAGAGCTCTAGGCAAGTCATGCCTGAAGAACCATGTGGCACATGCAACATGTTGGGACATACAACTCAATATTGTCCTAATGTGCCATATTTTCAAGAGCAAGCCCCTATAGAGATGAATGCCATGCAAGGTTTTCGAGGGGCGGGGAATTCCAACAATAACTTTCAAAGTAACAATAGATGGAATCACCCCGGTTTTGATTGGAGAAATAATGCGGGGACCCAAAATCAATATCAACAGCAGCCCTACAACAACAATCAATATCAAGGGAAAAACAATAGGCCGTCCCAGCAATACAATCAAAACAGAACCAATAACTACAATCAAGCTCAAACCTCCAATGCACCACAAACCAATACCTATGTGCCACCGCACAAGAAGGTACAAGAAGAAGAGCCACTTTCTAATGCCAATCTAACGCAGCAACTCATCCAAATGATGAGTAGAATGTCTGCCACGTTAGAGAGGATAGATGCACGGCAAGAGAGCTCAGGAGGAACATTCCCTGCCCAACCACTTCAGAACCCCAAAGGACATAACAATGGTCCTACCAATCAAGAACATGCTAAAGCTGTGACTACACTGAGAAGTGGAAAAATCATAGAGAAAAGCATGCCTCTGTCCACTCCCGAAGTGTACAAAGAGGAGGAAGTGGTGGATGAAGAAGTTGAGCTACCATCTACTCGAGAGGAGGAGCCGTCTACTAAGGACGAACCAATCAAGGCAAACATTGAAGCTCCTAGAGTAGAGGAAGAAGTTGAGCGAAGGCCTGGAAAGGAATCTGTTAAGGAGGAACCACCAAAATGCCCCTTTCCTGCACCTTATCCTCAACGGTTGAAGAAACCCAAGAATGAGACAAAGAATCAGGAGTTTTTGGAATTGTTTAAACAAGTTAAAATTAACCTTCCACTCCTAGATGCTATCAAGCAAGTGCCGGCCTATGCTAAGTATCTCAAAGATCTATGCACGGTCAAGAGGAGGCAAAGCGTGAAGAAACATGCTTATGTCGCGTGGCAAGCAAGCGCGATCATTCAAAATGAGTTGCCTCCAAAACTCAAAGATCCCGGTACACCTACTGTCTCATGTAGAATTGGGAATCAAAAGATAGACAACGCACTCCTTGATCTAGGAGCAAGCGTGAACCTGCTGCCATATTCAGTCTATAAACAGCTGGGGTTGGGTGAACTCAAACCCACTCGAGTTGCTTTGCAATTGGCAGACAGATCTGTGAAGTACCCTAGAGGGGTATTGGAGGACGTCCTTGTCCAAATAGACACTTTTGTATTTCCGGTTGATTTCGTGATATTAGACACAGAACCTGTGTCTAATCCTGGTGCACATATCCCGGTTATCTTTGGACGGCCGTTCCTCAACACCATTGATGCCACAATCAAGATTAGAAGTGGTATCATGACTATCGTATTCGGGAACATGACATTGAATGTCAAGATCTTTTCTAATCCCCGACCTGAAGAATACGATGATGAGGAAGAAATCCATTATATAGACACGGTCATTGAAGATGAAGTTGACTTGGTCGACTATAAAGACCCTTTGGAAGTTGTGATGACTCAATTCGGCGATATCTATCAGCCTGCAGAGTCAACCCCATTGGATGCTGACCTAAACCAGACGTGTCTTATGATGGATACGATAGAGGAGGATAGAGCTGATTGCATGTGGGTAATGCCATATGAACAACTGCCTCCTAAAACCAAGTTGGTAATGCCCTCTAGTTTCCAGTTTCCAGAGTTAGAATTGAAGGAGCTTCCAAAAGAGCTGAAATATGCATTCCTAGGGACTGGAAAAACTTATCCTGTGATCATTTCATCTGCTTTAACTCATGAACAGGAAAGTAAGCTAGTGGAAATGCTGACTAAACATAAGGATGCTATGGGATGGACAATTGCTGACCTCAAAGGAATAAGCCCATCCATATGCACGCATAAGATATATCTGGAGGAAGACGCTAAACCCTCAAGGCAAATGCAAAGGCGTCTGAATCCCAACATGCAAGAAGTAGTTAAAAAGGAAGTGCTAAAGCTAAAGCTACTTGATGTTGGGATGATATATCCTATATCTGATAGTCCTTGGGTTAGCCCTACCCAAGTAGTTCCAAAGAAAGCAGGCATAACGGTCATCCCGAACAAAGATGGTGAATTAGTACCGACACGTGTCCCCACTGGATGGAGGATGTGTATTGACTACAGGAAGTTGAATACTGTGACCCGAAAGGACCATTTTCCTTTGCCATTCATGGATCAAATGCTAGAACGTGTGGCGGGTCACAAGTATTATTGCTTTTTGGATGGATACAGTGGATATAATCAAATTGAGATTGCTCCTGAAGATCAGGAGAAAACCACATTCACGTGTCCATTCGGTACTTTTGCCTACCGACGAATGCCGTTTGGCCTATGCAATGCACCGGCTACTTTTCAGCGGTGCATGCTGAGTATATTCAGTGACATGGTCGAAAACATCCTTGAAGTTTTCATGGATGACTTTTCAGTATTCGACCATAGCTTCGAAGATTGCCTCAGCAATCTCGAGCAAGTTTTAATGAGGTGTGAGGACAAACACCTAGTCTTGAATTGGGAGAAGTGTCACTTTATGGTGACCAAGGGAATAGTCCTCGGCCACATAATATTCGATGAAGGAATCCAAGTGGATAAGGCTAAGATCGACATAATCTCAAATCTACCTGTCCCCCGTACAGTAAGAGATATCCGTTCATTCTTGGGGCATGCAGGTTTTTATCGTCGATTTATCCAGAACTTCAGTGCAATCTCGCGACCCCTTTGTCAACTTCTTGTCAAAGATGCACCTTTCGAGTGGTCGGAGAGTTGCCAAAAGTCCTTTGAGGATCTAAAAGATCTCCTCACCTCCGCACCTATAATACAGGCACCCGACTGGAGTTTGCCTTTCGAATTAATGTGCGATGCTAGTGATTACGCCATTGGCGCAGTCCTAGGCCAGAGGAAGGACAATAAGCCATATGTGATATACTATGCCAGTCGAACTTTAAATGAAGCTCAAATGAATTACACTACTACTGAAAAGGAGCTGCTGGCCGTAGTATTCGCTCTGGACAAGTTTAGGTCTTACCTGATAGGGTCACCAATCGTCTGTTTTACAGATCATTCGGCCCTCAAGTATCTTTTGTCAAAGAAAGACGCTAAACAACGGCTTATTCGCTGGATACTCTTACTCCAAGAGTTCGATCTAACAATCAAGGACAAGAAAGGAGTAGAGAATGTGGTTGCGGATCATTTGTCCCGGTTGACTTTTGTTGACAATACTGAATCCCAATCCATTAAGGATGAGTTCCCAGATGAACAGCTACTGGCAGTAAGTAGTCTGCCCTGGTATGCGGATATTGTAAACTACCTTGTCACGGGTGAGACACCAACTCATTGGTCGAACCAAGATAGGAAACGGTTCCTCTCGTTCGCACGTCACTTTTTCTTTGATGACCCATACCTTTTCAAGTACTGTGCTGATCAGGTCATCAGGCGCTGTGTCCCCAACGAGGATATAACCGTAATATTAGCGTCATGCCATTCTGAGGCATGCGGTGGCCACTTCGCGTCACAAAAGACCGCACAAAAAGTCTTACAAAGCGGTTTTTACTGGCCCACAGTCTTCAAAGATGCTTATTCCTTTTGCAAGACATGCCAACGCTGTCAAAAGCTTGGAACGATTTCTAAAAGGAATTCTATGCCTTTAACCCCTATCATCACAATTGAGATATTTGATTGTTGGGGCATAGATTTTATGGGCCCATTTCCCAAGTCGAATAACTGTGAATACATACTCCTTGCTGTCGAGTATGTATCCAAATGGGTAGAAGCGATACCAACGAGACGAAATGACCACAGAACGGTCATGTCATTTCTACGAGAGCATATTTTGTCTCGTTTTGGTACTCCGAAAGCTTTACTAAGTGACCAAGGCAAGCATTTTTGCAATAGGCCCTTGGAGTCACTTCTCAAGAAATACGGGGTCCATCATAAAATCGCTCTTGCCTATCATCCACAGTCTAATGGGCAAGCAGAATTGGCTAACCGAGAAATCAAGCATATTCTCGAAAAGACGGTTAGTTCCAATCGAAAAGACTGGGCATACAAATTGACTGACGCGTTATGGGCATACCGTACTGCCTATAAGACGAATCTTGGTATGTCCCCGTACAGATTGGTTTACGGGAAAGCTTGCCATCTCCCTGTTGAAATTGAGCATAAAGCTTATTGGGCGACACGCTCATTAAACTTTGATATTCAAGAAGGAGGTCAGCTACGCAAGCTCCAACTTGCAGAGCTAGAGGAAATACGACGAGATGCGTATGACTCTGCAAAGTTGCATAAGGAAAAGTTGAAGGCTCGACATGATCGAACGATTTTTCGTAAAGCATTTGAGCCGGGGCAGAAGGTTTTGTTGTATGACTCTCGCCTCCACCTTTTCCCAGGAAAACTCCGTTCCCGTTGGACAGGCCCGTTCATCGTAAAAACTATTTTTCCACATGGGGCGGTTGAGATTGTCAATCCAAAGAACGATGAGTGTTTCAAGGTCAATGGCCAAAGATTGAAACCGTTCTTGGAGAACTTCCACTCTGAAGTTGAGCACATCCAGCTGGATGAGCCCAGCTATTCTCATACTTAAAAATCCAAAGTGAAGTTCCAAATTTTTGTTGTATTTCTTTTCTTTCCCTGCGTCTTTATTCTCTCTTTTGTTTTTAACTTTTTATTATTCTTTCGTGTTTGTGATCTAGTTCTAATCCATTATTCCTTAAACCACTCTGTTGCAGGTGCGTAGATGCGAGGTGATGATGTTCACTCTGTCGGTTCTTGGGCTGATTCAGAATGTCGCTGTGGCACCTGGACTGAGGGTGAACTCATACCCTGCCCCTTGCTTCATCAAGATCCTGAAGCTCATTCTCTTATTGATGCTGCTCAAGGGTACATTCCATATCCACCCGCCCTCCTGGACATCAATCCATACGAAAATATGGGATTTCAGGATGACGATGATGTGGAGGAAGAAGAAGATATGTACATGGGACGAATGGTGGATGATGCACTCATGGCCCAATGGGAAAATGATGATATGTGGGAGCCATGGGAGGATCATGACTTTCAGGATGTCGTCCCAGACCGCCACAATGCCGTCTTTGTTTTCGTGGACGATTTCCTTGTTCCGGAGTTGGTCCCATACCGCTATGTGCACCTGAGCTACTTGCTATTTAGGCTCCAATGCCCCTTACCAGCTAGTGCATTTTGGGAACCTACGCCAATAGTGAGGTTGGAACTTGTCACATTTCTTTGTATTTTTGTTTCTGTTCTTTGTTTTTCTGTTCATTGTTAATTCGTGTTTCTTGTGTTCTGTTATCTTGATTTCAGTTGTTGTCTTTTGTCCAGGATTGTCACTATGTTCCTAAATGGTATTCCGGTATTCCTCCCCCATCAGCTGATTCATGGTCTGGGGCCCTACATAAGGCCCCCACACACTCCGCCACAAGAGGACAGTCCGTTGCGAAATCACACTCCTTTATCCTTGTCTCCATCCGGATCACCTCTTGCATGGGTTTTCAATTCTTTGGAGACGCCAGACTTGTTTGATGATGTCCTTGCTGCTTTTCGATTGTTCTGGGAAAGGGAATCATCGAGTTTGGACTTCACTTCTGAAGATTCGGCGGGTTATGAAGAGATTGTGGAAGAGGAAATCTTTATACTCGAAGATTAGTGCTACATTTCAGTTGTTTCTGCTTCATTTCATCTTTTATTTATCAACTGGAATGTAATCCTTGACAAAATGTTATTGGTTTTAGTTTTAGTTTTATTTTGTTTAGTTTTCTTTAGTTAAATAAGGTCCTGACTACCATGTGGGGGAATTTGGTTGCAGTGCGGATGTTTTTATAAAATTTTGATTGACAATAAATTACAATTTTCTATTCTGAGGATGAATTTCTAGCATACATGCTTGTACGTCAACTGCTTTTCAGTCTCTCTGCATGTCCAGAATGGTTTCTGATAGTTGGGTGTGATGTGGTTCATGTTTCCCATTGAAATCTGGAATTTTTGTGTTCGATCGATCGAAACCTGGATGTTCAAGCGCTTGTAGTTTATGTTCAATCGATTGAGGGATTTGTTTTCGATCGATCGAACATAGTTCGATCGATCGAACGAAGCATTTAAACGAGGCGTCTTCAGGACACCTTTTCATTTCCCTCACTCTCACTCTCAATCGCTCGAGCACAGCGGAAGGGGCGACTCGGCAATTTTGGTACCCTTGCATTCAATAGGACGCCCTGATCACCCCTCTGATCATCCTCACCGTCATATCAGCATCCCCTCCATCTCCACTGCGTGTTCTACACCGAGGTAGGCCCCACTTGTTTGAGTTTTTCTTTTCCTTTGTGTTCGTGTTAGAAAATCCCAAGGGGGTGTCCCCTTGGTCTTAGGATCTTCTTTTGATTAGTGTAACTGTTGTTTCCTTTTCGTTTCTGCGATCTGTGCACACCGCTGTGTTCGATCGCTCGAACTGAATTCGAGCGATCGAAGGGGAGCTGTTCGATCGATCGAACAATGTTCAAGCGATCGAAGTCTACTTCAGTTCGATCGATCGAACCCAGTTCAATCGATCGAACTCCAGTAGTGGCAGTTTCTTTCTTCTTTTCTTCTGTTCTTATCTGTGTCTTGTGTGGTCTTATTTTCAGGACTGCCAGATGAATCCAGTGACGGGCTACCATAAGTCTAAGCCCCTCAGCCGTATTATACCAGATTCGGTACCCGCACACGGGTTCCGGAATGACGAGGACAGGCTATGGTACGAGAGGTATTTTCAGACATGGATGGTGATGGTCGAGCGCCATATTGAGCACATTTGGACGGAGAGCCCATAGTTCCTTACACGGATCCGTTCTATGCCACACTGGTTCCATCTCCTTTCATTGGCCAAGAGTGTCAATCTGTCTTGGATTCGCGGTGCTTGTGCGACTATGATCAGCGACCCGGTTGCACCATTCACCTACCATGCCTTCTTCCGGAGTCGCCCGTTCATCATCAGTCTCGCCACCGTTTCAGCCGCGTTGGGGGTACCAGAGGTACCTGATTATGTTTGCCCCCACCGGCCTGATGCACCAGTGACCCCACCATCCACTATTATCCGAGAGCTCACTGGAGGCGCCGTCCCGTCTTGGGATGGCGATGCTTTGATCGAGGACCATTTTCTCACTGATGGCTACCACATGCTTCACCTGGTCCTCAGCAACTGCCTCCTAGTGACTTCCTATCGAGAGAAGATCGCGGCTTGGTATGCGCGAGTCTTATATGCAGTGGGGACGGGACAGCCAGTTTGTATACCACGCCTATATATTGATTTTATGGTCCACCCCACCCGTTATATCTCGTCCAAGAAGCACCTGAAGGGTGCTTGGGCGATTCAGAGGGTCATGGCTGATGCCGGTTTCCCCGTGCTTGCTGGCGATGATGTTCGCCCTTCTACCCGCAGATTTAGCGAGGCGGCTGCTCGCCGCTCCGACGCCCAGAAGAGGAAGCGAAAGGGGAAAGGTAAAGCGAGGGTGAGGGGGAGGAAGAAGAGGCGTGGTGGGACGGACACGGAGGCCGGAGCTTCAGGGACACCCACCGAGGTAGAGGAGCTTGATTCGGATGATGAGGATGATCCAGTTGCTGCGGTTCAGCAGTTTGAGCTGCGACAGCGGTCGCAGACTCAGGCCCAGGGAGAGTCTTCTTCTTCTGTGCCTCTCCCGACAGTTCACGAGCTACTATTGGAGGAGCGAGAGGCCAGGATTAGACTCGAGGGCCGGATAGACCATCTCCAGACCTTGCTGGAGTCCATTTTGATTCAGATTGGGGTTGAGTCGACTGTTCATTCTACTCCGCATCCATCGATGGCCCCGTCTGCACCACCTACCACTGATCCATCATCTGCTGCTGCCCCAGATTCTGAGGCTGCTGATCCTTTTTCCACCGCTGCTTCTGAGCCATCTGCTGCCGCCCCTGCTACTACCATATTACCGCCTGCTCCCATCGACATCCCTTCCGATGTAGCTGATGATACGCCATCTGGTGTCGATTAGTTTTAGTTGGGGAGGTGGTATTTCTGTATTTTTGGTTAGTTATTTTGGTGGGTTGGATATGTTGGTGGTTTTGGTTGTACTATTTGGTTGGATGGTTTTGTATGGACATTATGTATCATTGCTGTTATTTTATTATGTTCATATTACAGTGGTTTAGTTTGTGTGGATCATGGGTTTTATTGTATTATTCTTATTTATTGATCCTGTTTGTTTTGGAGATTGTGTTCTACTTTTCTATGCTAGGTTGCTTTGCTTGCGATCATCAATTTGCTCCATACAGGTGATACCCATCTATTTTATTTATTGAAAATCAACTTCTGGGGACTTTGTTGTTTTCAGTTGGGGGTAGGAGATAATAGATAGGTATACACCCGTAATAATCAGGTTTTGCACTTAGATATGTTTTAAATTTAATGGGAACACAGTCTGTTTAAATTTTGAAAATTTTTGAATCGTATTGATAGAATAACTCTGAATAACCTCTCCTGCTTGTTAATAAGACAATGACACATTTGTAGTAGTCTCATCTCATTATGGATTAAATCCACGCGTTTTTTCTGTATCACTGAAATGAATTGCATCTGTAAAGCTATTATGTACCCAATACTTTTGTACACTAATTGGCAGCCATGTAGAAAATCTGAAAATTGAGTTAAAATGAATATTGTGCGAAAAGAACAAGTAGTGGAAGCTAATAACCCTTTGTGAGTTTTTGGACCAATCGTCATTTCTGAGGGGATTCTCATACATTGTCGAATGGTCTTTCTTGCATATACTTGATGAATTCGTTGTTAAGTCTCAGTTTCTTTAAAAGTTTTGACTGCTTGTTAGAGGAGAACGTTCAGGATTTACCAATTACACTCAATGAACACTTTAGTGCTAAAAATTGAAAGTTGAGAAAATGATTCAAGCCATCGTTACCCATTCTTTTACCTAATATAGTTTCACCTACATTCATTGAATCGTTTCATCCCTGATCCCACCTCAATTATATATTTCCAATGAAATCACAAGAATCCAAATCCTTGATCTATACCTTGACCTCATTGAGCCGTTTGATAAATTTGTTGAGAATGAGTCATCAAAGTATGTGAAATGGAAGAAGTTGTTATGGGATGTTGCAGGTTAAAAAAGTGGATATATAAAGAAAAAAAAAAAAAAAAAAAAAAGAAAGAGAAGTTGAAATTCCATCACATACTAAGAAAAGCACACTCTTCTCTACAACACCCCCACCTACTAAATAAAAGCCGCAAGTCAAAGTCTTGAAGAGTCTCAATAATTGATTTGAACATGGAAGTGTGAGTTGAGTTATCCACGGTATTTCGCTCCTCTAGTAAGTAGTGTTCCATTCATGAGACTATACACTTTTAAAAGTCCGTTTTTCATAGAGTCAAGTATGAAAGCATTAGCACTTATAATATCATCCTTATCACAGCTTTCATACGATGTGCGATCATTGTAAAGCAAGTTTCTGAGAGACGTTCTTTTTGAGTGTGACCAATGTGAGAATTGAGCTAAAACTGCAAGTTTTCTAAAGTACAATAGTCTAGACAACTCTTAATAGGGTTGGACGCATGGTTGTTAACTTCACACACACACGGGTGCATGATGGTAATACATTTGTTATAATTTACTTGGTGATATGGGGGAGCATGTGGATCTCTTTCATGGGTTGATAGAGGATATTATATTATTGTAGAGTTGAATTAACAATTTAATGGAAGGGTGAATTCTACAAGTTATTCTAATTCTTTTTGAGCTTAAAATTGAGAATTTTGTGGGTATATTCACTGCAAGCCCTCACGAGACAACACTCGTCCACTAGGGGGAACCTAGGGGTTTAACGGCTTGTTGCATTCGCTAAATGCAACCGCGATTCCTGCGAAAGTGAGTTAGGGTTTTTCTTTCTATCTTAGTTTAGGTTGTTTTTAGTTTGTCTTTGTTTCTTAGTTGTGGTAGTTTAGTTTAGGAGTTTTTATTTTATTTTCGCTTTATCGCTAGGGACTAGCAATAAGCTAGTTGGGGGTTGTGCAAAGCGGGGGTATTTGTAAAATACAACCGTGCTAAAAGGAAGAATTGTATTAGTTTTTATCACAACTTCCCGTGTTATCCGCAATTTGCATTGCAAGGCTAATTTTTATACAATATGATTAATCTATGATAAGTTGTATTGTTTTAGCTGTTGTTTGAGCAGATTACTACTGTGTGGACTAAACAGATGAACATCAGAATAAATGGAATGCTGGAATGAAAACAAAAGAAGTCAAAGCTGAATTGTGGAGTTCGATCGATCTAAGACGGTTCGATCGATCGAGCGTTCGATCGCTTGAAGAATGTTAAAGCGCTTGAAGAGTATGGGTTCGATCGATCGAGAGCTGTTCGATCGATCGAACGGGGTATTTCCAGTAACATTTGCGTGCGCAGCAGATGCGTGTTTTTAACCCTAGTTTCTTAGGTTTCTATATATATGCGTTTTGTACACGTCCATAAGGACGCCCACTTTACACTTTAACAGTTTTATAGAGAGAGATAGAGAGTTTGCTTGGTTTTTTGTAGGTTTATATTGAATTTCTACATTGTGGACTGGATTTCTCTGAGTTAATACGAGTATTAATCATTCCAGGTTATTTATATATTGTCATTTATATTCTGCACGTAGTAGTCATAGTTTAATCACTCATCTCGTGATATTACATGCTCAATATTTTGTCAAAACCATAGTTTTTGAATTTTCCATGAAAAACTCGCAACCAAACGAGGTGTTAGTGATTTCGTACGTTAAATATCAATCTTTGACACTCCAGACGATGTCTGAGTAGTCCCAGGTTGGGAGAACACGATGAAACAGTGATCTCCAGCCTCTGCCATGCAGCAGAATAATCGCTGTGTTCGATCGATCGAAGTTAGTTCGATCGATCGAACCAGAGACAGTCAATCGATCGAAGTCAGTTCGATCGATTGAGGGATGAAGGTCTTCGATCGATCGAAAGCGCGTCGATCGATCGAACTCTCGGATTCTTGAGGATGTTCCCTGCAGTATTCCAGGACTTTTTGTTTTAGGATTTGTTATCATTCTGTCCCAAATAAATGATCAGTTTGTCAAAACAGTTTTAAAACTAAGGCCCTAAGGTATTTTCTTTCAATACATTTTGCAAACCATCTTCAATGCTAACACCATTGAGGATGCAAGTCTTAACTATTGGATTAAACTGCTTTCATGTACCTTAACTTAATTGTGATGATATGGTCCCGGTCATGAAAGGGCCATAGAATCTCCATCTTTAGAGGAATACGGAAAACTGTGGGTAATGTACTCCGTTGTGCTTCAAGGCAACTGCATGGTAGATGGCTAAGGTTACTGCGGATTCGTGTAATCCCAACACTTTCTTTTAAAGTTAAACATCCTAATTTCAAGTACTGTTTAATTAGCTAGTTAGATCGTTAGTCATTTTCTTTAGTAATTTTAGCTGTGGAACTTTGTGTTCCGCACCATTGCTTAATCTTATTCATTTTATTTTATTTTCTTTAGAGGTTAGTCTAATTCATTAGGTCAACACCTTCCCTGTGGGATCGACCTGGTCTTACCAGATATTACTTGCACGTCTACCTACACTTGGGTATTGCACAAGAGCGCACAAGAAAATTCTCGTGTCAGGCACCGCCACGGAATGAAAAAGGAAGTGAGAGGGTTTCTCAGAAGAATCCAATTTATCAGCCGCTTCATCTCCAAACTCACAACTACATGTGATCCTTTGTTCCGATTACTGAGAAAAGGAGAGAAGTTCCAATGGGATGACCAATGCCAAGCCGCTTTCGACAAAATAAAAGCCTACCTTCAAAATCCGCCCGTCCTTTCTCCACCCACTCCTTACAAGCCCTTATTCCATTACCTATCTGTCTTCGAAAATGCCATGGGTTCCATGCTAGCCCAATAAGGAGAAGAAAGCCACTCCGAAAAAGCCATATATTACCTTAGCAAGAGGATGACTGGGTACGAGCTCAATTACTCCACCCTCGAAAACACATATTGGGTCTTAGTCTTGTGCACCCGTCGATTAAGGCACTACATGCTAGCCTTTTCGGTTGTGCTCATATCCCGCATGGATCATCTAAAGTACCTCCTTGAAAAACCCCCCCTAACCGGTTGTATATCCCGTTGGCTACTTCTACTATCCGAATTTGATATCAAATATGTAACAAGAAAATCGGTGAAAGGAAGAGCTATAGCTGAGCATCTTACGGAGCACGCTGTTGAATCTGAAGAAAATGGAGACTTCCCATTTCCGGACAAAAATATAATGGAAATCAAAGAAGATCTGTGGAGGTTGTACTTTGATGGAGCAGCCAATATGAAGGGCTCCGGGGTAGGAATGATTCTGGTATCACCAAATGAAGTCCACACCCTACTGACAATCAAGCTCAATTATAACTCCACCAACAACACTGCTGAATACGAGGTATGCATTATGGGGATGGAAGCAGCCATAGAACTAAAAGTTCAGAAGTTGGATGTCTTCGGAGATTCAAACCTCATTATATCACAAGCTAGAGGAGAATGGAAAGTGAAAGAAGAAAGGTTAAAGCCCTATCATGATCATCTCGATGGACTCAAGAGACAGTTCAAGAACATCACATTCTTCTACTTGCCTAGGGAAGAAAACCAGCTAGCAGATTCGTTGGCTACCTTAGCCTCCATGATCAAAATTCCTGTGGAAGTCAAGATGATGCCTTTGGTAATTGAGCAAAGATACGAGCCTTCATTCAAAATAGTCGCCACGATCGAAGAAGATGAGAACGAAATACCATGGTACCAAGATGTTTGGGACTTCATAGAAAAGGGAGTGTATCCCCTAGAATCTTCCGAGAAAAACAAAAGAGCAATTCAAAGGTTCGCAGCACAGTTCATCATTTGCGAGGGAAAATCGTTGAAGAAAGGGTTTAATGGTCACAATCTAACTTCCTTGTTCGAAAAGTGCGTTAGAAGAATGATGGAAGAAATACACGAAGGGGTGTGCGGTCCACACATGAATGGTCACATGCTAGCCAAAAAGATCGTAAGACAAGGGTACTACTGGACGACATTGGAGAAAGATTGTTGTGAATACGTGAGAAGGTGCCAGAAGTGCCAGATCCACGCGAACATGATGCATGTACCACCATCTCTGCTCTAAAGTATGACCTCCCCCTGGCCATTCTCGACTTGGGAAATCGATATCATTGGCGAAAATGTCCTGAAGGCCGCAAATGGGAACCGATACATTTTGGTGGCCATTGACTACTTCACAAAATGGGTAGAAGCCGCATCCTACAACATGTTGGGTTCCAAGGAAGTGACCAAGTTCATCAAGAAGAACCTCATCTGTCGCTATGGAGTCCCCCATGAGATCATTTCAGATAATGGTAATCATTTCAAAGCTGAAGCCAGGAATCTATTTGAGGAATACAAAATCACCTATCACAAGTCGTCACCATACAGGGGGCAAACGAATGGGGCAGTCGAAGCTGCAAACAAGAATGTCAAGGCCATACTGTAGAAATCGGCCGATACCTACAAAGACTGGCACGAAAAGCTACCGTTCGAACTTTGGGGATATAGAACATCGATAAGGACGTCTACATGAGGAACTCCTTACTCACTGGCATATGGAATGGAAGCAGTACTTCCAGTCGAGATAGAACTACCATCCCTGCTCGTGATGGTAGAATGTGAAATTTCATAATCTGACTAGTTAAGAGAAAGATATGAAGAGTTGGCTCTCATAGATGAAAATCGCCTAGCCGCGATCGACCATGTCCCGATCTATCAAAAGTGGATAGCCCGTGCTTTCAACAAAAGGGTTCGTCCGAGGAAAATTGTCAAGGGTGACCTTGTCCTTAAGGAATTGCGAGCCCCGATCTTTGATCCACACGAAAAGTTCAAACCCAAATGGGTCGGCCCTTATATCGTCAAAACTATCCTTTCCGGAGGAGGAACCTACCTCATGGACCTCGATGGCGTTGAATACAAAGAACCAATCAACATGGATTGCCTAAAAAAGTACTATGCTTGACCATTCCCCAAAACCAATTTTCTTTCAAGCCTCGCCCTACACTACGCTCGACCTGATTCCCACTCTAGAATACGTAGGCAACCGCATTGGTTCGATCGACACCATCATAATCAACCCCTTTTCTTTCAAGACTTTGGCCCGAACTACGTTAGACCTGATCCCCGTTCGGTGGTACGTAGGCAGACTTTCAAAAAAGAAAAGAGGGATGGCTCACTAGGTCAAAAATCCAAAAGGACGCCTAGGCAAAAGTTAGAGTTAAATCCAAAGTGAGCAATAACAAAAGAGAGAAAAGAGCTCCCTAGGTCACCTAACTGGTGCCTAGGCAAAATTATGAGCGTATGAGAAAAATAAAGTCGCGGTCCTTACCATAACCCAGAAATCACCCTTTATACTACGGGCAAACTTCTGCCATCCGCCTCGTTTGCCTGAACCTCTTCTAAACTATGGGCAAACGTCGGTCATCTACCTCGTTTGCCTCACAACCATACATATCCCAAACTAGGGGCAAACTTCGGCCACCCGCCTCGTTTGCCTCTAATTGTCCTAGCGCGCCCAAACAACTACCAAAAGCAAACATCTGATCAAAATCATACTACAAACATTTTCAAAAAAGTTAAATACAAAATAATAAGATTCTCAAAGTAACCGAGATTCACCGATGAACAAACTTTGAATATTACATAAGCAGGAATAAAGAAAAACATAAAATTTCTTTTTCAAAAAGCAGTCACAAATATCAAAGACACTTGGAGGAAGAAGCAGAGTCAGTCAAGTCTAGTTTTATTTTATCTTTTATTTCTTCAAAGGTCTCTAGAAATAGGCTCTTGCTCGACCGGCCCAGCCCCTGATAAAAGCAGCAATAGTAGCAGCTCTGACTTTGGAAGCAAAGACCCTCTCAATAAACCCCCGGGGAACCTCTTGAACTCGCCCGTACTGCCTGGCTAATCGGCGAGGATGGTAGAAAGAGGTCTCTGTCAGACCCATCATCCACACTCTTTGGTAATCCCCGAGGCTAGTGGTCACAGCATGAAGGCCCCAATGCCTCACAATCCAGCAAATATCGGCCTCAAATAAAGCATCCATCATGTTAACCCAATCGGCAGAAGTGTAATGAGAATGAAGCACGGTCCCATGAAAATAAACTGGCGGCACATTACCTGTCCATAACTGAAGGCGCTCATAGAGCCAAGCTTGTAACACCAAAGGCGCCCTAGAAAGAAGAAGCGTTCCTTGATTGAAAGCGCGATCCAAACCATTCAGGGTTTCAGCCAGAATCATGGCCATGGATTCCTAATAAATTTCAGCCTAAGGTACACGTGCACCAAGTCGATAGAAGCACTCGAGAATAGAAAGTGCGAAGTCATGCACAATATCAGAGCGGCCCTGCGGGTAGCATCATATACGCTAGGATTCCTAGGACTAGCATACTGGGCGATGATGGAAGCAATGTCAAGAACCTCACCATGAATTAGCCAGTGGGAGATAGTAGTGGAACAGTTCAGGAATTCAGCCAAGCCTCGCGTGGGACTGGGGGTATCAGCAGAAGGAAGAATCAGGTCAGAGTCAGAATCGAAGCCAAGGATAGCACAGAACTCCTCAAACAGGGGACATATCTCCAGGCCATTGAAATTGAAGACATGGTTCACCGACTCCCAGTGGACAATAGCAGCACGTATGAACTCAGCATTCAAAGCTAACTGTCGAAGAGAGAACAGCTCAGTCAAGCCGTAGCTAAAAAGGTTGATCCATTCCACACCATCTGTGATGTTTAGCCAAGCCGTGAGTTAAGAAGGATCGTACAATGCCATATTTTCTGTCGCGGCTCTAGCAAAATTCAAAATTTTGGCAGCACCTCCCCGTTTCACGGACTATCCCACCTGCAAGGCAAACACACTCACTATCACAAAGCTGATCATCGCAGTAACATCAACAATTACAGAATCACAGTGCACATATATCGTCACACAACCACTAACCAAAAATAAAGCACATAACTGCGCCTTCAAACCAGAAGCTATCCGGCCTAAAAGGCAAAAACCTCATCACACTCTGCCAAAAGCTCACAAATCATCCCACACATCATCCTACACATTGTTTTACACATTGTCCATCAGTCATAAAAATTTACTAGTACAACCCAATTGAAAACATGAAATAGAGATTAAACAAAAATCCCCGCTTAGGAGGCCTCAGTCATCCTTTTCTTCGCCCTTTGTCGGACCACCCGGAGTGTACGTCGGTGATAGCCTCCTCCTGCCACCTCTGCACCTCGGTCCGGTCCTCGATGAGCCGGCACCACCCCCATGATACTGTACACGTGAATAAAATGAAAGCAATCAGTAGAGAAACAACAGAAAGTACAAAAGCAAAGTTGAGTCAGAGACTTACCAAGGACGCCATCTGACTGGTGGCAAACTGCCGCATACCATCCATCTATCAAGAGCAAAATTAGGGTTAGAACCTCATAACCTTAAGGAGCGCAAAATAGAGACATACCCGATGGTCTCGCGTGAGAACCAAAGACCGTAAGCTAGCCGCCAAGGCATAGCCCTCCTCAGCATAACTCCAAGGGACATTGAGGACGCCTGCTGGCTGGGTGGGATACCCACATGTGACCCGTGGCACCTCCATAATCTAGGGAGAACCATCGGCACCCAAAATATTGACCGTCCAGTCCCAAGGAGGGGTAAGATCGGAAATTGGAAGAGCCTACCTCCTGTACATCTGTAAGCACAAAAAAACATTAGGCAAAGATGAGTCCAAAAAATATAGGCAACGAATAGAGACAAAAACGTAAAAGAATCTCACATCCAGGAGTGGGAAGTTGGGCATCAGGAAGCAGCCACGGTAAGTCTTATAGCCGGTCTCAGAGAGGAAGTGATCCCAAACATAAGTACTTACTGGAAAGGTCATCAGCATCCATCATAGGAGGATTATGAGGGACGCAATACCTCGGACTGCCAACCACCTGCAGAGACACTCGCTCACTAAGGAACCATTGCCTGGTTTCGGTACTTTCCATCAGAAGTCGGCAAGAGGCAAGGGGCCTGACCGCCTGTATCTCCTCTGGGGCAGCATAGGTAATGCGCTCCCAAGGCGTCCAATCAATGCTAGCAGTTGTCAGCACAGATAAGAAGTTTCTGAGGAGAAAAATCTGATAAGCCCTGCTCTTTACCCCGAAAACATCCCTCCACCATCTCAAGCCCCGGGAAAACAAAGGCACAGGACCCATGCCGTCCTCATCTTCACCTGATTCATCAACAAGGGAATGAGCCAATATCTTCAGGTACTCAAAGCTCTAAAGCTGCACAGATAAAGGGAAAATAAAAAAGGACAAGAAGTACGGAAATCAAAAAGCCGGAAGATAAAAGAGGTTGCAGTACATACCTCCCAAGCTCGCCAGAATCCCCCCGTCGATTTGATATCACCCCGAGAAACCTCACCCATATGCTTGTAAAGGTGGGCCAAGGCAGCACCGCCCCAGTCATAAGAGGGGATCTCACCAATGGTCGCTAGGCAAGAAAGAAGCCTCAAGCTCACCTGGTCATTTTGTGTCGCAAAAATCGAGCAACCAAGGACATACAAAAGAAATACCCTTAGAAGCTAAGAATTATTTAGGTTGTGATTCCCTCTGTTGTAAGCCCGGTAAAGCCAGCCGCAAGGAAATTTGTGCCCCTCCAGATTAGGGGGAACAACCCCAATCAACATCTCGACAGTCTCGGGATCAATCTCATTGAAGTAGTCCAGAATCAGGCGCTTCCCACCAACTCTCAAACCGGTAATCATGGAAAAATCAAAAGGCATCATTGTCATCTCACCAAATGTCAGATGGAAAGTATTGGTGGTGTCCCACCATCTCTCAGCAAGAGCATAAAAAAGCACCAGATCGTTGGTGCTCTCTGAAACTAGGCAGACAAAGTCGCCAAACTCGGCATCGTCTACCATTTTCTTGACGACAGGCGAGAGTTGGGTGTACCACAAAAAAGCGTGAGCAAGGCTACCATGGCCCTTCAATGTCACTTCCTGCACCTGCACACATCAAAAATGACAAAAAACAAGCACAAAATCACTATTTATGACCCAAAGTCCAACTTCACAAAATCAACATACAGGCACAAAACAAGCTTCCAACAAACTCTAGGTGCACACTACAGTTCATAAAACTAGCACAATGCACAAAATAGTCCTAAACTTTCAAAAGTTTTACATACCAGGCTCGCTAGAAGCACGGCCGAAAGATGACGTTGGGGGTCCCGTAAAATCAAGTCCGGGGTTTAGCTCTCGACTTTCATTCGTTCCTTGGCCTTCTTAGACGGTCTCCTTAAGCTCAAAGCCATGGATTTGCAAGAAAAATGGAAGCTAAAACCAAACTTTCTTCTTAAAAAAATGGAACAAGCCAAAACACCAATCAAAATTCCAATCATGGGGAAAGCTTACTCACGTGAGCGTGCACAAGCTGCGTTTTGACGGATTTTGGCTCCAAAAGCATCCCGAAATGGCCAAAAATGAGCTTGAAATGCTCAAAAACCCAAGATATATACACATGAAGTCCGGCCACCCAGTGCCGTTGCGGTACTCGCCAACTACCGTCGCGGCACTGCTCCCTGTGGGCCTCGCTTTGCTCTGTTTCAACCCGTTTTGGCCCATTCTGACCCGTTTTAGCCCGTTTGTGGTCCCGATTAGCCCCGGTGGCCCATTTTAGTCAAGATTTCTGAGGTTTTATCCCCGACAGATCCAATTTATCCCTAGCAGATTTAGTTAATCCCCTAAGGATAGAAACAGAAAGATATTACCTCCTGAAGGCCCGAATCTATTTTTTGGGCTGACCATTGCAAAGATCTGATCTACCGTGAGAGATTCAGAGATGGGTCCTGGTTCCCGATCAAGAAACAGCTAAGAGAGATTCCTCGAGAATCCTATACCATCCCCCAAAGATAGAAACAGAAATATATCAGCTCCTGAAGGCCCGAATCAATTTTTTGGGCTGACCATTGCAAAGATCTGATCAACCGTGAGAGATTCAGAGATGGGTCCTAGTTCTCGATCAAGAAATAGTTAAGAGAGATTCTCTAAGAGTCCTACATCATCCCCGAGGACAAAAACAGAGATACCAGCTCCCGGAGGCCCCGACCGGCCCTTTTGACCTGAGCGCCGGAAGATTTGATCAACCGTGAGAGATTCAGAGATGGGTCCTGGTTCCCGATCAAGAAAAGAGAGATTCTCTGAGAGTCCTACGCCATCCCTCAAGGACAAATACGGAAGGATACAAGTTCCCACTATCCCCAGCAAAAAGCAGCAAAAGCAGAAACTACTCCCGAAGATCTATCATCAGGAACAACCAGAACATCGCCCGTGTCCAGATTTCAAAGACGAGCACCGTCGTTCCACGACTCTGTATCTTCTGATTATCACGAGCTTTCTCATCTGTCCATTCTCATAGCTTCCTTACCTATCGGTTATCACTGGATCCCTCAGTCACCTTTAGTTGTCATCCTCTAAAACCCTACGTCTGATCCATTTCGCTTACAAAGCACGTTTCTCAGAAGTTAAGAAGTTTGTCCCGAGACCCAGAGTCTTCCAAACCGTTGTGTCTTTATCAAAATAAGCCACAACATCATAGTTGGAAACACTAGTACTCACTCATACTAGGATCAGAACACTAAACATCATAGGACTCAGGACACATCCATACATTGCATATCATCCTCATAACATAGCATCCACCTGTCTTGATGTGCATATGTGATTTGTTCTTTCGTGCCCCGAACTACGTCCTAGTCTGATTCTCCTTGGGATACGTAGGCAGCTCACGCAGAAAATGACCAGTACTAGCCTCCGCATCATTCTTATATCTTTTGCAATGCTTTTAACCTAAATCTATAGCCTCCAAAAAAGAGCTGTCTCTTCAAAGCTTTGGCACTCGCTTGCGATATGTGTTGCCTCGTAAGTTCATACCAAAGAGGAGCACAATGATCGAAAAGACTAAAAAAAATGACTCCTGTAAGTTAGCTCTATCTCTCAAAATGCCTAGAATGACCAAAATGCCCCTGAAAGACCGAATGCTCCCGGATTCAGACCAAATGTTCTAGAAACACGCTACGTCATAAAAAATTAATAAAATGAGTTCTAAAGCAAGACCAGATGAAATCGTCAGCTCCTAGAGACCCCCAAAAGTCCCGGAAGTTCCCAAAAAGTCCCCGTTGATCGATTTGACCAAGGTTTGACCAAAATTGTCCAAATTCGCCAAAAAGTTCTGAGATCATTATGGATCATGTGGGAAATACTAAAATAACTTCTAAAAGAAAATCGAACGAAAACGTCAGCTCCTGGGAGCTCCCAGAGGTTTCCAGAACTTCCTGGGAATCCCAAGTTTGACCAGTTTGACCAAAAGTTGACTTTGAAACCAGAGCACCGTATCATTTTTCAAATATTTTTCATGGATACTAGAGATAAATAGCTTTTCAACAGTATATCGCACATAATTTTTGGATTTCAAACGAATTTATTATGAATTTTTAAAGGTGAAAAAGGCGATCAAATCGGATTTTATCGCGAATACCACAAAACTTTTCAAAGTGACCTATCTCTGAACTATTTTTTATGTAAATTAGACTCCATTACCTTTTCAACGGTATATGACAACTTCAATTTGGTGTTCGTATGCATTTTCTATGAATTTCGGACGAAATAGGGCCTTTTCGCGAATACCGAAACCTCTGGGGCCTAAAAAGGATTATCTTGATGAATGAGGAACAGTGTCACCGCGACACTGGCCTACTGCCACCGCAGAACTCTCCTCCAGAATGGTCCACTTTTGTAATTTCTTTTGGGGGTTTGTTTTGATTAATTAGAAACCAAAACGACGTAGTTCTATGTTCACATATGTTTGGGACCAATGAGAGTACTTCTAAAACCCCAAAACCACCCCAAATTGGCCTATATAAACCCCCCTTGACTTCTTATTTTAGGTGTGTCAAATGCAAGCTTTGAAAAGTTTTAGAGAGAAAGTTGTAGAGATAAGGTTAGAATAGAGAGAAAAGAAGCTTCATTCTTTGATTTTCAAACAAGAAAGTGAGTTTTAAACTTTGTTTTTACTTCATTACTTCTATTTACTTCACATTCAATTCACCCAACTACCATTCTAGAAGGTATTTATGAGAGAGAAAGCTACTTCCATGTCTAAAGTCACCATACATGAGTGAAACATCAAGCTATAAGTCTAAGATCATCATAATATCATCTATTGATTGCTATCTATTTGCTTGTTTATATTTGTTCATCTTCTCTTACCTCATTTCTCTTTTTGTTTTCTTTATTTACTTACTAGTCTATCATCATCTAGATGATGACATAAAGTTTAAGGTGAGTGATTCCTTATGGATAGTAGCTCTTGACCTCAAAAACATGTTTGATAGATGATGATTTCAACTTTAATACATTCCTATGTATTCATGAAGTTGTCTTTAAAAATGGAGATGATACTTTCCAATAATCTTGGAGGTTCTTGGTGTGAGTCAAATGTTGACAATTTAAGTGGTTAAAATCTTCATTAAGTATTGAAAATAGGCTTTCAAAACCCCCATTTCAAAACCCCCTCTTAAACCCCTCATTTTAATTTCAAGAAATAAACCTTGTTTTCTCAAAACCTTCAAAACAGTGACTCATTTAACTTCAAAGAATTATTTTGAGTTCAATACTCAATATATGAATGCAATACCACTTGGAAAGTCTTTCTAACTCATTATAGCACACCCATGGTTTTTGGCTTGACTTGGAAGCACTTGAAAGTGGTCCATTTGGACCCAAACATTCTTTCTAGATATTCTGTTTTTGCTGTCACAATAGCTTGGTTGACTTTCAATTTGTTTTACATAACACTTTTACAAAAGAGGTGGTTCCAACTCATTTTTCCCTTGAACTTTAGTGTCTTAGGAAACTTTGTGTGAACAATGGGCCCCTAGATCATTTGTTTTCATATTTTAAGATTTTTTGACATTTCAGTCGACAGTACAAACTCTGTTTGTGAGTAACTTCTATTTTTTATATGATTTCTCCCAATCTGTAATAGTTATTAAATATTGGCTATTTGGGTTGTGTTATATACACAATAAGAAAGATCTCCATAAAAAATCATGCATTGAAAACATTCCTAACCCCTCTTTTCAATTTTCAAAAGATCACGTTACTGTTTTGTCCACTATTCACAAAAAGCATACTTTTACTTCCATCCTTTGATTTGGTGCGTACATGCACTCGAAATTTGTTCATGTCTTAGGAAGTGGTCCATACCATATTTGTACATATTCTGTGATGATTTTATTCATACATTCATGCATATTTTAGACTTCTAAGCCACTTTAGAAAGTCCATGTACACAAACACACTACAACCTTTGCACATTCTAGGATCATATATTGCATCCATGCAAGATTTGGGGATTTTGTGACTCCTAATCTAGGAAGATTATAAGGAATGAGTTGGATCATACGTCCATGCTTCCCCTTTCGATCTAATCATCCTTTCTCATCCATCCCGGAGATTGAGAGATCTTCTTTTCTCAAAGATTAACATGCATTATTCTAGCTTGCTAAGCATCCTTGTTTTCTTTGATTTATTTATTTTAAGAACAACTCATGTCCCCTTTGATTAGGAAAACTTGATTACTTGATATATGATTAAACGATTTTCCTAGGTTTATTCGTGTGATCTTTCACTTTTGCATTGCATGATATTTGTCTAAGATTTTATGAACGATATCTTATCTTTTGATCTTCCATTTCAAAATTCTTGTTTGATGTAATATACTATCATAGTATTAATTTTCGAACCATACATAGTATAAGATGATTATTTGGATGCTAATTGAGGCCCGTCGAAAGACGGGGCGAGTTGAGGGTGTTTTAGTTGCGATAAAGGCTCCTTCCTCTCTCGTACCAAAACCCTGAGCCAAGTTCTTTGGTTATGAAGGGTCGGTGCCCTTTATCCATTTAAGTGAGTCAAAATTAGGTTTCTTGGTTCCTCAAAGACCAAGTGGTGACTCTGTATCTGTTTTCAATAGACCCTTTCCTTTCTTTTTTCAAAATAATCTCAAAACAAACTAAAAAGAGTGAATGAGCAATTCTGCATGTCCACAGTGAATCTCATGATTCGGATTGTGAGCACACTTCCTCAGCATGCTGATGTGAAAGACGTTGTGTACTCCTGACATCTTAGGTGGCAACGCGAGCTTGTAAGCAACCTTTCCCATACGCTCGAGGATTTTAAATGGCTCAATGAAACATGGTGATAACTTTGATCTCTTCTAGCCAAATCTGATAATGCCTCGTATTGGACATACTTTGAGTAGTACATGATCTCCAACACTGAATTCCAAACCTTAGAGGTATCTATCCACGTAACTCTTATGTCTGCTATGCGTTGTTCACATCTCCTTTTTCACAATCTTGATCTTTTCATTGGTTTCTTAAACCGTCTCCGGTCTAAGGAGTTGATTATCTCTAACCTGTACCAAACATAAAGGTGATTGACATGGTCATCCATATAATGCTTCAAAGGGTGCCATCCCTATGTTTGTGTGGTAGTTGTTATAAAAAAAGTCAATCAAAGGTACACGAGTTTTCCACGAGCTATCAAAATCCATAACACACTCACAACATATCCTCCATCACTTGGTTGACTCATTTAGTCTGTCCATCTGTTTGTGGGTGAAAGGCTATGATCAAGTTCAGTGTAGTTTCCATAGCTGTATGTAGCCATAATTATGTGATGAATCAAGAGTCACAGACAGATATAATCGAGACAAGTACACCGTGTAGGTGATAAAATGTGACAATTTGGTAAGTCGGTCCACAACTACCTAAATCGCATCATCGTTTTGTTGAGACCATGAAAAACCTACCACAAAATCTACAGTTATATGTTCCCACTTCCATTTGAGAACTGGCATTGGTTGTAGAAGTCTAGGCAATTTCTGATGTTCTGCCTTCACTTTCTTACAAGTAAGACATTGAGACACGTGTTCAGAAACTTCTCGCTTCATTCCTTCCCATTAGAAGTTCGTCTTCAAATCTTTATATGTCTTTGTACCTTCTAGGTGGATAGTTAGTTATTCATGACTTGTGCGCTTTATTCAATATGTCCTTTCTAAGATTATCTTCATCAAGCAAGCACGGTCGGTTACGTCATCTAAATCCTTTGTTTAAACCAATACTCCATTCCTCTGGGTCCTTAGCTAATGCTTTTGAAAACCATAGCCGGAGTCCTTCGTTCTTCTCTTGTGCTTCAAGGACATGGCTGATAAGTGTCGGTTGCACAACAAGACATCCAAAATGTCATCATTCTCTAGCATTTGAGGCCTAAATATCGAATTCGGCCAATATTTCTATTGCTCGCCACTCTTTAACCATAAGAGGAACTACTATTATCATCTGGGGTTTTTGACTCAATGCATTGGCAATTATGTTTGCCTTACCTGGGTCGTATTGCAACGTGAAATCATAGTCCTTTAGTAATTCTACCCAACCTTGATGCCTCATGTTCAACTTCCTTTGAAAGAACAAGTACCTTAAACTCTTGTAATCTAAAAATAGATCAAACTTCTCACCATAGACGTAATACCTCCAAATCTTAAGAGAAAAATTGATTGTGGATAATTCAAGGTTGTGCGTAGAATAGTTCATCTCATTTGGCTTCAATTGTCGTGATCCATATGCTATTACCTTTTCGTTCTAGATGAGAACACATCCAAGTCCTTGGTATGGTGTGCGCTATAAATGGTACATTTTTCACCGTTCTTGGGTATTGCAAGGACTAGCGCCAAGGTCAATCTTTCCTTTAATTTTTGGAATGCACATTCATGCTTGTTCCCCCATCCAAGAAAGCTTCTAACTTCTGTTGAAGTGTTTGGTCTATTCCAATCTAAGACAGCGTCTGTCTTTGATCAGCCCATGACTTTTCTATCTTGCTAGACAATATGTCCCCAAAATTTAACTTCTTTAAGACAAAATTCACACTTGTTGAGCTTCGCATATAAGTGATTCTCTTGGAGTGTTTACAATGCGATCTTCAGATGTTCCTCCTCGATCTTCGAGTGGATCAAAATATCGTCTATAAACATAATAATGAACTGATCTAGGTAGGGTCTTAATGCCCCATTTATTAAGTTTATGAATACTGTAGGGGTGTTGGTTAATCCATAAGGCATAACCAAGAATTCATAATGTCCATATCTTATCCTGAAAGTAGTCTTAGTAATATCTTCAGGATGAACCAATAATTAGTGGTATCCTGAACATAGATCAATCTTTGAGAAGGTTGTTGCTTCTTGTAGTTGGTCAAATAGATCTCCCATTCTAGGGAGTGGGTACTTAATCATAATTGTGTCCTCGTTGTGTTCCATTCTTCTTCTTAACGAATAGCACTGGCACTCCCAAGGCGACGTGCTTGGACAAACAAATTTGAGATTTTCCAATTCCCGAGCTTGTTTATTCAATTCTTGCATTTTTTGTTCGTGCCATCTGATAAGGAGCCTCCGATAATGGGAAAGTATTGGCACTAACTCAATGCATAAGTCAATCTCTCGCTTAGGGGAAATTCTAAGATATTTTGGAACATATCCTCAAAGTCTCAGACTATTGGAATCTGTGCAACTATGAGTTCCAAACTCAAGCTTTCAATTTTTCTTAACGGCTTGTAAGAAAAGCATTACTAAAGGTGTTACATTGAAAGTGGAAAGGATGACTTCTAGGTACATTAAAGGTAATAATCTTATTGGCACAATCAAACTTAGCATGGTACTTCGTGAGCCAGCCAATTCCTAAGATGATGTCAAATTCCTTCATTGAAAAAATGATTAGATCAGAAGGAAGGTTTCTATGCAATCCTTGCATATCGTTCCTACCCTTACGGTCACTCCCAAAGGTGATACCACGTTTAGGGTTACTTCGAGCGCCTGGGGTACTAAACCCAATTGTTTAACAATTCTAATTGTAATAAAAGAATTCGAAGCACCAATATCAAAAAGAAATTTAACTCGACTACTAAATAATGTAAGGGTACCTTCCATTTTCTGTTGTTCAGTTTCATCAAATCTCACATCCTCTAGGATGATAGCATTTAATTTTGCTTGGCCGATTGGGCCCTAAGTAGTTGGATCATTGTATCCTGTACGTGGTGCTCAATAATTCTTACTTATGTGGCCGTACTTTCCACAGTCATAGCAAATAACATCCAACTAATTGTAGTTCCTGGGTGCTTGACAATCCTAAGACAAATGGCCCGATTTCCCACAATTGAAGCATGCATAGTTATTGCCTCAAGTGGTAGTAGGTGGTCCTCAGGAGGTGGTGCTTGGGATACGGCCTGTCGATTCGGAGGAAATGCGAGTTGTGGTTTCCTTTCGCCAGTCCAATTGTGCTTATTTCCTTGGAACTACGTTAGAGGTCTAGGTCATTGGTTGTTCCTGGGCGGTTGTCAATTCCCAATGGATCCATGTTCTTGACCATTGATATCTTCATGGCCCATTTCTATGCCTACCATAGCCTTGAAAGTTTGGCCTTGATGATTCAGAGTGATATGTTGAAGTGGTAGCGAGAGGCCTTGGTGATATTTCATATTCTTCTTCTCTCGGGTATCAATCATGTGATGGGAAAAGTAGGATAAACATTTAAATGGTACTATATATTTTTGTTAAATTAGAGCATCCAACCCAAAACCAATTAGCAATGGGTGGAGTAGCCCCCTTCAACTGATATATTGAGTAGCTAGGTTATAAGTCCCCGATGTGGGACAGATAATTTCAACACGCCCTCGCACGTGTGGCATGACTGAGAGCCAAACACGTGAATTACTGAGGTAGGGTAACGTGGAGCATACGACGTGGACAAATTGGCCCAACAATAACCTGTTCTGATACCATGTTGAATTGGAGCATCCAACCCGAAACTAATTGGCATTGGGTGGAATAGCCCCATGTTAAGTTACCAACTACTCCAAAAGCTTAAGCTGTTAGAGAATGGGCCCAACAATGTATATCGAGCTTCAACACTCTCTCTCATGTACAACCCCGACTTGCGCGTGGAGAGCAAACAAACCAAACTCCATTATAGTAGAGATAAATAACAAAGTACAAATGTGCACAACAAATCAGGGATGGAGAGTCGAACCCAGGACCTCCCACAAACAAGGCTCTGATACTATGTTAAATTAGAGCATCCAACCCAAAACCAATTGGCAATGGGTGGAGTAGCCCCTTCAACATATATATTGAGTAGCTTGGTTATAAGTCCCCGATGTGGGATAGACAATTTCAATAATTTTCTCATGATTCAGTTCCCCTAACTCAGCTCGATAAATTCTCTCTTCTTCCTGTTTCTCTCCATTTGTGGGAAATAGTTTTCCAAAAATAACTCCTTGAAGGTAGCCCAAGGCATTCTTCTTACTGCCTCCTCTCTTATGGTGGCCTTCTCTGACTCATACCTATCACCTACAGCATATGATAACTCGAATGTCATTATTCGATGCTTCTCAGTCTTTGTATATCCTAGGGTGTTGAAGATTGACTCAATCTCTCAGAGCCACTATTCTGTCTGCATGGCTTGGTGTCCCCGTCAAACTTCTTAAGATAACAGTGATGGAAACACTCTCTTACTCGATCTTTCAAATTTCTCTGAGGCGGTCCATGGTTATTACCGTTGTTATTCGTATTGTTATTGCCCATATGCTCCAACATTCACACAAAGGCCTCAAACATATAAGTTGGGTTTGGCAGCTGGGGGTGCAACTTTAATTTGTTTAAAATGATGGTTCTGGGTAGTTCTTCCTTCCATTAATTTGATGCGATTGGGTACCTATACTGACATCTATCGGTCAGTCACCATTCCCATACTAAGATACCAAAATATAACAATCGCAGAAAATAGTTCGCAAATAAACATGGTAACTACAACTATTATTACATTAATAGCAAGAGTAATCTATGCACGTATACCTTCAAAATATTTACTTAGTGTTAACCCTTATCTCAAGGAATCTTAAGGTTCATAACTCAAAAAGTGTTGGACAATCGGTGGGCACGACTATAAACCTAGGCTCTGATACACAAAAAAAATTCCTATCACAACCCTAAGTAGTAAAAATAGGGAAAATGAAATTTCTTTTTGGATCCATAGGCCATGATTGGTGAATGTCACCGCAATGTTCACAGTCAAAGTCTATTCATCAGATTAATATATGTAATAAACACATGGGAAAATCTTAAGTTCAACCATTTGTAATAAAAGACAATTACTAATCTATTACAAAACCGTCAGTATCATCAGAACAAATTGAAGTCTTATGACTACACGTGCCAATTACAAGCCTTATACGAATACATAAGTCTCTAAAACAATAAATATAAAACTACAGTGCAACTCCTGATCTTTAACTTGCAAAGTAGTCTTGTCTAGAATAGTCTCCCCTGTCATAGGCTTCATCCGCATAGCCTCCTGAAATATGCTCTTTCCCTGTAATCTTATCAATGGGAAAAGCTAGACATGGAATATTAGGGCATAACGCCGTCATGTCATAAAAGTCAAGTGAGTACAAAGACTTACAAAGTTTCAATAGATATGCTATATTATGAAACATTAACATTTAAGATTATCTCGTTCTTTGCATTTATGCATGTACCGACCTAATGTCTGTGACGAAAAATACATACTCAACCCTACTATGAATTCTGACTCTCAACCCCACATATACACTCTCAACCAGTACCATATGTATTTTCTTATCTATTTACCCAAATTTTTTAATATTAGCCCTTGTACTTGCCTTATAATGATATAGAATCAGATTTACATTTTTGTGCATCCTTTTATTGATATTATGTGTATATGATTTCATATTATAACCTTGGGAAGCTTTGGATAAAAGCTAAACCTGAGTGCTCGAGATCTGAGCGCTCAAACTTGGCTCAAGCGCTCAAGTGACCGTACATAATATCCTGCATTTTAATTGTACTTCAACGGTTATATTACCATAATTGCACATTTAAATACTTAATAAGAAAATGGGGACTAATTTGAAACTTTTTCAGAAAATTTGTCACAAGGGTATTTTGGTCATTTGTACCTGTGATGTTAGACTTGACCAGAAATTCAATAATGAGATTTTTGGACTTAAAGGAGCATGTACTCAAATGGTTCACTATCTGTGTTTTAAGTCTTGTCATAACCAGTACGGTTAGTAAACTATAACAGCTTGTACGAGTAGTACCATGTGCTCTAGAAGTCGTTCCTTATCACTTACTATAAATAGAACATTTTAGGTTTATTTTTCAAAAAATGTTGACTCTTTTTCTCTCTATATCTCTCTCCTCTCCTCTCTCTCTCTCTCTCTCTCTCTCTCTCTCTCTCTCTAAGGCCTCAAACCCTTGACACCCTAGGAGCTTAGGGATAAAACCCTTGGTATCATCTAGATTCAACGATCTCCAGATAAATCTTCGAGTATTAAAGTTACTCCTTGCGACGAGGAGCATGCACGCGTGGGCACCAAAGTATCTCTCATCTGACTACTTTTCTCGGTTAGGAAATTTTTAAGAATCCAAGGTAGTTCATATAACACTCTAACATAGTTTAATATATGAAAACTATACATAATGTAGAAGACTACTAAGTCTGGAGCTCCTTTGGCATCTCAATAATCTAAACTTAGTTTTCTTAAGAAATTGCCTATGTGCTATGTGTTTTGATGCTTATGTGTTTTGATGCTTATATGCTTTCCTTCTATGTGATTAAGTAGTTGTTATGTGCTTAATTGAAAGTTGGAACCATGTCTGCAAGTTTTATTTGGAAATTGATAAGTATGCTTAGATTGAATTTCATGTATCTAGCTATGCTTAAAGATATGTGATTATGTTTATATGCTTGTTTAACTATGTTATTGTTCATTAGCATTTCATAACATGACTGGTATGTGGTTATGAATTTAAGCATGAACATGTGCATCCACATGAAAATGTACGAAAAGAATTCTAATTGGGTGAAAGACCTCCATGTGCGGGGCTTTTAATTGAAAATGGAAAATCTTTGTGTGGGGGACTTCTGGGTTTTAAAGATCATAAAAACCTCTGCGAGAGGATTTTGATTTGAAGTATAGATAATCCCGGTTGGGGTGTAAAATGTGAGGATTGGATCTATTAGGAGCGCGAACTCCTGTTCTTACAAACCATAGGAAATGTAAGCTAAAGACTCGCATGAGATGGTCAAAGGCCTCCATAGCATGGTGGCCCATAGACCGGGTGTTGTATCGAGAGTGTGTGCTTAGAAAACCATCGTGTCATAGAATTATATGACTATACGGGCTATCATGCTCATGAACTATGTTTAAAACCATTTTCAAGTGAAATGAATACGGGCAAGACCCTACAATGATCGGCGGGCCATACGCCTTGTAAAGACCCCATATATGGGAGGGATTTTTGTCATAATGTAATACATAGTCTAACTAGTGTAATTTAGTCAATTTAAAGCATTCATATTTGGGTTCAAATTGTAGGAATTGCATGTGTGCACATTTTAAGTTATGTATTCACATCGTAGTTTTGCTATCAGACACTTGTTAGTCTGTTTCTCTTTAAATATAAATGTGTATTAGAAATGGGATGTACATTATCTCCTTATCCTTAGCCTGCACTTTTGAGTCCTCAAAACTTGTTAGGATTCCTTGTATTCATGTTGGTAAGTAATCTTGGCATAAGTCACTATACTTTTATAAGTTTTCATGTTTCTTGTGGCATAAGTCACTATACTTTTATATGGTTTCATGTTTCTTGTTGACGTTTAAACTCTTAAGTGTCTTATTGGTTATGCTTGGGTTAAAAAGGTGTTCTATAGTCCTTACTCCCTTTTTTTCGGTTACGCATTACCTATTTAGGGGTGAAAGTGTATTAGTATGTGATGATGCCGAAAATTGGTAAGAAGGATCTAAAGAGAGAAAAGACACAAGCAAGTTATATGTGGTTCGGCCCCGTTAATAAGGTGACCTACGTCTACGGTTGCATCTGTACACGTTCACTAGCAGATCACCGGCAGGCCTGGTGAGCCAACAAAGAGGGATGACACCACCAGTAATACCGGCCGGGTATATGCGTACAATGGTGAATTCTGTGTTATATGCTTGTTAGCTAGAGAGTTCTTCGGATCCCTATAGACAGGGTAGGTGGGCTCTTTTATAGATGCAGGAGTCCACCCATACATGGTAAGCTAGACAGATTAGGAAGCCTAATCTTATTACAATTGATTTGCATAATTTGGGGAGAGTTTCCTAAGCGGTTTAGGAAACTGCCACATTCCCTCTTGCACATGGTTTAGGAAACTGCTGGTTAGGCCAGGTCCACAGGATGCCGCGGCCTTTCGTGCCCGGCTCGTTGGCACGAACCGGGCGGTCCTGACGAACACCTCAGGATCGCTGGGCTATTGGCGCCGTTACCAAAGTAACCAGTAACTCCTGGTGACATGGCAGACTGACTTCATGACTGGATAATCTTGGACATATCAGCTGCCCCCCATTTTCAGAACTAACTGGATGCTTCATTGGGTGAGGATCGAAAATCAGTATTGCCTTGGAAACCGTCCGGATACCCTCCGGGAATGCTGCCCGAGAGGGGACCCACCTTCCAGATCATCCGGTGGAATAATTGACCGATACATAGAAGAGCCCGGGCGTTGGTGTTGCCATGTGTCAGGGAGTAGTTGGCCTGGTCAGGATCCATCGAAGTCGGTTTAAAGGTAACCGAATAGCTGTGTGGTAATCGTACCATCACATCACGCCTTTAATGCGCACGCCTTCTGAGGCGACCCTTCACGTGCCCAAGATGACAACTGTCGGACGATTTTTGGCAGGAAAACTCCTGAGCCGTTGGATCTGATTGATCTGAACCGCCTGTTACTCCTATATAAGGATCACTTGTTCATTTCTTCAATTCCTGCTGCCAAGTGATAGAGATTACCGAGCAGTTTGAGAGCGAACAAGATCCCTAGTAAGATTCCCGATCCCTTTTCTGCGCTAAACTTTGTAAGTCTCTCCTTTCTGTCTTCAGTTCTTCATTCTCTTCTTCTTTTTTGAGCTAACCCACTTAGGTCAGAACGGGCGTGGGATTTTTTCTTTCTTAGGTTCTATTATTTCTTTCAATCAGGAGGTACTTTAGGGCAGTTAGACCGAACGGTATTCCCGGGAGAGTCTTGAGAGAGTGTTACTTTTCGTCCAGAGTCTTGTACGACCTTCCCTTCAGGTTATTAGATCTTCCTCCCTTGTATCTCAGGCTTGGAGTCCTTGACCCATTTTTAGGTCGTCGTCTGCCTCCTAGGTCCACCATAGACTTAGATATGCACCACTCCGACTTCAACTCGTCATCCCGATCAGAAGACGAGCATTCACGATCGGAAACCCTGAGCACAAGCCTAGACCCTCCTTTCTCGGCCCCCTCTGATCAGCACAGTGAGGGAAGGATCCCTACTTGGGCATTTCACAAGGAAACGCGCTGGGGGTCTCCTGTGGCCTCAGTGTCTTGGGGGTCGGGAGACAAAGGGTCTGTACCGAGCAGTCCTGGCGTCGTCTTCGCCTACGAGTCGATCATCAGCACTCTGCGCGTCCCAGATTTGGGTCGGATCAGGGAGAGAGACGATATTCTCTGCCCTTTCTCTCTGTCGGTCCACAACGGTAGGGCCCTCTTCCACGAATCGGGCTTCGTTACCTTTTACGAGGACGCCTTTATGGCAGGCCTTCGCCTACCGCTCCATCCTATTGCCCGGGATGCACTCATCTACCTCAGGATCTCCCCAGGGCAGCTTGCTCCGAACGGTTGGCGTTATCTGATGGGATCCATCTCCTTATGGCCCCAAGTCCTCGGGTACGAGCTTACCTTGCAGGAGTTCTTTTGGACCCACCGGCCATTCCAAGTTCATGGGGAGTTCAGCTTCTTCTCGCTTGGGGCCAGGCAGGGATGGAAGATGATAGTCAACTACCCGAGCAATAATAAGGATTGGAAGAAGAAATTCTTCCAAGTATCCACCCTGGGACTATGTGAAAAGGCACCTGGTGTGCAGTTGAGGACCTCCTGGGCGGGGAAGTTGAGGAATAAGCCCAATCACTTTCCTTTTATGATTAATCTCCTTGTTTGACCACGACTAACCCATTTGTACTTTTGCTTTGCAGTGGGGCCAATTGACTTGCCCAATCTTCCTGACGAGTGCCAATAAAGGATCTTGTCTTTGGTAGAGGACCCGATCGACATCAATAAGGTGCTAACCCGGTCGGGAGACTCGAAGGTTTCTTATGAGCCCAAGCATCGCTTTGAAGCTCCCATATTCCCAGCGATTATTCCTGGTAAATTCCGTTACTTGACTTTTCGGTTATTTTTTTTATTTGGCACTTTGCTGAGCGCTCATGTGTTCTTCCCTGGTTTTACAGAAATGGCTCCCAAGAGTGCGGCAGCTCTGAAGGAAAAGGAGGCGGCCCTGATGGCTCGGGCCGGCCAAAAGAGGAAGAAACAAGACCCCACCGAGAGCCAGCCCCTCAAAAGGATTTCCCGGGGGATCTCGATTCGGGCAGACATGGAGGCTGCTGCGACCTCGACGCCCGGTGTTACTATTGTCGCACCATCACCTCTTCCTCCCGTCGCCAAGCCGTCCGGGGTCTCTTTCCACAGCATGGAGGAGACGGCTCGCGCGGGTTCTTTCTTGAGGCCGACAGTCGAGACAGCGGACGACGTCCACGGAAGGGTTCGGCCTGGGCTACTGCAGAGTCAGGTAGACAAATGCACTCTGCTAGGTCCCGAGGCCATAATCGGTTGGCTCTATATCATCAGCCATGTGGTAAGTCATTCTGTAGCATGAGCATTAGCCATTCTTCCATATGTATACTGACATTGTTTTGATCTTGCAGGTTGGCTGCATTGTGGAAGGGGATGAAGCTACCCTTCCCGGTGTTGCCGAGAGGTTGGCCACTGTGGAGGCTGCCTTGTTGGTGGAGAAGGCTGCCCGGTAATCCACGGAATTTGTTCTCTCCGTGGAGGAGGAAAAGTCCCAGGCAGTGGTACTGGAGCTGGGGGAGACCCGCGACTCTCTCTCAACCAAGCGGGCTGCTCGGAAGGTTACAAAGATGAAAGCTGTAGCTGCGGAAGCTGGGAGGGTCACTGCCGAGAAAGACCTGGCGGCCATGACGTCTACACTTTCTGAGCTCGCTGCTGCTCGGGACACTGAAGCCAAGGACGTTGAGGAGGAGTTCGAGGCAGGATTCCTTACTGGCTACGCAGATTTGGTTAAGCGGGCTGCTGCCGACCACCCCGATTGGGACCTGTCAAGCTACTCATGGGCAGAGTCTAGTTACTGGAAGGAGGGCCAAGCTGACACCGAGGTCATTGCTAAAGCTGCACCGATCGGGGACCCTGCTCCGGAAGAGCAGGCCGCTAGGGAGGAAGAGTTGGTCCTCGTGGACAACCGATGACCTCTGTGTGTGTTTTTTCTTTTTTTTTTTTTTGGGAAGGCTACTATAATTGCCAAAAATTGGTGAAAAAGATCTAAAGAGAGAAAAGACACAAGCAAGTTATATGTGGTTCGGCCCCGTTAACAAGGTGACCTACGTGCACGGTTGCATCTGTGCGCGTTCACTAGCAGATCACCGGTGGGCCTGGTGAGCCAACAAAGAGGGATGGCACTACCAGTAATACCGGCCGGGTATATGCGTACAATGGTGAATTCTGTGTTATATGCTTGTTAGCTAGAGAGTTCTTCAGATCCCTGTAGACAGGGTAGGTGGGCTCTTTTATAGGTGCAAGACTCCACCCATACATGGTAAGTTAGTCAGATTAGGAAGCCTAATCTAATTACAATTGATTTGCATGATTTGGGGAGAGTTTCCTAAGCGGTTTAGGAAACTGCCACATTCCCTCTTGCAGTCTTGCAGCTGGTTTAGGAAACTGCTGGTTAGGCCAGGTCTACGGGATGCCGCGACCTTTCGTGCCCGGCCCGTTGGCATGAACCGGGCGGTCCTGACGAACACCTCAGGATCGCAGGGCTATTGGCGTCGTTACCGAAGTAACCAGCACCTCCTGATGATGTGTGACACGACTAAAAAGTTGTGCGCTCTTGTGCAACACCCAAGTGTAGGTGATCGTGCAAGTAATACTTGATACGTCCAGGTCGATCCCACAGGGAAGGAAAAGGAAGAATATATACTAAGTTACAACCTAAAGAAAAAGAAAATAAAATAAGAATGAATGATTGGAGGTGTACTAACAAATCCTAATTAATTAAACTAAACTAAATAATAAACTAAAGCTTATAGAAACATAACTAATTAAATAAATAAACTAAAGGTGTTGGAAATACGAGAATCCACATTAATCCTAACCATCAACCATGCATACTCATTAATGTTCTATGGAGTTCATTCCTCTTCAGTATTTCGTATTTTTCTAAAGATAAAGAATCAGTAACCCTTTCATGACCGGGACTACATCATCACAAGTGATTTAAAATAATTGGAAGACAGTTTAAAACAATGGTAATTACTTGCACTCTAAATGGTGTTAGCATTCAAAGTGGTTTTCTAAAGTCATTGAAGAAAATAGCCTTAAGGCTTTAAGTTCTAAAAAAACTGTTGTGACAAACTGAGCTTATAGGGACAATTTGATGACAGATTTCTAAAACAGAAAGTCATGGAATACTTAAAAGAATCATCTCAGGAATTAATATGTTCGATCGATCGAAGCTCTCTCGATGGATCGGACATCATCATCCTTCAATCGATCGAAGTGCCTTCGATCGCTTGACTATGGCCCTGGTTCGATCGATCGAAATACCTTCGATCGATCGAGCCTAGGTTTTCTAAAGACTGCATGACAGAGGTTGGGAATCAATGTTTCATCACATATTCCCAACGTCTAAACTACAGTAACATAAGTAAACTAGTGCAGAAACAGTAAAACATAACAATCATAACTACTAGATTCATAAACAATGAAATAAAATAAAGGAAAGGAAAAACCTGGAATAAATCTGAAAATAACTTGTAAATAACTTGAATCTTCAATAATCTTCAGTATAATAATGAAAAAGAGGAAGAAAAATAAGAATCTAACCTAACCTACTCCTAATCTAACCCTAAAACTACCCTAAATTGCTATTTTCTGTGTTCTGGAGCGTCCTCCCTTCGTCTGGCATCAAAACGACTTATATATAGGGTTCCTGCAGAGTTTATGCAACTTTTGGATGAAAATAAAGTTCGATTAATCGAGCTTAGTTCGATGGATCGAAGGTTCGATCGATTGAACTCTGCTCCATCGATTGAACTCTCTGATTTTGACAGCACTGCGCACCGATGGGAGAATGGCCATAACGTTTTACTCGGACCTTGAATTGACCTCCCGTTTGCGGCCACGCGACCATAACTCAAAGATCTACATTTTATATATCTTGGAAAATCTTCCAAATCTGAAATCTTCATTGTAAAAATTGGCATTTTCTCAGCTGCTTACGTTGTTCTATCCACCAGAATCACTTATCTTTAGCTCCACTTCATTGATTTACATCCTAATACCTATAAAACAATGCAAAAATATACATTTTAGCATTAATATAATAAAAAGAAAATTGTTATTAGAATGCACCTAAATGTAGGGACTTTGGGATAAAAGTATGCATAAAAGACCATGTAATACGCTATGAACATGCACATTTCACCTCGAATCACACCCCCCAACTAGCTCGTTGCTAGTCCCTAGCAATGAAGCGAACTACAATAGTATTTATTTAACTCTAAAAATTAAAAACAAAAGAAAGTAAAAATCCTAAATCACTTTTGCAAGAATCGCATTTGCATTTTGCGTATGCAGCAAGCCTTTAAACCCCTAGGTTCCCCCTAGTGGATGAGTGTTGTCTCATGAGGGTTTGTAGTGAATCTACCCACAAAATTCATGTTTATGGTAATGGTTCTCATTTAAATGTTTTCAAGAAATTTTCCTCTCGTTAACAATGTGGTTAAGCTCAACAATCTTATGAAACTCTCTAGTATGCCATAGCCATGCAACACATATTATAGTTAATCTACTATCAAAGTCATTAAAATATTCCATACCTGTTAATCTTCAAGTGTGTGTGTGAATGGACAACCAAAATACAAAACATTAATTTCAAAGCTTGCATAACCTAAGACACTATCAAGACGTTCATTTTGACTCAACTCTCACCGGGATTACACTCTCAAGATGAAATCACTCTGAATTAGGTGTAATAATTATCACTCATGATATGGAAGCTATAAAGAGTAATTGTAAATGGAATCTAATGCTTCTCATATCTAAATAGAAAAACAGAAATTTTATAGTGCACAAAGTCTCATGAAAGGATACTTTTCACTAGAAGAGCGAGATACCGCGGAGAACTCTCTCATTACCTTAACTTCAAATCCAATTTACTTAAAATCATCAGGACTTTGAAAAAGAGGTGTTATAGGTGAAAGAAGAAAGAGGCTTGTGATTTTCAATTGGGTCCAAGGATGTGATTGGAATGTCTACTACAACTTTTCAAACTTCCTCACATCTCCAATCTCTCTCTTCTTCTTCTTATTATGTTTTCTTTTTCTTTTGTAACAACCATTGGCACTTTTTTCTTTTTTTCTTCTTTTTTTTCTTTTTTTTTTCTTTTCATGCTTTTCTTTTTCTTTTCTTTTTCTTTTCTTTTTTTTTTCTTTGCCAACTTTCCCTTATTCACAAAACCAAACTTCATGTCAAGATAACACATTCCAATCATTCCTAGGTAAAGAACTGAGGCTTGAACTACTAATTTGGAGTTAGGTATAGACTTTAGGATTGTGAAGACAAGGTAAATATGGTAAGGCTCAAAGGGTGAAATAAAGGAATATCATAGAGGTATGCCAAAGCTGTATTATGCATGTATGGTCAAAAGATGGCCTAAATCATCTTCTAAGTTCATTGGATTATTCATTTTAGTAAATTCGAGCTCTAAATTTGGTAAATCCTGAACATTCTCTTCTAGTGATCAGTCAAAATGAAGAAGAAAAATGAGACTTACAATGAATTAATACGCTTTTTAAAAAGTAAGAGTAATTTTATAAAACCCTCAAAAACAAAAGAATGGCTCAAAAGCTCACTTGGGTTATTAGTCTCCACTACAGTCTCTCAAGACACCTAAGCTATGCTTACTAATCCATTTTAGCTATGTACAAGGTTGTCACAACGTGCTTAAAGTTGTTTGAAGATTAAAAGGCATAAAACATACTATAACTAAGACAAACAAACTATCATAGTGTATCACACACCAATAACATACAGAAATAACACAACTGCATCATAACTAACTACATTAACTAAGAGAGAAATACAAAAACCATTTTATTATCTTAAAAAAAATCAAATAAAAATTTTAAATTTTTTTTTACAATTTTAATTTACTGAGTCATGTTGATAAACAGGTGTATTGACATTAAAGCATAAAATGAAAGAAACGAGGCATGCAATGACTCAGTCCCCCCAACTAAAACTAAACATTGTCCCCAATGTTCTAAACTAAGCACATGGACATGTAAAGTAAAGCGAGAGAAGGAAGGATCTTACCTCGAGGCATTAATATCCATATTTTTATTTTATTTTCTTTTATTTCTTTGTTAAGTTACCTGCAAAATCATTAGTAGCAACAAGGAAAAAATAGAAAATATACTACAACTACTCAGTAAATAAATTTGGTGAATCAAGATTTTTATCATACAGTAATAACCGAAATTTTTGAGGATCTTCCCAATGAAATAATTTAACAGTGAAAAGAATGTAGGGATCCTCATAAAATTGCAACTCCCCCCAACTAATGTCAGGCTCAAGGTCAGAGGAGATGATGCAAAACTTATGGCTGCCAAATTTGTTGGGCATAGTTATAAGAGGAATACCACACTTTTTAGGAATTATATGCAAGGAAAAATCTTTGGTGTTGGTATTTTCTATAACGGCCTCTATTTTAATACAAGGAGGTGGCCATGGTTCAATAAAAGGAGCAGGGTCTAGGTGATGTGCTAATAAAGTTTCATTACCCTCCTCTTATCCTAGAACAGAATCTATAAAAATATGATCATAGAAATTTAATTTCTGTTCTATGCACATTGATTTGGACTGGACTTGGACAAAACAATTTATTTGGGCCTCAATATCATTATTACTCAAGAAGGTCAAGCAGTCTAGCAGATTACTAGCTTCTTGTTGAAGTTTAAGATCATCTAAAGTGGGCTTAATATTTTCCAAGTCCTCTCTCACAAAATTTTGAAATTTAAAGTTTGGTGAAGTACATGTGCTAGAATATTTATCATCCTCTTCTACAACACACTCATTTTGTTCAATATTGGGGTACACATAACTTTCAAGCTCGGGATGAGAGCTTTGATTAATATATAGGATAGATGATGGGCAACTTAGTAACACCACCTCTTCGGCCGAAAGAGGTGAGGGTTCATGAATATCACATGAATCTAAATCGAATTTAGAATTTTCAATAACGTCCTCCCTAGGGTCACTATCAAAGGTAAGGGTAGAGTCAAAAGGGGACTCATCCTTTCCTAATTGCGTGCAGTCACCTAAACTCTCATTATCTGTAAAAACATCATTCCCATCCATGTAACTCTCCTCACTATGTATGTCATCTATTGTGGTTTTCTGGACAAAGAGATTGTGCAAATTTATCAAGGCAGTGAAGGAGTTGATGTCTGGGGTTGCATATTGAGTAGAAGATGGGTCTACAACTTCATGCTCAATGGTTTGGTTTTGGAGTTCAGACATTGTTATACACCCGTCATTATCCTCCAATTCCATTCCATTGTTAGTGTCTTGAAATTTAGGTTGTAGTGTTGAAGGACTGGTATAGTCTTCTAAAGGTTGGCTAGCATATGCTTGTTGATATCTAGTTTCTAATTTATCACGTGCACTATCTAGCCTTTTCATTTCATTCAGCAGCAATTTTAACATACCATTATCCTCAACTTGGTTATTCTTCTCAGTATTACCATATGAAGTCTTGGTGCGTTTGAAAATCATGGGAGCTACTACTATATCCTACATTATCATTTTGGTTATATCCCCATTGCGATTGATAGAGCTCTCCATGTGGAGGTTCTTGTTGCATTTGATAATCTGAGGGACTACAACTATCATTTTCCCATTGTGGTGGTTGGTAGCACTTGGGTTGATAATGCACATCATAAGTAGGTGCTTGCCAACTTGGGGGATAACTATTTTGATTTTCAAGTGTGTACCTATTATTGGTGCTTGTGTTGTATGGAGTGTAATATGGATAAGACATGTTTATCCAAAATTCTTAAACAATAGGAATTTTATTCTTATTTTTATTTTTATCTTGTGAGAGAAAAAGTCCAAAGTTTTTTTTTTTTAATGTAAGAAAAAATCAGGAATAACTTAGTAAAATCCAAACCTAGTTGCCTTCCCCAGCAACGACGCCAAAAACTTGACACGACTAAAAAGTTGTGCGCTCTTGTGCAACACCCAAGTGTAGGTAATCATGCAAGTAATACTGGATAAGTCCAGGTCAATCCCACAGGGAAGGAAAAGGAAGAATATATACTAAGTTACAACCTAAAGAAAAGGAAAAGAAAATAAGAATGAATGATTGGAGGTGTACTAACAAATCCTAATTAATTAAACTAAACTAAATAATAAACTAAAGCTTATAGAAACATAACTAATTAAATAAATAAACTAAAGGTGTTGGAAATACGAGAATCCACATTAATCCTAACCATCAACCATGCATACTCATTAATGTTCTATGGAGTTCATTCCTCTTCAGTATTTCGTATTTTTCTAAAGATAAAGAATCAGTAACCCTTTCATGACCGGGACTACATCATCACAAGTGATTTAAAATAATTGGAAGACAGTTTAAAACAATGGTAATTACTTGCACTCTAAATGGTGTTAGCATTCAAAGTGGTTTTCAAAAGTCATTGAAGAAAATAGCCTTAAGGCTTTAAGTTCTAAAAAAACTGTTGTGACAAACTGAGCTTATAGGGACAATTTGATGACAGATTTCTAAAACAGAAAGTCATGGAATACTTAAAAGAATCATCTCAGGAATTAATATGTTCGATCGATCGAAGCTCTCTCGATGGATCGGACATCATCATCCTTCAATCGATCGAAGTGCCTTCGATCGCTTGACTATGGCCCTGGTTCGATCGATCGAAATACCTTCGATCGATCGAGCCTAGGTTTTCTAAAGATTGCATGGCAGAGGTTGGGAATCAATGTTTCATCACATATTCCCAACGTCTAAACTACAGTAACATAAGTAAACTAGTGGAGAAACAGTAAAACATAATAATCATAACTACTAGATTCATAAACAATGAAATAAAATAAAGGAAAGGAAAAACCTGGAATAAATCTGAAAATAACTTGTAAATAACTTGTCTTGACTAGATCCTCATGTGCCGTTCCAAATATCCTGGCGCAGCTAAGAGTAGGACCTCCTAGACTCTTTGTTGTTGGCTCAGACCAGTTTGTTAATTACCATGACCAAACTCTTTGATCAGCAAACTAACAAACTGATCAGTTAACGTTTACTTCACTATAAAATGATAACTGAACTCCAATGCAAAAGAACACATCCGAATCGATAACTAGACTTAAATGGTGTACTAATATCCCTCTATCATCAGCATTAGTAATCATATTCAGGTAGTCGGAAAATATAGTTACTGTCAACCAAATCATGATTACATCTTGTATTCCTTGAGTCCCATTCACCTCTCATGATTACCAAACATGTTGATAACTACTTATCGACAAGACTGCAGTTCTCAGTAATCAACTTGGTGACATTCTCAATGGAATGCTTACTCTTCATCAGAGGGTAGATTCTATCTTGACAATATGTGTACACAACCCTGTGAACATAACATAACCAAGATACCCAGGTGTTAATCTTCTATAGATCTCACTGATTGGTAAGTCAAAGCAGTCATATCCACAGTCGGTGTTCATAATCATCTCAAGATTAAGAACACATACCTTATACAAGTTATGAGTTCCTAACGACTGTTGACAGTCTTTAGTGTTAATAGGAAATCTCAGGTCCATCAATGCACTATAAGCACTAGCATATTAACTAAGAGTTACACTCTAGTAATTGAGATTAATCACTCCATCCAATAGTAGTTAATCATGCTACAGTGTAGACCTAATGAGGTATCCAGTCTCATCATCCACTGTGACAAGTGCTAAGTATCAAAGAACAGTAATTTGTATCTCACTTCTATGTATCTTATGCACACACGAATAATTTACTATGATACTTAAGGATTAACAATCATCTCAAGAAAGAAACATACATAATGAAATGTAAAACTGATATCCATATATTAAAATGTCAATGTTGCATACATAAAGTAATGGTTTGAGGGCACAAACCCAACAAACTCCCACTTGCACTCACAACCATACAGGACTACATCTGAGACCTAAACAATCTAGATAATGATCAAAGAGCTTCTATGGCAAGGCCTTTGTAAACGGATCAGCAAGATTGTCAGTGGTGGCAACCTTGGTGATAGTCACATCTCCATGTTGAACAATATCTCGAATTAGATGATATTTCCGCTCTACGTGCTTTCCCTTTCTGTGGTTCCTTTGCTTCTTGGACTGAGCCACTGCCCCACTATTATCACAATAAAGTGTAATCGGTGAAAGCGACGCTGGTACCACCTCGAGCTCTATAAGGAATTTCTTAAGCCAAACAGCTTCTTTTGCGGCTTCACAAGAAGCCACATACTCAGCTTCTGTAGTTGAGTCTGTAATACATTTCTGCTTAATGCTCCTCCAACTAACAGTACCACCTCCCAAGGTAAAGAGATGACTGGACGTCGACTTCCTTGAATAGTTATCTGACATAAAGTCCGAGTTCATTTATCCTACTGGAATTAACTCACTACCGCCATGCATAAGCATGTAATCTTTAGTCCTTCTCAAGTACTTAAGAATATGCTTAGCGGCTGTCCAGTGTTTTGGACCTGGATTTGATTGATATCTAGTAACCATGCCAATGGCAAAGAAGATATATGGTCTAGTGCATAACATCACATACATGAGACTTCCCTCTACCGAAGCATAGGGAATTCGTACCATTCGATTCCTCTCGTCCTGTGTCCTTGGACGCTAGTCCTTGGAGAACGCCAAACCATGCTTGAAAGGTAATAAACGTTTCTTCGAATTATCCATAGAAAACCTAGTCAGCACCTAATCGATATAACTAGCTTGAGATAATCCTATTTCCTTTCGCTTGCGATCCCGAAAGAGCTTTATTCCAAGAATATAGCTCGCCTCTCCAAGATCCTTCATATCGAAAGTACTAGCTAGCCAAACCTTGACCGTTGACAATGCCGCTACATCATTTCCAATGAGTAGAATGTCGTCAACGTAGAGAACAAGAAAAGCTACCACTTTCCCTTCACACTTCTTGTATACACAAGGCTCATCCAAATTTTGTATGAAACCAAATGACTTGACCGCTTGGTTAAATCGGGTGTTCCAACTTCGAAATGCCTGCTTAAGCCCATAAATGGACTTTTGCCCTTCTGGTTGCTGCATATAGATGTCCTCCTCAAGATTGCCATTCAGGAATGCAGTCTTGATGTCCATCTGCCAGATCTCATAATCAAGGCATGCAGCAATGGATAAGAGTATCCTGATGGACTTGAGCATGGCTACCGCCGAGAAGGTTTCCTCATAGTCAATGCCCTCCCTCTGAGTATAACCTTTCGCTATAAGCCTAGCTTTAAAGGTCTCAATCTTTCCATCAGATCCTCTTTTCCTATTATAGACCCACTTACAAGCAATGGGTTAAATATTGGCTAGAAATTCTACAAGATGCCAGACTTGATTAGAATCTATAGACTCCAATTCAGCTTTCATAGCTTTAATCCAATGAGCTGAATCAACATCAGCCATTGCCTCTTCGTATGTGGCTGGAGTAGATTCAGATTCTATGGAGACAGCTTTAAAAACTTCTCCTAAGAACATATATCTACCAGGCTGGCTTATAATCCTCCTATTATGATGAGGATTTGTACTAACAAACATCAGCCATTGCCTTAGGTTTATGGTTTATGATATAATCATCCTCCAAGAAAACAATATTTGTACTAACAAATACTTTTTGTTCTCTTGGATCATAAAAATACCAGCCATAAGTGCCCTTTGGATACCCTTCGAAGTTATATACTTTCGATCTAGAATCCAATTTGCTCATCCTTCCTTTCAGCACATGTGCTGGACACCCCTGAATCCGAAGATGTTGCAAAGAAGGCTTGAACCGAATCCACATCTCTCATGGTGTCCTTGGAATAGATTTACTTGGTACTAGATTTAGTAAGTACGCTGCGATTTCCACCCCAAAGGAATAATGGTAACTCAGAATAACTCATCATCGACCTAGTCATGTCTAAAAGAGTTCGATTCCTTCTCTCTGCTACACAGTTCTGCTGAGGTGTACTAGGTGCAGTCAATTGTGATAGAATCCCATTCTGTACGAGGTGATCAATAAACTCATTAGAGAGGTACTCGCCATCTTGATCAAATCGAATGGCCTTGATATGTGTTACTAATTGCTTCTCCACTTCAGCCCTAAACTCTTTGAACTTTTTAAAGGCTTCAGACTTATACTGCATTAGGTAATATCCATACCTAGATTGGTCATCGGTATATGTTATGAAATACTCATAACCACTCTGTGCTCTAATATTTATTGGTCCACACACATCAGTATGAACGAATTCCAACAACGCATTAGTCATATTGCCCTTTATAGGAAAGGGCCTTTTAGTCATCTTACCCTCCAAACAAGACTCGCAGACTTCCATTGGTTTGAGAACCAAATCGCCTAAAACCCCTTCTTTGACTGGTCTGCCAATCCTATTTAGATTGATATGCTCAATCCTCATATGCCAAAGCCTTGTTGGATTAGTGGAACGTTCGTTTCCTTTAGATTGTACAGTTACCACTGAGTTATTAAGTTCCATACAAAAATCTTTAGAAACATTGGGAGTAATCACATACAAACCATTTGATTTAACACCAGAACATATAAAAGAACCATTTATTTTAATCACAACTTTAGTTTTAAAATGAAAAGAATAACCATTATTCGATAAATTAGAAACTAAAATTAAATTACGTCTCATTGAAGGGACATAAACTATATCTGATAAAATTAAAACTTTATTGTCTAGAAATTCTAAAACAATGACTCCTATAGCAACCGCATATACAGTTGCACTAGAACCTGAGTCTGTACGATTTCTCATCACTGCACCTCCTGGTTGATCTGAACCCTGCAATGAATTACCGATGTGGTTAGTCGCACCAGAATCAATGCATCAAGTGTTTGAAGTATTCGTTATAAAACTTACTTCAATCACATTTGATTCAATCATACCTTGAACTCTTGTAGCTAAAAATTCTGGACAGTTCCTCTTCAAGTGGCCCTAGTCACCGCATTGGAAACACTTTCCTTTGCCTTGGCTACCTACCTTCCCTTTGCCCTTACTTTTTCCCTTAGATTTTGCAATCTTAGGGACCGGTCCAACACTTGGAAAACTAGTGCCAGCCTTCTTCTTCCCTTTTTTGCCTTTCGATGTAGATCGGGAGTAAGAAGAGCTTTCTCAATGTTCAAAATGTTGCCCCAGGTTTGATCACCCCTTCTGCTGCCAGTAAAGAACTCATTAATTTGCTCATTGAAAAATCCATTTGATTCATATTATAGTTAGTTTAAATTGAGCAAATGACGCTGACAGCGTATTGAGGATCGTATCAACTTTGGTCTGTGCATCAATGTTGGCACCTAGGGTCTCTAACTCGTTTAAATTACCAATCATTTTTAAAACATGTTCTTTGACTGGAGTCCCTTCTAACATCTTAGCACTCATTATCTTCTGCATGGCTACCTGCCTAGTAGGCCTGCCATGCTCCCTAAACATCTTTTTCAGGGATTCGATAATGTCACTGGCATAATTATTCGACTGGAATTGGTGTTGCAACACACCAGCCATTGAGGTCAGAATGTAGCAACGGGCCATTCCATTCGACTTCTTCCATTCATCGAACTCGCATCTGGCAGTTGCCAAAGCATTTGCCGCGGGTTCTTCGAGGCATGGGGTGGTGAGGACATATATGTGATCCTTCGCAGTTAACACGATGTCAAGTTTTTGTTTCCATTCTGTGTAGTTATTTTCAGTTAACTTGTTTTGAGTGAGTATGGTGGCAAGTGGACTAAATGCATATCCAGACATTATGATTATTTAAAAATAAAAAAAAATATGGATATCAGAATTTGACAATTTTGAAATAAAAGAATCCTTAAAACTCTTATTTAAAACAAAGTTGTCGGAATATCAAAACGAAAGAGTAAAGCCTCCGTGTGGTGGTCAATAATCGATCTTTTGATTAATCATGACTTGTCCGCTATGCAACTCTTGAAAAACAAGTTATGACTCCCAAACCTATTTGATCTCTAAGATTTTGAGTAATGCCCTGTGTGGTATTCCTTATTCATAGCTTAGCTAGTGTGTACCATCAACTGGGATCCAATCACAAGCACCTCAAGTAATGCCTCTGTGTGGTGGTCACCCTCTAACACATCTGATTGATTCTATCCATAGGAAGTTCACATCTAGTAACCAATGAGTAGTGTACCCTCCGTATGGAATGATCATCCCTAGCGAGGTAACACAGAATGCACTACTCATCTTACAATGAACCATGAATGGAAGATTGTGGGTGTTATAATAGGACCCTTTCCCACTAGATTTCATAGAAAAGGATTTTGCTTTTGAAAAAATTGCTTCCACACATTACCCATAAACATCCAATGTTTACTAATGCGTTGAAAACAGTTTTGAATTTTATTTTAGAAAACTTATTTTACATGCATGTAAGTTGTAATAATATAATTAAATTCCAATCACAAACAAAGCACATAAAATAAAAACCTAAAATGAAATCAAAGCATCCAAAAGATGCCTCTATCTCCCATGACTCTATCTCCATAGAACCTCCTTCTTGGTTTGATCGCCTCTAGCTCCATCTTCATGGACAACGGCTTGCTCCTCCATCTTCATGGGTTTTCTAATTCTATTACATTACTCATATGCTTCTTTCAAAGCTTAAAATTTATCTAGAAATAGAAATTAACAACAAGAAAATAAAGAAGGCTAGGGAAACCGGTACGACTTTCCTTTTCGTAAAATTGAAGTCGCAGCGCCCTTTACATATGCCTTAAAAATAAACCAAAAAATAAATACAACATACACCAATCTCAAACAATTGAATACAAAAATTTAAACGTTCCTGATGCCATGGGAGATAGAGACTAATTTTGCTACAAGAAGGTTAGTCGTACACACATCCACATATATAACAAATAAATATAATCCATTGGTACCCTTAATTGATTTACACAGTACATAAACTCTTTACGTACTGATTTAGAACATTAAAACAGGATCTAACTTCTCTGAAAAACTTTGATTGATCAAAGACCGTTCGATCGCTCGATTGGATCGATTGAATATTGTTCAATCGCTTGAACTTTCAGATTCACAGAATAATTTGAGAAAATTTCATAATATTTTCAATTAAAGTGTATAATCTTAAAAAACTTTTGAATTTGTGAAAAGAACACCAGGACAAAGAAGCAATCTCGATTGATCGAACAGAACCAACGTTCAATCAATCGAACCTAGTTCGATCACTTGAGAACAAACAAGCTTCGATCGATCGAACTTACCTTGCAAATCAAAACTAGAGCTCCAAAACGCATCTATAGATCCAATCAAGCGTGGCTTTGATACCAATTGATGGAAAATAGGTTTAAAATTATTTTTAAGCTCGCAGGGGAAAGATTTAGTTTCAAAAACTTATTGGTATGCCCGGATCTACTGGCTGTTAATTCTATAGATGCGTATAAGAAAAGGGGACAAGAATTATACCTCAGATCTTGAACCCAATTCTGATTTTCTTTATCCTTGATGGTGTAGCAGCCTCCACTAGGTTGTCTTAACCCTTATGACTCTTGCGGGTGCTTCCGGGAGAGACTATAGATGGTGGGAACTCCAATAAGGAGAATAGGAAGGTTTTGGAAGCCCTAAACAGGTTCTGTAGCTACTGGTATATTAAAACAACGAACTCTTTTTTCTGGACGCAGCTGCCCTATTTATACATTCCCAGAATCGACCTAATATTCAAGTGATCTAAGTAGATTCGATTGATTGAACCTTCGATCGATCGAACTATCCTCAAGCGATTGAACCCGCCAAGACTTCAATCAATCGAGGCACCTTCGATTGATCGAACCTGCCTTGACTAGATCCTCATGTGCCTTTCCAAGTATCCTGGTGGAGCTAAGAGTGAGACCTCTTAGGCTCTTAATTATTGGCTCAGACCAGTTTGTTAATTACCATGACCAAACTCTTTGATCAGCAAACTAACTAACTGGTCAGTTAATGTTTACTCCACTATAAAACGATAACTGAACTCCAACGCAAAAGAACACATCCGAAACGATAACTAGACTTTTATGGTGTACTAATGTCCCTCTACCATCAACATTCGTAATCATATTCGGTTAGTCGGATAAACAGTTGCTGTCAACCTGAATCATGATTACATCTTGTATTCCTCTAGTCTTATTCACCTCTCATGATTACCAAACATGTGGATAACTACTTATCAACAAGACTACAATTCTCAGTAATTAACTTGGTGGCATTCTTAAGAGAATGCTTACTCTTTAATAGTGGGTAGATTCTATCTTGACAATATATGTTCACAACCCTATGTATATAACATACCCAAGATACCCAGGTGTTGATCTCCTATAGACCTCACTAATTGGTAAGTCAAAGCAGCCATATCCACAGTCTGTGTTCATAATCGTCTCAAGATTAAGAACACGTACCTTATACAAGTTATGAGTTCCTATCGACTATTGACAGTCTTTAGTGTCAATAGGAAATCTCAGATCCATCAATGCACTATAAGCACTAGCATATTAACAAAGAGTTACACTCTAGTGATTGAGATTAATCATTCCATCCAATGGTAGTTAATCATGCTATAGTGTAGACCTGATGAGGTATCTAATCTCATATTTCACTGTGACAAGTTCTATTAGACTACTTTGAAGATGATGGGTATTTTAAAAATGATGATGTGGCTGACCTTTTCCTCTTAGAGAACTAGACCTTAGGTTGCGAGAATTCAAGTGGTAAGATGGGCAGTCTCTGAGTAACTCACTATGGCACGAACCCGAGGAAGGGCTTCAGGTTACTGACTATGATAAATACTGGATGTAAAATATGAATTATGTATCCATGAACATATCATTTGGGGGATCTAAACCTAAGAATGGTAGTGAAGGTGTTGATGAAGTGGTGATGTTGGGAACTACTCTTGAGCATGGATGCTAGTGGACTACTTAACGAAGAAGAGTTTTAAGTGTTCGTGATACACCTATGGAGTCAGAGGTTTATGCTGAGTTTTGGTGTTGAAAATTTGAATAATTATGCTTGGTCAAGAATCTATATTAATTTTGTTGTGCCAAATTATGAGTATGTGGATTGCATGATGATTACCGAATCAAAAAATGAATCACCCAAGAAATCGTAGAAGAGACTTCATATCTGAACTCAGTATTGAGAAAGATCCTAGAGTGTGCATGAATTCGTTCTCTGGTAACTCCAAATGAAAGCCAAAAGTCGTCGTTCTATTCAAAGAACCGAAAAGGATTGTTGACTAAGCTCTAAAAGACATACTCAGAACTAATCTAATGTTTCTTTAAGACCCATTCATTTTCTATGTCCAATCTGACAATAAGAATGAAATTGGTGCCTAGATTAAAGAATAAAATTTATTCAAAGCTACAATGATCATGTGATATAATGCCTTTACCTAAAAAAAATAGAAACAAAATATGTCCATGCGGGAAAACTTCTTAAACCTTAAAAGTTATCAATAAAATAAAGAAATAAGCATATGAATACTTATGTTCCAAAACTGGTTGACTCAGAGAAGGGTAGAATGCATCTAAAATTGGACGGGCAAGAGAGAGAGAAATTGAAAAGAATGAAAGAAAAGAAATAGAAAAGAGAAAGGTAGAGGAGAATGCAAAAGTTAGAGAGTGACAAAAAGGGAGGGAAAAAAATGAGGAACCAATAGGCCGATATTGACTATTGTGGGAAGTGAGAAATACGCCTTATTCCTTGGTGAGAAGAACAAAAGAACCGTAGGTTGATATTGACTATTGTGGGAATACACGAAGTGAAGAATGTGCCATATTCCTAGAAGATGACCATGGTGAGATAGTACTAATTTTGGTAACCAGAAAGGTATGAAGAGTTGATTCGCAAGGATGAAACAAAAATGAAAAAAATAAGAAAAAATGAAGCTCACTAGGTTGAAAACTCAAAAGGGCACCTAGGCAAAAGTTAGAGCATAAAAAATAGTAAAAAAGGCTCACTAGGTTAAAAACTCAAAGGGCGCATAGGCAAAAGTTAGAACGAAAAAAAAAAAGAAAAGAAAAGGGTGAAGGTGTTATGCCAGAATCAAACATGTGGTTGCTAAGATAGACCTAGTTATTAAATGCTTTGAGCACCAGTTTTTTTTGCCTTGGCTTGAATTCAGACCGGTCAACTCATATCTTACACTAGCTAATCCGAATATAATAGATTTTGAAATTAAATTCATCACTGTTAACCAAACTTAAAATGTATTATGCCAGTGCCAAAATGTCTCATGTCATCATTGAACTACTTTGACCTGATTCCTACTAGGGAATACGTAGGCAACCTTTCAAAAGGTTGGGTCTTGACCGTGCTTAAGCCTCGTCTCTAGAGTTTTGACTTTTTTGAATACTGATATTTGTCCTAACCCTATTATTGTTAAGAACTACGTTTGACCTAATTCTCACTAGCGGATATGTAGGCAACCTCTCAAAAGGTTCGGTCTCAGCCATTGACCTATAATCAATTGCTCTTCACACTAGGGGCAAGTCACCCTTGAATCTTGTGTCCTACTTTGCCTTAACAGTAGGGGCAAGGTCCCGTCATGAGCTTTAAAGTCAAAATTTTATATGACATTAAAATCCCTGGACGATGGGTTTCCTTCAATGTCAATCAAATCAGTACTCTTTAATCTCTATTCTAGGGACAAGCCCTTATCCTAAATTCATATCAATCGTATACAAGGGGCAAGCCCTTTACTCTGTGGGTTTAGTTTGACTTTTGAAAGAATTTGTTACTTGTTGATTTACAAACAGGAGGGAAGGCCCTCTATTACTCGTTCTATCCGACTAACCCTTGTCATATACAAGGGGCAATCCCCCTTTTACCCTTTATGTTTAGCTGAGCCTAACCCCTATCATACACAAAGGGAAAGCCATGTCCAAGTCCCTTGTCATAATCAAGGCGCAATGTTATTCTGAGGTGATGTCTTCATGTGATTTTAGACGGAATCGTATTTTTTCTCTTTGGTTATAAATGAAAGCTTGAGGTTATTATGTGGAGAGAGTAAAGAGTTGATTACGAACATCATTAGGGAAAATTTTCAATCCTTGAATTAATGCATGACGTTTCATCTCAAAGAATTGGGTGAATAATAAAAGAATAATCTAGATCATGCATAAGGTACATCACTCGTAATAAGACACTGCGTCAAAAGAAAATAGGAAAATATGCATGATTTGATTGTTTTTAGTTCCTCTGGTTGAGTTTTATATTTGAGTTCGAGTCATAGAGTTGTAGACTTTGTGGGTGTATCGTTAGTAATAGAATGAGAATATTTGAAGTATAAAGAAAAGAGTCCACGAGCAACTGCGCAATCTTCTAAAATGAGCTGTATTCACAACATTATTACATCATCAAGCATGAACATCTAAACTAGGGGTAATGTTCACGTCTCTTATATTTTATAAATTTAATCCCCACGATTTCAAGGGTATCCGTAATAATGATTGTGCAATGCATATGTGGTTTTCCTTTACTAGCTCCACAATGTCTTCCCTTAAGAGTAGTTCAACTTTACTGGCTCTACATGATTATGGTTGAATGGGTGTATCCTGTATAGCATGATAATCTTATTGCATTTTCATTTTCGTTTCATGCACCACACTCATTGTTCGCCTTAAGTGGCTCAATGGTGTTCTTTCTAAAGAGTAATTGGTCGTCATAAATTGGAGATGTTTTTGAGTGATGAGTGAGTATCCCATACATTTTCATGAGCATATCTATTCGGATATCTTTTGAGACATGCACTGCATTCACTGTTTGCCTTAAATGGCTCTATGATTACGTATCTATGATTACGTATCTTTGAGAGTATCTTTGATAAGTGGGCAACCCCTGCATGGACTTATTGATTTTATTGAGCATATTTTTTAAAAAAAATCATGCATGTGCATTTATAATTGAATCCCCAACAGAGCAATTAGTCTCATTTAGCATTGCATTACATTAGTTTCCAGTGTCTCCCGCATCATGGATTTCATCCGATTGAGCGAGTCCTGAGTCATGTTTGGTGCTTCTGGTACGCCATAAATGGCTCTAATAGTACCTATTCCTAGTAGAATGATGTCACATTTACATTTGATTCCCAGCTAAATAGTTTGCCTTTAAGGCCCTTCATAAGTCTATTATTGAGCAGTTACTGAATTTGTGCATTGATTTCAGCATCTCTTCTAAGCCATGCATTGCGTCAATTATTCATGCCATTTATGCTATCTATCATCCATGCTTTCTATGCTCTCTGCAGATCTACGCTTTATTTTTTCCTTATAATCCATTCTCTCTGCAGATCCACGCTTTTTTTGCTCCTTGCAATCCATGCTCTCCATAAATTCACGCTTCCCTTGCTCTCTATAAATCCATGCTCTCTGCATTTGTACCGCATTCATGTTATATTTGCTCTATGCCCTTATGACACTTGCGCCCTATGCACTCTTATTGTCTTTGATCTTGAAATTCCCTACTTTGCATGAAGTGCTACGTATAGAGATATCTCAGCTCTCTACATCTCAGCCCTGGCTCTCTACTCTCAGCATCTCTGCACTTTCTACTTAACATGAAATGCTATGTATGGAGATGTCTTCATCTTAACTCTCTATATCTTAGCTTTCGCTCTTTGCTCTCAGCATCTCTGTCTCCCTATTTAGTATAAAGTGCTTTGTATGGAGATATTTGTAACTCGACCTCAACTCTCCACAAATGGTCGTGATGTTCACTGTAAGTGGCTCTATGGACCCTTTTTATCTCCACCTGGCTAGCAAAAAGAGCTATGCACAGAGATGTCACAAATCCTGCAAGATGAGGTACCCTTGTATCGCTAGTTGCAAATGCTGGTGATGTTCACCTATAGTTATGGCTCCTCACTGCATGTTCCAGGCATAGTTTGGCTTAAATGGCTCTATGGACCCTTTCTTGTCTCCACCGAAGATGTCGCAAAGCCCTCAAGATAAGGCACCCTCGTATTGTTAGTTGCAAATGTTCATGATGTTTACCTATAATTATAGCTCATCACTGCGTGTTCCGGGTATAGTTCACCATATGTGGCTCTGTGGACCCTTTCTTGTCTCTTACTAGCTCCACGCGAAGAGCTACTCACAGAGATGTTGCAAAGCCCTGGATGAAACACCCTTGTCTCGCTAGTTGCAAATGCTCATGATGTTCGCTGTAATTGGTTCATCACTATGTATTTTGATCATTGTTCACCTTAAGAGGCTCTTGTCTCCATCCAGCTCGCGCAACGAGCTTCGCACAGAGATGTTGCAAAAAGTTGTGGCACCTCGCATCGCTATTGCAAATGATAGTGATGCTCGCCTGAAATAATGGCTCATCACTGCGTATTCTGGGCATAGTTCACCTTAAGTGGCTTTATGGACCCTTCTTATCTCCACCTAGCTCACATAAAGTACTATGCACAGATATGTCATAAAACCCTCAAGATAAGATACCCCCCATTCTTGCATCATCCACGCTTAACATACCCCATTATTGCATCTTTAGCTTTTAGGACACTCTATTATTGCATCATTTGCGCTTAAGACACTCCATCATTGTACCATCTATGCTTAGGACACTCCATTGTTGCATCATCCACTCTTAGGACACTCCATTGTTGCATCATCCACACTTAGGACACCCTATTATTGCATCATCTACGCTCAGGATACCCCATTGTCGCATCATCCGTGCTTAGGAGACACCATTGTCGCATTGTCCGCCCTTAGGACACTCCATTTTTATCGTTCGTCCTTAGGACACTCCATTATTGCATTGTCCATGCTTAGGACACTCCATTATTGCATCGTACGTGCTTAGGACACCTATTATTGCATTATCCATGCTCAGGACACTTCATTGTTGCATCGTCCGCGCTAAGGATACCCTATTGTCATATCGTCCGCGATAAGGACATCTTAAGGTTACATTGTCCGCACTTGGGACATCCTATCCCATTTTCAAATCGTCCACGCTCAGGATATCTGAAGGTTGCATAATCCACAATTAGGACATGTATCAAAAAACCTCGAGTATGTTTGATGTTAGCGGTTGTTTAAGTTTCATGTCATTTATTGTGTTTTATTGGAATTATTTCTTGCGTGTGGTGTGCTCATTGAATCACAGTTGGCCTAATTTTCTGTAAAGGAATATGTTGGTAGCTCTTTTGAGCGCGACCACTTGATTTTTGAGACATTCTTTGTGTTCTTGCATGTTATGATTTTGTCGTTTTTCTTCCTGAAGTCCTCCAGACTCAATAAAAGGTTGTCATACATGCTTTGACATTATCTTATGACGCGCATTGCTTGTTGTAGAGACCCCAATTTTGACCAAACTATTAAACTTAGGGGGGCTTTACCTCTAGAAATCAATGATGAATAATGTCCCGGCAATTTTGTTCAAGTTCATCGCTTCGATTTCTAAAAAGCTTCAAGTTCCTAAACCTTGCTCCTAATACCCCAAATTTAGCCAATCACTGACCATCTGTTTCGAGCTCACTAGATCATGGGTTTCTAAAAAAATAAAATAGATTAAAAAATTATAATAGTAATGGTATTTTCTAAAAATAACTTTGTTTCCCATATTTTTAGATTCAAAAAGAAAAAAAGGAAAAAATTTTATTTGGAGACTCATATGCTTAATTTGGATTTAAAATGAAAAATGTGTTTATACATATATATATATACATATAAGAAAAGGAAAATAATAAAAGATAGTATCTCATGTGATTTGGAGAGTTAGAGATTTCTTGCCATATTTCTAACCCAAGCAAATACCCAAAGAGCCCTTTATTGGACACTAATCTCTCATGTGCTTTGAAGATTAGAGACACTCTAGAATGTTCCTTTATTCCACCCAACTAAATTATCTTTCAAGTTTCTTGGAATTACATAGACGTGCCATGGAGAGTTAGTGATGCCAAATAATATTCCTTGGCATATTCTTGACCTAAAAAAAATATTCCAAATAATCCTTATCTTAGCTACAAAGGAAATCAAAGCCTACATAAACTCATATCTCTCATTTTTGGAGGGTTGGACATTTGAATTTTATAGAGAAATATGTTGGGAGAGCATTAGAGGAGAAAAATTTAGAGAGAGAAACTCTAACAAATCTCATACTCAAGTCCCACCAAAACTCTATCCAATTCATACAATCCATCAAATCACCATTGAAGGAGCTTCAAGCTTGAGGAAGAAGAAGAGGAAAAGCTTAAGAAATTCAACATCTCAACAAATTTCGGGAAGGTCTAGCGGTAAAACCTTCAAATCTATATTCATATATAATAATTCAATCACAATTCATAGCCCAAGCGCCTAGAACAAGACATTCTCGTTGTGTCGTTTGGACTAGAATCTTTACACACTTTCAAAAAGTCTCTTCTACCTCATTTCATCACACACCACTTGAATTGTGATTGAATACTCATCTATTTGTTGATTTGGATCTAGTATATCATGGATTAAGTTTTTTAATAAGCTTTTTTTAAGAGAAAATTTGCTTTGAATCATCAATTTAGTTTGAATTCCCTCTTCATTTGTTCATACTATTCTCCATTTGACATCAATTTAGTTTGACCTCCAAGGACCATTAACTTGGGAGGACAATTGAATAAAATGAATTTATATTCCTTAAGGATCATGTGTTTGGGAGAGGATTAGATGTAGATCTAGTTATTTTCACAATTTGATTATTAAATTCAAGTATTCAAAGTTCATAGGATTGAGTAAGTCCTTGAGGTTCTCTTGTTAAATCTTCAACATAAGATTTATGATGGAGATCTTCTAAGGCTAAATCCATAAATCTCTTTTGTATTTTATTGTTATTTTGATGATCAAAATAATACTTGATCTAGATTCTCTCTAGAATTATAGATCATGTTTGATTCAAATTATGAACACTAATTCAATAATGGTGTAGTGAATTCATCAACCAACTGTGATCAAAGATTTTTAATTAAATCATGAACCATTGAATTGAATGAAACCAATTGGATTATGTTCATAACACAAAGATTTACCACTGTAATTTTCATTTTAATGCAATTTAATAGTTAACATGGTTTGATCTTAGGATTTGTGAACTAGTCACTCTCTGTCCAAAATTTCAGAACAGTAAGTCAGTTTTGAATTGAATACATCAGAGCCTTAAACGAGTACTTTGAGCTTCTACTCATTTTTCCATGAAGTTAAATGTGTTAGTGAGATCCTCTAAAAAGATTGAAGTAATTCAGATTTGTTTACTATTTTTAAAAAATCATACAAAATCTCTGGACAGAGAGTTGACAAATTCTGAGTAACGTCTAGTCATTGGACCGTTTGATCTTTGATTTTATTTTTGGGTTAGAAACTAGACTCACAGAAGCATATCATTAAGATCAAACCATGGGAATTATGCTTTTTCTATTTTTGAAAGTCTGGTCTGCTCTCTGTAATTTCTAGAATTCTGTGATATATTTCATACACCTTGTAAATAATGATACAAATGGTTTGCTAATGTCTTAAGGCATGAAATCTGTTTTGGTTATAATTAATTAAACTAAAATCCAGAGGTTAAATGATCCGAATCAACAAAGGATTCATAGCATGTTCTTATTCATGTTCATGCATTCATCATTTATGTATTGAATCTAGAAATTAGGACATTATTTTGTATCGTGTTAAGTAATATTTAGTTAAACCTAGTTGTGGATTCCTTGTGATCATGTTGAGGTTGTACCATCTCTATATGGACATTACATTGGATCCTAGTTAAGACTTGTATATCCATAGAGGTGGTGTAATTTCAACTAGTTAGAAGGAATTCATGATTATGTCAACTTTCTTTAGTGTTTGATAGATTTAAGCTAGGAGTTTGACATTTAGGATTTGATATTATATTATGTTCAAAGCATGTGGACTAACCTTTTGTTTTGTAGTACTATAAAGGTACAATTTCTCGTCTATTCTCTAGTTTATTTTATTTTTTTTTATTTTATTGATTTTCAACTCCATGTACGACACCTTAGACTAGGTTTTAATTTATGTGTATATATGTGATTAGAGACCTTTTTCTTAGGATTTCTATTTTTTGTATGCATTGCACGTCTCCTTTACTGCTGGATCCCGGGTAAGTTCTCTTGTTCATTATTGCATATCATTTTGCTTGTTATTTGAACTATGTGGTTTTGTATGCTATTTTATCGTTAGCATTCTTTCACCCTTTTCAACGTGCTTTTGTAATGTATATATCTATATATTAGTTGAGGGCATGCTTAGATTAATTCGATTAAAAGGATGTTGAGTAGAGGCCTATCACGAGATAGGATGAGATGGAGTGTTTTAGTCCACTGGGCTTCTTCCCTCTCATTCCATTATCCCCGGACCTAGAAATCTTTAGTTTCTAAACGATCAGTTTACTTTTAAAATGGTTTCTTAATTTTCCTTTAAAAATTAAGTGGTGACTCGTATTTTGAATTTGAAAAAGTTTTAAAATATGGCTAGCCGGTGATATCCACAATCTGGCGACTCTGCTAGAGATCGAACTCTCAATCTCTGGTTTTGCAGACTAGAATTTCTAATTTTTCGTTCACTCGAGGATTAGACTTGAAAGCATCTTTTTAATCAAATTCAATCATTTTTGTGTGCCCATTGCATTGCAATTGCATGTTTAACCAGTCGATTGCACAAAACTATGACCTTGGAGGCTCGGGGCAACCCGGTCGGTCAAGTAATTATGGGACCGTGTGATTAGCCTTGATTTCATACCATGTGCTGGTATATCAAGCATTCTATCGGAAGTGTGTCAATGGTCTATGATTTGGCCAAAACTCGGCCTTTGCATGATAGCTTCTGTAGCACTGCATGTATGTACACACATACACACACACACACACACACACACACTACACGCATACATGTATATATTGCATGCACACAATGCACACTGCATGCACACATACTACGCACACACACACATACACATACACACACACACTGCGCACACAGCACGCATACACGATGCACACACAAACAGTGCAGAGCCTGCATACAAGCAGCGCACAACAGCCAGAGGCTGTGCACGCCCAGCGTACAGGCTGCGCACATAGTTACAGCGCACAGATCCAATCTATTGTGTAGACACAACCCTAGGGCACAGTTTCATGTGCTTTTTATTTTTGACCTATTTTCCAGCCATAAAATCATGGTGTTCTGCAAAAAATCATACATATAGGGCTTGACCTAGCTCTGATTCCAGTTGTTGGTCCATCTCTCCCAGGGGCAGTGTCATGCACTACCTCTATCCTCGAAGCTGACGACTTACCCAATTCTGGGCGAGTCCCATGCCTAATCCGCCTGAGTGGCTGACTGCTGGTGGTAGACTCGGCAACTGCTCTTTTCCTTTTCTCGCCCATTCACGCGGCTGCAGTGGCCTTTTTTTGCCCTCAATGCTTTGGGGTCTCTCCTGGGTACCATATCTGTGGAATGAAGTGTGGAAACGAGTTAGAAGGATGTGGATAGAAGACAAAAAGGCAGTAAAAAGTCAAAAATTTTGAGAACCAGGAACTTACCAGGAATGATCGGGGGAAAGGCTGGTGCAACAAAGACTTTGTCGGGCCTATCAGTAACTTTCTAGGCTTCCGTCCAGGTCAGCACGTCAATGATGTTCACAGGATCTTGGGCCAACGCCCTTATACGATCCAGACACTCGTTCGGGTTACTCAGTTAATCAATAGTTCCAACTGCAAAATAAAGGGGACCAGTCAGTGTCACAGCAGCAGAAAATAGTAATTAAATGCAAACCAGAGACGCAACTTACTCCTCAATTTGCTCGTCGAGGTGGTTCTCAGGGGAATTCTTGCGGCGTCCCGAGGGTGGATACTCAGAAGAATTTCCTCTTCTACCCCTTATTGTTGCTTGGAGCATTCTCCAATCTCTTCCTCCATTGCCGAGCACTCAGGAAAAAGAAGTCGGACTTCCTGTGCAACGGGGATGGCTGATAAGTCCACAGAAATTCCTGGAGGGTCAGGTCGCACCTGAAAACTTGGGGCTAGAGGTAAATGGCCCCCATCATAAATCTCCAACAGTTTGGGGCCAACTACTTAGGGGTAATATCGAGGTAGATCAGTAGGTCTCGAGAGAGAAAGATGAAGACTCTGAGGAGCACATCCTCGTAAAGGGAAGTTAACCCGACTGACAAAGGTGTGCTTCACCAGCCGGGGCTGTAATGGAGAAGCCTTCAAAATAACCGAACTTCTAGTTGATTCAATCTAAATCTAACCCAAGCAGACTATTGGCAGCCCCTACACAAGAAAAGACAACCTCTGGGCTACTTGAGGTCGAGGCCTCGTTACTCGATCCCCTCGACTCGAAAACTTCAACGTGTTCCTGACTTACTTCCTAATTAATTAAACTAAACTAAATAATAAACTAAAGCTTATAGAAACATAACTAATTAAATAAATAAACTAAAGGTGTTGGAAATACGAGAATCCACATTAATCCTAACCATCAACCATGCATACTCATTAATGTTCTATGGAGTTCATTCCTCTTCAGTATTTCGTATTTTTCTAAAGATAAAGAATCAGTAACCCTTTCATGACCGGGACTACATCATCACAAGTGATTTAAAATAATTGGAAGACGGTGTAAAACAATGGTAATTACTTGCACTCTAAATGGTGTTAGCATTCAAAATGGTTTTCAAAAGTCATTGAAGAAAATAGCCTTAAGGCTTTAAGTTCTAAAAAAACTGTTGTGACAAACTGAGCTTATAGGGACAATTTGATGACAGATTTCTAAAACAGAAAGTCATGGAATACTTAAAAGAATCATCTCAGGAATTAATATGTTCGATCGATCGAAGCTCTCTCGATGGATCGGACATCATCATCCTTCAATCGATCGAAGTGCCTTCGATCGCTTGACTATGGCCCTGGTTCGATCGATCGAAATACCTTCGATCGATCGAGCCTAGGTTTTCTAAAGACTGCATGACAGAGGTTGGGAATCAATGTTTCATCACATATTCCCAACGTCTAAACTACAGTAACATAAGTAAACTAGTGCAGAAACAGTAAAACATAACAATCATAACTACTAGATTCATAAACAATGAAATAAAATAAAGGAAAGGAAAAACCTGGAATAAATCTGAAAATAACTTGTAAATAACTTGAATCTTCAATAATCTTCAGTATAATAATGAAAAAGAGGAAGAAAAATAAGAATCTAACCTAACCTACTCCTAATCTAACCCTAAAACTACCCTAAATTGCTATTTTCTGTGTTCTGGAGCGTCCTCCCTTCGTCTGGCATCAAAACGACTTATATATAGGATTCCTGCAGAGTTTATGCAACTTTTGGATGAAAATAAAGTTCGATTGATCGAGCTTAGTTCGATGGATCGAAGGTTCGATCGATTGAACTCTGCTCAATCGATTGAACTCTCTGATTTTGACAGCACTGCGCACCGATGGGAGAATGGCCATAACGTTTTACTCGGACCTTGAATTAACCTCCCGTTTGCGGCCACGCGACCATAACTCAAAGATCTACATTTTATATATCTTGGAAAATCTTCCAAATCTGAAATCTTCATTGTCAAAATTGGCATTTTCTCAGCTGCTTACGTTGTTCTATCCACCAGAATCACTTATCTTTAGCTCCACTTCATTGATTTACATCCTAATACCTATAAAACAATGCAAAAATATACATTTTAGCATTAATATAATAAAAAGAAAATAGTTATTAGAATGCACCTAAATGTAGGGACTTTGGGATAAAAGTATGCATAAAAGACCATGTAATACGCTATGAACATGCACATTTCACCTCGAATCACACCCCCCAACTAGCTCGTTGCTAGTCCCTAGCAATGAAGCGAACTACAATAGTGATTATTTAACTCTAAAAATTAAAAACAAAAGAAAGTAAAAATCCTAAATCACTTTTGCAAGAATCGCATTTGCATTTTGCGTATGCAGCAAGCCTTTAAACCCCTAGGTTCCCCCTAGTGGATGAGTGTTGTCTCATGAGGGTTTGTAGTGAATCTACCCACAAAATTCATGTTTATGGTAATGGTTCTCATTTAAATGTTTTCAAGAAATTTTCCTCTCGTTAACAATGTGGTTAAGCTCAACAATCTTATGAAACTCTCTAGTATGCTATAGCCATGGAACACACATTATAGTTAATCTACTATCAAAGTCATTAGAATATTCCATACCTGTTAATCTTCAAGTGTGTGTGTGAATGGACAACCAAAATACAAAACATTAATTTCAAAGCTTTCATAACCTAAGACACTATCAAGACGTTCATTTTGACTCAACTCTCACCGGGATTACACTCTCAAGATGAAATCACTCTGAATTAGGTGTAATAATTATCACTCATGATATGGAAGCTATAAAGAGTAATTGTAAATGGAATCTAATGCTTCTCATATCTAAATAGAAAAACAGAAATTTTATAGTGCACAAAGTCTCATGAAAGGATACTTTTCACTAGAAGAGCGAGATACCGCGGAGAACTCTCTCATTACCTTAACTTCAAATCCAATTTACTTAAAATCATCAGGACTTTGAAAAAGAGGTGTTATAGGTGAAAGAAGAAAGAGGCTTGTGATTTTCAATTGGGTCCAAGGATGTGATTGGAATGTCTACTACAACTTTTCAAACTTCCTCACATCTCCAATCTCTCTCTTCTTCTTCGTCTTATTATGTTTTCTTTTTCTTTTGTAACAACCATTGGCACTTTTTTCTTTTTTTCTTCTTTTTTTTCTTTTTTTTTTCTTTTCATGCTTTTCTTTTTCTTTTCTTTTTTTTTCTTTGCCAACTTTCCCTTATTCACAAAACCAAACTTCATGTCAAGATAACACATTCCAATCATTCCTAGGTAAAGAACTGAGGATTGAACTACTAATTTGGAGTTAGGTATAGACTTTAGGATTGTGAAGACAAGGTAAATATGGTAAGGCTCAAAGGGTGAAATAAAGGAATATCATAGAGGTATGCCAAAGCTGTATTATGCATGTATGGTCAAAAGATGGCCTAAATCATCTTCTAAGTTCATTGGATTATTCATTTTAGTAAATTCAAGAGCTCTAAATTTGGTAAATCCTGAACATTCTCTTCTAGTGATCAGTAAAAATGAAGAAGAAAAATGAGACTTACAATGAATTAATACGCTTTTTAAAAAGTAAGAGTAATTTTATAAAACCCTCAAAAACAAAAGAATGGCTCAAAAGCTCACTTGGGTTATTAGTCTCCACTACAGTCTCTCAAGACACCTAAGCTATGCTTACTAATCCATTTTAGCTATGTACAAGGTTGTCACAACGTTCTTAAAGTTGTTTGAAGATTAAAAGGCATAAAACATACTATAACTAAGATAAACAAACTATCATAGTGTATCACATACCAATAACATACAGAAAATAACACAACTGCATCATAACTAACTACATTAACTAAAAGAGAAATACAAAAACCATTTTATTATCTTAAAAAAAATCAAATAAAAATTTTAAATTTTTTTTTACAATTTTAATTTACTGAGTCATGTTGATAAACAGGTGTATTGACATTAAAGTATAAAATGAAAGAAACGAGGCATGCAATGACTCAGTCCCCCCAACTAAAACTAAACATTGTCCCCAATGTTCTAAACTAAGCACATGGACATGTAAAGTAAAGCGAGAGAAGGAAGGATCTTACCTCGAGGCATTAATATCCATATTTTTTTTATTTTCTTTTATTTCTTTGTTAAGTTACCTGCAAAATCATTAGTAGCAACAAGAAAAAAATAGAAAATATACTACAACTACTCAGTAAATAAATTCGGTGAATCAAGATTTTTATCATACACTAATAACCGAAATTTTTGAGGATCTTCCCAATGAAATAATTTAACAGTGAAAAGAATGTAGGGATCCTCATAAAATTGCAACTCCCCCCAACTAATGTCAGGCTCAAGGTCAGAGGAGATGATGCAAAACTTATGGCTGCCAAATTTGTTGGGCATAGTTATAAGAGGAATACCACACTTTTTAGGAATTATATGCAAGGAAAAATCTTTGGTGTTGGTATTTTCTATAACGGCCTCTATTTTAATACAAGGAGGTGGCCATGGTTCAATAAAAGGAGCAGGGTCTAGGTGATGTGCTAATAAAGTTTCATTACCCTCCTCTTATCCTAGAACAGAATCTATAGAAATATGATCATAGAAATTTAATTTCTGTTCTATGCACATTGATTTGGACTGGACTTGGACAAAACAATTTATTTGGGCCTCAATATCATTATTACTCAAGAAGGTCAAGCAGTCTAGCAGATTACTAGCTTCTTGTTGAAGTTTAAGATCATCTAAAGTGGGCTTAATATTTTCCAAGTCCTCTCTCACAAAATTTTGAAATTTAAAGTTTGGTGAAGTACATGTGCTAGAATATTTATCATCCTCTTGTACAACACACTCATTTTGTTCAATATTGGGGTACACATAACTTTCAAGCTCGGGATGAGAGCTTTGATTAATATATAGGATAGATGATGGGCAACTTAGTAACACCACCTCTTCGGCCGAAAGAGGTGAGGGTTCATGAATATCACATGAATCTAAATCGAATTTAGAATTTTCAATAACGTCCTCCCTAGGGTCACTATCAAAGGTAAGGGTAGAGTCAAAAGGGGACTCATCCTTTCCTAATTGCGTGCAGTCACCTAAACTCTCATTATCTGTAAAAACATCATTCCCATCCATGTAACTCTCCTCACTATGTATGTCATCTATTGAGGTTTTCTGGACAAAGAGATTGTGCAACTTTATCAAGGCAGTGAAGGAGTTGATGTCTGGGGTTGCATATTGAGTAGAAGATGGGTCTACAACTTCATGCTCAATGGTTTGGTTTTGGAGTTCAGACATTGTTATACACCCGTCATTATCCTCCAATTCCATTCCATTGTTAGCGTCTTGAAATTTAGGTTGTAGTGTTGAAGGACTGGTATAGTCTTCTAAAGGTTGGCTAGCATATGCTTGTTGATATCTAGTTTCTAATTTATCAAGTGCACTATCTAGCCTTTTCATTTCACTCAGCAGCAATTTTAACATACCATTATCCTCAACTTGGTTATTCTTCTCAGTATTACCATATGAAGTCTTGGTGCATTTGAAAATCATGGGAGCTACTACTATATCCTACATTATCATTTTGGTTATATCCCCATTGCGATTGATAGAGCTCTCCATGTGGAGGTTCTTGTTGCATTTGATAATCTGAGGGACTACAACTATCATTTTCCCATTGTGGTGGTTGGTAGCACTCGGGTTGATAATGCACATCATAAGTAGGTGCTTGCCAACTTGGGGGATAACTATTTTGATTTTCAAGTGTGTACCTATTATTGGTGCTTGTGTTGTATGGAGTGTAATATGGATAAGACATGTTTATCCAAAATTCTTAAACAATAGGAATTTAATTCTTATTTTTATTTTTATCTTGTGAGAGAAAAAGTCCAAAGTTTTTTTTTTTTTAATGTAAGAAAAAATCAGGAATAACTTAGTAAAATCCAAACCTAGTTGCCTTCCCCAGCAACGACGCCAAAAACTTGACACGACTAAAAAGTTGTGCGCTCTTGTGCAACACCCAAGTGTAGGTAATCATGCAAGTAATACTGGATAAGTCCAGGTCAATCCCACAGGGAAGGAAAAGGAAGAATATATACTAAGTTACAACCTAAAGAAAAAGAAAAGAAAATAAGAATGAATGATTGGAGGTGTACTAACAAATCCTAATTAATTAAACTAAACTAAATAATAAACTAAAGCTTATAGAAACATAACTAATTAAATAAATAAACTAAAGGTGTTGGAAATACGAGAAACCACATTAATCCTAACCATCAACCATGCATACTCATTAATGTTCTATGGAGTTCATTCCTCTTCAGTATTTCGTATTTTTCTAAAGATAAAGAATCAGTAACCCTTTCATAACCGGGACTACATCATCACAAGTGATTTAAAATAATTGGAAGATAGTTTAAAACAATGGTAATTACTTGCACTCTAAATGGTGTTAGCATTCAAAGTGGTTTTCAAAAGTCATTGAAGAAAATAGCCTTAAGGCTTTAAGTTCTAAAAAAACTGTTGTGACAAACTGAGCTTATAGGGACAATTTGATGACAGATTTCTAAAACAGAAAGTCATGGAATACTTAAAAGAATCATCTCAGGAATTAATATGTTCGATCGATCGAAGCTCTCTCGATGGATCGGACATCATCATCCTTCAATTGATCGAAGTGCCTTCGATCGCTTGACTATGGCCCTGGTTCGATCGATCGAAATACCTTCGATCGATCGAGCCTAGGTTTTCTAAAGATTGCATGGCAAAGGTTGGGAATCAATGTTTCATCACATATTCCCAACATCTAAACTACAGTAACATAAGTAAACTAGTGGAGAAACAATAAAACATAATAATCATAACTACTAGATTCATAAACAATGAAATAAAATAAAGGAAAGGAAAAACTTGGAATAAATATGAAAATAACTTGTAAATAACTTGTCTTGACTAGATCCTCATGTGCCGTTCCAAATATCCTGGCGCAGCTAAGAGTAGGACCTCCTAGACTCTTTGTTGTTGGCTCAGACCAGTTTGTTAATTACCATGACCAAACTCTTTGATCAGCAAACTAACAAACTGATCAGTTAACGTTTACTTCACTATAAAATGATAACTGAACTCCAATGCAAAAGAACACATCCGAATCGATAACTAGACTTAAATGGTGTACTAATATCCCTCTATCATCAGCATTCGTAATCATATTCAGGTAGTCGGAAAATATAGTTACTGTCAACCTAAATCATGATTACATCTTGTATTCCTTGAGTCCCATTCACCTCTCATGATTACCAAACATGTTGATAACTACTTATCGACAAGACTGCAGTTCTCAGTAATCAACTTGGTGACATTCTCAATGGAATGCTTACTCTTCATCAGAGGGTAGATTCTATCTTGACAATATGTGTACACAACCCTGTGAACATAACATAACCAAGATACCCAGGTGTTAATCTTCTATAGATCTCACTGATTGGTAAGTCAAAGCAGTCATATCCACAGTCGGTGTTCATAATCATCTCAAGATTAAGAACACATACCTTATACAAGTTATGAGTTCCTAACGACTGTTGATAGTCTTTAGTGTTAATAGGAAATCTCAGGTCCATCAATGCACTATAAGCACTAGCATATTAACTAAGAGTTACACTCTAGTAATTGAGATTAATCACTCCATCCAATAGTAGTTAATCATGCTACAGTGTAGACCTGATGAGGTATCCAGTCTCATCATCCACTGTGACAAGTGCTAAGTATCAAAGAACAGTAATTTGTATCTCACTTCTATGTATCTTATGCACACACGAATAATTTACTATGATACTTAAGGATTAACAATCATCTCAAGAAAGAAACATACATAATGAAATGTAAAACTGATATCCATATATTAAAATGTCAATGTTGCATACATAAAGTAATGGTTTGAGGGCACAAACCCAACAAACTCCCACTTGCACTCGCAACCATACAGGACTACATCTGAGACCTAAACAATCTAGATAATGATCAAAGAGCTTCTATGGCAAGGCCTTTGTAAACGGATCAGCAAGATTGTCAGCGGTGACAACCTTGGTGATAGTCACATCTCCATGTTGAACAATATCTCGAATTAGATGATATTTCCGCTCTACGTGCTTTCCCTTTCTGTGGTTCCTTTGCTTCTTGGACTGAGCCACTGTCCCACTATTATCACAATAAAGTGTAATCGGTGAAAGCGACGCTGGTACCACCTCGAGCTCTATAAGGAATTTCTTAAGCCAAACAGCTTCTTTTGCGGCTTCACAAGAAGCCACATACTCAGCTTCTGTAGTTGAGTCTGTAATACATTTCTGCTTAATGCTCCTCCAACTAACAGTACCACCTCCCAAGGTAAAGAGATGACTGGACGTCGACTTCCTTGAATAGTTATCTGACATAAAGTCCGAGTTCGTTTATCCTACTGGAATTAACTCACTACCGCCATACATAAGCATGTAATCTTTAGTCCTTCTCAAGTACTTAAGAATATGCTTAGCGGCTGTCCAGTGTTTTGGACCTGGATTCGATTGATATCTAGTAACCATGCCAATGGCAAAGAAGATATATGGTCTAGTGCATAACATCACATACATGAGACTTCCCTCTACCGAAGCATAGGGAATTCGTACCATTCGATTCCTCTCGTCCTGTGTCCTTGGACGCTGGTCCTTGGAGAACGCCAAACCATGCTTGAAAGGTAATAAACGTTTCTTCGAATTATCCATAGAAAACCTAGTCAGCACCTAATCGATATAACTAGCTTGAGATAATCCTATTTCCTTTCGCTTGCGATCCCGAAAGAGCTTTATTCCAAGAATATAGCTCACCTCTCCAAGATCCTTCATATCGAAAGTACTAGCTAGCCAAACCTTGACCGTTGACAATGCCGCTACATCATTTCCAATGAGTAGAATGTCGTCAACGTAGAGAACAAGAAAAGCTACCACTTTCCCTTCACACTTCTTGTATACACAAGGCTCATCCAAATTTTGTATGAAACCAAATGACTTGACCGCTTGGTTAAATCGGGTGTTCCAACTTCGAAATGCCTGCTTAAGCCCATAAATGGACTTTTGCCCTTCTGGTTGCTGCATATAGATGTCCTCCTGAAGATTTCCATTCAGGAATGCAGTCTTGATGTCCATCTGCCAGATCTCATAATCAAGGCATGCAGCAATGGATAAGAGTATCCTGATGGACTTGAGCATGGCTACCGCCGAGAAGGTTTCCTCATAGTCAATGCCCTCCCTCTGAGTATAACCTTTCGCTATAAGCCTAGCTTTAAAGGTCTCAATCTTTCCATCAGATCCTCTTTTCCTATTATAGACCCACTTACAAGCAATGGGTTAAATATTGGCTAGAAATTCTACAAGATGCCAGACTTGATTAGAATCTATAGACTCCAATTCAGCTTTCATAGCTTTAATCCAATGAGCTGAATCAACATCAGCCATTGCCTCTTCGTATGTGGCTGGAGTAGATTCAGATTCTATGGAGACAGCTTTAAAAACTTCTCCTAAGAACATATATCTACCAGGCTGGCTTATAATCCTCCTATTATGACGAGGATTTGTACTAACAAACATCAGCCATTGCCTTAGGTTTATGGTTTATGATATAATCATCCTCCAAGAAAACAATATTTGTACTAACAAATACTTTTTGTTCTCTTGGATCATAAAAATACCAGCCATAAGTGCCCTTTGGATACCCTACGAAGTTATATACTTTCGATCTAGAATCCAACTTGCTCATCTTTCCTTTCAGCACATGTGCTGGACACCCCTAAATCCGAAGATGTTGCAAAGAAGGCTTGAACCGAATCCACATCTCTCATGGTGTCCTTGGAATAGATTTACTTGGTACTAGATTTAGTAAGTACGCTGCGATTTCCACCCCAAAGGAATAATGGTAACTCAGAATAACTCATCATCGACCTAGTCATGTCTAAAAGAGTTCGATTCCTTCTCTCTTCTACACAGTTCTGCTGAGGTGTACTAGGTGCAGTCAATTGTGATAGAATCCCATTCTGTACGAGGTGATCAATAAACTCATTAGAGAGGTACTCGCCATCTTGATCAAATCGAATGGCCTTGATATGTGTTACTAATTGCTTCTCCACTTCAGCCCTAAACTCTTTGAACTTTTTAAAGGCTTCAGACTTATACTGCATTAGGTAATATCCATACCTAGAGTGGTCATCGGTATATGTTATGAAATAATCATAACCACTCTGTGCTCTAATATTTATTGGTCCACACACATCAGTATGAACGAATTCCAACAACGCATTAGTCATATTGCCCTTTACAGGAAAGGGCCTTTTAGTCATCTTATCCTCCAGACAAGACTCGCAGACTTCCATTGGTTTGAGAACCAAATCGCCTAAGACCCCTTCTTTGACTGGTCTGCCAATCCTATTTAGATTGATATGCTCAATCCTCATATGCCAAAGCCTTGTTGGATTAGTGGAACGTTCGTTTCCTTTAGATTGTACAGTTACCACTGAGTTATTAAGTTCCATACAAGAATCTTTAGAAACATTGGGAGTAATCACATACAAACCATTTGATTTAACACCAGAACATATAAAAGAACCATTTATTTTAATCACAACTTTAGTTTTAAAATGAAAAGAATAACCATTATTCGATAAATTAGAAACTAAAATTAAATTACGTCTCATTGAAGGGACATAAACTATATCTGATAAAATTAAAACTTTATTGTCTAGAAATTCTAAAACAACGACTCCTATAGCAATCGCATATACAGTTGCACTAGAACCTGAGTCCGTACGATTTCTCATCACTGCACCTCCTGATTGATCTGAACCCTGCAATGAATTACCGATGTGGTTAGTCGCACCAGAATCAATGCATCAAGTGTTTGAAGTATTCGTTATAAAACTTACTTCAATCACATTTGATTCAATCATACCTTGAACTCTTGTAGCTAAAAATTCTGGACAGTTCCTCTTCAAGTGGCCCTAGTCACCGCATTGGAAACACTTTCCTTTGCCTTGGCTACCTACCTTCCCTTTGCCCTTACTTTTTCCCTTAGATTTTGCAATCTTAGGGACCGGTCCAACACTTGGAAAACTAGTGCCAGCCTTCTTCTTCCCTTTTTTGCCTTTCGATGTAGATCGGGAGTAAGAAGAGCTTTCTCAATGTTCAAAATGTTGCCCCCGGGTTTGATCACCCCTTCTGCTGCCAGTAAAGAACTCATTAATTTTCTCATTCAAAAATCCATTTGATTCATATTATAGTTAGTTTAAATTGAGCAAATGACGCTGACAGCGTATTGAGGATCGTATCAACTTTGGTCTGTGCATCAATGTTGGCACCTAGGGTCTCTAACTCGTTTAAATTACCAATCATTTTTAAAACATGTTCTTTGACTGGAGTCCCTTCTAACATCTTAGCACTCATTATCTTCTGCATGGCTACCTGCCTAGTAGGCCTGCCATGCTCCCTAAACATCTTTTTCAGGGATTCGATAATGTCACTGGCATAATTATTCGATTGGAATTGGTGTTGCAACACACCAGCCATTGAGGTCAGAATGTAGCAACGGGCCATTCCATTCGACTTCTTCGATTCATCGAACTCGCATCTGGCAGTTGCCAAAGCATTTGCCGCGGGTTCTTCGAGGCATGGGGTGGTGAGGACATATATGTGATCCTTCGCAGTTAACACGATGTCAAGTTTTTGTTTCCATTCTGTGTAGTTATTTTCAGTTAACTTGTTTTGAGTGAGTATGGTGGCAAGTGGACTAAATGCATATCCAGACATTATGATTATTTAAAAAATAAAAAAAAATGGATATCAGAATTTGACAATTTTGAAATAAAAGAATCCTTAAAACTCTTATTTAAAACAAAGTTGTCGGAATATCAAAACGAAAGAGTAAAGCCTCCGTGTGGTGGTCAATAATCGATCTTTTGATTAATCATGACTTGTCCGCTATGCAACTCTTGCAAAACAAGTTATGACTCCCAAACCTATTTGATCTCTAAGATTTTGAATAATGCCCTATGTGGTATTCCTTATTCATAGCTTAGCTAGTGTGTACCATTAACTGGGATCCAATCACAAGCACCTCAAGTAATGCCTCTGTGTGGTGGTCACCCTCTAACACATCTGATTGATTCTATCCATAGGAAGTTCACATCTAGTAACCAATGAGTAGTGTACCGTCAGTATGGAATGATCATCCCTAGTGAGGTAATACAGAATGCACTGCTCATCTTACAATGAACCATGAAAGGAAGATTGTGGGTGTTATAATAGGACCCTCTCCCACTAGATTTCATAGAAAAGGATTTTGCTTTTGAAAAAATTGTTTCCACACATTACCCATAAACATCCAATGTTTACTAATGCGTTGAAAACAGTTTTGAATTTTATTTTAGAAAACTTATTTTACATGCATGTAAGTTGTAATAATATAATTAAATTCCAATCACAAACAAAGCACATAAAATAAAAACCTAAAATGAAATTAAAGCATCCAAAAGATGCCTCTATCTCCCATGACTCTAACTCCATAGAACCTCCTTCTTGGTTTGATCGCCTCTAGCTCAATCTTCATGGACAACGGCTTGCTCCTCCATCTTCATGGGTTTTCTAATTCTATTACATTACTCATATACTTCTTTCAAAGCTTAAAATTTATCTAGAAATAGAAATTAACAACAAGAAAATAAAGAAGGCTAGGGAAACCGGTACGACTTTCCTTTTTGTAAAATTGAAGTCGCAGCGCCCTTTACATATGCCTTAAAAATAAACCAAAAAATAAATACAACATACGCCAATCTCAAACAATTAAATACAAAAATTTAAACATTCCTGATGCCATGGGAGATAGAGACTAATCTTGCTACAAGAAGGTTAGTCGTACACACATCCACATATATAACAAATAAATATAATCCATTGGTACCCTTAATTGATTTACACAGTACATAAACTCTTTACGTACTGATTTAGATCATTAAAACAGGATCTAACTTCTCTGAAAAACTTTGATTGATCAAAAACCGTTCGATCGCTCGATTGGATCGATTGAATATTGTTCAATCGCTTGAACTTTCAGATTCACAGAATAATTTGAGAAAATTTCATATTATTTTCAATTAAAGTGTATAATCTTAAAAAACTTTTGAATTTGTGAAAAGAACACCAGGATAAAGAAGCAATCTCGATTGATCGAACAGAACCAACGTTCAATCAATCGAACCTAGTTCGATCACTTGAGAACAAACAAGCTTCGATCGATCGAACTTACCTTGCAAATCAAAACTAGAGCTCCAAAACGCATCTATAGATCCAAACAAGCGTGGCTTTGATACCAATTGATGGAAAATAGGTTTAAAATTATTTTTAAGCTCGCAGGGGAAAGATTTAGTTTCAAAAACTTATTGGTATGCCCGGATCTACTGGCTGTTAATTCTATAGATGCGTATAAGAAAAGGGGACAAGAATTATACCTCAGATCTTGAACCCAATTCTGATTTTCTTTATCCTTGATGGTGCAGCAGCCTCCACTAGGTTGTCTTAACCCTTATGACTCTTGCGGGTGCTTTCGGGAGAGACTATAGATGGTGGGAACTCCAATACGGAGGATAGGAAGGTTTTGGAAGCCCTAAACAGGTTCTATAGCTACTGGTATATTAAAACAACGAACTCTTTTTTCTGGACGCAGCTGCCCTATTTATACATTCCCAGAATCGACCTAATGTTCAAGTGATCTAAGTAGATTCGATTGATTGAACCTTCGATCGATCGAACTATCCTCAAGCGATTGAACCCGCCAAGACTTCAATCAATCGAGGCACCTTCAATTGATCGAACCTGCCTTGACTAGATCCTCATGTGCCTTTCCAAGTATCCTGGTGGAGCTAAGAGTGAGACCTCTTAGGCTCTTAATTGTTGGCTCAGACCAGTTTGTTAATTACCATGACCAAACTCTTTGATCAGCAAACTAACTAACTGGTCAGTTAACGTTTACTCCACTATAAAACGATAACTGAACTCCAACGCAAAAGAACACATCCGAAACGATAACTAGACTTTTATGGTGTACTAATGTCCCTCTACCATCAACATTCGTAATCATATTCGGTTAGTTGGATAAACAGTTACTGTCAACCTGAATCATGATTACATCTTGTATTCCTCTAGTCTTATTCACCTCTCATGATTACCAAACATGTGGATAACTACTTATCAACAAGACTACAATTCTCAGTAATTAACTTGGTGGCATTCTTAAGAGAATGCTTACTCTTTAATAGAGGGTAGATTCTATCTTGACAATATATGTTCACAACCCTATGTATATAACATACCCAAGATACCCAGGTGTTGATCTCCTATAGACCTCACTAATTGGTAAGTCAAAGCAGCCATATCCACAGTCTGTGTTCATAATCGTCTCAAGATTAAGAACACGTACCTTATACAAGTTATGAGTTCCTATCGACTATTGACAGTCTTTAGTGTCAATAGGAAATCTCAGATCCATCAATGCACTATAAGCACTAGCATATTAACAAAGAGTTACACTCTAGTGATTGAGATTAATCATTCCATCCAATGGTAGTTAATCATGCTATAGTGTAGACCTGATGAGGTATCTAATCTCATATTTCACTGTGACAAGTTCTATTAGACTACTTTGAAGATGATGGGTATTTTAAAAATGATGATGTGGCTGACCTTTTCCTCTTAGAGAACTAGACCTTAGGTTGCGAGAATTCAAGTGGTAAGAAGGGCAGTCTCTGAGTAACTCACTATGGCACGAACCCGAGGAAGGGCTTCAGGTTACTGACTATGATAAATACTGGATGTAAAATATGGATTATGTATCCATGAACATATCATTTGGGGGATCTAAACCTAAGAATGGTAGTGAAGGTGTTGATGAAGTGGTGATGTTGGGAACTACTCTTGAGCATGGATGCTAGTGGACTACTTAACGAAGAAGAGTTTTAAGTGTTCGTGATACACCTATGGAGTCAGAGGTTTATGCTGAGTTTTGGTGTTGAAAATTTGAATAATTATGCTTGGTCAAGAATCTATATTAATTTTGTTGTGCCAAATTAAGAGTATGTGGATTGCATGATGATTACCGAATCAAAAAATGAATCACCAAAGAAATCGTAGAAGAGACTTCATATCTGAACTCAGTATTGAGAAAGATCCTAGAGTGTGCATGAATTCGTTCTCTGGTAACTCCAAATGAACGCCAAAAGTCGTCGTTCTATTCAAAGAACCAAAAAGGATTGTTGACTAAGCTCTAAAAGACATACTCAGAACTAATCTAATGTTTCTTTAAGACCCATTCATTTTCAATGTCCAATCTGACAATAAGAATGAAATTGGTGCCTAGATTAAAGAATAAAATTTATTCAAAGCTACAATGATCATGTGATATAATGCCTTTACCTAAAAAAAATAGAAACAAAATATGTCCATGCGGGAAAACTTCTTAAACCTTAAAAGTTATCAATAAAATAAAGAAATAAGCATATGAATACCTATGTTCCAAAACTGGTTGACTCAGAGAAGGGTAGAATGCATCTAAAATTGGACGGGCAAGAGAGAGAGAAATTGAAAAGAAAGAAAGAAAAGAAATAGAAAAGAGAAAGGTAGAGGAGAATGCAAAAGTTAGAGAGTGACAAAAAGGGAGGGAAGAAAATGAGGAACCAATAGGCCGATATTGACTATTGTGGGAAGTGAGAAATACGCCTTATTCCTTGGTGAGAAGAACAAAAGAACCGTAGGTTGATATTGACTATTGTGGGAATACACGAAGTGAAGAATGTGCCATATTCCTAGAAGATGACCATGGTGAGATAGTACTAATTTTGGTAACCAGAAATGTATGAAGAGTTGATTCGCAAGGATGAAACAAAAATGAAAAAAATAAGAAAAAATGAAGCTCACTAGGTTGAAAACTCGAAAGGGCACCTAGGCAAAAGTTAGAGCATAAAAAATAGTAAAAAAGGCCCGCTAGGTTAAAAACTCAAAGGGCGCATAGGCAAAAGTTAGAACGAAAAAAAAAAAAAGAAAAGAAAAGGGTGAAGGCGTTATGCCAGAATCAAACATGTGGTTGCTAAGATAGACCTAGTTATTAAATGCTTTGAGCACCAGTTTTTTTTGCCTTGGCTTGAATTCAGACCGGTCAACTCATATCTTACACTAGCTAATCCGAATATAATAGATTTTGAAATTAAATTCATCACTGTTAACCAAACTTAAAATGTATTATGCCAGTGCCAAAATGTCTCATGTCATCATTGAACTACTTTGACCTGATTCCTACTAGGGAATACGCAGGCAACCTTTCAAAAGGTTGGGTCTTGACCGTGCTTAAGCCTCGTCTCTAGAGTTTTGACTTTTTTGAATACTGATATTTGTCCTAACCCTATTCTTGTTAGGAACTACGTTTGACCTAATTCTCACTAGCGGATATGTAGGCAACCTCTCAAAAGGTTCGGTCTCAGCCATTGACCTATAATCAATTGCTCTTCACACTAGGGGCAAGTCACCCTTGAATCTTGTGTCCTACTTTGCCTTAACACTAGGGGCAAGGTCCCGTCATGAGCTTTAAAGTCAAAATTTTATGTGACATTAAAATCCCTGGACGATGGGTTTTCTTCAATGTCAATCAAATCAGTACTCTTTAATCTCTATTCTAGGGACAAGCCCTTATCCTAAATTCATATCAATCATATACAAGGGGCAAGCCCTTTACTCTGTGGGTTTAGTTTGACTTTTGAAAGAATTTGTTACTTGTTGATTTACACACAGGAGGGAAGGCCCTCTATTACTCGTTCTATCCGACTAACCCTTGTCATATACAAGGGGCAATCCCCCTTTTACCCTTTATGTTTAGCTGAGCCTAACCCCTATCATACACAAAGGGAAAGCCATGTCCAAGTCCCTTGTCATAATCAAGGCGCAGTGTTATTCTGAGGTGATGTCTTCATGTGATTTTAGACGGAATCGTATTTTTTCTCTTTGGTTATAAATGAAAGCTTGAGGTTATTATGTGGAGAGAGTAAAGAGTTGATTACGAACATCATTAGGGAAAATTTTCAATCCTTGAATTAATGCATGACGTTTCATCTCAAAGAATTGGGTGAATAATAAAAGAATAATCTAGATCATGCATAAGGTACATCACTCGTAATAAGGCACTGCGTCAAAAGAAAATAGGAAAATATGTATGATTTGATTGTTTTTAGTGCCTCTGGTTGAGTTTTATATTTGAGTTCGAGTCATAGAGTTGTAGACTTTGTGGGTGTATCGTTAGTAATAGAATGAGAATATTTGAAGTATAAAGAAAAGAGTCCACGAGCAACTGCGCAATCTTCTAAAATGAGCTGTATTCACAACATTATTACATCATCAAGCATGAACATCTAAACTAGGGGTAATGTTCACGTCTCTTATATTTTATAAATTTAATCCCCACGATTTCAAGGGTATCCGTAATAATGATTGTGCAATGCATATGTGGTTTTCCTTTACTAGCTCCACAATGTCTCCCCTTAAGAGTAGTTCAACTTTACTGGCTCTACATGATTATGGTTGAATGGGTGTATCCTGTATAGCATGATAATCTTATTGCATTTTCATTTTCGTTTCATGCACCACACTCATTGTTCGCCTTAAGTGGCTCAATGGTGTTCTTTCTAAAGAGTAATTGGTCGTCATAAATTGGAGATGTTTTTGAGTGATGAGTGAGTATCCCATACATTTTCATGAGCATATCTATTCGGATATCTTTTGAGACATGCACCGCATTCACTGTTTGCCTTAAATGGCTCTATGATTACGTATCTTTGAGAGTAGTTCACCCCTATGGCTCTTCACTACATTTAATTGATAAGTGGGCAACCCCTGCATGGACTTATTGATTTTATTGAGCATCTTTTTTAAAAAAAATCATGCATGTGCATTTATAATTGAATCCCCAACAGAGCAATTAGTCTCATTTAGCATTGCATTACATTAGTTTCCAGTGTCTCCCGCATCATGGATTTCATCCGATTGAGCGAGTCCTGAGTCATGTTTGGTGCTTCTGGTACGCCGTAAATGGCTCTAATAGTACCTATTCCTAGTAGAATGATGTCACATTTACATTTGATTCCCAGCTAAATAGTTTGCCTTTAAGGCCCTTCATAAGTCTATTATTGAGCAGTTACTGAATTTGTGCATTGATTTCAGCATCTCTTCTAAGCCATGCATTGCGTCAATTATTCATGCCATTTATGCTATCTATCATCCATGCTTTCTATGCACTCTACAGATCTACGCTTTATTTTTTCCTTATAATCCATTCTCTCTGCAGATCCACGCTTTTTTTGCTCCTTGCAATCCATGCTCTCCATAAATTCACGCTTCCCTTGCTCTCTATAAATCCATGCTCTCTGTATTTGTACCGCATTCATGTTATATTTGCTCTATGCCCTTATGACACTTGCGCCCTATGCACTCTTATTGTCTTTGATCTTGAAATTCCCTACTTTGCATGAAGTGCTACGTATAGAGATATCTCAGCTCTCTACATCTCAGCCCTGGCTCTCTACTCTCAGCATCTCTGCACTCTCTACTTAACATTATGTATGGAGATGTCTTCATCTTAACTCTCTATATCTTAGCTTTCGCTCTTTGCTCTCAGCATCTCTGTCTCCCTATTTAGTATAAAGTGCTTTGTATGGAGATATTTGTAACTCGACCTCAACTCTCCACAAATGGTCGTGATGTTCACTGTAAGTGGCTCTATGAACCCTTTTTATCTACACCTGGCTAGCAAAAAGAACTATGCACAGAGATGTCACAAATCCTGCAAGATGAGGTACCCTTGTATCGCTAGTTGCAAATGCTGGTGATGTTCACCTATAGTTATGGCTCCTCACTGCATGTTCCAGGCATAGTTTGGCTTAAATGGCTCTATGGACCCTTTCTTGTCTCCACCGAAGATGTCGCAAAGCCCTCAAGATAAGGCACCCTCGTATTGTTAGTTGCAAATGTTCATGATGTTTACCTATAATTATGGCTCATCACTGCGTGTTCCAGGTATAGTTCACCATATGTGGCTCTGTGGACCCTTTCTTGTCTCTTACTAGCTCCACGCGAAGAGCTACTCACAGAGATGTTGCAAAGCCCTGGATGAAGCACCCTTGTCTCGCTAGTTGCAAATGCTCGTGATGTTCGTCGTAATTGGTTCATCACTATGTATTTTGATCATAGTTCACCTTAAGAGGCTCTTGTCTCCATCTAGCTCGCACGAAGAGCTTCGCACAAAGATGTTGCAAAAAGTTGAGGCACCTCGCATCGCTATTGCAAATGATAGTGATGCTCGCCTGAAATAATGGCTCAACACTGCGTATTCTGGGCATAGTTCACCTTAAGTGGCTCTATGGACCCTTCTTATCTCCACCTAGCTCACATAAAGTACTATGCACAGATATGTCATAAAACCCTCAAAATAAGATACCCCCCATTCTTGCATCATCCACGCTTAACATACCCCATTATTGCATCTTTAGCTTTTAGGACACTATTATTGCATCATTTGCGCTTAACACACTCCATCATTGTACCGTCTATGCTTAGGACACTCCATTGTTGCATCATCCACTCTTAGGACACTCCATTGTTGCATCATCCACACTTAGGACACCCTATTATTGCATCATCTACGCTCAGGATACCCCATTGTCGCATCATCTGTGCTTAGAAGACACCATTGTCCCATTGTCCGCCCTTAGGACACTCCATTTTTATCGTTCGTCCTTAGGACACTCCATTATTGCATTGTCCATGCTTAGGACACTCCATTATTGCATCGTACGTGCTTAGGACACCTATTATTGCATTATCCATGCTCAGGACACTTCATTGTTGCATCGTCTGCGCTAAGGATACCCTATTGTCATATCGTCCGCGATAAGGACATCTTAAGGTTACATTGTCCGCACTTGGGACATCCTATCCTATTGTCAAATCGTCCACGCTCAGGATATCTGAAGGTTGCATAATCCACAATTAGGACATCTATCACAAAACCTCGAGTATGTTTTATGTTAGCGGTTGTTTAAGTTTCATGTCATTTATTGTGTTTTATTGGAATTATTTCTTGCGTGTGGTGTGCTCATTGAATCATAGTTGGTCTAATTTTCTGTAAAGGAATATGTTGGTAGCTCTTTTGAGCGCGACCACTTGATTTTTGAGACATTCTTTGTGTGCTTGCATGTTATGATTTTGTCGTTTTTCTTCCTGAAGTCCTCCAGACTCAATAAAAGGTTGTCATACATGCTTTGACATTATCTTATGACGCGCATTGCTTGTTGTAGAGACCCCAATTTTGACCAAACTATTAAACTTAGGGGGGGCTTTACCTCTAGAAATCAATGATGAATAATGTCCCAGCAATTTTGTTCAAGTTCATCGCTTCGATTTCTAAAAAGCTTCAAGTTCCTAAACCTTGCTCCTAATACCCCAAATTTAGCCAATCACTGACCATCTGTCTCGAGCTCACTAGATCATGGGTTTCTAAAAAAATAAAATAGATTAAAAAATTATAATAGTAATGGTATTTTCTAAAAATAACATTGTTTCCCATATTTTTAGATTCAAAAAGAAAAAAAGGAAAAAATTTTATTTGGAGACTCATATGCTTAATTTGGATTTAAAATGAAAAATGTGTTTATACATATATATATATACATATAAGAAAAGGAAAATAACAAAAGATAGTATCTCATGTGATTTGGAGAGTTAGAGATTTCTTGCCATATTTCTAACCCAAGCAAATACCCAAAGAGCCCTTTATGGACACTAATCTCTCATGTGCTTTGAAGATTAGAGACACTCTAGAATGTTCCTTTATTCCACCCAACTAAAATATCTTTCAAGTTTCTTGGAATTACATAGACGTGCCATGGAGAGTTAGTGATGCCAAATAATATTCCTTGGCATATTCTTGACCTAAAAAAAATATTCCAAATAATCCTTATCTTAGCTACAAAGGAAATCAAAGCCTACATAAACTCATATCTCTCATTTTTGGAGGGTTGGACATTTGAATTTTATAGAGAAATATGTTGGGAGAGCATTAGAGGAGAAATATTTAGAGAGAGAAACTCTAACAAATCTCATACTCAAGTCCCACCAAAACTCTATCCAATTCTTACAATCCATCAAATCACCATTGAAGGAGCTTCAAGCTTGAGGAAGAAGAAGAGGAAAAGCTTAAGAAATTCAACATCTCAACAAATTTCGGGAAGGTCTAGCGGTAAAACCTTCAAATCTATATTCATATATAATAATTCAATCACAATTCATAGCCCAAGCGCCTAGAACAAGACATTCTCGTTGTGTCGTTTGGACTCGAATCTTTACACACTTTCAAAAAGTCTCTTCTACCTCATTTCATCACACACCACTTGAATTGTGATTGAATACTCATCTATTTGTTGATTTGGATCTAGTATATCATGGATTAAGTTTTTTAAAAAGCTTTTTTTAAGAGAAAATTTGCTTTGAATCATCAATTTAGTTTGAATTCCCTCTTCATTTGTTCATACTATTCTCCATTTGACATCAATTTAGTTTGACCTCCAAGGACCATTAACTTGGGAGGACAATTGAATAAAATGAATTTATATTCCTTAAGGATCATGTGTTTGGGAGAGGATTAGATGTAGATCTAGTTATTTTCACAATTTGATTATTAAATTCAAGTATTCAAAGTTCATAGGATTGAGTAAGTCCTTGAGGTTCTCTTGTTAAATCTTCAACATAAGATTTATGATGGAGATCTTCTAAGGCTAAATCCATAAATCTCTTTTGTATTTTATTGTTATTTTGATGATCAAAATAATACTTGATCTAGATTCTCTCTAGAATTATAGATCATGTTTGATTCAAATTATGAACACTAATTCAATAATGGTGTAGTGAATTCATCAACCAACTGTGATCAAAGATTTTTAATTAAATCATGAACCATTGAATTGAATGAAACCAATTGGATTATGTTCATAACACAAAGATTTACCACTGTAATTTTCATTTTAATGCAATTTAATAGTTAACATGGTTTGATCTTAGGATTTGTGAACTAGTCACTCTCTGTCCAAAATTTCAGAACAGTAAGTCAGTTTTGAATTGAATACATCAGAGCCTTAAACGAGTACTTTGAGCTTCTACTCATTTTTCCATGAAGTTAAATGTGTTAGTGAGATCCTCTAAAAAGATTGAAGTAATTCAGATTTGTTTACTATTTTTAAAAAATCATACAAAATCTCTGGACAGAGAGTTGACAAATTCTGAGTAACGTCTAGTCATTGGACCGTTTGATCTTTGATCTTATTTTTGGGTTAGAAACTAGACTCACAGAAGCATATCATTAAGATCAAACCATGGGAATTATGCTTTTTCTATTTTTGAAAGTCTGGTCTGCTCTCTGTAATTTCTAGAATTCTGTGATATATTTCATACACCTTGTAAATAATGATACAAATGGTTTGCTAATGTCTTAAGGCATGAAATCTGTTTTGGTTATAATTAATTAAACTAAAATCCAGAGGTTAAATGATCCGAATCAACAAAGGATTCATAGCATGTTCTTATTCATGTTCATGCATTCATCATTTATGTATTGAATCTAGAAATTAGGACATTATTTTGTATCGTGTTAAGTAATATTTAGTTAAACCTAGTTGTGGATTCCTTGTGATCATGTTGAGGTTGTACCATCTCTATATGGACATTACATTGGATCCTAGTTAAGACTTGTATATCCATAGAGGTGGTGTAATTTCAACTAGTTAGAAGGAATTCATGATTATGTCAACTTTCTTTAGTGTTTGATAGATTTAAGCTAGGAGTTTGACATTTAGGATTTGATATTATATTATGTTCAAAGCATGTGGACTAACCTTTTGTTTTGTAGTACTATAAAGGTACAATTTCTCGTCTATTCTCTAGTTTATTTTATTTTTTTTTATTTTATTGATTTTCAACTCCATGTACGATACCTTAGACTAGGTTTTAATTTATGTGTATATATGTGATTAGAGACCTTTTTCTTAGGATTTCTATTTTTTGTATGCATTGCACGTCTCCTTTACTGCTGGATCCCGGGTAAGTTCTCTTGTTCATTATTGCATATCATTTTGCTTGTTATTTGAACTATGTGGTTTTGTATGCTATTTTATTGTTAGCATTCTTTCACCCTTTTCAACGTGCTTTTGTAATGTATATATCTATATATTAGTTGAGGGCATGCTTAGATTAATTCGATTAAAAGGATGTTGAGTAGAGGCCTATCATGAGATAGGATGAGATGGAGTGTTTTAGTCCACTGGGCTTCTTCCCTCTCATTCCATTATCCCCGGACCTAGAAATCTTTAGTTTCTAAACGATCAGTTTACTTTTAAAATGGTTTCTTAATTTTCCTTTAAAAATTAAGTGGCGACTCGTATTTTGAATTTGAAAAAGTTTTAAAATATGGCTAGCCGGTGATATCCACAATCTGGCGACTCTGCTAGAGATCGAACCCTCAATCTCTGGTTTTGCAGACTAGAATTTCTAATTTTTCGTTCACTCGAGGATTAGACTTGAAAGCATCTTTTTAATCAAATTCAATCATTTTTGTGTGCCCATTGCATTGCACTTGCATGTTTAACCAGTCGATTGCACAAAACTATGACCTTGAAGGCTCGGGGCAACCCGGTCGGTCAAGTAATTATGGGACCGTGTGATTAGCCTTGATTTCATACCATGTGCTGGTATATCAAGCATTCTATCGGAAGTGTGTCAATGGTCTATGATTTGGCCAAAACTCGGCCTTTGCATGATAGCTTCTGTAGCACTGCATGTATGTACACACATACACACACACACTACACGCATACATGTATATATTGCATGCACACAATGCACACTGCATGCACACATACTACGCACACACACACATACACATACACACACACACTGCGCACACAGCACGAATACACGATGCACACACAAACAGTGCAGCGCCTGCATACAGGCAGCGCACAACAGCCAGAGGCTGTGCACGCCCAGCGTACAGGCTGCGCACATAGTTACAGCGCACAGATCCAATCTATTGTGTAGACGTAACCCTAGGGCACAGCTTCATGTGCTTTTTATTTTTGACCTATTTTCCAGCCATAAAATCATGGTGTTCTGCAAAAAATCATACATATAGGGCTTGACCTAGCTCTGATTCCAGTTGTTGGTCCATCTCTCCCAAGAGCAGTGTCATGCACTACCTCTATCCTCGAAGCTGACGGCTTACCCAATTCTGGGCGAGTCCCATGCCTAATCCGCCTGAGTGGCTGACTGCTGGCGGCAGACTCGGCAATTGCTCTTTTCCTTTTCTCGCCCATTCACGCGGCTGCAGTGGCCTTTTTTGCCCCCAATGCTTTGGGGTCTCTCCTGGGTACCATATCTGTGGAATGAAGTGTGGAAACGAGTTAGAAGGATGTGGACAGAAGACAAAAAGGCAGTAAAAAGTCAAAAATTTTGAGAACCAGGAACTTACTAGGAATGATCGGGGGAAAGGCTGGTGCAACAAAGACTTTGTCGGGCCTATCAGTAACTTTCTAGGCTTCCGTCCAGGTCAGCACGTCAATGATGTTCACAGGATCTTGGGCCAACGCCCTTATACGATCCAGACACTCGTTCGGGTTACTCAATTTATCGATAGTTCCAACTGCAAAATAAAGGGGACCAGTCAGTGTCACAGCAGCAGAAAATAGTAATTAAATGCAAACCAGAGACGCAACTTACTCCTCAATTTTCTTGTCGAGGTGGTTCTCAGGGGAATTCTTGGGGCCTCCCGAGGGTGGATACTCAGAAGAATTTCCTCTTCTACCCCTTATTGTTGCTTGGAGCATTCTCTAATCTCTTCCTCCATTGCCGAGCACTCAGGAAAAAGAAGTCGGCCTTCCTGTGCAACGGGGATGGCTGATAAGTCCACAGAAATTCCTGGAGGGTCAGGTCGCACCTGAAAACTTGGGGCTAGAGGTAAATGGCCCCCATAATAAATCTCCAACAGTTTGGGGCCAACTACTTAGGGGCAATATCGAGGTAGATCAGTAGGTCCCGAGAGAGAAAGATGAAGACTCTGAGGAGCACATCCTCGTAAAGGGTAGTTAACCCGACTGACAAAGGTGTGCTTCACCAGCCGGGGCTGTAATGGAGAAGCCTTCAAAATAACCGAACTTCTAGTTGATTTAATCTAAATCTAACCCAAGCAGACTATTGGCAGCCCCTACACAAGAAAAGACAACCTCTGGGCTACTTGAGGTCGAGGCCTCGTTACTCGATCCCCTCGACTCGAAAACTTCAACGTGTTCCTGACTTACTTCCTCATCGGACACCTGGATAGGAATTCTACCCTCACTATGGTAATCTAAAGGGGTTAATGAGGGAAGGCTCAAGCTAGTGGTCGGGGTCCCGGACCTCGATTGCTCATCCTCTGACTGGGAAGACGAGTTCTAATCAAGATGATAAATTTCTAAATTATCTACTGAGGGACAAAGAAGCAGCTGGCGACCTAAGTAGGGGTCAAGAACTCCCAATCTAAGGTACAGGGGTAAAAGAACTAAAAGTCTCAATAATAGGGTGTAGACGGTCTTAACGGTCAGGTAACACTTGGACATGACGATCCTAGGGCACACTAATTAGGCAGATTATTCTACCAGAGAAAGGTAACCACCCAACTTGAGGAAGAAGCAGAACCTAGGGAAAAAGAAATCTCACTCCCGCACAAACCCTAAAGGATTCCTATTTTCCAGCCTTGCTCAGGAATAAAAATAAAAGAAGAAGAGAAGGAAAAGTGCAATGAATTACAATGCTGGAGGAATGAAGACTTACAAGGAAAGAATGCAGGGAATCTAGACCGTGTGCATCTCTTCTAGAACCGCTTGGTAATTTCTTCCTATGGATAGCAAAAGGAATGAAAATGCTCAAGTGTCCCTTATATAGATTGCACGAAAGGTCTAAATGATCTCATATCCAATGGCCTAGCAAAATTCCTGCCTAAACAACTGACAACTGGCACCTCAGGTAGCCCAAGCGGTGCCTCAAAAGGCATGTACATTAATTGCACGAGGTAATGGTTCGGTTAGGTTGAGCATGACCGGTTGCGCTTACACTAGTCTAGTTGGATCCTGACCAGATCAACCCATTCTCGACACGTTGTAGGTTATACCCCGAGCTCCCGAGTCACCAGTCTGAGTTCATAACCTAAGTTGTCAAGATGGTCGGTCGTACCCCGGGTGGTTCTACCGGGTGATTCTCTCGTGGTGTAGCAATTTCCAAGCCTCATCTGACGCAGTACCAGTTTAGCCTTGGAAATGGGGGACAACTGATATGTACAAAAGTATATGTCCAATAAGAACGAGACTCGATGGCAACATTGAGGAGCACCCGATCAGGGGGAATAGTCATCCCGACTGGTCCAATAACCCAGGCTACAGATCGAGAGTGCACCTGGGCCCGAGTATCTCGCACGACAGTTCATGCCAGCTTGGAGGCGCAATCCAAAATGTTCCATACTATTTTCTATACAGGTTAGAATACTAATGGAAAGTGAAGTATATTTCCTAATCCAATTAGGAAACTCACACGAGTTATGCTAATCAACTCTAATCGGAATTTATGACCTTATCAGTTTACTTGCCTTACACGAGGAGGTTTCTTAGACTATAAATGAAACCCGTCAGCCCCATAGAAAGGATATAACAACTTTACCTTAATTGCACATTTACATTGCCTGGCCAGTCTCCGGTAGCTCCATCTATTTGTTGGTTCACCAAAGGCCACCGGTGACTTCATATCATCGTGCAAGTGCTCCGACACACACGTGGGCATAGATCTCTTCATTAGCAAGGCCGAACCACATACAATTTTTCTTGTCTAGTTTTTCTAATCTCTTACCCAGAATTTGGCATCATTAGGTATGATTACTGAAATATAGCAGCTTATGTGAGTAGTAACATGTGCTCTTAGAGTCGTACCTTATCACTTACTATAAATAGAATATGTTAGGTTGATTTTTCATAAGTTGTTAACTCTTTCTCTCTCTCTATAACTCTCTTCTCTCTTTCTAAGGCCTCAAACTCTTGAAACCCTAGGAGCATAGGGATAAAAACCTTTGTATCACCTAGATTCGACGATCTCCAGACAAATCTCTGAATATTAAAGTTACTCCTTGCGATGAAGAGCACGCGAGTGCACCAAAGATTCTCTCATCCAACTACTTTTATTGGTTAGGAAATTTCTAAGAATCTAAGGTAGTTCATATAACTCTCTAATATAGTGCAATATATGAAAACTATACATAATCTAAAAGACTACTAGGTTTGGAACACGTTTGGCGTGTGAATAATCTAAACTTAGTTTTCTTACAAAAATTGCCTATGTGCTATATGTTTTGATGCTTATGTTCTTTCCTTCTATGTGATTAAGTGGTTGTTATATGCTTAATTGAAAGTTGGAACCATGTCTAGAAGCTTTATTCAGAAATTGATAAGTATGCTTAGATTAAATTTCATGTATCTAGCTATGCTTAAAGATATGTGATCATGTTAATATGCTTGTTCAATCATGTAATTGTTCATTAGCATTTCATAACATGATTGATGTACGGTTATGAATTTGAGCATAAACATGTGAATCCACATGAAAATGCACGAAAATAATTTTGGGTGAAAGAATGTGCGGGGCTTTTGATTTGAAAATGGAAGATCTCCGTGTGTGGGTCTTCTGAGTTTTCATGGTCATAAAAATGTCCCCGAGAGGATTTTGATTTGAAGTATAATAATCCCACTTGTGGGTTTAAAATGTGAAGATTGATCCATTAGGAACGCGATCTCCTGGTCTTGCAAACCATAGGAATCATAAGTTCAGACCCGTATGAGGTGGTTAAAGATCCCCATAGCATGGTGGTCCATAGACTGGGTGTTGCATATAGGGTGAGTGTTTGGAAAATACACAAAAGGGCCTATGGGCAACATCTTTCGCTTTGGTAACCATTATATTCACCCATTCACGCATATAAAGCATCGTGTCATTGAATTATATGACTATACAGGCCGTCGTTCTCATGAACTGTGTTTAAAACCATTTTTAGGTAAACATGAATAGGGTAAGCCCCTAGAATGATGGTAGGCCATACACCTTGTAAAAACCAGTATGTGCGAGATTTTTTTTTAATGCAATACATAGCCTAACTAGTATAATTTTGTCATTTTGAAGCATTCATATTTAGAGGAATTGCATGTGTGGACATTTCAAGTTATGGATTCACTTTGTACTTTATTATCAGACACTTGTTAGTCTGTTTTCCCTTAAACATGAATGTATGTTAGAAATGGGATGTACATTATCCCCTTATCCTTAACTTGCTCTTTTGAGTCCTAAAAACTTGTTGGAATTCCTTTTATTCACGTTGGTATTTAATCGTTACAGAAGTCACTATACTTTTACAAGTTGGCATGTTTCTTGTTGTCGTTTAAACTCTTAAGTGTCTTATTAGTTATGCTTGAGTTGAAAGGGTGTTCTATAGTCCTCACTCCCTTTTTGCTTCGGTTGTGAACCACCTGTTTAGGAGTAAAAGTGTATTAGTATGTATGTTGTACTTTAGAAAACTCTGCTGCTAAAAATAGTCAACTGAACGGGAATATAGTCAACTAGATTTACCATATGCGTTTTCTGAGTTCTTTGTAAATTTAAAAATAGTCGACTGAAGGGGGGTCTAGTCGACTGGATTTACCATCTGAGATATTTGGGTTCTTTGTAAAAGCAAAAACAGTAGACTGGGTGGCACCAGTCAACTAGATTTTTCATGCCCCTTTGCAAATCTGGTCGACTGGACTACTATCAGTCGACAAGACTAGTCCTTTTCAAAATCTAAACTCTCTATATTTTCAAAACCAGTTGACCATCAAGCTATTTCAAAAAAATGTTCTTAGCATCTTCAAAACCAGTCGACTAATGCCCCGGTCAGTAGAATGGATCTTCAGATTTCAAATCTTCTTGTTTGAAAAATGTTTTAAAGTGACTGTTGAGTTATTTAATCACCCTAACCCCCATTTTTGGGATTTAGGGCATTATACCTTAAGTTTTCCTATAAATAACTTCAATGCACCTTCATTTCTTACATTTTATAAACATGGTCAGAGAGAGAGAGAGAGAGAAAGAGTCCAGAAAATAGTTTTATCGGGTTAGAAGCCTACTCTCATGCATTCATATACCACCATACACTACTATACACATGCAAGCGTGAATTCATCACCCACACCACTCTCTCTACACACCCATAACCTCACATTATACTAAAACCAAGAAGAAGAAGAAGGATCAAAGGGAAATTAAAGGGAGAAACATCTGAACTAGAAGAAAGAGGCATAAAAGCTCCATTATAAACTCTAAGATCAGGCTTTTTCAACATATACTCACATTTTTCTTCATCCAAATTCCATCTAAGCTTTTGTGAGCATCCATCCTCATTTAGATACATTTAGGAGCAATTTTTACATATTTTCATGGACATGAATGTGACTTTAGAACCTTTTACGTCCTTGCATGTTAGCTACCTTATAATATACATTATCGTAGGTCCAAGTGCTCACAACCTTTGGAGCACTCCAGCCATGAGCGCTCGAGCTCCCTAAGCATTCACATGTGACATTTCTGTTATGATCCTTATGTTGTTATGTTCATATCTATATATTGTCTCATTGCATGCATGATTTTGTGTTTATATCTCAGGTTCTAGACTTTTCATGTTCACTTAACACACATGTACCTAAGTTACTTGCTAAGTTGCTAATTCATGCTTAAATTGTCCCCAATATATTTAGAAGAGACTAGCCCTTGCTGCATGTTAAAGAATCCTAAAATTTCTAGATTTAAGCGCTCGCGCTTTCTTGAGCACTCAGCCTTTAGTGCTCGCTTCCAGTGGAGCACTCGAGTACTTCTGAACTCTCGAGCCAGTTATAATTATGATCATGCACCTTCCTGTTATTAACAGTAATAATATGATGTAGACTTTCGTACTCGCCAGCGATAATAATGGGATAAATGTATATGTAATAAGATCAAAACTTAATACATAATCTTACAACTTGTACTACGCATATGAATATTCATACCTTGGTCTATTCTTTGACTTTCGATTTACTTGATAAATGAGAATCCTTAAAGTATTGTTCGAGTCTCATCAATTAGTACCTTTTGTTGATGTCTATTTTAAAAGGCAATAATAGGATTAATGGATGACTGTGGAATATGGATCTTTTAGTAGATATTAGTGACATAGTCAGTAGTTAACGCATGATACAATCTTGATACACCAAGGGTGATCAAGCGACTATTAAGGCATGTATGGTATACTATTCACTCGACTATTAAAGCATGTTAGGATAGGTCAATGACCTTCAACTTCTTGGGTGAATCGGTTGTTAAGGCATGATACTATCATGGTGCACCAAGGGGTGTCCAAGCGGCTGTTAAGGGATGATAGTATACTCATCAAGTAGTTGTTAAGGCATATATATTCTAAATCAATGGCTTACGCTAGGATTGTGGATTTGAGAAGTCAATGAGTTGAGTCAGAGTTTCGAAATGGGTCATTTGTCGTTAAGTTTATCCAAGTTATGAGTGTCAATCAAATATGGTTTTTGCATCATCATTCAGTTGGTCATATCCTCTTAATAATTTGTAAAAACATTTATAAGACAAATAAGAATAATGAACCTGAATGATTTGTTAATTGTTACTAACACTGCTATTTGAGATTTTATGCTAACTTGGCTTGTATTCAAGTTGATGACATCTTATGTCAATGGACCTTCCCTGTCTAGCTGTTCCAGAATTAGCAGGTGGTGTTTAACCTGAGGGGCGAATTTGGCAATGGTGGATACACCGTAGAAGGGTTCACTGATGAGGGCTGCTATGAAGAAGAGTACACCGGGGAGGACTACTACGGAGACAGTTATGGCTTCGCTAGTTAAAAATTGCATTCCCTAGTCTTTTGTTTATCTTTCTATTATGATTTATTAATTGTTTTCACTGATGGATTTTGTGACAACTATGTCACAACACTACTTTCATTTATCTACATTTTTTTGGATTATATAGGTCTGCAATATACTGATGATGTAAGAGTCCTTTATCACAAGACTACTTCCATTCAAATTCCTTTAGTTTTCTTGAAAATGGGTCGGGGGTCTTTGTCGTTGGTTGAACCTTGGTAGGGGTGGCCTTTGCAGTGTGATTGGTTAATTTCAAGGACGTGCTAGTTGAGGCATTCTCTCTTCATTCCAAGTCCTCTTCTTTCCTTTAGAAAAGATTAGGGGTTCTTAACCATTGATATCCTCATGGCCGATTGCCATGCCCTACCATAGCCTTGAAAGTTTGGTCCTAATGATTCAGAGTCATACACTGAAGTGGTAGTGAGCGGCCTTGGTGATATTGTCAAATATTCTTTTCTAGGGTATCAATCATATGGTGGGAAAAATAGGAGAACCATTCAAACTATATTGTATACTCCCTTACGGTCCGGTTCCCCTGTGTTAACTCGATAAATTCCCCCTCCTTCCTACTCTCCATCTACGGGAAATAGTTCTCCAGGAAAAACTCCTTGAATGTAGTCTAAGGCATTCTCCTTACTAGTTTTCTCCTATGGTTGCCTTCTCTGATTCGCAACAACGGCTGCCGCATATGTAAACTGGAATGTCGCTAGTCAATGCTTCTTAGTCTGTGTACATCCTAGCGTATCAAAGATTGACTCCATATCCCAGAGCCACTATTCTCCACTCCATAGCTCGACATCTCCATCAAACTTCTTAGGATGGAATTGATAGAAACGTTCTACCACTTGTTCCTTTACTGGTCTCGGAGGCAGTACGAGGTTGTCACCATTGTTCGCGTTGTTGTTGTTGTTCAAGATGTTTATACATTCTACTCTCCGCACAATGGCCTCAGATATACTGGTAGGATCAATAGTTGCGGGTGCTAGTGGTGCAACCTTAATATGCCTGGCAAGACGATTATGGGTAGGGCTCCCTGCCATAGTGATCTGTGTGCTGGTGTACCTACATAAACATCTACCGATCAATCGTCCATCGCATGCGTACTTATCTACTAGCAACTACTAAGGCATGCACAAACTAAGTTTATAAATATAAATATATAGTCTCGAAAAGTAGAATATCACAATTATAGAAGCATAGCACGTACTAAAAGATTGGTAGATGAAAGATTACATAGAAGATTACATGTCTCATTTACTTCTAAGACCTATGTGTACAAAAGAGGGGCTATTATCCCAATATAAGCGTCTTACAAAAGCTGGGGCTACTAGCCCAATCATATATATAGATAAGCTACTTTAAGGAAAATACAGTACAAAAGTCTACAACATTCAACTTAAAGGGTGAAGCTTCCTCTAGGTCGGTGGCTCTTCATCTGTTCATATATGCACACGTCGCTTAATACAATCTCATCCTCATCCTCATCCTTATTCCTAGGGTGTCTTGCAATTCTTGCCCAAGTGGTAGTGTCTGCTATAGTTATAGCATTACATAACTTGCATTGTCATCCTCTTGGATGTTACGCAACTCTTAGAAAAATGTCTAGGCATCTGGCAGTTAAAGCAGACCGGGAATGACCTGATCAGTAGTTTGGTTTGTATTATCGGGTTCTGTTCCTCTTCACAAATTCTGGGTTTCTTTTGTATTCGATCGTCATCCTCGCCTTTCCATTCTTTGTTGGTTAGCGAGTTGCAATTTCCTGTCCTTGGTGCCCAACTGTCCTTACTGAGGTGCCCAGGTTGCCACATCTGTAGCATCAATTACTACGCCTGCTTTTCTATTGGGATTTCTTGGTTCTTAATTAGTTGTCTTTCTGTCAGGTAGTTCCTGAGGCTTATCCAATCTATTGTGATTCTTGTTCAAATTGCTATAGTTCCAGTGACTCTATGAGGAAATCTTTGTACATTCAATCCCGAATGATTGCTCTGGCCGCACCAGTAGGGTCGACTTCTTGAGGTAACACATATGATATTCTTCTTGATTGACTTCTGGTTGCTTGGGATTAATTGGCTATTATGGACGTAGATAGTGTTGTTATACTCCTACGCACGAGTTAGCATTAAATCGGTTAATCGGGACACATCGAATATTAAATTATAGAAAAATAACTCGATCATTTAATACAAAAGGCAGACTACATACAAGGTTGATCTATACTGAAGTCTTACTCACACCTGTCTCTCCTTTAGAATTAGGCTATGAGACCATGTATTCTAATACATGGCATAACATTGTGAGATGGTCTTATTCTTAGTTTCTGCTAGATTTTATGTCATCACTGACTGTTCCAAGATCTAACTAAGAAATTTTGTCAGTTTCTAACTTATCATCGCTATACCTATTATTTTCAAATCTTATCTCTAATTGCCTACTCTTCGTCGAACCCTACTATCCATGGCTGCTCTTTACCCATTTCATCATTGTATCTAACCTCCAAGGGTACGACCGGTGATACTAGGAAATCTCTTCACTACTTGTCGATGTGATAAATATGTTCGTCCTACTTGTTTGAATTATCTATCTTAGTGCTAATTTTTTCTTTAGACCGTAGTTCTGGGATTTCAAGTAAACAGCATCGCTTGTGCAAACTCACCTAAGCTAACTAGCTCCTCATTGATACTTACTTCGACAATTTTCATTTCCCCTCACTCCAGGTGCCTTCTTCCCTCTCTGATCGTCACAAGAATCCCCCCCAAAGCATCATCATCATCATCATCATCCTCACCTCTCCACTATGCTAGACCCGAGGTAAGGTTCTCATGAACCCCTATGCCTAGGTTCATTAGATAATGAACAGTGGTGCCCCCCATTGGTCTTGAGACCATTTTGTTTACTTCTAGTTTTCCTTTCATTGTTGGAGTTTTCATTTCTGCGAGTTCTTGTTTGGTCCGCTAAAAATCTGTGTTCAATCGATTGAACTAGGCTCGAGCGCTTGAACGGGACCAAGTTTCAATCGATCGAACACTTGTAGAAATAGTTTGTTCTTTCCATTGCTATTTTACTTGGTTTCTTTTCTGTTCTTACTGTTTTCTTTCTTCCAGATGAACCCAACAATAGGGTATCACAAGGAGAAGCCCCTAGACCTCCTGATTCTGGATCCGATCCCAGAACATGGATTCTGAAATATTCAAGACCACACAGGGTTCACACGCTATTTCAGTCGGTGAGGGGTTATGATTGGGTGGCCTTTAGAGTCTGTGTGGATTCCCAATCCATGGTTCTTGGTCCGTCTTTGTGACATGCCCCACTAGTTCACAGTTCTCACCTAATTGAAAAGGGTTAACATCACGTGGATCCAGGAGTCATGTGCTACCATGATTAGAGACCTAGCTGCACCATCCACCTATCAATCTTTTTTGTGTGGCTAGGAGATCATTTTTAGCCCGACCATGGTCGGTGCAGCCATTGGTATGCCTGAGGTCCTCGATCGCGTATACCCTACACATCCTGGCACTCCAGACATCTCATTTTCTATCATTTTTGCCAAGCTTACTAGAAGAGCTATTCTATCTTGAAGCAGTCATCATGCCCTACCCGACCAGTACCTTACTAATGATTATCAGATACTCCACGTTGCCCTCTGCAATTGTATCCTAATGACGGCTTATCATAACACCCTGGCGGGGTCGTACAGGCGAATGCTCTATTTTGTTGGGACAAGATAGAAGGTTTGCTTTCCCTATATTTATTTCAAGTTTATGGTGGGTCCCACCCATGTTATTACAGCCCAGAGGCATTTGCAGAGTGCTTGGGTCATTCATTGAGTTATCGAACATTCTCAGCCACCGTTACTTACATTGGTGATTGACATAGTTACGACCGGTTTAGGCCCCTTTGGGGAGATGACAACCCGTCACTCTAAGGCCCAGAAAAAGGAAGTGAAAAGGAAAAAGGAAAGAGAAGGTGGGGAAGAAAAAGAAGAGTAGAGAAGGGATGGACTCAGAGGGAGCAGCTTCTGGGACGCCTTTAGAGGCTAAGTAGCAAGGGCTAGGAGGACATGACTCTGACCCTACTAACAATATTACCCACTTTAAGATGTGCTCTAGGGTGCCGCCATTGGGTGAGTCCTCCACATCTTCCTAGAGCATTCATACTATGCTAGTTGAGGAGCAGCTCGTATCCAGCTCTAGGGTAAGGTCGATCACCTTCTCGCCCAAATGGATGTACTACTGGTTCAGTTGGGGTTTGCTCAGTCTTTCTACACACACCACCACCTATCCCTGTTGTACCATCCACCACTGCTCTGTCTTCGTCGGCACCACCTCCTGATGCAACTGACGTTTCTGGTCCTATTACTGACCACCCAATCAATATCGACTAGGATAGTTTGCATGCGAGAGCGAGGATTTTGATGTTGTAATATATATTTATTTTTTGTCTCTCCTTCTTCTATCATTAGTACTTTTGTATCATACACTCACTCACTGTGCTGTTTACTATTTGCTCAGTATTCTTACAATAATTGGTTATTGTATTATTTTAGACCATGTTATATATTGTCATATCTATTGATCTTGGTCTTTGGAGATTGTATGTCTATAAACAGGTTGCTACTGCTATTACTTGCTATATTGCTTCAAATCAGGTGAAATCTATCTACTTTGTTTTGAAAATCAACTCATGAGGACATTGTTGTGTCCAGTTGGGGTTAGATAGTAGATAGGCATTCACCTGCACATTCATACTTAGCACCTTATCTCTTTTCATTGCAAAATCACGTAACATACAACTTCAGTATAAAGTTTCAAAACTTTTCAAATTTCAGTACCAATTTTAATATTTTCAACTTAAATAATAGAATAACTTTGGATTTTCTCTCCTGTTATTCATGTTATTCTCATCCTTTCAAGGATTATGTTTACGCATTTTTCTAGTACCACTAGGATGATTGCACATGTTGAACATTCATGTATCCGATAACCATACGCACGTGTTGATAGTAGTTACATAGAGAACTTGAAAAGGAGTTTAAATGACTATGGTGTATAAGGACTAAGTAGTAGAGACGAATCACCCTTAGTGAGCTTTTGAAACCATTCTTCATTTATGAGAAAGCATCACACACAACTCGAGATATCTTTTATTGCTTATGGGATAAAAACTCGTTGAAAAAAGGCTCATTTCTTCTTCACTTGGCCACTGGTTAGAGGTGAACGCTCAGGAATTACCAACTAACACTTGATGAACACCCAAATGTGAAAACTAAAAAGTTAAGAAAATTAATTAAGCCATCGATTTCTACTACTTAACCTATACATATATCTATGCCTACATTCAAATACCTGATGCTTCTTATCCTATATAAATCGAATACTGCAAATGACCGTATGCAAATAAGAAACTCTCATTATATGCCTTTGACCCCAATAAACCTTATTGATACTTGTTGTAACTAAACTGTTGAATCATGTGATTAGAAAGAAGTTGTTATGGGGAGTTGTTCAGTTCTTCATAAAAAAAAACCCAAGAAAAAGAGAAGAAAAGAAATGAAATTATTGAATGTGAAGGAGTAAAGAAAAGAAAAGAAAATATACAAGAATAGAAGTGACAAGAGATAGACTCCATCACATGCTAAGACATGCGTACTTCTACCTACTACTTCTACCTACCATACGAAAAACATAAACAAAGTCTTAAGGCTTCTTAATAATTTGGTTTGAACATATAGGTGTAAATTGAGTTATTCAAGGTAGTTCGCTCCTCTAGTAAGTGGCGTCCCATTCATGAGACTACACACTCACTAAAAGTTCATTTTTCAAGAGTCAAGTATGAAAGTATTAGCATCCATACCATCAACTCATGTCAAAACTTTCATACACTGAGCGGTCATGTTTACGCATGTTACTGAGAGACGGATCCTATTATGAGTGAAAACCTGTGTGAGATTTGAGTCACAACTACGAATTCCAAAAACACGAAAGTCTAAACAACTCTAACCAAGGTTAGATGTGTAACGATTGACCACACAGACACAAGGATGCATGAATATACTATATGTGTTGTGTTGGGTTTGTGCCCTCAAACCATTACTTTCTGTATGAGACATTGACATTTTAATATATGGATATCAGCTTTACATTTTATTGTGTATGTTCTTTTCATGAGATGATTGTTAATCCTTAAGTATTATAGTAAGTAATTCGTGTGTGTATGAGATGCACACAAGTGAGATACGAATTACTATTCTTTAATACTTAGAATGTGTCACAGTGGATGATGAGACTGGATACCTCATCAAGTCTACACTGTAGCATAATTAACTACCATTGGATGGAGTGATTAATCTCAATCACTAGAGTGTAGCTCTTAGTTGATATGCTAGTGCTTATAGTGCATTGACGGACCTGAGTTTCCTATTGACGCTTAAGACTGTCAAACAGTCAATAGGAACTCATAACTTGTATAAGGTACGTGTTCTCAATCTTGAGATGATTATGAACACAGACTGTGGATATGACTGCTTTGATTTACCAATCAGTGAGGTCTATAAAAGATCAACACCTGGGTATCTTGGGTATGTCATGTTCATAGGGTTGTGAACATGCATTGTCAAGATAGAATCTACCCTCTGTTTCAGAGTAAGCATTCCCTTGAGAATGTCACCAAGTCGATTACTGAGTACTGCAGTCTTGTTGATAAGAGTTATCAACATGTTTGGTAATCATGAGAGGTGAATGGGACTCAAGGAATACAAGAAGTAATCATGATTCAGGTTGACAGTAACAGTTATCCGATTACCTGAATATGATTACGAATGCTGACGGTAGAGGGACATTAGTACACCATACAAGTCTAGTTATCGCTTCGGATATGTTCTTTTGCGTTGGAGTTCAGTTATCGTTTTATAGTGGAGTAAACTTTAACTGACCAGTTAGTTAGTTTGCTGATCAAAGAGTTTGGTCATGGTAATTAACAAACTGGTCTGAGCCAACAATAAAGAGCCTAGGAGGTCCCACTCTTAGCTCCGCCAGGATGCTTGGAAAGATGCTTGAGGATGATGTCCAGACAGGTTCGATCGATCGAAGATGTCTCGATCGATTGAAGTCTGAAGGTTCGATCGATCGAAGGCACTTCGATCGCTCGAAGTCTAGGTCGGTTCTGGGAATCTATAAATAGGGCAGCTGCGTTCTGGAAAAGGTTGTTCGTCGTTTTGAACGTCAGAAGCTGCAGAAACTGTTTTGGAGTCCCAAAACCTTCTCTATCCTCTCCATTAGGGTTCCCACCAACCCTAGTCTTTCTGGCAGGCATCCGCAGGAGTCATAAGGGTGAAGATCATCTAGTGGAGGCTGCTGGAAGTTGAAGATCAGAATTGGGTTCAAGACACTAAGGTATAACTCGTGTCCCCTCTTGTGCGTATCTGTAGAATTGACGAGTAGTAGATCCAGGCATGCCAATAAAGTTTCATAACTTGATTTTTCCGCTGCGCGTTTAAACTTTCCATTTAAACCTGTTTTTCCAACAATTGGTATCAGAGCCACGCTCGTTTGGATCTATAGATGCGTTTTTTGGAACACTATTTTGATTTGCATGTTGATTTTAGAACTGCTTTCGAAACTGCATCGTCACAGATCTGTTTCTGCAGTGTTATCACAGTAGTATACAAATCTGTGATTGCATTGGATGCAAGATGGGTTCGATCGATCGAAGTAGTCTCGATCGATCGAACGCTCTGTACTCGAGCGATCGAACAGGTTTCGATCTTCTGTTTTTCGAGCGATCGAATAGAGTTCGATCAATCGAGACAGACTCTTTGTCAGGTTTTCTGTTTCACAGTTTTAAAAGTATTTTGAAATTAAAAGTTTAATTTTAACGTATTCTGCAAAATTTTTAATCATTCTGTGAAATAGAATGTTCAAGCGATTGAACAGTGTTCAATCGATCGAAGGTTCGAGCGATCGAACGGTCTTCGATCGATCGAACTATGACAGAGAAGTTAGATGCTGTTTTGAGTTCTAATTCAGTATGTAAAGAGTTTATATACTGTGTGAATCAATTAAGGGTTCCAATAGTTATATTTTGTTATATATATGCGTGGATGTGTGTTCAACTAACCTTTTGCAGCAAAAGATTAGTCGCTATCTCCCATGGCGCCAAGAGCATTTAATTTTGTGTTTGAATGTTTTTAGATTGGTGTGTTATTTTAAGTTTGGTTTGGTTTTAAGGCATATGTAAAGGGCGCTGCGACTTCAATCCTACGAAAAGGAAAGTCGCACCGGTTTCCCTAGCCTTTTATTTTGTTGTTGTTGTTGCTATTTCTATTTCTAGATAAATTGTAAGCTTCAAAAGAGGCATAGGTTCAATGTAATAGAATTAGAATATCCATGAAGATGGAGCAAGGAGCCGTTGTCCATGAAGATGGAGCTGGAGGCGATCAAACCAAAAGCAGGTTCTATGGAGATAGAGCCATGGGAGATAGAGGCATCGTTTGGATGTCTTTTATTTCATTTTAGTTTTTTGTTTTATGTGCTTTGTTTGTGATTGGCGTACAATACATTGTTGCATGCACGCAAAACAAGTTTTCTAAAATAAAATTCAAAAACCGTTTTCAACACATTAGTAAACATTAGATGTTTATGGGAAGTGTGTAGAAACAGATTTTCTCAAAAAGCAAAATCCTTTTTTACTAAATCTAGTGGGAGAGGGTCTTATTAATTACACCCACGATCTTCCATTAACGGTTCACTGTAAGATGAGTGATGCATTCTGTGTCACCTCGCCAGGGGTGATCATTCCATACGGAGGATGCATTACTCATTGGTTACTAGATGTGAACTTCTTTTGATAAGGATCAATCAGACGTGTTAGAGGGTGACCACCATACGGAGGCGCTACTTGAGACGGTTGTGATTGGATCCTAGTTAATGGTACACACTAGCTAAGCTATGGATAAGGGATCCCACACGGGGCATTGTTCAGAAACTTAGAGATCAAATAGGTTCGGAAGTCATAACTTGTTTTGCAAGAGTTGCATAGCGGATAAGTTATGATAAATTGAAAGATCGAACATTGACCACCACACGGAGGCTTTATTCTTTCGTTTCGATATTCCGGCGACTTAGTTTTAAAATAAGAGTTTTAAAAGGATTCTTTTATTTCAAACTGTCAAATTCTGATATCCATATTTATTTTGTTTTGATTTTTCAGTAAATCATAATGTCTGGATCTGCATTTAGTCCACTTGCCACCATACTCACTCAAAATAAGTTAACTGGAAACAACTACACTGAATGGAAACGTAATCTTGACATCGTGTTAACTGCGGAGGATCACATATATATCCTCACCACCCCATGCCCCGAAGAACCCGCTGCAAATGCTTCGGCTGCTGCTAGACGCGAGTTCGATAAATGGAAAAAGTCGAATGGGATGGCTCGTTGTTACATATTGACTTCTATGGCTAATGTGTTACAACACCAATACCAGTCGAACAGTTCCGCCAGTGACATTATCGAATCCCTGAAAAAGATGTTTGGGGAGCATGGCAGGCCTGCCAGACAGGTAGCTATGCAGAAGATAATGAGTGCTAAGATGTCGGAAGGGATTCCAGTCAAAGAACATGTTTTGAAAATGATTGGTTATTTAAACGAGCTGGAGACCCTAGGTGCTAACATCGATGCACAGACCCAAGTTGATATGATCCTCAATACGCTGTCGCCATCATTCGCTCAATTTAAACTGAATTATAATATGAATAAAATGGATTTTTCAATGAGCGAATTGATGAGCTCTTTATTGGCAGCGGAAGGGGTGATCAAACCTGGGGGCAGCGTTTTAAACGTTGAGAAAAGCGCTTCCTCTTCCCGATCTATGCCGAAAGGAAAGAAAGGGAAGAAGAAGGCTAGCACTGGTGGTTCAAGTGTTGGACCAGTCCCTAAGATTGCAAAATCTAAGGGAAAAGGTAAGGGCAAAGGGAAGGTGGGTGGCCAAGGCAAAGGAAAGTGTTTCCAATGCGGTGAGAAGGGCCACTGGAAGAGGAACTGTCCAGAATTCTTAGCTACAAGAGTTCAAGGTATGATTGAATCACATGTGATTGAAGTAAGTTTTATAACGGATACTTCAAACACTTGGTGCATTGATTCTGGTGCGACTAACCATATCTGTAATTCATTGCAGGGGTTCAGATCAACCAGGAAGTGCAGTGATGGGGAAATCGTACTTACTCTAGGTTCTAGCGCAACCGTTTCTGCGGTTGCTATAGGAGTCGTAGTTTTAGAATTTCTAGACAATAAAGTTTTGATTTTATCAGATGTACTTTACGTCCCTTCAATGAGACGTAATTTAATTTCAGTTTCTAATTTATCGAATAATGGTTATTCTTTTCATTTTGGAACTGAAGTTGTGATTAAAAGAAATAGTTCTTTTATATGTTCTGGTGTTAAATCAAATGGTTTATATGTGATTACTCCCAATATTTCTAAAGATTCTTGTATGGAACTTAATAACTCAGTGGTAACTGTACCATCTAAAAGAAAGAGACCTTCCACTAATCCAACAAAGCTTTGGCATATGAGGCTTGGTCATATCAATCTAAATAGGATTGGCAGACTAGTCAAAGAAGGGGTCTTAGGCGATTTGGTTCTCGAACCAATAGAAGTCTGCGAGTCTTGTTTAGAGGGTAAGATGACCAAAAGGCCCTTTCCTGCAAAGGGCAATAGAACCAATGCATTGTTGGAATTAGTTCATACTGATGTGTGTAGACCAATAAATATTAGAGCAAGGGGTGGTTATGAGTATTTCATAACATTTACTGATGACCACTCTAGGTATGGATATGTGTACCTAATGCAGCACAAGTCTGAAGCCTTTGAAAAGTTCAAAGAGTTTAGGGCTGAAGTGGAGAAGCAATTGGGCACACATATCAAGTCCATTCGATCTGATCGAGGTGGCGAGTACCTCTCTAATGAATTTATTGATCACCTCGTACAGAATGGGATTCTGTCACAGTTGACTGCACCTGGCACGCCTCAGCAAAATGGTGTAGCGGAGAGAAGGAATCGGACTCTTTTAGACATGACTAGGTCAATGATGAGTTATTCTGAGTTACCTTTATTTCTTTGGGGTTATGCTTTGGAAACCGCTGCTTACATACTAAATCTAGTACCAAGCAAATCTGTTCCCAGGACACCACGAGAGATGTGGATTGGGCGCAAGCCTTCTTTGCAACATCTCCGGATATGGGGATGTCCGGCACATGTGCTAAAAGGAAAGATGAGCAAGTTGGATTCTAGATCGGAAGTATGTTACTTCGTGGGGTATCCAAAGGGTACTTATGGATGGTATTTTTATGATCCAAGAGAACAGAAGGTGTTCGTCAGTACGAATGCTATTTTCTTGGAGGATGATTATATCATGAACCATAAACCTAAGGGAAGGATAGATCTTAGAGAGATAGAAGGAGAGCCCTCAGTCCAACCCGTAGTTAATAACGATGTAAATCAGGAAAACACCACTTCTTCACCTATTTCCGCACCAGTACCTCGTCGTAGTGGGAGGATTATCAGCCAGCCTGATAGATACATGTTCTTAGGAGAAGTTTTTGAAGCTGTCTCCATAGAATCTGAATCTGATCCTACCACATACGAAGAGGCAATGGCTGATGTTGATTCAGCTCATTGGGTTAAAGCTATGAAGGCTGAATTGGAATCTATGGATTCTAATCAGGTCTGGGATCTTGTAGAACTTCCAGCCAATATTAAACCCATTGGCTGTAAGTGGGTCTACAAGAGGAAAAGAGGATCTGATGGAAAGGTTGAGACCTTTAAGGCAAGGCTTGTTGCGAAAGGTTATACTCAGAGGGAGGGCATTGACTATGAGGAAACCTTCTCGCCGGTGGCCATGCTCAAGTCCATCAGAATACTCTTATCCGTTGCTGCATGCCTAGATTTTGAGATCTGGCAGATGGACGTCAAGACTGCATTCTTGAATGGCAATCTTGAGGAGGACATCTATATGCAACAACCAGAAGGGTTCATAGCTGGTCGGAAAGGTAACTTGGTATGCAAGTTGCAAAAGTCCATTTATGGGCTTAAGCAGGCATCCAGAAGTTGGAACATACGATTTGACCAAGCGGTCAAATCGTTTGGTTTCATACAGAATCTGGATGAACCTTGTGTATACAAGAAGAGTGAAGGGAAAGTGGTGGCTTTTCTTGTGCTTTACGTTGACGACATTCTACTCATTGGAAATGATGTAGCGGCATTGTCAACGGTCAAGGTTTGGCTAGCTAGTACTTTCGATATGAAGGATCTAGGAGAGGCGAGCTATATTCTTGGGATAAAGCTCTTTCGGGATCGCAAGCGAAAGATAATGGGATTATCTCAAGCTGGTTATATCGATAAGGTGCTAACTAGGTTTTCAATGGATAATTCGAAGAAAGGTTTGTTACCTTTCAGGCATGGTTTAGCGTTCTCCAAGGACCAGTGTCCAAAGACACAGGAGGAGAGGAATCGCATGACAGGAGTTCCCTATGCTTCTGCAGTGGGAAGTCTCATGTATGCGATGTTATGCACTAGACCAGATATCTGCTTTGCCGTTGGCATGGTTAGCAGATATCAGTCGAATCCGGGTCCAGAGCACTGGACAGCCGTTAAGCACATTCTTAAGTACTTGAGAAGAACTAAAGATTACATGCTTATGTACGGTGGTAGTGAGTTAATTCCAGTGGGATACACTGACTCGGACTTTATGTCAGATAAAGATTCGAGGAAGTCGACGTCCGGTCATCTCTTTACCTTGGGAGGTGGTGCTGTCAGTTGGAGGAGCATTAAGCAGAAATACATTGCAGACTCAACTACAGAAGCTGAGTATGTGGCTGCTTGTGAAGCCGCAAAGGAAGCTGTTTGGCTCAAGAAGTTCCTTATGGAACTCGAGGTGGTACCAGCGTCGCTGTCGCCTATTACGCTTTATTGTGATAATAGTGGGGCAGTGGCTCAGTCCAAGGAGCCAAGGAACCACGGAAAGGGAAAGCACGTAGAGCGGAAATATCATCTTATCCGAGATATTGTTCAACGTGGAGATGTGACTGTCACCAAGATTGCCACAGCTAACAATCTTGCTGATCCGTTTACAAAGGCCTTGCCACAGAAGGTCTTTGATCGTCATCTAGATAGTCTAGGTCTTAGATGTAGTTCTGAATGGTTATGAGTGCAAGTGGGAGTTTGTTGGGTTTGTGCCCTCAAACCATTACTTTCTGTATGAGACATTGACATTTTAATATATGGATATCAGCTTTACATTTTATTGTGTATGTTCTTTTCATGAGATGATTGTTAATCCTTAAGTATTATAGTAAGTAATTCGTGTGTGTATGAGATGCACACAAGTGAGATACGAATTACTATTCTTTAATACTTAGAATGTGTCACAGTGGATGATGAGACTGGATACCTCATCAAGTCTACACTGTAGCATAATTAACTACCATTGGATGGAGTGATTAATCTCAATCACTAGAGTGTAGCTCTTAGTTAATATGCTAGTGCTTATAGTGCATTGACGGACCTGAGTTTCCTATTGACGCTTAAGACTGTCAAACAGTCAATAGGAACTCATAACTTGTATAAGGTACGTGTTCTCAATCTTGAGACGATTATGAACACAGACTGTGGATATGACTGCTTTGATTTACCAATCAGTGAGGTCTATAAAAGATCAACACCTGGGTATCTTGGGTATGTCATGTTCATAGGGTTGTGAACATGCATTGTCAAGATAGAATCTACCCTCTGTTTCAGAGTAAGCATTCCCTTGAGAATGTCACCAAGTCGATTACTGAGTACTGCAGTCTTGTTGATAAGAGTTATCAACATGTTTGGTAATCATGAGAGGTGAATGGGACTCAAGGAATACAAGAAGTAATCATGATTCAGGTTGACAGTAACAGTTATCCGATTACCTGAATATGATTACGAATGCTGACGGTAGAGGGACATTAGTACACCATACAAGTCTAGTTATCGCTTCGGATATGTTCTTTTGCGTTGGAGTTCAGTTATCGTTTTATAGTGGAGTAAACTTTAACTGACCAGTTAGTTAGTTTGCTGATCAAAGAGTTTGGTCATGGTAATTAACAAACTGGTCTGAGCCAACAATAAAGAGCCTAGGAGGTCCCACTCTTAGCTCCGCCAGGATGCTTGGAAAGATGCTTGAGGATGATGTCCAGACAGGTTCGATCGATCGAAGATGTCTCGATCGATTGAAGTCTGAAGGTTCGATCGATCGAAGGCACTTCGATCGCTCGAAGTCTAGGTCGGTTCTGGGAATCTATAAATAGGGCAGCTGCGTTCTGGAAAAGGTTGTTCGTCGTTTTGAACGTCAGAAGCTGCAGAAACTATTTTGGAGTCCCAAAACCTTCGCTATCCTCTCCATTAGGGTTCCCACCAACCCTAGTCTTTCTGGCAGGCATCCGCAGGAGTCATAAGGGTGAAGATCATCTAGTGGAGGCTGCTGGAAGTTGAAGATCAGATTGGGTTCAAGACACTAAGGTATAACTCGTGTCCCCTCTTGTGCGTATCTGTAGAATTGACGAGTAGTAGATCCAGGCATGCCAATAAAGTTTCATAACTTGATTTTTCCGCTGCGCGTTTAAACTTTCCATTTAAACCTGTTTTTCCAACATGTTGATGATGCCAAAAATTGGTCAGAGAAAGTAAGAGGTTGAGAAGAGAGATTTGAGTGTGATTCACCCCCGTTAACTAGGAGACCTGCGTCCACATGTGTGTCGGAGCACTTGCACTAACAAATCACCGGCGGCCTTTGGTAAGCCAAGAGGGAGGGAGGCACTACCAGAGACCGGCCAGGTATATGTGTATGTGTTACCCTGCCTGTTGGCTCACCAAAGGCCGTCGGTGTTTTGTTAGTACAAGTGCTCCAACACACACATGGACATAGGTCTCCTAGCTAACGGGGTCAAACTACACTCAAATCTCTCTTCTGAACCTCTTACATTCTCTAACCAAATTTTGGCATCATCAGTTTGGCGTCGTTTGTGGGAATTTGATAGATTTCTCCACAAACAAATCTCTTGACTGATCATCATGCCTCCAAAGAAAAACAAGAAGACTACTCAGCCATCAGATCAGGCAGATCCACTGGCCGGCTAGTCAATGCCCTCCATGACTCTTGAGTAAGTCACTACAGCTCTGGAGCAACTTTTGGAGGGCTATTGCCAGACCCAGTGACAAATTGAGGCTCTGCTAGCTTGACAGAACCAGCCACTGCAGGCCGAGGTGCAGCTCGGGAATGACGAACGTGGTCGGGTACCCCTGGCGTACCAGACAGTGTGCCTATACTGCATCAATGTCTCCCCAAGAGGTTGAGCGACTTGGGAACGATGAGCGTGGTCGGGACCCCATACGGACTAGGCAACGTGCCCGACCCAATCAAAATAGCATAGTGGATGCCCGAGATATTATCAACAACAGACGCGCTGCTAGGGGAGAAGGAGAAGAGCGACAAGCTCGGGAATCAGTCCAGGATCGCTCGGCCAACAACTGAAGTGATCTTAAGAAAACGATTAGTCGTAGCCATAGCCGAGCCCTGTCCCTAAAGATAATGCACTTTTAAGAGGAAGGCTCCTCATCTGACCCAACCTATCTTACCAAGCCTGCACACAACACTAAGCATATCGAGCTTGGGGGCAGTGGTGGTCAGGAGGACGTAGAGGCCCTGATCAATGACTTGGAAGAGCAGATCAAAAAATTGAGGAATCCAGGCAAAAATTACACTAACATAGAGACTGAGTCGCCATTCACCAAATGGGTTATAGGATTTTCCATCCCGCCCAAGTACAAGTAGCCTCACCTCGACTCGTACAATGGTTCAGGGAGCCCGGTTGACCATGTTCGAACATACAAGGCTCAGATGGCACTGCCAACCAACGCCGATGAGCTGCATTTCTTGGCTTTCCCTGGCACTCTAAGGGGCCCTGCAGTGCAGTGGCTCCACTCCTTGAAGCCCCGATCGGTTGATGATTTTAAAAAACTTAGCAAGCTCTTCGTTAGCCAATTTGTAGGTATGCTCGGTAGGCCACAGCAAGACCTCCAGCTACTTACCATCAAGCAGCGAAAGGGAGAGTCCCTAAAGGACTATGTCGATCAGTTCAACCAGCAGAAGCTCCAGATCCATAACCTGAATGAGGTAGTTATAATCACTGCCTTCTGCTATACGATGTTCCACCATAACTGGCCTACCAAGGAGTTTCTGGAATCAAAATGTGTAAGCCAAGTAGACGAGGATTACACAGGGCCAAAGCAGAAATACGAAGGCTCTGAGAAATGCTTGGGGACGAAGCCGAAGCAAGATCAACCCCGAGGAGGTCGGGATTAGGCTCCTATTGCTTTTCACACCATTGTTCGAGCCCATCCAGGAGGTTACGGTTGCAGTCGAAACTCAGAGGCTACTTAAGAAGCAAACAAAGCTGAAGAGCCAGCCCAAGAAGAGGAACTGGGACAAGCTTTGTCTGTACCACAGGGATCACGACCACGATACTGAGGATTACTTCAAACTCAAGACTGCCATTGAAAAGTTCATTAAGCAAGGTCATCCATCCAATTTGTCACTATAGATAGACGATCCCGACCAGATACCCGAGCTCCCAAGTAGCCACAACCCCTTAGCATCATCAACGTAATATCCGGAGGAGGGGACTCATAGTCAGCAAGGAAGAGGTATGCTCGGGCATCCCGAGCAGATGTCCTGTAGGTCTAATTTGCTGAGAGCTAACCGACGTGCTGACATTCTTGTCCAACGATGTAAACGACCTATATTGTCCCCATGACGACCTGCTAGTGATGAAGCTCTCCATAGACAATTACACGATAAAGATGGTATTAGTAGATATGGGCAACTCCTCAGATATTTTGTTCGTTTCAGTCTTTGATCCATTTAGGATATCAAGGGACCGGCTCCAACTGGTGATAACTCCCTTGGTCGGGTTCAATGGTTCAATCACACAACAACTTAGGATAATTAAACTGCCGGTTTTAATGGGGACCTACCCACAGTAAGTCGAATTAATGGTAAACTTCGTGGTAGTGGAGGCTCCATCCACGTATAATGTCATCTTTGGGAGACCAATGCTTAATAAAACCAAGGCAGTTGTGTTAACCTATAGTCTAGTTGTCAAGTTCCCAACCCCCCGGGGGTCGGGAAGCCTGCGAGGGGATCAAGCAACTGCCCGAAGCTGTTATGTTAGCTCCCAACGTAGAGAGGCCATTGTTGAAACACTAAATGTCCAGGAAATGAATCTGAGGGAAGCTAGGGAAGGGGTCGGCCCGGTTGAAGAACTCGATCAGGGGGTGCTGGATCCCCAATTCCCCGATCGGTCAATTAGTATTAGCATCCTCCTGGAACCAAGCTTCAGGGAAAAGTTAATACAGTTCCTGAGAGAGAGCCAAGACATCTTTGCCTGGACCCAGAGGATATGCCCAAAATCAACCCCCGGGTCATGTCCCAATACTCAACGCCGATCCAAGTTGCCTCCAGATCAAACAGAAGAGGAGAGGCAAGAAGTAGTGCATGAGGAGATCAAAAAACTCCTCAAAGCAACGTCCATTTGGGAAGTGCAATATCCTTACTAGCTAGCCAATGTGGTATTGGTCAAGAAGAGCAATGAAAAGTGGAGGATGTGTGTGTATTTCATCGACCTGAACAAAGCTTGTCCCAAGGAAGGCTATCCGCTACCCAGGATAGACCTCCTTGTGGAATCCATGGCCAGTCACTCACTCTCCTCCTTCATGGATGCGTACTCAAGATACAATCAGATCAGCTTACATCCCAGGGATGAAGAGAAGACCTCCTTCATCACTGACTAGGGGATGTATTGCTACAAGGTGATGCCCTTCGGCCTCAAGAATGTTGGGGTAACTTACCAATGCCTGGTCAACAACATGTTCAAAGACCTGATCGGGTAAATAATGGAGGTATATGTTGATGACCTCCTAGTCAAAAGCTGAGATGAGTCCGACCATCTCGAGCACTTGGCATGAGCATTCAGCGTCTTAAAAAAGTTCAGGATGAGGTTTAACCCAGCCAAGTGCACATTTGGAGTCTCGCCTGGGAAATTCCTGGGACACCTAGTCAGCAGGAGGGGAAGGAAGGCACACCCTAAAAAAATCCAAGTAATCATTAATATATGGTCACCCAAGTCAACGAAGGAAGTCCAATGTTTGGCCGGACGGGTGGTGGAACTGAACAGATTCATTTCCCGAGCTACCGACCGGTGCCTGTCATTTTTAAAATCCTCCACAAAGCCTTCCAGTGGTTAGAAGAGTACGATGAGGCATTTCAGGAACTCAAGAAGTACATGACATCACCCTCTCTGCTCTCAATGCCCCGTACCAAAGGAGGACCTGTTCTTACACTTGGTGGTGTCACCCTCAGTGGTAAGCTCGGCACTTATTCGGGAGGAGCACGGGATACAGTTCCTGGTTTACTATACTAGCCAAGCGCTCCAAGGCGCGAAAAGTCAGTACTCCCGCATTGAGAAGCTCGCCTTTTCCCTCGTTACCTCTTACCGAAAACTCCGCCCGTACTTTCAGGCCCATGCCATCGTGGTCCTCATGGACCAAACTCTCCACTGGATCTTGAGCAGGCCTGAGACATCTAGAAGGCTCATCAAGTGGGCAGTCGAATTGGAAGAATATGTAGTCTACAAATCCCAGATGGCAATCAAGGTACAGGCAGTGGCAGACTTTCTTGTGGAGTTCACATATCCAAAAGACCTAGTTGAAGAGCTCGACCCACATGAGTTACCGCTCGGCCTACAGCCTAACATCCCGACCTGGATACTTTATGTGGACGAATCTTCCAATAAACAAGGCAGCAGGACAGGGATCATCCAGACCACGCCTAACGAGATCCAACTAGAGTATGCACTAAGGTTCAGGTTTTGGGCCTCTAATAATGACACCGAGTATGAGGATGTAGTGACTCCCAGATGCAGTTGCCTACTTTGATGGGCGCACAGCAAATCCAAGGGTACAGTGACTCCTAGTTGGTTGTCAACCAAGTTAACCAGGAGTATGAAGCTCAAGAAGACAACATGGTGGCCTACCTGACCCTGGTTACGTCGGTGACCAAATAGCTCAAAGGTTTCTTAATCAAATAGATCCCAAGAAAGGAAAACACAAGGGCCGACCGGTTAACGTGTCTAGCATCATCTTTCGAGTCAGACTTGCCCTAGATAAGGGTAGAATAGCTGCCCAAACCCAATGTGTCCAACTCAGAAGGCATGGACGTGGACTCGATCAACACAGGGCCCAACTGGATGGATCCTATTATAAAGTTCTTCACCTCCAGATCTCTGCCAAAAGGAAGGATGAATCCCATCGGGTTAAATACCAGGCAGCTCGATACCATCTTGTTGATGGCATCCTCTACAAAAGGGTGTTCTCTATCCTTTATCTCTAGTTCATTCACCTTACTCAGGTCCAAGGAATATTGTACAAAATCCATGAAGGAGTATGTGGGAGCAATGTTGGTGGTCGGGCGCTCTCCCGCAAGGCCCTGCTGCAGGTTTATTACTGGCTAACGATGGCACTGGATTCCCAAGAATATGTCAAACGGTGTGAAGATATGCATCTATGATCAACCGCTCGGGAGAGCTCCAGACACGAATCATCAGCCCCTGGCCATTTGCCCAGTAAGGCATCGACATAGTCAGACCCCTTCCCATGGCTAAAGGCAAGGTCAAATTCACCATCATCGCTGTGGACTACTTCACTAAGTGGGCTGAAGCTGAGCCTTTGGCAACAATCACCGAGAAAAAGATGGAATTTTTCATCGAAAGACACATTCTCAACAGGATTGGCATTCCCCGAGTACTGGTCAGCAATAATAGAAGGCAGTTCGACACCCCAGTATTTAGGCAATTTTGCTCGGGCTATGGTGTATCAAATCACTACTCTTCTCCCGAGCATCCTCAAGCCAATGGCCAAGCTGAGGTGACAAGCCGGACAATTCTATAATCCATCAAAACCATGCTTGAATAGGCTAAGGGACTTTGGGCTGATGAACTACTGACCCTTCTGTGGGCCTATTGTACCACACCTTAGGCAGCAATAGGAGAAACACCATTTTCACTTACCTATGGTTTTGAGGTAGGGGTACCCACCGAGCTCAGATTACCAACGTACTGGGTGGCAAATTTCAGTGAGCAAGGCAATGATAAAGCCCACAAGGACAAGCTTGACCTAATAGAAGAGAAAAGAGACCGAGCATACATGAAAGTAGCAGCCTATAAGCAACGGGTCTCTTGGTATTTCAAAAACAAAGTTAAGCACCGCAATTTCCAAGTAGGGACTTCGTACTCAAGGTAGTAAACCAATCCACCAAAGTCCTGAGCCACAGGATACTGGGGCCAAAATGGGAAGGACCTTACAAGGTTATCCAGGTAAACCGGCTAGGAACCTACTGGTTACAGACTCTGGATGGGCAGGATCTGTCTCACCCTTGGAACATACAACACCTCCGCATGTACTTTTAATGAGGCACAGATCAGCATTAATTAGGAACTTTGTAGCTCTTTCTGAGAAATTTTATTTATATCGAATAAAAATTCTTTTTTGCCAAACGATTCACTACCTCGCATTCCATTGTACCAAAAGACCTCGAGATCACACCCGGGGTACAAAAAGACCTCGGGATCACACCCAGGGCACCAGAAAGACCTCGGGATCACACCCGAGGTGCTCAAAAGACCTTGAGATCATATCTGAGGCACCAAAAATACCTCGAGATCATAAACCAAGACATTGGTTTCATAGCCTACGATGGGGGCAAGCTCCCCTAGGTGGCTGATGATGGCAAACCTCAAAAGAACTTGGAACTACCAATGTTCTAGGTCGATTCCCTATAGTCATTTCCTCCACAAATACCCGCCTTAGGAAAACCTTTAGGGGACAGAAGGAATGCTGAACTAAAATAAGGGAACCACACCGAGCATTAACATGACTTGGAATTAACCCCCAAGTCACAGGCTCAAACCTTTTGCTAAGACAGGGTTTTTATATAACTAACGACCGATTAATTATGGGCAATTATAAACATAGGCATGCAAGTACAAGAACACAAGCAGTTGGCATAAAAGGCGGCCTCAGAGTGCCTTTTCATTAACAGCCTTAAAAAAATGTACAATGCCTGGGAGGCAATTATAGCAACCTCCCCAAAAAAAGATTTAAATAAAAAAAGGAAAATAAATAAAGGCATAGGCCAGGGACTAAGAGTCGTCCACCAGGACCACTATATCCCCGATGGTAGTATCAGTCAGGGCATCTTCAGCAGTATCCTTAGCCAGCGCATCTTTAGTGGCAGTCCCATCTGCAGCCTACTCCTCCCTCTAATAGTCAGACTTGGCCCAAGAATAGCCTGAGAGGTCCCAATCTAGATGGTCTGCAACCGCCAGCTAGGTTAGATCGACATAGCCCCTGAGGAAGTCAGCCTTAAATTCTTCCTCCGGGTCCTTTGCCTCTGCCTCTGCCTCTGCCTCACAAACAGCGACAATCTCAGCCAGAGCTACCTTGTTTGCCTCTATAGCCTTCTTCCCAGCCTCTACCACTGATGTCTCCACTGCTGGCATCCTAGCTGATTTGTCACATGGTCTAGGGGCGTCGGCATGTTAATGTAAGGGGTTGATGTTCTCACTAGTGTAGCAGCAGGAGAGCGCTTGGATGGCACCGTAATTGTCACTCCGGGAGCTGAAGTCCTGACCGCTTCTTTCCCCACCTGGGGCCCCCGATGATCCTCTTCAACTACTAGCCCTTAGGGGGGTCCTATCTCTTCCTCCTCTGGCTAGCCTGGGCAACCAGCGCAACTTCCTTCTCCTTCAAGGCAGTTGTGTCCCTGGGAGCCATCTCTGCAAGACCAAGGCATAAACAAACTGCATAAGAACTTAGTTAAACAGAGATAATCTGAAAATGGCCAGATAACATCCTAGAAATAATCGGATGGAGTGCCACAAATTACTAGTCGGGCTCATAAATAGTTTTCCTGACACCCAAATGGGTTAGTATTTTGTTGATATCAGTAGGGTCCTCAGCCAAATATTTGATCCTGGCCTGGCAGTCGTCGGGAATGCTGGGCAAGTCGGCCGATCCCTCTGCAAAATAATGAATGATTATTTTGACAGCAACAGTAATAAAGACAAGAGGGACAAGGCAGGAGAGTACACCTCAACTTCTCTACCCAGGAAATTCTCAACTGTATTCTCGGAGCATCCTCGCACTGCCCGAGGCTGGACACTTGGAAGAATTTCTTGGATGGTGAGCTCGTACCCGAGAATCTGGGGCCACAAAGAGATAGGTTCCATCAAAAATCTCCACCCGTTCGAAGCGAGTTGCCCAGGAGTAATTCTGAGGTATATCAGCATGTCCCGAGCAAGAGGGTGGAGAGGAAGACGAAGGCCTACCATAAGGGCATCCTCATAGAGAGTAACGAAACCTTACTAGTGGAACTGAGCCTCGTCAACGTGTATAGCCAAGGAGTAATGGTCGGGGATGTTGTACGTATCCCTGATCCGACCTAGGTCTGGGGTACACAAGTTACTAGGAATTGACTTGCAAGAGAAGACCACGTTGGGGCTATTCGGTACTAACGTCTCATAGCCCGATCCCCTAGACACAGAAGCTACTGGGAGCTTCTGAAATGCATCATCGTCGGGCACCTAAATGTGAATCCTACCCCTTATTATGTTGGTCGAACAGAGATGCGGCAAGAGGATCTAAACTCGTATCCGGGGTTCCCGACCTAGATTGCTTGTCTTCTGATTTGGACAATGAGTTGAAGCCAGAGTGGCACATCTCTAGAACTCCTTCGTAGGGATGAAACAGTAACTGATGACCTAAGAAAGGGTCCAAAACCCCAAGGCTCGGGTACAAGGCAGCAAGTCTAAAAGCCTATAGGGCAAGGCGTACAAGGCCCTTAGGGTAACCTAACACTCGGTCAACACTACCTCGGGAAAACCCGACAGGCTCAACCGCTCTACCAGAAAGGATGAACTACCTTACCAAAAAAACAAGATGAACCTAATGAAGAAAAATCCCACTCCCTCACAAGCCCTAGTGGATTCGTGCTCTCCATCTTTACTCGGGAAAGAAGAGAGGGAAAAGTACAATGAATTGAGACTAGGGAGGCAAAGACTTACCAAAAAAAGACGCAGGGAAGAGCTCAGAGGTCTGGATTGGATGCATTCTCTCTTAAACCGCTCAGTAGTCTCTATCTCAGGACAGCAAGAACAACAGAAATGAACAAGTGTCCCTTATATAAGAAGTATGGATAGCTCAGATGAAGTCAGATCAAATAGCCAGGAAACTTTTCTGCCTGAATAGTCCGATAGCTGTCACCTTGGGCATGTGAATCGACACCTCAAAAGGCACGCACATTAAATGCACGACATGACGGTCCGATTATAATGAAACTGTTCAGTTATACTCACACCGACTTTATTGGGTCCTGAGCATATTTTAAAAATGATTGGTTATTTAAATGAACTGGAGACCTTGGGAGCCAACATCGATGTACAGACCCAAGTTGATATGATCCTCAACTCGATGTCACCTTCATTATCTTAATATAAACTTAACTATAACATGAATCAAATGAATTTTTGAATGAGCAAATTGATGAGTTCTCTTTTGGCAGATGAAGGGGTGATCAAGCCTGGGGTTAATGTTTTGAACATTGAGAAAAGCTTTTGATCTTCCCGATCTATGCCAAAAGGAAAGAAAGGGAAGAAGAGGCTAGCACTGGTAGTCCCAAGTGTTGGACCGGTCCCTAAGATTACAAAATCTAAGGGAAAAGGTAAGGGCAAAGGAAAGTGTTTCCAATGCGGTGAGAAGGGCCGCTAGAAGAGGAATTGTCCAGAATTCTTAACTACAAGAGTTCAAGGTATGATTGAATCATATGTGATTGAAGTAAGTTTTATTACGGATACTTCAAACACTTGGTGCATTGATTCTAGTGCGACTAACCATATCTGTAATTCGTTGCAGGGGTTCAGATCAACCAAGAAATGTAGTGATGGGGAGATCGTACTGACTCTGGGTTCTAGCATAATCATTTTCGCGATTGCTATAGGAGTAGTAGTTTTAGAGTTTTTGGACAATAAGACAATAGTTTTATCAGATGTACTTTACATCCCTTTAATGAGACATAATTTAATTTCAGTTTTAAATTTATCGAATAATGGTTATTCTTTTCATTTTGGAACATAAGTTGTCATTAAAAGAAATAGTTCTTTTATATGTTCTGGTGTTAAAACTAATGGCTTGTATGTGATTACTCCCAATATTTCTAAAGACTCTTGTATGGAACTTAATAACTCAGTAGTAATTGTACCATCTAAAAGAAAAGAACCTTTCACTAATCCAACAAGGCTTTGGCATATGAGACTTGGCCATATCAATCTAAATAGGATTAGAAGACTAGTCAAAGAAGGGGTCTTAGGCAATTTGGTTCTCAAACCAATGGAAGGCTGCTAGTCTTTTTTAGAGGGTAAGATGACCAAAAGGCCCTTTCCAACAAAGGGAAATAGGACCAATGTATTGTTGGAATTAGTTCATACTGATGTGTATGGACCAATAAATATTAGAGCAATGGGTAGTTATGAGTATTTTATAACATTTATTGATAACCACTCCAGGTATGGATATATGTACCTAATGTAGCACAAGTCTGAAGCCTTTGAAAAGTTTAAAGAGTTTAGGGCTGGAGTGGAGAAGTAATTAGGAACACACATCAAGGCCATTCGATCTGATCAAGGTGGTGAGTACCTCTCTAATGAGTTTATTGATCACCTCGTACAGAATGGGATTCTGCCACAGTTGACTGCACCTGGCACGCCTCAACAGAATGGTGTAGCAGAGAGAAAGAACCAGACTCTTTTAGACATGACTAGTTTGATGATGAGTTATTATGAATTGCCATTATTCCTTTGGGGTTATGCTTTGGAAATCATGCGTACATACTAAATCTAGTACCAAGCAAATTTGTTCTCAGGACACCACGGGAGATGTTGATTAGGCTCAAGCCTTCTTTGTAACATCTCTGGCTATGGGGTTGTCCGGTACATGTGCTGAAAGGAAAGATGAGCAAGTTAGATTCTAGATCGAAAGTATGTTACTTTGTAGGGTATCCAAAGGGTACTTATGGATGGTATTTTTATGCTCCAAGAGAACCAAAAGTGTTTGTTAGTACAAATATTGTTTTCTTGGAGGATGATTATATCATGAACCTATGGGAAGGATAGATCTGAGAGAGATAGAAGGAGAGCCCTCAATTTAACCCGCAGTTGATAACGATGTAAATCAAGAAAATACCACTTCTTCACTCATTCTTGCACCGGTACCTCGTCGTAGTGGGAGGATTATCAACCAGCCTGATAGATACATGTTCTTAGGAGATGTTTTTGAAGCTGTCTCTATAGAATCTGAATTTGATCCTGCCATATACGAACAGGTACTGGCTGATGTTGATTTAGCTCATTGGATTAAAGTTATGAAAGCTGAATTGGAGTGCATGGATTCCAATTAGGTCTGGGATCTTATAGAACTTCCAGCAAATATTAAACCCATTGGTTGTAAGTGGGTCTACAAGAGGAAAAAGAGGATCTGATGGAAAGGTTGAGACCTTTAAGGCTAGGCTTGTAGCGAAAGGTTATACTTAGAGGGAGGGCATTGACTATAAGGAAACCTTCTCGCCGGTGGCCATGCTCAATTCCATCAGGAAAAACTTATCCATTACTGCATGCCTAGATTATGAGATCTGGCAGATGGACATCAAGACTGCATTCCTGAGTGGCAATCTTGAGGAGGACATCTATATATAGCAGCCAAAAGGGTTCATAGTTAGTCTAAAAGCTAACTTGGTGTAAGTTGCAAAAGTCCATTTATGGGCTTAAGCAGGGCATCCACAATTTAACCAAGCAGTCAAGTCGTTTGGTTTCATACAGAATCTAGATGAGCCTTGTGTATACAAGAAGTGTGAAGGAAAAGTGGTAGCTTTTCTTGTTCATTATGTTAATGACATTCTACTCATTGGAAATGATGTAGCAGCATTGTCAACGGTTAAGGTTTTGCAAGCTAGTACTTTCGATATGAAGGATCTAGGAGAGGCGAGCTATATTCTTGGGATAAAGCTCTTTCGGGATCGTAAGAGAAAGATAATGGGATCATCTCAAGTTGGTTATATCGAGAAAGTGCTAACTAGGTTTTCTATGGACAATTTGAAGAAAGTTTTATGACCTTTCAGGCATGGTCTAGCATTCTCCAAGGACTAGTGTCCTAAGACACATGAGGAGAGGAATTGCATGGCAAGAATTCCCTATGCTTCACTAGTGGGAAGTCTCATGTATGCGATGTTGTGCACTAGACCGGATATCTACTTTGCCGAGGCATGGTCATTAGGTATCAATCGAATCCTGGTCTAGAGCACTGGATAGTCATTAAGCACATTCTTAAGTACTTAAGAAGGACTAAAGATTACATGCTTATGTACGGTGGTAGTGAGTTAATTCCAGTGGGATATACTGACTCGGACTTTATGTCAGATAAAGATTCGAGGAAGTTGACGCCCGGTCATCTCTTTTCCTTGGGAGGTGGTGCTGTTAGTTGGAGGAGCATTAAGCAAAAATGCATTGCAGGCTCAACTATAGAAGCTGAGTATGTGGCTACCTGTGAAGCCACAAAGGAAGCTATTTGGCTCAAGAAGTTCCCTATAGAGCTCGAGGTTATACCAGTATCGCTGTTACCTATTTCGGTTTATTGTGATAATAGTGAGGCAGTGGCTCAGTCCAAGGAGCCAAGGAACCATAGAAAGGGAAAGCACGTAGAGCAAAAATATCATCTTATTCGAGATATTGTTCAACGTGGAGATATGACTATCACCAAGATTACCATCACTGACAATCTTGTTGATCCATTTACAAAGGCCATGCCGTAGAAGGTCTTTGATCGTCATCTAGAGAGTCTAGGTCTCATATGTAATCCTGTATGGTTGTGAGTACAAGTGGGAGTTTGTTGGGTTTGTGCCCTCAAACCATTACTTTGTGTATGAGACAACTACCGTTGGATGGAGTGATGAATCTCAATCACTAGAGCATAGCTCTTAGTTAATATGCTAGTGCTTTAGTGCATTGACGGGCCTGAGCTTTCCTATCGACACTCAAGTCTGTCAACAGTCGATAGGAACTCATAACTTGTATAAGGTACGTGTTCTAAATCTTGAGACGATTGTGGACATAACTTGTGGATATGGCTCTTTGACTTACCAATCAGTGAGGTCTATAAAAGATCAACACCTGGGCATCTTGGGAATTTCATGTTCATAGGGTTGTAAACATATATTATCGAGATAGAATCTATCCTTTGATAAAGAGTAAGCATTCCCTTGAGAAAGTCACCAAGTTGATTGCTGAGAACTGCAGTCTTGTTGATAAGTAGTTATCAACATGTTTAGTAATCATGATAGGTGAATGGGACTCAAGGAATACAAGAAGTAATCATGATTCAGGTTGACAGTAACAGTTATCCGACTACCTGAATATGATTACGAATGCTGAAGGTAGAGGGACATTAGTACAGAATACAAGTCTAGTTATCGCTTCGGATGTGTTCTTTTGTGTTGGAGTTCAGTTATCGTTTTATAGTGGAGTAAACGTTAACTGATTAGTTGGCTAATTTGCTGATCAAAGAGTTTGATCATGGTAATGATATAGTGGGGGTCCTACTCTTAGCTTCGTTAGGAAGCTTGGAAAGGCATATGAGGCTAATGTCAAGACAGGTTCGATCGATCAAAGTTGTCTCGATCGATTGAAGTCTTGGCAGGTTCGATCGCTCAAATGTGGTTTGATTGATCAAAACTACTTTCATCGATTGAATGATAGGTCGGTTCTGGGAATCTATAAATAGGGCAGCTGCGTCCATAAAAAATTGTTCGTCATTTTTAATATGCCAGAAGTTGCAGAAACTATTAAAAGAGCTCCCAAACCTTCTCTTTCCTCTCTATTAGAGATCCCACCATCTCTAGCCTCTCCGGGAAGCATTCATAGGAGACATAAGGGTGAAGACTACCTAGTGGAGGTTGCTGCATCACCATAAAAGAAGAATATCATAATTGGGTTCAAGACCTGAGGTATAATTCTTCTCTCTCTTGTTAGTACGCATCTATGGAATTAACGAGTAGTAGATCCTGGGCTACCAAATAAGTTTTTGAATCTTAACTGTTCCGCTGCGCGTTTAAAATAATTTTAAACCTATTTTTCCTTTACTTACTTTCGGGTCGTTTGTCGCTATTTTAAATATTGACAAATTTTGTCACAGTTAAAAGTGACCCCAAAAATTCGTGACAAAGTTAATATTGTCACGGTTTATACTAGTGACATGATTTGTGGTTGGCTTGTCACTATTATCAACAGTGACAATCTATATAATAAAACACCATTGCCTTTATGGAAAAATACATTTTATTGCAAGAGATCATTGGATGCAACCCTCACTCTCTTCTCACTTTCTCAGTCTCTAGGAAAAAAACCTTTAAAAAAACCCTCAAATTCTATTTTTCTCCTCTTTACGGTCACTCTCTCCTCGCTAGATTGGCGCCTCCCTCTCTCCCTCTTGCCCCTTAGCCTCATCAGTACTACCACTCGTCTGGATCAATACCAAGGTCCAGTCTTCGTCACCTTCCCTCTCTCTCTATCTCTCTCTCTCTCTTTCCCCCCCCCCCCAGCATCACCTTACCGACACCACACCTAAATGCTTCCATTCACAAGCCCTAATTTTTGCAAACTTTTTCTAGTATTGGGTCTTTTGAGATTTGAGATTTGAGTTCAACATTTTCCAGTGTTGGGTCTCTTGGGTGTTCCAACTTCATTTGGGTGTTCTTTCTCAGGTATTTGAAAGACATTGGAGACAATTTCAATCAGTTCAATCTAATTTGGTTTTCTCTATTTCTATTCCTATGTGGTTAAATTTCTATTCCTGTACTAATTGAAATTTCTATTCTCTGATTTTGTATTAGGCTCCATGTTTTTTTTTCTTAACATCCAATCATTTACTATTTTTCTTATCACATAAATACAATCTTTGCGTATGGTCAGTCATCCTCGTATGAGTAATTTGAGCACAAAACTATGTGATTAAGAATGATCAACTCATAGGTCAGGTATCCTTATACTGTGATGGGTTCGCAATGATTTAATTTACAATTCAAGATTAAAAAAATTGTATACCCTTCACCATCTAGCAAAAAGATGGCTAAATTAGTTCCCCTTATATAATCTAATGAGCTTAGCTTGAGAAATCTAAAAGCCATATATCCCAAATTCCCTATTGTATCAGAATTTTGTTTTATCTTGCAAGGACATTTAAACATTTAAATTTTGAACTATCTAATTAGAATCCATTAAAGATAGAGTGAAGGAGAACAACAAATGTACATTCAATAAAAAAAAAAACTCATCAGGTCACTATGCTTACAAGTTTGTATATTCAAATATCTTCAAATAAGGCTTTTGATGGTAGTAAAGAATGTCAAATATGAACCTAATTGATATTTTTAAGGAAATCTCTCTATTACTAGACTGCTACAAAAGTTAGATCAAGCAAATTTGGTTAGAAAATTGAATACAATAGTAACATTTGGTGATGAGTGCAGTACTATAAACATGTAAGCATAAGAGTGGTCCTATTGTTATAATAGTCAGCTTCTAGTAAACAATTCATCTTGAGCTGAAGGGAAGCTTATTACAGATGTGACATGTAATACCCTGTATTTTTGTATGTATGTGAATGTATGAGACTTGATATGATTCCTTGGATGCATGTATGAACCTTACCCTTCTGTTGGTAAATTTAGTATCCCAATCTATTGGAACGATTGCCCAATTGTATCCCAATCAATTGCCCCTTTTCCTAATCGATTAAAGTCTTGCTGACATAACCAATCGATTGCCCTCTTACCAATCAATTGTGCTTGGTCCCAATTAATTGGTCAGGATCTGAACTTGGTCTTCAAGTTTGCATGAGGTTTTGGCGCATGGCATTCATTTCTTCTATACATATGGCATCATTTCATTTATTAGGAGGTTGTTTGACAGTTGGGAGAGTGAGAGATTATACATCACATATATATACACACTCATACATATATACATACCACACACATATATATATATCCACACACACATATTGTTGTCAAAAAGAAGAAGATAAGAAGAAGATAAAAAGAAGAGAAAGAGAATAAGAAGTAGAAGAGAAAAGAATGAGAGACGAAGTAGGATAAGGAAAGAGGAGAGAGAAAACTTTGAGCTTCTATAGCCTCACACATGCATACACCTTTACTAAGTGAGTTCCAAACTCACTTGGTGTAGAAAATGTGTCCCCCGAATGTTTAAAATTTTGGACTGCCAGTCTCTATGAAGAAGACGAAGTCCCAATCGATTGCCCTCTTTCCCAATTGATTACCATTGACCTAGACCCAATCGATTGGATTATTATTCAATCGATTGATATGGTATGACTCCCAATCGATTGTAAAAGTTTGTAATAGATTGACATTGATTGTGATCCAATCGATTGAACTTTTCCTCAATCAATTTTTACTGCTTTTATCACAATCGATTGGACATCTGTCTCAATCGATTGGAAGATACAGAAAATGGATTTCTTTTTATTGTTATTAGATGAACTGTCTAACTATTTAGATATCATTTCATACTTCCTATATGCGACTATGTTATAATGAAGAGATAATGTGACGTCAGAGAATAGTACGATTAAGAATAAGGATTAATGTTATGACGTTAGATACTATGTCGAATTAGTTTGATATCTGTTTCATTTCATTCAGAGTAGTCAGGCCACAATGGAATGTATTGTATCAGTATGAGTACGGAACTTAGGTAGGTTTGTTAAGTTCTGGTATTCTTACAGGAATGGACACTTTGTCATGATATGCTCTTTAAAGCCGGTGAGCTGTGAATATGTTCTTAAAAGCTGGGGACGGACTAACGTGGATTCCATGACATGCAATGAACTATGAATATGTTCTTAAAAGTGGTGGATAGAATGATGGTATATCCATAGAGTTGAACGATTGAGTTTGTTCATTCAGTCAAGAGTATGTTGGTTATCGATCTTGGGATAACAAGACAATAATGTTTGGTTAACAATGGGACTGAATAGAGAGAAGATATTATTTAGTAGAACTTACCTTATGTACTTCCATAACTTGTTATTACTTTATATATTTGGTACCTCATTGGTTTTCTACTCACTCAGCTTTCAGTAAGCTGACGACCTTTTATGCCTGGACATTCCCGGTCTAGTCTACCCTGTTTCTCATACTGTAGGTTATGAGCCTACAATGACAGCTACTACCAGGATGGTGGTTATGCTAAGGGTGGCCCTACTGAGGATGGCTATGCTGGGGAAGACTATTATGCTAGCGACTATGTATACGCCAGTTGAAGAAAGAGTAGACTATAGTTTCTACTTCTATCAAACTTTAGTATTATGTTTTGTAGCTGAGCATATGTTGCCCTAAGACCTTAGTATATTTCTATTCTAAACTCTGATGTAATAATTAGTAAGTTTCGATTATAATCAGTTGATTATATTACTATTCTCTTTATTTATTATGGCTTAGACCGGTGTGGTGTGGACAATTCAGTGACTTCACCAGTCATTGCCTATGGACTCAAAAAGGAGTTTTATTTTCTCTATTTTTTCTATTCTGGGGCGTGACATGACATAATTATAATTTAGGCCTTCCTGTCAATAAGGAAACAAATGAAAAGTATTTGCCAAGTGTTTATGTAGCAACCTATAATTTCCAATTCTATATATTAAATAACCAATTTTTGTAGTACTATTGTGTTTTAGATACTTGGTGACCATGCTTTATTAACAATAAATAATTAGTACGTGTGTTACTATTTTTAAAATCGATCCTTCAATTTTGTAACCGCCAGTATTTTTATATGCAACATCACATAAAAATTGTGCCCCAAAATTATCCTAAGATTTGGTATAAAGGCACAAATTAAATATAATTTCACATTATTTGCATTAATTTCCTAATGATTGTGTTTGAGAAATTTCCCAAGAGAAAAATAAACCAACTAACTAAATTAACTACCTAATTGAACTAACCAAACTAATCCTAGTCTAATGAGTGCAATTGTGTGGTGCATTTGTGTGTGTGTGTGTGTGTGTATACAAATTTGGAGCCACATGCTCTCAACTTGGCCACCAAGTTTGTAAACTCTATGTGTATGCATGTGTATATTACACACAACTCTCACTGCACTCTCCACACAACACACACACAATCTAAAAGAAAGAAAAGAGAGTTACAGCAAAGAGGAAGAAGAAGAGAATTCATAGAAAAAAGAGAGAAAGAGAAAGCTTGGACTCCATAACTAGCAAGGTTGTAGTTATTACAGAATTTTTAAAATTTTCAGATTTCTTATCTCAGTAGCAATTCAATCTGTGAGAATATAAAACTCACTCTCCATATACATTTAAGGGCATTGAGATTGATATATAGGCTATGTATATAAGTATATATACGTATGTATAGCCATGGTAGCCCAAAAAATAGCGATACCATAAACGTTACCGAAAATGAGTTATGTGAATGAAACCGATAGATTAGGACATATAGAAGCTTAGTTTCAAGTCTTGAACTGTACCTCATAATGTTTAAGATGAATGATTTATTTTAAGTTTTGGCACCTCTCAATTTTCTAATATATGTTAAGCTATGGTAAAATTTGGTATTCAAAACTTATATATTCATAATCTACGCAAAAAGAGAAACAAAATGGAATATTATAAGTCCTGTTTAGATCAAGATTGAAAAAGTCAAATTCATAATAGTAACCTAGTTGATGGGGGTTGATGACGACGAAGTGAAGTGCACGAGATGCGTGGACAACTCGGGAGCGAAGCGCTCGAGCCAATAGGAGCGCTCAAGCTAGTTAGAGCGCTCGAGTTAAACAGTTTTAAGAAGGTTTTGTTTTTGAGATTTTAATCAACTGTACCTTCTACTATAACTATTGTACGCTATTGCTTCAATATAACTGGAATGTTATAAGTTGGTTTAAATTGGATATAACCACATGTTTTAAGTATTATGATTATGTTAAGAAAATCCTTGAATGAAATATGACATCGATTTGCACAGTCGAGTCGACATGTATGTGAGCAGTCGAGATTGAGTCAGCATGTATGAGAAAAGGGAAAGTGAAAAATAAGTTTGTTGGTGTTTTGATTTGATCTAGCCATGAGTTGGGCACGATGTTATCTTGGTCAATAGTGGTAGACCATGCGGCCATTATTTGGGCACGATGGTATATCAATCATTGACAATGAAAGGTTAATTGTAACCTTGAATATCTTGATGAGGATAACCAATACCACATAGGTACGGTGAACCAATCCTGAGGCCATGAGATGGGCACGATGCTCTAAACTAATGGCCTTGAGGTGGAAGTTCAAGCTAACTGATTGAGTCGAGAGATTATTGTTGAGGTAAAAGAGTCTGTGAGATGAGATGAATTTATTGTTCATGCACGATCACATATTTTACTTAACATGATTAACAGTAGGATGAATGTTCATAAAAGACAACTTGGATTAAAGATTAATTGTGCTTTAAGGTTCTGAACCACAAACGGAGTTAAATATACTTTTATATACATTGTGTGTACTTGTTTATTATATTCACTCAGCTTTTATTAACTGGCGGCATTTTATGCCCTGGACATCCAACCTGTCCAGAATTTCCATGTATGGAGTACTCAGATCAGTATGACTATGCCAGCTAGGGCAAGCAGTTCAGTGGGGGAGACCTATCTGTGTTATTTATATTTTTCAAATTAAGAGATTTATTAGAATAATAGTATTTTGAAAACAATTTAGAAAGGCAGAGCGTGCCTTATGATATAAGTGATGATGTAGTAACTTTAATTGGGGAGAAGTTTTATTTTAATGTGCAAACTATTATTATTATTATTATTATTATTATTATTATTATTATTGCTATGTTTTACTCTGTTTACTATTACTATTTAAGCTAAGTACAGGACATTGGGATCCCCTTACTTGTTGCAGTCTATGGGTCCAAAAAATGAAATGAAATTTTTTTCCTATTTTTGCTACGTTAGGGTGTGACAGGGTTTTTGGTAACAGAGCCATGGTTTCCATATTGATTTAGTGCCTGGCAATATACCAATATCCATGGCCCCCTATAGAATGACACCTACGTAAATGCTAGAACTGGAAACCACAGCCTACCACCCATCAGACTCAGCCACAATTAGGAGCAGGAGGGATTTCCACTGATTATTTTAATTAGATCCCTCGGCCACCTAATTCGAGATTTAAGGCACCTAGACATCTTAGTCATCAAGATATGTTGTGCTAAAATTGTGACAAAGCTAGTCATAATAGTAAGTACTGCAATGCGCCCAATGGAAGAAATTATGGTTAGTATGGTCAGGTCAGATTGAATGCAATCATTCCAGAGGTCGCGGGATATTAAGAAACTGGATATGAGGGGACAGAATATAGAGAGTAGTCGGAACAGCAAGTGATGGAAAGTACATTAATACTTTTGAATCATCGTGTGAAAGCCTTATATGATATGGGTGCTACACACTCTTCTATTGTTGCCAAAATTCTTCAAAAAATGGATATAGTACCCTAGAGGTTAGACGTAGCTTTGAATGTTTTTTCACCTTTAGGATCAACTATCACATTAAGACGTGTATGCAATGCTTGTCCTTTATACTTAGAAGATTGTAATCTTCCTGCTAACTTGGTTTTCCTAGCAATGAAGGAATTCAACGTGATATAGGAATTGACTAGCTCAGTAAGTATCATGCTAAGTTGGACTGTGTTAAGAAAAGTATTACATTTTCCTCACCATTTGTCTAGCTAACATTGAGACTATTAGTACAGAAGTATCTATTTCATCAATACCCATAGTCAAAGACTTTGAATGTATTTTCTAGGACATCTCTGGGCTACAACTAAGAGAGAGATTGATTTCTGTATTAATTTAGTGCCTGGCACTATACCAATATCCAAGGGCCCCTACAGAATGGCTCTTAAAGAAGTGCTAGAACTTTTAAGATTTGTTCGCCCGAGTACATCACCTTGGGGAGCACCAGTGCTATATGTGAAGAAGGACATATCACTTTGACTATGCATTGAGTACAGAGAGCTGAATAAGGCAACCATCAAGAACAAGTATCCCTTACCTCAGATAGATGATCTGTTCGATCAATTGCAAGGACCTATGATCTTTTTCAAGATAGATCTATGGTCAGGATATCATCAGTTACCCATACGACACGAGGATGTACCAAGGATAGCTTTCAGGATAAGGTACAGTCACTATGAATTCTTGGTGATGTTGTTTGTATTGACCAATGCCTCGACGGTATTCATGGACTTGATGAACTGAGTCTTTAGGCTATACTTGGATCAATTCATCATAATTTTAATTGATGGTATTTTGATCTATTCAAAGGTAGAGGAAGAACATGAAAAACACTTGTGAATCGTAATGCAGATGCTCCAAAATCATCACTTTTATGCAAAGTTCAGTCCGTGCGAGTTTTGGCTTTAATAGGTAAAATTCCTAGGACATGTGGTCTCACAATAAACAATCATTGTGGACTCATCAAAGACTGGTGCAGTATCAAATTGGACTCAACCAACGAATCCTACAGAAGACAAAAGTTTTCTTAGACTCACAGGTTACTATCGGAGATTTATAGAGGGATTTTCAAAAATAGAAGCCCCTCTGAATAGTCTGACTAAGAAAGACATAAAGTTCAAATGGAATGACAAGTACGAGCAGGCTTTTCAGGAATTAAAAGAGAGGCTTACCATGACACTGGTGCTAGCAATACCAAAAAGTAACAAAAAGTTTCCTATCTTCAGTAACGCATCATATCAAGGACTCGGATGTGTACTCATGCAAGACGATAAGGTTATTACTTATGGTTTGAGGCTGTTGAAGCTAAATGAATTGACTTATCCGACTGATGATTTAGAATTGGTAGCAGTAGTGTTCGCGCTGAAGATTATCTCTATGGAGAAAAGTTTGATTTGTTCTCAGATCACAAAACCTAAAGTACTTGTTTACTCATAAAGAACTAAATCTGAGGCAACGCCGATGGATGGAGTTGATTAAGGACTGTGACTTCACACTAGAGTACCACCGTAGTAAAGCTAATGTAGTTGCAAATGCCCTAAGTCGGAAACCTTGAAGGATAATTGCTTCTCTGATGATTAGAGAATGGTAAGCTTTAGAGACGATCGCTGAATTTGACATTCAGATTGCTAAGGTTAGTGAAGGAAAACATTTTGGATGTCCAATTGTATAACCCACACTTATGAGTTGAATCGTTGAAGCACAGAAGGTAGATGAGAAATTTCAATTATGGTTCACAAAAATGTCAGAAAAAGACTCGACGGAATGCAGTATTGGGACAGACGAAGGGTACAATTATAGGAAGAGACTCTGTGTACCAGACTCAGGAGATTTAAGGAAAGACATTCTCGAGGAGGCACAAAGATTGAGGTCAACAAATCACCTAGGAGGAACAAAATGTATAAGGATCTGAAGAGAAATTTCTGGTGGGAATGAATGAGAAGGGATGTAACCGAATTGGTGTCTAAGTGTTTGACTTGTCAACAAGTGAAAGCTGAAAATCAAAGACCCTTAGGAATTTCGCAACCCCTACCAGTTCTAGGCTGGAAATGGGAACACATAATAATGGATATTTGGTTGGATTACCTAGAACACAACAGTACCATAATACAATTTGGTTAGTTATGGATCGTTTGACGAAGACTGCTCACTTCATCACTTATAGTATGACCTATCTAGTAGAGAAGATGAGAAGAATGTATCTTCAGGAGGTTGTACGATTACACGGAGTACCAGTTTCTATCATATCGGGCCGTGATTGACGATTTACTTTAGGATTTTGGGAAAATTTACAGGAAGCCTTGGGAACTTCATTGAGCTTGAGTACTATTTTCCACCCTCAGACTGATGGATGTACCGAGCCCACCAATCAAGTTATGGAGGACATGCTCAAAGTACGTGTAATAGACTTTGAAAGTCCATGGAAAATGACAAGCGGGGGTATTTGTAAAATACAACCGCGCTAAAATAGAGAAATACACTAATATAGTTTACAATTCCCTATTATATCTATAATTCAAATTACACTGCCAGCTTTTACACAATGTAACTAATCTATGATAAGTTGTGTTGTTTTAGCTATCATTTGTGCAAATCACTATTTTGCTGTGTGAAGAAATGAATAGCAGGATAAAGGCAAGACTAGTTTACAAGCAAGGGAAGTCGAAGCTGAAATATGAATTTCAAGCGATCGAGCTTTCGATCAATTGAGTACAGTTCAAGTGCTCAAGTAATCCAGAAGTTCAATCGATCGAGTGATGTTCGATCGATAGAACATGCCTTTTATCAGAATTTACGCGCACGTAGCAGAAACATTCGTTGTAACCCTAGCCCTTAGGTTGTCTATATATATTAGTTTATAAGACATCCATAAGGACGCTAAACTTTGTTTTCATCAGTTCTACATAGAGAGAGAGTGTTTTACTTTGATTTTTGTAGGTTTTGTTGCTTGAATATTGCGTTTGGTTGAAGTCTGAAGTCTATTAATAGTTCTGTTCATTCCAGGTTCTGTTATTTGAGTTTTATTTACATTCTGTCAGTAGTTTCATTAGTTTATTCTGAATAGATCATAGTTTCGCTTTCTCGTAGTGATTAAACCATAGTTTTTCATAGTTTGCATGTTTAAAACACAACCAAACAAAGTCTTAATGAAACTTTACGTTAAAAATAGATCTGTGACACTCCAGACCATGTCTGAGTAGTCCTAGAGTTGGGAGATCATGATGAAACAGTGATCTCCAGCCTTGTCATTCAGCAGTTTAAAACCTGTGTTCGATCGATCGAAGTTAGTTCGATCGATCGGACCAGGGATACAGTCAAGCGATCGAAGACATTTCGATCGATTGAGAGATGACGATATTCGAACGATCGAAAGCGCGTCGATCAATTGAACCTTCAGATTCTTGAAAATGTCCTATGCAGTATTCCTAGACTTTTCATTTTTGAGATTTGTTATCAAGTTGTCCCCAAATGCTCAGTTTGTCAAAACAATATCTGAACTTTAAGCCTTAAGGCATTTTTCTTCAATAACTTTTGCAAACCACTTTGAATGCTATCACCATTCAGAGTGTGAGTCTTAACTATTATTTTAAACCGCTTTCTTGTGTTTCGAATCAACTGTGATGATATAGTCAAGGTCATGAAATGGCTATGGATTCTTTATTTTAAGAGAAATACGGAATACTGTAGAAGATGTACTCCATTGAGCTTTAATGTAACTGCATGGTAGATGGTTAGGTCACTGTGGATTCGTGTGATCCCAACATTCGCCTTTTATAAAGTAAACATCGTTTTTAAATATCGCTTTAGTTAATTAGTCAATTCATAATTTATTTTAATTGCTTTATTTTTAGTAGTCGTTAATTGTGGAACTTCGTGTTCTACACTCTTTAAAATATTGAATTTTAATTTTCTTTTAGAGTTTAATCTAAGTAATTAGTTTACAACCTTCCCTGTGGGATCGACCTGGTCTTAACCAGTTACTACTTGCAAGTCTACCTAGACTTGGGGATTGCACATAAGCGCACACAAAATATTTTCGTGTCAAGTTTTTGGCGCCGTTGTCGGGGATGGCAACAAGCTAACGCTTTGATTACCTCATTCTATCTTTATCTATTTATGTTTTTCATTTTCTTTCTCTTTAGGTTTAAAACCCTTTAGTATCTTTTCCCTTTCATGTCCAATAATTCCCTTGAAGGAATTCACGAAAATCCACTCTACTCATTTGATTCTTCTAGTTCTATTAATCCCGTAGCTACACCTACAGATTCAATGGCTAATAATCAAAGTGAGAATGGTGAGAATGTGGTTGTGCCTATTGACAATTCGTTGCATCCTTTGTGCGACCTTATGCAACCCAAACACCCACCAACGCCTTCTTGTATTCTCATTCCACCGCATGCGGGCAAATTCCAATTTTGCAACGGAATGATTCAACTCCTTCCATCCTCTCATGGAATGGAGAGCGATAAGGCATATCTACATGTTAAGGATTTTGAGGATGTTTGTAAAACATTCTCACAGAATTGTCTGTAGATGTGACACGCCTGATGCTATTTCCCTTCACTCTAAAGGATAAAGCAAAAGCGTGGCTACTCACCCTTAAGCCAAATTCGATCTTCACCTGGCATGCGATGAACACTACGTTTTTAAAGAAATTATTTCCACCTCGCATGACCACTAAACTAAAACGTCAAATAAATTCCTACAAACAAAGGAGTAATGAAACCTTTAATCAAACTTGGGAGCATTTCAAAGATTTGCTTCTCTCATGCCCACATCATGGGTATGAGAAATGGCGAACCATTAGCTACTTTTATGAAGGACTAAATGGTGAAATGAAAAAACTAGTTGAAACCATGAGCTCAGGTCCATTTCTTCGCAAAAACACCGAAGAGGCTGAAACCCACTTCGACTGGTTAGCCGAACATGCTCATGAATGGTCTAATTCTGAAGATGTCTCACGCGCACAGATATCAGGTGTAGAGTAGAAAAGTATATATCAGCTAGAAAGTGAAGATCACCTAATGACCAAATACGAAGAACTAGCAAAGAAAGTAGAGGAGTTAGGGATGAAAGGAGAGAGTTCTAAGCAGATTTTGCCTGAAGAACCATTCGGCACATGCAATATGTTGGGACACACAATTCAATGTTGTCCCAATGTGCCGTACTTTCAAGAACAAGCCCCCATGGAGATGAATGCCATGAAAGGATACAGAGGGGCGGGGAATTCCTATAATAATAATAACAATTTTCAAAATAATAACAATCGATGGAATCACCCCAGTTTTGATTAGAAAAATGATATTGGGACCCAAAATCAATCCCAACAACAACAGCCCTACAACAACAATAACCAATATCAAGGGCAATATAATAGGCAGTCCAAGCCATTCAATCAAAACAGATCTAATAATTACAACCAAGCTCAACCCTCTAATAATCAACACTCAAATGTATATGTGCCACCATATAAAAAGGTACAAGAGGAAGATCCACTCTCCAATGTAAACTTAACACAACAGTTAATTCAAATGATAAGCAAAATGTCTACAGCGTTGGAGACAAAGGATGCACGACAAGAGAGATCGGGAGGAACATTTCCCGCCCACCCACTTCAAAACCCTAAGGGATACAACAATGGTCCCAATAATCAAGAACATGCTAAAGCCGTGACAACTTTGAGAAGCGGTAAGATTATAGGGCACAATATGCCTCTCTCTACTCCTGAAGAGTACGAGGAGGACGAAATGGTAAATAAAAACGAACCATCTACTCAGGAAGAGGAGCCATCTACTAATAACGAACCATTCGATTCAAATGATGAAGCTCCTAAAGAAGTGGAAGAAGTTGAGAGAAGGCCCGAAAAGGAACCCGATAATGACGAATTACCTAAATGCCCTTTCGTCGCGCCTTATCCTCAAAGGCTAAAGAAACCCAAAAATGATATAAAGAATCAGGAGTTCTTGGAACTGTTTAAACAAGTCAAAATAAACCTTCCACTCCTTGAGGCAATCAAACAAGTACCAACCTATGCTAAGTACCTTAAAGATTTATGCACAGTCAAAAGGAGGCAAAGTGTGAAGAAACGCGCTTATGTCGCTTGCCAAGCAAGTGCGATCATCCAAAATGAATTGCCTCTGAAACTTAAAGACCCTGGTACTCCCACTGTCTCATGCCAAATTGGAAATCAAAGAATAGACAACACACTCCTCAATCTAGGAGCAAACGTAAACCTGCTTTCATACTCAGTTTATAAACAACTAGGGTTGGGTGAACTCAAACCTACCCGAGTTGCACTACAACTGACAGATAGGTTTGTGAAATACCCTAGAGGAATACTAGAAGATGTCCTTGTTCAAATAGACTCGTTTGTCTTCCCAGTTGATTTCGTGATCTTAGACACTGAACTTGTGTCTAACCCATGTGCACAAATCTTAGTAATATTCAGACATCCATTCCTTAACACAATCGATGCCACAATTAAAATAAGAAGTGGTATAATGACCATCATATTCAAGAATATGACTTTAAATGTAAAAATCTTTTCAAATCCCCAACCTGAAGAATACGAGGACGAGGAAGAAGTGAATTACATCAAGACGGTCATTGAAGATGAGGCTAACTTTTTTGATTACAAAGACCCTTTGGAGGTGGTTGTGTCACAATTTGACGTTGTCTATCAACCTAACGACTCTACTCTATTGGACGCGGCTTTGAATTAGACTTACCCATGATGGAAACAAAAGAGGAAGATAGAGCTGAATGCATGTGGGTAACACCATATGAACCACTGCCTCCAAAAATGAAGTTAGTCATGCCCTCAAACTTTCAGTTTCCTGATTTGGAATTAAAGGAGCTTCCAAAGGAGCTCAAATACGCTTTCCTCAGGACTAAAAAGACTTATCCTGTCATAATTTCATCTACGTTAAATTCTGAACAAGAGGGTAAATTAATCCAAATGCTGAAACAGTATAAGGGAGCATTGGGATGGACTATTGCCAACCTCAAAGGCATAAGCCCGTTCGTTTGCACCCATAAAATATACTTGGAGGAAGACACAAAACCTTCATGATAAATGCAAAGGCGTCTGAATCCCAACATGCAAGAAGTAGTCAAAAAGGAAGTTTTAAAACTACTTGATGTTGGGATCATATATCCTATATTTGACAGCCCTTGGGTCAGTCCAACCCAAGTGGTACCAAAGAAGGTAGGCATAACGGTTATTCCTAATAAAGACAGCGAATTGGTACCAACACGTGTCCCCACTTGATGGAGGATGTGTATCGATTACCGAAAACTAAATACCATGACTCGAAAAGACCATTTTCCATTACCATTCATGGATCAAATGCTAGAACGAGTGGCGGGTCATAAGTACCATTGCTTTTTGGACGAATACAGTGGGTATAAACAAATCAAAATCACTCCTGAATATCAGGAGAAACAACTTTCATGTGTCCGTTCGATACTTTCGCTTATTGTCATATGTCTTTCAGTTTATGCAATGCACATGCTACTTTTCAGCGGTGCATGTTAAGTATCTTCAGTGATATGGTCGAGCAGATGCTTGAAGTCTTTATGGACGATTTCTGTGTTAGGCCATAGTTTTGAAAACTGTCTTGACAATCTTGAACGTGTGCTAGCACGATGCGAGGACAAACACCTGGTGTTAAACTGGGAAAAATGTCACTTCATGGTAACCAGTGGAATAGTCCTCGGCCACATTATATCTGACAAAGGTATCCAAATGGATAAAGCAAAAATCGGCATCATCTCGAATCTACCTTTCCTGGGACATGTGGGATTTTATAGTCGATTTATCCAGAATTTTAGTGCAATATCCCGACCACTCTGTCAACTGCTCATTAAAGACACACCATTCGTGTGGTCAGAAAGCTGTCAAATATTGTTTGATGCACTAAAAGAGCATCTTATCTCCGCACCAATAATACAGGCACCCGACTGGGGTTTTCCATTCGAACTAATGTGCGATGCTACCGACTACGCTATTGGCATAATTCTAGGATAGAGGAAAGATAATAATCTGTATGTAATTTACTACGCCTGTCGAACGCTAAATGAAGCTTAAATGAATTATACAACTACTGAAAAAGAGCTACGGGGTATAGTATTTGCCTTGGATAAATTTAGGTCGTATCTAATAGGGTCCCCAATTGTCTGTTTTACAGACCACTCGGACCTAAAATACCTGTTATCCAAGAAAGATGTGAAATAAAGGCTTATCCGTTGGATACTCCTACTCGAAAAGTTTGATATTACAATCAAAGATAAGAAGAGTAAAGAATGTGGTCGCAGACCATTTATCTCGGTTAACAGGTTATCGATAATACTGAACCACTGCCAATTAAGGATGAATTCCTAGTCGAGCAACTGATGACTGTTTCTAGTTTGCCCTGGTAAGCGGATATACTAAATTATCTTGTCACGGGAGAAACCCCCGGTCATTGTTCAAAGCAAGATAAGAAACGTATTATCTCATTTGCACATCACTTCTTCTTCGATGACCCGTACTTACTCAAGCATTGTATCGATCAGGTCATCAGACGTTGCGTTCTAAATGAGGATATAACCATAATCCTAGCATCATGCCACTCTAAAGCTTGCGATGGCCACTTCGCTTTGCAAAAGACTGCACAAAAAGTACTACACAGTGGTTTGTACTGGCCCACCGTATTCAAAGATGCCTAATCCTTTTGCAAAATGTACAAATGCTGTCAAAATCTCGGTATAATTTCAAAAAGGAATTTTATGCCATTGACTCCTATAATCACAATAGAAATATTTGATTATTGGGGCATAGATTTCATGGGCCCATTTCTTAAATCAAACAATTGCGAATACATACTCCTAGCTGTAGAGTATGTGTCAAAATGGGTGGAAGCGATACCGACGCGACATAATGACCAAAAAACAATGATGTCCTTTTTAAAAGAACACAACTTGTCATGTTTCGAAACCCCGAAGGCATTAATAAGTTACCAAGGCAAGCACTTTTGTAATAGGCCCTTAGAGTCACTCCTCAAGAAATATGGGGTCAATCACAAGATCGCTCTAGCCTACCACCCACAAACTAAAGGGCAGGCAAAATTGGCTAACTGAGAAATAAAACATATTCTCAAAAAAATAGTTAGTTCAAATAAAAAAGATTGGGCATACAAGCTGACCGATGCTCTATGGGCGTACCATACTTCTTATAAAACAAATATGGGAATGTCCCCGTACAAGCTAGTGTACGGAAAGGCTTGCCACCTCCCTATCGAAATTGAGCATAAAGCTTATTAGGCAACGTGCTCACTAAACTTCGATATTAAAGAGGGAAGGCAGTTAAGAAAACTTCAACTCGCAGAGCTAGAGGAAATCCGTAGAGATGCATATGACTCTGCGAAGTTGCATAAGGAAAGGTTGAAGGATTTCCATGATAGAACTATCTTTCGCAAATCATTCGAGCCAGGGCAAAAAGTCTTGTTGTATGACTCTCACCTTCACCTTTTCCCAGGTAAGCTTCGATCCTGGTGGAAAGATCCATTCATTGTTAAATCTGTCTTTCCACATGGGGCTGTTGAGCTCATAAACCCCAAGAACGATGAAAGTTTCAAGGTCAATGGCCAAAGATTAAAATCGTTCTTGGAAAACTTCCAACCAGAAGCTGAGCACATCCAGTTGGATGAGCCCAGCTATTCCTCTACTTAAAACACTAAAGAGTGTTCTCACATTATTGTTGTATTCTTTCCTTTTATTGCACTTTCTTATTTTTATTTATTTCTGTCTTTTTGAGTGTAACTTTGACTCTAATATATTATTCCATATAATCTCTCCCCTGTAGGCTGTAAGAATGAGAGATGATGACATTCACTAGATTGGGTAACCCGCCATGGACTGTCATGGAGATTGCATTCTGCCTTTCTCCTTATCAAGGGCCAGGGGCAGATGATGTTATTGACTTGACCCATTGGTACATCCCTTATAACCCTACCCTCCTCAACATTAACCCTTTAGAGAATATGGATCTTCCAGAAGAAGAAGGAGAACTAGAAGGGTATTTTGTCGCGGAAGTAGATGATGCACTTTTGGAACAATGCGAGAATGACTCGATGTGGGAACCATGGGATGAAGACGATTTACAAGATGTGGTGCCTGAACGCCATAACACCGTCTTCACATATGTGGACAACTTCATCGTCATCGCCTCGGTTCCATTCATCTTTGTGCACATGAGCTATTTGTTGTTTCAGTTTCAATGCCCCCTACCTGCTAGTGCACATGGTTCTATCATGCCAATAGTGAGGTTAATTCATTGTCACATTTCATTTTCTTTTCGTCTTTCTTTGATGGTTCCTTTCTGATAGTTCTTTCATTTGTTTTATTTAATTTCTTTTCTTTTTGTTTTCTTTTGTTGTCTTTGTCTAGGATTATCACTATGAATCCGATGCTACCGCATGTGTTCCATCCTCATTTATTGTTTCATGGACCTCCTGTAGGGTCCCCAGGTACTCCGCCACAAGAGAAAAGTCCATTGAGGAATTTCACTCCTCTATCAATGTCTCCATTCGGATCACCTCTTGTTTTTGCCACCAATTCTTTGGAGATTTCAGACTTGCTCGATGATATCCTCGCTGTTTTCGACTATTCTAGGAGAGGGAATTGTCAAGTTAGGACTCCATCTTCAAAGATTTGGCAGAGCATGAAGCATTTGTGGAAGAAGAAGTTTTCATGCTCAAAGTATAGTGCTGCACTTCAGTTGTTTTTATTCATCTGTCCGTCTTTTAGCAATTGAAGTGCATTTCTGGACAACAGCTTTGTTATCTTTAGTTTAAAATTCTAGTTTTTCTGTTTAATAAGGTCTTAAGTGCCAATTTGGGGATTATAATTTTGCAAAATGGATGCTATTAAAAGAATTATATTTATAAAATTTGCAAATTTATAGTACTATGTTGATGGTGAATTCTGGCTTATAGGTCTGCATTTGCACTGCTTTTAGACTATTCTTGTATGTCCAGATCAGTCTTTGTTAATTGGGGGTGCATAGGTATTGTATTCAAAGAGTTCTAAAAATTTTGGACTTCGATCGATCGAACATCTCTCGATCGCTCGAAGTTTTGGAATCCTTAAGCACTTGAACAGGTCTCAATCGATCTAACTTTCGATCAATCGAAAGGTCTCGATCGATCGAGACTTGTATTTAAACGAGGCATCCCCAACACTCTTCATCAGTTTCTCTCTCTCACTCTCACTCTCACTCTCAAGCGCTTTAAGACAGAGAGAGCAAGCTCAGGGCGATTTTGTCTCCTTCCTAATCACTCTCACTTTTTGAAGAATCCAGATTACCCCCACCATCATCATCATCATCACATCCTTCCCCTCACTGTGCGTGCTTCTCGAGGCATGGTCCTTATGGCCTCTCCTTTTCTATTTACTGTTTTAAATGAAAGGGGGTGCCCCCTATTGGTCCTAAGACCAACTAAGAGTAATCTTAGTATTAGGTTTTTAGTTTGTTTCTTTCATTTTTGCATTTTTCTTTTCTGTCTCTGCGTGTACGCTGTGCTCGAGCAATCGAGCTGGGTTCGAGTGATCGAGACCAACCCATTTTTCAATCAATCGAATTGATGCAGAGCCAGATTCTTGTTTTGGTCTTTTGTTCCTGTTTTTATCAGTTTTTTTCTCTCATTTTCAATTTAAGGGACTTCAAGATGAATCCTATTACAGGGTACTACAAAGAAAAGCCCTTTGATCTCGCTATTCCCGACCCAGTCCCATACCACAGTTTACGTAATACTCCAGACCGACAGTGGTTCACGTGAAACTTCTAGTCTCGAAAGGTTATGATTGAGCGCCCTCTCAAGACGGCATGGCTCTCCACCCCCTGGTACTTAGCTCGGATACAGGCAATGCCGCATTGGTACGATTTACTCTCCTAGTCAAAGAGAGTAAATTTTTCTTGGATCAGGGAGGCCTGCACGATGATGATCCAGGACCCGGCCGCACCCATTCACGTATCGTTCTTTCTTCCATGGCTGGGAGTTTACATTTAGTCTAGCCACGATCGCCGCCGCTATTGGGGTACCAGAGGTACAAATTTATGTGTGCCCACACCATCCAGATGCACCTAAGACCTCGCCGACCATTATCATCAGGGATATCACTGGGGGTATTGTTCCATAGTGGAATGTCTCTTCGTTGATCAAGGACTACTACCTCATAGATAATTATCATATGCTTCACCTCGCTCTCAACAACTGTCTCTTGGTGATATCCTACCGGGAGAAGATAGCAGTCTGGTACGCAGGGATTCTTTTTACCTTGGGGATGAGGCAGCCTATCTATTTGCCTCGCCTTTATATTGACTTCATGATTCACCCCATTCGCTACATAGCCACCAAGAAGCACATGAAAGGTGCTTGGGTGGTACACCATGTCATTGCTCAGGCAGGATTCCCCCAGCTGCCCACTGATGAGGTGCGGACTTCCTCTAGTCAATTTGGAGAGACAGCTTCCTTCCGTTTGGATGTCCAGAAGAGAAAACGTAGAGGTAAAGGTAAGGCAAAAGTTGGGGCAAAGAGGAGGCGAGGTGGAGGCACCAATACAGAGGGTACGGCTTCAGGGACGCCTTCCAAGGCTGAGGAGCCCGACTCTGATGACGAGAGAGATCTTATTGAAGAGATTGAGAGATTTGAGCCGAGACAGCAGTCTCAGGCTCCGACCCAGGGAGAGTCTTCTTCCGTGTCTCTACAGACTCTCCACACTTTATTCGTCGAGGAAAGGGAGGAACAGATGTAGCTTGAGGGCAAGATGGACCGTATGATGACTATGCTTGAGGCGATTCTGATACAGATGGGGGTTGATCAGTCGTTACACACAACTTCACATCCACCACCACCTGCTGCACCACCGACCACTGGTCCATCATATTCTGCTCCACCCCTGCCTACTGATCCTTCCGCCCCATCATCATCCTCTGCACCACCTCCGGCTGGGACTGTTCCTTCATTGACCATACCTTCCGACACCACTTCTCCGACCCCGCTTCCACCACTTTCGGTTACTGAGGGCGGAGATGCTAATGATCCTGCCGCTCCTATAGAGATTCTGTCAGATATTGCTGATGAGAAGATTATACTAGTTGAGAGTTTGGGAGTTTTGTTGTATTTTATTTCTTTCTATTTTCTCTCTGCTCTCTCTTAGTCCTCTTTTGGTTATTTGGATATGTTGGGACTGTTTGGGTGTTTTGGACATTCTGATCACAGCTCTATACTTTTATTGTTTTATCATTCCAGTGATTAGTTATTTTATACTGTATGGATCATGTTCTGTCATTATATATTATTTCTTTTGATCTTGGCAACTTGGAGACTGTATTCCTAGATTACAGATTGTTGTTTCTGCTGTTGTTCCTCTGCTTTATCAGGTGATATCCATCTATTTTCATTTGAAAATCAACTTCTGAGGACATTGTCATTTTCAGTTGGGGTTGGGATGTAGATAGACTATCACCAGTGCATGTTTACACTTAGCAAATCAGAATAATTTTATTTCAAATATCATACAATCTCAATTAAAATTTAAGAATTGAAAATTGAAAATTTTTAAAATTTTGAAATTTTTTAACCTAATTGGTAGAATAACTTCGAACATTCACCCCTGCTTAGCTATTACCATGCAATGATACATTCGTATTAGTCTCATCTTTCTATGAATTAAATTCACACGCTGTTCTAGTATCACTAGGATGATTGCATGTGTTGACCTTTCATGCATCCAACAATCATATGCACTAGTTGATAGCTATGTAGAAAGCCTTAAAATGAGTTAATATGACTATTGTGCTAAAAGAACGAGTAGTGGAAACTAATTACCCTTAGTGAGCTTTTGATCCAATCTTTGTTTCTGAGGGAATTTTCACATAAATTTGAATTGATTTTCTTGCTAATGCGTATTAAATTCGGTGTGCTAGTCTCATTTAATTTTTCATTATGGCTACTTATTAGAGGAGTGATGGAAAAACCGGTTTAAATTAAAAGTTTAAACGTGCAGCAGAAAAGTCAAGTTATAAAAACTTATTGGTAGCCCATGATCTACTACTCGTCAATTCCATAAATGCGTACAAGAGGGGACAAGAGTTATACCTTAGTGTCTTGAACCCAATTCTGATTTTCTTATTCCTTGGTGATGCAGCAGCCTCCACTAGGTTGTCTTCACCCTTATGTCTCCTGCGGATACTTCCCGGAGAGACTAGAGATGGTGGGATCTCTAATAGAAAGGAAGGAGAAGGTTTTGGTGCTCTAAAATAGTTTTTGCAGCTTCTAACGTTCAAAAATGATGAACTCCTTTTTCCAGAACGCAGCTGCCGTATTTATAGATTCCCAGAACCGACCTAACCTTCAATCGATCGAAGGACTTTGATCGATCGAACATTCGATCGATCAAACCATGCTCGATATATCAAACCTGCTATGACTTCAATCGATCGAACTAGCTTCTATCGATCAAACCTGTCTTGACAGCTTCCTCAAGTGTCTTTCCAAGTATCCTGGCAGAGCTAAGAGTGGGAACTCCTAGGTTCTTTATTGTTAGCTCAGATTAGTTGATTAATTCCCATGACCAAACTCTTTGATCAGCAAATTGATCGACTAATCAGTTAACGTTTACTCCACTATGAAATGATAACTGAACTCCAACGCAAAAGAACATATCCGAAGCGATAACTAGACTTGTATATTGTACTAATGTCCCTCTACCGTCAGCATTCGCAATCATATTCAGGTAATCGGATAAATGGTCACTGTCAACCTGAATCATGATTACTTCTTTAATTCCTTGTGTCCCATTCACCTTTCATGATTACCAAACATGTTGATAACTCTTATCAACAAGACTGCAGTACTCAGTAATCAACTTGGTGACATACTCAAGGGAATGCTTACTCTGAATCAGAGGGTAGATTCTATCTTGACAATCTATGTTCACAACCCCATGAACATGACATACCCAAGATACCCAAGTGTTGATCTTTTATAGACCTCACTGATTGGTAAGTCAAAGCAGTCATATCCACAGTCTGTGTTCATACTCGTCTCGAGATTGAGAACACGTACCTTATACAAGTTATGAGTTCCTATTGACTATTTGACAACATTGAGTGTCAATAGGAGAACTCATATCCGTCAATGCACTGTAAGCACTAGCAAATTAACTAAGAGTTACACTCTAGTGATTGAGATTCATCACTCTATCCAATGGTAGTCAATCATGCTACAGTGTATACCTGATGAGATATCCAGTCTCATCATTCACTGTAACAAGTTCTAAGTATCAAAGGATAGTAATTCGTATCTCACTTGTATATATCTTATACACACACGAATTACTTACTATAATACTTAAGGATTAACAATCATCTCACGAAATGAACATACACAATGAAATGTAAAGTTGATATCCATATATTAAAATGTCAATGTCTTATACATAAAGTAATGGTTTGAGGGCACAAACCCAACAAGGAGAACGTTCAGGATCTACCAACTAAACTCGATAAACATTAAAGTGCTAAAACTAGGAAATCAAGAAAATGAGTTAAGCCATCGATACCTATTTCTCAACCACTATCCATATCTCCTTACCTACGGTAACCATTTCGTTTTGAACCCCATACCGATTCACTATTTACTAATGCCATTATGAAAATATAAATTACTAGTCTTATACCTTGACCTCAATGGACTCCATTGCGCATCTAACATGAATAATCTGTCAAAATATGTGATTAGGAGGAAAGTAGCGTGGGAGTACATTTATTCAAAAAAAAATATTTGGTTGAATAAAAAGGAGTATATGTAATAAAAAAGAAGAAAAGAAAAAAAAGGAGAATCTGAAAGGATGAAAGTTGGTTGGAGATGTGAAAAGAATAAAATAAGATGATAAGCTCCATCGTATGCTAAGAGGCGCATGTTCTTTCTCATCATTTTTGCTTACTATATAAAAACCCAAAATCCAAAGTCTTAATGATTCTTAATGAATTGGTTTGAACATGAATGTGTGAGTTGAGTTATCCACGGTAGTTCGCTCCTCTAGTAAGTAGTATCCTATTCATGAGACTATACACTCTAAATGTTATTCTTTTATTGAGTTAGATGTGAAAGCATTAGTAATCAATATATTCACTCCTATCAAAGCTTTTTTAGATGTGCGATCATTATTACGCAAGTTTCTGAGAGACGTCCTTTTATGAGTGTAAACCAATGTGAGATTTGAGTGGAAACTACGAGTTCTAGAAGTACGATAATCTAAATAACTCTAAATATGGTTTGACGTATAGCTGTTAACTTTACACACACACACGGATACATGATTATGACACATATGTTATATCTACTTTGCTGACATGAGGAGCACGTGGGTTTCTTTCATGGTTTGCTCGAGGTTAATATATCTTTGGAGGGCTAAGTTAACAGTTGAATGGGAGGGAGTGTTTAAAAGTTATTCTATATTTCTTTTTGAACTTAAAATTGAGAATTTTCTGGGTACAATTCACTATAAACCCTCACGAGACAACACTCGTCCACTAGGGGGAACCTAAGGGTTTAACGGCTTGTTGCATTTGCTAAATGCAACCGCGATTCCTGCGAAAGTGAGTTAGGTAGTATCTCTTTCTATTTAGGTTAGTTTTGTTTTAGTTTATTTTGTTATTTTCCTCTAGTCATTGTAGTATTAGTTTAGCTTGTCTCTCTTTTCGCCTTATCGCTAGGGACTACCAATAAGCTAGTTGGGGGTTGTGACAAGCGGGGGCATTTGTAAAATACAACCGAACTAAAATAGAGAAATACACTGATACAGTTTACAATTCCTTGCTATATCTGCAATTCATATTACACCGCCAGCTTTTACACAATCTAACTAATCTATGATAAGTTGTGTTGTTTTAGCTATCATTTGTGCAGATCACTGTTTTGCTGTGTGAAGAAATGAATTACAGGATAAAGGCAAGACTTGTTTACAAGCAAGGAAAGTCAAAGTTGAAATATAAAGTTCAAGCGATCAAAGCGGTTCAAGCGATCGAGCTTTCGATCGATTGAGTACAATTCAAGCGCTCAAGTAATCCAGAAGTTTAATCGATCGAGTGATGTTCGATCGATCGAACATGCCTTTTATCAGAATTTACGTGCACACAACATAAACATTTGTTGTAACCCTAGCACTTAGGTTATCTATATATATTAGTTTGTAAGACGTCCATAATGATGCCCAACTTTGTTTTCATCAGTTCTACATAGAGAGAGAGTGTTTTACTTTGATTTTTGTAGGTTTTGTTTCTTGAATATTGCGTTGGGTTGAAGTCTGAAGTGTATTAATAATTCCGTTTGTTCCAGGTTCTGTTATTTTAGTTTTATTTACATTCTGTCAGTAGTTTCAGTAGTTTAATCTAAATAGATCATAGTTTCGCTTGCTCGTAGTGATTAAACCATAGTTTTTCATAGTTTGCATGTTTATAACACAACCAGACAAAGCCTTAATGAAACTTTACATTAAAAACAGATCTATGACACTCCAGACCATGTCTGAGTAGTCCTAGAGTTGGGAGATTAAGATGAAACAATGATCTCCAGCCTCTTCCATGTAGCAGTTTAAAACTTGTGTTCGATCGATCGGACCAGGGATACAGTCAAGCGATCAAAGACATTTCGATCGATTAAGAGATGACGATATTCGATCGATCGAAAGCACGTCGATCGATTGAACCTTCAGATTCTTGAGAATATCCTATGCAGTATTCCTAGACTTTTCATTTTTAAGATTTGTTATCAAACTGTCCCCAAATGCTCAATTTGTCAAAACAGTTTCTGAACTTTAAGCCTTAAGGCATTTTTCTTCAATAACTTTTGCAAACCACTTTGAATGCTAACACCATTCAGAGTACGAGTCTTAACTATTGTTGTAAATTGCCTTCTTGTGTTTCGAATCAACTGTGATGATATAGTCCCGGTCATGAAAGGGCTATGGATTCTTTATTTTAAGAGAAATACTAAATACTGTAGAAGATGTGCTCCATAGAGCTTTAATGTAACTGCATGGTAGATGGTTAGGTCACTGTGGATTCGTGTGATCCCAACATTCCCCTTTTATAAAATAAACACCGTTTTTAAATATCGCTTTAGTTAATTAGTCAATTCATAGTTTAATTTAATTGCTTTATTTTTAGTAGTCGTTAATTGTGGAACTTCGTGTTCTACACTCTTTAAAATATTGAATTTTTATTTTCTTTTAGAGTTTAGTCTAAGTAATTAGTTTACACCTTCCCTGTGGGATCAACCTAGTCTTAACCAGTTACTACTTGCACGTCTACCTACACTTGGGTATTGCACACAAGCGCACACAAAATATTTCCGTGTCAGGAAACACATCTTCCATTAATCGAATTAAATTACAATAATACTTACCACTTAAGCATAGGGATGGATCCATTTGAAACATTGTATGGACGGGCATGTCGATCCCCGCTATGTCTGGCAGAGGTTGGAGATAAGGAACTGTTGGGACTAAATTTGGTTAGAGAGACCAACGAGAAGACAAAAGTTGTAAAAGAAATGATGCGTGTAGCACAGAACAGACAAAATAGCTACACCAATAAACATAAAAAAAAAAAAAAAGGAGAGAGAGAGAGAGAGAGTTCCATGTCGGAGATTACGTACTCTTGAAATTTTCTCTAATTCCATGTGCCGTATGTTTTGGATGAAAGAGAGAAAAGTTATCACCTTGGTTAATTGGACCATTTGATATACTGGAACACGTCGAAAAAAGTATCATATTGACTCGCATTGCTACCAAAGACGTCTGGAGTACATAACGTCTTGCAATTCAATATATTGAGGGAATACTAGGGTGGTCCTTTGCAAGAGATTGATTTTAATGACATAGAGGTCCACGAGAATGTTAGTTACAATGAGAGACCTGTACGTTTTGGATCACAGTATGAAGAAGCAGCAGAACAAGGACATTCTCTTAGTAAAAGTTCAGTGGAAGTACCATAACGAGAATGAAGCATCATGGGAGTTAGAATCGGAAATGTGAACTAAGTACCTAGAGTTGTTTCCAGATTAGTCAGCTTAGATTTTGGGATGAAATCTCTATTAAGGAGGAAAGGATATAGCAACTTGTAATTTCTAATTCGGTTAAATAAAAATACCATTTTATATTATTACTGTATTTTACATGCTCGAAAATATCCCATAGTTTGGGATAAAGTCATTAATTAAATGTAAGTTTCACATCATTTGTATTTATGTTTCCTAATGATTATGTTTTTGAATATTTCCTAAAAGCTAATTAAACCAACATATCTACCTAACTAACCAAACAATCATAGAGCTAATGAGTGTGCATTATGTGTGGCATATGTGTGTGGGTGTACTGAATAAGGACCACAAGGACCTACTTGGTCCCCAAAATAAACTCTATATATATGTGTATTATTCTCATTTTCAACACATATTGTTAAAGAAAGAAGAGTTCGTCCGTTCGATAGAAGGAACCCCTGCCTCAAGAGCAACCCGATGACAGGATTCAAGAATTGTCACTTAGATACTTTATAATAACCTCTAGGAAAACTTATACACGTTAGAACCTTAATTTAGGGACAAGAACCCAAGTTAGGATAGCCGTTTCACATGAAATGACAAAAATCACCTTTATTGAGCAACATCTAAACCTCGGGGTAGGATCATGAGAGCTCCCTTTACAAAATAGTCCTAAAATAGAATCAAAAAATTCCCTAAGCCTACACGTTGGCCAAAAATTGCTTAGGAGAATTTTCGTACCAAAATCACAGTTCGACACTTCTTCGGTTTGCTCCTTTTCGGAGTGAGCATCACCTTGTTTACCATAACTCAAAATCTACAAGTCATTTTTGCATGAAACCAAAAGCATTTTAAACTAGACTTTTATACCTTTTCAACGTTATATCACAAGCCCATTTTGGATAACTAATGTGAGAGAATGAAGTCCGAGAAGAAAGGAGAGGAAAAACAACCTTCGGAGGTTACCCGACTCTCGAGATGCATGTGCCTCATTTTTTGAATGCTACTATGGCATTCGACCCTAGAATCCTATCTTGGCTGTCTGTTTGGTCCTGTAAATACGTCCAAAACCTTAGAGATAAGCTTGAAAGACTCCTAGGTACACCTCAAACACCCTAAGTACAAGTCTATGAAGCTTGTATCTTCTTCCTACATCACATAAACACAGAAAACCTAGCCCAAATCTCAAACTATAAATAGGGGCCTTCCACTCTTCATCCAATGCACCAGAAAATCCTGAGAACTAAAGATCTCAAGGAAACCCCCACTGAGAGGATTCGTATGCACTCCTAGAAAGTTTTTAGGACAATTAATATTTTAGATTTAGGGTCTTGATCTTAGAGATCGCAGTGCTAGCAGAGCTGTTACCAGAGTAGCATTCTTAGGGAAGTTCTTGGGGTCAACCTTCTTCCTCTCTTTTACTTTCTTAGTTTTGATCTTCGTAGTTAATAGTTTAGCTTTCTTTTCTCGCTTATTCATAGCAGTTCTTATTTTCTTAGTAGTTTAGATCTTTTAAACTTCTGGGTTAGCTTACTATCCCGTTTGTGGATAGGCTAGCCCTAGTGGTCCCTATCCCAACTATGGGATAGCCACCATAGTGAGATTGGCGGCCAAGTCATGGCTATTCCAATCTACTAGGGACCAAGAAACCCTAATTCAATTATTGCGTATTTATCCTTAACCTAGTTTAGGTTATACATAGTAGTGTTCTAAATTTGTTTTTCTTATTTATACTTGTCCATGCATCCATGCGTACACATACACACTATCCACACCTAGAATAGTAGCTTATCCTGATTAGTGTTATATATGGACACATGCAGTTAGTACTCATATTTGGTTATCATACTTATATTCTCATAATCTTGGTTAATTAAGAAGCTATAATTGGGAATGCAATGTTATCCCAGGTAAGTTCTCTAGAATATTCCCTTTTATTTATCGCTTTCCTAAATCACATAGAAGTATGATTAGGTGGATAAAATAATGATTCAAATTCCTTACATGGTACATATGCATAGATATCCTGCTTTTCTAGGGTTTTGAGCATGCTTTTCACATTTACTTTCCTTTTATTTCCTTTCGCATGAACAAGAAAGTGTAGCAATACGTTTAGTCCTTGAATTACTATTTTGGAACGTGCATTGCATGCAAATGTATAATTTTGTGTATGCTTTTCTGTTCTTTAGCTATTTATAAATTAACATAGGACTGCATTAGAAATAAATGAAATGGTCCACATAATGTTTGTCAAACATCTTGAAAGATGAGTAGAGGCCTATCTTCAGACAGGGCGAGAGGGGGTGTTTTACCACGAACTCGCTCCTTCCTCTCTCGTACCGTAACCGCGAACCGAGTTCTTTGGTGTTGAAGGAGCGGTGTTCTTCTATCCATTGGACTTGATAGATTTAATTTTCTTGGTTTTCTTTATCAAACCAAGTGACGACTTTATTAGTGAGGATCTCTCCGGATTTAGCCTTGTGGGATATAAATTGGATTACTCACTCATGTAGCCTCGGGTATGGATAAAGGCCCCATGGAATCCAAGATACGAGTAATCCAAATCGTCGGTCGGATCGGATAAAGTATAATGATGGGTGGTGAACCTCACTCGTGGTTGTTGACATAAGATTTGTAATGGGATCAATCAAGTGGGCTTGGTCTTTCTAGGCCTTAAACTTAGTCGGAGTAGCCACAAAGAGAGATAATCAAACAGTGAGAAAGAATTTCAGTAGAGAAAGAGAGTTAAAGAGAGAGGGAGAAGGAGACTTCATAGAGGAAGACGAGAGGGAAATCTTGGACTCCATAGCTCGGAATTGTTACAGAATTCTCAGAAGTCTAAGATTTCTTATTGCAACAACAATTTAGTATAATAAGTATATTAAACTCACTCTCAATGTAAATTTAAGTATGCGTAGATGATACAGAGGCTGGATATATATGTATATAAGTATGTATAGCTATAAGGGTGCAAAAATAGCGATACCGATAATTTTAACGAAAATGCAATCTATGAATGAAAAATGAAATGTTAGTACCCATAGAGGCAATGTTTTAAGTCTTGAATAATAACTCATAACGATTACGATGAACGGTCGATCCTAATTTTCGTTAACCTTCGATTTTTCTAATGTATGTTGAGCTACGGTGAAATTCGAGATTCCTAACTTATATATTCATAATCTACATAGAAAAGGAAGATAATGATATATTACAAGCCCAGTTTAGATTAGGTTTGAAAATCTCGAAGTTGTAACAGAGACCCAGATGCTGGAGGTTGAAGACAACGAGTTGAGAAGCTTGAGAAAAAGCTGAGCTAAGGAGCACTTGGTTGAGCTGAGAAGCTTGAGGAAGAGATGAGCTAATGAGATCTTGGCCGAGCTGAGAAGCTTGAGGAAGAGCAGAGCTAAGGATATCTTGGCCTAGGTAGGAAGCTTGAGTAAGAGCTGAGTTGAGGAGCTCTTGGCCGAACTGAGAAGCTTGAGGACGAGCTGCACTTACCAGAAGAGCTGAGCTCAGCAGAGTGCTCTTAGCCCAAGCGCTCGAGTTAGGCAGCTTTATGGAAATTTTGTTTTACTTCTATAGAACAGTGTACGCGCTGCTAGGACTATTGTACCCTATTGTGTTACTCTGAATTCTATTTAGGGATTATATTAGATGGTTATAATAAGAAAAATATGATATCTTAGGATTAATTGGATATAATCGCATGTTTTAAAGCATTGCAAATAAGTTATAAAAATCCGTAAGCGAAATACGACATACATTTGCATAGTCGAGTTGGCATGTATGTGAGGTATCAAGATTGTGTCAGCATATGTGTTTTGTGAGAAGATAAAGATATGTTGTTTTGGCCATTATGGGCTCGGTTATCTGAATTGATCAGCTTTTATGGGTGACGATACTATTTTGGTCAACAAGAGTTGACCAAGTGGATTTTATGGGCAACGATAGTATGTCAATCATGATAATACATGTTATTGCAACCTCGAATATCTTGATGGATTTTACCAACACCATATCGGTGAGGTAATCCTATCAAACGGCTTTTATGGGCCGCTGATCTTGTCAAAATCAAGATATAAAAGTATGCTTAACTTATGCTTTACTTTCAAAAGATTTGCAGTGTGGAAGTAAAGGTCGAACCCACAAAGATTGAATACTACGCACTTTAATTTTTAAAACCAAAATTTAGTTAATTAAGGAAAACGGATTTTGGATTTAATTTGAATTAAACTAATAACAACAAAAGTAAATCTAAATTATGAAAGCAATTAAATATTTGTTTTTATAATAAGTTTAAGGAACCTAGGATTGCAAATCCACCACTATCTTCATAATAAGGGTATTTACGAATTAGTTTAGCTTATTAAGTTGGATGTTAATGGGAAATTGTAGATATAAGCCCAATTCCTCCGTCAAGAAAATAACTATGGTTCAAGCACCGACATAATCCACCTTCGGTTAGCACGAATTAGCCCACACTAAACTAGGGTTGTGGTATAATCCGTCTAATCTAGGCATGGACTATTCGGATACTTGATAGCACAATTCAATTTAAGCACCATTACATGTAAATAATCTAAACAAGCATAGCAATCATAGATCATTAAGCACACTACCATCAAAATAGATCTAAGACAAGAGTAAACTTTGAAAGTAACGATTTAATCAATAAAAGCATAATTTATTTATAAAAATCCTCAGAACATGTAACTGTCATCCATACATAATAAAACTAAAAGAAAAACATAAAATACACCCTATTACTTGGCTAGGGTTTCATTGAAACCCTCGATCTTAAGTTTAGTTGGCCATAGAATTAATGAACGGCAAGAGGTTGATGGAGGAGGCCATGGGAATCCTTGGTCTTCTTCTTCTTCTCCTTGCTTTCCTCTCTTCAATGGATGAATTTTTAGTTCTATATGGATGTATCTAATGTTGTGTAATGATGTGTAACCCCAAAATTGATTTAGAATAGGATTTATATAGAGTTTGGAAGGATTTAGGAAGCTTTCCTAAGCCAAATCGCACTAAAACAGCTGTTTTTACGTTTCTGGACGTATTCAGCCAATTCGAATCGCACAAGGCTCTTCAGGACCTCGAAATACGAAAATTTGACTTTTTCAACGGGTCCCGCGAGCAGGTCGCGCGCGCGGGTCGCTCCAGCGACCAGGACCTTTTCCAACTTTTCTCAGATTTTTCGCTGCTCCGCGCAGTGATCGTAGAATTACAATAACCTTTGACTCGGACCTCGTATTGACTTACCGTTTGCGGTCACACATCCGTAACTCGAAGATCTACATTTTATATCTCAGGAGAAATTTCTCAAATCTGAAGTATTCCTTGTCAAAAATGCAATATTCCGAGGCTACTACTGCATTCAGTTTTCACCGGAATCACCGTTTGAGCCCAGAATGACTTCCAAAGACACTAATCATTGGATTTTTGTGCATTTTCAAGTTAAAGCTCCAAAACCTACAAAATTTAGAATGCTTATTAAAAAAATAACTAATAACTACATGAAATGGGCTAACAAAGCGTATTTTTAGGACTATAAACGGTAACTATTTATCGCCGATCACACCCCCAAACCTACACTTTGCTAGTACTCGAGCAATGAAAAACATAAAAATAAAACTGAAGTACAATTCAAATATCCTAACTCACTATCGCAGGCAACGTGATTGCATTTAGCACATGCAACAAGCCTTTTAAACCCCTAGGTATCCCTAGTAGGATGAGTGAAGTCTCGTGAGGGTTCTCGTCAACAAGTTACCCACAACCATCTTTATTAACTTATCAATTTAAAAACTTTTTTTTCTTTTAATATTAAAAAGAAAAATATAACGTTCAATACTTCTTATCATAAGACAGAGATTTGAACTAGAATAACGAACATAATGAAACATCCACCTAAGTCATGAAAAACAATCCCAAGCACATGCATCGTATAAATCAATAGAGTTTCTCATAAAATTGCACGTGTGTGATGTGGTAGTCAAATGAACACGCGCATGTCATGAACATGGAATATACTTCGGATAACTATTTAACTATGCTTCGACTACGAATCTCACAATATTAATTTCACTCTAAAATGAAACACTTAGAAACATGTGTAATTTATCTAATATATGGGAGTAAATGAAATATGTATTCAAAACGAGAAATGCTCACATATGACTCAAAAAGGACGCATGACACGAAAGAAGAGTAGTCTCATGGATAGGATGCCAATAGTCAAGAAAAATTAATCATTACCATGTTTTAATCCCCCTCTCATCGTTTTCATATCCAAACCATGTTTCCTAGGATCAAATAGGACTTTTCAACGGTTGTAATGTGGCTCAGGCAGTGAAAAATGATAGAAAGGATTCACTAGGTAGGTAATCTCATAATGACATTGTAAGGCATGTACGATTTCTTTCCTTCGTCTCTTCTACCAACTTCATCTTTTCATACTTTTTTCCATATATTTTTGTCTTTAATTTCTTTTTTTTTTTTAATCCTTATCTTTTTTCTTTCCTTCTCGTTGCTTCTTGAAACAAATATTCATTGAATACCATAGCAACTACCCCAAACATATTTTATTCACTTCTTCTTCTCAAATGACACATTCCCTTACCACCACCAAAAGTTTATCAATCTTTCAGGGGTGAACTCCAAGTTGGCCAAATTGGAGCAAAAGATAATGGTAATTAAAGAAAAAGGGCATTTCAAAGGCTCAAATGGGCGAACTAAGGAAAATTTTATCATTTATGAAGATAAGTAAACAAAGAGGGCCTAAAATTATCTCCTATGATCATATGATTCTTCAATGTTTATGACGGAAGATTATTTAGAATGGTAACAAATATTTTAAATTGACTATCAACCAAAACAAGAATAATGAGAAAAAAACAACAAGAACTTGACTGTCAACCAAAACAAGAATAATGAGAAAAAACAACAAGTAAATGCGCTACTTTAATAAAATTCAACAAACACAAAATATACTTATAACCCTCTAAAAAGAAAAGATAGACTCAAAAGCTCACTGGGCTTAGTCTCCACCATGTGTTATCTGGAAATCCGAATCATATTATAGTTCACGTCAAACATGTATTCAAACAGTGCATAGGTTTGGGTGCAAATCTATGATATAAAACTACGATTCGAACAATACATGGCATAAAACGTCATATCATGACTTCAGCAAATATTTAATCACATCTTCTCATGTTTAACATTCTATAACAATCCAAGTTACGTAACAAGATATATCGACTAGAGATTGCAAAACCGTAGGTGACATCGTTTATTTAAGAACAAGTATCGAATTTTTTTTTGAAAATTTTGGTGTATATAATAATGTGCATGTGAGTGCGTACCCCCAAACCTAAACCTTTCATTGTCCCCAATGAAACAATAAAATGAAATAAAGGAAAGTACGTAGAACAGGAACGATAGTACCTTGATTTTGACAACCACAAACTAGGTGAACATATATAAATATAGCAATACAATTCAAATGCTCTAAATGGAGACACTAATTCACCTGACAATACTTAAAAGAAAATAAACTAACAACGAATAAGATAAGCTAATAAAAATTAATATATATAAAATAGAAAACTAAACTAAATTAACAACAAGTTAAACTAAACTAATTAAACTAAACTAAACGATAATTGAAAAACTGTAAAAGAAATGAATCAAAACAAACAGAAATAGAACTAAGAAAACAAATATGAACTTGATCTAAAAGAACTGACAAGAACAAACAGAAAGGAAAAACAACTGATCAGGTTTAGGAAAGAGAAGGAGAAAGAATAAAGAGAAATTTTGATAAATCCCCACCTCGCGCGAGCGACCCTCGCTCGCGCGAATTCCTCCGCGAGGTAAACCTGAGGCCATATAATAAAAACATCAAAAATTATCTCTAAGGCACAGGGTCGCTCGAGCGAACCCCTCGTGCCTGCGAATTCAACTGCGAGTTAATACTGAGGCTTCACATTAAAACTTGAAAATTTTTGTCTAAGGTGGAATCTCGCGCGAGCGGGCCGCGTGAGCGACCTGTCGCGAGAGCGGGTCGCGTGCGCGACTTTGGTCTTTTCCTCTTTTTTTTGTTATTTTAATGTATATTAGTTCAAAATAAATTTATTCCGGCCCCCAAACCTGTCTAGAATGACCCACAAAGGACTCAAAACTGACCCAAAATGACCAAAAACACTCAGAATTAAAAGAAACGGACAAAATGAAGCTTTGGTTGCCTCCCAAGAAGCGCTATCTTTTACGTCTTTAGCTAGACCATTCTAGCTCAGGACTTATGGAGGCTGAAAATCGGACTTTGTACCCCTAAGGATATCAGAATGACTCTGGTGGTAAGCAGAAATCATGTCGCTATGAATTAATCCAATTGACGGTTCATCCTGATTATGTTCAAAATGATTTCGTACCTTCCAAGTAAATTCATCTGTGGGGTCCTGATTATTCAAATTCATCCGCTCACTACTCACCATATTATTTTCATTACTCACAGGTATTACGTAATTGGGTTCAATAGTTTGTCTTACCTTACTCTCCGCCTCACATAGATAATCGTCGTCTTTGGGAGGTTGATCAATAGCATTAAAAACGTTCAATTTTAAGTCCATATTCCCAAACGACACCTTCATCACCCTCGTTCGACAGCTAACACGCGCATTAGCGGTAGCTAAAAACGAATGACCTAGAATGACAGAAGTGTGCTTCCTAGCATCTAGAACGGGTTTAGTGTCAAGAACCATAAAATTGACAGGATAATAATATTTATCCACTTTAACCAAGACGTCCTCAACGATTCCTCTAGGTATTTTAATAGAACGATCTGCTAATTGGATGGTAGCGGTCATGGGTTTAAGTTCACCTAGTCCTAATTGTTTATAGACGTGATAAGGTAGGAGGTTAACATTAGCTCCTAAGTCAAGGAGAGCCCGATGAATGATAGTGTCACCTATGACACATGAAATCATAGGCGTACCTGGATCTTTATATTTCAGAGTAGCGTGTTGAAATATTGAGCTTACTTTTTCAGTGAGGAAGACCTTTTTCGGAGTATGACTGCGCAACTTACGCTTTTGAGTACAAAGGTCTTTTAGACATTTAGCGTAAGCGGGAATTTTTTTTATAGCATCGAGGAATGGAATATTGATTTTAACTTGTTTAAATACCTCGAATATATCTTCTGTTTTAGATTTTTTCTTAGAAAAATGAGATGGTTCCTCAACGTTTGGTGGAAAAGGCATTTTCAGAATATAATTAGTTGGGACTGGTTCTTTTTCTTTTCTACTTTGATTAACGTCCTCACCCATTTCTTTATTCGAATTAACGTTTAAATTTTTCTCACCCTCATCCGGAATTTCAACAACTTCCTCTTCCCGAATAGTCGTCCTAGTCCAAACAGCGTTCACTTGCTCACTCTTACCCCCATTCTCGTATTAACCCTGAGGTTTTTGAATATGTTGACTTGGCAACTTACTCTCGATCAAACAGTTTAATATACTCACTACTTGTCCCATTTGGGACTCTAGTTTTGCGATAGACTGGGTATGAGAATGTACTAACTGGACTACTGACCCAAAGTTTTCAAGTGAGGCCAACACCTTCTCTTCAAATGCATTATTACATGGAGGTGAAGAAGGATTGGGTTGTTGGTATTGATGTTGTTGAGGCTGAGTTCGATAAGTATTAGAAAAATTAGTCGGCGCAGGCTTATAATTATTTCGTGAGAATTGTTGAATAGAATTAATGTGTTGCTCCACAAATTCTGGGAAATGAGATGCGGAAGGACATGCAAAGATATTATGTTACGATGCAGAACACAATGCAATACTTCGTGAGGAGGTGAATTGGACCTGTTTCCCATCATCATAAGTTGGTCAAGTTTTCTATTTAATTCTTGTATTTCGATTGAATGACTTGACTCAACTTTTACCTCTCTTTTTGGTGGTGGCAGATATCCTTCAGAACGTACCGACACAGCCTAGTGCATCGAGTTCTCGCTTAACGTTTCAAAAATCTTCCATGCCTCGTCGGCGCTTTTGTGCAGGAAAGTACCCGCACAAACGACATCGACGGTATTCCGAACAGAGGGAATAAGCCCCTCGTAGAAGACTTGAACTAATTGCCACTTAGGAACCTGATGTTGTGGGCATGAGCGTAATAATTCTTTAAACTTTTCCCAAGTATCATAAAGCGTTTCCCCATCTTGCATTACAAAGTTTGTTATGGACTTCCTTATCTGATTTGTACGCATAATAGGGAAAATTTTTGTAAAATTGCGGTGTGTAAGGCTTCCCAGGTTTTAATTGTATTCGGCTTCAAAGATTGGAGCCAATACTTCGCTTTATCTTTTAAAGAGAATGGAGAGAGCTGCAGTTTCAATTCATCATCAGTTAAGTTTTGAATTTTTAAAGTAGAGCAAATATCTTGAATATCCCCTAAGTGTTGGTAAGGGCCTTCATTAATGCGGCCATGGAAAGAAGGAAGTAGCGAGATGGTAGATGACTTTATCTCAAAGTGAGATGCCGACACCTCCGATAAATCAATACATGTTTGTGGCGTGTAAGTCGTAGAAATAAAGTAATCCCTAAGCGGAGGCGGCGGAGGTATATTAGGATTATTTACATTATTTTCGTTAATTCCATTATTTCCAACGTCAGCCATTGGAATAGGTTTTATTTTAAAAATTCGAGTTTTCCTTAACCCTTTAAGGGTACTTTGAATTTCGGCCTGAAATAGAGACGATGGTTCTAGAGTCGATTCGTCATCTAGCAACCGAGCTCTAGAAGCTTGGGTTGAGGATCTATTAATTCTTAAGGTACGTTCAAGTTCAGGATCAAAAGTTTGTAATTCGGGTTTACTAGAACGTGTACCAAACATAAACTAAAAAGAAAATAAGTGACACTAAGACAAAAACTGACTCCACAAATATAAGACGAAATCACGCAAATAAGGCAATAGGCACACAACTACTATGATGCATGAATATTATCCTGTAATGCAATGACCGCGTCAAGCCCAGCGCCCCGGGTTTCCTAGCTAATGCACGTGAACAATCACTCCTAAACTAATGCAAATAGTGCGTCTCAATGCCCTGACTTACAGTGGTTGGAATCGAATTTCAAAGGAAGCGATTTAGTTTATTTATTATTTTTTTTATTTTCGCGTAAGCTCCTTTGACGTGCACAGCTGCTCCACTCAAAATGCTAGAATTTGATTACTTTGAGAAACTACAAAACAAAAAGAAAAGTTAGTAACTTAAAACAAAAACGAAAAATAAGAAAAAATAAATAAAAATAAAATAAAACCTAATCTAGTATTTACGAATTAACTAAACTAAGAATCTAAAACTAAAGGTAGTACTGCAATCCCCGGCAACAGCGCCAAAAATTGATCTTGTCAAAATCAAGATATAAAAGGATGATTAACTTATGCTTTACTTTCAAAAGATTTGTAGTGTGGAAGTAAAGGTCGAACCCACAGAGATTGAATTACTAAAGCACTTTAATTTTAAAACCTAAATCTAATTAATTATAAAAACGGATTTTGGATTTAATTTGAATTAAACTAATAACAATAAAAGTAAATCTAAATTATGAAAGCAATTAAATATTTGTTTTTATAATAAGTTTAAGGAACCTATGATTGCAAATCCATCACTAGCTTCATAATAAAGGTATTTACGAATTACTTTAGCTTATTAAGTTGGATGATAATGGGGATTGTAGCTACAAGTCCAATTCCTCCGTCAAGAAAGTAACTATGGTTCAAGCACCAACATGATCCATCTTCGGTTGGCACGAATTATCCCACACTAAACTAGGGTTGTGGTATAATCCGTCTAATCTAGGCATGGACTATTCGGATACTTGATAGTACAATTCAATTTAAACACCATTACATGTAAATAATCTAAACAAGCACATCAAGCATAGATCATTGAGCACACTACCATCAAAATAAATCTAAGACAAGAGTAAACTTTGAAAGTAACGATTTAATCAATAAAAGCACGATTTATTTATAAAAATCCTCAGAACATGTAATTGCCATCCATATATAATAAAACTAAAATAAAAACATAAAATACACCCTATTACTTGGCTAGGGTTTCATTGAAACCCTAGATCTTGAGTTTAGTTGGCCATAGAATTGATGAACAGCAAGAGGTTGATGGAGGAGGCCACGAGAATCCTTGGTCTTCTTCTTCTTCTCCTTGCTTTCCTCTCTTCAATGGCTGAAGTTTTAGTTCTATATGGATGTATCTAATGTTGTGTAATGATGTGTAACCCCAAAATTGATTTAGAATAGGAATTATATAGAGTTTGGAAGGATTTAGGAAGCTTTCCTAAGCCAAATTGCACTAAAATAGCTGTTTTTACGTTTCTGGACGTATTCAGCCAATTCGGATCGCACAGGGCTCTTCAGGACCTCGAAATACATGAATTTGACTTTTTCAACAGGTTGCTCACGCGGGTCGCTCCAGTGACCAGGCCATTTTCCAACTTTTCTCAGATTTTCCGCTGCTCTGCGCACCGATCGTAGAATTGCGATAACTTTGACTCGGATGTCGTATTGACTCACCGTTTATGGCCACACGTCCGTAACTCGAAGATCTACATTTTATATCTCTAGAGAAATTTCTCAAATCTGAAGTATTCCTTGTAAAAAAATGTAATTTTCCAAGGCTGCTACTGCATTCAACTTTCACGGAATCACCGTTTGAGCCCAGAATGACTTCCAAAGCCACTAATCATTGGATTTTTGTGCATTTTCAAGTTAAAGCTCCAAAACCTACAAAATTTAGAATAATTATTAAAAAACAACTAATAACTACATAAAATGGGCTAACAAAGCGTATTTTTAGGACTATAAACGACAACTATTCGTCGCCGATTAGCCGCGATGTTGTAAGTTAACAGCTTTGAGCCCGAGGTTCTGGCGAACCGACTGAGTCGTGAGATTGTGGTTGAGGTAAAAGAGTCGATGAGTTTTGATGGTTAAGTTGTACATGTACGGTTGCATAATCTTAAATCCATGGAAAACTACATCATAGATGACGTCTCAAATAAGTGATTAACCATACTTTAAAGTGCTGAACCACGAGGCTTTAAGTATACTTTTATATACATTGTGTGTGCCTGTTTATTATATTCACTCAATTTTCGTTAACTGGTGGCATTTTATGCCCTGGACACCTAAACCATGTCCATACTTCTCGGGTAATGATTTCGCAAGGCAATACGACTATTCCAGCTAGAGAGAAGAAGTTTCATAGAGAAGTTTTCTACGTATTTTACTTTTAAAGTTATAATAAGAGATAAATTTTAAATTTGAAAAATGCGGTCTGTGCCTTAAAGATATTAATGAAGATGTAATAACTTAAATTTGGATTATGTTTGTTGAAATGTGATAACTATTATTATTATTATTATTATTATTATTATTATTATTATTATTATTATTATTCGTGCTGCGTTTTACTCTGTTTATTGTTACTTTTTTTTGTTTAAGCTAAGTACAGGACATTAGAATCCCTCACCTGTCGCGGTCTACAGATTAAAAAAAAAATGAAAAATTTTCTCTATTTTTGCTACATCGGGGCGCGACACTTCTGAAAAACACATTTCCAACAGTCCCTAAATCGAACAGACGACATGGAATGTCTATAACTCCCCAACTTTGGGTCTGATTTCACTTCAGTCCCTATATTTTTTATTTTTTTATTCAATTTAGTTCTCGAAGTTTGATACGTGTTTAGTTTGGTCCAATAACAAATATTGCATGACAAAATAACCAAGTGTTTTGTTGCTACAGACCTTTTCTGCGATAAAAAATTTGTCATCTAATTTAAAAACTTTTCAAACTTGAGTGACTGAATTTATAGGAACTAAAGTTAAATCGACCCGAGAGTGAAAAGTGTAACTTACCATTTTCTTTCTTTATTATTATTTTTTTAAGAATTCGGTATCAATTCGCTTTGCTGCTATATGAATTAAACACTTATGAGAGTTAAACAAGTAATGATGTACATCAATTTAATTCTCAAAAAAAAAAAGCAATGACAAGGAAAAAAAAAAAAAACAAAGAAAAAGTGAGAACTATTTTCTCCTCGGAATAATGAGAAGATTTTTGAAAATTGTAGGATGCCGTAAGTACTCTCTATCTATATTTTAACTACATAAATTTCTCACAGAGAGAGAGAGAGATGATAGTTCAGCCAGAATATTATAGTAACAATGCAAAGCCTTTTCAGAAAATGGAATTAAAATCAAGCATAAGCTTGTTTGAGACAGGGAAGTCTCTCAAATATTGACATTTAGTATAAGTACGTGTTTGACGCTTGTTATTTACTGTACAGACCCATATTGTATCACCACAATATAGTTTTCTTGTGTCTTGAGTCAAGACCAAGCTAGTTTATTCTTTTGGGAGTCTCAGGTTTTGATAGCAGTAATCAATTTCTCGGGGGGCCAATTGACTCCAATATCTTCAACATAAAATATTATTGTGTTCACATCAAATATATCTATTCACGTCCACACAGAGAGAGTGGGCCAACACGTCCTACTCACGGCAACCAAACTAGGACAAGTTGGAATATCTGCCATGGGCCACCATAATTAACCTCTCTGTTTTATTTTGTTTAGGATAAGTTACATTGATTTCCACTTAAGTGAGATCAAAATACTAGAACCTCTATAGTGATATAAAAATTATAATGAACTTTCTTGAGGTTTGGAGTTGAATAACACTTTCAACCTTTTGTTAGTCAATTATTAGTTCATCTTAATATTTTGGGTTAAATTCATTTTACACTCTTGTGGTTAGATTCATTTTCTCTTTATTCTTTATGGTTTTCAAAAGTCGACGGTTAACCCTCATGTAGTTGTGACTGAAATGAAATTGTTACGTTTTTTTGCCAAAATTGATAGACTAAATACATGTTATTTCCATCATGTGGTTAGACTTATTTTCACTTTACCCCATATAGTTCGAACGTTAAGTGGTTGTGACTAAAATAATGGTGTATTTGTCATTATAAATCAAAAGTTAACTCATTGCACTTAACACACAACTACAAGGAGGTTAAGTGTCACATTTTAAACTATCGGAAGGTAAAGTGAAAATAGACCCAACGATTGAGGAGCAAAATGATTTTAACCAAATTTTTTTTTTTTTTGTTAAACTTTCTATAATAGCTAATTTATCCTTATTAAAGTCAGTAAATAGAATTTACACAAAAATTTTTTGTCATAATATCTCTATTTCAAACAACATTTATTTTTGAATGATAAATTTGTTCTTTCATAATGTGTTGATGTTAATAATATATTCTATTTCAGGATTATATAGATAACTTTGCAGAAACTAGTTACTCTGTTAGGATTCTCTCTCTCTTATAAGATGTTAATGTAATTCAGCGTTGCACAAGGGAGATTTATGTGTTTTGACATTCCTCAGTAAAGGTGAGTGTAGTTATCCCTATGATCGGTTCTGAGATGACAAAAATTATCCGAGGCCTCAAGCGAAGTTTTAAAAGAGCTTCAAAATTGAGGCTTCTATACTAAATTTCATAGAAATTAGGAAGAAATTAGGAGAAAATAGGTCTAAAATAATAATTTTTATAGAAATTAGGGAGAAATGAGAAGAAAATCGGCCTAAATATGAGAGGTTTCATCAAAATTGGAAAAAACATTAGAAGAAAATAGACCTAAAAATAAGATCATATGCGACCACCTCGGGGCATGCCCTTAAGACCTGCCCTGGTTATCCCTTTTTTCTCCATGTAGATTTAAATTCCCTAACTTTTCTATCTAATTTCTAGTTAAGCTTGAACTGACGTCGAATGCCATAGGAAGAAATGGAAGAAAGGAGAAAGGCAAAAAAGCACACTTAAGAAAACTCACTTTTTTAAAAACAAACCGTGGAATACCTCATACTCCTTCCGTTCTATTTTATGTGTCTTTTTAGGGGAATCCAACTATTTAAGGGGACAAAAAGAATCTACACTTACTTTCCACAATTACCCATAATCATTGCACTTTCTTTTTTTTTTTTTTTTTTTTTTTTTTGTGCTGATTGCAAGGAATGGTAGTTTGGGAAACTAAGGGTGCGTTTGATAAAACTGCAAATTAAGTACTGAAAATTAAGTGCTAAATTTTAAGTATTGAAAATTTTAAGCGATTGAATTTACAGTACTAAAAATTATTTTTTAAGTACTGAAATAGATTGCATTCAGTGATTATTTTCAGTAGAAATTGTTCACTTAAAGTTTTCAGTGGTTTTTTTGTTGTTTTTTCAATTAAGTGATACGTTATCAAACGCACTGAAACAAAATAAGTACCGAATGTTTTTATTTTCACCACTTAATTGAGTTATCAAACACACCCTATGTAAAATTTGCATACTAATTTAGGAAAATGGACAATAATTTTGAGACATCTCAAAATAAAAAATAAGACACATGGAATATTCACACCTTATTTGTAATAAGTAAAGACTCCTAATTGGACATTCGTAAATGATAACCTTCCTATACGATGAATAATCTAAAGATAACTACTCTCTAAAATAATTTTCTAAAAATGCAAATAAGTAAATCAAAATTAACTAATTACTAATGGCATTTACCCTAGTACCAAAATGTCCTCTTTTGTATCTTCCAAATAGGAAAGGTTGTCTACTTGTCTCTAACCACTAAGTGCAATGCCATGATTACCAGTTTGCTATATTTAGTTATTTTTCTCATTTAGATCTTTCTTTCTTTACCGTTGCCAGGTGCTTTGCTTAAAGGGGTAGTTGAAAAGAAGATGCGAAAAAGAAATGATGACTTGTAAATCTAACGGAGAGTTTATTTGCAATTAAATGGTAAACTTTTATCATAACCCTTCTAAAGGAATTGCACAAAGGCAACATAAAAGGTAGCAGCAGTATAAAACCACTTTTTTAATGCTGCCTTTTGGACATATTTTTTAGGAGTTATAAGGGGAAAATGCATTTTATAATTCAAAAATGTTAAGCACACAACACACTCTATAATATATTCTACTGCGGGACTTTACAATTATAACTTAGTATTTGTTAACTTTACAATTCGTCAAACTTTTGTGAAATAGAGAATTTAATCAGCACTGCACATGCGCATGTGGATGGATATGATTCATCCACATGATTATCGGTTTTATGTCGGCTATAGTATGACCCAGTTACGATTTTCCAGGAAAAAAAAATGGATATATTACTATTTTTCAAAAAAAAATATAGTATGACCCAGTTACGATTATAGTTATTCTGTCTGCCGTTATTGAGTAGATGCTAATAGTTTGATAATTGGTTTGAAAGTCATTGACAATCTGTCTGGACGTGAACCATACTTAGCTTTATTTGTGATTAACCTAGGGAAAATAGATTAAGGCATCTTAATGATAAAAAAATCTCTTGGTGTTTACTAAGTTAATTACAAAGACCTAGCTTTTTCGAAATTGAGGACTAATCTTAATTGCCATATCTCATTCTTTTAAGGTTGGTTTTTGCACTAATTGTTCAGGCTAATGTGCCTTGGAAATACAGTCTATTGTCTAACACTTTACTCGTATCCATGTCTATCCGTACTTAAACATCTTTAACTATTCTCACATGTAGGTCAGTGGATGCATTGTCGCACTCAACCATTCCCAACAGGCTCCTTGGAGAGAGAGAGAGACAGAGAGAGAGGGTATATCATGCATGCTCCATTTATTATTAATGGTCTACCATTCATAGTCCATTTATTATCTAATTATTGAATAATGATATTCTTTCAAATTTTGGTTCTCAAACTATATAATAGTTGTATTGTTAAAAAATAAAAAATAAAATTTAAAAAAAAAATTAACAGTTGTATCATGTGGTATTGAGGAAGCATATTAGCATTAGTCGTATTCCTATGTGTCTGTTGGGCAAAGCATTTCAGAAGTATTAAAATAGTAGTCTTTTTTATCAAAAAAAAAAATAGTAGTCTTAATGGGTTGGGATAATAGCCCAAAGATTTTGTTGACAGGAGAGCCCATTGGGCTATGAAATTAACATTTTTAGCAACAGATTATCAACAGTTGAGCCCATAGAGAGGAGAGACGAAGATGTTACAAATTTGGCGCCAAAAAAAAAAAAAAAACAAATGAGCTTTTTGTTTATTTTTTTATAAGCAGTTAATTAATTGCACTTTTATTTAGAAAGTCATAGATAGTTTTGGAAAGTAACTAACCGGTTCTATGGTTCATAAGTGATCCAGTTCTACAAATTCATGTGTTTGGTTAGGGTCAATTTCTTGGGAGTCTGTGTCCAGTCAAAAACTTTCTTAAAACCGTTTGTTTGTGATACACTTAAACAAACATTGGTTCTCACAAATTGAGACTTTGACTGAACCTAGTCATGTTTAGACTTTCCCAAACATGCCTTCCACATCAAAACAAGAACAGAGTTAGAGCATCGTTTGCTTTGAGTTGATAATTTGCACTTGGAAGGATACCAATAGGATGCGTACAGCAACTTTACTGAAGTGGTGGCCTAACGAAATTTGTGGTTTGGATTAATAATTGTTTTGTTAGTGGTGAGAGGATCTGATTCTACGATAAGGATTGGTTGGACAAGTTAATTAACGTTATGAAGATCATTTACAATTTTTTCTGTAACACAAATGATACACTTGGTATCTGGATTTATTGAAAGCCAATGATTTTTGGAAAAGGTACGCAGCAGAATTTGTGGCCCACACATGAGTGGTCATATGCTCATCAAGAAGATAATGAGAATGGGTTATTTCTAGCTAACCAAGGAGCACGATTATGCTAAATTTGTAAGGAAATGACGTCATGCCAAATCTGCGCCGATCAAATCCATGCATCGCCAAAGGATCTACACTCTATGACAACTCCATAGCCTTTCTCTATGTAAGGAATAGACGTCATTGGACCCATCAAACCAAACCATCCAACGGCCATCACTTCATTATGGTGGCTATTGACTACTTAACGAAATGGGTTGAAGCGGGATCTTATGCCAGGGTAGCCAAGGAGGTTGTTACCAAATTTGACAAGAAGAATCTCATGTGCCAATGTGGTCTCCCAGAATCCATCATCTCAGACAATGCCAGGAACCTTAACAATGATATGATGATTGAACTTTGTCAGCAATTTCAAATTAGTTGCAGGCATTCTGCACCTTACGTCCTAAGATGAATAGAGCAATCGAGGCAGCCAACAAGAACATCAAGACGATCATTCAAAAAATATCATTGGCACTTATGTCTTATTGCACTTCCATTTGGACTTCAACCGGGGCAGCCCTCTATTCTCCCATCTATGAGATGGAGGTCGTTCTCCCATTCGAAGTAGAAATCCCATCACTAAGGATCCTCAAGGAGGCTAAACTTGAAGAAGCAGAGAGAGACATGAAAAATTGTGCTTAACCGATGAGAAGCGTTTGACTGCTCTATGCCATGGTCAATGATACCAGAAAATGATTGCCAAAGCCTACAACAAGAAAGTTAGGCCTCGCCAATTCAAAAAAGGGGATTTGGTTGTGAAAAAAGTTTTACCTTTCCAAAAAGAAGAACAAGGGAAGTTTGCCCCCAGCTAGGAAGGCCCATTCGTCGTCAAGAAGGCATAATCCGAAGGAGCTCTGATACTTAATGAAATGGACGGTGATGTTTTTCTAAAACCGATCAACACTGATTCAGTCAAGAGATGTTATGCTTATTTTCATACTTGCATACTTAATGCTTTGATCAAAAATGAAGAGTGGAATTGATTTTTGCTATCCATACAAATCAATAAAATTCCTATCTCAGCCAACTTGGGCCACTTTAAATCATTTTTTTTTTTTTGGAAATGACTATCTGCTACACTAGGGCATAATTTGCGTTTGGATGTGTGTAGACAACCCATTTTGTCGACTAACGGATCTAGGAGTCCACTAGCATGGTAGTCCTCAATGATTGAAAAGACGCATAGAAAGACTCTTGAAAATCACCTCCATCTCTCAAAAAGCTCAAGAATCGGTGAAAATGACCAAAATTCTCGTAAAAACCCAAATAATCCAAAATTTGTCCAAAAGCTTGGAAACCATACTATGTGATATAAAAAGACATAAAAGGTGTTTTAAAAGAAAATCGGATGAAAACGACAGCTCCAGAGGCTACACGAAGTTCCCAGAACTCCCGGAGATCCCCTGTTTTACTGAATTGACCTAAAAGTTGACTCAGAGACCGAAGCACCTCATCATTTTTCTAATATTTTTCATGGATACTAGAGGTCAATATCTTTCCAACGGTATATCGTACATAATTTCTGGACACAAATTGAATTTATTATGAATTTTCGAAGGTGAAAAAGACGATCAAATCAGGCTTTATAGTGAATACTGCAAACATTTTCAAAGTGACCTACCTTTGGCTAATATTTATGGAAAGTAAGCTTCATTACTTTTCCAACGGTATATCACATGCTTAGTTTGGAGTTCATATGCATTTTCTGTGAATTTCGGACAAAATAGGACATTTTCGCGAATACCGGAACCTCTATGGCCTAAATAGAATAATGTAAATGTCTTAGGAGCAGTGCCACCGCGGCACTGGCCATGTGCCACTACGGCACTCCCCCCCTTGTCATTTCCAAATTTTTTATAAGTTTTGGAGAGTTATTCATAAATATTAGAAACCAAAACGACATAGTTTTGGTTCCCAGCTTATTATGGACCAATAGGAGACCATTTTGGACTTTTTAAAATACCATTTACCACCCCTCCTTTGTCTATCAAAGAGACCCATTTAGTTCCATTTGGGAAGAGACTTGGAAGCTTAAAGATAACTTAGGAAGAAACTCTAAGAAATATAGAGAGAGAAAGAGAAGAAAATAGTCTTCTTCTTCCATTTTTTTCATTTAAAGTGAGTGTTACTTGAGTTTGCTATCAAAACTTCAATCATTCAAACATTTCTTTTACCATATTCTTGAGCATTAGAGAGGTAGTGAGTGAGTTCCATGTCTATATACACACATATATATGAGAGGAATACCTTGCTAGAGTTCCATTCTTCTTTTTGAAAGCTATTGTTATCATCATCATCATTCTCCTCCTTAGTCCCATTTCTATTTTCTTTTTATTTACATTGTTGTCATCTATTCTCAATCTCCATTTCTATTTTACACTTTCTTTTATTGCATTTTTGTTATCTCTTCTTAATCCCCATTTCTATTTTATATTTTCTTTGATTACATTTTTGTCATCTCTTCTTAACCCCTTTTTCTTGATTTCTTTTGTTCTTTGATACTTCAACGTTGGATGAAGTTTTAAGTGGTTACATGGCCATCTCAAGTATTTAAGTTCATTCGTTGAACATGTATTTCAAAACCCCTAATCAAGAACTCAAACTCTATTCCAAAATCCAAATCTATTTTCTTTAAGAATGATGCAAAACAGTGAGCTGTTCAGATTCAAAGATTTGTTTTGAATTAAATACTTGAGTGATAATGATGAGAACCCTTGGAAAAAATCCCGAATGCATTATAGTTTGTCCCCAATATTTCCCATCAATTGTAGAAATGTGGAAATACCATTTTCAGATATTTTAAAGTTCATGTAAATAATATGTTTTTTCGCTCACAGATTGTAGTCTGAATTCTTGCGCTTGTTTTCGAATGTTCTTATCACATAACATGCCCTTTTCTATTTTTTTTATTTGAACTTCAATGTGCTATGAAACTCTTTGTATCTTTTGAGTATCTTAAAATTTACCTTACTATTTATAAAAAAATCATACAAAATCAGCCAACAGTGCAGCCTTTGTTTCTGAGCCATGTGTACATTCTGATTTGTTTCTTTTCATTTGTAATAGCTATTGAAGTTTGGTCATAGTCTGTGTATTCTAGACACACTAGAAAGCCTCTATGATATTTCCCACATTGTCCTAGGCATGTTTGACCTCCCTTTATGATTTTATAAAGTAATACATATAGTCTGGACACTATTCACAACAGGCCACTTTTTTACTTTTACTCTTTGGTGCAACACTCCCTTGTATCTAGATGAACCCACATCCCATGAACATACTCTTTACCACTCTTGGCATATTATATCATGCCATGTATCATCCATCCTCTCATGTATCATACATTCCTATGTATTCTTGAAGTTATGTTCTAATTGAAACCATGTTTTACAAATAACTTGGGAAGTTCTTGAAATGATTTTGGAGTTGATATTTGTAATACCCTGTATTTTGGAAGGTATATTAATAAATAAGACTTGGTATTCATTCGTGTATACTTGTAAGACCCTTACCCTTCTGTAGGAAAAATCTTGGTCCAAATCAATTTCCCTCATATCCCAATCGATAGCCACATTTTGAATACCAATCGATTGCCTTGTATTCCAATCGATTGTCATCCTGCCAACCTGAATCCATTACGTGGCATATACCAATCCATTGCCCTTGACTCACAATCGATTGCCATAAAATATCTAAAGCCAATCGATTGCCACTGATCCCAATCGATTGCCAACTGCAGATCTTTGTTTTTAAATTTGCATGAGATCTTGATGTGTGGCACCCATTCCCCTCTATATATATGCATTCATTTCATCCCTTGGGACTATTTTTATAGTTTTGAGAGAAAAAGAGACTATAGATATATATATATATATGCACTCAAACACATACATGTACATTCATATATACAGATCTATACACACACCTATACACACACAGAAGAATCAAAAGAACAGAGGAAATAAAGAAGGAAAAGAAGAAAGAAAGAAAAAGAGATAGAGGAAGAGAAAGAGAAGAGAGAAAGCTTGGCCACTATAGCCAAACACACCCTATGTGAGTTCTATACTCAGTTGGTCCCATAATTTGATATTCTTACAAGTTTATATGAAGTTTAGACGTAATAACTACATCCCATGGATGTCTAATTCAGCTGGACTAAGTTTCTGCTAAAGAAGATGAAGTCCCAATCCATTGGGTGTTTTCCCAATCGATGGCCATCAGCCTAGACCCAATCAATTGGATAATTTTCCAATCTGTTGGCATCTACTGACTCACAATCGATTGCCAAAGTTACCAATCGATTGGCATTGTTTTGGATCTAATCGATTAAATTTTTCCCCAATCAATTATTATGATTTTTATCCCAATAGATTATCCATTGTCCCAATCAATTGGTAGTTACAGATCCTGGATAGTTCCTATTCTTTATTATATAAAGGGTTTGATTGTTCAGACATCGTTTTATATGTTCGTTATGCAACTATGGGGTAATACGAGATAATGTAATACCAAAGATCAGGATGTTTTGAATAATAGATTAATGTGATAATGATAGTTAATATGTCATTCATAGTTTAGTTCGATATCTATTTCATTCATTCAAAGTAGTCAAGCCACAATGGAAAGTCATGTATCGGTATTAGTACAAAACATAGGTAAGTTTGATAAGTTCTAGGGAATTGTACGTGGGTGGATACTTTGTCATAAGTGATCCTTAAAAACAGTGGGTGGTGATATATCCTAGAAAGCGGTGGGTGGGACCAAGTAGTACTAAGATAGCCAGGTGATCTGTGATATGCCCTTAAAAGCGGTGGGCAGAGATCACTGGTAGACATTGCTAAGTTGTGGCAATTGAGTGATATGCCTTTTTTCAAGAGTTATATCACTGACATGCGGTGAGTAGTGTAAGTCCTTTGAAAGTGGGGGATTGACTAACGTGGAGTCCATGACATGCGATGAGCTGCGAATATGCTCTTAAAAGTGGTAAACACAATGATGGTGTATATATATGAGTTAAACAATTGGATTTGATCTTTCAGTCAAAGTACATTGGTTATCGATCTTAGGATAACAAGACGATAATGGCTGGTTACGATAGAATGCGATAAAGAGAAGATAGTATATATTAAAGCTTAACTTATATCGCTTCATAACTTGTTTATACTTTAGATAACTGGTACCTTGTTAGTTTCTATTCACTCATCTCCCAATAAGCTAACGACCATTATTGCCTGGACATTCCTCGTCCAGACTACCATGTCCCTATTAATGCAAGTGATGGAGCTTACGAGGACGGCTACTACCCAGAGAGGGAATATGTAGAGGGTGGGCCCACTAATGACAGCTTTGCTGGGGAAGGCTTTTAAGCTAGTGGCTATGTCTACGCCAGCTGAAGACCCAGAGATGAATAGTAGTTTTATATATCTGTTAACTTTTATATACTTGGTACTTCGGCATATGTTGCCTCCAGACCTTGTATATTCCTATTGTAGACTCTGATATTGTAATAGCTATGACTTTTGTAATATATAGCTCTGTTGGTTTTATTACGACTCTTATCACCGCTTGTTAGATGGTATTGGGTGGTGTGGACAATTTATTGACTTGCACCAGTAATTCCCTAATGACCCAAAAGGAAATTTAATTTTTTTCTATTTTTGCTCTTCCGAGGCATGACAGGATTTTAGGTATCAGTGTCGTAGGTTGGTTCTTTTGTTGACAAATTGTCCTACATCATCTGGTCGTAGCATTTAAGATTCTTGAGATGAGTTATGAGTTTAAGATAAATTCGTTCTTCTTACGATAGATAGTTTCCTTTGCAGGTTAGCATGGATTCAGACTTTCATAGGTTTGTGAAGGACACGTGATCCAGAGGGATACAGTAGAGCCAGCTAATCCCGATCATTACTAGGAGCGTATATACCAGATAGCCAGCCTTTATCTAGAGGAGGATATGTGGAAGGCACTCTATGTCGATAAACGGACTCAACCGACCTTGATGCGTATGGATGCTTATCATTACGCGAGGATTGGTGAGGCAATCTATCACTAGATGGCTCGACTAATCCATAGTAAGATGGAGATGAATGCGATCGAGTTACGAGCTATTCTTGGAGGATATATTGCACCAATACTGGTACCTGACGTACCAGTCCCAGGGCCCCAAGATCAGCCTGATGATCAAGTGGCTGAGCCTATTCAGGGTGATGAGGATCTTATAGAGGACCCAGAGCCAAAGGATGAGGACGATGAGGATATAGATGAGGAACCAACAGAGGAGGAGCCTGCAGACGATGATGATGATGATGAACCACAGGACGACCTAGAGGAGCCAGAGCATGCTTCCGATGAGGAGCCAGAGCCAGAGACAGAGCTAGAGCTAGAGCTAGAGCTAGAGCTAGAGCTAGAGTCAGAGCAAAAACCAAATCCTGAGCTAGAGGACCCAGAGGCCATTAAGGTAGATATCATAGTTGGAGCGGATGACATAGTGGTAGAGAGAGATGAGATTATGGAGATAGCAGAGAGGATGTTCCTGAGGAAGAGGTAGTTATAGTTGAGATTGCAATTTCGCCATCAAGATTTGTTATAGGAGAGGCTGCAGCGGGGGCTATTAACATAGCCGATGAATTTGCTATAGTCCGTCGATGATGCAAATCGATGGCAGACATGGTAGAGGACACTGACGCGGAGATGGTTGAGGATTGAGATATCAGAGTTGTGGTTAGAGGTCTTGCTGCACCTGTTGAGTATGATCCAATTGAGGAGATGGTAAGATGCTGAACATTGATCGTTTTGACGGTACTGGAAACCTGAAGAGCCATATTAAATTGTGCATGATCATCTTCCAGTCATTGGGTTGCACTCACGAGCACATTGCCATGTTGTTCCTCTAGACTCTCACTAAGGCCGCATTGTCCTGGTTTTTGACGTTGGAGGTCTCAAAGACATGCGCTTGGGAAGACATCGTTCGAACATTTGTTGATCACTACTCATATAATCAAGAGTTGGATGTTACCGTTAGAGTTTTAGAAACCACCTGCCAGAATGCCAATAAGTCATTTAATGTATTCCTAGCAAGATGGAGAAACAAGGTTGCCCAGATGACCCACATGCCAAAGGAAAAAAGAATAGGTCCACATTTTCATCAAGAATCTACAACCCATCTACTTTATTTGCATGTATTATCAACCCATTAATACGTTTGAACAACTATTCGACGTGGGGTCGAGAATCAAGGATGCTATCCGTGAAGGAAAGATTAATGGAGCTAGGTCACTAAAAAAGGAGAAGAGACCCAATACCTATGATGAAGATCAAAAGAGCTTAGATATCAATGCCTTAAGCCCATCATTGAGCCGGAATGATCGCAGTAAGAGGCATAAGAAAGGAAACCAAAGAGGCTTCACTCCACTTAACATGAGTTTATCTGCCGCTCTCAACCACCTTATTCAAAAGGGCCACCTTGAGCTTTTGGTGGAGCCCAATCAGCCTCCTAATCGCCCATCTCTTGGGTACAATGAGTCCAAGTATTGTGATTACCATCAAGATCATGGCCATAAGACTGACAGCAACAAGAGGTTGCATCACTCAATTCAGGACCTCTTAGATGATGTGCTGCACGCTAATCCAATCCATTACCTTGGTCTAGGCCAACGCTTGGCCTATCCATTCAAATGATCACCTTCAGTGAGTCCCATGAATGTTGAACCTTTGCAAGTGAAGTGATGGTGTATGGGACTTTTGCTAGAAAAACAAATGAGGATGCCCTTTCAAAAAAGAAAAAAAAGAATAAGCGAGTTACCGTGACACTCCATTTGAGACCATGTCGAGTCAAGTCGAGTATGTTCTATGTTTTGAGTCTATCTCGAGTTTAGTCTTTTGGTTGAGTCAGTCTATTTTCAAGTACGGTTGAGTCTATACCAAGAAAAGTAATCCTTCTGTTTTGATGGAATGAAATCTCATTTTGCTTAACCTGATGTGTCTAATCATGAATGCATGAATCACTAAACTGAAATGTCACTTTTTCAAATTACCATGGATATTACTCTACTAATAAATTTTTGTATAAAAAATAATCCTAAAATGGTTAAAGTTTATTTCGCTCTAACACCGAAGAAGAGACAAGAATTGAGTAGTCTTACTTTAAGAATATAAAGATGCTTTTGCTCAAATCTTAAAAAAATACATACTTGGAACTGACTTGGGGCTTGCCTAACACCTTTTTCCACTATTTTAAAGCCTTGATCCCAATCCTATTGAAAGCTATACGAATATGTCTGATTAAAAAAAATGCAGACTTTGACCTTGATGATAGCCAAACAATTCAGTGAGTTTCTTCTCCCCTTCAAAAAAAAAAGAAAAGAAAAGATCGCTAGGTTGAAAACCCAAAAAGGGCACCTGGGCAAAAGATAAAGCTGAAAAGGTGTTGATTTCCAAAATCTGACTCTAGCCAGTCAAAATGATGGAGAAAATGAATGAAAGAGAAAGAAATTTTTTATGATCATGAGAAAAATGAGAAAATTGTACGCTTCAAGGCACATCATAAGAATATTCCTAGATCATATTTCAAAAGGCTCGGAATGACCTCAAACAAATTCTGACAGCTAACATGTGTGGAGACGCGGTGTTCCACCTCTTTTGTTTTGAAACTTGTTTGAAATTGATTTGGATCAAAGAAAAGGAAGCGTCTGTTGAAAATAGATACAGAGTCGTCACTTGGTCTTTAAGGAACCAAGAAACCTAATTTTGACTCACCCAAACGGATAAAGGGCACCGGCCCTTCATAACCAAAGAACTTGGCTCGGGGTTTTGGTACGAGAGAGGAAGGAGCCTTTGTCGCGACTAAAACACCCTCAACTCGCCCCGTCTTTCGACGGGCCTCAATTAGCATCCAAATAATCATCTTATACTATATATGGTTCGACAATTAATACTATAATAGTATATTACATCACATAAGAAACTTGAAATGGAAGATCTAAAGATAAAATATCATTCATAAGATCTAAGTCAAATATCATACAATGTAAAGTGAAAGATCACACAAAGAAACCTAGGAAAAATCGTCTAATCACGTATCAAGTAATTAAGTTTTCCCTATTCTAAAGGGGACATTGAATTGTTCTTGAAACAAATAAACTAAGAAATTAAAATATGCTTAGCAAGCTAGTATGATGCATGTTATTCTTTGAGAAAAGAAGACCTCTCGATCCCCGGGACGGATGAGAAAGGAGGATTAGATCGAGGGGAAGCATGAACGTGTGATCATGATCATTCCTTATAATCTTCTTAGATTAGGAGTCATAAAAGCCCCAAATCTTTGCATGGATGCGATGTATGTATCTAGAATGTGTCAAGGTTGTAGTGTGCTTTGTGTTCATGGACAACTAGGGTGACTTAGAAGTCTAAAATATGCTTGAATGGATGAATGAAATCATCATGAGATATATACAAATGTAGTATGAACTACTTCCTAAGATATGAACTAATTTGGAGTGCATATAAGCATCAAATCAAAGAGTGAAAGTTAAAATGTGCTTGCTATGAATAGTGGACAGAACAGTGACTAGATCTTTTGAAAATTGAAAAGCGGGGTTAGGAGTGTTTTCAATGCATGATTGTTTGTGGAGATCTTCTTTATTGTGTCTAGAACACAACTCAAAAATCCAATCTTTAATAACTATCACATATTGAGATAAATCATATAAACAATGAAGGTCACTCAGAAACAGAGTCTGTACTGTCGACTGAAATGATGAAAACTCTTAGAAAATGAAAACAAATGATCTAGAGGCCCATTTTATACAGAATGTTCACTAAGACATTGAAGTTTAAGGGAAAAATAAGTTGGGACCACCCCTTTTGGAAACATTTTCTGAAAAAGAAGTTAGAATTCAACCAAGCTGCTGTGACAGCAGAGGCAGAATGTCTGGAAGGAATGTTTGGGTCCAAATGGACCATTTTCAAGTATTTTCAAGTCAAACCAAAACTCATGGGTGTCCTCTAATGAGTTAGGAAGACTTTCCAAGTGGCCTTGCATACATACATTGAGTATTGAGCTCTAGATAAATCTTTGAACTCAGATCACTCACTGTTTTGACTCACTGTTTTGAAGATTTTGAGAAAATAAGGTTTATCTCTTGAAATCAAAGTGAGGGTTTAAGAAGGAGGTTTTGAAATAGAAGTTTTGAAAGCATATTTCCAACATCAAATAGAGATTATAACCACTTAAAATGTCAACATCAAACTCATCATCAAGAACCTCCAAGATTGTTGGAGAGATTTAGTTTTTATATGAACATAACTTCAAGGATATCTTGGAGGTATTGAAGTTATGATCATCATCTATCAAACATGTTTTTGAGGTTAAGAGCTACTATCCATAAGGATTCACTCACCTCAAACTTCATGTCATCATCTAGATGATGATGAACTAGTAAGTAAAAAAAGAAAATAAAAAAAATGAGGTAAGAAGAGATGAACATTGTATAAACAAGCAAGTAGATAGCAATCAATAGATTATATTCATGATGTATTGAACTTGTAGTTTGGTGTTTCACTCATATGTGATGGCATTGGATATGGAAGAAGCTTCGTCTCTCTTAAATGCTCACAAAAATGGTGGTTGGGTGTATTGAATGTTGAAGTAAATAGGAGTAATGAAGTAAAAACAAAGTTTAGAACTCACTTTTGTTTTGAAAATCAAAGAAGAAAACTTCTTTTCTCTCTATTCTAACCTTATCTCTACAACTTTCTCTCCCAAAACTTTTCAAAGCTTACATTTGACACCCCCAAAATGAGAAGTCAAGGGGGGTTTATACAGGCCAATTTGGGGTGGTTTTGGGGTTTTAAAAGTATTCCCATTGGCTCCAAACATCTAAAAACATAGAACTACGTCGTTTTGATTTTTAATTAATCAAAAATGAACCCCAAAAATATTTGCAAAAACATACTGTTCTGAAGGAGAGTGCCGCGGCAGCACTGGGTCAGTGCCGCGGCGGCACTGCTCCTCAATCGTCTGGATAATCCTGTTTAGGCCCCCAGAGGTTCTGGTATTCGCGAAAAGGCCCTATTTCGTCCGAAATTCACAAAAAATGCATACGAACTCCAAATTGAGGTTGTGATATACCGTTCGGGGATAGGTCACTTTGAATGGATTTGCGGCATTTGCGATAAAAGTCGATGTGATCGCCTTTTTCGCCTTCGAAAATTCTTAGTAAACTCGTTTTAAATTCGAAAATTATGTACGATATACCGTTGGAAAGCTATCGACCTCTAGTATCCATGAAAAATATTTGAAAATTATTACAGTGTTCCAATTCTAAAGTCAAATTTTGATCAAATTGGTCAAACCTGGGATTCCCGGGGAGTTCTGAAAACCTCTGGGAGCTCCCAGGAGCTGACGTTTTCGCTCAATTTTCTTTTAAAACTTATTTTAATACTTTCCACATGATTTAGAATGATTCTGGTGAATTTGGATGATTTTGGTCAAACTTGGACAAATCTTGGTCAAACCTTGGTCAAACCGGTCAACGGGGACTTTCCGGGAACTTCCGGGCCTTCCGGGGGTCTCTGGGAGCTGATGATTTCATCCGATTTTACTTAAAAACTCATTTTATCATTTTTCTTACGACGTAGCATGTTTCCAGAATTTTTGGTCCAAATCTGGGAACTTTTAGGCTTTCAGGGGCATTTTGGTCATTCTGAGCATTTTGAGAAATAGAACCAACTTCCAGGAGTCCTTTGAGTCTTTTCAATCATTGTGAACCACCAAGCTATGGGTCTCGTAAATCTGATAGCCGAAAAAATGGGGTGTCTACAATTTGCCCCTCTTTGGCATGAACTTGCGAGGCAACGCATGTCGTAAGCGAAGTGCCAAAGCTTTGAAGAGACAGAACTTTTTGGAGGCTAGAGATTTAGGATAGAAAGCGTTGCAAAAGATGCGATGATGCTGAGGCCTAGTGCTGGTGAGCTGCCTATGAATCCCAAGGGGAATCAGATTAGGACGTAGTTCGGGTCACAACGGAATAAATCACACACGCATGTACACAACAATCAGGCGAATGCTATGATATATGAGTGATATGCCATACACGGATGTGATATGAATTGTGTCATGAGTCCTATCGTGTCTAGTATTATGACCCTAGTGTGAGCAGGTGCTATGGGGTGTGCCACTCTAAGTGGGTTGGTGTTGTGCTGGTGACTGTGATGTGGATGACTCGGATAAGGACACCAAGGTTTAGAAGACTTTGGGTCTAGGGGCGAACTTCTGGAACTTGGGAAGTGTGCTTTGTAAACGAGTGAAATAGATCAGATGCGCTTTGTTTAGAGGACAACAGCCAAAGGTAGCCGAGGGATCTTGTGGTAAAGCTATGAAAATGGACAGATGAGAAAACTCTTGATAATCAGGAGATCTGGACACGGGCGATGTTCTGATTGTTCCTGACGGCTAATTTTCGGGAGTCGATTCCTCTTTTGTTACTTTCTGTTGAGGGTAGTGGGAGCTAGTATCTTTCCGTATCTGTCCTCAGGGGATGATGTAGGGTTCTCAGAGAATCTCTTTTTTCTTTTGATTGGGAACCAAGACCCATCTCTGAATCTCTCACGGTTGATCAAATCTTTCGGCGCTCAATCCAAGAGGGCCGGTCGGGGCCTCCGGGAGATGGTATCTTTCCGTTTCTATCCTCAGGGGATGATGTAGGGTTCTCGGAGAATCTCTTTTCTTTTGATCTGGAACCAGGACCCATCTCTGAATCTCTCACGGTTGATCAAATCTTTCGGCGCTCAATCCATGAGGGCCGGTCGGGGCCTCCGGGAGCTGGTATCTTTCCGTTTCTGTCCTCCGGGGATGATGTAGGGTTCTCAGAGAATCTCTTTTTCCTTGATCGAGAACTAGGACCCATCTCTGAATCTCTCACGGTTGATCAAATCTTTCGGCGCTCAATCCAAGAGGGCTGATCGGGGCCTCCAGGAGCTGGTATCTTTCCGTTTCTGTCCTCAGGGGATGATGTAGGGTTCTCGGAGAATCTCTTTTCTTTGATCGAGAACCAGGACCCATCTCTGAATCTCTCACGGTTGATCAATTCTTTTGGCACTCAATCCAAGAGGGCCGGTCGGGGCCTCCGAGAGCTGATATCTTTCTGTTTCTGTCCTCAGGGGATAATGTAGGGTTCTCGGAGAATCTCTTTTCTTTTTCTTTGGTGCATTAGCCAAAATCTAGGATTCGTTATCAGAACTCTCGTGCTTGATCAAAATTTGTGAAGGTCGTCCCGAAGCAACCGATTCGGATCTTCGGGAGTCGATTTTTCTCAATTTCTGCCTACTGGAGGTAGTCCTGACAACTTTTTGGACTGTTCGGGATAAAACCCCATAAATCTTGCCTGAAATGGGCCATCGGGGCCAAAAATGGGCTAAAAAAGGCCAAAAATGGGTCAAAACGGGGCAAAACGGAGCAAAATGGAGCAAAGCGGGGACCGCGGGGAGCAGTGCTGCGGCGGCACTGGGCCACTGCCATGGGGGCAGTTGGCCAGTGCCACGGCGGCACTGGGTGGCCGGACTCCATTTGTGTATATCTCAGGTTTTTGAGCTTTTCAAGCTCATTCTTGGCCATTTTGGGGTATTTTCGGAGCCAAAATCCGTCAAAATGCAGCTTGTGCGTGCTCAGGTGAGTAATCTTTTCCCGCAGTTGGAATTTTGATTTTTGGTTTGCTCAAATTTTCAAGAAGAAAGTTTAACTTTGACTTCCATTTTCTTTGTAGATCCATGGCTTCAAGCTCGAGGAGACCGTCTAAGAAGGCCAAGGAATGAATGAAAGCCGAGATGCAAACCCCGGACTTAATTTTACGGGACCTCCAACGTCATCTTTCAGCCGCGGCTCTAGCGAGCTTGGTATGTGAAACTTTCAACAGTTTAGGACTATTTTCATGTATTGTTCTAGTTTTGCGAGCCATAGTGTGCACCTAGAGATCGTTAGAAGTCCGATTTGTGCTCGAACGTTGATTTTGTGAATTTGGACCTCGGGTCGTGAATAGTAATTTTGTGCATCGTTTTTGTTGTCTTTGTTATGTGCAGGTTCCAGAAGTGACATTGAAGGGCCACGGTAGCCTCGCTCAAGCTTTTCTGTGGTATACTCAACTCTCGTCTACCGTCAAGAGGATGGTAGACGATGCCGGGTTTGGCGGCTTTGTCCGTCTGGTTTTAAAGAGCAGCAATCATCTGGCACACTTTTATGCTCTGGCTGAGAGATGGTGGGATACCACCAATACTTTCCACCTGCCGTTTGGTGAGATGACAGTGATGCCCTTTGATTTCTCTATGATTACCGGCTTGAGGGTTGGCGAGAAACGCCTGATTCTGGATTATTTTTATGAGATCGACCATGAGGCTGTCGAGATGTTGATCGGGGTTGTTCCCCCTAATCTGGAGAGGCACTGGTTTTCTTGTGGCTGGTTTTACCGGGCCTATGGCAGAGGGAATCACAACCTGAACAATTATCAGCTTTTGAGGGTGTATCTTCTGTATGTCCTTGGTTGCTCGATCTTTGAGACACGAAATGACCGGGTGAGCTTGAGACTCCTTTCTTGCCTGACGACCATTGATGAGATTCCCTCCTACGACTGGGGCGGTGCTGCCCTGGCCCATCTTTACAAGCACATGGATGAGGTTTCCCGGGGTGATATTAAATCGACAGGGGGATTTTGGCGAGCTTGGGAGTTATGTACTGCATCTTCTTTTATCTTTTGGCTTTTCAATTTCTGTACTCTTTCTGATTTTCTCCTTTGTCTGTACAGCTTTGGAGCTTTGAGTATCTGAAGATGTTAGCTCCCTTCCCTGCGGATGAATCAGGTGAAAACAAGGATGGGATGGCTCCTGTGCCTCTGTTCCCACGAGGCTTGAGATGGCAGAGGGATGTTGTTAGGGTAAAGAGCAGGGCCCACTGGATTGTTTTGCTCAGAAACTTCTTAACCGGGCTGATGGCTGCTAGTGTTGATTGGACACCTTGGGAGCGCGTCGCCTATGCTGCCCCAGAGGAGATACAAGCGGTCAACCCTCTTTCCTCTTGCCGACTTTTGATGGAGAGTACCGAGTGCAGGCAATGGTTCCTTGGCGAGCGAGTGTCCCGGCTGGTGGTTGGCGGTTCAAGGTATCGCGTCCCTCATAATCCCCCTGCGATGGATGCTAGTGACCTTTCTGGTGATGCTTTGCTGGCGGCCTTAGCTGGCACCGACGTTTGGGATCATTTTCTCTTTGAGACCGGCTATGAGGCTTACCGTGGCCGCTTTCTGATGCCCAACTTTCCACTCCTGGAGGTGAGTTTCCTTTACGTTTTTGTCTCTATCCGTTGCCTATGTTTTTGACTCATCTTTTTCCTAACTTGTTTTGTGCCTACAGCTTCGCGAGATGTACAGGAGACAGGCTCCTCCGGCTTCCGATCCTATCCCTCCTTGGGATTGGACCGTCAATGTTCTAGGCGCTGATGGCACTCCCCAAGTGATGGAGGTGCCACGAGTCACATGCGGGTACCCTACTCAGCCAGCGGGTGTCCTCAACGTTCCTTGGAGTTACGCTGAGGAGGGTTACGCTTTAGCGGGTAGCTTACGATCCTTGGTCCTCACACGAGACCATCGGGTATGTCTCTAATTTTGCGCTCCTTAAGGTTATGAAGTTTTAATCCTGATTTTGCCCTTAACAGATGGATGGTATGCGGCAATTTGCCGCCAATCAGATGGCGTCCTTGTTAGGTTTCTGACTCGACTCTATTTTTGTACTTTTTGTTGTTTCCCTACTGATTGCCTTCATTTTATTTGTGTGTGCAGTACCGTAGGGGCGGGGATGGCTCATCGAGGACTGGACCGAGGTGCAGAGGCGGTAGGAGAAGGCCGTCGCCGACATACACAACGGGTGGTCCGACAGAGGATGAAGAAGAGGAAGACTGAGGCCTCCTAAACGGGAATTTTGTTTTATCTTCTTTTCATGTTTTCGATTAGGTTGTACTGGTGATGTGACTATTTAGACAGTGTAGGATGATGTGTGGAACGGTTTGTGACCTTTGACAGAGTATTATGATGTTTTGCCTTTTGGGCTGGATAGCTTCCGGTTTGAAGGCGCAGTTGTGTGCTTATTTTAGTTGATGATCGTGTGATGATACATGTGCGCTGTCATTGTTGGGTGTTACTGCGATGGGCAGTTTTGTGATATTGAGTGTTTTTGCCTTGCAGGTGGGATAGTCTGTGAAACGGGGAGGTGCTGTCGAAATTTTGAATTTTTCTAGAGCCGCGATCAAAAATATGGCTTTGTATGATCCCGCTCAACTCACAGCTTGACTGAATATCATGGATGGTGTGGAATGGATCAACCTCTTTAGCTACGGCTTGACCGAGCTATTCTCTCTTCGCCAGATGACCCTGAACACTGAGTTCTTGCGTGCTGCTATTGCCCACTGGGACCCAGTGAACCATGTCTTCAATTTCAATGGCATGGAGATATGTCCCCTGTTTGAGGAGTTCTGTGCTATCCTTGGCTATGATTCTAATTCTGACCTGATTCTCCCTTCTGGTGATACCCTCAGTCCTACGCGAGGCTTGGCTAAATATCTGAATTGTTTCATCACTATTTCCCGCCGGCTGATTCAAGGTGAGGTTCTTGACATTGCCTCCATCATTGCCCGGTATGCCAGTCCTGGGAATCCTAGCGTATATGATGCTACCCACTGGGCCACTCTGATACTGTGCATGACTTTGCATTTTCTGTTCTCGAGTGCTTCTATTGACTTGGTGCACGTGTGCCTTGGGCTGAAACTTAGCAGGAACCCCATGGCCATGGTTCTGGCTGAAACCCTGAATGGTTTGGATCGCGCTTCTAATCAAGGAACGCTTCTACTTTCTGGGGCGCCTTTGGTGTTACAGGCTTGGCTCTACGAGCGTCTTTAGTTGTGGATAGGTAATGTGCCTCCAGTTTATTTTTGCAGAGCAGTGCTTCATCCTCATTATACTTTTGCCGATTGGGTGGGCATGATGGGTGCTTTATCTGAGGCTGACATTTGCTGGATCGTGAGGCGTTGGGGCCTTTATGCTGTAACCACTAGTCTTGGGGATTTTCAGAGAGTATGGCTGATGGGTCTGAGAGAGACCTCCTTCTATCATCCTCGTCGATTGGCCAGACAATATGGACAAGTTCAAAAGGTTCCCCGGGGGTTTACTGAGAGGGTCTTTGCTTCCAGAGTCAGAGCCACTACTATTGCTGCTTTCATCAGGGGCTAGGCCAGTCGAGCAAGGGCCTATTTCTAGAGACTTTTGAAGAAATAAAAGACACCAAATAAAACTAGACTTAACTAACTCTGCTTCTTTCCTCCAAGTGTCTTTGATATTCGTGATTGCTTTCTTTTTGTATTTTCATTTATCCCTGCTTGTGTAATATTCGAAGTTTGTTTATCGGTAAACCTTGGTTACTTGGAGAACCCTATTTTATGTATTTGATTTTCTGAAAACACTTGTAATATGATTATGATTAGATGTTTGCTTTTGGTACTTATTTGGGCATGCTAGGACAATTAGAGGCAAACGAGGCGGGTGGCCGAAGTTTGCCCCTAGTTTGGGATATGTATGGTTGTGAGGCAAACGAGGTAGATGACCGACGTTTGCCCCTAGTTTAGAAGAGGTCTAGGCAAACGAGACGAGTGGCCAAAGTTTGCCCCTAGTGTGGAGGGTGATTTCTGGGTTATCTTAAGGACCACGACTTTATTTTTCTCATACGCTCATAATTTTGCCTAGGCACCCGTTAGGTGACCCAGCGAGCTCTTTTCTCTCTTTTGTTATTGCTCACTTTGGATTTAACTCTAACTTTTGCCTAGGCGTCCTTTCGGATTTTCAAACTACCAAGCCATCCTTCTTTTCTTTTTTTTTTTGAAAGTCTGCCTACGTACCCCCGAATGGGGATCAGGTCCAACGTAGTTCCGGCCAAAGCTTGGAAGAAAATGGTTATTTTTGTGGGTGGAGGGACCGAACCGATGTGGTTGCCTACGTATCCCCGAGTGGGAATCAGGTCGAGCGTAGTTCGGGCCAAAGCTTGGAAGAAAATGGTTATTTTTGTGGGTGGAGCGACCGAACCGATGTGGTTGCCTACGTATCCCCGAGTGGGAATCAGGTCGAGCGTAGTTCAGGGCAAAGCTTGAAAGAAAATGGTTTTGGGGAATGGTCAAGCATAGTATTTATTTGAGGCGGTCCATGTTGATTGGTTCTTTGAATTCGACACCATCGAGGTCCATGAGATAAGTTGCTCCTCCGGAAAGAATGGTCTTGACGATGTAAGGGCCGACCCATTTAGGTTTAAACTTCCCAAGGGGATCAAAGATCGGAGCTCGCAATTCCTTAAGGACAAGGTCGCCCTTGACAATCTTCCTCGGACGAACCCTTTTATTGAAAGCACGGACTATCCTCTTTTGATAGATTCGGACATGGTCGACTGCCGTTAGGCGCTTTTCATCTATGAGAGCCAATTCTTCGTATCTTTCTCTCAACCAATCTGATTCCGAAAGTTCACATTCTGCCATCACGTGCAGGGACGGTAGTTCTATCTCGACTGGAAGTACCGCTTCCATCCCATACACTAGTGAGTAAGGAGTTGCTCCTGTGGACGTCCTTATCGATGTTCTGTATCCCCAAAGTGCGAATGGCAGCTTTTCATGCCAGTCTTTGTAGGTATCGGCCGATTTTTTTAGTATAGCCTTGACATTCTTATTTGCAGCTTCGACTGCCCCATTAGTTTGTGGTCTATATGGCGATGACTTGTGATAAGTGATTTTGTATTCCTCGAACAGATCCCTGACTTCTGCTTTGAAATGACTCCCGTTGTCCGAAATAATCTCATGGGGGACTTCATAACGGTAGATGAGATTTCTCTTGATGAATTTGGCCACTTCCTTGGCCCCCAACTTGGTATAGGATGCGGCTTCTACCCATTTTGTGAAGTAGTCTATGGCTACCAAAATGTACCGATTTCCATTTGAGGCTTTTAGAACGACTTCACCGATGATATCGATTCCCCAGGTTGAGAATGGCCAAGGTGAGGTCATGTTGTACAGAAGGGATGGTGGTACATGCATCATGTTTGCATGGATCTGGCACTTGTGACACCTTCTTACGCATTCGCAACAATCTTTCTCCAATGTTGTCCAGTAGTACCCTTGTCTTATAATTTTCTTGGCCAGCATGTGACCGTTCATGTGCAGACCGCATACCCCCTCGTGTATTTCCTCCATCATTCTTCTGGAGCTTTTTCCAAACAAGCAAGTCAGGTTGTGACCGTTGTACCCTTTCTTCAACAATTTCCCACCGCAAATAATGAATTGCGCTGTGAATCTTCGAATGTCCCTTTTGTCTTTCTCGGTAGATTCTTGGGGGTACGTCCCCTTTTCTATGAAATCCCAAACATCCTGATACCATGGTGTTCCATTATCTTCTTCTTCGATTGTGGCAATTATGTTGAACGAAGGCTCGTACTTTTGCTCAATTACCAAAGGCATCATCTTGACTCCCACAGGAATCTTGATCATGGAGGCTAAGGTAGCCAATGAATCTGCTAGCTCGTTCTCTTCCCTGGGCAAGTAGAGGAATGTGATGTTCTCGAACTGCCTCTTGAGTTGGTCGAGATGATCATGATAGGGCTTCAACCTTTCTTCTTTTACTTTCCATTCTCCTCTAGCTTGTGATATGATGAGGTTTGAATCTCCGAAGACATCCAACTTCCGAACTTTCAGCTCTATGGCTGCTTCCATTCCCAGAATACATGCTTCGTATTCAGCAGTGTTGTTGGTGGAGTTATAATTGAGTTTGACTGTCAGCGGAGTGTGGTCTCCATTTGGTGATACTAGAATCATTCCTACTCCGTATCCTTTCATGTTGGCTGCTCCATCAAAGTACAACTTCCACTATTCTTCCTTGATTTCCATGATATTCTCGTCCGGAAATGGAAAGTCCCCACTTTCTTCGGAGTCAACGGCATGTTCTGCGAGATGCTCAGCTACGGTTCTCCCTTTTACCGATTTGCTTGTAACATACTTGATATCGAATTCGGATAATAGGAGTAACCAACAGGATATACGACCGGTCAGGGCGGGTTTTTCGAGAAGTTATTTTAGAGGATCCATGCGGGATATGAGCGCAACCGGGAAGGCCAGCATGTAGTGCCTCAGTCAGCGAGTGCACCAAACCAAGGCCCAACATGTTTTTTTGAGGGTAGAGTAGTTGAGCTCATACCTAGTCATCCTCTTGCTGAGATAGTATACGGCTTTTTCGGAGTGGCTTTCTTCTCCTTCTTGGGCTAGCATGCAACCCATGGCATTTTCGGAGACAGATAGGTAAAGAAATAAGGGCTTATGAGGAGTAGGCGGTGAGAGGACATGCGGATTTCGAAGGTAGGCTTTTATTTTGTCGAAAGCGGCTTGGCATTGGTCATCCCATTGGAACTTTTCCCCTTTTCTTAGCAATCGGAACAAAGTATCGCATGTAGTTGTGAGCTTGGAAATGAAGCGGCTGATAAATTAGATTCTTCCGAGAAACCCCCTCACTTCTTTTTCATTCCGCGGTGGTGTCATTTCTAGGATTGCTTTGATCTTAGAGGGATCCACCTCTATCCCCCTTTGTGTGATGAGAAAACCCAGGAGTTTACCGGAGGTCACACCGAAAGTGTATTTCTTTGGATTCAACCTCATCTTGTATTTGCGCAACCTTTCAAAAAACTTTTCCAATGCTACCAGATGTCCTTCTCTGTCCCTGGACTTCACGATCATGTCATCTACATACACTTCTACTTCCTTGTGAATAATGTCATGCAGCAGAGTGGTGGCAGCTCTTTAGTAGGTTGCCCCAGCATTCTTGAGTCCGAAAGGCATTACTCTATAATAGTAGGTCCCCCAAGGGGTGGTGAATGTCGTCTTTTCCCGATCATCTGGCGCCATTAGAATCTGATTGTACCCTGAAAAGCCATCCATGAATGAAAGTAGCTCATGTCCAGCGGTATTATCCACCAAGACATCAATGTGGGGAAGCGGGAAGTCATCATTGGGACTGGCTTTGTTTAGATCACGAAAGTCGACGCACATACGAACTTTTCCATCTTTCTTTGGGACTGGCACGATATTGGCCACCCATTCTAGATATTCAGTGACAATGATGAACCCTGCCTTGAATTGCTTCTCCACTTCTTCTTTAACCTTGAGTGCCCATTCCGGCCTCATGCGTCTCAGTTTCTGCTTGACAGGTTTAGAATTGGGGAGGAGGGGAATATAATGTTGGACAATGTCGGGATCGACCCCAGGCATGTCCTCGTAAGACCAAGCAAAAACATCTTTGAATTCTTTTAGCAAGAGAGTTAATTTTTCTTTTTATTTTTTATTAAGAGTTGAGCCAATTTGAACAATTTGTGGATTATCTATTTCACCCAGGTTAACCGATAAAGTATCTTCGATTATTTCATAAGCAGGTGGTTTTTCAATTAGTTGCTTAAGTTCGATTGGGAGATCCTCGGAGGGATCTGTGCATTCACAAGTATTAGACACAGAGGAATAAGCAGAATCGTCTTTCATTTCATTCATGACAGGTGAAGTGATTACATTGGACAGTGGTGGGCTTACAGCAGCCGACTCTGGTACAGACTCGATAATTGGCAGTACAGACTCTGGGGGAACAGGGGATAAGGTGACACAGACAGATGACTCTATAGCCTGGTTGCTCAGACCCTCCTTAGTCGGCTTGATCTGATCATCTTGGCTCTTGGCACTCTTTTCTTCCTTCTTCCCAGCGAATTCCTCCCACATTTTGTCGATGGCTTCAGTGTCTAGGTATTTTAACCAGTCTTCCTCCGGTGTGTTCTCAACTTCTTCGGGATAGAACGGATCTTGATATGGGGGCCTTTCGCAGTCAGCAAAGATTTCAAGCCCGGGGTGCCTTTTTCTAGTGGTTTGATGGATCTAGGGTTCGGGGAACCCAAAGTAGGGGAAATCATCCCCTTCTTTGATGAATTGTCCAATCAAGGTTTTGCGGTATGGTGGGAGACCCTTTACCCTTTTCTTCCATGGCCTCTGTAGCTCACGTCTGCTTCAGTGGGCTTGTACCCTAACCCAAAAGTGCCTTGTTGCCCTTTGATCTGAGGGAACTCGCGAATCCCTTGCTGGCGTCGACCCAATCCCATTCCGGGGAAGTAGTTCATTTTACGGATACTGTTGACAACTGTGGAGTGGATCTCAGGGAACCTGTCTTCATCATTGATCATGTGGACTTCTTCCATGAAGAATCCCCCGATTTCTCATTCTTCTAGCTCAGGTATTTGGATTTCAAAAATGGGAGCGTAGTTCGAGAAAGCTTCATTACCCCAACTATTACCGAGGATGATTTTCACTTCCTTATCATAAATGTACTTGATCATTTGATGCACAGTGGATGATACGGCTTTGTTGACATGCAGCCAAGGCCTTTCGATCAACAAGTTGAATGAGGCAGGTATGTCCATGACTTGAAAGATTTCAGTGCTTACCAAAGATCCTACCTGGATTTGTAGAGAAACAGTTCCCATCATATTCCTCTTGGTGTTATCGTAGGCCCTCACGGATTGCACAGATGGTGTGATGTCAAGGACATCGACCCCCAAGGCGGTGGCAGTCCTTAGGGCACAAACATTTAAGGCAGAATTTGTATCGACCAGACAAAATGGCACCTGCTGTCCCTTACATCCGAAAGTGATGTACAATGCTTTGTTATGCGCAGATCCTTTTGGTGGCAGGTCTTCATCAGAAAATGTAATGATCGGGTTAGGGGTAAGTGCGCCCAAGAAAGCCATCATGTCCTCCGGTGCGGCGTCGATGGGGACCTCTATTCCAGCCAAGGCATTCAACAGAGCTTGCCTATGCTTGTAGGATGTTACCATGATGTCCCACATCGAGAGATGTGCTTGGGTTTTCTTCAACTGCTTTATCAACTCGTTGTCTTCCTCGATGATCTCATCCATTTTTCTCTTTCCCTTGTCTTTGACTGGACTTTTTTCGGTTGCTTCAGTGGTAGGCTGTGGAGGCTGATAATAACGGCCTGACCTAGTCAGATGATCAATCTCGGCAGGGGTAGGCCCTTCTGCAGTCCCATCTTCTTTGAACCACTCACAATGGCTTTTCTGGCTCGCTCCAGATAGAAGCATCGCTCTCGTTGTTGGGATCGTACCATTCGAGGTCCACTACCCCTAGATCGTGTTCTTCCAGGAAGAATAGTTCTTGTTCATCAACTAGCTGTTGCTGCCACTCGTCGTCCCCTCTGTCAATCAGATGAATTCCCACAAACGCTGGGATGTCAATGAGGGGCAAAGGTTGACCTAAAGGAGTGATATGGGTAGCAGGGTTGAAAGGTACAGGGTTGGACTCAATGAGGCTGATATTTTAGTGGTTTGGTAGAGGATTTTAAGTGACATGGGGCTTCTTTTGAGGTGGCTCAATGATATTTTGGTCAATGAGGTCTTGAATATCATGGTGGAGGCGTATGCAATCATCGGTGTTGTGGCCAAGGGCTTGGTGGTAGGTGCATCTTTTGGACATGTCACAGTTTGGCGGGAGCAGGGTATTTCGGGGCTGGAGTAATTGGAGGTGGCCCTTTTTTAGGAGGTGATCTAAGGCTAAAAAAAGGGGGATTTCTAGTTTGGCAAAGTTGCGAGGAGGCTTCCTAGGGAAAGAGCAATTGGAGGAATTAGCTTGGTTGGGAGGTTGGTATGACCTAGGAGGGTAAGCCATAGGTTGACTGCTAAGGGCATTAACATCCGGAGGATTGCGGGAGCAGTTGGGCCTTTTTGACTGACTCGGAGGCTCTTCTTTCTTAATCTTTCCTTCCCTTATAGCATCTTCAATTCGAGTTCTAACTTCAAACAGCTCTTCAAAAGTAGAGATGGACTGGTAAAATAATTTCTTATGGTAGAGCGGCTGCAGATTCCGGATGAGCATCCTTACCTGTTCCTTTTCAATCGACCGGTGGGTTATTTGGGCCACTTTATTTCTCCACCTGCTCAAAAACGCAGCGAAGGATTCGTTGTTGTTCTGCCGAGTAGTTTTCAAATCCCTGATAGTGACATCCAGCTCTTGATTGTAGGAGTAATGATCGACGAAGACTCAAACAATGTCTTCCCATGCCCGGGTTTTAGAGGCTTCCAAGGTTAGGAACCATGATAGTGCAGACATTGCAAGAGTTTGCGGGAACAACATCGCAATGTGCTCATGGGTACAACCCATGGACTGGAAGATACTCATACATAGCTTCACATGACTTTTTGGATTCCCAGTTCCGTTAAAACAGTTGATGGCAGGAATTTTGAAGTTCTCCGGCAGTTTCAGCTTAACAGGCTCAAAGAGGCCTTCCAGGTCTAGCATGTAATCATCAACCCCCTTGCTTTTCCTTAGTACACTTTCCAGCTTGTCAACCTTATCCATTTTCTCTTGGAGCTTCTTCTCATACCAAATGGTGGGACCCCTTGAAACCAGTCTTCCTCCCCCATTATTCTCATGTGGGGGTGGTTCAAACCCCGGTGGTGGAAACCCAGGCGGAGGTTGCGGCCGCTGCTGCTTTAATTCTTCCATGAACTTCAGAACTTGGGCTAGGCTGTCGGACTGCTGGCTTATGGTTGCTCCCAACTCGGTAACCTTGTTTTCTAACTCTTCTCGATTCATGCTGAAGTAAGCTGTCGGACTGATTCTGACCAAACGGTTATCTGAACTTATGACCCAAGACGAGGATCCTAGCTGCTGACTCCGGGAATCTATACTGACCTGACAGATTTCGAGAGAAGGGGTGGTGCATCAGATCCTGATAGTGACGACTTTAGATAGGCAATGACAGTGATGTTAACTGACGTGGACTAACTTGTGTAAGATGGACTGAGATAGTGCGTGAGACCGATAGGAATGGTGCATGCATGTGAGACAAGCATGCGGATGTAAGCCCTAATCTACATGATGCTCCTATTTCTAACAGATAGCAGTTAAACAATTAAGGTTCTAACCATATAGAGTGTGCCAATCTTGCTTTCCAATACGATCACCAAGGGATAACAAGGGTTTCCAGGTTTTTATGAAAGCTTTTAGGAGAGACTGGGCATTTCTGGTTGATCTGGACAGAGTTTCTGGGAGAAACTGGTTAATATGGTCATAGCTGGGATATCTGGACAAAGTTTCTGGGAAAAATGGATTTTATCTGGGATATCTGGGCAGAGTTTCTGAGAAAAACTAATTTTATTTGGGATATCTGGACAGAGTTTCTGGGAAAAACTGGTTAATATGGTCATATCTGGGATATCTGGACAGAGTTTCTGGGAAAAACTGGTTAATATGGTTATATGTGGGGTATCTGGACAGAGTTTCTGGGAGAAACTGGTTAATATGGTTATATCTGGGATATCTGGACAGAGTTTCTGGGAAAAACTGGTTAATATGATTATATCTGGGATATCTAGACAGAGTTTCTAGGAAAAACTGGTTAATATGGTGATAGTGATCATACTGTCTAGCAGGTTTTCATATTCCTATGTCTTAGGACCGACAAACAAGGTTTGCGGTGTATATCTTTGTGAGCATGGAGCAGACATCCTTGTCATGGTGCCTAGGCAAGTCAACTCAATGTGATCACATGTGAGTGATTGCCTTGGGAATCATAAAAAAGAGGTTATGTTCTATGCCACATAAGCATCTACACCGCGCAGGTAATCCCGCCAGGGCATACAGCAGTTATATCACATTGTCCTATCTGAAAAGATAAATGAACAGTCCTATGAAAGGTTCTACAGGAATCTATATGCAAAGGCTGGGTTTAGTCAAAGAGGGTCTGTTGACGAGAGTTCCAATATACCGTCGGAGAGACAGTACGGAGGTTTTTACTCTTTTTGATATACCTTGGAAGGTACAGTATCAACGATGACTTGTGCCTTGGCACAGCAAGACCTGAACAATGTCACCGCCGCGTTTCAGACACAGTGGAAGGGGAAATGCAGAAGTGCAATGCGGTGAACCAAACACAGTAAAAAGATGATTTTAAGGATGCTTCTTATGAGTTAAACCTCTGTATTATTTTGTTTTAAAATAAAAATCCCTAGCAAAGTCGCCAGATTGTGGACACGCGGCGTTCCACCTCTTTTGTTTTAAAACTTGTTTAAAATTGATTTAGATCAAAGAAAAGGAAGGGTCTGTTGAAAACAGATACAGAGTCGCCACTTGGTCTTTAAGGAACCAAGAAACCTAATTTTGACTCACCCAAACGGATAAAGGGCACCGGCCCTTCATAACCAAAGAACTTGGCTTAGGGTTTTGGTACGAGAGAGGAAGGAGCCTTTGTCCCAACAAAAGCACCCTCAACTCGCCCCGTCTTTCGACGGCCTCAATTAGCATCCAAATAATCATCTTATACTATGTATGGTTCGACAATTAATACTATGATAGTATATTACATCACATAAGAAACTTGAAATGGAAGATCTAAAGATAAAATATCATTCATAAGATCTAAGTCAAATATCATACAACGTAAAGTGAAGGATCACACAAATAAACCTAGGAAAAATCATCTAATCATGTATCAAGTAATTAAGTTTTCCCTAATCTAAAGGGGACATTGAATTGTTCATGAAACAAATAAACAAAGAAATCAAAATATGCTTAGCAAGCTAGTATGATGCATGTTATTCTTTGAGAAACTGAAAACAAATGATCTAGAGGCCCATTTTATACAGACGGTTTCCCTAAGACATTGAAGTTTAAGGGAAAAATAAGTTGGGACCACCCATTTTGGAAAGGTTTTCTGAAAAAGAAGTTGTAAGTCAACCAAGCTGCTGTGACAGCAGAGGCAGAATGTCTATAAGGAATGTTTGGATCCAAATGGACCATTTTCAAGTATTTTCAAGTCAAACCAAAACTCTTGGGTGTCCTCTAATGAGTTAGGAAGACTTTCCAAGTGGCCTTGCATCCATACATTGAGTATTGAGTTCTAGAGAAATCTTTGAACTCAGATCACTCACTGTTTTGACTCACTGTTTTGAAGATTTTGAGAAAATAAGGTTTATCTCTTGAAATCAAAGTGAGGGTTTTAAGAAGGAGGTTTTGAAATAGAAGTTTTGAAAGCATATTTCTAACATCAAATAGAGATTATAGCCACTTAAAATGTGAACATCAAACTCATCATCAAGAACCTCCAAGATTGTTGGAGAGATTTATTTTTTATTTGAACATAACTTCAATGATACCTTGGAGGTATTGAAGTTATGATCATCATCTATCAAACAAGTTTTTGAGGTTAAAAGCTACTATCCATAAGGATTCACTCACCTCAAACTTCATGTCATCATCTAGATGATGATGAACTAGTAAGTAAATAAAGAAAATGAAAAAAAAAATTGAGGTAAGAAGAGATGAACATTATATAAACAAGCAAGTAGATAGCAATCAATAGATGATATTCATGATGTATTGAACTTGTAGTTTGGTGTTTCACTTATATGTGATGACATTTGACATGGAAGAAGCTTCCTCTCTCTTAAATGCTCACTAAAATGGTAGTTGGGTGTATTGAATGTTGAAGTAAATAGGAGTAATGAAGTAAAAACAAAGTTTAGAACTCACTTTTGTTTTGAAAATCAAAGAAGAAAGCTTCTTTTCTCTCTATTCTAACTTTATCTCTACAACTTTCTCTCCCAAAACTTTTCAAAGCTTACATTTGACACCCCCAAAATCAGAAGTCAAGGGGGGTATATATAGGCCAATTTGGGGTGATTTTGGGGTTATAGAAGTATTCTCATTAGCTCCAAACATCTGAAAACATAGAACTATGTCATTTTGGTTTTTAATTAATCAAAATGGAACCCCAAAAATATTTGCAAAAACATACTGTTCTGAAGGAGAGTGCTGCGGCGGCACTGGGCCTGTGCCGCGGTGGCAGTGGGCCAGTGCCGCGACGGCACTGGTCCTCACTCGTCTGGATAATCCTGTTTAGGCCCCCAGAGGTTCCGGTATTCGCGAAAAGGCCCTATTTCGTCCGAAATTCACAGAAAATGCGTACGAACTCCAAATTGAGGTTGTGATATACCGTTGGAAAGGTAATGGAGTCTACTTTACATAAAAAAAAACATTTTGGGAATATGTCACTTTGAAAAGTTTTGCGGTATTTGCGATAAAAGCCGATTTGAGCGCCTTTTTCGCCTTCGAAAATTCTTAGTAAACTCGTTTTAAATTCGAAAATTATGTGCGGTATACCGTTGGAAAGCTATCGACCTCTAGTATCCATGAAAAATATTTGAAAATTGTTATGGTTTTCCGATTCTAAAGTCAAATTTTTGTCAAACTGGTCAAACTTGGGATTCCCGGGAAGTTCTGGAAACCTCTGGGAGCTCCCAAAAGCTGACGTTTTCGTTCGATTTTCTTTTAAAACTCATTTTAATACTTTCCACATGATCTAGAATGATTCTGACGAATTTGGATGATTTTGGTCAAATTTGGTCAAACTTGGTCAAACCTGGTCAAACCTTGGTCAAACCGGTCAACGGGGACTTTCTGGGAACTTCCGGGTCTTCCGGGGGTCTCCGGGAGCTGACGATTTCATCCGATTTTACTTAAAAACTCATTTTATCATTTTTCTTACGACATAGCATGTTTCCAAAACTTTTGGTCCAAATCTGGGAGCTTTTAGGCTTTAGGGACATTTTGGTCATTCTGAGCATTTTGAGACATAGAACCAACTTCCAGGAGTCCTTTTGAGTCTTTTCGATCATTGTGAACCACCAAGCTATGGGTCTCCTAAATCTGATAGCCGACATAATGGGGTGTCTACAACATGCACATTGTGAAATTTTGAGATTGCGATCAAAAGATCTCACATGAATCAACTACGTGAAAAGCAAAATTGACTGCCTAGGCAAAAGTGAAAAGGATCAATCCTCAAAACAAAAAGAAAAAAGGAAAAGAAAAGGAGATCGAAACTGGATCCTCTTATTCAAGGCTACAACAAGTAGCCTAAAATTGAACTGGTATGACAATTAGCTTGAAAAAACCCTCATGATTCTACCTTTCCATAACCATTGACATTGAACTATGCCTGACCTGATTCCTACTTGGGGATACGTAGGCATCCACACTAGTTCGGTTGATACCATCATAAACAACCCCTGTTCTTTCAAGTCCTTGGCCTAAGCTACATTGGACATGATCCCCGCTCGGAGGCACGTAGGCAGACTTTCAAAAAGAAAAGAAGGATGGCTCACTGGTCAAAAATCCGAAAGGACACCTAGGCAAAATTAGAGCTAAATCCAAAGTGAGCAATAGCAAAGGAGAGAAAAGAGCTCACTATGTCACTTCACCAGTGCCTAGGCAAAAGTTATGAGTATCTAAGAGATTAAAAGTCGCGGTCCTTACCTCAAACCCGAAATCAACTTCCACACTAGGGGTAAACTTGGGCTACCCACCTCGTTTGCCTGAATTTTACTATATACCATTCATACAAGGGGCAAACCTCGGTCAACTACCTCGTTTGTCTACCGATCCCACTTCACACCCTTCAAACTAGGGGCAAACTTCATTTGCCACACCATCCCTTCATACCAATGGTAAGTCTTCAAGTCACCACTTTTCTTTTGAAAAGATAGAAATGAAGTATCTTTTATTCTATAAGCTAATGGCTGTTGATCATCGTCCTCCATTAATGTCAGATCCTTAGCCGCTGCAGATCATCTCCATATCCTTCATCCCAAATAGAATGATACATTTACTCCCATATTAGTTGGCATATTTCCTTCTTCCCCAGTAGAGCACCTTTTATCCGTTTCCCCCAATAGAAGCGATTTCATCCCCAAGTAATTAACCCCATATTCCCCAGTAAAGCTCTATCTTATCCCTGACAAATACATGTCCTCCCTAGCAGAGTTGTCAACGCAATTCAAATTCGACCATGATTTGTACACTATTGGTTCATCTAAGATTCAGCTCAACCAATAATCATTCAAGTATCATCAATTGTTTCTTCATCACAGTCTATTTAGCCACTATCAATTTATCCACTAGCATAGTCTTTTCATGTCAAAAAGCACGAAGCCCACTAGGAGTGGCAAATACACCACGCTCATACTAGGACCATGGGCACTTTAGGACACCACACCCACGACACTAGCACAACATAAGCCCACTAGGAGTGGCACACCCACAACACCAGCTCATGCTAGGATCACCTACTCGTAGAATACAACACCAGGCATGAAATGACTTGGTGTTCATCCTTACCATATTCATGCATTGCATAGCATCCTTCTAGCATAGCATTCACATGTTTGTTGTGCATTTGCATATGTGATTTTTTCTTTATGTCCCGAACTACATCCTGGTCTGATTCCCCTTGGGATAAGTAGGCAGCTCGCATAGAGCATGACCAACACAAGCATCATCTTTTTTCTCATATTTCAATGAATTTATCCTAAATCTTTAGCCTCCAAAAGACTTGTCTCTTCAAGGCTTTGGCACTCGCTTGCGACATGCGTTACCTCACAAGTTCATGCCAAAGAGGAACAAATTGTAGACACTCTATTTTGTTGACTAACAAATTTAGGAGACCACAAGTATGTCAGACTCAAATGATTAGAAAGATCAGATTTCCAGATATTGCCTCTAAGTCTCAAGAACTCATAGAATTTGCAAAAATGACCAAAAAGCCCCTGAAAGTCCACAATTCTCCAGATTGGCCTAGAAGCTCAAAAATCATTTGATGTCATTGAAAATAAATAGAAAAGTGTTTTAAAGAGAGAAACTCTTGAAAATACCAGCTCCCAGAGGCTCCAAAAAGTTTCTGTTTGACCGGTTTGACCACGGTTTGACCGAAAGTTTTCGAAATCATCTGAAAGATTCGAAATCATTCTAAGTAATGTGAAATTGTTAAAATAAGTTTTAGAAGAAAATCGTAAGCAAACGTCAGTCTCCGGAGGTTCCCAGAACTTCTTTGAATTTCTTGGAAATACATTGTTTGACTAATATGACAGCAGTTTGACCAAAAGTCAAAGTCACCTTTGTAGCTTCAAAATATTTTCATAAAATACTAGATTTCAATATGTTTTCAACGGTATATCGTATATAATTTATGGACTTGAATTGAATTTATTATGAATTTCTGAAAATGAAAAAGGCAATCAAATTAGATTTTATCACGAATATCACAAAACTTTCCAAGTGACCTAACTCTAAACTTTTGTTTTTTTATGGAAATTAGACTTCAATACCTTTCCAACGGCATATCACAAACTCAATTTAGAGTGTGTATGAATTTTTTGTGAATTTCGAAACAAATTCGAATCCGAAATCCGGGACTCCCTATTTATAGGATTCGATACCAGCCTTCCCTGACTCATCGTCTTGTCTTAAAGCCGGGAATTCAAATAGATAGTTTTGGAACCGCGAACGGAGTCTAAACCCAAAATCTAACATTTTTGGGGGCCTAAACCCAAATTCTGGTCAACTGGGTGGTTGACAGCCACGGAGGCACTAGTCCACTTCCGCGGTGGCACTGGCCCACTACCACGGAGGCACTCTGAGTGATTTTTCATTTTTTTTTTGTAATTGTTTTTTTAATTTTTGGATTCTAATTCAAACTTCCAACAAACACAACATAGTTTTGATATTTAGAACATGTTGCACCAATTAAAGACTTTTCAAAACCCAAAATACCTCCCCAAATTAGCCTATAAAAGAGACCCATTTGCTTCCATTTGGGGAAGATATGGAAGCTCCAAAGAGAGCGAGAGAGAGAGAGAGAGAGAGAGAGAGAGAGAGAGAGAGAGAGTTAGGGAGAAATAGAGATTTTCTTCTTCCAAATTCAATCCAAATGTGAGTTTCAATTAGTTTTCTCAAAACTAAACTTGTGCATTCAAGCTTTCAATCCATTTTGTTTACATTCTTTGAGTTTCCAATGAGTTAGAGAGTGATGTACACACCTATATACACATATATGAGGATTTGAATGCTTGTGGTTCCACCATTGATAAACCATTGATAATATAATTATTCTTCTTTCCTAATCCCATTTATATTTTTATTTTTCTTTATCATGCTATTATAATTTCTTCTCAACCTTCATTTCTATTTTGGTACCTTTTTCATTTACACAATCTATCCCTCATCTCATTTCTATTTTGATTTCTTTGTCATTTGCATTATCTCTCCCTCAACCTCATTTCTTTTTATTTTTCTTTGATTACTTACTTGTTCATCATTATCTAAGTGATGACATAGTGTTTGAGGGGGGTGAATCCTTATAGATAGTAGCTCTTGACCCCAAAAATATGTTTTATAAATGATAATTTTAACTTCAATACATTCTTATGTATTCTTGAAGTTATATTCCAAACGAAACCATGTTTTGTAAATAACTTTGGAAGTTTTTGAAATGAGTTTGGAATTGATATTCTAAGTGGTTATAATCTCCATTTAGTTCTAGAAATATACTTTTAAAACCCCCTTTCTAAAACCCCTCTAAAACCTCTACATTTTGATTTCTAAAGAATAATACTTGTTTTCTCAAAAACCTCCAAAATAACGTGTAACTCTACTTGAAAATGCCATTCTGAGTTCAACACTTAATGGATGATTGTGAAACCATTGGGAAAGTCTTTCTAACTCATTAAAGAATGTCCATGATTTTTGGTTTGATTTTAAAACACTTGGAGGGGTTCCTTTTTTACCCAAACATTCTTTCAAACTTTTTGTTTTTCTGTCATAGCAACTTTGGTTAACTTTCAACCTTTATTCCAGAAAACCTTTCCACTAAGAGTGGTCCCAATTTATTTTTATCTTGAACTTCTATGTGTTAGGGAACTTTTTGTATATTATGAGGCACCAAATGTTTTGTTTTCAATTTCAAATAGTTTTCTACATTTCAGTCAACAGTACAGATTCTGTTTCTAAGTAACTTCTCTTATTTATATGATTTCTCTCAATCTATAACTTCAATGTTAGTTTGGCTTTTTCAAATATGTTCTAGACTCAGTAGGGATAATCTCCATAAAATCACATGAACTTATCATGCACCTAACCTCACTTTTCCATTTTCGTAAGATGGTTCAAATATTCTATCCACTATTCACAGCATACTAGTTTTTGACTTCTACTCTTTGATTAGATGTATACATGCATTCTAAATTAGTTCATGCCTTAGGAAGTTGTTCATACCACTTTTGAAAATCTCATGTACACAAGCACACTACTACTTTGCACATTCTAAGGTCATATATTGCAATTATGCAAGATTTGGAGTCTTTGTGACTCCTAATCCAAGAGAATTATAAGGAATGAAATCGATCACATGTTCATGCCTCCCCTAGATCAAATCTTTCTTTCTAGTCCGTTCCGGAGATTAAGAGGTCCTCTTTTCTCTAGAATCAACATGCATACATTCTAGTTTGCTAAGCATATTTTGTTTTCTTTGATTGTTTCCTCTTTAGATTAGGAAAACATGATTACTTGATATGTAACTAGATGATTTTTCTTAGGTTTATTATGCGTGATCTTTCACTTTGCATTGTGTGATGTAATTGAGATTCTTGCGAAGGCTCCTTTCTTAGGTTTTGGTCTTCCATTTTAAGATTCTTATGTGATGTAATATACCTATCACAATATTAGTTATAAAACCATACTTATACTAGATGATTGTTTGGATGCTAATTGAGGCCCGTTGAAAGACAGGGCGAGTTGAGGGTGTTTTATTCTTTGCGAAGGCTCTTTCCTCTCTCGTACCAAAACTCTGAGTCAAGTTCTTTGGTTATGAAGGGTCGGTGCCCTTTATCCATTTGGGTGAGTCAAATTGGGTTTCTTGGTTCCCTAAAGACCAAGTGGCGACTCTGTATCTGTTTTCATAGACCGTTCAAGAATTTCAAAATTAATTTCAAAAAGAAAAAAGAAATCTCTTTCCTTCTTTCCAAAAGAAGGGTAAAAAGCCCTGGGGTGGACCCGAGTCACATGTCCACAGTCTCCATCTTGGCAATCTTTGCGGCGGGGCTTGGAAATTCCTCTGCAGGAAATTTCTCTACAGCAGGGGTTGTGTCATTGCTTGTCTCTAGATCTGCTGTCCATCCTTTTCTAAACTCGCTGTCAATCTAACCAGCCCTTCAAATGATTGAAGTGTCCTGCTGTCATGTGCCTCATATGCGAGCTAAGTCCCTGATAAAACCTCTTAATCTTCTTGGCAACCGTGTCCTCCATATACGGAGCAAAATGGGAGAGACACTTAAATTGCATAGTATACTCTTGCACCGTTCGACTACCCTGGACTAAACCCAAAAAATTCTTCTCTTGCAAATCACGCTCGTCCTCAGGGAAAGACTTTTCCAAGAACCTTCCCTTGAAAGTTTCCCACGGCATCATCCTAGAAGTTTCCAGTCCCATTACTGATTTCTCAGACACCTACCAATCCGCGGCGACATACGTGAGTTGAAACGTGGCCAAACGACGTTTCTTCAGTTCACTACAATTGATAGCCTCAAAGATTAACTCCACCTCTATGAGCCACTGTTCTGCCTTCCAGGGTCCTGTCAAACCATCAAACTTCTCAGGTCGCAACCCTCGAAAATGTTTTAGCAACTTATCCCATGTCTGAGGTCCACCTGGATTGTTGTAGTGATTATGGGTACTTCCCATATGTTCCATGCATCTTATAAAAAGCATCGAACACCCCTGTTGTATCCATCTCTATAGGAATGGGCACTCTCTATCTATGATGATCTCTAGCAGCTCCAATCTTTTAGCTTTATGTGATGTGTACCTATAGAAAGATCCATCATTAAGATGTTGATCTCGCCCCAAAAAATACCATATAACAATGTAAGCAGAATGACATCTCAGATATACACTTCAAAAGTCATCTTGTATATATACATGTATCCACTATCAAGACGTTTAATTTACAAGGTTACTAATATACAAAGATTACTCATAAGCCGACTACCATATACAACTATCTCCCAAAAATACCCAAAATCTAAAAGGGGCGACATGCCTATAAACAAACTAAACTCTAAACCTTGGAATCCTTCCTCAAAAGTTGTCCACATCTGATCCATAAAATGAAGCCTCATCCTCTGGGGCAATCAAGTCACCATCGGCTCCATCCTCGTCTAATGGCTCGTCCTCATCTAGGGCTGGTCAAGATCCTCCAACATAAGCCCATCCTCTAGATCCTCAACATCATCCTCTGTGGCATGTGCTGCGGTGGCCAACTCTACTACCCGTGCCATGGCCTTTGCAAATTTGACCTCTCTAATCAGAAACTCATCAGGCTGTGCGACCATCGCTACTGCCCATAGTGCTACGATTTGTGCCATGTTAGCTGCACCCTCTGGGGCTGCCTGAGGTATGATAGCATCAACTATAAAGTCCTCATCAGCCACTATAATATCTTCCCCTACTGGTACATCCATCCCTATGGGGTCTTCCTCCTCATCATCCTCATCCTCCAACTTCTCATCAGCTAGCAAATCTTCAACTGGTATGACATCCTCATCCTCTAGCTTCTTCTCAGCTAGCTAATCCTTGTCTAGTATGATATCCTCATCCTCATTAGGATCCTCTTCCTTATCATTTCAAACTACAATAATCGACTAAAGTGCTGGCTCCTCTAGCTCTATCTCAGCCTCGTCATCACCATCTAAATCCTCATCATCTACCTCATTGGCATCATCTACTATTAACCCATCATCCTCCTCTGGGGGTGGTGGTGGTGGTGTCTGGAGAGATGGCTCCTCTGGAAGTGGTGGCGGCATTCGTCTAACATTCCTAATCTGATACTGATAAATCCCATGGTCACGTAACATTACTAGCAACTCCTCAATATGCCTCAATGTTTTCTCATGATAGATCGCCTCTACTCGGGGCTCCTCGGGATCCTCAACCCTAAAAAAATGTAGATCATACCCTAGCTCCATCTCTAGAGTGGTCATGGCTCTCTGATGAATCATCCTAGCATAGTGTGATGAGTTTGCTGGCTCTAGGCGACCCTGACACACCTAATGCCCTCCATATGTTAGGGATATATATACTAAAAGTCATGCTTTGTGTAGTTGATTTATTATTTATTTAATAAAATCAGTTAATCTATTTTATGAGAATCTGTGTGGGCAATATTTGTATTATTATGTTTATTTAATATTATGCATGTGTGTCTTTCATTTTACATAGTAGGTGGTTTGGTGTGTAGAGTTCGGTTTACACACGGAAGATCAGACCATTGGATCTTGTAGAATGTAAGATTTTAGTTTACAGTCTTAGATGGATTGGACACACCATCAGTAGGACAGCAGCATGGTAATATAGTAGGTTTGTCTTGTTTACAGGAAATGGTATAGTTTCAACTCACCATGCTGGTACACTTTGTGTATTAAACAGGACCGACTTGGGGTAATTATCTTTATACTGACTTGTAAGATAATTAATACCTCATGACTATTATGAGTGCTTATGCTCTAAATCCTAAGTTAATTTATAGACACGTACATTTGATATTTACACTTTGATCCCTAAAAGGGTAAGATCCTTAAATGGGTCAATATCTCATTAGATTGGGTGACAATGTTAATTGTGTGGTGGATATTAATTAATGATGGAATCCATGTCTCAATTTTGGGATTGATTATATCCCCTTGAGAAAGCTTATAAGTTTTGATTATGTCAAACCCTGTAGGTGGATTTTGTATCCGACATATCAGATAAGTTAAGCGGAAGATCTCAAGGAATTTTAAGAGATTAATTACATATGATTGTCAATAATTATATTTAATTAATGGATATCTGTAATCTTAACATGGGGAGATAATAAGCATTTAATAACATGGAGCTCGAAATGTATTTTTGAGATAAGGGTAGCAGTGCAATTATAATTCTTTAGTTGTATGAATTATAATTTATGGAAATAGGAATCTGATTCAATTCGAATTAGGGTTTCCTAATTCCATAAGGAAGCCTATTCCTTATTGACTTCTTATGGTCCCTATTGTAGCCTATATATATGCTGCTTTGGCTCTCTCCTCAGTTTGCGCTTTTCCATCAAGAGTATTATAACTCGGAATAGAAAAGAGAGCGTAAAAGGGAGAGCAGAAACATAATTGATTTCGAAGGAGCCCACACTCAGCTCGATATTTTGGCAGCAAAGGAATACGGTAAAAGATTGTGAGCTGTTATCGAGCCCGTGTTCTCGATTCATCTACTACAGTAATCCATTTTAGTAGTTTAAAGTAACCCTAGTTCCGCCCTTATAGGGTTATTGTAGTTTTCACGTAATTTATGCAGTACCAACTTATACGCGCTGTCAACAGATTCTGGGAATGCAGTTTCCTAACAGTGGTATCAGAGCAACGTTGATTCTGCGTATGGGTTGGACGCAACCATGTTGTCCAATAAAACGTAACTTATGCGTGTTTTGATGGATGGATAGAACATAGAACTGTGCTAACCCTTGTTTTGCAGCATTCTTATTCCACTATTATGGTCACTGATTTTGTGTCATTGGATCCCACGATGGTCTTATCCATGGTTAATTTTGTTGTTTTAATTTAGCATGTGAACTCTTTTATGGAGGCATAGGATTTGTGTATATTGGATCCTACGCTTGATTGATGTGTGGTTAATTTTACTGCAAAGAAATAGTATGTGAACTCCTTCATGGAGGCATAGGGTTTATGTAATATATCTCAAGTAAATCCGTGAAGGCAGTTCGTGAAGACAGCTCGACCCCCGTATGTAGTGGCGACATAGAGCTAAGGGTTCAATGAAGATTTTTCACATGAGTTGTAGCTTGACCATAATAGTGGGATTCCTATTTTATTGTGGTTTCCTTATTTATGTGTGATTGAATGATTATTTTTGTTTCATGTTTAATGAATAGGACAACATGGATAATTGTTCCTAGGCCTATTTCAAATGTATAGCTACATGTTTAATTTATATTAATTTAAAATGATGGACAACTACATGTGTATTTAGAAATAAAACTAATTCCATAATTTGAAAACATAAGTACTTATTTTCTAAAATCATGAGAATAGAATAATTTTATTATCTACACATGTGGGTTTGACAAGTAAGGATGAATTAATCCTTGTCAAGTATTACATTATTTTTTTTATTAATTAAATCAAAAGTTTTTCTAGAAATTGTAACCCTCAAATTTTTTTAAAGTTCTAAGTGGGAGAGGAAATTTATCAAGTATAAATCACATGGTCTCCATCACTGGTTTGTAGATGATATGATTAATTTTGTGTGATGGCTCTAGTGTCATCCTCCCCATCGGATGTAGTTGATCATGGAATAATCAGTACAAACTTCTTTAAAAATACTATTTTGGATGATTGTTAGTGTGGGCCACCTCTCCATCAGAGGTGTTCCTCACAGAACTCTTGACCTAGAATTAAGTGATGGTATACACTTAGCTATAAATAATAATATCCTCTCCATCTGAGTCACTATTGTTATTTATAGGATCAAAGCAAGTCAGCAATTTAATTTTACTAGGCAAGGTACATTGCCTGGATAGTAAAATTAAAAAGCAATTGCCTATCTGAATAAATGATGGATAGTATATGGCTTCCCATCGAGTCATACTATCACGATGTATCAGGTTGCTGGCGGATTCTTTTCAAATATAGTAGAGGGAACCAATATTTTTAACTCGAATCCATAGTAATTTTTTGCCCAAATGTAATTATTTATATTATGTGATTCTCAGGCTTTTAAATGGGTTCTTTCAATCCACTCGCTGTTATACTTAAAGAAAACAAACTTACTGGACCAAACTATATAAACTAGAAAAGGAATTTGGATATTGTGTTAACTGCTGAAGAGTACAAGTTTGTGCTTACTAAAGAATGTCCTAAGCAACCTGGTGAGGGGGCATCTGCTGAGGAAACCCATGCTCACAAGAAATGGGTCAAGACTAATGAGATGGCGCGGTGTTACATTTTGGCATCCATGTCAAATGTGCTGCAACATCAGCATCAGTCAATGCCCAGTGCCTATGACAAGATACACCTATATACATGATATATACTATCATTTTATTTCTTTCTTTTTTTTTCTCTTTTCTTTTGAAAACTTCTTTTCCTCTTTTCTTTTGAAAACTTCTTTCATATTATGTCTCTTCTTTGAATGAAATTGTTTTTAGACTGATTTTCTCACATGTTCTTCAACGTTCGGCTTTCCCCCGAGTACCTAATTTCCCTCTCTTTCTCTCTCTCTTATTTTGATTTTTGAATTTTGTTTTGAAGAATCTTTGAAGGATTTAGAGTTTTCTGGAAAACCTTCAAATTTTACTGGTCATTATCATCATCGGTCTTTTAGAGGTAACCAATCCCTGGTCTTGACGTTTGGTCAAAATCGGGGTGTCTACAGGTACCGGTTGCAAAGTAGCACCATTCAATTATACAGTAGAGCCAATTTTGAGCGTATCACACATCTAGGATGAATGTAGATGCCATGCTACCTAAAAAAGAAACTATCTAATATCAAAACTAAACCCTAAGACTCATATCTTAAAATCTTAAACTTAAATGTTTAAATGTGTCAGACTATCAGTGAGTAAAAGCAAAACCTAGGCTCTGATACCAAAAATCATATCATGCCCTAACGTTTCAAAAATAGGGAAAGTAAAATTCTATTTTTGGATCCATAGGCTGACTGGTGAATATCACTCGATTGTCCACGACACACAAATATAAAACATCAGAGATCTAAATGCAGTAACTGAAATGCTAAACTTAAATAAATAACTTAAAACTTAAAAGATCTTATTACAAAACCCATCTTAGTAATAAATCAAAATCTAGGTCTTAAGGCACACTCGCCAACTATATAAGAACATAGTTTAAAAATAATTTAAAAGGCAACTAATCTTACCCTAAACTTCAAGTGGCGTAGATGTCGTCGTCAGCTTGGTGGTGTACTCCTCTGGTCCTATCCTCAGTCTGACCATCCCAGGCATAGCTTTCCTCCGGATAGTAGCCCTTATCAACATGCATCTCTCACCTGCATACTCATAGGCCTGCAAAGCTAGATGGGGGTATATCCAGCAGCATAAGCGCCGTCAGCTTCTAAAAGTCGAGTGAATAATCAACTAACGAAGTATAATTATTGGAAGTATTTAATAGCAATTGTATTAAGAAAGGATTTTGTTGATGTAATCATTCTTACACATTCCAACTCACAATATGCAACTCAATAACCTGAACTACAATGTTATGGACTATGGGTCCATGGTACTGACTCATTTTCCCATGCATGTCTAACCATACGATGTTTGGACGGAAACTCCCTTACCAAAGATCTTAATTCATTTTCAAATGCTATAGTAATGGTCAGCCTGGTACGAAACCCCAGCTATCGCATTCTTGTGATGTAATGGTCAGCCTGGTATGAAACCCCAACTATCCCATTCTCTACAACGAATCCTGGGACAGAGTACCGGCCGTTATATAATAACAACGTGCCTTGGTATCATCATACCAGTCGTTACACATCTCAATCATCATTTTTCTTTCCACAGTTATAGTTATCACTTGCCACAACAGATCAGGATCCACCAAGAAGACTCAACCCAATAGAAACTCACAACCTCCACCATTGTTTATACCCATACCATATGAACCAATTGATAGTCTTTGCGACTAACAATGTACTATACTATGCATGTCGGCTTCTCAGTACGAACACCCTTATATCAAATTTTTTCTTATTAGGCCACATTAGGTTCATTATTCCAACGTGTATGTTCATAATATACTGAAGTTTCATTCTAGTATAACATAACAATAACAGAAAGCTCTGGTAGCCATGTCATGACCTAATACACCTTAACATGGATTAACAACATTCTGTTAAAGTACAATCGATTGGAATAAATCAACAATCAATTGGGCAAAATAGAGTGGCAATCGATTAGGGAAAAGGGCAATCGATTGGCATCCAAAAGGTGGCTATCTATTGGTAAAGAAACCAATCGATTGGGACAAAGATCAATCGATTGTATGAAGGACCAATCGATTGGTACTTTATCTTCTTCACAAAAATGGGCTGAAAATGTCCAGAACTGAATTACACGTTAGAACTTCCATTTCTTTGCACAAAAACTCATAAAAACATCCAATATAGCTACTATGTGAGTTTGAGAACTCACACGTGTGTGTAGATGTAGTGGTATGCTTGAGAAGCTTGAAAGCTTGAGCTTCAATGGAGATTTCTTCTTTCTTCTTCTCTGTCTCTCTCTTCGTTCTCTTTCTTTCTCTCCTTTCCTTTTCTTGTTCTACTCTTCTTCTTCTCATCTTGACAGTGTATGTATGTGTGAGTATACGAGTGTGTATATGCGTATGTATGTATGTTTATGTAAAATTTGTTTATGTATAGGTGTATAACTCTAGCAACTTGACCAAAAACATCTGTGGACAAAAATCTAGGGATATTTATAGGCTTAGGGTTGCATGCAGCTAGCAGGAGGTGTCTTCTTTGCAGGAAATGCTTAGAGACAAAGTTCAAAAGTAGCAATAGATTGGGCTCAGAGGGCAATCGATTGGGAATAAGGTGGCAAGGGAAATTGATTGGTAAAAGTGGAAATCGATTAGCATCCAAAAGGTGGCAATCAATTGGCATCTAAAAGGTGGCAATTTTTTGGGAATATCACCAATCGATTAGGCCTTAAAATTAACCAAAGACAAAGTTATGACAAGGTATTAACATAGAAACTCATTACATATATATATTTTTTAATTACAGTAACATAACAGGTGTTACATATTAAATATACGGAGAATTGGCCTAAGGTCCTTAAGCTTGGTCATCTTTGTATTAAAGGACTGTTCATTAACCATAAAATCCACTAGGACAAAAATCCAAGCCCGTGTTTTAGCTCCAGTCCACGACATTAACATTTCACTTTTCTAGTCTATTTCAATATTTTCATCTTACCAAACTAACCCTCACTTTATCTTTCCCAGAAAAAAAACAGAGAGCAACTCCTCCTCCCATGGCCACCACCTCCATCTCTCTTCTCTCTCTCTAACTTTCTCTCTCCTCATTTTTTGTCATAGTCACCACCACCATCTCTCTTCTTTCTCCCTCTCTGACTTTCTCTCTCCTCCTTTTATCAACCACCACCATCTTGATCTCTTCTCTCTCTCTCTCTCTCTCTCTCTCTCTCTCTCTCTCATCTTCACTGTCAGACCACCATCGCCAGCCACCACCAATCCATCACCATTGCCAACCACCACCACCACCACCACCATCGCCATCGCCATCTCCATCTCTATTGCCAACTTCAGCCACTACCATCGTACCACCATCTCTATTGATTTTTAATATTTAGAATAGTATGAAGAACGCCACACAAGCAATCATTGTGCCCATGGTCACTTCAACCTTCATTTTCGGTAAAAGCAAAAGTTCAACTTCTTAAGTAAAATTTCACTCCTGTTAACCAAAAAGGCAATCTTAAGTAGTGCTAGTGGTGGTCAACCGAGGTCATTCGAGTGGTAAGGGGTGGTTAACAGTGGTCAGGAGTGGTAGGGATGGTTGTCAAGAGGTGACTTGGTAGTAGAATGCGAATCTTAAGAGAAATTTGACTTAAGATGTCTTAAGTGAAATTTCACTTAAGATCTAGTGGTGACAAAAGAAGTGGCGATAGTGGTGGCTAGGAGAGGAAGAGGAAGAGAGAGAAGAAAAGAGAAAAGAGATCTCCAGATCTGGCCGGTGGTGGCGAAGGCAATGATGGAGGTTAGCAAGTGCATCACTGGATGTGGTAGTGGTGGTCGCCGGAGGTCGCTGGAGGTGGTAGTGGTGGTCACCAGAGGTGGGTGGTGGTGGCCAGAGGTTAGGCATGGGTGGTGGTAATGGTGGCTAGGGTTTAGTAGTAAGGTTAGATGATGAAGATAAGGATATTTTTGTCCAAAACTGTTCTTAGGACCTTAAACCATGTTGTTTTATTAAGTGTCTCGATCGATTTAAGCAATTTCGATCGATTGAGGAAAAGTGATGTTCAAGCGATCGAAGTCTCTTTGATCAATTGAACCTTTGATCGATTGAACTCTGCTCAATCGCTCGAGAGTCGTCTTCTCCAGCAAATTCGGAACAGCATATAAACAAACATCCTAAGGACGTCTTAATACGTCTAAACATATCAAAAAGCTTATAAACACTATAATAGAGATACCAAGTGAGTAAAAACTCACTTAGGGTGCGTTTGGCAAAGCTTTGAGCTTCCGAGCTTTAATGGCCTCCAATGGCTTCTCCTTTCTCTCTCTGGTCCTCTCTTAGTCTCTGCCTCTCCTTCTCTTTTTCTTCTTCTTCTGGTTCTTCTTCTTCACTCCCATAGAATATGTATATATAGGTATGGATGTGTGGGTGTATATATATGTGTATGAGTATATATATATATCAAAACACACATTCACAACTCTTTCAACTCACAAGGTTCAGCAAAACCCAATACATACACAAAACTAGTGTATATATAGGGGAAAAAGGGGTGCAGGTGGATGTTTCTGCGTGAAACATGGAATTATGATGATTAGAAGTTTGATCGATCGAAATAAGTTCGATCGCTCGAGTGCAAATCGGTTAGGTTTGGTTGATTGAAGAAGTTTGATCGATTGAAGTGGGGACCACGTCATAAATTCAGGTCGGTAGGGTTTCGAACGCTCGAACATGGTTCGATCGCTTGAACTTTGGGAATGCTCGATTGCTCGAAAGAGACTGGATCGATCGAAGATGAAATTTCACATATGATCAAGGGAAGTATATAAAATTTATGGGTATAAATAATTATTAAAAATACATGGTTTTACATTATTCCTTATATGATTTTGATTGTGATTCATAGAACTACGTATTATGGTTTAGGTGTTTAGTTGTATGCAGTGGTGGACCTAGGAATGCACATTTGGGGAGACCAAGTTTTATTGGCTTGGGTCTAATGGAAAATATGTTCACTCGGTTGCCCCCGAGGTAATTTTTTTTGAGGTTTATTTACACATTTTTATATAAAAAAATATTACCTTTTGTTCTGTGACATTTTCTTGCCACTTCGACAGTTGAGAGGTTTTGTGCTTTGCAATTCCTATAGTGTATAATTGGTTAGATCTCCCTGTCTCTTGACTCTTTTTAAAACTACAACTCTACGTGCATATTATTACTTTTTTATTTAATAAAAAGTGATCGTTGATACTAATTTGTAAAGGTTGGGTTAATTGTAAAATAATTTGGGTTGACTAAATTTAGAATTGAAAAGAAAATGTATATATATCCAAATATTTAAGGTCTTACCGATTACAAATTATTGTATTATCTTTCAACTTCTTATTTAGATATTATGACATAATTGATAGTTTGAGATGAGTTTGATCACAATTATTGTTTCATAAGTAAAAAAAAAAGTAGTAAAATGTAGAGTAGCCAATATGTAAATTAATTTTAATTATTTACAATTACATGTACAAAAATGATGTTTTCAAAATTTTGTAGGTGCCAATATATATAATATCTATAATTTTTAAAAAAAATTGTAGACTAAATAGTAATTTTTCAAAATTACACCTCCCCCCCCCCCCCCCCCCCCCCCCCCCCCCCCCCCGCCTCTCTTACGATCCACCCCTCGTTGTATGTTGTAGAAGAATTGAGTAAAATAGAGAGAATCTTAAAAAGCAACCCCCGTAATGTTTATTACCCGACTACTTTTTTGACTGATCTGTTTTTTTTTTTTTTTTTTTTTTTTTGCTACAAACACATTAAAAAGCAGTTTGAGCCACCAAAACTGCTTAAAATAGAGAAAAAAGCAATAACATATAGGTAACATATAGGATACGGTCCACATACCATTAATGTGAAACCCCTTTTTTTTTTTTTTAATACCATAGTTGAGGTGGAAATCAATCTTGCACCTAAAACGTGAGAGAGTTGTTGCCGACCAACTAGAATATAACCTCAATCCTGTTGTGAAACCCCTTTTAAACATAGAGAAAACCCTACAATATACAATCAAATGGTGGTGAAACAAGTAAATAAACGAATTATTGGCGATATTAATTCGCTTGCTATTTTCAATTTTCATATATGTTCAATTATTTTCAAACTTTTCTAAAATGGAGAAAACCAATTATCATTGGACCTGCCCATGTGGATGGCTCTGATTAATTCACGTGATTATCGATCATTTGTCGGTTATGATCTGACCCAAAGATAAATATTCGTTATTCTGTCGGCCGTTATATGAGTTAAAAGTGGCAATTGGTTAAACTTTCATTAACAATCTGTACGTGCTCAGAACTTAACATTATTCTCAATTAACCTAGGGAAAATTGAGTAATACATCCTTATCATAAAGAAAAGTCTTTAATTAAGTGCTTTTATTAGTTTAATTAAACAGACTTTTTCGAAATTAGGAGTAAACCCATATTCATTTCTAGGTTATTTTGCCTTGGAATTAAATACATTGTCTAATGTCAAGAACTTCATTGTTAATCATATTTCGTACTCAAATCTTCATAAATTATTCTCGCGTGCAGGTCAAGTGGATGTACTATTGGAATATGCCATTGCCAAGCCAAAACAGGCTCCTTGGAGAGAGAGGGAGAGAGATGGCCAAAGAAAATTAGTACACCATGGTATTTGGATTTCTTCCTAATTTTGTCTTATGGTCCAAAGTTGAATCTTAAATTTAGTTTTAAACGTTATGCTGTATATTGGGCATAAACTACTTATTGTGGTACTACAGTATTTGGGGTATACTAAATTAGAAAAATGATGGGCCATAATATTGCCCAAAAATGATTTGACTTAGCATGTATAAAATCATTCATGAGAGCCCATTGGCCTGGCCGGACTAATATCCTAAATACCCACAAAGACAAAAGGCCCTGTCCATACAAGGGTGACAACAACCCATTAAACCAATTTTGAGATTAAAAGCATTATAAGATCATCATTTTACGTCTAGATGAATAAAAGAGAATTAAGGGGAGTTTTCTTTTGTCTTTTGAAAGAAATCCAAATATTTTCGGTACTTGAATAACTGGATTATAAAAAATAAAAATAAAAATGAAAAAGAAACTAAAATCCAAAGAAAAATATTCATTTAATTGTTTTATTACTAAGGAACACAATGAGAAAAATAGGGCGGAGTAGAAATTATAGAGGAAAAAGAGTTACACATTTTTAATTTTGTGAGTTATTTTCCTCTTTTTTCTTAAGCCAGAATAATATTTGAAAACTTATAATTTTTATTGTTATTTAAGCAATGAGAAAAACACGAGTAAAAACACATGGGAACCAAACAAAGCCTTAGAGATTTATTAGGCCGACAATAAAAATTAAACATCTAACCCGTACAGTAACCACTTGATCCAGGTTTAAACTTTGATCATCTGCTGGTTACTATTTGATTCAATAACAATAAAATTAGATGGTTAGAGCATCTCCAAATGAGAAGACAAAATTTACACATCAAATGACTCATTTGATGCAAGAATTTACATTTGCCTCATGAATCACACACATGCTCTCCAAAGGATACACCAAATGTTGATTATTTTAATATATCTTTAATTTTCCATCTTTTTATATTCAAACTTTTTAATCACTTTTAATCATCCAACTACCTTCTCTCTCTCTCCCCCACATTTTTTATTCTAAAAAAATAGATTTGATGCAATAGGCAAATGTAGCAAAGTTGCTGCAATTGACAAGGGCAGCAAAGTTGCTGCTGCTGTTTGATGCTCCCTTTGGAGCTCATTTTGCTGACATGGCATAGCAAATAATTTTGGTGCAATGGTTTGCTGCCATTGTTGGAGATGGTCTTAGAATTAAATAGGGAAATGCTAATGCCAAAATAACAATTGCTAATAGCAGAGCAAAATTTGTAGCTAAAAATTTTAACGGCAGTTGTTTTTTGTCGCTAAAACTTTTAACAACACTTTTTTTTTCTAACATTAGCAATTACTCCGTATTATTTTGTCATTAGCATTAGCCATTAAATATTGTGTTAGCTGTGATGTGATTTGATTCAATGATAAGGGTGGTTGGATAGTGACCGACTCTCTACCATCCCAGATGTGACATCTTTGACTTTTTGAGGGTCCTAAATAAATTTTAAATGAATATTAAATAAATTAAAATGAAATTGTACATTAAAAATTAAGAAGCACCAATATGGTGGCCAAACTAAGCCTGAGTAAATTGCCAAATAAAGTTGATCTTTCAACAATATTAGGGGTACTAACAAATCTTGCTAACACTCACACCCACACTCTCTCTCTCCCCACGTTATGGGCCCGATCCCTAAATATTACTCTTGATCTTTTCTGACAGTGTACAACCTTTTTGTATAAATTTTTTTATGGCGGAAGTGCTACCGCTCGGGAAAAAAAATTAAAAAACAAATTAAAAAAACCAATAAAAAAAATTTTCTTAAAAAAAACCTTATCAATCATGATATACCAGTTAGTGTTGAAATAAGTTTTTGTTTTTTAATTTTTTTTGTTTTGGTAGAACTGAAACACCCTTTTTTGTTAAAATTCTGACACTATGGTATAGGATGGAAGAAGTATCTTTAGAGAAAGGAAGGGTCTTTCCTCGTTGTGTTTGGTTAAAGAAGGAAATGGGGAATGAAGAATACAATATTAGGCATTTTACTATTATACCCCTAAATTAGTATATATATATATATATATGTATATATATTATTTTCATTAGATGGTAAAAATGTCAAATGATAAAGAAGTTTTTTCTCTCTCTTAATTCGTCCACTTTTATACATATTGAAATTTGTGGGCTTATTCTGCTCTTCCTCTCTCTCCTCCATTTCATCCTACCAAACATAGTATAAAGTGTAATACACACTGAAAATTAACAATATGTAAATAAATTATTAAACATCATAAGTTTAGACTGGATTGCAAAGGTAAACAATATGTTGTTCTCCAGTGCACTTATAAAATGTTTTGAACTCATATCCACACAAGTTGTTTTATTATCTATTGTAAAGTTTTGATTGGTTAAATAACTTAGGACTTATAGCTAGCTTATTAGCTAGAAGTCCACGTGTTATATGTTATATACAGTTGGCTTTTTCCTGCAAATTTAGGAATTTGGAGCATAGTAACTAGCTCGACTTTTTACTTAGTATACAATAATATGTTCTAATGTGTATATATATCAATTTGGAATTAAAGCTACAGATTTAGATATATTATCTTAATCATACTCTAAAATAATTCTTCAAAATGTTCTACTTACTTATTTTCAAAAAAATTTAAAAGAAGAAAGATATGGTCACCAAATTAATACAAATTTGGTTTCTAATACATGTGGTAGTGGTACTTGTACAAATTTAACTGTAGTGTAATCACTTGAACCAAAACCTAGTTTAGGTGGTTCCACTGCCAAATATATTAGGACCCAAAAAAAGTTTTTCCAAGGCTTTTTGTTTGTTATCTGGCAAATTTTTATTTTTTTATTTATTTATTTTTTTTTTTTGTGGTGTGTGTGGAGAACGACATATATAGTGTATTGCAATATTTGAATATGTTCGTGAAACTAAAATCATTGTAATGCTGCTTCAAAAGAAATAACGTTGCTGTAGTTACATACATTGTAACACACAGCTTCCTAAACCACAACATATATACACATAATATATGTTGAGAAAGTGCAGCAACATGCCCCACTCATGGCCAACAACCTTGTACCAGTCGGACTATCTGCCTTTGGCAACTTTAATTTACAATGGTTGACTTAAACTTTTAACATTTTGTGATATTATATATTTTAAAAAAAAATTCAAAGCTTTCTTACTTCTAGTTGCCAAGTGCTATACTAGATAGGGCAGCTCATAAGAATATTATGCATCCAAGCTTTAAGAAAAAGGTGTATAGGAAGATTTGTGAAGGCTGTCATCATTACCAAAGTAATAGTAATTATTGTCAAAATAAATTAGTTATGTGACGATTTGAGACTAATGTACAGAGCCAATAGCGGTAGCCTTTATGAAATACCAAAAGATATTACTTTGATTAGGAAAAGAAAAGGGGTAAACTTTCATCATCACTATCCTCAATTAATGCAATAAGGCCAAGGTAAAGTTGAGATGCCTACAACCACTTTTACCTTCTTTTTGTTTTTAATGAAGCCTTTAGTCTTTAGAGTCCTTTTAACTTTTGATGTTGTTTGGGGCTATAAAGAGACTATTATTCCCATACTTAGGGTTAGGATGACACAACAATTCTATGTATTTTACAATGATTGAATCATTAACGTGTCGTGAGTTTAAAATGAGTGAACGTACATTTCACTGCATGAGAGGCTAGGACTGTGTACATCTAATTCTGTAGTGACATGAGTCTCGTGCACCATTCTTCTATATAACCATTATGAATATATGAATGGACCTAATATCTGGCATTAAATTGTATTCAACGTATTTGTAGGAATAAAAAACGAATTTTGTATTTGTTAGCTTTTATAATTAAACCAAAAAATTGATTTTTTCAAATACATATACTTTGTATATTGAACGAAATCATGCATAAATTCTAATTAGCCTTTTATAACCAAACATTTTTGGATATGTGTAAATCCCGGCCATTATTTTGAGATCTACGATGAAGGCAGATAAAAAGCTTCAAGATATCGAATGGTCGAGAAACAAGTAAATAGACATATAAATATGAACAATATTTGTTGTTTTATTATTTTTGATTAATTTTTTTCTACTTTTATTGTCAAACTTTCATGAAATGGAAAAATTAATTATCAGCACACATGCCCATGTGGATGGCTCTGATTGATTCAGGTGATCAGCAATTATTTACCAATCATATCATATGATCCAATGATGATTATTTGTTATTCTTTGTCATTATCTTTTGTTGATCATGGTGTGGTGGATGATTTATAAATCATGTGTGATGGCTATTTTGCTTAAACTAAAGGTATCATAGATTAATTAGCTATTTCTTTTTGGAAAATAAGATAAGAATTACTCAAACTAAACGTTTTGTAAAATTAGTTATTTCATTTTTCAAAACTTTCTTAATTTTGGTTGTCGACTGTTGTAGGAATAAGTAATGTTATGGTTTTAAGTTAGCGTATGAAATTTGGTGCTCAACATATGTTACAGTGAGATCACATTCAAACGTATATAGTTGATTCGACTTATGATCGTCTATTATTCATTCACTGTCAAATGTTTAAGAAACGTAAAATCGAATCAACATCGAACATACCCATGTGGAAAGCTATGATTAATTCGGTGATTACCGACGATGATTATTCATATTTTGTCGGCCGCTATCTGAGTTGATGAAGGTGCATGATTAATTCACGCTATCATCAATTATTTGTTGGCTATGGTCTAACCCAAACAACGAATATCCATTATTTGTGTCGGCTCTTATCTTGAGTTGATGGTAGTGGTTAGTTGGACGGTCATTAGAGAATCTATATGTACGTGACAAAAATTTAGCATCATTCTCAGTTGACCTAGGGAAAATTGATTAAAGAGTTCTAATTATATCTTAATCTCTTGTCTTAATGCTTTTTACTAGGTTAACTAAACTTACCTTTCTCGAAATTGAGGACTAAACTAAGTTCCATATCTCATTGCTTTTGGCTGGTTTTTGCACTTGTTATGGCTACATTGCCTTGGAAACATCTTATCTAACACTTCCTTAGGAATCCAAAAGTCGTACTAAACATCTTTTGTCATTCTCACATGCAAAAGTGGATGCATTAATCCATAATTTAGAGAGAGGGAGAGGGAGAGGGAGAGAAAGAGGGCAAAGTTCGACCATTAAGCCAAAATTTTTTGTTACACCATTTCCATGTGAGCTCATACAAGATAATTAAGGAGATATATATTATTATTGAATGAATCCAAAATATTTTATATGCAACTAAGAACAATTTGTTAGCTTTTTATTTATCCCTTTTCTATTGTGCTTTTAGTCCTGCGACAAGATTTGAACCCCTAATTAACCCTCTCCACTTTCCTCTAAGATTTCATGTTGCCAATGCAACTACGGACCTTAAATAAAAAGGGAAGAAAAGGAGATGAAAATTTTAAAAATTTTAATTTATTTTCCACTACATTTTTCCTCACTATTTTTTGGGTATATAATCAGACAAAGGAAATTAACATTTCCCTTAGGTTTTGTTTGTTTTGCAAATTTATTGAGACAAAATAAAAGGGAAAGAAAAATTATTTCCCTCATGTTTCTCTCCATGTTTGAATAAGATTAAAACTTAAAAACTTAAAAACTTTCAAAACACACTACAACAAATCTCATTTTTTGTAACGCGCATAATTTGTGACGTACAAACGTGTCACAAGCAGTAATGTTTTGTGACGCGCATTTATATTTTTGATGTACCTTTAGGCCTCACAAATTGTATGTTTACCAACTACTGAACATTAATTATGATGCACTTACGTGTCACAACTAAACAATTTATTATTTGTGACACACAATATGCACCACAATTAAACAATTGGCTAGTTGTGACGCATATTGTGCATCAAAATTAAAGCTTAGGGCACAACCAAATTGGGCCCCCACAAATACCCTGCCCAAAAAAATTTTCCCCCAAAATATTGTGCTTACTCGTTTTTTATGCAAGCTTAGGGCATATTGTGCTTTAAGAATTCTAACAAACCCTCACCACCGACCGCATCCAGACCTCATCGTCGGACCACACCCAACACCGACCACATCAGACCCCACTGTCGAGCCACACCCACTCTCTCTCTAACTATATCCCCTCTCTCCCTGTCAAAACAGTCTCTCTTACACACAAGCCCTATCTTGTCTCTCCCTTTCCAATCGGATCCACTTGCGTCACAAAAGATGGCATCATTTGTGACGCGTTGACTGCATTACAAAAGATTATTTATGACTAGAGGTTCTGTGGCACTTGTGTGACGCGCTTACACGACACAAATAAGTATTTGTGAAGCATTTTTTATTAAACGCATCACAAAAAATCAAAACTGTTATAGTGACACTACTTTAATATCCTTGAAGCGAAAAAAAAAAAAAAAAAAGATGAACGTGACTCACGAGATTTCAAATTTCTACTATATGTCCCACTAAATATTTTCTTTTCCTCATTATTTTCCTTGGTAACTAAATAAAGGAAATTTTTTTACTTTGTATCTTCCTTACTTTTCTATCACTAAAGCTAGCCATGAACCAAACAGAGACTTAGTGTTTCCCTTTCTATTCCCTCACTAGAACCATGAACCAAATGGAGCCTTAGCATAAAGGTATCTTTTTATAGAATAATTGATAAGCATTTTTTTAAATGGCATTATCATAATTTAACAAAGCAAAATATATAGAAGATCAATACTATTGAAGGGGCACAATAATTTGATTATTGCTAAAAGGAAAAAACTTAATTTAACAAGTCAAACGTATGTGAATTACAAATGAGGTTATTGTTATCTTACTATAGATGTATTTTAATTTATAGTAGATTAGTATTGTTAAAAGGACATAACTTTATTTTGACAATTCAAAATAAATTGTTCAAAGGGCAAAGATATATAAATTTACGATTGTTAAAAAAACATTACCATAATAACACATGATATAAAATTACAAAAGAGGCCAAATTAATTTCAGATCACTATTTATGACGATGTGTCTATTTTATACATGTATGGGTTACAAATAAAGATATATATATATATATATATATATTTTAATATACATGGGAAGAGAGGGTTTAAACACTCACCACTTAAGAAAGGGATGGACTTTTACCACCAGAGTAGGACCATAATTCTGTTATAAATAAAGATTTTAATTACAAGTCTCTTTCTTTCTTTTTTTTTTTTTTTTTTTTTTTTTGGGGTCAAAATATTTAGACACAAGTTGAGAGAGTGGGGTAACATGTCCCACTCATGGCCAACAAGGCAACAACCTAGTACAATTGGAGCCTTTGACAACTTTAATCAATAATTATCTTTTTTTTCTTTTTCGAGTAATATAATGTTAAATTCACACCAAATTTCACACTAAATTTTATACTTAATGATTTTGGCCTTTGATTTTATTGAATCCATGTGAGTTCCATATGGGTCCTGCATAAGTCCATAGGAATTAAGGGAAGTTAGGATGTGTTAGGTGTGGAATTTAGTGTGTGAGTGTAGTATTTTTGTTCTTTAATAGCTTGTTGACTAAAATTTTAACATTTTGTAATATTAGTTTTTCTTTTTAGAGCTTTCTTACTTCTCGTTGTCAAGTGCTTAAATAAAAGAGTAATGCTATGCTTCCCAAATTTCTATTTTTTTAAAAATATTTTTAAAATGATGTGGTATTGGGGCCTGGTAAATAACGTCCAATCAAAATTCAAATGGTCTCACTGTATTAGAACTGACCCACTGCCACATCATTTAGGAAGCACTTTTGGGAAAGAAATTTGGAAAGCGTATAGCATTACCCTAAATAAAAAGGGTAGTTAATAAGAAAATGCATATCCAAGCTTTAAGAAAAGGGTAATGCTATTGTAAGAAACTTCTCATATGAAAAAACACTTTATAACGAGAAGTTATTCTATGAACCCCTCACATGTGTGATGGATTTATGTGAGACGTTGGATTTGTTGGTCCCATGTGGATCCCATCTTAATCAACGGTTCAGATGAATTCGTCACACGTGTGACGGGCTCATGGAATAATTTATCCTTTATAATCATTTGATGAGAAAGTGACCATAAATACATCTTGAGAACCTCATAATCCTATGACTGATTTCTCATTCAAAGCTATAAGGTGCTTTATTCTATAAAGAGTTTCTTACAATAATATTACCCTTATGGTATATGACTTATGCACCTAACAAAAGATATTACTTTTATTAGAAGTAAAAGGTAAACTTCCATCATCACTATCCTCAATTAGTTGCAATATGACCAAGGAAAAGTTGAGATATAAGCAACCACATTTTCTCATGAAGAGACTATTATTCACTTATTTCGCATGAATTTTTATGCCATGTATATATTTACAGGAATTAATCATGATTTCTTACATTAGTCAACTTTTATCATTACACCAGACAATTAATGGCCTTTTTCAAAATACATATGAAACGATTTACAAATTCTAAGTAAACTTTTGGTGTTCATTTACTTCTTTAATTTGTAACCAAATCATTATTGGATTCGTATATATCCCGTAAAAAATTTAAATAAAAAATAGCATTGCCTTATTATTTTAAATTTTCTTCTACTTTTATCGTCTCATCATCGCACATGCTCATGTGGATGGATGATTAATTTGCGTAATCATCGAATATTTGTCAATTACGATCTGATCTAACAGTAGTTATTTGCTATTCTTTCTACCATTATCTAAGTTGATGGTCGTGGTGGATTAATTCATGTGATCATCGATTATTTGTCGGCTATGATCTGACCCAAATGACGATTATTCGATATTCTGTCTGCCGATATCTGAGTTGATAGTAGTGGTTCGATTATTTGATATTCTGTCTGCCTCGTAATCTGAGTTGATAGTAGTGGTTGATTGAACGGTCATCGACAGTCTATCTGAACATGATCAAAACATAGCATCATTCTCAAAACCTAGGAAAATTTTATTAAAGCATCTTAATTGTAAAATCTTGAATTAAGTGTTTGTAGCAGTAGGTTAATTAAACACATCTTTCTTGAAATTGAGGACTAGTCTTAAGCTCCATATCTCATTTCTTTAGGGCTGGTTTTGCACTTCTTAGGGCTACGAACTCTACCTTGGAAACACAATGTCTAACACTTCATTACTAGTCCTAATCTGTACTTAAAACATTTTTTATTAGTCTCACATGCATGGAGGTCAGACTATATTTCCAACCTTTTCTCAGAGAGAGTGTGTGTATGAGGCCAAGTTCGAACCTAAGGAGCTGTTTGGTAAGATGCAGAACTGGATCTATGGTTCCAAGTGATTATATAATTTTGTTATGGGTTTGAGGTGCAAGTACAACAACTTCATTTTCCTTGTGGGCTTACACGCTAGAATTGAAGCTAGGGATTCAAGGCCTTTTTTTTTTTTTTAATATAAAACTAGGATAGAGGCCCGTGCAATGCACGGGTCCGTCAAAATTGGAAAATAAATTAAATGTATTTATTGTTGATGCATTTATAGTTGTCACTTGAAAAAAATTAAATCAAACAATACTAAATCCTAAAAAAAAAAAAAAAAAAAAGAGAGCTTCGGCCATAGCCCCCTAAAATAAAACTCTTCAAAACTAAAACACATGCTCGTTTTTTTTTATTGCATTAGGCCCTTTTTACACTCAAATTGCTATAACTTTTGTTATATAAGTCCGTTTTTCGTAAAATTTGATGTTTTGAAATTAGCAAAATGAGATCCATCAAACGAGTTCAATATTGACCATGAAATACAGGGACAAAAAAAACTAAACCTCAAACAAATATGAAAAAATTGTATTTTTTTTTTTGCATACATATAATAAAAACATATTTCTTTCGTACAATTGGCACCAGAGATGCATAGATCTAAAAAAAATACATGAAATAAAATAAAATAAATAAAAAATCGCCCAAAAAATCTAAGAATTGATAAAGTTATGGTAGTTTAAAGTTAACAGATAATATTATCTGTTAGACACACAGATATAGATAATATTATCTGTAAAACCTCAAAATCAGGCTACAACTTAACTTTTTTAAAAAAAATTCTACTCTTATTGCGTAGATCTCAAAGAAATACATGAAATCAAAAAAAAAAAAATCACCCAAAAAGTCTTGTTTGGGAAAAGATATGAATTGTATGAAATAATAATTTTATAAAACAAATTAATTAAATTTATTAAGTGTAAATTATATGGGTGTAAAGCCTTGTTTGGGAAAAACCAAAACAAAAAACAAAAATCAAAGCACAAAATCGATTTGCCAAACAAGGAACCGAAATTGTTGACTTTTGATCCAATATATGTGTGTAAAGCATTGTTTGGAAAAAACGAAAACGAAAACAAAAACAAAGCACAAAATGGGTTTGCCAAACATGTTAGCCGAAATTGTTGACTATTGATCCATGGATTTAGTGCCTTGTTTGGGAAAAAGTGGAAACAAACAAGACAAACAAAGCCACAACTGATTTGCCAAACAAACCCTATTATTTTTGGAGTGCCTTGTTTGGGTTTAAAAAAAAAACACAAACACAAATAAAGGCAAAATTCGGTTTGACAAACAAGGCATAGCATCTCAATGTATTAGTAAAGGCAAAATTACATATAAGGAGCAAACAATTTAAAGAATTCCAAATTAGGACAAAATTGAAATTGAAAACTACCTAAGGCTCTTTTAGAGTATAGTGTTGAAATCTAAAATGCCATTAAGAATAATTTAATAGGTGGTTGTTTTTCCTTCTTAAGTGGATTCATTTATCTTAACGGGCTTTTAGTCCCGTAATAATATTGACAATGCAACTATGTTACCACTTGTTGGAAATTTAAAAATATGAAATCAAATTCTCCTAATAAATACACAGATACATACCAACAGTAATAAACAAGCACACCAAAGAAATCAACAAAATCATGCCTACGTCCACATCCGAGAGACCAGTTCTTTCACTATTGAGAATAAACAATTGGTACAAGACACTTCAGATTAAATCTCATAACTCAACCCTCAAACCCTTTGTACACCCACCCTCAATAACTAAAGAACTTAACACTGTCTCACCTTAGACCGTGCACTCCCATGAGGGGAGACCCCCAACTTGCTACACCAAAGGCTTCTTAAATTCCTATACAACAACCTTATATATAGAGTTTATGACCCATTACTTGTTGGACCAGTAATACAACTCTATCACAAAAAGAAAATCAATCACAATCGGAATCTAGCCAAATCACAATCCCCAAATTAATGGGATTATCCCACATGTGATATATATCCCAACAATCACCCCCTATATCAATTGTGGAGAACCTGTCCAATCATTTTATCACACATGATCAGCACCCCTCAACCGGAGCACCCACAAAGTCGACAGTTTTGCAACCATTTTCCAAATCACAAACGAATCCATTGGCCATCATCATACCAGTCTGCACACCCTCGAATCAATACGGTCTTGACACCTCTGATTCGATCAATACGGCCAATACATGTGTGGGCTCGAGTTAATTTTACCCATTAATTCTAGAGAAAAACCTCGATCCCTCTTTCTCTCCAGAAGGATTTCCCCTCACCATCGTCTGAACTGTGAAATTAACCATTCACGCACTTGCAAAAATTCATCTATCGAGGACCAACCAGACGATAAAAACCATCCACACAGCTTCTCTCAACTGCCGTGTGTGATTTCAGCTACAATATTAGATTCCTCCGCAACTTTGCAATCAATATCACACCACCTAAATACCGAACCTGCTCCAAAAAATATTAGATCAACGTTCCTACGTGCAGTATCCTAACAATTATCTCTGTCGAATAATTGCGCCTGTGTCTGCCCCCGTACCTTCTTGAAATCCATCAAATTATTTTTCTCCAAGAGCACATACGGACCAATGTACAGTATCCGGAATCTAACAATAAAAGAAGCTAGCCCCCGTACAAGTGGAGTGTGAGAACCTCTCCACCATACGCAACCTGTTACAATCACAGTAACATCAAAACTATTTTTCGATCCTAGATCCCAACCTTCTGCAATATATATATATACATATATAAGATCTATTACCAAGAAAAATAATTTCAATCCATGCAGAATTTCATAAATCTACACCCCGTTGCTTCACTGATCCACTTTTTTGTTTTTTCTTTATCACGTCCTATTCCACAGCTGTTGTGCGCCTTGCTCACCACAATCTCATCACCATGGCTCTGATATTATTTGTTGGGAAAATTTATTTCCGTATTTTAAATTCCCAACACTATGCATTTGAGTGTCATTTGACGCATCAATGAGCTCATTTGAATGGCTACAATAATCAAATGAGCCACTAATAACTTCAATTATCTGACGGTTGTAGCACGATTGATCAATAATAATGAAATTCTATGCTCAAAATTATCTATATTTTTAGTTGTGAAATGATTCTGATTCAGTGGTAATGGTTGGTTGAACGACCCTAACTCCTAAGCTTGCCACTTAAAAGAGAATAGAAGAATTTACATGTATATAATTTGATCAAAAACTAATATTAATGCTCGGTTGGATGGTCACCAACTCTCGTTAATATCACTTGCAAATTATGAGTCAATTTATTCTTTAGGCTAGATATTTAAAACATTAACATATTTATGCTTTTTTATACTTATCTTAACCAATTTTAAAGTGCTCTTTCTCAAGTGGAAGACAATTCCCATCTCCTAGCACTTTTTTAAAAATCAGTTCGATTAGTTTAAGGTTGTTTAGATAAACCATGGGCTGTTTAGAGCTTTTTCACCTTGTTTTGTACTTAAACATTAGTTTTATTTAAAGATATATAGTGCACATGGAGTAGTGCTACTACACACGTATTTTTAACACACTTTTTGTTAGAGATACTCATGCCACCTCATCAATCCAAGAAGACTCCAGCTCATCGATCCTGGACAGTCCACACAATACTCAGATCAACCGTTAAAACTTTTTAACATAAAGTGTCATCCGACCATTGATTGGCACGGGCCCTACACCGAATACATCTCGACCATTTGATTTAAGGTTGTTTCTTGGGCTGTTTAGAGCTTTTTCACCTTGTTTTGTAATTAACATTAATTTTATGTAAAGCATATATGATGCACTGAGAGTAGTAGTGTATATGTATGAAGTAGTGCTTTGAACCGAGATGTGTTCAGAGTGGGGCGCGTCAATCAATGGTCGGATGATACTTTATGTCAAAAAGTGTATCAAAAAATATGCCTGTGTAGCACTACTCCATAGATATACACTACAACTCTCGGTGCACCATATTCCCATATGTATTATATTGGTGTCAGTAATAGTGGATGTATTTAAAGTTAGGGTCAAATGTATTTTGGTACTTGTATTTATTTAGCAAAATTTTACTTTAGACCCTACATTTTGAATTACAATGCTTTGAGCTCTCAATTTGCAAACTTTTTTCAATCAATGACAATCATTAAAGTCCTTAAAAAATGTGTAACAGAATGGACCTCATGAAGTTTGAATTTGGGCCATGTATTTATAGCGAAGTTTCACTTTGAGCCTAGACTTACAGCAAATTTTACCTTTGGGCCCTCCATGTGATCCATTCTGTGATACATTTTTAACGCACTTAACGATTGTCTTTGATTGAAATAAATTTATAAATTGAGGGCCGAAAGTGTTGCAATCGAAAATATAGAGTTCAAAGAGAAATTTTGCTATAAGTACAGGGCACCAAAATATTTTTTAGCCTTTACAGTTAACATGGGATTCGTCTAAAAAAAAAAAGGCTGCATCTTTTTATTTATTTTCTAGTTTCTAGTGTTAGAATAATTGAGAGAAATAGAGAAAGATTGTATTAAGGTTATGTATATCATTACAATGGGGGAGCCCTTTATATAGGCTAATAACGAAGAGTACAAAAGATAAAGTACAAGTGTAGTTCAAGTGTGGAGTACAACGTATGTGGACATAGTTTAGGGTAATGCACAAATACAAATGAACCTAGACTATAATTCTCTAACAGCCCCCCTCAAACTCAAAGTGGTTGAATGGAAACCAATTTGAGTTTGGAAACCAAATCCTCAAGACGTCCAGGCGGATGAGTTTTGGTAAAAATGTCAACAGTCTGATCAGTGGAAGAGACTGAGATAAGCCGAATGGTTCCACAAGAGAGATGATGACGTACAAAATGGCAGTCGATCTCGATATGTTTTGTACGTTCATGAAAAACATCATTGTGGGCAATTTGAATGGCACTTTGATTATCACAACTGATAGTTGTAGCAGCAGAATGAGTGACCCCCATGTCTTCAAGTAACCATCGTAGCCAGAGAAGTTCCTGAGTAGCATCAGCAAGAGCACGATATTCAGCTTCTGTACTAGATCGAGCAACAACAGTTTGCTTCTTACTGCGCCAAGAAATGAGAGAATTACCCAAGAAAAAGCAATAACCAGTAGTGGAACGGGGATCAGTAGGATCTCCTACCCAGTCTGCATCGGAGTAGGCACGTAGCTCAAGGGAGGAGTGAGCAGAGAAATGAAGACCATGATATAATGTACCCTTGATATACCTAAGAATGTGGAGAACTGCGGCATAATGAGGAGAACGAGGAGCAGACACAAACTGGCTAACAATATGGACATCATAGGAGATATCCAGTCTGGTACCTGTCAGATAAACGAGACTCCTAATAAGCTGACGGTATAAAGTAGGATCATCCAAGAGTACACCATCCATAGGAGTGAGCCTACAGTTAGGCTCGAGAGGAGTGCTGCATGTCTTGTTGTCTGTAAGTCCTGCTTGAATAAGTAGGTCAGAAGCATACTTAGCCTGAGAAAGATAGTATCCATCAGAATTAGAAGTGATCTCAAGGCCTAGAAAGTAGTTAAGCTTGCCAAGATCCTTCATTTCAACATGTTGGCTGAGATAAGTTTTGAGATCCAGAATTCCAGATGTATCATTCCCAGTGATGATCATGTCATCCACGTAGAGGAGAAGGAGAATAATGCCTCGGTCAGTTCGGCGAATGAAAAGAGTCGAATCATATGAGCTAGCAGTGAACCCAAAATCCTCAACAATAGTGCTGAACTTTGCAAACCAAGCTCGTGGAGCTTGCTTAAGACCATAGAGAGCTTGACGAAGTTTGCAAACTTGATGAGGCTGATAATGATAGCCGGGAGGGGGACGCATATAAACTTCTTCAGTGAGTTCACCATTGAGAAATGCATTTTTGACATCCATTTGGAATAAGTTCCAACGGCGAACTCCAGCTACTGTAATAAGGCTGCGGACAGAAGTGAGTCGGGCAACTGGGGAAAATTTTTCATCATAATCAATCCCATACTCCTGAGAAACAACATAGACGGGATCTAGACTCTAGTTTCGTGCATTCATGTGGTTGAAGGAGAACAAAACAGGCACATCCAAAGACCTTGAGTGTGCTATAGTCAGGAGAATGACCATAGAGACGCTCATATGGAGACTGATTCCCAATGACAGGACTAGGAACACAATTCTTGGTATAAACAGCTGTAAGAGCAGCCTCTCCCCAAAAATGCTCAGCATAGGAGGCAGATGTAAGGAGAGTGCGAACAGTGTTCAGAATATCTCGATGTTTGCGCTCGGGACGTCCATTTTCTTGGGAGGTGCCCGGGCAAGAACGATGTGGAAGAGAATGATGTTGTCGAAGGAAACTAAGGACTCCAGAGTCAGTGTATTCAGCCGTATTGTCAGCACGAAATACTTTGATATTGCATGAGAATTGAGTTTTGATCATGGTAGCAAAATTAGAGTATAATTGAGGTAATTCAGACCGACTACGCATGAGAAATATCCAAGTGTAACGAGAATAATCATCAATAAAAATAACAAAATATTTGGAGCCTCCCATAGTGGCAGTTGGTGCAAGGCCCCAAACATCAGAATGAACTAAATCAAAAGGAGCAGAGGAAAATGAATCACTTTTATTAAATGGCATTGCCGATTGCTTTGAGATTTGACAGGGGAGACAATCAAAATGTTCCTTATTAATAGAACCTAACTGACCACTAGACACTAAAGTTTGTAGACGCCCCACAGAAGCATGTCCAAGACGAGAGTGCCAGAGACTAAGTGATGGACTGGAGGTAACTGGAGCAGTTGTCTGGATGGATGAGGTAAGGTGTGATGGAATGTGAAGATTATTAAGTTTAAATAATCGACCAATTTTGTGACCTGTACCAAGAGTTTGTCCCGTTTGTGGATCCTGTACCAAACATCCAGAACTAGAGAAAGTGACGGTAAGTCCAAGTTCACACAATTGACCATCATATATGAGATTTAAAGTGAGTTTAGGAATGAGATAAGTGTCAGGGAGAGATGTGTGAGTGGTGGAGACTTGTCCTATATGAATGACATAAATACATGAACCATCAGCTGTGTGGATGGATGGTGCATTAAGAGCAGAGTGTTTGGTAGAGAAGATGCTTGGATCAGAGGTCATGTGGTTACAACAACCAGAGTCAAATACCCAAGAAGATGTACCAGGGGCAACAGATAGAGCAGTGGGAGACTTGTTATTAGAATGAGGAAGGACTCTTTTGATGATATCCACAAGGACGGAAACAGAGATGGATGAAGATGGTGACCCCTTGGCCAAAGCAGCAATAGATGATGACGAACAATCTCGAGACCGATAATCCTGTGAATATCTTATAGGATTCTCAGTGCAGTCACCGAGATAGTGGCCTGACGCACGCTTGTGACAGAAAGTACACACTCTGATAGGACAGTGAAACAGAACATGTCCTGGTTTGTGACAGTATTTGCAAGAGGAATTTGCAAGAAGCTCCATGATGTGTAAAGTAAGTATAAGAGAAGTAGAACTGGTTTGGATCGGGTCGGGTGGATTAGGTTTGACCCGGGACTGGTGGATTCGTGAGCCGAGTTGGGTGGATTCGATTAGGGTTATGTCGTGTTGGGTCGAGTAGATTCAATTTGGGCCAGGTAGATTTGGTTTGGACTGGGTCGGGTGGATTCGATTTAAGCCGAGTTGGGTGGATTCGGGTCAGAATATGGTCAGGGTTTATAAAGTGGGTGAAAGATAGAGTAATGTGATGGCAGTGGAAGAGTGCAGATTGGCTATGATAAGGATGAGGTGTAGCAGTGGCTGTGACAAGGATGAGTGGTGTGAAATGAGGGTTCAGTGGCAGATTGGGTGGATAATAATGATATAAGGATGTTGGGCCGAATGAGGAAGAGGGAGAGGGATGGTGTGGAGTCGGTTACGCAGATGAGGGTTTGGCCTTAATTGGTGAGAATGAATAAAGGGTTTTGTGATGTAGGTGGTGGGGCCTTCTTGTTGACTAACTATGATGATGTTTAGTAGATGATGTTTGGAAGTATGATATCAGCCGTGTATGATCTGTTTGGATTTGGTGGGGGGGAGATTGGATGTAGTGATCGGTGAGGAGGTGGATCGATGATGGCGGTGGCGATCTTGTGCGGTCGTTTGGATCGCGGCAGTGATGGCGATTATGAAACGACTAAAGGCAACAGAAGATCACCAAGGGCCAATAGCTCTGATACCATGTTAGAATAATTGAGAGAAATAGAGAAAGATTGTATTAAGGTTATGTATATCAATACAATGGGAGAGCCCTTTATATAGGCTAATAAAGAAGAGTACAAAAGATAAAGTACAAGTGTAGTACAAGTGTGGAGTACAACGTATGTGGACATAGTTTAGGGTAATGCACAAATACAAATGAACCTAGACTATAATCTCTAACATCTAGTTTGTTAGAAAAGTAAATAAATGTTGTGGAATACGTCATTTGTCCAGTATATATATTCACCATGGCCATGTTAACAATATGGCCTATAAAGTACTTGTGTTTTAGGCCCCAAAAAATAATTTTGACATCATTAGGTTTTCACGTATTTAAAGAAATACAGGGTTTTTCAATAGTGTATTAACCACTAAAAAACAGCCAAAAATTTTTTATCTCTATTTTATTGATGCTCACTCTCCCTCTCTCTTTTGGCGAATCTCACTTTGCCCAGATCCTCGACAGCTCTTCGGGGCAGTACTTTGGACAGTACTATATGTGAGTGTTGGCCGGAGTACCACAAATTTTTATTTTTGCTTTTTTTGGTTTTTGTAAAAAAATAAAAATAAAAATAACTTGTGGTCCTACAATACCCACATGGATGTCCACAAAGTGCTGCCGAGGATTATAACCCTACATATCTCTCCTCTTTTCCCCCTCCTTTTTTTATGGGCTATCCCCTTTTTTTATTTTTTATTTTTTAATGTTAGCAAAGCTTGACTTTAGAAACTTATTTAGTAATTTTGCATTAGAAACTAGAAAGCTTCATATTCTCATATTCTACACAACCGATTTGAAAAAGAAAGGCCCCAAAAAAAATTTAAAAAAAAATTATTATAATAGTTTTTCACTTATTCAAACAAGTACAACTCATTCTAAAATCATAATGGGAATATTAAAAATCAGCTTATTTTTATTGAAAAAATTAAAGGATAGTCACCTACTTTTTCAAAATGAAAAAGAAATCAAGTTAAAATTAAAATTTTAAAAACACATCAACTTTTAATTTTGTTAAAATAAAAAAATAAATAAATTACATTTACCCCCCCCCCCCCCCCCCCCCCCCCCCCCCCCTTATCTTCTTCCTCACCACCACCTCCACCAGCTGCCACCACCATGGCTGGCCACCGGCCACCACCACACCACGACCACCATCACCACCAGCCACCCACACCACAACCTCTCTCTCTCTCTCTCTCTCTCTCTCTCTACACATATATATACACATGAGTATATAATATCTTATATATGGCCACCACCACCCCAGCCTCTCTCTCTCTCCCTTCTCTCTTCTCACCATCACCACCACGGCCCTCCTCCCTCATCTACCTCTGCCACTACAGAAAGAAAAAAAAAGTTGCAGATTAGGGCAATTATCCAAACGCCAGGAGCAACTCACCAAACTTAATTGGAGCAACTCACCAAACAGCAGAAGCAACTCACCAAATGGAAAGAATGATGTTGCTCCTTATGTTTGGTGAGTTGCTCCCGATATATTTGGTGAGTTGCTCCGATACGTTTGGTGAGTTGCTCCTTCTGTTTGGATAATTGCTCCAAAAAACCTCCATGCACTTTTTTTTTTGTTTGTGTGTGTAGTGGCGATGGTGGATAAGCGAGGTTGCCTGTGGTAGTAGTAGCTATGAGAAGAGTGGGGGAATAGATAGAGAGGTGGGGGTGGGGGTGGGGGTGGGGGTGGGGTGGGGGTGGTGGTGGAGTAAGGTGTAGACTTTTGGAGCAATTATCCAAACACAAGGAGCAACTCAATAAACGTATCGGGAGTAACTCAGCAAACGTATGGAGTAACTTTACTCTTTTCGTTTTTGAGTTGCTCCTTATCTTTGGTGTGTTGCTCCTGCCGTTTGGACAGTTGTTCCAATCTGTAACTTTTTTTTTTCTTTTTTGGAGTGACAAAGGTGGATGAGAGAGGAGGGCCGTGGTGGTGATGGTGAGAAGAGAGAAGAGATAGAGAGAGGTTGGGGATGGTGGTTGTGGTGGTGGTATACATAAGATATATATACTCATGTGTGTATATATATAGAGAGAGAGAGAGGTTGTGGTGGGGGTGGGTGGTAGTGGTGGTGGTCGTGGTCGTGGTCGTGGTGTGGTGGTGGTGGCCAGCCATGGTGGTGCAGCTGGTGGAGGAGGTGGTGAGTAAGAAGATAGGGGTAAATGTAATTTATTAATTTTTTTTTATTTAAAAAAAAATCAAAAAGTTGATGTGTTTTTAATTTTATTTTTCACTTGATTTCTTTTTTATTTTGAAAAAGTATGTGACTGTTCTTTAATTTTTTAAATAAAAGTGATTGATTTTTAATAATCCAATCATAATAATCTCGAGAAAAGTAAACAGAAAACTATTTATCTCTGGGGTAATACTTGGGGCACAACCAAAGCCACAACTTTTTTTGCACAACCTCCATTTTGTGTCTATCTCTCAACTAGTGGGCACTGTGGGGTCACTGGCACTGTGGGACCCATCAAGAGAGAGATAGACACAAAATGAAGGTTGTGAAAAAAGATTGTGACTTTGGTTGTGCCCCAAGTATTACTCTTATCTCTGTTTTACTATTACTCTCTCTCCCTATTTCCTTTTCTAATTTGGCAGAAACTCTCTCTCTCTCTCTCTCTCTCTCTCTCTCTCTCTCTCTCTCTATATATATATATATATACTTATGTTCTTTCTTTCTTTCTTTCTTTTTATTACAAAATGAGGAGTGGGATCTGTGGACACCGGAATCGGACCACTTCTCTCTTGTTTGAGATTGTTTTTGAAACTTGATTTGAATCAAAGAAAAGGAAATTGAAAGGTCTGTTGAAAACTGATACAGAGTCGCCACTTGGTCTTTAAGGAACCAAGAAACCTAATTTTGACTCACCCAAACGGATAAGGGCACCGGCCCTTCATAACCAAAGAACTTGGTTCGGGGTTTTGGTACGAGAGAGAAAGGAGCCTTTGTCACGACTAAAACACCCTCAACTCGCCCCGTCTTTCGACGGGCCTCAATTAGCATCCAAATAATCATCTTATACTATGTTTGGTTCGACAAATAATACTATGATAGTATATTACATCACATAAGAAAATTTGAAATGGAAGATCTAAAGATAAGATATCATTCATAAGATCTAAGCCAAATATCATACAATGTAAAGTGAAAGATCACACAAATAAACCTAGGAAAAATCATCTAATCATGTATTAAATAATCAAGACTTCCTAATCTAAAAGGGGACATGAATTGTTCTTGAAACAAATAATCAAATAAATCAAAATATGCTTAGCAAACTAGAATGATGCATGTTATTCTTTTGAGAAAAGAAGACCTCTCAATCCCCGGGACGGATGAGAAAGGATGATTAGATCGAGGGGAAGCATGAACGTGTGATCAAGTTCATTCCTTATAATCTTCTTAGATTAAGAGTTACGAAAACCTCAAATCTTTGCATGGATACAATGTATGTACCTAGAAATGTGCAAAGGTTGTAGTGTGTTTTGTGTACATGGATTTCTAAAATGACTTGGAAGTCTAAAATGTGCATGAATGAATGGATTAAATCAACATGGGATATATACAAATGTAGTATGAATTACTTCCTAAGATATGGGCTAATTTGGAATGCATATGAGCATCAAATCAAAGAATAAAAGTTGAAATGTGCTTGCTGTGAATAGTGGACAGACTGCATGTATTACTTTGCAACATTATAATGGGAGGTCAAACGTGCCTAGAAAAATGTGAGAAAAATCTGAGATCATTCTTATTGTGTCTAGAAAATAACCCAAAAAGCCAAACATCAATAGCTATCACAGATTAAAAGAAAAAAATCAGAATGCACACATGACTCAGAAACAAAAGCTGCACTGTTGACTGATTTTGTATGATTTTTCATAAATAAAAAAAAAGGTTTATGATGGCCTATTATATACCAAAAGTTTCCTAAGACACCCAAGTTTTATAAAAAAAAATAGAAAAGATATATGTACAGTGATGAAAATGTCCAGAATAAGTGCAAGAAGTTGGGTGAACATTCTGTGAGAACAGAGGCAGATTATGAATATGAACTTCTCACATCCAAAACAAATACTTTCACATTTCTATAATTGATGGGAAAAATTAGGGACAAACTATGATGTATTGGGAAGGGTTTCCAACTGGTTTCATCATCATAACTTGAGTATTTAATTCAAAACAAATCTTTGAACCTGAACAGCTCACTGTTTTGGGTCATTGTTTTGGAGATATTGAGGAAAACAAAGTTTTATTTCTTGAAACCAAATGAGAGGGATTGAGAGGGGTTTTGAAATAGATGTTTTGAAAACACATTTTCAACACTCAATAAGGATTATGACCACTTAGAATACCAACATCAAACTCATCATTAAGAATCTCCAAGATTGTTGGAGAGATTTATTTTATTTTTTGAACATAACTTCAATACATTCCAAGAATACCTTGGAAGTATTGAGGTTATGATCATCATCTATCAAACATGTTTTTGAGGTCAAGAGCTACTATCCATAAGGATTCACTCACCCCAAACTTCATGTCATCACTTAGATGATGATGAACTAGTAAGTAAATAAAGAAAATCAAAAAGAAATGGGATAAGAAGAGATGAACAATAAATAAACAAGCAAGTAAATGATGATCAATAGATGATATTCATGAAGCATGAGATTTGTAGATTGGTGTTTCACTCATATGTATTGACACTAGACATGGAAGAAGCTTCCACTCTCTTGAATGCTCACTAAAATGGTGGTTGGGAGTATTGAATGTTGAAATAAATGGAAGTAATGAAGTAAAAAACAAAGTTAGAACTCACTTTTGTTTTGAAAATCAAAGAAGAATGCTTCTTTTCTCTCTACTCTAACCTTATCTCTACAACTTTCTCTTCCAAACTTTTCAAAACTCACATTTGACTCCCCTAAAATGAGGAGTAATGGGGTGTTTATATAGGCCAACTTGGGGTGGTTTTGGGATTTAGAAAGTATTCCCATTGGCTCCAAACATCTGAAATCATAAAATTATGTCGTTTTGGTTTTTAATTAATCAAAATGGGACCACAAAACATATTACAAAAATACACTGTTCTGGAGGGGAGTGCCGCGGCGGCACTGGGCCAGTGCCGCGGCGGCAGTGGGCCAGTGCCGCGGCGGCAGTGCTCCTCCCTTCGTCTGGATAATGCTGTTTAGGCCCCCTGAAGTTCCGGTATCCGCCAAAAGGCCCTATTTTGTCCGAAATTCACAGAAAATGCATACGAACTCCAAATTGAGGTTGTGATATACCGTTGGAAAGGTAATGGAGTCTAATTTACATAAAAAATAGTTCGGGGATAGGTCACTTTGAAAAGTTTTGCGGTATTCGTGATAAAAGCCGATTTGATCGCCTTTTTCACCTTCGGGAATTCATAATAAATTCGTTTTAAATCCAGAAATTATGTGCGATATACCGTTGGAAAGCTATTGACCTCTAGTATCCATGAAAAGTATTTGAAAATTTTTTCGGCACCCCGGTTCCAAAGTCAAATTCTGGTCAAACCGGTCAAACCTGGGATTCCCGGGAAGTTCTGGAAACCTCTGGGAGTTCCCGGGAGCTGATGTTTTCGCTCGATTTTCTTTTGGAACTTGTTTTAACACTTTTCTCGTGATTTAAAAAGATTTTGGTGAATTCGGACGATTTCGGTCAAACCTGGTCAAACCTGGTCAAACCTGGTCAAACCTTGGTCAAACCGGTCAATGGGGACTTTCTGGGAACTTCCGGGACTTCCGGGGGTCTCTGGGAGCCGACGATTTCATCTGATTTCTTTTTAAAACTCTTTTTATCGCTTTTCTTACGACATAGCATGTTTTCAGAACTCTGAGACCAAATCTGGGAGTTTTCGGGCTTTCGGGGGCATTTTGGTCATTCTGAGCATTCTGAGAGATGGAGCTGACTTCCAGGAGTCCTTTTGAGTCTTTTACGATCATTGTGAACCACCAAGCTATGGGTCTCCTAAATCTGATAGCCGACAAAATGGGGTGTCTACAGGATCGAACAATCAACCTAAGGGGCCCAAGACCTAAACGAGTTACACTCACTTTTGTCACTATCTCATTATTTAGTGTTAATTAGTAAATTTTTGACCTCAGAGACTTTTTTAGCAGTCTTGCATTAGAAAATAGCAAGAAATTAAATTGTGAACAAAAACTTAGGCTAAATTAGTACCAACAATTTGGGCGAAGTTTCATTTTGGGTCCTCTAGTTTCAATAGTAATACTTTGGTCCCTGTAGTTTTGAATTGGTTTCAATGTAGGCATTGCGTCTAACTCCGTTTCACACTTTTGGTACCCTATAGTTTGGGTGATGTTTCACTTTGAGCCCTAGAGTTTAGGCGAAGTTTCACTTTGGACCCTAGAGTTTCGGAGAAGTGTCACTTTGGGCCCTGGAGTTTTCAAAGGATATTAGTGCGCCGTCAAATTGCACTAACGGAGTTAGAGGTAGGGTATGCACTAAACTAATTCAAAACTAATGGGACCAAAGTGTTGCAATTGAAACTAGAGGGCCCAAAGTAAAACTTTTTACAAACTACATAATAATAAATTGTAATTTAGCCAAAGACTAAGGGTCCTGATTATCTACATAGACAATAGTTGAATAGTGGACCAATCCTAATCCCCAATGGTACCATATATACATAAAAACTGCGCGAAATGCTATCCTTCTCAAACATTTTCTAATCACATCTTTTAATCAACTTCTTTGATCACAAGGGATACTCTTAAAACAAGCTGAAAATTAGCTTTGAACTTTCCACAAATTGGTATTGCATGTGAGCGTGGGCCAAACATCACAAATCACACGCCCCATAATGTCACACTTATCAAGTAACTTGGTTCAAAACTACGGCCTATTGGGCCCATGCTTATATTATTGTATTGCATGTTAATGTGGGCTAAACATCACATATTCCATTGCCCATAAGCCATTGTCCATTTAACAAGTGACTAGGTTCAAAAGTACAGCCCATTGGGCCGACCCTTATATTTTCCATGCCTCTTGATCTAAGAAGTACGGCCCATTGGGCCCACACATAGATTAGTTTGGCCCTAAACTAGCCCTTGAGGGGATATGATGTTCCAGGGTCACTGAGTTTTTTTATTCAGTTTCATTTTTATTATTTTGGAATAGGAACTGGAAACACGTTAGATGCTTTCATTTTCACTTTTGAAAACAAATTTCGAAAACATTTTTAAATTACAAAAAGAAAACTAGAAACAGGTAAGAAAAACTGTTTACAAACTTCAATAGGTATCACTAATTGGATCTAAAATTTGATTATACCATTTTATGTTTTCAAGTGGTGCTCACATTATCCATTTCTATTAATTTTCGGATTCACACTAATGGAAGGTATACATTGTCATTGTTATTAGTATAAAAGTTTAAAGGCCAAATTTGTTGGGAAATTTGTCTTCAAAGTTTTTAAAATTCATCTACAAACAATACTGTAAAATGTACTCCAGTGATATGCTTCAATGCGTGTACAAAAACATTTCCTTAAATACTGCATTTTCACCCACCATATTTAGAATGGTGTGCAAATGGGTATTCCGTAAATCTGTATTCAAGGTACAAAAAAGTCAACCTTATCCGCAATATGCACTGATACGCCCAAAAATATTATGCTACAGTCAAACCTCCACGTCAGTAGCGCAAGACCCGGACTATCCGGAATGGGAACTTGTGGCCCACCAGTCCTGAGATCTTTTGACTGTAACCGCTCGGGATGCCCGCACAGCCCGGGCATGCGGCGCAGCAGCTCTTCACGAGGCTCAGTCTGACAACCAAGCCGCTCAGCAGTTTCATAAATCAATAAGAAGACTAATGGAAAGTGCAAATAGTTTCCTAAGCCACTTAGGAAACCTCTCATGATTTATGCTCATCAAATTGTAATTAGATAGAACTTCTTTATCTAATCAGTTGCCTTATGCGGGTGGTCTCTTGCACCTATAAAAGGAGCCACCCACCCCCATTAAGGGGGATCACATTCTTTACCTAGAGAATAGCTATACACACTGATTTCATACGCATACACTCGGCCGGTATTACTGGTAGTGCTGCCTAATTGTTGGCTCACCAGGCCCGCCGGTGATCTGCTAGTGAAGCGCACTGACGCACCCGTGGACGTAGAGCACCTTATTAACGGGGCCGAACCACATACAATTGCTTGTGTCACAATATCTCTCTCTTCATCTCTCTTACCAATTTTTGGCATCATCAGTTTGGCATCGTCTGTGGGGACGACAAATTCCTCATCAACAAATTTCTTGACTGATTAACATGCCACCAAAGACGGGTAAGAAAAATACTGCTCCGGTCGGTCAGGAGAACTTGCACCTCGAGCAACAGGTCGCCTCCATGACCTCCGAGCATGTGACAGCGGCGCTCGCGCAACTTCTGGAAGGCCAACGGCAAACCCAGCATCAAATCGAAGCGTTGTTGGCCTTGCAGGAGAAGCGCCCTCAATTAGAGAACCAGACCGGGAAGAGTGCCCCCGACCGGGAGCCCGGAAGAGTCCGGAACCATACCCAATCTGCGTCAATATCCCGGTCGGATTGGGAACATGCTCAGGATGGTGACCGTAGCAGAGCTCCCAGGCGCACCAGGCGGCGAGCTCAGACCAATCCTCGTCGGGTGGAAGACGCCAGAGACATCATCAATAGGCGAAGCGCCACCAGGGGGGAGGGATCAGGGCTAAAGCCCCGGGAATCAGCCAAAGACCCTCCGGCCCGGAGCCTGGGAGATCTTAGGCATACGATTACCCGAAGCTGGAGCCGGATTCTATCCCCGAGGTCAACACACTTCGAAGAAGAAGCCTCATTGTCTGATCCGACTTACCACTCGAACTTTGAAAGGAAGACCGAGCGGGAGGATGTGAATGCTCAAATCTAGGGCTTGTAAAAACAGATCGAGTAGTTAAGCCGCAAGCATCGTCTTGACCATACCAACATGGAGACCGAGTCGCCCTATACCGCTCGGATCACAGGATTTCCCATCCCGCGGAAGTTTAAGCAACCACATCTCAGTTCTTATGATGGGATAGGGAGCCTAGTGGATCACATTCGCACCTATAGGGCCCAGATGACGTTGGTTACCACTGTCGACGAATTCCTGTGCCTGGCCTTCCTCAGCACTATCAAGGGGCCAGCAGTGCAATGGTTCCACGCCCTCAAGCCCCGAACGGTTGATGACTTCAAGACGCTGAGCAAGCTGTTCATTAGCCAGTTCGTAGGGATGCTCGACCGGTCGCAGCTGGATACTCAGCTATTGACTGTCAAGCAGCGCAAGGGCGAATCCCTAAGGGAGTATGTGGACCGCTTCAATCAGTAAAGCCTCCAGATCCGTAATTTGAACGAAACAGCAGCCATCATGGCCTTCTGCTCGGGAGTCCAACACACCAAGGTTGCTATGTCGTTCCATCGAGACCGACTGGCAACCCTGGTGGAGCTCTCGGAGAGGGTCAGAAAGTACATAGACACGGAAGAATTTCTGAAGTCCAAACGCGCCGACTTCACGGGAGATGAGTCCCCGAAAGCCAAATGGTGGCGTGAGGGCTCTGAGAAGGGCCCGATAAAAAAGCCCAGGCAAGACCAGCAGAAAGGAGGTCGGGATCAACCCCAGATCGCTTTCACGCCTCTGTATCGACCAATCCACGACGTCATGGCCGCCGTCGAGGAGCAAAGGTTGCTTTAACAACCGGCGAAACTCAAAGCCCCGCCCAAAAAAAGGAATCGGGATAAGTTTTGCCGCTTCCATAGAGACAGTGGTCACGACACAGAGCATTGTTTCAAGTTAAAGATATCCATAGAAAAATTGATTGAGCAGGGTCATCTTGCAGAATACATCGCGACAGATGGACGGCCTACGCAAGGAGCCCGAGCTTCCGGTCAAATACAGCCTCTTGGTCAAATCAACATGATCTCCAGAGGAACGTCGGGCGGTGGGGACTCACAGTCGGCAAGGAAGAGGCATGCTCAAGCATTCCGGGTGGATGTCTGGCAAGTCCAATCCACCGGCTCCCCACCAACTAATGTATTGACGTTCACCTCCGACGATTTGCAGGGCGTCCACTGCCCCCATGATGACCCGTTGGTTGTAACGCTCTCCATAGCCAATTATGTGGTCAAAAGGTGTTGGTAGACACAGGCAGCTTGACCGACATTATGATCGTGTCAGCATTCGATTAGCTCGGGATGTCCAGGGATCGGCTCCGCCCGGTTGCTACTCCCCTAGTGGGTTTTAACGGATCAAGGACCCAACCGCTCGGTACCATGGAGCTCCCCATACTTATGGGAACTTACCCTCTACAGATCTCCCTGCTGGCAAGCTTTGTCATCGTGGAGCATCTGCCTACAATGTCATTCTCGGGAGGCCTACGCTCAATAAGGCCAGGGCCGCCGTCTCTACTCATAGTTTGACAGTCAAGTTCCCGACCCCTTAGGGACCTGGGAGCCTGCGTGGAGATCAGGCGACCGCCTGGAGTTGCTATATCAGTTCCCTTCACCGGGGAGTCATCACAGAGACATTGAACATCCAGGAGATGGACCCGAGGGACTAGAATGATAGAGTGGGCCCGATCAAAGAATTGGAACAAGTGACGTTGGACCCACAACTCCCATACCGAACGGTCAGCATCGGCACCCTGCTGGAGCCCCACCTCAGGGAGAAGCTGATTCAATTCCTGTAACAGAGTCAAGATGTGTTCGCTTGGTGCCATGAAGATATGCCCGAGATTGATCCCCGGGTAGTGTCTCATCAACTCAACGTCGACCCAGACTCCCGACCGGTGAAGCAGAAGAGACGGGACATGGCCCCAGAGAGACAAAAAGTAGTGTGTGAGGAGGTCGATAAGCTCCTCAAAGCCCAATCCATACGAGAGGTCCACTATCCCGACTGGCTAGCCAATGTAGTACTTCTCAAGAAAAGCAACGGGAAGTGGAGGATGTGCGTGGACTTTACCGACCTGAACAAAGCCTGCCCCAAGGACAGCTATCCGCTGCCCAGGATAGACCTCCTTGTGGATTCACGGCCAGCCATTTGCTCCTCTCGTTTATGGACGCCTACTCCGGGTACAATCAGATCAGCATGTACCCCGGGGACAAAGAAAATACCTCGTTCATCACGGATCAGGGGACCTACTACTACAAAGTTATGCCCTTCGGCCTCAAAAACATCGGGGCTATTTTTCAACGCCTGGTCAATCACATGTTCAAAAGACTTGATCGAGAAATCAATAGAGGTATATGTTGACGATCTACTGGTCTGGAACATTTGGTCGGGGCCTTCAGCATTTTGAGGAAGTTCGGGATGAGGTTGAACCCGGCCAAGTGCACATTTGGCGTCTCATCCGGAAAGTTCTTGGTGCACCTGGTCAGCAGGCGGGGAATTAAAGGCAAAACCCGGGAAAATCCAGGCCGCCATCAATATGCGATCGCCCAGGTCGACCAAAGAAGTACAGAGTCTGGCCGGACGGGTTGCCGCACTGAACACATTTGTCTCCAAAGCTACCGACTGGTGCCTGCCGTTCTTCAAGATCCTTCGTAAGGCATTTCAATGGTCAGAGGAGTGTGAGGAGGCGTTCCAGGAACTCAAGAAGTACTTGGCATCTCCCCCTATACTCTCAACACCCGTACTGGGGGAAGAATTGTTGCTATACCTAGTAGTATCACCCTCAGTGGTCAGCTCGGCACTCGTAAGGGAAGAGCACAGGATACAGTTCCTAGTGTACTATACCAGCCGGGCACTCCAAGGCGCAGAGAGCAGATACTCCCGCATCTAAAAACTTGCATTCGCTCTCATCACCTCCGCCCGGAGACTCCATCAGTATTTTCAGGCCCATGTCATTGTGGTCCTTACTGACCAACCTCTCCGCAGGATCTTAAGCAGGCCCGACATGTCCGGGAGGCTCGTCAAGAGGGCTGTGGAGTTAGAGGAATTTGAAGTGGCCTACCGCCCCCGGACGGTAATCAAAGGACAAGCAGTAGCAGACTTTCTGGTTGAGTTCACATATCCAAAAGACCAGGCTGAAGAGCCCAACCCACCTGTCCTACCGCCCGAGTTACAGGCTGACATCCCCACTTGGGTGCTGTATGTGGACGGTTCCTCAAACCAGCAAGGCAGTGGGGCAGGAATCATCCTGACTACTCCTGACGGCATCTAGCTCAAGTATGCCCTAAGGTTTGGGTTCCGTGCCTCCAACAACGAGGCTGAGTATGATGCCCTATTGGTTGGATTGCAGTTGGCCACTTCCATGGGTGCGCAACAGGTCCAAGGTTACAGCGATTCTCATCTCGTGGTCAATCAAGTCAACCAAGAGTACGAAGCCCGGGGAGACAACATGGTAGCCTATCTAGCCCTTGTTCGAGCAGTTTCGAAGAAGCTTCAGGGTCTTTCCATAACGCAGATACCCAGAGTGGAAAATACCAGGGCCGACAGGTAGCCCACCTCGCTTCGTCTTTCTAAGTCAGACTTGCCCGGGATAAGGATAGAATACCTACCCGAGCCAAGTGTGATCAACTCAGAATACATGGAGGTGGAACCAGGCGCCTTAGGACCCAGCTGGATGGACTCGATCGTGGCATTCCTAACAATGGGTATGTTACCAAACGAGAAAGAGGAGGCCTGTTGGGTTAGGTACCGAGCGGCCCGATATCATCTTGTAGACGGCATCCTCTACAAAAGGGGATTCTCTGTACTATACCTCCGCTATGTCCATCTCGCACAATTCCAAACAGTGCTGTATGAAATCCATGAAGGAGTGTGCGGGAATCACATCGGAGTTCGGGCACTCTCTAGGAATGCCCTACTTCAAGGATATTACTGGCCGACAATGGCCCGGGATTCTCAGGAGTATGTCAAAAGATGCGACAAATGTCAGAGGTACTCTTCCATGATCAACTGACCGGGAGAGCCTCAGACACCAATCCAAAGCCCCTGGCCCTTTGCCCAATGGGGTATTGACATTGTCGGACCCCTACCGACGGGAAAAGGACAGGTCAAGTTCGCAGTCATCTCCATTGACTACTTTACTAAGTGAGCAAAGTTCGAGCCCTTGGCAACAATAACCGAGCGAAAAATGGAAAGCTTCATGGAAAAGAATATCCTCAGTAGGTTCAGCATTCCCCGGGTTCTGGTCAGCGACAACGGCAGGCAATTCGACACCCCATTGTTCAGGCAATTCTGCTCGGGCTATGGGATACTTAATCACTACTCCTCCCCCGAGCACCTTCAAGCCAATGGTCAAACCGAGGTGACAAACCGGACGATCTTGCAGTCGATGAAAACAAGACTTCAAAGTGCCAAAGGATTGTGGGCTGAAGAACTGCCAACCCTCCCGTGGGCCTATCGAACTACGCCCCGAGCGGCAACAGGTGAGACGCCATTCTCCTTAACCTACGGGTTCAAGGCGGTGGTCCCTACAGAGCTCGGGTTGCCTACTTATCAAGTGGCGAATTACAGCGTGCCAGACAATGAAGATGCACTCAGAACAGAACTGGACTTGGTAGAGGAAAAAAGAGACCGAGCCTATTTAAAGGTGGCAGCCTATAAGCAGCGGGTCTCACGATATTACAACAGCAAGGTGAAGCATTGCAGTTTTCAAGTAGGAGACCTTGTCCTTAAGGCAGTGAGCCAATCTACCCGAATCCCGAGCCATGAAAAGTTGGGGCCAAACTGGGAAGGTCCATATACAGTTACCCGAGTCAACCGACCGAGAACTTACTGGCTTCGGAGCCTGGACGGATGTGATTTGTCTCACCCTTGGAATGTGCAACACCTCCGCAAATATTATCAGTAACCCTGAGACATGGACAGTTTAGCACTGGTCAGGAAATTTTTGTAACTCCATTTGAGCATTCATTATGAATTTTTGAATAAAATAAAAGACTTTACTTTGCAAAATTATTCCTATCAATGTCCCGTCCAATATTGATAGACCTCGGGCCTAATCCTGAGGCACCTCCAAAGACCTCAGGATTACACCCGAGGACTAAAAGACCTCGGGCCTAACCCCGAGGCATGACAGACCTTGGCTCAAAACCAAGGCACAATGACCTCGGGTGTTAGACCTTGGTTCAAAACCAAGGCACAAAGATCTCGGGCCTAACCACAAGGCAATGGTGTCGCTTAGGCCCAACCAACAACGGGGGCAAACCCCCTAGGTGGCTGATGATGGCAAGCCTCAAAAGACCCTGCAACCACCCATGTTCCAGGTCAGTTTCCTACGGCCACTCACTCCCGCACACTCGCCTTAGAAAAATGCTTGGGGGCAAGGACTGTGCCAAAATAGGAAATCACATCGGTTATTAAACGGACTTGGAATCCTAACATTCCTAAGTACTTACAGTGATCAGAGATAAAACATCCCTGACGGTAAAACAAGACTTTCCTATAATACACCAGGCCATCCCGAACGGTAAACAGGACAAGTTCCTATGATACATCGGGCAGTCACCTTTAAATCAAGTCGGTAAGACCAGCTGTTTTACCAGGTACGGTCCTAAACCATTTTCTAAGGCAGGGATTTAGGTCGGTTAAAACTAGGCGGATACTGGTAATCACAAATAGGCAGAATATGTAAACAGTTAATGGAAAGAAAAGTGGCCTCACGGACCTTTTCATTAATTAGCAAACAAAATTATTTACATCGCCTGGGGGGCAATTATAGTAGCCTCCCTAAAAAAAATAAAAAATAGCACCACAAAAGAAAACAGGTCGGGGACCTTAGTCGCCTACCTCGACCACGTCTTCGGTCTCCCCAGCCTCCTCTTCGGGATCAGCTCCTCCTCCCGGTACAGAGCCCCCACCCGGGGCAGCCTACTCAGCAAGGCCAGCATCAGCAGCTGGGCCCTCACCCTTAGCAAGACCTACATCCCAGAAGTCCAAATCAACCCCCTCGTAGGATGAGATGTCCCACTCGGGGTGGTCCCGGGATAGCCTGCGCTTCAGATCTTCATAGCCCTGGAAGAAGACGTCATCGAAAGCTCCCTCCCAGGCCCCAACTGCCGTAACCTATGCTAGCTCCTTCTCCCGTGCCTCCGCCGCCGCTGCGCTGGCCCGAGCGGCCTCTAGGTCGACCAGGGCTGTAGCCAGCTCGGTCTGAGCAGCACCAAGGCTCAAGGCTAAACCCTTCACCTTGTGCTTCTCCACGGCCAGAGCGGTCTCTCTGGCCTCTGAGGTCGCTCGCTCCTCTGACAAATTGGCTTCAACAGCAGCGGCCCTCTTGGCCAATGAAGGAAAGAAGGACTCAGCCCCGGCGGCCATGCATCTGACTTGCGAAGAAGTAAAAATTGACCGGTCAGTAAATAGGCACTGTTGATAAAATAATTGAAGAGAAAGAAAAAGAGGCAGGAGAACTCACTATGTGAGAGAGGCTATACAGCCAGCTCTGGAACACCTCGGGAGACATGTTTTCACTCGCCTCCACTTGGCTAGGGAGCAGACCGGGTTTCACTCGCTCCCTGATCTCGGTCAAGGCAGCCTCGGTGCCATGGCCGGCACCCCCGCCCGGGGGGCAGTCTCTTCAACCACCACCATGTGGGGCGTTGAGGTCCCCACTGGCTCCGGACGGCTTGCTACCCCGTGCTGAATCCGCCTCAGCGGGCGATCGCCACCTGGGGCCTCGGCAGCGGGCCTTTTCTCTTGTGCCACCGCCATTCGGGCGGCAGCAACAGCAGTGGCAGTGGCCTGCCTCTCCCTCAATTGCTCCATATTTCTCTTTGGAGCCATCTCTGAAAAGAATAAAATTGAACAGTTAATAACCAATGAAGAAGACGGGGAAGGAGTACCACGGGAGACGGCAGAGTCCGAGCACTTACCAGGAAGAATTGGGGGGAATACCGAAGCTTCGATGGGCTGAGTCGAGTCGTCAATAGCTTGGAGGTCACCGGTCCGAGTCAACACATTGCAGATGTTTATCGGTCAGTCTGCCAAACTCTTAATCCTGGCCTGGCACTCGTCGGGAATGCTCGACGGACTGGTTGATCCCGCTGCAAAGCAAAGTGCAAAGTGGTTAGTCTCAGAAACTGGAGCAAAACAAAGAAGAAAGCAAGAAAGTGAAACTGAATGGGCTTACCGCTCAACTCTCCCGCCCAGGAAGTCCTCATCTGGATCCCGGGGGCCGGTTCGCAGAGCCCAAGGGTGGACACTTGGAAGAACCTGTTCTTCCACCCTTTGTTGTTGCTCGGGCAGTTGACTAAGATCTTATTCCCCAGGCGAGCCCCGAGAGAAAAGAACCCGATCTTTCCATGTACGGGGAATGGTCGGTGTGTTCAGAGGAACTCCTGGACGGAGAGTTCGTATCTGAAAACTTGGGGCCATAGAGAGATGGACCCCATGAAGAATCTCCAACCCTTCAGGGCCAACTGGCCTGGGGCAATCTTCATGTATATCAGGACGTCTTGAGCGACCGGATGGAGGGGGATGCGGAACCCAACCATAAGGATGTCCTCATATAGGGTAGTGAAACCCCGCTGATAGATTTGGGCCCCACCGACGCTCACCGCTAAGGACCAGTAGTCAGGAAGACTGTACCTATCCCTAATGCGCCCGAGATCTTCAATACGCAAGGTAGACGGGATGAATTCGCTGGAGAAGGCTACCTCAGGGTCGGGTTCCCCTGGTGTCTCGTCACCTGACCCCTGGGAAATGGAAGAAATAGGGGCTTCCTGGTCTGACTCATCGTCGGAGAGACGGATCGGGATCCTGCCTTCACTTTCGTGGTCAGATGGGGAAGCAGATGGTGGATCTAGGCTAGTGTCAGGACTTCCCGATCGGTACATCTCATCCTCTGACCGGGAAGCAGAATCGAAGCTGGAATGTTCCATTTCTGGTACTCTTATGGTAGGATGGGGAAGCAGGTTATGGCCTAAGTATGGGTCAGGAACCCCGAGTCTGGTATACAAAGGGGGCAAGGTCACTAACCTAAAAAGCAAAGAGTGAATGTATTTAACGTAAGATGACAATCTCTCAAGACTACCCCGAAAACTCCCGCTCGGTTCAGCTGCCCTAAGGTGCCTCCTGACTTGAAGAAAGAACAGAACCTAAGGAAGAAAAAATTCCACTCCCGTTCTAACCTAAGTGGGTTCGCTCTCTCCAGCCTCGCTCGAAAAAGGAAGAGAAAAAGGGAAAGAGAAGGAACAGAGTGAAAAACTGAAGCTGGAAAGGAAAGACTTACAAATTTTAGCGCAGAAAAGGGATCGGGAATCTTGCTCAGGATCTTGCTCGCTCTCAAAACGCTCGGGAATATATGTCTTTGCAGCAAAAAGTTGAAGAAATGAACAAGTATCCTTTATATAGGAACCGCGGATGGCTCAGATCAAAACAAATCCAACAGCTCATACGCTTTCCCGCCCAAAGTGACTGACAGTTGTCACCTCGGGCAGGCGAAGCATCGCCTCAAAAGGCACGCGCATTAAATGTCTGACGAGACGGTTCGGTTAACACGAGAATGGCCCGGTTACATCCACGTTGGCATCGTTTGATCCTGACTAGGCCAGTCATAAACTGACACGTGGCAGAGGTAGGACCCGGGCCCATAGGGCCACCGCTTGGTCCATACCGCGGCTGACCACTATAACCGGTCCTGCCCCGGGTAGAGTCCTGACCTACTACCGGATGGTTCCTCAGAAGCAGTCTTAATTTTCAAACTTCATCTGATGGGACTGCAGGAAAAACAGGTTTAACGTTAAATTTAAACGCGCAGCGTAAAGATTAAGTTACAAAATCTTATTGGTAGCCTTGGATCTACTACTTATTAACTCTATAGATGCGCATAACAAGATGGAGAAGATTCTATACCTTAGGTCTTGAACCCAATTCTGATTTTGTCCTTCTCCTTGTGTGTGCAGCAGCAACCTCTAGGAAATCTTTACCCTTATGTCTCCTCGAATACTTGCCAGAGAGGCTAGAGTTGGTGGGAACTCTAATGGTGAGGATAGAGAAGGTTTGGGAACCCTAAAACAGTTTCTACATCTTAGGGATATTAAAATGATGAACAACTTTTTTCTGGACGCAACTGCCCTATTTATAGATTCCCAGAACCGACCTTACTTTCAATCGATCGAATTGACTTCGATCGATCGAACCTGTCTAAACGTCAATCGATCGAACAAAACTTCGATAGATCGAACCTGTCTTGACAACATCCTCATTTACCTTTCCAATCATTCTGGCAGAGCTAAGAGTGGGAGCTCCTAGGTTCTTAATTACTGGCTCCGATTAATTATTATCCCATCTAGTCAATACTCTTAACTAAGGAATCAACAATTAATCAATTATCATTAATGCCACTATTAAATGATAATTGCACTCCAGTGCATAAGAACATAATCACACATACATAAGCGATTGCTAGACTTGTATAATATGATACGGATGTCCCTCTACCAGGCAGTATTCGTATCTATCATTGGGATGTATGTTTTAAGATACTGTCGACCCAATAGATAGTACATCTTCTATTCCTCGAGTATCATTCACTACGCTTGGATTACTAAACATGTCAACAATAATACTTTTTTGACAAGGCTGGCCAGCTCTCAGTAATCACTCCTAGTGACATTCTCGAGGGAATACTTGCTCTTCGTTTTATTGAAGAGGGTAGAATTCCATCTTGACAATATATGTTCCCAACGTTGCATACTTGATTACCCAAGATACCGAGGTTTTGATCTTGCAGAACCTCATTGATTGATAAGTGTGGACACGCGGGATTCCACCACTTGCAGGTTTGAGATTGTTTTGAAAAGGAAAGAAAAAAGGTTTGTTGAAAATAGATACAGAGTCGCCACTTGGTCATTAAGGAACCAAGAAACCTAATTTGACTCACCCAAATGGATAAAGGGCACCGGCCCTTCATAACCAAAGAACTTGGTTCAGGGTTTTGGTACGAGAGAGGATGGAGCCTTTGTCACGACTAAAACACCCTCAACTCGCACCGTCTTTCGACGGGCCTCAATTAGTATCCGAATAATCATCTTATACTATGTATGGTTCGACAATTAATACTATGATAGTATACTACATCACATAATAAAATTTGAAACACACAAATAAACCTAGGAAAAATCATCTAATCATATATCGAATAATCAAGACTTCCTAATCTAAAGGGGGACATGAATTGTTTCTGAAACAAATAATCAAAGAAATAAAAATGTGCTTAGCAAGCTAGTATGATGCATATTATTCTTTGAGAAAAAGAAGATCTCTTAATCCCCGGGACGGATGAGAAAGGAGGATTAGATCGAGGGGAAGCATGAACGTGTGATCATGATCATTCCTTATAATCTTCTTAGATTAAGAGTCAGAAAATCCCCAAATCTTTGCATGGATGCAATGTATGTACCTAGAATGTGCCAAGGTTGTAGTGTGCTTTGTGTTCATGGATTCCTAGAATGACTTAGAAGTCTAAAATGTGTATGAATGAATGAATTAAATCATCATGGGATATGTAAAAAGTAGTATGAACTACTTCCTACGACATGAGCTAATTTGGAGTGCATGTAAGCATCAAATCAAAGGGGGAAGTAAAAGTGTGCTTGCTGTGAATAGTGGACAGAACAGTAACACGATCCTTTGGAAATCGAAAAGAGGGGTTAGGAATGTTTTCAATGTATGATTTTTTATAGAGATCTTCCTTATTGTGTCTAGAACACAACCCAAAAAGCCAATACTTAATAACTATTACAGAATGAGAGAAATAATATGAACAATGGAGGTCACTCAAAAACAGAGTCCGTACTGTCGAATGAAATGTTGAAAAATCTTAGAAAATGAAAACAAAAGATCTAAAGGCCCATTTTATACAGAAAGTTCCCTAAGACATTGAAGTACAAGGGAAAATAAGTTGAGATCACACATTTTGGAAAAGTGTTCTGTAAAACAACTTGAAAGTAGACCAAGCTGCCGTGACAGCAAAAACAGAATATCTGGAGGGAATGTTTGGGTCCAAATGGACCATTTGCAAGTATTTTTAAGTAAAACCAAAAATCATGGGTGTTCTCTAATGAGTTAGGAAGACTTTACAAGTAGTCTTGCATCCATACATTGAGTATTGAGTTCTAGAGAAATCTTTGAACTCAAATCACTCACTGTTTTGACTCATTGTTTTGAAGATTTTGGGGGAAAACTAGAGTTTTCCATCTTGAGATCAAAATGAGGGGTTTCAAGAGGGGTTTTGAAATAGAGGTTTTGAAAGTATATTTTCAACATCAAATAGAGATTACAACCTCTTGGAATATCCACATCAAACTCATCTTCAAGAACCTCCAAGATTGTTGGAAAGATTCATTTTTATTTGAACATAACTTCAAGGATACCTTGGAGGTATTGAAGTTATAATCATCATCTATCAAACATGTTTTTGAGGTCAAGAGCTATTATCCATAAGGATTCACTCACCTTAAACTTCATGTCATCATCTAGATGATGATGAACAAGTAAATAAAGAAAAATAAAAAGAAATGAGGTTAGGAAGAGATAAACATAATATGAACAAGCAAGTAAATGAACAAATCAATAGATGATAATCAATGTGATATTGGACTTGTAGCTTGGTGTTTCACTCATAGATATAGACATTTGGACATGAAAGTAGCTTCCTAACTCAAAAATGCTTAGAGAAATGGTGATTGGGTGTATTGATGATGAAGTATATAGAAGAATGGTGGAGGAAAACAAAGTTGGAACTTACTTTCTATAGAAAAATAGTAGGAGGAAGCTCCTTTCTCACTTCTAAATCTATCTCTATCTCTCTTTCTCTCTACAATTTTTCAATCTTTGCACTTGGCCCCCCCAAAATGAAGAGCAATGGTGGGTTTAAATAGGCCAATTTGGGGTGGTTTTGGAGTTTTAGAAGTACTCCCATTGGTCCCAAATAACTGTGAACACAAAACTATGTCGTTTTGGCTTTCAATTAATCAAATTGGACCCCTAAAAAAATTATAAAAATACTCTACGAGGGTTGAGTGCCGCAGCGGCACTGCGCCTGTGCCACGGCGGCAGTAGGCTAGTGCCGTGGCAGCACTGCTCCTCAGACGCCCAAAAATTTTGTTTAGGCCCCCAGAGGTTCCGGTATTCGCGAAAAGGCCCTATTTCGTCCGAAATTCACAGAAAACGCATACGAACTCCAAATTGAGGTTGTGATATACCGTTGGAAAGGTAATGGAGTCTAGTTTACATTAAAAATAGTTCAAAGATAGGTCACTTTGAAAAGTTTTGCGGTATTTGCGATAAAAGCCGATTTGATCGCATTTTTTGCCTTTGGAAATTCATAATAAACTCATTTTAAATCCGAATATTATGTGTGATATACCGTTGGAAAGCTATTGACCTCTAGTATCCATGAAAAATGTTTGAAAAATGATACGGTGCTCTAATTCTAAAGTCAAATTTTGGCCAAACTGGTCAAACTTGGGATTCCCGGGAAGTTCTGGAAACCTCTGGGAGCTCCCAGGAGCTGACGTTTTCGCTCGATTTTCTTTTAAAACTCATTTTAATACTTTCCACATGATCTAGAATGATTATGGCAAATTTGGACGATTTCGGTCAAACTTGGTCAGACTTGGTCAAACCTTGGTCCAACCTGGTCAAACTGGTTAACGGGAACTTTCCGGGAACTTTCGGGGGTCTTTGGGAGCTGACGATTTCATTTGATTTTACTTAAAAACTCATTTTATCATTTTTCTTATGACGTAGCATGTTTCCAGAACTTTTGGTCTAAATCTGGGAGCTTTTGGGCTTTTAGGGGCATTTTGGTCATTCTGAGCATTTTGAGAAATAGAACTAACTTCCAGGAGTCCTTTTGAGTCTTTTCGATCATTGTGAACCACCAAGCTATGGGTCTCCTAAATCTCATAGCCGAAAAAATGGGGTGTCTATAGTTTGCCCCTCTTTGGCATGAACTTGCGAGGCAACGCATGTCGCAAGCGAGTGCCAAAGCTTTGAAGAGACAGGTCTTTTTGGAGGCTATAGATTTAGGATAAAAAGCATTGCAAAAGATGCAATGATACTGAGGCTAGTGCTGGTTGTGGTCTGCGTGAGTTGCCTACGTATCTCAAGGGGAATCAGACCAGGACGTAGTTCGGGGCATAAAGAAATAAATCACACATGCATATACGCAACAATCAGGCAGATGCTATACTAAAAGAGTGATATGCAATGCATGGATGTGATATGAATTATGTCATGAGTCCTATCATGTCTAGTGTTATGATCCTAGTATGATCTGGTACTGTGGGGCGCGTGCCACTCTGAGTGGGCTTATGCTATGCTAGTGTTTTTGACTGTGATGCAGTTATTGACCCGGATAGGGATACCAAGGTGTGAAGACCCTGGGTCTTGGAGCAAACTTCTAAATTTTGGAAAGTGTGCTTCGTAAGCGAATGTAATCGAATGTGGGGTCCCATAGGACGTTAATTAAAGATGAAGTTTGACAGATAACCGATGGACATGGAAATCCTAGACACAGAAACCCTAAGAATTCAAGTGATGAAAACCAGAGATGTCAAGCAACGGACACGGAAGCACCATTAGTGGACATGGAAGCCCAAGATTTTGAATGAGAATGATGAACACAACATATTTTGAATGGGAGTGATGATAAACTAATGATGATTAATGAACTGACGATGCACGAATCGAGATGACGAGTAGTCAGTGAACTATGTGACTGTCATAGGATGGACCAACGGTTGGACTAATCGTGATCAGAAGAACTGACCATGCACTAATTAAGGTGACGAGTCAACAGTGAACTACTGTGACTATCATGGATTAGACTAATGATGACGAGTCGACAGTGAACTACTGTGACCACTACTGCGACTGTCATAGATTGAACTGACAATGTACGAATCGAGATGGCGAGTCGACAGTGAACTACTGTGACTGTCAGGATTGAACTGATGATGTACGAATCGAGATAACGAGTCGATAGTGAACTACACTGACTGTCATGGATTAAATCAATGGTTGGACTAACCTTGATTTGAAGAACTGACGATGTACGAATCGAGATAACGAGTCGACAGTGAACTACTGTGACTGTCGTGGATTGAATCAATGGTTCGACTAACCTTGATTAGAAGAACTGACGATGTATTAATCGGGATGACAAGTCGACAGTGAACTACTGTGACTGTCATGGATTGAACTGACGATGTACGAATCGAGATGACGAGTCGACAGTGAACTACTGTGACTGTCATGGGTTGAATTGCCGATGTACGAATCGAGATGACAAGTAGACAGTGAACTACTATAACTGTCATGGATTGAGCTGCCGATGTACGAATCGAGATGACAAGTCGATAGTGAACTACTATAATTGTCATGGATTGAACTAATGATGTACGAATCAAGATGACGAGTCGACAGTGAACTACTGTGACTGTCATGATTGAACTGATGGTTGGACTAACCTTGATTAGAAGAACTGACGAATTGATATGCCTGTTGGGGATTAAATTGAATCTGCTTGGGGGGTGAAGTGACTCTGCTAGGGATGAAAGTGGTTTCTTCTGTGGTCTTGACTGAGATACACCATATTCATTCAGGACACTTTTCTAGAGATGAACTTGCTCTATTGGGAACGACTTTGGTGGGGATGAGAAGATTCGACTAGGGAAAAAATGGTTGCACTGCGAATAGAGTAATTCAGCAGCGAATGAAGAACATTTGTGACATGATTTCGGTTTGGTTGTTGAGGAACTGGTAGAAGATAGCCAGTGGATCTTGTGAATTGATTTTGTAAAGGCAAGTGAATGTGATTGGAGGGGTGTCACCAATGCTGGAGGTTCTTGGGACTCATATCATGTTGTAGACTTGACAAGTACAGTAATGGTGTTTGGAATTTCTGCTTGTATCCACAGGTTTTATAATTGGTAATCACTTTAAACCCCCACATTTGAGACCATTAGGACAAATGGACTTGATAGCAACAATGATGACAGGGAAAATTGGATTGGTGTGTATGAACCTTGAACTCTGGTACAGTTTCGATTATTACTGACTCAACCAAAGAAGGATTGACTCGATAAAAGTAACGACACGAAATGCCCAAATTAGCATAATTAAATGTGTCTCTGTCATAAATGGTGTACTGCTCATCTTTTATGTTCACTCCTCATCTTAATATGATAGTACTTTGCTGATAAATTTGGTTTTTGAAAACTCCTCCCTATTGATCTATTCAATTCTCTACTTCTCCTAGGAAGTGCTTTGAATTAGTGCCTTAGCTTTTAGAATAAAAGATGCTCTATTTCAAAAATGTTTTTAAACAACTTGGTGACTTGAAAACTCGCCCTTGGTGTGAAGGGATCATGTTAGGCAAACGGAGTTTGCCCCTAGTTTGAGTTGTAGAAAGTAGAATTCATAGGCAAACGAGGTGGGTGACCGAAGTTTGCCCCTAGTTTGGACAATGGTTTATTGGAGGTTTTGGGCAAACGAGGTAGGTGACCGAAGTTTGTCCCTTATATGAAGGGTAGATAGTAAAATTCAGGCAAACGAGGCGGGTAGCCGAAGTTTTCCCCTTGTGTGGAAGGTGTTTTTCTGGCTTGAGGCAAGGACCGTGACTTTAATCTCTCAAATGATCATAACTTTTGCCTAGGGACCAGTAAGGTGACCTAGCGAGCTCTTTCATCTCTTTTGTTATTGCTCACCTTGGATTTAGCTCTAATTTTTGCCTAGGCATCCTTTTGGATTTTTGACCTAGCGAGCCATCCTTCTTTTCTTTTTGAAAGTCTGCCTAAGTACCCCCGAGCAGGGATCAGGTCCAACGTAGTTCGGGCCAAAGTCTTTGAGAGAAGAGGGGCTGATTATGATGGTGTCGACCGAACCGATGCGATTGCCTACGTATCCCTGAGTGGGAATCAGGTCGAGCGTAGTTCAAATCAGGGCTTGAAAGAAATTGGGTATGAAGGTTTCTCAAACCAATCGTCAAATAAGTTCAAACTTGAGCCACTTGTGGTAGCTTTGAATAAAAGGATTCAGTTTCAATCTCTTTTTGTTTTCTTTTTCTTTTTCTTTTTGTTTTGTTTTGAGGATTGATCCTTTTCACTTTCGCCTAGCCAGTCAATTTTGCTTTTTAATGTAGTCGATTCTTGTGAGATCTTTCAATCGCAATCTCAGAATTCCAAAATGTGCATGTCAGCTCTCGGAATTTATTTGTGGTCATTCCGTGCCTTTTGAAATGTGATCTTGGCACGTTCTTAAGATGTATCTTGAAGCGTATGATTCTCTCATTTGTTTCATCAACATTTTGACTGGCTAGGGTCAGATTTTGGAAATCAACACCTTTTCAGCTCTAACTTTTGCCTAGGTACCCTTTCGGGTTTTCAACCTAGCGAGCCTTTTCTTTTCTTTTTCTTCTTTTTTTTTGTTTTTTTTTTTGAAAGTGGAGATGAAACTCACTGAAATGTTTGGCTACCATCAAGGGCTAAGTTTGCATTGCTTTCAATCAGACAGATTGCGTGGCTCCCAATTGGATTGGGCTTAAGGCTTCGAAATGGTGGAAAAAGGGTGTTGGGCAAGCCCCAAGTCAGTTTCAAGTATGTCTTTTCAAGATTGAGGCAAGAGCATCTTTAAATTCTTAAAGTAAGACTATTCAATTCTCAGCTCTTCATCAGTGTCAGCGTGAAATCGACTTTAACCTTTCAGGATTCTTTTTTGTTTTGTTGTAGAAAAATTATTAGCAGAGTAATATCCATGGTAATTTGAAAAGTGACACTTCAGTTTAGTGATTCATGCATTTATGACTAGGCACATCAGATTAAGCAAAATGAGATTTTATTCCATCAATAGAGAAGGTTTACAAACTTATTAACAACTCGATGACAGACAGACTCGATCACAAGACTAGAATTGAAATGGACTCGGAACATAGAACAGACTCAACTTGACTCGACCCGGTCTCAAATGGAGTGTCTTTGCGACCCATTTATTATTCTTATTCTATTTTTTTTAGCAGAAGTTCCAAACACCATCACTTTACTGTGTAGCTTCAACATTCATTAGCAGCGACGGAAGGGATCATTCGATCGATTGGTCCAAGCCAAGATAGTGGATGGGATTAGGATAGGGGACATCTTCTATAAGGTTCTGAATGTCATGGTAGAGGTGGATGCACTGATCGATGGTATGGCCTAGATTTTGGTGATAAGCACATCGTAGGCTCATGTTGTAGTGGGAGGATATAGGATCTGGTAGCGGCTTATGAGGGAGGAGCTGCAGGTGGCCCTTTTTGAGTAGGTGGTCCAAGGCTATGGAAAGAGGAACATCAAGTTTGGAGAATTCGCGAGGGCCTTTTGGGCGATTTGGCAGAATGGACTGGTATGGACGAAGGGCGCAGGCCATTGATTGGTTGCTAAGTGCATTGATATCCGGGGAGTCCAGGAAGTAGTTAGGTCTCTTGGACTAGTGTTGGGGTTCATCCTTTTTGAACTTTCCTTCTCTGAAGGCATCCTCTATTCTGGTGCCTATTTCAAATAGCTCTTCGAATGTGGAGATGGATTGGTAGAATAGCTTGTCATGATATACTGGTTGGATGTTCTTGACCAGCATACGTACTTGTTCTTTCTCAACAGGTCTGTGGATCATTTGAGCCATTTTATTCCTCCATCTGCTCAAGAACGCAGTGAAGAACTCATTGAAGTTTTGCCTAGTAGTCTCTAGATCCCGGATGGTGATATCAAACTCTTGGTTGTTAGAGTAGTGATCAATACAAGTTCTAGCAATGTCTTCCCAGACTCGGGTCTTGGAGGCTTCAAGGGTTAGGAACCAGGATAGTGCGGCATTCTTAAGGGTTTGCGGGACAGCATCGCAATGTGCTCATGAGTGCAGCCAATCGATTGGAAGATGCTCATGCACAACTTGATGTGACTTTTTGGATTCCCTGTTCCATCAAAACGGTCAATTTCAGGCATTTCGAAGTTCTCGGGCAGCCTTAGCTTGATGGGCTCAAAGAGGCCTTCCAGGTCTAACATGTAATCATCAACCCCTTTGCTCTTCCTCAACACACTTTCAAGCTTGTCAACTTTGTCCATTTCCTCCTAGAGCTTCTTCTCATATGCAAGCGGCGGGACCCCTTGAAACCAGTCTTCTTCCCCATTATTCTCGGGAGGCGGTCCAAACCCAGGCGGTGGTGGTGGTGGTATAAACCCTGGTTGTGGTGGGAACCCAGGTGGGTATTGTGGCTGCTGTTGTTTCAATTTTTCCATGAAACTCAAAACTTGGGCCAGGCAATCAGATTGCTGGCTTATGGTTGTTCCCAACACAGTGACCTTATTTTCCAATTCTTCTTGATTCATGCTGAAGTAACTTGGCGGGCAGATCTTGACCAAACGACTCTTCGAACTTCTGACTCAGGACGATGATCCCAGTTACTGACTTCGGGAATCTATACTGACCTACAGATTCGAGAGGAGAGGTGTATCAGATTCTGATAGTGACGACTTTAGATAGACAATGAGAGTGATGTTAATAGACGTGGACTAACTTGTGTAAGACGGACTGAGATAGTGCGTGCAGACCGATAGGAATGGTGCATGCATACGACGCAAGCATACGGATGTAAGCCCTAATCTATATGATGCTCCTATTCCTAACAGATAGTAGCTAAACAAATAAGGCCCTAGCCATACAGAGTGTGCTAACCTTACTTTCCAATGTGATCACCAAGGGATAACAGGGATTTTCGGGATACTTCGGGAATTTTGGACAGAGTTTCTGGGAGAAATAGGGATTTGGAAGATTCGGAGAAATTTCTAGAAGTCATTTGAGTTTCTAGAAGAAATAGGAATTTCTGGTTGATTTGGACTGAGCTTCTAGGAGAAATTGGGAAATCAGAATTTCTGGGAGAAATTGGTACATCTAGGTATTTTTGGAAAGTTTGGATGGAGTTGCTGGAATTTTTGGGAAATCTTGGAGATTTGGATAGAGCTTATGGGAAAACATGAAAATTTGGGTAAGTTGGACAGGGTTTCTGAGAGAAACAAGTATACCAGAGTTTCTGAGAGAGCTTCTGGGAGAACAGGTATAACTGGGTAAGTCAGACAGAGTTTCTGGGAGAAACAAGTATATCGCAGTTTCTAAGAAAAATTGAGGTTTCTGGGTATTCTGGGGGAAGCAAGAATATCTGGGGGGACATAAGTATATCGGAGTTTCTGGAAGAAATTGAGATTTCTGGGTAATCTGGGGAGAAATAGGGATTTCTAGGAAATCTGGGGTGATTCGGACAGAGTTTCTAGGAGAAACAGGGATATCCTAATGAGTTGGGTAGAGTTTCTGGAAGAAATAGGGATATACGACGGGAATAGGTGATGATGGCGATCATACTGTCTAGCAAGTTTTCATAATCCTATGTCTCAGGACCAACAAACAAGGTTTGCGGTGTATATCTTTGTGAGCATGGAGCAGACATCCTTATCATGGTGCCTAGGCAAGTCAACTCAATGTGATCATATATGAGTGATTGCCGTGGGAATCATAAGAAAGAGGTTCTGTTCTATGCCACATAAGCGTCTATAATGCACAGGTAATCCCACCAGGGCATACAACAGTTATATCACATTGTCCTATCTGAAAAGATAAATGAACAGTCCTATGAAAGGTTCTACAGGAATCTATATACAAAGGCTGGGTTTAGTCAAAGAGGGTCCGTTGACGAGAGTTCAAATATACCGTCGGAGAGACAGTACAGAGGTTTTTACTCTTTTTGATATACCTTGGAAGGTACAGTATCAACGGTGACTTGTGCCCTGGCACAGCAAGACCTGAACAATGTCAGCACCGCGTTTTAGACACAGTCGAAGGGGAAATGCAGAAGTGCAATGCGGTGAACCAAACACCGTAAAAAGATGATTATAAGGATGCTTCTTATGAGTCAAACCTCTGTATTATTTTGTTTTAAAATAAAAATCCCTAGCAGAGTCGCCAGATTGTGGACACGCGAGATTCCACCACTTGCAGGTTTGAGATTGTTTTGAAAAGGAAAGAAAAAAGGTCTGTTGAAACAGATACAGAGTCGCCACTTGGTCTTTAAGGAACCAAGAAACCTAATTTGATTCACCCAAACGGATAAAGGGCACCGACCCTTCATAACCAAAGAACTTGGTTCAGGGTTTTGGTACGAGAGAGGAAGGAGCCTTTGTCACGACTAAAACACCCTCAACTCGCCCCGTCTTTCGACGGGCCACAATTAGCATCCGAACAATCATCTTATACTATGTATGGTTCGACAATTAATACTATGATAGTATATTACATCACATAATAAAATTTAAAATGGAAGATCTAAAGATAAGATATCATTCATAAGATCTAAGCCAAATATCACACAATGTAAAGTGAAAGATCACACAAATAAACCTAGGAAAAATCGTCTAATCATATATCGAATAATCAAGACTTCCTAATCTAAAGGGGGACATGAATTGTTCCTGAAACAAATAATCAAAGAAATCAAAATGTGCTTAGCAAGCTAGTATGATGCATATTATTCTTTGAGAAAAAGAAGATCTCTCAATCCCCAGAACGGATGAGAAAGGAGGATTAGATCGAGGGGAAGCATGAACGTGTGATCATGATCATTCCTTATAATCTTCTTAGATTAGAAGTCACAAAAGCTCTAAATCTTTGCATGGATGTAATGTATGTACCTAAAATGTGCCAAGGTTGTAGTGTGCTTTGTGTTCATGGATTCCTAGAATGACTTAGAAGTCTAAAATGTGTATGAATTAATCAATAAAATCATCATGGGATATGTACAAATGTAGTATGAACTACTTCCTAAGACATGAGCTAATTTGGAGTGCATGTAAGCATCAAAGGGGGGAAGTAAAAGTGTGCTTGCTGTGAATAGTGGACAGAACAGTAACACGATCTTTTGGAAATCGAAAAGAGGTGTTAGGAATGTTTTCAATGCATGATATTTTATGGAGATCTTCCTTATTGTGTCTAGAACACAACCAAAAAATCCAATCTTTAATAACTATTACAGATTGAGAGAAATCATATGAACAATGGAGGTCACTCAAAAACAGAGTCCGTAATGTCGAATGAAATGTTGAAAAATCTTAGAAAATGAAAACAAAAGATCTAAAGGCCCATTTTATGCAGAAAGTTCCCTAAGACATTGAAGTACAAGGGAAAAATAAGTTGAGACCACACGTTTTGGAAAAGGTTCTGTAAAACAATTTGAAAGTAGTCCAAGCAGCTGTGACAGCAAAAACAGAATATCTGGAGGGAATGTTTGGGTCCAAATGGACCATTTTCAAGTATTTTCAAGTCAAACCAAAAATCATGGGTGTTCTCTAATGAGTTAGGAAGACTTTCCAAGTAGTCTTGCATCCATACATTGAGAATTGAGTTCTAGAGAAATCTTTGAACTCACATCACTCACTATTATGACTCATTGTTTTGAAGATTTTGGGGAAAACTAAAGTTTTCTTTCTTGAGATCAAAATGAGGGGTTTCAATAGGGGTTTTGAAATAGAGGTTTTGAAAGTATATTTTCAACATCAAATAGAGATTACAACCTCTTGGAATATCAACATCAAACTCATCATCAAGAACCTCCAAGATTGTTGGAAATATTCATTTTTATTTGAACATAACTTCAAGGATACCTTGGAGGTATTGAAGTTATAATCATCATCTATCAAACATGTTTTTGAGGTCAAGAGCTACTATCCATAAGGACTCACTCACCTCAAACTTCATGTCATCATCTAGATGATGATGAACAAGTAAGTAAATAAAGAAAAATAAAAAGAAATGAGGTTAGGAAGAGATAAACATAATATGAACAAGCAAGTATATAAACAAATCAATAGATGATAATCAATGTGATATTGGACTTGTAGCTTGGTGTTTCACTCATAGATATAGACATTTGGACATGGAAGTAGCTTCCAAACTCAAAAATGCTTAGAGAAATGCTATTGGGTGTATTGATGATGAAGTATATAGAAGAATGGTGGAGGAAAACAAGGTTGGAACTCACTTTCTATAGAAAAATAGTAGGAGGAAGCTCCTTTCTCACTTCTAAATCTATCTCTATCTCTCTTTCTCTCTACAACTTTTCAAGCTTTGCACTTGGCCCCCCCAAAATGAAGAGCAATGGGGGATTTAAATAGGCCAATTTGGGGTGGTTTGGGGTTTTAGAAGTACTCCCATTGGTCCCAAACAACTGTGAACACAAAACTATGTCGTTTTGGCTTTCAATTAATCAAATTGGACCCCCAAAAAATTACAAAAATAGACTCTGTGAAGTTTGAGTGCCGCGGCGGCAGTGGGCCAGTGCCGCGGCGGCACTGCTCCTCAGACGCACAAAAATTTCGTTTAGGGCCTAGAGGTTCCTGTATTCGCGAAAAGGCCCTATTTTCCGAAATTCACTGAAAACGCATTCGAACTCCAAATTGAGGTTGTGATATACCATTGGAAAGGTAATAGAGTCTATTTTACATAAATAATAGTTCGGAGATAGATCACTTTGAAAAGTTTTGCGGTATTTGCGATAAAAGCCAATTTGATCGCCTTTTTCACCTTTGGAAATTCCTAATAAACTCGTTTTAAATCCGAAAATTATGTTCGATATACCGTTGGAAAGCTATTGAACTTTAGTATCCATGAAAAATGTTTGGAAAATGATACGGTGCCCCGATTCTAAAGTCAAATTTTGGCCAAACTGGTCAAACTTGGGATTCCCGGGAAGTTCTGAAAACCTCTGGGAGCTCCCAGGAGCTGACGTTTTCGCTCGATTTTCTTTTCAAGCTCATTTTAATACTTTTCACATGATCTAGAATGATTCTGGAAAATTTGGACGTTTTCGGTCAAACTTGGTCAAACCTTGGTCAAACCGGTCAACGGGAACTTTCCGGGAACTTCCGGGTCTTCCGGGGTCTCTGGGAGCTGACGATTTCATCCGATTTTACTTAGAAACTCATTTTATCATTTTTCTTACGACGTAGCATGTTTCCAGAACTTTTGGTCCAAATCTGGGAGCTTTTGGGCTTTTAGGGGCATTTTGGTCATTCTGAGCATTTTGAGAAATAGAACCAACTTTCAGGAGACCTTTTGAGTCTTTTCGATCATTGTGAACCACCAAGCTATGGGTCTCCTAAATCTGATAGCCGACAAAATGGGGTGTCTATAGTTTGCCCCTCTTTGGCATGAACTTGCAAGGCAACGCATGTCGTAAGCATGTCACAAAACCTGAGGTGGGCCCCACCATAGCCGGCCACATGGCAGCCCATGCAACTCTCAAGACACATGTCACCCTCTCCCATGACACTTGTCCATCCATTGCACACTTGTCCACCACTTTGACACATGTCAATGCATGCACCCCATGCACATTGACACCTAGCACATGCAAGACTCTATACAAGCATGTATATACTCTTCCATACCATTTTCTTGGCCATTACAATCTGCATGAAGAGAGGGAGCTAGGAGATGAACTCCATGGGAAGTTAGAAGAAGAAGAAGTCTCTACCATTGAAGTTGAGTTCAAGCTTCCTAAGCTCAAATCCAAAGCCCAAGCTCAATTTCAAGTTTAGGTGAGTATTCTTACTCACTTTAGAACCTATTTAGTATGCAGTAATGTTTAGCAAGTGTTTGATGTTGTATTTTGAGGTTCTATGCAACATGCAAGTCAATCTTCAAATCTGGTAAGCAGAAACTTCCAGCAGACTGTTGTTTAGTAAAACGAACATTTTGAGTAGTTCAAAAATGGGAATGAGGCTAGGTTTTTTTTATGGAGAGAGCTAATGCATTTATCTACAAATAACTCTTCTATAGTTCAGTCTGAAAATCAATTCTTCATAGGTAAAATGTACATTCAACGAAGTACTTTAAATCAGAGAAACAGTAACCTCCAGCAGAATGTAGTTTAGTAAAATGAGTGTTTTAAGCAGCTCCAAAATCTGAATTAAGCTAGGTTTTTTTGAGGAGAAAGCTAACGCAATTATCTACAAATAATCTTTCTATAGCTTAGTCAGAAAATCACTTTTTAATAGGTGAAATGTACATAAAACGAAGTACTTTAAATCTGAGAAACAGAAACCTCCAGCAGAATGTAGTTTAGTAAAATGAGTGTTTTAAGCAGCTCCGAAATCTGAATTAAGCTAGGTTTTTTTTGTGGAGAACGATAACGTATTTATCTACAAATAAATTGCCGATAGCACAGTCTAAAAATCACTTCTTTATAGGTGAAATGTATATACAACGAAGTACTTTAAATCTGAGAAACAGAAACCTCCAGCAGAATGTAGTTTAGTAAAATGGGTGTTTTAAGAAGCTCCGAAATCTGATTTAAGCTAGGTTTTATTGTGGAGAAAGCTAACTCATTTATCTACAAATAACTCTTCTATAGCTTGGTCTAAAAATGATTCCTTGATAGGTAAAATGCAGATGCAACGCAGTACTATAAATTCTGGGATAGAGCAGTCAGAAAATATAGAAATGTCTAAGTAAAATAAATATTTTGAGTAGTACAAAAATGTGATTTAAGCTAGATTTTGTTGTACATGAAGATAATTCAATTATATACAATGTTCTAGTTTTGAGTTTGATCTACAAAGCAATTATCATGCCCAAATAAATCATATCAATTCAGTCGATATAGTGAAATTAATTCCTGGCAGATTGTATAACTACTTGTATGATGTGTTTATTGATGATGCTTGCTTTCCGGTACCTGTGTGGTTATGGATATCTTGTGCTATCGCGTAGATGAGTATGTTAAGGTTTTCGTCTATATGGTTATTGATATCAAATCCATGTTATAGATCTATGAGCTATATGCTATGTTTTTTCCGTTGTCGCAAATCTAGTGTATTGACCATTAAAAGTTCATACCCAAGCTTTTAGTATGTTGTACGACACGATTATTGTGTCGATAGCGATTAGGTAAGTTTCCATCGTAAGTATATTATAACAAAATAGAATGATGGATGTATAATGTAAGTTCGAAAGTATAAATGAAAGTAATTAACAAACTAAACTACAGAACGAGTGACGCGAATGTGGTCCAGGATACATACGGACTAGTTGTACTTGATTAGGAGCAGGGTATGTCAAGGATAAGTGTTGGATAGGTAAACCAGGCCATAGGGGCCGTGAGGGTAAGAAAAGGGATGTGTTGTTGAGTTGTGAAGTGGTGACTCTTGAGTATTCTTTCGGTTCTTCGTGACAAAAGGGATACGGTTAAAATGTGACTATTGTAAGTATACTTTCAGTTCTTCGTGACGAAAGGGATACGCGTAACGCTTTCAGTTCTTCGTGACGAAGCGGTGATTCTTTGAGTAAAGACTCATTTTCGGTTCTTCGTGATGAAATGGATGTTCTTGTACTCTGTAACGCTTTTGGTTCTTCATGACGATGCGGTGATTCTTTGAGTAAAGACTCCTTTCGGTTTTTCATGAAGAAGTAGATGTTCTTGTACTCCGTAACGCTTTCGGTTCTTCGTGACGAAGCGGTGATTCTTTGAGTAAAGACTCCTTTCGGTTTTTCGTGACGAAATGGATGTTCTTGTACTCCATAACGCTTTCGGTTCTTCGTGACGAAGCGGTGATTCTTTGAGTAAAGACTCATTTTGGTTCTTCGTGACGAAATGGATGTTCTTGTTCTCCGTGACGCTTTCGGTTCTTCATGACGAAGCGGTGATTCTTTGAGTAAAGACTCCTTTTGGTTCTTCGTGATGAAATGGATGTTCTTGTGCTCCGTAACGCTTTCGATTCTTCGTGACGAAGCGGTGATTCTTTGAGTCGAGACTCCTTTCGATTCTTCGTGACGAAATGGATGTTCATGTACTCCATAACGCTTTTGGTTCTTCGTGACGAAGCGGTAATTCTTTGAGTAAAGACTCCTTTCAGTTTTCGTGAAAAAATGGATGTTCTTGTACTCCGTAACAGTTTCGGTTCTTCGTGACAAAGTGGTGATTCTTTGAGTAAAGACTCCTTTCAGTTCTTCGTGACGAAATGGATGTTCTTGTACTCTGTAACGCTTTCGATTCTTCGTGACGAAGCAGTGATTCTTTGAGTGAAGACTCCTTTCGGTTCCTCATGATGAAATGGATGTTCTTGTACTCTGTAACGCTTTCGGTTCTTCGTGACGAAGAGGTGATTCTTTGAGTAAAGACTCCTTTCGGTTCTTCGTGACGAATTGGATGTTCTTGTACTCCGTAACGCTTTCGGTTCTTTGTGACGAAGCGGTGATTCTTTGAGTAGAGACTCCTTTCAGTTCTTCGTGACGAAATGGATGTTCTTGCACTCCTTAACACTTCGGTTCTTTGTGATGAAGTGGTTGATGAAAGATGTTTTGGTTGAAGAAAGATTTTTTGGTTGATGAAATATGGTTTGGTTAGCAAGAGATGCTTTGGGTTTCTAAATGATGTCGGATGTTAGAAATGAATGGTAGTGGCATTAAGGTCGTCTAGATGGATCTCCTGAATTGTTTGTATTCTTATCGAATACGTAGTCGGGTACGCTAATAGTTATTATTCGACGGAGAGAATGTAAAGATCCTAAAAGACATGTTGAAAGGTAGTAAGTGCATTCTTATTGTGTTTTACTATATACATTCCATTTGATTTAGCTTACTCACTCAGCTTTCATAAGCTGACGACGTTCATATCGCTGGACATTCCTATGTCCAGCTTATCCAGGTGAGAAGTACCAAGGTTATGAAGCTACGCAAGAAGGAAACATTGAAGAAGATTACACTGAAGATAACTATGGTTATGCTAGTTAGAGAGAAAACTAGGAATTATCCTCTGTAAATGTTTTTGATTATAACCAGAAGACTTAGCATATATTTTGTAATAGTTTTTGTAAGGCCGAGAGTCATAAGACTCTTATGTATTTAATTAGCCAGTACCGTTGTTGCCTTTCATTGTAATATATTCCAGTATGTAAATGATGGTGTTATCCTTTTATTATACCATTTGGTTATTATTATTTGGTCATGGACAATTTGGCACTGCAACCAGTCATGCGCCTCAGGGTCCAAGATGAAAATTTTAAAATTTTTCCATATTTTGGCTATGCCGGGGCGTGACAGGGATTTTTGGTATCAAAGCCTTAGGTTGAGAAGTGTACACCGATTGTCCTACACACTTAAGTTATAAAACGTTAGACCTTTTCTCCATCCATGAAGATATGAACCTATAATAGTTGTGTGATTAGCATGGCACCTTATTACATCCCAGATGGATATGGAGGACGGGGTAGATGCGGAGATTGGCCCTGCAGTGGGTATTGACCTAGCAGAGGATGCTGACTCAACAGAGGGTGCTGGTGAGGAGGGAGTGAGGGTAGTCATGGAGGATGGAGAGCTAGAGGTTGACGATGACTTTGAGGATGACTCTAAGGATGCATAGATAGAGCCTTTGGATAAGGATGAAGATGAGATGGTTGATAAGTTTGACCCGTACTTGGGACTGGGTTCCACCTGTGGGAGATTTCAATCTAGGATCATGCTCCACCATACGAGTAGATATGGAGGACTTTCGGTATAAGATTTCTAGGATTTGGATCTCTACTTGTATTAGGGCTAGTAGCCCATCTTTTGTTTATATAGTATGTACCCAGGCATGTAACACGAACTAGTAGTAGCGTGTACGCCTTTCTATGTAAATATTTAAAGTTATCTATGAAGATTTGTTACTTCTACTTGATGAAATATATGCTTGATGTGTTATGTACTCATATTAGAATTGTTAGCTATACCTTATATCGTTTATATGTCTCGTAACCATGGTTAGGACTGAAGGATAGCCAATAGATATTTATTTAGGTACATAAGCATACAAGCGGATGTCAAGTCAGTCACCCGAACTTAGGAATGGACCAAGAGGAAGACCTCCGACCCGTTTCTAAGGAAACAAATGCCCATGGAATAGTGGTAAGAAACCAGGACCCACCTTTCCCCGGGATAAGCATATAGCACCTCCCGTACCACAAGTGCCAACCACAAGCTCAGAATCGATGATCGCTCAGATTCTGATAGTTTGATACTATGAAGATGTCTTCCAGAACATCTCCGGACTAACACCGAAGCGTGAGATCGACTTTTGCATTGAGTTAGTACCCGGAACGACACCGATATCCAAGGCTCCTTATCGTATGGCCCCAACAGAAATGCTAGAGCTGAAAAAGCAAGTACAAGAGTTAGAAGATCTTGGACTCATCAGACCGAGCACGTCACCTTAGGGAGCCCAGTTCTATTTGTTAGAAAGAAGGATGGAAATCTTCGACTCTGTATCGACTACAGAGATTTGAATACGGTTACCATTAAGAACAAGTAACCGCTTTCCAAGATAGACGATTTGTTCGATCAACTACAAGTGGTGACAACCTTTTCGAAGATTGACTTACGATCTGGGTACCATCAGTTACTTGTCAGGCCGGAAGATATACCGAAAATAGCTTTCAGAACAAGATATGGGCACTACGAGTTCTTAGTTATGCCTTTTGGATTAACTAATGCCCCAGCGGTATTCATGGATTTGATGAATCGGCTGTTCAGACCCTTCTTGGATCAATTCATCATCGTGTTTATCGACGACATCCTTATTTATTCGAAGAATCATGAAGAACACGAGAAGCATGTAAAGATTGCACTTCAGACACTTAGAGAAAATCGTCTCTATGCTAAGTTCAGTAAGTGTGAGTTTTGGCTGAAAGAAGTTAAATTCTTGGGACATGTAGTCTCACAGAACGGAATTTCAGTGGACTCAACCAAGATGGATGCAGTTTCTAGTTGGAATAGACCAACCAACACATCAGAAGTACGAAGTTTCCTTGGATTGGCTGGATACTACAAGAGATTCGTGGAGGGTTTCTCAAGGATCACGTCTCCTTTAATCGGACCAACAAAGAAGGATTCAAAGTTTGAGTAGAAGGACAAGCACGAACGCGCCTTTTAGGAATTAAAGGAGAGGTTGACCTTAGCGCCAGTGCTAGCCATACCCAAGAGTGGTGAATAGTACACCATCTACAGTGACGCTTCATATGAAGGACTAGGATGTGTACTTATGCAGAATGGTCAGGTGATCGCTTATGGATCTAGGCAATTAAAGCCATATGAATTAAACTACCCTACACACGATCTGGAATTTGCTGCAATTGTCTTTGCACATAAGATTTGGAGGCACTACCTCTACGGAGAGAAGTTTGACCTATTCTCAGACCACAAAAGCTTGAAATACCTGTTCTTTCAAAAGGAACTAAACATGAGACAACGATGCTGGATGGAGCTACTTAAAGAGTACGACTTTAATTTACAGTACCACCCTGATAAGGCAAATGTAGTCGCAGATGCTTTGAGCAGGAAACCCCGAAGGTTGATCGCCTCACTTTTAATCAGGGAATGGAAAACCTTAGAAGCTTTAACGGAATTTGACTTCCAAACTACAAGACCAGGTATTGGACGACCTTTTGGATGTCTTATGGTGCAGTCAACCCTCATTAATTGAATACTCGAAGCTCAAAAGAAGGAAGGAGGATTGAGGAAATGGTTTGAGAAGGCAAAAGCAAAGGATCCGACTGAATGGAATATTGGAACAGACGGGGGATTCAGATGTAAGGATAGGTTATGTGTACCCAACACAGATAATTTAAGGAAAGACGTTCTGAATGAAGCACACAAGTCAAGAATGACCATACATCTCGATGGAATAATGATGTACAAAGACTTAAAAAGGAACTTCTGGTGGGAAGGCATAAAAAGAAAAGTCGCAGAATACATAGCCAAATGCCCTACTTGCCAGCAAGTCAAGACGGAACACCAACGACCTCCAGGATTACTACAACCTCTACTAGTCCCAAAATGGAAATGGGAGCATATAACTATGGATTTTGTTATGGGATTGCCAAGATCTCAACAGAACCATGATGCTATTTGGGTAGTTATTGATTGACTGACCAAATCAGCCCATTTTATTGCATATAATATGACCTATCCTGTCGAGAAGATGAGTCGACTTTATCTACAACAGGTTGTGCGATTACATGGGGTATCGGTGTCAATAGTATCAGATTGAGATTCGAGATTCACTGCTGGATTTTGGGAGAGTCTTCAGAAAGCGATGGGAACATCTCTGAAGTTAAGTTCTGCATTTCATCCACAAACTGACGGACAAACAGAAAGGACGAATCAAGTAATGGAGGACATGCTTCGAGCATGTGTAATCGATTTCGAAAGTTCGTGGGAAACTCACTTACCATTGGTTGAGTTTGCCTCAACAACAGTTTTCATTCGAGCATAGGGATGGCACCGTTTGAAGCACTATACGGAAGACCGTGCTGATCACCTTTGTGTTGGGCAGAAATTAGGGATGACAAACTATTGGGACCAGACTTAGTCCAGGAGACCAATAAAGGAATCAATACAGTAAAGGAAAGAATGAAGGAAGCACAAAGTAGATATAAGAGCTACGCAGATAAATGACGTCAAGACCTAGAATTTGAAGTTGGAGATCATGTTTACCTGAAAGTTTCCCCGGTTCGAGGTGTAGTAAGGTTTGGACAGAAGAAGGGAAAGCTATCGCCATGCTACATTGAACCGTTTAAAATTCTGGATCGCGTAGGAAAATTAGCCTACAGGTTGGCATTACCACCCAAAATGTCGGGAGTTCATAACGTATTCCATGTAAGCATGCTGAGGAAATGTCTTCATAACCCGGCACACGAGATCGACTTCAGAGATATCGAAGTAAACGACAATGCTACATTCATTGAAGGACCTGTAAAGATTCTGGATCATGGAATCAAGAAGCTGAGAAACAAAGAGATTCTGCTGGTAAAGGTTCAGTGGAAACACCATGACGAAAGAGAAGCCTCTTGGGAGCTGGAATCGAAAATGCAAGAGAAATTTCCATTTCTGTTTAGTACTAACCAGTTTTGATTTCGAGGACGAAATCCTGTAATAGGTGGTAGAAGGTGTAATACCTGTAATTTTTACGTTCAATAGTATTATGAATTTCTATATCTGGTATATTATTATATTATTATTTTATTTGTGTGACCGTATCAGTATAATGTAATTACTAATTAGACTGTAAGTATCGCACCGACTCGATCGTAAGTAGACTTAACTTACTACCGTACCAGGACCCGGACATTAGAAATAATACCCGTTTGCACGTAAATATAGACCGATAGGCATAACGAGGACTTACGCACGTAAACTGAGGAAGTGGCACAAAACTCAAGGTGAACCCCACCATGGCCGGCCACATGGTAGCCCATGCAACTCTCAAGACACATGTCACCCTCTCCCATGAAACTTGTCCATCCATTGGACACTTGTCCACCACTTTGACACATGTCAATGCATGCACCCCATGCACATTGACACCTAGCACATGCAAGACTCTAAAGCATGCATATACTCTTCCATACCATTTTCTTGGCCATTACAATTTGCATGAAGAGAGGGAGCTAGGAGATGAACTCCATGGTGGGATGAAGGAAGTTAGAAGAAGAAGAAGTCTCCACCATTGAAGTTGAGTTCAAGCTTCCTAAGCTCAAATCCAAAGCCCAAGCTCAATTTCAAGTTTAGGTGAGTATTCTAACTCACTTTAGAACCTATATAGTATGTAGTAATATTTAATGTTTAGCAACATGCAAGTCAATCTTCAAATCTGGGAAGTAGAAACTTCCAGCAAAACGTTGTTTAGTAAAATGAACATTTTGAGAGGTTCAAAAATGGGTATGCGGCTAGTTTTTTGTGGAGAAAGCTAACTCATTTATCTACAAATGACTCTTCTATAGCTCAGTCTCAAAATCAATTCTTCATAGATGAAATGTACATAGAACAAAGTACTTTAAATCAGAGAAACAGAAACCTCCAGCAGAATGTTGTTTAGTCAAATTAGTGTTTTAAGCAGCTCCAAAATCTGAATTAAGCTAGGTTTTTTATGGAGAAAGCTAACGCATTTATCTACAAATAACCTTTCTATAGCTCAGTCTGAAAATCATTTCTTCATAGGTGAAATGTACATACAATGAAGTACTTTAAATCTGAGAAACAGAAACCTCCAGCAGAATGTAGTTTAGTAAAATGAATGTTTTAAGCAGCTCCAAAATCTGAATTAAGCTAGGTTTTTTGTGGAGAAAGCTAATGCATTTATCTACAAATAACCCTTCTATAGCTCAGTCTGAAAATCACTTCTTAATAGGTGAAATGTACATACAACGAAGTACTTTAAATCTGAGAAACAGAAACCTCCAACAGAATGTAGTTTAGTAAAATGAGTGTTTTAAGTAGCTCCAAAATCTGAATTAAGCTAGGTTTTTTTGTGGAGAAAGCTAACCCATTTATCTACAAATAACGCTTGTATAGCCTGGTCTAAAAATGAATCCTTGATAGGTGAAATGCACATGCAACGCAGTACTATAAATCTGAGATAGAGGAGTCCGAAAATATAGAAATGTCTAAGTAAAATAAATATTTTGAGTAGTTCAAAAATGTAATTGAAGCTAGATTTTGTTGTATATGAAGATAATTCAATTATATACAATGTTCTAGTTTTGAGTGTGATCTACAAAGCAACTTATCATGCCCAAATAAATCATATCAATTCAGTCGACATAGTAAAATTAATTCCTGATAGATTGTATAACTACTTGTATGATGTGTTTATTGATGATGCTTGCTTTTCGGTACCTGTGTGGTTATGGATATCTTGTGCTATCGCGTAGATGAGTATGCTAAGGCTTTCGTCTATATGGTTATTGATATCAAATCCATGTTATAGATCTATGAGCTACATGCTATGTTTTTTCTGTTGTCACGAATCTAGTGTATTGACCATTAAAAGTTCATACCCAAGCTTTTAGTATGTTGTACAACACGATTATTACGTCGATAGCGATTAGGTAAGTTTCCATCGTAAGTATATTATAACAAAATAGAATGACGGATGTATAACGTAACTTCGAAAGTATAAATGAAAGTAATTAACAAACTAAACTACAGAACGAGTGACGCGAATGCTGTCCTAGATACGTACAGACTAGTTGTACTTGATCAGGAGCAGCATATGTCAAGGATAAGTGTTGGATAGGTAAACTAGGCCATAGGGGCTGGGATGGTAAGAAAAGGGTTGTGTTGTTGAGTTGTGAAGTGGTGACTCTTGAGTTTTCTTTCGATTCTTCGTGACGAAAGGGATACGGTTAAAATGTGACTATTGTAAGTATACTTTCGGTTCTTCATGACGAAAGGCATATGCGTAACGCTTTGGTTCTCCGTGACGAAGCGGTGATTCTTTGAGTAAAGACTCCTTTCAGTTCTTCGTGACGAATTGGATGTTCTTGTACTCTGTAACGCTTTCGGTTCTTCGTGACGAAGTGTGACTCTTTGAGTAAAGACTCCTTTTGGTTCTTTGTGACAAAATGGATGTTCTTGTACTCCGTAATGCTTTCAGTTCTTCATGACGAAGCGGTGATTCTTTGACTAAAGACTCCTTTCGGTTCTTCGTGATAAAATCGATGTTCTTGTACTCCGTAACGCTTCGGTTCTTCGTGACGAAGCGGTGATTCTTTGAGTAAAGACTCCTTTCGGTTCTTCATGATGAAATGGATGTTCTTGTACTCCGTAACGCTTTCTGTTCTTCGTGACGAAGTGGTGATTCTTTGAGTAAAGACTCCTTTCGGTTTTTCGTGACGAAGCGGTGATTCTTTGAGTAAAGACTCCTTTCGGTTCTTCGTGACAAAATGGATGTTCTTGTAATCCGTAACGCTTTCGGTTCTTCGTGACGAAGCGGTGATTCTTTGAGTAAAGACTCCTTTCGATTCTTCATGACGAAATGGATGTTCTTGTACTCCGTAACGCTTTCGGTTCTTCGTGACGAAGCGATGATTCTTTGAGTAAAGACTCCTTTCGATTCTTCGTGACGAAATGGATGTTCTTGTACTCCGTAACGCTTTCAGTTCTTCGTGATGAAGCGGTGATTCTTTGAGTAATGACTCCTTTCGGTTCTTCGTGACGAAATGGATGTTCTTGCACACCTTAATACTTCGGTTCTTTGTGACGAAGTGGTTGATGAAAGATGTTTTGGTTGATGAAAGATGTTTTGGTTGAAGAAAGATGTTTTGGTTGATGAAAGATGGCTTGGTTAGCAAGAGATACTTTGGGTTTGTAAATGACGTCGGATGTTAGAAATGAATGGTAGTGGCATTAAGAATGTCTAGATGGGTCTCCTGAATTGTTTGTGTACGCATCGAATACGTAGTCAGGTACGCTAATAGTTATAATTCTACGGAGAGAATGTAAAGATCCTAAAAGACATGTTGAAAGGTAGTAAATGTATTCTTATTGTGTTTACTCGCTCAGCTTTCATAAGCTGACCACGTTCATGTCGCTGGACATTCCCATGTCCAGCTTATCCAGGTGAGAAGTACCCAGGTTATGAAGATACGCATGAAGGAAACATTGAAGAAGATTACACTGAAGATGATTATGGTTATGCTAGTTAGAGAGAAGACCAGCAATTATCCTCTATAAATGTTTTTGATTATAACCAGTAGACTTAGCATATATTTTGTAATAGTTTTTGTAAGGCCGAGAGTCATAAGACTCTTATGTATTTAATTAGCCAGTACCGTTGTAGCCTTTCATTGTAATATATTCCAGTAAGTAAATGATGGTGTTATCCTTTTATTATATCATTTAGTTATTATTATTTGGTCATGGACAATTCAGCACTGCAACTAGTCACGCGCCTCAGGGTCCAAGATGAAAATTTTAAATTTTTTCCATATTTTGGCTACGCCGGGGTGTGACATATACTCACCATTTTGATCAAATCAAAAGGAATGATATTCTTTTACCAACAACTCCTCATTCCAAACCTTTCGAATTTCTTCAAAAGATTGAGGAAAAAGGTGCAATAGGTAAATCTATATCAGTATCTGGAGTAGCCAAAACTACTTTGTAACTCTAATGTTTATTGGCCCGCATACTTGATTATGCCCTAATTCTAATAAGCCTTCGGTTGTGTGATCTTTCAAAACAAAGGTCACCTAGTCATATTACCCTCTAAATAGGATTGGCAAATAGGCAGTGGTATTAGTAACCAAAAGAGTTTAGGATCCAATCCTTTACTGCCTATTTATCCTATTTAGATTAATATGATCTAGCCTCTAAAACCAAGGTTTGTAGAATTAGTTGAAGGTTCTATCTTTTAGATGGTAAAATACCAGTAAGTTATTTAAATACTACGTCAGATAATATACGAAAAATAAGAGTAAATAGGTGAGATACTTGCTTGACAAGTTATTATATCACATTAAAAGAAAGTTTTCTTTTAATCAACAATTTCAGTACCAGAATCAAAAGAATAAATATTAGTATTCATTAATTCAAAACTGAAATCCATCTAATAACTCCAAAGTTTTATTACAATCTAAAACTACTAATCTAATAGCAACTCTTGCATCAGATTCCAAAAGGCAATCAAGATTTTCTAATCACTGCACATTCTTATTTTTCAACTCCCTTGCCTTTTGACAGTCAAGTATTCCACACAGTTCCTTTTTCAATGCCCTCTCACGCCACAATGGAAACACTTTCCTTTTGGCACAGCACCAGCCTTTCCCTTTCCAAGTCTTGCCTTCTTCCCAATTGTTGGGTTAGGCTCACCTATCCTTGAGTCTTGCTTCTCCTTTTCTAAACTTATGCCCTCTGGCTTAGTTCCAAAAGATGAAGCCATTCCAATGTTCTGAACATTTGACTCCTCTTTGACTATATCCATCGTTGCCTCAAGAGAGCTCATCAACTCACTTGTTGAAAAAACTGTTTTACTCATTTTAAAAATCCTTTTAAATTGAGTGAATAATGAAGGCAACAAATGCAAGATTATGTCAACTTGAGTCTCACCGTCAATGTCGGAACCCAGAACTTCCAATACTTTGAAATAAGTAACCATTTTAAAAACATGCTCTCTTATTGAAGTTCCTTCCAACATTCTGGTGTCCATGACTAACTCCAAGGCTCTAAGCCTTGCAGTTCGACTCAGCTCCCCAAATATCTCCTCAAGGTTCAATATTATAGCACGAGCAGTGTTCAAAGGTTGATGTTGTTGCTTCAATACATCAGACAAAGAGTCTAAGATGCTAGAGCGAGCTATACCATCAAATCTTATCCACTGCCAATATTGATCCGCAAGATCAGTTGGGGTGTCATGGCATGGAATAGGTGGACAGGGAATGGTAAGAACATATTTACATCCATTAGTGGTTAATAATTCATCCAGTTCCAATTTCCATTCAACGTAGTTGAGCTTATTCTGGATCATGGTTATAGCAAGTGGACTAGACATTATGAATCTGAAATACAAATAATGTAACAGAATTACAATATGGAAATCATGAATATGACAATTTATATAATACATTGGAATTCCCTTAACCAACTCATTAATTGTCTTCAGGATGTCAAGCCTATGAAATTAAGTCTCCGTGTGGCGATCATAACCTCATAGCCTGATTGGTAAACCCATCATGAATGCCGTGCAACTCTTACAAAACAATTCATGACTCTTGAACTTTTGGTCTCTAAGTTTCTGGATAATGCTCCGTGTGGAATTCCTTACCCATAGCTTAGCTAGTGTTTACCATTAACTAGAATCCAATGACAACCACCTCAAGTAGTGTCTCAGTGTAGTGGTCACCCTCTAACGCATCTCATTGATTCTATCCAAAGGAAGTTCATATCTAGTAACCAATGAATAGTCTATCCTCCCTATGGAATGATCACCCATGGCTGGGTGACTCAGAATATACTACCCACTTTACAATGAACCGTTTATGGAAGACCGTGGGAGTTATAAAATAAGTCCCTCTCCCCCTAGATTTTTATAAGAAGTTCATATCTAGCAATCAATAAGAAATACCCTCTGTATGGAATGATCACTCATAACTGAGTGACACAGAGTATTTCTCATACTTACAATGAACTAATAGGAATTTTCCAATTATGAAAAAGAAACTGTTTCTTCACATTTCCCATAAACATCCAGTGTTTACTAATGGTTTGAAAAAGTTTTTGAATTTTATTTTAGAAAACATGTTTTACGTGAATGCAAGTAGTAACAATATATAAAATGCCAATCACAACTAAGCACATAAAACAAAAACTAAAATGAAAGAAAAGCATTCAACAATGCCTCTATCTCCCATGGCTCTATCTCCATAGATCCTCCTTCTTGATTTGATTGCCTCAGACTCCATCTTCATGCACAACGACTTGCTCCTTCATCTTAATGGATTTTCTAATTCTATTACATTGGTCATATGCTTTTCTTGAAGCTTACAATTTATCTAGGAATAGAAATAACAACAATAAAATGAAGAAGGCTAGGGAAACCGGTGCAACTTTCCTATTCGTAGGATTGAAATCGCAGCGCCCTTTACACATGCCTTAAAACCAAACCAACAATTAAAACATTATATACACCAATCTCAAACAATTAAATACAAAATATAAAAGTCTTGGCGCCTTGGGAGATAGCGGACTAAGCTTGTTGCAAAAGGGTTAGTCGCACGCACAACCACGCATATATAACAAGTATATGTACCATTGGAACCCCTAATTGATTCACATAGTATATAAACTCTTTACATACTGAATTAGAACTTAAAACAGCATCACAGTTCTCTGTCACACTTCGATTGATCGACAAAGGTTCGATCGATTGAACCTTCGATCGATTGAACATAGTTCAATCGACTGACCTTTCAATTTCATAGAATGTCTTGAAAAACTTATAGAATAAATAAAAATTTAAAGTAAATATTTTAAAACCTTTAAATCTGTAAACTAAACACCTAGACAGAAAAGCGATCTTGATTGATCGACCAACATTCGATCAATCGAACAGAACCAAAGTTCGATCCATCGAAACTAGTTCAATCGCTTGAGAACAGATGATGTTCGATCGATCGAGACTACTTCGATCGATCGAACCCACCTTGCATCCTATGCAATCACAGATTTGTATTCTGCTTTGATAACACTACAGAAATAGATCTGTGACGATGTAGTTTTGAAAACAGTTCTCAAATCATCATGTAAATTAAAACTAGTGTTCCAAAATGCATCTATAGATCCAAACAAGCGAGGCTCTGATACCAATTGCAGGGAAAATAGGCTTAAAGTTAAATTTAAACGCGCAGCATAAAGATTAAGTTACAAAATCTTATTGGTAGCCTTGGATCTACTACTTATTAACTCTATAGATGCGCATAACAAGATGGAGAAGATTCTATACCTTAGGTCTTGAACCCAATTCCAATTTTGTCCTTCTCCTTGTGTGTACAGCAGCAACCTCTAGGAAATCTTCACCCTTATGTCTCCTCGAATACTTGCCGTCGAGGCTAGAGTTGGTGGGAACTCTAATGGTGAGGATAGAGAAGGTTTGGGAACCCTAAAACAGTTTCTGAAGCTTAGGGATATTAAAATGATGAACAACTTTTTTTGGACGCAGCTACCCTATTTATAGATTCCCAGTACCGACCTTACTTTCAATCGATTGAATTGACTTCGATCGATCGAACCATGTTCGATCGATCGAACTTGTCTAAACTTCAATCGATCGAAGAAACGTCGATCGATCGAACCAGTTTTGACAGCATCCTCATTTGCCTTTCCAAGCATTCTGGAGCTAAGAGTGGGACCTCCAAGGTTCTTAACTACTGGCTCCGATTAATTGTTATTCCATCTAGTCAATACTCTTAACTAAGGAATCAACAATTAATCAATTATCATTAATGCCACTATTAAATGATAATTGCACTCTAGTGCATAAGAACATAATCACACATACATAAGCGATTGCTAGACTTGTATAATATGATACGGATGTGTCCCTCTACCAGGCAGTATTCGTATCTATCATTGGGATGTATGTTTTAAGATACTGTCGACCCAATAGCTAGTACATCCTATATTCCTCGAGTATCATTCACTACGCTTGGATTACTAAACATGTCAACAATAACACTTTGTTGACAAGGCTGGCCAGCTCTCAGTAATCACTCTTAGTGACATTCTCGAGGGAATACTTACTCTTCGTTTTATTGAAGAGGGTAGAATTCCATCTTGACAATATATGTTCCCAACGTTGCATACTTGATTACCCAAGATACCCAGGTGTTGATCTTGCAAGACCTCACTGATTGGTAAGTCAAAGCAACCAAGTACACAAGTTGTGTCCATAATTATCTCAGGATTAATGACATTTATCCCTATACAAGTTTTGAGTTCCTATTGACGGTGACAGCATTTAGGTGTCAATAGGTATAACTCAGGTCCATCAATGCACCGTGTACACTAGCATATTAACCAAGAGCCAAAGACTCTTATGAACGAGATTCATCATTCTACCCCGTAGATGTTAATCATGCTACAGTGTATACTTGATAAGTTATCCAGACTTATCATCCACTGTGACTTATTTGAAACAACAAGGATTTGTGATTCATATCTCACATGTGTAATCACATACACAAATGAACCACATACAATGTTGTTTAAGGATTTCAGTCTAATATTCATCTCATTAACTAACATACATAAATGCATTATGATTTTTCATTGTCCAACTAACTGGTTTGAGGGCATATTCCCAACAGGGACATCACATCAACTTCGAAAATGAGGGGCAGCTTATATGCCCAGAAATATTATGCTATAGTCAAACCTCCACGTCAGCAGCGCTGGACTCAGACTATCCAGAATGGGAGGTTGTGGCCCACCAATCCTGAGGTCTTTCAACTGTAACCGCTCGGGATGCCCGTACAGCCCGGGCATACGACGCATCAGTTCTTCACGAGGCTCAGTCTGACAACCAAGCCGATCAGTAGTTTCCTAAGTCAATCAGAAGACTAATGAAAAGTGCAAATAGTTTCCTAAACCACTTAGGAAACCTCCTATGATTTATGCTCATCAAATTTTAATTAGATAGAACTTCCTTATCTAATCAGTTGCCTTATGCGGGTGGTCTCTTACACCTATAAAAGGGGCCACCCACCCCCATTAAGGGGGATCGCATTCTTTACCTAGAGAATACCTATACACACTGATTTCATACGCATACATCCGGCCGGTATTACTGGTAGTGCCGCCCAATTGTTGGCTCACCAGGTCCGCCGGTGATCTGCTAGTGAAGCGCACTGATGCACCCATGGACGTAGGTCACCTTATTAACGGGGCTGAATCACATACAATTACTTGTGTCACAATATCTCTCTCTTCATCTCTCTTACCAATTTTTGGCATCATCATGCACTATTGAAGATAGTCTAAATCATCCACCAAGAAATAAAAGCCAGTTCTAGAATTCTATTTCTGATAACAAATTCTAGAAATATGTATTTTGTACAAAGAAAAACTATAGAACTTCATAAGGGAATAAAGAGAGAGATCGATTCACTAACCAAATAAGAATTAATTCATCCTATATATAGAATGATTAGTATCCCTTCATAGACATTTGTATCTATTAGCCTTGTGACTATTGGTCCAATGGATACAACCCATGGATTTGAATTTAATTTTGAATCGATTCCAAATGATTGCAACCTATCAGTTCGAATTCAATCTCAATGATTGCGACCCATCTTCAAATTCCACTCACTCTTAGTTCTTTATTTTGAAAATTCCTCAACAATCCCCCACCATTTTCGAAATAAGTTTTTTAAAAAAACAATGGTTGTAAGATTTTTGTATAAGTAATCGTGTCTTACGACTTGAACCAATTACCCTGTGAGGTCTCGTCAAAGCTAATCAAGAAAGTTTAGTAGACATTATCTTTGACCTAGTAATCCATATTGACTAACCAGACTTATCTCCACACATAAATCCTTCTTCTTAGTGGATATTCATATAAGCCGACATATGAATTAGGCCTTGTGTCTATTCCTTAATTTCATGAGTGCTCTAGATGTCAAGCCCTGGATGCATAGGAAGTGGCACCATTTCCACACTAATATAGGTAGACTTATCAGAAGTGTCCCTGTAACTAAAATGCTCCAACACAATTATTATAAATATATCAAGAGCTTAATAGGTCATCCTCATCCTTTGAACATTACAGGTACCAAGCACTTATCAGTGGGATAATTTAAATATATATTATTTAAAGTGTTTACAATCACGACATATGATGTACTTTAGTACTCGTTGAACTTGAGGACATGAAATATCAAGTGTCAAGTTGAGTTCCATCAAGAGTGACCATGTTTGTTGGGCTTTAGTTCCATCCCTACCTATGTCATAGACACCAAATTCAAGTTCTTCCATGAATGGATCTACCAAATTGTGGTAGAACATCACATAATCTGCAGTTATTATACCATCCGTGAGTAACCTCAAGTAACCGTGTCTAAGTCCAATGTGTCTGGACTTACCATTATACACTTTACTATAGACGATAGAAAGTGTAAACTTACTATCTCAATAGATAGATATAAGAGGCATAGGTTTAGGCCAAACTGGAATTTCTAAAAGTAGTTTCCTTAATCATTTTGCCTCTTTGCTACTTTTAGCTAGTGCTACAAATTTAACTACCATGGAAAAGTTAGCTATACAAGTATGTCTCTTATATCCGTGAGACAACTCCTCCACTAAAAATGAAAAACCATCAACTCGTTGATATACAATCCTCCCGCATAGTTCCAACGAGCGTCTAAATTCTATTTGTGTATGCCAATGTAAATAACTAAAATCACTATTATCTCTACTAGGTTTAATAGCTGCATAGGCTCTATTAAGCCTATTTTAGTATTTATAAGCATATTCCAGCAGTTAAACAATTTAATCCAGGTGTGTCACAAATATAAAAATATATTGGTACTACCATAATAATTCTTGTGCATTAGCAAAATAAAATTAAGCTTGAATTATCTTGGTTTTATTCTCAAATTGACACCCAAAGAGTTACATTTATCTAGATATAAATATGATGTGCAAAAGAATAAACATAATTGTCGTGCCTGCCCCTAAAAGTGGGAGGCGGTCCCTTTGAGGATCGCAACTATTTATGTCAAAATGCGTGAATAAGAAGTGTATGAAAGTACGTAAAAGTGGGAATAGGGCAGTAAAAGTTTCAAAGTCACCACCTAACATTATCAGGAGTTAGGATCCCTACAAAGACGATCAAAATAATCATCTTTGACTTTTGAAAATAGTTTGAGAAAAGTGGGCCCTTTAAAAGTAACTCTTGAAAAGCCATGCAAAACCAGAGTTCTTGAAGTGGGTTTTGGCACTCGGTTATGTTGATGGAAGATGTTAGGCACCCTCAAGCATCCGTGACATTTAGTGGTTTTCATAGTAATGGGGCATAAGTAAGAAGTAGTAGAATACATATACAAGAAATTAAACTCGAGCATCCGTGACGAGCGACAGCTAGTTTTAATGATTTCAAGTGGAAAGATGACATATATACAATAATCGAGAAGTTAATGGTTATGGTCGCACCCTAGTAAGGGTTATATATGTATCTCGACTCGAGAATCAGGCTACCGTGCTTGTGTAAAATAGTGTTTTGAGTAAAGTCGGAATAGCTAGGAACTTTAACCTATACGGTGTAGTCCTAGACTTTAACCTTGAAAGAGTAGTAAGTTTTTGAAAGTTTTGAGTAAAAGTCGGAGTAGATCGACCGTGCGATGAGTGATGTGCCCAAATTTCCTTTTGTCGACATTATTTAACTTGACAGAAAAGGCCCTTTTGGGGTATGTGTTTTTGAGTGTTTATGTTTTATGATTTTTTTTGTTTTTTGTTTTGTTTTGTGCAAGAAGTAGGGGACGATGCCCACATTATTTGAAAAAGTAACTAGAAGTAAGGGTCTACGCCTAAGTGTTTTTGAAAATTACCGAAAGCAAGGGTCGGTGCTTAGTGATGTGAAAACATGTACTGGAAGTATGGGTCGGCGCCCAGTGATTTGAAAAAATGTTTACCAGAAGTACGAGTCGGTGCCCAGTTATTAAGGGTCGGTGCCTAGTGGGTTGAAAAAGTATACCGAAAGTACGGGTCAGTGCCAAGTGAGTGAAAATAGTCGTGAGAGTAATGGATGAGTTCAGTTCATGAGTTAGGAGCATAAATAATAAAGTAAGGAGTTAGTAAAGTTAAGGAAAGCAGTAAAGGAAGATAGACTAATCAGGCAGATTTATAGGGAGGCCACACCACCAATGAAAGCATACAAGTAAGTAAAACAGAAAAATGGCAGATGAACCGACCTTGTGGATTTATAGGGAGGCCAGACCACCAATGAAATCATACAAGTAAGTAAAAGAAAAAAAAACCGACGAAGTAACTTACTAGGTGGATTTATAGGGAGGCCACACCACCAAGAAAAAGCACAAGTATGAGTAAAAAGATAAAAGCAGCGGATTGACTAACCAGATGGATTTATAGAGAGGCCACACCACCAAGAGTATGAGTTGAGGGTATTACCTTTGAGTTCAGAGTACAAAGGTGGCTATCAGAGCCCAGTCAATATTTATTGAGAATGAATGAAAGAATTCTGCGTTTAAAAAAAATCATAATCGAGAAATGAGCCAGGAAGGTCCAAGTCAAATTTTGACACAAAATTAACTTGAACAAACATCATGGTTGTGTCCGGAAAGGCTGGAATAGTCAAAAAAGCCATAATTCGGGGCAGAATGGGTCCGGGCTGTTGAGTGGGACCCACAAGGGTCATAATCTGGCCGTGATAAACTAAAACGATCATAGAAAATGTCAAATAGGTCTTAAAAAGTTAGAAATGGCCAAATCTAAGGTCATCGATGCATCCAGAACGACCAAATTAGCTAAGAACAAGTGTCCGCTCGTCAAAATCTAGGCCCGGACTAAAGAAAATTGGGAAAAATTGAAATTGGGCCTAGGGGTACCACGTGGCAGGATCAAATGCCATGTGTCAGGCTATGTGAGATTGGTCAAAGATGACTGGATGTAGACGTGGCAGTAGCATGGCGAGACGCGCGACAGTTGACATGGCAGTCAATGTCACGTGGCAGCTTCTAATTAGGTGGTTAGTACTGACTTAGCGTTGACGTAGCAATGATGTGACAGTCCACATGGCAGGTGACATGGCGGTCAATGCCACATGTTAATTCTAGATTGGTCGATAAACACTGACTCAATGTTTGTGGTAGATGACATAGCATTCCACATAGTAGTCAACTGCCACATGTCATCTTATGGTTGATTGGTTAGCACTCACTCAGTGTTGACGTGGTCTGCTGACTAGGCTAGTCATTGCCACATGGAAGCTGCTGATATTTGGTTAACTGTTGAGTTAGCACTGACTCAGTGCTGGCTATGCAGGTCATCACCATGTGACAGCCACTGGTTGGCTTGTCAGCGTTGACTAGCCTGACTGTGCATGGGCGAGGCAGAATGGAGTGGGGTGGCGCGTGCATGCCACATAGGCATTTTAGGTGGTCGTTGGAGATCGGGCCGTCGGCATTTAGATCGTCTCAGCCAGACAATCTGGCTAGTTGTGGTGGCGTCCGACAATTGTGGCCGGAAAGTTAGTCGGAGGCCTTTCTACTCAGCAGCAGTGCGTGGGCCCCTTATTTGGACACGTGGCTAGTTGGGATTGGTCCATATCAGCGAGGGGGTCCTACTTGTAGTGGCAGTAAGACTTAATGAAGTGAGTAAGGCCCTATTTGGTTGGTATTTTAGATTATGGGCAGAGAGCTAAGGGCTGTTTGGTTTTGGATTATTTTGGGGACTATCTGAGGGTCTTTGGGAGCTGTGGTTGAGGAGGAGGTTAGGTAAGGTGCTGGTGATGATGGGTTTCTGGTGGTGGAGGTAGTGGAGATGATATGGTGGTGATGGTGGTGGTGTTTTGTGTTTGGCTAATGGCCAGACAAGACCTAGAATGAGAAGAAGAAGAAGAAGAAGAAGAAGAAGAAGAAAAAGAATAAAAACAGAGACTTAAAATGGGGAGAAAGAGGCGCATGATTTTTCTGCCGAAGGAAAATAAGTTTCCTTTTATAAAAAAACCCTACATGGGTAATTATCCCATGTAGGTGAGGTGCAAGGATGCAGGTTCCAACCCTCGATCGGGGTGGTTCGATTGAGAATCTCTGACTTTAGAAATGACCATTATGCCCTTGTCTTTCTGTTTGAGCTTTGAAACTTTGATTGGTCATCGTTTCTTCTCTGATTGTCGGATTAGCCTGATTTAGCCCACAAAATTTTAGTTTTTCTCTATATTCTCGTCCAGTTATACCCAATCAGACTTTTGGTGTTTCTGGATTAACGATCACGTCCCTTTCCTTGATTCTTAGTGTGCTGAAATGTCGATTGGAGTCGAATTCTCTGTCGATTGTCAAAATTCAATGATTCAAAGTTTTGTGGGCCCGTATTGATGCCTATTTTGCCTAAATTTGATTGATTTCAACTTTTGATCATCTCGGACTTGATTTCGGTCTTGAATTTTTTGCCGAACCTCGATTTCGGTTGAAAATGTCACTGATTGTCATAATCGGACCATCCCGGACTCTGTAACTTCTAATCAATGAGCTGTGATCTCTAAAAGAGCTTCAATTTGACATCTGGTCATCCCAGACTCTGATATGTCAACTTTTGACTCAAGTCGGCGCTGATAATTGACTTCAGAGAGATTCAAAATGCAGTATGTTTGCATCGGTGCTTCTTTCAACGTTAATTGATCCTCTGGGGCTCCTGATTGGACTTCATCTCTTTTCCTTGGTTCGCATGCCTGGTGGGCCTCCTATGACAGTTGTTTCTTTTTGACAGGTTAAAATATGGTGTCTACAACTGCCCATCTTTGTCATGTTTTGCGAAGCAAATCGTGACAAAGATAGAAGATGACCCATTTTGCCTAATTTTCTCTTTAAGTGATAAAATTAGTAAAGTATGTACAATAGTGCGACCAAGCTTGAAGTTTGTTCAAGACGTCGATGTATCTTCCATGTGGGAGACTCAGGTTGAGCATAGTTTGAGTGAGTGATGTCGTGATTTGCGACTAGAAAACCTTTCCATTCTTATGGATAGAGGTAGGATTATGGGTATTTAGTATAAGAAGATGCGAATGTCTGACCTGACTCTACGATAAAGATATTTCAAGAAAATGAAGGAAAAGCAAGCTTTTTAATGCAGAGTGAAGTGATGTGCCTGAGTAGGCAAGTGAGTGGGAGATGCCATCGTACGCAAGTGAGTGGTATGTCAAAGTAAGTGAGTGAGAAGAAGATGCCATCGTAGGCAAACGAGTGGTATGCTGGAGTAGGTAGTTGAGGATTGAGAGTGTTTCTAGAGTAGGCAAATAGCTCCGTTGGGGATTGAGAGCATTACTTGAATGGGTGAACGACTCCATTGGGGATTTATGTGAGAGTCGAATGGAAGAGGGATGGTGTATTCGGGAAGTGCGTAACCGCGTAATCTTAAACTTTAACCATGAATGTAGAAATGTAAGAGCATGGTCAAGCTTTTAGAGCTGTCTACGTATCTCCCGTCGAAGAACCAGACCGTGCGTATTTCATGAGTGATGAAGAGGATGCCAATGAAGAGCTAAATGCCACGTTGGGGCGTGAGTATTGTGAAGATATAAAGCAAAATGCGGTACGAGTGATTGCCATGGAGATTTGAGATAAGAGCAAAATGCCACGTGGGGCGTGATTACCATGGGGATTAGAGAGCGAAATGCCACATGGGGCATGATCGTTGTGAGATAAGATATGAGAGTGGCAAAATGCAATACGCGTAACTGTCATAGAGATTTGTGAAGAAAGCAAAATGCCACGTGGGGTGTGATTGTTGTGGATACGAGAGAGCAAAATGTAGTATGGGGTGTGATCACTATGAGATAAGAGAGCAAAATGCCACGTAGCGCGTAATTGCTGTGAAGGGATAGAGTGGAAAAGAGCGAAATGCCGCGTGGGGCATGATTAATGTGAGATAAGAGAGCAAAATGCCACGTGGGGCATGATCGTTGTGAGATAAGATATGAGAGCATCAAAATGTGATACGTGTGATTACTGTGGAAATTTGAGATGAGAGCAAAATTCCATGTGGGGTGTGATTACTGTGGATACGAGAGAACAAAATGCCATATGGGGCGTGATCACTATGAGATAAGAGAGCAAAATGCCACGTAAGGTGTGATTGTTGTAGTGATTTGAAGTAAGAGAAGTAGAATGCCACGTCGGGTACGATTTTTGTGGATATAGAGTGGCAAAATGCGATATTTGTGATTACCGTGAAGATGAGAGATGAGAACATCAAATCTAATACAGGTGATTTCTGTGGAGATAAGATCAGCATAATGCGATACGCGTGACTGCTGAGGATATGAGAGAGCAAAATGCCACGTAGGGCGTGATTACTGTAAAGAGTTGAGTAAGGGAAGCGAAATGCCACATGGGGCGTGATTGCTGTAAAGAATGATGAGATCGACAAATTACAGTGCTCATGATCTCTGTGGGAAGGTGAGGACAGAAAAATGCGATGCGCGTAATTTTTGTAGAGTGCGGGGAGTAAGAGAAATACTTATCGTTAACCATACCTGACACTCGATGCTGAAGTAAGTTGGATGTCGCTTGAGGGACTTATGCCTGATGATTGGTGGTATTGAATAGGACACCACTTGACAGACTCACTCCTAGTTCTAATGATAAATGATATGAATAGGACACCACTTGATGGAATCACTCCTGATTCCCGAGGTTTCGATGACGACGTAAGAGGATGCCACTCGACGGTATCATTCCTGAGCTTGAGATGCGAACGGAATGCCTCTTAATGGACTTATTCCTATTTCTCAAAGTAAGCTAATGATATGATCAGGATACCACTTGATAGCCTTATTCCTAGAGATCAAAATATGTGAACAGGATGCCTCTTGACGGACTCATTCCTGATGATCGAGATATATAAACAGGATGCCACTTGACAAACTCATACCTAATGTCAAGAATGTAAACAGGATACCTCTTGACGAACTCATACCTAAAGTTGAGAATGTAAACAGGATGCCACTTAACGGACTCATTCCCGGTGGTGTGATATGTGAATACGATGCCACTTGACGGACTCATTTCTGGTGGTGTGATATGTGAACAGGATGCCTCTTGACACACTCACACTTGATTTTGATTATGATGATGTATAGTGGATAGATGACGTCTGATGCTTAAGATGAAGATGAGTACGAACAAGATGCCGCTAGGGGTCTCGTACCTGATTCTAGAAGTCGATAGGATGCCCCTGGGGGTCTCGCACCCGATTCTGGACAATAGACAGTGAACAGGCTACCGCTTGGGGCCTTATACCTGACGCTTGTGATGGAATAGGATGCCGTTTGAAGGACTCACTCCTGATGCTAACGATGGATTCTGTTGACGATTAAACAGGATGCCGCTCGAGGGTCTTATACCTAATTCTGAGAGTCTATAGTGGACATGAAGATGCTAGGCGTCTCATACCTAATCTTGATTTAAGCTTGAACAGTTAGTCCTGAGCGAGGGATAGATTTCATGACAATCAGCCCAATAGGGGAACTTTTCGGTGAGGAGGATCCTCAGCCGCTGTCGGCTCGCCCTTCGCTTTTGAATCTACCAAGGATAAGGTTGATCTGATATATGGATCCGAGAAGATGGATCAATATAAAGTTGGCGAGTCTAAGCAAGGGTTGATATTGTGGCTCGGTTAGTGGCGAGCTTGTGAGTTTTTCGAGATGAGTGTCGGAACCAGTTGTCCATGCTGTAGAAAGTATGCACTGTCTGCTATGCTGAAAGATATGAATGTATTTTGAAAGTCATGTCATGCTCAGTAAATGTATTTACAAGTGTATGATGCATGTATCTATCATCTGTGAAAGAATGCTCATGAGTCAGTAGATATTGACCGTCTTGCCGCCTGTTGAGTACTAGAAGACAAAGTATTTGACTATGCGGGCTCAGTGCACCAGTGGTTGTCCTTTAAAAGGACCTAGTTTTTTAGTATTTCATTTCTCTCGAGCTCTCATTCTCTTTGAAACCATTTTTACCTTCAACGCCCTCATGGTTTTTCACCGAATCCAGTTATGTGAACATTGTGCTTCAGTGTAATTTGTAATTTGAAAGTATATGGCACCCCTGTCTTTGAAATGATGCAAGTATGTGATTTAGTGAACTCAACAAGGCTTGTGCCAATTAAAGTAGACTTTAATGGGTTATAATGTAGGCCAGGGACCTGGGTATAAACAAATCAGGTTTAAAATTAATTTTAAACGCGCAGCAGAAATATTGAGTTACAAAACTTATTGGTAGCCTAGGATCTACTGCTCGTTAATTCCATCGATGCTTATAAGAGGGGAACAATAAATTATACCTCAGGTCTTGATTCTTGAACCTAATTATGATTTTCTTTCTCCTTGATGGTGTAGCAGCTTCCACTAAGCTGTCTTCACTCTTATGACTCCTACGGATGCCTGCAAAAAGGACTAGAATTGGTGGGAACCCTAATAGAGAGGAAGGAGAAGGTTTGGGAGCTCTAAAAACAGTTTTTGCAACTTCTGACGTATTAAAATGACGAACTATTTTTTCTGGACGCAACTGACCTATTTATAGATTCCCAGAACCGACCAAACGTTCAAGTGATCAAAGTGTCTTCGATCGATCGAACCTGTCTAAACTTCAATTGATCGAGACGTCTAAACTTCAATTGATCAAGCTCTTCGATCGATCGAACCCGTCACGACAAAATCGTCATGTGTCTTTCCAAACATCCTAGCGTAGCTAAGAGTGGGACCTCCTAGGTTCTTTATTGTTGGCTCAGATTAGCTGTTAATTCCCATGACCAAACTCTTTGATCAGCAAACTAACCAACTGATCAGTTAACGTTTACTCCACTATAAAACGATAACTGAACTCCAACACAAAAGAACAAATCTGAAGCGATGACTAGACTTGTATGGCCTACTAATGTCCCTCTACCTTCAGCATTCATAATCATATTCAAGTAGTCGGATAACTTTTACTATCAATCTGAATCATGATTATTTCTTATATTCCTTGAGTCCCATTCACCACTTATGATTACCAAACATGTTGGTAACTACTTATCAACAAGACTGCAGTTCTCAGTAATCAACTTTGTGACATTCTCATGGGAATGCTTACTCTATATTAGAGGGTAGATTCTATCTTGACAATATATGTTCACAATCCTGTGAACATAACATACCCAAGATACCCAGGTGTTGTTCTTTTATAGACATCATTGATTGGTAAGTCAAAGCAGTTATATCCATAGTCTGTGTTCATAATTGTCTCAAGATTGAGAACACGCACCTTATATAAGTTATGAGTTCCTATCGACTGTTGACAGTCTTGAGTGTCAATAGGAAAGCTCAGGTCCGTCAATGCACTATAAGCACCAGCATATTAATTAAGAGATACACTCTAGTGCTTGTGGTTCATCACTCCATCCAAAGGCAGTTAATCATGCTACAGTGTAAACCTGATGAGATATCCAGTCTCATCATCCACTGTGACAAATTGTAAGTGCCAAAGAATAGTAATCCATATCTCACTTGTATGTATCTCATACACACGAATTACTTACTATGATACTTAAGGATTAACAATCATCTCATGAAAGAAACATACATAATGAAATGTAAATCTGATATTCATAAACCCAACACTAGGTTGCAAAATGAAAGGAGCGTATGAAGGCTCAAAGTATATTTTGAAAAGTCGGTTGAGATTCATGAGACTTATTATTGTTTCTTTCCTTCTTTTTGATTTTGCTCTTTTTTCTTGTTTTTTTCCGTATTGGTCCCAACCTTGTGTGGGGTACGTTATTGCTGAGTAAAACATGTCCTGGGGAGAATTCCCCCAGTTTGGAGTATGTAATCGAGTCTGGTCATATCTTTTGTGGATTTGCTCCACCTTTGCATTGATTTTATTTTATTTTTTGTTTTTTTTGGGCATCGTCCCAGTATAGGGGGTGATCCTCAGGGGTTTGAGCTTTGAAAAAGTCATTATATGGCTCGAAGGGGTTAACGAGAGGAAGTAGTGTATGGATAGCTGAAACGATCACCTTTAATCATTTTGACACAACCAGAGTTGGATTCATAGATGACGTGTATGCATCATTGAAGTTAAAGATTGTGGGAATGCGTGTTTATTTTTCTGATGAGGATTTAGGTGCCCTATATAGACCGACAGTGATTGTGATGACCTCTTTACTGAGTCGTAGGGGGCAAAAGCTGCCCCAGTTGATCCTAAGAATGAACCAATGTGTTTTTGTTCCTAAATGCCCGTAGGTCGTCTGCTTCATCCTTGTATACTCGAATGACATCGAATGGCTATGAATATGCACTGAGTGCACTTTGTCATCCAATTCTTGTTAAAATGTGAGCATCGTCAGAGGATGAAATGGCTAATTTGTAGACTTGAGTCATGCCTCGGCATGACCTTGTGTTGATCGTACTTTCAAGTAGAACAGGACATAGTTTTGTTGTTAGGTTTATGCCCTCAAACCATTACTTTATGCATGACATTAGCATTTTAATATATGGACATCAGCTTTACATTTCATTATATATGTTTCTTTCATGAGATGATTTTCAATCCTTAAGTATCATAGTAGGTAATTCGTGTGTGTATGAGATACATACAAGTGAGATATGAATTACCATCCTTTGATACATAAAGCATGTCACAGTGGATGATGAGGCTGGATATCTCATCAGGTATACATTATAGCATAATTAACTACCATTGGATGGAGTGACTAATCTCAATCACTAGAGTGTCACTCTTAGTTAATATGCTAGTGCTTATAGTGCATTGACGGACCTAAGCTTTCCTATTGACACTTAATGCTATCAAACAGTCAATAGGAACTCATAACTTGTATAAGGTACGTGTTATCAATCTTGCGACGATTAAGAACATAGACTGTGGATATGGCTGGTTTGACTTACCAATGAGTAAGGTCTACAGAAGATCAACACCTAGGTATCTTGGGTATGTCATGTTCATAGGGTTGTGAACATTTATTATCAAGACAGAATCTACCCTCTGTTTCAGAGTAAGCATTCCCTTGAGAATGTCACCAAGTCGATTACTGAGTACTATAGTCTTGTTGATAAGAGTTATCAACATGTTTGGTAATCATGAGAGGTGAATGGGACTCAAGGAATACAAGAAGTAATCATGATTCAGGTTGACAGTAACAGTTATCCAACTACCTAAATATGATTACGAATGCTGAAGGTAGAGGGACATTAGTACAACATACAAGTCTAGTTATCGCTTCGGATATGTTCTTTTACGTTGGAGTTCAGTTATCGTTTTACAGTGGAGTAAACGTTAACTGACCAGCTAGTTAGTTTACTGATCAAAGAGTTTGGTCACGGTGATTAACAAACTGGTCTGAGCCAACAATAAAGAGCCTACGAGGTCCCACTCTTAGCTCTGCTAGGAAGCTTGGAAGGGCACATGATGATCATGTCAAGGCAGGTTCAATCGATCGAAGGAGTTTTGATCGATTGAAGTCTAGGCAGATTCGATCGCTCGAGGGTTGTTTGATCGATCGAAGGTTCGATCAATCGAATACACTTCGATCGCTCGAAGGTTAGGTCGGTTCTAGGAATCTATAAATAGGGCAGCTGCGTGCTGAATGTTTTTTAATCGTCGTTTTTATACGTAGAAGCTACAGAAACTATTTAGGTTTTCCTAAACCTTCCCAATCCTCTCCATTAGGGTTCCCACCAACCCTAGTCCTTCCTGTGAGCATCCATAGGAGTCATAAGAGTGAAGGTCATCTAGTGGAGGCTGCTAGAAGTTCAAGATTTTAGAATTGGGTTCAAGACACAAAGGTATAATACTTGTCCCTTCACTAGTTAGTACGCATCTATAGAATTGACGGGTAGTAGATCCGGGCATGCCAATAAAGTTTCATAACTTGATTTTTCTGCTGCGCGTTTAAACTTTTAATTTAAACCGTTTTTTTCATCAATTGATATCAGAGCCACGCTCGTTTGGATCTATAGATGCGTCTTGGAACACTAGTTTTGATTTGCATGTAGATTTTAGGACTTTTTTCAAAACTGCATCGTCACAGATCTATTTCTGTAGCATTATCGCAACAGAATACAAATCTGTGATTGCATTGGATGCATATTGGATTCGATCAATCGAAGTAGGTTCGATCGATCGAAGATGCTCTGTGCTCAAGCGATCGAACGGGTTTCGATCGATCGAACATTGGATATGTTCGATCAATCGAATGACATTCGATCGATCGAGACAGATTCTCTGTCAGGTTTTTCTTTTCACAGTTTTAAATGTTTTAAAAATTATATGCTTTAAATTTTAATTATTCTGTAAATTTTTCCAAATCATTCTGTAAAAATAGAAAGTTCAAGCAATTGAGCAATGTTTAATCGATCGAAGGTTTGAGCGATTGAACGGTCTTCGATCGATCGAACTGTGACAATGGAGTTAGATGCTATTTTAAGTCCTAATTCAGCACATAAAGAGTTTATGTACTATGTGAATCAATTAGCGGTTCCAATTATAATATATGTGGATGCATGTACTACTAACCCTTTTGCAGCAATTTAGTCCGCTATTTCCCATGGCACCAAGATCTATTTAAATTTTGGTATTTGAATGTTTTGAGATTGGTGCATGTTTATGTTTATTGGTTTGGTTTTAAGGCATATGTACAGGGCGGTACGACTTTAATCCTGCGAATAGGAAAGTCGCACCGGTTTCCCTAGCCTTTTACATTATATATATATATATATATATATTTTTCTTCTTCTATTTCTAGATAAATTGTAAGCTTTGAAAGAAGCATAGGTTCAATGTAATAGAATTAGAAAATCCATGAAGATGGAGCAAGGAGCCGTTGTCCATGACAAGCGGGTGTATTTGTAGAATATAACCGCGCTAAAAGAGGAAAATACATTAGAAAAGTCTACAATTCCCCTGGTTATCTGCAGTTTGAATTACAATATCAGTTTTTGCACAAATTGGTTAAACTATGATAAGTGGTATTGTTTTAGTGATTATTTGTGCAGATTATTGCTGCTGTATATAAGATTGAAGAATTTTGATAAAAGGAAGTGCTTGGCCCTGATGAAGATAACTCAATGCTAAAGTACAAGGTTCGAGCGATCAATAAGGTTTCGAGCGATCGATGTTTCGATCGATCGAATGGAGTTCAAGCGATCTAAGTTCCTGGAAGTTCAATCGATCGAGAGTTTTTCGTTCGATCGAACATGCCTTTTATCAGAATATACGCGCACGCAGCAGAAACGGGTTTTAACCCTAGCTTTAGGTCGCAACTATTTATATTCGTTTTTCTTACGTCCCAAAGGGACGCCCCACTTGTTTTTTATCAGTTTTCATAGGGAATAGAGAGTTTTTCTTGTGGTTGTTTTGTAGGTTTTTCAAGATTCAACATTGTTAGCTTGGATTGATTGTATTAATACAAGTTTTCTTCGTCCAGGTTCCTTATCATCATTCTGTTTATATGCTGCATTGAGTTAATCACAGTTTAGTTTTTAATCTTTGAGTATTGCATGCTAGATAGGTCAAAACCATTAGTTTCATAGTTTTAATGAAAAAATTACAACCAAACATGCCTTTAGTGAACTTTTACGTTAAAAACAAATCTGATACTTTCTAGACCATGTCTGAGTAGTTCGGGGTTGGGAAATCGCAATGAAATCGTGATTTCAGACCTCTGCCATGCACTATATTTTTCCCTGTGTTCGATCGATCGAATGTAGTTCGATCGATTGGACCAGAGACATAGTCGAGCGATCGAAGTTATTGCGATCGATCGAGAGATGACGAAGTTCGATCGATCGAATGCGCGTCGATCGATCGAGGTCTCTGATTCTTGAGGACATCTAATACAGTATCCCAAGACTTTCTGCTTTACTGATTCGTTATCAAACTGTCCCCATATGCTCAGTTTGTCAAAATAGTCTTTAAACGTTAAGCCTTAAGGCACTTTCTTTCAATATATTTTGCAAACCACCCTCAATGCTAACACCATTGTAGGTGAGAGTCTTAACTATTGGATTAAACCACCTTTGTGTATTTCAAACTTCATTGTGATGATATAGTCCCGGTCATGAAAGGACTATTGACTCTATATCCTTAGAGAAGTACGGGATATTGTAGAAGTTGCCCTCCGTTGAGCTTAATTGCATTTGCATGGTAGATGGTTGAGTCATGGTGGATTCACGTAATCCCAACACTTTCTTTTATTAAGAAAAACCGTTTTCGAATCTTGCTTTAGTTAAATAGTTAATCATTAGTTAATTTAATTTAGTTGTTTTTAAGTTTAGTAGTTATTACTTGTAGAACTTCGTGTTCTACACTTCTCTTAAAATATTGAATTTTCTTTTCTTTTAGAGTCTAATCTAAGTTAGTTGATTTCTATCCTTCCCTGTGGGATCGACCTGGTCTTACCAGTTACTACTTGCACGTCTACCTACACTTGGGTATAGCACACAAGCGCACACAAGATTTTTCACGTGCCAAGTTTTTGGCGCCATTGCCGGGGAAGGCGACGATCAATTCCTTAGATTACCTCAGTCTCTCTTCATCTCTTTCTATTTTTATTTTCTCTTCTTTTTAGTTCTTTTGGTAAACACTCACCTTAGGGACTCTCCTAGTTCATGTCCAATAATTCGATTGAAGGAATTTTTGGAAATCCTTTCTACCGCTCTGACTCTGATAGTTCCGTTAATCCGATAGCCACGCCAACTGAATCAATGGATGATCATCAGAGTGAAAATGGTGACAATGTTGTGGTACCAATTGATGAGGCACTACGTCCTCTTTGCGATCTTATGCAACCAGAACATGCACCTACGCCCTCTTGCATTCAAATCCCACCGCATAATGGCGAATTTCAGTTTCGCAATGGGATGATCCAACTGCTTCCCACCTTTCATGGGATGGAAAGTGAGAAGGCGTACTTACATGTCACTGATTTCGAGGATGTTTGCAAAACATTCTCGCAAAATTGTCCTAGGGAGGTGATGCATCTAATGTTATTCCCCTTCACTTTGAAAGATAAAGCGAAGGCGTGGCTCCACTCCCTAAAACCTAATTCAATTTTCACCTGGCATGCGATGAGCACCGCGTTTCTGAAGAAATTCTATCCTACTCGCATGACCACAGATCTTCAGCGTCAAATCAATTCCTATAAACAAAAGAGCAATGAAACCTTCACACAAGCGTGGGAGCGTTTCAAAGATTTGCTTCTCTCATGCCCACACCATGGGTTTGAGAAATGGCGAACTATCAGCTTCTTTTATCAAGGATTGAATGGTGAAACGAAGAAGTTGGTAGAAACGATGAGCTCTGGACCATTCCTTCGAAAGAACACCGAAGTGGCTGAGGCCCATTTTGAATGGTTAGCCGAATATGCTCATGAATGGTCAAATTCTGACAATGTCTCACGCTCACAGATATCCTGTGTAGAAGAGAAAAGCCTATACCAACTAACCAGTGAAGATCACCTCATGACTAAATATGCAGAACTGGCAAAGAAGGTAGAGGAGTTAAGCATGAAAGGAGAGAGCTCTAGGCAAGTCATGCCTGAGGAACCATGCGGCACATGCAACATGTTGGGACATACAACTCAATATTGTCCCAATGTGCCGTATTTTCAAGAGCAGACCCCGATAGAGATGAATGCTATGCAAGGTTTTCGAGGGGCGGGGAATTCCAACAATAACTTTCAAAGTAACAATAGATGGAATCACCCCGGTTTTGATTGGAGAAATAATGCTGGGACCCAAAATCAATATCAACAGCAGCCCTACAACAATAATCAATATCAAGGGCAAAACAATAGGCCGTCCCATCAATACAATCAAAACAGAACCAATACCTACAGCCAAGCTCAACCCTCCAATGCACCACAAACCAATACCTATGTGCCACCGCACAAGAAGGTACAAGATGAAGAGCCACTTGCTAATGCCAATCTAATGCAGCAACTCATACAGATGATGAGTAGAATGTCCGCCACGTTAGAAAGGATAGATGCACGGCAAGAGGGTTCAGGAGGAACATTCCCTGCCCAACCACTTCCGAACCCCAAAGGACATAACAATGGTCCTAATAATCAGGAACATGCTAAAGTCGTGACTACATTGAGAAGTGGAAGAATCATAGATAAAAGCATGCCTCTATCTACACCCGAAGTGTACAAAGAGGAGGAAGTGGTGGGAAATGAGCTTGAGCAACCATCTACTCGAGAGGAGGAGCCGTCTACTAATGATGAACCAATAAAGGCAAACATTGAAGCTCCTAGAGTAGAGGAAGAAGTTGAGCGAAGGCCTGGGAAGGAGTCTGTGAAGGATGAACCACCAAAATGCCCTTTTCCTGCACCTTATCCTCAACGGTTGAAGAAATCCAAGAATGAGACGAAGAATCAGGAGTTTCTAGAATTGTTTAAACAAGTTAAAATTAACCTTCCACTCCTAGATGCTATAAAGCAAGTGCCGGCCTATGCTAAGTATCTCAAAGATCTATGCACGGTCAAGAGGAGGCAAAGCGTGAAGAAACATGCTTATGTCGCATGCCAAGCAAGTGCGATCATTCAAAATGAGTTGCCTCCAAAACTCAAAGATCCCGGTACACCTACTGTCTCATGTAGAATTGGGAATCAAAAGATAGACAACGCACTCCTCGATTTAGGAGCAAGCGTGAACCTGCTACCATATTCAGTCTATAAACAGCTAGGGTTGGGTGAACTCAAATTCACCCGAGTCGCTTTGCAATTGGCAGACAGATCTGTGAAGTACCCTAGAGGGGTGTTAGAGGACGTCCTTGTCCAAATAGACTCTTTTGTCTTTCCGGTTGATTTCGTGGTATTGGACACAGAACCTGTGTCCAATCCTGGTGCACATATCCCGGTTATCTTTGGACGTCCATTCCTCAACACTATTGATGCCACAATTAAGATTAGAAGTGGTATCATGACTATCGTATTCGGGAACATGACATTGAATGTCAAAATTTTTTCTAATCCCCGACCTGAAGAATACGATGATGAGGAAGAAATTCATTTTATAGACACGGTCATTGAAGATGAAGTTGATTTGGTCGACTACAAGGATCCTTTGGAAGTTGTGATAACTCAATTTGGTGATATCTATCAGCCTGCAGAGTCAACTCCATTGGATGCTGATCTGAACCAGACGTGTCTTATGATGGATACAATAGAGGAGGATAGAGCAGAATGCATGTGGGTAATGTCATATGAACAATTGCCTCCTAAAACTAAGTTGGCAATGCCTTCTAGTTTTCAGTTTCCGGAATTAGAGTTAAAGGAGCTACCCAAAGAGCTAAAATACGCATTCCTAGGGACTGGAAAAACCTATCCTGTGATCATTTCATCTGCTTTAACTCATGAACAGGAAGGTAAGTTAGTGCAAATGCTGACCAAGTATAAAGATGCTATGGGATGGACAATTGCTGACCTCAAAGGCATAAGCCCATCCATATGCACGCATAAGATATATCTGGAGGAAGACGCTAAACCCTCAAGGCAAATGCAAAGGCGTCTGAATCCCAACATGCAAGAAGTGGTTAAAAAGGAAGTGCTCAAACTACTTGATGTTGGGATGATTTATCCGATATCTGATAGTCCTTGGGTCAGTCCAACCCAAGTGGTTCCAAAGAAAGCAGGCATAACGGTCATCCCGAACAAAGATGGTGAATTAGTACCAACACGTGTCCCCACTGGATGGAGGATGTGTATTGACTACAGGAAGTTGAATACTGTTACCCGAAAGGACCATTTTCCTTTGCCATTCATGGATCAAATGCTAGAACGTGTGGCAGGTCACAAGTATTACTGCTTCTTGGATGGATATAGTGGATACAACCAAATTGAAATTGCTCCTGAAGATCAGGAGAAGACCACATTCACTTGTCCAATTGGTACATTTGCCTACCGTCGAATGCCGTTTGGCTTATGTAATGCACCGGCTACCTTTCAGCGGTGCATGCTAAGCATATTTAGTGACATGGTCGAAAACATCCTTGAAGTCTTCATGGATGATTTTTCAGTATTTGGCCATAGCTTTGAAGATTGCCTCAGCAATCTCGAGCAGGTTTTAATGCGGTGTGAGGTCAAACACCTAGTTTTGAATTGAGAAAAGTGTCACTTTATGGTGACCAAGGGAATAGTCCTCGGCCATATAATCTCCGATGAAGGAATCCAAGTGGATAAGGCAAAAATCAACATAATCTCAAATCTACCTGTCCCCCGTACAGTGAGAGATATCCGTTCATTCTTGGGGCATACGGGATTTTATCGTCGGTTTATCCAGAACTTCAGTGCAATCTCTCAACCCCTTTGTCAACTTCTTGTCAAAGAGGCACCATTCGAGTGGTCAGAGAGTTGCCAAAAGTCCTTCGAGGATCTAAAAGAGCTCCTCACCTTCGCACCTATAATAAAGGCACCCGACTGGAGTTTGCCTTTCGAATTAATGTGCGATGCCAGTGATTACGCCATTGGCGCGGTCCTAGGCCAGAGAAAGGACAATAAGCCACATGTGATATACTATGCCAGCCGAACTTTAAATAAAGCTCAAATGAACTATACAACTACTGAAAAGGAGCTGCTGGCTGTAGTATTCGCCTTGGATAAGTTTAGGTCTTATCTGATAGGGTCACCAATCGTCTATTTTACAGATCATTCGGCCCTCAAGTATCTGCTGTCAAAGAAAGACGCTAAACAACGGCTCATTCGCTGGATACTCTTATTCCAAGAGTTTGATTTAACAATCAAAGACAAGAAAGGAGTAGAAAATGTGGTTGCGGACCATTTGACACGGTTGACTTTTGTCGACAACACTGAATCCCAATCCATTAAAGATGAGTTCCCAGACGAATAGCTACTGGCAGTAAGTAGTCTGCCTTGGTATGCTGATATTTTAAACTACCTTGTCACGGGTGAAACAACGACTCATTGGTCAAACCAAGATAGAAAACAGTTCCTCTCGTTCGCGCGTCATTTCTTCTTTGATGACCCATACCTTTTCAAGTACTGTGCTGATCAGGTTATCAGGCGCTGCGTCCCCAATGAGGATATAACCGTAATTTTAGCATCATGCCATTCTGAGGCATGCGGTGGCCACTTCGCGTCACAGAAGACCGCACAAAAAGTTCTACAAAGCGGTTTTTACTAGCCCACAGTTTTCAAAGATGCATATTCCTTTTGCAAGACATGCCAATGCTGTCAAAAGCTTGGAACTATTTCTAAAAGGAATTTTATGCCTCTAACCCCTATCATCACAATTGAGATATTTGATTGTTGGGGCATAGATTTTATGGGCCCATTTCCCAAGTCTAATAACTGTGAATACATACTCCTTGCTGTAGAGTATGTGTCAAAATGGGTAGAAACGATACCAACGAGACGAAATGACCACAGAACGGTCATGTCCTTTCTAAGAGAGCAGATCTTGTCTCGTTTTGGAACTCCGAAAGCTTTACTAAGTGACCAAGGCAAACATTTCTGCAATAGGCCTTTGGAGTCACTTCTCAATAAATACGGAGTCCACCATAAAATCGCTCTTGCCTACCATCCACAGTCAAATGGGCAAGCAGAATTGGCTAACCGAGAAATCAAGCATATTCTCGAAAAGACAGTTAGCTCCAACCGAAATGACTGGGCATACAAGCTGATCGACGCTCTATGGGCATACCGTACTGCCTATAAGACGAATCTAGGTATGTCCCCGTATAGATTGGTTTATGGGAAAGCTTGCCACCTTCCTGTTGAAATTGAACATAAAGCTTACTGGGCGACACGCTCATTGAACTTTGATATTCAAGAGGGAGGTCAGTTACGTAAGCTCCAACTTGCAGAACTAGAGGAAATACGACGAGATGCGTATGACTCTGCAAGGTTGCATAAGGAAAAGTTGAAGGCTCGCCACGATCGTACGATTTTTCGTAAATCATTTGAGCCGGGGCAGAAAGTTTTGCTGTATAACTCTCGCCTCCACCTTTTCCCAAGAAAGCTCCGTTCCCGTTGGACAGGCCCGTTCATTGTAAAAACTGTTTTTCCACACGGGGCGGTTGAGCTCGTCAACCCAAAGAACGATGATTGTTTCAAAGTCAATGGCCAAAGATTGAAACCGTTCTTGGAGAACTTCCAAACTGAAGTTGAGCACATCCAGCTGGATGAGCCCAACTATTCTCCCACTTAAATTCCAAAGTGGATTTCCAAATTGTTGTTGTATTTCTTTTCTTTCCCTGCATTTTAGTTTGTTTCTTTTGTTTTTAAGTCTTTGTTCTTTCTTTTGTGCTTGTGACTTGGTTCTAATCCATTATAACTTAAACCACTCTGTTGCAGGTGCATAGATGCGAGGTGATGATGTTCATTCTATCGGTTCATGGGCTGATTCAGAATGTCGTTATGGCACCTGGACTGAGGGTGAACTCACACCCTGCCCCTTGCTTCATCAAGATCCTGAAGCTCATTCTCTCATTGATGCTGCTCAAGGGTACATTCCATACCCACCGGCCCTCCTTGACATCAATCCATATGAAAATATGGGATTTTAGGATGACGAGGATGTGGATGAGGAAGAAGACCTGTACATGGAGAGAATGGTGGATGATGCACTCATGGCACAATGGGAAAATGATGATATGTGGGAGCCATGGGAGGATCATGACCTCCAGGATGTCGTCCCAGAACGCCACAATGCCGTCTTTGTTTTCGTGGTTGACTTCCTTGTTCCCGAGTTGGTCCCATACCGCTATGTGCACCTGAGCTTTCTGCTTTTCAGGCTCCAATGCCCCTTACCAGCTAGTGCATTTTGGGAATCTATGCCAATAGTGAGGTTGGAACTTAGTCACATTTCTTTGTATTTTTGTTTCTGTCCATTGTTTTTCTTTTCGTGTTAATCCATGTTTCTTGTGTTCTGTTATTTTAATATCGGTTTGTTGTCTTTTGTCCAGGATTGTCACTATGTTTCTCAATGGTATTCTGGTATTCCTTCCACATCAACTGGTTCATGGTTTTGGGCCCTACATAAGGCCCCCACACACTCCGCCGCGAGAGGACAGTCCGTTGCGCAAATACACTCCTTTATCAGTGTCTCCATCCGGATCACCTCTTGCATGGGCGTTTAATTCTTTAGAGACGCCGGACTTGCTCGATGATATCCTGGCTGCTTTCCGACTGTTCTGGGAAAGGGAATCACCCTGTTTGGACTCTTCATGCGAAGATTTAGCGGGGAATGAAGCAATGGTGGAAGAAGGAATCTTCTTGTTAGATGATTAGTGTCCCACTTCAATTGTGCTTTGTCTTTTCATTAGTATCTTAGAAATTGAAGTGTAATCCTGGACAACAATATTTTCAGTTCTAGTTTTATTTTCGTTTTCTTTAGTGAAATAAGGTCTTAAACACCATTGGGGGTAATAATGTTGCAATTTGGATGCTATTATAAAGTTTTATTTCTATATAAATTGCAATTTTCTAATATGAGGATGAGTTTTTGGCTTACATGTCCTGTACTACACTGTTTTATCATTCTACTGTATGTCTAGAATAATGTTGGCTAGTTGGGGGGTACATTGTGTCTAAATTCTGTGAAGTTTTGGAAAATCTAGGTTCGATCGATCGAGAGTTTCTCAATCGATCGAACGTATCACATGCTCGAGCGCTTGAAATATCTCAATCGATCGAACGTTCGATCGCTCGAACACATCTCGATCGATCGAGAATTGTATTTAAATGAGGCTTCCAGCGTACACTTCATCAGTCTCTTCATCTTCCTCACTCTCTCGAGCGATTGGCGACAGCGGGTTTGGGCGATTCTCGAGATTAGGATCCCATTTTTGAAGGCTTCGGGTCCCACTACTTCCTCCCTGCATCATCCTTTTCCTCACTCTCATCCCCTCTGCACACATCCCCGAGGTAAGGCTACGAGCTCCCCCCTCTTTCCATTTTTCGTTCGAATCTCAATAGGGGTGCCCCCTATTGGTCGTTGGACCATTCTCTTGTACTCTTGTTTTTTGTTTTCTTTGTTTTGTGCATTTTCCGTTCATCTTCTCGTTACTGCCGCATCTCTGTTCTCGATCGATCGAGAACATTCGAGCGATCGACAAATTGCATTGTTCGATCGATCGAGAACATTCGAGTGATCGACGATTTGTGGTGTTCGATCGCTCGAACAAGGGCAGTAGCAGTTTCCTATTTTCTTTTCATATTCCTGTTTTTAATTGTCATTTTCCGTTCTTTTCCATTACAGGATCTTCGCAATGAACCCCGTTACAGGGTATCACAGGGAGAAGCCCTTTAACCTTGCCATTCCTGACCCGGTCCCACATCATGGCTTCCGGAGCACTCCTGACCGTCAGTGGTTCACACACTACTTCCAGTCTAGGAAGGTCATGATAGAGCGACCACTTGAGACAGCTTGGCTCGCTACTCCATGGTATCTCGCCCGCCTCCGGGCTATGCCACACTGGTACGATTTGCTCTCTCAGGCAAAGAGAGTGAATCTCTCGTGGATTCGTGTGGCTTGCGCGACGATGATTAGAGATCCCGATGCCGCATTCAGACTGCGATCATTCTTCCGCGGCCGGGAGATCATGTTCAGTTCTGCTACCGTCTCAGCTGCTCTAGGAGTCTCGGAGGTACCCGACTGTGTATGCCCGCACCGTGCTGGCACGCCAGTACTCTCACCCACTGCTGTTATCCGAGAGCTTACCGGGGGTGCTTTACCGAGCTGGGATGGTACGGCCCTTATTGCTGATGTTTATTTGACAGATAATTATCATATGCTCCACCTTGCGTTGAGCAACTGTCTATTAGTCACCTCCTACCGGGAGAAGATTGTTGCCTGGTATGCTCATGTTTTATTTGCCATCGGGACGGGGTTACCAGTCTGTTTGCCTCGCCTATATATTGACTTCATGAGGCACCCCACTCGCTACATCGCTACCAAGAAGCACCTGAAAGGTGCTTGGGCCATTCACAGGGTGATTGAGCAGGCTGGCCTCCTTCCCTTACCTGATGATGCGACTTCTCAGGCTCGTAGTAGATTTGGCGAGACAGCTTCTCGCCGTTCAGATGCTCAGAGGAGGAAAAGAAAGGGCAAGGGGAAAGCGAAAGTTGGAGAGAAGAGGAGGAGAGTCGATGGCACCGATACAGAGGGTGCAGCTTTAGGGACGCCGACAGAGGCTGAGGAGCTTGATTATGACGATGAGGTTGATCCTTTGGTGGAGGTTGCACAGTTTGAACTGAGACAGCGATCTCAGGCTCAAACTCAGGCCCAGGGAGAGTCTTCGTCATCTGTGCCTCTCCCGACGGTTCATGAGCTATTATTGGAGGAGAGGGAGGCTCGGATCAGACTCGAGGGCCAGGTAGTCCACATGACGACATTACTTGAGGCTATCTTGGTTCAGTTGGGGGTTGATCAGTCCTTACATACACCTCCATCTCACGCCACTCCTGCTACTGCTCCGGTTACCACAGACCCACCTACCACTACGCCCCCTCCTGCACATCCTACAGCTGATCCATCCACTTCTGAGACCCTACCACCACATACTGATCCTGTTCCACCACCGTCCTCTGTAGCACCACCTTCTGTAGAGCCCCCACTTCCACCACCTCCAGTCATCACTGAGAGTGACCCGACGATGGCTAGTACTGTTGTTTAGGGTGGAGTTGCAGATACCTCCGATGCGCCGATCGAGATATTATCAGATGTTGCAGAGGATGCGTAGGTTGTGACTGTGCGAGTGTTTGGAGAGTTTTGATGTATTTTCTTTCTATTTTTTTCTATCTCTCTGCTCTCATTATGTACATGTTGTTTTTTGGATTATGTGGGAATGACGGTGGTGATGTTTCGACTGTTGGATGTTTTTGAGATTGTACGACCTCTATTATCACTGCTATGTCATTTCCCTTACTTACTTTTACAGTGATTGTTTTGTTTTCATTTATAGATCATACGCTTATCCATTGTATATCTTTCATTTGATCTTGGTTGCTTGGAGAATGAATATGTCTTTACAGATTGTTACGCTTGCAGTCTTTGCGTTGCTTCAGCAGGTGATATCTTTTTATTTTTGTTGAAAATCAACTTCTGAGGTCATCGCGATTTTCAGTTGGGGGTGGGATGTAAATAGATTATCACCTGAGCACGTTTACATTATTAGCAATCTGATTTATTACATTGAATGATCATGTTATTATGAACTTTATCAGTGGAATACTTTTAAATATTCTTTCTTACTTCACCGCTATCAAGCGATGATACATTCATGTTAATCTCATCCTTTTATGAATTACATTCACGCGTTTTTCTAGTGTCACTAAGACAAATGCATATGTTGAACATTCTAGTATCCAACACCCATTTGCACGCGTTAATAGCTATACTAAAAACTTAAATAAGAGTTAATACGACTGTTATGCTTTAAGGAATAAATAGTGGAAACTAGTTACCCTTAGTGAGCTTTTGAGCCCAATATTCAATTCTGAGGGAGTTGTCACATTAATTCGAATTGTTTTTCTTGAATATACTTTAAATTCGTTGAATAGTCTGAAAATTCTTCATTTAGGCTGTTTATTAGAGGAGAACGTTCAGGATTTACCAATTAAAACTCAATGAACACTGAAGTGCTAAAACTAAGAAGTTAAGAAAAATGATTTAAGCCATCGTTATTCATTCCTTAGCTTTTTCACATACCTGTATCAACATCCAAGAATGTCTTAACCCCACACTGATTAAATATTGCCAATATGAAAGCCCAAAACCCTTCATTTGATACTTTAACCTCTATAAACTCAATTGCACATTTAATGTGATAAAAATTATTGAAGTATGTGACAAGAAGGGAGTAGTGTGGGAAGGATGTTATAAAAAGATTTTTTTTTTTTTGCAAGGAGATGTTGAATATATGAAGAAAAAAAAAGAAGAAAAAGAGAAAAGGAAGGAAGGAGGAGTAAAAAGAAATAAAAGTATATGAGAAGAGAGGTTGGTTGGAATAAAGAAGAAATAAACTAGTCATTATCACAAGCTAAGGATGTGCAATGCTCGCCTCTCTTATCTTCACTCCACTAAATAAAAGCCGACAAGTCAAAGTCTTAATGATTTTTAACAACTTGGTTTGAACATGAAAGTGTACTTTGAGTATCCATGGTATTTCGCTCCTCTAGTAAGTAGTATTCCTTTCATGAGACTATATTACTCTAAATGTTCGTCCTTTATTGAGTTCGGTGTGAAGCACTAGTAGCCAGAACATCACTCTTATGAAGGTTTCACACCATGAGCGATCATGTCTAAACAAGTTTCTGTGAGATGTTCATTTGTGAGTGCAAACCCATGTGAGAATCGAGTTGAAACTACAAATTCTAAGAGCATGATAGTCTAAACAATTCTTAATAAAGTTGGATGCATAGTTGTTGACTTCACACACACACGGATACATAAATGTAATGCATATGTATATTTGTGTTGGTCACATGAGGAACATGTGGATTTCTTCATGGTTTGTATGAGGTTGATATGTTATGTGGAGCTAAATGGATAGTCGAATGGGAAAGAATGTTTATAAGTTTTTCTATATCTGTTTGAGCTTAAAAATCTAGAATTTTGTGGGTAGATTCACTGCAAACCCTCACGAGACAACACTCGTCCACTAGGGGAACCTAGGGGTTTAACGGATTGTTGCAATTGCTAAATGCAACCGCGATTCCTGCGAAAGTGAGTTAGGTAGTGTCTCTTTCTGAATTAGATTAGTTTGCAGTAGTTTATTTTTGTTTCTTCTAGTCGTTGTAATAGTAGTTAGCTTGTTTTAGTTTCGCTTTATTGCTAGGGACTAGCAACTCGCTGGTTGGGGGTTGTGACAAGCGGGTGTATTTGTAGAATATAACCGCACTAAAAGAGGAAAATACATTAGAAAAGTCTACAATTCCCCTGGTTATCTGCAGTTTGAATTACAATATCAGTTTTTGCACAAATTGGTTAAACTATGATAAGTGGTATTGTTTTAGTGATTATTTGTGCAGATTATTGCTGCTGTATATAAGATTGAAGAATGTTGATAAAAGAAAGTGCTTGGCCCTGATGAAGATAACTCAATGCTAAAGTACAAGGTTCGAGCGATCGATAAGGTTTCGAGCGATCGATGTTTCGATCGATCGAATGGAGTTCAAGCGATCTAAGTTCCTGGAAGTTCAATCGATTGAGAGTTTTTCGATCGATCGAACATGCCTTTTATCAGAATATACGCGCACGCAGCAGAAACGGGTTTTAACCCTAGCTTTAGGTCGCAACTATTTATATTCGTTTTTCTTACGTCCCAAAGGGACGCCCCACTTGTTTTTTATCAGTTTTCATAGGGAATAGAGAGTTTTTCTTGTGGTTGTTTTGTAGGTTTTTCAAGATTCAACATTGTTAGCTTGGATTGATTGTATTAATACAAGTTTTCTTCGTCCAGGTTCCTTATCATCATTCTGTTTATATGCTGCATTGAGTTAATCACAGTTTAGTTTTCAATCTTTGAGTATTGCATGCTAGATAGGTCAAAACCATTAGTTTCATAGTTTTAATGAAAAAATTGCAACCAAACATGCCTTTAGTGAACTTTTACGTTAAAAACAAATCTGATACTTTCCAGACCATGTCTGAGTAGTTCGGGGTTGGGAAATCGCGATGAAATCGTGATTTCAGACCTCTGCCATGCACTATATTTTTTCCTGTGTTCGATCGATCGAATGTAGTTCGATCGATTAGACCAGAGACATAGTCGAGCGATCGAAGTTATTGCAATCGATCGAGAGATGACGAAGTTCGATTGATCGAATGCGCGTTGATCGATCGAGGTCTCTGATTCTTGAGGACATCTAATACAGTATCCCAAGACTTTCTGCTTTACTGATTCATTATCAAACTGTCCCCGTATGCTCAGTTTGTCAAAACAGTCTTTAAACGTTAAGCCTTAAGGCATTCTCTTTCAATATATTTTGCAAACCACCCTCAATGCTAACACCATTGTAGGTGAGAGTCTTAACTATTGGATTAAACCACCTTTGTGTATTTCAAACTTCATTGTGATGATATAGTCCCGGTCATGAAAGGACTATTGACTCTATATCCTTAGAGAAGTACGGGATATTGTAGAAGTTGCCCTCCGTTGAGCTTAATTGCATTTGCATGGTAGATGGTTGAGTCATGGTGGATTCGCGTAATCCCAACACTTTCTTTTATTAAGAAAAACCGTTTTCGAATCTTGCTTTAGTTAAATAGTTAATCATTAGTTAATTTAATTTAGTTGTTTTTAAGTTTAGTAGTTATTACTTGTAGAACTTCGTGTTCTACACTTCTCTTAAAATATTGAATTTTCTTTTCTTTTAGAGTCTAATCTAAGTTAGTTGATTTCTATCCTTCCCTGTGGGATCGACCTGGTCTTACCAGTTACTACTTGCACGTCTACCTACACTTGGGTATAGCACACAAGCGCACACAAGATTTTTCACGTGCCAGTCCATGCAGATGGAGCTGGAAGCGATCAAACCAAGAAGAGGTGGTTCTATGGAGATAGAGGCATTGTTTGAATACCTATATTTCATTTTAGTTTTTTGTTTTATGTGCTTGTTTTGTGATTTGCATTTAATTATATTGTTACTACTCGCATGCACGTAAAACAAGTTTTCTAAAATGAAATTCAAAAACCATTTTCAACGCATTAGTAAACATTGGATGTTTATGGGTAATGTATGGAAACACCTTTTCAAAAGCAAAATCCTTTTCTCATTAAATCTAGTGGGAGAGGGTCTTATTTATAAACACCCACGATCTTCCATTAACGGTTCACTGTAAGATGGTTAGTGCATTCTGTGTCACCTCGCCAGGGGTGATCATTCCATATGGAGGGTGTATTACTCATTGGTTACTAGATGTGAACTTCCTTTTATAGGATCAATCAGACGTGTTAGAGGGTGACCACCACACGACGGCGCTACTTGAGACGGTTGTGATTGGATCCTAGTTAATGGTACACACTAGCTAAGCTATGAATAAGGGATCTCATACGGGGCATTATTCAGAAACATAGAGATTAAAAGGGATCCGGAATCATAACTTATTTTGCAAGAGTTGCATAGCAGATAAGTCATGATTGAAAGATCGAACATTGACCACCACACGGAGCCTTTATTCTTTCATTTCGATATTCCGGCAACTTTGTTTTAAAATAAGAGTTTTTAAAGGATTCTTTTATTTCAAACTGTCAATTTCTGATATCCACATTTATTTCGTTTGTTTGATTTTCAGTAATCATAATGTCTGGATCTGCATTTAGTCCACTTGCCACCATACTCACTCAAAACAAGTTAATTGGAAATAACTAAACTGAATGGAAACGAAACCTTGACATCGTATTAACTGCGGAGGATCACATATATGTCCTCACCACCCCATGCTCCGAAGAACCTATGGCAAATGCTTCGGCAGCTGCTAGACGCGAGTTCGATAAATGGAAGAAGTCAAATGGAATGGCTCGTTGCTACATTCTGGCATCAATGGCTGGTGTGTTGCAACACCAATTCCAGTCGAATAATTCTGCCAGTGACATTATCGAATCCCTGAAGAAGATGTTTGGGGAGCATACCAGGTCTGCTAGATAGGTAGCTATGCAGAAGATAATGAGTGCTAAGATGTCGGAAGGGACTCCAGTCAAAGAACATGTTTTAAAAATGATTGGTTATTTGAATGAGCTGGAGACCCTAGGTGCCAACATCGATGCACAGACCCAAGTTGATATGATCCTCAACACGCTATCACTGTCATTCGCTCAATTTAAACTAAACTATAATATGAATAAAATGGATTTTTCAATGAGCGAATTAATGAGTCCTTTAGTGGCAGCGGAAGGGGTGATCAAACATGGGGTCAACGTTCTGAATGTTGAGAAATTGTTTCCTCTTCCCGATCTATGCCGAAAGGAAAGAAAGGGAAGAAGAAAGCTGGCACTGGTGGTTCAAATGTTGGACCGGTTCCTAAGATTGCAAAATCTAAGGGAAAAGGAAAGGGCAAAGGGAAGGTGGGTGGCCAAGGTAAAGGAAAGTGTTTCCAATGTGGTGAAAAGGGCCACTGGAAGAGGAACTGTCCAGAATTCTTAGCTACAAGAGTTCAAGGTATGATTGAGTCACATGTGATTGAAGCAAGTTTTATTACAGATACTTCAAACACTTGGTGCATTGATTCTGGTGTGACTAACCATATCTGTAATTCGTTGCAGGGGTTTAGATCAACCAGGAAATACAGTGATGGGGAAATCATGCTAACTCTGTGTTCTAGCGCAATCGTTTCTGCGATTGCTATAGGAGTAGTAGTTTTAGAGTTTTTGGACAATAAGACAATAGTTTTATCAGATGTTCTTTACGTCCCTTTGATGAGACGCAATTTAATTTCAGTTTCAAATTTATCGAATAATGGTTATTTTTTTCATTTTGGAATAGAAGTTGTTATTAAAAGAAATTGTTCTTTTATATGTTCTGGTGTTAAAACTAATGGCTTGTATGTGATTACTCCCAATATCTCTAAAGACTCTTGTATGGAACTTAATAACTCAATGGTAATTATACCATCTAAAAGAAAGGAACCTTCCACTAATCCAATAAGGCTTTGGCACATGAGGCTTGGCCATATCAATCTAAATAGGATTGGCAGACTAGTCAAAGAAGGGGTCTTAGGCGATTTAGTTCTCGAACCAATGGAAGTCTGCGAGTCTTGTTTAGAGGGTAAGATGACCAAAAGGTCCTTTCCTACAAAGGGCAATAGAACCAATGCATTGTTGGAATTAGTTCATACTGATGTGTGTGGACCAATAAATATTAGAGTAAGGGGTGGTTATGAGTATTTCATAACATTTACTGATGACCACTCTAGGTATGGATATGTGTACCTAATGTAGCATAAGTCTGAAGCCTTTGAAAAGTTCCAAGAGTTTAGGGCTGAAGTAGAAAAGCAATTGGGTACACATATCAAGGCCATTCGATCTGATCGAGGTGGCGAGTACCTCTTTAATGAGTTTATTGATCACCTCATACAGAATGGGATTCTGTCACAGTTGATTGCACCTGGTATGCCTCAGCAGAACGGTGTAGCAGAGAGAAGGAATCGGACTCTTTTAGACATGACTAGGTCGTTAATGAGGTATTCTGAGTTGCCATTATTCCTTTGGGGTTATGCTTTGGAAACCGCTATATACATACTAAAATCCAGTACCAAGCAAATTTGTTTCCAGGACACCACGAGAGATGTGGATTGGGCGCAAGCCTTCTTTACAACATCTCCGGATATGGGGGTGTCCGGCACATATGCTGAAAGGAAAGATGAGCAAGTTGGATTCTAGATCAGAAGTATGTTACTTCGTAGGGTATCTAAAGGGTACTTATGGATGATACTTTTATGATCCAAGAGAACAGAAAGTGTTTGTTAGTACAAATGATGTTTTCTTGGAAGATGATTATATCATAAACCATAAACCTAAGGGAAGGATATATCTTAGAGAGATAGAAGGAGAGCCCTCAGTCCAACCCACAGTTAATAATGATGTAAATCAAGAAAACACCACTTCTTCACCCATTTCTGTACCAGTACCTTGTCGTAGTGGGAGGATTATAAGTCAGCCTGATAGATACATGTTCTTAGGAGAAGTTTTTGAAGCTGTCTCCATGGAATCTGAATCTGATCCTGCCACATACAAAGAGGCAATGGCTGATGTTGATTCAGTTCATTGGGTTTTAGCTATTAAGGCTGAATTGGAATCTATGGATTCTAATCAGGTCTGGGATCTTGTAGAACTTTCAGCCAATATTAAACCCAATGGTTGCAAGTGGGTCTACAAGAGGAAAAGAGGATTTGATGGAAAGTTTGAGACCTTTAAGGCTAGGCTTGTAGGAAAAGGTTATACTCAGAGGGAGGGCATTGACTATGAGGAAACCTTCTCGCCGGTAGCCATGCTCCACTCTTATCCATTGCTGCATGCCTAGATTATGAGATTTGGCAGATGGACGTCAATACTGCATTCTTGAATGGCAATCTTGAGGAGGACATCTATATGCAGCAACCAGAAGGGTTCATAGCTGGTCGAAAAGATATCTTGGTATGCAAGTTACAAAAGTCCATTTATGGGCTTAACCAGGCATCCAGGAGTTGGAACATCCGATTTGACCAACCCGTCAAGTCATTTGGTTTCATATAGAATCTGGATGAACCTTGTGTATACAAGAAGTGTGAAGGAAAAGTGGTGGCTTTTCTTGTGCTTTACGTTGACAACATTCTACTCATTGGGAATGATGTAGCGGCATTGTCAACGGTCAAGGTTTGGCTAGCTGGTACATTCGATATGAAGGATCTAGGAGAGGCGAGCTATATTCTTGGGATAAAGCTCTTTCGGTATTGCAAGCGAAAGATAATGGGATTATCTCAAGCTGGTTATATCGATAAGGTGCTAACTAGCTTTTCAATAGATAATTCGAAGAAAGGTTTGTTACCTTTCAGGCTCTAAGGAACAGTGTCCTAAGACATAGGAGGAGAGGAATCGCATGTCAGGAATTCCCTATGCCTCGGCGGTGGGAAGTCTTATGTATGTGATGTTATGCACTAGACTAGATATCTGTTTTGCCGTTGGCATGGTAGGTATCAGTCGAATCCAGGTCCAGAGCACTGGACAGTCATTAAGCACATTCTTAAGTACTTGAGAAGGACTAAAGATTACATGCTTATGTACGGTGGTAGTGAGTTAATTCTAGTAGGACACACAGAATCAGACTTTATGTCAGATAAAGACTCGAGGAAGTCGACGTCCGGTCATCTCTTTACCTTGGGAGGTGGTGTTGTTAGTTGGAGGAGCATTAAGCAGAAATGCATTACAGACTCAACTACAGAAGCTGAGTATGTGGCTGCTTGTGAAGCCGCAAAGGAAGCTATTTGGCTCAAGAAGTTCCTTATGGAGCTCAAGGTGGTACCAGCATCGGTGTCACTTATTACGCTTTATTGTGATAATAGTGGGGCAGTGGCTCAGTCCAAGGAGCCAAGGAACCACGGAAAGGAAAAGCACGTAGAGCGGAAATATCATCTTATCCGAGATATTGTTCAACGTGGAGATGTGACTGTCACTAAGATTGACACCGTCGACAATCTTGCTGATCCGTTTACAAAGGCCTTGCCACAGAAGGTCTTTGATCGTCATCTAGATAGTCTAGGTCTCAGATGTAATCCTGTATGGTTGTGAGTGCAAATGGGAGTTTGTTAGGTTTATGCCCTCAAACCATTACTTTATGTATGACATTAGCATTTTAATATATGGATATCAGTTTTACATTTCATTATGTATGATTTTTTCATCAGATGATTTTCAATCCTTAAGTATCATAGTAGGTAATTCGTGTGTGTATGAGATACATACAAGTGAGATATGAATTACCATCCTTTGATACTTAAAGTATGTCACAGTGGATGATGAGGCTGGATATCTCATCAGGTATACACTATAGCATAATTAACTCCCTTTGGATGGATTGACCAATCTCAATCACTAGAGTCTCACTCTTAGTTAATATGCTAGTGCTTATAGTGCATTGACGGACCTAAGCTTTCCTATTGACACTTAATGCTATCAAACAGTCAATAGGAACTCATAACTTGTATAAGGTACGTGTTGTCAATCTTGCGACGATTAAGAACACAGACTGTGGATATGGCTGGTTTGACTTACCAATCAGTAAGGTCTATAGAAGATCAACACCTAGGTATCTTGGGTATGTCATGTTCATAGGGTTGTGAACATATATTGTCAAGATAGAATCTACCCTCTGTTTCAGAGTAAGCATTCCCTTGAGAACGTCACCAAGTCGATTACTGAGTACTGCAGTCTTGTTGATAAGAGTTATCAACATGTTTGGTAATCATGAGAGGTAAATGGGACTCAAGGAATACAAGAAGTAATCATGATTCAGGTTGACAGTAACAGTTATCCGACTACCTGAATATGATTATGCATGTTGAAGGTAGAGGGACATTAGTACAACATACAAGTCTAGTTGTCGCTTCGGATATGTTCTTTTGCTTTAGAGTTCAGTTATCGTTTTATAGTGGAGTAAACGTTAACTGACCAGTTAGTTAGTTTCCTGATCAAAGAGTTTGGTCACGGTTATTAACAAACTGGTCTGAGCCAACAATAAAGAGCCTAGGAGGTCCCACTCTTAGCTCTGCTAGGAAGCTTGGAAGGGCACATGAGGATCATGTCAAGGCAGGTTCGATTGATCGAAGGAGTTTCGATCGATTGAAGTCTAGGCAGGTTCGATTGCTCGAAGGTTAGGTCGGTTCTGGGAATCTATAAATAGGGCAGCTGCGTACTGAATGTTTTTTAATCGTCGTTTTTATACTTAGAAGCTGCAGAAACTGTATAGGTTTTCCTAAACCTTCCCAATCCTCTCCATTAGGGTTCCCACCAACCCTAGTCCTTCCTGCGAGCATCCATAGGAGTCATAAGAGTGAAGTCCATCTAGTAGAGGCTGCTAGAAGTTGAAGATTTCAGAATTGGGTTCAAGACACAAAGGTATAATACTTGTCCCTTCACTAGTTAGTACGCATCCATAGAATTGACGGGTAGTAGATCCGGGCATGCCAATAAAGTTTCATAACTTGATTTTTCCACTGCGCGTTTAAACTTTTAATTGAAACCGTTTTTTTCATCATTTGTTACATCTAAAAGTCTAGTGCGATCTCTACATCATATTTCAACAAGTACCAAGACAGTCATATCCAGTGAAGCATAAGATTTAAAGAATGAGAGCAAGACGACAGTTATTATACGGCATAAAGAATGATTTTTTTTTAAGTATGGTCTGATGTAAAGCAGGCAAAGCATAAATTCAATAGTATGGAGAAACTGCCCTTGTGTGGAGTGATGTTTTGGGACAGTTGTCTGAGGATGGGCCCCTTACGAGAATTGTATTGGACTTGACCAAAGGCTTGTGGATGTATATGGGTAATGGTAAGCTTATTGGTTCAACAGATTGAGGGTTTAGACAATCGCGAATGCACTGGCATGGCTTTGATTTGATAAAGTGAATGTATTAGTAGTTTCAACTTTGGTAGTTGAGGCCAGGTAAGTGCTGACAGTGTTCTATGCTGAAGAGTCAATAGGGATGTGGCCTGGTTTAGGCTTGCTTGGATTTGGATTTGGGTTCGTCGACTGGCTTTGCTCAGGTTTGGAGATTGGCCATATTTGGATTTGGGGAGTTTGAGCTACTCGGATCTAATGTCCACTCGGAATCGTAAGCTGGCCTGCTCAGGCTTAATGCTCGGATATGTTTGGATTTGGAAGTCAGAGCTGTTTCAATTGATTGTCCATTTGGACTTTCTCGATCCATGGAGAAGTCGGTGATGCCAGGAGTATGCTGGGCATGTAGAAGCTTCCCATGTTGACTTTTGTCAAAAGTATACTTGCAGTGGAGGTCAGAAGAAAGTAGAGATAGATGTAAAGTTAGTAAGTCGCTTCAAAGAAAAGAAACGGGGATTCTTCACCCAGTGATTTGTTAGAGGTGGAAGAGTACTACCCCATTGTGATGTGGGCATCGATGTGTGATGCCATAGTACTAATGCGTTTTTTTATCAACACCCAAGTGTAGGTGATTGTTCAAGTAATAAATTTCTGGTAAGACCAGGTCGAACCCACAGGGAATGGTAGAAAGATTTTTAAGATAAGAAGTAACTATGTTGTCCCTAAAAAGAAAATAAAAGATGAAGGATTTTGGGGTTTTTCCTAAACTACTAATTTTTATGTTTTTGTAGTAAGACAAATTAAAAGGCTATTTTTGGGGTAGTTTACAGTAAAGATTTAAACATAACAAATTAAAAATAATCTAATTAAGATGCTAGTAAGAAAAGGAAAAAGAAGAGATGAAAGCTAGAATTACTTATATTTGAGAAAGACTTCTTAGATTTTATAAAGCGAAAGATGGAAATAATATAAGTATTTAAGCTAAGTTATCTACAAATAGAAATATTGATTAACTTGGGAGAAATGATTTAAAGGTATTGAGAATATGCAAATCAATGCTAGATCGCACAACTTTTGTGCTTGTGGAAGGGTTGGCATTTTTAAATAATCGAGTGATTCTTTATTTGAAAATAAACTTATAATAGTTGAATTCATATCAAGTCTATCATGTTTGATATAAACAACATCGTTTAGTTTAAAGAAAAATAAAGAGACAATCGGGCAGTAGCTAGGTTCGAACTCAAGCCCACGGACGTGTTCGGCGCTCAGTCCCCACCACTCTGCCACTATACGATTGTCTGTCCATTAATAGATAGAAAAATATATATACACATACTTGAAATATAAACTTTATTAAATAAATTATTTTGTATGCTAGGTATTTTTTTAGGACAATTAGCATAGTTGATAATCATAGAGTTAAGTCCTTATTTCAAATATGTAATTCTTTTAGGTCCAATACAACTATAGTCCATAAATATGTTAAAATTCATAGGCTATAGTTTTAGTTTAGGCAAAAAATGGAAGAATAACCCAACTATTTAAGTTTGCCCATTTAAGATTAGTGCACAAAAGTTATGTTTTCTAAATTTTTATTGCATATTCCCAACTAAAGGTCTAGCCTAACATTTTTGGAATTGAAATTGTCATCTAAATAAATTTTTAAAGAAAAATTAAATAGATGTACACAATCACCGTTTAGCTTAAATTTAGCTACATAAGAGCAAGAAAGTAGTAATAATTAAAATTAATACACTCCTTCTTCACCAACTTTACTTGGGATTGAATTCTTAAAATCTGTAAAATAATGAAGTATTAATATAACTAAGCTAATAAGACATATAAAACTGAAATATTACATCAAAATTAGATATTAAACCCTCCACCTTGATTTCTTTCTGGGTCACAGTGGATGAACTCCAAGAACACCTTCAAGGTCAAACCAAATTTAACTTAATTTGGGTATGGAATATGGATATTTTGGATATTCTAGAGCTCTAGTTGGTGATTATAATACCTACATGGCACAGAAATTTAAAATTTTGTAACAAATTTTGTCTTACAATGAATGAAATTTTGTTATAGAAGTGAAATTTGTGATTCCAAACTATAATAGGGAGATTTTAAAACTACTAACTAATCAAGAAACATTAAGAAAACTAAAATCTAAAAACTCATTTTTCATACAGTAAGTAAAATTTATTACAGAAACTTTGGGTTTTGGAATCAAAAACTTCAGGTTTTGGAATCAAAACTTCAATAGAAGGGTTTGCCCACTACTAATCAACTAAGGATCTAAAAGAAAACAAAGATTTAGAAACTAATTTTTTTCTTCATACAACACATGAAATTTTGTTATAGAACTTGAAATTTGAAATAAAAAATTACAGAAAGGAAGTTTCCTACAACTTGTAGAACAAAACAAACAAAGAAAACTTAATTTCCTACTCTTAAGAACACTAAGCTTACAAGGTAGTTTAGATATGGAAACTTTGGCTATGGACACTCTTTATCTCCTCCCTTCTCTCTGTGTGTCTCTCTTCTTTACCGATGGACGGTATTTATAGGCAAGGTTGATTCATCTTGCTGATTAAAGGAGGAGAAGAACCGTCATCAAGATCGTCACTCTACAGGAGTTTCCATGGAGCTGAAAACTAAGTTCTTCCATTTTCGTCAAGTTTTGCACAGTTTCGTTCTGACACCATATCCCATTTGTTTGACAAATTGGTATGATATAATGAGAACACAGGATCAATCCTTTGAGGATCGATCCTCCTCACTTCTGAAGATGGGTTGTTGGAGGATGGATCTTGTGAGGATCGATTGATCAACTTTTGTTTTCTTTCTTCTTTTCCTTCTTTCAACTGGTGTAATGTTTTCCAAAATCCTGTAAAAACACAGAGATACGTGTGTTTAACATATATGGGTATAAAAATACTGCAATGTGGATAACATAGACAAGTTATGATTTTTAGGGGATTAAATGAGCACTATATCTATTATATTAGCACATAGATATGCAATATTCATTGCTTGTCACACCCCTCAACTAACTTATTGCTAGTCCCTGGCAATGAAGTGAAAGAAAGATTGTTCTAAAAGTTTTTAAACAAAATAAAATTGGACTTAGGAAAATAAAACCTAACTCACTGTCGCAGGAATCGCGATTGCATTTAGCATATGCAACAAGCCATTAAACCCCTAGGTTACCCCCAGTAGACAAGTGTTGTCTTGTGAGGGTTTGCAGTGAATATACCCATAAAATTCAATCTTGAATTTTCAAAAAATAAAAATAAAGTAGATTTTTACCTTTTACAACAGATACGATCAAATTTGGTAATTAAATGAAATCACTACAAGAAAAAAGGCTTTTTATGTCACTTAAAAAGTGACAAAAATTGGTATTTATGTCACTTTTTTTTCAGTAGAAAGTGACATAAATGTTTTAAAAGTGACATAAATGTTTCATAATACCAATACATATATTAATAAAAAGTGACATAAATACTTAAAAGTGACATAAATACCATTTTATTTATGTCACTTTTAAAGTAACATAAAAGTAGAAAAGTGACATAAATACCAACATATGTTAATAAAAATGACATAAATACTTAAAAGTGACATAAATACCATTTTATTTATGTCACTTTTAACCTAAAGTGACATAAAAGTAGAAAAGTGACATAAATACCAAACAAAATTATTACATCAAAGTCTTAAAAGTGACATAAATACTGCAAAAGTGACATAAAACTTTAAAAGGGACAAATTCTTTATAAAAGTGACATAAATACTTGATAAATGTGTAATTAGTTATGTCAATTTTTTTTTTAAATGACATAAATATTTTAAATAATATTGATTCAATACCACTCTGTAAAAACAATATAAACCACCCTGTACATATATATATATACCATACCACCTTGTACAAAATTAAATCCAACTCAATGATCTATTTCAACTACTAAATTTCATCGATTCATCTCAATATCAACCAATTAATTAGAATGAACCAAAAAAATATACAATCGATCCGAGTCAAGTGCTAAACTAATAACATATACATATTACATATTCATCAAAAAGTACTAACAAAACTATGAAAGCAACAAAAAAAAAATTAGCTCGACAAAAAAAGTGGTTCACTTGTTAGAACTTTCCATCAACATGTGAAACTTTGTACCTACAAAAAAGAAAAAGTTTTCATTAATTAGTTGTATATATAAAAAATAATAAAAGAGTAAAACTATGTTTGGGGGTTTTGAGAGACGAACATGTGTTTAAGGACTCGGAATGATGAAAGAGTCATTTTTTCGTATTATTTGTTAACCATGATTCTGCTATGAATTCCGTTTGTTCCCATAAGTTTCTTTAGGCATGTTTGAGGTGTGAGTAAGGTTTCGTGACGTTTGGTTAAGCGGTTTACAATTTCAACCCCCAAAACTAAGTTTTTTTAAAGCCAAAGTGATGAAAAAGTTATTTTTTCGCATTATTTGTGAACCGTGATTCTATTATGCATTCGGTTAGTTCCCACAAGTTTCTTTAGGCATGTTTGAGGTGTGAGTAATGTTTCGTGGCATTTGTTTAAGCGGTCTACTGTTTCACTACTCAAAACCTCAAAAACTAAGTTTTTTCAAGTCAAAGTGATGAAAAAGTCAATTTTTCGCATTATTTGTGAACCGTGATTCCGTTATGCATTCAGTTAGTTCTCACAAGTTTCTTTAGGCATGTTTGAGGTGTGAGTAAGATTTCGTGGTGTTTGGTTAAGCGGTTTATCATTTCACTACTCAAAACCTTAAAAACTAAGTTTTTCCAAGTCTAAGTGATGAAAAAGTCATTTTTTCACATTGTTTGTGAATCATGATTCCATTATGCATTCGGTTAGTTCCCAAAAGTTTCTTTAGGCATGTTTGAGGTATGAGTAAGGTTTTGTGGCGTTTGGTTAAGCGGTTTATAGTTTCAACTCTCTTCCAAACGAATACCGGATATAAAACTACATTGCACTCGTGTAAATATGCATTTGTACAAATAGTTTCCATACCTGACGATCATTGAGGTATCGTCCATTGTGGTTTCTGCCAAATAGTTACATCTTGTCATCAATAACTGCTGCTCCATACTGCAAATTTGAGAAATCTTTGTTTGAAGAGGGGAGGGGCAAAAGGGAAAAACAAGCAATTCAAAACTTAAAAGTTTAAGACAAGCCAAACCTCATATCGGGCTTTTGGTTGCTAATTGAATTATATGGTTTTGGATGCTATTTTATTGTTAGTTATTTTATACCCTTTCCAACATGCTTGTGTAACGTATATTTATATATATATATGTATTAGTTGAGGGCACGCTTAGATAATTAATTTGATTAAAGGGATATCAAGTAGAGGCCTATCACGAGATAGGATGAGAGGGGGTGTTTTAGTCCGCCAGGCTCCTTCCCCTCTCATTCCATAATCCCCGGACCTAGAAATCTCTGGTTCCAAAAAGATCAGTTTGCTTTTAAAATGGTTTCTTAATTTTCCTTTTAAAAATTAAGTGGCGACTCGTATTTGAATTTGAAATTTGAAATTTGAAAAGGTTTATAAAAAAAAAAAAGTGTGGGTAAAACTGCGAGTATCCACAGTTCCTTGATCACTTATCGAGAAAGTATATTATCTTTTAGAAAGGCAATAACAATACAGTGATATTTTTTTCTCGTATAAATAACTTCTACCCATTTTGAAACATATTTGACTGCAAACAGAATATATTCTTATTAAAATGAAGGAGGAAAAGGTCCCATAAAATCAATGCCCCAACAATCAAAGATTTCTATTGTAATAATAGGGGTCATTGGCATTTGATTTCTTTTTGTAAGACTGCCCAACATTTAGCAGCGGTCACAGGCCTTACAGTATTTGCAATATTTTCATGGCAGTTACTCCTGATGAAAAGTGTCCTCCACATAAGGATGAATGACACATGAAGAGTATATTTTCGATCTTTTCATTAGGAACGCATTTTCTAATTACTTGATCAGCACAATATTTAAACAAATAAGGGTCATCAAAGTAAAAGTGCCTAGAAATAGCTAGGAATCTATTCTTATCTGACAATGACCAATTGCTTGGTATTTTTCCAGTTACTAAATAGTTAACAAGTTCAACATACCATGGCAGAGAAATGACAAAGAATAATTGTTCATCAGGAAAAGAGTCTTGAATAGGTAAGGGTTCACTAGTATTGTCTTCAAAGGTGAGACGAGATAAGTGATCGGCTACTACATTTTCTATTCCTTTTTTATCTTTAATTATTAAATTAAATTCCTGCAGTAGAAGTATCCACCTAATAAGTTTGTGTCTAGTATCTTTCTTTGAAAGGATGCATTTTAGAGCTGAATGGTCAATAAAATTGACAATAAGGGAACCAAACAAGTATTGCCTAAACTTTTTAAGGGCGAATACTACAGCTAGCAATTCTTTTTCAATAGTTAAGTAGTTCATTTGAGCAATTCTAGAGTTCTGCTGGCGTAGTATATAACTGATGGCTTTTTATCCTTTCTTTGCCCTAGGACAGCTCCAATTGCAAAGTCGTTAGCTTCACGAATTAATTCAAATGGTAAACTCCAATCAGGAGGTTGCATAATAGGTACAGTAGTAAGATGCTCTTTTAATTGCTCAAAGGAGTTTTGAAATTCTGTAGTCCACTCAAAAGGTGTGTCTTTGGCCAAATATTGACATAAATGCCTAGAAATAGTACTGAAATTGTTTTAAAAATCGACGATATAAACCAACATGTCCTAAGAATGAACGGATATCTTTTATAGTGGAGGGAACAAGTAGATTAGAGATAAGGTCTATTTTGGCTTTATCCACCTGAAGCCCATTCTCAGAAATAATATGGCCTAAGGCAATACCTTTAGTGACCATAAAGTGACATTTTTCCCAATTTAAAACTAAACTCTTCTCCTCACATCTCTGGAGAAGTTTCTGAAGATTGCTAAGGCAATCATCATAAGTTTTGCCAAAAATTTAAAATTCATCCATAAAGACTTCTAAATTTTTTTCTACCATATCACTGAAAATACTTAGCATACACCTTTGAAAGGTCGCATGTGCATTGCAAAGACCAAAGGGCATTTGGTCATAGGCGAAGGTTCCAAATGGACATGTAAAAGTAGTTTTCTTCTGATCATCTGGTGCGATCTGTCTTTGATTTTAACCACTAAAACCATCTAGAAAACAATAATATTTATGGCATGCTATTCTTTCGAACATTTGATCCATAAAAGGTAAAGGAAAGTCATCCTTACAAGTTACATCATTAAGTTTTATGTAGTCTATGCACACACGGCATCCAGTAGTAACACGAGTGGAAATTAATTCCCCTTCTGGATTAGGAACAACTGTAATTCCTACTTTCTTTGGCACAACTTGTGTTGGACTTACCCATTTACTATCGGATATTAAATATATGATGTCCATGTCAAGTAGTTTGAGAACTTCCTTCTTAACTACTTCCTACATAATAGGGTTAAGTCTTCATTGCATTTCTCTTGAGGTTTTAGCATTATCTTCAATACATATGCTATGAGTGCATATTGAAGGGCTTATTCCCTTTAAATCTGCTACACTCCAGCCACTAACAGCTTTATGCTTTTGGAGCATAATAATGAGTTTTTTTTCTTGACTGAAGTCTAGAAGAGATGATATTATTATCGGATAAGTATCATTATTGCCAAGAAAAGGATATTTAAGCTCCTTAGGGAGTTCTTTTAATTCCAACTGTGGAATTGGAAGATTAGATGGAACTGTTAATGTAGTCTTTGGTGGTAAAGGTTCAAAATGTGTTGTTCACATTGCTCTTTGAATTGTTTCTCCTATTGAATCTTCATCAAAATATACTTGATTTATAAGATGTTTTTGTAGATTATTACAATCTGTGGACAATGCAAGCTGAAAGTCCTGTCGGTCTCAATTATGTCCCGGGACGGATCTAAGGCTGCATACAGAGACCTAGGCCTTACTACTTTTATTCTACTTGACTAAACACTTGATATTTATAGTATCAGGAACAGTGAATTGACTTGCTTAAAATGAAAGGGTACTCACTCTTCATTGCCAAAAAAATACTTGGGGGTCTTGGTACTAGAGGAGAAGGAGGTACTAGAGGAGAAGGAGCCATAAGCTTGGACTAATGCACCAATATCTTTGTTCTTAATTTATGACTCGTGTTCTTTCCTCAATCATACTATGTAATATATATATATGGCATAATGAGAATCTAGGCAATATCAATCAAGAGATTAAGTTCAAATAGTAAGCGGATGTACATACGATACAAGAGAAAAGATAGAAATACTCACAGTGGGCCAATCCTGCTCGGGATCAAATGCAAAGAAAGGAAACGTGCATGAAATGCAAAAGAGAACAAGAGAACTTACATTGGGGTGACTCATGCGAAGTCGCAATGGCAATTAAAGGTAAACGTGCTATTCAACATGCAACAATCCAAGATAATTTGTCTCCAACAAATAAGCATATAACAGAGACTATCCTAAAGGATTTGTACCGTTGATGCAAAAGTTGTAAACCTAGTAAAATTTCTAAAGGGATGGATAGATGAGTGTACATGACACATGGACACTGAGTCATATGAGGAAGAAGCAAGACCGTTACAAGGAGTTAAGTCCATATCTTTTTAATCTCCGCATCAAAATAACACAAAACAACCAAGCATTGCAAAAGAACAAAAGAAAATCCAAGCATGCAAGTGTAATTCATGAAAAATGAGAAGAAGAGTCATCAACCAAAATTCCATATTCGAAGACTTTACAAAAACCATTCCAAAAGTAGGTCTAAACAAAGAATCAATTCAATTCCTTTTCCAAATCATAAGTTCAATGAGTTAGGAATCTTTTTAAAAAAGTAGAACCTTATTTTCATAAGCCATTTTGAGTTCAATTCATTTTAAAAGTCTCTATCTAGACTCGTTGACTGGTCTTGCAAAAATCATAACTAAATTCACAAAACACATATGAAGGCATGTCTTATGTCTAAACAAAGGTATTGCATTTAAGTTCATAGGAAAAACACTTTCATAAACCCAGATTGACCTTAAAATCTCTGAAAACTGATTTAAAATAGACTTCACTGTTCTGGAATTTTAACAAAAATGATTTTTGCCCAGACTTGTCGACTGATCTTGCAAAAATCATAACTTAATTCACAAAATACCTATGAAGGTCTATTTTATTTTAAAGGAAATATTTTTCATTGAAGTGTATAGGAAAAATACTTCCATAATCCCAGGTTGATCATAAGGTCTCTGAAAACTGAGTTGAAGCAGACTCCGTTTTTCTAAAATTTTGATATCATGTGACAAATGAAAAATATACAAAGTAGGCAAGCAAAATCACTCAAACATGTTCTTTCAAGCTTTTGATCTTTCTTCCCATTATCCTAAAATGATTTCTAAGCCATATTTTAGGTTTTAATATCGAGAAAACTAAGTATGATAGTCTTGTAAGCATAATTCATTTACAATAGAGATTTGGAAGATTCTATCATTGTCCTACTTTCTTCACTCTCTCAAAAGATAACCTTAGCTTGATTATCTTGAATTTGTGCCAGTGTAATCTTATCAAGCTAAAAATTACTTCCAAGAAAAGAGTGTCGATTGCATCCTCTAGCCATTTTTCAAACTTCAATCATAAAATGTTCAAGTATATCAACCATCTTTTCGATAATATTTCATAAATAAGTGAGGTCCATCAAGGCAAACCGGATGAAGGTGGTTTCATCCTTATTTATCCATGAATTTTGAAGTCAAGCCTCAAGGGTAATAATGAGTTCTAAACCCATGGATAAAGTCAAATTTGCTTTAATGAACAATTCTTAGTTCATTTATTTTATCTTGTGGAAAAAACACTTTTAGTAAGGTGAAAAGTCTTTTAGAAAGATCAAAATCAAGAATGAAGAAGTTCAAAATGACTTCCAATCAAATATGCATTTCTTGGTAACGATCACCAAACTAGTTGGTTGAAGGATTTACAATTATCGTCTTGGTTTGCCCAAAAAGGAAATCGAAGTGCATATACTTATCTAGAGTCACAGAAGGAAATACATAATCTTCATCATGGACTCAAAGAAAAAGGCAAAAAATAATGCATGTTAAAGTGGGTGCACATGTGTTCGTTACTAAAACAGGAAACAAAACTCAAGTACATAATCAAAACTCAAGAACACCATCACATCGTCAAAGTAAGAAAAATATGAAAATAGCACATCTAATCCATATTTTATCAACAAAATCAACTAGACTTGAATCTTTGTGTTGTGTGAGAAATCAAAGCAAAGGTGTAAAGAAAATAAAAAGAAGAAAGAATATATCCAAGCTCTAGAAATACATATATATATATATATATAACTAGTAGATTAAAGAGGTAGTTTAGAGTTTACCTCTTGAAGATTTCTCAAAATTGAAAAGACGTTGGAAGAAAGTTCTTCCTCCTTCAAGTTTTCTTCAAGCTCCAAGTCAAGGATGCAAAGATGTCAACTCATGATCTAACTTAGATCTTCTAAAATACTACTTTTTTAGCTTTTCAATAAGTCAAAAGGAATGTTTTTCTTACTTTTTCATTTTCTAATCAAGAAAAACAAGCACAACAGGAATTCAAGGTGGATTTTCCTATATTCTTGAGTGTATCCTATGATTGCTAGCTTGTATATCTCCTATATTTCATACTATATCTCATGGTTAAAAGGGGGAACCAAGGGGTCCAATTTATTGGCAAAAGTTGTAGGATTTGTGTGACTTTTAATGCATAGAAAGAGGGTAAATTGGTCAATTCAGGGACTAAATGAAACTTCTGGGCAGCTTCCTTTCACAGCACATGTCTAAATACAGTGTGGGAGAGAAAAATCAAGTGGTGAACAGAATTGGGGGGTGGCGGCTATGGTAGGATCAGTGGCCAATGCTAGCCACCACTTGCTCTTTTGTGTTCCCCTGTGTATCCTCTGCTTCCCTATCAAATTTCTTATCCATAGCCCTTCTGGATTTTCTTAAAAATGGTTTTTAGCCTCCAAAATTGCCTGTTTTCACGTCGTTGGAAAACTGCAAGATTGAATTTCAATCTAAAAATATACCGGGAGTACTTTTCATAAGAATTGAGTGTCTGATTCGAGGTAAAAAGTGCATATTCATAGCGTATTACATGATCTTTTATGCATACTTTATCCCCAAAGTCCCAAAATTTAGGTGCATTCTAATAACAATATTCTTTTTATTGTGTTAATGCTAAAATATATGTTTATGCACTGTTTTATAGGTATTAGAATGTAAATCAATGAAATGAAGCAAAAGAAAGTGATTCTGGTGAAGAGAACAACAGAAGTAGCTGAGAAAATGCCAATTTTGACAATAAAGACTTCAGATTTGGAATATTTTCCTAGAAATACAAAATGTAGATCTTTGAGTCACGGACGCATGGCCGTTAATGGGAGGTTAATTCAAGGTCCGAGTGAAAAGTTATGGCCATTCTCCCATTGGTGCGCAGAGTTGTCAAAATCAGAGAGTTCAATCGATTGAGGAGAGTTCAATCGATCGAACCTTCAATCGATCGAACTAAGCTCGATCGATTGAACTTCATACTCACCCAAAAGTTGCGTAAACTCTGCAGGAACCCTATATATAAGTCGTTTTGACACCAGACGAAGGGTGGACGCTCCAGAACGCAAAAAATAGCAGTTTAGGGTAGTTTTAGGGTTAGATTAGGAGTAGATTAGGTTAGATTCATCTTTTTCTTCCTCTTTTTCATTAATATATTGAAGATTATTGAAGATTCAAGTAGATTTCATGTTTATTTCAGATTATATCCAGGTTTTTCTTTTCAATCCTTGTTATTTGATTGTTATTAGTTTATATGCTATGATTACTTTAGGTTACTGTTTCTGTTTTAATTTATTCATGTTTCCGTAGTTTATACGTTGGGAATATGTGATGAAACATTGATTCTTAGCCTCTTCTATGTATGATATAGAAAACCTGGGCTCGATCGATCGAAGATATTTCGATCGATCGAACCAGAGCCATAGTCAAGCGATCGAAGACATTTCGATCGATTGAAGGATGATGTTGTCCGATCGATCGAGAGCGCTTCAATCGATCGAACATGTTAAATCTTGAGATGATTCTTTTAAGTATTCCATGACTTTCTGTTTTAGAAATCTGTCATCAAATTGTCCCTATAAGCTCAGTTTGTCACAACAGTTTTTAGAACTTAAAGCCTTAAGGCTATTTTCTTCAATGACTTTTGAAAACCACATTGAATGCTAACACCATTTAGAGTGTAACTAATAACCATTGTTTTAAATTGTCTTCCAAGTATTTTAAATCAACTGTGATGATGTAGTCCCGGTCATGAAAGGGCTATTGATTCTATATCTTTAGAAAAATACGGAATGCTGAAGAGGAATGAACTCCATAGAACGTTAATGAATGTGCATGGTAGATGGTTAGGATCAATGTGGATTCACGTATTTCCAACACCTTTAGTTTATCTGTTTCATTAGTTATGTTTCCATAAGCTTTAGTTTATTATTTAGTTTAATTTAATTAATTAAGATTTGTTAGAACCTCCAATCCTTCATTTTTATTTCTTTTCTTTAGGTTATAACTTAGTAGACATTCTTCCTATTCCTTCCCTGTGGGATCGACCTGGACTTATCCAGTATTACTTGCACGATCACCTACACTTGGGTGTTGCATAAGAGCGCACAACTATTTAGTCGTGTCAAGTTTTTGGCGTCGTTTCCAGGGAAGGCAACTAGGCTAGAATTTTACTAAGTTATTTCTAATTTTTCTTACTTTTCAAAAAAAAACTTTTGGACTTTTTCTCTCACAAGATAAAAGAATAAATAAAAATAAAATTCCTATTATTTATAAATTTTGAGTGAACCTGTCTTATCCATATTACCTCCCATACAACACAAACTCAAACGCCACCAATAGGTACACATTAGGTAATGAAAACTATCCCCCAAGTTGGCAAGCACCCACATATGACGCAGATTATCAACCAGAGTGCTACCAACCACCACAATTGGGAAATGATAGTGGTAGTCCCCCGTATTATCAAACGTATCAAGAACCTACACATGGAGAGCTCTATCAATCGCAATGGGGATATAACCAAAATAATAATATAGGTTATAGTAGTAGTTCCCATGATTACCAAACGTACCAAGACTTTCCCTTTGGCGAGTCTTGTCCACAAACTCAGTGGGAAGGGGACTATTATCAACAACAATGGGACGAAACTTCATAGTAATAATGAGGATAATAACCAAGTTGTGGATAATGGTATGTTAAAATTACTACTTAATGAAATGAAAAGGCTAGATAGTGAACTAGATAAATTAGAAACTAGATATCAACAAGCATATGCTAGCCAACCTTTAGAAGACTATACCAATCCTTCAACACTACAATCTAAATTTCAAGACACTAATAATGAAATGGTATTGGAGGATAATGACAGGTGTATAATAATGTCTGAACTCCAAAACTAAACCATTGAGCATGAAGTTGTAGAACCATCTTCTCCTCAATATACAACCCCAGATATCAACTCCTTCACTACCTGGATAAAATTGCATAATTCCTTTGCCCAGAGAACCTCAATAGATGACATAGATAGTGAGGTGAGTTACACGGATGATAATGAGGTTTTTATAGATAATGAGAGTTTAGGTGACTGCACGCGATTAGGAAAAGATGAGTCCCATGTTGACTCTCTCCCTAATTTTGATAGTGACCCTAGGGAGGACATAATTAAAAAATCTAAATTCAATTTAGATTCATGTGATATTCATGAACCCTCACCTCTTTCGGTCGAAGAGGTGGTGTCACCAAGTTACCCATCACCTATCCTCTCTATCAATCAAAGCTCTCATCCCGAGATTGAATGTCATGTGTACCCCAATTTTGAACAAAAAGAGGGTGTTGTGGAAGAGAATGGTAAGGATTCTAGCATATGCACTATATAAAATTTTAATTTTCAAAATTCTTTGAGAGAGGACTTGGAAAATATTGGGCCCACATTAGATGATCTTAAACTTCAACAAGAAGCTAGTAATCTTCTAGACTGCTTGACCTTCTTGAGTAATAATGACATAGAGGCCCAAATAGATAGCTTTATCCAAGTCCCGTCCAAAAGTATATACATAGAACAGAAATACAATTCATATGATCATATCTCCATAGCTTCTGTTCTAGAACAAGAGGAGGGTAGTAAAGTTTCATTAGAACATCACTTAGACCCTACCCCTTTTATTGAACCATGGCCTCCGCCTGTTTTTGATAATAAAAAAATAGAGGCTGTTATAGAAAATACCAACACCAAAGAACTTTCCTTGAGTATAATTCCTAAAAAGTGTGGTATATCTCTTATAACTGTCCCTAACGAATTTGGCAGCCATAGGTTTTGCATCTCCTCTGACCTTGAGCCTGACATTAGTTGGGGGGAGTTGCAATTTTATGAGGATCCCTACATTCTTTTCACTGTTAAATTATTTCATTGGGAAGATCCTCAAAAATTTCGGTTATTAATTTATGGTAAAAATCTTGATTAACCGAATTTATTTACTGAGTAGTAGTATTATATTATCTATTTTTCCTTGTTGCAACTAATGATTTTGCAGGTAACTTAAAAAAAATATGGATATTAATGCCTTGAGGTAACATCATTCCTTCTCTCGCTTTACTTTACATGTCCATGTGCTTAGTTTAGAACATTGGGGACAATGTTTAGTTTTAGTGGGGGGGAGTGAGTCATTGCATGCCTCATTTCTTTCTTTTTATGCTTTAGTTTTAGTTGGGGGGGAGTGAGTCATTGCATGCCTCGTTTATTTCTTTTTATGCTTTAGTGTCATAAACTTGCTTAGCAGCACAAGACTCAGTAAACTAAAAACTCTCAGTAAATTAAAAACTGTCAAAAATTTTAAAATTTTTCATTTTATTTAAATATAATAAAATGGTTCTTGTATTTCTCTATTAGTTAATGTAGTTAGTTATGATGCATTAGTGTTATTTTCCGTATGTTATTAGTATGTGATACACTATGATAGTTTATTTACTATCATAGTTATAGTATGTTTTATGCCTTTTTAATCTTCAAACAACTTTGAGCACGTTGTGACAACCTTGTACATAGCTAAAATGGATTAGTAAACATAGCTTAGGTATCTTGAGAGACTGTAGTGGAGACTAATAACCCAAGTGAGCTTTTGAGCCATTCTTTTGTTTTTGAGGGTTTTATAAAATTACTCATACTTTTTTTAAAAGCGTATTAATTCGTTGTAAGTCTCAATTTTCTTCATTTTGACTGATTACTAGAAGAGAACGTTCAAGATTTACCAAATCTAGAGCTCTGGAATTTACTAAAATGAATAATCCTATTAACTTAGAAAAATGATTTAGGCCATCTTTTGACCATACACGCATAATAAAGCCTTGGCCTACATCTATGATATTCCTTTACTTCACCTCTTGAGCTTATCATAATCGCCTTGTCTTCACAATCCTAAAGTTCATACCTAACTCTATATTACGAGTTTGAGTTTTTTTTTTTCTCTAGGAGTGATTGGGATGTGTTTTCTTGACAAGAAGTTTGGTTCTGTGAATAAGGGACAGTTGGCAAAGAAAAAAAAATGATGAAAAAAAAAAGAAAAAAAAAAGAAAAAGAAAAGAAAAGAAAAAAAATGCATGAAAAGAAAAAAAAATGCCAATGGTTGTTACAAAAGAAAAAGAAAAAATAAAATAATAAAAAGAAGAGTGTGGGAAAGAAAAAAAAATTAAAAAAAAAATTAAAAAAAAAAAGAAGAGAGAGATTGGAGATGTGGGGAAGTTTGAAAAGCGTACAATGTATTAGGTATTCCAATCACATCCTTTAACCTAATTGAAAATCATGAAACTCTTTCTTCTTTCACCAAACACCTCTTTTTCAAAGTCCTGATGATTTTAAGTAAATTGGATCTGAAGTTACGGTAATGAGAGAGTTCTCCACGGTATCTCGCTCTTCTAGTGAAAAGTATCCTTTCATGAGACTTTGTGCACTATAAAATTCTGTTTTTCTATTTAGATATGAGAAGCATTAGATTCCATTTACAATTATTCTTTATAGCTTCCATATCATGAGTGATAATTATTACACCTAATTTGGAGTGATTTCATCTTGAGAGTGTAATCCCGGTAAGAGTAGAGTCAAAATGAACGTCTTGATAGTGTCTTAGGCTATGCGAGCTTTGAAATTAAATTTTTGTATTTTGATTGTCCATTCACACACACACTTGAAGATTAATAGGTATGGAACATTCTAATGACTTTGATAATAGATTAACTGTAATGTGTGTGTTGCATGGCTATGGCATACTAGAGAGTTTCATTAGATTGTTAAGCTTAACCACATTGTTAATGAGAGGAAAATTTCTTGAAAACATTTAAACTGGAACCATTACCATAAACATGAATTTTGTGGGTAAATTCACTGCAAACCCTCACGAGACAACACTCGTCCACTAGGGGGAACCTAGGGGTTTAAATGCAATCGTGATTCCTGCGAAAGTGAGTTAGGATTTTTACTTTCTTTTGCTTTCTTTTGTTTTTAATTTTTAGAGTTAAATAAATATTACTGTAGTTCGCTTCATTGCTAGGGACTAGTAACGAGCTAGTTGGGGGGTGTGATTCGAGGTGAAAAGTGTATATTCATAGCGTATTACATGATCTTTTATGCATAATTTTATCCCCAAAGTCCCTACATTTAGGTGAATTCTAATGACAATATTCTTTTTATTGTGTTAATGCTAAAATATATGTTTATACGTTGTTTTATAGGTATTAGAATGTAAATCAATGAAATGGAGCAAAAGAAATTGATTATGGTGAAGATAACAACAGAAGCAGCTGAGTAAATGCCAATTTTGACAATGAAGACTTTGGATTTCGAATATTTCCTAGAAATACAAAATGTAGATCTTTGAGTTACGGTCACGTGGCCGCAAACGGGAGGTCAATCCAAGGTCCGAGTGAAACGTTATGGCCATTCTCCCATCGGTACGCAGAGCTGTCAAAATCAGAGAGTTCAATCGATTGAGGAGAGTTCAATCGATCGAACCTTCGATCGATCGAACTAAGCTCAATCGATTGAACTTCATATTCACCCAAAAGTTGCAAAACTCTACAGGAACCCTATATATAAGTCATTTTGACGCCAGACGAAGGGAGGACGCTCCAGAACGCAAAAAACAGCAGTTTAGGGTAGTTTTAGGGTTAGATTAGGAGTAGATTAGGCTAGATTCATCTTTTTCTTCCTCTTTTTCATTAATATATTCAAGATTATTGAAGATTTAAGTGGATTTCATGTTTATTTCAGATTATATCTAGGTTTTTCTTTTCAATCCTTGTTATTTGATTGTTATTAGTTTATATGCTATGATTACTTTAGGTTACTATTTCTGTATTAATTTATTCATGTTTCCGTAGTTTAGAAGTTGGGAATATGTGATGAAACATTGATTCTTAGCCTCTGCCATGTATGATATAGAAAACCTAAGCTCGATCGATTGAAGATATTTCGATCGATCAAACTAGAGCCATAGTCAAGCGATCGAAGACATTTCGATCGATTGAAGGATGATGCTATCCGATCGATCGAGAGCGCATCGATCGATCGAACATGTTAAATCTTGAGATGATTCTTTTAAGTATTCCATGACTTTCTATTTTAGAAATCTATCATCAAATTGTCCTTATAAGCTCAGTTTGTCACAATAGTTTTCAGAACTTAAAGCCTTAAGGCTATTTTCTTCAATGACTTTTGAAAACCACTTTGAATGCTAACACCATTTAGAGTGCAAGTAATAACCATTATTTTAAATTGTGTTTCAAGTATTTTAAATCAACTGTGATGATGTAGTCCCGGTCATGAAAGGGCTATTGATTCTATATCTTTATAAAAATACGGAATGCTGAAGAGAAATGAACTCCATAGAATGTTAATGAATGTGCATGGTAGATGGTTAAGATCAATGTGAATTCACGTATTTCCAACACCTTTAGTTTTTTTGTTTCATTAGTTATGTTTCTATAAGTTTTAGTTTATTATTTAGTTTAATTTAATTAATTAAGATTCGCTAGAACCTCCAATCCTTCATATTTATTTTCTTTTCTTTAGGTTATAACTTAGTAGACATTCCTTCCCTGTGGGATCGACCTGGACTTATCCAGTATTACTTGCACGATCACCTACATTTGGGTGTTGCACAAGAGCGCACAACTATTTAGACGTGTCAGTGTCAATTTTGATTTGGAAGTCTCCCGAAATTCTTGTGCGCTTTCGTACTCTTTTTTATAGTTTGCTTTCTACGTGCACCAGTTTTGAAAGATTTTTTGAAATTAAGCTACTGGACACCTCGAATTTTTTTTCGAAACCTTAATGACCATTTTCCCCAAGTCATATGCATATTTTGAAAATCAATTTTGAGAAAAAAAAAAAACATGAATATAGGCTCAAAAGGCATACTTTGGGCTCCAAGAACACTTTCTGTAGTCCAAACTTTTTTTGTGCAGAACCGAGATACCTTCTTCGAGGTATTTTTCATCATCGAGATCTTCAAGAGGTTGTTCTCCCTAAATCCTGAGAGTGTGGTCAAAATTGGGTGTCTATAGCTTGCCCCTCTTTGGTAGAGCTTGTAGAACAAAGTGTACTACAAGTGAGTGCCAAAGCTAGAAGTACCCTATGGCCACGCTCAAAGGTTTTAGGAAAATCAAGAATGCCGTAAAAAGTAGAAAAAATTAGAGAAAACTACAGAGATCAAAAGGCAGAGCTAAGGGCAGTGTTGGTCGTGTTCACGGGGGAACTTCCTACGTATCCTTTTCAAGAATCAGACCAGAGCGTAGTTCAAACTCAGGAAATCACGTAAATGATTGCAAGGATGTAGAGACCTAAAATATGCAAAATACAAATACAAGGATGCAAAGTGAATGAAGAGTCTTCTCCAGAGACCCTTCGGTGCTTAGGATGCAAATGTGACGTCGCTCGCTCACTGACGATGTTAATCTTTGTTACTCAAACGTTTTCTCGGAGGTAGATCTTGCTAATGAATTATTCTTTGACGATGTTTTCAGTGCAGAGTAGCGACTTCCTAATGCATGTCCTGATGATTCAGATATAGTGCACGTCCTAACCCTTGGTGATTGTCAGAAGCAGAGCGCGTGTTAACAATCTTCAAAACAAATCATGTCGTAGAGTCATTTTTTTAAAGGCAAAGCTAGATGATCTTCTAATGCATAGAACCCTACTGAAGCATATCCGGTAAGCATAGAATGCCGCTGAAGTGTATTCGATAAGTAGAGAATGCTGCTGAAGAGTATTCGATAAGTAGAGAATGCCGCTGAATCGTATCTGGTAAGCAGAGAATACCGCTGAAGCGTATCTAGTAAGCAAAGAACACCACTAAAGCATATCCAGTAAGCAGAGAATGCCGCTAAAGCGTATCCAGTAAGCAGAGAATGCCACAGAAGCGTATTCGATAAGCAGAGAATGCCGCTGAAGCGTATCTGGTGAACGGAGAACGTTATTGAAGTGTATTTCAAGATGCAAACCACACCGCTGAAGCATATTTCAAGATGCAGAGCACGCCGCTGAAGCGTATTTCAAGATGTAAAGCACGCCGCTGAAGTGTATTTCAAGATGTAGAGCATGCCGCTGAAGTGCATTTCAAGATGCAAAGCACGCCGCTGAAGTGTATTTCAAGATGTAGAGCACGCCACTGAAGCATATTTCAAGATGCAGAGCATGCCAATAAAGTATATTGTAGAGAATGATTTCTTCTAAGTAGATGTGAACTTCCTACAAATAGGATCAATTAAACGTGTTAGAGGGTGACCACCACACGGAGGCACTACTTGAGGCGATTGTGATTGGAACCTAGTTAATGGTACACACTAGCTAAGCTATGGATAAGGGATCTCACATGGGGTATTATTTAGAAACTTAGAGATCAAATAGGTTCGGGAGTCATAACTTATTTTGCAAGAGTTGCATAGCGGATAAATCATGATTAATTGAAGGATCGAATATTAACCACCACATGGAGGCTTTATTCTTTCGCTTTGATATTCCAGCGACTTTGTTTTAAAATAAGAGTTTTAAGGATTCTTTTATTTCAACTATCAAATTCTGATATCCAAATTTATTTTTGTCTTTTTGATTTTTCAATAAATCATAATGTCCGGATCTGTATTTAGTCCACTTACCACCATACTTACTCAAAACAAGTTAACTTGAAATATTTACACTGAATGGAAACGAAGCCTTGACAACGTATTAACTACGGCGGCTCACATATATGTCCTCACCACCCCATGCCCTGCAAAACCCGCGACAAATACTTCGGTAGCTGCCAAACACGAGTTCGACAAGTGGAAGAAGTCGAATGGAATGGCCCGTAGCTACATTCTGGCCTCAATATCTGGTGTGTTACAACATCAATCCCAGTCGAATAATTCTACCAGTGACATTATCAAATCCCTGAAAAAGATGTTTGGGGAGCATGGCAAGTCTGTCAGACAGGTAGCTATATAGAAGATAATGAGTGCAAATATATTGGAAGGGACTCTAATCAAAGAACATGTTTTGAAAATGATTGGTTATTTAAATGAACCGGAGACCCTAGGTACCAACGTCGACGCACAGACCCAAGTTGATATGATCCTCAATTCGCTGTCTCGCCTTCATTCGCTCAATTTAAACTTAATTATAATATGAATCAAATAATTTTTTTAATGAACGAATTGATGAGTTCTCTTTTGGTAGCAGAAGGGGTGATCAAATCTGGGGGAAACGTTCTGAACGTTGAGAAAGGCTCTTCTTCCTCCCAATCTACACCAAAAGGAAAGAAAGAAAAAAAGAAGGTTGGCACTGGTGGTCCAAGTGTTGGACCAGTCCCTAAGATTGCAAAATCTAAGGGAAACGGTAAGGGAAAGGGGAAGGTGGAAAGGAAAAGGAAAATGTTTCCAATGCGGTGAGAAGGGTCACTGGAAGAGGAATTGTCTACAATTTTTGGCTACAAGGGTACAAGGTATGATTGAATCACATGTGATTGAAGTAAGTTTTATAATGGATACTTCAAACTCATGGTGCATTGATTCTGGTGCGACTAACCATATCTATAATCATTACAGGGGTTCAGATCAACTAGGAGGTGCAGTGATGGGGAGATCGTACTTATTCTAGGTTCTAGCGCAACCGTATCTGCGGTTGCAGCAGGAGTAGTAGCTATAGAATTTTTAGACAATAATGTTTTGATTTATCATATGTACTTTACATCCCTTCAATGAGACATAATTTAATTTCAGTTTCTAATTTATCGAATAATGGTTATTCTTTTCATTTTGGAACTGAAGTTGATATTAAAAGAAATGGTTCTTTTATATGTTCTGGTGTTAAATCAAATGGTTTGTATGTGATTGCTCCCAATATTTCTAAAGACTCTTGCATGGAACTTAATAACTCAGGGGTAATTGTACCATCTAAAAGAAAGGAACCTTCCATTAATCCAACGAGGATTTGGCATATGAGGCTTGGCCATATCAATCTAAATATGATTGGTAGACTAGTCAAAGAAGGGGTCTTAGCCGATTTGGTTCTCAAACCAATGGAAGTCTGCGAGTCTTGTTTAGAAGGTAAGATGACCAAAAGGCCCTTTTCCCGCAAAGGGGAATAGGACTAATGCATTATTGGAAATAGTTCATACTGATGTGTGTGGACTAATAAATATTAGAGCGCGGGGTGGTTATGAGTATTTTATTACATTTACTGATGACCACTCACTCAAGGTATGGATATATGTACCTAATGCATCATCAGTCTAAAGCCTTTGAAATGTTCAAAGAGTTTAGGGCTGAGGTGGAGAAGCAATTGGGCACACATATCAAGGCCATTCGATCTGATCGAGGTGGTGAGTACCTCTCTAATGAGTTTATTGATCATCTCGTACACAATGGGATTCTGTCACAGTTGACTGCACCTGGTATGCCTCAGCAGAATGGTGTAACGGAGAGAAGGAATCGGATGATTTTAGACATGACTAGGCCAATGAAGAGTTATTCCGAGTTGCCATTATTCCTTTGGGGTTATGATTTGAAAACCGCCACGTACATACTAAATCTAGTGCCAAGCAAATCTGTTCCTAGGACACCATGGGAGATATGGATTGGGCGCAAGCCTTCTTTGCAACATCTTCAAATATGGGGGTATCCGGCACATGTGCTGAAAGGAAAGATGAGCAAATTGGATTCTAGATCGGAAGTATGTTATTTTGTAGGGTATCCAAAGTGTACTTATGAATGGTATTTTTATAATCCAAGGGAACGAAAAGTGTTTGTTAGACAAACGATGTTTTCTTGGAGGATGATTATATCATGAACCATAAACCTAAGGGAAGAATATATCTTAGAGAGATGGAAGGAGAGCCCTCAGTCCTACCCTCATTTGATACCGATGCAAGACAAGAAAATACCACTTCTTCACCCATTTTCGCACCAGTACCTCATCGTAGTGGGAGGATTATCAGCCAGCCTGATAGATACATGTTCTTAGGAAAAGTTTTTGAAGCTGTCTCCATAGAATCTGAATCTGATCCTACCACATATAAAGAGGCGATGGCTGATGTTGATTCAGCTTATTAGGTTTAAGCTTTGAAGACTGAATTAGAATCTATGGATTCCAATCAGGTCTGGGATCTTATAGAACTTCCAGCCAATAGTAAACCCATTGGCAGTAACTGGGTCTATAAGAGGAAACGAGGATCTGATGGAAAGGTAGAGAAATTTAAGGCAAGGCTTGTAGCGAAAGGTTATACTCAGAAAGAGGCATTGACTATGAGGAAACCTTCTCGCCGGTAGCCATGCTCAAGTCCATCAGAATACTCCTATCCACTGCTGCATGCCTAGATTATGAGATATGGCAGATGGACGGCAAGATTGCATTCTTGAATGGCAATCTTGAGAAGGACATCTATATACAACAACCAGAAGGGTTCATAGCTAGTGGGAAAGGCAGCTTGGTATGCAAGTTAGAAAGTCCATTTATGGGCTTAAGCAGGCATGCAGGAGTTGGAACATTTGTTTTGATCAAGCGGTCAAATCATTTGGTTTCATATAGAATCTGGATGAACCTTGTGTATACAAGAAGTGTGAAGGAAAAGTGGTGGCCTTTTCGTTCTTTGCCTTGATGACATTCTACTCATTGGGAATGATGTAGCGGCGTTGTCAACAGTTACGGTTTGGCTAGCTAGTACTTTCGATATGAAGGATCTAGGAGAGGCGAGCTACATCCTCGGGATAAAGCTCTTTCGAGATTGTAACCGAAAGATAATGGGATTATCTCAAGCTGGTTATATTGACAAGGTACTAACTAGGTTTTCAATGGACAATTCGAAGAAAGGTTTGTTACCTTTCAGGCATGGTCTAGCGTTCTCCAAGGACCAGGTTCCAAAGACACAGAAGGAGAGGAATCGCATGGCAGGGGTTCCCTATGCTTCGGCAGTGGGAAGTCTTATGTATGTGATGTTATGCACTAGACTCGATATCTGCTTTGCCGTTGGCATAGTTACCAGGTATCAATCGAATCCAGGTCCAGAGCACTGGACAGCCATTAAGCACATTCTTAAATACTTGAGAAGAACTAAAGATTATATGCTTATGTACGGCGATGATGAGTTAATTCCAATAATATACACTGACTGGGACTTTATGTCAGATAAAGATTCAAGAAAGTCGACATCCGGACATCTCTTTACCTTGGAAGGTGCTGCTGTTAGTTAGAGGAGCATTAAGCAGAAATTCATTGTAGACTCAACTATATAAGCTGAGTATGTGGCTGCTTGTGAAGCCGCAAAGGAAGTTGTTTGGATCACGAAGTTCCTCATGGAACTCGGGGTGGTACCAGCATCGTTGTCACCTATTACTCTATACTGTGATAATAGTAGGGCATTGGCTCAGTCTAAGGAGCCAAGGAACCACGGAAAGGGAAAGCACGTAGAGCGGAAATATCATCTAATTTGAGATATTGTTCAACGTAGAGATGTGACTATCACCAAGATTGCCACCGCTGACAATCTGGCGGATCTGTTTACAAAGGCCTTGCCACATAAGGTCTTTGATCGTCATCTAGATAGTCTAGGTCTTAGATGTAGTCTTGAATGGTTATGAGTGCAAGTGGGAGTTTGTTGGGTTTGTGCCCTCAAACCATTACTTTATGTATGAGACATTGACATTTTAATATATGAACATCAGCTTTGCATTCCATATATGTATGAGATACATACAAGTGAGATACGAATTGCTATTCTTTGATACTTAGAGTTTGTCACAGTGGATGATGGGAATGGATATCTCATCAGGTTTACACTGTAGCATGATTAACTACCATTGGATGGAGTGATGAATCTCAATCACTGGAGTATATCTCTTAGTATGCTAGTGCTTATAGTGCATTGACGGACCTGAGCTTTCCTACTGACGCTTAAGGCTGTCAACAGTCGATAGGAACTCATAACTTATGTAAGGTACGTGTTCTAAATCTTGAGACAATTATAAACACAAACTGTGGATGTGGCTACTTTGACATACCAATCAGTGAGATCTTAAACATCAACACCTGGGTATCTTGGGTATGTCATGTTCACAGGGTTGTGAACATATATTATCAAGATAGAATCTACCCTCTATTAAAGAGTAATCATTCCCTTGAGAATGTCACCAAGTTGATTACTGAGAATTGATTATCAACATGTTTGGTAATCATGAGAGGTGAATGGGACTCAAGGAATAGAAGATGTAATCATTAATCAGGTTGACAGTAACAGTTATCGACAACCTGAATATGATTATGAATGTTAATGGTAGAGGGACATTAGTACACCATACAAGTCTAGTTATCGCTTTGGATATGTTCTTTTGCGTGAGAGTTCAGTTATCGTTTTATAGTGGAGTAAATGTTAACTGGCCAGCTGGTTAGTTTGTTGATCAAAGAGTTTGATCATGGAAATTAACAACTGGTCTGAGCCAACAATAAAGAGCCTGGGAGGTCCCACTCTTAGCTTTGCTAGGATGCTTGGAAAGGCACAAGAGGATTTTGTCATGACGAGTTCGATCGATTGAAGAGTCTCGATCGATTTAAGTCTGGGCAGGTTTGATCGATTGAACATGGTTCAATCGATCGAAGCCACTTTCGATCGATTGAATGTAAGGTCGGTTCTTGGAATCTATAAATAGGTCAGCTGCGTCCAGAAAAATGAGTTCGTCGTTTTTACAAACCTGAAGCTGCAGAAACTGTTTTAGGGTTCCCAAACCTTCTTATCCTCTCCATTAGAGATCCCATCATCTCAAGCCTTTCTGGGAAGCACTCATAGGAGACATAAGGGTGAAGACAACCTAATGGAGGTTGATGCACCATCTAGGAAGGAGAAAATCAAAATTGGGTTCAAGACCTGAGGTATAATCTCTTCTCTTTCTTATACATACGCAATTATAGAGTTAATAAGTAGTAGATCCGGGCATACCATTAAGTTTTTGTAACTTAATCTTTCCTCTGCGCATTTAAATAATTTTAAACCTATTTTTCCTTCAAATAATCCCTTGAATTCGACGACTGGTCAAAATTGGGGTATTTACAAACATCCTACTGATAAGCCACGTCAATATTGACCCTGACCCAATCAGGTGGAGGCGGAATCCACAAGGTAGGGTGGAGACGTGGGGGCTTGAGGAGGCTTCTTTAGGCAAGCCAATGCTCCTTAGCTAAGGAACCAATCCGGTTGATCCATAAGGGAGCGTCAAAAGTAATATGATCATGGATAATCTTGTTTTGAAGGGACCATGTCTGTTCCAAAACCACAGTACCGAAAATAGAGAAGTCCAGGGCCTCATCTTTCAAAATACCAAAAGAGTCGTAAGGGTTGAGACTGATCTTGATCCAATTATCAATTCCACTGGGGAAGAAAAAAAAATGTCCAAAGGCCATCTCGTGTGATGCCAACAAATGAGCGATGCAGGGCAGTCCAAGAAAAGATGATCGCGACTTTCGGCTGAAAAACCACAAACCACACATTCTGAATCATCACTATAGAAGCGAGATCTCAAAATATCCTTTGTGAGGATAGCTTTGGAGACAAGCGTCCAGAGAAAAAGTTTGCGGTGGGCATGAAGTTTGGCATTCCAAAACCCCTTCTAGAGAGAAGCTCTAGTAGAGAGAGAATGAAAAAATCTAGCGGATTGGTCAGTAAGGTAGGCCGATTTGGTAGAGAAGGTTCCTTTCTTATTAGGAGTCCAAATCCACTTATCACGTGGCCTCTGTGAAGGCATATCAATGCAGAGAATAGCATTTACAAAAACTAGAGTAAAAATCTCACGAATAAGACTCATTTTCAGTTCCCATAGATGGGTTCAATGAGTTCACTGACCTTCAAAAAGTTAGGACGCGTCGGCAGGTTGCACACTAGAGAGAAGTTTTGGAGAGAGGGAATCCACGGGTCATCAGTCCACACATTGGTTTCCTCCCCATCACCAATCAGCTTATAACCCCCCTTCTTCAACAGAGGGATGGTATACAGAATGCCTTACCAAACCCAAGAGGCATTATGGGATTTTCGAACATTGAGCAGACTAGTCGTGCTAAGATATTTGCCTTTAATAAGTTGTGTCCAAGGCTTATCTTCCTGTGTCAAGAGATGCCATCGAAGCTTAGATAAGAGGGCTCTATTATAATCCTTCATTCTTCGGAAGCTGAGGCCACCAACAGATTTTTGGCAACAGTGGAAATCCCAAGCTTTAAGGCATGGTGGTTCTTATCCTCTAGAGAGTGCCCCCACCAAAATTTCCTGAAGATACTATCAAGGTTGGAAAAAATAGAATTGGGAAGAGGGAACAGAGACAGTGTACACTGGCATAGCCTGGGCTACAGTCTTGATGAGAATTCCATGACCAGTCTAAGAAAGGAGGGTCACCTTACACCCTTGAAGTCTATTTTGGACCATTGAGAGCACTGTGGCAAAGATATCCCTTTTAGACCCTCCCAGAAAGAGGGGCATACATAAATAAGTAGAATTCGAGGGAGCTTTCGAGGCCAAATTCAAAGCAGATTTCATGTGCCACATCAGTACAAACATTGAAACTGAATAGTATTCTAGACTTTGAGAGGTTAATTTTCTGCCCGGACCAAGCACCAAAATTGTTGATACACCGCATGATGGTAACCGCTTCTTCTGGTCTAGCTTTTCTGAAAACCATCAGGTCATCGACGAACAGCAGATGGCTAATAGAGGGGTAGTTCCTACCCGCTTTGAACCCTTGGATAGCTCCGTAGTGTGCTTCCTTATCAATGATGAAAGATAGGACATTAGTGCACAAGATAAACAGGAATGGAAAGAGTGGGTCTCCTTGATGGAGGCCTCTTTCGGGCTTGAAAGATCCAGAGGGAACACCATTGATGAGGATCGAAAAAGAAATTGTAGAAATACATTGGTGGATCCAATTACACCAGACATCATTGAAGCCTAAGCATTTCAGAACCTAGATCAGAAATGACCATTCAATACGGTCATAGGCCTTTTCCATGTCGAGCTTGATAGCCATGAGGCTTTGCTTGCCTTTTTTGATTTTCATGGAGTGGACCAATTCTTAAGCAATGATGATGTTGTCATGAAAGGACCTCCTAGGAAAAAAAGTCGCTTGCAAGGGAGAAATGATCATACAGAGATGAAGTTTAAGCCTTTCAGTAAGGATCTTAGAGATGGTCTTGTAAACCACGTTACAAAGGCTGATGGGTCTGAAGTGATTCACCATATGAGGGTTGTCCACATTGGGGATGAGCGTGATGTTCGCGTGGTTAAGGTTCTAGAGGATGAAACCCCCCGAGAAGAAACTAATAACTGTGTCTATCACATCATATCTGACAATGTTCCCGAAGGATTTTAAAAACAAAAATAGAGGATAGGCCATCCGGCCACAGAGCCTTGGTAGAGCCAATATGAAACAAAGCCTTTTTAATCTCAGCTTCATCTGGGATGAGAGTAAGGGTGGCATTATCCTCGAGAGAGATGAGATTGTGAACTAGGCCATCAAGATTATTAGGGAACTAAGGTCTGTCAGATTTGAAGATGGACTCAAACTTGGCAATGATAGCTTCAGTATGTCTTTGGGATCATCTGTCTAAGTACCATTATCGAGCCTAAGGTGGTCAATCACATTCTTTCTACGGCGGATTCACAGAGAGGTGGAAAAATCTCGAGTTACTATCTGCTTCTTTGAGCCACGAGATGCGAGATTTTTGCTTCCACATGATCTCTTATCTCGTGAGGTTCTTGTTAAGCTCTTCTTTGAGGCTGGAAATTCTGTTGAGAATAATATTAGAAGGATCAAGAGCTTGTTGGGCTTTGAAACCATTTTTAATCTCCTGATTTTAACTTGGACCTTTCCAAAGTGGTTGTTGTTCCAGGAATGCAAGGCAGTGCAAATCGCTTTCATTTTCTAGCACAGTCTAAAGGAGGCCGAACCCCAAGTTGGGGTGGTGTTCCACATATGTTCTACCACAAGAGCACATGAATTATCAAGGATCCACATTGCTTCAAATTTAAAATTATTGGGGATTTCGGTCCTCTCCCCAACAATGTTAATGATAACAGGAGAGTGGTCAGAGCTAAGGATTGGGAGGTTTCGAACTGTGGCTCTCTGGAAGAGCTCTCTCCATGCCAGATTGGAGATTCCTCTGTCAAGCCTTTGGCGAACGTTAGCCCATGAGGGTTTACCATTATCCCAAGTAAAAATGTTACCCGAGAAGCCAAGATCAACCAGGGCTTTGGCTTCCAAAAAGCCTTTGAAGCCACCATTAGAAGAGGACATAAAAGGTTTGCCACCTTTCTTTTCAGATTGGTTGGAAATGCAGTTGAAGTCTCCAAAGGAGATCCAAGGGCCGGAAGCAGAGTTAGCAAGCAGCTCCAAATTCTCCCAGAATCGCGGCTTGTCTTTCTAGTAAGGGGGACCATAAATAACAATGAGGGCCCAAGGGGTAGATGGGTCGGGGTCCGAGAAGACAGTAGCAAAAATAAAGTACTTATTGGAGATCGAGGGGACCATGTCAACACTAGTTCGCCAAGCAAGACATATGTCACATATACCCCCAGATTTGTTGGAGGAAGGGACAAGTGAGAAATTTGGAAAGCCAAGTTGATTCAAAACCAGGGTCATTTTGGAAGAGGACACTTTTGTTATGATAAGAAGATGCAATCGGGTTGATCTCTTATCAGCGCCCTGAGGTCACTAACTGTCGTGGTTCGGGCTAAACCACGATAGTTCCAGGAGATGATAATCATTGGCCGTGAGGGGGCGAACCGTCCTCCTCATCGACAACTGGGTGAGATAATGTTTTCAGTGGTGGAATCTGCACTGGGTAAGGTGGCACGCTCTTTGGCAGGGGAGGAGCTCTCTTCCTGGTTACCACTGTTGGACATGACCCTAGCCAATTGTTTGAGACTGCGCTTGCTAATGACCAATTGCATCTCATTGTTAAACTAGTCAACCCGTGGAAGTTCATGAAAACATTTGTCATGAAAAAAAAATAAGCACAAACAAAAATGAAATAAATTAAATGGGAAAATTACACTGACCTCTTTTGAGGTATATGACAATTACAGGGACCTCTCCTCTAGTTTGGAAAATAACACTAACCACCCCTCTACCTAATTTTTGAGTGTAAGATTACCAATTTACCCCTTATATCAGTATATATATGTATATGTACGTGTGTGTGTGTGTATTTGTGTGAGTGTGTGTGTGTGTGTGTGGGCGCGGCATTAGATAAAATTATACATTAGCAAATTTTACAGATTTATATTTATAGTATTAAGCCCTAACTTTATAAAAATTTGCAGCTCGAAAAATAAAATTTATAAAAATTTCAAATTTAGGTTTTATATTCTTTAGCCTAACTTACAACAGTTTATAGATTTTGTTTTTTAATATTAAGTCATTAACTTTTTTGTCCAACTAGTAGGTGAAAAATATTAAAACATTTACTTAGAGTAATACTATGCTTGCCAAATTTTCATCCCAAATGATATTGAAGTGGGACAACCATTGAACCACTTTAATATCACAATCAATCAAAATCAACTAGGTCCACTGCTACATGTGTTGAGAAACACTTTTGGGAAAGAAATTTGGGAAGCGTAACATTACTCTTTTATTTATAAACATCAATAATAATTTAAAAACATAAAAAAAATCATCAACAAAATTATCTACTACTACTTTAAAATGAAAAAAATAATAACAATAATGAAAAGAAAAAAAAAAACATCAGCAATTTTTTTTAAAAAATGAGTAGTTATGTTGCATTTTTGTCTGCTTTATTTTAAAAAAAAAAAAACATGCTCATTGGAGTCTCATATATATATATATATGTATATACATATACTAGGGCAGTGCTCGTGCAAGGCGTGTACTAACTAAGTTTCTTTGGAGCAGCTCATTCATAATGTTGGGAGCAAGTTCACAATTTTAAAAATATAAAGCAAACAAAAATACAATATAACTATTCTTTTAAAATATATATATATATATATATTTGTTGATATTTTTTTCATTATTGTCATTATTCTTTTCATTTTAAAGTGGTAGTAGACAATTTTGTTGATGATTTTTTATGTTTTTTTAAATTTAATGTTGATATTTTTTTTTTTAAATAGTAAAAGCTTGATTTGGTATATACTGAAATTTTGTCGACGATTTTAAAATTTTTTTTTTCATACTTGGTAATATTTTTTTTTCATTTTTAAAAGATAGTGGATAATTTTTTTGATGATTTCTCCAAGGGTATAACAGTCATTTTCAAAATCGAAGAGGTGTGAGTGTAATTTTTTAAAATACAAAGAAAGCCCCTGTAATTATCAGATACCTCAGGGGAGGTCAATGTAATTTGCCCTAAATTAAAAGCCAGAAAAATATGCACCGCATTATGGAAAAGATCATACAAAGTCTCTCATTCTGATGTCTTTAGGTAATTTTTGACTCACAAAATGACTTCTCCACCCAAGCCTTTATAAACTTTAAGCGGTGCATCTAATCATTTACATGTATCAATTAACAAACAATTTAACTAAGACACATAATATAAACATACATACACGAGATGACTCTTTAAGGCTCGATGGATAAATATTCAAGTCCATGCTAATTTATTAGTGATAGCTCAAGTCTCGAAAATAATGAAAATACACCTGAGTTAATAGAGACGTATTTAAGGATGGGTCTTTAAGTGATAAATCTCTAGATGGTAGAATTATATGGCTATAGATCCTTGAGTTAAAAAAAGTTTTGTAACAAATCCCTAAAAGATTATAGGTACCAAAATACCCTTACTAAATTCATGCCCGACAATAAATGTGAAGTGCAAGCTCAACATTTCTCAAAAAGGCAATATCATTTATGGCTAATTTATCCTAAAAACACTCTCCTAAATTCATGATTTCATGTTTCAAAAATATAGACAAGTATAAAAACTTTTATGTATTTGGGGTTGTAACAAATCCCAAGAAAATTAAAAGTACCAGAATACTTTTTTTTTTTCTAAAGTTTTATAATTCACGGTTTGAGTTGTAAATTTCACAGCTTAAACTGTACAAATAATAAAAACCATGACAACATTCACAACTTGTGTTGTGAAATTAACAAGCAAATATATTCAATTCGCAGCTTGTGTTGTGAAATTCACAATTTAAATTGTACAAATAACAAAAATCATGATAGCACCCATTTGTTTCACTTGTGAAATTCACAAAACTAACTTAGCAATAAAAAGAACAAGAAATATGAGCATTTGAGAAATTCAGAGTTCGAAGTACACTTGCTTCCTAGAACCGAAATGCAATTATCTCATCCTACGCAAATATAGCAACTTCATCCAAAGTTTATAATTCACAGTTTGAGTTGTGAATTTCACAGCTTAAACTTTACAAATAATAAAAACCATGACAGCGTCCACAACTTGTGTTGTGAAATTCACAAGCAAATATATTCAATTCACAGCTTGTGTTGTGAAATTCACAATTTAAACTGTGCAAATAACAAAAATCATGATAGCACCCATCTGTTTCACTTGTGAAATTCACAAAACTAACTTAGCAAGTCAATAGGTGGAACAACTATAAAAAGAACAAGAAATATGAGCATTTGAGAAATTCAGAGTTCGAAGTACACTTGCTTCCTAGAACCGAAATGCAAGTATCTCATCCTATGCAAATATAGCAACTTCATCCAAAGTTTACCCAAAAAAATCCATTAGAACCGAGGTGAAGTCTTTTTCCAAAACTGCAAGAAGCAAAAAAAAAAAAAAAAAAAAAGAAGAAGAAGTAAAAAAAGAGCCACAATCAATAATTGTCTAATGTGACAATGAATGGTTGATAGTGGGATTTGGTAGATTAGTAGTGATGATGGAGGATGATGATGTGTTAGATTCGGCTAGGTGATGGCTGATTTGGCTTGGGGATGATGTGTTTGATGATAGTGGCCAAGTTAGAATAGATGATGGAGGATGATGGTGTGTTTGATTCGGCTTGGTGATGGCTGATTTGCATGGTGAGGTTGCCGCTATACGTTGTCATCGTTGTGGATGCTGTCACCAATGAGTCAAAATCCATGATAATGAAAATGTTGATTCAATTCACTCAATAAATGAGTCAAAATTCAAGTTGGCAGTTTTGTTTTTGGCAAGGAAAGTGAAACATCCTAATGGAGTGATTGGATGCATTTAATCTCTCCTTCAATTGAATACCAAACATGGAAATATTAGAGCATTAATGACATCCATAATTGAATGATTTGTTGAATATATACAGTTTGTGTATATATCTTACAAAAATATACCAGGGGTATTTAGGAGACAAAAAAATCCCTAACCATGATTAGACATCTTAACTAGGATTTTAGGGATCTCATACCAAAATAGAAAATTTGGTGTCCTTCAACCATGAAAGTCCATCAATGGGGGATTTATTGGCAATTTACTATTTAAGGATAGCTAAAAGTTAAAAAATAATGTACCAAAAAAAAATTAGTTTCAAAAATAATTCATTAGGCGGGGGGGGGCTCATGTGGTTAGGCCCATTTTCACTTTACTCCTGTAGTTCAAAAGTGGACACTTAACCCCCCTTCTAGTTTTGGACTAAAGTGAAAATATTAAGATTTCTCTCAATACAACCCCACATGAGGATTTCGTGTTAAAATTACCCCCTCGTAGGAGAGTTTAAGTGTCAAAATTAACCTCACAGAGGCAGTTAATCTCAAAATCAGCCCCCCAAAAGAGTCAAGTGTTAAAAATTAGCCCCATATATGTCACGAGTCACGACCCAAGTCTCGCTCAGTAAGATATTGTCCGCTTTGGACCCAAGCTCTTGCGGATTTGCTCTTGGGCCACTACCCAAAAGACCTCTTACTAGAGAGACGTGAAACCACACATATATAGCTCATTATTTTTCCACTCCCAGGCGATATGAGACAAACATCTCATAGTGTGTAGCTTGTCAGCACTTACTGCAGCCACATACGCACCTAGAACAGCCCGCCCACAACACTAGGGTCGTTACATTCCAACCCCCTTAAGGCCCAACATCCGCGTTGGCACACTTCCGACTGGTCTAGCTCTGATATCATTCTATCACGACCCAAGTCTCGCTCAGTAAAACATTGTCCACTTTGGGCCCGAATCCGCACGGATTTGTTCTTGGGCTACTACCCAAAAGGCCTCTTACTAGGTTTCACTATGGCTCTCCATATATAGCACATTACCCTTCCTTCCCCAAGCGATGTGAGACGAAGTATTTCCCATAGTGTGTAGCCTGCCAGCACTTACTGCAGTGATAAAGGCACCTACAGCAACCCGCCCACAACGTACACCAGGGTCGTTACAATATAGATGGGTTAAATGCAAGCATTATCTCCACATATGGGATTAACAAACAAAATTAACCTCACAAAGAAGGTTAAGTGATAATATTTTTGGCCAATTTTAGAATTTTCATCAGTTTTGAAGAAAATCTTAATAGTTTTACTTTAATCTGAAACCACTGGACGGTTAATGTCTACCTTTGAAGCATAAAGAGTAAGTAAAAATGAATCTAATCAAGGGATAAAATGTATTTAACCAAAAAACAAAAAAAGTTCCTTTTTTCAAGTGTTGCCAAGTGACAGCCTCTTGGAATGTCACATGACAACTGAGCCTTGAAAAATGCTCCATATATATATATATATATATATGGGATTTGTTAACCTACAGTAAATGAGGTTTTTAGCGACGAAACGTAGGCTTTTAGCAATGAAATTTTTTGTCGCTAAAAGTTGAAACTTTTAGTGACAAAAATTTCGTCGCAAAAGAGACTGTTGTATATTGCTAACCTACAACTATCATGTTGTAAGTTAACAGCCCCTATATATATATATATATATATATATGCTAGGCTTAAACCTGTCTAAATGGATGGAAGTTTGGTCAAAACAAATTTTAAGAAATAAGAGAGTGAAAATCATAAAAGTACTACTATCAGGGAGATGTATGAATTCCCGAGAATAGAGAGAGTCGCTAGCCCAATGCCTCTGGTACCACTAGTGACTAAAGCGGCCACTCACTTAACAGACCATTGGTGGTTTCTGGAACTCAACTCTTCAGTACTTGTCATTTTGTTATGTCTAATACAGCAGGCTCCACTCATCGATCGTAAACCACCTAAAACAATGATATGCTCTCTATATCTGTACATGTGATAAGAGAGAATTGAATCCATTTTTTGCTAGGAGAGAGTTAAGGAGGCAAAAAGGTTTAGGGATTCAAAAAATGGATAAAAGAGATATTGTGAAAATCAAAGAAGTGACAATAACTTAAGTCAATCCAATTAAAGGCCCCGGAGATGTATCAACTTGAAGAAATGGATGAAAGGGATAATTTCATCAACATTAAATAATAATAATAATAATAATAATAATAATAATAATGAATATCAACTCAGGTGGGAAACTATGAGGAGAAAATTTTACACCACCGACATTTTTATACTATTTAATTTAAATTTATCAAGTGATGAAAATTTGTAAAACAATTTTGTCACATGGCGACATGGATATAAAGATAATTAATATATGTGTGTGTATATGGAGAATGCTAACTTATAGTACGACGCCCTTTTAGCGACGATAAAAACTCATTTAGCGACGAAAATTTTCACCTTTAACAACAAATTTTTTTTTCACCTTTAGCGACGAAATATTTGAAAAATATTTGTCACTAAAAGTTGTTTTTGGTCACTAAAAATATTTTTGTTTGTCGCTAAAAGCTGGTGTACAATGCTATCCCACAACTTTCATGTTGTAGGATAGCAACCCTCATATATATATGATATATACTCCGTTCGTCCCATTTTATGTACCCTTTTTCCTTTTTGGAATGTCTCAAATTGTGGTCCATTTTCTTAAATTAGTATCAAATTTTACTTAATTTTTTAAACTATCCTTCTTTGTAATCAATATAAAAAATAAAAAAAAAAAGTGCAATGATTATGAATAATTGTGGAAAGTAGGTGTGGATATTTTTATCCCCTTAAATAGTTGAATTTTCTAAGAAAGACACATAAAATAGAACGGAGGAAGTATATAACGGTGAATTAATTACGGACGTTGATATGGTCAAGTATGTACCTAGACGTGTCAAACGGGGCGCCCCGCCCCGCCACGCCACCTTAACGAGTTGGGCAAATTTTGGCGAGTCACGAGGCGGGTTGGCAAAATAGACATGGCGGGGCGAATTGACTCGGTAAGGGATATATGGTGATTTGCCACAATCCACTAATTCGTGGGTCAACGGGGCGGGGCGAGGCGGGGCGGCTAACTCGCAGGATGGTTGGCGAATTAGCCCGCGAGTTGCTTGCAAAAACTTATTTTTATTTTTATTTTTAATAAAAAAATTCTAAAAAATTGTTTAATAAAATACTTTATTTAAAAATAGTTTGTTGAAAAAAGTATTTGGAAACTATTATTTTTTAAAAAAATTTATTTTCTACTTAAAAGTTTAATAAAATTGTTTATTAATAAATTGTTTAATTGAAAACAATTAAATAAAAATGTTTTATTCACGGGTTGGTGAGGCGGGGCGGGGTGGGTCTGCGAGGTGAGGCGGGTTACGAGGCGAGGCGAGTTGGTGGCGAGTCTGTGGGTTAGACGAGCTGGGTCACGGGGCGAGTTGTGGGTTGCAAAAATGGAAGTCGATCCGGACCCATACCCAATGAATTGAGTCACGAGCTGGGTTTGTCCACGGGGCGAGACGAGTTGCGACTCGCCAATGGCGAATTGGGGCGGGGCGGGGTGAGCCAATTCGCCCCGTTTGACACCCCTATATGTCCCGAACCAATCATAGGGCAACACTTGCCAAACATGATTTGCGAGTTGCGCTAGCTACGACAATAGGTCCATAAATAGCTGGGCCTAATTAGTAAAGCAAGGTGGCTTGCATAGATGGCAGTTTTAGCCAATGGCCCATTCCATATAAGCCTAGTTTGGAGACCTGCTCTTTTGGGACTAGTAGCATGAGTAAAAGGACTCAACCTGATTTGAAAGGATAAGAGTAAAGATTGGGATACACCTAAATACACTATTTTTGGGATACAATTCAAAAAGATGTGTCTGTACCTTTCTTGCTGGACCTCATAATGACACAGAAGAGAGATAGACACGTCTCTTAGGTTATGTCCCAAAAGTTGTATATTTGAGTGTGTCCCAAGTATTACCCAAAGGATAAAGCACAAGTTGATATGAGGTAGTGGAGAGATAATCTCATAATCATACATGAGCAAAGAACTGTAATCAGTCGTACCTGATCGGGAGAGAACAAATCCTAATTATACGCCTAAATTCACATTTGCTAGTACTTTTTTATCCTATTTTTGTATATTTTTACTTCGTTTTCTAATTTCTGTCAGGATTTTAAGAAAAGTAAGGATTCCAAGCTAAATGGGGTGAAAAAGCAGAAGAAAAGAGGCTGAATAAATCACATCGTGTGCGGCCCGCTCCAGCGAAATCCCAGAAATCGCTCGCGTGACCCACTCGCGCGATCTCCCAGAATCACGCTGGTGCGACCTATATGCAAAAAAAAAGTAAAAATGCGTATTTCAGTGTACTGAAGACTCCTACGCGAACGAAACTGCCTAATTACGTCTGGAAAGCTAAATACAGCAGTTTTAGTGCGAATTGGGTTAGGAAAGCTTTCAAAACTTGCTCCAAATCTATAAATACTCAATTATAATTTAATTCTGGGGTTGGCAATTCACAGCCACAATATACAATCATACTTTCAGCCATTGAAGAGAGGAAAGTAAGGAGAAGAAGAAGAAGACTAAGGATTCCCATGACCTCCTCCATCAACCTCTTGCCGTTCATCAATTCTATGGCCAACTAAACTCAAGATCTAGGGTTTCAATAAAACCCTAGCCAAGTAATAGGGTGTATTTTAGTTTTATTATGTATTGATGACAGTTACATGATCCGAGGATTTTTATAAATAAATCGTGCTTTTATTGATTGAATCGTTATTTTCAAAGTTTACTCTTATCTTAGATCTATTTTGATGGTAGTGTGCTCAATGATCTATGTTTGCTGTGCTTGTTTAGATTATTTACATGTAATGATGCTTAAATTGAATTATGCTATCAAGTATCCGAATTGTCCATGCCTAGATTAGACGGATTATACCACAACCCTAGTTTAGTGTGAGATAATTCGTGCTAACCGAATATGGATTATGTTGGTGCTTGAACCATAGTTATTTTCTTGACGGAGGAAATGGGCTTGTAGCTACAATTCCCCATTATCATCCAACTTAATAAGCTAAAGTAATTCATAAATACCCTTATTATGAAGCTAGTACTGGATTTGCAATCCTAGATTCCTTAAACTTATTATAAAATAATATTTAATTGCTTTCATAATTTAGATTTACTTTTATTATTATTAGTTTAATTCAAATTAATTCCAAAATCCGTTTTTCTTAATTAACTAAATTTAGGTTTCAAAAATTAAAGTGCATAGTATTCAATCTCTGTGGGTTCGACCTTTACTTCCACACTGCGAATCTTTTGAAAGTAAAGCATAAGTAAGCATACTTTTATATTTTGATTTTGACAAGATCAATTTTTGGCACCGTTACCGGGGATTGCATTACTAGCCAATTAGTTTTAGAATCTTAGTTTAGTTAATTCGTAAATATTAGATTAGGTTTTCTTTTTCTTATTTTTTCGTTTTATTTTGAGTCACTAACTTTTCTTTTTATTCTTGTAATTTCTTAGGTACTCAAAATTCTAGCGTTTCGAGTGGAATAGTGCACGTCAGAGGAGCTTACGCGAAAAAACAAAAACTAAATAAAAATAAAATCCAAGTAAATTGCTTCCTTTGAAATTCGCTTCAAACCACTGTAAGTCAGGGCGCTGTGACGCACTATTTGTATTAGTTTAGGGGTGAATTGCACTGCATTAGCTAGGAAACCCAGGACGTTGGGCTTTGACGCGAATCACTGCATAAGGATAATTACATGCATCATAGTAGTACTGTGTGCTTACTTGTTATTTTATTTGCATGATTGCTTTTTATTTTTGTTGAGTCAGTCGTTGTTTTAGTTTATTTTTCTTTTAGTTTATGTTGGGTACACGTTCAAATAAACCAGAATTAAAATCTTTCGATCTTGAACTTGAATGTACCCTTAGAATTAGTAAGTCTTCAACCCAAGCTCCGAGAGCTCAGTTAAAAATAGACGACGAGACGACTCCAAAACCATCGTCATTGTTTCAGGCTGAAATTCAAAGCACCTCTAAACGTTTAAGAAAAACTCAAACTTTAAACATAGAACCTATTCCAATGGCCGACATTGGAAACAACGGAAACAATGGAAATAATCCTAATATACCGCCACCTCCTCCGCTTAAAGATTATTTTATTCCTACGACGTACACGCCTCAAGCTTGTATCGAATTACCGGAGGCGACATCATCTCACTTTGAGATAAAATCGTCTACCATATCGCTACTTCCTTCTTTCCATGGCCGTTTAAATGAAGATCCATATCAACACTTAGATTTTCAAGATATTTGCTCTACGTTAAAAATCCAAAATTTCACTGATGATGAATTAAAACTGCGTCTCTACCCATTCTCTTTAAGGGATAAAGCGAAGTATTTGCTTCAATCACTTGATCCAAACATAATTAAAGCATGGGAATCCTTACACACCGCATTTTTACAAAAGTTTTTCCCTATTATGCGTACAAATCAGATAAGAAAATCTATAACTAATTTTGTGATGCAAGATGGGGAAACGCTTTATGATACTTGGGAAAAGTTTAAAGAATTATTACGCTCATACCCACATCATCAGGTTCCTAAGTGGTAGTTGGTACAGGTCTTTTACGAGGGACTTATCCCCTCTGTTCGTAATACCTTCGATGTCGTTTGTACGGGGACCTTCCTACACAAAAGTGCCGATGAGGCCTGGAAAATTTTTGAAACTTTGAGCGAGAACTCAATACATCAGGCTGTGTCGGTACGTTCTGAGGGGTACCTTCAACCTAAGCGTAAGGTAAAGTTCGAGTCAAGTCATTCAATTGAAATACAAGAATTAAATAGAAAACTTGACCAACTTATGAGGATGGGAATTAGGTCCACTCCACCTTCTTCAGAAGTATGTGCATTATGTTCTGAACCGTCTCATAATATCTTTGCATGTTCTTCTGCATCTCAATTCCTGGAGTTTGTTGAGCAACACGTTAATTCTATATAACAATTCCTACGGAATAATTATAATTCTATGTCGAACAATTTTCCTAATACTTATCGACCCTAATATCAACAAAATCAATAACACCCACCTCGTAATCCTAACCCTCCAAGGGATAACGCGTTTGAGGCTACGGTGTTGGCGTCTCTTAAGAATATCGAAACACAAGTACAAGCACAAGCACAGATAGTGCACTCTCACACACAATCCATTGCGAAACTTGAATCCAAAATGGGACAAATAGCTACTGCGGTGAGTCGTAGAAACGAGGGGAAGTTGCATGCGCAAACTATTCAAAATCCTAAGGGACAATGTGGGAATGGTGGTTCGAATGAACAAGTAAACGACGTCTCGACTAGGATGACTATTCGAGAAGAGGAGGTTGTTGACATGCCATATGAGAGTGAGAAGGAAGGGAACATTAACTCTAATAAAGAAAAGGTGAGGATGTGGATAGAGTTAGGAAAGAGAATTAACCGTTCCCAACTAACTATGTTCCAAAGTTACCTTTTCCACAAAACGTTGAGGAACCGTCAAATTTTTCTAAGAAAAATTCGAAAATGGAAGATATACTCGAGGTATTTAAACAAGTAAAACTTAATATTCCATTCCTCGATGCTATAAAATAAATTCCCGTTTACGCTAAATGCCTAAAATACCTTTGCACGCAAAAGTGCAAATTGCGGAGTCATACTCCGAAAATGGTCTTCCTCACAGAAAAATAAGTTCAATCTTTCAACACGCTACTCTGAAATATAAAGATCCAGGTACGCCTACGATTTCATGTGTCATAGGCGACGCTATCAGTTATCGGGCTCTCCTTGACTTAGGAGCTAGTGTTAACCTCTTACCTTATCACGTAGATAAACAATTAGGACTAAGTGAACTTAAACCTATGGCCGCTACAAATACAATTAGTGGATCGTTCAATTAAAATACCTAGAGGACTTGTCGAGGATGTCTTGGTTAAAGTTGATAAATGCTATTATAATGTCGACTTCATGGTCCTTGACACTGAACCCGTGCTAGATGCTAAGAAACACACTCCTGTAATCTTAGGTCGTCCATTCTTAGCATCCGCTAACGCTCGTGTTAACTGTCGGACGGGGGTAATGAAGGTGTCGTTTGGGAATATGAACTTAAAATTGAACGTTTTTAATGCTATTAATCAACCTCCCAAGCATGACGATTACCTATGTGAGGCAGAGAGTGAGGTAAGACGAACAATTAAACCCAACTACGTAATACCTGTGAGTAATGAAAATAATATGGTGAGTAGTGAGCGGATGAATTTGAATAATCAAGACCCCAAAGATGAATTTACTCGAAAGGTAAGAAATCGATTTGAACATAATCCGGGAGAACCGTTGATCGAATTAAATCAAAGCGACGTTATTTAAGCTTGTTATTGGACTCTTCCTGATATCCTTAAGGGTACAAAGTCCGAGTTTTAGCCTCCATAAGTCATGAGCTAGAATGGTCTAGCTAAAGACGTAAAAGATAGCACTTTTTGGGAGGCAACCCAAGCTTTAGTTCGTCTGTTTCTATTGTTTTTGGTCATTTTTTAGCCTTTTTGAGTCAGCTTTGGTCATTCTGGACAGGTTTGGGGGTCGGAGTAAAATTATCTTGCACTTATTTACATTAAAATAAAGAAAAAGAGGAAAAGACCAAAGTCGCGCGTGCGACAGGTCGCTCGCGCGAGATTCCCCCATAGACAAAATTTTTTCAACTTTTTATTATATGAGCTCTCTGTTACATCTCGCGCCAGAATTCGCGTGCGCGAGGGGTTCGCTCGTGCGATTCTGGCACTTAGAAATTTTCCTAAATAAAATTAATAACAGGCCTCAGCTTTACCTCGCGGATGAATTCGCGCGAGGTAGGGATTTCTCACTTTTTCTTGTTGTTCTTTTACCTTCTGTTTTCCGCACCTGGTTAGTTGTTTTTCTTTTCTATTGTTCTTTTCAGTTCTTTTCATTTAAATTTGTCTTTGTTTAGATAGTTTTGTTTCTATTTGTTTTCTTTTCATTATGTTCTTTTAATTATAGTTTGGTTTTTAATGTTAAAAAAAGAAAAAAAAAAAAGAAAAAGAAAAAGAAAAAAGAACATATGTATTATATATTAGCTTTTATTATTTATTTGTTTGTTTAATTTTCTTTTGTTAAGTATTAACATGTGAAATAATGCTCTATTTGGAGTAATTGAACTTTAATTCCATATTCATATACGTTCGTCTATTTATGATTGCCGAGATCGAGGTATTATCGTTCCTTCTCTACGTACTTTCCTTTCTTTCGTTTTATTGTTTCATTAGGGGCAATGAAAGGTTTAGATTTGGGGTATGCACTCACATGCACATTATTATATACACCAAAATTTTGAAAAACTTTTCAATACTTGTGCTTAAATAAACGATGTCACCTACGGTTTTGCAATCTCTTGTCGATACATCTGCTAAAGTCATGATGCAACGTTTTAGGTCATGTATCGTTCAAATTGTAGTTTTATATCATAGATTTGCACACAAACCTATGCACTGCACGTAGTCGCTTGAATACATGTTTGATGTGAACTATAATATGATTCAGATTTCTAAATAACACATGGTGAAGACTAAGCCCAGTGAGCTTTTGAGACTATCTTTTCTTTTTAGAGGGTTATAAGTACATTTTGTGTTTGTCGAATTTCACTTGAAATAGCGCATTAACTTGTTATTTTGTCTCATTATTCTTATTTTGGTTGATAGTCAAGTTAAAATATTTGCTACCATGCTAAACAATCTTCCGTCGTAAATGTTGAAGAACCAAATAACCCTAGGACATGATTTTAGGCCTTCTTTGTTTATTACCGACCAATTTGATCCTAAACATGGTGTGGATATGAAAACGATGGGAGGGGATTGATACATGGTAACGATTAATTTATGTTGACTATTAGCGTCCTATCCATGAGACTGTTGTTCTTTTGTGTCATGCGTCTTTTTTGAGTTATATGTGAGCATTTTTCGTTTTGAAAACATATTTCCTTTGCTTCCATATATTGGAAAGATTACACATATTCTGAGCTTTTCATTTGAGAGTGTAATTCATTGTGAGATTCGTAGTCAAAGCATATTTTGATGGTTATCCAAGTTGTATTCCAAGTTCATGACATGCGCATGTTCATTTGACTACCATATCACACACGTGTAATTTTATGATGAACTCTATTGATTTATACGATGTATGTGCTTGGGATTGCTTTTCATGATGTAGGTAGACGTTTGGTTACGTTTTTTCTTGTTCGTTATTCTATTTCAAATCATTATTTTATAATAAGGAGTATTGCCTATTATGTTTTTCGTTTTTAATAAAACTTTTTAAATATATAATGAAATAAAGATGGTTGTGGGTGACTTGTTGACGAGAACCCTCACGAGACTTTACTCGTCCGACTAGGGACACCTAGGGGTTTAAAAGGCTTGTTGCATATGCTAAATGCAATCGTGATCCATGTGAAAATGGAGTAGTATTTTTATTAATAGTCTAATTTTTATATTCTTTTTGCTCGAGAACTAGAAAAATGTAGGTTTGGGGGTGTGATCGGGAGAGAACAAATCCTAATTATACGCCTTAATTCACATTTATTAGTACTTTTTTATCCATTTTTAATATATTTTTACTTCGTTTTTTATTTTCTGTCAGGATTTGGAGAAAAGTAAGGATTCCAAGATAAATGGGGTGAAAAAGCATAAGAAAAGAAGGTGAAAAAAGCACATCGCGCGCGCGGCCTTCTCGCGCGAAATCCCAGAAATCGCTCGCGCGACCCGCTCGTGCGACCTCCCAGAATTGCGCTCGCGCGACCTATGCAAAAAAAGTGAAAACGCGTATTTCAGTGTACTGAAGACTCCTACGCGAACAAAACTGTCTGATTACGTCTGGAAAGCTAAATACAGCAGTTTTAGTGCGAATTGGATTAGGAAAACTTTCAAAACTTGCTTCAAATCTACAAATACTCAATTATAATTTAATTCTGGGGTTGGCAATTCACAGCCACAAATATACAACCATACTTTCAGCCATTGAAGAGAGGAAAGCAAGGAGAAGAAGAAGAAGACCAAGAATTCCCATGGCATCCTCCATCAACCTCTTGCCATTCATTAATTCTATGGCCAACTAAACTCAAGATCTAGGGTTTCAATGAAACCCTAGCCAAGTAATAGGGTGTATTTTATGTTTTTATTTTAGTTTTATTATGTATGGATGATAGTTACATGTTCCAAGAATTTTTATAAATAAATCGTGCTTTTATTGATTGAATAATTACTTTCAAAGTTTACTCTTGTCTTAGATCTATTTTAATGGTAGTGTGCTCAATGATCTATGCTTGCTGTGCTTGTTTAGATTATTTACATGTAATGGTGCTTAAATTGAATTGTGCTATCAAGTATCCGAATAGTCCATGCCTAGATTAGACGGATTATACCACAACCCTAGTTTAGTGGGATAATTCGTGCTAACCGAAGATGTATTATGTTGGTGCTTGAACCATAGTTATTTTCTTGACGGAGGAATTGGGCTTGTAGCTACAATTCCCCATTATCATCCAACTTAATAAAGCTAAAGTAATTCGTAAATACCTTTATTATGAAGCTAGTGGTGGATTTGCAATCTTAGGTTCCTTAAACTTATTATAAAAATAATATTTAATTGCTTTCATAATTTAGATTTACTTTTATTGTTATTAGTTTAATTCAAATTAAATCCAAAATCCGTTTTTCTTAATTAACTAAATTTAGGTTTTAAAAATTAAAGTGCATAGTATTCAATCTCTGTGGATTCGACCTTTACTTCCACACTGCAAATCTTTTAAAAGTAAGCATACTTTTATATCTTGATTTTGACAAGATCAGTCCCCTTTGTACTTCAAAAATTGACTTGATCGTAAGTAGGGTCTAAGAACGGTTGAAAAAACCGTTCTGACTGAACCGACCAATTCGGTCGGTTTATACCAAAGTATTCCCGTGTGAAAATCGAATCAGGTCAAAAAAAAAAAATACTAAATCGATCAAACTGAACCAAACTAAAATTGATCGGTCGATTTGAAAACCCTCCCAATATCAACCGAACCGAATCTATTACACCCCTAATCGTGAGAGGAGATTTTGAACCAACTCCTATTTCTTGTTTGTTATGTAGAGACATACAGATCTTGGATTCTTGAATTCAACGCATTGAACCGAGAAATATTTAGGTACTCGATCTCAAGGTACTCTATAGTTAATGAGAGTTGTTTTTTTTTGCTCGGGTCATGCCTCAGAAACCACAAAGAGTAAGACTCCGTGTATGTATTGACGTGAGTCCCACCCAAAATTTTAGTTTCATTGGTTATAGAGTATCACGTCAGTATGTCACATGGTACCCTTAAAGTACCTTAGAACTTCTCCATTGAACCTAACATTGACGTACATTTTATCACTGGCGGACCTAGGTAAGCTTCAGGGGTGGCAAAAGCCCCCCCTGAATTTTTGAAAATTACAAAATTATGTATAATAGTTATAATTAATTTTAGAAATAGGTCCTCTTAAATTTCACACAGGCCCCTCCTGAACTTCTGAAAATTTTAATTTACATGTAATGCTTAACAAGGTTTAGACATAGACCCTTTTGTACTTTTGAAAATTCGAGACTTACATCTAATATTTAACAAGTTTTAGACAAAAGCCCCCTTGTACTTTTGAAAATTCTATACTTACATATAATATTTTAAACGTTTTAGACATAAGCCCCTAAAAATACATGATTTACCCCAAATTATGGGTGTTAAACCAATCATATATACGATTCTACTATTTTATACATAATTATGTATATATAGACCCAAAAAAATTTGCCTCGAGTTCTCACTGACCAAAAATCTTAGGTCGGCCGCCCGAGCATTTTACTACAATACATGTATATATGAATAAACGTATATACACATGATGGGTACTAAATTCTCCAACGAGGCAACAAGGAATAATAATATGTTTTTTACATTTAAATTCTAAAACTTTTTTTTAATTGTAACACATATTGTGACGATAATTTACGATATTATATATATATATATATCTATACAAAGATTCTCTAAAGAGGGTCACCTCTCTTTATTAAAGGGAGGACCTTTGTTTTGACCGTCAGATTGTGTTTAAAAACTGTGAAATGACAAAACTGTTATTAATGAAAACACAATCCGACGGCTAAAACAGAAGTCCTCTCTTTATTAAAGAGAGGGTGCCTCTATAGACCCTAACTGTGTATATATATATATATATATATACGTACCACGTTTGCGCCACGTTATGGGCATTAAGGAGTATCCGAAAGAGTTATGAAGATTTAAGTATCAATTGGGTTTACATGGTAGTTGAGATCTTGTACACTACCATAACCTGACAGATCATGTGACACATGTTCAATAGTAATATGTGGCACAATCTGAAGCTATTCAGCTAGGATATATGACGTGTTAAAGGTCTCAATAGTCAGTACAACCTAGGTTGGCCAACTGCTAAGCTACCCTCTTCTCCCATGTGTCCCAATAGTAATCTTCCACGTGTACCGCAGTGTAAGAAAGGTTGACTTTTTTTGTTTATTCATAATAAGGTTGACTTGACCAAGTTGAAGTACACTTCCCATCGTGAATTTTTGGTCTTCATTTTCTTTTCTTCATTGGATTTTAATTTTTTGTGAACTAAATTTCTTTTGTAAAGCATGACATGTTATTTGTATCACAAAATTAAATTAGTTAACACCTTAGACATAATTTTGTTTTTTTTTTTTTTGAGAGAGACATAATTTTGTTTTAGTAAGTTTGATTTCTTTACTATACTAAACTAGTTTATTTTTTACTTTTATTTTTATTACATTGAGAACAAAAATGTGTTGATAAAAGTTTTAATTAAAAACATTGATTTGAAATAAATGCACTATCCTTTTGCCGTTAAGGGGTTCGATTATTAACTATACAGATGCGCTGGAAAATCCGTTCTCATTACCAAAAAATTTGGAAACAATTTATATATATATATATATATATGTTTTCAATTTTCATTCACACTTTAAAAAGTGAAAACGTAAACCACAACCAACACGTTTCAGTTTCAGCTCAAAAACATAAAAGCAAAATAAAAAGAAAAAACAGCAATGTTACTACATAATTATAGTTAAATGTCTATAAGAAAATATGGATAAATTAGCATCAGCGTGCCACTATTGATCGTTGCAACACAGTTGACAATACACATGATAAATAAATAAATAAATAAACGACTAGGTACATGTTACTAATATATTACTGTATTAGAGCACATCCAATGTTAGTACTCCTTTCGTTCCATTTTGTGAGTCTTATATTCTATTTTGTTTTTGGATGTTTTAAAATTATTGTCTACTTACCTAATATGGTATATAATTTTTACTTACTTTCCAAACTATCCTTTATTGAAATCTATACTAAGACAAAACTAAAAAAGTTATTACAACGATCATAGACAATTGTAAAAGTAGGTGCAGATTCTTTTTATTCCCTTAATAAATTAAGTTCCCAAAGGTGGACTCACAAAATGGGACGGAATGAGTAATAAATTTGAATAATATCTTGTATTTCAAATTGATCTCGGCGCTCCAATCATAATAGCCAAAGATAATAGCCATTTTAATATTTTACATTCCAATATCTTCCCTTCAAATTGACTCTCTCTCTCCGTCAACTATAAATATGGGTCTTCAAATTAGTTACCTTCAGTCATTTGGAGTACTGTTTTGACTCCACCATTAAATAACAATTTTTTTCGCCAAAAAAAGCTAAAAGGATTTGAGAAATTGCTCCCCATTTAGCTCCACACTTGAGGATGCTCTTTCAATTTAGTTAGACTACTTTGAAAGTAGAAGAGATTGACTTTGACAAGTCAAAGAAACTTAGGACATAATAGTAATGAAACACACGAGCATCGTCACCTAAATTAGCAAAAGGCAAAAGATCCAACTCACCACTCAACCACTAGCTAGTAATACAACTCTTCAACTAGTGACCCTCATGACCCTATTTAAGGCCCTTTTGCTTGCTCTAAAAAATCTCAAAAAAAAAAAAAAAAACCTTACAAACCCATACATTTAAACATCTTGCTTCACAAGAAACCAAGTCCCAAACCTTTTAAATAAAATGTCAAGTACTACTCTATTTTTCATAGCAATGCTCAACCTCTCCCTCCTTTTATCTCCTTCTACTAGTGGATCCAAGTACTCCTTATCTGCTAGTGTAGTTGTTGTTGTTGCTTCTAGGCCTCTCGAACCGAAGTCTCCAGACTACGTGGTCACTTTCGAGCCCAAAAAACTTGGTCATGGAGGCCATGGAAATGGGTTTAGAGGTGGAGATGGTGGTGTCAAAAGTTGCATGCCTAAGGGTTTCAAGAGGTCTTCTGCTCCTAGTCGATACATAAATTATGACACTCTTGGTTCCACAATGTGTTCCTCTACCCCACATTTGATCGCACCATGAAAATTAAATTGCTCTTGAGTCTTATGTTTGGAGCTTTCTTTCTTAATGACCTATAAACATATACATGTATGTATGAACGTTTAAATATGTGGGTTTGTACGTCCTAGTCTTCCATGCTTATGTAAGTTCTATACGTAATTAAAGAATATTGATCAATATAATAAGAAGTTATTTATTTATTTTGGGTCTTGATTGTAATAGAGTGCTCGAAAGATAAGCTTGATTACAAGTATTTATCTCTCCATTGGTTAAGTCCGAGAGCTCTGCTCTGATTTTAGTGTAGCTTGTGATAGTGTATATACGTACCTGTGTAATAAGGGCGACAGCAACCAAGGTGGTCGCCTTGAGCTCCCAATTTCATAGGGCTCCCAACCAAAAAAATAAAACTTTATATATAATACATAGCATAGGTAGTTTTAGAGAAAGGCCCAATTCTATGGCCGAACTAGTATTCTGACAAGTGTTTGAATCATATGCAAAGTGATGGATGGTTATTTCCCAAATACATGTATTACTTATAGAATATTGTTGACTATATATTTTGGTTATAGTTTTTTTTTTTCGAAAATCGGTAAATTAATCCAAAAAACGAAGTACAAATGTACAAGGGGCATGTTCCAGGATAAACAACAAAGCGCAAAGCAAGAGGACAAGTGGTAAAACCACGGACTACAACAAACAAACTAACTAACTAACTAACTAATCAAGGGAAACACAACCCAAACAACCAGAGAACATCTATGTCCATGAAAAAGCAAAAAATTCAAGTTGGGAATGATGTTTCCACTTTGACCTAATCTGGAGACTAATTTGAGAGACCAAATTTTGCAGCAATTGTTCCTTAGGAGTAGAGGAACCATGAAAAGTTCGATTGTTCATTTTCCTCAAAGGCCATAGATTGTAACCCCAAGGCAAAGTTTCAGAATAGTATGATGGAAGCTCTTCCCCTTCCAGTATTGCGCCATCCAAAGAACAATAGTATTCCAATCTGTCCTATTCCAAGTAAGCCCACACCTAAGCATCAACTCCTGCCACACAAAGAGGCAAAATTACAAGCAAAAATAAATGGTTGAGATTCCATTTGGCTATGACAAAGAACACAAGCAAGAGGCCCAGGGGTAAATGCAAAGATTCTATCATGGGTTGAAAGTTTATTCTGAATAGCAAACCATAAAATAAAATTCTGTCTAGGAGTGCACCCCTGAAAACCAGACCAATTTGAACCAAGGGACCACATGAGAAACATCTCTAATACGATCCCAAATATGGGGCAAACTTATACTTCCCGTTGGGAGAGGTAGTCCAATATAAACAACCAGGCAAATGAGAAGGTTTATACAAAGTAGACAAGAGATCCCGAACTTCATTTAGGCCAATAGAGTTTGACATAGGCCAATTTCAGTCATGGTTCCTGAAAATAGTAGCAACTTTTGCATTAACTTCAATAGCAGCATCATAAGCAATTCTATTTGTATATTTTTCAAACAGAGGGCCACAGGGAAGCCAATTGTTGAACCATAGGGAAGTATGTAGACCATTACCAATTTTATGTATTAGTAGAGGCGTAACAACTTGCCTAAGTTTCAATAATTTCCTCCAATACCAAGAACATTGGCCGGGAGGTTTAACATCCCAAAGCTTTTCGACTTAACCATGTATAAATGTACACATTCTCTCCAAAGGGATTTTTTTTATTAGGGTCAAGGAGGTTACCAATGTGCTTTAAATTCAAACTAGTATTAGTGAGAAAAACATCTTTAAAACCAAGGCCACCCTCCTTCTTGGGCTTGCACACTTTTACCCAAGCAATTTTGGCACCATTTCCCTTCTCAGTAGAACCAGACCAAAAGATTCTCATTAAAGCTTGATCCACCTGTTTAAGGACACATTTGGGAAGAATACACATCCCAGACCAATAATGTTGAATCCCAGACAAAACAGACTGTATGAGCTGAGCCCTACCTGCAAAAGATAAAGATTTAGATTTCCAAGAATTAACTCTAGAACAAATTTTATTGACAAGATCGATACAATGGGCTTTTCTCAATTTAGTGGTGATCAAGGGAACACCAAGTAATCTCATAGGCAAAGATTCTATGGAGAATTGGAGTTCCTCCTTAATATCAAGAGCCATTTGGTCTTCAAGCCCAAAAAAGAAAACACAGCTCTTACTATTATTAGCTTGAAGGCCAGGAAAATCATAAAACTAATATAAGGTGTTTCTAATCAACTTGCCAGAATCAATATCTCCATTAAGAAAGATGATAAGATCATCCGCAAAACAAAGATGAGAAATTTTCAACTTGTCACATTTCCAGTGGTAGGTAAAAGGCCCCCTCTGGATATTATGGTCAAGTAATTGGCTAAGAGCCTCCATTATAAGGACAAACAGATAAGGAGACATAGGGTCACCCTGTCTAAGACCTTTGGCACCATCAAAGTAACCCACTGATTCACCATTGAAATTAACGGAGTATCGGGGGGTGGTAATACAAGCTCTAATCCATTTTTTTCAAATTTGGAGGAAAACCAAGAACATCAAGTAAGTCAAACAAAAACTCCCAATTCACACTGTCATAGGCCTTCATTAGGTCAACTTTGGCAAAGTCCTAGGTTTACCGCCTTGTTTGTGATAATCTCTTGACAAATGGCCAACAAGACATTGTCACTAATTTTTCTACCCTTAACAAAAGCAGATTGGGCTTGGTCAACAATGGAAGGGAGAACACTCTAAAGCCTATTAGCAATAATTTTAGAAATACATTTATAGACTGTATTACAATAAGAAATGGGCCTAAAGTCCCCCATCATTGAGGGATTAGGGACTTTAGGGATGAGGGTAATGATAGTTGCATTAGACTCCCTGAGCATAGCTCCGGAATAAAAAAAAAAAAAAAAAACTCCTAGATAGCCTCAATGACTGAAGGCCCAACAGTCTCCCACGAACTCCTGAAGAAATGAGCATTAAAACCATCGGGGCCAGGGGCTTTGTTAGTGTGCATACTGAGAAAGGTGTCAGTAATTTATGTAATAGTGGGGATGCTATCCAAAGCTTCCATAAAGTTCTCAGGAATACGTTTATGGATAAAGCTTCGAAGAGCCTCAATTCCTGGGTACTGGTTATTAGCAGTAGTACCAAGTAAACCTTTAAAATGTCTAACTGCTTCAAATTGAGCTTCCTCTAAATTCTTAGTAAAGGTGCCATCAGGTTTTTCCAGTTTGAAAATTCTTTTCCTGTTCCTTTTATTTTTAATATGTTGGAAAAAATATCTGGAGTTTTTGTACCCAACCTCTAACTATTGCACTCTAGATTTTTGCTTTAAGGTTTCTTCCTCCACCCAAATCACTTTAAGAAAATCAGACATACAACGTTTCTGTTCAACAATAAGGGTAGGACTCTGGGGATCATTGAGGAGGTCAGATTAAACCCCTTGGATAGCTTCCCTAGCTTCATCTGCCAAGGCCTTTTCTTTCCCAACAAAACTTTTGCTAATAATTTTTAACTCATATTTTAACTGTCTAAGTTTGTGACATAACTGATATTGAGTTGTACCACTAACTGAGGTTTGCCAAGAATTAGAAACAGTGCCATGGTAATTGTCAAGTTAGGTCCAATAATTATAAAATTTAAAAGCTTTACCCTTCCTCCTAACATTCTTATCAATACAGAGAACAAGAGGAGAATGGCCATAGATATCAAGGCTTTGAAAACGAGCATAAGAATCAATAAAGCAATCCATCCAAGATTGATTAACCAGAGCTCTATCCAGTTTCCTTTGAGTGTAGTCAGGTCTACCATATCTCCTATTACTCCAAGTAAAAAATTCTCCCATGTACCTCAAGTCAGTTAAGCATAAGGAATCAACAACTCTTTTAAAATCAGTGATATCTGAGTTCAAAGAAATGTCAGTTTCATAGACTTCATTAACATTTAAAACAACATTGAAATCTCCAAGAAAAATTTGATTAACATTCGAGTTTGGGTTGAAAGTGGAAACTAACTCAGCCCATAGTTCCCTTCTCTCATGTCCAGTATTAAACCCATAAATCAAAGACGCTTGGAAATGAATACTAAAGTCATCATTAGTAATGCTAACTTGAATAAGCTGAGGGGAACACCTTAGCACATAGATATTAATTTTATCTGGATTCCATCCCAGCCAGATTCTTCCCATAGAATTAGGAGAACTGTTAGAGAGAAAATTCCAGTCTTTAAAATATTCTTTTTAATTTTATCCTCATTTGATTGCTTAACTTTAGTCTCAGTGTGATGTAAAGGATATCAAGGTTATTTTCGAAAATAAATTTAGCAACCTCAGATTGTATAGAGGGAAGGTTGAGACCCCTAATATTCCAGCTGCTTATAATCATTAAAAATAATGGTGAGATCGCTTCCTCTTACCTTAAGAACCAGAATGTTTGTTCTTCTTTACTATGTGCCTTACCAGAGCTCTTATGCAAATAAGAAGGAGGAGTCAGTTGAGGATCCTTATGCAGTTGCTACTCAGCAACATCTATATGAGATCTCTGGATTGCTCCACCAGAAATAAAAGAAGCAGAAGCTTCCTCATCATGTCCTGCCCCTGCCTGATCAGCAAAAGGAATGAGTTGGGTTGATTCCTCATCCAATTGATGTTGTTGTTCTGCTTCCACAAGGGGGATTTAAGTTATGTTTTCATTTATAATTTGTTCTGGACTCACACTCTGATTTGCACCAAGAGGATACTCTGGATAGGATTTGGTACAAGAGGGAATAGTAGTAGCCACAATACCAGCTTCACCTTCCCCAGCAGGTTATTAGTTTGCAGAACTGGGACACTGTCACAAGTTGGGATAGGACCACTAGGAAAGTGGAGGCATGCAGGATCACCAGAAGAATTTGGAATTTCCTCTTCCATTGGGGTCTCAATAGCAGCGAATTGCTTGGTGAACTCAATTGGGATTGCCTTAGGTTGTTTGCAAGAAGTTGTCTCTTGATGGGATAAACTCCCATGGGTAGAGTTGTCACTAGGGCCCTTTAAAGATGGGTTGGGCAGGTCATTATTGGCCTCTTCATTACAAAATTTGCCTTTGGATTTAGTTTTCCAGTCCCTACCATTGTTCCCTTGATTGCTAGTAACTGCAGCCTTGGGATTGGTTTGAACCTTAGGTAGCTTAGAGCAATCATGTCCAAATCTAGAACATTTGGCACACCGAATCAGAGTCCATGATATTCAACAGGGAGCATAATCTGTTCCATTTCACCACTGATGGGGTCTTCAAATTCGATAACCAATTCACGGAGAAGCTCATGTTTTGCATTTAGTTCAATACAGATGCGGGCAAAAGAAATTCTTCTGCACAAAGATGTGACTCTAGGAACGTGAAATGGTTTCCCAATTGCACTTGCAATATGGCTTAAACACGTGGGGTTCCAATATTCAAGAGGGATATTGTAAATGTGAACCCAAACTGGGATGGTTGTGATGGCTTCCCTGGATAAAGTGAGACCTGTATGCCAATTTTTAAGAATAATTGGTTGCCCTGAAAGATGCCACAGTCCTCCTTCAAGAATGGCCAAGCTCTCTTCCTCTGAATCAAATTTGAAAAAATAGAACCCATTATCAGTTGCAACCATATCATTTAGCCCAAGCTTTCCCCAAAGTGTCGTTGTAGAGTTCTTAACAAAAGAGAATGGCAACTTCTTGCCAATAAAGTATCCAACAAGGGTGTTTTTCCACGTAAAGCTACCATGTATACAAACCTCCTTGGGCATACTTATAAGTTTCCTTTCAGGTCCTTCACGAGGTTTAATGTGAGACATATTAAAATCACTCACAATTTTAGGAGCTATAAGAGAAGCCCAGGACTTGAGCTGATGGGATCCAGAGGCTGCTTCTATGTGCGCCGAGCTTATAGATACTAGAGGTCAATAGCTTTCCAACGGTATATCGCATATAATTTTTGGATTCGAAATGAATTTATTATGAATTTTCGAAAGTGAAAATCACTTGAATAGTGACTTTTTGAAAGTCGCAACTTCTAGTATCAACTTCTAAAAGACTCTATTTAAAGTAGCAACTTTTATAAGTTGCCACTTGAAATTGCAACTTTAAGAAGTCGCGACTTAAACTAGTGACTTTAAGCTGACAAATACACAGTGTCCTTCTTCCCCCATAACTCTTCACCTTCTCTATCTCTCTCTCTCTCTCTCTCTCTCTCTCTCTCTCTCTCTCTCTCTCTCTCTCTCTCTCCTTTTCTGGCAATTTGGACGGGGTGATGAGCAGAGGCAGCTAGGGCACACATACAAAATTAAGTAATTCTGTCTCTCTCTCTCTCTCTCTCTCTCTCTCTCTTTTCTCTCTCTCTCTCTCTTGCTCTCTCTCTCTCCCTCTCTCTCTCTCTCTCCTAGCCACACACAACAAACTTTGAATTTATATATATGTGTGTGTGTGTGTGTATGTGTATATATATACACAGACACAGAGACACACACAAAACATAATATTTATGCATATATATATATATGTGTGTGTGTGTATACACACATGCATAGACACATACAACATAGAATATATATATGTGCATATACATACACATGCATTGACACACAATATAATATACTGATTGTGATGCTTACTATCATTGTTGAAAGTGACACTTCTTGTCTACATTTCAATTCATATGACACTAATTCGCCAGGTGCTTTAATTGACCAAAACATTTACACGAAATAAAATACAATGTTTATTTTTATTTTTATTTAAAGATAAGTACAGAGAAAAAGGGAGAAAAATATGTCATGTAGCTAAACAAAGAAATAACATAGTATAAGGAGAAATAAAAAAGGGAATTTTAGTCAAAAGTTTTTAAAGTAGACTTTTTTAGTATTAGGTCCAACCCATTTTTTTTATTTTAGTCAAAAATCTATATGGTATAAAAGTTATGTGAAATTCACATAACATTGTGTTTGCCCCCAAAAACCGCCAAGGGTTTTCAAGCCCGAATGAATGAGTATGGATCAGGCTATCCCAGGATTTATTTGGAACTGGCTTGCCCTAGATTGCATAGGGCAATCGGGCTCGAGACGTGACCATCACACGGTTCAGTAAGACAAGGCATAGGCTAGAATCTGGTGGAGCCCGATAGGTGATAAAAGGAGCACACTCAGTGATCGGACACCATATTTGGAGGAAATGATGAAGACCAGTGGTATGAGCCCAATTGATCAGAAGCATACCTGTAACCGTCATTAGATCAGCCCGGTGGGGTTAAAGCCATAGCCATTGGAGCCCGATGTTTAGACTGATTAGGCGGTTCTATCCTTGCTGTTATGGCAGCTGTCATCCTAAAATATAGGAGGCAGAGACTATTTAGGAGTAGATCTATTCACATCTAGCTAGATATGGAAGGCTAATCCCAAAGATTTCGGGATTAACTCAATCAGGATAAATCAAGAAAGAGTCTACATGTACTTATCTTGCTTGAGGCGTAATCCAAGGAGTCCTTACCATACCGAAACTAGTAATGGATGCTATAAATAGGGAAACAGGCCAACCGTGCAAGGCACTTTGCGTCATCTCAAAACAACACACAATATACATAGCATTCAAAGCATTCAACCTCTATTTTATTGTACTATGCATCCGTAGCAAATAGGTCTGCCCTTTTTGTTACTTTATTACTTTGATTTTCTGTTGAATAGTCAGAGCCTATTTTGATTTTGTTTTGCATTTTGTTATTGTTTTCCAAATAGATCTAAATACAATATCTCCATAGGTGTTTTGTTTAATTTTTTTTGTGATTGTTTATCTAGTAAACTCTACATTAATTGGCTTGTGCGCTTCAGTAGTGCCATAGAATCTTTGGTGAGGGTATTTTCCTACTCACCTCACATAATCGCATTATTAGAAGTCAAATTTCAAAGCCTTAAGTATCACTCACTCAAGCACTTTAGGAAATTAGTTTGCACACATCGAACCATGATTGGTTCTGGCACGCCCGCACAAACTACACGTAAACATTTTTGGCACGCCCGGTGGGACCCATAGTGATAGAACATGCCTCCAAAGAAGGATAACAGAACTGGGAAAAACGGACAGTATGATCTGACCATGGCTGACCCACCAGAGGATGAGAGCACTGCTCATTCACTACAGGAAAGTGCCTTGACTCTGGAAGCATTGTCAAAGGCCGTGACGCAGATCATAGAACCTATGAGGCAAGACTACCATGCATTCCTAGGGTCTATAGGAAATTTTCAAACACTAATTGAACAAACATCTAACATGGAAAAAAGCCAGAATAGGTTAATAGCATCAGCGAAAAAGACCGATGCAACATTAAATGAACTGGCTAAAATGATATGCTAACTCATAAGTACCTGGGAGGCCAAAGCAATAAAGAGCAGGTCGAGGATCGGGCTCAAGAGAATCGGGTATGATCGATAAACCAAAGGATCCACGTTACGTGTGCCCAAATCTCTGAGAGTAGAACGGATCAAATAGGCAGCCCGAGCTGCAGATGGGATGAGCTAGTGGTACGGTAGTCACTGATCCCGCTAGATCGACGACACCAGTAATCTTTCAACATAATGACTAAAACACAAAGGTGATTAGTAACAATGGCTCCCATGCCCACGTTACTGGGGGGCAAAGAGCTAATGATGTTGTTTGGCCTCATCAGGCTAATAACCACCAACACCAGATACCACCTCCTATAGCACCCCTTGTGGCAGCACAATTCATTGTTTCATAGGCTTTCAACAGGGCACAATTGGTGGCGACCATACACAAGGAATATGGCCCATTAATGAGAAGTATGGAGAGGCCAATGTTTAGACGGCCATATCCTCCTGAGATTGTTCTCAGGGATACAAGGTACCAAACTTTACTTTGTTCTCTAGGAAAGGTGAGCAATTATCCGTGGAGTATATAGGCCGTTTCATAGTGCAATGTGGCCACGTGGGTAGTAGTGACCCCTTAAAGCTAAGGATGTTCCCAAACTCTCTCACAAGGATCGCCTTTCTATGGTATATTAACATTCCTTTCAATTTTGTGCAAAATTAGCCAGGGATGGAGGATTTGTTTCATGGTCAGTTCTATAGTATTGAGCCCGAGACCTCCCTGGCAGATCTGTCAAGAATGCTCCAATTGGTAGGGGAGATGGTCAAAATTTATATAGCCCATTTTAAGAAGGCTTAGTACAGATGTAAGACTGTCTTGCCTGATGAGGCGTATGTCAAGATGGAAATGCGGGGGGATGTCTTTCGAGCTTCGCAAGAGGTTTGAAGGGATTGATTTTCATAATCTGTTCGAGTTGTCCACCAGGGCAACTCGTTACGAGTGTATGATCCTCTTGGACGAACAAGAAAAGAAGAACTCCTCCAAGGGTACATATTACAAAGACCCCAACTACGAGGTCCATGTTACAAATTGTGACCTCGAGGTTGAAGTTGATATGGTCGAATTAATTTGTAAATAGCCAATTGTATGCAATGCCTTAAGCAATCCCGTAAATAATAAAGAATAAAGAATTTTTGACATCACCATGGTCGATCAAATTTTTGACGCCCTGTTGGCCAAAAAAGTGATCAAACTGAGTGATGGTCATCAGATTCCAAAGGCCGATGACATCAAGAATAAAGAATATTGTAAGTGGCATAACTTAGGGAAACACAGAACTAACAATTGTGTGGTATTTTGTAATGTGACACAAAAAAATGTAGAGAATGGAGTGTTCAAGTTCTCTGACAAAGCCATGGGTATTGATGCAAATCAATTTCCCCATATCACTGGCGTGAACATGGTGGTACCCAATCTGACTAAGCTGACTAGGCCCAAACTAAAGATTGACCTGCCAGAATCAAAGGAAAAAAGGCCGAAACAAAGAGAGGGAAAGCAAATTTCCACCTCAGCCATGGATGGGCTGAAGGTGATGATTCACGAGCTTTAGAGGACTTATCGAGAAAAAAAAAAGCATACAGAATGGAAGGTCAAAATCGAAACGGCCCGATCAAACATGGATAGTTTGATCACCAATCTGTGACACCAATTTGACTTGATTGAGCAGGGCCTCTGCCCGAGGTGCAAAGCCGATGTCAAGAAAGAGACATCCAGCCTGAGTAAGAGGCCGAGGATCAATGAAGATCAGGATCACAGCCCGAGGAGATCTATCCACGAGAGACTTTCGATGCCAAAGCAAGGCCCAGTCAAGTCTGAAGGTTTCCCAAGACATCGCCAACTGTGCAAATCAGAGTAAAGAAAGATAGTCGATCACAAGGCAGGCACAACCTGACACATGTAAGACAAAACAAGTCCGCAAAAGCCTCAACGTCCTCAAATATACGGGCAAGAATGGTGCTGCCACCAAGAGTAAAAGAAAAAAAATGGTATCGGGCCGAGCATCCTAAGTTCCCAACATAGCCCAAGTATAGCAAGTCCCAGAAGAGGAGGTTCTAATAGGCAAGGCAGGCAAAAAGAGAACAGTAGTACTGGGAGGATTGGGCTTACAATCCTCCAAGGCTTCTTCCTCCCTACATACTAGTTTCTCAGGAGCTGCAAATAGAGAATGAGTTCATGTTTGATACGAACGCAGGCAAGGGAACAATGCATGCTACTGAATGCCTGAAAGAGAAGTTCAAACGAGAAAAGGTAGAAGAGGGATGTAAGCCTGAGTCAGAATCATCAAACATAAAGGCCGATTACTTCTCAGACTCGGATGACTCACCGATCCAATTTGGAACTATTCCAAAGGGTCTATCCTCTAATATGGTGTTCACCCTGCCTATATCCCTTATGGCAAAACCAGATCAACCAGTGACCATGAAAGGAGATGTGATAGAAGGTCAGACAGAAGAGTCGGCCACAATAGAAGATGTGTTTTGGAGTGGAGGTGAAGTAGTCAAACCCGAGGTAGTGGAAACCACCAGCAAAAACATGGACACAGCTGACCAACAGACCGACCGGCCCACGATTACAATATTGAGGCCCAAGGGTCAACAGATAGCAGAGGGCAAGAAGCAGGGCCCGTCAATGTTGTATTTGAAAAGCCAATGTTCTAGATGTTTCAACACCTAAAGCCCTTGTACGTTAAGGGGCACATCGAAGGAGTACCCATGAATAGGATTCTTGTCGATGGGAGCTCTAACATTAATATCATGCCCCGATCATGCTGAGGGTCCTGTAGAAGTCTGAGTCAGAGTTAATCCTGACAAAAATGAATGTCCAAAGCTTTACAAGAGCACTATCAAGGACCAAATGCATCATGTCTTTGGAATTAACAGTAGGAAGCAAAACTACAATGACTGCTTTCCTTATTATAGAGACATCGGCCGCTTATAATGCTTTGTTGGATAGAGACTAGATATACCCCAACTATTATATTCCTTCCACTTTGCACCAGTTGCTAATTTTTTGGAAAGGAGATGAGGTGGAAGTGGTAGGGGCCAATACAAAGCCATTCATGGCATGCATACAGAACTTTATACTTCTCTCAGTAGGGGCCATTCTGTAGGGAACCTTGGTGATCGATACGGTACCCGGTATAAGCTCAATACAGAACTCTATACTTCTCTCGGGCGGCAAACCAGAAATGTCTTGAAATACTTCTTCGAAGTCCTTGACTACAGGTATAGACGATGCAGTCACTTCTGTACTGACGACTTCAACATTTTCTAAACATCTCGTGAGGAACATGTCTCCCGAAGGGTTACATTGAAAATAAAAAGGTTGATTCTCATTATCGGGGAATGTAATTCTCTTCCTTGCACAATCCAACTTAACTTGATTCTGAGAGAGCCAATCCATTCCTAGGATTATGTCGAACTCCTTCATTGATAAGACAATCAACCTTGCCGGGATTTCACGGTCTCCTAACTATAAGGGACAATCCTTGCACACATGTCCTAGCTTGACTGCGGCTCCTAATGGTGAGGTAGCCCTCAAAGCTTTCTCTGTACGATGAGGTAAGATACCCAATCTCCGAATTGTATTAACAGATATGAACAAAAGAGCATCACCCGTATCAAATAACACTTTAACATGGGAGTTAAACAGAGTTAATGTACCTTCCACTGCTTGTTGATCGGGTTGAGCTTCTTCATAACCTCCTTCTTCGTACACAGTCTCGTCATAACCAGCAATATCAGGAATAACAGCATTCACGCGAGTCTGACCTTACTGACCATAAGTCACTTGCTTAGGAGCAGTACAGAACTTGCTGATGTGACCTGGTTAACCACAATTGCAGCAGACTATGCCTTGCTGAGCAACACGCCTTGGTGCCTTGCAATCTCGAGCCAGATGTCCTGGGTTGCCACAGTTGAAACATTTTCCACCATTGCTACCTTCACCAATTCGAGGTTGACTCGGATAGGTTATAGCTTGGGTCTTCCTGCTTCTGTCAAAATTCCTCTTCTGCCCTTGGGTACGATTCGTTGGTGGTCTATTCCCAAAATTACCCCTTTGAGGCGGTCGGAATTCGAATTGCTTTCGGTTCACTCGAGCGTCTTCTTCTAGATCGGTAGCCAGGCTAATCAATCCCTCAAACGACTTATCTAGGTGAACAAGAGTCAGGCGGCGAATCTGCGATGTCAGCCCTTGGTTATACTTACGGATCCTCTTTTCCTCAGTATCAACCATATGAGGGGCAAACCGGGACAGTCTCTCGAATTGAGTGGTGTACTCTTGCACCGATTTAGTTCCCTGAGTCAAATCCATGAATTCTTTCTCCCTTTTGTGCCTCTCCGTAGCCGGGAAGTACTTCTCCAAAAATCTCCCCTTGAACGCAGCCCATGTCATTCCCGTCGCAGCTTCATTCCTGATGGTAGCTATAACTGAATCCCACCAATCTGCGGCGGCATCAGTCAATTGGAAAGTAGCTAACCTCCTCTTGTCCATCTTGTTGCACTGGACAGCTTCGAACATGCGGTCCATCTGTCTTAGCCACTGTTCCGCTTTCTAGGGTTCTGCGGTACCCGCAAACTGCTCGGGCCTTAGCGCACAGAATCTCTTCAGCAGCTTATCTCCAGTTTGGCGGTCTCGTCGGTTTTTATTCTAATTACTAACCCATTCGAGACGTCTGACGAAACCTTCAAATATTCCTGTGGGATCGGTAGCCTCAGGTGCTCCCTCAATCAAATTCCTATTTCTTCTCAGTCTTCCAGCCATTCTATGCATGATAGTGATAGTAGAATGAGGAAAATGCATGCAACAGAAGTATGAATCAGTTTTAATGACAACATCAAAAGAATATTTCTATTTATAACTTCTTGTCAAGTTAATACAGAAAGCGTGTATGATCAGATCTATGCCTACCCTATCTGTGTGGGTTAGGATGTACATCGTCCATGCAAAAGTTAGAGTTACAAAAATGGGGTCATTGCCCTATACTCGAATGCATGTAATTACAGTTTGCAAAAAAGAGGTAGAGCTAGTAGTCAAAAACAGTCAACATATACAAGGCGACATCTAAACGGTCAGTCATCACCATAGGTAGCCATCAAAAGGTCAAGCGAGTTGGCCTGATGAAGTCGCTGGACATGAGAGGGGCCTGCCCCAAAATTACAGCTATGTGAGGTCAACAACGAAGTCGTCCCAACCTATGCCATCCTCATCATCAACACCCTCCCCACCTATAGGAGCCAAATGAACCACCTCAGCATCGTCCTCATCAGTAGGGACAACTTGTGGAGGCACCTCTAGCTGTGCAAGGTGAGCCTGTACAACCTGAACCTCAAGGGGTAGATAGAAGGCATCACTGTTAACCAAGCGAACTATCTCTACAAGCACTAAACGCTGAATCTCTATAAAATACAAGATCTCGAGGCGAGCACGGGGTAAATCAACCAGCCCTAACACATGAATCTGGTGCCAGAGATCTAACTCGATGGTAGCAACTACACGCTGCCCAACAGCGGTGAAATAAAGTATTGCCGAAGCCGGCACTATCGCTCCCACAGTAACCCAATGCCCTCCAAAAGCATCAGGTACAAAAAGGGGCTAAGCTGGATCCATACCTGAAAAATGTACTAACTTAAATCAAGACAGAGATAATCTTAGGCGTTTGGGTTCTGAGTCTATCCTCCCTGTCGTATCATCGGGGTGCAAAGCTTAAGCTAACAGATCGTGGAATCGGGTCTAAACTGGTAAATCCTAACCTGGCTAAACTATCTTGAGATAAATAATAACCTGGCTCTGATACCACTAAATCCTGTCACGCCCCGACGTAGCATAAATATGGAAAGCGTTTAAATTCCTTTATGGACCCGTAGGTCGCGACAGTTTGAAGGATCGATTCCGTCCCAAACGTCAACAAACAAAAACATAATAATCAGAGTAGAGCAATCAAGGCTTATAAAATTTTCTAACTTAATAAATATTACAATATGGGGTCAACTAAGGCACAAGCCACCTCAAGACAAAACAATATCTATCGTCTATTACAGTCATCCTTATTACAAAATAGTTTATAACTTAAAACATGGAGTATAGATAACAGTCTTTCTTCCAAGCAGTCGTTCTCAATTAGCATAATCATAATGTTCAGCCTGATCATAACCTGAAAAACCTGAACACGAATGTCTAGGATGCATCAACGTCGTCAGCTTCAAGAAGCTGGTGAGTATTAAAAACATAACTTTGAATGTAAAACATACTTATTTACCTCTTTCCATTTCTTATTTAATTCAACAAGTTTATATTAAAGCAAGGAGTTCATTTTAGAAAACAACCATAATATCATATGAAAGATATAATTCACATATATGTGACCGTGTATGAGAATAATGCACCATCTCATCTTACCGACTCTTTTCTCTCGACGAAACCCAACAACCCAACTATCTCACACCAGTATCTTTGAAATACTCCGATAACCACAATTAGCACAGGGGTGCTAGGGAATGTCCAGTTTGCCTCACACTTTGGTCCGGGATACCAGGGAGTGTCCAATGCCTCACACTTTAATACCTAATCCGCCATGCAAATACCGAAGGAACCCTCACGCAGTATCCAGACTCGGGTATCAGGGAGTGTCCGTAGGCCACACTTTAGCACTACCATGGGTACCAGGGAATGTCCAATTTCGACTTCACACACTTTGACGCTACCATGGTCGTCAGGGAGTGTCCAGTTTTTCCACCGTCGCATTTCAAAGACACTCTCACCGCAATCTCAATCACAACACACTTTGGTACTTACTTACCAGGGAGTGTCCACAACACAATCTCAACCGCACTCGCTATGCCATACTGACCATTACTCTTTTCCATACTGACCAACATTCACACTCACCATGCATGTACAACTGACTCTACATGTATGTCATGAAACTTTAAAACATGAGACAAATCACTAAATTATATAAACGACGTACGTACGGGGATTGATAAGTCGTAATACCACGTTTTAATCGTCCAAACATAACCAAATAGGACTCTGATTTAGTAAATTTCCCAAACAGAGCTTTAGAAATTCATAAAACATCACCCAAACAGTTCTTTATCATAAAATAAGCAAAAACCAGAAACTGCCAAAAGTCGCGCGCGCGGGCCACTCGCGCGAGGGGTCGCTCGCGCAATATGCCCAATTTTCATTTTCTTTTATAAAACTTTTCCAACTGCCAGAAACAGGGAGATCGCGCGCGCGGATCGATCGCGCAGGTTGCTCGCGCGGTCCGCTCACGCGATCTGCCTAATTTTCATTTTTATAATAAAAGCCTTTTCTGTCTGTCTGGAAATACACAACTCGCCCACACGGGTTGCTCGCGCGAGGGGTCGCTCGCGCGATCGCGCGCGCGAGTTCTTGCAGTGGCTTCGTCTTCTTCGCTGAACTTCCCTTGTTTCAGTCTTAAGGGGTCTTTTTGACCCATTTTGTAATTCCGATTTAAATATGACAAGTAATATATGGATCTCTTCGATTTTTCGTAAGGATTATGAATCCATAATCAATTTACATGAATCTATCTATGACTCTTGAATTTTATGAAAAATGAAGAGTTAAAAAAGCTTAATTTCTAATATACTTTTTCATATGAACAAATTAGGATCTAAACCTTTAAATATGGCATATATGATGCAAAATCTTTCATAATTATCTAAGAAAATGAATTTTGGTTGAGTTGGACAAAACATGATTTCAAGTTATGAAACTTCAAACGTATGATCATCAATGGAGGTTAACAATTACATACACCCAAGTAGTAACTAAGCATGAATTACATTTAAGAGTGAGTTTAAAATACTCACATACAAGAGATTGAAAGTGTGTTGGGAAAGGATAGCAAAATAAGAATCCAAATCCAAGCTTTGGCTATGGAAGTCTTGAGTCTCTCTCTAAAATTTTCTGCAGGAGTTCTATAAAACTCTCTCTAAGCTCTCTGTGTTTTCAGTTATAATGAACTCAATGTGTGTGTGTGTGTATGTGTGAGAGAGTGTAGTGTATGTATATAGAGAAACAAACTTGGCCACCAAGTACATTTCCATTCACTCAACAAAATGATTTTTATTTAAAATTCTAATTAGACACAAATTACACAACTCATATACACACTGTGAATTATACACATATAGCCATATACGTATATACACATTCACAATTTGAAAGGTCATTTTAGGTATATAGGGGTCATGAGGTGTTTGGGTATTTTAGCTTTAGGCACTAAATAAACACACACCAATCACATATTGCCAAACATGGCATGCACAAGTTGCCTTAAAAGTTATACAAGTGTTTGGGAACCCAACTTTTGGCCTTAACATAGACCATACCCACAAAGCATTCCCAAACAAGACTTATACAATCATTACAAGTATTAATTTGATATGAAGCAACGGTCATTCTTGACTGACGGGGATCAAAACTGTAGGAGTTAACGTGGCACGGACAGTTTTGAAAGTAAACTGGTATTTTCGTGGCGCAGTGGTTTCCCCAAAAATACAAAAAATTTATTCTAACGAAAGAATTACTTTTCTGGTGTTATAAAAATACAATTTGAGTTAAACGGAAATGTTTCCACTGTTTTTTTTTTTTTTTTGAAATTCAACACGGGTAATATTAAAATTTATAAAATTGTAGTTTGACCCCAAAAGAAATTTCAATATGAATTAGACAAGAAATTTAGATTCAAAACATGAGGACTGTAATTAAAATAAAAGCAGACAATACTAAATGAATTTAATTATGACAATGTAAATACAAATTAAATATGGATATGCTCAAATTAAAATTAAATGAAATGCAGGTTGTTACAAAAGAAGATTAGCCCAATGGGGTTAAAGTCATAGCCATTGGAGCCCGATGTGTAGATTGATTAGGCGGTTCTATCCTTAGCTGTTATGACAGCTATCGTCCTAAAATAAAGGAGGCAGAGTCTATTTAGGAGTAGATCTGATCCCATTCAGCTGGATATGGAAGGCTAATCCCAAAGATTTCAGGATTAACTCAATCAGGATAAATCAGAAAAGAGTCTACACATCCTTATCTTACTTGAGGTGCAATCCAAGGAGTCCTTACCATACTGGAACTAGTAATGGCCGCTATAAATAGGAAAGCAGGCCAACCGTGCAAGAAACTCCGTGTCATCTTGAAACAACACACAATATACATAGCATTCAAAGCATTCAAACTCTATGTTCTTGCACTCTGCATCCATTGCAAATAGGTTGTTACTTATTGCTTTGATTCTCTGTTGAACAGTCAAAGCCTGTTCTGATTTTTTTCCACATTTTGTTATTATTTTCCAAACAGATCTAAATAAAATATCTCCATAGGTGTTTTGTTTAATTTCGTTTGTGATTGTTTATCTGGTAAACTCTACATTAATTGACTTGTACGCTTCAGTACCAGTATAGAATCTTTGGTGAGAGTACTTTCCTACTTACCTCACACAATCGCGTTATTGGAAGTCAGATTTCAAAGCCTTGAGTATCACTCACTCAAGCACTTTTGGAAATTAGTTTGCACACACCGAACCACGATTAGTTCTAGCACGTCCGCACAAACTACACGCAAACACATTATAAATAACTTAACTAGCTAATTATGTGAAATTTTTGTTTAGTTATTTACAAAGGTATGTGAATTTCACGTAACTTATAAAGCATAGGGACTTGATCTAATTAAGTTTTTGTTAAAATTATTGTGTGTGTGTGTATGTGTGTGTGTGTGTGTGTGTTTGTATATACACATGTACACATTTTGTGATGTGACTTTTTAGGTGGAAATAACATGTAGTTGATTGCGTAGGTTTAGGTGTTAAAATGTCAAGTGTTGTGACTTTTATGCTTTATTGGTGGGGGGTGGGCAAGTGCACCAAACCGGATGGTGTATACTATGATAGCAATAGTCAAAGTTTCATTCATTTGAAAACCGATGTGGACTACAACCAACTTGTTAGGGGAATTTGTAGCAAAATGCAAAATGGGTGTTGACGGAAAAATGGTTAGATTAAAGTTCACGTGTAGGTATCTGTCGGTTCTAGGACATTGTTGTTTCTAAATTTATGGCATTTGAAGTAAATGATGACGAAAGTCTATAACTAATTCTAGAAATGGCATCCTGCAATACAACTATAAACTCTCTCGATCTATATATTGAGAAAGAGAATATTAATGTGGCTCAGCAAACAATAGACAATTGGATTGGCCCGTACACTTTTCTGTTGAAACAAGAAGGCGAAAGCTCAAACCCAGTTGTATAGGGGTGATTTCTTTCCACGTCTACCCAGTCATATGAGTATTGTCAACATGTAGATCGTTCAAATCCATTGTAAACAGTCAGACTGAATACAGAAGTTCGATCCAAGACATTATTTTAGAGTGAGTCATTCATGTGCAGTTTGATTCAGATGATTGGGAACACAGAGGGATGGACATCAATTTGACTCTGGACAACTCAGACGAAGAAGATGTACAAACAGACGAGTTGACTCGGGGGGATGATTCATATAATGATATCGAAGATATTAAGCTTATTGCCTAAATAAATCCTAGAAATGCTTTGTATAAGGTTCGTTCATCAATTTTTACATCTGTTGACTTGGGCATCCATACTGGAGAGGCATATTATGCTTCAAACATTCAAGGTAGGATATGGAATCTAGCTCGAGACGAGTTGGTGAACGGTATGATGTTCAATACCAAAGATGATCTTAAGAGATTTTTGGACTTGTACTCATTAAGAACAAATCAACAGTATGTGGTAACTTAAGCCAATTCCACTCGTTGATCATTGAAATATAAATTAGCATCAGAGATTGGTTGCAAGTTGAAGCTACGGGCAACCTTGAAATGACACAGGATGTTTGAAGTCATAAAGGTCGAGCAACCGCACACTTTTAAATATTCTATGATGAACCTTGATCACAGATATCTAGGTTCTCAACTAGTGGATAGGGACATAATCCCAATGATTAAGGAGGACACATCTATTAAAATCTCAGTGATAATGGCGGTGATAAAAGATAAGTAAAAGTGCATCATATAATACAAGAATGTGTGGAATACAAAACAGAAAGCCATTGGAATATTTTTGGGGATTGGAATGCATCGTACACAGAATTGCCCCAAGTTCATGGCTGTAATTCAATAGTATAATCAAGGAACGGTTGTAAAAGGGGTCTGTGTAAATGGTGGTAGTACGACATAGAAGAACTTCGAAAGGTATTTTGGGCATTTAAGGCATCCATTGATGGGTACAAATAGTGTCACCCCGTTATAAGTATCAACGCCACATTCTTATAAAGAAGTATAGGGGCAAATTACTAATCGTTATGGGAACTAATGCAAACGATCAAATTTTCCTTTAGCATTTACCATCGTTGATGAGGAGAAAGCTTAAACATGGATGTGGTCTCTGAGATTGCTAAGAACATACGTTGTGCCTGGTAGATAAGGTATTTGTTTTATATCTTATCGACACAAAGGCATCCCTTCTGCGGTCAATGTATGACACCGACTTGGACACTCCCTGGCACCGTGGTAGTGCTATAGCGTGTGGCCTACTGGACACTCCCTGGCATCTATGGTATTACTATAGTGTGGGACAAACTGGGTACTCCCTAGTACTCGTGTACTATAGTGTGAGGCAAACTAGACACTCCCTGGTACCTGTGTACTATAGTGAAGTCACCTTAGTATTTCAAGATACTGGAACGAGAGAGTTAGATGACGAGTTGTTGAGAGAAAAGAGTCAATGAGACGAGAATAGTTGCATTGTTCCATGCACGGTCACATGTTTTATTGATTGAAGATTATGGCATTATCCTTACTGTTTTACAATTTGAATTCATTACTATATTTTTAACATGAGAAATAATGAACTTGTGAAATGAAAATGGTAAGTGGGTATGTTTTACATTAAAAGCACATGTTTTTAATACTCACCAACTTCTTGAAGCTGACGGCGTTTGATTGGGAGTGAAGAAGTCCTAATTGCACGCCTTAATTCACATTTGTTAGCACTTTTTATCCTGTTTTGAGTACTTTTACTTTGTTTTTCATTTTTTATCAGGATTTAGAAGAAATCGAGAGTTCCAGGCTAAATAAGGTGTAAAAACAGAAGAAAAGAAGTGGAAAAAGCCACCTCACGCGAGCAACCTGCTCGCGCGACATTCCAGCACCTCGCTCGCACGGCCCGCTCGCGCGACAGGTACGGAAAAAGTGAACACGTATTTCAAAGAGCTAAAGACCCCCATGCAAACGAAATTGCCTAATTATATCTAGAAAGTGAAATATAGTAGTTTCAGTCGGATTAGGTTTACAAAAGCCTTCCTAATCTCTCTACAACTATATATGGATCATTTAATTCACTTTTGGGGTTACACACATCAATTCTATCATCATATCATCAACTTTGAAGGCAAGAGAAGAAGAAGATCTAGTTTAAAGGTTTCTGATGGCTACAATCAGCTTCATCTCAATGTTTTCGTCAATTATGCGCAACTAAACACCTATTCTAGGGTTTCAATGAAACCCTAGCTATGCAAAGGGGGATTCTTTGCTTTCTTTCTTTAAGATTCTATGTATTTTGATAGTAGTTGTATGTTTGAGGATTATTAATATGTAATCGGATTTTTAATGTTAATAATCAATAGTATTTTGGATTTATTCTTGTCTTAGATTCTTCCTTATGCTTATTGAACCCAATAGTTCTTGATTTTTGTGATTGATAGGAATATTTACATACAATGGTGCTTATGTGATTGCGATATTTATATCTTTTATAATTCATACTTAGGAAAGATGAGTTATGCTACACCCTAGTTATAGGTAGATAATTCATGCCAATCGAAGATGAGTTATGCGTAGATTAAACTAGTGATATCTTCTTGTTGATACTATTGGGCTTGTAGCTACAATAGATCTTAACTATCGAATCATAAATCGTAAAGTAGAAAGTATAGACCTCTGATGCATAGTTAGTGGTGGATTTGTAATCCTAGATTCTATTCACTTATATTAAAAACAATTTTAATTATTGTCTTCGTTTATTTAGTTTAATTTTAGAATATTATTTCCATAATTTCATAGTTTAATTCATAGTAGTAGTTAAATCAACAATCAATCAAACTTCTGTTTTCCATAACTAAATAGATTTAGGCTTTATTAATTAAAGGATAAAATAATCAATCTCTATGGGTTCGACCTTTACTTCCGCACTATAAATCTTAGAAAGTAAAGCATACTTTTATATCTTGATTTTGATGAGTTCAATTTTTGGCGCCGTTGCCGGGGATAGCAATATTTTTGCCATTAATTTTAGAATCTTGATTTAGTTAGTTGGTAAATATTACGTTAGATTTTATTTCCTTTATTGTTAGTTTTATTTTTGAGTCGCTAAAATTATCTGTGTCTTGCAGCTTACAAGTCATCAAATTCTAGCAAGTTGGAGTGGAGTAATAGTGCATATCAACGGAGCTTACACGAACCTGAAATAAAAATTACAATCAATTTTAAAATATTAAGTAAATTTGCTGTGTTTTAAATTTTGCATCAAGGCACTGTAAGTCAGGGCACTGAAATGCTTTGCTTGCATTAGCTTAGGTGTGGAGTGAGCACGTTCATTAGCTAGGAAACCCGGGGCGCTGGGCTTTGACGCGAATCACTGCATAACAAGATAATTACATGCATTATAGTAGTGTTGCGTGCTTGCTTGCTTGATTATTTGCGTAGTTTATTTTCTTAGTTGGTTAAGTCAGTCGTTATCATAGTGTCACTTTCTTTAGTTTATGTTTGGTACCAGTTCGAAGCAACCTAAATTACATCCTTTAAATCCTGAACTCGAGCGAACCCTTAGAGTCCTTATGTCTTCAACCTAAGCTTCTAGAGCTCGGTTAATGCTAGATGACGAATCAACACCTAAACCGTCGTCTTTGTTTGAGTCTGAAATTCAATGTACTCTTAAACGTTTAAGGAAAACTAGAACTATAAAGATCGATCCTATTCCAATGACTGATTTTGAAAATAACGGGAGGCAACCCTAACATACCTCCGCCTCTAAAAGATTATTTTACTCCTATTGCTTATACGCCACCATCATGCATAGAATTGCCAGAGGTGACTGTGTCTCACTTCGAGATCAAGTCATCGACGATTGCACTTCTCTCATCGTTTCACGGTCGCGCTAAGGAATATCCCTACCATCATTTAGGTGAATTTCAGGATATTTGTGTTACATTAAAAATTCAAAATTTAACAGATGATGAGCTGAAATTGCGTCTTTTCTCATTTTCCTTAAGGATAAAGCAAAATATTGGCTCCAATCTCTTAAGCCGAATTCTATAAGAACATGGGATGGGTTGCATACTGCGTTCCTACAAAAGTTTTTCCCAATCACTCGAACAAATCAAATTAGAAAATCTATAACGAATTTCACGATGCAAGATGGTGAAACACTGTACTATACGTGGGAACAATTTAAGGAACTTCTACGCTCTTGTCCTCATCATCAAATCACGAAATGGCAATTAGTGTAGGTTTTCTACGAAGAGCTTGTTCCCTCTGTTAAAAACACAATCGATGTTGTTTGTGCGGGGAGGTTCCTCCACAAAAGCACCGACGAAGCTTGGAAAATATTCAAGACCTTAAGTGAAAATTCAATGCACCAAGCTGTGTCCATACGCCCCGAGGGATACCTTCCACCACAACCTAAATGAGAGGTTAAAGTTGATTCAGGCCATTCAGTTGAAATTCAAGAATTATCTAGGAAACTTGAGCAACTCATGATGATGGGCCATATGCAGGGCCCACCTCCTACCAAAATATGCTAAATATGCTCTGATCCATCATTCTACACTTGCATGTCCATCTGTTTCACAGTTTTCAAAATTTGTGGAACAACATATTAATGCTGTTCAACAATTCCAAAGACCTACTTATAACCCCGCTGGTTATAAACTGGACACGACATGGAAATCTCACCCAAACCTCTCATGGAAGACTAATAGTGAAGGACCATATTCAAAACTAGAAACGACAAATTTTCCCAATGCATATAGGCCTCAACCTAATCAATACCAACAATCTCCCTTCCGTACTAATCCGCCAAGGGATAAATCTTTTGAAGAGAGTATGTTGGCATCCTTGAAAAACTTAGAGGCCCAATCTCAGTCGCAGTCTCAACTCGTTAACTCCCATACACAATCTATTGCTAAGTTAGAATCCCAAATAGGGCAACTAGCTAATACATTAAATCGCCATAATGAAGGGAAGTTACCGAGTCAACCAGTTCAAAACCCGAAAGGACAATATGAAGTAGGTACGACAAGTGACCAAGTGAATGCAGTGTCAACGAGAACAACTAAGCGTCCTAAGGAGGTTATACCTCCTCTAGAACCAAGAAAAGATACGGGTAAAGAAATCAATAAAGAACATGATGGGAATAATAATAAAGACACGAAGGATTCTAATCCTTCGCTACCTAGTACATCTAACGCGACAAATACATCGAATTACGTGCCTAGGATGTCATTTCCCCCAAGCATGGATGTCCCATATCACTTTTCAAAGAAGGGAACACGACCGGAGGATATTCTAGAGACATTTAAAGAAGTAAAAATTAATATCCCACTGCTCAATGCCATTAAACAAATACCTCCATATGCTAAATTTCTAAAAGACTTGTGTACTCAAAAGAGGAAGTCACGACATCATCTATCTAAAAAAGTCTTTTTAACGAAGAAGGTTAGCTCTATGTTTAACATAACACACTCAAATACAAGGACCCGGGTATATTGACAATCGCGTGTCATATAGGTGACAAATATATCCATCGAGCCCTTCTTGATCTTGGAGTGAGTGTGAATCTATTGCCTTATTCAGTATACGAACACTTGCGCTTAGGAGAACTAAAACCAATCCCTGCTACCTTACAGCTAGCGGATTGGTCCATTAAAGTTCCACGTGAGGTGATAGAAGACGTGTTGGTAAAGGTAGATAGATGTTATTACCCAGTTGATTTCATCGTGCTAGATACTAAACCTGTAACGCCCTGTATTTTATTATCATTAATAAATAAATATTGCATTTTATTTCCATGAGTATTTTAATTTAATTTCTCTTTGTAATAATTATCTGGGGTCAAACCGTAATTTTTAAAAACATTTTCTATGGTTTCAAAATCGATATTTATATTTTTGTATAACCGGGAATTGAATTCCTACATTAATATAATTTTCTGTATTTTTTATTTCAACCGTAAAATACCAGTTTTGGGAATGGGCAGTATATTTTTACCTGTGTGTGTGTATCATTGCGTGAGCTCAACACACACAAGGGTATCTTGTGTACACATGGAAAAACACCCAAGGAATTAGTGCAGTGTGTGCTGTGTTTAGTGGAATGTGTGTGGAGTGTTTTGTGAGTGGAGTGTTACTAACTTATTATTTATACACCTAACCTCCCCTCAATCACTCAATCTCTCAGACTCTCTATCTCTCATTTATCTCTCTCTGCAGCTCTTTCTCTCTCTCTCGGCAGATAACACACACACACAGATAACACACATAACACACATACAGTATACACACATACAGTATACACATATTGGGTTACCAAAATCAAGAACGGAGGAGGAAATTCTCAACTACGGATTATTACGGCGGAAGTTCTCGGCCTTTAAATTTCTGTATAATCGTCTCTGTGAGTAATTTAAACTCACTCTCAATGTCTATATATGTAAATTTCAGTATATATATGTGTATATATGTGTATATATATATGATACACCATTAGAGCTTAAAAATGGATAATAGATGTTTATTGTCTATTTCATCACAAGGTCAAACTAGCATTCATTATTTATTTATTTTAATCTAAAATAAATATTAAATACATTGGATGTTACTAAAATAATTTCAGAATATATTAAATATTATTTACTAATATTATTTAAAATTATAACATGTTAATTATGTATTATAACTAGGTTCCATCTAAATAAAATACAAACAACCTAATGTGTACCATACATCTACATTACTAAAGGTGTACTCTAGAATTTCCCAAAATGCCAAGCACTTCTTCGTGCTTACAATCTGGGCGTGTATATATATATTATACACGCATATATAAACATATCTACATAAATATTAAATAAATCATAACTCTCTCATTTTTCATCGGATTTGCGCAAGTCCTATATGAAAATCGATCATCTCGACGAGCCCTACAACTTTCTAGTGCATTACAGAACCCAAATCATAGCGGTTTACACAAAAACGGGGAAAAACAGATTTGGCCAAAATAGGATAATCTTTTGCATGTGCTATCAAAACGAATCCTAAATCAAAATCTATACTTATGGGGTCCTAATGGGGTCTTCAGGGTCAGTTTGATTGTGATTAGGGTTGGTTTGGTGACACACCAAAAATCAAGCTCAAGTTGAGCATCAATGGCGGGTGGGTTACCTTCTTCCCAAAACTCTCTTTCTTGCTCCTCCTAGCTTCTTCTCTCTCCCCCCTTCCTTCTTTCCTCCTTGTGTGAGGTCTATATATATATATATATATATATACATATATGCAGTGTGTGTGTGAACTGGCAGAGGTAAGGAGAGGGAAATGGGTGTTGTGTTTATTTTTCTTTTCTCTTCCTCTCTCTCTCTCTGGTCCACTTTATCTCTCCAAAATTTTGGTCTCTCTCAACAGTATCCCATACACTAACACACATACATATATTATATTATATAATATACACACACATGACACACACATAAAACAACACATACGGCACACACATTCAACACATACACAGCCATACACATTCACATGCACATGTACATATATTATTGTTGAGTGTTGAGTGTTGTCAGGGGGGGGGGGAAAGAATCTTTGGGAAATGGGGGTTGAGTGTGTAAGTGGTAAAAATGATATGAGGTGATGGGGGAATATTTAGGGGAATCAAATATGGTGGATTTGACATTCCTCGAGTCACGTGCCATCCAGTCCGGAAATTATCAGATTTTACGGGTCTACGTGTAATTATCAGTCCGGGTCTATGAACTACAGTCCGAATATTAACTTAATGTTCCGGGTTAAAATAAAAATGTCGATACTATATAATATAATTATAGTCGTGAAACTAACACGACATTGGGTCCGGATTTTATAGTATGTAATCTATAGTTTATAAGTTAGGCAACAATAAATATTAAGATATAATCTATATAGTCATATATTCGAAATGACAAATAATAATAAATCATAACATGTTAATATGCGGGGTCGGGTTTATCTAATCTAAGACTTAGGTGACAACAAAATATATATTTCAACCTATAGTTATAAAATTAAATGACCACAAATATTGAAATACGAAATATTAACATACGAGGTCAAATTTATAAAATCTACAGTTAAGTGACAACGAAACTATATAGTAATCTATAATTATAAAATTTACGGCAATGAACTATATATATATAAATCATAATATGCAGTTATAATATTACGCGACGACCAAATATATTAAAAATAAAATATTAACATATAAGGTCTGGCTTAGGAAATTAGGAAATTACATTAATTAAAGTATTACGGAATTTACGGGTACTACAAGGTTGTGTCAACATGCATGTGTGTGAGAAAGTGTGAAAAGAGTAAAGAGTGGCGTTCTAGTTGTGCGACCTCAATATCGATCGGATATTATTCTTGGTATTTGGAGATGATAGTGTTGTATACGACTTAGATATCGATCGGATAATATTCCTGGTATCTAAGGCGCGCGTTTCGGATATTGATCGGATAGTATTCCTGATATCCGAAGCGATGGTGGTAGTGTTGTGTACGGCTTAGATATCGATCGGATATTATTCCTGGTATCTAAGGCGCTTGTTTCGGATATTGATCGGATATTATTCCTGGTATCCGAAATGATGGTATTGAGTGTGGCTTAGATATTGATCGGATATTATTCCTGGTATCTGAAGCGATAGTTTGGTGTGCTGTTTTGGATATTGATCGGATAGTATTCCTGGTATCTGAGATAATGGTTTGTTTGTGTTGAGTTTTGTTGAGAGAAAAGAGTCAGAAAGATGAGATATTACATTGCTCATGCATGGTCACATATTTATTGCTTTCTTTATTTTCCCCCGTGGGTTATGTTGGAATTGGAACCTTGAATATATTACTGTTAAGTTAAAATTGCACCGTTGTTTATATGCTTATATATACATTGCGAGCACTTGTTTATTTTGCTCACCAGCTTTCATAAGCTGACGGCGTTGATGCGTCCTGGACTGTATGTCCAGATTTTCAGGGTCAGGAGCAGCTAGGGTATTTTGACTATGCTACTTAGAGTCAGGAGACTTTCCAGGAGGCTGCTTTATATTTTCCTATGTCTTTTAAATTTGGGTTTTGTAATAAACTAGTTTAGACTTTTGAATAAGGCGTTTTGTGCCTAAGACTATGACTGCTGTAATAGTTTAGTAAGTTTTTATCTCGGAGCTTATGTTCTGTTAGTATCCTTTGTTTTAAAAATGTTGTTAAGTTATTTGTTGCAGGGACAATTGGTCATACTCACTTGTCACGACCTACGAGTCCATAAAGGAAATTAAATGCTTTCCTGAATTATGCTACGTCGGGGCGTGACACCCAGCCGGAAGTGTGGGGCAGGTCCCACACGAGGACGTGTGGCCCTTAAGGAGGGTAGATTGTGATGACCAAGAGCCAATACTCCTGAGGCAGGATGGCCAAGACGGATGAGGTGAGGTCGGGTGTGGGGACTTGTTTCACATCGCCTGGGGTGAAGTTCCTGGACTAGTTATAAGGATTAATCGCCCCTCTATATGCAACAAGGCCTTTTAAAACCGTGAGGGAGCTAAATATGAAAGAACTTCACAGTTAAGCGTGCTGCTGCCAGAGCAGTACCAGGGATGGGTGACCCCCTGGGAAGTTCTTTGTGTTTAGGCCCAAAGCGGACAATATTGTTGCTAGACGGGGAGGTGGGTCGTTACAAAACCAGTCCTTGATGCTAGGAAACATGTCCCAGTTATCCTTGGACGTCCTTTTTTAGCTACATCCAATTCCATCATCAACTGTAGGACTGGGGTTATGGATATCACGTTTGGAAATATGACCGTTCGTCTTAATGTATTTAACGCATCGAATTAACCTTATAGAGATGACGAGGAGGCAGACTATTATGCAATAGATTTAATTAACGAATTGGTAGAAGAGGAGGCCCCTTTTATATTAACCAAAGAAGCCTTGGAAACGTGTTTATCTCATTTTAATTTTAATGATTTTAACATTGATACAAATATCAAAGAATTGAATAGTTTATTCGAGTCAGTGAACACGACAAGCGTACTTCCATGGATGCCTAAGATAGAAGCCCTACCACCTCTCGTGCATGAACCTAAATTACCATCAATCAAGTGTCCCCTGATACTTGAACTTAAATCGTTACCAAACTCTCTGAAATATGCATTTTTAGGACCTAATACGACACTCCCGATCATAATTGTATCAAATTTAACTATGGTTCAAGAAGTACAACTACTACAGGTCCTAAGAATTCATAAGAAATCGATTGGGTGGACGGTAGCCGATTTGAAAGGGATTGTCCCATCTGTTTGCATGCATCGAATACACTTAGAGGAAAACGCTAAACCATCTAAAGAAATGCAATGACGTCTTAACCCTAATATGAAGAAAGTAGTCATAAAAGAGGTCATTAAACTATTAGATGTGGGCATTATTTATCCAATCTCCGATAGTAAGTGGGTCAGCCCCACGCAGATTGTTCCAAAGAAATCGGGCATCATGGTCATGCCAAATGAAAAAGGAGTGCTCATACCCACCCGTCAAACTACTGGTTAGCGGGTATGCATTGACTATCATAAACTTAATACTAAGGTCCGTAAATATCATTTCCCTCTTCCGTTCATTGATCAAATCTTGGAACGTCTATCTGGTCAAAGCTTATTGCTACGTTCACATGTCCTTTCAGCACCTTTGCTTATCATCGCATGCCGTTTGTTGCACCAGCCACTTTTCAATGATGTATGATGGAAATCTTTTCAGATATGGTTGAAAAGTTTTTAGAAGTTTTTATGGATGATTTCTCGATTTTTGGTCCTGCGTTTGACGAGTGTCTCCAAAACCTTACAAAAGCCCTTGCTCGTTGTGAGGAAGCAAATTTGGTTTTAAGTTGGGAGAAGAGCCATTTTATGGTTCAAGAGGGGATAGTCTTGGGTCATGTCGTATCCAAACATGGCATAGAAGTTGATAAAGCTAAAATTGAATTGATAGATAAACTTCCGCCACCGTCTTCCATCCATCAAATTCATTCATTTCTCAGTCATGCCAGATTTTACCGTACGTTTATCAAGGACTTTAGTAAGATTTCTAGACCCTTGTGCAACTTGCTTGCCAAAGACGCCCCGTTTGTCTTTGATAATGAATGACTTAAAGCGTTTGAAACGTTAAGATCTCTAGTTTCCACGACTCCGGTAATCCAATCCCCCGATTGGTCACTTCTGTTTGGCCTGATGTGTGATGCCTCTGATTACGCCGTTGGAGCCATTTTAGGTGAAAAAGTGAATAAAATCCCTCACGTGATTTATTATGCTAGTGAGACCCTTAATGATACGTAATTAAATTACAATACTATTGAAAAAGAATTTCTAGCGGTCGTGTTTGCCCTTGATAAGTTTCGTTCATATCTCTTAGGGTCTAAGGTTATCATCTATACTGACCACGCCGCATTGCATCATCTTTCAAATAAGAAAAAAACTAAACCTTGTTTAATCTGATGGATTTTACCCCTTCAGGAGTTCGACTATGAAATAAGGGATAAAAAGGGTTCTGAAAATGTCGTCGCCGATCACTTATCACGAATCTTTGTCGAGTCTAACGATATTACCCATCTTCAGGATTCATTTTCGGACGAACAATTATTTGCTCTAGCCACCATGAAACGTCCATGGTTCAGTGACATTGTAAACTTCTTAGCTACGGGATATACCGCTCATACTTGGTCTCGCCAGGATAAAGATCGTTTCTTTTCACAAATCAAACTTTACTATTAGGATGACCCACTTTTGTTCAAGCATTATTCTGATCAAATCATACAACGCTGTGTTCCAGAGAGTGAGTTTAACTCCATTTTGAACTTCTATCACTCTTTAGAATGCAGAGGTCACTTTGGGGGTTGTCGTACGGCCGCCAAGGTACTCTAGAGTGGGTTATGTTGGCCACCCTGTTTAAGGACTCCCATGAATTCTGTAAAAAATGTGTACGTTGCCAACGAACAGCGTCGCGATGCGATGCCTTTGACATCAATCCTTATTATTGAAATTTTTGACTTGTGGGGCATTGACTTTATGGGACATTTCCCGTTATCTTTCGATTTCGAGTATATTCTAGTCCCGGTTGACTATGTTTCTAAGTGGGTGGAGGCAGTGGTGACAAGAACCAACAACCATAAAGTTGTGGTTCAATTTATTAAAGATAATATATTTTGTCATTTCAGTACACCACGAGCGATTATAAGTGATGGAGGAAAACACTTCTGTAATCGTCACTTTGAGGCCCTTGTTCGAAAGTATTCCGTCACTCATAAGGTAGATCTGCGTATCATCCTCAAACCAAAGAGCAAGTTGAAGTCTCTAAAGTATACTATAAAAAATAGTACGTCCAGATCACAAAGATTGGTCACAACGACTGAGCTATGCGCTTTGGGCATACCGAACAGCTTATAAAACTCCTATTGGAATGTCTCCATACCGATTAGTTTTTGGAAAAGCGTGCCACTTACCGGTGGAACTTGAACATAAATCTTACTGGGCCGTAAAATCACTTAATCAAGATATAAAATCAGCAGGATGCCACCATAAACTTCAAATACAAGAACTTGAGGGATTGAGAAAAGAGGCGTATGAGAACGCAAAGATATATAAAGAAGGATCGAAAGCTTTTCATGACAAAATGATAGTAAGGAAAATTTTCAAGGTCGGCCAACGCGTTTGGTTATTTAACTCAAAATTGAGGTTATTCCCGGGAAAACTATGTTCCCGATGGGACGGTCCGTTCGAAATAACACAGGTGTTCCCGCATGGAGCAATAGAAATACAAGATATAACCAGCGGAACACCTTTTAAGGCAAATGGCCAACGACTGAAGCCGTATCGGACTGAGGAGACAGATGAAAAAGAGATTGAATCTATAGATCTTGTAGATCCGATCTATTTTGACTGAGCGCTTGCATCGGCCGAGCTGTCAACGTAAACCCTACTGCTTCTTGGGAGGTAACCCAAGCTTTTGATAGAGTTTTTCTTTCATTTTGTACACTTTTTAGAAGTTTTTCTGCCAATGTTTAAGTTTTCAAATACCCAACGGAAGAAAAGACGATCATTTAAACCCCTATGCAACAAAACAAAAGGAAAAAAGAGAAAAACAGCACATCGCTCGCGTGAGACATCGCCCGCGCGGCCCGCTCGCGCGAGTTTGTGCCTTAGAAAAATGTTTCTAAAATTTTATTATATATACCCTCAGATTCTTGTCGCACCTCAAATTGCGCACGCGAGGGGATATCGCTCGAGCAACCCGCTCGCGCGATATCTTGCCTTAAAAAAAAAATTTATAAACATTAAAACAACTCTCAGATTCATATCGCGGAGGGACCCGCGCGCGTGAAGCCTGCTCACGCGACGTTCCTGTCCGCCTATAAATAGGGCTGATCAAGCCCTAAATTTTCAGATCTCTTTTCTCTCACGATTTCCCTCTCTATCCCAATCTCAATCTTGTTCTCTCTTCTCTCCTCCATCCTTCCTCCATCCACCACCACCACATCATCGCCGCCACTGCCAGATCGCTAACGCCGACGCCGTCGCAAAACACGACACAGATTTTACTCTCCCCTTTTCCTTTTCTAAATCCACAGGTATAATTCTATGTATATATTTATGGATGTAGATATAGTGACATAGACATTTACACACTCACATATACATGAAACTACATATAAACCCTAACCCTTCTATACAGAAATATACATATTTATGAGCATACAAATATGAACCCTAACACTTCTAGTTAGATATATAGATCTTGATATGTAGATAGATATGTATATATATATACATATGTATGTATTCAGATCCTCCCACACACTAGCACTCACTCTCAAGCCCTAAACCCTAACCATAACTCTCATTTGATTTAGGGCTTATGAGTTATGGATTTTAATACCTATTTATATATCTAGGTATGTATATATTTACTGTCGAATACACACACTAAGAATTGCACTTCAAAGTTCAAGACCCTAACCTTAACCCGTGCTCGGGTATACATAATCGCTGAGGGATGTGTACATATTGATGTTCTAACATATGGTACTTACTGCATATACATGAAACTGTCTTAAACATAAATTGTCTATATTAGAGATTGATGCATAATGCTTCCATGATAATTCACGCAGTATTGACTGTCCGAATCAATCTAATTCATGTCGCGGTTGTGTGACATATAGAATTAATATCTGGATCTTAGTAAACTTACGTCGGATCATTGGGATATCTTGTTACACATATTCACAACTACTAAGCATATTCATTCCGAGAATGGGCTCGTGTCATAAGTGTGCTTGCAGCTCATTAGATTTTGACATGCTTTATAATTGTAATCTTTCGAGTTGAAAATTCAATCAATGTATATGCACACTACACTCTCTATTCTGGTTTGGACAATACAATAAAATTCTTATGTTAATACGGATTTGTAAAAGCTTTTATGAGTATAATCAAGTTTAATTTTCAAATTCTTTAATGCATCCACCCATTTTTGAATTGAATAGACTCAAGTTCTAAAACACACCTAAGTCCTAATTTGGAAATACAAATGGCCTCTAAATTGAGAATCGAAAAGTTAACCAAGTGGGTACGGTGAGTACCAAACCAGACGTTTAAGTTTAATTAACTCACTGGGTGATTGAGGGCTTAATATGATCAACAGAACGAACTATATTCATGACATTATGTCTGATTCAACATTTGATTGATAAATTTTCGTCGCACATCAGTTGGATAAACCACACAACAAACACATGGAATTTCCTATCTCATCATAAAAATGTTAGTAAATACGAAACTTGCGATTGTTAATTTACATTGCTCATTAAACACCCTGCAAGTACCTGTGACTTGCCGCAATGTGTATGCCCTTGTCAGGACGATGAGTGGGAGGGGGGCAATCCCTTCTCATAGTTGCTGGGTGTTTCCCCGTGGACCCCATTTAATTTAAACTATTGATTATATATTGATTGTGTCCCTTGCTGGGACTTTCTTTTTTGCAGGTGACCCTTCTCTCCCCCTCCTTCCTGTTCTTTTTTCTGGGCTTTAGACCAAAATTTAAACTTTTTCCATTTACCAACGCCCACCTCTAAACAATGACCAAACGAGCCATAAAATCCACCTCTAGTTCCCAACCGCCACAGAAAAAATAGAAAGGCAAGGAAAAATAGACCGTCCCGAACCCAAACGACCCTAACATTAACGACCTATCACCCAAGTACGCAAACCGCGGTCTCAATTACGAGACTGCCATCGATGCTGACTTCTTCGCATCCGATGTCAATGCCAGGTAGGGCCACAACACCTTAACCGCCCAAAAATTGGCCCCACCGCCCTTTTTTTAAAACCCGGACTTGATTATCTACCCGCCCCTCGTCTGCTTATTTTACCAGAACCTTAGATACCATAAGCAATCACTGAGCCAACACACCTACCTAAACACCACCCTAGACGGCCATAGTATCACAATTAATTCCGATAACATTGCCAACCCCCTCCAACTCCCCTACCACTCCTACGAGGTCCCAAAACTTAATGTTCTATCCAAATTATACCACTTCACCTATATTACACAAGACATGTGCGGCAGTCGCACTGGTTTGGGGCAAACTATTCGTTGATCCCACATATGCCGCCAGATGTGGTTCGTCGACCATGTCTTCAAACGCAACATCTACCCTTTAGGCCACAAATAGGGGCGCACCAAAGAGATCCACCATGCCCTCCACGTTGTCTATCGCAGTGATTGGTTTTACCCTGGTCTGATTATCATGGAGGACATTTGTATAGCGAGCCATGTCATTGACCATGCCGCTGACTCCAAACTCCTTTTGCCTTACCCCCCGTATGATCACAGTGATCCTCAGATCCAAAGCCTTCCTGATACCTATAGATGAGCCTATAGATAGACGTATCCCGGAGTTTGCTTCTGCCTATTGGAAGTTGAGCCTGAATCGATTAGATATAGAGGTTCAAAGGGCTAGGGATCAGGCCCAAGCACGTAAGGAGCGAGAGGCACAGCGTCCACCTCCACCTGAGGATACGCCTTTTGCTTAGACCTATGGCAACGTTTGTGCCTTCCGTTGTGAGACCCTCAGGCTTCAGTTATATATGCGATCGTACTTCTAGCTAGTACATCCCGATCAGCTAGAGGACATCTTAGCACAGGGAGAGGTTGCCTACCAGTCGGTATTTCCACGACCTGGGCAACAGGCTACTGAGGAGGCTGGCGAGGATGAGGAGGCTGGCGAGGAGAAGGAGGCTGGTGATGACGGAGGTGATGGTGGAGATGGGAGCGATGGTGATAGTGATGGTAATGGTACTGGGCAAGGTAGTACGGGGCTGGAGTTGGTTTTGGTGGAGGGTGATGACGATTAGGTTGGTTATGGTTGGGTGATAGACATTTTTTTTCACTTTTGACTTATATTTTGTGGGTGGGTATAGACATTATCAAACATTGGCATGTACATTCTTTTATTTCTATGCTTTTACATTCAGCTTCTTTTTCTTTTTGTTATTAGGACTCTGATGTTCCCGGCTTCGATCGGTCTATTTATTTTTCATCTTTCATTTCATTTTTTATCATTTGGGTCTGTATTTATTTTATTTTTGCATTTTTTCTTTTCTTTTTGGTTTATTTATATTCCTAACACTTAATTTAGTCATATTGCATAGTTAGCTTTATTGATTGTTGGTTATGCATCTATATCCATGAATACTAAGGTAATGTTGGAATTTTAAACTTTTGCGACCTTCAAAATAATTATTAATCACGAGCAAATCCTACCACATTACACTATTCAGGAATCTATTAGGTTCAGGTTTGGGGGAAGTAATGCCCAAAATTTCATGGATATTAAGTTGATGTCGCATAAGTTAAAACTTTCTACTCATTCGTAATGCACAATGTCAAACCACCAAGAACATCAATTTTGATTTTTGATTTGTTAACAAAACCTAATAAAGCTACAGTTTGTGATTTATTTTTGTTTCACATTTAAAATTTCAACAATCCATACAGCATACCTCTATCCTCTATCCATAATTGCAAACTAGTATTATGTGCCATCCTTTATCTCCTCCTTCTTGACCTGATAGGTCCTCTAGCGAGTCGAGTCATCATTCTGACTCTAGTTCATCCACCGACGATACCTCACCGAGTAGTAGTGTAGCTAAACCCTACAGTTCAGTCGGCCGTCCCGGTTGGTGCCGTCGTCGTCCTCGCGTCCCCTTTCTATTTGTTCCGATTCTTCAAACGATGAGGACGATCTGTTTGGCGATGATCCCACCATTATAGATGGCCCCTATGGTGCACCACCAACCTCTTCGGAGTCATCCTTTTCTTCCGATTTGGATGATTACTCGACAGATGATGACAAGGATAAGGATGTTGAGGATATTATACAGAGTATAGGTGATATCCCTTTGGTTGAGCCTATTGAGACCATTGTCCCTTCACCCGAGTTTACCTATCCATATAGGGATTTACCCGATTACGTGTCGGACATCGTTAGACAACGTCCGGGACATCCTGATTGGTCTCCTGAGGGCATAGCCTCTATTTTTGCACCTTACGACGGCCCGGAGGAGGATGAGGTCGACTTGGCACCAGGTATCCCTGAAAATGAGGACGAGGAGATAGAGCTGCCATTTGATCCAGCTGAGCATCCCGACTGGGAGTTGATTGACTCATATATCTGCGACGACACGCCACCTCCTTCAGATGCTTTCTGAGGCATGGACATGCTGGTTATCTTTGCTAAGGTGTGTATATCCATATCATTGTCATGTTCCCACCTGCATAGAGACATGCGATGACTATTTTGGGGGAGTTTTATGGATTTTTATTTCAGGAGTAGTCATTTATTTTGTTTTGTTTATTTTTTATTGTTCATAGTTTTAGTAGTCAAGAACTTTTTGTTTTCAATTTCATGTCAAATGTTCATTTCGTTATTCGTTGTTTTCATTTCCTTTATTCATTGTAAGAAAAAAAAAAGTAGTAATAGTACTGAATAAATAAAGCACGTTTTCTTAATATTATTCAACATTCAGTTCTTTCTTGCTTGACTAGATTTCTTTGAAACTTGAGGCTAAGAGAGTACGTAATCCAAATTTTACTGAAGTTATGAAGGTATGTCTTGAAAGTTATATATCGTTGGAATCATTGTTTCATATCTTAAAATTGCATACTTATTTATGCACGGCACATAGTCATGTGGATGCACGTTTATATTGAATTATAATACAGCTTGGATTTCTAGATAGCAATATTGTGGATACTAAACCGGTGAGCTTTAGAGTCTTTCATCCTTGTTCGAGGGTTTTAAAATTACTTTATCGAATCTCCTTGACAAAGTGCATTATCTTGTTGATTAGTCTCATTGTTTCTTTATTATTGATTGAAAGTCGAGTTAATATTAGAATTACCATGTTTAATAAAATATAACTACATTTCCCTTGATATCGTAACATTGAAAGATCATGTGACATTAGGAGATGATATTAGGTCATCCTTCTATCTAAACCCATTTTGGCCTTTGACCTACCCAATAAAATAATTTTATATTCTTCATTAGCCCCTTGAGCCTTTAAATAAGCCATTTCTTTGTTCACTCATTATCCTACCTAGTCCGATATGGAATTCGCCACTATATAAAAAAAATTTCCTAACCCATGTCCAAGAGTAGTTGAAGAATGGTTTTCCATAAAGAAATTGGGCTAATAAACGACTAATAAGAAGTGGAGTATCGGGAAAAAAAAAAAAGAAGAAGAAGAAGAAGAAGAAAAAGGCTAGTGGAAAACCCTCACGAGACTTTATTCGTCCGACTAGGGACACCTAGAGGTTTAAAAGGCTTGTTGCACATGCTAAGTGCATCGCGATCCATACAAAAATGGAGTAGAATTTTTGTTAGTAGTTTTATTTTTTTTGTTCTTTGTGCTCGAGGACTAGCAAAAGGTAGGTTTGGGGGTGTGTTCGGGAGTGAATAAGTCCTAATTACACGCCTTAATTCACATTTGTTAACACTTTTTATCCTGCTTTTGTGTACTTTTACTTTATTTTCTATTTTTTGTCAGGATTTAGAAGAAGAGTTCCAGGCTAAATAAGGTGTAAAAACAGAAGAATAGAAGCAAAAAAAGCCACCTCGTACGGGCAGCCCGCTCGTGTGAGATTCCAGCACCACGCTCACGCGGCCCGCTTGAGCGACTTACCAAAAATACGCTCGCGCGACCCGTAAGAAAAAAGTAAAAATGCATATTTCAAAGAGCTAAAGACCCCTACGCGAACGAAATTGCCTAATAACGTCCAGAAAGTAAAATATAATAGTTTCAGTTGAATTAGGTTTACAAAAGCCTTCCTAATCTCTCTATAACTATATATGGATCATTCTAATTCACTTTTGGGGTTACACACATTAATACTATCATCATATCATCAACTTTGAAGGCAAGAGAAGAAGAAGATCTAGTTTAAAAGTTTCTGATGGCTATAATCAACTTCATCTCAATGTTTTCGTCAATTATGCGCAACTAAACACCTATTCTAGGGTTTCAATGAAACCCTAACTATGTAAAGAGGGATTCTTTGCTTTCTTTCTTTAAGATTCTATGTATTTGGATAGTAGTTGTATGTTTGAGGATTATTAATATGTAATCGGATTTTTAATGTTAATAATCAATAGTATTTTGGATTTATTCTTGTCTTAGATTCTTCCTTAAGCTTATTGAACCCAATATTTCTTGATTTCTGTGATTGATAGGAATATTTACATACAATGGTGCTTATATGATTGCGATATTTATATATTTCATATTCATGCTTAGGAAAGATGAGTTATGCTACACCCTAGTTATAGGTAGATAATTTATGCCAACCGAAGATAAGTTATGCTTAGATTAAACTAGTGATATCTTCTTGTTGATACTATTAGGCTTGTAGCTACAATAGATCTTAACTATACAATCATAAATCATAAAGTAGAAAGTACAGACCTCCGATGCATAGTTAGTGGTAGATTTGTAATCCTAGATTCCATTCACTTGTATTAAAAATAATCTTAATTATTGTCTTTGTTTATTTAGTTTAATTTTAGAATATTATTTCCATAATTTCATAGTTTAATTCATAGTAGTAGTTAATCAACAATCAATCAAACTTCTGTTTTTCATAACTAAATAGATTTAGGTTTTATTAATTAAAGGATAAAAATAATCAATCTCTGTGGGTTCGACCTTTACTTCTGCACTACAAATCTTAAAAAATAAAGCATACTTTTATATCTTGATCTTGACGAGATCAACATTGATGCGCCCTGGACATTTGTATCTAGGCTTTTTAGGTTATGATCAGGCAGGACAATACAACTATGCTAATTGAAAATAACTACCTGTGAAGAGAAATTGGATATTACTACTTTGTTTACTTAACTGAACTTGTACTAAGGATTTCTGTAATAGTTAATTATGTCTTTACAAGGCGGGTTGTGCCTTTAGATGACTACATGCTGTAATAATTATTATGTTTCGAAAATTTTATAAGTCTTGATTGCTCTTACTCTGATATAAATTATTATATTGTTCGAAGTTGGGGACGGAATCGATCTTTCAAACTATCGCCACCTACGGGTCCATAAAGGAAATTAAATGCTTTTCTTATTTATGCTACGTCGGGGCGTGACAGGATTTAGTGGTATCAGAGCCAATTTATCCTGCTTAAAAGCATTAGCGACACAGGTTAACTTTAGGTTTTACTAAGCTATACAACCAAGTTTCTCTAAGTCTAGCCTAATTTACCAAGTTTAGGTTTACCGAACAATCAAGTTCCAATTTTTAGTTGGTTAGTACAGATTATCCTTAGCTCAAAACTTGAGTTCTAGGTTGGTTTCATCGTAGAGACAATTACACGAATGTTTTGTCACGTCAGCAAGAATATTAGCAGGCGCCATATATCCTCGGACGTATCTATTTTTAAATTAGCCAAGTTGGCTATGACATATGAAGTTCATATAAATAGATAGTAGCCGAGATTACTTAGGAGTTGAGGTAAGCTATAGCCCTAATGAATAGCTTAGGCACTGACGAACTTCCTGAGTTAGGTCTCAGAACAGTCAGCATAGCATACGACGTAGAGTTTAGAAGGAGAAAGAGAATAAGAATAAGTTCTCTTCGCTATTAGATGTAGCCCTAGTTCAAATAAGTGTTAGGTTTATTATGTATATTTGAATTATATTATGTACACGTGGATTTTATTGTATACTTATGTTATGGTACGTGTATATTATAATGATACTAACCCATTAGGCTTGACTTGTGTGTAGGAGCATAGATGGCCGAGTCGTCTCAGGCAACTGAGAACCGATCAAGTGGACAATCCCAACTATTATCCCCAGAAATCAATCCCACTGGCTTGGTCGGGTCACTTATTCTGAGCTTATGGGAGATGGGTGATATAGTCACCGTAGGTCAATTAGGAGATCATCTATACGAGAGTTTCCTTACGAAATAATATAAACTACAGTAGGGCAAAAGAAAGTTCCAGGCGATGATGACTCTAGTTGAGAATAAGGGTATAAGCAGACCAAGCCCCCCATGTGCTAATTGCAACCTACCAGGTCATGTTTGGTATAGTTACAATGAAACTCAATGGATGGAATATGGCAATCTGAGTCAGCTCTGTAAGGAAAAGTGTGCACCAAAATCAGAGAAGAAGAAATGGAAAACCCAACCTCAGGTTTGTTTAACTGCTAGATGCCCGGGTATTTTGCTAAAAGATGTGTTTTACCCAAGATGACAATGCAGTGCTTTTACTGTGGTGAGACGAATCACATTCGCAAGAGGTGCATGGCATGGAAATATGCTAATCGATTCCCGTTGTCCGAGCATTGTTAGAAGATTATCGGACTAAGAGGTATCTGTAATAACTAGTATATAATAATTGGACTATTAGTCCCTTGTTTTCATTTTAACATTTGATAAGCCAGTAGCTTTGCTCTTTCTTCATAATTGGTAAAATCTATGCATTAAACTAGGAGACTGTGAAATCCCCGTAAGGTTGGTAGTCCTATCGATGAAGAAATTTGACATAATCCTGGGGATGGATTGGCTCGCTAAAAATGAGGCAAAGTTGGATTGTGCGAAGAAGAGAATTATATTCTTCGACAATAGGAACCAGTCGTTTGATTTCTAGTGTAACCCTTTGGGAGATATGTTCCTCACAAGATGTTTATCGAATATTGAAGTCGTAAGTACAGAAATGATAGTGTCGTCTATACCTGTAGTCAAGGACTTCAAGGACGTATTTCAAGCTATTTCTGGTTTGCTGCCCGAGAAGAGTATAGAGTTCTGTATTGAACTTATACCACGCACTGCACCAATAACTAAAGTTCCCTACAGGATGACCCCCACCAAACTGTTAGAATTGAAGGAATAAGTTTAGGAACTTGAGAATTTGGGTTTTGTGCGTCCAACTACATCACCATGGGGAACACAAGTGTTATTCGTGAAGAAGAAGGATAGAACACTTCGACTGTGTATAGACTACCGAGAGCTGAATCGAGTGACTATCAAGAATAATTATCCTTTACCTCATATCAACGATTTGTTTGATCAACTACAAAGAGCTACGACATTCTCCAAGATAGATCTACGTCGATATCATCAATTGAGGGCACAGAAAGAATGAATACCTATGACTGCCTTCAGAACCAGATATGGTCACTATAAGTTTTTGGTAATGCTGTTTGGAATGATGAATGCCCCGATAGTGCTTATGGATTTGATGAACCGAGTGTTCAAACCTTATTTGGATCAGTTTGTCATCGTCTTCATAGATGATATTTTGATCTAATCTAAGTCAGAGGAAGAGCACGAGCAACATCTACGAATTACGATGCAGACGCTCAAGGACCATTGCTTGTATGACAAATTCAGTAAATATGAGTTCTAGTTACAAGAAGTGACATTTTTGGGACACAAGGTATCATCCCAAGGAATTTATGTGGATTTATCCAAGACAGATGTTGTATCAAATTGGGTTAGACCGACCAACCCTACGGAGGTTAGGAGTTCCTTGGACTCGTAGGCTATTACTGGAGATTTGTTAAGGGATTCTCCAAGATAGCTGCATCGTTGACCGGACTGACTGAGAAGGCCCAAAAATTTGAGTAGATAGAGAAGCATGAGCACACCTTTCTAGAGTTGAAGGAGAGACTCACCATAGCACCAGTACTGGCTATACCCAGGTCTGATGAGATGTTCACTATCTTCAGTGATGCATCATATCAAGGATCGGGGTGTGTACTTATCCAAGATGGTAGAGTTATCGCCTATGGATCTAGACAACTGAAACCGAATGAGTTGAATTACCCTACGCATGACTTGGAATTGGCTATAGTGGTATTTGCACTGAAGATTTGGAGACATTATCTTTATGGTGAGAAATTTGATTTGTTCTCCGATCACAAAAGTTTAAAATATTTGTTCACACAGAAAGAGTTGAATATGAGGCAACGCATATGGATAGAGCTGATTAAAGATTATGACTTATTTTAGAATACGGCCCTAGTAAAGCTAATGTGGTCACTGATCTTTAAGTTGGCAAACTCGTAAAACAATTGCCTCTTTGATGGTTAGAGAATGGCTGGTATTGGAGACATTAGCTGAGTTCAATGTGCAGAGTGCTGAGGAAGGACAAGGGTAACTTTTTGGATGTCTTATCCTACAACCTACTCTTATTGAACGCATTATAACAGCACAGAGAGGAGACAAGAAGTTTCAAACATGGTTTGTTAAGATGTCAGAGAAAGATTCGACGGAATGGAAAGTGGGGAGCGAGGGAGGATACAGATGCAGAGATAGATTATGTGTACCAAATTGTGGAGATCTAAGAAAGGGCATTCTAGAAGAAGCACATAAGTCAAGATTTACAGTTCATCCGGGAAGGACGAAAATGTATAAGGACTTGAAGAGAAATTTTTGGTGGGAAGGTATGAAAAATGACGTAGCTGAATTCGTATCTAAGGGTTTGACATATCAATACGTCAAAGCCGAACATCAGAGGCCCTTGGGATTATTACAACCATTACATGTTCCAAGTTGGAAGTGGGAACATATTACCATGAATTTTGTAGTGGGGTTGCCCCGATCTCAACAGAATTATGACATCATTTGGGTAATTGTGGACCGATTAATGAAGTCTGCTCACTTCATTACCTATAGTATGACATATCTGGTGGAAAAGATGAGTCGGATGTACATACAACAAGTTGTGCGACTTCACGGTGCACCAGTATCGATTGTGTCAGACCGCGATGCACGTTTCACTTCTAGATTTTGGGAAAAGTCTGCAAGAAGCTATGGGAACCTCATTACTGCCTTTCATCCTTAGACAGATAGGCAAATTGAGCGTGTTAATCAGATTATGGAGGATATATTTTAGGGCTTGTGTTGTTAATTTTGAAGAATCTTGGAAGACACACTTGCCTTTGGTTAAATTCACTTATATAATAGTTATCACGCGAGTATTGGGATGGCTTCGTTCGAAGCATTGTACGGACAAACATATTGTTCTCCATTATGTTAGACAAAGGTTTGAGACACAGAGTTATTGGAACCAGATTTGGTTAGAGAAACCAACGAGAAGATTTCACTTGTCAAGGAAAGGATGAGAACTGTATAGAGCAGGTATAAAAGTTATGCCGATCGACACCGAAAGGATTTGGAATTCAGTGTAGGAGATCACGTACTTCTTAAAGTTTCACCGACCCGAGGAGTGGTACATTTTGGTATCAAGAAAAGAAAGTTAGCCCCGCGTTTCATCAGACCGTTCGAGATATTGGATCGTGTCGGGAAAGTGGCTTATCGACTCACACCACCACCAAAGATGTCTAGGGTTCTCAATGTGTTCCATGTTAGTATGCTGAGGAAATACATACGAGATCCCTCACATGTGGTTAGTTTTGATGATATTGAGATGAGTCATAACGTCACCTATAAAGAAAGGTCGGTGAGGATTCTAGATCAAAGTATCAAAAAATTCAGAAGAAAAGACATCCCGTTGGTAAAAGTTTAGTGGAATCACCATGACGAGAACGAAGCCTCGTGGGAAGTCGAAGCTGATGTGAGGAAGAAGTACCCAGAGTTGTTTCATGACTAGTTAGTCTAGATTTCGGGGGTGAAATCCTGTTTAAGGGGGGAAGGATGTAACAACTTGTATTTTCACTTTTTTGTTAAATGTAACTTCCAATATTGTATTTTTATTTCTTGTTTTATTGGCTTTAATAGAGATTCTTTAATTGGGGTCAAACTATAATTTTTAAATTCAGGAATACATGTGTTAGATTTCAAAACTGTATTTTCAAGGCGGTGAAAATAATTACTTTTGATTCAAACTAGATTTTTTATACAACTGGAAAATTATTTCTTACGTTACTATAAATTTTATGTATTTTTGTGGAGATCGCCGCTGAGCGAAAATACTAGTTTATGAATGAAAATTGTCTACGCCGCGTATGGACTCCCACAGATTTGGGATTCCTCGTCAATCAGATTGTGGCAGATGCTTTTAGTTCATTTAAAGCAACCAATAATTGTTGTGGACCTTGCTTGGGAATGCATCTAGCATGTGTGTTATTTTGTGCCATAAGTTAGATTACCCAAACAACTCAACTTGACCCCTATAGACTCCTAGCAACCCCTACAATCTCATTTTAGCATATTGTATCTGTTTGTGTATGTATATTATGTATATGTATATTTAGGCTTTTAGTAAATTAGAAATCAATTTGAATTTGTTGAGTGTTGGTTATTGTTCTTGGGTTCCAAGTTCTTGAAATTGAATTCCTATATATACACACATTTAACCTCACAATCTACACAATTTACAAACAGAAAATTCCAGAGAGAAAGCTTCATAACTCCACAGCTTCAAGCTCTAAGTTGTACTTATCATTTTAATTATTTCTTTCTCAATAAACTCTACCTTCATATCACAGTGAGTATTACTAACTCACTTGAAATGTAATTTCATGCTTAATTACAATTTATATTGCTTGAATTAGTATTTATTTATATGAAATTCGTTTAAGCTTGTTCATGGTGTAAAAATGGAGATTTCATAAAACTTAACCAAAATGAGTTTTGTAAGATGATTATGAAAGATTACAGTCCCTAGAAGTTATGGTTGAAATATTAGAGCTTAATTCATTCATATAAGAAAGTATATTAAGAATGAAATTTCGCTACCTCTCGGTTTTACGTAAAATCTGAGAGTTACGGTTCGAATTGGTTAAATTCAATTACATATTCGTAATCCTTGCGGAAAAATGAAGAGAATCATATACTATAAGTCATGTTTATATTCGGATTTCAACATGGGTCAAAAATAGGTCTTAAAACTTAAACAGGGGAGAAATCTAGGGAAGACGACGACCAGGACCGGTTGCGAAACATGACAGGAATGGTCCTGATAATGACCAGTTCGGCATAAATATCAGGATCAGTCCCAACCACAACCGGTCCCGCCAAAAGAGCAGGACCGGTTGCGCCTCTCTGAGACAGAATGATTGGCTACTCTTACGGCAATTTTATTAACTGCTCGGTACAATTGTACCTTTACTGCATGTTAATTCCAACCATGCCATTTAAGTAAATCATTTCTCCCTTCTATTTATTATTTTACTTAAGTCATTAATATAATTAACGAAATACCCCCCATTTGGATTCAATAAAAATACTTTTAAAAATCAATTCCTTATAAATAAAAGTCAACTTTTCCTCCGAAGGCGAAATTTTCAATTTTTGCACAGTGTATGATATTGGGGCATTTTTTTTTACTAAGTTGTCTTCCTTTTAAAATTCTTAAAAATCATATTTGATGTATGGGGATCTAGATATACTATTCGCGGGACTTTTAAACTCTTGAATCGAAAATCTTATTTTTGGCTATACTTAGCCATTTTGGCCATCCTGGGTCAACGGTTAACTTTTCTGTACTGAGTTGTTTTAATTCGTAACAATTTTGTTACCTTCCATGAAGAAAATGTGAAAAGAAAGATTAAAAACTTGATTATTCTCGCACATACATTGTTATTGTTGCAGTAACTGTATAGAGTTACATGATATACATGTGGAGTCAAGTTTACATGCATGGTGAGTGGTGGTCAGTGTGAAAAGAGTTAATGGATGATGATGTATTTAGACAGTCCCTGGTACTTGTGTACCATAGTGTGATGCTATGATGATATGGGTGTAGGGTATATGTGAAATGCGACGGTGACAAATTGGACACTCCTTGGCGCCCATGGTAGTGCTATAGTGTGTGACGCCGACGTGGACACTCCCTAGCACCGTGATAGTGCTATAGTGTGTGACCTACTGGATACTCCTTGGCATCTGTGGTATTGCTATAGTGTGGGGCAACTGGACACTTCCTAGTACTCGTGTACTATAGTGTGAGGCAAACTGGACACTCCCTGGTACCCGTATACTATAGTGTGGTCACCTTAGTATTTCAAGGTACTAGAACGAGAGAGTTGGATGACGTATTGTCGAGAGAAAAGAATCCGTGAGACGAGATGGTTGCATTGTTCTATGCACGGTCACATGTTTTATTGATTGAAAATTATGACATTATCTTTACTGTTTTACAATTTGAATTCACTACTATATTTCTAACATGAGAAATAATGAACCTGTGAAATAAAAATGGTAAGTGGGTATGCTGCACATTACAAGCACGTGTTTTTAATACTCACCAGCTTCTTAAAGCTGACAACGTTGATGTGCCCTGGACATTCGTGTCTTGACTTTTCAGGTTATGATCAAGCAGGACAATACGACTATGCTAATTGAGAACAACTACCTGGGAAGAGAAATTGGATATTACTACTTTGTTTACTTAACTGAACTTGTACTATGGATTTTTGTAATAGTTAATTATATTTTTACAAGGTGGGTTGTACCTTTAGATGCTACATGTTGTAATAATTATTATCTTTCGAAAATTTTATAAGTCTTGATTGCTCTTACTCTGATATAAATTATTATATTATTCGACGTTTGGGACGGAATCAATCATTCAAACTATCGCGACCTACAGGTACATAAAGAAAATTAAATGATTTACATATTTATGCTACGTCAGGGCGTGACAATTGCAATGTGATTTCTACATTAAAAGAGTCAAAATGTGGTTAAACAAAAACTTGGAAACTTAACTATGTAAATATTTCGTTGTTCCATAATGTAGCTAACTAAACTAGATGATCAGAAGGGTCGAAACCATTTGGGGCACCGGTTGGATTTGGAGGTGTAAAAAGTAGCGGACTGAATAAGGAATAGGGAGAAGTCTTCTTGCCTCATTTTGGATGGGAGAAGTCTTCTTGCCTCATCTTTTGTTTTTTTGGAGCTTTGTTAAGATTCCTAGATTGACAAACTTTGTTGCTCATAATTTAGCCAAATGGGCAATGCTTTGTAATGTTTTTGGGCCTATCCCGGTTGATGAGGTTCCTCATTTTGTCTTTGAGGAACATCCTCAAGGGGGTTGAGGCTTGTTTGTTTGTTTCTTCAGATTTATGCAATTGTTCTTCCAGCAAAAAAAAAGAATAAGGAATAGGGGGCTCAAGTCCCCTTGATTTTATAAAAAAAAAATTATATATAACACCCTAAAAAAATATACTGTTATACTTAAGTCCCTTCCAAATTCAAATACTCCCTATTTTATTAGTATTTGAGTATTGAAAACTTGTACAAGACAACAACCAAGTATAATATATTTAATTTATTGGTCTCAATTTGCAGTAACAATGTGTAATTTTATTGTACCTTTGGTGCCAATCAGTATTAACTTTTTGTATGTCATTTGGTAACAACTTTTAGATGCCTTTTGTTAGTTACAATTTTATATTGTAAAAAGTCCCAAAGTATTATAAGTGAGATGTATGTATCATAAAAATGGGAGAATATTTCTTGAGTTCTTGTACTCCCTCTGTCCCATAATAAGTGTCCACATTTCCTTTTTTGGATGTCCCACAATAAGTGTCCACTTTCCTAAATTGGCATATATCTTTTACTTACTTTCCAAAACTACCCTTATAATAAAGACAAAGAAGCATTTATTTGTGGTCCCAAAACAAACAAAAAGTCAAACACCCATCACATCTAAGGGTAAAATTGGAAAGAGACTCTTTAATGAATCAAATAAATTAAAATAATACAACTTTCTTAAACATTGTGCAAAAAGAAAGTGGACACTTATTATGGGACGGAGGGAGTATTAGTTTTTATAGTATTAGCTTTATTATACTATCTATATAAAAAAATATGTATAAATAGATCCAAAAAAAAAATCGACTCTGAAACAACTTCTTAGTTTTACCCTTACTAAACCACCCAATTTTAAATTTCTACATCCACTCCTGAGTGGTGTTAACCCAATGGTACACAATGGTTTGAAAAGATGCCATTGTTTATGAAAGATGTGCCACCGTTTATGAAGAAGAGGTGTCATTATTGTTGCAAAGGTTATAGCACCATTTCGTAAACGAAAAAAAAAAAACCGGTTTTTTCTCAGACATCACATTGCTTGAAAATATTTGCAAAGTTTCTCTTCATTTTTTGAAATAATATTGACAAAAATAAATTGCACCATCCGGTATAATTAATGACAATCAATAATGCTAGACACACAACACAAATCACAACACATGTTTTAAATGTATATATCTTGTGCTTCCCAAATGTAGGATTTGAACAATAACTTAGGCGTAGTTTAGCCCCCATTTTGGTACTTCTCATTTTTTAAAGCACGATTTCATGTTAATTCATTTGGTAACTAGTTTATTAGCTTTGCAAAAATTGAACTTATGACTTTTGGGGGGAAAGCTTTTAAAAGCTCTAGAATGGAGCTTTAAAGCTCAAGGTTGCTTTTTGGTTTTATGATATTTTTTTGAAGAGTAATGTGTCACTTATACAAAATTATCAAATAACTTAATAATAAATTTTATAAGCTATTTTTTAAAAATCACGTAGAGACCAAACTAAGGCTTAAAATTACACCAAAAGATATACAGTTTTGCAAAAAGTTAAAGATACTGACCAGAGACTATTATTGGCCAGTGGATTCATGCCTTTGCATCACTTTGACCCCGGTTCATGGAGGGCCCTGTTTGGCCTAATACCGAATGAACTTAAACTTGAAATTAACTTTTTATCCAATACACGGCACCAAATTCACAGTTAAAATAATAAAAATTTAAGATAGAACAGTGTATTCTTTTAAAACACCAATAAGGGACTAATGACAAAAGAGTAAAAGAAAATTGTTCTAGGAAAACTAATAGACAATCGTTTAATTTATACCGGTTGTGAATGTACACAAAATGGCGATTAGTTCTGAAATGTAACTTTTCTTTATTCACGTTATGTAAAATATAATCTAGAGTTTTTTAAAAAATCTTCTTAAAAATATCTTAAGTTCAATTTTTACAAAGCTCGTAAACTAATTACTAATTAAATTGCCATGGATTTGTACTTTTTTGAAGCCACAAAATTTGGGTCAAACTAAGTCTAAAGTTATAAAATTCTTATGTGAATACATTGGATCAAGTCTATATTCATGCCAAATGATTGTCAACTCTCTCTCTCTCTATATATATATAGATATACAAAAATTCTCTAAAAAGGGCATCCTCTCTTTATTAAAGAGATACGTCCTCTTTAGAGGCTGACTGTATATTCATATATGTATAAGTGCCGGTAAAATTGACTATGATAGCACTAAGATAGATACTGAAACAACATGCCTTTTAGACTAACACACAGACATAGATATATGCATAAATAAAATTTCCAAATTTATAGGATAGATTTGTAAATTAGATTCATGTATCCGAAATGAAAATTTTAGATTCATACAGTAACGCAGAAGAACCAAAAGGTCCAAAACCAGAGTTCAAAGTCACAAAATTGAATTACCAACAGAGGTATTCAAGCATATTCGAAACTAGAGATTCGAGATTTGTACACAACCGAAAATGCATCAAATTATCTTAAGAATGTTAATCAAAATATATAGATATGTATGATGTATAAATTTAAAATCTGACACAGAAATAAATACTGTATGATAAACAGAATTTGGTATAGATACATGCAATACGGAATATTAGATCGAGTCTAGTGTTAGATATTATGTCGTTAAGACAATTATGCCCTGCATTAGTGCTCACAGATTTGCGATATTTGTCTCTTAAGATACAACGATCCACGGCCGATCCGAAGTATTTGGATGCCCGGGACAATCTACTAAAAGGGATGCCCCTATACGGGGGGTCTATTTAAGAACAGTATTACCTTTTGGGATAATATTTATACATTTTGGGATCTATTTATCAACAAAGTATTATGTCAAATTGAGTTTGTGGTCTATTTTTCGAGAATGTATAGTGTCAAATTGAGTTTGGAATACTTAATTGGGGTGGGCTAGATTACATTTGAGCTAAAAACTATCACATGTACCAAAAAAAAATTCAAATTTTGGGGGCCTTCAGAATTTAATGGGCTTGGGTGGCCAAGGGACAGGGCGGTTGCCCTTTTCGCCCCACCCTTGGGCCGGCCCTGACGATCTCGCCCTTACTATAGAAGTACTTCAAACAATAAGGTTTTAGCAAACAATACAGATGTTTGTACTCTCTCAAACACTTGACAAACTCTATATGTATATATGAACTATTATAAATTTTCCTAATCATAAATAAATGAACAAGACCCATATATATAGATAGATTGTAGGAGACTGTTCGTCAACAATCAACCTTTTGGAAGGAAACTGTTCGTCAACAGTCAAATCCATTCGAACAAGGGTCCGTTTGGCATAACTCAAATTATCCATTCAATTAAAAGTTAATTTCTCATTCAATTTTCCAACAGAAAGAGGGTCATCCCAGCCCCAATCCCATTTAAGGTATTATCCACATGAATGTCAGCCTGCTTGGAGAGCTTAAAGCCTCAACCCAACAACGAGCCCAAGTGGTTTTGTTCTTTTGGACTCTAACCCAAAAGGCATCTCAATAGTTTAAGGAAGACCCACATTTATATATATCCAGGACCTTCACTCCGCCCGCTTTAGATGTGGGACATGAAGCGCCGACACATTCCAACATCCCTACTTCGGCTCAAGCACGGTCCTGACTATAATACCAATGTTAAAAATTGGGTCAACCTAGCCCTAATCCCGTTTAAGATGTTGTCCACATGGTTGTCAGCCTGCTTTGGAGAGCCTAAAGCCTCAATCCAACAACGAGCCCAAGTGATTTTGTCCTTCTGGGCTCTAATCCAAAAGGTGCCTAAATAGTTTGAAAAAGACCCATGTCTATAAACATGACATTTACTTCGTCTGCTTCCGATGTAAGACGTGATGCGCCGACACAGTCCAACACATTCTTATTTATACTTTTGGTTTCGCATGAAAACATACAACGGTTAACTTGATAAAGAGCTAATTTTAGAAGAAATATTATGCATGGCCATGCACACAAAAAAAAAAAAGTCTCTACCAAATACTTGAAATCGTAGAACCAGTTCACTTGTGAACCACAATAACCGTTTCCGTACCTTTCCCTTCCACAAAACAGTTTCTGCACATTTCCTTTCCCAAACAACCTCCATTGATCGAAATTCAAATGACTATCACATATTCTTTCTTTCTCTCATTCTTTCTTTCTTTTTTTCTTTTTTCTTTTTTATAATCATTATTTTTTTTTTCTTTTGGGGTGGGTGGGGTGGGTGGTGTGGGGGGTGTGGGTGATGTGGCTTGAACAAACTTGAACAATAAACCAGTGTTGTTTTAAAGTATGATTAGTACATATAATAATTAAATAGTTAATAACTGTATAGAAACTAAGGTATGTTTAATAATTAAATTAAGTGTTAAAAATAAAAATTCTCAATACGTAATCTACCACTGTATTGAAAAAGTAGCTAAAAACCTACTAAAAATTTTAAATAAAATTCTACTAAAAAATCGTTGAATGAAATCGATTTTATTAGTTGAAACATTGTTCTCTTTTAATCAAAAGCGAAAAGAAATCCAATAACATTAAAGAGTATGCATCAGTATTTACATCACATCTGGCTCTACTTACAATCCACACAGGAAAATTATCTAGTGATCAAACAATATCCTTCTTTAAGCCAGTAGTAAACTTAGAGATGTCATCGGCCAAACCATTACAAATTCAATAACTTAGAATTTTTGGCACAAAAAAAATCAGTATTTAACTTCTAATATTTATTTTTGATTTTATCAAACGAGAGCTAATTCTATTTTGAAATAAAATTTATGTAGATAAGAAACTGTACCCATACCTATTGTGTTTTTTTTTACGTACGGCTCTTGAATCTATAAGTCAATTATATCAAATTTGAATATCCCTAACCATATGAATGATCCCTGCAATTTCTTTAATGTTAGTTATTTCAGAAGAGTTTAGAACAAGAATTTGTGCTTATCCTTCTCTTATTCAAACTCTATCCTGAACTTTTCCAAATGGCCGGTCATATTTGTTCAAAAACTATTAAATCATACATGATCTTAAGTTGTGTTGCACATCGTGTAAGCAGAGTAAGAAAAAGGCGAAGAAATGGTAGCTACAAAAAAAAAATTTATGTATATGTATATATATAAACTTAGGAGAATAATCACAAAACACAAAAATTTCACGTGATTCACCAAAAATACAACTGCATTCATAGCTTGAAGACGATAATCAGTTTGAAGAGTATATTTTATCCCCATTTTCGTCTTTGAAAGCAAGGAAGAGAACAAAAACACCAAAGGACCGGACAATTTTGGTTTGAGTTCTCCCAACTCGGCGAGACTCGGGCAGGCTAGACTAATAGTCCATTCTATCTAAGTAGTCCCCCGACCGCGTTCATTTCATGGGACTTAGGGCGGGACTAGGTAGGACTACACACCCCTTGAGACTATAACTCTTTCACATAACCCCATAAACTAAAAAATAAAACTCAACAGACTGACCCACTCAACTACTACATTTTTTCACTAACACCCCTTTCCTTATGATGTTGCCCAAAAAAACTAACGTTTTTGTATCATGCGACCAACACGATACAAAAATATTGACAACACGATATTTTTTTTTCCCTCATTTTGAGCCACTAGAAATTTTAGGACAAAATTATTATTTGTTGCACATATAAATGCTCTTTGTTGTATACAAAATTTTCAACGACCCAAAGGAAGGGCAAAAATATCATGTATGCAACATTTTTATATCATGTGTTGGTCACATGATATAAAAGCGTTGATTTTTTGGACGGTATCCTAATTGAAGGGGTGTTATTGAAAAAATTGTATAGTTGACGTGATCAATTGTTGAGTTTTTTTAGTTTAGAGAGTTATTTGAAAATTGGTGATATTTGATGGGGTATTAATGTAATTATTCATGTTAATTAAATAACCCCGTTTTGTTAGCAAAATAAATAAAAAAAAATGAAAATAGTCCATTGTTTGATTACGCTCAATCTTGACCTTTTTAACTAAATAATCATTCATACGTAGGTGATATTAAAAATAGCCCCTTGTTTGGTTACGCTCAATCACGAGCCTTTTTAAAAAATAATCATTCATATGTAAGTGATTATTTAATATCACGGAGTTGTGGTTATAATAATTCCGTGACTGTTCAATTAAAATGGACTAATAGTCCGATCATTCCCTTGGCAACCAAACACAATAGTCCTGGACTATTCAATTAAAACAGATTCATAGTCTAGTGCCTAGCAACCAAACATTGCCCCAAGGATAAGAGTTTTTCCAGCGAAATTAATTTAAAGTCCTTCAGAAACCATTGTGATCCTTATCACAAGCTTACACCAATACAAATTTTGGCAGATGTCTGATCTGATCCCTAATTATAAGCAGCCAAAAAAAGCAGCAGCACCTAGAAGACTCCCTCTTCCTGTGACCAAAACACCAGGTACTCTGGTTTTCGCATCAGGGACTTTGGGATCTCACTTGAAACTGATTTACATTTTCAAAGTGTTTGCGTGATCCTATTTTATGCATTCTCAAACAGACCCCAACAAAAGACCTATACCATAAAACCTCAAACAAAATGCAAAATCACTAGAGAAATTCTCTGCTGCTGGAAGCAGAAGTTATCCAGATATCACATGATAACCGCAAGGCTTTGTTTGGTTCATGGATTTCACGAGGTAAAAGAGATGGAAAAGGAAAACAGGATGGAAAACTTTCCCCATCTGTAAAGTAAAAGGAACTAGTTTTCTATCTTGTTTTCCTATCCCCTCTCTTTTGTAAACAGAAGTCCTCACTTTAACAAAGTGGGGACTCCCTCATGAGAAGGGTTCTGCATATATATATTTACATATATATATATATATAATAATGTTTCCGCAATCAGCTCACTTTCACATTTTAAGTCACCGTTTGCTGCAAAAGTTTAAGTTGATTGGTAATAGGTCCAATAATGTATATCAATCTCTAACACTCTCGCTCACATGCGATTATGTTTCGCACGTAGAGAAGTAACAAACTAAATAAAGTGAAAAATGTAAATGGGAACCGAAACTTGAACCCAAGACCTCCCTATACCAAGGCTCTGTTACCGTGTTTAGTCACCAGTTGCTCCAAAAGCTTACGCTATTAAAGAATAGGCCAACAATGTAAATCAAGTTTTAACAAAAACATCCATAACCAAGAATACAATTCAAAGTAGACAATATGAAACGAAATTACGTTCGTCAAAGCCCCACAACAATCTCCCACAGCACACCATTAGTTCAAGTTGCATTCAAATCGCTAGGGACTTGGGCTTTAATTGGTTTGCGGATTCATTGAAGGGAACGAAAAGGGAAAGAAAAATTAGTTTCCTTGTATTTTGCTACATGCTTAAAGAAATTAAAAGTTAAAAATTTTCAAAATATTGTTATAATTTATGAAAATCAGGAGTAAAGTACCTCACAAAATTCAAAATTTTGACTTAGGTTTTACGATATTTGATTTTCCTTCCTATTTCCCTCCTTGTTTTCTTGGTAACCAGCAAAGGAAGACATGTCCGTTAGTGTTTTCCTTTCTTTTCCCTCACTAATCTATGAACCAAACAGAGCCTTAATGAATAGCCAACATATAGGTATCTCAACCCCTAGATAATAAACCTTGTCCATCACAATCTAATAAAGTTGAAAAGTTTCATTGGAGGAACCACAAAGAAGAAAGCTTACCCAGTTCACATGAATTATAAAGGTAAGATCAACATGAGCAACATGAAACAGCATTTCTCTCAAGTAGGTTCTTATCTCACATTCTGTAAACACTCATGAACCCCTTCAACCAATCTTTGTTTCCAGCTTACAATGTCTCAATGCCATTAAACTATCAAATTCTCTTTGAATTTAACATCCAAATTTTGTTTATACATGAAGGCCAAGTTTGGCTGCCAGGGGGGACTGAGCAACTAGTCCATTTTAACTAAACAGTCCTGGATTATTAATACCACAGCCCTCCGGGATTAAATAGTCCCCCATGCTGGGGACATTTAACTAAAATAGCCTATTATTCCCCCATGTTTAAGCGTACCAAAACAGTAAACTATTCTATTAAAATGGACTATTAGTCCAGTCCCACCCAATCCCTCACTTGGTCCAGCGAAACAAACAAGGCCAAAGGGATTACTTTTTGGTGCAATGTTGACTACCCTCCTGGTCCACACTGGGTCTGGTCGGGTGGGGTCTGTTGGAGCGGAGCGATGTTGCGACTATCAAAATATCACTAGTGTTGGTAAGGCACGACTCGGAGGAAGAGATGGATCCAGCTTTTAGGGAAGTAAGGGAAAGGAACGGATAGAAAGAGCTCCTTGAAGGAAGGTAGGTGAGGGGGAAGCGGAACAGCTGTGTTGGTTCAATCGGCAAATGGCTGATCATGCTTGTTAGGGTTGAAAAAACGCGGCTAACAATGTGAAATTGCAGGTTCTACACTATGAGCATCCACTTTAAGAAAAAATAAGCCAAATGTGTGGTCCATCTTTGGTATACTTACACAACTCCACGAGAACACGAGCACCACTTGGTAACAGTCCTTGTAATTAAGTTATGAGATATCATATCGTATCACTTCAAATCATAAATCAGTGAAGGATCTCAAACTTAAACAGTGTATCACTTACCTTTCAAGGCAGCATCAATGAGGTCTAAAGTAATCATCATATGACGGACATGATCTCCAGCATAGTCTTTGCTACATATATCATCACAGACTTTATCATCTGCTACAAATAAATCCCATGAACATACTAATCCAACAAAAAAGGAAAATAAAGAATGTCCTCATTAACGGGAAAAGAATGTAAATACATTATGAAAGTCCGAGAATTAGAGTGCATAGTCCAGGTTAGTTGGTAAAATTCGGAAATTGAAAGAAGTTAAGGATGACATTATACGTTACGATTAAAGTTAGGAAAATATCATACGTAAAAATTTTATTCTCCTGCGATTACATTAATATTCACTAACCTGACTAATGTTGCACATCACTAAAGTGTTCTACATCTCCCTATGAAGCACCGATACTTCATTTTAGGTTCATACCAGTATTGACTCGAGTATCCGATACCGATACGATCCGATACGCTCGGGATACGTGTCAGATACTCTGTTTTTCGAATCTGTGTGTTTTATTGTTATTTGTTTAACCGATACATTGAGGATACGTTGCCGGCAATCGACACGCACGGGACACGCAGCAATAGTTTTTTAAAAAAAAATTTGAAATTTGGGGTGTTGTAAACAAAAATAAAAGAAATATGAGTGTCTGAAAAAGAAAAAGAGAAAACATAAGCTCATTAAGTTTGTCGAAATCGACCACACATAGAGAGAGAGAGAGAGAGAGAGAGAGAGAGAGAGTCGAATCTCAGGTGACCCTTCCGGCGACCCACAAGTTGGTCGACTCTCACATGCGACTACTCTCAGGTATTTATTGTTCTTTTCTTTTCTCTTTTCTTCTTCTTCTTCTTCTTCTTCTTCTTTAGTTCTCTGGTTTGGATCTCTCTCTCTCTCTCTCTCTCTCTCTCTCTCTCTCTCTCTCTCTCTCTCTCTCTCACAGTTGTGTGGCTGAGAGAATGATACGCTGAAGGAGTTAACAATATATACAACTGGACACTGTTTATTTATTTTATTTTTTTGCTGAACAGTTACTCTTTAGATTTAGGTCCCTAAAACTTTTACAAATATTAAAAACTCTAAAAACAATCTTTAGTTATTTTTAAATAACACCACCTAACTTATATATATCTAATATTTAATCCCTAAATTTACAATTATTTCTAAATAACACCATATAATTCCTATATATCTACTATATTATTACATTTTTGGGTATTTTATCATAAAATTTATATATTTTTTAAAATAATATATGTTAATACATAGTATTAGACTATTAGTAGTATCATTTAAATAAATTTAAAAAAAAAAAAGACTATTAGTACTATAAATATATTTTTTTTAAACTGTGTCCCCAACGTATCGTATCATGCTTTTTTGAGAAACAGCGTGTCGACGTATTCGATCCGTGTCGCATGTCCGTGTCGATGCTTCTTAGAATTATCTCCACTAGATCCATGTTTTATGGTTCAAAAATTTCTGATGTTTTGTTGGATTCATTCTACCGTCCCAAATAGAAGCATGAAGCAATCCTTGACAGCTTTGAAAACCAAATTACCAGAACCCTAAAGTATCATAAATCACACCCCCAGGCAAAATGTAATACTAATATAGATGTATCAATACTACTTGAATAGAGTCATACCCATCTGGACAATATATGTCGAAATCTTCTGTAATGCATCAGAGGGCCCTTGCAGCTCAAAAACAGTATACCAATGCAGCACATAACACCCCTTCCAAGGGCCTTTCGCTGCGATCTTGTCCTCCAATGTTTCACACAAAAAAAGCACCATAAACAAATCACAGAAAGCATCTATTAACTTGAACAGAAATCACTGAGATTTATAAAGGTATTACTTACGGACCCTTCCATAGTTTTCCATTTAGCTAATCACCCAATACCAGTATACCCTAGCTTGCCCAATTTATGTACTTTACTCATTTCATAAAAGACCACGGTATAATCACAGAATATTTGAACTAGAATTATGGTCTTATCTTTGTTTGCAGAGGCAAGAAAATCCTAACCGCTGCAGAAAACCCTAGGTAAGACAAAAGTATCTGGGAAAATATTTTGGGATTATAACAGAGCATTTTCGGAGGTCAAATAGAGGCTTAAAACAGGCTCTTCCTTGCTGAAAATCTGGACAGATTTGGGTACATGGATTGAAACTCGTGGAAAAAGTTTTTGTTCGCTATCCCACATCGCCTAGGTAGAGCCCCCGCATGTGCATCTTATAAGCCTAGCCGCCTGGGTAATCCTCCCCTCATTAAAACAAGGATATTCCAATATTTTTGGTAGAAGCCAGCTGGAAGACCATCAGGTCCCGGAGCTTTGAGAGGCTGCATTTTGTAAATCATGCCATGGATTTCAGAATCAGAAGGACAAGAGACAAGTCGAGAGGCTTGGTTGGTCCCGAGGACAAAAGGGGGCTCAAGGGATGATGTCTCCAAGTTACCAAAGAGCCTAACATAGAAGTTAGTGACATAAGTCTTGAGAGCAGCGTCTTTTGAGGGTGAGTCGGGCCCATTGGTCTTCCTATTGGGTATCAAAGCTAGGTTGGGCTCTACCCCTTGTTGGGCTTGCCCTATCACTGCTAGTGAAGGGGGTGTGTTCGATATCCTACATCGAACGAGTAGAGCTCTCGCATGTGCTTCTTACAAGCATAGGTAATCCTCTCCTCATAAGGTGCCTTTTGAGGGTGCAGGCCCATTGGTCTTTCTATTATTTTTAATAAAAATCAAGCCAAACCAAAAATTCTAGTGATGAAACAAAGGATTTAGAAAATCTTCCAACTGGTTTTGCTTCAATCCAATGGAGCACAAATTAATTGTATATTGTGGCTCTCAAGACGTTAGATATAGAAGGCTTACTTAACCAATCAACACATGTAAAGTATGGATAATCAATACAAAATAATAACCAAATACAATTCTAGGATTTAATTAGAAGCGAATCAAAGTATGAACATAGATTATATGAACTAACATGGTGTCATGACAATTATGATGGATTAGGAATCTAAGCTTCAAGAAAACATGAAAATGTGTATAGATTCTACCATGAATTGAATTAATCCTCACAACATGCTCTAAGTGCTACATGAATTCATGAGTTACTGTAACTTTGGAATTCATAAATCCCTATAAGAGTGATCATGGACTACATGGAAGTCATGGAAATGAAAGCTCAAGTGTGGGTATGAAGAAAGGTAGAAGAAGAGATGTGCGAGGATGACGATGAAGACTAATGAATTTGTTAATTCAACGGAGTAAATAAAATCGAAAAGTGGTTTATATCTCCGGAATTTCTTAGACTTTAATGGAATTTCATTTTGGAGTCTCTTCTTCTTCTTCTTCAAGTTCTTCTTCTTCTCCTCCAAGCAAGCTCTTCGTTGGTGGAATGGAGGCTTGTATAGGGTTCTTGGGATGAATGATGTGTATATAGAATTATATCATCTCTCAAGTGTGTATCAATGCTAGAATTTTGATTTAACTCCTCCTTCCCAGGAAATAAATGAAAACTAAGCACTGATAAAAACTTGAGAGATGATATTACTCTATATATTGCCTCTACATTCCACCACTGAAACTCTCTAAAGATCATATTGCTTTCAGTTCTGAGAAAATCCAGAGGTATAAACCTCTTTTCAATTTTATTTACTCCATTGAATTAACAAATTCATTTTTCTTCATCTTCATCCTCACACATCTCTTCTTCTACCTTTCTTCACACACACACACACACTCTTGAGATTTCCTTTCCATGGAGTCCAAGATCACTCTTATAGTCAATGAACTCGAAAGTTGCTGTAACTCATGAAGTCATGCAAAACTTAGAGCATGTTGTAAGGATTAGTTTAATTAATGATGAAATCTACACCCATTTCCATGTTTCCTTGAAGCTTAGTATTTGGTTATGATTTTGAAATGATTATTCATTCTTTGCATGTTGATTAGTTGAGTAAGCCTTCTATATCTACTGTCTTGAATGCCAAAAAATACAATTAATTTGTGCTTCATTGGATTGAAGTAAAGCTAGTTGGAAGACCGTCTAAATCCTTTGTTTCAGCACTGGAAATTTCGGTTTGGCTTGCTTTTCATTAAAAACTATATTTCCATGAGTTTCAATCCAAGTACCCAAATCTATCCAGATTTTCAGCAAGATAGAGCTTGTTTGAGCCTTTGTTTAATCTCCGAGAATGCTCGATGTTAATCCCAAGATATTTTTCCCATACAAGTGTTCTGTCTTATCCTAGGAAGCACCAACACTTCTAAGAAGGTAACATGATGTGTGTCGTGTCTTGTTCAACAAACGAACACAACACTTCACCGACACTTTTCCTGCAATGTTGACGTGCAATTTTTTTAGAATTTTGTCGCGTCGTATCCGTGTCGGTATGTTCGTGTCCGTGCTTCATTGGTTTTATCTTTATTTGCAGACGCAAGAAAACCCTAGCCGTCGTTGCTCCACGTTTTCCATCCAGCCTTCTCTGTCACCCATCCTTCTTCACCTCCATTGTCTTCCGCTACTCCATCGTTTCCACCAATCCTCCTCCTTCTCCTTCCTTCTCCCCAACTCGACCCTACCCAGCCTCCATCTCTAGTCACAATCACACATCCAGCCTTCAAAACAATTGACAACACCAACGATGGGCGAATGCAACAACGATGAGGACAACGCCCACTGCCACAGTGTAAGGATCGGCGACAGCATCGCGGTTTCGCTATTCTTTCTTCAGATGTTTCGTTTGGCCATTCGAGGATTTTCATTTGTCTTTGTGCAAGGTTTTGGTTGTTTGCTAAATTCTGGGCAGTGGTCAATTTGTCTTCTAGGTTTTTCCCTTGGGGTCTTTATATGGGGGGCTTCTTATGGGGGTATGTCCCATTGAAGATGTTTTGGGGTGAGTAGTGAAGCAGTTTGGGATTTCTGTGGGTTTCTTATTTTCAATTGTATCTGTAGAAAATGTTGTCGAACCGTGAATCGGTTTGCAAAAAATATGAATCGTAAATCGAATCGAATCGTGAATCGTCAAATTCACTTTTTTAGAAAAGAAATAATAATACATTTGTATAGGCACATAAAATAAATGTATATACATATAATATGTGTGCTTTTTCAGGATGTGAAGCCCAACACTTCACATCATGCATGAATGTAAATATGAAAAAAGAAAAAACACAAGGACAATGCATTAATGGCATTTACTGCTGATTTTTCCTAATAAAATGATTGTTTTTATTTTACTAGTCACATATTTATTTACTATCAAGCATAATATGTAAAAGTTGTGTCACAACTAAACAACCAGAGGCATGTAACAGGGAAATAATAATAATAATAAGACCACACCCTTTGTTTTAAAAAGAGAAACTCAAAACTTTTATACATCGTGTGAATTGAAGCCGATTCAATGCGATTTCCGATTTATAGGCACGATTCGAATCATTCAATATGAGAATCGAATCGAATCATGAATCGTACGATTCTAACAACCATGTCTGTAGAGGTCTTTTTGCGGCTAATTTCGTGGTTTTGGTTGACTGGCTATGGGGTTGTTTGTATTCTATTCTTTGGAAATTAGTTTTGATTTCCTGCTCATTTTATAAAATCTTTTGCGGTTCCCAAAAAAAAAACAGGAAATGCCAATTGGGTATTGACCAGTATTAAGTTTTGAATTAGAAGTTCAACAAGATATTAGGTTCACAAATAAACAAACCAGCATGTTCACCATTCCATGTGTGTAAACATCAACACTCCCGTTCGATGAAGGTCAAGCTTAAACAGAGGCAATGTATGAAGTATGAACCTAGAGTCTATATTTTGCAAAGACAATTCTCAATCTTCATTACAACAAAAAATGCGGCATAAATAAAGATGAAAGCATCAACAGATCACATTCTCCAGTGCTCCATTTGGAACTCAGATAAAACTAAACAAAGAAGCTCTTAAGCATTGCAAATGCTAGCACATTCTACACTAAGGGAAACTATAAAGTCGCATTGATTGAAAACAAATTTTCACAACTTCATATATCAGGGAATAGCATCAACTTTAGTTCAATATGATTCAACACACATTCTTCATCAAGTATTCCATCAATGTCATTGATAAAACGGGAATTCTAATCATTCCCCCCATCAAACCAACTACAACAACAACTATATGTATAGTTTATAACTTATTTCCAAAATGCAAATTCTATCTAGAAATCAAACAATTAAATCAAAAACTTTCCTTTTAAGGTGCCCTCGGGTCAGTCCCATGTTGCCAAACATAAACAAGCTCATCCCATCCAGTACTAGCCAAAAGCCCTTCAACAAGAACACTCATATCAACTCCAACAGCAAATTCAGTATGATGATCATACCTCCCAATAAGAGCATCCTCCACCACATAATCCCACAAACAAACGGTCATATCGTACGAGCACGACGCGATCAAACTCGCCCTGTGTGGCGAAAACTTCACCTTCCGGACCGCGTAGCCGTGGCCGTTGAGCACGGCCACCGGAACCCTATAACTCCGAATATCCCAAATCTTAATTGACTTATCCACGGACGCGGTGGCGATTACACAATCGTCGTACTTGTTCCAATCGCACGATAGGATCTCGAATTCGTGGGCTGGGAGGATCATGGTGGAGCCCGGTTCGCGGACGTCCCAGACCCGGGCAGTGCAGTCGCCGGAGGCGGAGGCGAAAACGTCGCCGTGGCGGGGGTTCCACACGGCGGAGTACACACAGTACGCGTGTTCCTTGAAGGTGCGGACGCTGGTGGGTCTGTCGATGGTCCAGAGCTTGATTGTGTCGTCCCAGGAAGCGGAGATGAAGGAGTCGCGGCGAACGGGGTTGTAGTCGGCGGAGTGGGCCTCGCGGGTGTGCTCGCGGAGGGAGCGGATTGGGTTGGAGGTGGGTGGGAGAGAGAGGTCGTAGATCTTGACAGAGCCGTCGGCTATGGCGGCGATTAGGAGGGAGTCGTGTGATTCCGACCAGGATAGGTCGTAAACGCCGTCGGCGGTGTCGAAGGCAGCGAGTTCGGAGATGGGTCCCGAGGGGGAGAGGTCGAGGACGTGTAGGCGGCCGTTGCCGAGGATGCCGAAGTTCTGTGAGGTGGCAACGGCGAGACGGTGCTCGTAGAATGGGCTGAACTTGACGGAGTAGCCATTGAAGGGGGTTTTGAACACTGGCATGGTTGTGTGTGTTTGACTGTGTGAGGGTGTTGGAGTCTGTTTGGTTAATTTGGGAGCTAGGGGTTATCTGCAAAGAGTCATGCTACACCCACACAATAAACCACACACTTTTTTCACACACTTCTTTAAATGCTTGTACCTTGTACTGTTTGAATTTTTTACACTTTTTTGTGCCCCACTCATACAGCACAAGGTACAAGCATTTAAAGAAGTGTGTGGAAAAAATGTGTAGTTCATTATGTGAGTCTAGCATTTTTCATCTGCAAAGTATGAGGGCATGTTTGGTATTAGAGTGCCGGTAAGGGCTCGTGCATTTTTTAATTAGGACACTTAATTTTAAGTTAAAAAATTATTTTTTTTAACCTTTTATTTTAATTAGGGCATCTCATTTATTGAACTACATATTATATTTACAAATAAGGCATAACTATATTTTGCACCCTTCTAGTTTGTCATTTGTGTTAATTTAGTCCATGTAGTTTAGAAAAGTGTCATTTTGGTCCCTGCAGTTTCACAAGTGTGTCATTTTAGTCACTCAAAATACTTTTTTATGACAAATTTTCTTACTTTCAGTGAAAAAAATTATTTATCATTAAATGACTTATTGGACTTATTTGTCACACTTATGAAACTACAGAGACTAAAATAATACTTTTTAAATTACAGGGATCAAACTGACACAGGTAATAAACTATAAGGGTGTAAAATGTATTTAACCCATATAAATAAACTTAAATCATCCTAATTGACAAAAATCGATGCATAATAAAATTAGACCACCCTAGTTGAAACTACTTCTATATGAAACTAGTTATAACTCCGTGCAATGCACGGGATAATTATACATATATATATATATATTGACATCAAAATGAACAAATTAAAAGAAAGCATTTTTGCTCACCCAAGCATTTCATTGGACGATCAAGTGGATAATAGAAGGATAAAATAATATGAAAGTTGTTGGTCCCACATGCTCACCCAATGAGAATAAGGTGCCTGGATGACCAAAAATGCTCTCAAATTAAATTTCATTGGCATGCTTATATTACAAACATCACCTTGATGTCTCGTATAACAAAACTAATTTCACTAATAGTTGTTCATTATCAATTAACTCTGTGAATGTCAATATTCATTTAAGTTAATATCATTTTTATTAATTAGTCGCTAATTGATTTTGCTAATTATAACCTTTCTAAACCACAAAAGTTGAATTCAAAGTAGAATCATTACAAAGAGTTTGCAAGTTGCAACAAAGTACTAACAATATTCAACATTTTAAAGTTTGTTTCTCTTTTCCATTTTTGGAATAAAATAATTATAATGTCTGTAAGATTTTTTTTGCAGTACTTCCAATTTTTTTTATATGAAAGTTTGTTGTGCTCAAATATAGATGCCTAAAAAAGAAAGGTAAGTTTCTATTGTTCAAACATTATATATCAAGTTACGTGTGTGTGTAAAATTAGTATGTGATTTTATATATAGGCATTTCACTAAAGTAGATTGGGCAACTAACACTTCGTTTGGATTGAGAGAAATGGAGAGAAGAGAAGAGAAAGAGTACCACTTTCTCTTCAATTATCTCGTTTGGTAATTTAAGTGGGGAGAGAAGAGAAATGAAGAGAAAGCGGGGAGAAAGTGGAGAGAAAAGAGTTCAGTTTTGTTTCTCTCCAAATCAGAGAGATTCCGGAGAGAAAAGAAGAGAAACTTAATTAAATAATGTGTAAAAGACAAATACGCCCCAATATATTATTATTCCATCTAACATGTAACCCTAACAGAGGACAAAAAAGTAAATTGGTTATAAGTACTTTCTTTTCTTTTCTCTTATGAAAGTTATCCAAACGAGAAAAAGATATGTTTCTTTTCTTTTCTCTTCTCTCCTCTATTGTCTATCCAAACATGATGGAGAAAACTCAACTTTCTCTTCTCTTCTCTTCTCTTGATAAGTTTCTTTTCTCTTCTCTGCACTTCTCTCAATCCAAACGAAGTGTAAATGATTCTTCATTGGAAGTTCTTATAGATTCAATCATTTACTTCTTATTGAGCAGCTTCTTCCAATCTTTTCATAATTCAATCAAGCTTATTGATAGAATAACCATAAATTCCATGATATGAGAAAAAAAAAAAAACTTTATAAAGGCGTATAATGCTTATTGGATATTTTCAAATTAAAATGTCTTGAGTAGATTCTTTTCCTAGCCATGATTTTTTTAATTGTGCTATTAGGTATAATCTTATTAAATAGTTTAATATATTAGATAACGTATGGCTTTCAGATCAATCTAATCCAACATTGATCATAATGTTAAATTTGAATTAGTTTTATAGTATGTAGCCTGCATTAACCCTGTAATGCTACCTGGCAAACAAACATTGTCTAATGTGGGATTTGCATATTTTATGATCATTCAAATCAACAATATTGAATTGATTAAACTTATATTAGTGTGTCATATATATATATATAGAGAGAGAGAGAGAGACTTTTAACATAATTAAAAAAGGGTTAAATGTATTCTGCACTCTCAAACTATACCATATTTTACACATTGGTTCCTAAACTATCATTTTTCGCATTTTGGTCTCTCAACTATCATTTTGTGGCAGTTTGCCCCTTCTGTCACTTTCAGCGTCACTAAAAAGTGACTTTTTTCGTTACTAAAAGTGACAGAGGGACAAACTACCAAAAAACAAGACTACAACTTCGGTTAACAATATATATTCGATTTTAGGTTGGCAAGTATTTAGGTTAACAATATATATTCGATTTTATTGAACACGACTAAAACTTTGGCTAAAATTAAGCTTTGTGCATTAAAATTCAGCTAATGTGTAAAAAAACATATTTACAATAATGTGCTTTTAGCAGAAGCTGCCACATGGCAGAGAACATTATTGCAATTCTATGGTTTATAATTTATTCTTTCAACAAAAAAAAAAAAAAAAAAAGCTCTCACCTCACTCTAAAAACCTCATCCGCCTTCTTTAGGGGTCTCTCTCAATTTGTTAGCATGGCCATCCATAAAAATATTCTATGTTTATGTAAATACACACACATATTTATAAGTGATTAAAAAAATATCAAATTTAATCTAATATAGAGAAAACAATGACATGGCGAATATTTTTTCTGCTCTTAAATTGGACATGTCAATCATGAGTAGATTCATCTATTGATGACAATACACATATAAGGTTCTTGCATATATAGAATCTCTCTAATTTTGTCTTTCCATCAATCCAGAGTACATCTCTTTCTTAGCCTTCTCGTCTCTTTCTCTGCGCTTTGCTGAGTTTGCTCTCTATAGCATATACAATTGTTTGCACCTAAAAAATACACTTTTTAAGTCAAAGTTGGTGGAGGCCGATTGGAATTTATTAATCGGACTAAGAGACCGATGGCTTGCCCAGTTAATGATTTGACCATTATTTGACCTTTAAATATTGCCACTTTGAGTGACCATTTTATAAATAGGGTCCTTAGTTAACTCAAAAGTTAGCCCTTTATGGATCGGGCTGTATCTTCATTTGGCAGTCACTAGCGGGCATGGGTTTTGATTTCACTTGATTGATGATGTAAATTGGTGGTGGGACCAAGGAGATGGTGAAAAATGGCACTCCAGTATTTGTTCACACAGTCTTGATCATTAATTCAATCAGGCTACTATGTATGCCATTGTAATTCCATCAATGGGCTGTCACTTCATGGTCCAATCAAGTTGCACAACCCCAAGCCAAAATCATACCAAATTAAGTGATGAATATTTGTGGAGCCCGATTGCATTAACCCAGCTAATGCTATGGTCATCGGGCTGACTTGTCAATTTGGCACAACATCTACTGCCACTTTGGTTGGTCTAAGGCATATGGTGGGCCACCCCTATGATGATTAGGCCATATGCACTTATGGCCTTCATCAGTTCCATCGGCCACAGCAAATATTTTTGCTTCCAGATGGCCATCGGCCTTCACTAGTTTGATTACTAGTTGTTTGGTTTGGCATGTTTTGAGTAGCATTTATGTGGAATGGGTCACGTGGCCATTCAAAGACCATTACTAAGTTATGATCACTTGAGGGCCCACACGACAAGCTCATGTATTCACTTTCAGCCACTGTGACTTCGGGTGGTTGTGCAGTGATTCAGTCCGATGTGGAGATATGTGGCATGATTTGGTCAATTTTGGGAAGTTATCAATCCCTACAAATTCTATATGTGATAAGGGGTGATGTTACAAGATATGGAAGTACATTATCAGGTTTAATTGGGAAGATAATATCAAAAGATTTGGCATATTATCACTTTATGGAAGTTATTATTTACTTGGAGGGGAAGCAAGACGTACAAGGCCAACATGGGGACCACATTCAATATATATATACACCTGTATATGTATACATATTATTCAAGATATGGAAGGTTTTAGCAGATTTTGGGAGATAAATCTGGTATTTTAGACCAGATTATTATTCATACCAGATTATCATTGCAGATATTTTTACTTTCTTATCTTGATCAGTACAGGCCGCTATAAATCAGCAGGCAAGCCAAGCAGTCAAAGGACTCCGCGTCATCTCGATACGCAGCATTCAACCGCATCCCAAAGCATCCAAACAGCAATCTACAATGCATTCTTAGTTTTTCTTTGTCACAGCCCGGTCCCACAATAGCGGAACCGGAGCCCGTGGCACGCCACCGAGGCTAAACCAATTCATTAACGTTCCCAAAATTAGGTTTGAAGAACACATGCAGCGGAAAACAAAACACATTTTAAAACCAGAGGTTCAGTCGACTGCTCAGTCGACGGAGGAAGGCAGGGAATTTAATAGCAATTCCAGTCGACTGAGGCTAGGGGGTCCAGTCGACTGCTTTTGCTAAAATAAGAAGCAGTAGCTAGCAAACATAGGGGTTCAGTCGACTGAACACAGGACCAGTCGACTGCTCCCCTGACAGCAGCCCAATCTGCAGAATTTCAAGTTGAAAAGTTTCCTAACTTCAACCAAGGACCAAACACACATTTCCAAAAGCACTCCAAAGTAATTCTAGCCGTATTAAAACATTACCAAACATAATTACAACATGTTATAGTCCATTACAACGTTCTAGATCCATTCTATCATACGAAGTTAAACATAAGTTAAAACAATAAAAATTCTTATTACAACATCCTATTGTCCCAAAACTACAAGGTTTACATTCACGTTGCATTCCAAAAGAACTCTCAACCCCACGTACTCACTTCTCTGATTCCTCACCAGCATTTACACCTGAAATGGTTATTTGAATAACCACACATATTTCGATTTGTTTAAGCTAATGCTTAGTGAATAAAACAACATATGTACATGAATGATAAACATGTCCGCATTCACATCTCTACATTTCATACTAGTCGCCGGAGACTCACGTGCCCGTCCATATTCCCAATCCGCGACTCCTCGCCAATAAGTCCACGCGAAAGGGTAAGACCCACGATTCTTCTCTTCAATCGTGCGACCTTAATGCCTATATCGGCTCCACAAAATGGCATGGTGACCACGTGCTCCTTCTGACCCAAATAAGCAACTTAACATGCTCAAATACATATCACCATACTCGCGGTAATTAAAACATATCACCGTGCTATTGAGCCTACTTATCAATATAAATGCCCAATATGAACTACACAATATATCTCTAAGAATTAATACATGCTATTCACACAAAACATGAATACATGTCAAGAAATCATTCCAAAAACATAGTTGAATCACTCACCTCCAAATAACGCTCCTATAATTCAATCTGAAGAAAACCCGTGCACAAAGAACGTGCAGAAATCCGTCTAGTACAATTCCTATGGATTAGAATTCCATTTATCAACTTTTATGAAAAATTCTAGAAAATAACTTTTCGGAAAACTTAGCCAAACAGGCCCTAATAGGTATCAAAACGAAGCTCTTACCTCGAGGAACTCGAATATGAAATCTGGGAGAAAACAGACTGACGGAAGGTCGTCGTTTGGCGTCGCAAAGCTCTAAGCTCCTAAATCTCCCTCTAGCCCCCTTTTGGCCTCCTTTCTTAAGCTTTAGGTTAAGCTTTGAGAAATATCTCAACCATCTCTATCTATATATAGGCAAAACTATTGGGAATTACGTTTACCTCCCCACGAGTTTTCCAAACTCCTAATCAGTCTCTGAAACTTTCTATACAGCTTATTCATAGCTTTAAGAGTGAAAACTCAAAATTATAAAAGTTTTCGACTAAGTTTCGTTTGGTCGCTAAAACGCGAATTTCTACATGACGTTTCCGAAGTTGCTAATTAGCCTACCAAATTAATAGTGTGTTAATTCGTCCTCACCAGGATACTAAATCTAACATCAGAAATATATTCTAAGCCAGAAAATAATACAGATATTGAAATACACAGGTAAACATTTATTTTTAGATAAACATTTAAAGTGTTCCACAGTGACCGTCTCATACTCGGAGAGACGTCACAAACAATAAATCCTCAATCACAACAGTTTTATAGGGTTCTCTAATACAGACACCCAAATCAACTCGTGAGTCAAAACTCACTCAAACATGTGTCATAAGACACGCCACATCACATTATCATGCATGACAATGTAATGCAAATGACATAACACAAATGTGGGTGTTATAATACTCTCCCCCTTAAAAGAAGTTTGTCCCCAAACTTATACCTCAAGTCTCGAAAAGGTGCGGATACTGAGTACACATCTCATCTTCTATCTCCCACGTCATCTCTTCAGTAGTTTGGCTACGCCATAACACTTTCACTTTTGATATTACTTTATTTCGTAAGACTTGATCCTTCCGGTCTAAGATCTCTACCGGATATGAGACATACGTTAAATCACTCTGAATCTCATTCGATGTCGGAGTCATCACTTGATCTCTATCTTCCACTAATTGTTTGCGTAACAACGATACATGAAACACGTTATGAACTTGAGCGTACTCGCTCGGCAAGTTCAAACGATAAGCTACGGGTCCAACCTTTCCAATGATTTCAAAAGGTCCTACATATCTCGGATTGAGTTTCCCGTATCTACCAAATCTGGTTATTCCCTTTGAAGGTGACACCTTCAAATACACTAAGTCTCCCACATCAAATTCCAACGGCCGTCTGCGCTTGTCGGCATAACTCTTATACCTACTCTGAGCTGTCAGTAACCGTTGTCGAATTACCTTTATCTTATCCGTCGTCTCTTGTACAATTTTTTGCCCTTCAATCTTTCTTTCTCCGACTTCCGTCCAACTAATCGGCGAATGACATACACGACCATATAAAGCTTCATAAGGAGCCATTCCAATACTCGACTAAAAACTGTTGTTATATGCGAACTCAATTAACGGTAGGTGGTCTTCCTAATCACCTTGAAAATCAAGTACACATAAACGAAGCATGTCTTCCAAAATCTGGATTACTCTTTCTGATTGACCATCGGTTTGAGGATGAAAAGCTGTACTAAAGTGCAATTTGGTACCCATTGCTTCTTGCAAGGCTCTCCAAAACTTTGACGTAAAACTACTATCCCTATCCGAAATGATAGAAACTGGGATACCATGTAGTCTCACAATCTCACGAATATGCAACTTAGCTAACGTCATTGGCTTAGTTGTTCGGAGTGGTAGGAAGTGCGACGACTTCGTCAAACGATCAACAATCACCCAAATAATAGTGTTCGATCTCTTCGACCTCGAAAATCCACTAACAAAATCCATTGTTATGTGCTCCCATTTCCACTCTGCTATCGGTAACGGTTGTAACAATCCCGAAGGTACTTGGCGCTCTGCCTTTACTTGTTGACAACTAGTACAACGGGAAACGTAACGTGCTATTTCTCTCTTCATTTCCGGCCACCAATAAACATGTCTCAAGTCTCTATACATCTTGGTGCTTCCCGGGTGAACGGTATACTTTGTGTTGTGTGCTTCCTCTAGGATGTTCCGCTTCAACTCTTTCTCACTAGGTACACAAAATCTACCCCTCAATCTCAACACATTGTTCTCAAACGTGAATCCCGGTTGTTTGCCCATTGGAATCTCATCACAAATCTTCTTCAAAGCCACGTCTTGAAGTTTTTTCTCCGTGATCTCGTGAATCAAGAGTGGTTGTGCCACCATCGTCGACATCAAACCACTTTCAATCCTTGGAATTACCTCAAGCTCCATATTCTCCATATCTCGTATCAATTCTTTCTGAGAAGTCAAATCTGATACGGTGTTGGTTGCTACTTTGCGACTAAGATCATCGGCGACAACATTCGCCTTGCCCGGATGATACTGAATTGACAAGTCATAGTCCTTCATCAACTCTAACCATCTCCTTTGCCTCATATTCAAATCTCGTTGTGTAAACAGGTACTTCAAACTCTTGTGATCCGTATAGATCTCACATTTCTCCCCGTATAGGTAATGACGCCAAATCTTCAATGCAAAAATCACGGCGGCCAATCCTAGGTCATGTGTTGGATAATTCTTCTCGTGCGGTCTAAGTTGTTTTGATGCATACGCAATAACTTTATCACCTTGCATAAGAACGCAACCTAAACCTCTATATGAAGTATCACTGTAAATAATAAATCCTTCAGTCCCTGACGGAACTGCTAATATTGGTGCTTTCACTAGTCGACCCTTCAACTCTTGGAAACTTTCTTCACATTCTGGACTCCAAACAAAAGCAATATCTTTCCTCATTAACTGTGTCATCGGCATTGCTATACGCGAAAAGTCTTTTACAAATCTTCGATAATACCCAGCTAATCCTAGGAAACTTCTGATGTCTGTCACATTCGTTGGTCTCGCCCAGTTGGTAACGACTTCTATCTTCTGAGGGTCTACAGAAATTCCCTTTGCCGACACTATATGTCCAAGAAAAGTAATCTCTGTCAACCAAAACTCACACTTCTTCAATTTGCCGAATAATCTCTTTTCACGCAATCATTGTAGAGTTAATCGTAAATGATGCTCGTGATCTTCTACGCTTTTAGAGTAGATTAGGATGTCATCTATGAACACGATAACGAACTCATCTAAATAATCTTTGAAGACACGGTTCATCAAGTCCATGAAAGCAACTGGTGCATTAGTCATTCCAAATGGCATAACCAAAAATTCAAAGTGACCATATCGAGTCCTGAAAGCTGTCTTCTCAACATCGTCCTCTTTGACTTTCAACTGATGGTAACCGGATCTCAAGTCGATTTTTGAAAATACCTGAGCCCCTTGTAACTGATCAAACAAGTCATCTATTCGCGGCAACGGATACTTGTTCTTGACGGTCAACTTATTTAACTATCGGTAGTCGATGCACATACGCATTGTTCCATCTTTCTTCTTCACAAACAAAACTGGAGCTCCCCACGGTGAAACACTCGGTCGGATAAAACCCTTCTCCAACAGTTCTTCTAACTGAACTTTCAATTCTTTTAACTCTATCGGCGCCATTCGGTACGGTGCTTTGGATACCGGTTGTGACCCTGGTACTACTTCTATTTTGAACTCAAGCTCTCTTTCAATCAATACGTCGGGTAACTCATCGGGAAAAACATCTGGAAATTCTCGAACTACTGAGATTTCTTCTATTAGTGGTCCAAGAACTCGCGTGTCGACAATTGAACATAAGAAACCCGAACAACCCTTCTTCAACATCTTACTTGCTTGAATCGCCGATATCAAGTACGGAGGTACGATCACTCCCTTACCCTGAAAAGTAAACTCTTCTCGTCCTGACGGATAGAAACTAACCCATTTCTGTTCACAATCAATTTTGGCTTGATTAACCGACAACCAATCCATACCCAAAATAACATCAAAGTAATTCACCGTCAACGGAATCAAATCAACGCTCAAGACTTTATCACCTATCTTGATTTCACATGACTTGAATATCCAAGAAGTAACTAGTGGTTCACTACTAGGCAATGATACACACAAGTCGTATCCTAACGGTTCTGACTTAATAGTTAAATGCTTAACAAAATCACGTGATACAAATGAATGCGTTGAACCAGAATCCATAAGTATACGTGCAGGATACGAACAAATAGGAAGAATACCTGATACGACGGTATCATCCGTATTCCCCGGCCTGAGTTGGAAGTATCGTCCTTGTTGTTGCGCGACTCCTTTCCCTTTATGTCACGCCCCGGAGTAGCCAAAAATAGGGAAAATTTAAAATTTCCTTTCTGGACCCGTAGGGAATGACGAGTTACATAAAACTGACATGTCCGTACAACATACTAACAGAATATATATAGATCAGAGTAAGAAATTTGCAAAAGCGTCTAATGGTATTCATGGGGGAACTTAGAGTGTTTGCTACTGAAGCTATTACAGCAGTTCCAAATGAAAACCACAAAAGATAAGTCTGGGCGATCTACGCCACTTAAATATTACATCAGCCAAAAGATAATTAAAGCATAATAGAAGTCTTAATGCGGAAGTAGGCCAGGGTCCTCTTTCTAACTGGCAAACCCATAACCCTCGTTATCAGGCTCTTCCTGATAGTGTGCCTCAGGATCACCTTCCTGATAATTCCCATTCTGAGGATAGTGATATTCATCTTCATTGTTATCCTGATAGTTCTCCTCATCATAACCTAGACGTAAAAAGTCCAGGGCAGGGAAGGAGCCGTTAGCTTTTGAAGCTAAGTGAGAACGTCTTAACCAATCACTCCTAATACAGATAAGGATATACAAGTACAACATATCTTGGAACCACATTAATGAGTATATGACATGTAGAATGATGACATAATGCATTATCGATATATTCGACTTTAACTCGACCATGAACACCACAACCGACTCACGTGACTTGTTACATTACCAGTGTAACGCCGTTAGCTCAGAGTAGAATGATCACGTTGCTATCGTCGCCTAGCAGGGCCCTATAGAAAATTTTGGTTTTAAAAGAGTTTAATCATTGGACTCTTAGGTCCTCGTGACCTTGCCGGGAGAATAGAATAGTTACAGAGCTATCGTCGCCTAACAGGGCCCTATAGCATTTGAAAGGTAACTATTGTATTCTGATAGATACATTGCTATCGTCGCCTAGCAGGGCCCTATAGCGTATCAATCATCAATTCATGCATAACTTCAATGATTTCAATGGAAACTCTGGCTATCGTCGCCTAGCAGGGCCCTATAGCAGTTTCATCGTTGTTCCCATTTACTTGACTGTACCACTCGGACCACTGCGGTCCACACAATGTATATAACAGTATGACTGGGTTAGTCCCCGTGACTAACCATGCAGGTGTCAACATTGACATCATGACTCAACCATGTTCATATGAATGTTCATGTGACTGTATAAACGGGAAATCATGATAAACAAGAATATCAACGAATATTAACTAAGCATGGAGTATAGTTGACTAACATGCGTTCATCATATAAGTAGGAATCTCAACATTTACATAACTAATACTTATCAGTATCGTCCACACAGGACGCACTGGCATACATAGATGATCAAAGAATAATTCTATAATATACCAAGTGAGTTAGGACGACTCACCTCGATGCGGGTGCGTAAAAACAAGCGTAGCGGTTCCTACAAAGCATTAAGATTACATAGAACATTGATTAATAAGTCTACTAAATCAGGGGCATAATAGTAATTGTGCCGGGTGGGTTCCTAAACCTCAACATGATGATCTATACATCATTCTGAGTCCAACGCCATTGACTAGACTCAAATCGGAGTCCGTCGCATAAAAGGCTGGGTTTTCTATACCAGTTCGGGCCCTAAAGATAAGCTGTATTTTTTTTTACTGTGTCAAAAGGTCACCAAACTTTAAGGGGATATTCTAGACATTATTCTAAGGCTCTGGGAACTGACCACGTATTTTTCTGGGCTACGGTTTATTTATTACGAATTTCTGAAGTTTAAATCGTCTAATAATAGACTGCGGGGTCCCATAATTATAAAATATGATTTGGGGAAATATTGGGCCCTTATAAATATTTTTATTAAATACTAGGCCTCAAATTAGGCTAGTAGTATTTTTCCAATAATTATCGGGGCTCGTTTGGTATTTTAAATAATTAAAATACAACCAAACGGATACTTTATAAGTAATTAATAATTATTAAAATATTAAAGCTAGGGTTTTGTAAATATTAATTTATAATATAGAGGTACCAGACCTTAGGAAAATTTAATATAATTTTCCTATGCTTGAAAATGGTCATTAGGTATTTATTACCTAATTGTTTTAATTTAAAATATTTACTTATTATTTATTTAAACCAATAAATAATAAGTATATAATAAAATGGTAATTTCATATTTTCATAATATAAGAATATTATAAAAATAATATTACAATTTATTAAAATATAACATATAGTATTATTGAAATTATTTTAGATATTTAAAATAATTTAGAAATCATTTGTATTTATTTATAAATACCAAATATATTAAAATAAATACATTTATATACTAATCTGGATTTAATATATACTAATCTTGGTTAGTATATGTTAATCATTACTAAAACAGTATTTAAAAACATTAATTTGGATTAACAGAATACTTAATAATATAAAACAGGTTAATGAAACCTTAATTAGGATTAATGGAATGGTTAATAATATAAAAACAACTAATTATAAAATAACAGAGAACCCGCGGGCCAGCCCAGATCCGATCCGGTCCAACGGGTCGCCCATATACACACTGAGGCTGAACCAACTTAAAAGATCCGACCCTAATCCATTTGGTTTATTATAACCCGAACCTATAACCATTTAAACAAACAATTAAACCCAAACCCATGACCCGTGACCCGACCCATTTGGGTAAACGATATAACCCGGACCCAAACGGGTCGTGTCTTCTCCGGTGAACCAAGCACGCCGCCGGCGACGCCCGAAACCGCCGGAGAACTTCAAACGCTCATATCTCTCTCATACCTTCACGAAAATTGATGAGACCGACGCCATTACGACCGGTTGGAGGCCCTCTACATCATACTAGGAGCCTAGAACTCCGTTAATTCGTTTTGATGACCCACCAACGAATTATTCTTTTCAGGTTTTAAAAGAATAACGCTATGCATGGTGGCCTAAATGGGGTCCAAGCTTCAGGCTGTTCATAGGGGGTTTGTCTGGGGCCATAAGGGTCTGATTGGTACGAAACAAATAGGTTTTAGTTATTCTTTCAAGATCAAGCTCCGGCGGGGAGCTTTAATGGCAGTTTTGGGTTTTCAGAGAGCTTAGGCTCTGTTTGGGTGCGTGTATAGGGTTTGTGCGTGAGTGTAAGAGGGTGTGAGTGTATAACAATAATCAGGGGGTGGAGGTTTTACCTGAGGAAGCCTCGGTTCTCCTTCTTTCTATCTCCGGTGGTTCTCTCTCTCTCTCTCTCTCTCTCTCTCTCTCTCTCTCTCTGTGTGGGTGGTGGTAAGGAGTAGAGAGTGATGGCAGTGAGGGAGTGTGGGTGTGTGGATGATTCTCCTGCTCTCCCTCTAAGTCTCGGTTATACCCTCTTTATATACACAAGTGTGGTACATACACATCTGCAATTGTAGATTGTGTATCTTGTGGGATGAGATGGGAGTGATGGTGAGAGTGTGACTGATTTAGAAGGTATACATTGGGAGGAGGGATAGTGAAGCCGGCGGTTGGTAGGGTGAGGGGGAAATCCGGGGGTTAAGGGGAAAAGGTTTGGGTAGTATATTACCCAATAGGCAAAGGTAGGGTAGTTGGTACATTGCCCTTTTAGGAAAGATTCCCAATTCCCATTTTTGTATGTTTGAGCCGTCGCTAGGGTAAACGTGCAATGCAGTCTAATCCTTGGACAGATTTTACGGGTATACGTGAAATGTCAGTCCGAGGTTGTAATTTACAGTCTAAGAATTTACTAATTAGATACGTACACGTGTGTATTCGGGTTTCTAGAATTAAAACTTAAAATACTGGAACTTATTCTGAACCAAAATGCAGGGACCCATTGTATTAAGATCGGGAAATTTAGGGGTATTACATCATCCACCTGCTATTAAAGATTCCGTCCCCGGAATCAGAGCTAGCTATACATTGAAAAGGTAAGGGAACTTCTCACGTATCTCAGATTCTAACTCCCAAGAAGCTTCACGTTCATCATGGTGTTTCCACTGGACTTTCACTAGCGGAATCTCTTTAGTCCTCAACTTCTTAGTTCCTTGTTCCATGATCTTCACCGGTCCTTCATTGAAAGTTACATTGTCGTTTACCTCGATATCCGTGAAGTTGATCTCATGAGACGGATCATGCACGACTTTCCTCAGCATGCTGATGTGAAACACATTATGCACTCCAGACATCTTGGGCGGCAGTGCAAGTCTGTAAGCAACCTTTCCCACGCGTTCCAGAATCTCGAACGGTCCGATGTAACGTGGCGAAAGTTTTCCTCTCTTTTGTCCAAATCTGACAATTCCTCGCACGGGTGATACTTTTAGGAATACGTGATCTCCAACGCTGAATTCCAAGTCCTTTCGGTGCTTATCCGCATAACTTTTCTGTCGGCTCTGAGCTGCTTTCATCTTCTCTTTGACGATATTGATCTTTTCGTTCGTCTCTCGAATCATCTCTGGTCCTAGCAGCTTGTCATCTCCAACTTCTGCCCAACATAAGGGTGATCGGCACGGTCTTCCATATAAAGCTTCAAATGGTGCCATTTCTATACTCGTATGGTAGCTGTTGTTATAAGCAAACTCTATCAACGGTAGGTTCTCTTCCCATGAACTTTCAAAATCTATCGCACAAGCTCGAAGCATGTCTTCCATGACTTGATTGACTCTCTCGGTCTGTCCATCAGTTTGGGGGTGAAATGCTGAGCTTAACTTCAATGAAGTTCCAAGTGCTGTCTGTAAGCTTTCCCAAAATCCCGACGTAAAACGTGAATCACGATCTGACACAATTGATACGGGTACTCCATGTAATCGAACAACTTGTTGTATATACATTCTGCTCAATTTCTCAACCGGGTAAGTCATACTATAAGCGATAAAGTGAGCCGATTTGGTGAGTCGATCCACAATTACCCAAATGGCATCATGATTCTGCCTTGACCTTGGCATTCCGACAACGAAATCCATCGTAATGTGCTCCCATTTCCATCCGGGAACTGGTAGTGGCTATAACAATCCTCCTGGTTTCTGATGTTCAGCTTTGACTTGCTTGCAGGTCATGCATTTAGATACATAATCTGCTACTTCTCTCTTCATTCCGTCCCACCAGAAGTTCCTTTTTATGTCCTTGTACATTTTTGTTCCTCCGGGATGAACTGTCATCCTTGACTTGTGTGCTTCGTCTAATATATCTTTCCTCAAGTTGTCCTCATTGGGCACACAGAGTCGATTGCGACATCTAAATCCTCCATCTGCTCCTATATTCCACTCGGCGGGGTCCTTTGCCGATGCTTTCTCAAACCATTGACGAAGTCCTTCGTCCTTTCCTTGTGCTTCAAGAATACGACTTATGAGCGTTGGTTGTACTACAAGACATCCAAAGAGCCATCCTTCACTTGACTCGAAAGTTTGAAAATCAAACTCTGTTAGTGTCTCCAACACTTTCCATTCCCTGATCATGAGAGACGATATGATGAGTTTTCGGGGTTTCCTGCTCAATGCGTCAGCAACAACATTTGCTTTGCCAGGGTGGTACTGCAGCGTGAAATCGTAGTCCTTTAACAATTCCATCCAACGTCGCTGTCTCATGTTCAACTCCTTTTGAGAGAACAGGTATCTCAAGCTCTTGTGATCTGAAAATAGATCAAACTTTTCTCCGTAGAGATAGTGTCTCCAAATCTTGAGTGCAAAAACGATTACAGCTAGTTCCAGATCGTGCGTAGGATAGTTAAGCTCATGAGGTTTCAATTGTCGTGATCCATACGCTATCACTCTTCTGTCCTGCATAAGTACACATCCAAGTCCTTGATGCGATGCATCGCTGTAAATGGTGAACTGTTCACCGCTCTTTGGTATTGCAAGCACTGGTGCCGTAGTTAGTCTTTTCTTCAATTCTTCGAATGCGTTTTCATGCTTGTCGCTCCATTCGTACTTCAAGTCCTTTCTAGTTAATCCAGTAAGAGGGGCTGCGATTTTCGAGAATCCTTCCACGAATCTCCGGTAATATCCAGCTAAACCGAGAAAACTTCTGATTTCCGTTGCGGTGGTCGGTCGATTCCAATCTAAGACAGCTTCAATCTTCGATGAATCCACCGCTATTCCTTCTTTTGAGACAACATGTCCTAGAAATTTGACTTCCTTTAGCCAGAACTCGCACTTGCTGTACTTCGCATACAAGTGGTTGTCTCGTAGAGTCTGAAAGGCTATCTTCACATGTCCTTCGTGTTCTGCCTCTGTCTTAGAGTAGATGAGGATATCATCTATGAATACAATGATGAACTGATCCAAGTAAGGTCTGAAAACTCGATTCATTAAATCCATGAATACGGCTGGGGCATTGGTCAATCCGAACGGCATAACCAGAAATTCATAATGTCCATACCTGGTTCTGAAAGCCATCTTGGGTACATCCTCAGATCGAACGAGCAATTGGTGGTATCCGGATCGTAGATCTATCTTCGAGAATGTGGTAGCTCCTTGTAACTGATCGAATAGATCATCAATCCTCGGTAGTGGGTACCGATTCTTGATTGTGACCTTGTTCAACTCTCTGTAGTCGATACAGAGTCGAAGTGTTCTATCCTTCTTCTTGACAAACAGCACCGGCGCTCCCCATGGTGAAGTGCTTGGACGAACAAATCCGAGGTCCTGAAGTTCTTGCACTTGCGTCTTTAATTCTTGCATCTCCATTGGGGCCATTCGGTAAGGTGTCTTCGATATCGGGGAGGTTCCAGGCATTAATTCGATACAGAAATCGATATCTCTCTTGGGTGGAAATCCTTTAACTTATTGAAAAACATCTTCGAAAATCTCGAACTGCTGGAATTTGGTTAACAGGAATCTCATCACTTGTGGTTCCGAGTGCAGCTAGGCAGTTGGTGAGGAAAACGTCACACGAGGGATTGCACTTGAAATCAAATGGTTCACCATCAGGTACTGAAAAGAGTATAGATTTGCTAGCACAATCTAACTTGGCATGGTACTTCGCAAGCCAATCGATTCCTAGGATCACGTCGAATTCTTTCATCGACAAAACTATCAAATCAGCGGGGAGATTCTGATCTTTCAAGTTTAGAGGGCAGTCCTTGCATACTTTGTCCAACTTAACGCTCTTTCCTAGAGGTGACGTAGCATTCAAGGTCATATCCATTGTTTGAGGCACTAAGCCTAAGCGTTGCACAGTTCTAATTGCAATAAAAGAATTTGATGCGCCAGTATCAAACAAAGCTTTCACTTGGCTGTTAAATAGGGTTAGAGTACCTTCCAGATTTTCCTGCTCTTCCTCGTCAAATCCTGCTTCCTCCGGGATAATAGCATTGAGACGCGTCTGTCCTTGAGTTGACGCTCCATAGTAACCACCTTGAGGTGCTTTACAATCCTTGGACAGATATCCCTTCTTGTTGCAGTTGAAGCAGACCACGTCAGAGCGACTGTTCTTCCTCGGGGCACGACAGTCCTTGGACAGATGTCCGGGAAATCCACAGTTGAAACAGACTCCAGGGTTATTGGTGGTTCCTGATTGTCCTTGGGGCGGAGTCAGCTTAAATGGTACAGTCGGTTTGTTACGGAACGGGGCTGTCTGCGGCCTCTTCTCACCATTCCAGCTCCTCTTGAATCCTTGATTGCGAGCTGGGGCTTGTCTCGGTCCCTGATTAAATCTTGGAGGGGGTGGTCGAGCTATGAAACGCCTTTGTTCACGACCGGTGATCTCCTCGAAGCCATGAGCCATCCCTACTAAAGCTTTGAAAGTCTGATTTAGGTGGCCATAGGTCAGCTTCTGTAGAGGTAGGGAAAGTCCCAGGTGATACTTCTGGTTCTTCTTCTCCGGGGTATCGATCATGTGGTGTGCAAATCGAGAGAGACGTTCGAATTGCACTGTGTATTCCCGTACAGTGTGGTTACCTTGCACCAAGTCAATAAATTCCTTTTCTTTCTTGTTCCTTTCTGTCTGGGGGAAGTAGTTTTCCAGGAACAGTTCTTTGAATGTCATCCATGACATCCTCTGTGCAGCTCCTCCCAGGGTTGCTTTTTCGGATTCCCACCAGTCAGCTGCAGCATAGGTCAACTGATATGTAGCCAGTCGGCGTTTCTCGATTTCAGAACATCCCAGTGTGTCGAAGATGGTATCCAATCCACGAAGCCACTGTTCCGCTTCCCATGGCTCAGTTATCCCATTAAACTTGTCCGGCCGCATTGCTCGGAATCGTTCCACCGTACGATCCTCTTGTGGTCTGGGTGGAACTGTGGGATTGACGTTAACATTGTTGGTTGGACCGTGATTATTTCCGATGTGTTCCAAGCGTTGTAAGAATGCTCCAAAGATTCCAGTGGGATCCATTCCAACAGGAATGGGTTCCGGTGCTCCTTCGACTGGGTTTGGAAGTCCTAGGCGTCGATTTCTCCTTGGTCGTTCTGCCATTGCGTATCCGGTTACCTACAGAAGTATTCTACTTAGAGCTCGAATGCAGGATGCATCTAGATGTCTACTAACACATATATAAATCAATCAAACAAACCAAACAATCATAGAGACAAGTATATTGCTAAAACGTCTATTTCATTTAATAATAAAGTGGTGATTACAAGATTAAACTAGCCGAGATTACATGGTTACAAAATGGGGTATTACCCTATCGCATGCATTCATACAACAAGATGGGTCACTAGCCCAAGATAACTTAGATACAATTAAACTACTAGCATATAACAACAGATTATCCTGATCTAATCATCCATATCCGACTCGGATGTGATCTCTCCCATATCAGAGTCGTTAGGCCCATCTTCGTCCATAATGGGTTCACCTAAATCCCAATCTTCGATTTCAATATCGCCTTCATCTTCTTCATTATCCTCATTATCCATAGGTTCTTCTACTATAGGGTGAACCTCCATAGGTTGGTGGGGTGCTTCCTGTTCAGGTTCTTCTTCGGGGTCCTCTTCTTCGGGATCATCTTTCTCGTCATCCTCTTCCTCATCATCTACTTCTAGATATACATTTGGTTCATCGTCAGACATCTCTGTATTAGCAGGTTCATCAGCAGGTGCTTCCATTGGGGGTGCCATGCCTACAGGGGCATTCTCATTAGGAGGCTCAACCAGGCGGTCTTCTGGGTGAATAGAAGGCTCCTGTAGTATCAGATTTATTAGTGGTTGGATAACTGAGTCCTTCATTGCTAGTCTCCTAATCTCTCCATGCATTAACTCTTGGGTGTATGCAGTGTGGATGGCTTCAGCTTGAAGTCGATGAGAGTCGGAGATATTATATACATGTCGTTGGACTCTAAGTCCTCCTCGGAGTCGTTGACGGGCTCTCAATTGCACATTTTCCAGGAATCCTTCTGGATCAGCTGGTTCGATGCCATCCGGGTAGATCATATGTCCTCCAAAGTCGTCATTGACATACTGACCGGGTTCTCGGGATTGTGTTTTGGGCATAGGCACTCCTTGGAATGGTGGGGGTTGTTGGAGGAGTGCAGAGGGCGGTGGGGGCATTTGGTAAGCACTATCGTGCATCCTTTCGTAGTCCTCAGGGTTCTTAAGTAGTGCAACCATTTCATCCTGAACCTTCTGGACGATTTCGGCTTCATAGATTGATTCTAGGCGCAGGGTATCGTAGTTATACACATTACTTTTATTCATTTCCACCCATAAATTCCTTTTTCCTCCATCTCTAGCTAGTTCTTGAATTTGGCGATGGTATATGTCCGGGTTTGCTGGTACTACACGGTCGGGGAAAATTAGTCGTCCTCCAAAAGGGTCTGAAATGTAGTGGGGTTCCATGTTACCTGTTTCATCAAAAGAACTATCTATTTAGGGTACTGGTGCAAATTGTCTTAAGGTTTATTACTTACTAAATCATAAAAGAGAATAATATCACACGAGAAATTAGAAACTAATAAGTAGATTTCTCATTAATAGAAAAAAATTTTACATAAGAGGGAATTTTGAAATACAGCTTTTACATATATATCCGACAAAATGTGGGATTATAATCCCAATACAGCATTAATACAAAATAAGCTGACTAAGGCGTGCTAATCTTCTAGTTGTGCGAATTCCTCCGAGATGTCCATCTCTTCGGGCGGGGTGAATGACATCCATCTCTCATTGTCCCACCCTATCGGCCAGTCAGGGTCATACGTGTACAACGTTCCCTTCTCAATGAGATCTTCATCGGCTAGGTAAATCTCTATCTCTTCATCTTCAGAACTGCTTATCGGACTGTCGGGGGTCTCTAAGGAAGTGATTTCTGCCTGTGTCTCTTCTAAGCTGATGGTCACAGGGTCGTTAGAAATATCAGAGATTCCATCCACCTCTATTGGCACCAAGCGGGGTGCTACAACAATGTGACGCATGGTTGGGGGAACCTTTTTCATAAAGAACAAACATCTCATCAATTTTCCTATTCTCTTGCAAGTCTGGTGGCGGGGAGCAGCACCAAAACAAACTAAACCTTGGGGAAAAGTTCCTTGGAAATGCTCCATACTACCTGTTGGACAGAAAGACTATTTTAGTATTGGTTGTTGTTTCTAAAGTACCTTAAGGTTCTTAACTTAAGGGTGTCGGACAGTCAGCGAGCACAACTAAACCTAGTGCTCTGATACCAAAAATCCTGTCACGCCCCGGAGTAGCCAAAAATAGGGAAAATTTAAAATTTCCTTTCTGGACCCGTAGGGAATGACGAGTTACATAAAACTGACATGTCCGTACAACATACTAACAGAATATATATAGATCAGAGTAAGAAATTTGCAAAAGCGTCTAATGGTATTCATGGGGGAACTTAGAGTGTTTGCTACTTAAGCTATTACAGCAGTTCCAAATGAAAACCACAAAAGATAAGTCTGGGAGATCTACGCCACTTAAATATTACATCAGCCAAAAGATAATTAAAGCATAATAGAAGTCTTAATGCAGAAGTAGGTCAGGGTCCTCTTTCTAACTGGCAAACCCATAACCCTCGTTATCAGGCTCTTCCTGATAGTCTGCCTCAGGATCACCTTCCTGATAATTCCCATTCTGAGGATAGTGATATTCATCTTCATTGTTATCCTGATAGTTCTCCTCATCATAACCTAGACGTAAAAAGTCCAGGGCAGGGAAGGAGCCGTTAGCTTTTGAAGCTAAGTGAGAACGTCTTAACCAATCACTCCTAATACAGATAAGGATATACAAGTACAACATATCTTGGAACCACATTAATGAGTATATGACATGTAGAATGATGACATAATGCATTATCGATATATTCGACTTTAACTCGACCATGAACACCACAACCGACTCACGTGACTTGTTACATTACCAGTGTAACGCCGTTAGCTCAGAGTAGAATGATTACGTTGCTATCGTCGCCTAGCAGGGCCCTATAGCAAATTTTGGTTTTAAAAGAGTATAATCATTGGACTCTTAGGTCCTCGTGACCTTGCCGGGAGAATAGAATAGTTACAGAGCTATCGTCGCCTAACAGGGCCCTATAGCATTTGAAAGGTAACTATTGTATTCTGATAGATACATTGCTATCGTCGCCTAGCAGGGCCCTATAGCGTATCAATCATCAATTCATGCATAACTTCAATGATTTCAATGGAAACTCTGGCTATCGTCGCCTAGCAGGGCCCTATAGCAGTTTCATCGTTGTTCCCATTTACTTGACTGTACCACTCGGACCACTGCGGTCCACACAATGTATATAACAGTATGACTGGGTTAGTCCCCGTGACTAACCATGCAGGTGTCAACATTGACATCATGACTCAACCATGTTCATATGAATGTTCATGTGACTGTATAAACGGGAAATCATGATAAACAAGAATATCAACGAATATTAACTAAGCATGGAGTATAGTTGACTAACATGCGTTCATCATATAAGTAGGAATCTCAACATTTACATAACTAATACTTATCAGTATCGTCCACACAGGACGCACTGGCATACATAGATGATCAAAGAATAATTCTATAATATACCAAGTGAGTTAGGACGACTCACCTCGATGCGGGTGCGTAAAAACAAGCGTAGCGGTTCCTACAAAGCATTAAGATTACATAGAACATTGATTAATAAGTCTACTAAATCAGGGGCATAATAGTAATTGTGCCAGGTGGGTTCCTAAACCTCAACATGATGATCTATACATCATTCTGAGTCCAACGCCATTGACTAGACTCAAATCGGAGTCCGTCGCATAAAAGGCTGGGTTTTCTATACCAGTTCGGGTCCTAAAGATAAGCTGTATTTTTTTTTGACTGTGTCAAAAGGTCACCAAACTTTAAGGGAATATTCTAGACATTATTCTAAGGCTCTGGGAACTGACCGCGTATTTTTCTGGGCTACGGTTTATTTATTACGAATTTCTGAAGTTTAAATCGTCTAATAATAGACTGCGGGGTCCCATAATTATAAAATATGATTTGGGGAAATATTGGGCCCTTATAAATATTTTTATTAAATACTAGGCCTCAAATTAGGCTAGTAGTATTTTTCCAATAATTATCGGGGCTCGTTTGGTATTTTAAATAATTAAAATACAACCAAACGGATACTTTATAAGTAATTAATAATTATTAAAATATTAAAGCTAGGGTTTTGTAAATATTAATTTATAATATAGAGGTACCAGACCTTAGGAAAATTTAATATAATTTTCCTATGCTTGAAAATGGTCATTAGGTATTTATTACCTAATTGTTTTAATTTAAAATATTTACTTATTATTTATTTAAACCAATAAATAGTAAGTATATAATAAAATGGTAATTTCATATTTTCATAATATAAGAATATTATAAAAATAATATTACAATTTATTAAAATATAACATATAGTATTATTGAAATTATTTTAGATATTTAAAATAATTTAGAAATCTTTTGTATTTATTTATAAATACCAAATATATTAAAATAAATACATTTATATACTAATCTGGATTTAATATATACTAATCTTGGTTAGTATATGTTAATCATTACTAAAACAGTATTTAAAAACATTAATTTGGATTAACAGAATACTTAATAATATAAAACAGGTTAATGAAACCTTAATTAGGATTAATGGAATGGTTAATAATATAAAAACAACTAATTATAAAATAACAGAGAACCCGCGGGCCAGCCCAGATCCGATCCGGTCCAACGGGTCGCCCATATACACACTGAGGCTGAACCAACTTAAAAGATCCGACCCTAATCCATTTGGTTTATTATAACCCGAACCTATAACCATTTAAACAAACAATTAAACCCAAACCCATGACCCGTAACCCGACCCATTTGGGTAAACGATATAACCCGGACCCAAACGGGTCGTGTCTTCTCCGGTGAACCAAGCACGCCGCCGGCGACGCCCGAAACCGCCGGAGAACTTCAAACGCTCATATCTCTCTCATACCTTCACGAAAATTGATGAGACCGACGCCATTACGACCGGTTGGAGGCCCTCTACATCATACTAGGAGCCTAGAACTCCGTTAATTCGTTTTGATGACCCACCAACGAATTATTCTTTTCAGGTTTTAAAAGAATAACGCTATGCATGGTGGCCTAAATGGGGTCCAAGCTTCAGGCCGTTCATAGGGGGTTTGTCTGGGGCCATAAGGGTCTGATTGGTACGAAACAAATAGGTCTTAGTTATTCTTTCAAGATCAAGCTCCGGCGGGGAGCTTTAATGGCAGTTTTGGGTTTTCAGAGAGCTTAGGCTCTGTTTGGGTGCGTGTATAGGGTTTGTGCGTGAGTGTAAGAGGGTGTGAGTGTATAACAATAATCAGGGGGTGGAGGTTTTACCTGAGGAAGCCTCGGTTCTCCCTCTTTCTATCTCCGGTGGTTCTCTCTCTCTCTCTCTGTGTGGGTGGTGGTAAGGAGTAGAGAGTGATGGCAGTGAGGGAGTGTGGGTGTGTGGATGATTCTCCTGCTCTCCCTCTAAGTCTCGATTATACCCTCTTTATATACACAAGTGTGGTACATACACATCTGCAATTGCAGATTGTGTATCTTGTGGGATGAGATGGGAGTGATGGTGAGAGTGTGACTGATTTAGAGGGTATACATTGGGAGGAGGGATAGTGAAGCCGGCGGTTGGTAGGGTGAGGGGGAAATCCGGGGGTTAAGGGGAAAAGGTTTGGGTAGTGTATTACCCAATAGGCAAAGGTAGGGTAGTTGGTACATTGCCCTTTTAGGAAAGATTCCCAATTCCCATTTTTGTATGTTTGAGCCGTCGCTAGGGTAAACGTGCAATGCAGTCTAATCCTTGGACAGATTTTACGGGTATACGTGAAATGTCAGTCCGAGGTTGTAATTTACAGTCTAAGAATTTACTAATTAGATACGTACACGTGTGTATTCTGGTTTCTAGAATTAAAACTTAAAATACTGGAACTTATTCTGAACCAAAATGCAGGGACCCATTGTATTAAGATCGGGAAATTTAGGGGTATTGCACTTTATCTACTCGAGGTTCTACCCTTGACCCGCTTGGCATACTCGATGCACCGGTACTCATTCCCGGTTGTCTCTTACTCGGACAGTTCTTTGCTATGTGTCCCGATTGTCCACACTCAAAACATTTCCTCTCGTTTCTGGGTTATAGCTGTTGGCGTTCGAGGTTGTGTTTGGTGCAGTCGAATTTACGTTCAAAGGACAATTCCTAGACACATGCCCCAATTGTTTACAGATATAGCAAGTGATCAATTGATAGCAGGTTCCTCTGTGTCGCAGGTTACATGTTGGGCACAACGGTCTCGAATCTCCAACAAACACACTTCCTCCTTGACTACCCATATTCGATCCTGAACCTTGCGTGAACGGTTTCTTCGCATTCCCTTGGCTCTTGCCCTTATTGTCATTGGGTCTCTTTCCTTGTTGTCCTTGTCGATATCGGTCGACACTCTTCTCAGCAATCCGAGCAGCTTCCTCAACGAGAGAAACGGTCGGGTGTTGTAACATATCCACACGGCCACGGATACTCTCTCTAAGCCCTTCCTCAAACTTACGAGCTTTATCCCTATCAGTCGGAACGGTAGTTTTCCCAAATCGTAACAAGGCATTGAAACGAGAAACATACTCACCCACGGTCATATCTCCCTGAACCAAACTCGCAAACTCTTGACGTTTCTGAGTATAAGCAAATTGCGGGAAGAAACGTTTGTTGAATTCTTCTTTAAATGCTTCCCACGTGGTCGGCTTCCCTTGTTCAAGCACGTTATTCCACCAATCCAATGCTTCGCCCATCAACGTATCGAATGCGCATAAAATTTTCTCCTCATCAGTACATATTACCTGACGGAAGTGTCTTTCCATGTCCATCATCCAATGATCGGCCAAGTCTATGTCAACCTGTCCATGATACAACGTGGGTTTCCGTTTATGAAACTGTTCCACGATTGTGTGTTGAGGTCGTGGTGCCGATGGTGCATTGACATAACGAATTTCCACTTGTGGAGGCTGAACGTTCATTTGTTCTCTTTCACTTACCGCTTGTATGAAATTTCCCACCATATTCACTATTTGGTCCATCCGCGAATGCGGTGACAATTCTCTTGGTGGATCAGCCATAACGTTTCAAATATTTCCCCTGTTGAGTTCAATGCATAATGACCATGCATGCTATGCCACAATATGGATATATGTGCACGGTTCATTACAATCAACAAAGGCTAACACATGAAGCATTTCTACAATGATAACAATTATCTTCACAATTACACACTCCACTCGACGTCACTCAGCATATGTAACGTCACTCGTTCCCAAGGCTCTAAACTTATGCTCTAATACCACTAAATGTCATAGCCCGGTCCCACAATAGCGTAACCGGAGCCCGTGGCACGCCACCGAGGCTAAACTAATTCATTAACGTTCCCAAAATTAGGTTTGAAGAACACACACAGCAGAAAACAAAACACATTTTAAAACCAGAGGTTCAGTCGACTGCTCAGTCGACGGAGGAAGGCAGGGAATTTAATAGCAATTCCAGTCGACTGAGGCTAGGGGGTCCAGTCGACTGCTTTTTCTAAAATAAGAAGCAGTAGCTAGCAAACACAGGGGTTCAGTCGACTGAACACAGGACCAGTCGACTGCTCCCCTGACAGCAGCCCAATCTGCAGAATTTCAAGTTGAAAAGTTTCCTAACTTCAACCAAGGACCAAACACACATTTCCAAAAGCACTCCAAAGTAATTCTAGCCGTATTAAAACATTACCAAACATAATTACAACATGTTATAGTCCATTACAACGTTCTAGATCCATTCTATCATACGAAGTTAAACATAAGTTAAAACAATAAAAATTCTTATTACAACATCCTATTGTCCCAAAACTACAAGGTTTACATTCACGTTGCCTTCCAAAAGAACTCCCAACCCACGTACTCACTTCTCTGATTCCTCGCCAGCATTTACACCTGAAATGGTTATTTGAATAACCACACATATTTCGATTTGTTTAAGCTAATGCTTAGTGAATAAAACAACATATGTACATGAATGATAAACATGTCCGCATTCACATCTCTACATTTCATACTAGTCGCCGGAGACTCACGTGCCCGTCCATATTCCCAATCCGCGACTCCTCGCCAATAAGTCCACGCGAAAGGGTAAGACCCACGATTCTTCTCTTCAATCGTGCGACCTTAATGCCTATATCGGCTCCACAAAATGGCACGGTGACCACGTGCTCCTTCTGACCCAAATAAGCAACTTAACATGCTCAAATACATATCACCATACTCGCGGTAATTAAAACATATCACCGTGCTATTGAGCCTACTTATCAATATAAATGCCCAATATGAACTACACAATATATCTCTAAGAAATTAATACATGCTATTCACACAAAACATGAATACATGTCAAGAAATCATTCCAAAAACATAGTTGAATCACTCACCTCCAAATAACGCTCCTATAATTCAATCTGAAGAAAACCCGTGCACAAAGAACGTGCAGAAATCCGTCTAGTACAATTCCTATGGATCAGAATTCCATTTATCAACTTTTATGAAAAATTCTAGAAAATAACTTTTCGGAAAACTTAGCCAAACAGGCCCTAATAGGTATCAAAAAGAAGCTCTTACCTCGAGGAACTCGAATATGAAATCTGGGAGAAAATAGACTGACGGAAGGTCGTCGTTTGGCGTCGCAAAGCTCTAAGCTCCTAAATCTCCCTCTAGCCCCCTTTTGGCCTCCTTTCTTAAGCTTTAGGTTAAGCTTTGAGAAATATCTCAACCATCTCTATCTATATATAGGCAAAACTATTGGGAATTACGTTTACCTCCCCACGAGTTTTCCAAACTCCTAATCAGTCTCTGAAACTTTCTATACAGCTTATTCATAGCTTTAAGAGTGAAAACTCAAAATTATAAAAGTTTTCGACTAAGTTTCGTTTGGTCGCTAAAACGCGAATTTCTACATGACGTTTCCGAAGTTGCTAATTAGCCTACCAAATTAATAGCGTGTTAATTCGTCCTCACCAGGATACTAAATCTAACATCAGAAATATATTCTAAGCTAGAAAATAATACAGATATTGAAATACACAGGTAAACATTTATTTTCAGATAAACATTTAAAGTGTTCCACAGTGACCGTCTCATACTCGGAGAGACGTCACAAACAATAAATCCTCAATCACAACAGTTTTAAAGGGTTCTCTAATACAGACACCCAAATCAACTCGTGAGTCAAAACTCACTCAAACATGTGTCATAAGACACGCCACATCACATTATCATGCATGACAATGTAATGCAAATGACATAACACAAATGTGGGTGTTATATTCTTAGGCTTTCTTAGCTTTTTACATTACAATTCTTGTAATCCCTTCTTATTTCAATTAAACAAAAATCATGCTTTTTATTTAATTTCTTTTGTTCATCACTTGTATGGCTTGTGCGCTTTAGTACTGCCATAGAACTTTTGGTGAGGGTACTTTCCTACTCATCTCACACAGTCATTTTATTAGAAGTCAGATTCGTTAAGCCTTGTGTATCACTCACACAAGCGATATAGGAAATTAGTTTGTACACACCGAACCACCATTGGTTCTGGCACGCCCGCACAAACTACTTGCAAACAATTTGGCACGCCCGGTGGGACAACCAAGTGATGAGCCATGCACACTGCGATGCATGGCTGCAGTTCTACCACAACCAGATTCGTTGGAGGAACGAAAAAATAAGCCATCTTCATGGTTTAATTTATCGGTTTAAGGACCGATATAATGATGAGATCGGTCATCTTTACAAAGATATTGACCGTTTTAAGGTCGATATACAGTTCTTCAACAATGAAATCGGTCTCTTTCTTGCCGTGAGTGAAGCGGAAGAGCCACCACCTAATGGAAATTTTTTCATGTCAATGAAAGAATTTTTAGACGGTGGTTGGAGGGAAAAACCAAGCAGTTTATCAGATTTACTGCTTGGGGGGCAAGTTCTAAACGAGCCTCACAACACTGTTGAGGCCGAAAAGGAGGAGTTTGATGGGCTGAGTGATCATATTTCGGCTAAAGACCCTTTTAAGGCTATAATCGAGGTAGCTCACTGATCGGGAGAGAACAAATCCTATTTATATGCCTTAATTCGCGTTTGTTAGTACCTTTTTATCCTGTTTTTGTATATTTTTACTTTATTTTCTATTTTCTGACAGGATTTGGAAGAAATCAAGTATACCAGGCTAAACAAGGTGAAAAAGCAGGAAGAAAGAAGCTGAAAAAAGCCCTTCGCTCGCGCGAAATCCCAGAAATTGCTCGCGCGAGGTCCCATTATCGCGCTCGCGGAGGCCGCGCGCGCGACCTGTACAAAAATGGAACTTGGGTATTTCACTCTACTGATGATTCCTACGCGAACGAAACTGCCTAATTATGTCCAGATTGCAAAATATAGCAGTTTTAGTGCGTTTCGGGTTAGGAAAGCTTCCAAAACTTGCCTAAAATCTATATATACCCTATTTTACTTCAATTAAAGGGTTGGCAATTATTATACACACAATATACAACCACACTTTTCAGCCATTGAAGGGAGGGAAGCAAGGAGAAGAAGAAGAAGATCAAGGTTTTCCATGGCCTCCTCCATCAACTACTTGCCATCCGCCGCTTCTATGGACAACTAGACTCTAGATCTAGGGTTTCAATGAAACCCTAGCCAAGTAATAGGGTTTTATTTATGTTTTTATTTTAGTTTTATTATGTATGGATGACAGTTACATGTTTCGAGGATTTTTATAAATAAATCAAACTTTTATTGATTAAATCATTACTTTCAAAGTTTATTCTTGTCTTAGATCTATTTTGACTATGATGTGCTCAATGATCTATGCTTGCTGTGCTTGTTTAGATTATTTGCATGTAATGGTGCTTAAATTGAATTGTGCTATCAAGTATCCGAATAGTCCATACCTAGATTAGACGGATTATACCACAACCCTAGTTTAGTGTGGGATAATTCGTGCTAACTGAAGATGGATTATGTTGGTGCTTGAACCATAGTTATTTTCTTGACGGAGGAATTGGGCTTGTAGCTACAATTCCCCATTATCATCCAACTTAATAAGCTAAAGTAATTCGTAAATACCCTTATTATGAAGCTAGTGGTGGATTTGCAATCCTAGGTTCCCTTCAAATATCTTTAAAACAACTTTAATTGCTTTCATAATTTAGATTTACTTTTATTGTTCTTAGTTTAAATTAAAATCAAATCAAAATCTGTTTTTCTTAATTAATTAGATTTAGGTTTTAAAATTAAAGCACTGTAGTATTTCAATCTCTGTGGATTCGACCTTTACTTCCACTACTACAAATCCTTAGAAAAGTAAAGTACACTTTTTACATCTTGATTTTGACAAGATCAATTTTTGGCGCTGTTGCCGGGGATTGCAAATTACTACCTTTAGTTTTAGAATCTTAGTTTAGTTAATTCGTAAATATTAGATTAGGTTTTCTTTTTCTTATTTTTTGTTTTATTTTGAGTCACTAACTTTTTATTTTATTTTGTAGTTTCTCGAGTCGTCAAAATTCTAACATTTCCGAGTGGATTAGCTAGTCACATCAAAGGAGCTTACGCAAATCAATAAAAAAAATTTCAAGTAAATTGCTTCTTGTGAAACTCACTTTAAACCACTGTAAGTCAGGGCGCTGTGACGCACTATTTGCATTCGTTTAGGGTTAATTGCACTGCATTAGCTAGGACATCCAGGGCGCTGGGAATTGACGTGGTCACTGCATTACAGGATAATTTACATACATCACAGTAGTTGAGTGCTTGTTATCTTAGTTGCGTGATTGCTAATTGTTTTTTTTATTTGAGTCAGTTTTTGTTTTTAGTTTATTTTCTTTTAGTTTATGTTTGGTACACGCTCAAGTAAACCGGAATTAAAACCTTGCGATCTTGAACTTGAACGTACATTAAGAGTTAACAAGTATTCAAACATAACTTCTAGAACTAGGTTAAACATAGACGACGAATTAACTCCGAAACCATCGTCGTTGTTTGAGTCCGAAATACGTAGTACCCTTAAAAACCTACAGAAACCACGCTTTATTAACGTAGAACCTATTCCAATGGCCGACATTGGAAATAATCAAAACAATGGAAATTACAATAATAACCCTAATATACCGCCACCTCCTCCGCTTAAAGATTATTTTATTCCTACGACTTACACGCCACAGGCTGGCATCGAATTACCAGAGGCGACGGCATCTCACTTTGAGATAAAGTCGTCTACCATCTCGCTACTTCCTTCTTTCCACGACCGTATAAATGAAGATCCATATCAGCACTTAGGGGATTTCCAAGATATATGCTCTACTTTAAAAATCCAACATTTCACTGATGATGAATTAAAACAGCGTCTCTTCCCATTCTCTTTAAAGGATAAAGCGAAGTATTGGCTTCAATCGTTTGAGCCAAACACGATTAAAACTTGGGAAGCCTTACACAACGCATTTTTACAAAAGTTTTTCCCAATCACAAGAACTAATCAGATAAGAAAATCAATAACAAATTTTGTGATGCAAGATGGGGAAACACTTTATGACACATGGGAGAAATTTAAAGAATTATTACGTTCCTGTCCACATCATCAGGTTCCTAAGTGGCAGTTGGTACAGGTTTTCTACGAGGGACTTATTCCCTCAGTCCGTAATACCGTCGATGCCGTTTGTGCGGGTACCTTCCTACACAAAAGCGCCGATGAGGCTTGGAAAATTTTTGAAACATTAAGCGAGAACTCGATGCATCAGGCTGTGTCGGTACGTTCTGAGGGGTATCATCTGCAACCCAAACGTGAGGTAAAGTCTGAGTCAAGCCAATCAATAGAATTTCAGGAACTATCTAAAAAACTTGACCGACTTTTAACAGTGAACCAAACGACAGCCCCACTCGCTCATGAAGTATGTGCAATATGTTCTAATCCGTCACATTCTATCCTTACATGTCCATCGGCAAGTCAATTTCCGAAATTCGCGAAGCATCACATTATTTCTATTCAACAATACCCACGAAATAATTATAATTTGACTACTAATAATCCGGACGCGCCATGGAGAAACCATCCTAACTTCTCGTGGAAAAATAATAATAATAATCCTAATGAGGCGACTAATTTTTCTAATGCATATCGACCTCAGTTTCAACCTAATCAATACCAACAACCGCCTCCTAATCCGAACCCTCCAAGGGGTAACATTTTTGAGGAAAAGGTGTTGGCGTCCCTTAATAAAATCAAAACACAAGTACAGGCACAAGCAATCCATTGACTTAGGGCTCTCACACACGCAATCCATTGCGAAGCTTGAATCCCAAATGGGACAACTAGCTACTGTAGTGAGTCGTAGAAATGAGGGGACGTTGCCTAGTCAAACAATTCAAAACCCTAAGGGACAATACGAGGTTAAGGGGTCGAATGAGCAAGTAAACGCCGTCTCAACTAGGTTGACTACACGAGAGGAAGAGGTAATAGAAATTCCGAATGAGAATGTGATAGATATGAACATCAACTCTAATAAAGAGAAGGGTGAGGATACGATTAAAAATAAGAAAGAAAAAGAAGCGGTCCTGACTAATCATATACTAAAATTGCCCTTTCCACCTAACATTGATGAACCATCAAAATTTCCAAAGAAAGGGTCAAAGGTTGAGGATATACTCGAGGTATTTAAACAAGTTAAAATCAATATTCCATTCCTCGATGCTATTAAACAAATTCCCACTTACGGTAAATGTCTTAAAGACCTATGCACTCAAAAACGTAAATTGCGTAGTCATACTCCGAAAAAGGTCGTTCTCACGAAAAAAGAAAGTTCTTTTTTTCAACACTCACCTCCAAAGTATAAGGATCCTGGTACGCCAACTATTTCATGTGTCATAGGTGACACTGTCATCCATAGGGCTCTCCTTGACTTAGGAGCTAGCGTTAATCTCTTACCTTATCTCGTCTATAAACAACTAGGACTAGGTGAACTTAAGCCCACGGCCACTACTATTCAATTAGCGGATCATTCCGTCAAAGTACCTAGAGGAATCATCGAGGATGTCTTAGTTAAAGTTGATCAATATTTTTATCCTGTCGATTTTATAGTTCTTGACACTGAACATGTCCTAGATGCTAGGAAGCATACCCCTGTTATTCTTGGTCGTCCATTCTTAGCCACTGCTAATGCGCGTGTCAATTGTCGAACGGGGGTGATGAAAGTGTCATTCGGGAATTTGAACTTAAAATTAAACGTGTTTAACGCTGTCGATCAACCTCCCAAAGACGATGATTATCTATGTATAGAGGGTAGTGAGGTTATACGATAAATTGAACTTACTAATGCACTACACATGGGTAAAGGGAATAATATAGTGAGTAATGAGAGGATGAATGCAAATAACCTGGACCCTAACGATGAATTTACTCGGAAGGTGAGAAATCGATGTGAACATGAGCAAGATGAACCGTTAAATGAATTGACTCATAGTGATGTTCTTTCTGTTTACCACCGGGCTCTTTCTGATATCCTCAGGGGTACAAAATCTGAGTTACAGCCTCCATGAGTCTTGTGCTAGAAAGGTCTAGCTGAAGACGTAAAAGATAGCGCTTCTTGGGAGGCAACCCAAGTTTTAATTCGTTTGTTTTAAGGATTTTTTACTATTTTTGGGTCGTTTTGGTTTGTTTTTGAGTTTCTGGACAGGTTTGGGGGTTGGAGTAAAGTATGTTTAATTTATATACATAAAATAAGTGAATCGAGAAAAAATATCCTTCTCGCGCGCGCGGCCCACTCGCGCGAGACGTCGCTCGCGCGAGAATGTGCCTTAGTAAAATTTTCGTTTACTTTTTGTTTATGAGCTCTCAGGTTCTCCTCGCGCCTTGATTCGCGGGCGCGAGGTTGTCTCGCTCGCGCGAGATATTGATTAAAAAAAATTTAATTTTTTAAATTCGCGCGCGCGACGGCCGCTCGCGCGATCCCCCATTTTCCTGATTTTTTTTCTTTTGTTTTCTATATCCTTCTCCCCCACCTGTTTGAATAGTTTTTACTTTTCTGTTTCTGTTTCTTAGGTACTTTTAGATCAAGTCATGTGTTGTTTTCCTGTTTATAGTTATGTTTTATTTTCTTTTATAGTTATTATCTTTTTGTTTTCATAATTTTGTTCGGTCTTATAGTTTATTTCGTTTCGTTTAGTTTAGTTTAGTTATAATTCTTTTAGCTGCTTCTATTATTTTGTTTGTTTGTTTTCTTTTATCAAGAAGTAACTGGTAACATTGAACTTTATTGACATATTGCTTTGTGTTCACCTGTTTGTGATTGTCGAGATCAAGGTATTGTCGTTCCTTATATACTCTCCTTTATTTCATTTTATTATTTCATTGGGGACAATGAAAGGTTTAGGTTTGGGGGTATGCACTCACATGCACATTTATTATCATTATACCAAAATTTTTCAAAATATTTTTGATTCTTGTGCTTAAATAAACGATTTTACCTATGTTTTTGCAATCTCAATCTCAATCTCAATTCGATACTTCTTGTTATGTAACTTAGATTGTTATGGAATGGTAAACAAGGAAAGATGTGATTAAATATTTACTGAAGTCATGATGCAACGTTTTAGGTCATGTATTATTCGAATCGTAGTTTTATATCATAGATTTGCACACAAACCTATGCACTGCACGTAGTCGCTTGAATACATGTCTGATGTGAACTATAATATGATTCGGATTTCTAGATAACACAAGGTGGAGACTAAACCAAGTGAGCTTTTGAGCCTATTTTTTTTTTGTTTTGAGGGTTATAAATACACATTGTGTTTGTCGAATTTTATTGAAATAGCGCATTAACTTGTTGTTTAGTCTCATTATTCTTGTTTTGGTTGATAGTCAAGTTAAAATATTTGTCACCATGCTAAATAATCTTCTGTTGTAACGTTGAAAAATCATATGACCATAGGAAATGATGGTAGGCCCTCTTTGTTTACTGCCGACCTATAAATGATAGAATTTCCTTAGTTCGCCCCTTTGAGCCATTAAAATGTTCTGTTTCTTTAATCACTGTTACCCTTGTTTTTGCTCCAATTTTGCCAACTTGGAGTTCACCCCTGAAAGATTGATCAACTTTTAGTGGTGTTAAGGCGATGTGTGGTTGAGAAGAAGAAGTAAATAAGATGGTGTTTGGGGTGGTTGCCTTGTTATGTTTTGAATATCCGTTTCAAAAGCAACGAGGAGGATAAGGATTGAAGAAAAAAAAAAGAATAAAAAACAAGAATAAGGTTGAAAAAAAAAAAAGAACAGAAGGAGAAAAAATTAAAAGGAATGAAAAGAAGAGAATGAAATGATGAAGTTGGTGGAAGAGAGAATGAAAGAAATCGTGCATGCCTTATAATGCCATTCTGAAACTACTTGATGAATCTTTTCTATCCTTTTTCATTGCCTGAGTCACATTACAACTGTTGAAAAGTCCTATTTGATCCTAGGAAACATGGTTTGGATATGAAAACGATGGGAGGGGGATTAAAATATGGTAACGATTAATTTTTCTTGACTGTTGGCATCCTATCCATGAGACAACTGTTCTTTCGTGTCATGCGTCTTTTTTAAGTCATATGTGAGCATTTATTGTTTTGAAAATATATTTCCTGTGCTCATATATTAGAGAAATTACACCTGTTTCTGAGTGTTTTATTTGAGAGTGTAATTAACATTGTGAGATTCGTAGTCGAAGCATAGTTAGACGGGTATCCGAAGTATATTCCAAGTTCATGACATGCGCGTGTTCATTTGACTACCACATCACACACGTGCAATTTTATGAGAAACTCTATTGATTTATACGTTTCATGTGCTTGAGATTGTTTTTCATGATGTAGGTAGACGTTTGATTCTGTTTCTTCTTGTTCGTTATTCTATTTCAAATCATTGTTGTATGATAAGGAGTATTGAATATTATGTTTTTTTGTTTTTAATAAAACTTTTTAAATTTATAATGAAATAAAGATGGTTGTGGGTGACTTGTTGACGAGAACCCTCACGAGACTTCACTCGTCCGACTAGGGACACCTAGGGGTTTAAAAGACTTGTTGCTTATGCTAAATGCAATCGCGATCCATGCAAAAATGGAATAGATTTTTATTAGTAGTTTTATTTTTATTTTCTTTTTGCTCGAGGACTAGCAAAATGTAGGTTTGGGGGTGTGATCGGGAAAGAACAAATCCTATTTATATGCCTTAATTCGCGTTTAGTAGTACCTTTTTATCCTATTTTTGTATATTTTTACTTTATTTTCTATTTTCTGACAGGATTTGGAAGAAATCAAGTATACCAGGCTAAACAAGGTGAAAAAGCAGGAAGAAAGAAGCTGAAAAAAGCCCTTCGCTCGCGCGAAATCCCAGAAATTGCTCGCGCGAGGTCCCATTATCGCGCTCGCGGAGGCCGCGCGCGCGACCTGTACAAAAATGGAACTTGGGTATTTCACTCTACTGATGATTCCTACGCGAACGAAACTGCCTAATTACGTCCAGATTGCAAAATATAGCAGTTTTAGTGCGTTTCGGGTTAGGAAAACTTCCAAAACTTGCCTAAAATCTACATATACCCTATTTTACTTCAATTAAAGGGTTGGCAATTATTATACACACAATATACAACCACACTTTCAGCCATTGAAGGGAGGGAAGCAAGGAGAAGAAGAAGAAGACCAAGGGTGTCCATGGCCTCCTCCATCAACTACTTGCCATCCGCCGCTTCTATGGACAACTAGACTCTAGATCTAGGGTTTCAATAAAACCCTAGCCAAGTAATAGGGTTTTATTTATGTTTTTATTTTAGTTTTATTATGTATGGATGACAGTTACATGTTTCGAGGATTTTTATAAATAAATCGAACTTTTATTGATTAAATCATTACTTTCAAAGTTTATTCTTGTCTTAGATCTATTTTGACTATGATGTGCTCAATGATCTATGCTTGATGTGCTTGTTTAAATTATTTGCATGTAATGGTGCTTAAATTGAATTGTGCTATCAAGTATCCGAATAGTCCATGCCTAGATTAGACGGATTATACCACAACCCTAGTTTAGTGTGGGATAATTCGTGCTAACTGAAGATGGATTATGTTGGTGCTTGAACCATAGTTATTTTCTTGACGGAGGAATTGGGCTTGTAGCTACAATTCCCCATTATCATCCAACTTAATAAGCTAAAGTAATTCGTAAATACCCTTATTATGAAGCTAGTGGTGGATTTGCAATCCTAGGTTCCCTTCAAATATCTTTAAAACAACTTTAATTGCTTTCATAATTTAGATTTACTTTTATTGTTCTTAGTTTAAATTAAAATCAAATCAAAATCTATTTTTCTTAATTAATTAGATTTAGGTTTTAAAATTAAAGCACTGTAGTATTTCAATCTCTGTGGGTTCGACCTTTACTTCCACTACTACAAATCCTTAGAAAAGTAAAGTACATTTTTTACATCTTGATTTTGACAAGATCACACACCGAATCGAACGTGCATGGGAGGATTTTCCAAAGGTCGTTTGTGAGCAATTGAAGGCCAAAGGGATAAATTTTTTAAGGGTAAACAATCCTGTATCGGCCATAGACCCTCTCGTTAGTAAGGAGGACGACGACGAAGACTCTCCCGTTGATGAGGAGGTCGATGATGAAGACCCCCTTGTTGATGAAGAAATTAGCAATGAAGTGCTCGGGGGGCAAACTTCGCAGAGACCGATTGACTTTGAATTGGTCCATAAAGTTTTTGAACATATTCCATTGAGGAAACTGACCCTCAAAGAGTTGTTCATTTTTTTCGGTCTCATAATAGTGACCGATTATTACTTTTATTTTAAGCCAATTAATTATTTGGCTTGGGCTGATCTACATCCACGATGGCTGTGTGGATGCCACCGAAAATTGGCTATTATTTGGTGGGTCTTGCTGCAACAGTGGTACTATCAAAAGACTGAAAAGGTACTGAAGATCAGACTGAATTAATTTAGTCAATAGGCTATTCGGACTGTCCTCTAGACCAAAGAAGGGAAGAAAAAATTGTTAACAATAATTTTCACTTCGCGATGCTATAGAGATCATGACTACACGTTACATATGTTGGTCATATGTGGTGTTTGGGTGCTGTAGGATCAAATCATAAAAAGTCAAGAATGACGGGCCCATGTTGCAGAGTTCATCTTCATCAGGTCTATTGGAATCTCCATAATTAAGTTGGCCCACCATTCAATTGTGGTGTCTACACTATGGTATTACATGAGGTCACAGTGACAATTAGTGGGGCCCAAAATTTGTTTTACCAGACCAAGCTCATGCCATAAGCATGTGGCTTTCAAAAAATTGCTGCAATGAGTTAATCGGGCATGGAGTCAGTAAGTGCAAAACTGCTCACCAAGTGGCCACGTCATCATTGGCCTGTTACTAAAGTTTGTAGATGTGTAGTGAAGTTAATGACAAATCAAATTGCGTTAATGCTATGGTGTATCTTTGGTCTACATGATGAGCCTGATATCAGTCTAAAGGTAAATCGGTCTGATGGAAAAAATTTGGCTATTCAAAATTTCACTTGTTTTTATTTTAAACAGCCAGGGGGGCAATTGTTTGCACCTAAAAAATACACTTTTTAAGTCAAAGTTGGTGGAGGCCGATTGGAATTTATTAATCGGACTAAGAGACCGATGGCTTGCCCAGTTAATGATTTGGCCATTATTTGACCTTTAAATATTGCCACTTTGAGTGACCACTTAATAAATATGGTCCTTAGTTAACTCAAAAGTTAGCCCTTTATAGATCGGGCTGTATCTTCATTTGGCAGTCACTAGCAGGCATGGGTTTTGATTTCACTTGATTGATGATGTCAATTGGTAGTGGGACCAAGGAGATGGTGAAAAATGGCACTCTAGTATTTGTTCACATAGTCTTGATCATCAATTCAATCGGGCTGCTATGTATGCCATTGTAATTCCATCAATGGGCTGTCACTTCATGGCCCAATCAAGTTGCACAAGCCCAAGCCAAAATCATACCAAATCAAATGATGAATATTGGTGGAGCCCGATTACATTAACCCACCTAATGCTATGTTCATCGGGCTGACTTGTCAATTTGGCACAACATCTACTGCCACTTTGGTTGGTCTAAGGCATATGGTGGGCCACCACTATGATGATTATGCCATATGCACTTATGGCCTTCATCAGTTCCATCGGCCACAGCAAATACTTTTGCTTCCAAATGGCCATTGGCCTTCACTAGTTTGATTACTAGTTGTTTGGTTTGGCATGTTTTGAGTAGCATTTATGTGGAATGGGTCACTTGGCCATTCAAAGACCATTACTAAGTTATGATCACTTGAGGGCCCACACGACAAGCTCATGTATTCACTTTCAGCCACTGTGACTTCGGGTGGTTGTGTAGTGATTCAGTCCGATGTGGAGATATGTGACATGATTTGGTCAATTTTGGGAAGTTATCAATCCCTACAAATTCTATATGTGATAAGGGGTAATGTTACAAGATATGGAAGTACATTATCGGGTTTAATTGGGAAGATAATATCAAAAGATTTGGCATATTATCACTTTATGGAAGTTATCATTTACTTGGAGGGGAAGCAAGACGTACAAGGCCAACATGGGGACCACATTCAATATATATATACACCTGTATACATATACATATTATTCAAGATATGGAAGGTTTTAGCAGATTTTGGGATATAAATCTGGTATTTTATACCAGATTATTATTCATACCAGATTATCATTGCAGATATTTTTACTTCCTTATCTTGATCAGTACAGGCCGCTATAAATCAGCAGGCAGGCCAAGCAGTCAAAGGACTCCGCGTCATCTCGATACACCGCATTCAACCGCATCCCAAAGCATCCAAACAGCAATCTACAATGCATTCTAAGTTTTTCTTAGGCTTTCTTAGCTTTTTACATTACATTTCTTGTAATTCCTTCTTATTTCAATTAAATTAAAATCATACTTTTTATTTAATTTCTTTTGTTCATCACTTGTATGGCTTGTGCGCTTCAGTACTGCCATAGAACTTTTGGTGAGGGTACTTTCCTACTCACCTCACACAGTCGTTTTATTAGAAGTCAGATTCATTAAGCCTTGTGTATCACTCACACAAGCGATATAGGAAATTAGTTTGCACACACCGAACCACCATTGGTTCTGGCACGCCCGCACAAACTACTAGCAAACAACAATTTACAAATGGAACTCTATTTGGATCTCATTTCAGCTTTGGAACATCATATATATAATGCATTCATGAAGCAATAATGTAGAAAGAGAAATTCTATCCATTTTCTTTGTAATTAAAGCATCTTCATTTCCTTTGATTTAGATGCGTTCATCAATAATGTAATTAGAGAGAATCTATCCATTTTCCTTGATCAATGGTATTTGAATTACATTAATTTGGCCGATAATTTTTCCATTTTTCTTCCTAACCAGTGTAGTAAAAGATGTATTTTGTGTGTAATTAAAATTATAAGTTGTTAATTTATTATAAAATGTAATGCAATTTTGGAAAAATATTCTTAAATAGTGAAAATCATAGAAGTCGCCATGTGGCAGAAATTGTTGATATCATCTGTAACCGCGATCACCACTGCAAAAAATCATTTTGAAGATACTAATGAGTTTTTCATCCTAAAAAGCCTTCTCAATCACAAAATCTCAAACACCTATCTCTCTATAAATAAATACATATATATATATATAAATATATATATATAATGATATCTATGTACAGTCCCCTTCTTATGAGAGAGTCCGCAACTTAATAAGTTACTGGATCCTGTGAAGTTATTTCAATATCCTTAATGAAAACTTGTTCCAACGGCTGAAAACAGGAGTCTGCAATTTAATGAGTTATTAGGTCGCGGACTCCGTCATAAGAAGGGTTCCGTATATATATATATATATATATACTTCCATTAAGCAAAACTGAACTAACCTAATTAATGTTCCCAAATGACTTTATTTGCTGTAATGTTTACTGGGCTACTTTCAGTTCGCACATGAAAACATATTCCAAAGTCTTTAATACATGAAAACTATATGGTATTCAAATATAAATTTCTCATTCGTGAATAACAAAATCTAGAATATACATACATATGTATATAACTACCTGATTGTAGATCATCATATTCCAATTTTTTTCAAATTGAATATTGAGAGAGAGAGAGAGAGATAGAGAGAGAGAGAGAGAGCAAAATAGAGGAGGCGGACAATTTGAAAGGGAGTTTAGAGGCGTGGGGGAGAGAGGATAGGGATGGGAGCAGTTTCTCAAAATGGTGGATAGGGATTAAGTGCTAACAATTTTTTTTAAATAAGTACTAACTGATGCAAAGTTTAAGGAAAGAGTTAAGGAGAGAGCATATGGATATGTCATATGAAGAGAGAAGTTTGGCGAGAGAGAGGGGAATGGGTGTCTATTAATTCCACTTCAGTTTTTTTTTTCATTTAAACTTGTTTCCATAGTTAAATTTGTTTTCATTTAATGCTATGACTATCTATATGTGTGTACACCTATATGCATATACGCACTATACGTACAAAATATTTGAAAATAATAAAATAATAAAATACCTTCTTTTCACATAAGCCACCACGTGGCAAAACCTAAAGATCATGATTTCATATATATATATATATATATAAACCGCCACGTGGCAAAACCTAAAGATCCTGTTTTCATATATATATATATATATTAGATTAATCATTTCAACTTTGGCTTATTTAACATAAGCCCTGCATCAGAGTTTGTAATTACGACAACCATATTTAATATAATACCAGCATCTTGAGTCCAATCAATAAACTCTGATCGCGAGTCAAATACCTATATATTTATAATAATAATAAATAAATAAAAGACAATGTAAGAATAATTTAAATTTAATTATTAATGTATTAAAAATAGTAAAATATTCACCTTATCAATGAAAAAATATGGTGTTACATCGATAGCTGCATGTTGGTCTTCCATTATATTTGGTAAAGGTACCAAATAATTTTCAACATTTTCTATTCTTAATTTTTTTTTTCGGCATGTGCTGAATACAAAAATATACGGACATCATCTACTAAGGAATTCATTGTATTGAGTCAAAAAGAATAATTAAAACATGGTAGAATAATACTTAACTAACAAAACAGAGCAAAATAGTTGAAAAAAATATAAACAATAAAAGCTAAACGTGGCTGAATTGATTGATTTTTTATTTTTTTTTATCAATCTCAACTGCTCATACAAGCAATTCGAAGTCAAACAGAACCAAATATGAAAGATTACATACCTAGAACCAAAACGAGAAGAGACAAACTCTGATTCTAACACAAACAAAAGGAGATCAGATGCTAGCAGACTCCATGTTCATGAATTCATTGAAATTATGACAATAATAAAAATAAAATAAAATTAATAACAAAAAAAAACACTATAAAACAATAAAAACAAAACGTGGCTGCAATAGTTCTTTCACAGTTTCACATAAATTCATATTCAAGCAATTGGGTTAGTCTACTTCTCGTGTAGTATGTTTCGTTCTCAGTTATATGTACAAACTAAATTAATCACAAATCAAAATTTCAGAGAATCAAATTTACATATTAGCGAGGGTTTCAAGACATAGGTTTTCTTTTGTTTATAGTAAAACCTAGAATAGTGCATGATTAGAGATTCACGTAGAATGAAAAAGCAAGAAGAAGAAGATCAAAAGTTAGGGAGAAATAAGAAAGAGAGATTTAGACTTACTGGATATCAGTTGAATAACAAACACAACCCTTGCATAGAAAGCAAAAAAAAAATAAAACCTAAACTTCTTAAATATATAATTTGTGCGAGTTGCCCTTAAAAGAAGCAGTAGGTTTTTTTTTATCTAAAAAAAGGTGCCCAAATTAAAAAAATGAACTTGCCCTTACCAGCACCCTTTAACAATGTTCAAGTTGGAATTTTCATTTTCTTTACAAATTCTTCTGTTAAAAACTCTCAAATTTAGATTTCAAATACTTTTACTTGAACAGTTGCACTTATTATTTACTAGCATAGACCTTGCACGATGCGCGAGTATGTTGTTGGTGGTGTTACATATCCAACAATATTTTAACACAATATCGTTCAAGAATCTAAAACCAAGTTTGTTGAAATTTTCTAATCAAGCATGTCTCGAATAATGAGCTTGCTTGATGTCCATTGCAACTTGTCTATAATTGATGATATACTTCTTAAATTTGGGAAGTAAATTGTTTGTACTCTTCTTATGTTGGGATTGTGCTCTCAAATTCGATCTTTATGTACTTGACATTTGGCATTTTATATATAGATATCATATTTACATTTCTTTATGTATGTGTCATGAGATGATTGGTGTAATTCATAAGTATCATAGTAGGTAATCCATGTATGTATGAGATACATAGAAAAGAGATATAATTTACTATTCTTTGATACTTAGAACTCGTCACGGTGGATGATAAGACTGGATATCTCATCAAGTATACAATATAGCATCATTAACTACCATTGGATGGAGTGATGAATCTCAATCACTAGAGTGTGACTTCTCAGTTAATGTGCTAGTGCTTGTAGTGCATTGACGGACCATGAGATTCCTCTTGACATATAAAACTATCAACAGTCGATAGGAACTCATAACCTGTATAAGGTACGTGTTCTCAATCTTAAGATGATTATGGACATAGACTATGGATGTGACTGCTTTGACTTACCAATCAAGGTCTTGCAAGATCAACACTTGAGTATCTTGGATATGTCATATTCATAGTGTTGTGAACATATATTGTCAAGATAGAACCTACCATTTGATAAAGAGTAAGCATTCCCTTGAGAATGTTACCAAGTTGATTACTGAGAACTACAATCTTGTTGATAAGTAGTTATCAACATGTTCGGTAATCATGAGAGTTGAATGAGACTCAAGGAATGAAAGATGTAATCATTATTCAGGTTGACAGTAACGGTTATCCGACTACCTGAATATGATTATGAATACTGACGATAGAGTGACATTAGTACACCATACAATTCTAGCTATCACTTCAGATTTGTTCTTTTGCGTTGGAGTGCAGTGATCGTTTTAGAGTGGAGTAAACGTTAACTGATCAATTAGTTAATTCGCTGATCAAAGAGTCTATATTTTGCAATGACAATTCTCAATCTTCATCAAAACAAAAAAGGCGGCATAAATAAAGTATGAACGCATTAACAGATCACATTTTCCAGTACTCCATTTAGAACTCAGATAAAACTAAACAAACAAATCCTTAAGCATTGCAAATGCTAGCACATTCTACACTAAGGCAAACTATAAAGTCGCATTGATTGAGAACAAACTTTCACAACTTTATATACTAGGGAGTAGCATCAATAATATGATTCAACATACATTCTTCATCAAGTATTCCATCAATGTCATTGATAAAATCGAAATTCTAATCATTCCCCCATCAAACCAACTACAATAATAACTATATGTATAGTTTATAACTTATTTCAAAGATGCAAATTCAATCTAGAAATCAGACAATTAAATCAAAAACTTCCCTTTTAAGGCGCCCTCGGGTCGGTTCCATTTTCCCAAACATAAACAAGCTCATCTCATCCAGTACTAGCCAAAAGCCCTTCAACAAGACCAACTCATATTAACTCCAATAGCAAATTCAGTATGATGATCATACCTCCCAATAAGAGAATCCTCCACCATATAATCCCACAATCAAACGGTCATATAGCACGAGCACAACGCGATCAAACTCGCCCTCTACGACAAAAACTTCACCTTCCGGACCGCGTAGTTGTGGTCGTTGAACACGGCCAGCGAAACCTTATAACTCCGAATATCCCAAACCTTAATTGACTTATCAACCAACGCGGTGGCGATTACACAATTGTCGTACTTGTTCCAATCGCACGATAGGATCTCAAATTCGTGGTCTGGGAGGATCATGGTAGAGCCCGGTTCGTGGACATCCCAGACCCGGGCAGTGCAGTCGCCGGAGGAGGAGGCGAATACTGTGGATACCGACATTTAGGCCCACTTCTTTTAATTTTAAAACAATTTTTCAAATTCAAATTCAAATACAAAGAGTCGCCACTTAATTTTTAAAAGAAAAATTAAGAAACCATTTTAAAAGCAAACCGATCTTTTGCGAAACCAAAGATAAACTGGGCTCGGGGATTATGAAATAAAAGGGGAAAGAGCCTGGCGGACTAAAACACCCCCTCTCATCCTATCTCGCGATAGGCCTCTACTCAACATCCTTTTTAATCAAATTTTTAATCTAAGCATGCCCTTAACTAATACATATATATAAGTATACATAGCACAAGCATGTCAAAAGGGTGCAAAATTGCTAACGATAAAAGGCATACAAAATCACATAGTTCAATTAGCAAGCAAAATGATATGCAATAAGGACAAGAGAACTTACCCGGGATCCAGCCGCAAAATTAGAAACGTGCAATGCACACAAAAAGTAGAAGTCCTAAGAAAAGGTCTCTAACACATATATACACATAAGGCAAGACCTAATTCTAAGGTGTCGCGCATGAAGTCGAAAATCAATAAAATCAAAAAGTGATATAAACTAGAGAAGATATGAGAAGTCATACCTCCAAAGCGCTACAAAACAAGGGTTAGTCCACATGCTTTAGACAGGATATATAATATCAAATAATCATTCCTAAAAACGTCTAGCTTAAATCTATCAAGTAGAAAAAGAATTGACATAACTATGAGTTCCTTTTAACTAGTTGGAAACATAGACCTCTATAGATATACAAGTCTCAACTATGAGCCAATGTAATGTCCATATAGGGATGCTATAATCCCAAAATGATCATAAGGAACCTACGGTTATGTTCAATTAGGTTCAACTAAATCCAACTTTATCCAAGAACTAGTTCTAATCATAAGCATCAACATACATGAATGAATGCATAGACATGAACAAGAAAGAGATATGAACTTATTCATTGATTTGGATCATTTAGCCTCTGGATCTCAGCTTAATTGACATTATTTAAGATATGGTTTAAATCTTAGGACATTAGGAATCCATTATATTAGAGTTATTTAATTTTTATCAAAACAGTGATAGAATTGTAAGAATTACAGAGAGCTGACCAGACTTTCAAAAATAGAAATAAAATACTTTGAATAGTTGGATCTTAATGATTTTTGAGTATGTTATTCCTCTATGAGTCTAGTTTCTAACCCAAAAAGAAAATCAAAGATCCAACAGTTGAATCTCTAGAAATAGGGAAAATACTAGACAACACTTAGGAATCTACAATTCTCTGTCCAGAGTTTTTGTATGATTTTCTAAAAATAGTAGAAAAATCAAAAACACTTTGATATTTTTAGGGTATTTTCCTAACACATTGAACTACCTAGAAAAATTTATTTGAGGTCAAGAAAACTTGATTAAGGCTCTGATTTACTCCTTTTAAAACGAACTTACTGTTCTGAAATTTTGGACAGAGAGCAACCTACTCACAAATCACAAGGCCAAACCATCCTAAGTATAAGATTTCATCAAAACAAAAGTTCTAGTGATGCATATATGAGTTATGAACATCCTCCAATTGGTCTCATCCAATTCCAATGGACCATGATTTAATAAAAAATTCTTTGATCACAGTTGGTTAATGGATTCACTACACCAATATTGACTTGATATTCATAAGAAATTATTAAGTCAAATCCTTCTCTCATAGTTGATGATCCTTGAGGGATGTTAACTTATTATCTCCTATTCTCCTCTCAAATTAATGGTCCTTGGAGACTAAACAAGACTAAATCCACATGTGCCTCTATGGAATATGGAGTGGAATCCATGAGATTCTTATTAGGAGGATCCAAATCATAGACTAAGACATGAACCCAACCAAACATGGGTGGATATGACTTTGACCAATCTTAATCCCCATATAAATCATAGGATCATAAGGGACTAGAGGATCAAACTCAAAGAGATCTAATGAGATATTAAAGATCTCATAGATCCTATGAGAATAATATAAACAAAAGAAATTAAATCAAAGGTTATTTGAAAAATTCAAGTCAAAAACTCTTTTTATCTTAAATCCAAAGCTCTATTCAGACCCAAATCAATGAAAATAGCTCATGATCATTCAATCACAAATTCTATGTGGTGTGTGTTAAAATGAGGCAAGAAGAGAGGTTTTGAAAATGTGTAAAAATCCTAGGTCTATGAATTTGTGATTGAATTATGTAGAACAAGTATAGGAATAAGGATTTAACCTCTAGATCTTCTTAGGATTTGATTGATTTGGAGAGATCCAAGCCTTACAAGCAATACTCTCTTCTTCTTCCTTGAAGCTTCAAGGTTCTTCAATGGAGATTTGAGGAATTAGGTGAATTGGGTAGGATTTCGATGGGGTTTTGGTTTCTCTCTCTATATTTCTCTAAGAACAAACTTTTTCTTCAAAATTCAGCCTCTCTTCCTAAGATTCAAGTCTCATCTTCAAAGTTCAAGTCTTTCTCTCAAGATTCAAGTTTCCAACCTCTCAAAAATGAGAGAAAATGGGGTTTTTTTTATAGACTTTCATTATCTTAGGGGCTAAGATAAGGGTAGATAGGTCAATTAGGGATCATGGGAGCATGGTTTGCATGACCTAGGAGTAGTAAATACGTACACAAAAAATGGCATCGTTTGGTTCATTCATTTGATCAAAGATTGAAAAAGAATTTTGACTTAAAAATGCAAATTAGCCCAGGCCGGCACTCAATGAAGATGAAATGGCACTCGCTGAGTGCCGCACGACAGTCGCTGAGTGCCAAAATGGCACTCAGCGAGTGCCGCAGCGGCATTCACTGACTTCTGTTCGGGCACTTTTGAATGCCGCTGCATAGCAGTTCAGCACTATTCACAGCAATTCAGCACCTTAATTTCATTTCATGTACCTTTATTTATCTTGTCTGCTTCCCCTCTTGGTATCAGAGCCAAGACCCCGTTGGTGTGTTTGTTCTTGTAGTCATTCCCTCTTTCTGTGTTTTTGATTTTCAAAATTCTTTTTCAAAAGATATTTGCAAAAGACCACCTAGGCTGAGAGACCACCTGATTAGGATCCTACCAAACAGTAAGGCCTGCGGAAGGGAGCATAAGACCGGCGTGAGCGGAGGACAAAGGGTATGAGTCTTCTTAGGTATGTGTCTGTTGGATATCTTAGATTACGTATTTTATTTTTATTAAACCCCTTAAGATGGATAGACTATTTAGATCAAATTCATCAATAGGTTCTAGCTCTAGAACCTCTTATCCCACTTTACCAGACATAATTAATGAAGAAGAACATAGGTATGAAGAAGTCAACCAAGATTATAGTGATTGGACCATCCCTAAGATTTCCACTAGAGAAATTTACAAGTCAACTTTCCTTAGTTTTAGAACTGATTATAATGTTAATACTGTAGAAAAAACCTATAGTATTAACAAAGAACATGAAAAGTGTCAACTCCTTCGTAAATAGTCAACTAGAAAACATAGATCTGATGGTTACAACTTCATTCACATAGGGTTAATACAAGTTGCAGTTAAACCACTCAATATTAAAGGAATAAATTCTTCAATTTTATTATGTCTTAGAGATGCTAGATTTTTAAATTTTAGTACTAGTATGATGGGAGTTATGGAGTCCAGTCTTCATGATGGACCAATTCATTTTAATTGTTTCCCCGATTTTACCTTAAGTCTTAGTGACTCCCACTTGTTAAAAGCTTTGACATTAAATATTAAAACTGCTGGTGAAATAACTAATATGCATAGTGGTTCACAAGCTCTTGCTTTAATTTATAGAATTTATTATAAATGTATTCGAAGTAATCTTAATGTTCATGCTTTAATTAAAAATCCTAAGAATCAGACTTTACTTATGTTAGGTAGTTCTCAACATGCTAACATCCAAATTCCTAAGACTATTCTGTGGAAAGATGTAGAGTTACCCAGTTGTTGGATTTTAGAAAATGAAAATCATTCTAGTAATTTCCAAAATAATAATACAGTCAATTTAGATCATGTACAACAATTCAATGATGGAAAAGTTAGAATCAGTTTTGATGAACAATGTGTTAGGACATCTCTTTTAAAAATTAGAGATTTTGATTCTAAGTCTTCTAGATCAAGTACATCTTGTATTTCCGATAGGACTACAACAGTTAAAAAAGATAAAGATCTCCTCAATGAAATTGACACTAAGTTAAAAAGTATTAAAACTACAGCCCAAGTTAGTAATCCTTGTTACAAAGTACCAAGTGAAGATAGTTTTCCAAATTCTCCTACTCAAACAGATTTTGAAGGTCTTAGTAAAGATTTATTTACTATGAGTAAAGATTTTGAAATTGATATGGAAATGTTAGCCAAAGAGTATAAGTTACCCATTTATGAAAATTATAGAACCAATTATCGAAATATTTATGATATTGATGAGAGAAAGTCAATTATGAAAGCTTGGAAAAAATGCATGAAGTTAGTTAAAAGAAATATATACTTCTTTGAATATTTAGAACATTAGCATGATACTATAGATTTTACTGTTAAGAAAAGAAAAATCAAAAAAGAAAACAGTAAGCCTAGGAAGCTAAAAGATGATAAAAAGAATAGTAAGTCTAAGTCTAAAAAAGATTGTGACCCACCTCAAAATGAAAACCCATCTCGTAGTAAACCTCACAAATCTAAAGAAATCAAAGATAAACACAATCATCATGACAAGAAAAGTAAAAAAGCATCTACCAAAAAATCAACCCCTAAAAATGTAGAAGAATCTAACCTAGAAAGTAAACCTATAGAGCTAGCCCATAAGGATACACTTAACAAAGATCTACAGTTAGATGATAATTACCCATCCTTTAATGAAAATATTAGTGAACAATCTAATGGAATAATTAATGTTTTGACTAAGAAAAGTGAACAAGAAAACTTATTATTAGATTTAATCAGTAAAATAGATGATGAAGATTTAAAATCAACATATTTAAACAATCTTAGAATATTATTAGCCAAACAGGAAGAATCTAGTAAAACCAATCACTCCACTATTAGTCTTGGTAAAACACTTGAGAGATTTAATAAATCCAAAAAAGAAGTTACAGTCCAAGATTTGCAAATTGAAATCAAACAAGTTAAAGTTGATATAAAAGATCTACAGGATCAAGTTGCCAAGTTTGACCAAAACCACAATAGTGAGGATTCGTCACCCAGTGAAGATTCTAGTAATGAGGATACTTCTCCCAGTGACCAGAATTCTCCTAGAAAAATAGAACAACCCAGTTTGCTTCAAGTTATGAATAAAATTCATTTACAAAAATGGCTTTGCAATGTTAAAATAGTAGTAAATAAAGAATAAGAAATAGAGACTGTAGCATTGATAGATTCAGGAGCCGATCTTAATTGCATCCAAGAAGGATTAATTCCAACCAAATATTATGAAAAAACCAGTGAACGTCTTAGTTCTGCTAATGGTAGTCAAATGCAAATTGAATATAAGTTGCCTAGTAAACACGTTTGCCAAAACAATGTTTGTTTTAAAACACCATTTGTTCTGATTAAAAACATGACTGATAAAGTTATTTTAGGAATACCATTTCTATGCCTACATTACCCATTTACTACTAATAATGATGGATTAACCACTCATGCATGTGGACAAAAAGTTCAGTTTAAGTTCCTCACTAAACCATTACTTAGAGATTTAAAATAGTTAAAAGACCAATCAATTTTTAAAAATAAAAAAATTCTTTACTATAAAACTTTACATCTAAGGTCTTTACAAGAAGAATTAAGATATGTAAAAATTGAGAATCAGTTAACCAATAAATCACTTCAAATCAAGATAGAAGACTTTAAGTCTAGAATCATTAGTAATATATGTGCAGATTTACCTAATACCTTTTGGTATAGGAAAAGACATAGAGTTACCCTTCCTTATGTCAAAGACTTTAATGAGTCCAATATCCCTACCAAATCTAGACCTATTCAAATGAGTCAAGAAGATATGGAATTATGTAAACGAGAAATTAATGAATTATTAAATAAAAATTAATTCGTAAAAGTAAGTCACCTTGGTCTTGCCCTGCTTTTTATGTTAGAAAAAATGCTGAGTTTGAAAGAGGAACACCAAGGCTAGTTATTAATTACAAACCTCTCAACAAGGTCTTAGAATGGATTAGGTAACCTATCCCCAATAAGAGAGATTTAGTCAACCGATTAAGCCAAGCTGTTGTTTTTAGTAAATTTGATATGAAGAGTGGATTTTAGCAAATCCAAATTCATGAGAGTGATAGATATAAGACTGCCTTTACTACCCCATTTGGACATTATGAATGGAATGTAATGCCCTTTGGTCTTAAGAATGCCCCTAGTGAATTTCAAAATATTATGAATGAAATATTTAACCCATTCAGTCATTTTTCAATTGTCTACATTGATGATGTTCTTATTTTCTCAAAGTCAATTGATGAACATTAGAAGCATTTAAATTCATTTTTCAATACCATCAAAGCCAATGGTCTTGTTGTCTCAGCCTCAAAAATCAGTCTATTTCAGTCCAAAGTCAGATTTCTTGGTCACAATATCCATCGTGGAAAAATCACTCCTATTGATAGAGCTATTCAATTTGCTGATAAATTCCCAGATGAAATTCTGGACAAAACCCAGTTACAAAGATTTTTAGGCTCTTTAAACTATATATATGATTTTTATCCCAGTCTTCGTTCAAAATGTAAACCTCTATTTGATAGATTGAAATCCAATCCCCCTCCTTGGTCACCTATTCATACTTCCATTGTTCAAGAGGTCAAGAAATATGTCAAATCCCTGCCATGTCTTGGCATTCCTTCAGTTAATTCCTTTAAATTTATTCAAACAGATGCTTCGGAGCTTGGTTATGGAGGAATTCTCCTTCAAAAGGTCAATGGTTCATCCAATGAACAGATTGTGAGATACCATTCTGGAATTTGGAACAAAGCACAGAACAATTACAGTACCATAAAGAAAGAAATTCATTCTTTAGTATTATGTATAAGTAAATTTCAAGATGATATTTTAAACCAAAAATTTCTAGTCAGGATTGATTGCAAAAGTGCTAAATTTATTTTAGAAAAAGATGTAAAGAATTTGGCTTCAAAACAGATATTTGCCAGATGGCAATCTATTATATCTATATTCGATTTTGATATAGAATATATCAAAGGCAGTAACAATTCAATCCCTGATTTTCTTACTCGTGAATTTTTACAGTGTAAAAATGGAAGACAAGAAGAAGGAGAAGGATAACAAATTAGCAGTTATCCCTCCAATTGGATTAGTTAACAGGTACCAAGTGCTTGGATCAACATCCAGGCCCAGTTATCAGTCAGCCTTAGCCAGGCCAACCATCAGTCAATACCTGGTTAATGACCCATTTGCCACCAAGCCCATTCAAACAATAGTTAACAGGCCTGCCCAAGTCCCCAGAACAGATTATGTAGTAAAACCCAACCCAGTTCACCTATTCTGGATTGAGCCACACCAGAGTCACTATAAAAACCCAGTTGATTTAGTCAAACTATCCTTTCCCACAGGATGGCATTTCATTCCCAAAAGTCCAGAAACATCCCTTAGGTTTTTACAGAGATATTTTATACTCTACTGAGTCAATTTATGTCAAACACATTACTAAAAATGATGAGTCAATCCCTGAGTCACAAAGGAAAATTTTGTTTCACCAGTTGTATATTAAAAAGATTATTTCTAGCAAAGAATGGGGTTCCCACCCATGCATCCTCAAGTCACTGCCCAACCATACTCAATATAATTATTTTGATTATATTGATGCCTGGTTTTATGTCTTTCTCCACCAAAATGAAACATTTTCCCATTCATGGTATGTCAATTTTGACACAAAGTTCAAAAGTCAGCTCCCTACCTGGTTCCTCCAATGGTGGTCCCGTCATGGTCCCATGCCAGACTTATTCCCGAATGATCTTCAAGATATGGTCAAATACTTTTCCATTAAGTATACAATAAGTGAACACAATACTCAGTTTCCCATTCTACTCCTATTCACAAGTAAATATAAAGTGCCATGGATTTTGAAATGGCAGTATCAAATGCAGAGTAACACTGTCCAGAGACAACATTCAGTCAAATGGTGGGATAAATTTGGTCACCGCCGAATTATTAAACAAGTAAATCTTGAATTTCCACCAGTAAGCAGTCCTCCTGCTCCAATCACAGGCCCCATGGCCAAGTGCACAATTACAGGTCCCAAATATAAGTCAACCTCCAAATCCAAGTCAAGTTCTAAGCCAACAAATGCACAGTTAATGGCTATGGCCCAACAGATACTAGCTCAAGTCAGTCAAAATGATCAAGATAACAGCAGTCATAGTTCAGAAGGATCCTGCTCTGTTGCACAGCCTTTTGATCCCTATTTCAGTTCAGCATTCCAAGATGCTCAAAACCCCTATGAAGAGAGTCAGGAATAATTGAGCATCCAATGTTTTTTAGTAAAAAGGACAGTATTAACCATGGTTAATGCAAAAGTTTCTCAGTGAAACTCCCATTAACACTGGTTAAAACTACAGTAAAAAAGACAAGTCAAATCAACCTTTCGGCCACAGTAACCGACATGCTTTTTTCAGATTCCGCGTGATTAAACAATAACAGATAGAACACTGTTTATCTACAGTAACTCCATGTGAAAAGCCAGCTTTCCAAAAGTGCTTTACAGCTCATTGCCATTCACGAGCTCAATAGGACCATTTGGAACGCTATAAGTAAACCCCTCAGTGTTCTGTAAAGCACTTTTGGAAAGCTGGCTTTTCACATGGAGATACTGTAGATAAACAGTGTTCTGTCTGTTACTATTTAATCACGCAGAATCTGAAAAAAACATGTCGGTTATTATGGCCGAAAGGTTGACTTGACTTGTCTTTTTTACTATAGTTTTAACCAGTGTTAATGGGAGTTTCACCGAGAAACTTTTGCATTAACCATGGTTAATACTGTCCTTTTTACTAAAAAAACATTGGATGCTCAATTATTCCTGACTCTCTTCAAAGGGGTTTTGAGCATCTTGGAATGCTGAACTGAAATAGGGATCAAAAGGCTGTGCAACAGAGCAGGATCCTTCTGAACTGTGACTGCTGTTATCTTGATCATTTTGACTGAATTGGGCCATAGCCATTAACTGTGCATTTGTTGGCTTAGAACTTGACTTGGATTTGGAGGTTGACTTATCTTTGGGACCTGTAATTGTGCACTTGGCCATGGGGCCTGTGATTGGAGCAGGTGAACTGCTTACTGGTGGGAATTCAAGATTTACTTGTTTAATAATTCGGTAGTGACCAAATTTATCCCACCATTTGACTGAATATTGTCTCTAGACAGTGTTACTCTGAATTTGATACTGCCATTTCAAAATCCATGGCACTTTATATTTACTTGTGAATAGGAGTAGAATGGGAAACTGAGTATTGTGTTCACTTATTGTATACTTAGTGGAAAAGTATTTGACCATATCTTGAAGATCATTCGGGAATAAGTCTGGCATGGGACCATGACGGGACCACCATTGGAGGAACCAAGTAGGGAGCTGACTTTTGAACTTTGTGTCACAATTGACATACCGTGAATGGGAAAATGTTTCATTTTGGTGGAGAAAGACATAAAACCAGGCATCAATATAATCAAAATAATTATATTGAGTATGGTTGGGCAGTGACTTGAGGATGCATGGGTGGGAACCCCATTCTTTGCTAGAAATAATCTTTTTAATATACAACTGGTGAAATAAAATTTTCCTTTGTGACTCAGGGATTGACTCATCATTTTCAGTAATGTGTTTGACATAAATTGACTCAGTAGAGTATAAAATATCTCTGTAAAACCTAAGGGATGTTTCTGGACTTTTGGGAACGAAATGCCATCCTGTGGGGAAGGATAGTTTGACTAAATCAACTGTGTTTTTGTAGTGACTCTGGTGTGGCTCAATCCAGAATAGGTGAACTGGGTTGGGTTTTACGACATAATCTGTTCTGGGGGCTTGGGCAGGCCTGTTAACTATTGTTTGAATGGGCTTGGTGGCAAATGGGTCATTAAACAGGTATTGACTGATCGTTGGCTTGGCTAAGGCTAACTGATAACTGGGTCTGGATGTTGATCCAAGCACTTGGTACCTGTAAACTAATCCAATTGGAGGGATAACTGCTAATTTGTTATCCTTCTCCTTCTTCCTGTCTTCCATTTTTACACTGTAAAAATTCACGAGTAAGAAAACCAGGGATTGAATTGTTACTGCCTTTGATATATTCTATATCAAAATCGAATATAGATAAAATAGATTGCCATCTGGCAAATATCTGTTTTGAAGCCAAATTCTTTACATCTTTTTCTAAAATAAATTTAGCACTTTTGCAATCAATCCTGACTATAAATTTTTGATTTAAAATATCATCTTGAAATTTACTTATACATAATACTAAAGAAAGAATTTCTTTCTTTATGGTACTGTAATTGTTCTGTTCTTTGTTCCAAATTCCAGAATGGTATCTCACAATCTGTTCATTGGATGAACCATTGACTTTTTGAAGGAGAATTCCTCCATAACCAAGCTCTGAAGCATCTATTTGAATAATTTTAAAGGAATTAACTGAAGGAATGCCAAGACATGGCAGGGATTTGGCATATTTCTTGACTTCTTGAACAATGGAAGTATGAATAGGTGACCAAGGAGGGGGATTGGATTTCAATCTATCAAATAGAGGTTTACATTTTGAACGAAGATTGGGATAAAAATCATATATATAGTTTAAAGAGCCTAAAAATCTTTGTAACTGGGTTTTGTCCAGAATTTCATCTGGGAATTTATCAGCAAATTGAATAGCTCTATCAATAGTAGTGATTTTTCCACGATGGACATTGTGACCAAGAAATCTGACTTTGGACTGAAATAGACTGATTTTTTAGGCTGAGACAACAAGACCATTGGCTTTGATGGTATTGAAAAATGAATTTAAATGCTTCCAATGTTCATCAATTGACTTTGAGAAAATAAGAACATCATCAATGTAGACAATTGAAAAATGACTGAATGGGTTAAATATTTCATTCATAATATTTTGAAATTCACTAGGGGCATTCTTAAGACCAAAGGGCATTACATTCCATTCATATTGTCCAAATGGGGTAGTAAAGGCAGCCTTATATCTATCACTCTCATGAATTTGGATTTGCTAAAATCCACTCTTCATATCAAATTTACTAAAAACAACAGCTTGGCTTAATCGGTTGACTAAATCTCTCTTATTGGGGATAGGGTACCTAATCCATTCTAAGACCTTGTTGAGAGGTTTGTAATTGATAACTAGCATTGGTGTTCCTCTTTCTAACTCAGCATTTTTTCTAACATAAAAAGCAGGGCAAGACCAAGGCGACTTACTTTTACGAATTAATTTTTTATTTAATAATTCATTAATTTCTCGTTTACATAATTCCATATCTTCTTGACTCATTTGAATAGGTCTAGCTTTGGTAGGGATATTGGACTCATTAAAGTCTTTGACATAAGGAAGGGTAACTATATGTCTTTTCCTATACCAAAAGGCATTAGGTAAATTTGCACATATATTACTAATGATTCTAGACTTAAAGTCTTCTATCTTGATTTGAAGTGATTTATTGGTTAACTGATTCTCAATTTTTACATATCTAAATTCTTCTTGTAAAGACCTTAGATGTAAAGTTTTACATAAAGAATTTTTTTATTTTTAAAAATTGATTGGTCTTTTAACTGTTTTAAATCTCTAAGTAATGTTTTAGTGAGGAACTTACACTGAACTTTTTGTCCACATGCATGAGTGGTTAATCCATCATTATTAGTAGTAAATGGGTAAAGTAGGCATAGAAATGGCATTCCTAAAATAACTTTATCAGTCATGTTTTTAATCAGAACAAATGGTGTTTTATAACAAACATTGTTTTGGCAAACGTGTGCACTAGGTAACTTATATTCAATTTGCATTTGACTACCATTAGCAGAACTAAGACGTTCACTGGTTTTTTCATAATATTTGGTTGGAATTAATCCTTCTTGGATGCAATTAAGATCGGCTCCTGCATCTATCAATGCTACAGTCTCTATTTCTAATTCTTTATTTACTACTATTTTAACATTGCAAAGCCATTTTTGTAAATGAATTTTATTCATAACTTGAAGCAAACTGGGTTGTTCTATTTTTCTAGGAGAATTCTGGTGACTGGGGGAAGTATCCTCATTACTAGAATCTTCACTGGGTGACGAATCCTCACTATTGTGGTTTTGGTCAAACTTGACAACTTGATCCTGTAGATCTTTTATATCAACTTTAACTTGTTTGATTTCAATTTGCAAATCTTGGACTGTAACTTCTTTTTTGGATTTATTAAATCTCTCAAGTGTTTTACCAAGACTAATAGTGGAGTGATTGGTTTTACTAGATTCTTCCTGTTTGGCTAATAATATTCTAAGCTTATTTAAATATGTTGATTTTAAATCTTCATCATCTATTTTATTGATTAAATCTAATAATAAGTTTTCTTGTTCACTTTTCTTAGTCAAAACATTAATTATTCCATTAGATTGTTCACTAATATTTTCATTAAAGGATGGGTAATTATCATCTAACTGTAGATTTTTGTTAAGTGTATCCTTATGGGCTAGCTCTATAGGTTTACTTTCTAGGTTAGATTCTTCTACATTTTTAGGGGTTGATTTTTTGGTAGATGCTTTTTTACTTTTCTTGTCATGATGATTGTGTTTATCTTTGGTTTCTTTAGATTTGTGAGGTTTACTACGAGATGGGTTTTCATTTTGAGGTGGGTCACAGTCTTTTTTAGACTTAGACTTACTATTCTCTTTATCATCTTTTAGCTTCCTAGGCTTACTGTTTTCTTTTTTGATTTTTCTTTTCTTAACAATAAAATCTATAGTATCATGGTAATGTTCTAAATATTCAAAGAAGTATATATTTCTTTTAACTAACTTCATGTATTTTTTCCAAGCTTTCATAATTGACTTTCTCTCATCAATATCATAAATATTTCGATAATTGGTTCTATAATTTCATAAATGGGTACCTTATACTCTTTGGCTAACATTTCCATATCAATTTCAAAATCTTTACTCATAGTAAATAAATCTTTACTAAGACCTTCAAAATCTGTTTGAGTAGGAGAATTTGGAAAACTATCTTCACTTGGTACTTTGTAACAAGGATTACTAACTTAGGCTGTAGTTTTAATACTTTTTAACTTAGTGTCAATTTCATTGAGGAGATCTTTATCTTTTTTAACTGTTGTAGTCCTATCAGGAATACAAGATGTACTTGATCTAGAAGACTTAGAATCAAAATATCTAATTTTTAAAGGAGATGTCCTAACACGTTGTTCATCAAAACTGATTCTAACTTTTCCATCATTGAATTGTAGTACATGATCTAAATTGACTGTATTATTATTTTGGAAATTACTAGAATGATTTTCATTTTCTAAAATCCAACAACTGGGTAACTCTACATCTTTCCACATAATAGTCTTGGGAATTTGGATGTTAGCATGTTTAGAACTACCTAACATAAGTAAGGTCTGATTCTTAGGACTTTTAATTAAAGCATGAACATTAAGATTACTTCGAATATTTTTATAATAAATTCTATAAATTAAAGCAAGAGCTTGTGAACCACTATGCATATTAGTTATTTCACCAGCAGTTTTAATATTTAATGTCAAAGCTTTTAACAAGTGGGGGTCACTAAGACTTAAGGTAAAATCGGGGAAACAATTAAAATGAACTGGTCCATCATGAAGACTGGACTCCATAACTCCCATCATACTAGTACTAAAATTTAAAAATCTAGCATCTCTAAGACATAATAAAATTGAAGAATTTATTCCTTTAATATTGAGTGGTTTAACTGCAACTTGTATTAACCCTATGTGAATGAAGTTGTAACCATCAGATCTATGTTTTCTAGTTGACTCTTTACTAAGGAGTTGACACTTTTCATGTTATTTGTTAATACTATAGGTTTTTCTACAGTTTTAACATTATAATCAGTTCTAAAACTAAGGAAAGTTGACTTGTAAATTTCTCTAGTGGAAATCTTAGGGATGGTCCAATCACTATAATCTTGGTTCACTTCTTCATACCTATGTTCTTTTTCATTAATTATGTCTGGTAAAGTGGGATAAGAGGTTCTAGAGCCATAACCTATTGATGAATTTGATCTAAATAGTCTATCCATCTTAAGGGGTTTAATAAAAACAAAATACTTAATCTAAGATATCCAACAGACACATACCTAAGAAGACTCATACCTTTTGTCCTCCGCTCACGCCCGTCTTACGCTCCCTTCCGCAAGCCTTACTGTTTGGTAGGATCCTAATCAGGTGGTCTCTCAGCCTAGGTGGTCTTATGCAAATATCTTTTGAAAAATAATTTTGAAAATCAAAAACACAGAAAGAGGGAATGACTACAAGAACAAACACACCAACGGGGTCTTGGCTCTGATACCAAGAGGGGAAGCAGACATTAATTTAAATATCAGAGTAGCAAAGACTGAAGAAGAAAGACACAGATAAATAAAGAAGACAAATAACTTAAACTTACAAATTGGATTACTGGGAATGGATCACTGAAGTGCTCAGTGTATACATTAATTTAAGGAAATAAGGAAACTTACAAATGACATGAAATGAAATTAAGGAAATACCCTCTATTTGGATTCAATGAAAATATCTAAAAAATCAAAATCCTTAAGGAAAAAAAGTCAACTCTCCCTCCGAAGGCAAAATTTCTAATTTCCTGCACAATTCTTCTTAAAGACCTTTCGATTTCTCAATGCTCCCTTTCATTTAAAATTCTTAAAAATCGTTTCTAGCATGAGGGAGACCCAATGAACAATTACCGGGACTTTTCATCTTGAAATTCAGAAATTTTACGATTGACCTCCTTTTGACCCGTTGACTTTTCACTGGGTCAACTGTTGACTTCTGATGCCCTTTTCGGGGTTCATGCTGAATTTCTCTCCTTTTGAAAATGGTTTTAAGATGCTCTAAGAAAAATGTCGTGTTTCTATACGTGCTCAAAACTCATGGTCTACAAGGTGACATGCAAATAAGAATTTTGGTCATTTTTGCTGAAAAGGGCAATTTTGGACCGAGATTCTTCTTGTAAGAGAATCGGATTGCTTGTAAAGTCTTGATTCCGACGAGACATATTCATCATTGATCTCCAGAGGTAAATCTTCCTAAGTTTAATAGTTTGGTCAAAATTGGGGTGTCTACAATTCGCCCCTCTTCTGCAGAGCTTGTGAAGCAACGCGTATCACAAGTGAATGTCGAAGCCTGTCTGAAGAAAAGCCTTTGTCCGAGCTATTGAACTTAGGTAAAAATAAAATGCATTGCAAAAACATTCGCAGAGACGCTCGGTGCTGGTCGTGCTGGATGGTGAACTGCCTACGTATCCCATTGGGAATTAGACCAGGACGTAGTTCGGGCAAGGGATTAGACACATGTAATCACAAATAAGCATATGGATGAATGCACCTATCCTATCGTGATGCACGTGCTCAAGAAAATTCATGCTCTATGCTATCGGGTTAAATAACTTAGGATAATGTTGTCCCTCTTAGTAGCAAAACAAGTCTCATGCCTTGAAACTTTCCTATGTCGATGACGTCCTATCCTGGGAAAGTATGACTATCATTTTAATGAGTTATTTAATTGAATACATATAAACTGAGATGCACTTTACGTCTTATACTTTGGTGCCAATTAAGGAAGTATGCTGAAAGACTGAGATGCACTTTGTGTCTTATACTCCGGTGTCTTTTGAGAATCATCTGATCAGCTGAGATGCGCTTTGTGTCTTATACTCCGGTGTCGAGTCAGGAAGTACGTTGAAAGACTAAGATGCGCTTTGCATCTTATAATCTGGTGTCTTTTGAGAATCATCTGATCGACTGAGATGCGCTTTGCGTCTTAATCTCCAGTGCCGAGTCAGGAAGTATGCTAAAAGACTGAGGTGCGCTTTGCGTCTTATACTCTAGTGTCTTTTGAGAATCATCTGATCGACTGAGATGTGATTTGCGTCTTATACTTCAGAGCCGAGTCAGGAAGTACGATGAAAGACTGAGATGCGATTTGCGTCTTATACTCCAGTGTCTTTTGAGAATCATCTGATCGACTGAGATGCGCTTTGCGTCTTATACTCTGGTGTCGAGTGAGGAAGTATGCTGAAAGACTGAGATGTGCTTTGTGCCTTATACTCTGGTGTCTTTTGAGAATCATTTGATCGACTAAGATGCGCTTTGCGTCTTATACTCTGGTGCCGAGTTAGGAAGCATGCTGAAAGACTGAGATGCGCTTTGCATCTTATACTTCAGTGTCTTTTTAGAATCATCTGATCGACTGAGATGCGCTTTGCGTCTTATACTCTGGTGCCGAGTTAGGAAGTACGTTGAGGACTGAGATACGCTTTACGTCTTATCCTTTGGTGTCTTTTGAGAATTATCTGATCGACTGACATGCGCTTTACATCTTATACTCCGGTGCCGAGTCAGGAAGTATGCTGAAAGACTGAGATGCGCTTGGCAACTTATACTCTGGTGTCTTTTGAGAATCATCTGATCGACTGAGATACACTTTGTGTCTTATACTTTGCGTCTTATACTCAGGTGTCTTTTGAGAATCATCTGATCGATTAAGATGCGCTTTACGTCTTATACCCTGGTGCCGAGTCTGGAAGTATGCTGAAAGGCTGAGATGCACTTTACGTCTTGTACTCCGGTGTCTTTTGAGAATCATCTGATCGACTGAGATGCGTTTTGCTTCTTATACTCCGGTGCTGAGTCAGGAAGTACGCTGAAAGACTAAGATGTGCTTTACGTCTTATACTCCAGTGTCTTTTGAGAATCATCTGATCGACTGAAATGCGCTTTGCGTCTTATACTCTGGTGTCGAGTCAGGAAGTACGCTGAAAGACTGAGATGCACTTTGCGTCTTATCCTCTGGTGTCTTTTGAGAATTATATGATCGACTGAGATGTGCTTTGCGTCTTATACTCTGGTGCCGAGTCAGGAAGTACGCTGAAAGACTGAGATGCACTTTGAGTCTTATAGTCTGGTAGTCTGGTGTCTTATGAGAATAATCTAATCGACTGAGATGCGCTTTGCGTCTTATACTCCGGTGCCAAGTCAGGAAGTACACTGAAAGACTGAGATGCGCTTTCTGTCTTATACTCTGATGTTTTTTTAGAATCATCTGATCGACTGAGATGCGCTTTGCGTCTTATACTCAGGTGCCGAGTTAGGAAGTATGCTGAAAACTGAGATGCGCTTTGCGTCTTATACTCCGGTGTCTTTTGAGAATCATCTGATCGACTGAGATGTGCTTTGCATCTTATACTCCGGTGCCGAGTGACAAGCGGGGGTATTTGTAAAATACAACCGCGATAAAAGAAGAAAATACACTAAATTAGTTTACAATTTCTTTGTTTATCTGCAATTTGAATTGCAATGCTAGTTTGTACACAATTTGATTAAACTATGATAAGTGGTATTGTTTTAGTGATTATTTGTACAGATTACTATTGCTGTGTGAAGAATTGGATGAGAATGATAAAAGGAAGTGCTTGGTTTTAATGAAGACAACTCAATCATAAAAAGGAGGTTTCGAGCGATCGAGGTTTTGATCGATCGAATGTAGTTCAAGCGCTCTAAGATCCCAGAAGTTCAATCGATCGAGATATGTTCGATCGATCGAACATGGCTTTCATCAGATTATATGCGCATGCAGCAGAAACAAAGTTTTAACCCTAGCAATAGATTTGTGTATATATAGTCATATTGTATACGTCCTAAGGGACGCCCACTTTACTTTTCATCAGTTTTAAGAGAGAGGGATAGAGAGTTTACATTATTTTGTAGGTCTTGAAGATTGAGTAATGCTTTTGGATCGTTTTTCTTAGTTTAATACAAGTTTCTCTATTCCAGGTTACCTCTTATCATCGTAGCTACATTCTGCTTATAGTTTAGTATAGTTTAATATGTTAATCTCGTAGCTTTGCATGATTAGGTAGTGTTCAATCATTAGTTTTTAAATATTTTATGATAAAATCACAACCAAACAACACCTTAATGGACTTTTACGTTAAAAACGAATCTAAGACACTCCAGACTATGTCTGAGTAGTCACCAGGTTGGGAGATCACGATGAAACCATGATCTTAAGCCTCTGCCATGCAGCAGAATAATTCCTGTGTTCGATTGATCGAAGTTAGTTCCATCGATCGGACCAGAGACATTGCCGAGCGATCGAAGACATTTCGATTGATAGAGAGATGAAAATATTCGATCGATCGAAAGCGCGTCGATCTCTCTGATTCTTAAGAACATTCTATGTAGTATTCCTAGACTTTCTGCTTTACAGATTTGTTATCAAACTGTCCCCAAACGCTCAGTTTGTCGAAAGAGTCTTTAAACTTAAAGCCTTAAGGCATTTTTCTTCAATACATTTTGCAAACCACCCTCAATGCTAACACCATTGTAGGTGCGAGTCTTAACTATTGTTTTAAACTGCTTTCATGTGTTTCAAACTTAATTGCGATGAAATAGTCCCGGTCATGAAAGGGCTATGGATTCTTTATCCTAAGAGAAATACGGAATACTGTAGAAGATATACTCCGTTGAGCTTCAATGTAATTGCATGGTAGATGGCTAGGTTGCGGTGGATTTGTGTAATCCTAACATTCCCTTTTATTAAGAAAAACACTTTTAAAACATCGCTTTAGTTAATTAGTTAATCGTTAGTTTAATTTACTTTAGTTGCTTTAATTCTAGTAGTTACCTCAGGAACTTTGTGTTCTACACCCTTTTTAAATATTGATTTTTTTTCCTGTTAGAGATTAATCTAGGTATTTAGTTTAACACCTTCCCTGTGGGATCGACCTGGACTTCCAGTACTATATTACTTGCACGATTACCTACACTTGGGTATAGCATACAAGCGCACACAGAAAAATTCTCGTGTCAAGTTTTTGGCGCCGTTGCCGGGGAAGCGACAAGCTAACACTTAGATTATCTCAATCTTTTCTTGTCTATTTCTATTTTCCTTTTGTCTTTTATTCTTTAGATTAAAACTACTTAGAATCTTTCCTTTTATGTCCAATTATTCCATCGAAGGAATCTACGGAAATCCATTCTATTTAGCCAATTCCTCCGATTCTATTAATCCCGTAGCCACACCAACAGATTCAATGGCTGACAATCAAAGTGAAAACGGTGAAAATGTGGTTGTACCAATTGATGATTCGCTTCGTCCTTTGTGCTATATCATGACACCTGAACATGCTCCAACACCTTCTTGTATTCTCATTCCACCTCATGCGGGCGAATTTCAATTTTGCAATGGAATGATTCAACTCCTTCCAACATTCCATGGAATAGATAGCGAGAAGGCATATCTACACGTCAAGGACTTCAAGGATGTTTGTAAAACATTTTCACAAAATTATCCTGTAGACGTGACACGCCTAATGCTATTTCCTTTCACTTTGAAGGATAAAGCAAAAGCGTGGCTGCTCACTTTAAAGCCAAATTCAATCTATACATGGCATGCGATGAACACTGCATTTTTAAAGAAATTCTCCACCTCGCATGACCACTGAGCTTAAACGACAAATTAACTCTTACAAACAAAAGAGCAATGAAACCTTCACCCAAACTTGGGAGCATTTCAAAGATTTGCTTCTATCATGCCCACACCATGGGTATGAGAAATGGTGAACCATAAGCTACTTTTACGAAGGGTTAAACGGTAAAACTAAAAAGTTGGTCAAGACCATGAGTTCAGGGCCATTTCTTCGCAAAAATACTGAAGAAGCTGAAGCTCACTTTGAGTGGCTAGCTGAACATGCCCATGAATGGTCCAATTCAGAAGATGTCCCACGCTCACAGATATCCTGTGTAGAGGAGAAGAGCCTATATCAATTAGAAAGTGAGGATCATCTAATGAGTAAATATGAAGAACTAGTTAAGAAGGTAGAGGAGTTGGCATTGAAAGGAGAGAGTTCTAGGTAGGTTTTACCTGAAGAACCGTGAGGCACATGCAACATGTTGGGACACACAAATCAATACTGTCCCAATGTGCCGTACTTTCAAGAACAACCCCCCATGGAAATGAATGCCATGCAAGGGTATAGGGGGGTGGGGAATTCCTACAATAATAACAATAGATGGAATCACCCTGGGTTTGATTGGAAAAATGATGCTGGGACCCAAAACCAATATCAACAACAACAGCCCTACAATAACAATAACCAATATCAAGGGCAATACAACAGGCAGTCCCAGCCATTCAATCAAAATAGATCAAATAACTACAACAACGCTCAACCCTCTAACAATCAACAGCCAAATGTCTACGTGCCACCTCACAAAAAGGTGCAAGAGGAAGATCCACTCTCTAACGCGAATTTAACACAACAGTTAATTCAAATGATGAGTAAAATGTCTGCGACGTTAGAGAGAATGGATGCACGACATGAGAGTTTGAGTGGAACGTTTCCCGCTCAACCACTTCCAAACCCTAAGGGATTCAACAATGGTCCCAATAACCATGAGCATGCCAAAGCCGTGACAACTCTGAGAAGCGGCAAGGTCATAGGGCAAAACATGCCTCATTCTACTCCCAAGGAGTATGAAGAGGAAGAAGTGGTGACTAGGAACAAACCATCCACCCAAGAAGAGGAGTCGTCCACTAATGATAAACCAGTAGAATCAAATGATGACGCTCCCAGAGAAGTAGAAGACGTTGAGAGAAGGCCCAGAAAGGAACCTATCAATGATAAATTACCTAAGTGCCCTTTCCCCGCGCCTTACCCTCAAAGGCTTAAGAAACCCCAAAACGAGGCAAAGAATCAGGAGTTCTTGGAATTATTTAAACAAGTAAAAATAAATCTTCCACTCCTTGATGCAATCAAACAAGTGCCAGCCTATGCTAAATACCTAAAAGACTTATGTACGGTCAAAAGGAGGCAAAGTGTAAAGAAACACGCTTATGTCGCTTGCCAAGCAAGCGCAATCATTCAAAATGAATTACCTCTGAAGCTCAAAGACCCCGGTACTCCAACTGTCTCGTGCCGTATTGGAAATCAAAGGATAGACAACGTACTCCTTGATCTAGGAGCAAGCGTGAACCTGCTGCCATAATCAGTTTATAAATAACTAGGGTTGGGTGAACTCAAACCTACCCGAGTTGCGTTACAACTGGCAGATAGGTCAGTCAAATATCCTAGAGGAATACTGGAAGATGTCCTTGTACAAATAGACACATTTGTCGTCCCGGTCGATTTTGTGATTTTGGACACTGAATCGGTGTCTAACCCATGCTCACAAATCCCGGTAATATTTGGACGCCTATTCCTTAACACCATAGATGCCACAATCAAAATATGAAGTGGTATCATGACCATCATATTCGGGAACATGACCTTAAATGTCAAGATATTTTCAAATCCCCGACCTGACGAATACGAGGACAAAGAGGAAGTCAACTACATTGAGACGGTCATCGAAGATGAGGCCAATTTCGTTGACTATAAAGATCCTTTGGAAGTAGTAGTGTCACAATTTAACGCAGTCTACAAACCTAACGATTCAACTCCATTGGACGCTGCCCTAAATCATGCCTGCCTCATGATGGAAGCAAAAGAGGAGGACAGAGCTGAATGCATGTGGGTCACACCATATGAACCCTTGCCTCCAAAAATGAAGTTAGCCATGCCTTCAAACTTTCAGTTTCCCGATTTAGAATTAAAGGAGCTTCTAAAAGAGCTCAAATACGCTTTTTTAGGGACTGAAAAGACTTATCCAGTTATAATCTCAGCCACGTTGAATTCTAAACAAGAGGATAAGTTAATTCAAATGCTCAAACAGTATAAGGGAGCATTAGGATGGACTATTACCGACCTAAAAGGCATATGCCCATCTGTTTGCACCCATAAGATATATCTGGTGGAAGACGCTAAACCTTCGCGATAAATGCAAAGGCGTCTGAATCCCAATATGCAAGAAGTCGTCAAAAAGGAAGTCCTAAAACTTCTTGACGTTGGGATTATATATCCTTTTTCTGACAGCCCTTGGGTTAGTCCAACCCAGGTGGTGCCCAAAAAGGCTGGTATAACGGTTATCCCGAACAAAGACGGTGAGTTAGTACCAACACGCGTCCCCACCGGATGGCGGATGTGTATTGATTATCGAAAATTGAATACAGTGACTCGAAAAGACCACTTTCCATTGCCATTTATGGATCAAATGCTAGAAAGAGTGGCGGGTCACAAGTATTATTACTTCTTGGACAGATATAGTGGCTACAACTAGATAGAAATTGCTCCTGAAGATCAGGAAAAAATGACCTTCACTTGCTCGTTCGGTACATTTGCATACCGTCGTATGCCCTTCGGCTTATGTAACGCACCTGCTACCTTTCAACGATGCATGTTGAGCATATTCAGTGATATGGTCGAACAAACACTCAAGGTCTTTATGGATAATTTCTCAGTGTTCGGCCATAGTTTCGAAAATTGCTTAGATAATCTGGAACATGTGTTAGCAAGATGCGAGGACAAACACCTAGTACTAAACTGGGAAAAGTGTCACTTCATGGTGACCAAGGGAATTGTCCTCGGCCACATTATTTCTAATAAAGGTATCCAAGTTGATAAAGCAAAAATCGACATAATCTCGAACCTACCGATCCCCCGTACAGTTAAAGACATCCGATCTTTTTTGGGACACACAGGATTTTATCGTCGCTTTATCCAAAACTTTAGTACGATCTCCCGACCATTATGCCAACTCTTAGTCAAAGACGCACCATTCGAGTGGTCAGAAAACTGTCAATCATCTTTTGACGCACTAAAGAAACACCTTACCTCTGCACCAATAATCCAGGCACCCGACTGGGGTTTACCTTTTAAACTAATGTGCGACGCTAGTGACTACGCCATTGGTGCAGTCCTAGGATAGAGGAAGGATAATAAGCCCTATGTAATATACTATGCCAGCTGAACACTTAACAAAGCTCAAATGAACTATACGACTACCGAAAAAGAGCTGCTGGCAATAGTTTTCGCTCTAGATAAATTCAGGTCATATCTGATAGGGTCCCCAATCATCTATTTTACAGACCATTCTGCCCTCAAGTACCTACTATCTAAGAAGGACGCAAAACAGAGGCTTATTCATTGGATACTCCTACTCCAAGAATTCGATATCACAATTAAGGATAAAAAGGGAGTGGAAAATGTGGTCGCTGACCACTTATCTCGGTTGACATTTACTGACAACACTGAACTCGTACCAATCAAAGATGAATTCCCAGACGAGCAACTGATAGCTGTTTCCAGTTTGCCTTGGTATGCGGATCTAATAAATTACCTTGTTACGGGAGAGACTCCTAGATATTGGTCAAATCAAGACAGGAAACGGTTCCTCTCGTTCGCACGTCATTTCTTTTTCGATGACCCTTACTTATTTAAGTATTATGCTAATCAGGTCATCAGGCGTTGCGTCCCTAATGAGGATATAACCGTAATTTTAGCCTCATTCCACTCTAAAGCCTGCGGAGGTCACTTTGCCTCATAAAAGACTGCACAAAAAGTTTTACACAGCGGTTTCTACTGGCCCACCATGTTTAAAGATGCTTACACTTTTTGCAAAATGTGCCAACGCTGTCAAAAGCATGGTACAATTTCAAAAAGGAACTCTATGCCCTTAACTCCAATTATCACAATTGAAATATTCGTTTGTTGGGGCATAGACTTCATGGGCCCGTTTCCAAAATCTAATAACTGTGAATACATACTCCTAGCCGTGGAATATATATCAAAATGGGTAGAAGCAATACCGACGAGACGTAATGACCACAAAACATTAATGTCCTTTCTTAAGGAACACATTATGTCACGTTTTGGAACCCCAAAAGCGTTAATCAGTGACCAAGACAAGCACTTTTGCAATAGGCCTTTGGAATCGCTACTCAAGAACTACGGGGTAAACCACAAGATCGCTCTAGCCTACCACCCACAAACAAACGGGCAGGCAGAGTTGGCTAACCGTGAAATCAAGCATATACTAGAAAAGACGGTTAGTTTCAATAGAAAGGACTGGGCTTATAAACTGACTGATGCTCTATGGGCATACCGTACCGCTTATAAGACGAACTTGGGGATGTCCCCGTACAGGTTAGTGTATGGTAAGGCATGTCACCTTCCTGTTGAAATCGAGCACAAAGCATATTGGGCAACACGCTCATTGAACTTCGACATTAAAGAGGGAGGTCATCTCCGGAAACTCCAGTTGGCTGAACTGGAAGAAATACGTCAAGATGCATACGACAATGCTAAACTACACAAGGAAAGGTTAAAGGCTTGCCACGATAGAACAATTTTTGTAAATCATTCGAGCTGGGGCAGAAAGTCTTACTGTACGACTCTCGCCTCCACCTTTTTCCAGGTAAGCTCCAATCCCGGTGGACAGGTCCATTCCTTGTCAAATTTGTTTTTCCACATAGGGCTATTGAGCTCATGAATCCCAAGAACGATGATTGTTTCAAGGTTAACGGCTAAAGACTAAAACCGTTCTTGGGGAACTTCTTACTAGAAGCTGAGCACATCGAGCTAGATGAGCCCAGCTATCCCTCCACCTAAGACACCAAAGCGTGTTTACATATTGTTGTTGTACTCTTTCTTTTACTGCATTTCATTTTGTTTTGTTCTTTTTTGTCTTTTTTGAATGTAACTTTGATTCTTAATCTGCTATTCCTTGTTGACTCTCCCTTGTAGGATATTAAATATGAGGGACGACGATGTTCATTCCATAAGGTCATGGGCTGATTCGGAATATCCTAACCCTCCTTGGACTGTTGACGAGATAGCATTCTGCTTTTCTCCTTATCAAGGACCAGGGGCAGATGATGTAGTGGACCTGACCCATGGGTACATCCCTTTTAACCCTGCTCTCCTCCATATCATTCCCTTTGAGCACATGGAATTTCCTGAAGAGGAAGGAGAACCTGAAGGGTACTTTGTTGGGGAAGTCGATGATGCCCTTTTGGAACAATGGGAGAATGATTCGATGTGGGAACCATGGGAAGAAGAAGATTTACAGGATGTGGTGCCTGAACGCCATAACGATGTCTTCACTTATGTTGATGACTTCCTTGTCATCGAATTGGTTCCCTACATTTACGTGCACATGAGTTATTTATTGTTCCGGCTTCAATGCCCACAACCCGCTAGTGCACATGGGTCTATCATGCCAATAGTGAGGTTAATTCTTGGTCACATTCCTTTCTTTTTTCATTTTTCTTTGTTTAATTCTTTCTGTTAGTTCTTTCTTTTGTTCTATTTAATTTATTTCTCCGTTGTCTTTTATTTCTCCTCTGTCAGGATTTTCACTATGAATCATCCATTACCACCGTTGTTCCTTCCACATCAGTTGTTCCATAGATTGCACATAATGCACCCGGGCACTCCGCCGCAAGAGGAAAGTCCATTGGGAAATTGCACTCCGTTATCGCTGTCTCCATCCGACTCACCTCTTGCGTATGCACTCATTTCTTCAAAGATTTCAGCCTCACTCGATGATATCATTGCTGCCTTCCGTCTGTTCTGGGAAAGGGAATCATCAGGTTTGGAATCCAAATTCGAATATGTGGCGGAAAAAGAAGCAGTTGCGGAAGATGAATCATTCATGCTTGAAGAGTAGTGCTTCACTTCAATTGTATTCTGTCATTTCATCTTTCTTTCATCAAATGAAGTGTATTCCTAGACAAAGTTTTATTGGTTTCAGTTTCTTTTAGTTTTTCTTTATCAATAAGGTTTTAAATACCATGTTGAGGGCAATAATGTTGCAAATAGATGCTATTACAATGTTTTATCTATAAAAAAATTTGCAATTTCTTATTTATCAAGAGGATTTCTGGCCTACATGTCCTGTTTTTGCACTATTTTATCACCTTCTTGTATGTCCAGACCAATGTTGGTTAGTTGGGGGTATATAATTTCCCCATTCAGTGATATTGTAGAATTTCCAGGTTTGATCGATTGAACCCATTCCGATCGATCGAACTTATAGCATTCTCAAGCGCTTTAACAGGTCTCAATCGATCGAAGTCTCGATCGATCAAACTTTCTCGAGTGATCGAGACTTGTATTTAAACGAGGCATCCTATGTACACTTCAATTAGTCTCTCTTTACCTCCATCACGCTCAAGCGATCGAAGACAGAGAAGGCTTACGCAATTTTGTACCCCCCATATACACCAACATCAATTGAGGAGTGCCTGGTCCCACTGATCATCAATTGCATCGCCCTCATCCTCTCCTCTGCGTGTATCTCGAGGTTAGGCCCCGAGAAACCCCCTCATTTTTTTCTTTTCATGCGAATTGTTATGGGGGTGCCCCCCATTGGTTTTTAATCTATTTCTTGGTTGTTTTCTTTGTTATTTTTTGTTGCGGGCTATTCCCGTTCTCTGTTCTTGTCACTGCTGTTCCGCTGTGTTCGATCGATCGAACCCAGCATCTTTTCAATCGATCGAACTGGGCTCGAGCAATCGAACCCAGTACCTTTTCGATCCATCGAACATTCATCGATCGATCGAACAGCAGCAGTAGCAATTTCTTTCCCTTTCTTACCTATTTTAATGCATTTTCTATTTTTCTTCCATTTCAGGGCTTTCGCGATGAACCCTATCACAGGGTACCATAAGTCCAAGCCGCTTGACCTCACTATACCAGACCCCATACCAGATCACGGGCTCAGAATGAGGAGGAGCGTGTTTGGTTTACTAGATACTTCCAAACGAGGAAAGTGATGATAGAGCGGCCCCTCGAGGCAGTTTGGCTGTCCGCCCTGTGGTTTCTCACACGTCTCCGTGCTATGCCTAGTTGGTTCACAATGTTGACGCAATCTAAGCGAATCAACATCACATGGGTACGAGAGGCGTGTGCGACTATGATTAAGGATTCTGTGGCTCCGTTCACTTACAGATCATTCTTCCGGGGTCGCGAGATTATTTCCAGCCCGGTGTAGACACCCCATTTTGTCGGCTATCAGATTTAGGAGACCCATAGCTTGGTGGTTTACAATTATCGAAAAAGACTCAAAATGACTCCTGGAAGTTAGTTCTATCTCTCAAAATGCTCAGAATGACCAAAATATCCCTGAAAGCCCAAAAACTCCCAAATTTGGTCCGAAAGTTCTGGAAACATTCTATGTCGTGAGAAAAGTAAAAAACATGAGTTTTTAAGTAAAATCAGATAAAATCATCAGCTCCCAGAGACCCCCGGAAGTCCCGGAAGTTCCCGGAAAGTCTCCGTTGACCGGTTTGACCAAGTTTGACCAGATTTGACCAAGTTTGACCGAAATCGTCCAAATTCGCCAGGATCATTCTAAATCATGTGAAAAGTATTAAAATGAGTTTTAAAAGAAAATTGAGCGAAAACGTCAGCTCCAGGGGGCTCCCAGAAGTTTCCAGAACTTCCCCGGAATCCCAGGTTTGACCAGTTTGACCAAAATTTGACTTTAGAACCAGAGCACCATAACATTTTTTAAAGTTTTTTATGGATACTAGAGGTCAATAGCTTTCCAATGGTATATCGCACATAATTTTTGAATTTAAAATGAATTTATTATGAATTTCCAAAGGCGAAAAAGGCGATCAAATTGGCTTTTATCGCGAATACCGCAAAACTTTTCAAAGTGACCTATCTCTGAACTATTTTTTATGTAAAGTAGACTCCATTACCTTTCCAACGGTATATCACAACCTCAATTTGGAGTTCGTATGCATTTTCTGTGAATTTCGGACGAAATATGGCCTTTTCGCGAATACCGGAACCTCTGGGGGCCTAAACAGCATTATCTGGACGAAGGAGGAGCAGTGCCGCCGCGGCACTGGCCCACAGCCGCCGCAGCACTGGCCCAGTGCCACCGCGGCACTCCCTTCCAGAATAGTGTGTTTTTGTAAATAATTTTGGGGTCCCATTATGATTAATTAAAAACCAAAACGACATAGTTTTATGATTTCAGATGTTTGGAGCCAATGGGAATACTTCTAAAACCCCAAAACCACCCTAAGTTGGCCTATTTAAACCCCTCATTGCTCTTCATTTTGGGGGAGTAAAAAGGAAAGCTTAGAAAAAGTTTGGGAGAGAAAGTTGTAGAGATAAGGTTAGAATAGAGAGAAAGGAAGCTTTCTTCTTTGATTTTCAAAACAAAAGTGAGTTCTAAACTTTGTTTTTACTTCATTACTCCCATTTACTTCAACATTCAATACACCTAACCACCATTTTTGTGAGCATTTAAGAGAGTGGAAGCTTCTTCCATGTCCAATGTCATTACATATGAGTGAAACACCAAGCTACAAGTTCAATACCTCATGAATATCATCTATTGATTGCTATCTATGTGCTTTCTTGATTATATATTGTTCATCTCTTCTCACTTCATTTCTTTTTTATTTTCTTTATTTACTTATTATTTCATCATCATCTAAGTGATGACATGAAGTTTGAGGTGAGTGAATCCTTATGGATAGTAGCTCTTGACCTCAAAAACATGTTTGATAGATGGTGATTATAACTTCAATACCTCCAAGGTATTCTTGAAGTTATATTCAAATAAAAATAAATCTCTCCAACAATCTTGGAGGTCTTTGATGATGAGTTTGATGTTGATATTTCAAGTGGCTATAATCTTTATTGAGTATTGAAAATATGCTTTGAAAATATTCCTAACCTCTCTTTTCTATTTTCACAAGATCATGTTACTGTTCTGTCCACTATTCACAGCAAGCATACTTTTACTTCCATACTTTGATTTGATGCCTATATGCACTCCAAATTAGCTCATGTCTTAGGAAGTAGTTCATACTACATATGTACATATCCCATGATGATTCCATTCATTCATTCATACACATTCTAGACTCTTAAGTCATTCTAGGAATCCATGAACACAAAGTACACTACAACCTTGACATATTCTAGATACATACATTGCATCCATGCAAGATTTGGGGCTTCCATGGCTCCTAATCTAAGAAGATTATAAGGAATGAACTTGATCACACGTTCATGCTTCCCCCGATCTAATCATCCTTTCTCATCCATCCCGGGGATTGAGAGGTCTTCTTTTCTCAAAGATTAACATGCATCATTCTAGTTTGCTAAGCATATTTTGATTTATTTGATTACTTGTTTCGAGAACAAATCATGTCCCTTTAGATTAGGGAAACTTAATTACTTGATACGTGGTTAGATGATTTTTCCTAGGTTTATTCGTCTGATTTTTCACTTTACATTGTATGATATTTGACTTAGATCTTATGAATGATATTTTATCTTTAGATCTTTCATTTCAAGCTTCTTATGGGATGTAATATACCTATTATAAGTATTAATTGTTGAACCATACATAGTATAAGATGATTATTTGGATTCTAATTGAGGCCCGTCGAAAGACGGGGCGAGTTGAGGGTGTTTTAGTCGCGACAAAGGCTCCTTCCTCTCTCGTACCAAAACCCCGAGCCAAGTTCTTTGGTTATGAAAGGCCGGAGCCCTTTATCCATTTGGGTGAGTCAAATTAGGTTTCTTGGTTCCTTAAAGACCAAGTGGCGACTCTGTATCTGTTTTCAACAGACCATTTTCTTTCCTTTTCAAAACAACCTCAAACAAAGAAAGAGTGGATGAGTGATTCCGCGTATCCACAATCTTGCGACTCTGCTGGGGAATTTTTATTTTAAAACCAAATAATACAGAGGTTTGACTCATAAGAAGCATCCTTAAAATCATCTTTTTACTGTGTCTGGTTCACCACATTGCACTCTGCATTTTACCCTCCCGACTGTCTCTGAAACGCGGCGCTGACATTGTTCAGGTCTTGTTGTGCCAGGGCACAAGTCACCGTTGATACTGTACCTTCCAAGGTATATCAAAAAGAGTAAAAACCTCCGTACTGTCTCCCTGATGGTATATTGGAACTCTCGTCAACGGACCCTCTTTAACTAAACCCGGCCTTCGCATATAGATTCTTGTAGAACCTTTCATAGGACTGTTCATTTATCTTTTCAGATAGGACAATGTGATATAACTGATGTATGCCCTATAACACCCACATTCGTGTTATTGCTTTTGCATTTCATTGTCATGCATGATAATGTGGTGTGGCGTGTCCTATGACACATGTTTGAGTGAGTTTTGACTCACGAGTTGATTTGGGTGTCTGTATTAGAGAACCCTTTGAAACTATTGGGATTGAGAATTTGTTGTCGTGACGTCTCTCCGAGTATGAGACGGTCACTGTGGAATACTTTAAATGTTTATCTGAAAATAAATATTTACCTGTGTATTTCAATATCTGTATTATTTTCTGGCTTAGAATATATTTCTGATGTTAGATTTAGTATCCTGGTGAGGACGAATTAACACGCTATTAATTTGGTAGGCTAATTAGCAACTTCGGAAACGTCATATAGAAATTCACGTTTTAGCGACCAAACGAAACTTAGTCGAAAACTTTTATAATTTTGAAGTTTCACTCGTAAGGCTATGAATAAGCTGTATAGAAAGTTTCAGAGACTGATTAGGAGTTTGGAAAACTCGTGGGGAGGTAAACGTAATTCCCCGAGAATGTTGCCTATATATAGATAGAGATGAACTTAGATATTTCATTAACTTCTAACCTAAGTTCAAGAAGGAGGCCAAAAGGGGGCTAGAGGGAGATTTGATTGCTTAGAGCTTTACGACGCCAAACGACGACCTTTCGTCAGTTTGTTTTCTCCCAGATTTCGTATTTGAGCTCCTCGAGGTAAGAGCTTCGTTTTGATACCTATTAGGGCCTATTTGGCTAAGTTTTCCGAAAAGTTATTTTCTAGAATTTTTCATAAAAAGTTGATAAATGGAATTTTGATCCATAGGAATTGTACTAGACGGACTTCTGCACGTTCTTTGTGCACGGGTTTTCTTCAGATTGAATTATAGGAGCGTAAATCAGAGGTGAGTGATTCAACTATGTTTTGGAATGATTTCTTGGCATGTATTCATGTTATGTTTGAATAGCATGTATTAATTCCTAGAGATATATTGTGTAGTTCATATTGGGCATTTATATTGATAAGTAGGCTCAATAGCACGGTGATATGTTTTAATTACCGCGAGCATGGTGATATGTATTTGAGCATGTTAAGTTGCTTATTTGGGTCAGAAGGAGCACGTGGTCACCGTGCCATTTTGTGGAGCCGATATAGGCATTAAGGTCGCACGATTGTTTGTAGAATCGTGGGTCTTACCCTTTCGCGTGGACTTATTGGCGAGGAGTTGCGGATTGGGAGTATGGACGGGCACGTGAGTCTCCGGCGACTAGTATGAAATGTAGAGATATGAATGCGAACATGTTTATCATTCATGTACATATGTTGATTTATTCACTAAGCTTTAGCTTAAACAAATCGAAATGTGTGTGGTTATTCAAATAACCATTGCAGGTATAAATGCTGGCGAGGAATTGCAGAAGTGAGTACGTGGGTTGGGAGTTCGCTTGTGAGACAACTTGAATGTAAATCTTGTAGTTTTGGGATCCTAGAAATGTTGTAATAAGAATTTGGTTGTTTTAACCCATGTTTAACTTGGTATGTTAGAATGGATTTTAAACCATTGTAATAGTTAGTAACATGTTGTAATCGTACTTTAGAAATGTTTTAATACAGCTAGGATTACTTTGGTTTGAGTTTGGACTGAGTTTGAATTGAGTGGTTGATCATTGGATGGAAGTTAGGAAGCTTTTAAACTTGTTTTCTGCAGATTGGGCTGCTGCCAGGGGAGCAGTCGACTGAGCAGTCGACAGAACCCCTGAGCCTGTTAGCCACTGCTTCTTATTTTAGCAAAAGCAGTTGACTGGACCCCTCAGCAGTCGACTGGACCCCGCATCAGTCTATTGGACCTCCAGTTTCAGTCGACTGGAATTTCTATTAAAATCCCTGCCCTCCTCCGTCGACTGCGCAGTCGACTGAGCAGTCGACTGAACCTCTGGTTTTAAATTGTGTTTTGTTTTTCCGCTGCGTGTGTTCTTCAAACCTAATTTTGGGAACGTTAATGAATTGGTTTAGCCTCGGTGGCGTGCCACGGACTCTGGCTCCGCTATTGTGGGACCGGGCTGTGATATTTAGTGGTATCAGAGCATAAGTTTAGAGCCTTGGGAACGAGTGACGTTATATATGTTGAGTGACGTCGAGTGGAGTGTGTAATTGTGAAGATAATTGTTATCATTGTAGAAATGCTTCATGTATTAGCATTTGTTGATTGTGAAGAACTGTGCACATATATCTATATTGTGGCATAGCATGCATGGTCATTATGCATTGAACTCAACAGGGGAAATATTTAAAACGTTATGGCTGATCCACCAAGAGAATTGTCACCGCATTCGCGGATGGACCAAATAGTGAACATGGTGGGAAATTTCATACAAGCGGTAAGTGAAAGAGAACAGATGAACGTTCATCTATATTGTGGCATAGCATGCATGGTCATTATGCATTGAACTCAACAGGGGAAATATTTAAAACGTTATGGCTGATCCACCAAGAGAATTGTCACCGCATTCGCGGATGGACCAAATAGTGAACATGGTGGGAAATTTCATACAAGCGGTAAGTGAAAGAGAACAGATGAACGTTCAGCCTCCACAAGTGGAAATTCGTTATGTCAATGTACCATCGGCACCGCGACCTCAACACACAATCGTGGAATAGTTTCATAAGCAAAAACCGACGTTGTATCATGGGCAAGTTGACATAGACTTGGCCGATCATTGGATGATGGACATGGAAAGACATTTCCGTCAGGTAATATGTACCGATGAGGAGAAAATTTTATATGCATCCGATACGTTGATGGGCGAAGCATTGGATTGGTGGAACAACGTGCTTGAACAAGGGAAACCAACCACGTGGGAAGCATATTTAAAGAAGAATTCAACAAACGTTTCTTTCCGCAATCTGCTTATACTCAGAAACGTCAAGAGTTTGCGAGTTTGGTTCAGGGAGATATGACCGTAGGTGAGTATGTTTCTCGTTTCAATGCCTTGTTACGATTTGGGAAAACTACCGTTCCAACTGATAGGGATAAAGCTCGTAAGTTTGAGGAAGGGCTTAGAGAGAATATCCGTGGCCGTGTGAACATGTTGCAACACCCGACCGTTTCTCTCGTTGAGGAAGCTGCCCGTATTGCTGAGAAAAGTGTCGACAGATATCGACAGGGACAACAAGGGGAGAGAGCAAATGACAGTCGGAGTAAGGGTCAAGGGAATGCGAAGAAACCGTTCACGCAAGGTTCAGGATCGAATACGGGTAGTCAAGGAGGAAGTGTGTTTGTTGGAGACCCGAGACCGTTGTGTCCAACATGTAATCTGCGACACAGAGGAACCTGCTATCAATTGATCACTTGCTATATTTGTAAACAATTGGGGCATGTGTCTAGAAATTGTCCTTTGAACGCAAATTCAACTACACCAAACACAACCTCGAATGCTAAAAGCTACAACCCAGAAACGAGAGGAAAATGTTTTGAGTGTGGACAACCGGGACACATAGCAAAGAACTGTCCGAGTAAGAGACAACCGGGAATGAGTACCGGGGCATCGAGTGTGCCAAGCGGATCAAGGGTAGAACCTCGAGTGGATAAAGGGAAAGGAGTCGCGCAACAACAAGGACGATACTTCCAGCTCAGGCCGGGGAATACGGATGATACCGTCGTATCAGGTATTCTTCCTATTTGTTCGTATCCTGCACGTATACTTATGGATTCTGGTTCAACGCATTCATTTATATCACGTGATTTTGTTAAGCATTTAACTGTTAAGTCAGAACCGCTAGGATATGACTTGTGTGTATCATTGCCTAGTAGTGAACCACTAGTTACTTCTTCGATATTCAAGTCATGTGAAATCAAGATAGGTGATAAAGTCTTGAGCGTTGATTTGATTCCGTTAACGGTGAATTACTTTGATGTTATCTTGGGTATGGATTGGTTGTCGGTTAATCAAGCCAGAATCGATTGTGAACAAAAAAGGGTTAGTTTCTATCCGTCAGGACGAGAGGAGTTTACTTTTCAGGGTAAGGGAGTGATCATACCACCGTACTTGATATCGGCGATTCAAGCAAGTAAGATGTTGAAGAAGGGTTGTTCGGGTTTCTTATGTTCAATTGTCGACACGCGAGTTCTTGGACCACTAATAGAAGACATTTCAGTAGTTCGAGAATTTCCAGATGTTTTTCCTGATGAGTTACCCGACGTATTGATTGAAAGAGAGCTTGAGTTCACAATAGAAGTAGTACCAGGGTCACAACCGGTATCCAAGGCACCGTACCGAATGGCACCGATAGAGTTGAAAGAATTGAAAGTTCAGTTAGAAGAACTGTTGGAGAAGGGTTTTATCCGACCGAGTGTTTCACCGTGGGGAGCTCCAGTCTTGTTTGTGAAGAAGAAAGATGGAACCATGCGTATGTGCATCGACTACCGAGAGTTGAATAAGTTGACCGTCAAGAACAAGTATCCATTACCACAAATAGATGACTTGTTTGATCAGTTACAAGGGGCTCGGGTATTTTCGAAGATAGACTTGAGATCCGGTTACCACCAGTTAAAAGTCAAAGAGGAAGATGTTGAGAAGACAGCTTTCAGGACTCGATATGGTCACTTTGAATTTTTGGTCATGCCGTTTGGAGTGACTAATGCACCAGCTGCTTTCATGGACTTGATGAACCGTGTTTTCAAAGATTATTTAGATGAGTTCGTTATCGTGTTCATAGATGACATCCTAATCTACTCCAAAAGCGTTGAAGATCACGAGTATCATTTGCGATTAGCTTTACAACGACTGCGTGAAAAGAGATTATTCGGCAAATTGAAGAAGTGTGAGTTTTGGTTGACAGAGATTGCTTTTCTTGGACATATTGTATCAGCTAAAGGAATTTCTGTAGACCCTCAGAAGATAGAAGCAGTTACCAACTGGGCGAGACCAACGAATGTGACAGACATCAGAAGTTTCCTAGGATTAGCTGGGTATTATCGGAGATTTGTAAAAGACTTTTCGCGTATAGCGATGCCGATGACACAGTTAATGAGGAAAGATATTGCTTTTGTTTGGAGTCCAGAATGTGAAGAAAGTTTTCAAGAGTTGAAGAGTCGACTAGTGAAAGCACCAATATTAGCCGTTCCGTCAGGGACTGAAGGATTTATTATTTACAGTGATGCTTCATATAGAGGTTTAGGTTGCGTTCTTATGCAAGGTGATAAAGTCATTGCATATGCGTCGAGACAACTTAGACCGCACGAGAAGAATTATCCAACACATGATCTAGAATTGGCCGCCGTGATTTTTGCATTGAAGATTTGGCGTCATTATCTATACGGAGAGAAGTGTGAGATCTATACGGATCACAAGAGTTTGAAGTACTTGTTTACACAACGAGATTTGAATATGAGGCAAAGGAGATGGTTAGAGTTGATGAAGGACTATGACTTGTCAATTCAGTATCATCCGGGCAAGGCAAATGTCATCGCCGATGCTCTTAGTCGCAACGTACCAACCAACACCACATCAGAATTGACTTCTCAGAAAGAACTGATACGAGATATGGAGAATTTGGAGCTTGAAGTGATACCGAGGATTGAAAGTGGCTTGATGTCGAAGATGGTGGCACAACCACTCTTGATTCACGAGATCGTAGAGAAACAACTTCAAGATGTGGCTTTGAAGAAGATTTGTGATGAGATTCCGATGAGCAAACAACCGGGATTTACTTTTGAGAATGATGTTTTGAGATTGAGGGGTAGAATTTGTGTGCCTAACGAGAAGGAGTTGAAACGGAACATCCTAGAGGAAGCATACAACACGAAGTATACCGTTCATCCGGGAAGCACCAAGATGTATAGAGACTTGAGACATGTTTATTGGTGGCCGGGAATGAAGAGAGAAATAGCACGTTATGTTTCGCGTTGTACTAGTTGTCAACAAGTAAAGGCCGAACGCCAAGTACCCTCAGGATTGTTACAATCGTTACCTATAGCCGAGTGGAAATGGGAGCACATAACAATGGATTTTGTTAGTGGGTTTCCGAGGTCGAAAAGATCAAATACTATTATTTGGGTGATCGTTGATCGTTTGACGAAGTCGTCGCACTTCCTACCACTTCGAACAACTAAGCCGATGCCGTTAGCTAAGTTGTATATTCGCGAGATTGTGAGACTACATGGTATCCCAGTTTCTATCGTTTCGGATAGGGATAGTAGTTTTACATCGAAGTTTTGGAGAGTCTTGCAAGAGGCAATGGGTACCAAATTGCACTTTAGTACAGCTTTTCATCCTCAGACCGATGGTCAATCAGAAAGAGTAATCCAGATTTTGGAAGACATGCTTCGTTTATGTGTACTTGATTTTCAAGGTGATTGGGAAGACCACCTACCGTTAATTGAGTTCGCATATAATAACAGTTTTTAGTCGAGTATTGGGATGGCTCCTTATGAAGCTTTATATGGTCGTGTATGTCGTTCACCGATTAGTTGGACAGAGGTGGGAGAAAGAAAGATTGAAGGGCCAAAAATTGTACAAGAGACCACGGATAAGATAAAAGTAATTCGACAACGGTTATTGACAGCTCAGAGTAGGTATAAGAGTTATGCCGATAAGCGTAGACGACCGTTGGAATTTGACGTGGGAGACTTGGTGTATTTGAAGGTGTCACCTTCAAACGGAATAACCAGATTTGGTAGATACGGGAAACTCAACCCGAGGTTTGTAGGACCTTTTGAAATCATTGGAAAGGTTGGACCCGTAGCCTATCGTTTGAACTTGCCGAGCGAGTATGCTCAAGTTCATAACGTGTTTCATGTATTGTTGTTACGCAAACAATTAGTGGAAGATAGAGATCAAGTGATGACTCCGACATCGAATGAGATTCAGAGTGATTTAACGTATGTTGCGTATCCGGTAGAGATATTGGATCGAAAGGATCAAGTCTTACAAAATAAAGTAATACTCAAAGTGAAAGTGTTATGGCGTAGCCAAACTACGGAAGAAATGACATGGGAGATAGAAGATGAGATGCGTACTCAGTATCCACACCTTTTCGAGACATGAGGTATAAGTTTGGGGACAAACTTCTTTTAAGGGGGAGAGTATTATAACACCCACATTCGTGTTATTGCTTTTGCATTTCATTGTCATGCATGATAATGTGATGTGGCGTGTCCTATGACACATGTTTGAGTGAGTTTTGACTCACGAGTTGATTTGGGTGTCTGTATTAGAGAACCCTTTGAAACTATTGGGATTGAGAATTTGTTGTCGTGACGTCTCTCCGAGTATGAGACGGTCACTGTGGAATACTTTAAATGTTTATCTGAAAATAAATATTTACCTGTGTATTTCAATATCTGTATTATTTTCTGGCTTAGAATATATTTCTGATGTTAGATTTAGTATCCTGGTGAGGACGAATTAACACGCTATTAATTTGGTAGGCTAATTAGCAACTTCGGAAACGTCATATAGAAATTCACGTTTTAGCGACCAAACGAAACTTAGTCGAAAACTTTTATAATTTTGAAGTTTCACTCGTAAGGCTATGAATAAGCTGTATAGAAAGTTTCAGAGACTGATTAGGAGTTTGGAAAACTCGTGGGGAGGTAAACGTAATTCCCCGAGAATGTTGCCTATATATAGATAGAGATGAACTTAGATATTTCATTAACTTCTAACCTAAGTTCAAGAAGGAGGCCAAAAGGGGGCTAGAGGGAGATTTGATTGCTTAGAGCTTTGCGACGCCAAACGACGACCTTTCGTCAGTTTGTTTTCTCCCAGATTTCGTATTTGAGCTCCTCGAGGTAAGAGCTTCGTTTTGATACCTATTAGGGCCTGTTTGGCTAAGTTTTCCAAAAAGTTATTTTCTAGAATTTTTCATAAAAGTTGATAAATGGAATTTTGATCCATAGGAATTGTACTAGACGGACTTCTGCACGTTCTTTGTGCACGGGTTTTCTTCAGATTGAATTATAGGAGCGTAAATCGGAGGTGAGTGATTCAACTATGTTTTGGAATGATTTCTTGGCATGTATTCATGTTATGTTTGAATAGCATGTATTAATTCCTAGAGATATATTGTGTAGTTCATATTGGGCATTTATATTGATAAGTAGGCTCAATAGCACGGTGATATGTTTTAATTACCGCGAGCATGGTGATATGTATTTGAGCATGTTAAGTTGCTTATTTGGGTCAGAAGGAGCACGTGGTCACCGTGCCATTTTGTGGAGCCGATATAGGCATTAAGGTCGCACGATTGTTTGTAGAATCGTGGGTCTTACCCTTTCGCGTGGACTTATTGGCGAGGAGTCGCGGATTGGGAGTATGGACGGGCACGTGAGTCTCCGGCGACTAGTATGAAATGTAGAGATATGAATGCGGACATGTTTATCATTCATGTACATATGTTGATTTATTCACTAAGCTTTAGCTTAAACAAATCGAAATATGTGTGGTTATTCAAATAACCATTGCAGGTATAAATGCTGGCGAGGAATCGCAGAAGTGAGTACGTGGGTTGGGAGTTCGCTTGTGAGACAACTTGAATGTAAATCTTGTAGTTTTGGGATCCTAGAAATGTTGTAATAAGAATTTGGTTGTTTTAACCCATGTTTAACTTGGTATGTTAGAATGGATTTTAAACCATTGTAATAGTTAGTAACATGTTGTAATCTTACTTTAGAAATGTTTTAATACAGCTAGGATTACTTTGGTTTGAGTTTGGACTGAGTTTGAATTGAGTGGTTGATCATTGGATGGAAGTTAGGAAGCTTTTAAACTTGTTTTCTGCAGATTGGGCTGCTGCCAGGGGAGCAGTCGACTGAGCAGTCGACTGAACCCCTGAGCCTGTTAGCCACTGCTTCTTATTTTAGCAAAAGCAGTCGACTGGACCCCTCAGCAGTCGACTGGACCCCGCATCAGTCGACTGGACCTCCAGTTTCAGTCGACTGGAATTTCTATTAGCGTGACACTAGTCGTGATTCCTGCCCTCCTCCGTCGACTGCGCAGTCGACTGAACCTCTGGTTTTAAATTGTGTTTTGTTTTTCCGCTGCGTGTGTTCTTCAAACCTAATTTTGGGAACGTTAATGAATTAGTTTAGCCTCGGTGGCGTGCCACGGACTCCGGTTCCGCTATTGTGGGACCGGGCTGTGACATGCCCTGACGGGATTACCTGCGCTGTGTAGACGCCTATGTGGCATAGAATATAATCTGTTTCTTATGATTCCCAAGGCAATCACTCACATGTGATCACATTGAGTTGACCTGCCTAGGCACCATGACAAGGATGTCTGTTCCATGCTCACAAAGATATACACCGCAAACCTTGTTTTTCGGTCCTAAGGCATAGGAGAATGAAAACCTGCTGGAAAGTACGATCACTATAACCGTATTAACCCGTTTCTCCCAGAAACTCTGCCTGGATATCCCATATATAACCATACCAACCAGTTTATCCAAGAAACTCTGCCCAGATATCCCAGATATAACCGTATTAACCCGTTTCTCCCAGAAACTCTGCCCGGATATCCCAGATATAACCATACCAACCAGTTTCTCCCAAAAACTCTGTCCAGATATCCCGGATATAACCATATTAACCCGTTTCTCCCAGAAACTCTGTCCTATTTTCCCAAATACCCTATTTTCTCTCAGAAAACTCTATCCAAATTTCCTAAAAGTACCCAAAGTTCCTGTTTCCCCTAGAAACTCTATCCAAAATTCCCGAAGTATCCCGAAAATCCCTGTTATCCCTTGGTGATCATACTGGAAAGTAAGATTGGCACACTCTATATGGTTAGGACCTTATTTGTTTAACTGCTACCTGTTAGAAATAGGGGCATCATATAGATTAGGGCGTACATCCGCATGCTTGTCTCATATGCATGCACCATTCCCATCAGTCTGCACGCACTGTCTCGAGTCAGTCCACAACACTGTCTTTGTCTGTCTAAAGTCATCACTATCAGGATCTGATACACCCCTTTCCCTCGAAATCTGTCAGGTCAGTATAGATTCCCAAGGTTAGCAGCCGGGATCCACATCGTGGGCCAGGAGTTTAGATAATCGTTTGGTCAGAATCAGTCCGACAGCCTACTTCAGCATGAATCGAGAAGAGTTAGAAAACAAGGTTACCGAGTTGGGAGCAACTATAAGCCAACAGTCTGACAGCCTAGCCCAAGTTCTGAAGTTCATAGAAGAATTAAAGCAACAATGGCCGCAACCTCCGCCTGGGTTTCCACCACCAGGGTTTGAACCACCTCTACATGAGAATAACGGGGAGGAAGACTGGCTTCAAGGGGTCCCACCATTTGTGTACGAAAAGAAGCTCCAGGAGAAAATGGACAAAGTTGACAAGCTTGAAAGTGTGTTGAGGAAGAGTAAAGGGGTTGATGATTACATGTTAGACCTGGAAGGCCTCTTTGAGCCCATCAAGCTAAGGTTGCCCGAGAACTTCAAAATGCCTGAAATTGACCGTTTTGATGGAACAGGGAATCCAAAAAGTCACATCAAGTTGTGCATGGGCATCTTCCAATCGATGGGCTGCACTCATGAGCACATTGCGATGTTGTTCCCGCAAACCCTTAAGAATGCCGCACTATCCTGGTTCCTAACCCTTGAAGCCTCCAAGACCCGAGTCTGGGAAGACATTGCTAGAACTTTCATTGATCACTACTCTTACAACCAAGATTTTGATATCACCATCCGGGATCTAGAGACTACCAGGCAGAACTTCAATGAGTCCTTCACTGCGTTCTTGAGCAGATGGAGGAATTAAGTGGCTCAAATGATCCACAGACCTGTTGAGAAAGAGCAAGTACGTATGCTGGTCAAGAACATGCAACCAGTATATCATGACAAGCTATTCTACCAATCCATCTCCACATTCGAAGAGCTATTTGAAATAGGCACCAGAATAGAGGATGCCGTCAGAGAAGGAAAGTTCAAAAAGGATGAACCCCAACACCAGTCCAAGAGACCTAACTACTCCCTGGACTCCCCAGATATCAATGTACTTAGCAACCAATTAATGGTCTGCGCCCTCCGTCCATACCAGTCCATTCCGCCAAATCGCCCAAAAGGCCCTCGCGAATTCTCCAAACTTGATGTTCCTCTTTCCACAGCCTTGGACCACCTACTCAAAAAGGGCCACCTGCAGCTCCTCCCTCATAAGCCGCTACCAGATCCTATACCCTCCCACTACAACATGAGCCTACGATGTGCTTATCACCAAAATCTAGGCCATACCACCGATCAGTGCATCCGCCTCCGCCATGACATTCAGAACCTTATAGAAGATGTTCCCTATCCTAATGCCATCCACTATCTTGGCTTGGACCAACCGATCGAATGATCCCTTCCGTCGATGCTAATGAATGCTGAAGCTACGCAGTAAAGTGAAGGTGTTTGGAACTTCTGCTAAAAAAAATAGAATAAGAATAATAAATGGGTCGCAAAGACACTCCATTTGAGACCGGGTCGAGTCAAGTTGAGTCTGTTCTATGTTCCAAGTACATTTCAATTCTAGTCTTGTGATCGAGTCTGTCTGTCATCGAGTTGTTAATAAGTCTGTAAACCTTCTCTATTGATGGAATGAAATATCATTTTGCTTAATCTGATGTGCCTAGTCATAAATGCATGAATCACTAAACTGAAGTGTCACTTTTCAAATTACCATGGATATTACTCTGCTAATAATTTTTCTACAACAAAACAAAAAAAGAATCCTGAAAGGTTAAAGTCGATTTCACGCTGACACTGATGAAGAGCTGAGAATTGAATAGTCTTACTTTAAGAATTTAAAGATGCTTTTGCCTCAATCTTGAAAAGACATACTTGAAACTGACTTGGGGCTTGCCCAACACCCTTTTTCACCATTTCGAAGCCTTAAGCCCAATCCAATTGGGAGCCATGCAATTTGTCCGACTGAAAGCAATGCAAACTTAGCCCTTGATGGCAGCCAAATATTTCAGTGAGTTTCATCTCCACTTTAAAAAAAAAACAAAAAAAAGAAAGAAAAAGAAGAAAAAGAAAAGAAAAGAAAAAGCTCGCTAGGTTGAAAACCCGAAAGGGCACCTAGGCAAAAGTTAGAGCTGAAAAAGGTGTTGATTTCCAAAATCTGACCTTAGCCAGTCAAAATATTGAAAAAAAATTTGATGAAACAAATGAGAGAATCATACGCTTCAAGATACATCTTAAGAACGTGCCAAGATCACATTTCAAAAGGCACGGAATGACCACAAATAAATTCTGAGAGCTGACATGCACATTCTGGAATTCTGAGATTGCGATTGAAAGATCTCACAAGAATCGACTACATTAAAAAGCAAAATTGACTGGCTAGGCGAAAGTGAAAAGGATCAATCCTCAAAACAAAACAAAAAGAAAAAAGAAAAAGAAAAGAAAGGGAGATTGAAACCGAATCCTTTTATTCAAAGCTACCACAAGTGGCAAAAGTTTGAACTTATTTGACGATTGGTTTGAGAAACCCTCATACCCAATTTCTTTCAAGCCCTGACTTGAACTACGCTCGACCTGATTCCCACTCAGGGATACGTAGGCAACCGCATCGGTTCGGTCGATACCATCATAATCAACCCCCCCTTCTTTCAAGACTTTGGCTTGAACTACGCTCGACCTGATTCCCACTCAGGGATACGTAGGCAACCGCATCGTTTTGGTCGACACCATCATAATCAACCCCTCCTTCTTTCAAGACTTTGGCCCGAACTACGTTGAACCTGATCCCCGCTCGGGGGTACGTAGGCAGACTTTCAAAAAGAAAAGAAAGATGGCTCGCTAGGTCGAAAATCCGAAAGGACGCCTAGGCAAAAATTAGAGTTAAATCTAAGGTGAGCAATAGTAAAAGAGAGAAAAGAGCTTACTAGGTCACCTCACTGGTGCCTAGGCAAAAGTTATGAGCATTTGAGAGATTAAAGTCACGGTTCATGCCTCAAGCCAGAAAATCACCTTCCACACTAGGGGCAAACTTTGGCTACCCGCCTCGTTTGCCTAACTTTTACTATCTACCCTTCATACAAGGGGCAAACTTCGGTCACCTACCTCGTTTGCCCAAAACCTCCAATAAACCATCATCCAAACTAGGGGCAAACTTCGGTCACCCACCTCGTTTGCTTATGAATCCCACTTTGTACTAGGGGCAAACTCCGTTTGCCTAACACAATCCCTTCACACCAAGGGCGAGTTTTCAAGTTACCAAGTTGTTTTGAAAATTTTGAAATAGAGCATCTTTTACTCTAAAAGCTAAGGTACTAATTCAAAGCACTTCTTGGGAGAAGTAGAAAATTGACTAGATCACTAGGGAGGAATTTTCAAAAATCAGATTTATCAGCAAAGTGCTACCATGTTAAGATGAGGGGTGAACACCAAAAGAGAAATGGTACATCATTTATGACAAAATCACATCAAGTTTTGACAAGACGAGCTTGTTTCATTTTGGTGTCAAATGTGTCGTCCTCGTGCGTCGATGTCTGTCAAGTTTTTGAGTATGTTGTAGTCTCAAATGTGTAAGTCAATAGTGACTAATAAAATTTTCAAATCAAGTTATAAAGAGCATGCCAATACAAGCAGGAGTACCAAACACCATTACTGCACCGGTTAAGGTGTCAGCATGAGAAGCGTCCAAACTTAGGGCAAATGCGAATTTCATCCCTTTCCAAACCATCGAAAGTTGACCATCATCTCCTTGTAACATAAGTCCATGAGTGGCTGTTGATCTTCCTTCATGCAACATAAGTCCATGAGTGGCTGTTGATCATCTTCCCCCGTCCATGCAACATAAGCCCATGAGTGGCTGTTGATTGATCTTGGATTGGGCACCGCAAAGATTTGATCAACCGCGAGAGATTCAGAAATAGATCCCGGTTCTGGGCCAGCAAGATTTAATCAACTATGAGAGATTCGAATTTGAATCCTGGTTCCCGGTCAAGAGAAGTAGTTGAAGAGACATCCCAGAAAGAGTCGCTTCATCCCCAGCAGATTCAGTTTAATCCCCAGCAGGCATATCGATTTGTACATCGTCAGTTCAATCTATGACAGTCACAGTAGTTCACTGTCGACTCGTCATATCGATTCGTACATCGTTAGTTCAATCCATGACAGTCACAGTAGTTCACTGTCGACTCGGCATCTCGATTAGTACATCGTCAGTTCAATCTATGACAGTCACATTAGTTCACTGTCGACTCGTTATATCGATTCGTACATCATTAGTTCAATCCATGACAGTCACAGTAGTTCACTGTCGACTCGGCATCTGGATTAGTACATCGTCAGTTCAATCTATGATAGTCACATTAGTTCACTGTCGACTCGTCATATCGATTCGTACATCGTTAATTCAATCTATGACAGTCACAGTAGTTCACTGTCGACTCGTCATATCGATTCGGTCATCGTTAGTTCAATCCATAACAGTTACAGTAGTTCATTGTCGACTCATCATCTCGACTCGCACATCGTCAGTTCATTAATCATCATTAGTTTACCATCACTCTCATTCAAAATATGACGTGTTCATCATTCTCATTAAAATCTTAGGCTTCTATGTCCATTAATGGGGCTTCCATGTCCATCGCTTGACATCTTGGGATTTCATGTCCATCACTTGACGTCTTAGGACTTCTGTGTCCGTCTCTTAGTTTCCAGGGCTTCCATGTCCGTCGGTTATCTGTCAAACTACATCTCCGATTATAGTCCTCTGGGACCCCACATCCAATTACGCTCGCTTACGAAGCACACTTCCCAAAATTCAGAAGTTTTCCCCAAGACTCAGAGCCTTCTAAACCTTGGTGTCCTCATCCGAGTTATCCACATCACAGTCACCAGCACAATACCAGCCCACCCGAAGTGGCACACCCCACAGCACCTGCTCATACTATGATCAGAATACTAGGCATGATAGGACTCATGTACACAATCATATCACATATATGCATTGCATATCACTCTTTTAGCATAGCATCCGCCTGATTGTTGTGTATGTGCATGTGTGATTGGTTCCTTGTGCCCTGAACTACGTCCTGGTTTGATTTTTCTTGCGATACGTAGGCAGCTCACGCAGAGCGCGACCAGCACTCACCTCAGCATCATCCTTGCATCTTTTGTATCGCTTTTATCATAAATCTATAGCCTCCAAAAGACCTGTCTCTTCAAAGCTTTGGCACTCGCTTGCGACATGCGTTGCCTCGCAAGTTCATGCCAAAGAGGGACAAACTGTAGACACACCATTTTTTCAGCTATCAGATTTAGGAGACCCATAGCTTGGTGGTTCACAATGATCGAAAAAGACTCAAAAGGACTCCTGGAAGTTAGTTCTATCTCTCAAAATGCTCAGAATGACCAAAATACCCCTGAAAGCCCAAAAACTCCCAGATTTGGTCTGAAAGTTCTGGAAACATGCTATGTCGTGAGAAAAGTAAAAAAAACATGAGTTTTTAAGTAAAATCAGATAAAATCATTAGCTCCCAGAGACCCCCGAAAGTCCCGGAAGTTCCCGAAAAGTCTCCGTTGACCGGTTTGACCAGGTTTGACCAAGTTTGACCAAGTTTGACCAAAATCGTCCAAATTCGCGAGGATCATTCTAAATCATGTGGAAAGTATTAAAATGAGTTTTAAAAGAAAATCGAGCGAAAACGTCAGCTCCGGGGGGATACCAGAAGTTTCCAGAACTTCCCCGGAATCCCAGGTTTGACCAGTTTGACCAAAATTTGACTTTAGAACCGGAGCACCGTAGCATTTTTTAAAGATTTTTCATGGATACTATAGGTCAATAGCTTTCCAACGGTATATCGCACATAATTTCTGGATTTAAAACGAATTTATTATGAATTTCCAAAGGCAAAAAAGGCGATCAAATCGACTTTTATCGCGAATACCGCAAAACTTTTCAAAGTGACCTATCTTTGAACTATTTTTTATGTAAAGTAGACTCCATTACTATTCCAACGGTATATCACAACCTCAATTTGGAGTTCGTATGCATGTTCTGTGAATTTTGGACGAAATAGGGCCTTTTCGCGAATACCGGAACCTCTGGGGGCCTAAACAGCATTATCTGGACGAGGGAGTAGCAGTGCCGCCGCGGCACTGGCCCATTGCCACCGCGGCACTGGCCCAGTGCCGCCGCGGCACTCCCCTCCAGAACAGTGTGTTTTTGTAAATAATTTTGGGGTCCCATTATGATTAATTAAAAATCAAAACGACATAGTTTTATGATTTCAGATGTTTGGAGCCAATGGGAATACTTCTAAAACCCCAAAATCACCCCAAGTTGGCCTATTTAAACCCCTCATTGCTCTTCATTTTGGGGGAGTAAAAAGGAAAGCTTAGAAAAAGTTTGGGAGAGAAAGTTATAGAGATAAGATTAGAATAGAGAGAAAGGAAGCTTTCTTCTTTGATTTTCAAAACAAAAGTGAGTTCTAAACTTTGTTTTTACTTCATTACTCCCATTTACTTCAACATTCAATACACCTAACCACCATTTTTGTGAGCATTTAAGAGAGCGAAAGCTTCTTCCATGTCCAATGTCATTACATATGAGTGAAACACCAAGCTACAAGTTCAATACCGCATGAATATCATCTATTGATTGCTATCTATTTGCTTGCTTGATTATATATTGTTCATCTCTTCTCACTTCATTTCTTTTTTATTTTCTTTATTTACTTATTAGTTCATCATCATCTAAGTGATGACATGAAGTTTGAGGTGAGTGAATCCTTATGGATAGTAGCTCTTGACCTCAAAAATATGTTTGATAGATGGTGATTATAACTTCAATACCTCCAAGGTATTCTTGAAGTTATATTCAAATAAAAATAAATCTCTCCAACAATCTTGGAGGTCCTTGATGATGAGTTTGATGTTGATATTTCAAGTGGCTATAATCTTTATTGAGTATTGAAAATATGCTTTGAAAACATTCCTAACCCCTCTTTTCTATTTTCACAAGATCATGTTACTGTTCTGTCCACTATTCACAGCAAGCATACTTTTACTTCCATACTTTGATTTGATGCTTATATGCACTCCAAATTAGCTCATGTCTTAGGAAGTAGTTCATACTACATATGTACATATCCCATAATGATTCCATTCATTCATTCATACACATTCTAGACTCCTAAGTCATTCTAGGAATCCATGAACACAAAGTACACTACAACCTTGGCATATTCTAGATACATACATTGCATCCATGCAAGATTTGGGGCTTCCATGTGTAGACACCTCATTTTGTCGGCTATCAGATTTAGGAGACCCATAGCTTGGTGGTTCACAATGATCGAAAAAGACTCAAAAGGACTCTTGGAAGTTAACTCTATTTCTTAAAATGCTCAGAATGACCAAAACGCCCTTGAAAGCCCAAAAACTCCCAGATTTGGACCAAAAGTTCTGGAAACATGCTACGTCGTAAGAAAAATGATAAAATGAGTTTATAAGTAAAACCGAAAGAAATCGTCAGCTCCTAGAGACCCCCGAAAGTCCCGGAAGTTCCCCGAAAGTCCCCGTTAACCGGTTTGACCAAGGTTTGACCAAGTTTGACCAGAGTTTGACCAAGTTTGACCAAGTTTGACCGAAATTGTCCGAATTCACCGGAATCATTAGAAAAGTATTTTAATAAGTTTTAAAAGAGAATCGAGCGAAAACGTCGGCTCTTGGGAGCTCCCGGAGGTTCCCAGAACTTCCCGGGAATCCCAGGTTTGACCAGTTTGACCAAGATTTGACTTTGGAATCGGGGCACCGAAATAATTTTCAAATATTTTTCATGGATACTAGAGGTCAATAGCTTTCCAACGGTATATCGCACATAATTTCTGGATTTAAAACGAATTTATTATGAATTTCCAAAGGCGAAAAAGGAGATCAAATCGGCTTTTATCGCGAATACCGCAAATCTTTTCAAAGTGACCTATTCCCGAACTATTTTTTATGTAAAGTAGACTCCATTACCTTTCCAACGGTATATCACAACCTCAATTTGGAGTTCGTATGCATTTTCTGTGAATTTTGGACGAAATAGGGCTTTTTCGTGAATACCGGAACCTCTGGGGCCTAAACAGCATTATCTGGACGAAGGAAGAGTAGTGCCGCCGCGGCACTGGCCCACTGCCGCCGCGGCACAGGTCCAGTGCCTCCGCGGCACTCTCCCCCAGAACAATATATTTTTTGCAATTTTGATTAGGGGTCCAATTTGATATATGAGAAATCAAAACGACGTAGTTTTGGTTCCCAGCTTATTTTAGACCAATGGGAGACCATTTTAAACTTTTTATAACTCTATTTACCACCCCTCCTTTACCTATAAAAGAAGCCATTTACTTCCATTTAGAGGAGGGACATGGAAGCTTAGAGAGAGCTTAGGAAGAAACTCTAGAGAAATATAGAGAGAGAAATAGAAGAAGTAGTCTTCTTCTTCCATTTTTTCCAATCAAAGTGAGTTCTAATCTTGTTTTCCTCCACCATTCTTCTATATACTTCATCATCAACATACCCAATCACCATTTCTCTAAGTATTTTTGAGTTAGGAAGCTACTTCCATGTCCAAATGTCTATATCTATGAGTGAAACAACAAGCTACAAGTTCAATACATCATGAATATCATCTATTGATCATTATTTACTTGCTTATTTATACAATGTTCATCTCTTCTTACCTCATTTCTTTTTGACTTTTCTTTATTTACTTACTAGTTCATCATCATCTAAATGGTGACATGAAGTTTGAGGTGAGTGAATCCTTATGGATAGTAGCTCTTGACCTCAAAAACATGTTTGATAGATGATGATCATAACTTCAATACCTTCAAGGTATTCTTGAAGTTATGTTCAAAATAAAAATGAAGCTCTCCAATAATATTGGGAGTTCTTTGATGATTCAAGGTTGGATGAGGTTCTAAGTGGTCACATGGTCATCTCAAGAGTTTAAGTTCATACTTTGAACATCTATTTCAAAACCCCCAATCAAGAACTCAAACTCTATTTCAAAACCCAAATCCATTTTCTTCAAGAATGATCCAAAATAGTGAACTGTCCAGATTCAAAGATTTGTTTTGAATTAAATACTTGAGTTAAGATGATGAAACCACTTGCAAAATCTTCCTAAAACATCATAGTTTGTCTCCAATTTTTCCCATCAATTATAGAGATGTAAAAGTATTTGTTTTGGATGTGAGAAGTTCATATTCATAATCTGCCTCTGTTCTCACAGAATGTTTACCTGACTTCTTGCACTTATTTTGGATTTTTTCGTCGCTGTATATATATCTTTTATATTTGTTTTATGAAACGTGGGTGTCTTAGGAAACTTTTGGTATATAATGGGCCATCATAAACCATTTCTTTGATTTATGAAAAATCATACAAAATCAGTCAACAGTACAGCTTTTATTTCTGAGTCATGTGTACATTCTAATTTATTTCTTTTAATCTGTGATAGCTATTGATGTTTGGCTTTTTGGGTTATTTTCTAGACACAATAAGGATGATCTCTGATGTTTCCCACATTTTCCTAGGCATGTTTGACCTCCCATTATAATGTTATAAAGTGATGCATACAGTCTGTCCACTATTCACAGCATTTCACTTTTTGACTTTCACACTTTGATGCAACACTCTCTTGTATCTAGATGAACCCATGTCCCATGCACATGTTCTTTACCACTTTTAGCATGATATATCATATCATGTATCATCTATCCTCTCATGTATCATACTCCCATAGATTCTTGAGTTTGGTTTCCAAATAAAACCATGTTTTGCAAATATTTGGGAAGTTCTTGAAATGAGTTAGGAATTGATATTCCAAGTGGTTAGAATATTCATTCAAGTTCTGGAAGTATACTTTCAAAATCTCTATTTCAAAACCCCTCTTAAAACCCTCATTTTAATCTCAAGAAAGAAAACTCTAGTTTTTCCCAAAATCTTCAAAACAGTGAGTCAAAACAGTGAGTAATCCAAGTTCAAAGATTTTTATAGAACTCAATATCTAACATATGGATGCAAGGCCACTTGGAAAGTATTCCTAACTCATTGGAGAACACCCATGATTTTTGGTTTGACTTGGAAGTACTTGGAAATGGTCCATTTGGATCCCAACATTCCTTCCAGACATTCTGTTTTTGCTGTCACAGCAGCTAGGTCCACTTCCAACCTCTTTTTCAGAAAACCTTTCCAAAAGGGGTGGTCCTAACTTATTTTTTCCTTCAACTTCAATGTCTTAGGGAACGTTCTGTATAAAATGGGCCTCTATATCATTCGTTTTCATTTTCTAAGATATTTCAACATTTCTGTCGACAGTACGGACTGTGTTTCTGAGTGACCTCTGTTGTTTATATGATTTCTCTCAATCTGTGATATTACTAAAGATTGGCTTTTTGTGTTGTGTTCTAGACACAATAAGGAACATCTCCATAAAAAATCATGCATTTAAAACATTCCTAACCCCTCTTTTCATTTTCCCAAAGATCTGGTCACTGTTCTGTCCACTATTCACAGCAAGCACATTTTAACTTTCATTCTTTGTTTGGATGCTTATATGCATTCCAAATTAGTTCACATCTTAGGAAGTAGTTCATACTACATTTGTATATATCCCATGTTGATTTCACCCATCCATTCATACACATTTGAGACTTCTAAGTCATTCTAGGAATCCATGAACACAAAGCACACTACAACCTTGGCACATTTTAGATACATACATTGCATCCATGCAAGATTTGGGATTTTTTATAACTCCTAATCTAAGAAGATTATAAGGAACGATCATGATCACACGTCCATGCTTCTCCTCGATCTAATCATCCTTTCTCATCCGTCCCGGGGATTGAGAGATCTTCTATTCTCAAAGATTAACATGCATCATCCTAGCTTGCTAAGCATCCTTGTTTTCTTTGACTATTTGTTTCAAGAACAATTCATGTCCCCCTTTAGATTAGGAAGTCTTGATTATTTGATACATGACAAGACGATTTTTCCTAGGTTTATTTGTGTGATCTTTCACTTTACATTGTATGATATTTGACTTAGATCTTATGAATGATATCTTATCTTTAGATCTTCCATTTCAAGTTTCTTATGTGATGTAATATACTATCATAGTATTAATTGTCGAACCATTCATAGTATAAGATGATTATTTGGATGCTAATTGAGGCCCGTCGAAAGACGGGGCGAGTTGAGGGTGCTTTAGTCGCGACAAAGTCTCCTTCCTCTCTCGTACCAAAACCCCGAGCCAAGTTCTTTGGTTATGAATGGCCGGTGCCCTTTATCCATTTGGGTGAGTCAAAGTTAGGTTTCTTGGTTCCTTAAAGACCAAGTGGCGACTCTGTATCTGTTTTCAACAGACCTTTTCTCTTTCTTTGATCCAAATCAAATTTCAAACAAATCTCAAACGAGAGAGGTGGATTTCCGGTGTCCACAATCTGGCGACTCTGCTGGGGATTTTTTTTATTTTAAAACAAAATAATACAGAGGTTTGACTCATAAGAAGCATCCTTAATATCATCTTTTTACTGTGTTTGGTTCACCGCATTGCACTTCTGCATTTCCCCTGCGACTGTGTCTGAAACGCGGCGCTGACATTGTTCAGGTCTTGCTGTGCCAGGGCACAAGTCACCGTTGATACTGTACCTTCCAAGGTATATCAAAAAGAGTATAAACCTCCGTACTGTCTCCCTGATGGTATATTGGAACTCTCGTCAATGGACCCTCTTTGACTAAACCCAACCTTTGCATATAGATTCCTGTAGAACCTTTCATAGGGATGTTCATTTATCTTTTCAGATAGGGCAATGTGATATAACTGCTGTATGCCCTGGTGGGATTACTTGCGCGGTGTAGACGCTTATGTGGCATAGAACTGAACCTCTTTCTTATGATTCCCAAGGCAATCACTCACATGTGATTACATTGAGTTGACCTGCCTAGGCACCATGACAAGGATGTCTTCTCCATGTTTACAAAGATATACACCGCAAACCTTGTTTGTTGGTCCTAAAACATAGGAGTATGAAAACTCGCTAGACAATATGATCACCATCATCACCTGTTCCCATCATATATCCCTATTTCTTCCAGAAACTCTGCCCAACTCATCAGGATATCCCTTTTTTTTTTTCTAGAAACTCTGTCCAAATCACCCAGATTTCCTAAAAATCCCTATTTTCCCCAAATTACCCAAAAATCTCAGTTTCTTCCAGAAACCCTGATATACTTGTGTGCCCCAGATACCCTTTCCGAATTACCCAAATCTTCCTACTTCTCCCAGAAATCCTATTCGAACTCCCCAAGTATCTTTGTTACACCCAAAATCCTAGAAAATCCATGTTTCTCCTAAAACTCTACCCAAGCTTCCCATAAATCCAAATTTCCAAGAAATACCCAAGGTACTTGTTTCTCCCAGAAACTCTGCCCAAATCACCCAGAAACGCCCAGATATACTATCCATATTTCTCAGAAATACCCAAAATACCAGTTTCTCCTAGAAGCTTAGTCCAAATCAACCAAAAATCCCTATTCCTCCCAGAAACTCTGTCCAAAATATCCTAGAAATCCCTGTTGTCCCTTGGTGATCATACTGGAAAGTAAGGTTAGCACACTCTATATGGTTAGGACCTTACTTACTTAACTGCTATATGTTAGAAGTAGGGGCATCATATAGATTAGGGCCTGCATCCGCATGCTTGTCTCATGTGCATACACAATTCATGTCAGTTCTCTTGCACGCACATCTTGTCAGTTTCACATGTGTTAGTCTCTACACATCAAATACATACGTATCATCATCCCCACCCCATCTCAATCGTTGTACAGAAGTCGCATACTTACTGTAACCCTCCTCGGTTTGCATCATTAAATCCTTCAAAACTCTGATCATCTCTTCCTGATAGGAGTCCATAAGAAGTGTTTCGCGCCTCTGCTAATTTGGACTTTTACTTCTATTTGCAAAAAAATCGTAGACCTGGGTAAAAGCACTGTTGTACCTCCCCAAATTCATTATCGTGATCACGGGCTAGCACAGACCATCATCGATCCACCAATGGCCTACAAAGCTCTGGAAGAGAAAGTGAACAAGCTACAAACCACTGTTGAGCAGTTGAGTTTAAGGGTGAGTCGATTTGAGAAAATGGCACGGAGCATTAGCAAAGAACTGCTTGAAATGGGGACCAGAATGGAGGATGCCATCATAGAAGAAAAGTTCAAGAATGATGAACCCCAACACCAGTCCAAGAGGCCTAAATACTTCCGACACTCCCCGGATGTCAACGCCCTGCGCAGCCAACCCATGGCATACCCTCATCGGCCATACCAATCCTCCAACCAAACCACTAGTTGCCCTTACCAGAAAAAGCAACCACATACCTTTGCCAAACTAGATATCTCCCCCTCCATAGCCTTAGGCTGTCGGCTAAAAAAAGGACACCTCCAACTCCTTCAGCCTCGTACCGATCCCCCACCAGCTAACTGTGACTTGTCCAAACGATGTGCCTACCACCAAGGCCCAGGCCATGACACTGACCAGTGCATACGTCTCCGCCATGATATCCAGGACCTCATCGACCAAAACATCATTGAGCCACCACTCATTCAACCCCGTGTCACCTAAGCCCCTGGCTTACCTATTCGAATGATCCTCTTCGCTGAGGCCGATGAATGTTGAACCTGTGCCGGTGAAGTGACGGTGTTTGGGACTCTTGCTAGAAAACCAAATGGAGATGCTCTTTTAAAAAAAAAAAAAGAAATAAAAAGAATAAGTGAGTCATTGTGACATTCCATTTGAGACCAGGTCGAGTCTAGTCAAGTCTGTTGTATGTTTATTCTTGTGGTCGAGTCTGTCCGTCATCAAGTTGTTAATGAGTCTGTAATCCTTCTCTACTGATGGAATGAAGTCTCATTTTTCCTAATCTGATGTGCCTAGTCATAGATGCATGAATCGCTAAACTGAAGTGTCACTTTTCAAATTACCATGGATATTACTGTGCTAAAAAAAAATAATCCTAAAAGGTCAAAGTCAATTTTGCGCCGACACCGATGAAGAGCCGAGAATTGAATAGTCTTACTTTAAGAATTTAAAGATGCTTTTGCTCAAATCTTGAAAAGACATATTTGAGACTGATTTGGGGCTTGCCCAACACCCTTGCCACCATTTCTACCATTTCAAAGCTTGGGCCCAACCCAATTGATAGCCATGCGAACCTGTGCGGACTTGGTCCTTGATGGTAGCCAAACATTTCAGTGAGTTTCATCTCTACTTTCAAAAAAAAAAAAAAAGAAAAAGAAAAGAAAAGAAAAGAAAAAGCTCGCTAGGTTGAAAACCCGAAGGGGCACCTAGGCAAAAGTTAGAGCTGAAAAAGGCGTTGATTTCCAAAATCTGACCCTAGCCAGTCAAAATGTTGGAGAAAATTTTGATGAAACAAATGAGAGAATCATACGCTTCAAGATACATCTTAAAAACGTGCCAAGATCACATTTCAAAAGGCACGGAATGACCACAAATAAATTCTAAGAGCTGACATGCACATTGAAAGATCTCACAAGAATCAACTACATTAAAAAAAAAATTGACTGGCTAGGCGAAAGTGAAAAGGATCAATCCTCACAACAAAAAGAAAAAGAAAAGAAAGGGAAATTGAAACTGAATCCTTTTATTCTAAGACTACCACAAGTGCCTCAAGTTTGAACTTCTTTGACGATTGGTTTGAAAAACCCTCATACCTCAAACCCCTTATTTCAAGCCTTGCCTTGAACTACGCTCGACCTGATTCCCACTCGGGGATACGTAGGCAACCACATCGGTTCGGTCAACACCATCATAATCAAACCAATTTCTTTCAAGCCTTGCCTTGAACTACGCTCGACCTGATTCCCACTCGGGGATACGTAGGCAACCACAACGGTTCGGTCACCCCACCTACCTAAAAATCAACCCGCTTCTTTCCAACCATGGCCCGAACTACGTTGGACCTGATCCCCGCTCGGGGGTACGTAGGCAGACTTTCAAAAAGAAAAGAAGGATGGCTCACTAGGTCGAAAATCTGAAAGGACGCCTAGGCAAAAATTAGAGCTAAATCCAAGGTGAGCAATAACAAAAGAGAGAAAAGAGCTCGCTAGGTCACCTCACTGGTGCCTAGGCAAAAGTTATGAGCATTTGAGAGATTAAAGTCACGATCCTTGCCTCAAGCCAGAAATCACCTTCCACACTAGGGGCAAACTTCGGCTACCCGCCTCGTTTGCCTGACTTTTACTATCTACCCTTCATACAAGGGGCAAACTTCGGTCACCTACCTCGTTTGCCCAAAACCTCCAATGAACCTTCCTCCAAACTAGGGGCAAACTTCGGTCATTTACCTCGTTCGCCTATCAATCCCACTTCATGCCCTTCAAACTAGGGGCAAACTTTGTTTGCCACCCAATCCCTATAAGCCTTCAAGTCACAAAGCATTGTCTTGAACATATGGAAATGGAGCATCTTTTATTCCATAAGCTAAGGCACTAATTCAAAGCACATCTTGGGAGAAGCAAAGAAATTGATTAGATCAGTAGGGAGGAATTTTCAAAAATAAGGTTTGCCATCAAAGTGATGCCACGTTAAGGTGAGAAGTAAACACATAAGAGAAATGGTACATCGTTTATGATGAAAGCACATCAAGTTTTGGAAAGTCGAGCTTGTTTCATTTAGGTGTCAAATGTGTCACCCTCGCATGTCAGTATTTGTCAGTTTTGAGTCTGTCATAGTCTTTTTCAGGAAAAGAGTCTGTCGTAGTCTCAAATGTGTAAGTCAATAGTGACGAATAATGAATTTTTCAAATCAAGTTATAAAGAGCATTCTAATGACAATACAAGCAGGAGTACCAAACATCATTACTGCACCAGACAAGGCGTCAGCATGAGAAGCGTCCAAACTTAGGAAAAATTTCATCCCTTTCCAAACCGTCGAAAGTTAACCATCTTCGTTCATGCAACATAAGTCTATGAGTGGCTGTTGATCATCTTTCGCTCATGCAACGTAAGTCCATGAGTGGCTATTGATGATCTTCTTTTCTCCTAGCAACATAAGTCCATGAGTGGCTGTTGACTGTCATCTTTCTTCATGCAACATAAGTCCATGAGTGGCTATTGATGATCTTCTTTTCTCCTAGCAACATAAGTCCATGAGTGGTTGTTGATCTTTCATCTTTCTTCATGCAACATAAATCCATAAGTGGTTGTTGATGATCTTTCTTTCTCCTAGCAACATAAGTCCATGAGTGGCTGTTGATTTTTCATCTTTCTTCATGCAACATAAGTCCATGAGTGGCCGTTGATGACCTTCTTTCATCCTAAAGCAACATAAGTCCATCACTCTCCTCTTTCAATATCAAAACCTTAAGTGCCGCAGGCCATCTCCGTATCTCTCATCATAAATAGAATGATACCTTGACTCCCATTTAAAGGACGTATTTCCTTCTTCCAAGCAGAGTACATTATCCTTCAGCTCCCGGAGGCCCTGACCGGCCCTCTTGGATTGAGCGCCGAAAGAGATTCCCCGAGAATCCCGCATCATCCCCCGAGGACAGAAGCAAAAAGATACCAGCTCCCGGAGGCCCTGACCGGCCCTCTTGGATTGAGCACCAAAAGAGATTCCCCGAGAACCCCGCATCATCCCCGAGGACAGAAGCAAAAAGATACCAGCTCCCGGAGGCCCTGACCGACCCTCTTGGATTGAACGCCGAAAGAGATTCCCCGAGAACCCCGCATCATCCCCGAGGACAGAAGCAAAAAGATACCAGCTCCCGGAGGCCCTGACCGGCCCTCTTGGATTGAGCTCCGAAAGAGATTCCCCGAGAACCCTACATCATCCCCCGAGGACAGAAACAGAAAGACACCAGCTCCCGGAGGTCCTGACCGGCCCTCTTGGATTGAGTACCGAAAGAGATTCCCCGAGAACCCCGCATCATCCCCGAGGACAGAAGCAGAAAGATACCAGCTCCCGGAGGCCCTGACCGGCCCTCTTGGATTGAGCACCGAAAGAGATTCTCCGAGAACCCTACATCAGAAACCAAAAGATACCAGCTCCCGGAGGCCCTGACCGGCCCTCTTGGATTGAGCGCCGAAAGAGATTCCCCGAGAACCCCGCTACATCATCCCCTAAGGACAGAAACCAAAAGATACCAGCTTCCGGAGGCCCCGACCGGCCCTCGTGGATTGAGCGCCGAAAGATTTGATCAACCGTGAGAGATTCAAAGATGGATCCTGGTTCTAGGTCAAGAATTGAAGAGAGATTCTCAGAGGGTCCCCTACCATCCCCAGCAGAAGATAACAGAAGTCTAAACCGATTCTCCGGACTTGTCATCATAAGGATCGGCCAAAACATCACCCGCAGTTAAATCACCCCGATTCCCATGGCAAGCACTGTCTATTCACCTTTTAAGGATCCATATCCACTGATTATCATGAGCTTTCTCACCTGTCAGTCATTATGAGTTTCCTCACTTATCGTGAGCCTCTTCACTCCGGTTATCTCACCTGTCAATTATCGTGAGCTACTCCACTTATCATGGGCCTCCTCACTTTGGTTATTATAAAACTGTCGGTTATCATGAACTCCTTCGCCTATGGGTTATCCTTAGTTGTCATCCTCAGGGACCCCACATCTGACTACATTCTCTCGCAAAGCACACTTCCCAAATTCCAGAAGTTTGCCCCTAAACCCAGAGTCTTCTAAACCTTTATGTCCTTATCCGAGTCATCCACCACCTCACAGTCACAAACGCTAGCACAACACCGGCCCACTCAGGGTGGCACACACCCCACAGCACCTGCTCATACTAGGATCATAACACTAGATATGATAGGACTCATGACATAATTCATATCACATCCATGCATTGCATATCATCCTCATAGCATAGCATCCGCATGTCTTGTTGTGCATATGTGATTTGTTCCTTTGTGCCCTGAACTACGTCCTGGTCTGATTCCCCTTGGGATACGTAGGCAGCTCACGCAGAGCACAACTAGCACTGACCTCAGCATCATTGCATCTTTTGCAACGCTTTTTATCCTAAATCTATAGCCTCCAAAAGACATGTCTCTTTAAAGCTTTGGCACTCGCTTGCGACATGCGTTGCCTCGCAAGTTCATACCAAAGAGGGGCAAACTGTAGACACCCCATTTTGTTGGCTATCTGATTTAGGAGACCCATAGCTTGGTGGTTCACAATGATCGAAAAAGACTCAAAAGGACTCCTGGAAGTTAACTCTATTTCTCAAAATGCTCAGAATGACCAAAACGCCCCTGAAAGCCCAAAAACTCCCAGATTTGGACCAAAAGTTCTGGAAACATGCTACGTCATAAGCAAAATGATAAAATGAGTTTCTAAGTAAAACCGAAAGAAATCGTCAGCTCCCAGAGACCCCCGAAAGTCCCGGAAGTTCCCCGAAAGTCCCCGTTGACCGGTTGACCAAGGTTTGACCAGGTTTGACCAGAGTTTGACCAAGTTTGACCAAAATTGTCCGAATTCACTGGAATCATTAGAAAAGTATTAAAATAAGTTTTAAAAGAGAATCGAGCGAAAACGTCGGCTCCTGGGAGCTCCCGGAGGTTCCCAGAACTTCCCGGGAATCCCAAGTTTGACCAGTTTGACCAAGATTTGACTTTGGAATCGGGGCATCGAAATAATTTTCAAATATTTTTCATGGATACTAGAGGTCAATAGCTTTCCAACGGTATATCGCACATAATTTCTGGATTTAAAACGAAATTATTATGAATTTCTAAAGGCGAAAAGGGGATCAAATCGGCTTTTATCACGAATACCGCAAAACTTTTCAAAGTGACCTATCCCCGAACTATTTTGTATGTAAAGTAGACTCCATTACCTTTCCAACGGTATATCACAACCTCAATTTGGAGTTCGTATGCATTTTCTGTGAATTTCGGACGAAATAGGGCCTTTTCGCAAATACTGAAACCTCTGGGGGCCTAAACAGCATTATCTGGACGAAGGAAGAGCAGTGCCGCCGTGGCACTGGCCCAATGCCGCCGCGGCACTCTCCCCCAGAACAGTATATTTTTTGCAATTTTGATTGGGGGTCCAATTTGATATATGAGAAATCAAAACGACGTAGTTTTGGTTCCCAGCTTATTTTAGACCAATGGGAGACCATTTTAAACTTTTTATAACTCGATTTACCACCCCTCCTTTGCCTATAAAAGAAGCCATTTACTTCCATTTAGAGGAGGGACATGGAAGCTTAGAGAGAGCTTAGGAAGAAACTCTAGAGAAATATAGAGAGAGAAATAGAAGAAGTAGTCTTCTTCTTCCATTTTTTCCAATCAAAGTGAGTTCTAATCTTGTTTTCCTCCACCATTCTTCTATATACTTCATCATCAACATACCCAATCACCATTTCTCTAAGCATTTTTGAGTTAGGAACTTCTATATACTTCCATGTCCAAATGTCTATATCTATGAGTGAAACACCAAGCTACAAGTTCAATACATCATGAATATCATCTATTGATCATTATTTACTTGCTTGTTTATACAATGTTCATCTCTTCTTACCTCATTTCTTTTTTACTTTTCTTTATTTACTTACTAGTTCATCATCATCTAAATGATGACATGAAGTTTGAGGTGAGTGAATCCTTATGGATAGTAGCTCTTGACCTCAAAAACATGTTTGATAGATGATGATCATAACTTCAATACCTTCAAGGTATTCTTGAAGTTATGTTCAAAATAAAAATGAAGCTCTCCAATAATATTGGGAGTTCTTTGATGATTCAAGGTTGGATGAGGTTCTAAGTGGTCACATGGTCATCTCAAGAGTTTAAGTTCACGCTTTGAACATCAATTTCAAAACCCCCATTCAAGAACTCAAACTCTATTTCAAAACCCAAATCCATTTTCTTCAAGAATGATCCAAAATAGTGAACTGTCCAGATTCAAAGATTTGTTTTGAATTAAACACTTGACTTAAGATGATGAAACCACTTGCAAAATCTTCCTAAAACATCATAGTTTGTCTCCAATTTTTCCCATCAATTATAGAGATGTAAAAGTATTTTTTTTGGATGTGAGAAGTTCATATTCATAATCTGCCTCTGTTCTCACAGAATGTTTACCTGACTTCTTGCACTTATTCTGGATTTTTTCGTCACTGTACATATATCTTTTATATTTCTTTTATGAAACTTGGGTGTCTTAGGAAACTTTTGGTATATAATGGGCCATCATAAACCATTTCTTTGATTTATGAAAAAACATACAAAATCAGTCAACAGTACAGCTTTTATTTCTGAGTCATGTGTACATTCTGATTAATTTCTTTTAATCTGTGATAGCTATTGATGTTTGGCTTTTTGGGTTATTTTCTAGACACAATAAGGATGATCTCTGATGTTTCCCACATTTTCCTAGGCATGTTTGACCTCACATTATAATGTTATAAAGTGATGCATACAGTCTGTCCACTATTCACAGCATTTCACTTTTTGACTTTCACACTTTGATGCAACACTCTCTTGTATCTAGATGAACCCATGTCCCATGCACATGTTCTTTACCACTTTTAGCATGATATATCATATCATGTATCATCTATCCTCTCATGTATCATACTCCCATAGATTCTTGAGTTTGGTTTCCAAATAAAACCATGTTTTGCAAATATTTGGGAAGTTCTTGAAATGAGTTAGGAATTGATATTCCAAGTGGTTAGAATATTCATTCAAGTTCTGGAAGTATACTTTCAAAACCTCTATTTCAAAACCCCTCTTAAAACCCTCATTTTAATCTCAAGAAAGAAAACTCTAGTTTTTCCCAAAATCTTCAAAACAGTGAGTCAAAACAGTGAGTAATCCAAGTTCAAAGATTTTTCTAGAACTCAATATCTAACATATGGATGCAAGGCCACTTGGAAAGTATTCCTAACTCATTGGAGAACACCCATGATTTTTGGTTTGACTTGGAAGTACTTGGAAATGGTCCATTTGGATCCCAACATTCCTTCCAGACATTCTGTTTTTGTTGTCACAGCAGCTAGGTCCACTTCAAACCTCTTTTTCAGAAACCTTTTCCAAAAGGGGTGGTCCTAACTTATTTTTCCCTTCAACTTAAATGTCTTAGGGAACCTTCTGTATAAAATGGGCCTCTATATCATTCGTTTTCATTTTCTAAGATTTTTCAACATTTCTGTCGACAGTACGGACTCTGTTTCTGAGTGACCTCTGTTGTTTATATGATTTCTCTCAATCTGTGATAGTTATTAAAGATTGGCTTTTGGGTTGTGTTCTAGACACAATAAGGAACATCTCCATAAACAATCATGCATTGAAAACATTCCTAACCCCTATTTTCAATTTCCCAAAGATCTGGTCACTGTTCTGTCCACTATTCACAGCAAGCACATTTTAAATTTCATTCTTTGTTTGGATGCATATATGCATTCCAAAATATTTCACATCTTAGGAAGTAGTTCATACTACATTTGTATATATCCCATGTTGATTTCACCCATCCATTCATACACATTTGAGACTTCTACGTCATTCTAGGAATCCATGAACACAAAGCACACTACAACCTTGGCACATTTTAGATACATACATTGCATCCATGCAAGATTTGGGATTTTTTGTAACTCCTAATCTAAGAAGATTATAAGGAACGATCATGATCACACGTCCATGCTTCCCCTCGATCTAATCATCCTTTCTCATCCGTCCCGGGGATTGAGAGATCTTCTATTCTCAAAGATTAACATGCATCATCCTAGCTTGCTAAGCATCCTTGTTTTCTTTGACTATTTGTTTCAAGAACAATTCATATCCCCCTTTAGATTAGGAAGTCTTGATTATTTGATACATGACAAGACGATTTTTCCTAGGTTTATTTGTGTGATCTTTCACTTTACATTGTATGATATTTGACTTAGATCTTATGAATGATATCTTATCTTTAGATCTTCCATTTCAAGTTTCTTATGTGATGTAATATACTATCATAGTATTAATTGTCGAACCATTCATAGTATAAGATGATTATTTGGATGCTAATTGAGGCCAGTCGAAAGACGGGGCGAGTTGAGGGTGTTTTAGTTGTGACAAAGGTTCCTTCCTCTCTCGTACCAAAACCCCGAACCAAGTTCTTTGGTTATGAAAGGCCGGAGCCCTTTATCCATTTGGGTGAGTCAAATTAGGTTTCTTGGTTCCTTAAAGACCAAGTGGCGACTCTGTATCTGTTTTCAACAGACCATTTTCTTTCCTTTTCAAAACAACCTCAAACAAAGAAAGAGTGGATGAGCGATTCCGCGTATCCACAATCTTGCGACTCTGCTGGGGAATTTTTATTTTAAAACGAAATAATACAGAGGTTTGACTCATAAGAAGCATCCTTAAAATCATCTTTTTACTGTGTCTGGTTCACCACATTGCACTCTGCATTTTACCCTCCCGACTATGTCTGAAACTCGGCGCTGACATTGTTCAGGTCTTGCTGTGCCAGGGCACAAGTCACCGTTGATACTGTACCTTCCAAGGTATATCAAAAAGAGTAAAAACCTCCATACTTTCTCCCTGACGGTATATTGGAACTCTCGTCAACGGACCCTCTTTGACTAAACCCAGCCTTCGCATATAGATTCTTGTAGAACCTTTCATAGGACTGTTCATTTATCTTTTCAGATAGGACAATGTGATATAACTGCTATATGCCCTGACGGGATTACCTGTGTGGTGTAGACGCCTATGTGGCATAGAACAGAACCTCTTTCTTATGATTCCCAAGGCAATCACTCATATGTGATCACATTGAGTTGACCTGCCTAGGCACCATGACAAGGATGTCTGTTCTATGCTCACAAAGATATACACCGCAAACCTTGTTTGTCGGTCCTAAGGCATAGGAGTATGAAAACCTGCTGGAAAGTACAATCACTATAACCGTATTAACCCGTTTCTCCCAGAAACTCTACCCGGATATCCCAGATATAACCATACCAACCAGTTTCTCCCAGAAACTCTGTCCGGATATACCAGATATAACCATATTAACCAGTTTCTCCCAGAAACTCTGCCCGGATATCCCAGATATAACCATACCAACCAGTTTCTCCCAGAAACTCTGTCCAAATATCCCAGATATAACCGTATTAACTCGGTTCTCCCAGAAACTCTGCCCGGATATCCCAAATATAACCATACCAACCAGTTTCTCCCAAAAACTCTGTCCAGATATCACGGATATAACTGTATTAACCCGTTTCTCCCAGAAACTCTGTCCTATTTTCCCAAATACACTAGTTTCTCTCAGAAAACTCTATCCAAATTTCCTAAAAGTACCCAAAGTTCCTGTTTCCCCTAGAAACGCTGTCCAAAATTCCCGAAGTATCCCGGAAATCCCTGTTATCCCTTGGTGATCGTACTGGAAAGTAAGATTGGCACACTCTATATGGTTAGGACCTTATTTGTTTAACTACTACCTGTTAGAAATAGGGGCATCATATATATTAGGGCGTACATCCGCATGCTTGTCTCATATGCATGCACCATTCCCATCAGTCTGCACGCACTGTCTCGAGTCAGTCCACATCACTGTCTTTGTCTGTCTAAAGTCATCACTATCAGGATCTGATACACCCCTTTCCCTCGAAATCTGTCAGGTCAGTATAGATTCCCAAGGTCAGCAGCCGGGATCCTCATCGTAGGCCAGGAGTTCAGATAATCGTTTGGTCAGAATCAGTCCGACAGCCTACTTCAGCATGAATCGAGAAGAGTTAGAAAACAAGGTTACCGAGTTGGGAGCAACTATAAGCCAACAGTCTGACAGCCTAGCCCAAGTTCTGAAGTTCATAGAAGAATTCAAGCAACAGCGGCCGCAACCTCCGCCTGGGTTTCCACCACCAAGGTTTGAACCACCCCTACATGAGAATAACGGGGAGGAAGACTGGCTTCAAGGGGTCCCACCATTTGCGTATGAAAAGAAGCTCCAGGAGAAAATGGACAAAGTTGATAAGCTTGAAAGTGTGTTGAGGAAGAGCAAAGGGGTTGATGATTACATGTTAGACCTGGAAGGCCTCTTTGAGCCCATCAAGCTAAGGCTGCCTGAGAACTTCAAAATGCCTGAAATTGACCGTTTTGATGGAATAGGGAATCCAAAAAGTCACATCAAGTTGTGCATGGGCATCTTCCAATCGATGGGCTGCACTCATGAGCACATTGCGATGTTGTTCCCGCAAACCCTTAAGAATGCCGCACTATCCTGGTTCCTAACCCTTGAAGCCTCCAAGACCCGAGTCTGGGAAGACATTGCTAGAACTTTCATTGATCACTACTCTTACAACCAAGATTTTGATATCACCATCCGGGATCTAGAGACTACCAGGCAGAACTTCAATGAGTCCTTCACTGCGTTCTTGAGCAGATGGAGGAATAAAGTGGCTCAAATGATCCACAGACCTGTTAAGAAAGAGCAAGTACGTATGCTGGTCAAGAACATGCAACCAGTATATCATGATAAACTATTCTACCAATCCATCTCCACATTCGAAGAGCCATTTGAAATAGGCACCAGAATAGAGGATGCCGTCAGAGAAGGAAAGTTCAAAAAGGATGAACCCCAACACCAGTCCAAGAGACCTAACTACTCCCTGGACTCCCCAGATATCAATGCACTTAGCAACCAATTAATGGCCTGCGCCCTCCGTCCATACCAGTCCATTCCACCAAATCGCCCAAAAGGCCCTCGCGAATTCTCCAAACTTGATGTTCCTCTTTCCACAGCCTTGGACCACCTACTCAAAAAGGGCCACCTGCAGCTCCTCCCTCATAAGCCGCTACCAGATCCTATACCCTCCCACTACAACATGAGCCTACGATGTGCTTATCACCAAAATCTAGGCCATACCACCGATCAGTGCATCCGCCTCCGCCATGACATTCAGAACCTTATAGAAGATGTTCCCTATCCTAATGCCATCCACTATCTTGGCTTGGACCAACCGATCGAATGATCCCTTCCGTCGATGCTAATGAATGCTGAAGCTACGCAGTAAAGTGAAGGTGTTTGGAACTTCTGCTAAAAAAATAGAATAAGAATAATAAATGGGTCGCAAAGACACTCCATTTGAGACCGGGTCGAGTCAAGTTGAGTCTGTTCTATGTTCCAAGTCCATTTTAATTCTAGTCTTGTGATCGAGTCTGTCTGTCATCGAGTTGTTAATAAGTCTGTAAACCTTCTCTATTGATGGAATGAAATATCATTTTGCTTAATCTGATGTGCCTAGTCATAAATGCATGAATCACTAAACTGAAGTGTCACTTTTCAAATTACCATGGATATTATTCTGCTAATAATTTTTCTACAACAAAACAAAAAAAGAATCCTGAAAGGTTAAAGTCGATTTCACGCTGACACTGATGAAGAGCTGAGAATTGAATAGTCTTACTTTAAGAATTTAAAGATGCTTTTGCCTCAATCTTGAAAAGACATACTTGAAACTGACTTGGGGCTTGCCCAACACCCTTTTTCACCATTTCGAAGCCTTAAGCCCAATCCAATTGGGAGCCATGCAATTTGTCCGACTGAAAGCAATGCAAACTTAGCCCTTGATGGCAGCCAAATATTTCAGTGAGTTTCATCTCCACTTTAAAAAAAACAAAAAAAAAAGAAAGAAAAAGAAGAAAAAAGAAAAGAAAAGAAAAAGCTCGCTAGGTTGAAAACCCGAAAGGGCACCTAGGCAAAAGTTAGAGCTGAAAAAGGTGTTGATTTCCAAAATCTGACCTTAGCCAGTCAAAATGTTGAAAAAAAATTTGATGAAACAAATGAGAGAATCATACGCTTCAAGATACATCTTAAGAACGTGCCATGATCACATTTCAAAAGGCACGGAATGACCACAAATAAAATCTGAGAGCTGACATGCACATTCTGGAATTCTGAGATTGCGATTGAAAGATCTCACAAGAATCGACTACATTAAAAAGCAAAATTGACTGGCTAGGCGAAAGTGAAAAGGATCAATCCTCAAAACAAAACAAAAAGAAAAAAGAAAAAGAAAAGAAAGGGAGATTGAAACCGAATCCTTTTATTCAAAGCTACCACAAGTGGCACAAGTTTGAACTTATTTGACGATTGGTTTGAGAAACCCTCATACCCAATTTCTTTCAAGCCCTGACTTGAACTACGCTCGACCTGATTCCCACTCAGGGATACGTAGGCAACCGCATCGGTTCGGTCGATACCATCATAATCAACCCCCCCTTCTTTCAAGACTTTGGCTTGAACTACGCTCGACCCAATTCCCACTCAGGGATACGTAGGCAACCGCATCGGTTCGGTCGACACCATCATAATCAACCCCTCCTTCTTTCAAGACTTTGGCCAGAACTACGTTGGACCTGATCCCCGCTCGGGGGTACGTAGGCAGACTTTCAAAAAGAAAAGAAAGATGGCTCGCTAGGTCGAAAATTCGAAAGGACGCCTAGGCAAAAATTAGAGTTAAATCCAAGGTGGGCAATAGTAAAAGAGAGAAAAGAGCTTACTAGGTCACCTCAGTGGTGCCTAGGAAAAAGTTATGAGCATTTGAGAGATTAAAGTCACGGTCCATGCCTCAAGCCAGAAAATCACCTTCCACACTAGGGGCAAACTTCGGCTACCCGTCTCGTTTGCCTGACTTTTACTATCTAACCTTCATACAAGGGGCAAACTTTGGTCACCTACCTCGTTTGCCCAAAACCTCCAATAAACCATCATCCAAACTAGGGGCAAACTTCGGTCACCCACCTCGTTTGCTTATGAATCCCACTTTGTACTAGGGGCAAACTCCGTTTGCCTAACACAATCCCTTCACACCAAGGGCGAGTTTTCAAGTTACCAAGTTGTTTTGAAAATTTTGAAATAGAGCATCTTTTACTCTAAAAGCTAAGGTACTAATTCAAAGCACTTCCTGGGAGAAGTGGAAAATTGACTAGATCACTAGGGAGGAATTTTCAAAAATCAGATTTATCAGCAAAGTGCTACCATGTTAAGATGAGGGGTGAACACCAAAAGAGAAATGGTACATCGTTTATGACAAAATCACATCAAGTTTTGACAAGACGAGCTTGTTTCATTTTGGTGTCAAATGTGTCGTCCTCGTGCGTCGATGTCTGTCAAGTTTTTTAGTATGTTGTAGTCTCAAATGTGTAAGTCAACAGTGACTAATAAAATTTTCAAATCAAGTTATAAAGAGCATACCAATATAAGCAGGAGTACCAAACACCATTACTGCACCGGTTAAGGTGTCAGCATGAGAAGTGTCCAAACTTAGGGCAAATGCGAATTTCATCCCTTTCCAAACCATCGAAAGTTGACCATCATCTCCTTGTAACATAAGTCCATGAGTGGCTGTTGATCTTCCTTCATGCAACATAAGTCCATGAGTGGCTGTTGATCATCTTCCCTCATCCATGCAACATAAGCCCATGAGTGGCTGTTGATTGATCTTGGATTGGGCACCGCAAAGATTTGATCAACCGCGAGAGATTCAGAGATGGATCCCGGTTCTGGGCCAGTAAGATTTAATCAATTATGAAAGATTCGAATTTGAATCCTGGTTTCCGATCAAGAGAAGTAGTTGAAGAGAGATCTCAGAAAGAGTCGCTTCATCCCCAGCAGATTTAGTTTAATCCCCAGCAGGCATATCGATTTGTACATCGTCAGTTCAATCTATGACAGTCACAGTAGTTCACTATCGACTCGTCATATCGATTCGTACATCGTTAGTTCAATCCATGACAGTCACAGTAGTTCACTGTCGACTCGGCATCTCGATTAGTACATCATCAGTTCAATCTATGACAGTCACAGTAGTTCACTGTCGACTCGTCATATCGATTCGTACATCGTTAGTTCAATCCATGACAGTCACAGTAGTTTACTGTCAACTCGGCATCTCGATTAGTACATCGTCAGTTCAATCTATGACAGTCACAGTAGTTCACTGTCGACTCGTCATATCGATTCGTACATCGTTAGTTCAATCTATGATAGTCACAGTAGTTCACTATCGACTCGTCATATCGATTCGTACATCATTAGTTCAATCTATGACAGTTACAGTAGTTCATTGTCGACTCATCATCTCGACTCGTACATCGTCAGTTCATTAATCATCATTAGTTTACCATCACTCTCATTCAAAATATGCCGTGTTCATCATTCTCATTCAAAATCTTAGGCTTCTATGTCCATTAATGGGGCTTCCATGTCCATCGCTTGACATCTCAGGATTTTATGTCCATCACTTGACGTCTTAGGACTTCTGTGTCCGTCTCTTAGTTTCCAGGGCTTCCATGTCTGTCGGTTATCTGTCAAACTACATCTCCAATTATAGTCCTCTGGGACCCCACATCCAATTATGTTCGCTTACGAAGCACACTTCCCAAAATTCAGAAGTTTGCCCCTAGACTCAGAGCCTTCTAAACCTTGGTATCCTCATCCGAGTTATCCACATCACAGTCACCAGCACAACACCAGCCCACTCGGAGTGGCACACCCCACAGCACCTGCTCATACTATGATCAGAACACTAGGCATGATAGGACTCATGTACACAATCATATCACATCCATGCATTGCATATCACTCTTTTAGCATAGCATCCGCCTGATTGTTGTGTATGTGCATGTGTGATTGGTTCCTTTGTGTCCTGAACTACGTCCTGGTCTGATTTCCCTTGGGATACGTAGGCAGCTCACGCAGAGCGCGACCAGCACTGACCTTAGCATCATCCTTGCATCATTTGCAACGCTTTTATCCTAAATCTATAGCCTCCAAAAGACCTGTCTCTTCAAAGCTTTGGCACTCGCTTGCGACATGCGTTGCCTCGCAAGTTCATGCCAAAGAGGGGCAAACTGTAGACACCCCATTTTGTCGGCTATCAGATTTAGGAGACCCATAGCTTGGTGGTTCACGATGATCGAAAAAGACTCAAAAGGACTCTTGGAAGTTAGTTCTATCTCTCAAAATGCTCAGAATGACCAAAATACCCCTAAAAGCCCAAAAACTCCCAGATTTGGTCCGAAAGTTCTGGAAACATGCTATGTCATGAGAAAAGTAAAAAAATGAGTTTTTAAGTAAAATCAGATAAAATCATCAGCTCCCAGAGACCCCCGGAAGTCCCGGAAGTTCCCGGAAAGTCTCCGTTGACCGGTTTGACCAAGTTTGACCAGGTTTGACCAAGTTTGACCAAAATCATAAAAATTCGCCAGGATCATTCTAAATCATGTGGAAAGTATTAAAATGAGTTTTAAAAGAAAATTGAGCGAAAACGTCAGCTCCGGGGGGCTCCCAGAAGTTTCCAGAACTTCCCCGGAATCCCAAGTTTGACCAGTTTGACCAAAATTTGACTTTAGAACTGGAGCACTGTAACATTTTTTAAAGATTTTTCATGGATACTAGAGGTCAATAGCTTTCCAACGGTATATCGCACATAATTTTTGGATTTAAAACGAATTTATTATGAATTTCCAAAGGCAAAAAAGGCGATCAAATCGGCTTTTATCGCGAATACCACAAAACTTTTCAAAGTGGCCTATCTCTGAACTATTCTTTATGTAAAGTAGACTCCATTTCCTTTCCAACGGTATATCACAACCTCAATTTGGAGTTTTTATGCATTTTCTGTGAATTTCGGATGAAATAGGGCCTTTTCGCGAATACCGGAACCTCTGGGGGCCTAAACTGCATTATCTGAACGAGGGAGGAGCAGTGCCGCCGCGGCACTGGCCCACTGCCACCGCGGCACTGGCCCAGTGCCGCCGCGACACTCCCCTCCAGAACAGTGTATTTTTGTAAATAATTTTGGGGTCCCATTTTGATTAATTAAAAACCAAAACGACATAGTTTTATGATTTTAGATGTTTGGAGCCAATGGGAATACTTCTAAAACCCCAAAACCACCCCAAGTTGGCCTATTTAAACTACTCATTGCTCTTCATTTTGGGGGAGTAAAAAGGAAAGCTTAGAAAAAGTTTGGGAGAGAAAGTTGTAGAGATAAGGTTAGAATAGAGAGAAAGGAAGCTTTCTTCTTTGATTTTCAAAACAAAAGTGAGTTTTAAACTTTGTTTTTACTTCATTACTCCCATTTACTTCAACATTCAATACACCTAACCACCATTTTTGTGAGCATTTAAGAGAGTGGAAGCTTCTTCCATGTCCAATGTCATTACATATGAGTGAAACACCAAGCTACAAGTTCAATACCTCAGGAATATCATCTATTGATTGCTTTCTATTTGCTTGCTTGATTATATATTGTTCATCTCTTCTCACTTCATTTCTTTTTTTTTTCTTTATTTACTTATTAGTTCATCATCTAAGTGATGACATGAAGTTTGAGGTGAGTGAATCCTTATGGATAGTAGCTCTTGACCTCAAAAACATGTTTGATAGATGGTGATTATAACTTCACTACCTCCAAGGTATTCTTGAAGTTATATTCAAATAAAAATAAATCTCTCCAATAATCTTGGAGGTCCTTGATGATGAGTTTGATGTTGATATTTTAAGTGGCTATAATCTTTATTGAGTATTGAAAATATGCTTTGAAAACATTCCTAACCCCTCTTTTCTATTTTCACAAGATCATGTTACTGTTCTGTCCACTATTCACAGCAAGCATACTTTTACTTCCATACTTTGATTTGATGCTTATATGTACTCCAAATTAGCTCATGTCTTAGGAAGTAGTTCATACTACATATGTACATATCCCATGATGATTCCATTCATTCATTCATACACATTCTAGACTCCTAAGTCATTCTAGGAATCTATGAACACAAAGTACACTACAACCTTGGCACATTCTAGATACATACATTGCATCCATGCAAGATTTGGGGCTTCCATGGCTCCTAATCTAAGAAGATTATAAGGAATGAACTTGATCACACGTTCATGCTTCCCCCGATCTAATCATCCTTTCTCATCCATCCCGAGGATTGAGAGGTCTTCTTTTCTCAAAGATTAACATGCATCATTCTAGTTTGCTAAGCATATTTTGATTTATTTGATTACTTGTTTCGAGAACAAATCATATCCCCTTTAGATTAGGGAAACTTAATTACTTGATACGTGGTTAGATGATTTTTCCTAGGTTTATTCGTGTGATTTTTCACTTTACATTGTATGATATTTGACTTAGATCTTATGAATGATATTTTATCTTTAGATCTTTCATTTCAAGTTTCTTATGGGATGTAATATACCTATCATAAGTATTAATTGTCAAACCATACATAGTATAAGATGATTATTTGGATGCTAATTGAGGCCCGTCGAAAGACGAGGCGAGTTGAGGGTGTTTTAGTCGCGACAAAGGCTCCTTCCTCTCTCGTACCAAAACCCCGAACCAAGTTCTTTGGTTATGAAAGGCCGGTTCCCTTTATCCATTTGGGTGAGTCAAATTAGGTTTCTTGGTTCCTTAAAGACCAAGTGGCGACTCTGTATCTGTTTTCAACAGACCATTTTCTTTCCTTTTCAAAACAACCTCAAACAAAGAAAGAATGGATGAGCGATTTCGCGTATCCACACTCGGCTACCGTGGCCACAGCTTTGGGTGTACTAGAGATGCTCGACCACTATTACCCACACATACTTGGTACACCAGAGTCTCTTCCATCTGTCATCATTCAGGAGATTACTGGCGGTGCGATTCAGATCTGGAACGGCATCTCCCTGATTGAGGACCGATTTCTGACCGAGCAGTACCATCTCCTCCACCTGGTGCTCGCCAATTATATATTGATGACATCTTACCACGAAAAGGTGGCACCATGGTGTGCTCAGGTTCTATATGCCATAAGGACGGGGCAGAGTGTCTGTCTCCCTCGACTATATATCGACTTCTTTGTCCAGCCTACGCGGTACATTGCCGCCAAGCGTCATCTGAAGGGCGCTTGGCCCATCCATAGGGTGATTGAGCAGGCTGGATTGATACCATTGGCCACTGACACGATTTCTCAAGCCTCGAGTCAGTTTGGCGAGATAGCTGCACGCCACTCAGATGCACAGAAGAAGAGGAAGGTGAAAGGGAAAACTAAGGTAGGGGTGAAGAGGAAGATGGGAGGAGGCACCGATACAGAGTGTGCAGCTTCTGGGACACCCACATAGGTTGAGGAGCTAGATTGTGATGACGAGGTTGATCCTCGTATTGAGGTTGCACAGTTCGAGCTGAGACAGCGATCTCAGGCTTCCGCCCAGGGAGAGTCTTCTTCATCTGTTCCTCTCCCTACTGTTCATGAGTTACTATTAGAGGAGAGAGAGGCCCGGATCAGACTCGAGGGCAAGATGGATCGCATGACGACTCTTCTTGAGGCCATACTGATTCAGATGGGGGTTAACCAGTTTTTACATACACCTCCACCACCCACTACTGGTCCTTCATTTTCAGCTCCGCCTCCACAGGTTGATCGTTCTGCTCCATCTACATCGAAGGCACCATCTATTATTGATCCTCCTCCTTCTGTACCACCTACTATTGCTGTTACTCCACCCCCACCGGTTGGTCATGCAGCTCCATCCACATCGGTGACACCGCCTGTTGCTGAAACACCACTTCCACCACCTCTAATCGCGGTTGACACATCATTATCTACACCAGCTGCCACGATTGCGAGTGACCCGGCGATGGCTACTACTGTTGCTGAGGGTGGAGATGTGGATGCTCTAGACGTGCTGATTGAGATCTTATCCGATGTCGCTGATGATGCTTAGCTCATGCCATTTCTAAGTCTCTGGATTTTTGATTGGTTGTTTTTATTTTTTCTCCCCGTTAGTGGTTGTGTTTGTGGTTGATCTTGGATATTTTAGACTTTTTGGTTGGTTTGGTTATTATTGGTTGGTTTAGGTATTTTGGATTTTAGTATTATGGATTATATTATCACTGTTCGGTTATTTCACTCTATTATCTTTCCGGTGATTAGTTCTGTTTTATGTTTGGATCTCATGCTCTATTTTTTTTCTTTTCATATCTCTTTTGATCTTTGCTGCTTGGAGTTTGTATGCTTTCTGTACAGATTGTTACACTTGCGGTTATTACGATGCTTTATTAGGTGATATCTCTCTATCTATTTTTGAAAATCGACTTCTGAGGACATTACAATTTTTAGTTGGGGGTGAGATGTAGATAGATAATCACCTGTGCATATTTATACTTAGCAATCTCGATCACTTTCTTGCACATGTCATAAAATCTCGATTAGAAGTTTGAAAATGAATAAATTACAGAAACAGGAAAATTTGAAAATGTTAAATGAAAATGTTAAAGTTAAAAATTTCAAACTATTAAGCAAGTTTTAAATTAATTTGGTAGAATAACTCTGAATATTCACTCATATTTAGCTGTTATAAAGCAATGACACAACCATTTTATTCTCATCCTTTTATGAATTAAGTTCACGCGTTTTTCTAGTTTCTCTAGGATGAATGCATATGTTGATCATTCTTGTATCCAGAATCCATTTTCACATGTTAATAGCTATGCAGAAAACCTAAATAAGAGTTAATATGACTTTTGTACTTTAAAGAATAAGTAGTGGAAACTAGTGACCCTTAGTGAGCTTTTGAATCCAATATTCATTTCTGAGGGAATTATCACATTAAATTCGAATTGTTTATCTTGAACAAGTGTATTAAATTCGTCGAATAGTCTCGAATTCTTCATTTTGGTTGGTTAGTAGAGGAGAACGTTCAGGATTTACCAACAAAACTCAATGAACATTGAAGTGTTAAAACTAAGAAGTTGGAAAAATGATTTAAGCCATCATTATTCGCTCCTTACTTTTCCATATACCTGTATCAACATTCCAGAAAATGCGTTGTTCTCAACCCCACACCTAGTAAATACTGCCAAGTCTATTATGAAAATCTACGTCCCTATTCTTTTACTTTGACCTCAACGAACCCCATTGCACATCTAATGTGATTAAATTATTGAAGTATGTGATGAGGAGGGAGTAGTTGTGGGAGGGACCGCATAAAAGAGAAAAGGAAAGAAGGAGCAGGTTAAAAAAAACCACACATATATGAGAATAGAGGATGGTTGGAATGGAGTGAAATAAAATTACTAAACTCAATCACATGATGAAGATGTTTAATTTCTTGCCCCCCTCATTTCTGCTCTACTATATATATATATATAAAACATATATGAGAATAGAGGATGGTTGGAATAGAGTGAAATAAAATTACTAAACTCAATCACATGATGAAGATGTTCTTACCCCCTCCCCCCCCCCCCCCCCCCCCCCCCCCCCCCCCTCCCCCTCATTTCTGCTCTACTATATAAAAAAAAAGGGTCAAAGCCTTGATGATTTTTGACAACTTAGTTTGAATATGAATGTGTAATTTGGGTTATCCGCGGCATTTCGCTCCTCTAGTAAGTAGTATTCCTTTCTTGAGACTTTGCACTCTAAATGTTCGTCTGTTATAGAGTTGAGTATGAAAGCATTAGTATCCGAAAAATCACTCCTATCAAAGCTTTCACACCATGTGCGATCATTAGTAACTAAATTTCTGTGAGATATTCATTCTTGAGTGTGAGACCATGTGAGAATTGAGTTGAAACTATGAGTTCTGAGAGTATGATAGTCTAAACACTCTAAATAAAGTTTGATGTATAGCTATTAACTTCACACACACACGGATACATGGATGTGATGCATATGTTATTTTTTATCTTGGTGACATGAGGAGCATGTGTATTTCTTTCATGGTTTGAACGAGGATGATATGTTTTGTGGAGCTAAGTTTACAGTTGTATGGGAGGGAGTGTTTACTAGTTATTCTATTTCTTTTTGAGCTTAAAAATTAGAGAATTTTGTTGGTACATTCACTGCAAACCCTCACGAGACAACACTCGTCCACTAGGGGGAACTTAGGGGTTTAACGGCTTGTTGCACTTGCTAAATGCAACCGCGATTCCTGCGAAAGTGAGTTAGGTAGTTTCTTTTTTTTTATTTATTTATTTTATTTTAGTTAATTTGCCTGAGTTTAATTTATTTTATTTTAGTCGTTGTAGTAATAGCTAGCTTGTTTTATTTTCGCTTTATTGCTAGGGACTAGCAAATCGCTAGTTGGGGGTTGTGACAAGCGAGGGTATTTGTAAAATACAATCGCGCTAAAAAGAAGAAAATACACTAAATTAGTTTACAATTCCTTTGTTTATCTGCAATTTGAATTGCAATGCTAGTTTGTACACAATTTGATTAAACTATGATAAGTGGTATTGTTTTAGTGGTTATTTGTGCAGATTATTGTTGCTGTGTAAAGAATTGGATGAGAATGATAAAAGGAAGTGCTTGGTTTTAATGAAGACAACTCAATCATAAAAAGGAGGTTTCGAGCGATCGACGAGGTCTCGAGCGATCGAGGTTTCGATCGATCGAATACAGTTCAAGCGCTCTAAGATCCCAGAAGTTCGATCGATCGAGATATGTTCGATCGATCGAACATGACTTTTATCAGATTATACGCGCACGCAGTAGAAACAAAGTTTAACCCTAGCAATAGATTTGTGTATATATATAGTCATATTGTATACGTCCTAAGGGACGCCCACTTTACTTTTTCATCAGTTTTAAGAGAGAGGGATAGAGAGTTTACATTGTTTTGTAGGTCTTGAAGATTTAGTAATGCTTTTGGATCGTTTTTCTTAGTTTAATACAAGTTTCTCTATTCCAGGTTACCTCTTATCATCTTAGCTACATTCTGCTTATAGTTTAGTGTAGTTTAATCTGTTAATCTCGTAGCTTTGCATGATTAGGTAGTGTTTAATCATTAGTTTTTAAATATTTCATGATAAAATCACAACCAAACAACACCTTAATGGACTTTTATGTTAAAAACGAATCTAAGACACTCCAGACTATGTCTGAGTAGTCACCAGGTTGGGAGATCATGATGAAACCGTGATCTTAAGCCTCTGCCATGCAGCAGAATAATTCCTGTGTTCGATTGATCAAAGTTAGTTCGATTGATCGAAGTTAGTTCGATCGATCGGACCAGAGACATTGCCGAGCGATCGAAGACATTTCGATTTATCGAGAGATGAAGATATTCGATCGATTGAAAGCGCGTCGATCGATCGAACTCTCTGATTCTTGATAACATTCTATGCAGTATTCCTAGACTTTCTGCTTTACAGATTTATTATCAAACTGTCCCCAAACGCTCAGTTTGTCGAAACAGTCTTTAAACTTAAAGCCATAAGGAATTTTTCTTCAATACATTTTGCAAACCACCCTCAATGCTAACACCATTGTAGGTGCGAGTCTTAACTATTGTTTTAAACCGCTTTCATGTGTTTCAAACTTAATTATAATGACATAGTCCTGGTCATGAAAGGGCTATGGATTCTTTATCCTAAGAGAAATACGGAATACTGTAGAAGATGTACTCCGTTGAGCTTCAATGTAATTGCATGGTAGATGGCTAGGTTGCGGTGGATTTGTGTAATCCTAACATTCCCATACCCAAGATCTCTTTCAGCTATGGAGGCAATGCCAAGCTCCTTAGCAAACGTCTCGGGTCGGAACACAATCACTCGTCTCCGGATATCACTTCGAAGCCCCACCATATCCCTCGCAAACCTTCCCAAACTCGTGTATTGCGTACCATAGTCTCAAACTGACTTTCCTCCTTCTACTAATTCCATAAACTCCTGTGCTATTTGATCTCCAAATCATTTCAGAAAGTATTGGCCATTAAAAATCTCAAGAAATTGATTCCACGTTGTCGGTTGACCCGGGCCCAGCTTGGTATGCCACCAATATTGTGCTTCATCCTTTAACGTATCGGCGTCTGTTCCTCCGTACACAATAATACCCTGAAGATTTTCTCCATATCAAAAATCCAAAAGTTTGCCTTCATTGGGTCGACTTCCCCACAGAATATTGTTGGCTTTTGTTTATGAAATTTCGAGATAGTAACAATTTCCTCCCTTGGATTTGGATTCGGTTGTATCGGCCTTTCTTCGACCACATCAGTTTCAGCGACTAGAACTAATCCTTTGATTGTCCGTTCAACTCATTCTATTTGGTTTGAGGTGTCACCTCCAGACATAATGCCTGGCACCCACATATATTACACACACACGTTACTTAAAGAACAGATGGCATGCTAATCAACATTAAAAGCATGCTAAGTAAACGTGTATGCATGGTCATGTGGCTATGTGTTGTTTTGTGCACACTACGCGGCGTACGTCTCTCGCCTAATGCTCGGATACCAAAAATTGTCATACCCCAATCCACCCCGGTGGATTGGGACATGTGTAACAAGACTATACGCCCCCAAAATACACTAATTCGGAAGAAAAAACATGAATTAAACATCTTTAAAGAACTTTTTTGTGACTAAATAGCCCCAAGGGCAAAATGATCTTTAATAAAGTATATCAAATTTTATACCAAAAGATAGGTCTTTCAGTCTTGGTTCCAATGCAAAAAACGGCCCGCAAATTCGGTTTTTCTAGAAAGAGTTATGCACGTTTCCGTAAAAGGCGTCGTGCTATGAAAAACCTAGGCGGATCAATCCGCCCTTTATACCCGGATCGATCTGTGATGCTGTTTTTCAGTAGAATGTCCCCCAAAAAGCCCGGATCAATCTTCCCTTTAACCCGGATAGATCCGGGTTCTACAGAACAATTTTCTGCTGCTAAAAACCTTGTTGAAACATGTCCAATTCATACCCAAACCAAACCAAACTTCAGAGAACATTTGGAAACCATTTTAAATCCATTTCTAAACATTCTTCAGCATTACCAAGCAACTAAATCATGAGCTCAAATTCTTTTGAATCAAGTTAAGCACTTGAACTCAATTTTTTACTTAAGCCAAGCAAGAATTTACATAAAACTTCCCTATAAGGATCTCAAACCACACTTAACATTTATATACAAAGCAGAACTTGTCCAAAACTTACAACACATACAACTGGACTTGTCGGAACAAGCTAGATGTATACATAGTTAGTACCTATGGAAAAATACATGAAATTCACAAGTAAAACTCCAACCTACCAACTATTACACGGCAATTTGCATACGTTTGCCCAAGTTAACTTTGAAACCACCCAAATGACAAGTTCAAGATCAAATATTATAATACATCAAAAGTACCAATCCACCATTACCAAAAGCACATTTTACAACATTTTACAAGTTTAAAGTGAGTTCATAAGCTCAAGATCCACATATTCCTCATCTCTCCCAATGCACATCATTTCCTCTTCGGGTATGGCTTTGAACCTGTGGTGGTTGTTATTTACCACAACAGAAAAGGAAAATGGTTTTCTTAAGCAGTACGCTTAGTGAATAACTAATGTGCTTTGAATGTAGTGAACATGTATAATGCAACAATTTAAGCACATAAACATGCGTAGTCGCAGAATTCATGGGTTAATGGTTCATTCAAATCGGAAGACCACTTCCTTGGCAGCGCGGTTAATTCTATTTCTTGGACTTCCGTATTTATCGGATTCTTCCTCTTCCCTTCCTTATTACTCCCAGCAATGAACCATTACTCCTAATTATTCATTGACCACTTAACACATATAAACACATAATCACATAAACATGATAATTTCATACCAAATCAACATAAATTTCTAGTAATTAGCATTAGTTCAACCATAACTTTAAGAATTATCATTTCCTAACCATCAAATGAGGCACAAGACATGTACCACATCAAAGCTTAAGTTAGAAAACTCACTTCTAACAAGTTTTACCCAAAATTAAGCCAATATGTGCAGATTTCCACTAAATTTCAACCTAAAGTTCACTCCGAAAAAATTCCTACATGAACTCGGTAGACGGCGTCTCACCGATTAGTATGAGCTAACAAAATCCGACAATTAAAGCATAAATTAAAGGTATAGAAACGATGTAAAAACGGCGTCAATGACGAGTCCGTCTTTCTCTCTCGGTGAGCTCTCTCTTTGTTTTGTTTAATTTCTGTATAAATGAGAGTTTAAACTCTCCTATTGACACACACACACACACACATACACACACACACATCACATGCAAGTGATGTGTCACACACTTTTCCCTATTTTCATTTACAACCCCAGATTTTCTTAAGTTCTTATTATGAAGTCCCCCAAACATTCCATTAATGCCCAATTATCCAATGGGTCTTTGTCTAAGTCTCGTATGGGTCCCAACGTGGGTCTCATACATTTTGTGAAGTTGCTATCGCACCTACTACTTATGAATCTTTTTCATTTATACCCTTACTTGGGTGTCCAAGCTATCACCAAATGCTAACACATATATCATCATATAATATAGAAGCATTTAAACAAATATTCATGTAATCATATAAATGCATCTAATCATTTAAAATGCAAAGTATTTTACTTGGCCCTTCGTTGGGTCTCACTTCATTACCTGTCCCTCCTCACTGGGGACTATTCCAAATGGGGTCCTCTCTGAACATTTTTTCCACGGACGAGTCCAAGCCTCCCCTTAATTCATTTTATACACTAATTATATTAATTAATACATATAAAAATGATAATTACCCCTTTTTTCCCGGGTACAGGTGTTACATGGTTGTAGTCGGTGGAGTGGGCCTCGCTGTAATACTCGTAATTTTTATGGCACTATATTAATATAATTTCCAGTTCTAGACAGTAATTATAAGATTTTCACTATATTTAATATTTTTTTTGAACCTGCAATTATACCTGTTTTGCCCAACCCTGCTTGTACCCTAAGATCAACCAAACAACCCCTACCAATTGTGTGTATGTGCAACTTAAGAGAGTGACTGGGTGATTGGGGAGTGAATGTGAGAAGTGTGTAGAGTGTTGAGGTGTGTGAGGGTGGTAGGGTGATAAGGGAGTTATGTGTAGTGTGTCCAGGTGGTTGTGTGTGAGGAGTGCATGTGTGGGACATGTGAGTGTGTATTGGTGTGTGACGTGTGTTATGGCAGTGTGTGTCATGTGTGTTTGTATGGTTATGTGTATATGTGTGTAGTGTCTTGTGGTAATATATAATATATGTTGTGTGTAGTATATATATTAACCCTCCCCTATATATATATATATATATATATAGACCCCTCATTAGTTAGTTAGGAAGTAAAGAAAATATAGGGAGAGAAGAAAGGAAGAAGAGAAGAGAGAAAAGAAAATAAAGCTTACCCTTTGTGCCACACCATGCCCCCGAACCTACGGTGAGTTCTTAACTCTCTTGGTATACCAGATTAATGTCCATATTATCTTCCGTTTATTATTTTATGGAAAATCTTGTGCCTAACATGTGGTGTCCCTAATCTAGGTCCGTATTATGATTTCATTATCATTGTTATTATCACTACTATTTATTGTAATTATTATTATCTTATTAGTTAGCCATTAAAACTCATGTTTTAACATGTGGGGTCCCTAACCTAGATCTGTATTATAATTATTATTGTTATTATCATTATGATCATTATTTTCTGCTTATTATTATTATGGTCTAGTTAACCTCGTGATTAACATATGTACCCTGAAAATATTAATGTCCGCTTTATTATTCCGTTAATAATAATGGTATTATTATTGTTATTATTATTATTATTATTATTATTATTATTATTATTATTGTTTAAACTTCAGACTTTAATATGTTGTACCCCGAAGATATTATAATAATATTAATAATATTATTGTTATTATTGTTGTTATCACTTTTCGGTTAACCTTATGTTGATATGTTGCACCCCGAACATATTATCTCCCTTATTATTATTATTATGATTATTATTATTATTATTATTATTATTATTATTAATTCTGTTCGTTATTATTATCAGTCCGGTTGACCTCATGCTTTAACGTGTGGTACTACGATGAGCTTATGGCATGTACTACATTTCAAGAATAAAATAGTAACTATTTAATTAACTTGTACCTCGTGCATAACATATGATACACCTCATGTAGGAGTCAGTGTCGTAACGTCAGGTCGACGTGTACGGGTATAGAGTTGAATGGTCATGGAGACCAAGTTCGTATGCATTTGGAAATACGTGTTGTCGACCGCGGAGGTCTGAAAGTCGATGTGTGGTGAGTCGGTACTGTCAAATGGAATTACAGGATCGCATGTTGGCGATGATTGCTACTATGGCCACGGAGAGGCAAACACGATAGCAAAGTAACCATGTTGATAATATTACAATCGAGAAATGAATAAACACGGTTAGCCTGTAAGGAGAGATTACTACGCCAGTCGCGATAACTAACGATAGTAAAGTAACCATTTCGCAAATCAGCGATGATATTCATAAGGCAAGGTCTCGAGGACCTAGAGTACATGGTTAGCTTGTAAAGCGAGATTACTACTATGGCCACGGAGAGGCAGACAATGATAGTAAAGTAACCATAGCTCGACCCACTGGGCGAGTCACTCTAAGCCAATGGCGTTACATTGGTAATGTAATAAAGTTCAGTAAGTCGGATGTTAAGTCGAGTAAAGTCGAATATATCGATGATGCATAGTTTCACGCATGGTCTAACTATAATTCATTCAACCGTCGTAACCAACCGTTGTGTACTTTCGGATACATATTTTATATTAGGAGTGTTTGGTTAGGACGCTCACTTAGCTTTTCTTAAAGCTAATGGTATACTACGCCCTGGACATTCCCATGTCTAGACTATATAGGATATGATTGTCCGGAGGAGGACTATCTGGAAGGAACTTATGAAGGGGAACCCTACAATGCTGAAGGTCATGGCTATGCCAGTTAAAGGCGCAGCTTCAAGAAAGAAGACTTAGTTGTTCTTTATAGAGTTTTGTCCATTCGTACGAAGTTGTAAATTGGCGTTACACGCCTTACTTCAACGATCTTACACTTCCTTTTGTCTTTACATATAAAGGTGTAAACGGCGTCCAACTCCTTAATCTCTTTTGTTCTTTTATCTTTTAACTACAACTCTGATGTAACAGCTAGTAATCTTTTAATGTATATTCAATTTATGCTTCCGCTTTAAGTTACTCTCTTATTAATCTAGCGTGTTTGTGGACAATTAGTTAATGTAACTAGTCATGGCTTACGGACCCAGAAAGGAAAATTTTATTTCATTCTAATTTCTGCTGCTCCGAGCGTGTGACAGGATTTTTGGTATCCGAGCACTCGATTTTGCTTAGACGTGCTCACTGATTGTCCCCCACCATCTGTTTCTTGTATTTGAGATTCCTGAGATATGAGTATTAAGATAAGTTCGTCATTCTGACGTTAGATAGTTTCCTTGCAGGTTAGCATGGATCCAAGCTTTCATAAGTTTGTGGATGATGCCTATAGAGGCCACGTGATTCGTGGGGACACTGTGGACCCGGCTGACCCAGAGTTTTATTACGAGCACATATGCCGTACGGCCAGCCAGTACCTAGAGGAGGATGTATGGAGAGCCCTATATGTTACTGGAATGACTCACCCTACTGAGATTCATATGGACGTATACCATTACACGAGGACTCGAGAGGCTATTTATCAGGAGATGGCTCGTTTGGTCCAGACCAAGCCAGAGATGGACGTAATCGAGTTATGAGCTATCTTAGCAAGGCCTGATCCCCTACCCTTACCTGTGGCTGCACCAGCTCAGGTAGTACCACCAGCACCAGCACCACCTATACCAGTACCAGTACTAGCACCACCAGTACTACCACCACCAGCTCCAACACCAGTAACACTAATGCCAGAGCCAGTGGAGCCCTAGATGATAGGGGACGACGAGGATCCTATTGAGAATATAGAGCCTGGTTATGAGGATGAGGATGTGGACGGGGACGGGGACGGAGATGAGGAGCCCGTAGACGACGTTGATGAACCGGAGGATGACCCAAAGGAGGATCCCGAGGATCTAGAGCTCGCGAATATGGATGTATTAGCTGGAGGGGACATTGTAATAGAAGTAGATGACGATGTTGAGGATGAGGGACCTGAGGAGGTAGTTATACCTAAGTTACTAGCAAGGCCTATATTTCAGATGGTAGCTATTGTCAATAGGGCAGCAGATTTGGTAGCAGGGATAGCTGCACAGCCAAAGGGATTCATCATATGAGAGATCGAGCTAGTAGAGGCTATTACTATAGCTAAAGGATTTGTCGCTATAGCTGCTGATGCTGCTGAGCTAGCAGTAGATGCTATGGATGAAGATGACGAGGAGGAGGTGATGGTCGAGGATTGGGATTTTTCCTTCGTGGATGAAGCTCCCATATATGGATTAGACGTGGATGACTACTGAGTCAGGACTTTTGGGGGCTTAGATTTTCTAGTATATATATGACAGGACATATTGTCCACTTTATTTTGAGGATTTTAGGGATAACTATTTGACCATATCTCTTTTGTATAGTTAGCAGCCACTTTTAGTAGCATTGTAAATAGTTGACTCGAGCATTGTATTGGCTTATGTCCCACGTGGTACATAGTTTGACGAGTGTGTACTTCGCGATACATTATATATATATATATGAGTATTATATTTTGGTATAAACTATGGCCCAATAATCTTGATGTTTTTATTTTTACTATTGTTGTTACTTTGTTAAATTTCATATCTCAACGTACATGTTTCGGTGATAACTTGTAGATGTGCGCGCGTATACTAGTCGTAACCAATAAATGTATATGTAGATACACCAGCACACGAATCACTCTAGCAGGGAGAAATAGAAATACCCGTAACAATCCCGTTGAGCAGATTCAAGCTGTACCCCCGACACCTGTAGCTGCTGATCCTACTGGTCTATTTGAGGCCTTTGTGCGGAGACTAGAACGCATCAACAACAACGATAACAACAATAACATGAATAATAAGAACAACCCAGTATCACCTCCGAGACCTATAGAGGATAAAGTGGTAGAGCATTTCTGTCATTTTTGTCCTGAAAAGTTCGACGGAGATGCTGAGCCATGGCGTGCGGAACAGTGGCTCCGGGAAATGGAGTCCATCTCTGACATACTAGAATGTACGGAGATCGAGAATCGTTGACTGGAGACGTTCCAATTAATGTACATGGTAATCGATTGGTGGGAATCGGAGAAAGCAACAATAGTAGAAGCGGCAGTAAGAAGAATGCCTTGGGCTATATTTAAGGAGTTGTTCTTGGAGAATTATTTTATACAGACAGAGAGGAACAAGAAAGAGAGGGAGTTTATCGAGCTAACCTAGGGAAATTGAACTGTGAGGGAATACACAGTGCAGTTTGAACGATTATCCAGTTTTGCTCGCCATATGATTGATACCCCGGAGAAGAAAAACCGTCAGTACCACCAAGGCCTATCACTACCACTTCAATGCATGACTCTCAACAATCAAGGCTTGACCTTCAAAGCCATGGTAAGCATGGCAATCAACCCATGAGGAAATCAATGGTCGAGAACGAGGACGTTTTGGAAATCGACCACCGTTAAGAAACAACCAAGGCAACCAAGGACCAAGATCCCCAATGAGATTCCAAGGAAATAAGCGTAATTAGACTGGCGAAAAGAAGCCAGAGCTCATGTTCCCTTAGAACTGACCAGCTGCACCTCAAGCACAACCCCCAAGAGTACCACCTACTACCACTGGAGCCAATAATGATGGATGCTTTAATTGTGGGAAACCTGGTAGGTCCAAGGACTACCGAGCCCTAAGGAGAAGCCAAGAGGATACCGTCTGCTATAATTGTGGCAAAAAGGGTCACGTATCCAGGGATTGTCGAGCACTTCAAGGCGGATACTATAGAGCATACACTCAGGGCCAACCCAAGCAAGCCCGCCTAAATGCCATTATCCTGAAGGAAGCCGGATTCGATGAAGGAGAATAACAGAATATGGAAGGTACCCTCACATTGTTTAATAGTCAAGTTAAAGCTTTATTCGATACCGGCGCTTCAAACTCCTTTATTTCTATTAAGCTTTTACAATGGTTGGGTTTAGTACCCCAGATGCTTGATGTAGCTCTGAACGTTATGTCCCCCTTAGGAGTGAACATTACGTTGGGAAAAGTGTATAAGGATTGTACTTTGAACTTGGAAGATCAGAACCTTCCCACTGATTTGATAGTTCTTTCGATGAAGGAATTTGACTTAATCTTAGGAATTGACTGGCTCACAAAATACCATGCCAAATTAGACTGTGTTAGCAAGTTTATTACTTTTTCGATACCCGAAAGCCAACCATTTAAATTCCAATGTGATCATTTGTGCAACGCTTTCCTCACCAGATGTCTAGCTACCCTTCGAAGCATAAGTTCAGAAATCCCAATTGCACAAATCCCCGTGATTCAAGACTTTGAGGTCGTATTTCAGGAAATCTTAGGGCTACCACCCAAGAGAGACATCGATTTTTGTATTGAGCTGGAACTCGATACCCTATCGATATCTAAGACCCCGTATTGGATGGCCCCGATAGAAATGCAAGAATTAAAGAAGCAAGTCCAGGAACATGAAGATCTCAGGTTCGTTTGACCAAGCATGTCACCTTGGGGAGAGCCTGTGTTATTTGTTAAGAAAAAGGATGGGACACTTCGACTTTATATTGACTATAGAGAGTTGAACAGGGTCATAATCAAGAACGATACCCACTTCCCAGAATTGATGACCTATTTGATCAATTGTATGGAGCGACGACCTTCTCCAAGATAGATCTACGATCCGGATACCACCAACTGTTGGTTTGACCCGAAGACGTATCAAAGACAACTTTCAGAATGAGATATGGGCACTATGAATTCATGGTCATGTCGTTTGGACTAACGAATGCCCCAGCTGTATTCATAGATTTAATGAACAGAGTGTTCATGCCCTACTTGGATTAATTCATGATTGTGTTCATAGACGATATCCTGATCTACTCAAAGGCCAGGGAGGAATACAAAGAACATGTGAGGATTGTACTACAAATGCTTTGAGAGAACCACTTATATGCAAAGTTCAATAAGTATGAATTTTGACTAAAGAAAGTCAAATTCTTGGGTCACACTATCTCACAGGACAGGATAGCTATAGATTCAACCAAGATAGATGCTATTTTGGATTGGATTAGACTAAACACTGCAATTGAAGTTAGAAGTTTCCTTGGTTTAGCCGGATACTACCGAAGATTCATTAAAGGATTCTCTAAGATAGCATCCCCTTTGACCAATCTGACAAAGAAAGATGTGAAGTACAAATGGAAAGACAACCATGAACGCGCACTTCAAAAGTTGAAGGAAAAATTGACCTCAACGTCAGTGCTTGCAATACCAATGAGCGGTGAGCAGTTCACCATTTATAGCAATCCATTATACCAAGGACTTGGATGTGTGCTCATGTAGGATGGAAAAATGATAGTATATGGATCACGACCATTGAAACCACATAGATTGACTTCACGGACATCGATGTAAACAACAACGTGACTTATACTGAAGGACAAGTCCGAATTTTGGATCAAGGAGTCAAGAAGCTGAGTAGTAAGGAAATTCTTATGGTGAAAGTTTAGTAGAGACACCATAACAAACGCGAAGCTTCTTGGGAGTTGGAATCAGAAATGCGCGAGAAGTTTTCAGCTTTGTTTAGTGATTAACTAGCTCAGATTTCGGGGACGAAATCTTTGATAGGAGGGGGATATTGTAATACCTGTAATTTTTATTTCACTTTATTAATATAATTTCCAGTTCTAGACAGTAATTATAAGATTTTTACTATAATTAATATTATTTTTGAACCTGTAATTGTACCTGTTTTACCCAACCCTGCTTGTACCCTAAGACCAACCAAACAACCCCTACCAATTGTATGTGTGTGTGTTCCGACTTAAGAGAGTGAGTGAGTGATTGGGGAGTAAATGTGAGAAGTGTGTAGAGTGTTGAGGTGTGTGAGGGTGGTAGGGTGATAAGTGAGTTGTGTGTAATGTGTCCAGGTGGTTGTGTGTAAGGAGTGCATATGTGCATGTGTGTGACGTGTGAGTGTGTATTGGTGTATGCTGTGTGTTATGGCAGTGTGTGTCATGTGTGTTTGTATGGTTATGTGTATGTGTGTGTAGTGTGTTGTGGTAATATATAATATATGTTGTGTGTAGTATATATATTAACCCTCCCCTATATATATAGAGACCCCTCATTAATTAGTTAGGAAGTAAAGAAAATATAGGGAGAGAAGAAAGGAAGAAGAGAAGAGAGAAAAGAAAATAAAGCTTACCCTCTATGCCACACCACGCCCCGAACCTTCGATGAGTTCTTAACTCACTTGGTATACCAAATTAATGTCCATATTATCTTCCGTTTATTACTTTATGGAAAATCTTGTGCCTAACATGTGGTGTCCCTAATCTAGGTCCGTATTATGATTTCATTATCATTGTTATTATCACTACTATTTATTGTTATTATTATTATCTTATTAGTTAGCCATTAAAACTCATGTTTTAACATGTAGGGTCCCTAACCTAGATCCGTATTATAATTGCTATTATTATAATTATTATTATTATGATTATTATTTTCTGCTTATTATTATTATGGTCCAGTTAACCTCGTAATTAACATATGTACCCTGAAAATATTAATGTCCGCTTTATTATTCCATTAATAATAATAGTACTATTATTGTTATTATTATTATTAGTATTATTAGTATTATTGTTTAAACTTCAGGCTTTAATATGTTGTACCCCAAAGATATTATTCCACTACTATTATTAATATTAATAATATTATTGTTTTTATTATTGTTATCACTTTTCGGTTAACCTCATGTTGATATGTTGCACCCCGAACATATTATCTCCATTATTATTATTATTATTTTTTATTTTTATTATTAATTATGTTCATTATTATTATCAGTCCGGTTGACCTCATGATTTAACGTGTGGTACTACGATGAGCTTATGGCCTGTACTACATTTCAAGAATAAAATAGTAACTATTTAATTAACTTGTACCTCGTGCATAACATATGATACACCTCATGTAGGAGTTAGTGTCATAACGTCAAGTCGACGTGTATGGGTATAGAGTTGAACGGTCGCGGAGACCAAGTCCGTATCCATTTGGAAATACGTGTAGTCGACCGCGGAGGTCCAAAAGTTGATGTGTAGTGAGTCGATACTGTCAAATGGAATTACAGGATCGCATGTTGGCTCTGATTGCTACTACGGCCACGGAGAGACAAACATGATAGCAAAGTAACCATGTTATAATATTACAATCGAGAAATGAATAAACACGGTTAGTCTGTAAGGCGAGATTACTATGCCAGTCGTGACGACTAACGATAGTAAAGTAACCGTTTCGCAAATCGACAATGATATTCATAAGGCAAGGTCCCGAGGACCTAGAGTACATGGTTATCTTGTAAAGCGAGATTACTACTATGGCCATGGAGAGGCAGACAACGATAGTAAAGTAACCATAGCTCGACCCACTGGGCGAGTCATTCTAAGCCAACGGAGTTACACTAGTAACAAAGTTAAGTAAGTCGGATGTTAAGTCGAGTAAAGTAGAATATATCGATGATGCATAGTTTCATGCACGGTCTAATTATAATTCATTCAACCGTCGTAACCAGCCGTTGTGTACTTTCAGATACATATTTATATTAGGAGTGTTCGATTAGGATGCTCACTTAGCTTTATTAAAGCTAACGGTATACTACGCCCTGGACATTCCCATGTCTAGACTATACAGGATATGATTGTCCGGAGGAGGACTATTTGGAAGGAACCTACGAAAGGGAAGCCTACAATGTTGAAGGTCACGGTTACGCCAGTTAGAGGCGCGACTTCAAGAAAGAAGACTTAGTTGTTCTTTATAGAGTTTTGTCCATTCGTACGAAGTTGTAAATTGGCGTCACACGCCTTACTTCAACGATCTTACACTTCCTTTTGTCTTTACATATAAAGGTTTAAACGGCGTCCAACGCCTTAATCTCTTTTGTTCTATATCTTTTAACTACAACTCTGATGTAATAGCTAGTAATCTTTTAATGTATATTCAGTTTACGCTTCCGCTTAAGTTACTCTCTTATTTATATAGCGTGTTTGTGGACAATCAGTTAATGTAACTAGTCATGGCTTACAGACCAAAAAGGAAAATTTTATTTCTTGTTAATTTGTGCTGCTCCGGGGTATGACGCTCACGGGTCTGCTCGTAGAGGGAGCGGATTAGGTTAGAGGTGGGTGGGAGAGAGAGGTCGTAGATCTTGACGGAGCCGTCGGCTACGGCGGCGATCAGGAGGGAGTCGTGTGATTCCGACCAGGATAGGTCGTAAACATCATCGGCGGTGTAGAAGGTGGCGAGGACAGAGATGGGTTCCGAGGGGGAGAGGTCGTGGACGTGTAGGCGGTCGTTGCCGAGGATGTCGAAGTTCTAGGAGGTCGCGACGGCGAGACGGTGTTCGTAGAAGGGGCTGCACTTGACGGAGTAGCCGTTGAAGGGGGTTTTAAACACTGGCATGGTTGTGTGTGTTTGACTGTGTGTGAAGGTGTTGGGGTATGTTTGTTTAAATTGGGAGCTAGGGGGTTATATGCAAAGTATGAGGGTGTGTTTGGTATCTTGTTCTTTAACAATGTTATCAAGTTGGAATTTTCATTTTCTTTACAAATTCCTCTGTTAAAAACTCTCAAATTTGGATTCTAAATACTTTTACTTGAATAGTTGTACGTATTACTTACTAGCATAGAACTCGCACAATGCGCGAGTATGTTGTTTGTGGTGTTACATACCCCACAATATTTGAACACAATATCATTCAACGATCTAAAACTAAGTTTATTGAAAATTTATAATCAACCATGTCTCGAATAACGAGCTTGCCTGATGTCCATCGCAATTTGTCTATAATTGATGCTATACTTCTTAAATTTGGGAAGTATATTATTTGTACTTTTCTTATGTTGGGATTGTGCTCTCAAACCCTGTCTTTATGTACTTGACATTTGGCATTTTATATATAGATATCATATTTACATTTCTTTATGTATATGTCATGAGATGATTGATGTAATCCATAAGTTTCATAGTAGGTAATCCATGTATGTATGAGATACATACAAGAGAGATACGGATTACTATTATTTAATACTTAGAACTTGTTATGGTGGATGATAAGACTGGATATCTCATCAGGTATACAATATAGCATTATTAACTACCATTGGATGGAGTGATGAATCTCAATCACTAGAGTGTGACTTGTCTGTTAATGTGCTAGTGATTATAGTGCATTGACAGACCATGAGATTCCTATTGACATATAAAACTATCAACAGTCGATAGGATCTCATAAGCTGTATAAGGTATGTGTTCTCAATCTTGAGATGATTGTGGACATAGACTATGAATGTGACTGCTTTAACTTACCAATCAGTGAGGTCTTGCAAGATCAACACTTGGTTATCTTGGGTATTTCATATTCATAGGGTTGTGGACATATATTGTCAAGATACATTATACCCTTTGATAAAGAGTAAGCATTCCCTTGAGAATGTCACCAAGTTGATTATTGAGAACTGCAGTCTTGTTGATAAGTAGTTATCAACATGTTTGGTAATTGTGAGAGGTGAATGAGACTCAAGGAATGGAAGATGTAATCATCATTCAGGTTGACAGTAACAGTTATCCGACTACCTGAATATGATTATGAATGCTGACGATAGAGAGACATTAGTACACCATACAAGTCTAGCTATCACTTTGAATTTGTTCTTTTGCGTTGGAGTACTGCAGTTATCGTTTTAGAGTGGAGTAAACGTTAATTGACCAGTTAATTAATTTAATGATCAAAGCGTCTATATTTTGCAATGACAATTCTCAATCTTCATCAAAACAAAAAATGCGGCATAAATAAAGTATGAACGCATCAATAGATCACATTCTCAAGTACTCCATTTAGAACTCAGATAAAACTAAAGAAAGAAACTTTTAAGCATTGCAAATGCTAGCACATTCTACACTAAGGCAAACTATCAAGTCGCATTGATTGATAACAAACTTTCACAACTTTATATACCAGGGAATAGCATCAACTTTAGTTCAATATGATTCAACATACATTCTTCATCAAGTATTTCATCAATGTCATTGATAAAATGTAAATCTAATCATTCCCCCATCAAACCAACTACAACAACAACTATATGTACAGTTTATAACTTATTTCAAAAATGCAAATTCTATCTAGAAATCAAACAATTAAATAAAAAACTTCCCTTTTTAAGGCGCCCTCGGGTCGGTTCCATGTTGCCAAACATAAACTAGCTCATCCCATCCAGTACTAGCCAAAAGCCCTTCAACAAGAATACTCATGTCAACTCCAATAAAAAATTCAGTATGATGACCATACCTCCCACTAAGAGCATTCTCCACCATATAATCCCACAAACAAACGGTCATATCGTACGAGCACGACGCGATCAAACTTGCCTTGTGCGGCAAAAACTTCACCTTTCGGACTGCGTAGCCGTGGCCATTGAGCACGGCCATCGGAACCCTATAACTCCGAATATCCCAAACCTTAATTGACTTATCAACCGACGCGATGGTGATTGCACAATCGTCGTACTTGTTCCAATCGCACGATAGAATCTCGAATTCATGGCCTGGGAGGACCATGGTGGTGCCCGGTTCGCGGACGTCCCAGACCTGGGTGTTGTAGCCGCCGGAGGCGGAGGCGAATACGTCACCGTAGCGGGGGTTCCACACGGCAGAGTGCACATAGTACGTGTGCTCCTTGAAGGTGTGGACGCTGGTGGGTCGGTCGAGGTCCAGAGCTTTATTGTGTCGTCCTAGGAGGCGGAGATGAAGGAGTCGCGGTAGACGGGGTTGTAATCGGTGGAGTGGGCCTCGCGAGTGTGCTCGTGGAGTGTGGAGCCCGAAGTTTGGAAAACATTGATAGAAGTATGTTTCTCACTTGCATTTATTAACTTATTTTACATCTAATTTTGTAAATACCATTTAATAAATAAAAAATTTCTTGTAATAGGCAAAACCTGAGGCAGAAAAATGGATGTCTAAACCTATTAATAACCACGATAAATTAAAAGAATTATTTGCTAAAGATAGGGCAACGGGTGAAGGTGCTGAAATTGCGAAAGGAGAAAAGGTGTCGATTGGCTAACTCAGTGGATGAGAACAACATTGAAAGTATTTGTCATGCCTCGGAACAACAAAAAATAGAGAAAAATAAATTTTCTTTTTTGGGTCCATAGGGAATGACGGGTAAATGTCACTAAATTTCCCACTCCACATAGTGCTAGTCCACTAGAGTAATAAGAACAATAATAATATTAAACTAAATATATATTACAAAAGTTTCAACTGTTACAAAATCATCAGAGTGCGCTACAAGATTTATAACAGGAAATATAAAAGGTCTGAAAGCAACAAATTCCCAAGTACCAATTATTACAAAGTCCAATAGTAATGTAAAGTAGAAATATAAGCTAATTTTTGTCTCCAGATCTTCAGCTGGCGTAAATATAGTTGTTAGCGTAATAGTCTCTCCCGGCGTAACCATCATCGGTGGGGCCACTCTCTGCATACTCCCCCTTCGGATAGTAGCCATCATCATAAGCTCCATCACCTGCATCAATAGGGACAGAGTAGTCTGGATGGGGATTGTCCGAGCATAAACGCCATCAGCTTACTTCAGCTGAGTGAATAGAAACTCCCATAGTACCATAGGTATATCACAGTCACCAGTTATAAACGACATTTAAAAGTTCTACTAATAGTATCCTTATCTTTATTCCAAACTTATTAATCGATTATTCACGTCTTTTATACCAGAATGTGGAATGTAAGACTCGTCAAATGAAAGACTTGATTGTAATACACCTGGATACACCGATGCTCTATCTACCGCATCACCGCAAGTCATAGATACCATCTACCGCGAAACATCGCAAGTCATAGAGGCCATCTACCGCGTACACCGTAAGTCATGGACAACACGCCAATCCATCCCCCACGTTCAAGGACATATGCTCAGCCCACCGCAAGTCAGGGATTTAACGCTTTGAGCAAAGACACATCAATTCTATAGCCACGACTTGCTATTGACATATTTCCGGTCACATCATGTCATAGACACATTCGTTTGTCTACCGCATTTGAGAATGTATGCCACACGAAACCATCTTAGTACCTAACAACCTACCTACCATTGTACAACTACTAATATACAATAGTCCCATGTGGCCTGACTACTCTGATTGAAATGAATGGATTTATCAAACTTGATAAGAATCAACCATTATAATGTCTGATCCCTAATACGTTACTCACAATGTACTCTCATTACCGCATCCCATTGTCTCTTTATTCATCAGTTATCGTATATAGGAAGTATGTATTGATATATGAACAGCTAAACAATATGTATTATAAACAAAAGGAAACCACCATGTTTTGTTAAGTTCGATCGATTGAGGAAAAATAAAGTTCAATCGATTGAAGAATCTTCAAGCGATTGAAGTCAAGTAGTGGTGTTAAACGGGCTGGGTAGGTCCGAGCTCGGCCCAATCCGACCGCTTTTTTTGGGCTAAAGGCCGGCCCGACTCAACACCAAGCCCGGCCCGCTAGGCCCGCTTCACATATCCTGGGCCAGGCTGGACACCCATCCTCCGGTCCACGGCCCGGCTCGAAATGAAGAAAAAGCCTGGCCCGGCCTGAAGCCTGCGATGGCCTAGTTAAAAAACTTGAAGAAATTGGTCAATGCCAGCTAGCTTGGCCCGGCCCAGGCTACCAGTCTGAGGTGGACACCCCCCCTCCTCTCCCAAGCCCGACCCCACCTAGCGCGATGTTTGGTAAAGGTTGGCCCGGCCCGGCCCGGCCCAGCCTGATGTTTGGTAAAGCCCGACCCGGTCTGATCCAAAGCCCGATGGGGCCCGCTTTGACAGGGCTCGGCCCGTTTGACACCTCTAAAGTCAAGCTGTCTCGATCGATTGAAGTCATTTTGATCGATTGAGACTCTGGTGGTTTCGATCGATTGAACTCAGTTGGATAGATCAAACGTCGTCTTCTCCAGAGGTTCTGGGCAGTGAACGTCCAGAGTTGTTTTGGGGTGTTTGGGGTCAATATTTACATCCAAAAACTTATAAAACAATATACTAATGCTACCCAGTGAATTTGTAACTCACCGAACGTCGTAAGGCTGCGTTTGGTAAACATCAAGCTTGAGATCTCTCTCCAATGGCCTCTTCTCTCTCTCTCTCCTCTGCCTCGGTCTCTCTCTCTCTCCGTCTTCTCTTTCTCTTTCTTCTTCTCCTTCTTCAGCTCCTCTTCTTCTCTCCTCTTGGACACAATATATATAGATATATGTGTATATATGTATATGGTTGTGTATATATATATATGTAAATACACACTCTCCCTCTCTCTGAAATTTCAGAACCAAACAAAACTCACACACAAAATCACAACATATATATAGGAAGAGGAGGAAGGGCAGGTGGCATTCTAGCACAGAAACTGAGATAAGGTTTGTAGACACGTTCGATCAATCAAAGCGACTTCGATCGCTTGAGAGCAGATCGGCTAGCTTTGATTGATTGAAGACGGGTTGATCGATTGAGAAAGGGGACTTGTAATAAATGTGTGTCGATAGGGTTTCGATCACTTGAACAAATTTCGATCGATTGAAAAACGAAGCACTTGAGACATGCTTGATTGATTGAAACTGAAATTTCAAGTATAGTCAAGGGAAGTACACATAATCTCTTTGTATTACTAAACACTGAAAATACAGGGTATTATAGTATTGATGATAGAAAGTGAAAAATCCACCACTTCTAGAGATGGATACGACCAACCAAGGCACTTCGTTCTAAAGACAATGCTGCCGCTGCGAGACAAAAAAGTGGCTCCTCGGAACAGCAAGCTGGTTCTCTACGCCCTCGAGCTTTGTCCTTCCCCCCGATTTTTGCCCTATCACTAGTGGTTACTCCCAATCCAAAGCACCCCATAAAAAAAAGAAAGAAGAAATCTAAGAAAAAAGGGCAGGATTTTCCATAACCTGGTTCCATCTGTTTCCTGTATTATAGTATTGATGATGGAGTCGCTAATGATGAGATTAGATCGGAAAGCTTAATTAATTTTGATGATGAAGATGATGGTGGAGTTGATATGGCATTCCCGAAATCAGTTTCTCATACACCAGGTCAAAGTGATGCAGCAAACTCAAAAAGAAAAAAAAAAGAGAGGAAGGTATCAAATGATGAGAAAGATGAGGTCAAGGTTTTGGAGATTGCACTTAATAAGTTTGCCAATGCAATTAGAGCGGGAAATACTGTTCTTGAGAGATCTCGTGCACGTGTGTATTTAGAGGACGAAATTTTTAATGAACTATTAGCTCTTGGAATGGACTTTTCCTCAGTTGATAAGGCATACCTCTTTCTCAAAATCCTGACAAAGCAAGGCATTGTTTGGTTGTCCCCCTGGAAGAAGGATCAACATCTTAGAGAAAATGATAACTAATTATCGTGGCTGTTGATTAACTGTTTAGAAGTTGTGGTTGTTTTTGGACCTTGCCATGGTAAAAATTTTATGGTTGTTTTGGGGTCGTACCATGATGAAAACTTATTATTATTATTATATTTTTGGAACCTTCTTGCATGAATGCTATCTATGTTTTGTTGGACCTAAATTTGGTGACACATATTATGAATTATTTGGAATTATTCAGTATGATTTATTATGTTGATATGGTAATCCATATTACGTGATTTTTTTTATGAGATAAACATTCGATAAATTTGAATGCTATTTGGTTTTAAAGAGAAAAGGAAAAGAAGAGAGGCTTTATTAGTCTAAGTAATTAATGAGTACAATGGTAATTTTTTTTTTCTTTTCTTTTTTTCTTCTTAACTTGCAAACAGATCTCCTAAACTCCCAAATAAGATGAAAGGAACCACCATTCTTTCTCTTATTTTCTTTTCTCTCTGACGTTCTCTTATTTTCTTTTCTTTTCTCCTAAACTCCCAAATACAGTGTAAGCTCTTAAAGGGTACAATTGTTTTTTGGTAGATAGCGGACACGTGGCATAGGTTTTATTTTTTTTTATTTTTTTAATATTGCCCGCCACTAACGAGTCGACCCTTCCGCCACCAAAGTATAAAAGCTCTCTCTCTCCTATCTCTTCTATCATTTTGCAATCTGCATAAAAAAGCATCAAAAACTTCACATCTATACATTCAGAATTTATATAAATAAATATATATATATATATATATAATCTGTGTACATCCCATTTATAATTGTGTCGGACGGTCTCCCCTCAAAGCATGGGTTGTTCCTCCTCTCTTCCAGGTAGTACCTAAATTGTTTAACCTTCTCAGGGTTTTTTTTTATGTGTTCTGAATATTTGAATTGGAGATCTTCTATGAACCCCCTCATACGATCTTTATTAGTTTCTTGATTTCTTGATTTATGAGCTGAAAAATACTGTATCGTTATTGGATTTACTAGAAATTTTGGTTCAATTAGGGTTATTTGATAATTTAGCTTGGTTAGGTTTTATGAAGCTTTGAATGAGTGATTCAATTAAGTTTGATTGATTGCTTGGGGCTTGTAGATAGGAGCTCTGGGCAGTTGGGAGGTGCACTTAATTCCGAGAACGGCGCAGCGCCTGATGCGAAAAATCTTCGTGTGAAGGTACACTTTGGTATTTCTTTGGTTCCTCTATAGATGCATATCTATATATATATATATGCGTCATGCGTGTGTGTGTGTGTGTAATGTTTCTGTTTTTTTTTTTTTTGTAGTCAAGTCTTACTTAATGAAACCCCCAATCTATATAAGAAAAAGAACTGCTAGAGGATTTTCACCTATTTTACCTGAAATCTTCATGTAGAGAGAGAGAGAGAGAGAGAGAGAGAGAGAGAGAGAGAGAGAGAGAGAGAGAGAGAGAGAGAGGATAATGCAGAACTATGGTTAGGAATTTGTTTGAGGAAATTATGGATTTCATGTGAACATGACCTAGAAACCACTTAACTATGGAAGCTGGCATCCTAAGACATGCACTGAAGAAGGGGAAAAAATCATAAGATAAATGAGCTCACAACTGTTAAGAACTTGTTTTGCAGGTCGTTACTTGTAAGAGAAGTGTGTAATCACAAAGAAGTGAACGCCATAAACATGAAGGAAACTAGTAGTGGAGAAAGAAATAGAATGTTGGCAGCATTATCTGTAAGGAGACTCCTAGCATAAGCTTTGCCACAATAAACAAATGGAAACTTAGATATGTCAAGATATACATATTCAAGAGATGAGCCTAGTTTTGTGTTTCTTTCTATGCCTAAAATTTGTCTAAAACTTTTAATATGAGTAAGGGAAATTAAAGGCCCATAAAAAAAAAAAAAAAACCCTGTTGGGCCTCTTTGATAGGCCCAACTTTCCTTTTTATAGACAGTTGGAGTTCTCGCCTTTTTTTGTGGTAGCAATGGGGGACAAGTTCCGAATTGATACAAAGCTCCTCATCCCTCTCACAAGGAATCAACATATATGTAATTGAACAAAGGCAGTTTGATTCAAACTCATGGCCCTCGCCATGTAAGTACTAAGAGTTGCACCTTTATATATTTGCTTGAACCACACTCTCTTGAACAACAGTACACTCCTAGACATAGGTGGATCCAAAAATTTGGTCCAATGGGAGCAACCTACCTACAAAGTTTTACTAATTGTATCGTATTAAACAATTCAAAGATAGAAACTAGCCTTTTGTTTATGATTATTTATTTGTTTTACCATTTAATTAACAATAAGAAGAATGAATGAATATTTTAAAGGGATAAATACACTTACACCCCCTGTGGTTTGGCCGATTTGCACATACTCTCCTGTGCTTTAAATTTTGGCACTAATACCCCTTGTGGTTCAGACTAAAGTGCAACTGTGATTTTTTCCATCCAAATTAATAGTTTTACATTTGGGAGCCCTAATTTAAAGGATAAAGTGACTCATTTGCCCTTGAAAGTCATTAAAATTAAAGTATGTCATAAACCAGTTTCTTTGGGTCAAGCACATGACCTATACTAAGAAAATCCTAAAAACTGTCAAAGATTATTTCTCATTCAATTCAAAATCATATGTTTCTCCCCAAACGAATTGAAGCAAGCAAATTTTGTTCTTAACATTGTTATGAGGACTTGGGGGTATTTGGTCATTTCAGCTTGCTCCGTTAGCAAATATTAACGGTTGTACTTTAGTACGAACCACAGGGGGTATTAGTGCCAAATTTAAACAAGGGGTAAGTGCAAGCCAAACCACAGGGGTTGTAAGTGTATTTACCCTATTTTCAATTGATCATAAAGATGAAAACTTAAATATTCACTAATGTTTTTTCGATTCCATACATTTCCATTTAAGTACGACGAGTTCCATGCATTGAAACCGTTGCATGAGAGACTCCTGAGTAGTGGTATTGAAACAACTTCCCCAATATGAACAAGTAAACAATTTATTCATCCACACTGTAGGGTGAGTGAGAGCAGTGAGGGTAAAGCCGATTAGGTAGTAGGTAAGTGAGGGAAGAGAAGGGGGGGAGACCAATTAGGTGAGAGGAGGCAAAGGAGCAAAATATTACACACCAGTGGGCAGTGGGGTTGATTGCTATAAGTACCATGAATAGTAGGGGAAATTTAAAAAAATTGGAGTGGGTGCTGCTGCCCCCATTGGACCTCACTTAGACTCCACACCTGCTTCTAGACATAGAACTGTATACACCCACTGAGACAGGGCTGGTTGTTGAGCCTCTTTCCTAACCATGAAAGGTTAGCACTTTTGATCTCATCCACTACCCTAATACTGTTCAAGCATTTCCAAACCTTTCCCAAGTCCAAACTGACCGGGGCTCCTATGGGTCATGCTAAATTACCAATATAAGGGGTGTAATGACCTTGGTCACTTGTTAGAGACTACCCTCAAGTAGAGTAAAGAATGCCTTTTAATCTCTCCTAATTCATCAATAATTGAAGTAAGAAATAACTTTTGCATAATTATCTTAGTTCGGACATTTAAGTTTGTTTAAAATTCTCTTACAAAAATGATTCTCATCATGGGCCATAACTAAGGAAACCCTAAAAAGATAATGTTATCAAACAATTCTACTAGTATTCTACAAGGACTAATCATGTTTGGATTGTAGGGTTGTGAGATGTGAATCACGTTTTAGACTTTTAGTGGATCAAATCGATGCTTCTTTCAACTGAAATTACAGCATTAGACAAAGAAAATTGGAGAAATAGTAGTAGTCTAGTTAACACAACTTACACAATTCTAGCTTGAGTTGAAGTTTCTTCTCCTTATTTTGGCGTACCTCCCATGTGCATCTGGATTAGGACCGACAACATCGGTTTTCTTAGTGTTAGAACCGACTACTGACTGTGAACTTCGGTTTCTAATTCTTTTGGTTGGAGTTCAGTTTAGGGTCGATTTCGGTCGGTTGGCCACTCCAACATGGGCTGGGTTTTTAGGATTTTAACAAGAAGAAGAATACATTAAGCAATTTAAACTGGCAAACTAAGAATAATGTTCCTTCTCGTAAAAGACAAGAAAAGAATAATGTTCTCTTAAAAAAAAAAACAAACTGAAATGAACATAACATAGAACAAGGATCAATAAGCAAATATATATGTACAAAGAAACGAAACAAAAAAAAATCCAAAGAATAACCAAAGAAAGACACCTAAATGAAAAATCAAACAAAATATTGTGAAGATTTTATTGAAGAGGGTAAGAGAAATGTTGAATTGGAGCATCCAACCCAAAACCAATTGGCAATGGGTGGAGTAGCCCCTTGAACTTATTTATTGAGTAGCTAGGTTATAAATCCCCGATGTGGGACAATCTCAACAAGAAACTTAGTCTGTGGATCTTGAAGGAGAGAGAGAGAGAGAGAGAGAGAGAGAGAGAGAGAGAGAGAGAGAGAGGCTTACTTGTTTGATTTCTAGAAGTAGACTGCAAAGTCTTTTGGGTGTGATAATGGTACTTCGAGACGTGTAAAGACTGAAAAGTCTTTTGGGTTTTTTACTTTTGTCTCTTTTTCTCCTAGGATAGAGGGATGAGCATTAAATATTGTACTGTATACTAATATATATAGATATATGTATCAATATACACGGGAAGTCATGAATGTATAAAGAGGACTGAAAAGTCTCTCTTGGGTCTTGTGTAAAGACTGAAAAGTCTCTTGAGATGGAGTATGAAACATTACATCAATGTATAATTTATAAAAATATACACGTGAATGCATAAGGATGTTGGTCGGTACGGTTTTCACAGTTTTCAACTAGTATGAACCGTGAGCCGACCGATGAACCGACAAATCGTGAAGAACAAACCGATTTCGACTGCAAAGCGTAGCGTTCGGTTCGGTTCAGTTTATCGGTTTTTGAGCTGCCCTAATCTGGATCGTTGTTTCTTTTGTTATGCAATGCACTACTGTGTTATGAAAATTAGGATAGTTTGAGTTTTTGTAAATTGTCATATGGTGACTTTCGGATGTATTTCAATTAGATATTTTTGGTGTTTTGAGTTATATCGCATCATAGATTATTTGTGAACATGTTGCTTCAAGATTACAAGTAATTGCAAGGCCTATGCAACATTTGCCAACTCTGCATATCATTTGTTGCCAGAATGGTATTGGATATACAAGATCTATAGCTTTACTACCACTGATATTTCCATATTTTAAATTGAAGGAGCTTAGAGTTTTTGGATTTAGTTTTCCCCCAATTGGTCCTATGTCTTTTTGTTGTTGTAGACATATAAAACATTCTATGATGTTGGGCTGTCCACATTAACTTATGTGGTCACGAATCAGTTAGTTCAGAGATATCGTTTGTGTTGATGATAGACATATAAGCAAAAAAGAAAAAACAAATTCCATGGTCTTCAGTGGAGTTCGCTGCTATCAAGCAGCTTCTCAGCTAATTCCTTGTAAGCGGCCTTTTCAGCAGTTTGTCATCTACTTGCTTGTCAATTGTCACCTACTTGAGCCTAAAGGTGGCTACATCTCTTTTCTCCTTTCCTCAAATATTTCAACTTCTTCTTCTCTCTATCCTATTTTTGTACTTTTCTACTTCTTACTACTATTGTTTTTCCTCTCTCTCTCTCTCTCTCTCTCTCTCTCTCTCTCTCTCTCTCTCTCTCTTGTACCACTGCTTTCACTTACCTTTATTATTAGAACCTAGTAAGCCTCCTCGTGACACATTTTAGTTCCTTCTCTCATATTAATCTCAACTGCTGTCAGGTGATGTCACTCCTTTCATGACCCATTTCATATTTTTGTCGTTAAAATCACTCTTGAAACTTTTCCCAAGTAGTCTTTAAAATTCTTCAGCTTATGGTGATTAAATTTACTCTGTGTTTGTGTCTTACAATTTTGGCATTTCGTAAGATTGTGGCTTCATTAAGTTTTTACTTGTGATAAGCTTACTTCTAAAATTGCTTATCAGATTCACTTAGAATATGAGTAATTGTTCTTGGTAGTGGCAATTCTAGAGTCTACTCAAGTACAATTCCTCAGTATATTGTATTATCATTTAATAAACTCACTATATTTTAGTCATCGCCAATTGGTTTGTTCCATCATTTTCTACAGCTAGTGCTTTTGGGGGATTCAGGTGTCGGGAAGAGCTGCATTGTTCTCCGCTTTGTTCGTGGTCAGTTTGATCCAACATCCAAGGTATATTTCATGTATATATTGTTGAAACAATATTTTTCCAAAGCATAGAGAGAATTATAGTTACTCTGTATTTTATTAATCATATATATAAAATAAGATGATAATTACAAAGTGATCCTCCTTACCATACTAAAATATAAATAGACTCCCAAGATAAAATAAAATAATACTCAACACTCCCCCTCAAGCTGGTGCGAAGATATCTCTCATGCCCAACTTGCTAAGAATGAAGTGAAAAGGCCTACTAGCAAGGCTCTTAGTAAGGACATCAACTAATTGCTCTCCGGACTTCACAAATAGAGTACATATATTCCCACTACTCAACTTCTCCTTGATGAAATGTCGATCGATTTCCACATGCTTGGTCCTATCATGCTGAACCGGATTGTGAGCTATGTTAATAGCAGCTTTATTATCTCAGTACAATTTCATTGAGTCTCTAGGCCTAAAACCAAGATCAGATAGGATAATCTGAATCCATAACAACCAATGAAGCACAAGTGCTTCAAAAATGGTGTCGCACGCGCACTTAGTCCGTAGGGAGTGCTTTAGTTCGCCTTAGTGTTTTTGTAGTGCGTTTGTGCAAGACTTTGTTAACGTTTAATATTAATTTGCTTGCTTGTGGTTTTGTTGATAGTTGAATTACATTGTTTATTATTAAGCAAGTAGTTTATGTGTATATTGTGTATTAATTAGAAAAAAATAGTGGTAGAATTGTTTGTATATAGTATAATAGTAATATATAAATGCTATATAAAATATATTTTTAGCATTTTTATATAAGTACCCCCGCCGCACTCGCACTCTTGATTTTGAGAAAATTGCCGAACTCCCCGCACTCGCGTCCCTGTACTCGTGTCCCCGCATCCGCACTGGTGTTTCCTTGATAACAACTCACACACTCTCTGTGCCATGACTCTAAACTCAACCTCTGCACTGGATCTCGCCACTACCAACTGTGTTTTGCTTCACCAAGTTACCAAGTTGCCCCCAACAAAGGAACAATATCCTGTTGTTGACCTCTTGTCAATTACTGACCTGGCCCAATCTACATATGTATAGGCCTCTACTTGAGTGTGACTATGTTTAGCAAAGAATAAACCTTTCCCTGTTGCTGACTTGAGATAGCTCATAATTCGAAATACAACATCAAGGTGAATCTGTCTCGGAGAATGCATAAACTGATTGACCACACTCACGGCAAGGGCAATGTTCAGTCTAGTGTGAGATTGATAAATCAATTTACCTACCATCCTCTGATATCTTCCCTTGTCTACTAATTCTCCACTTGGATCATCGCTAAGTTTTAGATTGGGGTCCAATGGCGTATCAACTGCCTTACTCCCAAGCATTCCTGTTTCCTTTAGCGAATCCAAGACATACTACCCCTGTGATATAAATATCCCATCCTTGGACCTTGCAACTTCTATTCCCAAGAAATACTTTAAGTTCCCCAAATCTTTGATTTCAAATTCCTTAGCAATATACTATTTCAACTGTCCCATCTCTTCCAAGTCATCTCCAGTGAGAACTATGTCATCTACATAAACTATCAAAGCAGTCAACTTACCCCTTGAAGGGTGCTTGATGAAGAGAGTAAGATCACCTTGGCTCTGTCTAAACCCATACCTGATCGTGGCTTGTGAAAACCTATCAAGTCACGCTCTAGGTGATTGTTTGAGCCCATACAATGACTTTCTGAGACGATACACTTTTTCTCTTGTCTTGGTGTCCTCAAATCCGGGAGGAATATTGATGTACACTTCCTCCTCTAAGTCACCATGCAATAAGGCATTCTTGACGTCAAATGATGTAATGGCCACTCCAAATTTACTGCAAGAAACAATAAAATTATGGAGTTCATCTTGGCCACTGGAGCAAATGTTTCCTGATAATCTATTCCATAGGTCTGAGTAAATCCCTTAGCCACCAACGTGGCTTTATACCTTGCAATCGTCCCATCAGCTTTGTGTTTAACAGTGAGCACCCACTTGCACCCTACTGTCTTCTTCCCTTGAGGTAACTCAGCTAATTCCCAAGTGCCAATTTTTGTGGAGTGCTTTCACCTCTTCAACCACGGCAGGTTTCCATTTTGAATCAGTTAATGCTTCCTAGACACGGTTAGGAATAGAAATAGAGGCAAGTTTGGACACAAAAACTCGATAAGATGGAGATAAACGAGAGTATGAATTTGAAGTTAGAAAGACGGTGTTTAGTACATGCTCTAGTGCCCTTCCGATGAGCAATAGGAATGTCTAAATCATCATTAGATTTTGGACTGTGAGGATCAAGAGTATGAGTAGAGGAACTTGAAATACCCAGACCATCACCACTTGAAGGGATTGGTGGTAGTAAAGAGAAAGGAACGACTTCCATTTCTGCTGCCCCAAACCTTTTCCTCTCCTTATTCTTTGAATACGTAAGTAACTCTTTCCTCTTTTGTTTTTTGGTTTTCTTTATCACTCATCTTTCTCTCTGTTTTCTTTTTCTTTTCTTTTTTTTCCTGTTTGTTCTCTTTCTTCATCGTCTTTCTCTCTTGGCTCGTCTCGCTTATTCTCCTCTTCATCTCCCTCATTTTCTACTTCTTCTACTCCCTCATTCCCAACTCCCTCATTTCTTTCGTTGTCTAAAGTGAATGGAACTGTTACCACATGCATCTCTTCCTCATTCACTCTTTCTCCTTGAAGAGGTGGCAGTGAGGACTGGAAGTAGGACTGTCTCGTGGAAAGTGACATCCATGGAGACGAACAATTACGAGAAGGAGGGTGATAACACTTGTACCCTTTCTGTGTGGGTAAGTAATCAATGAAGACACAATTGAGAACACGAGAATCCAATTTTTTTCGCGACGGAAAATGATTGTGAACAAAGCAGACATAACCGAACACTTTGGGAGGGATAGCAAACATAGAAGATGGATTAAGGAGAATCTCAATGGGAGCTTTCTTACGAAGGACAAAAGTGGGTAACCGATTGATGAGGTAAGCAGCTGTTAAGACCCCCTCCTCGCAATAAGACTTTGGGACCTGCACTGAGAACAACATAGAACGAGCAATTTCCAACAGATGACGATTCTTGTGCTCAACAACTCCATTTTGTTGTGGAGTATTAGTGCAAGATGTTTGGTGAATGATGCCATGCTCAGAAAAATAGTCTGTAAGACTACCATAAATATATTCCCCCCTTTATCAGAACGCACAATTTTGACAACAGTACTAAATTGAGTACGGATCATTTTATGAAAGGTTTCAAAAATAGAAAACACGCCACTCTTCTCTTTCATCAAATATACCCAAGTAGTGCGAGAACAGTAATCAATAAAAGTAGCAAACCACTTGATACACATTCAAGGAAGAAATATGAGAAGTGCCCCAAACAGTAGTATGTGTAATCGTAAAAGGAACAATATTTTTATTCAAACTCAAATTAAAGGTGGCACGATGGTGTTTGCCAAGTTCATATGCCTCACAAAAAAGATTAAAAACACTCTCATTGTTTGTTCAGGAAGGAAACAAACAACGAAGCAGAAAGAAAGAAGGATGCCCAAGTCTCTGGTGCCTTAGCCAAGTCTCTCTAGGAATAGTCTCCCTCGAAGAATGATGAGCACTTATGGTCAAACTTTCACTCATAGCTTCATTGGGCAACAAAAAGTAGAGGCCATTCTCCTCTCTACCACTGCAAATCATCTTCTTTGTGGAGAGGTCCTGAAAAGCACAATAAGATGGAAAGAAAGTAACATAACGGTTAAGATCACGAGTGATTCGACTAATTAAAAGAAGATTAGTTGAAAAATTAGGAACATGAAGGACTAACGATAAAGGCAATGAATTAGAGGCATAAATAACACATTTACCAGATATAAGAGAAAGAGTACCATCCGTGGTTCTAACTTTATCTTTTCTTGGACAAGGATCATAAGTAGAAAAGACAATGGTCAGACCAGTCATTTGATCGGAGGTCCCAGAGTCAATGATCCATTGTTGTCGAGATTAGCATGTAAAGCATTTGTGTAACTGTTAAAATTACCTGCATGAGCAAAAGAAGTAGACGAGCTTGTGGGCGTGTCTTGCTGTTCCATAATACGCTGCAGCGTCTCCATTTCAGCACTACTAATACTTCCAGTAGCAGGTGAAGGTTATGATGATGACTCTGATAATTAGAATAAGGTCTAGTAGACAAGTGAGCGCGAGGTCCACGTCCCCTGCCACCACTTCGTCCACCACCCCTTCCTGTCGTCAAGGGAGGACAGCCGTGAATCTTCCAACATGTTTCCCGAGTATGCCGGGGTCTCTTACAATAAGCATATAACAACTTATCTTTATCATCTGTACCCTCATAAGATTGTCCTTGTGTGGATTAGGACCATTTCCCCTCCTTTGACTGGAGGATGCCAAAGTAGACCTGTCAGTGGAAATAGGAGGAAGCATAGCCGATCGGTGACTTTCCTCGTTCTGAACATACTCAAAGGCTTCCTTGAAATAGGGCAAAGGTTCCATTCCAAGAATCCGACTCCTCACCTGATCAAACTCAGGGTTGAGGCCAGCTAGAAACTTAAAGATGCGTTCACTCTCGATATACTCCTTAAACCTTGCAGCATTAGTGGGGCACACAGGACGGTAGCTCTTCAGATGATCAAGCTTTTTCCACTAAGAGCATAAGGAGGTATAGTTCTGGATGGTCGCGATTAGAATAACGGGAGTTCGCTGGGATTGTAGTGAATTTCCTTTCCCAGAAGTGTTGGTTCGAGTCCAACTCGTGACAAGGCCTTGCTCATATATCTGTCTCGGTGCCTCCATTTTCTCGTTAGACGGATGACTGTCCCATTCCATTGCTAGTAAATACGTACTTAGGATTCCCTCACTGTCAAGCAAGGGGGTGACAAACCTAAATAAACATCCGACTTTAACTGACGTCAACTCCAACCATCGTCAGAAGAGAGAGCTTCGATCTCTTTCCGTCATCCCAGAGGAAATCATCTTAGAAACCTGGGCTAGACAAAACAAAGATACTCCGAAGGCTAGCTAATGACAGAATACCTCTTCGTCACTTGGAAAGCGATTCCGTCCACATACTAGGCTAAAAACGGGCACTTCAAGCAAAGTAGACTACTCATTAGAGTCTTCAATGTTAGGGGGTGAAAGCAAGATCCGAAAGGAAAGAGCTCTGTACTCGAGGGTGAGAAAGCAATCCTTGTACCTCAGTTTTGATACTCCTTCGCAGTTCATAGACTTGAGCCACATTCCCTGTCTGAGAGAATGTCTTTGCAAGGGTATCCCAAATATCCTGGGTTGTTTCCATAGAGAGGAAGAAATCGGCAATCTGAGGCTCCATTGAATGGATGAGCCAAGTCATAATAAGGTAATTATCCGCTTCCCATTTTGCATAGGTGGGATCATCTGGACTAGGTGCCTTGATCGTGCCATTCACATAACTGAACTTTGCTCGACTGCGGAGACAAAAAAGAAGCCGACTGGGACCATGATAAATAGTTTTCACATTGAACAGAAATGTGGTGATCTTGGAGCCCAGTCCTCGGTAATGGTTAACTGTCTCTCATTACTTGTAGGAGAATTCATAACACCGGCATTTGATGGAGATTTTCCAGTTGTCAAATCGTCTTTTGACTTGGTGAAGGCAAATCTCTCACGAAATGAATGCACTCGGCTATCAAGGCAATCCTAGTAGTTGTATACACTGCTCTGGTGCAATCGTCCAAACTATGGACAAATCATTGGTCCGAACACAGACCTTGCCCTTAAATAAAAAAACTTCCAATCAGATCAATAGATCTATATTGTACTGGCTGGTCTAGGGTTGAAGGAAAGAATAGAGGGGGTGTGGAGGGTTCGATCCGACCAGGGGGGGGGGGGTTGTAGAGGGTTCGGTTTGGCCCCCTGCCGAATGGAGAAGTGTTGAGGTGGGAGGTGCGACACAGCATAGATGGTCAGTGGGGGACTTTGGCGATGGCTGAGTGGGTGGTGGTGACTGGTGAGGTCAGCGAGGGCAAGGTGGGTGGTGATAGCAGCGGCGCAGGTGGTGGTTCGTGCGGTGGTGACGAAACCTTAACTAAGGTGGCTCTGATACCATGTTGAACAATATTTCTCCAAAGCATAGAGAGAACAATCGTTGCTCTCTGTATTTTATTAATCATTGTATATGGAATAATATGATAATTACAAAGTGGTCCTTCTTATAATGCTAAATATTAACAGACTCCTAATATAAAATAAAATACTACTCAATACACACATACACAAACATACACACGTGTACATATTTTTGTTCTCTATTGGTTAAGAGGACACTTGGAGAAATCCTCTCCACAACCATCAAAGTTTATTGACAAAATTAGAGATAGTCTTCTGTAGTCCTTTGTAACATTTATTGTAACATTTATTACTGATGTAAAAGTTAGATTTTGAAGTCCGGACTAAAGTCTATTTAAAGGATTTCATCTTATTCTTGGGAATCAACTATCAACCACCACTTGTATCATTTACTACTTTAATAAAATACTTTCCAACTTTCCCTCTTCGTCTTCGTTATGTGTAATTGGTATCAGTGAAGGAAAAAGTGGTTTAAAGTTAGAGTTTAAATGCGCAGCGGAAATAGGTTAAGTTATAAAACTTTTGGTATTCCAGGATCTACTACTTGTCAATTCCATAGATGCGTACAAGGGGTGCAAGAATTATACCTTAGTGTCTTGAACCCAATTCTGAAACTTCAACTTCCAGCAGCCTCCACTAGATGATCTTCACCCTTATGACTCCTGCGGATGCCTGCCGGAAAGACTAGGGTTGGTGGGAACCCTAATAGAGAGGATAGGAAGGTTTTGGGAAGACTATGATAGTTTCTGCAGCTTCTGCGTATAAAAACGACGATCACTTACTACCAGAACGCAGCTGCCCTATTTATAGATTTCCAGAACCGACCTAGACTTCGATCGATCGAAGTGAGTTCGATCGATCGAACCTTCGATCGATCGAACCATTCTCGATCGATCGAACCTGAAGACTTCAATCGATCGAACATGCTTCGATCGATCGAACCTGTCTTAACAGCTTCCTCAAGTGTCTTTCCAAGCATCCTAGCGGAGCTAAGAGTGGGACCTCCTAGGCTCTTTATTGTTGGCTCAGACCAGTTTGTTAATTACCATGACCAAACTCTTTGATCAGCAAACTAACTAACTGGTCAGTTAACGTTTATTCCACTATAAAACGATAACTGAACTCCAACGCAAAAGAACATATCCGAAGCGATAACTAGACTTGTATCGTGTACTAATGTCCCTCTACCGTCAGCATTCGTAATCATATTCAGGTAGTCGGACAACTGTTACTGTCAACCTGAATCATGATTACTTCTTGTATTCCTTGAGTCCCATTCACTACTCATGATTACCAAACATGTTGATAACTCTTATCAACAAGACTGCAGTACTCAGTAATCAACTTGGTGACATTCTCAAGGGAATGCTTACTCTGAATCAGAGGGTAGATTCTATCTTGACAATATATGTTCACAACCCTATGGACATGACATACCCAAGATACCCAGGTGTTGATCTTCTATAGACCTCACTGATTGGTAAGTCAAAGCAGCCATATCCATAGTCTGTGTTCATAATCATCTCAAGATTGAGAACACGTACCTTATACAAGTTATGAGTTCCTATTGACTGTTGACAGCCTTAAGCGTCAATAGGAAAGCTCAGGTCCGTCAATGCACTATAAGCACTAGCATATCAACTAAGAGCTACACTCTAGTGATTGAGATTAATCACTCCATCCAATGGTAGTTAATTATGCTACAGTGTAGACCTGATGAGGTATCCAGTCTCATCATCCACTGTGACATATTATAAGTATCAAAGAATAGTAATTCGTATCTCACTTGTGTGTATCTCATACACACACGAATTGCTTACCATGATACCTAAGGACAAAACAATCATCTCATGAAAGAAACATACACAATGAAATGTAAAGCTGATATCCATATATTATAATGCTAATGTCTCATACATAAAGTAATGGTTTGAGGGCACAAACCCAACAAACTCCCACTTGCACTCACATCCATTCAGAACTACATCTAAGACCTAGACTATCTAGATGATGATCAAAGACCTTCTGTGGTAAGGCCTTTGTAAACGGATCAGCAAGATTGTCAGCGGTGGCAATCTTGGTGACAGTCACATCTCCACGTTGAACTATATCTCGGATTAGGTGATATTTCCGCTCTACGTGCTTTCCCTTCCCGTGGTTCCTTGGCTCCTTGGACTGAGCCACTGCCCCACTATTATCGCAGTATAGCGTAATAGGTGACAGCGACGCTGGTACCACCTCGAGTTCCATAAGGAACTTCTTGAGCCAAACAGCTTCCTTTGCGGCTTCACAAGCAGCCACATACTCAGCTTCTGTAGTTGAGTCTGCAATGCATTTCTGCTTAATGCTCCTCCAACTAACAGCACCACCTCCCAAGGTAAAGAGATGTCCGGATGTCGACTTTCTCGAATCTTTATCTGACATAAAGTCCGAGTCAGTGTATCCTACTGGAATTAACTCACTACCGCCGTACATAAGCATGTAATCTTTAGTTCTTCTCAAGTACTTAAGAATGTGCTTAACGGCTGTCCAGTGCTCTGGACCAGGATTCGATTGATACCTGCTAACCATGCCAACGGCAAAGCAGATATCTGGTCTAGTGCATAACATCGCATACATGAGACTTCCCACTGCCGAGGCATAGGGAATTCCTGCCATGCGATTCCTCTCCTCTTGTGTCTTTGGACACTGGTCCTTGGAGAACGCTAAACCATGCCTGAAAGGTAACAAACCTTTCTTCGAATTATCCATTGAAAACCTAGTTAGCACTTTCTCGATATAACCAGCTTGAGATAATCCCATTATCTTTCGCTTGCGATCCCGAAAGAGCTTTATCCCAAGAATATAGCTCGCCTCTCCTAGATCCTTCATATCGAAAGTACTAGCTAGCCAAACCTTGACCGTTGACAGCGCCGCTACATCATTCCCAATGAGTAGAATGTCGTCAACGTAAAGCACAAGAAAAGCCACTACTTTCCCTTCACGTTTCTTGTATACACAAGGCTCATCCAGATTCTGTATGAAACCAAACGACTTGACCGCTTGGTCAAATCGGATGTTCCAACTTCTGGATGCCTGCTTAAGCCCATAAATGGACTTTTGCAACTTGCATACCAAGTTACCTTTCCGACCAGCTATGAACCCTTCTGGTTGTTGCATATAGATGTCCTCCTCAAGATTGCCATTCAAGAATGCAGTCTTGACGTCCATCTGCCAGATTTCATAATCTAGGCATGCAGCAATGGATAAGAGTATTCTGATGGATTTGAGCATGGCTACCGGCGAGAAGGTTTCCTCATAGTCAATGCCCTCCCTCTGAGTATAGCCTTTCGCCACAAGCCTTGCCTTAAAGGTCTCAACCTTTTCATCAGATCCTCTTTTCCTCTTATAGACCCACTTGCAGCCAATGGGTTTAATATTGGCTGGAAGTTCTACAAGATCCCAGACCTGATTGGAATCCATAGATTCCAATTCAGCCTTCATAGCTTTAATCCAATGAGCTGAATCAACATCAGCCATTGCCTCTTCGTAAGTGGTAGGATCAGATTCAGATTCTATGGAGACAGCTTCAAAAACTTCTCCTAAGAACATGTATCTATCAGGCTGGCTGATAATCCTCCCACTACGACGAGGTACCGGTGCGGAAATGGGTGAAGAAGTGGTATTTTCTTGATTTTTATCGTTATCAACTGCGGGTTGGACTGAGGGCTCTCCTTCTATCTCTTTAAGATCTATCCTTCCCTTAGGTTTATGGTTCATGATATAATCATCCTCCAAGAAAACAGCATTTGTACTAACAAACACTTTCTGTTCTCTTGGATCATAAAAATACCATCCATAAGTACCCTTTGGATACCCTACAAAGTAACATACTTCTGATCTAGAATCCAACTTGCTCATCTTTCCTTTGAGCACATGTGCCGGACACCCCCATATCCGGAGATGTTGCAAAGAAGGCTTGCGCCCAATCCACATCTCTCGTGGTGTCCTGGGAACAGATTTGCTTGGTACTAGATTTAGTATGTATGCAGCGGTTTCCAAAGCATAACCCCAAAGGAATAATGGCAACTCTGAATAACTCATCATCGACCTAGTCATGTCTAAAAGAGTCCGATTCCTTCTCTCCGCTACACCGTTCTGCTGAGGCGTACCAGGTGCAGTCAACTGTGACAGAATCCCATTCTGTACGAGGTGATCAATAAACTCATTAGAGAGGTACTCGCCACCTCGATCAGATCGAATGGCCTTGATATGTGTGCCCGATTGCTTCTCCACTTCAGCCCTAAACTCTTTGAACTTTTCAAAGGCTTCAGACTTGTGCTGCATTAGGTACACATATCCATACCTAGAGTGGTCATCGGTAAATGTTATGAAATACTCATAACCACCCCTTGCTCTAATATTTATTGGTCCACACACATCAGTATGAACTAATTCCAACAATGCATTGGTCCTATTGCCCTTTGCAGGAAAGGGCCTTTTGGTCATCTTACCCTCCAAACAAGACTCGCAGACTTCCATTGGTTCGAGAACCAAATCGCCTAAGACCCCTTCTTTGACTAGTCTGTCAATCCTATTCAGATTGATATGGCCAAGCCTCATATGCCAAAGCCTTGTTGGATTAGTGGAAGGTTCCTTTCTTTTAGATGGTAAAGTTACCACTGATTTATTAAGTTCCAAACAAGAATCTTTTGAAATATTGGGAGTAATCACATACAAACCATTTGATTTAACACCAGAACATATAAAAGAACTGCTTCTTTTAATGACAACTTCAGTTCCAAAATGAAAGGAATAACCATTATTCGTTAAATTAGAAACTGAAATTAAATTACTTCTCATTAAAGGGACGTAAAGTACATCTGATAAAATCAAAACTTTATTGTCTGAAAATTCTAAAACTACGACTCCTATAGCAACCGCAGATACGGTTGCGCTAGAACCTAGAGTAAGCACGATCTCCCCATCACTGCATTTCCTGGTTGATCTGAACCCCTGCAATGAATTACAGATATGGTTAGTCGCACCAGAATCAATGCACCAAGTGTTTGAAGTATCCGTAATAAAACTTACTTCAATCACATGTGATTCAATCATACCTTGAACTCTTGTAGCTAAGAATTCTGGACAGTTCCTCTTCCAGTGGCCCTTCTCACCGCATTGGAAACACTTTCCTTTGCCTTGGCCACCCACCTTCCCTTTGCCCTTACCTTTTCCCTTAGATTTTGCAATCTTAGGGACCGGTCCAACACTTGAACCACCAGTGCCAGCCTTCTTCTTTCCTTTCTTACCTTTCGGTGTAGATCGGGAAGAAGAAGCGCTTTTCTCAACGTTTAAAACGCTGCCCCCAGGTTTGATCACCCCTTCTGCTGCCAGTAAAGAACTCATTAATTCGCTCATTGAAAAATCCATTTGATTCATATTATAGTTTAGTTTGAATTGAGCGAATGATGGCGACAGCGAGTTGAGGATCATATCAACTTGGGTCTGTGCATCGATGTTGGCTCCCAAGGTCTCCAGTTCGTTTAAATAACCAATCATTTTTAAAACATGTTCTTTGACTGGAGTACCTTCCGACATCTTTGCACTCATTATCTTCTGCATGGCTACCTGTCTGGCAGGCCTGCCATGCTCCCCAAACATCTTTTTCAGGGATGTGATAATGTCACTGGCAGAATCGTTCGATTGGAATTGGTGTTGTAACACACCAGCCATTGAGGCCAGAATGTAACAACGGGCCATTCCATTCGACTTCTTCCATTTGTCGAACTCGCGTCTGGCAGCTGCCGAAGCATTTGCCGCGGGTTCTTCAGGGCTTGGGGTGGTGAGGACATATATGTGATCCTCCGCAGTTAAAACGATGTCAAGGTTACGTTTCCATTCAGTGTAGTTATTTCCAGTTAACTTGTTTTGAGTGAGTATGGTGGCAAGTGGACTAAATGCAGATCCAGACATTATGATTTCTGAAAATCAAACAAACAAAATAAATATGGATATCAGAATTGACAGTTTGAAATAAAAGAATCCTTAAAACTCTTATTTAAAAACAAAGTCGCCGGAATATCGAAACGAAAGAATAAAGCCTCCGTGTGGTGGTCAATGTTCGATCTTTCGATTTATCATGACTTATCCGCTATGCAACTCTTGCAAAATAGCCATGACTCCCGAACCTATTTGATCTCTAAGTTTCTGAATAATGCCCCGTGTGGGATCCCTTATCCATAGCTTAGCTAGTGTGTACCATTAACTAGGATGCAATCACAACCGTCTCAAGTAGCGCCACCGTGTGGTGGTCACCCTCTAACACGTCTGATTGATCCTATCCATAGGAAGTTCACATCTAGTAACCAATGAGCAGTGTACCCTCCGTATGGAATGATCACCCCTGGCGAGGTGACACAGAATACACTACTCATCTTACAATGAACCGTTAATGGAAGATCGTGGGTGTTATTTGATAAGACCCTCTCCCACTAGATTTATTAAATTAAGGATTTTGCTTTTGAAAAATGTTTCCACACACTACCCATAAACATCCAATGTTTACTAATGTGTTGAAAACGGTTTTTGAATTTTATTTTAGAAAACTTGTTTTAAGTGCATGCAACAATGTATTATACGCCAATCACAAAACAAGCACATAAAACAAAAAACTAAAATGAAATTTAGGCATTCAAACAATGCCTCTATCTCCCATGGCTCTATTTCCATAGAACCACCTTCTTGGTTTGGTCGCCTCCGGCTCCATCTTCATGGACAACGGCTCCTTGCTCCATCTTCATGGAATTTCTAATTCTATTACATTGGACCTATGCTTCTTTTGAAGCTAACAATTTATCTAGAAAAAGGAAATAGCAAAAAAGAAATAAAAGGCTAGGGAAACCGGTGCGACTTTCCTTTTCGTAGGATTGAAGCCGCAGCGCCCTTTACATACGCCTTAAAACCAAACCATTAATAAATTACAATATGCACCAATCTCAAACAATTTAAATATAAATATTTAAACGACTTGGTGCCATGGGAGATAGCGACTTATTTTGCTGCAAAAGGGTTAGTCGTACACACATCCACACATACATAAAATTATATGTGACTATTGGAACACTTAATTGATTCACACAGTATATAAACACTTTACATACTGAATTAGAACTTAAAACAGCATCTTACTTCTCTGTCACGGTTTGATCGATCGAAGACAGTTCGATCGCTCGAACCTTCGATCGATTGAACACTGTTCAATCGCTTGAACAGTCTGTTTCACAGAATGATTTGAAAATTTTACAGAATATTTTAAAATTAAAGTTTTTAATTTCAAAACACTTTAAAACTGTGAAACAGAGAACCTGACAAAGTATCTATCTCGATCGATCGAATACCAGAAGGTTCGATCGATCGAAGACTGCTCGATCGATTGAGAACAGAATGTTCGATCGATCGAAACAAGTTCGATCGATCGAACCCACCTTGCATCCTATGCAATCACAGTTTTGTATTCTGCTGCGATAACACTGCAGAAACAGATCTGTGACGATGCAGTTTCGAAAACAGTTCTAAAATCAACATGCAAATCAAAACTAGGGTTCCAAAAACGCATCTATAGATCCAAACGAGCGTGGCTCTGATACCAATTGAAGGAAAAAGTGGTTTAAAGTTAGAGTTTAAACGCGCAGCGGAAATAGGTTAAGTTATAAAACTTTTGGTATTCCAGGATCTACTACTTGTCAATTCCATAGATGCGTACAAGGGGTGCAAGAATTATACCTTAGTGTCTTGAACCCAATTCTGAAACTTCAACTTCCAGCAGCCTCCACTAGATGATCTTCACCCTTATGACTCCTGCGGATGCCTGCCGGAAAGACTAGGGTTGGTGGGAACCCTAATAGAGAGGATAGGAAGGTTTTGGGAAGACTATGATAGTTTCTGCAGCTTCTGCGTATAAAAACGACGATCACTTACTACCAGAACGCAGCTGCCCTATTTATAGATTTCCAGAACCGACCTAGACTTCGATCGATCGAAGTGAGTTCGATCGATCGAACCTTCGATCGATCGAACCATTCTCGATCGATCGAACCTGAAGACTTCAATCGATCGAACATGCTTCGATCGATCGAACCTGTCTTAACAGCTTCCTCAAGTGTCTTTCCAAGCATCCTAGCGGAGCTAAGAGTGGGACCTCCTAGGCTCTTTATTGTTGGCTCAGACCAGTTTGTTAATTACCATGACCAAACTCTTTGATCAGCAAACTAACTAACTGGCCAGTTAACGTTTATTCCACTATAAAACGATAACTGAACTCCAACGCAAAAGAACATATCCGAAGCGATAACTAGACTTGTATCGTGTACTAATGTCCCTCTACCGTCAGCATTCGTAATCATATTCAGGTAGTCGGACAACTGTTACTGTCAACCTGAATCATGATTACTTCTTGTATTCCTTGAGTCCCATTCACTACTCATGATTACCAAACATGTTGATAACTCTTATCAACAAGACTGCAGTACTCAGTAATCAACTTGGTGACATTCTCAAGGGAATGCTTACTCTGAATCAGAGGGTAGATTCTATCTTGACAATATATGTTCACAACCCTATGGACATGACATACCCAAGATACCCAGGTGTTGATCTTCTATAGACCTCACTGATTGGTAAGTCAAAGCAGCCATATCCATAGTCTGTGTTCATAATCATCTCAAGATTGAGAACACGTACCTTATACAAGTTATGAGTTCCTATTGACTGTTGACAGCCTTAAGCGTCAATAGGAAAGCTCAGGTCCGTCAATGCACTATAAGCACTAGCATATCAACTAAGAGCTACACTCTAGTGATTGAGATTAATCACTCCATCCAATGGTAGTTAATTATGCTACAGTGTAGACCTGATGAGGTATCCAGTCTCATCATCCACTGTGACATATTATAAGTATCAAAGAATAGTAATTCGTATCTCACTTGTGTGTATCTCATACACACACGAATTGCTTACCATAATACCTAAGGACAAAACAATCATCTCATGAAAGAAACATACACAATGAAATGTAAAGCTGATATCCATATATTATAATGCTAATGTCTCATACATAAAGTAATGGTTTGAGGGCACAAACCCAACAATCAGAGCATGTAGCATCAGTGTTCTTCCTGTAAGATCAAGTATATATAGCATCTTTGTAAGTATTCTCTTTGTTTTTATCTTCTTTATATACATCTTACTTACTTATATTATTCTGTTTTATGGTTGTTACTTCTCTTGATTAATAGTTGTCAAAGCCCATATACATGTCTGTTCATGACCGTTTTGTTGCCATAGCTAGGCTTGTTCAGGCCTTTTGTGAACTCTTGGGAAGTCTTGGGCACCAGACAATTACTAAGCTTGAGAAAGAAATTTCTATAATGACAGATAAGTATAAGACAGTAACGTGCGTAGGAAATACTGTAGAATGTATAAATGACTCGTATGAAATTATTGCATTTTGATTATTCTATAAATGTCGTCCCAGATGATGATAGTCAATCATCCTCTTCAGAAGATTCCTTAGATGAAACCCATGAGGAAGAAATCCAAACTCCTAAGGGAAAAAGAAAAGCTAGTGAACCCTTAGACCTAGAATATTTTGGCGATTACGGAATGAATGAGTACAATCTGGACGAATTTATTCAAGCAGGAGAGGATGGAAAAGCTAAAGTAGACAAATCTTCTACTTTAGAATCAACTCCTGAACTAGTCACACACAACGAAGAAGAAGAGGGAAAGTAGGAAAGTATTTTATAGAAGTAGTAAATGATACATGTGGTGGTTGATAGTTGATTCCCAAGACTAAGATGAAGTCCCTTTAAATAGACTTTAGTATGGACTTCAAAATCTAACTTTTACGTCCGTAATAAATGTTATAATAAATGTTACAAAGGACTACAGAAGACTATCTCTAATTTAGTCAATAAACATTGATGGTTGTGGAGAGGATTTCTCCTAGTGTCCTCCAAGTGTCCTCTTCCCCGTGTTTTGAAAAGTGACCCTGTCTGGATTACTTTTTCTTCTTATTGTAGATTTCTCCACGTGTCCTAGATAAGGTTGGAGTCGTTCTGGAGTCTTCTACAATAATTTACCCTTTGCTGGGTCCCACTATGCTCCATTGAATTTACCAGGTTTTGGTATTCAATGTCATCAAAGTCATGGTTGCTTTTGTCCTCTGGTCCTGACTGAACTGTTGTGAACGAAATTGCTCCACATCATCTACTGTCATAGATAGATCTATAGGTAGATCTAGTTGATCTCTCTTCTTTAGTCGTAGTAGCAGTTCTTTTGCTTCTTTTTCTTGTCTATCTGTCCTTAGATAGGTTATAGGGTGGTGAGTAACAAATCGTATTTTTCCATCTGTTACCATATATGGGAGAGTTGTTGATGCGTTAATATCTGAAGCATTTGATGAGATAGACAAAAGACTATCTATCCAATATTGCACAGGATCAAGTTTTTTGGCCACATCTGATGAGTTAGATTTTATTAAGTCATTTTCAAATTCCCATTCTCGAAGTGGGTTTAAGATACCAAATCTGATATGGTTGAAAGAATTTTTCTCTTTCTCTCCATCCAAGGGTGCTTGAGATCCAAAAAGTGAAGTATTTATTCCACATATAGTTTTTTACTATATAGGAAAGCATGCACTTAATCATTGTTGGGAAATGAATCCAACTATGTGGTTCAAGGATCTGGAAAATAACTTGATTAGCTATTCCCCCATTGAATGTCTTCATCATACCATTCTTCGTGGCTTACAAAGATGGTTATTTTAGGAATCCTGTCATGAAAATAATTTTTTTCATGGGATCGAAAAAGTAATAAAAGAATCATATTTTGATGATCTTCCACTTTTCCTTGAATTTGAATAAAATGTCTCTTGGAAGATGTCTGGCTTTTTCAAAGAGAAATTCTTTTAATTTTTTAAAAACTGGGATCTGAAAATTATTTGCTTATGATATCATGTAATTGAAGAAAATTGTTTATTTTTTCAATATTAAAATCTTTTGCCTAATTCATTTGCTTAATGATGTTGAAGCAAAGATTTTGAAGACTAGATAATTTAGCTATTTTCTTAGCTAGTCTAGCTGTTTGCTCAGCCATTTTATCTGCTAATGTACTCGTATGCTTTCGAAATTTTGCTCTTTCATTGGCACAACGGGTTTTCCATGCACCGTTGAGTTCAGCTTAAACTTCTATAGGTAATCCAGGATTAAAACAATTAGAACTTCCAGAGTCATCCTTGGGTGTCTGGGTCAAATCTTGGCATATGCTCAAATTGCTTGTTTGGCAATGGTTTGGCAATGGCATAGGAGGACTGGAGGAGTACTGTAATAAGCTTTTCTAGCTTTTGTCATGCTTTCATAAGATTGATAGCATGCTCCTGGAAATTGATTAACTTGCCGATGGCATTCTGACCATGATTGATAGATGCCTGGCTGGCATCCAGTGAAAACAACATAAACTTTTCCTCGGGGTTCATTTGCCTTTTTAGCAACAGTAACCCATTCTCCTTGCGAGGGTTGTTTACCCTTATCCATGTTCTTTAGCATAGCAGTTCCTGCTAAGCAAATCTGCAAGCAAATTATTCGTACCTTTAAGATGTTCTATCTCAAAAGTATATTCAGAAATTTTATTATACCAAGTTAACCATCTTCCTTGTTCAATGGCTTTTTTTTTATTTGCAAGAAAATCTTTGACAGCTTTATTGTCTGTTTTGACAATAAAATTTTTTGGTGCCAAGTAAATCTGAAATTTTTTAATTGCTAATTTAATAGCAAGTAAATCTTTTTCAAAACTGATATATTTCTGTTCGTTTGGTTTAAACGTACTAGAATTATATCCACAAATAAGTTCTTCTTTATGAAGATATGAAGGAATTGATTTCTTTCTAGGTTTTATAATATTAATTGAAAGAGGTGGTTCCTCTTCTGACCATAAAGAAGCAGAACTAGCTTTTAATACACATCCCCAACATGTATCAGAAGCATCTGTTTCTAAGATTAATTTATCACCGCTTTTTGGAAGATAAAACATCTGGTAATTGTGAGATATTATCCTTAATCTGTTTGAGTAAGGTAACATCCTTATCAGTCCAATCAAAAATAGTATCTTTCCTTAGTTTAGCTAACCAAGGAATTTCTATTTTTGATAAATTTTGAGTAAAATTTCATCCGTAATTTAGAATTCCTAATAAACTTTGTAATTGAGTTTTGTTTTCTAGTATATCAGGAAAATCACAAACTTTTGCTAAAATATGTTCTTGTAATTTTAAACCATTTTGATTTAAAATTATTCCCTAAAATTCAATTGATTCTTTTTCTGGCTCAATCTTTTTTGGTGACAAGGATTCCATGTTTTTGAAATCGTTCACAAAGAAGTTTTAAATGATGTTTATGCTCCTCCCTGGTTTTGGAGAAGTTGAGTATGTCATCAATGTATACAACACAAAATCTTTTAGATCTTTGAAAATTGTATCCATCCATCGCTGAAAAACCTGAGGTGCGATGTTTAATCCAAATAGCATATAACCTTCCATTGGTAATGACATCTAGTGGTGCTAAACACGGTCGAGGGTTTTGATTCTTCAGTTAGTTGGATTTGCTAAAATCCACTTTTACAATCAAATTTACTAAAGTATTTTGATCCTTTTGTGAAAGAAATCAAAACATCTTTTCGAGGTATAAGATATCCATCAAACTCTAATTGCTCATTTAGCCGTTTATAATTGACTTCCATTCTAGCTTTTCCTCTCTTAATCTCTGCATGGTTTCTTACCATGAAGGCTGGGCTAGAGTGAGGGCTAGTGTTTTCTTCTATAAGTTTCTTGTCTAGAAGTTCTTGAGTTTGAATATCAATCTATATCCTGTCTGGTATAGATCATAAGTTTTACTCTAATAATGACATTAGGATATCTTAATTTCAAAGTGCAAAATCTAGGACTTCGAGACCATAATTTTAATGGATCTTCACTAAAATTTTCTTCTAGGATTTTATAAATCCAATGTGATTCATCAATGGTTTTGATGATAGGTGTCATTTCACTTGTGGAACGGGCGCAAACTCTGTGTCACATACATATTTATGCTGTTCAAGCAAAGGTATCTGAATAAAAGTATTTTTAATACTCAAAGCAATACCTTTGTCATAGATATGCATAGGTAGATATTTATAAATAAAATTATTTCCTAAAAGGAAATCACCATGCATATAAGGAAAACATAAAATTTTAGGTATGATGAATTTGTTTTCACCTAACCAGTGCTATTTCTTTAGCTTTAAACTAAATTGAGATATGGTTACCATCAATTCCTGTGACAAGGATCGGGTGTTTCATTAAAGTCCATTTTCCTTGGGAATTGCATTCCATTTACAAGAACTAATTGTAGTTCCTGTATCTATTAGCACACTAAGACTATATGGTTTATAACCTGCAAAATTAAATGTTCCTTGGACATAGGTATATCTCTTTTTTCCTTGACCATTAGGAAAAATGATAAAATCATTTTTGGTTTGAAGATGATAAATAGAAGCAGATTTTATTTCTTCATCCTTTTGAAATATTGTTCCAGGTAAGATTGGAACCTGAACATTTTTGAATCCAATGTTGTTTTGTCTACCGGATTCTCCTTTTCCTAATTGTTTATTAGAAAAATCTCTTTCAAAGATGGAGGTAGAAGTTGTTCTTCTTTGGTTTTGAATATACAATTTTTTTTCCTGAAGCTTGTAGATTCAACATAGGAGTTGTGTTCCCCCTATTTTCTTTTTCTACAAGATCTGAAATTAACTATTGTCTAGGAATTTTTAGATCACTCCAGTTTATTAATTTGGGTTGGATAACTGTGTCGAAGGGTCTAGATTAAAAAATTTCTACTAATTTATTTTCCGTTTGTTTGACCCAAGTTTTGGTAAGCTATGTTAATTCATGGATTGTTTTCCATTTAATTGACAAGTCATGGGAATTTGCTTTCATAGCAATTCTTTTAATTTTGATCCTCATTCTAACTGTGTCTTCAATATTGGGATCATTTACTGAAGTTAATAAAGAAATTTGATCTGATGTTAAACCAAATCACTCCATTAACCATATTAGATTGGATTCCTCCAATGATTGCTTTCATTGGATCCTAAAATCTCTTATAAAAAAATTACTGCTAAAATTGGGGTGTCTATCCCTTGTCTAAATAAAGCAGTAATGGTAACCTGAATAACGCCAATATGAATATATTGGATATGGGGGTATTTTGCCTTCCATCTAGCAACTTTTCTTTTATCAAAAAGTGGAATATCAATTTTTCCTTCACTGGAAAATTGAGCTTTTGTGTTTCCACTATATTATACAAACACTCGTGCTGAGAAAAAATTAAATCGAGAAATTTTGTAAATTTTTGGCACAGCAAGAGGTTGAAGTTTTTCAAACCGAGCTAATTCAGATTCAGAGAGAGTGACTTCTTCTCCTATAACATCCTTAAGGCGAATATTTTCTAATTCGTCTTGTGGAACTTCTTCAATTTTATCTTGCATCATGAAAATATATTCACTAATTTCTTCATCTGAAGAACTGTAGTCTTCACTAGAAATTTCATAGAGAATTTCTTCTTCATCTGAAATTTCTTCTCCGAAGAGTACTTCGTATTCTTGTTCTTTAAGAACTTTGATTATTTTCTTTGCACTCTTCCCTTTTTTAGGGCAATCAGGCGCATAACGAGCTTCTTCATTACATATGAAGCACCTACGAGTTTTCTTTTTGAAAGTACCTGTATTTTTTTGCTTTTTTCTTCGAACATATTACTTTTTTGTGGAAAAATTATTATTTTTATTCCATGGTTTCCACTTGAACTTTCTTTTCTTAAATCCTTGCTTTTTCCTATAGGATGGAGTTGAACATCCTATCTTTAGATTTTCCCTTAGAATTTTGTCACAACATTGTTGACCATACCTGTTATTGGGAATCTGGTTTTTTACCTGTTTTTTCGTTGTTAGTTCTAAACACTGATGAGTTATCAACCGAAGAGCATATGGTATGTGAAAACCTAAGTTGTCGAGATCTTCCTTTCTATTTTCTTAAGAAAGTCTGGGTAACCTTTAATAGCTAACTCATCCTATGGGTTACGGAGTTTGTGAAAAAGCTAATCAAGCCAATATGTTGTGGCTGATGGATCAAGTTGATAATAATACTTTTTAAAGGTTGTAACATAGTCTTCATACAGACATATTACACGATTCTATCGTAGCGAGAATATAATTTGCATCTTCTTGCAAATTACTATCACCTACAAAGCCACACAAATTAGTTTTTAAAATAAGGTCAAATTTGGCTAGGATTTTTGTCAAAGGAATTATATTCTAACAATTCCTTCTTTTGAGCTTGTCCTAACTCACTTTTTTCTCATTGCTTTAACTATTGTATTGCATCACCTTGTAGGGTGGCTGTAATATAATCTAGCAACTTTGCTTTAGTCCATACAGTTCCATAATTTGTAATGAGGATGGACAATGATTGTGCCCAATCTTCAATAGTGGCTATTTGGTCTCTAAATGGTACGTTAGTAAGGTTTAAATAAGTACCATTCTGGGCTATTGGGTACTTATGGTTTTCATGGAAAAGGGGGAAAGCTCTCCGTTCCTGGTTCTCCTGTAGCTGGCTGGATCCTCCGGAACCACAAGAATCCTTAGTTAGAATGGGATTCCAACTCAGCATCTTTTGAGCGAGATTTTGAGAAGAGTTGCTCTTTGGAGAGCACAATACGATGAAAGTTGTAAGCTGTGTTCGGGGGGGAGTTATTGTCTATCGTTGGCCTCTATGGTAGAATCAGTCGGGGGACCTGAGAGGCAGTGGTTCTGGCTGGTACTGGTTCAGGAGTTGATTCTGAAGTAGAAGGTTTGTCTACTTTAGCTTTTTCCATCCTCTGAATGATGTGTTTTGTCAAAGTTTTACTTGCTCGTCTACGAATGAATAGATGTGTACATCTATCTTCTTGCAAACACCCTAGCGGGCCTAGCTAGCAATATGTTTGGTACAAGGGAAGTGAGGAAGGAAGGAGAGGGGGAAGGGATGCCTCTTGTCTCTGGGCCCGCATATTTCAATCCATCCAAAAGTGGATGGATTGGGAGAGAGAAAAGGCTTCCCTCCACTTTTGGCCTTTTTACCCTTCAAAGAAAATGATACCTTTTCTCTATAAGGGTACAATAGTAAAACATTCAATAGTTTCTTCATTCCTTCACTTTTCCTTCTTCTTCACCCAAAGTAGAAAGCATTTGCGGGTGTGGGGATGCGGTGTGGCCGGGAGTACTTGTATAAAATGTAAAAATATATATTTTTGTGTAAAAGTATATATAGATTATTCTACAACTACATTGTCTTGTTTTTTTTTAAAATTTTTTTTTCTCTTTGTATTTAGGACATGAATAATAATTAACAACATAAACTCTACATAATCAAGTAAGCAATCATAAACTAATGGTCTACTAATAAGCAATGCAATGCAAAAAATAACAAGAAAACAATGTTAGTGCATTAATGTTTGCACATCTAGTAGGTGCATTTGTCCAAAACCTAGATAATTGCTATTATATCTTCTATTATTTCTCTTTTAAACCTTCCGAGTTTTCAAAATGATATGAAGAACATTTTTTTTTCTTGTTCAAAAGAATGCTACGAAAAAGCCTCAGCCGCACCCGTGAAGTGTTCCTTCTGCACCAGACGAATCCTTGCGCGCCCAGAATCCAAAGTGAACTCAGAAGAATCATAGGTGCAACCTGTGCAGGTGCGGGTGCGGGTGAGGCAGCCTTTTCGAAGAGTCCATGCTTCATGGGGACCCAAACAAAAGAAGGGAAGAATGGGAAGACACCAGTCCTTTCCCAAGGGATACCTCTTCCATCCATCCCCCTCCCCTTCCTTCCATTTTTCCATCACTCCTACCAAACGTAGCATAGAAGTTTGTTCATGAGAGATCTGTTAATATTGGTTTTGTTGATGGTTTCAGGTGACTATTGGAGCTTCGTTCTTGTCACAGACAATAGCCTTGCAGGATTCTACGACTGTTAAGTTTGAGATATGGGATACTGCTGGCCAGGAGAGGTACCGTCAACCAAAAATGCTTTTTCTACCCTTTTCTCAATATCAGGGCCTATTCGGGAATGCTTAAAATAAGACCGACTTGAGTCCCAATTGACTATTTGGTTGTTATGAAAACCAAGGTTACCTTGGTTTGACACCGAACTAGTTTATGAGAAATATGAGACTGCACACGGACTGTGTGCAAGAAATGGATCTCTAGTTAGTGGAGGCTAATTGTCTGTGACATGGATCTTCCCTCTCTCTCCTTTATTTTTAATAAGACAAGAAAGGCTGTATATCTCCTTTCTTTATTTTTTCTTGATCCACTAAACACTTGAATTTATAGAATCGGTTCACTTATGAACCACACAACCGGTTCTTTGACTTCCAAACAACCCTCACTTTTGGAAAGTGTTCTTTCAGTGTTTTTGAGCCTATTCCATGAAGACAACTGTGACTTGGGACTCTTGTTCAGGTATGCAGCGCTGGCTCCACTGTACTACCGAGGTGCTGCAGTTGCAGTTATTGTGTATGATATAACAAGTCCTGAATCATTCAGCAAGGCACAGTACTGGGTTAAGGTATAGTTCCTACATAATGTAATATGCTTAGTTTTACTTCTGTGACTGCACTTGAATTTTTTCCCTTTTTTTTTGGCTCTTATCATCGAACATATCTTATTTTCTTCACTGTGCATTTTTGTACAAAGGGCTGATATGCAAATAAAAAATTGTATTTTAGCCACGTTAAGGCTAAAATTGAATATCAAGGAAAGGATCACTGTTTTGTGAGAATGTTATGTCAGACCCATGACTTAAAAATGAGTTAATTTTACGTTGTTCTCCGTGACTTCTTGTTGTTCATTAGTAATGCTCTCAAGTTCGTTATTAAAATAAAGACTTGTGACGTAGAACTTTTTCCTTGATCATGACAAACTTTGAAAAAGAGAAATTTTAACATACCGATATTACAATTGTTAGCAATTCATTAAAGTGGTAGCTAAATGTGATCTGGATTGTTATCTAAAACTGGTTATGCTTACGTAACAGAATGCCAAATGATTTATTGTTGTTTTTACAATTATTGTCTCGTTTTTTTTTAAGGCGATATCACTAATGGGGAACTGAAAACAAACAGGATAATTATTTATTTTTTTCTTTTGCCAAAAGGACCTTGGTCATTAAACATTGAGGAGAATCAAAGAGAAATAAGCAGTGTCTTTAGATTAGCTATGAGGTAGATAAATGTAACCCATCATTCCATCTTTTTTGCAACAAACAGGGCCTCTACCGAATTTTGGTATGTGTAGCATATAAATTAACCTTTTCTTTCAATAACTTGGCTATGACTTGTTAATTTAAGATGCATATGGCACCATACAGGAGCTACAAAAACATGGGAGTCCTGATATAGTCATGGCTTTAGTTGGCAACAAAGCTGATCTTCAGGAAAAACGAGAAGTACCAGTTCAAGTGAGTTAAACATTTCTCAAATAAAATAAAATTGAAAGCTGCTCGAGTTAGAGAGTTCGTCTTTTCAATTGTGTCCTGCAACGAGCATGTAATTTTCACTGACATAGCACTTCTTTTACTTTTTTCTGAAGGATGGTGCCAACTATGCAGAAAAGAACGGGATGTTCTTTATTGAGACATCTGCAAAGACAGCAGATAATATAAACCAGCTGTTTGAGGTAAGTTTCTAACATATATTGTTTAGGAGTTGCATTCTTCTTCTAGGCAACTAAAGAAAAAATGTCGTACTTTTCTCGAAACGCCATATTCTTATATGCTTATGCAACATAGGTGGTGGTCAGTTCAAAAAATATCCCATTTATTTGTGACATTTATAAAATTATAACACAAGTTATGTTATTCAATATTCATTCTTGACAATGTGTTTAATGGCATTATAATATGAACATCATGCAAATAGCATAATATTAAATTAAGGGCATTACCATTGTTAAAACAATATTGTTAAAACAATATTGTTAAAACAATGAGATTGGTCATACTCGTACATTCACTGCAATGGAAAATATAAAATATTCTTTTCGACGTTGGTCATTACATCTGAAATTGCAAAAAACAATTGAAAAATCATGTCATGGTATAGGAATGTATCCCTGAAAAAAACGTGTGATTACCATGACTTCCCAAGATTCAGTTTTCATCTTTGATGGGTTGCAACATGTATTAATCGTCATTGGGTTACCGACAATTTTGGGCAATCCCTGTGTCTGGTTAGAAGATGCTTCTGGAATCTTAAACGTAAACCAAACCAAACCAAACCAAGCCTTGTCCCAATCAATTGGAATCTTAAACGTAATGTAGACATATTATTGTATCAGCAATGAACAGTTTTCCCTACTGTTGGGGAATCTTAGAATGTCAAATAGATTCATGATTCATGACGGAGCTTTTTTCGAGGCCTAGTATTGCTGTATGTACTTCGTCTATTCCATATAAATTGGTGATTGTGCATACCTTGCATCCTTCTAGAGTGTGGCTATTATAAATGGCAATGGGGCAACGGATGGATAATTTACTTCTAGTTTAGCTCTATCTTCTCGACTAATTTGAAGCAGCACTAAACATGCAAATAGGAGGCGGCAACCCCTAGTACATACATTATTGAGTTCAACACCTAGTTTGAGGAGTTGTTACTCATCTCATTTCCATGTACATGTGGGTACCTGAAGTTGTCAAGTTGTTAGCATGCTGACATAACCTAGGGCACTTTCAAAATTTTCATTTCATTTGTCAATTTCATTTTTATTTTGTTGCTTAGTGATGTTAAAAATATTTGTATATGTGGAATTTTTCTTTGACATGGGGTTTGATCATAAGATTGTTAAGTGTGTTTTTCAGTTTGCCCCCTGTAGTTTCAAACTTGTCACTAATACTTCTTGTGGTTTGGACTAATGCCCAGCCATTAGTAAATCTATTAAATTTAATGGGACAGAGTCTGCATAGAGGGAGTATCTTAAAAACGCGCTAACCACGGACTGTATCTGTAATTAATCCAAGAATAGAACTACTATGCAGACTTCTCTCCTGTAAAGTTAACAAATGTACTAATGATTGTATGTTAGTACAAACCACATGGGATATTAGTGACGTTTGAAACTACGTGCGACAGATTGGGGTGTGTCTGTAGTTAATTTTTTTTTCTGTATACTTCACCATGTAGAATGTATTATTGTCGACTTCTATCACTTTTCGCGTGTAATCAGTCAATTATTTGAATTATTCTAAAAATGATTTCATACTTGTATCGTACCAATGCTAGATATGGTTTCAACTTCGACAGCTGACCTGGGAACTAGCAGGGCCCTTGCCTTATAGGCATCAAGTTTATCATACTTGGAGCCTGTTTGGGTTAGCTTTTAAAATATTTCCTTCTTGGAATAAGAATTGTTTAAAAAGTTACAAATTGGGACTTTTTTGAATTCATTTTTTTTTAGCTTTGAACAAGAACTTTGTTTAAAGTTGTAAAAAAAGCTTATCCAATCACGGGTTTTTAGAAATCACTTATAAGTGATTCTTGGCTCCGGAAAAGCTTTCCCAAAAAGGGGATCTAGAAATTGTTATCTTATTTCCAACAAATACATTTTTTTCTGTGTCCGCTGAGTTTGATGATATTTTCTTTCCAATTGGCAGGAAATTGCTAAGCGACTGCCCCGACCATCCCCTACATGATTGTGAAATTATGATAAGTAGCTTAATAACCGACCATAGTGCGGCAACACCATCACTGTGTGTAGTGGTTAGTTTGTGTACATTTCGAAATATTTCATATCATAATCTCTCTCTTTCAGAACTGTGGTTTTCAGTTATCGTTTTGTGATCATTTTAGTGGAAGTTAAGATAATAAATAGTCTCAGCTGCATGGCATGTGACCGCGTCCTACATTGGTCTATGTTGTTTGAAACTTTGAATTAATCACGTGATTAATGTAGCTGAAAGATGTGTATGCTTATGTGTTGTATGTGTGTACATGTATAACAGTATTTTGTGTTTTAGGGCATTTCCATTGACAATTAGATGATGCATGGAATTCTGAATGTTTTCTACGTTGCTTGTGAAACTTGCATAATCATCATGGAAATTGCCAAGTTTATTGATGCTCACAAAATGGAGTGTTATTTCATGCATTTTTCTATCAAATGCATCGAACAGCAATGGCTTTTTAACTTTTGGACACAAATTTCAGTTATATTCTTTGTGATTTGTCCATAAAAGTGATCAAAGTCGAACACTCGGGTGTAAGTTGGTTCAGTCCTTCTCATCTCAACTTGGTTAGCTTCATTAGAAAAGTCCTTGGCATGGCGGAATGAGTACAAAGATTTTAAACAACTTTACTGCAGCTTTTCCCCTCAACTTTTAACATGATCAAAGCGTCTTCAGTGGGCATGCTAGAGTACATGTTATGGTCAAATTCTATCGTGGCACTCCAGAAACCCGACTCCAACATGTGAAAATTTAGGGCAATGCTAGGGTACTAACAAAATTCACTAATACTTATTAACACACTCTATCTCTCTCCTAGCGGTACAGCGGGATCCATTGTGGATCCCACAATGCCACTAGGAGAGAGATAGAGTGTGTTAGTAAGTGTTAGTGGATTTTGTTAGTGCCCCAAATATTACTCTAAAATTTATGTTATATTACACATTTTACAAGATATAGCAATTTGGCATGAATTATAGCCCTCTCCTCTGGGCGGGAAATCAGAAATCAGAATACTCTGTAAATGGGGATGCATTAAAGCTAGCTAGTTAGGACTTAGGAGGAAGCTTAGACAATCTAGGTACATTGGCAATCCATGGGCTCCTCTGTCTTTTAGCAAATGTGAAGTTTCGATTCTTGAAAAATCGAACCAAGAAGTTGAATGTATAGAACTTTTTGGTGTTAGGTCTAATTTGTTTTCTATTTTGAATAAAAGGTCCCTCAGTTGAAAATTTTATATGACCAATTATGTGAAATTCGGTAATATTAGTATTTTATTTAATTAGCTTCCACTAACAGAGACATTTGACCAAAATAAAAAACGATTGTCTTTTAAACTCAAGTAATGCAAAAAATATATATATATATATATATATACACTTACTATATATAAATGTACCAATGCTCATAAGTGTTTTACGCTTTATCAATCGGTGCACTCTCACTTCAGTGATTTTCTTATAGTTTTAATAACCTTAATATGCCACTTTATTTTTAGTCTGTCCATGAAATTCCTTCTCTCTCTCTCTCTCTCTCTCTCTCTCTCTCTCTCTCTCTCTCTCTCTCTTTTGGGGGGGGGGGGGGGGTTGTTAGATATCACGATTATAAGATAGATAAATAGATAGATGTATCAAAGATCCTCTAAAGATGGTGTCCTCTCTTTATTAAAGAGTGTCTCTATTTTGACCGTCGGATTGTGTTCAAAAACTATGAAATGACAAAACTGTCATTAATGAAAACACGATTTGACGACCAAAACAAAGGTCCTCTCTTTAATAAAAAAAGAGTGCCCTCTTTAGAGCCTGACTGATATATATATATATATATATATATCAATGTCATGTTTCTATATAGTTTTCTTTTGAATTCTCTCCAAAATTAAACTTTCTCAACAACTGTGACTGTTACTGTGCAATTCTTCTATTGAGTCTTGAGGTATGCTTTTCTTATTTTTATTGCTTTTATTTTGAGTATATTTTTAGAGATCTTCATCTTTTGTTTTGTCTATGTATCTATTGTTGTAAATTATTGATCTATTATTTACCCAATTCTGTAATCAATAATGCTAGGCATACTCCTTCAACCGCACCCCAAACCACTACACATGCTTTAAATGCATGTATCGAGGTATACTTAATTATTGCTTTAATTGTCATTAATACGTCTATTTGTTACCCCACCGTAGGTTAAATTAATCTACTTCTTTTGGATTGTTTTTGTCCATGCTTTCTAAATTTAAATTTCAAATTTTGTTCTCAAATGGCTTAACAGGTATAGCACTTGTTGTGGCCGTGATTGATTATTTTCTTTGCATTCCAATATTTTTTTTTTGTTGGTCATGTAATCTCGTTTCTATTGTTTTCCCTCCTCCTTTTTTTTTTTTTTTGACGCCGTATTAGTGTACATATAGTTTTCAATCTAAATGAGTCCCATATTTTAGGCACATTTTGGTTCCATGAGTTTTCAATTGTAGTTGATTTCATTAGTATTACTTCCCCAATTTTACGATGCAGTGGATTTTCAAGAGTTTAATTAAGACCTATTAGTTTAGAACACTAATTCCATAAGTTAACCTAATTATGAAATTTTACAACTTCTTGTGAAAAATGATATTTTTTTTAAAAGAAAAAGTCAGGTGTGTGTTGCTTTACAATTGGAAGATCATATTAGAACAATACTCCATTTCCCAAATTTGAATTCCAAATTAATTCCTGGTCCCTTTGTTAAAACTGAAAATTCAATACTAAAAATTAAGTGCTGAATTTTAAATATTAAAAATTTTAAGTGATTGAATTCGCAATACCAAAAACAATATTTCAAGTACTTAAATAGACTGTATTCAATAATTATTTTCAGTAGAATCTTTTCACTTAAAGTTTTTAGTGGGTTTTGGGTTAACTTCACAATTAACTAATATATTATCAAACACATTGAACACAAACGGCTTAACAAGCACACTTATCACTTTGTTGGGTTCACAAACACACTCTTAGTGTCCAAATGTCTTAATAGTTGTATCATATGCTGTGGCAGTGATTCGTGCGGTGCAATATGTCACTGCATATGGTACAAATGGCATAGTATTTGATAGCTAGATTTGGGATTCAAGATTGAAAAATCATAGCATTACTCATCGGAGTATAATTAGCAGGTAGGAACGATTGCAATGTGACTTACTAGCAATTTATATGGGCTAATTGAAGAAAAAAATATTTCACCAAGTATTTTAGTTCTAGGAGCTATTTATTTGTTTATTATACATATAAGTGTATCATTCCTCTTAAGTGTTTTATACTTTTTCAATAGGGTGTATTGTGAATATTTTATTAAGGATTATAAAATTATTGGTTCGCCTCTCACTGAGTCTTCACCAATTTTATTAAGACCTACTAATTTACAACACTTTTTCATAGCTCAATTGATTCCTATTACGGCTATAATTGAGACCAACTTGAGTTCTTTTATTTTGGTTATATAAATTTATAAAATGCAATTTATCAAAATGAGTTTTTTTTTTCTTTAAAAAATCTTTGACTTGATTATGTAAACAAACTTGAATTTATTTCTTCCATTTTTTCTTCTTGAGTCACATTTAACCAACTTGGTTGGCTTCGATTGTTTTTGGAGTAACTTTTGATGTTCAATTATTTATTGTGTTTTTTTTTGGAGTGCACATAATAGTTAACAATAAATATCTACTAAAAATTATACAACTCCAGTTAAACTAAACCTAAATATTATCTTCCTATTCTCAATTATTACTATTATTATAGGACTCTAACCAAAACTAATTACTATAGGATAACATCGTTACACATCTTTTATCAAAGAATACTGTCACACCTCAACCCGTCTCGTGCAGATTAGGACACTTGTAACAATGCTACAAGCGCTCAATTATATTAACTAGCAAAGAAACATATGAATTACTAAGAAACACATGTGTTTAACAACATAAAAGAACTCTATTGTGACAAAACAGTCCCAAGGGTAAAATGGTCATTAATAAAGTATAGCAAATTTCATATAAAAAGATAGGTCTTTGAATCCCGGTTCCAACGCAAAAAAACGGCGCACGAATCCAAATTTTCTAGAAAGAGTTATGTCCGTTTCCGTAAAAGCTATCTGGTTGAAACTAGACCTGCGAATAGATCAACCCCAAAACTGGATCGATCCGCTTTTAGCATAATGGAATTTCTGGTTCCTCCAGATGCTCCGAATCGATCCGCACAAGACCCAGATCAATCCGGATTCTGCAGAACTCAGTTTTTAGCAGTTTTCCCCTGTTTTACAAGTTCTAAACTTCACCAATACCAAAATAAACCTCATTGACACTTCCAAAATCATTTCAAAAGCACTCCCAAGAGTTCAAAACTCTCATAAATAGGCCTACATACATACATAAGTGACACGAGAATTATTTGTGTGCGCTTGTGTGCAATATCCAAGTGTAGGTAGCGTGCAAGTAGTAATCTGGTTAAGACCAGGTAGATCCCACAGGGAAGGTTGAAAACTAGAAACTTAGATTAAACTCTAAAAGGGAAAAATAAAAATCAATATTTCTAAAGAGTGTAGAACACAAAGTTCCACAATTAACGACTACTAAGATAAAACAATTAAATTAACTAGTGATCAACTGATTAAATAGAGCGATATTTAAAATGGGTTTTTACTTAATAAAGAGGAACGTTGGGATCACACAAATCCACAATGACCTAACCATCTACCATGAAGTTACATTAAAGCTCAATGGAGTACATATTCTACAGTATTTCGTATTTCTCTTAGAGTAAAGAATCCATAGCCCTTTCATGACCGGGGCTATATCATCACAGTTAATTTGAAACAAGTGAAAGCGGTTTAAAACAATAGTTAAGACTCGCACCTACAATGGTGTTAGCATTGAAGGTGGTTTGCAAAAGATATTGAAGAAAAATGCCTTAAGGCCTTGAGTTCAGAGACTGTTTTGAGAAATTGAGCATTTGGGGACAGTTTGATAACAAATCTCTAAAGCAGAAAGTCTAGGAATACTGTATAGGATGTTCTCAAGAATCAGAGAGTTCGATTGATCGACGCACTTTCGATCGATCGAATATCGTCATATCTCAATCGATCGAAATGTCTTCGATCGCTTGACTGTATCTCTGGTCCGATCGATCGAACTTACTTTGATCGATCGAACACAGGTTTCAAACTGCTGCATGGCAGAGGCTGGAGATCACTGTTTCATTGTGATCTCCAACCCTGGGACTACTCAGACATGGTCTGGAATGTCACAGATTCATTTTTAACGTAAATATTCATTAAGGCTTTTTTTGTTTGTGATTTAAACATGGAAAAACTATGAAACTAAGTGATTTAAAACTACTACTATGAGAGCTGATGATTCTAACCGATTAAACTACGATATTAAGCAAGCAGAATATACATAAACTAAGATTATAGAACCTGGAATGGAAAAACTTATATAAAACTGTAGAAATCAAACCCAAAAGCAATATTCAAATCGTTAAACCTACAAAAATCAAGAACAAACTCTCCAATCTCTATGTAAACTGATGAAAAGTAAAGTGGGCCTCTTCCTGGACGTATACATAATGAGTATTTATACTAAAACCTAGTGCTAGGATTGCAATGCATGTTTCAGCTGCGTGCGCGTAAGTTTTGAAAAAAGGCATGTTCAATCGATCAAACATCACTCGATCGACTGAACTTCTGGAATTCTCGAGCGCTTGAACAATATTCGATCGATCGAAAGCTCGATTGCTTGAGGTGTCTTCGATCGCTCGAACCGCACTTTTCATTTTTGAATTGTCTTTCTTGTAATCCAGCTTTCCTTTTATCCTGTTATTCACTTCTTCACACAGCAAAGCAGTGATCTGCACAAATAATAGCTTAAAACAGCACAACTTATCAAAGATTAGTCATATTGTATAAAAACTGGCGTTGTAATACAAATTGCAGATATACTAGGGAGTTGTAAACAAAGTTGTTGTATTTTCTTCTTTTAGCGCAGTTGTATTTTACAAATACCCACGCTTGTCAATAAGCATTCCCAAACATTTTAAACCATGAATACCACCTCACTTGCATCAAAACAAGTCTTGAAACTCAACTCTTGATAAAACTAGCATAGGTATTGAAAATGATCGAAAAATAGATTTAACAACCTTGCAACTAACTTGTTTACAAACAACATTTACCCAAAATGATTGTGACTCTATTCCAAACTTGCCGAAAAGGTCCAATCTCAACCAACTCACACATATCCATAGTTGTAACATAAGGACATACATAGAATTTACAAAGACAACCTCCAAATCCTCCAACTACCTATATTATAACATAGCTTCTAAAATTTCCAAAAGAACAACAAGATACAAAATTAAGCCAGATTATAAACATATAGAACTCGTTCCAAACTAATTGAATGCTTAACATGTACAATGCTATAATTTATCACAATAGAAAAGGAAAAACAGTTTTCTTAAGCATTACGCTTAGTGAGCGATCTAAACATGATTGAATACTTAACATGTGCAATGCTATAATTTAACACATAAATCATATTCGTAATCGCCGAACCATGGGTTTAATGATTCATTTAGACCTGAAGACCTTCCCCTAGTTCCGTGGCCACTTCTATTCCTTGAACTTCCGTCTTTATCGGATTCTTCTTCTTCGTCTCCCTTATTACTCCAAACTAATGAATCATTTCCCCGGTGTTCATTGATTACCACATAATCATATAAGCACATAACCATGGCAACTTCTCACATAATTCTCATAAGATTAACATGCAATTCACATTTTAAACATCTCCATGACTTCTAAGCATGAACAATCAATACAATAAGGCATTCTCATGGCTCCTAAGCATAAATTGTTATCTCTAACATCATTAAAGCCTTGAACACATTTAAACACAATCATTCTTTAGTATAAAAAACTCACCTTAGCAAGATCTACCCAAATTAAACCAAAAAGTGCAGAATTCCTCCAAATCCTAGCCCAAAATTCACTCTGGAGAAATTCCTACAAGAATTCGGCAACCAGGTGTCACCGATTAGCATGCATGACATGCTATTTATAGAAACATGCATGCGAATTGGACGTCGGACGGCGACAGAACGGCAGAAAGACGACGTCGGAGTCGTGTTCCTTGTTTATATCTCCATCTCTCTCTCTCTCTCTCTCTCTCTCTCTCTCTCTCTTCTTTATTTTCTGTAAATTGGAGAGCTCTTTCTCCTATTGACACATTCACACATGCAAGAAGCATGATGTGTCAAACCCCCATTTTTTCCCTCTTCGTGTTTATGCCCCCAAAGTTTCTTAAGTTCTTATTATGAAATCCCCAAGCATTCCTTTAACTACCCAATTATCCAAATGAGTAATTGTCTAAGTTCCGCATGGTCCCAAACATGGTCCCAAATATTTTGTGAAGTTGCTATCGCACCTACTAATTATGAATCTTTTTCAATTATACCCTTATATGGGTACCTAAATCGATACCAGAAACTAACACGTATAGCAATATAATATGAAAGCAACTTAAACAAGTATTCATTTAATCATATAAATGCATTTAACATGTAAAATATAAATTATTTTATCCGGGCCATTCACTGGGTCCCATTCTTTACCTGTCCCACCTCACTGGGGATCTTTGAACTGTGTTCTTTACTGAACAATTTTTTTCCACGGGTGAGTCCAGAGCCTCTCCTTAATTCATCATATATATTAATTACAATAATTAATGCATACTAATATGATAGTTAATCCCTTTTTCCAAGTACGGGTGCTACATTTCTCCCTCCCTAAAAGGAAGTTTGGTCCCCAAACTTACTCTTACCTCAAGTTTCGAATGGATGCGGGTATTTATCTCGGATTTCGTCATCCTGCTCTCAATTATCTTCCTCGTTTACCAAAATGTGTTATGCCTTTCGAAGGCGATACTCTCCTTACCTCATAGTAGTAGATAACTATAAATGTTCATTCTTGAACTTTCAACAGTTCACGTATAATAACTTGATTCAAATCTGACTTCTAACCCTGTTTCACATAATGAATTATATTAATTGATTCTGATTAGAGTCTCAATCTACAAACAACTGGTTCTCTTTCCCCCAATATTTCAACTGGTCTCAATCACTCTGAAAATTAACTCACTTACCTGAAATATGTTTCCCAACCCATCTTCATCTTGTAATAAGATATTCTACCATGGTTTAGTTTCTTTTCCATTGCCTCTTGGAAGATTCAAAACCTTTATACAATTTAAATATTACCTTTCAATGATAGGCTTTTATTTTCATATAACTTCACAATTCATCTTCACACATAACTCGATTAACTTCAATGAATTTGCTACCTGGTTAACATGTCCTCAATCATTCATATGGCAACACCTTATCTCGTCGACTTGAGCATTCCTACCATGAAATTCATTGCAAGCATTAGCTACTCATTCTCATTTAATAATCATTAACATAAACTATAATAACCCTGCAAATCTTCAATGATCTTGTCTTTATTACCAGTTATCTCACATCTCAAAGAATGTCTACGATTTCCATCTGAATGCAATCTGCTCAACATCTCAACTTTGACTTGAACTGATAGTGCTCGGACTTTAAATCAATTCTCAAAGACTGATATCCCATGTAGTTGATTAATAAGTCATCTCATATAATAAATGTGTAGTTAGGACTATGAATTACCCAATTGGTAGCACATCCTACATTCTGCAATCTTGTCAAAAATTTTAAATCTCGTCTGATATCCCTTCCATAAACAACCTTCATTCAAATCACATACTCGGCTTCTAGATTCTAACATATCCTACTATGAAGTGGAGTCCAATCTATTTTCTTGTCGTGATAATTCTAAGTCTCCACGCAGTTATTCTCAGATGATCAATATATGGATATAATACTTCTCCCAATCTTCGCTTCAAATATTAGCAACTACACCGACCGTACCCAATTAGCATTGGATTTTTTTTCATATCGTGGCCTAACATAAATTTCAGTTACCTTCTCTATTGTACCTTCGATGTTTATAATGCAGGCAAGTATTTGAATCTCTGCAATCCACATAATCCTTACTTGTAAGAATAATACCGCTAAATGTTCAATGAAAATAATACCACCAAATTTCAATTCTTACAGCTGATAATTTGTCTCATGTAGCTCTACCCTTTGATAAAATATAAACAATTCCAGCACAAACACTTAATCCAATCCCAATACAAGATTTCACCATAAACGATAAATTCCTGATGTCGGTATAAATTTCACACATGTCTCTATTCAAATAATTGAAGTTGTCGTACAAACATATTTACTGCCAACTCTCTATCAATAACAAATTTCTGGTACTCAGCAAAATAGTTAGTATACCCATACAATTATGAATTTAGGTGATTGGCTCTGTTTTCACCAATTCCTTCACATCTCACATTCATTCCAAAGAAATAACTCTGGTTAATCACTTCATTAAGGATAGCATCACAAATACTTAGAATAACCATGATGGCCTCAATGACGCCTTCTCAACACCCTTGTTCTAATCTTTCATTAATAACACCCATATCTAACGTCATATCAAGGAATGCTTAAATCTCTGAAATTAATCAACAAATTATTTACTCGCAGTTCGGATACTTGTTCTTAACTGTAGCTTCATTTGACCCCAATCATTACTGCTGATTTCGTTTACCCGGTTTCTTTGTTTTGCAACAATTCTAATAATCTCTATCGTAACACGTTCAAATGAACAAATTTTCTAGCATATAATTTTCACAACATGTATTTCCCGTTCCTTTAAGCCCCATAAATTCTTTTAATACGGTACCCCAGATATCATTTATAATCTCATCGCTTCATTGATGGTAACTCTATTGTCTTCTTTCAATCAAACTAACTCAGCAGGTTTGATGATAATTATGCAATTCATTTACCACCCAAATATTTACAAGTCCAAGTTATTGCCTTCCCATATTCCAAGATAACAAATTCTAACGGTTATCATAATACGGAAAGACGACATCATACCAACTCCCTTGAAGCTAACCCCCCCTTTTTTTTAATTGAACACCTTACCGATACCCAATCAATTGTAGCTCACTTATTCGATAGTCATTTCATATCCAATAGTTTATTAAATTAACAATACTACACCCACCGTAGCCAGCCCTGTATTACCCTTACTTCACTTACCCCTGGCATACTAGAGCAAATCAAAGAAATTATGATTAATTATTAATAACCAAATCCCAAGTCTAATGATTTACGATATCTCTGATTACCCGACAACTGCTATGATATAATAAACTTATGGAATTACCTATATAAAGTATAAATAAATAATAATTTTAATTGTTACTTGAAGTTCATAGCGGCTCAAACATAAGTTATGAGCTTCTATCTTCCCGTTGTTCTTTCCCTTTTGGCGGAAGTTTAGATCCTAGAGTGGTCATAGGTATTGAAGAACTTGGACCTTCCTGTTGTCTATTAGGACAGTTGTGTGCCCGATGTCTCAATTGATCACATTTATAACACTTACCCTTAAACTTTGCACTCACGCTTGGACAAATCTTCACGATATGCCCCACCCGTCTACAAGCATAACAGACCATAATTTTGAGGCATACACCCCAGTGTTACTTATTACACGTTGAACAACGTGGCTTCATCTCCCTAGGTGTATTACTTGTTGATGAACTTCCAACATTTGCTCTCTTACTATTACCTTGACTTTCACTTGCATTTTCTCCTGATCTCATACCTTCTTGATGTTGTCGGTACTCTATTGGAAACTCCTCTGCAGTCGGATGTTCTGTTTTTACCTCGGGATTTGGGTTTTCGGGTTCTTCCTCAACCGATGACATTCTGATTTCCACCGTTCTTACTATTATTTCAACGACTCGTTCTACTCGGTCTACCCTTGACGGTGATATTTGTTTTTTTTCCCGAATCCATTACTAATAGAAAATTAAGCCTGGCATTCACAAGAGCATTCCCATACATGTTCCTATAAATAACATGTCATGCATGCTAAACAACTTTTTAAGCATGCTAAATAAACGTGGATGCATGTTTGTGCAACTATGTGTCGTTATGTGCACACAACGCGTCGTATACGTCACTTGTCCCCAAAGGCTCTAGCCTAATGCTTTGATACCAAAAATTGTCACACCCCAACCCGCCTCATGCAGATTAGGACACGTGTAACAATGCTACAAGCTCTCTATTATACTAACTAGCAAAAAAACATGTGAATTACTAAGAAACACATGTGTTTAACAACATAAAAGAACTCCATTATGACAAAACAGCCCTAAGGGCAAAATTGTCATTAATAAAGTATAACAAATTTCATATCAAAATATAGGTCTTTGAGTTCCGGTTCCAACGCAAAAACGGCACACGAATTCGAATTTTCTAGAAAGAATTATGTTCGTTTTCGTAAAAATCGTCTGGCTGAAACCAGACTTGCGGATCGATCCACCCCAAAACCGGATCGATCCGGTTTTAGCAGAATGGATTTTCTGGTTCTTCCAGGTGCTCCGAATCGATCCGCACAAGACCCGGATCGATCCGGATTATGCAGAACTCAGTTTTTAGCAGTTTTTCCCTGTTCTACAAGTTCTAAACTTCACTAACACCACAACAAACTTCATGGACACTTCCAAAACCATTTCAAAAGCACTCCCAAGAGTTCAAAATTCTCATAAACAGGCCTACAAACATGCACAAGCATTCCCAAACATTTTAAACCATGAATACCACCTTATTTTCATCAAAACAAGTCTTGAAACTCAACTCTTGATAAAACTAGCATAGTGTTTGCACCTAAAAAATACATTTTTTAAATTAAAGTTTGATAAGGCCGATTGAAATATTTTAATCGGACTCATGAAACCGATGGAAAAATTAATGGCTAAGTTGTTACTTCAAAAGTTGATCGGGTTTATTACAGTCGGGCTAGCACCTTTGCTTAATCGATTTGACCACCATGAGATCGGGCTCATTCTATCGGTCTCAGTACCATTTCATCGGGCTGCTACACAAAGTGGGCCCTGCTTCAATATGGCTGTATTGTATCACCATCGGGCTAGCACCCTTGCTCACTCGGACTGACCACCAGTTGATCGGGCTAACAATAATATACAAATTCGGGTTGATTTGGCAGAGCCAGCCCGATTACTATGGCTATAGATTGAATCTCATTTCAAGAAAGTCATGATTGCTTTCCAAGTGGTTGACCCCACGCAATGTGTTTCATTCATTATGTTGACTAGTGATGGCTTAGACTATCAGTTTAGGTGTTGTTTGGCTATTGCTTCGAACATGCTGGCTTTCAATTTGGCTATCAATGTTGCATTCAACCATTTTTTGGAAAGTACTAATGGACCCACCAGTGGCTTCAATGTTGACAAAAGGACTTTTGGATTTCATCAAATCCATTGGACACAAGCCTTGTGCCATCGGGCGGAGCTCTGTAATTCAGCAACTTTAGGATAAGGGCATATGGTTGGCCAATTATGGGAAGTAACCAGTCCCTACACATTCTCCCATATGATATATTGTGATAAGGAAAGTCAAGTTAATATTATCAGTATTTTGGAATAATATTATCAAAGATTATGGAAAGATAATATTCTTGACATTATCTAATATGAGAAGCATATCTTTTACTTGGAAGCCAAGTCAGCCGAATGAAGGCACAAAGGGTACCAGGTTCAAGCTATATATATACATGTATATATATATTATTCAAGATATGGCAGATTTTATCAGTTTATGGAAATAAACTGGTATTTTTTACCAGATTATTATTCAAGAGCTTTTATTTCCTAATCAGCTTCAACCTCCATGGCCGCTATAAATAAGCAGGCTGGCCTAGCTATCAAGGCACTCCGCGTCTCTTCGACAAAGCATTCTACAATGCATTCTTAGTTTTTAGGCAAATAAAAGCATCCTTTTATTTTTCTTAGGCTTTCTTAGCTTTCAATTACTTCTTGCAATTTTTCCTTTTCATCAATTAAATAAAAATGCTCTTTTTATTTAATTTATCTTGCTTGTCTTCATCACTTGCTAGACTTGTGTGCTTCAACACTGTCTAGGGACCTTAGGCCAAGGGTACTTTCCTACTTGGCCATCACAATCGTTTGATAGAAGTCAGATTTCCAAACCTTGTGTATCACTCACACAAGTGACTTAGGAAATTTTGTTTTATTAGTTTGGGCCTACCTAACAAGGCTCTGGCACGCCCGAATAAATATTATAGCAAACAATTTGGCACGCCCGGTGGGACAACGAGGTGATGAGCCATGCACACCGCGAAGCATGGCTGCAGTTCTACCACAATCAGATTCGTTGGCGGAACGAAAAAATAAACCATTTTCATGGTTTAATTTATCGGTTTAAGGACCGATATGATGATGAGATCGGTCATCTTTACAAAGATATTGACCGTTTTAAGACCGAATAAATATTATAGCAAACACATAGGTATTGAAAATTATCGAAAAATAGATTCAACAACCTTGCAACCTTGTTTACAAACAACATTTACCCAAAATGATTGTGACACTATTCCAAACTTGCCGGAAAGGTCCAATCTCAACCAACTCACATATATTTGTAGTTGTAACATAAGGACAAACATAGAATTTACAAAGACAACCTCTAAATCCTTCAACTACCTATATTACAACATGGCTTCTAAAATTTCCAAAAGAACAACAAGATACAAAATTAAGCCAGATTATAAACATATAGAACTCGTTCCAAATTTCTCCCCTTCCCAAGCACGCGTCACTTTCTCTCCAAGTCATGTCCCAAACCTGCGGTAGTTGTTATTTACCACAACAAAAAAGGAAAAACAGTTTTCTTAAGCATTACGCTTAGTGAGCGATCTAAACATGATTGAATGCTTAACATGTGCAATGCTATAATTTAACACATAAATCATATCCGTAATCGTCGAACCATCATTTTAATGATTCATTCAGACCCGAAGACCTTCCCTTGGTCCCGTGGCCACTTCTATTCCTTGAACTTCCGTCTTTATCAGATTCTTCTTCTTCGTCTCCCTTATTACTCCAAACTAATGAATCATTTCCCCGGTGTTCATTGATTACCAAATAATCATATAAGCACATAACCATGGCAACTTCTCACATATTTCTTTTAAGATTAACATGCAATTCACATTTTAAACATCTCCATGACTTCTAAGCATGAACAATCAATATAATAAGGCATTCTCATGTCTCCTAAGCATAAATTGTTATCTCTAACATCATTAAAGCCTTGAACACATTTAAGCACAATCATTCTTTAGTGTAAAAAACTAACCTTAGCAAGATCTACCCAAATTAAACCAAAAAGTGCAGAATTTCTCCAAATCATAGCCCAAAGTTCACTCTGGAGAAATCCCACAAGAATTCAACAACCGCGTGTCACCGATTAGCATGAGCTACCAAAATTACGACGATTAAAACGTAAATTAAAGGTATAGAAACAATCGTCTCACCTCCACGAGTCCGAATACGACTTCGGTTCGCGAATTGGACGTTGGACGGCGACGGAACGACGGAAAGACGACATCAGAGTCGTGTTCCTTGTTTATATCTCCAGCTCTCTCTCTCTCTCTCTCTCTCTCTCTCTCTCTCTCTCTCTCTCTCTTCTTTACTTTCTGTAAATTGGAGAGCTCTCTCTCCTATTGACACACACACACACATGCAAGGAGCATGATGTGTCATATCCCATTTTATCCCTTTCGTGTTTACGCCTCCAAAGTTTCTTAAGTTCTTATTATGAAATCCCCAAACATTCCTTTAACCTCCCAATTATCCAAATGAGTATTTGTCTAAGTTCCGCATGGTCCCAAATATTTTGTGAAGTTGCTATCGCACCTACTAATTATGAATCTTTTTCAATTATACCCTTATATGGGTACCTAAATCGGTACCAGAAACTAACACATATAGCAATATAATATGAAAGCAACTTAAACAAGTATTCATTTAATCATATAAATGCATTTAACATGTAAAATACAAATTATTTTATCCAGGCCGTTCACTGGGTCCCATTCTTTACCTGTCCTACCTCATTGTGGACCTTTGAACTGTGTTCTTTACTGAACAATTTTTTTCCACGGGTGAGTCCAGAGCCTCCCCTTAATTCATCATATACACTAATTACAATAATTAATGCATACTAATATGATAGTTAATCCCCTTTTCTGAGTACGGGTGTTACAAATACTTTTCAAATATATATATTTTTTATTTTCTCTACAACTTTCCAACAACATTCATCTTTTTACACGGTATCATGATTAAGGTACATTTCTATCAATTTTGCTTTTGTAATTTTATAGGTCTTCATCTTCTTAATATTGAGTTTAATTTTCTAGCTTTGTTTTTGCTATAAATTTATGCCATTTGGGTTGTGGGTAGAACTTAGAATATAGAATAGAATCCTTAAATTTATGATTGACTTCTATACTAAGGAAAATTAGAATTTAAAATTTAAAATTAGTTTTTGAGTTTTGAGATCGAAGTTCGATCATCTTCTAATTAGAAGCATATTTAAGAATCAGCAAGCTGTATCAATTTAGGCTTTCTTTGGGTTGATTAGTAGTGTTTAACCTTGTAGAAAATCCTTAATCCACATGTACCTGCATCATAAAAAAAACACCATAAGAAATATATATGGTACAAAAAATTACTAATTGAACTGGTTATTCCAATAAAATCATGGATATCAGTGACTTAGTTGGGCTCACTGTGAGTCTAGGATAACAACATGCCACGAATCAAATTGAACTTGAGCGAAATTAACACAATACACAATGCAAAATAATTTGGATAGGTGAAATATTTGGTGTCTTTTTTCTAGCGGTTCTATTCTTTAAAGAATAAAGTAGATATCTCAAAAAAGAGTAATGATATGCTTACCATTTTTTTTTTCCAGAAAAGGTGTTTCCAACACATGTGGCAGTGGATCCTCTTCATTAATAGTAGGACCATTTCAACATCAACCAATCAAAGTCAACTGGGCCCACTGCCACATGTGTTGGAAACAATTTTGGAAATTTTTTTTTGAGAAGCATTACATTACTCCTCAAAAAAATATGTAGTAGTGATTGGGACTGACTTTTTCAGTAACCCTTGAGCTATTAATAGCTCGAGGTTTTTCAAAAGCTACACCCAACATATATCCTTTAAGTAAATATGCTATAAAAAAAAAAGAATAAGTAGGTATCAACACCACCAATAACCTTAAGTCGAGTTATTCTTAAAGTTACAACCATGTAGATATTGAAATTATAAGATATATCATATATGAGTTAATCCCATAAAATAATAAACATAAATTGTACTAATAGAAGTGAAGATCGAGGGCTATCTATGTTCAGAATTTGGTTCATGATATTCATATATTGATTATTCTTGATGATTCAACTTAATATTTCAGTGAGAGTGATAATGAATTATTATTGGCTTACCTCACCAATTACTTATAAAAGAATTTCAAGTCGACTGTGATGCATAAAATAGAAAATGTGTCGTTACTTACGAAGCTTTATTTTGTTTCAAAGTGATGGGTTTTGTAAATCGTTTTACGCTGCACATATCTTTATATATATATATATATATATAGGGTGATGCTAATGCCAAAGCACAATGTGCTAATGCCAAAGCACAAAGTGTCACTAAAAGCTTTAGTAACACATATCTAAGTGTCACTAAAGCTTTTAGTGACACTTTGTGCTTTGGCATTAGCACATTGTGCTTTGGCATTAGCACTAGCCTATATTATATATATGTGTGTATATATATCTATATTTATAATCTATATAAGTGCACCGATGTCCATAAGTGCATATTTTATACTTTTATCAATCGGTGCACTTTTAATTAAGTAATGTTTCTTTAAATTAATTTAATAAGTTTGGTATGCCACTTTTTTTTTTTTTTTTTTGGGTCTGTACATTGCAGTCCTACTTATAGGATAATCTTTAGAATCTTATTATTTCTATTTTTAGTGGACCTATATATATATATATAAGCTAATTAATTAGTTTTTTTTTTTGGTGAGTAGCTAAAATCAAGCCATATTCCTAGCTACTAATCGGTGGACTCTATGGATAAAATCATTTTGGGGGTGGACTCTATAGAGTAAGCATTCGCTTCTGAAAGAATTTGAACTAGTAATGTTCACGTTCCTATTGTTTTCCAAATTGTTTTTTTTTTCTTCTTTCTTTTGGTGGACTCTATAGATTAGTAATATCAATTCTTATACTATAACCAAAAATAAATAAATAAATATGTTCTTATACTCTAACTAGATTAGAACTAAAACTAACATTTGGTATTTCAATATTATTCCAAATTGTTTTGATTTTATTTTGGTGGACTCCATAGTTGTGATATATATATATATATATATTTCATTTTTCATTTTTTTAAAAATTTATTTTAATAGTATAGTAATATCAAGTCTTATACTCTTAACTAATTTAAAAGGGAATTGTTAATCCACTCCAAAATTGAACTAATGCACTTTATGGTACTATTGACACATCTTGCAGTACCATGCAGTCAATACATTCCATGGAGTGCGAATAGCAATTTCGATTTAAACTAACATTTCGTAATTTTTTTTTTTTTGGGTGCACTAATATTCTTGGTTTCTAACTAATACCAATTATTCTAATTAAAGGGCCGTAACTAATGTCAACTCATAGACTTAAGGACTCTTAACTAATATCAACTCTTAGAATTGAAACAAAATATGAGAAGACTATACCGCACAGAAGTGCATATTTTTAGTGCTCTTTCTACACCTTTTCTCTAAACACTTGGCAGTGGGAACATCTTCAATTATGTTAGACCACTTTCAATGAAAGTCAAATATTGGACCCACTGCCATAGTGTCACATATGTTTAGAATAATTTTGGATACAAAATTTGGGAAAATAGAATTACTCTACAGCACCAAAAAAAAAATAAAGGAGAGAAAAGAAAAGAAAAAAAAAAGATGAGACTTAATAGGAGCCGAGGAAAAAGTGAAACTAAGAAGATTTTTTTTTAAAAAATGGAAACATCATGTGAAGGTTAAAATTAAAGAAAATATTAAATAGCCATAGCAATGAAAAATGAATTTTAAAGTAAATATAGGGCTAAAAGGATAACTATTGGGGCACATAAGAATCTCACAAGAACAGTACACATAAATCATAATGTGTCCATCTCTTGTCACGCCCCGGAGTAGCCAAAAATAGGGAAAATTTAAAATTTCCTTTCTGGACCCGTAGGGAATGACGAGTTACATAAACTGACCTGTCCGTGCAACATACTAACATAATATATATCAGAGTAAGGAATTGCAAAAAGCGTCTAATGGTATTCGTGGGGGAACTCAAAGTGTTTGCTACTTAGGCTATTACAGAAGTTCCAAATGAAAACCATAAAAGATAAGTTTGGGCGATCGACGCAACTTAAATTATTATATCAACCAAAAGATAGTTTAAAACATAAAAGAAGTCTTGATACGAAAATAGGCCAGAGGCCTCCTTCTAACTAGCAAACCCGTAACCTTCGTTATCAAACTCTTCCTGATAGTCTGCCTCAAGATCACCTTCTTGATAGTTCCCATCTTGATGATACTGATTTTCACCTTCAGGGTTACCTTGATAGTCCTCCTCATAATAATCTAGACGTAAAATGTCCAGGGCAGGGAAGGAGCCGTTAGCTTTTGAAGCTAAGTGAAATCGTCTTAACCGATCACTCCTAATACATTTAAGGATATACAAGTGTTAGCCCAAATATAGAAACCTTAGAGGGGGGGTGAATAAGGTTTTAGCGGAAATTAACCTTTTAAAAACAAAATTGCAAATTAAACAAGATCACAAACAGTAATGTAAAGAGATAAGGGAAGAGATACTTGCAAATCAATTTTTCAAGTGGTTCGGCAATCGCACCCCGCGGCCTACGTCCACCCCTCAAGAACACCTCTTGAGGATTCCTTTACTCCGATCTACTTCAAGGGTGTAGACCAAACCGTTACAAGAGCCTCCAATCTCTCCCAAAGAAGAAAACCTCTTCTTTGCAATCAAGGGTTACTAACCCTCACTCTTTACAAATTGATTTGAATACAAATTGAAACTCTCTATATAGAGTAGATAATACGAATAAAGCTCACTACAATTTTGCTCTCTCAAGAAATACAAATGAAAGATTTTGAGCAAATTGATAAACTCACACAACTATGGCTCAAATGATAATGTTTAAAGATCAAAGAGATGTGTGATCAATACTATGTTTTCCAATCAAAATTTTAACACTAAATAGCTTGGGAAAACATGTATTTATAGGCCTTGGAAGATTATAGTCGTTGGTGGCAAGTTTGGTAATTAAAAGCCCTTCTAAAAACTAGTCGTTATTGCTTTCAGGTCGCTTCAGTCGACTGAGATGTGTTTACAGAGGGTTCTGTTTGAATTATGTTTACTTCGGTCGACTGCATCGGGCCCTCAGTCGACTGTCCCTCCCTGTTTGACAGCCTGACACATCTCCACTAAAATGGCCATAACTCCCTCTACAAAACTCGGATTTTTGATCCGTTTAATGTTTTGGAAACTAGGTTCAAATACCTTTCCAACCATATAAGATTCAACATTTAATTATTTTCCAATTGGTTGGGGCATTGCTTTAAAGATGACCTAAATTAAATTTATTTCCAAAACTTTAACTTTTAGAATTTGTTTGAGCCCCTATGAGTGTGAGATCAAGATGTCTTACAATGATGGTCCTAGACTTCAAGCAAGGATGAAATATCTTCAAGTCTTCAAGCTTGATCCTTGTTGAGCTCCTTGTAATCTTGATCTACATCAATTAAATCTCATGCACACAAAGATGTTAAAAACATTGATACAAAATTAATACATGAGATTATATATGAGCATAAAAATGACTATGATAATAACAAAGAATGAATCAATATGAATCATGTAATTATCATAGCATATTTGACATCATCAAAACATAATTAAATATGTCTTAATATACCTTAAGGCTAACAACAGGTACAACAATATCTTGAATCAACATTAATGAGCATATGACATGGGGGTATGACGACACAATGCAGTATCGATATATTCGACTTTTACTCAACCATGGACACCACAACTGACTCATGTGACTTGTTACATTACCAGTGTAACGCCGTTAGCTCAGAGTAGAATGATTACGTTGCTATCGTCGCCTAGCATGGCCCTATAGCAAATTTTGGTTTTAAAAAGAGTGTAATCATTGGACTCTTAGGTCCTCGTGACCTTGCCGGGAGAATAGAATAGTTACAGCGCTATCGTCGCCTAGCAGGGCCCTATAGCATTAAAAGGGTAACTATTATATTCTGATGGATACTTTGCTTTCATCGCCTAGCAGGGCCCTATAGCGTATCTGTCACACCTCGATTTTTGGACAACCAAATATTCAATCCAGAGCATGTATCCAGACTAATATTCAATTTCCAAAACATCGAGAGTGACACCCTCACACAGGCTAATAGATAATTTTTGAAAACAGTATTTTATACTCATCAAATAAGGACATGTGATCCTGTGATAATATAAAAACTATGTATTATTAAATTTATATTCCCAATCCTCCATTTTATTATAAAAGAAATAATATTCCATTACAAATATAATACCATTTTAATTTACAAAAGGAATACAAAATTTATTAAATAAAATTTCTTACAAAGTTCAGAAAAAAAAGAAATAAAGTCTATACATCCGATGGTCAGAGCAACTACAACGTTCCAATGCCCAAAGACTCCACAGCCAAGCACAACGGTCACATCATCAAAAGCAATATCCTGCACATGTCATCTGACTACGTTTCACACAGAAATGCACCCGAATGCATAACACACTCGGGTCAGTCACATGACTGGTATGAGAAACAAAAATAATAAAATCTGAGGGCTCCAACTTGAATCCGTCGACTACAAACCACATTACAACACTATTGGGCCAAGACAGGTAGTTCCACACACATATTTGGACAAAAGAGTAGTTTCCAGTTATGTGGTGGCAAGTAGTTTCTTGCCCAAAATCCAAAGTTACTACGAGTTTAATACTTATCTCGGATATCTATGGTGAGACAGCCCTGCATAAAAGTTAGTGGGCCCACCATCCTGTAAATCGAATGATCACAAACCAGGCGAATAATTCCATACATAAACCGTTCACATTCTAACTTAAATGTCGTGTTCAATATTTCACGCTTATCAGTCTTATGAAATAATCCATTTTCATTATTTATTAGCATTAAATTTATCTTTGTGTTCCCTGGGTTCACCACTTGGCCACCCTCCATGGTACAGCCCACACATATATCCCATGTGTGCTCGGACATACTACCAACATCCATTCCGGTGCCAGTTTGGTTGGGGTATCAACCAAACCAGGTATACACAATGGAAGGCCGGCCAATATGCCTAGACGTCTAACAAATATAAGCCGAGCATAAGGCTTAGGCCAGCTTGATCACGAAGCCACTGGCGAAAAGTACACTCAACAAGTCTTAAGTCAGCTTGATCACGAAGCCACTGGCAAAAGAGTATGAGCTACCAAAAACAATAACACAACAACGGGGAGCGGTGAACACTAAAGAACTATGTTGCAATTATCACTTATCGTTCGTATTATCCCAATAATTGTGAATTTCACGTTTATCACATAGTTCCGTCTCATCATCCAATCACATCTCTAACTTTTAGATGTATTCCAATTTCTTACAATAAAGGGTTTTATCAATTAACCCATAACAATCTTCCCTCAAAAATTTCTAATCAAATTACAAGATCCCAAATATACTATTCAACGTATCTAATTTACTCATTTTTATCAAAATGACCGCACAATAAGGTCAGTTATTTCAGGTACAATAACCTCAACCCAACATTCAATATCAGCCTACATGAAACCCATAATAAAAATTCAATTTCTCATATCGTAAAATATTATAACAATCGTTCCATAATATTTTCATCGGACTCAACGTTAATGACTATCACCCTTTTTTTTATAACTCAATATTATATGAGAATTCATGCATCTCTAAGTAATTTTCATTAAGTCACACGAACGAATAAAAAAAAACACAACGAATTATATTTCTCCAATTTCGTACATTTTAATATACTAAAAACTGCTACTGAAATCTTCAATTTCTTCCCAAACGGTGCAGAATCATGAAAAAATACCATTAGACGAAAAGTGTGCAGAATCGCGTTTCCTACAGGCTTAAGCGGACAGAATTCCATAAATCTAAGCCATGGTTTTATAATATTTTTCCAAAGTTTCTGCTACTGTTAAAATAAAAATAAAACGAATTTCTATTATTTATTCATTATCAAAATAATTCCCCTTTGTGTATTCATCAAATTAACTATCCACATGATTTATCCAAGTACACCGAGATCACATTAATAAAATCACACGAAGAAAAACAAATATTTATATCATTCAATAATAACGAATGGGGATCAACACACAATTTAACACCAACCACAAAATTAACAAGAAATGATTGGATTCTCTTGTACACACACATATATATATATACATACGTGTATATATATACCCAAATATAAATTTTAACTCACCTAGTTGATCAAAAATCGACAACCACGAACACCCCATGATTCCATACGTGACCACGAACCCGAGACCCTTCTCATTTCTTCTTCTTCTTCTTCTTCTTCTTCTTCTTCTCTCTCTCTCTCTCTCTCTCTCTCTCTCTCTCACACACACACACACACACACACACACACACACACGTCTGTTCTCTCTTTGGGTGGCTAGGGTTGATGATATATGGATATCATACTCTCCTAATTAGGTTTATAAAACTACTAACATTTGACTATACAAGAATCCCGTGTTTCTTCTTGTGGGCTCACAAAAGAGACCTATATGAGCCCAGAATGCAATCCAAACCACTAAAATAGCTAACCCAAATGGTACTCATACCCCGGGTACTTAATTTTCATGTTAAATTCACTAATTAACTTACTTGTGGGCCCCGAAACACTACCCGACACTAAACTCGTCATTCTACAAAAATTGTAACTCAGTCATACAAATAATCTATCATACAATTTAATTAAAGCTCAAAATGTCATGTCATAATAATAATGAAACATTAGAAATTTTAATAATACAAAAACAATTGGGGAAATATTACTGGTATTAGTAACAAATTAAATATGCTTACTAGCAATTTAATTCATGGGTTCTTCAAACTTAAAATTTTTAAACACATGTCTTACCTAGGTACACTCATATATCATTGCTAATTGAAAAAAAATTAATTAAAATAATTATTTACACACTCAAAAATTTTAGGGTTGTTTATAAATAATTATTTGAAATACTAAAGTACGGGCCTTATAAATAATAATTTATAAGTTAGAGACATCAGGTCTTAGGAAAATTTACTATAATTTTCTCATATTTTAAAATGGTCATTAGGTATTTATTACCTAATTATTTTCCTTTAAAACTAATACTTATTATTTATTACAACTAAATAAACAATAAGTATATTATATTAAAATTACATTACTTTCCATAATATAAAGTTACTATTAAAAATAATATTTCAGATTATTTAAAATATAATTTTTGAGTATTTAAAACTATTTAAAACAATTTTTAAAACCATTTATAACTTATTTATAATTATTTATTACATTATAAATAATTCATATAATCATAAATCTGAATAAACAGAATAAATAAAACATTAATTAAACTTAAAAACAAATTATAAATCCTAAATCAGGATTAATAGGCTAATTAAGAATATAAAACAACTAATTAATTATTAAAACAGATTATTAAAACTTTAATTAAGATTAACAGATTAATTAAGAATATAAAACAACTAATAAAGGGTTAACAGGTATTCGAGCATCAGCCCGATTCGAACCCGTACCCACGGATCATCCGTATATACATACACAGAGATCCAACTTAAAAGATCCGACCCGATCCATCCTTATTTAATATAACCCGAACCCGTCACCATTTAAACTAACAAGCTAACCCACCCGTATGTGAACCCGACTCGACCCAGCGGGTAAACGATATAACTCGGACCCCAAACAGGTCATGTCTTCTCCGGTGAGACTAGGCTGCCGCCGGCGAGCACGTTTTCGCCGGAAAACTTCCCAATCTTATATCTTCGCCGTTTCTCCATAGAAATAGCTCAACCCAACGCCAAAAGAACCGGTTTGGGACCCTCTATCACATACTATGAGCTGGAACAGTGGTTTATTCGTTTTGGGTTCCTATGAACCCATTATTCTTTTTCGATTTTAAGAGGATAATGGCCTGCATGGCCTACCAAACGTGTCTCTAATCAAAAGCTGCTATAAGGGGGGCCTCCTGAGACTAATAGGGTCCGTTTGGTACCATTTTTAGGCATTCTAGTTGAGTTTGGAAATTTCAAGGTCCGGTGGGGGATTTAATGGCGGTTTTGGAAAAATGAGAGCCTAAGGCTCTGTTTGGTTTGTTTAGGGGGCTCGTGTGTGTGTGTGTGTGTGAATGTCCAGAGAGTGCTGAGACACTCCAAGGGGTGTGGAGATTACCTTAGTGAGGCTTCGGGTCCTCTCTCCTTCTCCTTCTTCTCCGACGATCCCTCTTCTCTCTCCTTCTCCTTCCTTTCTCTTTCTGAGCATGAGTGAGATAGGGAGTGTGTGTGGTGAGGCAGAGGGTGAGCAGTGAGGTGGGGTGAGTGCATTGTAACTCCCTCTATCTCTCGGGTATACTCCTTCTATATACGCAAGTATGGTGTACATATACACAAGCATAAGTAGATTGCATATCTGCATGAATAGATTTTTGAGAGGGATTGATTGAGAGGAGGGTCCTAGGGAGTGGGAAAGTGGCCGGCGGTTTGGGTGGTGGAGGGTAAAGTCCAGCGGTTTAAGGGGGGAGGTTTGGGTAAAGGAATTATCCCCTAGGTTTAGGTTGGTTAAGCTAGTACAATATCATATTTAGGAAAGATTCCTAGTGTACTCATGTTTCCAAATTTGTAGGAATAGTCGTCGCTAGGAAAAACGTGCAAGACAGTCTAATCTTCAGACAAATTTTACGGGTTTGCGTGCATAGTCAGTCCGAAGTTGAAACTTACAGTCTAAGTAATCAATAATTAAATATGTACACGTATAAGTTCGGTTTCTGAATTTACGAAAACAATTTCTGGAAATATGAACCAAAATACGGGGTCTTATTTTATTATTAATCGAAATTTTACGGGTATTACATTTGTCTCCTGAGAGTGTCTGTGGGATCCATAGAGGAAGGATATAGACACATAAAGTTTATGTGGATTGTTTTTGTGAAATTCTTATGTGTCCCAAAAATTATCCGGACTAAAAAGCGTGATGTAACGGGAATTCAAATAGGTATCTATATACAATTAAAAGTAATGTACAAAGTAATTGAGGTGTTAAAATAAGTGAAACTTATATCTTGGGGTGTTATGAATGTTTTTTTTTCTTTTGATAGAGAACAACATTGCATTATTTGATACTGAAGTGGTGGGGGGAGGGGGATTGTACCCACGCCACTTGTGGGAAAAGTTGGAGCACATGCCACCCGAGTAGGACTACACGACGTACTTAATGAACGCTATTGAAAGTACAAAACAGTATGACATAATTAATCTAACTCTTGCATTAATTATGTGCATCAATGTTGATATTATAATGGTTTATAATATACTATTCTCATGCACATATATATATATATATATATTAATGTAATGCTATAATTTCAATGTAAAGAAATTTTATTATGCTTCTTATCCACATTTTTATCAAGGGGAATTGAATAATAAATATGTTATTGAGATTAGTGATTTTATTTGTGCATCATTTATGTGCAAGCCATGTCCTTACAACATATATATATATATATATATATATATAATTTATACAAGTGTACAATCTCCGCAAGTGTTCTACACTTTTCAAAACGACCATTCTCCTTATATAAGTGTACAATCCCCATGAATTGGTAGGACTTTTTTTTTTTGACTTGCTCACGTTCCTACCGTCTTTTAACTTTGATGGGTTCTATGGATTTGCAACTTACTGGGACAAAATTAATCCTTAAAGTAAAGTGACTATTTTAGATAATCAAGTTTTTAGATGTTCACTTTATTAGTACTTTCTTATAGTTAGATGACCTCTCTTTTCTTCTTCTTTTTATTTTTATTTTTTTATTTTGGGTTTTTTCAAGTGTTTTGGCCTCCATACTTTAGCAACTAATTGAAATAAAAAAGGACTCTTTGAAGTAGATAGGTTATCATAGATTATCACCTATTTTAAATATTTTATTAATGTATAGAACACTAATATTATTGGGCTTGGAGCCACACATTTCTACTGTGTATTTTATTTTATTTTATTTTTTTAATTTTGGTGGATTCCAGCGATAAGCAACTAATTGAAAAAAATTGTAACACCCGTACCCGGGAGAAATGTTTAACTATCTTGTAATGTGCATTAATTCAAAAAAATTAATTAGTGTATAAGAGTAGATTAAGGGGAGGCTATGAACTCACCCATGAAAAAGTGATCAGTAAATGACACCACTTGGAAAAGTCCCCAGTGAGGTGGGACAAGTATTGAAATGGAACCCAGTGAAGGGTAAATTGGTAATTGTATTTTAAAATGATTAAATGCATTTTATGTGATCACATGAATATTTGTTTACACGCTTTCATATTACATATTGATATATGTGTAGCATTTGGTGTTATAAAGGTATAAATGAAACGGATTTAAAATTTGTAGGTGCGATAGCAATTTCACAAAATATGTGAGACCCACGTTGGGACCCATACGAAACTTAGACAAACACTCATTAGATAATTGGGTAGTTGATGGAATGTTTGGGGGATTTCATAATAGGAACTTAAAACAAAAAGGGGGATGCAAATGAAACTTTGCATAAATATATGGTAATGACACTACACACTTGCATGTGTGTGTATGTGTCAATAGAGAGTGAGAGACTCTCAAAACAATTGACAGAAAATCAAGAGAAAAGAGAGAGATCCCGGGAGAGAAAGACGGAGATGAGACGCCGACGTCGTTTTTCCGCCGTTCCGTCGCCGCCGTTTGTCGGATTCGCGAACCGAAGCCGTTTTCGGACTCGTGGAGGTGAGACGATCGTTTCTATACCTTTTATTTACATTTTAATCGTCGAATTTTGGTAGCTCACTCTAAACGGTGACAAGCGGTTGCCGAAAACTTGTAGGAACCACTCCGGAGTAGGATTTGGACAACAATTGTTAAGGAATTTGCTTGTTGGGGTAAAATCTATAAGAGGTGAGTGACTCTAATCCATGAGCTAAATGTAAATCATGTTAAATGTGTTAATTTACATGTTAGTTTGTTGAATTCATGTAAGTTAAAGCATGGACATGCGAGTTGGATATATATTAACTTGTTGATATATGTGGGTTTGGTTAGTTTACTTAAAATTGGAAGTTAATATGTGTTAAATGGTGTGTGAATTACCATGTTGAATTAGGCTAGTAGTATTTTTCTCGTAATTTTCGGGGCTCGTTTGGTATTTTAAATAATTAAAATACAACCAAACGGATATTTTATAAGTAATTAATAATTATTAAAATATTAAAGCTAGGGTTTTGTAAATATTAATTTATAATATAAAGGTACCGGACCTTAGGAAAATTTAATATAATTTTCCTATGCTTGAAAATGGTCATTAGGTATTTATTACCTAATTGTTTTAATTTAAAATATTTACTTATTATTTATTTAAACCAATAAATAATAAGTATAGCATATAATATTAATCCATAATTTCATAATATAAGAATAATATCCAAAATAATGTTACAATATATTAAAATATACTTTATAACATTATTGAAATTATTTTAGATATTTAAACTAATTTAAAATCATTTATAATTATCTACATATATTTATTAATACCAAATATATTATAAATAATATATTTATACACTAATCTCGATTAATATATACTAATCTGAATTAATAGAATAATTAATAATATAAAATAGTTTAATAAAACCTTAATTAGGATTAACGGGATAATTAACAATAAATTATAATTAACAGAAACCCGCGGGTCAACCCGAATCCAAACCCATGCCCACGGGTTATCCATATGCACATAGAAGCTGATCCAACTTAAAAGATCCGAACCGGATCCATTTCGTTAATAAGACCCGAACCCACTATCCATTCATACATACAAACCAACCCACACCCAAATCCATGACCCGACCCGAATGGGTAAATGATATAACCCGAAACCCTAAACGGGTCGCGTCTTCTCCGGTGGCTAACCTCGCCGCCGGCGAGCTCGATTTTGGCCGGAAAGCTTCCAGGCCTCATATCTTGCTCATTACTTCGTGAAAATTGATGCCGTCAACGGCATTAGGACCGGTTTGGGCTGCTCTATCACATAGTGTGAGCTGGGTCCATGGCTTATTCGTTTTAACGTCCCACTAAGGGATTATTCTTTTTCGTGTTTCAAGGAATAATCAACTGCATGGCTAACTAAACGAGTCCCATTTTTAAAACTGCTCTTATGGGGGCTAACTGGGACCATAAGGGTCTGTTTGGTACGAAACAAATAGGTCTTGGTTATTCTTTCAAGATCAAGCTCCGGCGGGGAGCTTTAATGGTGATTTGGGTTAAACCCAGAGCTTAAGGCTCTGTTTGGGTCATTATAATGGGTCTGGGGACGTGTGTGAGGGTGTGTGGGTGCACAAAAATCAAACAGGGGGTGGGGATTACCTGAGGTGCCTCGGTTTATCTCCCTCTCTCTCTTAAACTCCGGCGAGCTCTTCTCTCTCCTACCTTCTTCGGTCTGCGTGTGTGAGGAGGGTGGTGAGGTAGAGGGTGAAAAGGTAGTGTGTGCATGTGGTTGGCCCTCTCTCGGAGCTCTCTCATATATACACAAAACACACTCATACATACACACATATAAGTCTCCACACAATTACCCACACAGATTGCAAATCTGTGGGATTAAATCATGCTGACCAACTGATTGAAATGGTATATTTCGAGGGAAGGTAAAGTGGCCGACGGTTGGGAGGACCCGGCAGTTCATGAGGTGTTTTGGGTAATGGTTTTGTACCAAAGTCAATAGGGGGTGGTTAGTACAAATTTCTGTTTTTAGTAAGATTCTAAGAGTACTAGTATTACCATAAGTGTAGGATTTAGTCGTCGTTCAAATCTACGTGTAATGCAGTCCAGCTTTGATACAGATTTTACGAATTTGCGTGCGAGTCAGTCCGGGTTTGTATTTTATAGTCCGAGAAATTAACAATATGAATACGCGTACATGTAAGTTCGGGTCTTCCGGATTAAAACTTAAAATACTGGAATAAATGTAAACCAAAATACGGGGGCTCGTTATTTAATGTATTAGAAATTTTACGGGTATTACATCATCCACCTGCTATTAAAGATTCCGTCCCCGGAATCAGAGCTAGCTATACATTAGAAAAGGTAAGGAAACTTCTCACGCATCTCCGATTCTAACTCCCAAGAAGCTTCACGCTCATCATGGTGTTTCCACTGGACTTTCACTAGCGGAATTTATTTAGTCCTCAGCTCCTTAGTTCCCCGTTCCAAGATCTTCACTGGTCCTTCATTGAAAGTCACATTGTCGTTTACCTCGATATCCGTGAAGTTGATCTCATGAGACGGATCATGCACAACTTTCCTCAGCATACTAATGTGAAACACATTATGCACTCTTGACATCTTGGGCGGCAGTGCAAGTCTGTAAGCAACTTTTCCCACGCGTTCCAGAATCTCGAACGGTCCGATGTAACGTGGCAAAAGTTTTCCTCTCTTTTGTCCGAATCTGACAACTCCTCGTACGGGTGATACCTTAAGGAATACGTGATCTCCAACACTGAATTCCAAGTCCTTTCGATGTTTATCCGCATAACTTTTCTGTCGGCTCTGGGCTGCTTTCATCTTTTCTTTGACGATATTGATCTTTTCGTTCGTCTCTCGAATCATCTCTGGTCCTAGCAACTTGTCATCTCCAATTTCTGCCCAACATAAGGGTGATCGGCACGGTCTTCCATGTAAAGCTTCAAATGGTGCCATCTCTATACTCGTATGGTAGCTGTTGTTATAAGCAAACTCTATCAATGGTAGGTTCTCTTCCCATGAACTTTCAAAATCTATTGCACAAGCTCGAAGCATGTCTTCCATGACTTGATTGACTCTCTCAGTCTATCCATCAGTTTGTGGGTGAAATGCTGAACTTAACTTCAATGAAGTTCCGAGTGCTGTCTGTAAACTTTCCCAAAATCCTGACGTAAAACGTGAATCACGATCTGACACAATTGACACGGGTACTCCATGTAGTCGAACAACTTGTTGTATATACATTCTGCTCAATTTGTGACGCCCCGCCCCGCCACGGTTCCCGGCGACGGGGTGTCAACCGGCGGAAGTACAACAATAACAGTAATAATAGTAGGCTTTGAGACTAATCGGGAACTCCCCGAGTCCTAGACTCCGAGGGTTACCTGAATAATATAAATTATTCATTTGGAAAACATTTATAAAATTTAAATCTGGTTTTCTTATGAAACATTCTTTTCTTGAAACGAAACGTTTTTAATATAAGCAGCGGAAAATCAGAGTTTAGCTATCCTTTTATTTAAAAGTGGGTGGACTAACATTTGTCCAATTTAACAGAATAGGGTTTTTGAAACCAAATTATATTACATTATTTAATTGATAATCCCCACACACGGGGTCTTCAACTATAGCGGAAGCATTGTCAAGTCTCGGGGACTTTGCCCTTATCTATTAAACCTTTCTTTCAGGTGATATAGATAAGGGCAAAGGCCCCGAGACTTGACAATGCTTCCGCTATAGTTGAAGACCCCGTGTGTGGGGATTATCAATTAAATAATGTAATATAATTTGGTTTCAAAAACCCTATTCTGTTAAATTGGACAAATGTTAGTCCACCCACTTTTAAATAAAAGGATAGCTAAACTCTGATTTTCCGCTGCTTATATTAAAAACGTTTCGTTTCAAGAAAAGAATGTTTCATAAGAAAACCAGATTTAAATTTTATAAATGTTTTCCAAATGAATAATTTATATTATTCAGGTAACCCTCGGAGTCTAGGACTCGGGGAGTTCCCGATTAGTCTCAAAGCCTACTATTATTACTGTTATTGTTGTACTTCCGCCGGTTGACACCCCGTCGCCGGGAACCGTGGCGGGGCGGGGCGTCACAGAATGGTATTAGAGCTTAACCGGGTCGAACACTTTGGGACGACGGGTTAAGTGCTCACGCGTAGTAATAAAAATTTTTCGTCTTAAGTCTTACTCGAATTTCGCGGACGAAATTCTTTTTAAGGAGGGTAGAGTGTAATGACCCGAAAATTTAAAGCGAATATTAAAATTTAATTTTTATTTTTATCAGAGAAAAATATACCAGTTTTGAAATTTAAGCAGTATAATTTTTACCTATGTGTGTATCATTGCGTGAGCTCAACACACACAAGTGTAGCTCTTGGTCATCATTGAAACCACTCAAGATTTCAGTGCAGTGTGTGCTGTAAGTGGATTGTGCTGGAGTGTAGTGTGAGTGGAGTGTGTGTTAGTGTATTGTGAGAGCATTTTGTTGTGAGTGGTTTGTTAGTGGAGAGGCTTGTGAATTTTTTTTTTTTATTTAAACACTCTCCAGCATCTCTATTCTCTCACTCTCAACTCTCTGTTGATTTCTCTCTCTCTCTCGGCAAGATCAAGCAACACAGAGATTGCTATATATATATACTCACACATTTTGATATACACTCATATATTAGTCTATACACACACACACATATATTGGTCAGACACATAGTTATTCAAGAAGGTATTAATTCAAGCTTTGGATTCTATATTTGGGTAAGTTTGCAATTGTAATTTTAATTTCAGTTTTATGCTTAAACTGTTAGTGATGATATATATATACAGATTTCATATATACCGTTAAGGGTCCCAAAATATCGAGCAGAAAAACTGTCACAAAAAAATTGATTTCTTTATATCAAATGAAAGATATTAACCCCAAGAGGCTATGTTTTAAGTTTCGCACAATAATTCATGACGATCGCGACGAACGAATCATTTGAAGTTTTGAAAACTAAAACTTTTAATTTCTATGTAAAGGTTGTACCTTAATCTGTACGGTGTTGTACCTTGGGATGTTTAGGTACGAAGACGACTAAAGCGACGTTTGGGAACGAGTCCTGGTGAATTTCATAATTTAATACAGGTATCGGGTTGTGTACAATATGCTCTCAATCTCCGGAGTATTTCTTTCATATCCCCGTTTGTATTCTCTTTGAAATATATGTTGACGCTTAGAGCTCGCATATATTATGTTGATGTCTTTTATGAACTCTATGATTTTTCTAGAATATTTTATTATTCTAGAATTGTTGTTGTTGTTGGCTAAATGCCTTGGAACTGATTGGGTACATGAGTAAGGTGCACCGCCAAGAACCAAGAACTCTGGGGCCAGTACGTCCTAGGGACCAGGTCTAGGGTGAGGTAAGGGGTGGCTTTGCCTATGTTACCGAGAGGAACCTGGTATGATGCCCTTCGGGGTAATCGGTTCATTTTTGGGATAGTTTGCCTTAGAGGTAAACGGGTAATTTCAGGAAGGTTCTATATTTATTGTGAACCTGTCAATTGTGTATATTCACAGTTTAATCGTTGAATGCTGAGCTGCTTTTATTCTATCGTATTGTATACTTCCCGATTTGGTTTTTAGATGCAGGGAGCTTCGGTAGCAGCGGATATTGAAGAAATATAATAAAGTCAAATTTGAAGCACTGTTTAGAGTACCGCGGGCGTTGGGGCAATATGGGTGTTACTTTTTGTAAATAAATGAGAAATATTCCAAATGTAATTTTTTGTTTTAAACTCGTTGGAAAGATTGATTGATTTATTTAATTCCGCTTTAACCTCCGTCGCCGAGATCCAGGGCGGGACGGGGCGTCACACAATTTCTCCACCGGGTAAGTCATGCTATAAGCGATAAAGTAAGCCGATTTGGTGAGTCGATCTACAATCACCCAAATGGCGTCATGATTCTGCCGTGACCTTGGCATTCCGACAACGAAATCCATCGTTATGTGTTCCCACTTCCATCCGGGAACGGGTAGTGGTTGTAATAATCCTCCTGGTTTCTGGTGTTCAGCTTTGACTTGCTTGCAGGTCATGCATTTAGATACATAATCTGCTACTTCTCTCTTCATTCTGTCCCACCAGAAGTTCCTTTTTAAATCTTTGTACATTTTTGTTCCTCCGGGATGAACCGTCATCCTTGACTTGTGTGCCTCATCCAGTATATCTTTCCTTAGGTTGTCCTCATTAGGTACACAAAGTCGGTTGCGACATCTAAATCCTCCATCCGCTCCTATATTCCACTCAGCGGGGTCCTTTGCCGATGCCTTTTCAAACCATTGACGAAGCCCTTCGTCCTTTCCTTGAGCTTCGAGAATACGGCTTATGAGCGTTGGTTGTATCACTAGACATCCAAAGAGTCGTCCTTCACTTGATTCGAAAATCTGAAGATCAAACTCTGTTAGTGTCTCCAACCCTTTCCATTCTCTGACCATGAGAGAAGATACGATGAGTTTCCGGGGTTTCTGGCTCAATGCGTCAGCAACAACATTTGCTTTGCCGGGGTGGTACTGTAGCGTGAAATCATAATCTTTTAATAATTCCATCCATCTTCGCTGTCTCATGTTCAACTCCTTTTGAGAGAACAGGTATTTCAGGCTCTTGTGATCTGAAAATAGATCGAACTTTTCTCCGTAGAGGTAGTGTCTCCAAATTTTGAGTGCAAAGATGATTGCAGCTAGTTCCAGATCGTGCGTAGGGTAGTTAAGCTCATGAGGTTTCAATTGTCGTGATCCGTACGCTATCACTTTTCTGTCCTGCATTAGCACACATCCAAGTCCTTGATGCGATGCATCGCTGTAAATGGTGAATTGTTCACCGCTCTTTGGTATTGCAAGTACTGGTGCTGTGGTCAGTCTTTTCTTCAATTCTTCAAATGCGCATTCATGTTTGTCGCTCCATTCATACTTCAAGTCCTTTCTAGTTATTCCAATAAGAGGGGCTGCGATTTTGGAGAATCCTTCCACGAATCTCCGGTAATATCCAGCTAGACCGAGAAAACTTCTGACTTCCGTTGCTTTGGTAGGTCGATTCCAATCTAAGACGGCTTCAATCTTCGATGAATCCACCGCTATTCCTTCTTTTGAGACAACATGTCCTAAAAATTTCACTTCCTTTAGCCGGAACTCGCACTTGCTATACTTAGCATACAAGTGGTTGTCTCGTAGAGTCTGAAGTGCTATCTCTACATGTCCTTCGTGTTCTGCTTCCGTCTTAGAGTAGATGAGGATATCATCTATGAATACAATGATGAACTGATCCAGGTAAGGTCTGAAAACTCGATTCATTAAATCCATGAATACAGCTGGGGCATTGGTCAATCCGAACGGCATAACCAGAAACTCATAGTGTCCATACCTGGTTCTAAAAGCCGTCTTGGGTACATCCTCAGATCGAACGAGCAATTGGTGGTACCCAGATCGCAGATCTATCTTTGAAAATGCGGTAGCTCCTTGTAACTGATCGAATAGATCATCAATCCTCGGTAGTGGGTACTGATTCTTGATTGTGACCTTATTCAACTCTCTGTAGTCGATACAGAGTCGAAGTGTTCCATCCTTCTTCTTGACGAATAATACCGGTGCTCCCCATGGTGAAGTGCTTGGACGAACAAATCCGAGGTCTTGGAGTTCTTGTACTTGCGTCTTTAGTTCTTGCATCTCCATCGGGGCAATACGGTAAGGTGCTTTTGATATCGGTGAAGTTCCAGGCATTAACTCGATACAGAAATCGATGTCTCTCTTGGGTGGCAATCCTTTAACTTCCTGGAAAACATCTTCAAAATCTCGAACAACTGAAATTTGGTTAATAGGAATCTCATCACTCGTGGTTCCAAGGGTGGCTAGGCAGTTGGTGAGGAAAACGTCACACGAGGGATTGCACTTGAAGTCAAACAATTTACCATCAGGTACTGAAAAGAGTATGGATTTGCTAGCATAATCTAACTTGGCATGGTATTTCTCAAGCCAATCGATTCCTAGGATCACGTCGAATTCCTTCATTGACAAAACTATCAAATCAGCGGGGAAATTCTGATCTTTCAAGTTTAGAGGGCAATCCTTGCATACTTTGTCCAACTTAACACTCTTTCCTAGAGGTGATGTAGCATTCAAAGCTATATCCATTGTTTGGGGTACTAAGCCTAAGCGTTGCACGATTCTAATTGCAATAAAAGAATTTGATGCGCCAGTATCGAATAAAGCTTTCACTTGACTGTTAAAGAGGGTTAGAGTACCTTCCATATTCTCTTGCTCTCCCTCGTCAAATCCTGCTTCCTCCGGGATAATAGCATTGAGGCAAGCCTGTCCTTGAGTCGATGCTCCATAGTAACCACCTCGAGGTGCCTTGCAGTCCTTGGACAAATGTCCCTTCTTGTTGCAGTTGAAGCAGACCACATCAGAGCGACTGTTCTTCCTCGGAGCACGACAATCCTTGGACAGATGTCCGGGAAATCCACAGTTGAAACAGACCCCAGGGTTATTGGTGGTTCCTGATTGTCCTTGGGGCGGAGTTGGCTTAAACGGCACAGCCGGTTTGTTACGGAACGGGTTTGTCTGCGACCTCTTCTCACCATTCCAGCTCCTCTTGAATCCTTGATTGCGTGCTGGAGCTTGTCTCGGTCCCTGATTAAATCTCGGAGGGGGTGGTCGAGTTATGAAACGCCTTTGTTCACGACCGGTGATCTCCTCGAAGCCATGAGCCATTCCTACTAAAGCTTTGAAAGTCTGATTTAGGTGGCCGTAGGTCAGCTTCTGTAGAGGCAGGGAAAGTCCCAGGTGATACTTCCGGTTCTTCTTCTCTGCGGTATCGATCATGTGGTGTGCAAATCGAGAGAGACGTTCGAATTGCACGGTGTATTCCCGTACAGTGTGGTTTCCTTGTACCAAGTCAATGAATTCCTTTTCTTTCTTGTTCCTTTCTGTCTGGGGGAAGTAGTTCTCTAGGAACAGTTCTTTGAATGTCGTCCAAGACATCCTCTGTGCACCTCCTCCCAGGGTTGCCTTCTCAGATTCCCACCAGTCTGCTGTAGCATACGTCAGTTGATATGTAGCCAGTCGGCGTTTCTCGATTTCAGAACATCCCAGTGTGTCGAAGATGATATCCAATCCACGAAGCCACTGTTCTGCTTCCCATGGCTCAGTCATCCCATTAAACTTGTCTGGCCGCATTGTCCGGAATCGCTCCACCGTACGATCCTCTTGGGGTCTGGGTGGAACTGTGGGATTGACGTTAGCGTTGTTGTTGGGGCCGTGATTATTTCCGATGTGCTCTAGTCGTTGTAAGAATGCTCCAAAGATTCCAGTGGGATCCATTCCAGCAGGAATGGGTTCCGGTGCTCCTTCGGCCGGGTTTGGAAGTCCTAGGCGTCGATTTCTCCTTGGTCGTTCTGCCATTGCATATCCGGTTACCTACAGAAGTATTCTACTTAGGGCTCGAATACAGGATACATCTAGATATCTACTAACACACATATAAATCAATCAAACAAACCAAACAATCATATAGACAAGTATAGTACTAAAACGTCTATTTTCATTAAAAACGGTGATTACAAGATTAAACTAGCCGAGAATACATGGTTACAAAATGGGGGTATTACCTTATCGCATGCATTCATACAACAAGATGGGTCACTAGCCCAAGATAACTTAGATACAATTAAACTACTAATATATAACAACATATTATTTTAATCTAATCATCTTTATCTGACTCGGATGTGATCTCTCCCATGTCAGAGTCGTTAGGCCCATCTTCGTCCATAATGGGTTCACCCAAATCCCAATCTTCGATATCGACATTGCCTTCATCCTCTTCATTTTCCTCATCATCCATAGGTTCTTCTACTATAGGGTGAATCTCCATAGGTTGGTGGGGTGCTTCCTGTTCAGGTTCTTCTTCGGGGTTCTCTTCTTCTGGATCATCTTCCTCATCATCCTCTTCCTCATCCTCTACTTCTAGATATGCGTCTGGTTCATCGTCAGACATCTCTGCATTAGCAGGTTCATCAGCAGGTGCTTCCATTGGGGGTGCCACACCTATAGGGGCATTCTCATTAGGAGGCTCAACCAGGCGGTCTTCTGGATAAATGGAAGGCTCCTGTAGTATCTGGTTCACTAGGGGTTGGAAAACTGAGTCCTTCATTGCTAGCCTCCTTATCTCTCCATGCATTAACTCCTGGGTGTATGCGGTATGGATGGCTTCAGCTTGAAGTCGATGAGGGTCGGAGATATTATATACATGCCGCTGGACTCTAAGTCCTCCTCGGAGGCGTTGACGGGCTTTTAGTTGCACATTTTCCAGGAGTCGGTTCGATGCCATCCGGGTAAATCATATGTCATCCGAAGTCGTCATTGACATACTGACCGGGTTCTCGGGATTGTGTTTTGTGCATAGGCACTCCTTGGAATGGTGGGGGTTGTTGAAGGAGTACAGAAGGTGGTGGTGGCATTTGGTAAGCACTATCGTGCATCCTTTCGTAGTCCTCAGGGTTCTTAAGTAGTGCAACCATTTCATCCTGAACCTTCTGGACGATTTCGGCTTCATAGATTGATTCTAAGCGCAGGGTATCATAGTTATACACATTACTTTTATTCATTTCCACCCATAAATTCCTTTTTCCTCTGTCTCTAGCTAGTTCTTGAATTTGGCGATGGTATATGTCCGGGTTTGCTGGCACTACACGGTCGGGGAAAATTAGTCGTCCTCCAAAAGGGTCTGAAATGTAGTGGGGTTCCATGTTACCTGTTTCATCAGAAGAACTATCTATTTAGGGTACTGGTGCAAATTGTCTTAAGGTTTATTACTTATTAAATCGTAAAAAGAAAAATATAACATGGGGAATTAAAAAGTTAATAAGTAGATTTCTCATTAATAGAAAAATGTTTACATAAGAGGAAATTTTGAAATACAGCTTTTACATATATATCCGACAAAATGTGGGATTATAATCCCAATACAGCATTAATACAAAATAAGTTGACTAAGGCGTGCTAATCTTCTAGTTACGTGAATTCTTCCGAGATGTCCATCTCTTCGGGCGGGGTGAATGACATCCATCTCTCATTATCCCACCCTATTGGCCAGTCAGTGTCATACGTGTACAATGTTCCCTTCTCAATGAGGTCCTCATCGGCTAGGTAAATCTCTATTTCTTCGTCTTCAGAACTGCTTATCGAACTGTCGGGGGTCTCTAAGGAAGTGATTTCTGCCTGTGTTTCTTCTAAGCTGATGGTCACAGGGTTGTTAGAAATATCAGAAGTTCCATCCACCTCTATTGGCACCAAGAGGGGTGCTACAACAATATGACGCATGGTTGGGGAAACCTTCTTCATAAGGAATAGGCATTTCATCAATTTTCCTATTCTCTTGCAAGTCTGGTGACGGGCAGTAGCACCAAAGCAAACTAAACCTTAGGGAAAAGTTCCTTGGAAACGCTCCATACTACCTGTTGGACAGAAAGACTATTTTAGTATTGGTTGTCGTTTCTAAAGTGCCTTAAGGTTCTTATCTTAAGGGTGTCGGACAGTCAGCGAGCACGACTAAACCTAGTGCTCTGATACCAAAAATCCTGTCACGCCCCGGAGTAGCCAAAAATAGGGAAAATTTAAAATTTCCTTTCTGGACCCGTAGGGAATGACGAGTTACATAAAATTGACCTGTCCGTACAACATACTAACAAAATATATATAGATCAGAGTAAGAAATTTGCAAAAGCGTCTAATGGTATTCATGGGGGAACTTAGAGTGTTTGCTACTTAAGCTATTATAGTAGTTCCAAATGAAAACCACAAAAGATAAGTCTGGGCGATCTACGCCACTTAAATATTACATCAACCAAAAGATCGTTAAAACATAAGAGAAGTCTTAATGCGGAAGTAAGCCAGGGTCCTCTTTCTAACTGGCAAACCCATAACCTTTGTTATCAGGCTCTTCCTGATAGTCTGTCTCAGGATCACCTTCCTGATAATTCCCCTTCTGTGGATAGTGATATTCATCTTCATCGTTACCTTGATAGTTCTCCTCATCGTAACCTAGACGTAAAAAGTCCAGGGCAGGGAAGGAGCCGTTAGCTTTTGAAGCTAAGTGAGAACGTCTTAACCGATCACTCCTAATACAGATAAGGATATACAAGTACAGCATATCTTGAAACAATATTAATGAGCATATGACATGTAGAATGATGACATAATGCATTATCGATATATTCGACTTTAACTCGACCATGAACACCACAACCGACTCATGTAACTTGTTACATTACCAGTGTAACGCCGTTAGCTCAGAGTAGAATGATTACGTTGCTATCGTCGCCTAGCAGGGCCCTATAGCAGTTTTTGGTTTTAAAAAGAAAGAGTGTAATCATTGTACTCTTAGGTCCTCGTGACCTTGCCGAGATAATAGAATAGTTACAGCGCTATCGTCGCCTAGCAGGGCCCTATAGCATTTGTAAGGTAACTATTGTATTCTGATGGATACATTGTTATCGTCGCCTAACAGGGCCCTATAGCGTATCAATCATCAATTCATGCATAACTTCAATGATTTCAATGGAAACTCTGGCTATCGTCGCCTAGCAGGGTCCTATAGCAGTTTCGTCGTTGTTCCCATTTACTTGACTGTACCACTCGGACCACTACGGTCCACCCAACATGTATAACAATATGACTGGGTTAGTCCCCGTGACTAATCATGCAGACGTCAATATAGACATCACGACTCAACCATGTTCATACGAATGTTCATGTGACTATAGAAACAGAAATCATGATAACCAAGAATATCAGCGGTCATTAACTAAGCATGGAGTATAGTTAACTAACATGCGTTCATTATATAAGAAATAATCTCAACATTTACAATACTAATATTTATCAGTATCGTCCACACAGGACGTACTGGGCATACATATATGATTAAAGAATAATTCTATAATATACCAAGTGAGTTAGGACGACTCACCTCGAAGCGGGTGCGTAGAAACGAGCGTAGCGGTTCCTACAAAGCATTAAGATTACATAGAACATAGATTAACAAGTCTACTAAAATCAGGGGCAAAGTGGTAATTGTGCCGGGTGGGTTCCTAAACCTCAACATGATGATCTAGACATCATTTTAAGCCTAACGCCATTGACTAGACTCAAATCAGAGTCCGTCGCATAAAAGGCTGGGTTTTCTATACCAGTTTGGGCCCTAAAGATAAGCTGTATTTTTGACCGTGTCGAAAGGTCACCAAACTTTAAGGGAATATTCTAGACATCATTCTAAGACTCTGGGAACTGACCGCGTATTTTTCTGAGCTACGGTTTATTTATTACGAATTTCTGAAGTTTAAATCGTTTAATAATAGACTGCAGAGTCCCTTAATTATAAAATATGATTTGGGGAAATATTTGACCGTTATAAATATTTTTATTAAATACTAGGCCTTAAATTAGGCTAGTAGTATTTTTCTCGTAATTTTCGGGGCTCGTTTGGTATTTTAAATAATTAAAATACAACCAAACGGATATTTTATAAGTAATTAATAATTATTAAAATATTAAAGCTAGGGTTTTGTAAATATTAATTTATAATATAAAGGTACCGGACCTTAGGAAAATTTAATATAATTTTCCTATGCTTGAAAATGGTCATTAGGTATTTATTACCTAATTGTTTTAATTTAAAATATTTACTTATTATTTATTTAAACCAATAAATAATAAGTATATCATATAATATTAATCCATAATTTCATAATATAAGAATAATATCCAAAATAATGTTACAATATATTAAAATATACTTTATAACATTATTGAAATTATTTTAGATATTTAAACTAATTTAAAATCATTTATAATTATCTACATATATTTATTAATACCAAATATATTATAAATAATATATTTATACACTAATCTCGATTAATATATACTAATCTGAATTAACAGAATAATTAATAATATAAAATAGTTTAATAAAACCTTAATTAGGATTAACGGGATAATTAACAATAAATTATAATTAACAGAAACCCGCGGGTCAACCCGAATCCAAACCCATGCCCACGGGTTATCCATATGCACATAGAAGCTGATCCAACTTAAAAGATCCGAACCGGATCCATTTCGTTAATAAGACCCGAACCCACTATCCATTCATACATACAAACCAACCCACACCCAAATCCATGACCCGACCCGAATGGGTAAATGATATAACCCGAAACCCTAAACGGGTCGCGTCTTCTCCGGTGGCTAACCTCGCCGCCGGCGAGCTCGATTTTGGCCGGAAAGCTTCCAGGCCTCATATCTTGCTCATTACTTCGTGAAAATTGATGCCGTCAACGGCATTAGGACCGGTTTGGGCTGCTCTATCACATAGTGTGAGCTGGGTCCATGGCTTATTCGTTTTAACGTCCCACTAAGGGATTATTCTTTTTCGTGTTTCAAGGAATAATCAACTGCATGGCTAACTAAACGAGTCCCATTTTAAAAACTGCTCTTATGGGGGCTAACTGGGACCATAAGGGTCTGTTTGGTACGAAACAAATAGGTCTTGGTTATTCTTTCAAGATCAAGCTCCGGCGGGGAGCTTTAATGGTGATTTGGGTTAAACCCAGAGCTTAAGGCTCTGTTTGGGTCATTATAATGGGTCTGGGGACGTGTGTGAGGGTGTGTGGGTGCACAAAAATCAAACAGGGGGTGGGGATTACCTGAGGTGCCTCGGTTTATCTCCCTCTCTCTCTTAAACTCCGGCGAGCTCTTCTCTCTCCTACCTTCTTCGGTCTGCGTGTATGAGGAGGGTGGTGAGGTAGAGGGTGAAAAGGTAGTGTGTGTATGTGGTTGGCCCTCTCTCGGAGCTCTCTCATATATACACAAAACACACTCATACATACACACATATAAGTCTCCACACAATTACCCACACAGATTGCAAATCTGTGGGATTAAATCATGCTGACCAACTGATTGAAATGGTATATTTCGAGGGAAGGTAAAGTGGCCGACGGTTGGGAGGACCCGGCAGTTCATGAGGTGTTTTGGGTAATGGTTTTGTACCAAAGTCAATAGGGGGTGGTTAGTACAAATTTCTGTTTTTAGTAAGATTCTAAGAGTACTAGTATTACCATAAGTGTAGGATTTAGTCGTCGTTCAAATCTACGTGTAATGCAGTCCAGCTTTGATACAGATTTTACGGATTTGCGTGCGAGTCAGTCCGGGTTTGTATTTTATAGTCCGAGAAATTAACAATATGAATACGCGTACATGTAAGTTCGGGTCTTCTGGATTAAAACTTAAAATACTGGAATAAATGTAAACCAAAATACGGGGGCTCGTTATTTAATGTATTAGAAATTTTACGGGTATTACAGGTCTTTGGAGACTAAATGATATGTTAATTGTTGATTTGTGCATTGAATATGACATTGCACTCATACATGTGATTAGTTTTACTCACTAAGCGAAACCTTAAACAAATGCTATTTTCTGTTGTGGTTATTGAATAACCACCGCAGGTACGGAGCAATACCCGGAGAGGAAGTGACGTGCTCGGGAAGAGGGGGAAAAGGTTTTGGAACTTGTAGATATGTTTTAAGCCTATATTACAGTGTAACTAGTGGCTTAAGGTCCTTGACTTGAGGCTTGAAGTCTTGACTTGTGGATGGGAGAGATGGGAGAGATGGGGGAGATTTGAGCCTCATGCTTGAGAACTTCTTTTGAACTTGTAAAATGGTGTAATTATGGTTTCTTTTATGTTAATGTTCATACTTGGGTTGTTGGAAATGAATTTGGATCATAACTATGTATTTGGAAGTTAAAAGTAGAACCTATGTATAATCTCTTTTGTTTTGCTCAAATGGTGCAAGTTAGTAATTAAGACCATCTTGACAAGTTCGGATGTGTCGCTAGGGTCTTAAACATGTTTCCTTAGTGTTCACAATGCTAGTTACAACCTTGAGTTGATTCCCAACAAGTTTCATGAATTTTGAATGAGAATTGAGTTTCAAAGTTTAAAAAAAGTTCATTGTAGTTCAAATGAAATGAGTTCTTAGTGAATTTGATCAAATTGTGAATATGATTCTATGATCCATGCTTGACTTAAGTTTAAAAGTGTTTGGAAATGTGTTGGAGATATTTTCCTAAAGTTTCATAAGGTTTCCATGAGTTTTGGTTATGAATTGGTAAGTTGGGAACTTGTTTGACAGCAAAAATTTAGCAGCAGAATTTGTGAAGGGATCGGTCCGGGTTTATGAAGGGATCGATCCACCCTTTTAAGGGAACATTCTGCGAGAGACTCATATAAATGGATCGATCCGCGTTTTATGAAGGGATCGATCCGCTTGTTTTTTTTTCACAGCACGTCCGCTTTTACGAAAACGTGCATAACTTTTTCTAGAAAACTCGGATTTGCGCGCCGTTTGTTGCGTTGGAACCGGGACTCAAAAATCTAACTTTTGGTATAAAATTTTTACATACTTTATTAATGACCATTTTACCCTTGGGGCCTATTTTGTAACAATAGAGTTGTTTAATGTGGTTAAATACATGCGTTTCTTAGTAATTCGTATGTTTCTTTGCAAATTAATGTAATTGGGAGCTTGTAGCATTGTTACACGTGTCCTAATCCGCACAAGGCGGGTTGGGGTGTGACAAAAATAGATTGAATTTTTTGATAATTATTTTAGATGCTTATTTTATTAATGCTTTCTTGTAATTGTAAAACTTTATGTCCAACTAAAAAGAGTTAAAAATGGACTCTCTAAATGAATTGGACTGTTTATTTAAGATAATCATTATATTTTAGTTATTTATTTTATCAATACTTTCTTATAATTATTGTAAGAAATTATAAATTTTAAATTCTCAACAACATTTCGATACGAATCCAATATTTTTCTTTAAAAAAAAAAATAGACTTTGGAATTTAGCAATTCGAACCTATTTTACAATTCCATAATCATAATTTTTTGAATTGGTTTCAAAATTTACGATCCAACTTACACCCACATGAAGACATAATTAGCAAGAATAGAACATTATCAACATTGTGACATTTTTTTCTATAAACATTATGACATAAATTAAAGCAACCAATTAGGAAGTATTTCAATACTCCACTTCAACACTTGAAAGAAAATTTTATAATCTAAACAATTTAAAATTGGATGTCTGATGTGATTCTTCTAGATTTTAAATCTTTTAAAAAAAATGTTAAGAAATTGTTTGTACGAGTTAGTTTTTTTCAATTTGTTCACATCTACTCTTTTCTGCACCAACCACGTGCAACACACGTGTTGTAAAACTAGTATATATATATATATATTTATATGGCCAAATTCCTATGTAAACAAAGGAGTACTACTTCCTTTGGAATGTACTTTTTAGAGCTTCTCTAATACATCTTCTATCTATCATGCAATGGTCATATTATAGCATCATGTTAAAAACACCTCTCGAATACACGTTCCATCCCTCTTCTCAAAGTTAGCAATGCTATCAGATTCACGTTCTAGAATTCTCCAATGCACTTTCTATTCATCTTCTTAAAAAAAATAGTATTATTTTTCAGAGGATAGATAGAAGGTACATTAGAGAGGTTTTTAATCACTTGCGAAACTTTGGTTTTTGTACTCATTTCAATAGAATAGTATGTAAAATACACTGCACAATGTACTGGAAGAATACTCGGGGCTAAAAGTGGCAATTTTTTTTTTGGAATGTACCATTAGAATAGAAATATCAAAATATACTAATTTTGCACTGTAGCAATGTCAAATTATAAAGTATGACATGGAGAAAATGAGATTTTGTATTGAAGATGCTCTGATATACAAAAATAAAGAAAATCTCATTTACCATTATGTTCTTATTCTACATTGACAACGTTATAGTTGAAATTTAATTATTTGCTAATTTGGTAGTTATTATAAGGGCAAATTACACTGATTTAACAACCCTAAAATTTCTATGTAAATAATTATTTTAATAATTTTTCCCGTTAGCAATGTTATATGAGTGTGCCTATGTAAGACATGTGTTTGGAAAATTTTTAGTGTTTGGTGGACATATAAATTAAATCATGAGTGAGCACGTTTAGTTTGGAAGTTATATTTTATTAATTTATATTTGTTAAAAAATAAAGTGAAGGGTTGATATGTATATTTGTTATATAGTGTTTACAGGCCCGCGAATGTGTTAAATAATGTAATTAACATTAAAACTTAGTACCGGGGTCATGGGTACCCATTGGGCTACTCATTTTAACACTTTGTACATCATTCTGGGCTCATATAAGTCTCTTTTGTGAGCCCATAAAAAGAAAAACGGGATTTATATATTTGTGTGTGTTTTATTAACATGTGTTGTGTGTGTAGTGTACATATATACTTATAATAAACCCTAGCCCCCATATTAAAACTAAAAGGGAAGATAAGAAAAGAGAGTAGAAGAGAGAACAGACGTGTGTTGTGTGTGTGTGTGTGAGAGAGAGAGAGAGAAGAAGAAGAAGAAGAAGAAGAAGAAGAAAGGAGAATAGTCTCGGGTTCATGGGCACGTGGGGAATCGCGGAGTATTCGTGGTTGTCAATTTTGGATTGAACTAGGTGAGTTAAACTTTGTGTATCCGAATATATATATATATATACACGTATGTAAATATATGTATGTGTATGGGAGTAAAGTAGTGTATGTTAAAATTTAATTGTTAGGGTTAGATCTTTGTAATGGATCGATATACGTTGTTATGGTTGAAGTGATTTAGATATATTCTTTCCCCTTCGTGTGACTTTGTGATTATGACCTTAGGGTATTCGAAAGGGTTAGGTGAGTAGTTCGTTAGTTTGATAAAACTATATGTGAAATATTCATGATTATTAAGAGATATATGGAAATTCGTTTTTTTTAATTTACACAGTTGCAGAAACTTTAGAAAATTATTAGAAAATTGTGGCTTTGAATTTGAACATTCTGTCCGCGTGTCTTATGTAAAACGTGATTCTGCAAACTTTTCGTGTTTTAAGTTTTTCCTGATTCTGTACCGTTTGGGCAGAAATTTAAGATTACAGTGGCAGTTTTTAATGTAGTTAAACGTGCAAAATTGGAGATTTTCGTTGGAGCTTCTGTTTGGGTGAAGAGATGGTCGTTGTGTTGTTTATTGTTGGAGTTGTACTTATTTTTGTTGTACTTGATTGCATTTTATTTTCTGGCATTGTGGGCCAGTATGTATAATTGTAATAAATATGGTATATTGGGTATTGAGAACGTTGTAGTTACTCTGACCAATGGATGTATAGATTTTATTCTTATTTATTTTTATTTCCGCTGAACTCTGTATGTGGACATTTTATTTATGAAAATGATGTTTTTTTTTAAATTGAAAAGTGATATAATATTTATAATGGAACTTTATTTCTTTTACAATGAAATGGATGTTTGGGAATACATGTTTAATAATAAAGAGTTTTTCTTTAAACACAAGATCACATGTCTTTATTTAAGGAGTATTAAATACTGTTTTCAATAAATTTTCTGTTAGCCTGTGTGAGGGTGTCACTCTCAGGGTTTTGGAAATTAAATATTAGTCTGGATACATGCTCTGGATTGAATATTTGGTTGTCAAAAAATCGGGGTGTGACAGTTTGATATCAGAGCTTAAGGTTAGCTTAGCGAGTCTAGGTGATCCTCGGAATGTGGAGTAAGGAGTTGGTCAGAGTTATAGGCTTGCGATTTATTGGGTTCGGGTCATGTGTGTCTATGTGTTTATTTATGTAAAAGTTAACTACAGATGTGTACCTATTATTAAAAAAAAAAAAAATTTAGTTGATTTTAAATGTATACCATATTAGGAGTATTGGTAACGTTATTTAATATTGATTAGTAGAGCATGCATCATTTTAATTCTCATAGGATGAAATAGTAGAGGGGAGATGTAATTTTCTTCGTCAGGCGGTTGAGTTCAGGAGTAGTACTGGAATATCTTCTTCGAGTTATTATTATCTGGCAGTATCAACTTAACATTCAGAAGGGTATTATTCTATTGGAGTATCGGGATTCTCTTATTCTCAGAAGACTTATTATTTTATCAGCAGGATTTCTATTGTCCCTTTTATTATCTACTGAGTTGATTATTGGACTTCATTTATTGGGCATTTGGACTTCTTATACTATCGGCGAATCTGCCATATTCTCTATGGGTGTTCTGTACAACCGTCTATTATTACAGATTTTCTTGATTTCTGATTATATTCTGATTATTACCAGACAAGGATATATTTCTCTTCAGTGCCAGTAAATATTTCTCAGATGTGGTTGGAGCGGTGAGTAAGTATTGGATATCCCGATGAAGTGTTGTGCGGGACACAGTAAGAGGGGAACATGTGCATACACGTAGTCATATCTTTGTGAAATTAATCAATTGTTGCTTTTAATAAATGGTTAATATCTAGTGCTTTATGTGAAATTATGTGTTTTACCTTACTGGTGTTGTGTCTTGTGTGTCTGTTAAAATTTAACAAGCGACTATATGAGATTATGGGTATATACATGAGCGTTTCTTTGTTTGGATTATTCGCTCGATGTACCAGGTCTCATTACTGTCGGGAGTTAAACGATAGCGACACTTCGATGTTGGATTGCTTTCATTGTGCGTTTAACATCATGCATATTAATTATCTGTATTTGTTGTACCACAAATTTCGGGACGAAATTTCTTTAAGGAGGGTAGAATGTAACAACTCTAAAATTTCTATGTAAATAATTATTTTAATTATTTTTCCCGTTAGCAATGTTATATGAGTGTGCCTATGTAAGACATGTGTTTGAAAAATTTTTAGTGTTTGGTGGACATATAAATTAAATCATGAGTGAGCACGTTTAGTTTGGAAGTTATATTTTATTAATTTATATTTGTTAAAAAATAAAGTGAAGGGTTGATATGTATTTTTGTTATATAGTGTTTACAGGCCCGCGAATGTGTTAAATAATGTAATTAACATTAAAACTTAGTACCGGGGTCATGGGTACCCATTGGGCTACTCATTTTAACACTTTGTACATCATTCTGGGCTCATATAAGTCTCTTTTGTGAGCCCATAAAAAGAAAAACGGGATTTATATATTTGTGTGTGTTTTATTAACATGTGTTGTGTGTGTAGTGTACATATATACTTATAATAAACCCTAGCCCCCATATTAAAACTAAAAGGGAAGATAAGAAAAGAGAGTAGAAGAGAGAACAGACGTGTGTTGTGTGTGTATATGTGTGTGTGTGTGAGAGAGAGAGAGAGAAGAAGAAGAAGAAGAAGAAGAAGAAGAAGAAGAAGAAGAAGAAGAAGAAAGGAGAATAGTCTCGGGTTCATGGGCACGTGGGGAATCGCGGAGCATTCGTGGTTGTCAATTTTGGATCGAACTAGGTGAGTTAAACTTTGTGTATCCGAATATATATATATACACGTATGTAAATATATGTATGTGTATGGGAGTAAAGTAATGTATGTTAAAATTTAATTGTTAGGGTTAGATCTTTGTAATGGATCGATATACGTTGTTATGGTTGAAGTGATTTAGATATATTCTTTCACCTTCGTGTGACTTTGTGATTATGACCTTAGGGTATTCGAAAGGGTTAGGTGAGTAGTTCGTTAGTTTGATAAAACTATATGTGAAATATTCATGATTATTAAGAGATATATGGAAATTCGTTTTTTTTTTAATTTACACAGTTGCAGAAACTTTAGAAAATTATTAGAAAATTGTGGCTTTGAATTTGAACATTCTGTCCGCGAGTCTTATGTAAAACGTGATTCTGCACACTTTTCGTGTTTTAAGTTTTTCCTGATTCTGTACCGTTTGGGCAGAAATTTAAGATTACAGTGGCAGTTTTTAATGTAGTTAAACGTGCAAAATTGGAGATTTTCGTTGGAGCTTCTGTTTGGGTGAAGAGATGGTCGTTGTGTTGTTTATTGTTGGAGTTGTACTTATTTTTGTTGTACTTGATTGCATTTTATTTTCTGGCATTGTGGGCCAGTATGTATAATTGTAATAAATATGGTATATTGGGTATTGGGAACGTTGTAGTTACTCTGACCAATGGATGTATAGATTTTATTCTTATTTATTTTTATTTCCGCTGAACTCTGTATGTGGACATTTTATTTATGAAAATGATATTTTTTTTTAAATTGAAAAGTGATATAATATTTATAATGGAACTTTATTTCTTTTACAATGAAATGGATGTTTGGGAATACATGTTTAATAATAAAGAGTTTTTCTTTAAACACAAGATCACATGTCTTTATTTAAGGAGTATTAAATACTGTTTTCAATTAATTTTCTGTTAGCCTGTGTGAGGGTGTCACTCTCAGGGTTTTGGAAATTAAATATTAGTCTGGATACATGCTCTGGATTGAATATTTGGTTGTCCAAAAATCGGGGTGTGACAACTGACCTCCCTTGGGGTATATGACAATTACAGGGACCTCCTCTCTAGTTTGGAAAATAACACTCACCTCCCCCCTACCTACTTTTTGAGTGTAAAATTACCAATTTACCCTTTATCTCATTATATATATGTACATGTGTGTGTGTATTTGTGTGACTGTGTGTGTGCGCGCGCATTAGATAAAATTATATATACATTAGCAAATTTTATAAATTTAGATTTATAGTATTTAGCCCCAACTTTATAAAAATTTGTAGCTCGAAAAAAATAAATTTATAAAAATTTCAAATTTAGGTTTTATATTTTTTAGCCTTAACTTACAATAGTTTACAGATTTAGTTTTTAATTTAAGCCATTTAACTTTTTTATCCAAGAAGTAAGTGAAAGATATTAGAACATTTATTTAAAGTAATACTATGCTTCCCAAATTTTCATCCCAAATGATGTTGAAGTGAGACCATAGTTGAACCACTTTAACATCACAACCAATCAAAATCAACTGGGTCTACTACTACATGTGTTGGGAAACACTTTTAGGAAAGAAATTTGGGAAGCATAACATTACTCTTTTATTTATAAATATTAATAATAATTAAAAAAATACAAAATCATCAACAAAATTATCTACTGCCACTTCAAATGAAAGGAATAATAACAATAATGAAAAAAAAAAAAAACATCAACATTTTTTTTTAAAACGTGAATAGTTATATTGCATTTTTGTCTGCTTTATTTATAAAAAAAAACATGCTTAGTGGAGTCTTATATATACACACACACACACACTAGGGCAATACTCGTACAAGACCTGTACAAATTAAGTTTCATTGGAGCAGCTCATTCACAATGTTGGCAGTAAGTTACAATTTTAAAAATATAAAGTAGATAAAAATACAATATAACTATTAAATTTTTTTTCATTGTTGATGTTTTTTTTTTCATTGTAATTATTTTTTTCATTTTAAAGTGGTAGTAGATAATTTTGTTGATGATTTTTAGGTTTTTAAAGTTACTGTTGATATTTTTTTTAAAAAAATTTTTAGTAAAAACTTGATTTGGTATATACTGAAATTTTGTCGATGATTTTTAAAATTTTTTTTCATAATTGTTGGTATTTTTTTTTTCATTTTAAAAGATAGTAGATGATTTTTTTGATGATTTGTCCAAGGGTATAACAGTCATTTTTAAAATAGAAGGGAGGTGAATGTATTTTTTGAAAATGCAGGAGAGGTCCCTGTAATTGTCAAATACCTCAGGAAAGGTCAGTGTCATTTGCCCTTATTATAATATTATTTATGTTCAGACAATGTAACATCGCCATCCATACCTATATTTTACCACTTTTGGGCTCTATTCGCCATTATTTATGCTTCTACAATTCATTCCTAGAAAATTACTTTTGGTGAAAGACTATCTTGAACAAGTTTTTGCTGAATTATGTTTCGAAAAAACTTATATTTGCAGCGAAAGATAATGTTTAAAACGTTTAGGTATTCGAGATATATTTCTTATTGAATCTAGCAATGCGTAGTATTGAGGACATACCTTTTTCAATTCTTGAACCCAATTATGAAATACTCGCTAGTAGTGTCCAGCAATTTTTTCCAAAAAATCTCCACTCTTATGTCTCCCTGAATGCTTTCCAGAAGGCTAGGACTTGTAGGAACCCTAATAAAGAGATGAGAAAGGTCTAGAGCACTTAGAAATAGGTCTGGACTTTCTGGGAGAAGAAAAACAGCGTTCTACCCATTCTGTCTTGCAAATCCTTTATTTGTCTAATCGATTGAACCCCATCCACTCGATTGAACCCCTACCAATCGATTAAACTTCATCCAATCCATTAGTTCACCTCTTCATGCATTTTCAAGTATTCTTATGGAACTAAGAATGTGACCTCATAGGTTCTTAATTATCGGCTTAGATCAGTTATTAATTCTTCTGTAGTGATCCAACTCTTTAATTAGAGAATTAACTAACTAATCCGTTAATGTTAGTACCGCTATATAGCCATAGCTGCATTCTTATACATAAGAACGTCTATGAAGCAGTAACTAGACTTGTAAGATGATACTTACTAAAAGTGGAAGACTAATTGGAAGGATATATCAAAGCTCTTAAAGCATTTTCAAAACCTTGGAAGCCATAATTTTTCGAAGCTCTTAAAGCATTTTCAAAACCTTGGGGGCCATAATTTACAATTACGGAGTACTCCCTCCGTCTCATTTTTTGAGTCCTATATTCTATTTTGGGGTATCCCAAAATTAAAGTTCAGTTTCCTAAATTGGTATACAGTTTTTACTTACTTTTCAAAACTACCCTTTTTTGAAATCTAGACCAAGACAAAACTGTTATTCCCACTAAACAATCTGCATAAACAAAACTGTAATTAAATCAAACTCACAGTAATTAAGATGAACAGAAACAAATTTTGAGAAAGAATCCGAGCCCAGTGAACTGTTTCCTTAAGACGAATTTGCTCCCTCTCGGTGCACAAGGTTGATGAACAATCATCTCCCAAGATAGAACGGATTTTTCAATTCTGCAGAAGTTGCACTTCAATCTCCAGAATACAGCAAACACAAAACAGTATAATACTCGAACACAATGATATGATATGCAGTGAGAGAGAGAGATTAATTTCGTGCTAATGAAATGAAACCAGAGGAGAATATATAAATAGCCTGGTGACTGTTCGAATCAACACATCTAAACAGAGCATTGCAACTGTTGGAGTGGTGACTATACGAAAAAGATACATCCAAATAGGACCGTATAATTCTGGAGGGACATGACTGTTTGAAATAACTAGAGGGAATTTTAAATGAATTTTCTTCAAAAAGATGAGATATTATTCAAAGAAGCCCAAGACCACGGACCCACGGCCCAGCCCAGCCCGGTCGGTGGCGGCGGCGCGCGCGGGGAATAAATCCCACAAAGGCCTAGGTTCTCCCTCTTAGGAGACTTCCCTCTTAAATATATCCTTAAGTTATTTGATGTTTTTCCTATGTAGGACAACCAAGATTTCCCACATTTTCCTCCTTCACCAATGTTTCAAATGTGCCACTTTGGATGACAATGTCTCATTCATTCCTTATTGGATTTCAACATGTAAATATACGGCGTTCATCTGCTCACGGATGAGAACGCATTCTATGTGGTCCCGCCCCAAGGGACGTGTGGGACCCTCCTTAAATTAGAGCCAAAGTTTACATAAAACTAGTTATACAAAATCCAAGTTTCCAACAAAAACTACAAAAAATTGTTGTAATGATTAGGGGCAATTATGGAAAGTAGGAGTAGATTCTTTTTACTTGAGTTACCAAAGATGGACTAAAAAAATAGAACGAATAGATAGAGTACTTCTATCTTTTTCTAAGGCCCAATGAAAATATAGACAATAACGAAAGACTTTAATTTAAAGCGTCGGACCTCTTATGAACCATATAAGTAATTTTTTGCCTTCCCAAATAACTCGTGAGCCTGATCATACATTCTTACATTTCCAAACATTTCTTTATAGGTTTTTTTTTTTTTTTTTTTTTTTTTGTTTTTTTGGGTCCACGCAACTCCTGAGTTATCTAATAGCTTACATTTCCAAACAAGTCTTTAAAAATCAGTGGTGTTGTTTTCAGTACTTATTACATAGGCCCCGTTTTATAACCATTTTATTTTTTAGTTTTTGTGTTAGAAATTTGTCTGTTCATTTAAAAAAAATGAAAATAAAAAAATAAGTTTGGTAACTTTGTTATGTTTTTTAAAAAGAGAGAACAAAAACAAAAAAATGTGTTTGGTAAACTATATTTTTGTGTTAAAATTTTATAACTACTTAGTAAAATGACTACTTTGCCCTTAAAACTTTAAAATGACATGACTTGTTAAAACAAATTAGAATTTAATATCGTCAAAGTCTATAAGCTCATATTATTATAAAAACTACTTTAAAACCTAAAAATAAAAATACGTCGTAAAATGACCAAATTGCCCTTGAGGCTTACATATAAGAAGTTAACATTGTTAAAATCTTCAAGTAATACAGAGTGACCTACCCCCAATGTTTTTCGACGTTCTAGATTCAATGGTAGGGTCCATTTGACCTGAATATATTTGTAAAATGACTATTTTGCCATTCAAATTTCAAAATGCCATAACTTGTTAAGACTAAAGTAGAATTTAACGCCATCAAAGCCTATGAGCTCATATTTAAGATAAGAACATTTGAGACCTAAAAAGTACATTTATGGAAAAATGACCAAATTATGACCAAATTATCCTTGGGGTTTACATATACGAAGTTAACATTGTTAAAGTCTTCAAATAATACAGAGTGACATACCTTGAGGTTTTTTACGTTCTGAATCCAATGGTAGGGTCCACTTGACCTGAATATATTTGTAAAATGACTATTTTGCCCTTAAAACTTTAAAATGCCATAACTTGTTAAAATAAAATCAGAATTTAATGTCATCAAAACCTATGAACTCATATTATTATGAAGAACATTTTGGAACCTAAAAAGTAAATATATGGTAAAATGATCAAATTGCTCTTGTGGCTTACATATAAGAAGTTAACGTTGTTAAAGTCGTCAAATTAATACGGAGTGACCTAATCTAAGGTTTTTTTGACATTCTGGATCCAATAGTAGGGTTCATTTGGCCTGAATATATTTGTAAAATGACTATTTTGTCCTTCAAACTTCAAAATGCCATAACGTATTAAGACTAAACTAGAATTGAACGTCGTCAGAGCTTATGAGCTCATATTAAGATGAACATTTGGGAACGTACAAGCATGTATATCTATATGCTAAAATGACCAAATTACCCTTAGAGTTTACTTGTAATAAGTTAACATTGTTAAAGTATGTGGGGTGACTTACACTAAGGTTATTCGACATTCTAAATCCAATGGAGGGGTCTATTTGGCCTGAATACATAAGGGCAAAATGATTATTATACTCTTAAAAATTCAAAATACCATAACTTGTTAAGATTAAATCAAAATGCCTAAAAAGTATATAGATCATAAAATGATTAATTCTGGTTAAATCTAAACAAGTTATGGATTTTTAAATTAATAAGGGTAAAATAGTCATTTTACAAATATATTCATGCAAATATACCTCGCTATTAGATTCAGAACGTCGAAAAATCTCGGGCTAGGTCACTCTGTATTATTTGAAGACTTTAACAATGTTAACTTCTTATATTTAAGCCCCAAGGGTAATTTGCTCATTTTACAATCTATGTACTTTTTAGGTCACAAATGTTCTTCATCTTAAACATGAGCTCACAAGCTCTGACGGTGTTTAATTATAGTTTAGTCTAAACAAGTTATGACATGTTAAAGTTTGAAGTGCAAAATAGTCATTTTACAAATATATTCAGACCAAATGGACCTTATTATTGGATCCAGAATGTCAAAAAATCTCGGGATAGGCCACTCCGTATTATTTGATGACTTTAGCTATGTTAACTTCTTATATGTAAGCCCCAAGGGTAATTTGCTCATTTTACGATCTATACACTTTTTAGGTTCCAAAATGTTCTTCATAATAACATGAGTTCACAGGCTTTGACAACGTTAAATTCTGATTTTATTTTAGCAAGTTATGGCATTTTAAATTTTAAGGGCAAAATAGTCATTTTATAAATATATTCAAGCCAAATGGACCATACCATTAGATCCAGAACGTCGAAAAACCTCGGGGCAGGCCACTTTGTATTATTTGAAGACTTTAACAATGTTAACTTCGTATATGTAAATCCCAAGGGCAATTTGGTCATTTGACCATATATGTACTTTTTAGGTCCCAAATGTTTTTTGACTTAAATATGAGCTCATATGCTTTGACGTTGTTCAATTCTAGCTTAGTCTTAACAAGCTATGGCATTTTGAAATTCGAAGGGCAAAATAGTCATTTTACAAATATATTCAGGTCAAATGAACCCTACCATTGGATCCAGAACATCGAAAAACATAAGGGTAGGACATTCCGTATTAATTGAAGATTTTAACAATGTTAACTTCTTATATGTAAACTCCTAGGGCAATTTGATCGTTTTATAATATATATATATATATATATATATGCTTTTTAGCTCCCCAAATGGTCTTAATATTAGAATGAGTTCATAGACTCTGATGACGTTCAATTCTAGTTCAGTCTTAACAAGTTATGGCATGTTGAAGTATAAAGGGCAAAATAGTCATTTTACAAATAGATTCAGACCAAATGGCCTCCGCCATTAAATCCAGAATCTTGTATAACTTTTGAATATGTCACCTTGTGTTATTTGAAGACTTGATTTTTTTAAATTTATTAAATGTAATATTTAAGGGCAATTTGGTCATTTTGCGATTATATACTTCTTGGGTCCCAACAAAAAAAAAATGTATGAGTCTGACGACGTTTAATTTTGATTTAATATTAAATACTTATGGCTTTTAAAATTGGTAAGGGTAAAATAGTAATCTTGAATATTAAAATTGATTTTACTTTTTTTGGAAGCTACTAATTTTTGTTTTTATTTTTGGTCCCTTTTTTGAAATTGATTTTGAAAAAAAAAAAAACAAAATTAAATTTACCAAACACTTTTTTTATTGTCATTTAAAAACAAAAAAAAAAAAATCAAAATGAAGTGATTATCAAATAGACCCCTATTGCATAATGATATGTCCAGAAATATTCCATAGCGGTCCAGCCGCCACGTGGTCATCTGATAGCCCGGGAGTTCGGGATAGGGGCCTAGGGCCCACAGTCCCGGGGCGTCCGGCTGTGCTTATCCGAGATACCCGCAGCTCGGGTGCCAGGCATGGTGGAGCTCCAGGAGATGCGGCATGAATCACGTTTCTTTCCATCCCTGTGCGATCGTATCTCTATCAAGGGAATCGACAGTTTCCTTGACCACTTAGGAAACTCTCCAAATATTGTACAAATCTATTGTGATTGGGTTATGATTCCTAATCTAATAAACTTGCCATGTAAGGGTGGACTCTTGCATCTATAAAAGAGCCCACCTCCCCTCATAGAAGGGATCCAAATACTAATTCTCTAAGTTCATCTGCATATATTAGAGAGCTTATCAATATATACACGCATACACCCGGCCGGTGTTACTGGTAGTGCCGCCCACAACTGTCGGCTCACCAGGCCTGCCGGTGATCTGCTAGTGAACGCGCCCAGACGCAACCGTGGACGTAGGTCACCTCATTAACGGGGCCGAACCACATACAAATCCTCTGTGGTCTTGTTTTCTTCCTAAATTGCCCTAACCAATTCTTGGCATCATCAGTTTGGCGCCGTCTGTGGGAATCGATACAGTTTTCTCATCATCAAAATTTTTTTTGACTGATTAACATGCCTCCCAAGAAGGGTAAGAAGACCGCCACTTCAACCGGTCAGGAGGACCAACAGATCGAGATACGGGCGACCTCCATGACCTCCGACCAGGTCACAGCCGCCCTGGAGCGGCTCTTGGAGGGCCAGATCCGGACGCAACAGCAAATAGAGGCGCTCATGGCCCAGCATGAAAAAGTGGTCGAGGACCCCAAGGAAGGCCCTTCGTCGGAAAAGCGGCCTGAAAAGAGCACTTCCAGTAAGAGGCCTGCCCGGAAACGCGGGAAAACCAGATCCGCTCCAGGGTCCCAACTAAATCGGGAAAGCCAGGCGGAGGGAGAACGTAGCCAGCCCCCCAAGCGCCCGCAGGAGGGACCTCGGTACGTTCCACGCCGAGCGCGCCGAGCGGAGGACGCCCGGATCCTCATCGAACGGCGACGGGCCGCAAGGGGAGAAGCAACCGGACGAAAAGTCAGGGAACCAGTCGACGATCCGCCCGTCCTAAGCCGGGATGATCTTAGGCACAGGTTATCCCGAACTCGCAGCCGAGTACTATCCCCAAGATCGACGCGCTTCGAGGACGAGGCATCATCGTCAGACCCTCCTTACTACTCAGATGCAGAGAGGAGGACCGGGCGCACAGACGTCAAGGCCCAGGTCGAGGAGCTGCAGCAGCAGATTGAGAGGCTGAACCGCAAATCCGGCCACGACCTCACCAATACAGAAACCGAGTCGCCCTATACGGCCCGGGTGACACAGTTCCCAATCCCGCGGAAGTTCAAGCCCCCTCACCTCAGCTCATACGACGGCAAGGGGAGTCCAGTGGACCACATCCGCACTTATAAGGCGCAGATGGCACTGGTCATTACCACGGACGAGCTACTATGCCTGGCATTCCCCAGTACTCTAAAGGGATCAGCCGCACAATGGTTCCATGCTCTGAAGCCGCGGACGGTTGACGACTTCAAGACCTCGGCAAACTCTTCATCAGCCAGTTTGTCGGGATGCTGGACCGGTCGCAGCCAGACACCCAGCTGCTAGCTGTCAAGCAGCAAAGGGGGGAATCTTTAAGGGAATACGTAGATCGTTTCAACCAGCAGAGGCTCTTGATTCGCAACCTCAATGAGACCGCCGCTATCATGGCTTTCTGCTCGGGAGTTCAGCACACCAAGGTGGCCACGTCTTTTCATCGCGATCGACCGGCAACCCTGGTGGAACTCTCGGAAAGAGTAGGGAAGTACATAGACACCGAGGAGTTCCTGAAGGCAAAGCGCGCCAGCCAGACAGGAGACGAATCCCCAAAAGCAAAGCGCAAACGCGAGGGATTTGAGAAGGGTCCGGGAAAGAAGCCAAAGCAAGATCAAAGAGAGGCTAGGGGTCAGCCCCCAACAGCTTTTACACCTCTTTCCCGACCCATACATGAGGTGATGGCCGCCGCAGAGGCGCAGAGGTTGCTTCCGCAGCCTACCAAGCTCAGAGCCCCTCCCGGCAAGAGGAATCGGGAGAAGTTCTGCCGTTATCACAAGGATCACGGCCATGAAACGGAGGATTGCTTCAAACTGAAAATAGCAATCGAAAAGCTGATCGAGCAGGGCCATCTTGCCGAGTTTGTCACAGTGGACAGACAGCCCCGACAGGATGCCCGGGCTCCCGGTCAGCCCCCTCCACTGCTCGGCCACATCAACGTGATCTCCGGAGGAACATCTGGCGGAGGTGATTCACAGTCGGCACGGAAGAGGCACGCACGAGCATCCCGAGCGGATGTATGGCAGGTCCAATCCACCGGCCCCTCACCAACTGACGTTCTGACGTTCTCATCCGATGATGTACATGGCCTCCACTGCCCCCACGACGACCCGCTGGTAGTGACACTGTCTATAGCAAACTACATGGTCCAAAGGGTACTAGTTGACACGGGCAGCTCGTCGGATATAATGTTCGCAGGGGCATTCGACCAACTCGGGTCGATCGAGATCGGCTCCGGCCAGTCGCTACTCCCCTGGTTGGATTCAACGGCTCTAGCACTCAACCGCTCGGCACGATCGAACTCCCGGTACTCATGGGGACCTATCCACAACAGGTTTCCCTGCTCACTAATTTCGTGATAGTGGATGCCCCATCGGCCTACAACGTCATCCTTGGGAGGCCGACCCTCAACAGAGCACGAGCAGTTGTCTCCACATACAGCCTAACCGTAAAATTCCCGACTCCTCAAGGACCGGGATGCTTGCGAGGAGACCAGACCACGGCTCGGAGTTGTTATGTTAGCTCGTTGCGACGGGGGGCAATCACCGAGACTCTGAATGTCCAAGAAATGGATCCCCGGGACCCGAGGGACGTGATAGGGCCGATGGAAGAATTGGAGCAAGTTGTGCTGGATCCGGAGCACCCGGATCGGACGATCAACGTAGGCGCATTGCTGGAGCCTGCCTTGAAAGGAAAATTGGTCCAGTTCCTGAAGCAAAACCAGGATGTCTTTGCTTGGAGTCATGAGGACATGCCCGGGATTGATCCCCGAGTGATGTCCCATCACCTCAATGTTAACCCAGACTGCCGTCCGGTAAAGCAGAAGAGAAGGGGCATGGCGTCCGAAAGGCAAAAAGCTGTAAGTGAGGAGGTAAAGAAGCTATTAAAAGCTAGCTCCGTCCGGGAGGTCCACTACCCCGACTGGTTAGCCAACGTTGTTCTGGTCAAGAAGAGCAATGGCAAGTGGAGGATGTGTGTGGACTTCACCGACCTCAACAAGGCCTGTCCCAAGGACTGTTATCCGTTGCCCAGGATAGACCTCCTTGTTGATTCAACGGCAGGCCACTCACTCCTATCGTTCATGGATGCCTACTCGGGGTACAATCAGATCAGCATGTACCCCGGGGATGAAGAGAAGACAGCGTTTATCACCGACCAAGGCACGTACTGTTACAGGGTTATGCCCTTCGGCCTTAAGAACGCCGGGGCTACATACCAGCGCTTGGTCAACTTCATGTTCAAAGATCTTATCGGAAAGTCCATGGAGGTATACGTGGACGATCTCCTGGTCAAGAGCCGAGATGAACCCGATCACCTGGAGCATCTGGCCGGGGCCTTCAGCATTTTGAGAAAATTCAGGATGAGGTTGAACCCGGCCAAGTGCACCTTTGGGGTCTCATCCGGGAAGTTCCTCGGTCATCTGGTCAGCAGACGGGGAATAGAGGCAAACCCCGACAAAATCCAGGCCATCATCAACATGCGGTCACCTAAGTCAACAAAGGAAGTTCAAAGCTTGGCCGGACGGGTGGCCGCACTGAATAGATTCGTTTCCAGAGCAACTGACCGTTGCCTACCATTCTTTAAAATCCTCCGTAAAGCTTTTCAATGGTCGGAGGAGTGCGAGGAGGCGTTCCAGGAGCTTAAGAAATACCTGGCCTCTCCACCTCTACTCACGACACCTACGGCCGGAGAGGAACTATTCCTTTACCTGGCGGTGTCACCATCGGCAGTCAGCTCGGCACTTATTCGGGAAGAGCACGGGATACAGTTCCCAGTGTATTACACCAGCCGAGCGCTGCAAGGCGCAGAAAGCCGGTACTCTCGCATCGAGAAACTAGCCTTCGCTCTCATTACCTCGGCCCGAAGGCTTCGCCCTTACTTCCAGGCCCATGCCATCGTAGTACTGACAGACCAACCTCTCCGCAAAATTCTCTCTCGGCCGGATACATCCGGAAGGCTCGTTAAATGGGCTTTGGAATTGGAGGAGTTTGAGGTGACTTATCGGCCGCGGACGGCCATCAAGGGACAAGCCGTCGCAGACTTTCTGCTCGAGTTTACATATCCCGAAGACCCGGGAGAAGAACCCGAGCCTGCGGCCTTACCGCCGGGGTTGCAATCCGGCACCCCTACTTGGGTACTTCATGTCGACGGCTCCTCTAACCAACAAGGTAGTGGTGCCGGGATCATCTTGACTACCCCCGACGGAATCCAGCTTGAATATGCTTTGAGATTTGGGTTTCGTGCCTCCAACAACGAGGCTGAATACGAAGCCCTCTTGGTCGGGTTACAATTAGCCATTTCAATGAGTGCACAACAAGTCAAGAGCTACAGTGACTCTCAGCTCATGGTCAATCAGGTAAACCAGGAATATGAAGCACGGGAAGACAGCATGATAGCCTACTTAGCCCTCGTCCGGACGGTTTCCAAACAACTCCGAGGATTTTCTATCACCCGGATACCTAGAGAAGAAAACACCAGGGCTGACCGGCTTGCTCGCCTCGCATCGTCAGCTGAGTCAGACTTGCCCGGGATAAGAATACAATTCTTACCCGAGCCGAGTGTGATCAACCCAGGGGGCATGGAGGTTGACCCGGTTACCCTGGAAACTAGTTGGATGGATCCAATCGTGACATTCTTGACGACAGGAGGGCTCCCAAACGACAGAGAGGAAGCAAGGCGGGTCAAATACCGGGCGGCACGATACCATATCCTCGATGGTGTCCTCTATAAGAGGGGATTCACTATCCCATACCTCCGTTGCGTGCATCCAACGCAAGTTCAGGCTATCTTGTTTGAAATCCACGAAGGTGTGTGCGGGAACCACGTAGGAGGCCGGACGCTTTCCAGAAAGGCCCTACTGCAAGGTTACTACTGGCCAACCATGGCCCGAGACTCGCATGAGTACGTCCGGAGATGTGACAAGTGCCAACGGTACTCTCCAATGATAAACCAGCCGGGAGAACTTCAGACCCCGGTCCATAGCCCCTGGCCATTCGCCCAATGGGGGATCGACATCGTTGGTCCCTTACCAACAGGGAAAGGGCAGGTTAAGTTTGCTGTAATAGCCGTTGACTACTTCACTAAATGGGCAGAGGCCGAGCCCCTGGCAATAATAACCGAGAGGAAGATGGAACATTTTGTGGAAAGAAATATCCTTAGCAGGTTCGGTATTCCACGAGTCCTGGTTAGCGACAATGGAAGACAGTTTGATACACCCATCTTTAGACAGTTCTGCTCAGACTATGGAATACTGAACCACTACTCTTCTCCCGAGCATCCACAAGCTAATGGTCAGGCCGAGGTGACCAACCGCACGATCTTGCAGTCAATTAAAACGAGGCTGGAGGGAGCCAAGGGCCTGTGGGCCGATGAACTCCCAGCCCTTCTGTGGGCCTACCGTACCACACCCCGGGCAGCCACGGGCGAAACCCCATTTTCATTAACTTACGGTTTTGAGGCGGTAGTCCCCATAGAGCTCGGGCTGCCCACGTACCGGGTGGCTACTTTCAATTCCCAAGCCAACGGAGAAGCCCTCAGGACTGAACTAGACTTGGTGGAAGAAAAAAGGGACCAGGCCTATCTCAAGGTGGCAGCTTACAAGCAAAGGGTCTCGCGATACTACAATAGTAAGGTGAAGCATCGTAGTTTCCAGGTTGGGGACCTTGTTCTTAAAGCAGTGAACCAGTCAACCCGAGTCCCAAGCCATGGGAAGTTGGGAGCAAACTGGGAAGGACCATATACAGTCACTCGGGTCAACCGACCAGGAACCTACTGGCTACAAAGTATGGATGGGCACGACCTCAGTCACCCCTGGAACGTACAACATCTCCGCAAGTACTATCAGTAGCACATAGCTACGGGAGTCTAGTGTTATGAGGAGAATTCTTTTTTCTACGTAGCCTTGATAGGACAATTGTTACAGATTGTTATTTTTTGAATAAAATGGAAAGTTTGCTTTGAAACATTATTCCCCTCGGTACATCGGGCAATACACAAAAGACCTCGGGCCTGACCCCGAGGCACCGAAAGACCTCGGGTCTGACCCCGAGGCACCAAAAGACCTCGGGCCTAACCCCGAGGCACCAAAAGACCTCGGGCCTAACCCCAAGGCGCCAAAAGACCTCGGGCCTAACCCCGAGGCACCAAAAGACCTCGGGCCTAACCCCGAGGCACCAAAAGGACCCTGCAACCACCCATGTTCCAGGTCGGTTTCCTATGGTCGATCCCCAACACGCCCCCTCCTTAACAGGAGCCCTGGGGGCAAGAGGGTCCTACACCTAAACAGGAAATTAACTAAAGCTATGCTTAGGTCCAGCCGACGATGAGGCCAAACCCCTAGGTGGCCAGCGATGGCAAGCTTCAAACGCTCCTGCAACCACCCATGTTCGAGGTCAATTCCTTACGGCCAGGTGTTCCCGCACACCCGCCTTAGCAAAATGCTTGGGGGGCAGGGGGTAGAGGAAAATACTAAGGCCTAAGACAGGGAATTTCAACAATTGACTAGGTGTTCTGTGGGTTACGGTCCTAAAGCATTTGCTAAGGCAGATGTTAGGTTGGCCAAAGCCACACGGATACTAGCAAAAATTAGGTGCTCTGGGGGTTACGGTCCTAAAGCATTTGTTAAAGCAGATGTTAAGGTGGCCAAAGCCATAAGGGTACTAGTAAAATTTAAAGCACAGTGCAACAAAATTAATGGAAGGGCGACCTCGAGGGCCTTTGCATTAAATAAAGTGTACAGAGCATGGGGGGCAGTTGTAGTAGCCCCCCCCAAAAAAAAAAAAAAAAAAAAAACTACTACAAACAAATAGCAGGAAGGAGGGACCGGGGAGTCAGTCTTCCACATTGACCACGATATCGGTCTCCCCGGTCTGCTCCCCAGGAGCGGCAAGTATTTCCTCCGCTAAAACCCCCTCCGGGGCGAGCACCGTGGCCCCGGTGATGACCACGGGATCTCCAGCGGCCGCCGGATCCTCGCCAGCAGCAGGAACTTCCCCAGCAATAGGATCCTCTCCAATGTCCCAGTAGTCAGAGTCAATCCCCTCGTAGGCCAACAGGACCCATTCGGGGTGGTCTCGGGCTACCCGCCGTTTCAGATCGTCATAACCTTGGAAGAAGCCATCGTCAAAAGCTCCTTCCAAGGCCGCTGTGGAAGGTGTCCCGGCAACCGCCTTAGCCTGGGCTTCGGCCGCCGCTGCGAGAGCCCGGGCAGCTTCCAGTTCCGCCAAAGATGCCGCCAGGTCCGCCTGAGCCGCCCCTAAGCTCGAGGCCAGCGACTTCGTCTTGGTTGTCTCCACGGCCAGGGCAGCTCTCGCTACGTGCAACTCATTCCGCTCCTCCGAAAGGGCGGCTTCGGCGGCACTCACTTTCCCAGCCAGGGAAGAATGGACGGATTCAGATCCCGCGGCTATGCAGCCAACCTACAGCAGGAGAATGCAAATCGGTTAAACAAGTGATGAGTATAGGGCAAGACCGCGTTGGAAGAAGAGCAGAACGCTCACCAGGTGGGAAATGCTATATAGCCATCCTTCGAGCCCTTGGAGAGATAGCTCGGCACAGGCCGACACTTGGCTCGGCGCAAGGCAGGGCTTTAACCTCTCCCGGGCCTCGTCATGCCCGCCCGAAGGCAAACCCGAGGGAATACCAGCCCTGGGCACGGGCTCTTCAACAGCTGGCCTAGGGGAAGCTGATGTCCCCACGGGACTCAGACGGGCAGTCGTCCCGTGGCGAATGCGCCTGAGCGGGCGCTCGCCGCCTGAACCCTCAGTGGCCGGTCTTTTTCCTTGGGCGATGGCCACCCGAGTAGCAGTAGTGGCGGCGGCGGCAGCTTGTCTCTCCCGCAGCTACTCCAAATTGCGCTTAGGGGCCATTTCTGCAGAAAACGGAGATCGCACGGTCAGACGTGCGGAGGGCAGAAATAATGCAAGTACATGGATAATGCATAGTACTCACCGGGGATGATGTGCGTGAAACTGGGGGCAGGAACAGGCGGCTCAGGAGAATAGGTAACGATAAATTCTCCCGTCCGTGACAACACGTTCCAGATGCTGGTGGGCAGCCTTGCTAGCTTCAGGATCCTGGCCTGGCACACCTCAGGAATCTCTGGGGGTTTAGTTGAGCCCACTGTAAGCAAGAAATAAAAATAATCAGTAATCCACTGTGTTCCGAATAGGCCAAAGAAGCAGACAGAGTCGGAAGGGCGGTCTTACCCCTCAACTCCCTGACCCAGGATGTCCTCAACTGGATCCCCGGAGCCATGTCGCAGAGGCGAAGGGTAGACACCTGGAAAAATTTGCCCTTCCACCCTTTATTATTGCTGGGGCAGTTGTCGATGATTTTCCGGCCCGGTCGGGCAGAAAACGAGAAAAACCCCAATTCATTATGCACAGGGAATGGTCGGTGTGCCCAGAGGAACTCCTGTAGGGTAAGCTCATACCCGAACGCTTGGGGCCACAATGATATGCACCCTATCAAGAACCTCCACCCATTGGGGGCCAACTGACCGGGAGCGATGTCGAGAAAGATCAACATATCCCGAGCCACCGGGTGAAGCGGAAGTTGGAGGCCCGCTGCCATAGCATCCTCAAACAGGGTGACAAACCCCGACTGATATAGATGTGCGCCGCCGGTACTTACGGCTAGGGCGCAACCATCAGGGAGGGAGTACCTCTTCCTGATCCGGAGAAGGTCTCCCGAGCGCAGAACAGAGGAAGTAGACTCATAAGCAAAGACCATGCCCTCGGTCCTCTCAGGCAACTCGTCGCCCAACCCCCTCGACACGGAGGCGACGGGGGCCTCCTCAGAAGACTCACTACTAGACAGACGAATGGGGATCCTGGCCCCACTTTGGTGGTCGGACTGGGACTCTAGGGGCTGGCCTAGGCTGGCGCCAGGGGACCCTGACCGATACTGCTCACTCTCCGATCTCGAAGATGAATTAAAGCCGGAGTGTTCCATCTCTGGCCCTCCAGCAGGAAAGAACTGACGCAAACGACGACTAGCGAAGGGATCGGAAACCCCAAGCCTGATGTACAGGGGGGGCAGAGTTACTAACCTGAATGGTAGCGAGTAGATGCTCCTCAGCACCAGGTAGCACTCTCTCAGAACAACGCAAGGAACACCCGTTCGGTTCAGGTGAGCTAGGGTTCCACCGGACTCAAAAAACGCGCCGAATCTAAGGAGAAAGAAATCCCACTCCCGCTCAAACCTCACAAGGTTCGTTCTCTCCAGTTTCGCTTCGAAATGAAAAAGGAATGGGGGAGAGAGGAAAGAAAAATCAGGAAGGTACGCAGGAGGTAGGGCGAGTGCTCCTTATATAAAGACCCTGAACGGCCCAGATCATAGCAGATCCAGCGGTTCAGAAGATTTCCCGCCCAAACCGTCGCTTCGGCCACGTGAGGAGTCGCCTCAAAAGGCGCGCGCATTAAATACACGAAAAGACGGTTCCGTTAGTTTGCGAATGGTTCGGTTGCGCCCACGTCTCCATTCGTTAGGATCTAACCTGACCAATGATTGGTTGACACGTGGTAGCAGCGGTCCAGGCCCGAGCCATAGCCCGGGCACATTTGCGAGCTGGTCGGGCATTAATCGCACAGAGTTGTACAGAATTGATCTGCATGTCAAAGGGCTTGATGAAGGAAAAAGTTGGCCTCAAGGACCTTTTTATTTCTATAAAAAGGAGAACTGTACAAAGACGGGAGCAATTATAATAGCCTTCCCGGTAAAAAAAAAAAGAAGAAGGAAAAACATGTGTACAAACAAAAGTGCCCTTAAGGTCCTTGGCCCTTCAAAGCCTTGACCTCCTCTTCCAGGGCAGCCACCTTCGCCGTCAGCCCCTCTACAGCCAGCTCCAGGGCGTGGACATCCACCCCCCGCAGGGCGGAATCCATCTGCAGCTCGGCGCCCATCTTCTCCACCACCTGCAAACGGCATTCCATGTTTGCAAGAGAGAGGTCCGTCCAAGATCTGGGCAGACGAGAACCGGCGGACATCTCTGGCCGGCTCCTTTTCGGTGGGGGATGAGACTCTTCCTCCACCTCTTTTTCCTTGCCTTTCCTGGAGGGGCCCGGTGGAGGACTTGCGTCCTCAGAAGAGGTGGAATCGCTGCTGGTGGACAAAGTGACCGGTCCCTCGGACCCGCCCGTCCTGCTGGCCGGGCGCGCCCCGGTCGCCATCGACCGGGTGTAGCGGCGCGATCCAGATGCCGCAACGGCAGCGGTTGCAGAAGACGGTCCGACGCCCGAGTTCTCCGCAGGTCTCCCTGCCAGATAAGAGAACGACATGCCAGCATCAATAGCCTGGTCAAGCGCCTCTGTGTCGTCAGCGGTAGGGGTGATCCCACGGAGGGCGGTGAAAGCTTGCTTGTAGAGATCGGGGTCAAACGCCGCCGGAGGACAGAGAACGGCGTCCTCCAACCAGTTGCCGGCAGCCACAACCCAAGGGTACCGCTGCCAGGTCTTGTTCGAAAAGTCCAAGCCTCGGACAAGATCCTTCCCCTCGGTCCTGGGGCGGAAGTAGGGGCCTCCGTTGTCAATGCCCAGTATGTAGCACCTAGCGACGTCAGCTGGTCGGAGGAGCAACCCCAACCGCTCGTTCAGCGCTGATATGCCCCACAGAAGGCGAGCAACGTTTGGGCGGCACTTGTGTAGTGGGATGCGTAACCCCTCCAGCAAGTCGCAAAAGGAAACCGGCAGGGGGAAGCGCAATCCAACGACGAGCAGCAAATAGCTGCTAATGAGGACAAAGGGGAAAGCAACTTCCTCCCCCTCAACGTAAGGGCGGACTACTACGTCATTTGGAATTTGGCAATCCTCTCGGAATGCTCTTAGCCCTTCATCAGACGTCAGGTCAACACGCGAAGCCATTTGAGGTGAATAAGAGATTGGAAAAGTACAGACAGTAGAAGAAAGGGGGTTCGGAGTGTTTGCTCAGGGGACTCAGTTGATGCTCTGGGGTGAAGACGCGAGGTTGAAGGAGTGCTCCTTATATAAGCATCACGAACGGTTGGGATTCAATCTGATCGGATGGCTCCCATACTCTCCCGCCGAAACTGTTGTTTCGGGCACGTGGGGCGTCGCCTCAGAAAGCGTGAGCATTGAATGCGCGATGTGATGGTCTAGTTGCCAGCTGGACGATTCGGTTACTTCTCAAACTAGACGCTTTAAGCCTGAACTATACCTGTAACCAGCAGACACGTGGCGTCGAGGGTCCCGGGCCTGTGTATATACCGCCCGGTCCTTGTACTGCCGGGTCATTCCGTGCCAGCCTTGGTCCGGTGGGGAACCTGACCCAGCCCCGGACGGTGTGTGAAGGAAGTTCTTAATTTTCCAACCTCATCTGACAGGGCGTCACCTCAGATTTGAAAATAGGGGGCAGTTGATATGTCCAGAAATATTCCATAGCGGTCCAGCCGCCACGTGGTCATCTGATAGCCCGGGAGTTCGGGATAGGGGCCTAGGGCCCACAGTCCCGGGGCATCCGGCTGTGCTTATCCGAGATACCCGCAGCTCGGGTGCCAGGCATGGTGGAGCTCCAGGAGATGCGGCATGAATCACGTTTCTTTCCATCCCTGTGCGATCGTATCTCTATCAAGGGAATCGACAGTTTCCTTGACCACTTAGGAAACTCTCCAAATATTGTACAAATCTATTGTGATTGGGTTATGATTCCTAATCTAATAAACTTGCCATGTAAGGGTGGACTCTTGCATCTATAAAAGAGCCCACCTCCCCTCATAGAAGGGATCCAAATACTAATTCTCTAAGTTCATCTGCATATATTAGAGAGCTTATCAATATATACACGCATACACCCGGCCGGTGTTACTGGTAGTGCCGCCCACAACTGTCGGCTCACCAGGCCTGCCGGTGATCTGCTAGTGAACGCGCCCAGACGCAACCGTGGACGTAGGTCACCTCATTAACGGGGCCGAACCACATACAAATCCTCTGTGGTCTTGTTTTCTTCCTAAATTGCCCTAACCAATTCTTGGCATCATCACATAATATTAGTACAATTATTTTAGTATGATGTATAACTGAATAACTCGCAAAAGCATGGAGAAAAAATAAAGTTGGTTAAATGTTCTGATTAAAAGTATGACCGGCCACAAATTGATTATGGTTTTGAAGTTGTTGTCAAGAAACACACTTGTGGCCTGTGGCCCTGTGGGGATTCAACGTGTGGGGCCCATATAATTTTTTGGTCCCTGTGCCGTCCACGTTAGGGCCTGCTATTCGCTGTTTCTTCCACGCTAATAGGACAGCGGACTTTTCTCTTACGGTGTGCCGGCAAACACACAAACACTGACTCTCTTCCTCCTCCGAGAGAGGCGTGTTCGCCTGGTTGACCACACCCACATTGCCACGTCAACTAAAGAGTTTACTTCCTATATTTTATAAGATTAATTACATTTTTTACCTTCTTGTGATAAAAAAGTGGATACTCAACTCCTGTGGTTTTACCAAGAGTCAGTTAGCCTAAGTGGAAGGAGCTTTGAGTGTTTAAGCAAGGATCTCAAATTCGAGTCCTTGTGTATGTAAAAAACTATCTTGGGAGAGGTCCCCACTTCGGTGCCCGACAGTACTTCGGAGGATTAATCCTGGGCAGAGGGTCTGGGGATACCTAGGGAAACCAAAAAAAAAAAAAACTCCCGTGGTTTCGGACTACAGTGAAACTGTTAAGATTTCTCTTAACATTAATAAAAATTCTAAAGTTGGCCAAAAAGTAACTCTTAACCCCCTTTTGTGAGGTTAATTTTGGGACTAATCCCCTATATAAGGACTGATAGTCCAGAAATATCCAGTCAAAGGTTAAATCGCCGCGTCAGCAGGGAAGACCCCAGGAAATTCGGAGGAGGCGCGTACGGCCTTCCAGTCCCGAGCTCGCTGGCTATGACCGCCCAGTATGGGCCCACAGCCCGATCGTATAGTGGTGCTGTTCTCCTTGAAGTTTAGCGTGACCACCAAGCCTTTACACGGTTTCCTTATCCGGTCAGAAGATTGTTGGAAAGAATAAGCAGTTTCCTAAACCACTTAGGAAACTCTCATAAATTTATGTAAATCAGTTGTAATCAGATTATGCTTCCTAATTTGAATACTTGCCATGTATAGGTGGACTCTTATATCTATAAAAGAGCCAGCCTACCCTCTTTACAAGGATCGCATTCTGACTCTAAGGAATAGCATACAAACAGCTCACTGTTACACATATACCTGGTCAGTCTCTAGTAGTGCCGCTCACTTTGTTGGCTCACCAACGGCGCCGGTGATTTGTTAGTAAAGGCGCACCGATGCTTCTGTGGACGTAGGTTACCTCATTAACGGGGCCGAACCACATACAAAGTTCAGTATGTTCATCTCTCTCTAAATTATTCTTACCCAGATTTTGGCATCATCAGTTTGGCGCCGTCTGTGGAAAACCGTAAGTTTTTCACCACTAAATTTCTTGACTGATCAACATGCCACCGAGGACGAGCAAGAAGAACACCGCCCAGGCCAGCCAGGAGAACTTGCAACTCGAGCAGCAGGCCGCCTCCATGACTTCCGAACAAGTAATAGCGGCGCTCGCGCAACTCCTGGAAGGCCAGCGGCAAACCCAGCAGCTAATTGAAGTGCTGTTGGCCCTACAGGAAAAGTGTCCTCAGTTCGAGAGCCAGCCCGGGAAAAGCGTCCCCGACCGGGAGCCTGCGCGAGTCCGGAATCGTACCCATTCTGCGCCGGTGTCCCCGTCGGATTGGGAACGCGTCAGGGATGGTGACCGTAGCAAATAGCCCAGGCGTGCCAAACGGCGAGCTCGGACCAACCCTCGCCGTGTGGAAGATGCTAGAGTTATCATCAACAAACGACGCACCGTCAGAGGGGAGGAATCAGGACAAAAGGCCCGGGAATCGGCCAAAGACCTTCCGGTCAAGAGCCGGGGAGATCTTAGGCACACGATTACCTGGAGTCGGAGCCGGGTTCTATCCCCGAGGACGACGCACTTCGAGGAAGAGGCCTCATCACCGGACCCGATGTACCGCTCAAATATGGAGAGGAGAACCGGGCGAGATGTAAAGGCCCAGATCGAGAACTTGCAACAGCAAATCGAAAAACTGAACTGCAAGCAGTGCCACGATCATACCAATACAGAGACCGAGTTACCCTACACCGCTCGGGTCACCGCATTCCCCATCCCGTGGAAATTCAAACCGCCATATCTCAACTCTTATGATGGTTCAGGGAGCCCAGTGGATCATGTCCGCACTTACAAGGCTCAGATGGCGCTAGTCACCACGGTCGATGAGTTACTGTGCCTGGCCTTCCCCAGTACCCTTAAAGGGCCAGCCGTGCAGTGGTTCCATGCTCTGAAACCCCGAACGGTTGGTGACTTCAAGACATTGAGCAAGCTCTTCATCAGTCAATTCGTGGGAATGCTCGACTGGTCGCAACCGGACACCCAGTTGCTGACCGTCAAGCAGTGAAAGGGGGAGTCCCTAAGGGAGTACGTGGACTGTTTCAACCAGCAGAGGCTCCAGATCCGCAACCTGAACGAAACGGCCATGATTATGGCCTTCTGCTCGGGGGTTCAACACACCAAAGTTGCTATGTCGTTCCACCGTGACCGACCGGCAACCCTGGTGGAACTCTCAGAGAGGGTCAGAAACTACATCAACACGGAGGAGTTTCTGAAGTCCAAGGGCGACGGCTTCACGGGAGAAGAGTCCCCGAAAGCTAAACAGAAACGTGAGGGCTTCGAGAAGGGTCTGAGAAAGAAACCCAGACAAGATCTGCAGAGAGACAGTCGGGATCAGACCCAGACAAGATCCACGAAGTTATGGCCGCCACAGAAACCCAGAGGCTACTCCAACAGCCAGCCAAGTTGAAAAGCCCGCTCGGTAAGAGGAACCGGGACAAGTTTTGCCACTTCCACAAAGACCACGGGCATGATACAGAGGATTGATTTAATCTTAAGATCGCCATTGAAAAAATTGATTGAGCAGGGCCATCTAGCCGAGTTTGTAGCGACAGATAAACGACCTCGGCAAGACACCCGGGACCCCGAGTAGCCGCGACCCCTCAGGTAAATCTATGTAATCTCTGGGGGAACTTCGGGCGGAGGGGATTCACAGTTGACCAGGAAGAGGCATGCTCGGGCATCCCGATCGGATGTCTGACATGTCCAATCCAGCAGCTTCCCCCCGACCGATGTGTTAACATTATCATCCGAGGACATGCTAGGCCTGCACTGCCCTCACGATGACCCACTGGTGGTGATGCTCTCTGTAGCAAATTATGTGATTAAAAGGGTGTTGGTGGACACGGGCAGCTCCTCCGACATCATGTTCGTCTTCGCATTCGATCAGCTTGGGATATCCAGGGACCAGCTCCGACCAGTGGCCACTCCCCTGGTAGGTTTCAACGGGTCCATCACCCAACTGCTCGATACCATCGAGCTCCCGGTCCTCATGGGAGCCTACCCTCAGCAGGCATCTGTACTGACAAGTTTTGTGGTCTTGGAAGCTCCATCTGCGTACAATGTCATCCTTGGGAGGCCAACCCTCAACAAAGCCAAGGCGATCGTGTCAACGTACAGCCTAGTGGTTAAATTCCCAACCCCTCAAGGACCCGGGAGCCTACGTGGAGACCAAGCCGTCGCCCGGAGTTGCTATGTCAGTTCTTTGTGCCAGGAAGCCATTACGGAAACGTTAAACGTTCAGGAGATGGACCCTAGAGACAAAAGTGACGGAGTGGGTCCAATGGAAGAGCTGGAATAGGTGGTGTTAGATCCTCGAATTCCTGACCGGACCGTCAACATTGGCACTCTCTTAGAGCCAAGCTTCAAGGAGGAGCTGGTTCAGTTCTTGCGGCAAAGCCAGGATGTCTTCGCTTGGAGCCATGAGGACATGCCTGGCATAGATCCCCGGGTCATGTCTCACCGTCTAAACACCAACCCGGATTCCCGGTCGGTCAAACAGAAGATATGGGGCATGGCGCCCGAGAGACAGGCGACAGTATGTGAAGAAGTCGAGAAGCTCCTGAAAGCGAATTCCATCCGAGAGGTCCACTATCCCGACTAGTTAGCAAATGTGGTACTAGTAAAGAAGAGCAATGGGAAGTGGAGAATGTGTATAGATTTCACTGATCTGAACAAGGCCTACACCAAGGACTGCTATCCATTACCCAGGATAGACCTCCTTGTAGACTCCACAGCCGGTCATGCACTCCTCTCGTTCATGGATGCCTATTCGGGGTACAATCAGATCAGCATGTATCCCGGGGATGAAGAGAAGACTTCCTTCATCACAGATCAAGGAACGTACTGCTACAAAGTGATGCCATTCGGCCTCAAAAACGCCGGGGCAACCTATCAACGCCTGGTCAATCACATGTTCAAGGATCTGATCGGGAAGTCCATGGAGGTCTATGTCACACCCCGATTTTTAGACAACCAAATACCCATTCAATAATATCCCAACCAGTATTTAATTGCCCAAAAATCTGAGAGTGAAAACCAATCAACTTGTCACACATTTGAAATATTAAACTTTGCTGAAGAATGTTCCTCTTTAAAATAATTCACAAACTTTAAGTAACAAAAAAAAAATAATCATTTTCATTGAGATCTCCATGATAAAATTCTAAATTACAATTTACAATAATAAAGAGAATTCTGTTGTCATAACAAAATAAGAAATCCACATTTTTACAAAACTTGAATCAGAGCTACTACAATCGTCCCATAACCCCAAAATAATAAAATACAACATGGCCCACAATGCCAAGAAATAAATAAATCAAGATCACGAAGCAAAATAAATAACAATTAAAATCCACTCGTAGATCTTTGAATCACAAAATTTACTCCAACCGCTAACACGAACTATTCCTGAAAATAAGAACCCGGCTACGCTCCACGAAGAACGCACCCGGTGATAAAATCACACGGGTCAGTACACACGGTACTGGTGTGAGTTAAATAAATAACATAATAACGAAGTCTTAGGGATAACACACAGTCCCTTAGAATACCACACAGCAAAATAAGAAATTATCGGGCAAGAGAGTAGTTCCACTCACACTTCAGGACAAGCGGTAGTTTCCTTCCATGTGGTGGCGATGAGGTCTTACTCGAAAAATTTAAATAAATTCCACTTACTACCTTACCATTACAAAATATAGTGAGTCAACCCTGCATAAAAGTTAGTGGACCCACCATCCTGTACATAGAATATATTACATAGAAAAATGAAATAAAAACTATCACAAACCAAGCAAACAAATCCGTAAACAACATTTCCACATTCTAACTTAAACGTCGCATTCATTATTCCAAACTTATCAGTCTTATGAAATACTCCATTGTCATTATTTATTAGCCTTTAATTTATCTTTGTGTTCCCTAGGTTCACCACTTGGCCACCCTCCATGGTACAGCCCACACATATATCCCATATGTGCCCGGACATACTACCAACACCCACTCCAGTGCCAGTTTGGTTGGGGTATCAACCAAACCAGGTATACACAATGGATGGCTGGTCAATATGTCAAGACGTCTATACAATATAAACCGAGCATAAGGCTTAGGCCAGCTTGATCACGAAGCCACTGGCAAAAAAGTACACTCAACAAGTCTTAAGCCAGCTTGATCACGAAGCCACTGGCAAAAGAGTGCGAGCTACCAAAAACAATAACACAACAACGGGGAGCGGTGAACACTAAAGAACTATGTTGCAATTATCACTTATCGTTCGTATTATCCCAATAATTGTGAATTTCACGTTTATCAAATAGTTCCGTCTTATCATCCAATCACATCTCTAACTTTTAGATGTATTCCAATTTCTTACAATAAAGGGTTTTATCAATTAACCCATAACAATCTTCCCTAAAAAAATTCCAATCAAATTACAAGATCCCCAATATACTATTCAACGTATCTAATTTACTCCTGTTTATCAAATGACTACACAATAAGGTCAGTTATTTCAGGTACAATAACATCAACCCAACATTCAATATTAGCCTACATGAACCCATAATAAAAATTCAAATTCTCATAACGTAAAGTATTATAACAATCCTTCCACAATATTTTCATCGGACTCAACGTTAATGACTATCACCCTTTTTTTTTTATAGCTCAACATTATATGAGAATTCATGTATCTCTAAGTAAATTTCGTTAAGTCATACGAACGAATAATAAAAAAAACACAACGAATCATATTTCTCCAAATTCGTACATTTTAATATACTAAAAACTGCTACTGAAATCTTTAATTTCTGCCCAAACGGTGCAGAATCAGGAAAAAACTCCATTAGATGAAACGTGTGCAGAATTGCATTTCCTACAGGCCTACGCTGACAGAATGTTCAAATTCAAAGCTACGATTTTCTAATAATTTTCTCAAGTTTCTGCAACTGTATAAATTAAAAAAAAAAACGAATTTCACATATATTTCGTAATCACCATGAATATTTCACATATGGTTTTATCAAACTAACTTTTTACCTAGCCCTTTCGATTACCCTAATGTCATAATCACAAAGTCACACAAAGGGGAAAGAAAATATCTAGATTACTTCAACAATAACAATGTGCATCCATTACAAAGATTTAACCCTAACAATTAAATTAAACATATACTAATTTAATTTACTCCCGTGTACATGTATATATACATACGTGTGTATATATATACTCGGATACACAAAATTTAACTCACCTCGTTGATCAAAAATCGATACCTACGAATGCTCCACAATTTCCCACGTGCCCACAAACCCGAGACCATTCTCCTTTCTTCTTCTTCTTCTTCTTCTTCTCTCTCTCTCTCTCTCTCTCTCTCTCTCTCTCTCTCTCTCTCACACACACACACACACACACACACACACACACGTCTGTTCTCTCTTCTTCTCACTTTTCTCCTCTCCCTTTTTTTTTAATATGGGGGCTAGGGTTTTTAACATAAGTATATATGTACACTACACACACAACACATGTCAATAAAACACACACAAATATATAAATCCCGTTTTTATTTTTACCCCTTCATAACAATACATCATATGACCCCAAAATGCATTGCAAAGTACTAAAATGAGTGACCCATTGGGTACCCATAACCCAGGTACTTAATTCTTATGTTAAATACATTGTTTAGAATATTTACGGGCCCTGTAAACACTACTAAATTATAAACATATCAATTCTTTAAAATTGAAACTTACACAAATTTATCCCATCACTGAAGTTTATAAAAATATTCACAACGTAATTTGTACTAAAAAAATTAATACACATAGATATATAACCATAAACATAAATACCATAGCTAATTTATCACATATAAAAATTCGGGTGGCCACATTAGCATATAAAAATAAATATTTATATCTTGAAAATTACGGGGTGTTACATTCTACACTCCTTACAGAAATTTCGTCCCAAAATTTGAAACAACGTTATATGTACAAAACAATTATGAATAAAATTAAGCACGCAATTTCATACAAAATTGTGATTACATTTTAACTCTCAACCATACGAGACCAAGTACGCCGAGCGACTAATCCAAACAAGGAAACCCTCATATATATACTTTATTCTCGTATAATTAATCGTCAAAAGGTAGTCAACAACATAAAGTTTGATGCAAAGATTGTGAATATAAACTATGCATGTAACATGCTAACATTTAATCAATGATTTAACTACATGCTCATGTTTACCTCTTACCATGTCCCGAACTCCTACTACTCGGGATACCCAATACTTACAACTCAAATGTATAGCTTCAAGATCATTCAGAACCTTTCACTATGAATAAGAATACCCGTCCAAATTAATAAGCTGTGGTAGATATAAGAAAACCTCTGACTCAATATACACTCCCGAAAAATAATAAGGCATAGAAATTCCATGTTGAGAGATACGATAGATGCAGCAGTAGAATATCAGCCGATAATACCAGCTTCATAATAAGAAATCCCAAAATACCCGTTGATAGATAAGAAATCCTAGAATACCAATAGTAATAGAATCCGCTTCAGAAAACCATAATAATCAATAGATACGAGAAGGCTAGAAAACCAGTTGATAACATAAGAAATCCAGAAATCCAATCCTTGCCTCCAATTGCCGTACAAAATTTCTCAAGTCCATCGTATTCTCCCACATAACTATTCCATAAACGAAAATAGAACTCTCCTCGATACAACCCCAATATACCAATACAAGATACATGCACTAACATGCAAATTTAACCATTATCCTATATGCTCATACTTGGTCTAAAAAATAACATGCAGTTAATACCAAGCAAGGAAGGAAATCAATATGTACGAGCATACGGTTCACAAACTACTACTAAGATATAAAGACATTATTCACATTACAAAGCACATAGCAACAAGAAGCACGTAGTAGCACATATTCCCAATCCCAAAAAAATTCGCAAACCTAAAGCTCTGACAAGCCCATAAACCACGATATGAAAATCACTTAAACTCGCTAAGCTAACCTTAAGCTCTGATACCAAACTGTCACACCCCAATTTTTTGGCAACCAAATACCCATTCAATAATATCCCAACCAGTATTTAATTGCCCAAAAATCTGAGAGTGAAAACTAATCAACTTGTCACACATTTGAAATAGTAAACTTTGCTGAAGAATGTTCATCTTTAAAATAATTCACAAATTTTACGTAACAAAAAAAAATAATCATTTTCATTGAGATCTCCATGATAAAATTCTAAATTACAATTTACAATAATAAAGAGAATTCTGTTTCCATAACAAAATAAGAAATCTACATTTTTACAAAACTTGAATCAGAGCTACTACAATCGTCCCATACCCCCAAAATAATAAAATACAACATGACCCACAATGCCAAGAAATAAATAAATCAAGATCACGAAGCAAAATAAATAACAATTAAAATCCACTCGTAGATCTTTGAATCACAAAATTTACTCCAACCGCTAACACGAACTATTCCTGAAAATAAGAACCCGGCTACGCTCCACGAAGAACGCACCCGGTGATAAAATCACACGGGTCAGTACACACGGTACTGGTGTGAGTTAAATAAATAACATAATAACGAAGTCTTAGGGATAACACACAGTCCCTTAGAATACCACACAGCAAAATAAGAAATTATCGGGCAAGAGAGTAGTTCCACTCACACTTCAGGACAAGCGGTAGTTTCCTTCCATGTGGTGGCGATGAGGTCTTACCCGAAAAATTTAAATAAATTCCACTTACTACCTTACCATTACAAAATATAGTGAGTCAACCCTGCATAAAAGTTAGTGGACCCACCATCTTGTACATAGAATATATTACATAGAAAAATGAAATAAAAACTATCACAAACCAAGCAAACAAATCCGTAAACAACATTTCCACATTCTAACTTAAACGTCGCATTCATTATTCCAAACTTATCAGTCTTATGAAATACTCCATTGTCATTATTTATTAGCCTTTAATTTATCTTTGTGTTCCCTAGGTTCACCACTTGGCCACCCTCCATGGTACAGCCCACACATATATCCCATATGTGCCCGGACATACTACCAACACCCACTCCGGTGCCAGTTTGGTTGGGGTATCAACCAAACCAGGTATACACAACGGATGGCTGGTCAATATGTCAAGACGTCTATACAATATAAGCCGAGCATAAGGCTTAGGCCAGCTTGATCACGAAGCCACTGGCAAAAAAGTACACTCAACAAGTCTTAAGCCAGCTTGATCACGAAGCCACTGGCAAAAGAGTGCGAGCTACCAAAAACAATAACACAACAACGGGGAGCGGTGAACACTAAAGAACTATGTTGCAATTATCACTTATCGTTCGTATTATCCCAATAATTGTGAATTTCACGTTTATCAAATAGTTCCGTCTTATCATCCAATCACATCCCTAACTTTTAGATGTATTCCAATTTCTTACAATAAAGGGTTTTATCAATTAACCCATAACAATCTTCCCTAAAAAAATTCCAATCAAATTACAAGATCCCCAATATACTATTCAACGTATCTAATTTACTCCTGTTTATCAAATGACTACACAATAAGGTCAGTTATTTCAGGTACAATAACATCAACCCAACATTCAATATTAGCCTACATGAACCCATAATAAAAATTCAAATTCTCATAACGTAAAGTATTATAACAATCCTTCCACAATATTTTCATCGGACTCAACGTTAATGACTATCACCCTTTTTTTTTTTATAGCTCAACATTATATGAGAATTCATGTATCTCTAAGTAATTTTCGTTAAGTCATACGAACGAATAATAAAAAAAACACAACGAATCATATTTCTCCAAATTCGAACAATTTAATATACTAAAAACTGCTACTGAAATCTTCAATTTCTGTCCAAACGGTGCAGAATCAGGAAAAACTCCATTAGATGAAAAGTGTGCAGAATTGCGTTTCCTACAGGCCAATGCGGACAGAATGTTCAAATTCAAAGCTACAATTTTCTAATAATTTTCTCAAGTTTCTGCAACTGTATAAATTAAAAAAAAAATGAATTTCACATATATTTCCTAATCACCATGAATATTTCACATATGATTTTATCAAACTAACTTTTTACCTAACCCTTTCGATTACCCTAATGTCATAATCACAAAGTCACACGAAGGGGAAAGAAAATATCTAGATTACTTCAACAATAACAATGTGCATCCATTACAAAGATTTAACCCTAATAATTAAATTAAACATATACTAATTTAATTTACTCCCGTGTACATGTATATATACATACGTGTATATATATATACTCGGATACACAATTTAACTTACCTCGTTGATCAAAATTCGATACCCACGAATGCTCCGCAATTTCCCACGTGCCCACAAACCCGAGACCATTCTCCTTTCTTCTTCTTCTTCTTCTTCTTCTTCTTCTTCTTCTTCTTCTTCTCTCTCTCTCTCTCTCTCTCACACACACACACACATACACACGTCTGTTCTCTCTTCTTCTCTCTTTTCTCCTCTCCCTTTTTTTTTTAATATGGCGGCTAGGGTTTTTAACATAAGTATATATGTACATTACACACACAACACATGTCAATAAAACACACACAAATATATAAATCCCGTTTTTATTTTTACCCCTTCATAAAAATACATCATATGACCCCAAAATGCATTGCAAAGTACTAAAATGAGTGACCCATTGGGTACCCATGACCCAGGTACTTAATTCTTATGTTAAATACATTGTTTAGAATATTTACGGGCCATGTAAACACTACTAAATTATAAACACATCAATTCTTTAAAATTTAAACTTACACAAATTTATCCCATCACTGAAGTTTATAAAAATATTCACATCGTAATTTTTACTAAAAAGATTAATACACATAGATATATAACCATAAACATAAATACCCATAGCTAATTTATCACATATAAAAATTCGGGTGGCCACATTAACATATAAAAATAAATATTTATATCTTGAAAATTATGGGGTGTTACAGTCTACGTCGACGATCTTTTGGTTAAAAGCCGAGACGAGTTCGACCATCTCGAGCATCTGGTTGGGGCCTTCAGCATTTTGAGGAAGTTCAGGATGAGGTTGAACCTAGCCAAGTGCACATTTGGCATCTCGTTCGGGAAGTTTCTAGCATACCTAGTCAGCAGACGGTGTATCTGACAAAATCCAAGCCATCATAAACATGCGGTCGCCCAGGTCAACCAAAGAAATTCAGAGCTTGGCCGGGAGGGTCGCCGCATTAAATAGATTCATTTCCCGAGCTACCGACCGGTGTCTTCCATTTTTCAAAATCGTCCGCAAGGCCTTTCACTGGCCGGGAGAGTGCGATGAGGCATTTCAAGAACTCAAGAAGTACTTGGCATCGCCCCTTCACTCTCAACACCCATGCCAAATGAGGAATTGTTCTTATATTTGGCAGTGTCACTTTCAGCGGTTAGTTCGGCTCTTATCTGAGAAGAACACGGGACATAATTCTCGGTCTACTACACCACCTGGGCACTTCAAGGCACGAAAAGCAAATATTCACGCATAGAGAAGCTTGCATTCGCCCTCGTTACCTCCACTTTCAAGCCCACATCATCGTGGTCTTCACGGATCAACCTCTTCTTAGGATCTTAAGCAGGCCTGAGACGTCTGGGAGGCTTGTTAAATGGGCTTGGAATTATAAGAGTTTGAAGTGGTCTACCAACCCTGGACGGCGATCAAAGGACAAGCCGTAGCAGACTTTCTTGTTGAGTTCACATGCCCGGAGGATCCGGTGAAAGAGCTCAATCTGCCAGTTCCACCGCCTGGGCAACAGCCAAGTGTCCCAACCTGGATACTTTACGTGGATGGGTCTTCCAACAAATAGGGCAGCGGGGCAGGGATCATCCTAACTACGTTAGATGGTATCCAGCTCGAGTATGCACTTAGGTTTGGATTCCGAGCCTCCAACAGTGAGGCCGAGTATGAAGCCCTGTTGGTTGGACTGCAACTGTCTACCTCAATGGATGCACAACAGATTCAAGGGTACAGCGACTCCCAGCTCGTGGTAAACTAAGTTAATCAAGAATATGAAGCTCGGGAGGACAACATGGTGGCCTATCTGGCCCTTGTCCGAGCAGTTTTAAAGAAGCTACAAGGGTTCTCTGTCACGCAAATACTGTCATACCCGCTCTCGCGGCATGTAATTATATTATATTAGCATGCATGGTAGGCTTACTGTTGTGTTAATGAACACGTGTGAAGTGAGTGATGACTCACTAGTTGTTGGAGGGTGTCTTTTAAGAACCCAGTATTTAGCCTTGAAGGCAGTCCATAAGGTGGGCATGTGAGAATTCCCTACGGTTGGGAAAATGAGTAATAACTCATGATTATGTGCTTAAATGTTTATTTAGGCATATGTGAATATAATTGATTATTATATTGTTGATAGCGACTCATCGGAGTCATTAGATGCCTGGTGAGGACGAAATTGAACACGTTACATAATTTGGTAAGCTAATTAGCAATTTCGTAAAATTTGTAGAAACTTGCGTTTTAGCAACCAAACGGAACTTAGTCGGAAACCTTTATAATTTTGAGGTTTCACCTGAAGAGCTATGCATTAGGTGTGTGGAAAGTTTAAGAGGCTGATTAGAAGTTTTGAAAACTCGTGGGGAGGTAAACACAATTTCCGAAAGTGTTGTCTATATATAGTTAGAGATGACTTTCATAATTTTATAAGCATTTGACCTAAGTTCAAGAAAGAGGCCAAATGGAGGATTTCTTGGCTTAGAGCTTCAAGACTCGAATCGACGGAGTTCTACCCGTTTGTTTTTCATCAAATTCCGTATTTGAACTCTACGAGGTAAGGCCATCGTTTTGATAACTATTAGGCCTTGTTTGGTTAATTTTTCCGAAAACTCATTTTATAGAATTTTCATACAAAGTTGATAATTGGACTTTTGATTAATAGGAATTGTATTAGAAGAATTACTGCACGTTCTTTGTGCTTGAGTTTTCCTTGGATCAGCGTTAAAGAGCATAAATCGGAGGTGAGTGATATTAATCTTGAGTTTTGGATGATTCTATGGTTTAATGCATTGATATGCTAGGAACCTTATATAGATAACATGTGTAGTTCATATTGGGCAAAACTAATGTGTAAAGTAGGCCCAAGGCATGTTGAAATGAAAAGCATGATGAGTTGCTAGTTGAGCATGTTTATGTGCCTATGTGGGTTAAAGGGGGATTTGTGCTAATTCACCGTGAGACGTCCTCTCGAAGGGGGAGGATTAGTAGTGACGACGGTCACTTGCCGAGAAAGGCATTAACGCGACATGTCGAAGGGGCATGGGTCGTGGTTGAGTCTTAAGACTTTGGATCGGTGAATGTGCACTTATTCCCTAGAGACCAATAGTTATGTGTTATGATGGATTGGAACATATTTGTCATCCGTATGCTTGATTCATATTATTCACTAAGCGTTAGATTAAACAAATCTATATATGTGGTTATATAAATAACCATTCAGGTGCAAGGACTGGAGGGGAGAATCGCGGGTAATGAGGCGAGGAAGGACTGGAAGCTCCTAATGTTTATAGAACTTGTAGCACTTTTGTAATATGTGTTTAACTCTTGCCGGTTGTTTAACCGTGCAACTTGTATTAAGACTTGTTATTTATGCGAGTACGGCGCTTGGTTCACCTTAGGACCTTGGTTGCCAAGACGTGTGAAACTTGTAGTTTTGATACTTGTAATCCGGGACGGGTTTATGGTGGTTGTATAAATGGATATATATGTTTTGGTAGTTCTTTGAATGTTTAGCAAAGCTTTGAATTGTTTGGTTTTGAAAAGGTTTGGTGGAAATGGTTTTGTTTGGTTTGATTTAAAATGGATTGGGTTGGTTTCTTTGGGTGAAAGAGGTATTGATTTATTAACGGCGTTTGTCGCGGAAGTGCCGGGAATTAACGGCGTTAGTAGGAAGCGTCGGTAATTAACGGCGTTTGCGAAAAAACGCCGGCAATTGTGAATACGGTCTTTTGGAGGTTTGGTTTCTGCACAGACCCCATTCGACCGGTCGAACGGGGCAATTCGACCGGTCGAAATGCCCCCTGCCAGAAATTTCAAACTCCTACTTCTAATGTTCGGAACAACTTCTAATTAGGCATGGAGGTACCTTTGGGGACCCTTTGACCTATGAAACTGTTACTTTTGAAAACGAAACTCGTTAAGGCGTGTTTGGGCACGTGTTTAATACAACCTTTGAAAAACTATATGAAAGTTGGTTGTTTTGCAGCAAAACTTTTATTAAGGTCATTTTTGGGAACTTTATTTTTTTTTGGTAAGCCTTGATGGCGTGCCACGTGACCTAGATTCATATGTATGGATCCGGGACGTGACATGTAGTGGTATCAGAGCAAAAGGTTATAGACCTTGAGCTATCGGTTTAGGTTTAGAGCCTTGGGGACGAGAGACGACGTCATCAGTTTGAACATTGATTAATGTGTGCAGAATTTGGATTATTGCATTATATTTGCATATGAATAATGGTTGTATGCATCGTACCTTACATGCATACTTTGAGATATATGTCATGACATGCATGATAGCATTATGTGATGGTTATCAGGAATAAGTGGTGGAAAGTATGGATATAAATAATGACAATGCAACGAATGCAAGAATGGATCGAATAGAGGCCTCTATTGAGGGGTTTATTAGAGCAGTGGATGACAGAGTGCCACCAAGGGGAATAGAGCTGGAAAATCAAAATTTGGCACCAAGGGCTGGGCAATCAATTGCCGAAAAGTTTGCAAAGAAGAATCCGACAATATTCACTGGGGGATCGGATCCTGATGTGGCAGACTTTTGGAAAATGGATATGGAACGTATATTCCGTAACCTGGCATGCACCGATAGAGAGAAAATAGACAATGCCACTGATTTTTTAAAAGAGGGAACTCAGAATTGGTGGGTTGGTATCCTCGCTAGTAGAGCACCGACTACTTGGGCAGGTTTCATAGAAGAATTTGACAAGCGATACTTTCCGGATTCAGTAAAGACCCAAAAGAAGCGAGAGTTCATGAACTTGAAACAAGGGGATATGACGGTAAACGAGTACGCGACTGCATTTAATGGGTTGGTTCGATTTGCACCGGGTATAGTTTTGGAAGAGGTGGATAGAGCCAGACAGTTCGAAGAAGGTCTGAGGGAAAATATCCATAGTCGCGTGGATACATTTCGTCTCCCAACATTTGCTGAAGTTCTCGATGTCGCCCTTATCGCGGAAAGAGATATTGGGAACTATAAGCTTAGCCAACAAGGGAAGAGGAAGAATGAGAATCAAGGGAGGAATCAGAGTAACTTTAAGAAATCCTATTCAAGGGCACCTGGGGTTGGTTCAGGAAATCAAGGGGGAAGTTCATTCTCCGGAGGAGATAAACCGGTGTGTACTATTTGCGGCCGTAGACATTGGGGTGTTTGTTTTATGGCAAATACGATTTGTCATATTTGTAACCAACCGGGACATGTTGCCAAGAATTGTACACAGACAAGAACCCAAATTACGAACGTGGATATTAGGGGTAAATGTTATGAATGTGGTATGCTGGGTCATCGAGAGAGGGATTGCTCGAACAAGCGACAACGTGGGGCCGGTTCTGTGGCTTCTAGTGGAACGAGAACAGTACAACAACCAGACAAAGAAAAGAAGGAACAAAGGGAGGCACGGGCATTTAACCTTTTGCCAGGAGAGACGGCCAACGCGGACTCTGTGGTGTCAGGTACACTACTTATTTGCTCACGCCCTGCACGTATACTTATGGATTCAGGATCCACACACTCATTTGTGTCACATGAATTTGCTAAGTGCTTGGATGTGATGTCAGAACCATTGGGATTTGATTTGTCCGTTTCAATCCCGTTAGGAAATCCTATAATAAGTTCATTGGTATATAAAGCATGTGACATCAACGTAAATGAAAAGACCTTAGTTGTTGATTTGGTACCATTAACCATTCATCACTTTGATGTAATTTTGGGAATGGATTGGTTATCAGCGAATTGTGCTTCAATTGATTGTATGAGGAAAAGAGTTGTATTTCAAATGCCAGTCAGGAAGAGTTTTATTTCCATGGGGTGGGGATCACGTCACCACCAAATATTGTATCAGCTGCACGAGCTTGTCGACTAGTGAGGAAGGGTTGTCAAGGATTTTTATGTAGTATTCTTGATACAAGAGTCACCGGATCGGGGATTGAAAATATTTCAATAGTGAGAGAATTTCCTGATGTGTTTCCTGAGGAGTTACCTGATACTCTAGTTGAAAGGGAGATTGAATTTACCATTGATACGATACCTGAAGCGCAACCGATATCGAAGGCACCATACCGAATGGCACCAGTGGAATTGAAAGAACTGAAAATTCAACTACAAGAGCTACTCGATAAAGGGTTTATTCAACCAAGTGTCTCATCATGGGGAGCACCGGTATTGTTTGTTAAGAAGAAAGACGGGACAATGCGAATGTGCATAGATTATAGAGAGTTGAACAAGTTAACGATCAAGAACAAATATCCACTACCACGTATTGATGACTTGTTTGATCAACTACAAGGGGCCCATGTATTTTCAAAGATTGACTTGAGATCGGGTTATCACCAATTGAAAGTCAAGGTGGAGGATGTTGAGAAGACAGCGTTTCGGACTCGATATGGCCATTATGAGTTTTTGGTCATGCCATTTGGAGTAACAAATGCACCAGCGACGTTTATGGATTTGATGAATAGGGTATTCAAGGAATATCTGGATGAGTTTGTGATTGTGTTCATAGATGATATCTTGGTGTATTCCAAAAATGTTGAAGAACATGAAAGGCACTTACGATTGGTCTTACAACGACTGCGAGAGAGAAGATTATATGGGAAATTGAAGAAGTGTGAGTTTTGGTTGACTGAGATAGCTTTCTTGGGGCATGTAATTTCTGAAGATGGAGTTTCAGTGGACCCGCAGAAGATTGAGGCTATAGCTAATTGGTCAAAACCAACAAATGTATCAGAAATTCAAAGTTTCTTGGGATTGGCAGGTTATTATAGAAGGTTTGTGGAAAATTTCTCCAGGATAGTGATGCCAATGACTCAACTGATGAGAAAGAACGCAGTATTTAATTGGGACTCGGAATGTGACAAGAGTATTAAAGAGCTGAAGACTCGACTTATGTCAGCACCGATCTTGACGATTCCGTCTGGTACAAGGGGGTTTGTAATCTATAGTGATGCTTCACATAAAGGATTGGGATGTGTCCTGATGCAGAACGACAAGGTGATAGCTTATGGCTCACGTCAGTTAAAGGTACATGAAGTGAATTATCCGACTCATGATCTTGAGTTAGCAGCGGTGATCTTTGCATTGAAGATCTGGCAGCACTATCTTTACGGGAAAAAGTGTGATATCTACACAGATCACAAGAGCCTGAAGTACTTGTTTACACAGAAAGAACTGAATATGAGGCAGAGGCGATGGTTAGAATTGATGAAAGACTACGACTTGTCGATTCACTATCATCCTGGGAAAGCAAATGTAGTTGCTGACGCGTTAAGTAGGAAGTCCACTAATAATTTGGCCTATGATTTGACTTCGCAGAAACAACTCGTTGGTGAAATGGAAAAGTTAGAACTTGAGGTGATTTCAACAACTGAGGGAGGTTTGCTAGCAGCTATTGTCGCACAACCGACATTGATAGATGAGATAAAGATGAAACAACTTCAAGACCCAGTTTTAAAGAAGATTTGCGATGAAATACCGCTAGATAAACAGCCAGAGTTTACGTTAGTGGATAATATTCTGAAATTCAATAATCGGGTATGTGTACCTAATGTGGATGGGATTAAGGAGTTAATACTTGAAGAATCTCATAATACCAAATATACAGTTCATCCAGGTAGTACCAAGATGTATCGAGATTTGCGAGAGGTATATTGGTGGTCTGGAATGAAAAGAGAGGTAGCTGAGTACGTGGCCAAATGTTTGGTTTGTCAGCAAGTCAAAGCGGAACATCAAAGGCCTGCAGGGTTATTGCAACCTTTGGATGTACCAGAATGGAAATGGGAAAAGATAACCATGGATTTTGTATTGGGTTTTCCAAGGTCTTCAAGATCGAATGACAGTGTTTGGGTAATTGTAGATCGATTGACTAAGTCTGCACATTTCTTGCCGATTAAGACAAAGGAACCGATGAAACTCGCGGAGTTGTATGTTAAAGAGATTGTGAGGCTACATGGAGCGCCATTGTCTATAGTTTCAGACAGGGATAATAGCTTCTTATCTAGATTCTGGAGAGGACTACAAGCAGCTATGGGTACAAAGTTAAACTTTAGTACATCTTTTCACCCACAGACGGATGGGCAGTCCGAGCGTGTGATTCAAATATTAGAGGACATGCTTCGACTATGTGTTTTAGATTTTAAGGGTGACTGGGAAAAATATATACCATTGATTGAATTTGCCTACAATAATAGTTTTCAGTCTAGTATTGGGATGGCACCATATGAGGCACTATATGGGCGTAAGTGTCGATCACCGATTTGTTGGACTGAGGTAGGGGAACGAAGGCTAGAAGGACCTGAGATGGTTCAGTTGGCAGCGGATAAGGTAAAGGTAATACAACAATGGTTGAAAACGGCTCAGAGTCGTTACAAAAGCTATGCGGATATGGGGCGAAGGCCACTAGAATTCGAAGTAGGTGACCGTGTGTTCTTGAAGGTTTCACCTTCCAAGGGGATTACGAGGTTTGGAAAGCGAGGGAAGTTGAATCCTAGATACGTTGGACCATTTGAGATTATTGGAAAAGTGGGGCCAGTAGCTTATCGGCTAGAGTTACCACAGGAGTTGGCTAATGTACACGATGTATTTCATGTGTCGATGTTGAGAAGAGTTATATCTGATTTAAGTCATGTGATTACTCCAGAGCCATTGGAAGTCAGAGAAGACTTAATGTATGTTGAACGTCCAGTGAGAATCCTAGATAGAAAGGATAAAATATTACGAAACAAGACGGTTCCACTGGTAATGGTCTTGTGGCGAAATCACTCAGTGGAAGAAGCCACGTGGGAAAGAGAGGATGAGATGCAGGCAAAGCATCCATTTCTATTTGAAGCATGAGGTACTGAAAGTTTGGGGACAAACTTCCTTTAAGGGGGAGAGGATGTCATACCCGCTCCCGCGGCATGTAATTATATTATATTAGCATGCATGGTAGGCTTACTGTTGTGTTAATGAACACGTGTGAAGTGAGTGATGACTCACTAGTTGTTGGAGGGTGTCTTTTAAGAACCCAGTATTTGGCCTTGAAGGCAGTCCAGAAGGTGGGCATGTGAGAATTCCCTACGGTTGGGAAAATGAGTAATAACTCATGATTATGTGCTTAAATATTTATTTAGGCATATGTGAATATAATTGATTATTATATTGTTGATAGCGACTCATCGGAGTCATTAGATGCCTGGTGAGGACGAAATTGAACACGTTACATAATTTGGTAAGCTAATTAGCAATTTCGTAAAATTTGTAGAAACTTGCGTTTTAGAAACCAAACGGAACTTAGTCGGAAACCTTTATAATTTTGAGGTTTCACCTGAAGAGCTATGCATTAGGTGTGTGGAAAGTTTAAGAGGCTGATTAGAAGTTTTGAAAACTCGTGGGGAGGTAAACACAATTTCCGAAAGTGTTGTCTATATATAGTTAGAGATGACTTTCATAATTTTATAAACATTTGACCTAAGTTCAAGAAAGAGGCCAAATGGAGGATTTCTTGGCTTAGAGCTTCAAGACTCGAATCGACGGAGTTCTACCCGTTTGTTTTTCATCAAATTCCGTATTTGAACTCTACGAGGTAAGGCCATCGTTCTGATAACTATTAGGCCTTGTTTGGTTAATTTTTCCGAAAACTCATTTTATAGAATTTTCATACAAAGTTGATAATTGGACTTTTGATTAATAGGAATTGTATTAGAAGAATTACTGCACGTTCTTTGTGCTTGAGTTTTCCTTGGATCAGCGTTAAAGAGCATAAATCGGAGGTGAGTGATATTAATCTTGAGTTTTGGATGATTCTATGGTTTAATGCATTGATATGCTAGGAACCTTATATAGATAACATGTGTAGTTCATATTGGGCAAAACTAATGTGTAAAGTAGGCCCAAGGCATGTTGAAATGAAAAGCATGATGAGTTGCTAGTTGAGCATGTTTATGTGCCTATGTGGGTTAAAGGGGGATTTGTGCTAATTCACCGTGAGACGTCCTCTCGAAGGGGGAGGATTAGTAGTGACGACGGTCACTTGCCGAGAAAGGCATTAACGCGACATGTCGAAGGGGCATGGGTCGTGGTTGAGTCTTAAGACTTTGGATCGGTGAATGTGCACTTATTCCCTAGAGACCAATAGTTATGTGTTATGATGGATTGGAACATATTTGTCATCCGTATGCTTGATTCATATTATTCACTAAGCGTTAGATTAAACAAATCTATATATGTGGTTATATAAATAACCATTCAGGTGCAAGGACTGGAGGGGAGAATCGCGGGTAATGAGGCGAGGAAGGACTGGAAGCTCCTAATGTTTATAGAACTTGTAGCACTTTTGTAATATGTGTTTAACTCTTGCCGGTTGTTTAACCGTGCAACTTGTATTAAGACTTGTTATTTATGCGAGTACGGCGCTTGGTTCACCTTAGGACCTTGGTTGCCAAGACGTGTGAAACTTGTAGTTTTGATACTTGTAATCCGGGACGGGTTTATGGTGGTTGTATAAATGGATATATATGTTTTGGTAGTTCTTTGAATGTTTAGCAAAGCTTTGAATTGTTTGGTTTTGAAAAGGTTTGGTGGAAATGGTTTTGTTTGGTTTGATTTAAAATGGATTGGGTTGGTTTCTTTGGGTGAAAGAGGTATTGATTTATTAACGGCGTTTGTCGCGGAAGTGCCGGGAATTAACGGCGTTAGTAGGAAGCGTCGGTAATTAACGGCGTTTGCGAAAAAACGCCGGCAATTGTGAATACGGTCTTTTGGAGGTTTGGTTTCTGCACAGACCCCATTCGACCGGTCGAACGGGGCAATTCGACCGGTCGAAATGCCCCCTGCCAGAAATTTCAAACTCCTACTTCTAATGTTCGGAACAACTTCTAATTAGGCATGGAGGTACCTTTGGGGACCCTTTGACCTATGAAACTGTTACTTTTGAAAACGAAACTCGTTAAGGCGTGTTTGGGCACGTGTTTAATACAACCTTTGAAAAACTATATGAAAGTTGGTTGTTTTGCAGCAAAACTTTTATTAAGGTCATTTTTGGGAACTTTAATCATTGTTGGTAAGCCTTGATGGCGTGCCACATGACCTAGATTCATATGTATGGATCCGGGGCGTGACAAATACTGATGGGAAAAAAATACTAGGGCCGATCGGTTAGCCTGCCTGGTTTGGTCTTTTGAGTCAGACTTGCCTAGGATAAGGATTGAATACCTACCCGAGTCAAGTGTGGACTACTCAGAATGCATGGAGGTTGAACTAGTCGCCCTAGGACCCAGCTGGATGGATCCAATCGTGACATTTCTAACAATTGGGGCTTTACCAGAGGTGAGAGGGAAAGCCCGCCGGGTCAGATATCGGGCGGCTAGATACCACATCGTTGATGACATCCTCTACAAAAGAGGATTCTCAATCCCATATCTCCGCTGTGTCCATCCCGTACAGGTCCAAGCGATATTGTACGAAATCTACGAGGGAGTGTGCGGGAATCACACAGGAGGCCGGTCACTCTCCAGAAAGGCCCTGCTGTAGGGATATTACTGGCTGACTATGGCCAGAGATTCCCAAGAGCACGTCAAGAGATGTGACACATGTCAAAGATTTTCTCCTATGATTAACCATTCGAGAGAGCTTTAGACGCCAATTCTCAGCTCCTGGCCGTTCGCTCAATGGGGTATAGATATTGTCGGTCCCCTCCTAACGGGAAAAGGACAAGTCAAGTTCACTGTCATTGCTGTGGACTATTTCACAAAGTGGGCAGAAGCCGAACCCTTGGCCACAATCACTGAGAAGAAAATGGAAAATTTCATTGAGAAGAATATCCTAAACAGGTTCGGCATCCCCCGGGTCCTGATCAGTGAAAATGGCAGACAATTTGACACCTCAGTGTTCCAGCAGTTTTCTTCAGGCTATGGGATATCGAATCATTACTCTTCCCCCGAGTACCCCCAAGCCAATGGCCAGGCCGAGGTGACCAACCGAACTATTCTGCAGTCAATCAAAACTAGGCTTAAAGGCGCCAAAGGCCTTTGGGCAGAAGAACTACTAACCCTCCTGTGGGCCTACCGTACAACCCCCCGAGCGGTAATAGGCGAGACACCATTCTCACTCACCTACGGGTTCGAGGCTATAGTCCCCACAGAGCTCGGGTTGCCTACTTACCGGGTGGCAAATTTTAGCGAACAGAGCAATGAGGAAGCCCTCAGAGCAGAGCTTGACTTGGTAGAAGAAAAAAGAGACCGAGCATATCTAAAAGTGGCAGCTTACAAGAAAAGAGTTTCCCGGTACTTCAATAGCAAAGTCAAGCACCGGAGTTTCCAGGTCCGGGATCTCGTTCTAAAGGCGGTGAACCAGTCTACCAAGGTCCCGAGCCATGGAAGGTTGGGGCCAAACTGGGAAGGACCATACCAAGTTACACAGGTCAACCGCCCGAGGATCTATTGGTTACAAACTCTGGATGGACACGACCTCTCTCACCCTTGGAACGTGCAGCATCTCTGCAAGTATTTCCAGTGAAGCATGAAAATAATGTTGGCTAGGAACCATGTAGCTCCATTCGAGCAATTCTATTCATATAGTAATAAAAGTTTCCTTTTCCGCCAAACAAAATTTCTCTGTGCTTGCTCACTCACAAGACCTCGGGGTAAGACCACATGCACCCAAAAGACCTCGGACCAATAACCCAGGCACCCAAAAAGACCTCGGGCAAATACCCCAGGTATCTAGAAGACCTCGGGTCCAAAACCCCGAGGCATCGACTTCGCTTAGGTCCAATCGACGATGGGAGCAATACCCCCATAGGTGGCTGATGATAGCAATCCTCAAAGGACCCTGCAACCACTCACGTTCCAGGTCGATTTCCTATGGTCACTCCCTACATACACTTGCCTTAGAAAACACTTGGGGGGCAGGGACATACTAGACTAAACAGAAAATCACACCGGGCACTAATAGGACTTGGAATCCTAGGACACCTAACATTCCTAAGTATCTACAGTGCCCAAAGAAACGGCTCGGATAGTTAACAGGTCACGAGCCTACACTATACCTAAGCGGGACCTACATAACAGGCCCCTGAAAGACCAAGTGTTCTCTAGATCCGATGATTACAATGTCCGAGTAATCTAAGACTTCCAAAGGTGATTCAAGCTCTTCAAAAGGCTCTGCAATTAACACAAAAAGAAAAAAAAGAAGAAAAAGAGAGAATAAAAGAGAACGTCACATGGTACAGTTTGCGCCAGTCACGGGTTGCTACTGCGGCACTCTCTGATTATCTTACGGCAGTCAACAAGTGCCGCATCGGCGTTCACTAATAGCCGTAAAAATACACCAAATGGTGCGAAAATCAGAATTCCAAAAAAGACTGCAGTTCGCGGAGTTGTCCGCGACATTCATTAATGCCGCATCGGCATTCAGTGAATGCTGCGTCGGCAATCAGTGAGTGCCGTTTCGGCACTTATTGAGTGCCGCTTCCATCTCCATTGAGTGTCACATTTTGTGTCTGCCAGCTTTGAAATAGTACATTTTCTACCTTCAAAAGGACATCCAGGATTAGGGTTTTTACTGCGAATTTACTGAAATAACCCTCTAGAATTTGCCTATATATAGGGGATGGATATCCCTTTACAAAGTATCTTGATTTGGGAACCTCTTCCTTGAATCTTGAATCCTATCTTAATTCTCTTTGTTTTAATCTCTTCAAAATTTTCAAACACAATTAGGAGAAGGATTTAGAGGAGTTTAAGAAAGAAGTTGCATGAGTTAGAAGAAGAAGAGTTTGAACCACCTTTGAAAGACCTTCAAAATCTAAAAGTTGAGGGTAATTGGAGGTAACCTCTAATAGATTAGTCTCTAATTCAAGTCCAATCACAATATATAAAGTTCTTTAGGACCTTTTACACATTTTCAAAAATTCTTTTCCACCTCATTTCATCACACACCACTAATCTTGTGATTGAACTTCCTTTTTTATTGGTTTGGATCAAACTAACCTAAGGTTTAAGATTAAGTAAATCATGAAGTTAATTTAGATATTACTTGAGCCTTGGCTTCCCCTTTCTTTTTGGTTGTGTCTATCTCTTAAGATTCATGAGACTTTCAATGTCTTATTTGGATCCCTTGACTTGAAATCCTTTAACTCTTCTTGTAAACTAATGATTTACAAGAAGATTAAGATTGTTATTAGTATGTTTGGCTAATAGGTCTAAACCTATCTTCATGGTTTAGGCTCATTCTCTTGAGATTTCATGAACTTTTTCCATACTCCATTGAAATCTATGAGTATGAGTGTCCTTAGTCTCCAATGACCATCAAATGGTAGGAGAATTAGTTTGGGTTAAGCCAATCTCCATGGCTTGCTAGAGAGAGTAAACAAATAAAGATGAATTTGATAATGGTGTAGTGAGTTCATAAACCACCCTTGATCAAAGATTTTTAGCTAAATAATGGACTGTTGGAATTGGATGAAACCAATTAGAGAGTGTCAATAACACAAAGTTTTACCACTGTGATTTTTGTTTTGGTGAGATTTCATGCTTAAGATGGATTGGTCATGGGTTTTGTGAAACAACTACAATCTGCCCAGAGTTTCAGAACTGTAACACCTTTTTGAAATAAGCAAATCAAAGCTTTAATCAAGTATTCTTGACCTCAAATAATTTTTTCTATGAAGTTAATGTGTTCATAAGATCTCCTAACAAGATTAGAGTCTTTCGGATTTGTTTACTATTTTTAGAAAATCATACAAAAACTCTGGACAGAGAGTTGTAAATTTATGAGTGATGTCTAGTGTTTGTCCAATTCCCAGAGATTGAACCGTTGATCTTTGATTTTTCTTTTTGGTTGTAAACTAGCTCACAGAGATTGAACCGTTGATCTTTGATTTTTCTTGTGTCCAAAATTCATTGACATCAAACCATAAGAAGCATGCTTTTTCTATTTTGAAGTTCTGGTCTACTATGTGTAATTTTTAGAATTTTGTGACAGATTTGATAAACTTTATAAACAATGGTCCAAATGACTTTTTCTATGACCTAGGCCTCAAACCATGTTGTAATAATGATTAGTTAAACTTAAATCCAAAGGTTAAGTGATCCAAACCAATGAATATTTCATAACTTACTCTTGTTCATGTATTCATGTGCATTCATCCATGTAGGTTAATACTTATAATTAGGACTTATTTTGCATTAGGTTAAGTTGCATTTAATTGAACCTGGTTGTGAGTTCCTTGTGATCATGTTGGGAGTATACCATCTCTATATGGACATTAGATTGGCTCGTAGTTGAGACTTGTATATCTATAGAGGTGTTGTGTTTCCAACTAGTTAGAAGGAATTCATGGTTATGTCAATTCTTTCTATGCTTGATAGATTTAAGCTAGAAGTTTAGGAATGCTATTCAATATTATCTCTTGATCAAGGCTTGTGAACTAACCCTTTGTTTTGTAGCGCTATTGAGGTATGATTTCTTAACTCCTCTCTAGTTTATTTATTTCTCAATTTTTTTTTTTATTTTCAACTCTATGTTCGAGACCTTAGAATTAGAATTTGCCTTATGTGTACATGTGAATTAGAGACTCCTCTAGGGTTTTCTAGTTTCGTATGCATTGCACGCTTCTATATCGCCGCTGGATCCCGGGTAAGTTTTCTTGCTATATGAATTATATGGTTTTGAATGCTATTTTTATCATTAGCAATCTTACACCCTTTAGACATGTTTTTGTAATGTATATCTATATCTATGTATTAGTTGAGGGCACATTTAGATCAATAATTTGATTAAAAAGGATGTTGAGTAGATGCCTATCGCGAGATAGGATGAGAGGGTGTAATTTAGTCCGCTGGGTTCCTTCCCCTCTCATTCCATAATCCCCGAACCTAGAAATCTCTGGTTTCTTAGAAGATCAGTTTGCTTTAAAAATGGTTTCTTAATTTTTCTTTTAAAAATTAAGTGGCGACCCGTGACTCGTGTTTTTATATTTTGAAATTTGAAAAAAGATTTTTTAGAAAAGCTGTGGGTAAGAAAAATGTGATATCCACAGTAGCCCATTCTAAAAGGTGACATGCGATTGCCGAAAACTTGTAGGAATTACTCCGGAGTAGGATTTGGGCAAGAATCATTAAGGAATTTGCTTGTTTCGGGAAAATCTGTAAAAGGTGAGTGACTCTAATCCATGGGCTGAATGTAAAATTATATTTAATGTGTTACTTTTATGCTAGTATGTTAAAATCTTGTAGATTAGTGCATGGATATAGAATTGCGGATATTAGCATGTGAATATATGTGGGTTTTGATTAATTTACTCAACATTGGAAGTTATTATGCCTAATTTTGCAAGGATTGCCATGTTGAGATGATTATGTGATTATGTGTTATGTGGGTTGAAGGAAGCCTTATGTTGATTCACCGTGGATTTACTCCATAATAAGGAGAAGTGGAAAAATCCAACGGTGTAAGGGTACTTACCACTTAACTGTGTAAAGGTGTGTAGGTGACGACCCAACTGTGGAAGGGTATGTGAGATGGTGTGATTTAGAGGTGCTATATGCACATAAGAAAAAAAATGCAAGAGCGACGTCACGGTTAATTGATATTTGGTCTTTTGGAGACTAAATAATATGTTAATTGTTGACTTGTGCATTGAACATGACATACACTCATACATGTGATTAGCTTTACTCACTAAGCGAAAGCTTAAACAAATATTATTTTCTGTTGTGGTTATTGAATAACCACCGCAGGTGTAATACCCTGTATTTTCAATAATTATTTATGCACAGAGATTCTATATACTTCTCTTGATCATATGTGAAATTTTGATCTTCGATCGATCGAGGCTCTTTCGAGCGATCGAGCATTTCCAAAGTTCAATCGATCGAACCTTGTTCTATCGATCGAAACTCTATCGACATAAATTTAATACGTGTTCTTCACTTCAATAGATCAAACAATTTTTAATCGATCAAACCCGACCGATCTTCTCTCGAGCGATTGAACTACCTTCGATCGATTGAACGTGTAATCATTTGAAATTCCAGGTTTCCCGTAAAACCAGCCACCTGCACCCTTCCCCTTCTATATATATATATATATATGTTTGTGCTCGTGTATTGAGGGGATTGATGAACTTGAGAGAGAGCTAGAGAGTAGTGTGTGATTGTGTTATATATATTATACACAAACATCTATATATCTATATATACACACACACACACATATAGATATATATAGTCAGAGAGAGAAACATGCAAGAATAAAAGAAGAAGGAGAAGAAGAAAGAGGCAGAGGAGAGACACAGACAAAGAGAGGAGCAGAGAGAGAAAGAGAGGAAGCCATTGAAAGTCACCAAGCTTTGCCAAATGCGCCCTTACAATCTTTTGGTGAGTTCCAAACTCACTCAGTATCTTAGTTATAATGTTTTACAAGTTTTGTACATTTAAAATGGACCCAAACACACCCTACCAAATTCTGGACGTTCGCTGCAGAATCTGTAGAAGACGAAGTTCGAGCAATCGAATTGCGTTCGAGCGATCGAACATGTCACGACCCATCCCGCTACGCGCGGAAATGGGACATGTGGCACACCATCAAGGCTTATCTAGTTCCATTAAAGTATGAATAGCAGCGGAAACATAAGTCAAATCCTTACAAAATCAGAGTTATAAAAAGTTTTTTTGCCCAGTTGGAAACATTTCAAAAAAATTCATTTTTAAAAACAGACGTCCAGTCTACTGCATCGGGAGTCCAGTCGATTGAAGACCTAAACAGAAAGGTTTTGAAAAGTTCACCAGCCCGTCCAGTTGATTGTGACTGGGGTCTAGTCGACTGGGGCCTGCATATTTTAGTCGACTGATTCTTCCAGTTAATTGTGCCTCTAGCAGAATCAAAATCCATATTTTTCCATCAATTGTCCAGTCAACTGAAACATGGACCAGTCAACTGGATTTGCCACATTTAAAGGCAGTTTGCAAAATTGAACTGTGGTCCAGTCGGCTGAACAAGAAATCAGTCGACTGTTTCTTAACAGACTACTAAACACACTGCAGAATCCAAACTAAGGATCTTCAAACCAAAACCAACACAACCACAGTCATAGTACAACGACTTAAACATAATTATAGGTGTTCGAACATAAGATTACAATACTACCAACTACTCCAAAGTTTTATTACAACATATACGAACTACCAAATCCTAATACAAGTTTAAGGAAAACAGAACAAAAGATATGAACAAAGTGATTCCCCGACATTCCACAACGGTCTCACTCCTCATGCTTCTTCTTGTCTTTCCTCTTACCTGCAATGGAGTAAAATTTCCACTGCTTAGCTATATGTTGAGTGCACAAGTTCTAACATATGTAATATATGAGAAAACATGCTTTAATCTCATAAATCACATCAATAGTCTCTAGGGAGAAAAATATGCCTTCATTCGGTAGCAACAAGTCCAAGCCTTAAACCGCGATGTCAATGGCTAGTCTAAGCCTACAACCATTACATCCCCAAGTGCCCTGGCAAGTCCAAGCCTTAAACCATGCACAGTAGCCGTCGCTACTATAATTCTCAAACAAGAAGCTTACTCCAGCATGAATTTGTATAAGTCCCCCCTTTGACCCACATAGACAACTCACATGCTCGCGTAAAAGTAGACATGCTTTTCACATTTAAGCGCGTGCATATTAACGAGCCTAAGATTAATACATGAATTTTACCCAGATCACAATTTCATCGTCGAAATATAAAACATGCATTTCTTTATATTTCACAAGTTAGAACTTCATACCTCGTGCGATTCTCTTCAAACTTTGAAGGATCGGCTAGAGGGCCAATTAAATGTCGAATCTCAAATTTGAGGTGATTCCTATAAGTTTATATGGTTTTTCCCAAAGTCTAGAATTTAGATTTTTACAAAATTTTTCCAGACATGGCTTAAGTGGTATCAAAATGAAGATCTTACCTCCATGAGTTCAAATCTCGAATCTGGAGAAAATCTGACGGACGAAAGATCACCGATCGTCGTCTTAAAACCCGTGGCAATTACAAATCTCCTTTTCTCTCTCCTCTCTAACGATATTTTGTAAAGTTTGGCAAATGAAATTCTTAACCCCATCTATTTATAGAAAATCTTCTCAGAATTTGCGTTTACCAACCAGCGAGTTCTCAAAACTTCTAATTAACTCATGAAATGTCACACAGGTCCATTTTACACCTTTACGCGTGAAAACTATAAATTACAAAAGTTTTCGACTAAGTCTCGTTTGGGTCCAAAATCACGTTCTAAATTCTATGGAATTCCTACACAACCTACCTTTTTATATAACGTGACACTCACGTGCTCACCACAGTACTCAAAATGCTCTACAGCGATATTAACATTACTAGAAATTATATTATACAGGTATAATTTACTATTCATAAAATACCAGAAAAGTTAAATAACATTTAGCTCACATAAATGCCATTTACTCATGCTAATGCAATCTCGTTTACCAAATTCTCGTGTCCTTACTGACATCTTACCGTTGACTCACAGTTAACCTGATCCTCAATTATCATATAACATTGATAATTCATAAAATTCCAAACATGCATGCTAAAACCATGAAATTCTGGAACGGGTGTGACAACTCTCTCCTCTAAAAAGGAAGTTTGTCCCCAAACTTTACCTCATACGTCAAACAGGTACAGGTACTCATTCTTCATCTCTTCCTCATTTTCCCATATAGCCTCTTAAACCGTGTGACTACGCCATAACACTTTCACCATTGGAATCGTCTTCGTTCTCAGTACTTGTTCTTTCCGATCCAAGATTTCTATCGGATGTTCTATATAGATTAAGTCTTCTTGAATCTGTAATGGTTCTGGTACTACAATCTTACTCGCATCTGTCATACATCATCTCAGCATCGACACATGAAATACATTGTGCACGTGTTCCAATTCGGATGATAATGCCAATCAGTAAGCTACTGGACCTACTCTTTCTAGGATCTCAAAAGGTCCTACAAATCTCGGATTTAGTTTTCCTCTCTTTCTGAATCGAATAATGCCTTTCGAAGACGATGCTTTCAAGTATACAAAATCTCTAATTTCAAATACTAGCAGTCGTTGCTTTGAGTCCGCATATCTCTTATATCGGCTCTGAGCTGTCTTGAGTAGCTCTTTGATCAACTTTACCTTCTCAGTAGTCACCTATATTAACTAAGGTCCTAGTAACTTTCTTTCTCCAACTTCGGTCTAACAAACCGGTGATCGACACTTACGGCCATACAAAGCTTCATTCGGTGCCATTCCAATACTTGACTGGAACCCGTTGTTGTAGGCAAACTCAATCAATGTTAAATGTTTCTTCCAATCGCTTCCAAAGTCTAGGACACATAATCAAAGTATATCCTCTGACGTTTGAATCATGCGCGCTGACTGCTCGTCGGTCTGAGGACGAAATGCGGTACTGAAACTCAACTTCGTACCCATAGCTCCTTGCAAACTTTCCCAAAACCTTAATGTAAAACTACTATCGCTATCTAATATAATCACAGCTGGAATCCCGTGTAGTCTTACAATCTCTTTCACATATAACTCAGCTAACTTCAAAAATTTAGTCGTTTTAATTGGTAGAAAATGCGCTGATTTTGTCAACCTGTCAACTGTAACCCAAATTTTGTCATTCTTGTTAAGCGATCGTGGAAATCCCGAAACAAAATCCATAGTGATCTCATCCCACTTCCATTCTGACACGGGTAATGGTTGTAGTAATCCCGTAGGTACTTGCCTCTCTGCTTTGACTTGCTGACATGCCGAACACTCAGAAACATACTTAGCAATTTCACGCTTCATACCCTTCTACCAAAAGTTTTCTCGCAAGTTCCGATACATTTTATTACTTCCTGGATACACTGAATATCTAGTGCTATGTGCTTCCTATAGAATCCTCTCTTTTAAGTCCTTCACATCCGGTACACATAACCGATTTCCAAGCTTCAAGGTTTCTCGTTCCACCAACATAAAACCAAGTCATTTTTCCAAAGGTATCTCGTCTCTCATTTTGCACAGGTAGAGATCGTGAAACTGTCCCTTTTGATTTTATCAATAATATTTGGGTGTGCTATGATTGATTCGAGGTGAAAAGTGCATGTTTATAGTGTATTACACGGTCTTTTATGCATACTTTTATCCCCAAGTCCCTATATTTAGATGCATATCAATGATTAAGTGTTTTCTATGATGTTGAGACTCAAACATGTGTTTTTACACTATTTTACAGGTCATGGAAAGCAAACATTGCATAGAAAGTGATTCTGGTGAAGAGAACAACAGAAGCAGCTGAGAAAATGGCAATTTTGACAATGATGACTTCAGATTTGGAAGATTTTCCCAGAGATATAAAATGTAGATCTTTGAGTTACGGTCGCGTGGCCACAAACGGGAGGTCAATCCGAGGTCCGAGTAAAAAGTTATGGCCATTCTCCCATCGGTGTGCAGTGCTGTCAAAATCAGAGAGTTCAAGCGATCGAACTAAGCTCGATCGATCGAACCTTATTTTCACCCAAAAGTTGCGTAAACTCTGTGGGAACCCTATATATACGTCGTTTTGACGCCAGACGAAGGGAGGACGCTCCAGAACGCGAAAAACAGCAGTTTAGGGTAGTTTTAGGGTTAGATTAGGAGTAGTTTAGGTTAGATTCTTGTTTTTCTTCCTCTTTTCCATTGATTTACTGAAGATTATTGAAGATTGAAGTTTCTTATATGTTTATTACAAGTTTTATTCAGATTGTTCCAGGTTTTTCTTTTCCTTTTCTTTGTTTTATTGTTTATTGCTTTAGATGTTAATGATTACTCTAGTTTTCTATTTCTGTATTAGTTTAATCATGTTTCTGTAGTTTAGACGTTGGGAATATGTGATGAAATATTGAATCCCAGCCTCTGCCATGCAATCTTTAGAAAACTTGGGCTCGATCGATCGAAGGTATTTCGATCGATCGAACCAGGGATAGTCAAGCGATCGAAGACATTTCGATCGATTGAAGGATGATACTGTTCGATCGATCGAGAGCGCTTCGATCGATCGAACATGTTGAATCTTGAGATGATTCTTTTAAGTATTCCATGACTTCTTGTTTTAGAAATCTGTCATCAAATTGTCCCTATAAGCTCAGTTTGTCACAACAGTTTTTAGAACTTAAAGCCTTAAGGCCTTTTCTTCAATGACTTTTGAAAACCACTTTGAATGCTAACACCATTTAGAGTGCAAGTAATTACCATTGTTTTAAACCGTCTTCCAAGTATCTTAAATCAACTGTGATGATGTAGTCCCGGTCATGAAAGGGCTACTGATTCTTTATCTTTAGAAAAATACGGAATACTGAAGAAGAATGAACTCCATAGAACGTTAATGAGTATGCATGGTAGATGGTTAGGATTAATGTGGATTCTCGTATTTCCAACACCTTTAATTTATATGTTTAATTAGTTATGTTTCCTTATGTTTAGTTTATTATTTAGTTTAATTTAATTCAGTAGGATTCATTAGAACCTCCAATCATTCATTCTTATTTTCTTTTTCTTTAGGTTATAACTTAGTATACATTCTTCCTATTCCTTCCCTGTGGGATCGACCTGGACTTATCCAGTATTACTTGCACGATCACCTACACTTGGGTGTTGCACAAGAGCGCACAACTTTTTAGTCGTGTCAAGTTTTTGGCGCCGTTGCCGGGGAAGGCAACTAGGTTAGGATTTTACTAAGTTATTTCCATTTTTTTTTTCTCTTCTTTTTCTTAAAAAAAAAAAAAAAAAAAAATCATTGGACTTTTTTCTCTCACAAGAAAAAAAAAAAAATTCTTTTGTTTAAATATTTTGGGTAAACATGTCTTATCCATATTACCCTCCATACAACACAAATACCACGAATGGGTACACATTAGGTAATGAGAACTATACCCCGAATTGGCAAGCTCCCACATATGATGCACATTATCAACCTGAGTGTTACCAATCACAACAATGGGAAAACCATCGTGTTAGTCCCCCATGTTATCAAACGTATCAAGAACCTCCACCTGGAGAGTTCTATCAATCGCAATGGGGATATAACCAAAATGATAGTGTAGGATATAGTAGTAGTTCCCACGATTACCAAATGCACCAAGACTTTCCTTCTAGGGAGTCTTGCACACAAACACAATGGGAAGGGGACTATTACCAACAACAATGGGGTGAAACTTCATATAGTTATAATGAGGAGAATAACCAAGTTGAGGATACTGGTATGTTAGAATTGCTGCTTAGTGAAATGAAAAGGCTAGAGAGTGCAATTGATAAATTAGGAGCTAGATATCAACAAGCATTTGATAGCCAACCTTTAGAACACTATACCAGTCCTTCAACGCTACAACCTGAATTTCAAGACACTAACAATGAAATGGAATTAGAGGACAATGATGGGTTCATAACGAGTGAGGTTAACAACTCATTTGAGAAAGTGATAACCCAACAAGAACTCCAAAACCAAACCATTGAGCATGAAGTTGTAGAACAATCTTCTCCTCAAGATACAACCCCCGACATCAACTTCTTCACTGCCTGGATAAAGTTGCACAATTCCTTTGTCCAGAGTACTTCAATAGATGACACATATAGTGAGGAGAGTTACGAGGATGAGAATGAGATTTTAAAAGATGACGAGAGTTTAGGTGATTGCACGCAATTAGGAAAGGAAGAGTCCCCTGTTGACTCTACCCCTACCTTTGAAAGTGACCCTAGAGAGGACATAATTGAAAAATCTAAATCTGATTTAGATTCTTGTGATATTCATGAACCCTCACCTCTTTCGACCGAAGAGATGGTGTCACCAAGTTGCCCATCACCTATCCTTGCTATCAATCAAAGCTCTCGTCCTGAGCTTGAAAGTTATGTGTACCCCATTCGTGAACAAACAGAATGTGTTGTGGAAGAGGATGGTAAGGATACTAGCACATGTTCTTCACAAAATTTTAACTTTCAAAATTCTTTGAGAGAAGACTTGGAAAATATTGGGCCCACTTTAGATGATCTTAAAATTCAACAAGAAGCTAGTAATCTTCTAGACTGCTTGACCTTCTTCAGTGATTGTGACATTGAGGCCCAAATAGATAGCTTTATCCAAGTCCAGTCCAAAATCATGTGCATAGAATAGAAATTCAATTCCTATGATTTTATCTCCATAGATTCTGTTCTAGGACAAGCGGAGGGTGGTGAAGCTTCATTAGAACATCACTTCGACCCTGCCCCTTTTATTGAACCATGGCCTCCCCCTGTTTTTAGTATTAAAATAGAGGCTGTTATAGGAAATACCAACACCAAAGATCGTTTCTTGCATATAATTCCTAAAAAGTGTGGTATTCCTTTTATAACTGTCCTAAAAAAATTTGGAAGCCATAGGTTTTGCATCATCTCCTCTGACCTTGAGCCTGACATTAGTTGGGGGGAGTTGCATTTTTATGAGGATCCCAACATTCTTCTCACTGTTAAATTATTTTATTGGGAAGATCCTCAAAAATTTCGGTTGTTAATCTATGATAAAAATCTTGATTAACCGAATTTATTAACTGAGTTGTTATATTATGTTCTCTATTTTTCCTTGTTGCTACTAATGATTTTGCAGGTAACTTGAAAAAAAATTTGGATATTAATGCCTCGAGGTAACATCCTTCCTTCTCTCGCTTTACTTTACATGTCCATGTGCTTAGTTTAGAACATTGGGGACAATGTTTAGTTTTAGTTGGGGGGAGTGAGCCATTGCATGCCTCATATCTTTTTGTTGTACTTTAGTGTCATATACCTGCTTAGCAACATGTGACTCAGTAAATTAAAACTGTCAAAAAATTTTAAATTTGTATTTTTTTTAAAGATAATAAAATGGTTCTTGTATTTCTCTCATAGTTAATGTAGTTAGTTATGATGCATTAGTGTTATTTTCTGTATGTTATTAGTATGTGATATACTATGGTAGTTTGTTTACTATCTTAGTTATAGTATGTTTTATGCTTTTTAATCTTCAAACAACTTTGAGCACGTTGTGACAACCTTGTACTTAGCTAAAATGGATTAGTAAGCATAGTTTAAGTGTCTTGAAAGACTGTAGTGGAAACTAATAACCCAAGTGAGCTTTTGTGCCATTCTTTGTTTTTGAGGGTTTTATAAAATTACTCTTACTTTTTGAAAAGTGTATTAATTCGTTGAAAGTCTCAATTTTCTTCATTTTGACTGATTACTAGAAGAGAACGTTCAAGATTTACCAACTTTAGAGCTCTTGAATTTACTGAAATGAATAATCCTATGAACTTAGAAGATGATTTAGGCCATCTTTTGACCATACATATATAATACAGCCTTGGCCTACTATTATTCTATTCCTTTACTTCACCTCTTGAGCTTATCATAATCGCCTTGTCTATACAATTCCTTAAATCTAAATCTAACTCCATATTACGAGTTTGAGTTCTTTTCTTTATCTAGGAGTGAGTGGGATGTGTTATCTTGACAAGAAGTTTGGTAGTGTGAATAAGGGAAAGTTGGCAAAGAAAAAAAAAAGAAAGAAAAAAAGGAAAAAAAAATGAAAAGAAAAGCATGAAAAAAAAAAATGCCAATGGTTGTTACAAAAGGAAAAAAAAAAAGGAATGAAAAGAAGAGTGTGAAAAAAATAAATAAAAGAAAAGAAGAAGAGAGAGATTGGAGATGTGGGAAGTTTGAAAAGTTATAGTAGACATTCCAATCACATCCTTTGACCCAATTGAATATCACGAGTTTTTTTCTTCTTAATCTAACACCTCTTTTTCAAAGTCCTGATGATTTTAAGTAATTGGATTTGAAGTTAAGGTAATGAGAGAGTTATCCACGGTATCTCGCTCTTCTAGTGAAAAGTATCCTTTCATGAGACTTTGTGCACTATAAAATGTCCGTTTTTTCAATTTAGATATGAGAAGTATTAGATTCCATTTACATTTACTCTTTATAGCTTCTATATCATGAGTGATAATTATTACACCTAATTCAGAGTGATTTCATCTTAAGAGTGTAATCCCGGTAAGAGTTGAGTCAAAATGAACGTCTTGATAGTGTCTTAGGTTATGCGAGCTTTGAAATTAAAGTTTTGTATTTTGGTTGTCCATTCACACACACACTTGAAGATTAATAGGTATGGAACATTCTAATGACTTTGATAGTAGATTAAATGTAATGTGTGTGTTGCATGGCTATGACATACTAGAGAGTTTCATGAGAATGTTGAGCTAAACTATATTGCGAAATGAGAGGAAAATATTTCTTGAAAACATTTAAATGAGAACCATTACCATAAACATGAATTTTGTGGGTAGATTCACTGCAAACCCTCACGAGACAACACTCGTCCACTAGGGGGAACCTAGGGGTTTAAAGGCTTGTTGCATACGCTAAATGCAATCGCGATTCCTGCGAAAGTGAGTTAGGATTTTTACTTTCTTTTGTTTTCAATTTTTAGAGTTAAATAAACACTGTTGTAGTTCGCTTCATTGCTAGGGACTAGCAACGAGCTAGTTGGGGGGTGTGATTCGAGGTGAAAAGTGCATGTTTATAGTGTATTACACGGTCTTTTATGCATACTTTTATCCCCAAGTCCCTATATTTAGATGCATATCAATGATTAAGTGTTTTCTATGATGTTGAGACTCAAACATGTGTTTTTACACTATTTTACAGGTCATGGAAAGCAAACATTGCATAGAAAGTGATTCTGGTGAAGAGAACAACAGAAGCAGCTGAGAAAATGGCAATTTTGACAATGATGACTTCAGATTTGGAAGATTTTCCCAGAGATATAAAATGTAGATCTTTGAGTTACGGTCGCGTGGCCGCAAACGGGAGGTCAATCCGAGGTCCGAGTAAAAAGTTATGGCCATTCTCCCATCGGTGTGCAGTGCTGTCAAAATCAGAGAGTTCAAGCGATCGAACTAAGCTCGATCGATCGAACCTTATTTTCACCCAAAAGTTGCGTAAACTCTGTGGGAACCCTATATATACGTCGTTTTGACGCCAGACGAAGGGAGGACGCTCCAGAACGCGAAAAACAGCAGTTTAGGGTAGTTTTAGGGTTAGATTAGGAGTAGTTTAGGTTAGATTCTTGTTTTTCTTCCTCTTTTCCATTGATTTACTGAAGATTATTGAAGATTGAAGTTTCTTATATGTTTATTACAAGTTTTATTCAGATTGTTCCAGGTTTTTCTTTTCCTTTTCTTTGTTTTATTGTTTATTGCTTTAGATGTTAATGATTACTCTAGTTTTCTATTTCTGTATTAGTTTAATCATGTTTCTGTAGTTTAGACGTTGGGAATATGTGATGAAATATTGAATCCCAGCCTCTGCCATGCAATCTTTAGAAAACTTGGGCTCGATCGATCGAAGGTATTTCGATCGATCGAACCAGGGATAGTCAAGCGATCGAAGACATTTCGATCGATTGAAGGATGATGCTGTTCGATCGATCGAGAGCGCTTCGATCGATCGAACATGTTGAATCTTGAGATGATTCTTTTAAGTATTCCATGACTTCTTGTTTTAGAAATCTGTCATCAAATTGTCCCTATAAGCTCAGTTTGTCACAACAGTTTTTAGAACTTAAAGCCTTAAGGCCTTTTCTTCAATGACTTTTGAAAACCACTTTGAATGCTAACACCATTTAGAGTGCAAGTAATTACCATTGTTTTAAACCGTCTTCCAAGTATCTTAAATCAACTGTGATGATGTAGTCCCGGTCATGAAAGGGCTACTGATTCTTTATCTTTAGAAAAATACGGAATACTGAAGAGGAATGAACTCCATAGAACGTTAATGAGTATGCATGGTAGATGGTTAGGATTAATGTGGATTCTCGTATTTCCAACACCTTTAATTTATATGTTTAATTAGTTATGTTTCCTTATGTTTAGTTTATTATTTAGTTTAATTTAATTCAGTAGGATTCATTAGAACCTCCAATCATTCATTCTTATTTTCTTTTTCTTTAGGTTATAACTTAGTATACATTCTTCCTATTCCTTCCCTGTGGGATCGACCTGGACTTATCCAGTATTACTTGCACGATCACCTACACTTGGGTGTTGCACAAGAGCGCACAACTTTTTAGTCGTGTCAATGATTTCCATCATTAAGCCACCACTAGTCTCTGGAATCATATCCAACTCTAAGCGTTCCATTTCCTTTACCAATTCTTTTGATTGTGTTAGCTTGTCGGCTAAGTTCCTTAGCGTCTTTCGGCTTAATGCATCGGCTACTACATTAGCCTTTCCTAGATGATATTCAATCGAAAGATTGTAATCCTTCATCAACTCCAACCATCTTTGCTGTCTCATGTTTAAGTCCCGTTGGGTGACGATGTATTTCAAGCTCTTGTGGTCCGTGAAGATTTCACATTTTTCCCCGTACAGGTAGTGTCTCCAAATCTTCAAAGCACATATCACTGCGGCTAATTCAAGGTCGTGAGTTGGATAGTTAACCTCGTGTGTCTTCAACTGTCTAGAGGCATAGGCAATTACTTTACCCCCTTGCATAAGTACATACCCCAAACCCGGATGTGACGCATCACTAAAAATCACAAACCCTTCAGTTCCAGATGGTATTGTCAAGATCGGTGCTTTTATCAACCGCGACTTTAACTCTTGAAAGTTGTCTTCGCACTCTTGACTCCACTCAAAAGTAATACCCTTCCTCATCAACTTCGTCATTGGTAATGATATCTTTGAGAAATTCTTTATGAATCTGCGATAATATCTAGCTAAACCTAAGAAACTCTGAATTTTAGATACGGATGTCGGCCTCTGCCAATTTGATACTGCCTCCACTTTATGAGGATCAATTGAAACTCTACTCTTGTCAATCACGTGACCAAGAAAAGTAATGCTATGTAGCCAGAATTCACATTTCTTGAATTTCCCGAATAGTTGCTTCTCTCGCAATCTCTGAAGTATCAATCTCAAGTGGTTCTCGTGTTCTACCTCACTCGACGAATAGATCAGAATGTCATCGATGAATACTATCACAAAATCATCTAAGTAGTCCTTGAAGACTCGGCTCATAAGATCCATGAACGCTGCTAGTGCATTGGTAACAACAAATGGCATGACTAAGAACTCATAATGTCCATATATAGCGTGTCCTAAAGGCTATCTTCTCTACATCTTCCGCTTTTACTTTCAATTGATGATAGCCCGATCTCAAGTTTATTTTGGAAAAAACTTATGCTCCACGAAGTTGATCGAATAAGTCATCAATTCTCGGTAATGGATACCTGTTCTTGATTGTCAACTTGTTTAGCTCTCGATAGTCCACACACATTCTCATCGAACCATCCTTCTTCTTTACAAACAACACTGGAGCTTCCCACAGTGATATACTAGGTCGAATGAAACCTTTATCAAGTAGTTCCTATAGTTGAATCTTTAGCTCTTTCAGTTCTACGGGTACCATTCTATATGGTGCCTTGGATACAAGTCTTGAGTCAGACATTATTTCAATAGTGAATTCAATCTCCCTCTCAATAAAGACATCTGGCAAGTCATCAGGAAATATGTCTGGGTATTCTCGTACTATCAGAATGTCTTCTACTCTCGCTTCGGTCACTAAGACATCAGTATCTGAACATAGGAATCCTCGACATACCTTTCTCAACAACTTACCTGTTCGGATAGCCGAAATCAAATACGGTGGCGGTGTAACCTCACTCCCTTGGAAACAAAAACTTCTAGGTACCGATGATAAAAAATTAACTTCTTTCCGTTCACAATCTATGGTAGCTTGGTTAAGTGCTAACCAATCCATTCCTAATATCACATCAAAATGGTTCACAACGATTTGTATAAGATCTACGATCATCAACTTCTCACCTAGTTGAATTGTATAGTTCTTGTATACCGTAAACGTCATTATTGATTTAATAAGGGGTAGAGCAACAGATAATTTATATCCTAACGGTGTCGATTTAACATTCAAATGTTCAACAAAGGCATGCGATACAAATGAATGCGTAGATCCTGAGTTAACAAGTATGCATGCTAAGTGCGAACATACAAGCACCATACCTGAGACTACTGTCTCTGAAGCAGCCATGTCTCCCGAATTCATCTGGTATGCTCTCCCCTGACGTTGCTCTGTCTTTTGTCCCCCATCGTTGGACTATCTAGACTTCGACCCACTGGAAGCCATAGAACTAGCTCCTTATTGGGAATGCCTCCTTGGACAATCCTTGGCTTAATGCCCAAATACTCCACAATCATAACACTTACCTCTCATGTCATGTGTTGAATTAGCACTACCCCCTCCTTGGTTCCTATTTTGGGGTTTGGTCATGAAACATCGACCTGAGTGTGGTCGGTTGCAAAGTGAACACAACGGTATGTTACTTGGCGTCCTCCTGAAGTCACTGAAACTAGAACCAAAGCCTCTTTGAAACGGCCTCTTGAAAGATCCGCCTTGATTCCTATCACCACCCTCATTTCCCCATTTTCTGTGCTGATTCTGTCTCGATCTTTCCATTCCACTCTCGGCCACAAGCGCCGTTTGTTGCATTGCTGCCACAGTCAAATGTTCATAGGTCTCCACTCTTAAACGAATATTTTCCCTTAAACCCCTTCAAATTTTTCACTCTATCTTCCTCGGTCAATACCGATCCCTTTCCTCAGCAAAACATTATACCTTGAGGTGTATACTGTCATAGTCATCTCTCCTTGTCGCAGATCATCAAATTCTCTCTTCTTTGCATTGAGGGCAGCCTTTGGAAAGAATCAACGATTAAACTTGGCTTTGAATCCCTCCCAAGTTATTGGTGCTCCCTGATCTAGGACATTCACCCACCAGTTCTGAGCCTCACCTTTAAGTATATCACTAGCGTTCTCAATCTTTTCTCCTTTAGTCATCGGGATAGATCGAAAAATCCTTTCCATGTCCATAACCCAATGCTCTGCCAGTGTCGTATCAGAAGTCCCATGAAACTCAATCGGTTTCTTTCTGGAAAATTATCTAATTATTGATCTCATACCCCTATTCTCAGGTACAGGCACTACGGTTACCGGTACTGGCTTGAATGGAGGCATTGGAGGCAACCGTTCTGCTATATTCTGGATCATATCTCCTATGTTCTCCATCATTTCTGCCATTTCATTCATACGTCGGGTATGGGGTGATAATTCTCGATTGTCACTCATGATTGTTCAAGCTGTTAATCTCGATGCATAAACACTATGCATGTGCCACAAGAACAATAACATGTATGTAAAACAACATACATATGCATCAAAAATCTCTACCATGTATGGATGCATTCTAGAACATATGACAATTCACTCAACACTCTACTCGTCGTCGAGCATTCACCCATCCTGCTACGCGCAGAAATAGGACACGTGGCACACCATGAAGGCTTATCTAGTTCCATTAAATTGTGAATAACAGCGGAAATATAAGTTAAATCCTCACAAAATCAGAGTTATAAAAAGTTTTTGCCCAGTTGGAAACATTTTAAAAGAATTCATTTCTAAAAACAGAGATCCAGTCGATTGAATCGGGAGTCCAGTCAACTGAAGACCTAAACAGAAAGGTTTTGAAAAGTTCACCAGCCTGTCCAGTCAACTATGACTGGGGTCCAGTCGACTGGGGCCTGCATTTTTCAGTCGACTGTGCCTCTAGCAGAATCACAATCCATATTTTTCCATCAGTTGTCCAATCGACTGAAACATAGACCAGTCGACTGGATTTGCCACATTTATAAGTAGTTTGCAAAATTAAACAGTGGTCTAGTCGACTGAACAAGAAATTAGTTGACTGTTTCTTGATAGACTACTGAACACACTGCAGAATCCAAACTAAGGACCTTCAAACCAAAATCAACACAACCACAGTCATAGTACAATGACTTAATCATAATTATAGGTGTTCAAACATAAGATTACAGTACTACCAACTACTCCAAAGTTCTATTACAATATATACGAACTCCCAAATCCTAATACAAGTTTAAGGAAAAGAGAGAACAAAAGATATGAACAAAGTGATTCCCCGGCATTCCACAACGGCCTCACTCCTCACGCTTCTTCTTGTCTTTCCTCTTACCTGCAATAGAGTAAAATCTCCACTGCTTAGCTATATGTTGAGTGCACAAGTTCTAACATATGTAATATATGACAAAACATGCTTTAATCTCATAAATCACATCAATAGTTTCTAGGGAGAAAAATACGCCTTCATCCGGTAGCGGCAAGTCCAAGCCTTAAACTATGCACAGTAGCCGTCACTACTATAATTCTCAAACATCGAGAAGCTTATTCTGGCATGAATTTGTATGAGTCCCCCCTTTGACCCACATAGACAACTCAACGTGCTCGCGTAAAAGTAGACATGTTTTTCACATTTAAGCGCGTGCATATTAACAGGCCTAAGATTAACAGGAATTTTACCCGGATCACAATTTCATCGTTGAAATATAAAACATGAATTTCTCTATATTTCACAAGTTAGAACTTCATACCTCGTGCGATTCTCTTCAAACTTTGAAGGATCGACTAGAGGGCCAATTAAATGTCGAATCTCAGATTTGAGGTGATTCCTACAAGTTTATAGGGCTTTCCCGAAAAGTCTAGAATTTAGATTTTTACAAAATTTTGCCAAACATGGCCTAAGTGGTATCAAAATAAAGATCTTACCACCATGAGTTCAAATCTCGAATCTGGAGAAAATCTGACGGACAAAAGGTCGCCGATCGTCGTCGTAAAGCCCGTGGCAACAAATCTCCTTTTCTCTCTCCTCTCTAACGATATTTTGTAAAGTTTGGCAAATGAAATTCTCAACCCCACCTATTTATACAAAATCTTCTCAGAATTCGCATTTACCACCCCGCGAGTTCTCAAAACTTCTAATTAACTCATGAAATGTTGCACACGTCGATTTTACGCCTTTACGAGTGAAAACTATAAATTACAAAAGTTTTTGACTAAGTCTCGTTTGGGTCCAAAATCACGTTCAGAACTAAATTATGTGGGATTTCTACACAACCTACCTTTTATATAACGTGACACTCACGTGCTCACCATAATCCTCAAAATGCTCTATAGCGATATTAACATTACTAGAAATTATACTACACAGGTATAATTTACTGTGCATAAAATACCTGAAAAGTCAAATAACATTTAACTCACACAAATTCCATTTACTCATACTAATGCAATCTCACTTACCAAATTCTCGGGTCCTTACTGACACCTTACCGTTGACTTACAGTCAACCTCATCCTCAATTATCATATAATATTGATAATTCATAAATTTCCAAATATGCATGCTAAAACCATGAAATTCTGGAACGGGTGTGAGAGAACAACCCTGAGCCTTAATCGATCGAAATGACTTCAATCAATCAAGACCACCTTGAATTCAATCGATCGAGAACACTTCGATCGATCGAACCTCACTTTTCTTAAGTGATTGAGAGGACTTCAATCGATCGAACCTTAACGGAACTTGGATTATTTACTTTAGTTATAATTCAGAATGCTTAGTTATTTAATTATTGTTTGATGTTCCTATTATGCAATATTATGGGTTACGGAGGTAATGGGATGCAATAATAAGATTGAGATAACATGGTGAGTAATGTAGCTAGGTTTAGAATGTTAGTATTAATATGACGTGATAACGAAATAAGTTGGAGATAATAACGATGGGTAGAATTGGATAACTGAGGATTGAGTCAGTGAGATATCAATTATTTTTAAGGTTGTGTGAGTCAAGCTGAGGATTCGCTCAGGTTGAATCCAATAAGTGAGTCGGAAGGATTTGACCAGGATTATGGAAGCTATGGGTGCATAATACTCAAAAGCGTTCTTAAATCGGTGAACAGTAAGAGTTCTTAAAAGCAGTGAACAAGAGTAGTTGTGGCACGACCATGGTTTATATTTACCAGAGCTATGTATGTGCAGTACTCGCAAGCGTTCTTAAAAGCGGTGAACAGTAAGAGTTCATAAAAGCCGTGAACAAGAGTATGGGTTAGTCCATAGACCAGTCGTTATATGAGAACGATGTATGGGTGCTCGCAAGAGTTCTTAAAAGCGGTATAGCGGTGAATAAGAGCACTAGTATGTTGTGATGATATAATCAGTTCGAGATAGTCAGTCGGGAATTGGTGCAGTCAGTCTTAGAGTTGCGAGATGATGAGAATCGATTAATGATCGTTCTAAATAAAACAGGAAAAGAAATTATTAGTATCACTGATATATATTGTTCATGACTGTTAATTGCGTTATTTTTATAAGACTGTGTTAGTTAGTTCTCACTCAGCTTTCAGTAAGTTGACGGCCTTTATTGCCTGGACATCTCCGTCTAAACTACCATGTCCCTAACAATGCAGGTGATGGACCCTATGGTGATGGATACTACCCAGAGTTGGATTATGCAAAAGGTAGCCCCACTGATGCTTGTTATACGAGAGAGGAGTATTTTGCTGACGACTAACTTACGCCAGCTGAGGATCTGAAGATAGTTATATCTAGTTCATATTTCTGTTGTTTCTGTTGAACTCTGTTTTATTTTAGTTAACGGGTACTTGGGCATATGTTGTCTCTAGACCTGTTGTGATCCTGAGGACCACACTCTGATGTTTGTAATAGTGATATAGCTTATATATCTCAATTGTTCCAATTTATCTTGTGGACTAGTACTGTGTGGTGTGGAAAATGTTGGAAAAAATAGGTTTAAAATCAATTTTAAACGCACTGCGGAAATATTGTGTTACAAAACTTATTGGTAGCCCAGGATCTATTACTCGTCAATTCCATAGATGCGTATACTAAAGAGGGAGAAGAATTATACCTCAGGTCTTGTACCCAATTCTTATTTTCTTTCTCCTTGATGGTGCAGCAGCCTCTACTAGGTTGTCTTCACTCTTATGACTCCTATGAATGCCTGCCAGAAGGACTAGGGTTGGTGGGAACCCTAATGAAGAGGAAGGAGAAGGTTTGGGAGCTCTAAAATAGTTTATGTAGCTTCTGGCATATTAAAACGACAAACTCTTTTTTCTGGATGTAGCTGCCCTATTTATAGATTCTCATAACCGACCTAACATTCAAGCGATCGAAGTGGCTTCGATCGATCGAACTATATTCGATCGATCGAACCCGCCTTGACAAGATCCTCATATGCCTTTCTAAGCATCTTAGCGGAGCTAAGAGTGGGACCTCCTAGGCTATTGTTGGCTCAGACCAGTTGTCAATTTCCTTGACCAAACTCTTTGATCAACAAACTAACCAACTAATCAGTTATCGTTTACTCCACTAAAAAACGATAACTGAACTCCAACGCAAAAGAACATATTCGAAGCGATAACTAGACTTGTATGGTGTACTAATGTCCCTCTATCTTTAGCATTCGTGATCATATTCAAGTAGTCGAATAACTATTATTGTCAACCTGAATCATGAATACTTCTTGTATTCCTTGAGTCCCATTCACCTCTCATGATTACCAAACATGTTGATAACTACTTATCAACAAGACTACAATTCTCAATAATCAATTGGTGACATTCTTAAGGGAATGCTTACTCTAAATCAGAGGGTAGATTCTATCTTGACAATATATGTTCACAACCCTATGAACATGACATACCCAAGATACCCAAGTGTTATCTTTTATAGACCTCACTAGGTGTGTATACGAGCCGAGCTTTTAAGGCTCAGCTCGAGCTCGGCTCAGGCTCGATAAATTAAAACTATGCTCAAGCTCGGCTCGAGCTCGTCAAAAACTTAAACGAGCCAGCTTGAGCTCGGCTCGATAAGAATCCAAGAAGATCGAGCTCAGCTCGAGCTCGCTCAATTAACATTTCAATTGCTCAAGCTCAGCTCAGTTGCTTGGCTAGATGCTCAATCTTGGCTCAACTTTGAGCTTGTATGTGTTGGTCAGCACAATGCAGTGAAATCTGCCATCTCTCTGCCTTATATAGGCATCCTTCCTTCTCCATTTCTCATAGACTTTCGATGTGGGACAAAAAAAAGTTGATTTTATATTAAACTCTGTTTGATGGTGATGGTTGCCAAACCTATAAGAATTATTGGAGAAACAAACTGGGCCTACACATGAGCCCATGAATTACACAGTTTTTTTGGGCCACAAACAAAGAATATAAAACGTTCCAAATTTTGAATAAAATGTTCTAAATCTTGCTTTATTATATTCCAAATTTTGAACATAAAATGTTTTCAAATGTTGAATTGGTTTAATGATTATTGAATATATGATATCACTGATATTTATATATGTATATACCTATATATATAGAACTAAATAACCTTTTATCAAGCCTCTTCACGAGCTTACTAACGAGCCTTAATCGAGCCGAGCCCAAGTCGAGCTCGAGCCGAGCCTATGTGTGCTCAAGCTTTGCTTGTTTATTTATCGAGCTTTGTATTCGAGCTCGAGCTTGGCTCGTTTATTAAACGAGCCGAGCCGAGCCGAGCCTCGAGCCCTTGTCGAGCGGCTCAACTCGTGTACACCCCTAGACCTCACTAATTGGTAAGTCAAAGCAACCATATCCACAGTCTGTGTTCATAATCGTCTCAAGATTGAGAACATGTACCTTATACAAGTTATGAGTTCCTATCGACTGTTGACAGTCTTGAGTGTCAATAGGATAGTTAATATGCTACAGTGTAAACCTGATGAGCTAAGAGCTAAACTCTAGTGATTGAGATTCATCACTCCATCCAATGGTAGTTAATATGCTACAGTGTAAACCTGATAAGATATCCAGTCTCATCATCCACTATGACAAGTTCTAAGTATCAAAGAATAGTAATTTGTATCTCACTTGTATGTATCTCATACACACACGAATTACCTACTATGATACTTAAGGACTAACAATCATCTCATGAAAGAAACATACACAATGAAATGTAAAGCTGATATTCATATATTTAAATGCCAATATCTTATACATAAAGTAATGGCTTGAGGGCACAAACCCAACAAAAAATTAGTGACATTCACATGTCATTCCCTATGGACCCAAAAAGTATTTTTCTCTATTTCTGCTGCTCCGGGGCGTGACAACAGGTTCGATACGAGAGGAGGAAAGGAAATGATCACCACGTCAGGTTTGGGCTTAAAAGTTGTAAATATGTGTGGTTATGTTCATATGCTTAGATGATTTTAGTTTCAAAATGTAACTCTAATGTTTGAACAACTTGAGTTTTGGGAGGGTGTGATATGTCAAGTCCAAGTTAATGTTGTTTATGAGTTTAGTTATGTATGTTGCACTTGCTAAACCACAAGTTGTGTATATTGGGAGATGACTAGGGATTTAGCTAACTAAGGATGTTAATTAGCTTGCTCTGCCTTATGCTTGCATGTTTATATAAATTGATTGGGGAAAATGAGGAGTTTGATGCAAGTTTATGTTGCTAGTGAAGGATTGATGTGATTTGAGTGGTAAACCAACCTCTCAACTGCTTTGAAATGCTTTTGGAAACTCTCATGGTGTTTGGTTAATGTTTGGGACACTTGGAAACACTTTTGAAATAATTTGGATGCTTCTATATGGATTGTTTTGACTCAAAAGAAGTTGTGTATACATTTTGAGTGAGTTTTGATTGTAAACAAGTTATTTGCAAAGTTTATGTACTACTTTCCAACAAGTTTTCTATTTTTGTACAAGTTTGACAACATTGGAGGTTTTTAATGGCTCAATATGATACAATTGTGGATAAAGTGGAGTTTTACATGTTTGGTTGATGTTTGGACACATTTAGATATGACTTGTAAATGGTTAAGTGTGATTGGGAATGGATTTGAAAGGTTTTCCTAAAATTTCTTGAAGTCCCATGAGGTTTGGGTTGGTTTTGGGTATGTTTTAAACTTGTAGCAGGGGGAGTTTCTGTCAAAAATTGAGTTCTGCATAAACCAGATCGATCCGGGCCTTGGGCGGATCGATCCGGAGCAGCTGGGCTAAGCAGAGATGCCATTCTGCTAAAACCGGATCAATCCGGTTTTGGGGTGGATCTATCCGCAGGTCTGGTTTCAGTCAGGCGGCTTTTACAAAAACGGACATAACTCTTTCTAGAAATTCGAATTCGCACGCCAATTTTTGCATTGGATCCGGGACTCAAAGACCTACCTTTTGGTACAAAATTTGTTATACTTTATTAAAGATCATTTTTCCCTTGGGGCTGTTTTGTCACAATATAGTTATTTTATATTGTTTAACACATGTGTTTCTTGGTAATTCACATATTTCTTTGCTAGTTAGTATAATTGAGCGCTTGTGGCATTGTTATACGTGTCCTAATCTGCACGAGACGGGTTAGGGTATGACAATAATGCATAATTTTGATCTTATAATTGGTATTTATTCATATATGCATATGTTGAAGAGGAACATATTATTATGTTTACTTTACTTGATTTGGTATTTTATTGTCTCCATGACATGTTCGCTTATCTTGAGGGAGAACTTTTAGTTCAAACCCCCTATTTTTTTGTTGTTGTCAAAAATGGGAAAAATGATAGAGATCTTCAAAAAGGGATAAAATAATAATAGAGATTATTAGAAAGTTATCATTCTAGGATTCATACTTGCATATCTTGTTACTTTGAATGATAACATGAAAATGACTATTATTGTGCTTTAATTGCTATATCTCTATTACATGATTTGACATGATCAAAAAGGGGAAAATTGTTAGTCTTGAATTTCTTTAAGGCATTATTTATGTTTGTTTTGATGATGTCAAATCTATTGATAATAGCATGTTCTTAATTATTCTATTCTAAATTATTATCAAGTTATTTTCATTATGCTAATCTCTTGAAATATTCTAACTTTGTTTGAGTTCATGAGATAGCATATGGTAAAGCCCAAGAGTGATGGAGCTCAACAAGGATCAAGCTTGAAGATTTAAAGATTTTTCATCCTTTGTTGAAGATTAGGATTTACATGTAAAGCATTTTGATCAACCACTCGTAGGGGCTCAAGTAACATTAGTTGGTCTTTAGGATCCTTGCTCTCACACTTTAAAATACTTTCAAGGACCTATACATACTTAGACCACTAACGTAATTCATTTCACAAAAGTTTTCAAATGGCTAAGTCAAAATGAACGGCTCTTTACAAATGGGTCATATATAAAGGCAAAGCTAGTTTAATTGGTAAGGAAATAGATGTGGACTCTTATATTGTTGGAAAGGTATTTGAATCTAGTTTTCGAATCTTCAAACAGACTGCAAATCCAAGTTTTGTAGAGGGAGTCATGGCCGTTTTAGTAAAGAGGTGTCAGTCTGCCAAAATAGTCAATATAGTTGACTGGATTATAAAAAGTCAACTATTGTGTTTTTGATGGGTAGCTACTGGTATAAATTTTCCAGTCAACTGAATTGTGCAGAACAACATAACGGCTAGTTTTCTAAACATTCCAAAAATTGCTTTTACACCCCTCCCCCCTCCCCCCCGAAACACCCTCCACGGTCATATATGTTGAAAAACTATATATATATATATAGGGATGATTTTAAGGGTTAAAAAAATCAAGGAAAATTATTCAGACATCTTGTTTAATCACCATTCATATTTAAGCCCTAGTTTGAGTGAATAATCAATTTGCTTAAGATTTCAATTGTAATTCTTGAGAGAGTAAATTGTAGTGAGCTATCATTTGTATTATCCACTCACTAAGGAGTTGTTGTGTAAGCTATCATTGTACTATCCACTCTTCGAAGAGAGTTCATTTGTATTTCAATTATTTGTAAAGAGTGAGGGTTAGTAACCCTTGATTGCATAGAAGAGGTGTTCTTCTTTGGAAGAGATTGAAGACTCTTGTAACAGTTTGATCTACACCTGTAAGTAGGTGGTAAAAGAATCCTCAAGAGATGTTCTTGAGGGGTGGATGTAGGCCGCGGTTTGCGAATTGCCGAACCACTTGAAAACTCGGTTTGCAAGTATCTCTTCCCTTCTCTTTACTTCATTGTTTGTGATTATGTTTAATTTGCTACTAAGTTTTTAGAAGGTTAATTTTCTGCTAAAACCTTATCACCCCTCCCCCCCCCCCCCCACTACACCATTTAGCCAAATTTCTAACACAAAGGTTTTTGGTTTTCTAACGGTAATTTACCGTTACATATTTCTAACGGTAAATTTTCGTTAGAAATTTAGCTTTCCGTTAGTAATTTACCTTGGTTTGGTAAATTTAATATTGTAACGGGTTTAAAAAATTGTGTAACGCAAAATATCCGTTAGAAAATATCAAATATACGTTAGCATTTCCTTGAAAGTGAAAAACATTTAGGAAAAAAAATCTAGTGGCATTTTTGTAAATAAAACATCATAATTAAAAAGGCGGTGGAAGTTTTGTAAATAACATTCGGTGGCATATTTGTAATAAAACAACACAAAATTTTGCCCCAAAACTTTCGCCCCAAATTTTCCCCCCAAAATTTCTCTCCTTCAATTTCTTGTATACATCTCTAGGTCAAAACAGGAGAAGAGAAGAGAAGAGAGGGAAATGAGAGGAGAAGAGAGGAAAAGGAGCCCTCAAAATTTTGATGTCTCTCTTAGCCCACCGATCCCTATCCATTTCTCTAAACCCTCATAGTCATAGCAGCCCTAAACTCTTAAAATTCAAAACCTCACAATCTCTCACACGATAATCTCTCGGTCTCTCAAACCAGCAGCGAGCGACGGCGATGGATGAGGCGGCAGTGGTCAACGAGGTGGTGGTGGCTTTGACTGTGTTCAGTCTCCTCCCTCCTCTCACTGTCAGGTTCTCTCTCTCTCTCACACACACACACACACACACACACACTCTCTCTCTCTCTCTCTCTCTCTCTCTCTCTCTCTCTCTCTCTGTTATTGTGGTTGTGGGTATGTTTGAATTTAAAGTTTTGAGTCATTCCTAATTTCGTTGTTACTTTGCTGTAATTTGGGATTTGGGGTTTTGGGTCAGTTGCATTTTTGATTGGGAATTATCTGGGTTACTAGGTATTTTTGATATTGCAATTTTGGGTAAGCTTTGATTTGGGTTTGTTTTTATCAATTTAGGGTCTTGAGTCCAAAGTGCCTTTGGGATTAGAATTTTGGCATTTCATTTTTTGGGTTTAAGAGAGAGAGTGAAAATGAGAATGGCTGGGCAGTTTATTTTCTTTGTTTGGTTACTTCATTTATTTTATTTATTTATTTCCTTTTAGAGGGTTTGAACTATTGAGTATTTACTAACATGTTTTTTCCTCCATCTTGGATATATCTTAGTCAAGGCAATGGCAATAACTGTGATTGAAGATAGGAGATACTGGAACTGGGTTCCTATTGAAGAATCAAGGTTAGATTCCTTAGTTATAATCTGGTACTGGCTTATGTCATGTGACACTGATAGACTATCTAAGGAATGCTTAATGGTAAGTATGTGTTTCTATGATGTCATTGATGTGGATAATGGATGAGAAAAATGGTATTAATTGTTTATTCTAGCTCTTTCTATTTAGAAGACATGCCTGTTTAAGTTTGGGTTCTATTGAATAAATTTCAAACGAATTGGTTATGCCTCTGTTTTTCTGAATAATTTTTCAAACTAATACATGTGTGTTTTGGTCTCTGTGTAAGTATGTATATAACAGTATACGATTTGAGTAGTTCTAAAGCCTTGAATAGAATTTCAACAACCAGTTCTTACATATATATTAGTACAATTCAATCAATTGACTTCTTCACTCTAATCAATTTGTTAGTTTAGTTATGGAACATCATTCTGCTGCCATTTGGTAGGTAGAAAAATGATACTTGGAGCTCGTATTAATTGCTTTGGGTGATTTCTCCTTAATTGGATTATCATTTCTATAGTATATGTAGTTAGAAGCAACTATTCCTTGAAGATACCATCCCAAGAATCAAACAGAACTAGTGACTTTCCCTACAATTGGGTAAACTAGAATTGATCTGTATGGTCCAACTCAACTTAGTTAGTAGTATCAGACTACTAGTGTTCCAAAGTCTTTAAGTTGTACTACTATTTACCTTTTCGGAGTTTCATTTGTTTTTGTGCTTTTCCTTTTTCCAATGAAACATGCCTATTGATCAAGTTCGCAGAATATTTATTCTTCTTGTCAAGTATATATATAAGTATAATGTACCTATATACATCATGTGTTGGTACTGTTCTAATATTCAGTTGGGAAGATTTTACCTTTGTCTTTAATTTCTTTCTTTAATTTTTTGCTTCAAGCTAGATCACGGATTCAAGCAAAAAATATTTCATATTGAAACCAGATAAAGCGAGTGTTTTAGACCTCTTTTGCAATTTATTTTCTAGTAACATAGACATGAGTAAGAGAGAATTCATAGAGTGGCTCGAGGTTAAGGAGAAAATTCTTGAGCATAGAGGGGTCATCGTTGTCTCAGTTCTGCTTCAAAAGTGTCTGCTATCCAAAAGCCCTTGTCATGCTTTGGGTTAGCATTAGTACAAAGTTACTTTGCTTCATATTATTAACTTAATTGGTTAAGTTTGCACACATGCAGGTATCCCATGGTGCTTATGTCTAGTACTTAATTAAATGCACGCGTGTTTATTTTTTATATTTACATTTTGTATGCTTTGTGTCAATGAATGTCATATCTAATATTGTAAAATGGCGGGCATGATATATGTTGTTTCATAAGTTTATGGGATGCAAGCATTTTTAAGACTTAGGTGACAAACTACACTAAGGCTGTATGGATGACACAAGAAACGATTATATAGGTTAAGGAGTAACTTTAAATAGTTTTGCGATTATGTATATACGTTTTAAATAGATAAGAGTATGTGTTTGGATTAAAATTGAAGAATTGGTTCTTTATTGATAAAGTTGGTTCTCTGTTTCAGTTTATGTTTTAGAGATCTCTCTCTGTTTCATTTAATACACATGCACATATCTATATGATACACACTTACATATATATATATATATATATTTATATAAAGTTTATATATTTTTCTAATTGAAGTTGAGCTTACAACTATTTTAATTGAAGCTTATTGATTTTGATCCATTGTTTCAAAGTGACACCCAATGAAGTTACTTCTAATGCCACACTTACTGCTATAAGTTGTTTTGGGCATTAGAACCCAGATAATATTCTGCATATATATTATCCTACTGCCTACATAGAAAGAAAAGGAAAAATGAGATTGGGTGGGGATTTGTACTATTAACCCTTTAGAGACAGATTGTACTGAAAATGAGACGTGCCTTGTTAATTATGTTACTCTACTGAGGGGAAACAGTAACAATATGGCTATTCACTCTATATTTTGTGTCTTGTGTAGGTTTTCAAGACAAGTTTTAGGAAGCAACTAGCCTTTGCACATTAATTGTCCGTCCATCGCTTGTGAAGGTAAATTAATTCATCATATTAGAACTACTTGTTCTTCGCATCTCTCCTTCAAACACTGTTCATTCATACTTAAATTGTTCGTAGATTATTGTTATTATTTTTTTTGAACGAACCTCGACGGCACGAGGGGAGATTAAATTAGTGAAAGAAAAAAGTTACGACAAAACAGGGGGGACAAAACACCTTACCCCACAATGAGAAACTATGTAAATATCAAACCCAATCAAGCTCAAAAAGAAGAATTTGCAGGTTAGTATCTATACGAAGATATAACCCACAAAAAATGAAACAAAAGTGGACGGGGAAGGAGGATCAGATGTTGAGTAATATGCAGCAGAAAAGATTCAAAAAGAGAGCCCCTTTCCGAAGTCCACAGACAATGAATTAGATCCAGGCTGTCCAAGGTTGTGCTTTGTGATCTTGAGACTTGGCTATCGAGTCAGTAAAATAGTTTGCACTTCTTCGAACATGTACAAATATAGGACTATATAGAGTTTCAAGTTTCAGTACCAGCGCATTCGGAATGAATTCGTCGTGGAGTTTAGGCTCCAAGGCAGCAAATCTAGATTTTTAAAAATAGATAATCATCACTCTTCTTTGCAATTTTTCAAATGTGTAATCCTGGCAGAACATTGACATGATTGAAACTTCTTTTTTGCCTATGTGATACTTAGTCCTGATACCAAAGAAGCCTATTGATCTGTATAAGGAAAAATTTCTTCTATGGCCATGGATTTTGATTTCATCTAAATCAGCCCATAGTTGGAAATAATGCTTTTTGTGAATGAGGCTGGTATCTGATTTCGATACAACAAGTAGAAATAGGCTTCTTCATAAAAGAACATTAGATTATTGACCAAGAATAAAAACAACCAAACCTTGTTTTGCTACATATATAAAGAAAGTTCAAGATAGGATAAGCCTCTTTAAAAGAAATCTCAACAAAGAAGCTTATTGATTTGTATAAGGATATTAGGTCAGTTGAGATAGGCTTCTTGTGATTTTATTTTTGTGCTTTGCAAATGAGTGAAAACTGACAAAGTCTCTGTAAGTTTTGAGAAACTTTCTTTATTTCATTTGTCAGTTTTTAATTTTAAAGCTTCATTAGAAAGGAGCACCTTTTATGCCTACGTGATCTATTCTTTATTATATTCGTTTCCCCTTTCTTTGCTCGATTCTTGTTGTCCTTGATAGAACTTTGATATGGTTAAAGTTTGATTTCCCGTAGGAGGAATAATGTTAATGTTAGTTTTACTTGAAGCTATAAAAGTGCTTGGAATGGCACATAGGAAAAGTAGTTTTCATAAATAGGCTACTTCGGCAAAGCAATGTTGTCTATTGACATAATTGAAACTTCTTTTACGCTTACGTGATCTCTCATTCTTTATTATATTCTTTCCGACTTTCGTTGTTCGATTTTTCTTGCCTATATGAGAGATATCAAAAGGGCTAAAAGAACTCAGTGCCTCTATTTTCTCCTTAGACCAATCTATCTCCTATTCCATTTTTCTGGAATCAGATTCAGCCGTATGGTGAATGAAAGTCAAAGTTTTTCACTTGTTTAATTGTCATACTTATACTACCATTTTATGTCTGTTATTGCTAGCATAACAAGTTCAAATTACAAATTCAGCAGCTTTATCTCAAGGAAGCAAATTAAGCACTCACAATTCAAGTCAGTTGTATCCACAATGGCAAACATCCAGCCAAGATGAAACTTCCAATTCTCAAAGTAAATAAGATCTTAAGGTTTCACAACCACAAGAGCATAAATCTTCTGAAATGGAGTTAAATCAACATGGATTGGGGACTAAGAGTCAGCAACAACAAATTGGCTCATCACAGGATGATAGTCAACAACGGCAAGTGGAAGAAAATAACCTTCGTTTTTCTCAGGCAATGGGTATACAGAATTCTGAGAAGAGTTCTGTCCATATTGGATAGAAAGACATAATGCAACTTCCTATTAGCGAAGCTCGACACCCGCAATTTCAGAGCATCATTATCAAACTTCAAACACTTTATATCAAGCTGAGGGTGGGTCTTATTCACGTATTTATTTATCTGCATTGCCTCTTATCTAATGGCTTTGTATTGGTTCTCATCATACAACAAATGCTTTTCTGTTTCAGAAAAATTAAGTTTCCAAAGATGGATTTGTCCGGCACATGAGAAGTCTTCTTGTTGATTAGATGCTCAAGATGGCAGTATATAAATTGCAGGTGCATGTATAATACTAAGTGATTTTGATGTAGCTATGATATACTTTGAATCAATTGTGGATTAATGCAAAAATGAAGCTGGTAAACAGGTTATTTGAAACCCGTAGACTGGACCTAACCAATACCTAGCAGAGCCCCAAGCTTCAGTGCAACAACACAATCTGAAGATGCAATCTGCAGGTACTCCCTCTCTCTCCAGCTGATAAACTAACATTTTCAGGTTATATGAATGATCCCGAATGGTCTTAGCTAACATTTGCTTTGTCCCAACTGCCTGGGCGTGGTTGTCTGGTTGACGAACTAAGCCTTATCCAATTTTGTAAGCTCGTTTCACAAATGAGTCGGGCTTAGAGAAGGCCTAGCTTTGCTCATTAGCCCCGTGAATGAAGAGAATAAGGGTTAACTTGTAACATTTTCAGGTTATATGAATGATCCCGAATGGTCTTAGCTAACATTTGCTTTGTCCCAACTGCCTGGGCGTGGTTGTCTGGTTGACGAACTAAGCCTTATCCAATTTTGTAAGCTCGTTTCACAAATGAGTCGAACTTAGAGAAGGCCTAGCTTAGCTCATTAGCCCCGTGAATGAGGAGAATAAGGGTTAACTTGTAATTTTTACCAACTTTCATGTCTCTTAGTATGTTTTAGCCACTCGCTTTGACTGTTTGACTTGTGCTGCCCAGTGCCCACAGTAGAATGTATTTAACTTAATGTCAATGTAATTATCTCCACTGAATAAGTTGGAATTGCGTTGTTACTTTTAGTGATAGGTCTATTATAACATTGATATAAGTATGTTAATATAGAGGATATTTATTTGACTAAAATTGTGTTTGGTTCCAGTGTATTTTTAATTTATTTTATGGAGTTTCACTATCTGACATGTATAACATTTAGAGGATATAACATTTCTCTTTACTCACTATCACCTAGATCTTTTCATTTTAATTCTTTGTAGATATGAAAATTCTTTACTTTATCAGACAAGTCATTTGTAGAACTAAAATGTTTTTCTTGCAGATTCAAAGATAAACAAAAGCAAATATAGGGATCACAGAGAGAATTAAGGAAATCGAAGCTGATATGGCAGAGACTCAGAAAAACAAAGCCGCGGGTTCCTTTATGACTCATTAGGCCAAATCTATTGACAATTTGTTTCTTCATTCAATTTTCCTTTTGATATCATGCCTTGTACTAGAGAGAAGGTTTAGCTTTCACTTGCTTTTTTTGTTAATTATTTTTTTTATAGATAGAAAAAGCCTATATAAGTTAAGGGTCATGATTTGACTAACTACATTTATCATTTATTATTTTGACTTACCTCCTCTAACAAAGCTACCAGCTTTGCAATTTTGATTTGAAGCTCATGTTTCTCAACTGATAAACCATTATTGCAATGCTCTGAGTTGAGTTCAGAACAAAGTGACACAGATCCTCTACTATTGTTCTTTGATAAACTTCTAATATATTTCTCATTACTTAATTAACACAATGTTTTTGCCACCAATACTTACTACTTCTTTAAGAAGGGACTGAGTGGGTTTTAAGTATTTTGAATTGGCAATGCGTCAAACAACTCTAGATGGACCCACAACAAGAAACATGTTAGCTGCTCGTAGATTTTTTTTGAAGTCTGTAACTGTAAGTATATTCATTTTGCCACATAGTTACTTCAAAATGGATTGAATGCTCATATCAAACTCTTGTTTTACATAAAAAAAAAAAGTCTACTGCGTTTTAGAAATATAAGAGAAGTATGGATTTACGGTCATGTCCTGTGCCCTTAGATTCATGAATTTGGGCAGTCTGACCCTTAGAGAGCTACCTACATCCTAAACTCGTATCCAACTCCATGTAACATAGTGTATATATGTATGCAATATTGTGTAGATATAACAGACTTCCATGCAAAAAAAAAACATTAATATTTACCAAATTACTGAATGTGTAGAACGTGAACCGCAAAATTAGTTCTGGCCCTTAACAAATAGCGTCATGAACTTGAAACTAATAAAACAATTTCAGTTTGATGTTCTTTAATTCTCTTTCCATTCTCATTGTGTTTGTTTAAAGATCGACTAGTTTATGTTAAAACAGTTCTCAAGAGTAGTCCCGGACTCCTCAAGAATAATTAATACCTCAATTTCATTTGTTAGTTGTAACATTTTTCTTTGAATGTCCAGCTGTAGCATTGCTATTTTTTCAAAAGATTAAAACACAGGATATGTAGCCTATTAAGGATTTTACGGGAAATTCATATTATTGGCTTTACTTCATCTACTTAGTTTCTCTTTGTTGTAGCCGATATGGCATCGTGCAATAGTGCTTAGCTTCTTATTCTACTCCTTAAAAATGTAGAATATGTACACAACTTGGATACCTTGATTAACGTAATGAAATTCTTGTTTGTTTAGGCTCAATTTTCTTGCAAAAAAGTTCAGAATGGGTAAGAAAAGGTTCACATCAATATTGTGGTCATTGATCGAAGTCAACCACCACTGGTCATCTTATCTTCAAGCTTGGTGGTCATTGGACATGTCGACTTTGTAAAATTTTCCATTTGTTTGTTTGTTAGTTTAGTTTAGGTTTGGATGGATGAACTCTTTAAATTTTAGACATGGTTTGTTAGTTTGGTTTGGATGTAAAGACATTTTGGATTTTACTTGTTATGTTTACTATGGATTATTTTGTCGTATTTATTATAGATTGAGCTTGTTATATGTTACTTATAAATTAATTTTTCTTGTAAATTTGATGTGATTGTGATATTATTAGAGATCATTCGATGATGTGGTTGTGTTTATTAGGTGCAAATAAAAATTGGGGAGAGATGTGACTGTGTTTAGATTACTAACAGAATTTTTTCGTTAGAAATGACATTTCTAACGGATTATAACCGTTCGTATTTTTTTCTTTCTAATTGATATTTACCTTTAGAAATGATATTCCTAACAGCAATTTACTGTTAGTAATTCTTTGATGCTAACGGATATTTTCCGTTAGTATTTTTATGAAAGTGTTACAAAATTGTTAGATGGCTAACATATTTTATTCCCGTTAGAAATGTTATTATTAACGGTAATTTACCGTTAGTAAATTTAACGAAAGTGTTACAAAATTGTTCGATTACTAACCACATTTTACCGTTAGCAAGAATATTCCTAACGGTAATTTACCGTTAGTAAAAATATTTTTCTAACGGTAATTTACCGTTAAAAAATGAGTTAGAAATATTGCCCACACTGTATTTCTAACGGTAAATTACCGTTAGAAATAATTTTCCTAACGGTAAATTTTCGTTAGGAAAGTGGCCTTTTGGTGTAGTGCCCCCACCCCCCTCCCTCCCTCTCTCTCTCTCTCTCTCTCTCTCTCTCTCTAAGGTTTCCATTTCGTGAACCCTCTATTCTTAGCCATATTCAAGGGCTTCAATTCTTCAAATTTGGCTTCTCTACAGTCCCCACTTGCACCAGTTTCTTGAATTGGCCAACAATGTCTTCATACCCCAAATCAGAGAATCTATCTGCAATGTCCCTTGAGAACCTTTCCCACAATACTCCATTAAGATTATCATAGTGGGATTGGAACCAATGATCTGCTTTGATTCCACGTATTTTGATGCAAATTCGACCTTGTTCTCCTCTGGAATTGGGTTTAGTTGGAAAAATCTTATACATCTTTTGAGCCAACCTTTCACATCTGATCCTTGGAATTTTGAGAAATTGATTCTTGGATACTAAAATGGTGTTTGCTGATCATTGCACATACCATGGTTCCATTCGAGTAAATACCCAATTCCTTCTTCGAAGTTTATGTTTGCCACAAAGTTGAATCTTTCAGTTCTAATTGCAGAGGTATTTCCTATCATCACCTCTGGAGTGGGCAGAAGTCCTCCTTGTTCTTTGCCTTTCTCTAGATTGCCTCGAGTTATGCCATTCATTATAGCATCAAATTTTGTGTTGATTTTAGTCTCTAACCCTGCAATTCGATTATAGACATCCACCATTTGTGTTTGCAGAGCAACCACTGAATGATGAACTTGCTTTGTAAACCCGTGCGTTTCATCATCTCTCTCCTTGGGTGAATTAATCTCCATATCCGAATGAACTATCTTGACCATTTACTCATGAATTTTCCCAGGTTGGGAAGCTTTGATACCACTTTGTAAGGAATTAACCCTTACTGATCAATAATTGAAGAAATTGCAAAATTTAGAATGAAGAAGAAGTTGAGATTCAGAAAGATTTGGGAAGAACAATTGACAGAGAGAGATAGAGAGAAAAGCAGAACAACAAGAGAGAGAAATGAGAATCAATATGTTTATTTTCATAACCATTTCTTCCAATTCTTTGTACACTTATACTCAATCTGTCTTCTCAGCTAATGACTAACTGCCCAACTACTAGTAACTACGCATCCAATAAAAACATGACATCTGTCCAGTTTGTTACAACATTAAAACGACCCTACTTAACCCTAAAACGACAGCAATTTTGCTTATACAATTCAATTCAAAAATACACAACGGCTATAATTGATCCGATGACTAAAACAGACTATGGAATGATCTGACGGCTACAATTTCATCTTCCAAGCTCTGGCATAACAAAGTCTTAGCCACCTTTCCCTGTTAGTAACGATTTTATAAAAAAGTATTATCTTTGTTTGACAAATTATTTATGTACAAGCAGGGGCGGACATAAGGCATGTGTGTATGGTGCCATGGCACCCCTTCCCTTGTTAGAAAAATTATACACTAGTTATGATAATATACATGTATATGTGTTTTATTTGTGTTTATTCTCTTCTAAAATCCCCTAATAAAAAATAAAAAAACAATTATTCTTTCTTACTCAACCTAAATCATTTTTATTGCTTTCTTTCAACCCAAATAAGTCAACCATTTGTGTTTTGAAATCATTTGGGATACATGGGAAGCATAGCCTATCTAATTAGAACACTCAACCATATGTGTTTTGTGAATAAAAAAAAAACCTATGTGTTTTGGAATCATTTGGAATACAAGATCTAAGAAGCATATCCTTTCTAATTAGAACACTCCTTGTGATATGCTATAAACCAAAAGTTGTAATACGCAATAAGAGTTACAAACACCAAATCCCTGCCATAAGTAGTGCAAAAAACATCACAGAGTAAATTTTTATCTTTCTGATACAAAAAAAAAAAAAAAAAGGGTACAAATAGATCCCAAAAAAAAAAAAAAATGCCTCGGAGCGCTTCGTCCAACCCCCGTGTATCCTTATTAGGTAGCCTACTTAGTAACTCGACACCCTCAAAAGCAAATTCTTAATTCTGCCCCTGTAGTACAAGATAAAATGTAATACGAGCATGGACTCGTTTAAAATCAACAATACTGTACCAAATAATTGAATGCGTAGGACAGATCCACTTATGAACTAAAATACCGATTTTAAGCTTTTCTTTAACAACCCTGTGATCAATTAATAACAGACTAAATTACACAGGTCTCCCATAAGATATCTGACAAGTTCAATGATCTCCTTCACATTATTAAAATACTCTAATTTCTATATGATGTGCGCTAGATTGAATTCACCTATCTCATATTCTCATTAGATAATGAGTAATAATTGGTGCACATAAAATATGTATATAAAGTGTGTATATAAAGATCTAAACTATTCATTTTGGTGGGTCCATGTATGTAGGACGGACTCCAACGAAATAAATGACCCAGATCTTTATGTGCACATTTTATGTACACGTAACATTACCCAACTTTTGAAAAAAAAAATTTATATGGTTGAAAAATAATTATATATATACTATATGTAATTATCGGTCCTCCCAGCTTATCCAAAAAAAAAAATTTGCTCCTCCTAAATTTTTGGGGAAAAAGAATTTACTTAGAATGTGTTGGCTTGTAATTCAAATCAGCTTAAAAAGTTATTCAATCACATTTTCTTATCACTATTTAATTTAGTCCAACTCAAATTATTTTACCATCAGTCAAACTTTACATATTAAAATAATCGTTCAACCTTATTCTTAAAAAAGAAAAAAAAAAGTGATAAAAAGTAAATCAACCCAAAAATTTGTATAAATACACCCCAAAAAATCTTTTCGAGAGTGTTGCCACAACCTAAAGATCTATTCCTATATGCACGTCCATCCAATATCAACGCCGTCTAATTAAAAATCCTCACTCCCTATTGGACCATGCCCACCTAATGGTGTTTAGACATGGTAGAGTTGTAGTTGGGATGAAATGTCATTTTAGTTCCTGCAGTTTCAATTTAGTCAAATTGGTCCTTACAGTTTCAGTTTAGTTTCAATGTAGTCCATCCATCAAATTTTCTTACGATTTTTGACATATTTAGGTTCAATATAGATGTGTAAAGCGTAATTTAATAAATTTACTATTATACCCTTAATAATATCTCACTTGTGCATCGCATGACCTATTTCTGTCAAAAATTGTAAAAGATTTTTATGAATAGACTACATTAAACCTAAATTGAAACTATAACGACTAAATTAGCAAAATTAAAACTACATGAACCAAAATAACATTACTTCCAAACTACAAGGATGTGAGATGTAATTTTCCCTTGAGACATTTTGGAAGCTGTGGTGGAGCCGGGAGGGAAGCTTATAGTATTAAATATTAATCAAATGAGAATTTACGCTCAAGTGAAGATGATTTGTGTGGCTTGTAGATTGCGTGGACGAAACCAAATGCTGATATTGACACTAGAATTGGTCCACATAATTTATTTATTTAACCATTTGAATTTTTTTATCTTTCTAATTTGATGTTGAATAGGCATTAGCACCCTTCTCTTTTTGCTCTGTCTAGAGTTCTTTCACTCTCTCAAAATAAGGGATCTCTCAGTAGCACCACTCTCTATGTAGAGAGAGAGTGAGAGAGTCCGACTTCAGTGTGCATTGAGTTTTTAAGTTTAAAAAAAAAAAATCACGGGTCAGTAGAGCAGTGGGACAGGGCGCAAGTCAACGTGATGATTCGTGATTTTTTTAGGCATAAAAGTCTAGTACATTCCCCCAATACGCACTGAAGCCTAACTATATATATATATATGCATATACAAATATATGTATATATATGTACTTGTCTACTTTTCTCCGAGATTGTACCATGACAAGTTTTGGTAGATGTGCTGTTTCTTGTATTTGGAAACAACTTCAAAATTTTTTATTAAGGGTTAAAATGAGTAGATTGTGATTTCAGATTTCGAAGACTTCGAAGCTCAAACAAGAGTTAATTATACATCCGCATCCTGTATATTGTTTAAAATTTTCGTTTTAGATCTTCTAATATAAATTTTAGACAAAAAAATCTTTTGCTAAAAATTGAGTTTAAAGAATAACACAATTTTTAGTTTTTGTCAAAAGTTTCTAATTAGTCAAATTTAATTAAATCAAATTCTCGTATTACAAAATTTTACATTACTAGTTATGTAAAAATTTCAAATTCACTTAAGTTAGGTTAAATTCCACATAACATTTTTCTAATTGAAGGCCTTTAATAGTCATAATTGTCCCATAAAAAAAGTCATAATTGGCGTAATACCTTGTATTTTTAGATTCTTATATACCCCTTATTTCTTTCTTAGTCTTTGGTGAGCTTAAGAGCCCAATCGATTGCCCTTAGCCCCAATCGATTGAAATAACAATCGATTGTCTTACTGCCGACCTGAATCCATGACGTGGCCCATATCAATCGATTGGCACCTGGTACCAATCAATTGGCAATATCAGAACTCGGCCACCTTATTTGATTTTTGTGATTGTGATTGTTTCCCCTCCCTATATATATCCTCTCCCTTATACTTATATATGTTTTGGTTTGGGTGGGTTTTAGAGAGAGAGAGTTATACTCTCATATATATATACACACTCATATATATATATATACCGTATATATATTACACATACACACATACTCTCGAGTTGGAAAAGAAGAAGAAGAAGAAGAAGAAGAAGAAGGAGGAAAGGAGACCAGAGACAAAGGGAAGAGACAGACAGAGAGAGAGAAGGAAAGAGGGCCACCATAGCCACTGCCGCGGAGCTCGGGACGCCGTCACCGGAACGCCGGGACAAAGTGAGTTTCATTAACTCACTCAGAGGATTGTTTTGGGGAAGAAGACGAGGCCCAATCGATTGCCATTGGATCCAATCGATTGGATAATTTCCCAATCGATTTCAATGAAGCCTCATCGATTGATATCCCAATCGATTGCCAGTTTGCCCAATCGATTGGTATTATTTCCAATCGATTGAGATGTTTGGTCAATCGATTGGATATGAGCAAAATTTTATTTATATGTTATTTTATGCTTATGATATATCAGACTTGTTAATAGTTGTACCATATGTGTTATTGCGATATGTGGATAAGATTTATATGTGTCATGTTAGGACTAGACTTATATGCAGTTATCGTTAATATTACGAGATGAATTATTATATGTTAATTGTTAATATGAGATGAACTATTTAATTGTTAATGACGATATTGCTAAATTGAATAGTAGAATGGAACACAACTGCATGCTAATAATCATTAATGAATAGAAATGATGAATACAGAGCATGTGGTAATTCTTGTATCTAGAGCATGAGCATTGCACAACATGTGTTCATCATGCATGGGATATTGTTATAAAGAGATGAGAGGATATGAAGAGATAAGAGAATATGATGGGAACTATGACTTATATGGAATAATGAGATATGTGTACTTTGGATCCATGGGACCAATGACTGACGAGTCGAGTGGACATGGAATGGTTAGAGTTCCTAGTGCTCCTTTCGCTATTGAAGACGTCTAGTGATGCGTATGCATTGTTGAAGATGTCCAGTGTACCGTTGAAGACGTCTAGCTAGTGCTCTAATGTATTCTCAGCTATGTAGACGACTAGTGAGGATATACATATCGTTGAAGACGTCCGATGTGTTGTTCTATTGTTTATAGATAGGTGGTATCGTGTAGACGACCGGTAACCCTATCAAGGGATTGTGGGACCTACTGCCTAGTCGGGTGATTCTGATTGGCATTATTGTATCGACGAATGGATACTGATTGGAATTATTGTATCAATGAAGGGATACGGATTGGCATTATGGTATCGACGTATGGTTAATGACATGGATAGAGATATGAATATGAGTATGGATATGATGAGATTAAGGTTCAGTCGTGGATTCAGCGTCCCGACGTAAAGGTATATGTATAGTATGGATGCATGGGTTACATGCATGGATTTGGTGAATACGTGATGAGATATTTATACCATGATCGTTATTATTGTTTTCATTTAATGTGTTTCCTACTATCATTGAATTCATGAATAGTTTAATAAGACCTCTGCTGTGTCCGTGAGTGACGTCATTGTTAAGAGACTAACCGCATTTTAAGATACTAAACAATAACGGTGAGGAGTGTTGTTTAGTGTACTCACTCAGCTTTGTATTCAAAGCTGATGGCGTTTGTGTCCTGGACATTCCAATGTCTAGAGCTTGGCAGGTCTTGAGGATGGAGACTGAAGTTCCGCCGGACTTGGAGTTGAAGGCTTGAAGATGAAGGCGTGCTGCTTTGTGTTAGTTAGTTGGTATATCTATTGTACTTTTGTTAATTATTGTTATAGGCTTCAGATTCTAAGCCAGCTGATGTAATAGTTTTAGTAGACTTTTATAATTGGTACTTGGGCATATGTTGCTTCCAAACCTTTTATATTTCCACTGTAGCCTTTGATTATGTTAATAAGATATGTTTTATGAATAGCATCCTCCCTATCGTTGTATTTGTTGGTTTGTATAGATGACAATGTAGTTATTCACCAGTCACAAACCTACAGGACCAAAAAGGAACTTGTTTTCTCTATTTTTGCTTCTCCGCGGCGTGACAAACCAACATAGCCTTGATTCTCACATGTACTAAATAAAAAGTAAGATTTGGACTAAACAAAATTCTATTTTGCATGTTTCCAAGTAGACACTTATAGATGTTTCAAGAGCTGAGTTTTTTTAATCCCATAATACTGATTTGCATAGAAACCAGACAAGACAAAATGTGACTGTAACGACCCACCTCCCCGTCTAGCAACAATATTATCCGCTTTGGGCCTAAACCCAAAGAACTTCCCAGGGGGTCACCCATCTCGGTACTGCTCTGGCAGCAACACGTTTAACCGTGGAGTTCTTTCGTGTTTAGCTCCCTCACGAGTTTAAAAGGCCTTGTTGCATATAGACGAGCGTTTAATCCTTATAAACTAGTCTAGAAACTTCACCTCAAGTGATGTGGGACAAGCCCCCATACCTGACCTCACCTCATCCGTCTTGGCCTTCCTGCCTCAGGAGTATTGACTCTTAGTCATCACAATCTACCCTCCTCAGGGCCACACATCCTCGTGTGGGATCCTCCCCACACTTCCAGTTGGGTTTTCGCTCTGATACCATTTGTAACGACCCACCTCCCCGTCTAGCAACTATGTTGTCTGCTTTGGGCCTAAACACAAAGGGCTTCCCATGGGGTTACCCATCCCTGGTACTACTCTGGCAGTAACACATTTAACTGTGGAGTTCTTTCATGTTTAGCTAGCTCCTTCATGATTTTAAAAGGTCTTGTTGTATATAGAGTGGCAATTAATCCTTATAAAATAGTCTAGGAACTTCACCCCAGGCGATGTGGGACAAGCCCCCACACCTAACCTCACATCATCCGTCTTGGCCTTCTTGCCTCAGGAGTATTGGCTCTTGGTCATCATAGTGACTTCAGCCTAACCTTGTTTTTGTAATTCCAAAACGGCCCAAAAAACTTGTATACCTACGCTTCGTTTGTTTCGATATAAAAACATTTTCTAGAAAATGCTTTCACCTTTATTTGGACAAAGTGAGGTGAAAGCATTTTCCGAAAAATATTTTACATCATAACAAAAGGAGCCCTAATATGTGTCTCTATTACAATGACGCAACAACTAAATCAAAATAAAAGAGAAAGGACGTTAACAAAAAGGATTACTTTTAGAGCAATGCTATGCTTTCCAAATTTTGTATCACAAATATTTTCCAAATACATGTAGCAGTGGAACCACCTTTAATCATGGTGGGACCACTTTAACATCTCTAATCAAATTCAGCGGACCCACTACTATATATATTTGAGAAATATTCAGAATACAAAAATTGAGAAACATAACTCCTACTTTTGTATTTAGTTACTCACATTTGAGTCCATATAAGTTCAATTATTCTGGAGTCTAGGATTATTTTATACCAATCAAAGAATGAACATTTTACTAAAAGGTTGGTGTGGTTAGGTTAGGTCCTCTTGTACAAAGCTTCAGTTCATTCAGGAGGAGAAGAAATAAAAGATAAAGGAGTGGAAACATAGGTCCTTGTTGAATAGAAAGTGGAGTTAGAAAAGAGAATAACAATATTAGAAAAGAGAGTAACAAGACTAGAGCATCTGCAATGATGCTTTGATGTTAGTATGTGTTAGTAGTCTATGTGGACAAGAAAGTAGCAAGCTATCATATATTACATTTGATAAATTTTTCGATTCTCCAATGAGGAGATTAATTTACATGTTAACTGACACCTTAATGACATCATTACTCCAATGCCATTAAAGTTTCCAACAGTTGGTGGATACTTTTGCTGCCCCATCAAATATAGAGAGAGAATGGCCTCAGTTTTGTTCGCTAAAACGCTCGCTACAGTTGGTGGAGATTTTAGCATCTGACATGGCCACGTAGGATATTATAGCTTGTCCATTGGAGTGCTTTTTGCACCCATTTTGTTGAAATCTAATATTAGCTTAAATTTTCTTGCTACATTAGAGTTGCTCTTAGCAGCTCAATTGAAATATGACTTGCTTGGAGCAAATTGTAAATTCACACTTCGAAACCTTCTAGTGTGATACAGTATTTTACGCGAGATTATCAGTATTCAAAAATTTTACCATGTTTTGTTGGGCACTTTTCTCTTCTTCGTTTTTTTATTCTCTCCCCTAAGAGCATCCACACCGCGTATAATAAACTTAAAGAGAGTGTTTATTAAGTTCAGTGTACAGATGGAAAACGTTAACAATGGGTAGTTGACCAAACGGCAAGGAGAGTGTCGTGTGTGATATCAAACGGCACACAATGTGCCGTGTGGGAGTAGGTGGCACAAAGTGTGAAATTCACACGACACACAGTGTGCCGTGTGATATCACACGGCACAAGCAATGCTGCCTCGATATCACACGTGTGTGCCGTTTGGAGCCTCACGGCTCTCCCAGTGTCGTGCCCCTTGCACACTAGTTGAACTTAAATGTACACGAAACATAAATTTCACTAAGTTCAGTGTTATACACTATTGTACATATTATCCCATTACAAGTGTCCTACAACAAATATTCCTTAAGTTTGTTATACATATCCCATTATGGATGCTCCAAGTTGTTGGGCTGGACGTGGCTATTGACTAAGAATAGCCTTGGGAACGATTTTGCAAAGCATAGATCTAAAGCGTTTCGACTCATCAGTTGAGTCATACTCTGACCCAACTCCACTAAAGGAACTATTAATCCTTCAGCCAATGGCCTAACAGGCTAACAATAATTCTAAGTTGTATTCAAACTCAGAACCACAATTCACCAAACCATATTAGAATTAGTAATAGTAATTTAACTTAATATTACTGGACATTTTTCCAATTTTCAGTCACATTGACAGACTAATCTTTTAGGAGAAATTTTTGGATACTTTTAAGGTATCACGTGGCATACTATTTGGTATCCCTTATTCAATAGATGCGCGCCACACGAATAATAAAACTCACCACAAAAAATTTAAATAGCCCAATAATCCTATGTGACACTATCTCATTGAGTGTGGGACACCACATAGACACTACCTTTAAAGTACACAAAAACTTTTCCATCTTTTAGACTCCACACACAGGAGAAGAAAGGTTGCAGAGTAAGGGTAATTTCGTCAGACAAAAGGAATGTGAATTTGGCTCAAAGTCACAGATGACGTCATCAACATCATCATCTTCTTAAGGTTCTTCCCTTCTCTTTCTTTCCTACTTCCAATTAAAAAGTCAATATGAGACTCAGTAAAACATTGCTAAAGATATAAATCTCATAACTATTCTTAAAAATAATAATAATAATACAAAAAAAAAAGTAATTAAGCCCCCCTCTCTCTCTCTCTCTCTCTCCACACACACGGAAGATCACCGTCTGAACATCCCAGCCGTCTCCACATCCCAGCCGTCTCCTACCTACTCTCTCCTCCGCCTAAGATTTCCTCCAATTCCCCCAATTCCCAACCCTAGATTTCCACTACTTCCTTTTAGCATCCTCTAAGGGTTTTAGATTGCCCAATCACCAGTCGATTAAGTACAATACATCAAAATTCAGCCAATTCTCTCATCTGGGTCTCTCTCAATTCCGCTAAAACCTTCACTTCTTTTTTTTTTTTTTTCTTCTACTGCACCCTAACCGGTTGACTTGAATGGGTCCAACGGACGATCCGAAGAACGCAGTGGTGAACAAACTATTTCAGACCATAAGAGACGTTTCTGGGCTGCCCGAGTGCAGAAACACATCGAAGAAGATGTACAGCAATTTGGTTCGGAGGGTGAAGCTATTGAGCCCTCTGTTCGAGGAATTGAAGGACAGTGATAAAGAGCTCGGTGAAGACGAGGGTCCCGGATTCGAATTGTTGAAGATTGCTCTGTACTCGGCTAAAGAGCTTCTACGATCGGTTAATGAAGGCAGCAAGGTCTTTCAGGTATACTACTATTTTTTGTTTGATTTTTGTTGGTTGTTGTGGATTTGGAGAATTATGGTTGTTGGAATTGTGATCTGCGTTGAAAAGAACTGTTTGGTTGCTTAGAAAGATAGGGAATAAAGAACAAGGAAGAAAATCGAATACTCTTAAGCTTCCAATTTTATTTAATTTTTATTTATTTTTGGGTTCAGGAAAAAGGTGAAAAATAGAGAATTATTCTGACCCTGTTCAATTTCACGGGTTATATCTAACTTGGGTTTATTTATTTATTTATAATCTCATGTTTATAAAGGGGGTGAGTTTGTTCATTTTAGATAGTTCAGGGTGAGTCTGTTCTGTTTTAAAGTTGAGGGGGTGCTAGTAAAAAACGGTCATAGTTCTATTGTATTTTAATAAGTTTTAGGTGGTTAAAGCCTATATAGATTTTAGTTTCAAATTTTCCTTTTTTTAAGTCTTTCTAGATTACAACGAATACAATCATCTCAGTGTTGTAATCCTATAAATTCTTATGACATTGTAATTTTCTAAAATAAGTGCAAGAGCCTCCCCCGCTCCTGCTCCTGCCCCTGCTTTTTTTTTTTTTTTTATCATGATTGTAGTTTCGCTAACGCATGGTTTGGTTTATGAATTCATTGAAGGGAAAAAAAAAGGGAAAGGATAACAAGAAGGAAAACTAGTTCCTTTTGTCTTGTCTTTTCCTCAATTCATGAACCAAATAAAAAAAGATGGTTCAATGTGAATGTGAATGAACAACATGGAGGAAATTCCCACACTTTACATTCAGGCATTTCAGTATTTAACCAGAGCTTCTTGTTGGAGTTGCAGGCCGGCATTCTCTTCGTCTTCGTCTTTCTTATATTTGATTTCTAGGAATTTGGTTATTTTGGAATTCGGACTAATTGATTTTGCTTAGAACTTCGAAGGCTAGTGTAAACTGTATTGTCACATTCTATAAATTTGAATACTCGGCTGTTTAAGTAATTGGAAATTAAGTCTTGGCTGAGCTATGGAACTTAGGATTCTAATGTTGCAATTTTCAGAAATCTTTATTAGGTGCAATTTTGGTGAATTAGGTGTTTCTTGATTTTTCATATTTACAGATGTGAATAATAGGGCTTGTAGGTCTCTTTGATAAAAATGCCTCATATGCAGCTGAAAAAGGAGTTTTAGTATGTTGGATCACTTTTAACATTTTTTTTGCATGACAACACAATGGTTTTAACTTGTAACTTTTGCATAAGCTTATTCATTCTGATGGAATTAGAACATAGTTGTTTGTGTTCCTGCTTTTTAATTCCCTTCGTTTCTTTTTCCTTTTCAATTTTTTTTCCTAACATGCTATAAGATAGAGTATCAAAAATAAGTAAATATACTTGTGTCTTTGATTGTTGTATGCTTTTGTGCTCAAGTTATGTCATTGTGACACAAACAAGAACTTATTAAGTTCTTAGTTTTGAGGTAGCTGTATTTTCGCTTTACAGGCTCTGCACAGGGACAAATTTGCTGGTAAATTCCACCATGTGACCGAACAAATTGAAGAAGCATTGAGCCAGATTCCTTATGATAACCTTGATATATCAGATGAAGTTCGAGAACAGGTACTTTATCATCAATTGTTTTCGATGAAATTTGACAGAAAAATTAGGTTGTTTTACCTCCCTATGGTTAGGGGAGGTAACCATATTGTTCAAAAGTTGATGATTAATCGCTGAGGCCATTACTGGACTGAAACTGTTAAATTTTTCCATCAGAAGTAATAAAAGTTATTAAAATTGTATTTGGTGGGAAAATATTTGACAAAATTTTGAATTTGAAATGTCAATTTTGCCCCTTCAAGTTTTTTTACCCATTTTTCTTTCTTTCTTCCACCATATTATATCTTCCTCATACCACCATTATCACCAACAGGACCACTGCCGTCACTCACCTTTTTGTATAAATAAATGCAAAAAATGGTTGGTTGCCATGAATTTTGTTACGAATAGGATAGGCAAATAAAGTTGAAAACAATGAAGGCTGTTTCAAGTAAAAACTTATCCCCATTAGGGTTTGCACCTTGCACGCCAGCACAACGGAGTTAAGGGCCTGTTTGGAATCACTTCCTAAACGCACGTTTGGCCCAAACGTGCTTTTAAAACCAAAACACGTATATTAGTCTGTCTGGCTTAATTTTAGGAAGCACTTTCCAGCCCAAAAGCACCTTTTTGGTGAAGCAGAGGTGCTTCAGCCGAAACATAATGCAGGAAAAACGTAATGCAGGAAGCAGATTGGTTTTTTGTGATTTTTTTTTTCTTACTTCCCATTACACCTTTGTGATTAGGACTTCTGCATCTGCCTAAATACAAAAGCCACAACCAATCCAAAATGAGCCTACCAACAGGAGGATAAATTATAATTAACCCAGTATTTAAATAGCAATCTGTATTTTTCTTTTGTATATTTATTGATTACGGGGTCGGACCAATTTTTTTTTTTTTTTTTTTTTTTTTCAGATTAAACTTGTGCATGCCCAATTTAGGAGAGCCAAAGGTAGAATGGACTCACCTGATTTACAACTGGAGATTGATTTAGCCATAGCCCAGAAGGAAAAGGACCCCGACCCTGCAGTTTTAAAGAGACTCTCGGAAAAGCTTCAACTCAGGACTATCAATGATTTGAAGAAAGAGTCGCTTGCTTTCCATGAAATGGTCATCTCTAGTGGTGGAGTTCCGGGGGAGTGCTTCGAGAACATGTCATTTCTGCTTCGGCGGATAAAGGACTGTGTAGTAATGGGAAACCCAGAAGCCGATGCCTCCGAGGGTGAAAAGGTCTTGATTAGGCATAGATCTCCCGTTATCCCAGATGATTTCCGTTGCCCGATATCTCTTGAATTGATGAAGGACCCTGTTATTGTCTCTACTGGGCAGGTAAAGTTTCCTTCAACAATTTATATATATATATATATATATATGTAAATATGTATCTATCGGTAATCTGGTAGCCAGTATTAGTTAATTATTTTTGTCCTCTATTATACACTTTTGTTTATGGAAGATATTGTCATGCAATCTTGTTTACGTGGAAGAAGTTTTTTTCCTTCCTATTTTCCGACTTTTGGTTGAAATTGAAAAATATTTTGCAAGAAAAGCACTTTGGCAAGGACAAATATAGTTTTTCAACCATAACTTGCCTTAGAATAGTATACCGTATGTAGGGACATTTACAAGCGAGAATATATATGTATTGCTTATATAACATATGCATACGAATTAATATTAGCACGTACACAAAATTTGATGAGGCTGATGGCTCTGAGGGTGAAAAGGCTCGATTAAGCTCAACTCCCCTTATCATATGATTTCCGGTGCTCAATATCTGAATTAATGAAGGATCTTCTTGTTGTCTCTGCTTGGCAGGTCTAAATTACGAGTTGTCTTATTACTATATACAGTTCTGTATGTCTGTATGTAAGTTGATATTTCGGTAGCCAGTATTAATCAATATTTACTCTCTGTCTTGCAGACATACGAGAGATCCTGCATTCAAAAATGGCTCGATGCTGGGCACAAGACCTGTCCAAAGACTCAGCAGACTCTCTTGCACACGGCCCTAACACCCAATTATGTTTTGAAGAGTCTAATTTCTTTGTGGTGCGAGAGCAATGGAGTTGAGCTGCCGAAAAAGCCGGGAAGTTCTAGGAACAAAAAATCGGGTAGTGGGTCTGACTGTGATCGGAGTGCTATTGATGCCTTACTAAATAAACTCAAGAACGACAATCCTGAAGACCAAAGAGCGGCTGCAGGTGAACTCCGTTTGCTCGCAAAGAGAAATGCTGACAACCGAATATGCATTGCAGAGGCAGGAGCAATCCCGTCACTTGTACAATTACTATCTTCTCCAGATTCTCGGACACAAGAACATGCTGTTACAGCACTTCTAAATCTTTCAATAAATGACGCCAACAAGGGTAGTATCATAATTGCAGGAGCTATACCCGATATAGTAGATGTTTTGAAAAATGGAAGCACAGAAGCAAGAGAAAATGCTGCTGCAACGCTTTTTAGTTTGTCGGTTGTAGATGAAAATAAAGTATCAATAGGAGCCGCGGGGGCTATTCCACCACTTATTGATTTGCTTCGCGAGGGGACTCCGAGGGGAAAAAAGGACGCTGCAACGGCTATTTTCAACCTTACGATCTATCAAGGAAACAAGGTGAGGGCTGTAAGGGCCGGGATTGTGGGCCCGCTCATGGGTTTGCTCAAAGATGATGGGAGTGGAATGGTCGATGAGGCCCTAGCAATATTGGCTATACTTGCTAGCCATCAAGAAGGAAAAGTAGCTATTGGTCAGGCAGAGCCGATCCCCGTTTTGGTAGAGGTGATAAGGACCGGTTCGCCTCGAAACCGGGAAAATGCTGCAGCTGTGCTGTGGTCAGTGTGTACGGGGGATGTACAGAATTTGGAAATAGCAAGGGATCTAGGGGCAGAATTGGTATTGAAGGAACTTTCAGAGAATGGGACCGATCGGGCCAAGAGAAAGGCGGGTAGTGTTTTGGATCTCCTCCAACGGGTTGAGGGTTGATTGTTAATGCGTAAAATCAGGTGAATATGGTATGGGTATTTTTTTATGCAACTATTATGATGGGAAATAAGTAACTAATAGTGGTATTTTAGTGTTGTACAAAATGATGGGGTATGAACTTGAGGTAATATGATTATAGGGATGATTGTTAATATTATTTTCAAATGAAGGTGTTTTTGTATTGGGGGATATATGGTGGAATTAAGGAAACTGAGTGGGCTACCACTATTGCCAAAACAATTGATTTTCAATGAGTAAAGTTGCACGACAATAGCCATTTTGCTTTGGCAATAGTGATATCCAAATGAGTATTTGAAGGTCACAATTTGACGATGTTTCACGTGAAAATAGTACGCTTCTAGGGCGCTTTGGTCGTGTGGGTACAAGACAAACTTTGGATTTACCTAAACGCGCCTATGGCCCAAGAGGGGAGAGGACCCAAACTTGCAATCTGGAGATATTTACTCTTGAAGTCTTCCCATTCTAGCTAATCTGGTGGGGTTAGTATGTTTTTTGTGACTTTATTGTTTTGATTATTTTTCTTGTTTGACTATAAAAAATCTATGGCTGCATCTCAGTCCATGTATCATTAGAAACATGTATATATCATTATATGTATGCAGAAGTCTGTGCACTGGAACAGCAAGGTGTGTGTACTCCCATTCTTCTTTTTCTTTTTCTATTTTCCTATTTTTTTTCTTTTTTTTTTTTGGGGCTCTGTGTGTTTGTTTGGAGGTGATTATTTGTTGAATGGACTATCAATTAAAAGAGATTAATTGTCCAACCTCTCCATGTTGGTTTGATTGTAAAATATAATTGAATTGAATTGAATTGACTAGAATATAATAGATTTGACTTGCAATTTTAATTCTCTTGTTTAGTTTGAAACATAAATGAATTCATTTATGATCAATTGTATTCAATTATGTTGTTTGGTTTAATCTGGAAATGAATTGAATTAGTGTCATTTACTATATTGCACTGATAGAGAGAGGATGAGTGATACGGAGTATATATGTATATATATATGGGTAATTTAAGTATTTCGAGTGAAATAATTTCTCGGGCTGAAATAAGAATTGATGAGAATTGGTTAGAATTGATTATCAATTCTTTTGTCAGCTAAACAAAAGATTTGCTACAAACAAAAATTACAAATCAATTATTCTCTTGTATGTGGTAAACCAAACGAACTGAGCAAGCAGAAAAATAAAATGACAGTGAAAAATAAATTAAAAAGTTATTACTTTGTGAATTACTCTCTTTTTTCTTGAGTTCCTATTTAGTTTTGAATAAAATTGGTGGCACACTTAAAAAGGAAAATTTTGAAGCTTTCTTCGAGCCACATGATTGAATTATGTATTTTGAGTTTAAGTTTTCATAAGAACTTGCTTTCTTGTGAAGTGTTCCAACCCAAAAGTGTTTTTTTTTTTTGGTAACTGTGGGTGTTCGGGCCAGTTTGCTCTCACCTCGACTATTCCCACGAGGCCAGGGTGTCCGGTGAATCACCTGTGGCCACCCCTTGAGATCTCTAGATATAACACCCAAAGGTCTTGCCATCCGACCACAAGGGAAGTGGTTCCAACCCAAAAGTTGTTTTGTGAATTTGCGTCAAATTGATCTTGAGGCTCCATGTGTCTTTTAGAGCTCTTGGCATAATTTTGAAAATCTGAAACCAATTTAAGTGTAAACATTTTTATTTACTACCTTGACTGTAGTTGGAGTTTGTTCAAAATAAATAACAAGAAACAGTTGGTTTGGGGAAAGGGATGGTAAAAATTTCTGAACCGCCGAAACTCCATCTCGAATGGATCTGAGTTTGGAAGAGATCTAATGGCACACTCTCAATTCTCAACTTTATTCAATGGCATGGGAGTTCTGACCAGCCATGCCGTTTAGATGCTGCAAAACGTGGAGTGTGGACCTGAAATAGCCCCTTTCTGCCATTAAAATTTAAATTTGACAAATATGCCCTTTTTTGGTCCGGTCCGGTCCAGTCCTTGGTTAAATTTAGTAACTCAATCCACATTACATACATGAGTCTTAAGACTTAATTACAAAATGTACTCTCGAAGTTTGGTCTCTGTATCATTTTAATCCATGTAGTTTTAATTACATCAATTGGGTCCCTTAAGTTTTTAAATTGAAGCAATATGCTCCAAAATGCCCCATTATGTAAGAAAATTTGACAAAATTTACCCGGTGCTATGCACAATTACACTAATTAGCATGTGTAAAGATTAGTGGTGTTCTATTTTTGCCCCTAAAAAGCGTGACAGTGTCACATTGCTTCTGTTTAAAAACTTTAAGCCTCGTTTGTTTGACCGGGTTTGGGATCAGGATAGGATAATAGTTATCCTATAATGTATTTGGTGCGCGCAATCCAGATGATAAAAAAGTCCCAAACTTATTTTATCCCAAGCTCTATGGGATAACTCTATACCATGGGAGTAGTATTAGGTGGGATAAAATGCATGGGATAAGATATTGGAAAAAAAAAACATGCTAGAGAGGGGAAGAAACACGACAGAGAGAAGGAAGAAAGACACGACTATAACGGGAGAAGAGGAGCCGTCGTTGCCACCCATTACTGCCGCAGCCGTCTTCTCCACACGTCGACGTCACTGCCGGTCAATGGTATCTCTCTCTCTGTGCCTTGGCTTGGTTGTTTCCCACGGATGACTTAAAGGTCCTAGAAAGATTAGACTCTGTTTGGTAGTTTTCTAATTCTTTATCATCAATGATATGACCAAAATTGCCTCTTCAAAGCACTCGTGGACACATGGCATATCGACTATAACCAAGCTTCGCCACTCAAGACAGATGGTTAAAGCCAGGCCCTTATGCCCTAGGTCGACCTGATCCAAACACTTCCAAATTGGCCCAAGAAATAACACATGACAAAACTGATCTAGTGGCCCCTAATCCAACTCAGAGTCTCCCAAAACGAGTCCCAATATGACTCTAGAAAACCCACGAGATATACTCAAATCAAGTAGTGATATCTCCCAATTGCATAAGAAATACATCTGTATAAGGTGGAGAGATGTCTACAACATATCTTCTAAACCCCATCATAACTTTACCATATACTGGTATAAATATACCATCAAGGTACACATATTGTTACTCTCCGGAGTAGCAGAAATTAGGAGGAAATAAAATTTTTCTTTCTGGGTCCGTAACCCATGACTAGTTACATTAACTGATTGTCCACAAACACAATAGATAATAATAGAGTAGCTTAAGTGGAAGCGTAAACTGAATATACATCAAAATATTACTAGCTATTACATCAGAGTTTGTAGTTCTTAAAATAACAAAGAACAAAAGAGATTAAGGCGTTGGACGCCGTTTACATCTTTATATGTAAGGACAAAAGAAAGTGCAAGATCGCTAAAGTAAGGCGTGTGATGCCAATTTACAACTTAGTATAAATGGAACAAAAATCTGTAATTGAGCAACTAAGTCTTCTTTCTTGCAGTCGCGCCTTCAATTGGCAGAGCTGTAACCTTCATCATTGTTGGCTTTCCTATCGTAGGTTTCCTCTCCAAAGGCTTATTCTTGATAGTCCTCTTCCTAGTAGAGTCATATCTTGTATAGTCTAGATGTAGGAATATCCAGGGCTTAATATGTCTTTAGCTTTTTAATAAAATCTAAGTGAGCATCCTAATCGAACACTCCTAATATATAATACGTATCTGAAAGTACTCAGTGACTAGTTATGATGGTTGAATGAATTATAATTAGACTATGCATGAACTATGCATCATTAATATATTTGACTTCACTCGACTTAACATCTGACTTACTTAACTTTGTTGCATTACCATTGTAACGTCGTTGGCTCAGAGTGACTTGCCCACTGAGTCGAGCTATGGTTACTTTACTATTGTTGTTTGCCTCTCCGTGGCCACAGTAGTAATCTCACTTTACAAGCTACCCATATACTGGTCCCCGGAACCTTGCCTTATGACTATCATCACCGATTTGTGAATGGTTACTTTACTTTCGTTGATCGTCACGACTGTCGCAGCAATCTCTCCTTACAAGCTAAGTGTGTTTATTCATTTCTTGATTTATACTTATTAGCATGGTTACTTTGCTATCGTGTTTGCCTTTCCGTGTCCATAGTAGCAATCATTGCCGACATGCAATCTTGTAATTCCATTTGACATTACCGACATGCGATCCTGTAATTCTATTTGACATTACCGACTTCTACATGATGTATATTGATGTTGTCAGTATCAAGATATAAAAATATTCTTACTTATGCTTTGCTTTCAAAAGATTTGTAGTGTGGAAGTAAAGGTCGAACCCACAGAGATTGAATACTACGCACTTTAATTTTTAAAACCTAAATTTACTTAATTAAGAAAAACGGATTTTGGATTTTATTTGAATAAAACTAATAACAATAAAAGTAAATCTAAATTATGAAAGCAATTAAATATTTATTTTTATAATAAGTTTAAGGAACCTAGGATTGCAAATCCACCACTAGCTTCATAATAAGGGTATTTACGAATTACTTTAGCTTATTAAGTTGGATGATAATGGGGAATTGTAGCTATAAGCCCAATTTCTCCGTCAAGAAAATAAATATGGTTCAAGCACCAACATAAACCATCTTCGGTTAGCACGAATTATCATACACTAAACTAGGGTTGTGGTATAATCCGTCTAATCTAGGCATGGACTATTCGGATACTTGATAGCACAATTCAATTTAAGCACCATTACATGTAAATAATCTAAACAAGCACAACAAGTATAGATCATTGAGCACACTACCATCAAAATAGATCTAAGACAAGAGTAAACTTTGAAAGTAACGATTTAATCAATAAAAGCACGATTTATTTATAAAAATCCTCAGAACATGTAACTGTCATCCATACATAATAAAACTAAAATAAAAACATAAAATACACCCTATTACTTGGCTAGGGTTTCATTGAAACCCTAGATCTTGAGTTTAGTTGGCCATAGAATTGATGAACGGCAAGAGGTTGATGGAGGAGGCCATGGGAATCCTTGGTCTTCTTCTTCTTCTCCTTGCTTTTCTCCCTTCAATGGCTGAAGTTTTAGTTATATATGAATGTATCTAATGTTGTGTAATGATGAGTAACCACAAAATTGATTTAGAATAGAATTTATATAGAGTTTGGAAGGATTTAGGAAGCTTTCCTAAGCCAAATCGCACTAAAACTGCTATTTTTACGTTTCTTGACGTATTCAGCCAATTTGGATCACATAGGGCTCTTCAGGACCTCGAAATACGCAACTTTGACTTTTTTAACGGGTCGCTCCAGCGACCAGGCCATTTTCCAACTTTTCTTAGATTTTTCGCTATTCGCGCACCGATCGTAGAATTGCGATAACTTTTGATTCGGACATCGTATTGACTCACCGTTTGCGGCCACGCGTCCGTAACTCGAAGATCTACATTTTATGTATCTAGAGAATTTTCTCAAATCTGAAGTATTCCTTGTCAAAAATGAGATTTCCGAGGCTGCTACTACATTCAACTTTCACCGGAATCACTGTTTGAGCCCAGAATGACTTCCAAAGCCACTAATCATTGGATTTTTGTGCATTTTTATGTTAAAGCTCCAAAATCTACAAAATTTAGAATACTTATTTAAAAACAACTAAAAACTACATGAAATGGGCTAACAAAGCGTATTTCTAGGACTATAAACGGCAATTATTCGTCGCCGATCACACCCCCAAACCTACATTTTGCTAGTCCTCGAGCAAAAAGAACATAAAAATTAAACTACTAATTAAAAATACTACTCCATTTTCACATAGATCACGATTGCATTTAGTACATGAAACAAGCCTTTTAAACCCCTAGGTGTCCTTAGTCGGACGAGTGAAGTCTCGTGAGGGTTCTCGTCAACAAGTCTCCCACAACCATCTTTATTAACTTGTTAAGAAAAGTTTTATTAAAACGAAAAACACTGTTCAATACTCCTTATTATAAAACGATGATTTGAAATAGAATAACGAACAAGAAGAAACGGAATCAAACGTCTACCTACATCATGAAAAGCAATCCCAAGCACATGCATTGTATAAATCAATAGAGTTTCTCATAAAATTGCACGTGTGTGATATGGTAGTCAAATGAACACGTGCATGTCATGAACTTGGAATATAACTCGGATGACCATCTAACTATGCTTCGACTACGAATCTCACAATGAATTACACTCTCAAATGAAACGCTCAGAACATGTGTAATTTATCCGATATATGGGAGCAAAGGAATTATGTTTTCAAAACGAGAAATGCTCACATATGACTTGAAAAAGACGCATGACACAAAAGAACAGCAATCTAATGGATAAGACGCCAACAGTCAAGAGAAATTAATCATTACTATGTTTTAATCCCCTTCCCATCGTTTTCATATCCAAACCATGTTTCCTAGGATCAAATAGGACTTTTCAACGGTTGTAATGTGGCTCGAGCAATGAAAAATGATAGAAAGGATTCATTAGGTAGGTAATCTCATAATGGCATTGTAAGGTGTGTGAGTTCTTTATGTGATGTGGATGAGGTATATGGATGGGTATAACACGTAAGCAGGTTAGTACAGGTGGAACAACAAATAAATATGATGAAATAATACAGAAAGTGCAATAGAATAATAGTGTATAAAAATACAGTAGAGAAATGGGATTCGGAGAGAACATGGCTCAGGTGAGAACCAAGGTAGCCCCAAATGAGAGAGAGAGAAAGCAGTAATAGATCGAGATCTAGGAGAAGGTGTGGTGTGGTATCTAATGTAGGGTAGGAGCCGGTCGGTGTTGGTAAGTGGTATTGTAAGGTGATCCGAGGGATGTTAGGAGATGGGCTAAGGATTGATAACACCCAAAGGCTTGAGAGTGAGGGTGAAGTAGCTATCAGTGACTTAGGCCAATGGTGAGAGCAAGAGTCTCTTAGCTAGATTGTTGGGAGTCTATGCTGGGCTTTTGTTGAGTTGGACCACACCATCTAAATGTGTAGAATGAAGTTGGTACTTATAGAGGGAGTAGTGAGTGGTTGTGAGACAGTTGCAGAAAGCTGAATTGGCCTTCTTGGAGTGATCCGTCTACTTAAGGTAGGTATAGGCATTAAATGAGATGTTGATTTGGCATGGGCTTGGGAGAAGCAATTTCAGATATGAGGGTTGTGTTGTCACTTTGTGGCAGATGAACGCTACAGAGTTGTCAAAGAGGGATGGTATTCTATTGGTGCAGAGTGGTAGCAAGGGGTAGTGTCACTTGAGGGTGACAACTCAATATTATATTGTGTACTGGTTAAAGGGTGAATGGTTTCTATTGGTGCAGAAGGTTTAAGCAATGGGGTTCTCGAGACCATGCTGCTATGGTTTCCAGAGGGTTAAGCGAGGGTGAGTACCGAAGCTAAAGCCATTGGTACAGACCCTTAAGCAGAAAGGATATCAAGACCCTGCTATTAGTTCGCAGAATATTCAGCGAGGCTGGGATGACTAGGCGATGGAAGAGTCAACGGTTTCAGCTGTTCTTGCGGTCATGGGCCTCTTTGATTGGTTGTGAGGCTGGGGCAAGGCACGTGAAAGTAGTCACGTGTCTCTCTCTCTCTTTGGTACTAACCCTAACTATGCTTGTGAGGCATTAGTTAGGGAGATGCCCTTGGTCCTAGCCACCTAACCATAAGCTCCCGAGATCCCAACGGACGTGACCACCCTTAGGTACTGCTTCCGGACCAAGGGTGGGCGCCCAAGTGATGAGTGTGTAATTATAGTATAGTGAGTAGAGACTTAGCGAGGAGGGGAGCGGAGCAGATTTAGCTCCTTCGGATCCGGCCTAGTGGAGGCATAGGTATAAATGATATCGGAGACACATGTATCTTGTGGTGATGTAGGTGACACCTATACATTTGTTTAAAGCGGGTTACCCAATACCGGATGTGGTATGTGTCTTTGTGGAGATTCGATGTTGGAGATCGAGAGCACTTTGTGGTGGACTCTTTTGAAGTGGGCTTCCTTTATGGGTTACTTTGAGGTGGGCTTTGTTTGAATAAGGCTTCAGAGTGGAGTCATCCGTAGTGGGGCTTCAGAGTGGGCTACTTTAGGCCTTCGGAGAATAAGGCTTCGGAGTGGAATCATAGGTTTTGACTTCCAAAGTGAAGCTTCGGAGTGGTGAGGCTTCGGAGTGGACTCATCCGAATTGGGCCTTCGGAGTGGGCTAGCGGAGGCTTCGGAAAGGTGAGGTTTCGGAATGGGCTTATCCGAAGTAGGGCTTCGGAGTGGGTTCATTGAGGTCGGCCTTAGGGTGAGTTTCTCAATCGTGGAGCTTCACAGTGGGCTCTGTAGGGTGGGTCTTGTCTGTAGTCATTGTTGTTGGTGGAGCCCATATTGATACACGTGTAGTCATTAGTGACGTGTACTGGTCAAGCTCTATGAGCGGTCAACTACTATCTACATTAGCCCCCCTGTCCGCATTCTAGGCGTGAAGCGGATAGGATGCGGGCATAGTAATCTAATCTTTTCATATATTTCTTAGTTAATCCTTGTGATGATCGATGGACATCTTTCGCAGGTGGTACTGGCTTTTCAGCGAGAATCATAGCGAATATGGTTTCTTTCTTGAACCGAATGATATTTTCAGGTGAAGTGACAGCTCAGCTCTATTCCCCATTTTGAATCGGACTCGAGTAGGCGCATGTGTGCACCCATTTTATTGTATGTATTGGGTCTGTACCATGTTGCACCCACTATCCTTGTATTGATGTATGTATTGGGTTGGTAAACTTATTTTTTTTGTGGTATTGAGAATTCGATTTTCTGTGTTTCAGATTATGCATTTTTGTTTTCACATTTCGTATCATTCTTTTGATGAGTGGTGGTATGGAGAAACCCGGAGATATTAATAATGTGGAGAAAAAGAATAGAGGGAGGGGAGCGTGTTGCTCGCTTTGTCCCTTGATGTCAATATCAAAAAGAGGGTTTGTACCCGCACCACCCTTGTGAGGCTAAGAGATAGGGAGGGAGACGCTTATCCCATCTTTGGGAGAGGGAGAGTGTGTTACTCATGCTGCACAAGTGATAGAGTGCGTATTGCTTGTGCTACCTATATGGTAATATGGAGACTAGAGTCGTGCTCTTTGGGGATTGGAGATTACGACCAAACCATTTGGAGATAGGGAGATTAAGAAGAGAACGTGATGTTCATGCCGCCCCTAGGGGAAAAGCACGATGCTCATATTGCTATGTAGATTTGGAAATAAAGGGGAGAGCGTGATGCCTGTACCATCCTATGGAGACATGGAGATAAGGGTCACCCCTTCTTTGGAGATATGGAGATTAGGGAAGAGTGCGACACTTGTGCGACCCTATTCTTTGGAGATATGGAGATTAGGGGAGAGTGCGGCACTTATGCAACCCTATTCTTTGGAGATATGGAGATTAGGGGGAAGAGCGGGCGCTCGTGTCGCCCCTATAGTGGAGAGCGCGATGCTCGTGCCACCTTTCTCCAAGGGGAAAGGGTGTTGCTCGTGTCTCCCTATTGAGACCTTTCAAATCGAAGTAGAGGGTGTTACCCGTGCCACTCAAGTGAGGTAGGAGGAGAGCGCGATGCTCGTGCCACCTTATGGAGAGTGGAATTCATTCGTTATAGGGAGACGGAGAATAAATCACAACAATACTGGTAGTAATAGTGGAATTTATATTGATAGCGGAATTATTTGAATGCTTGTCGATGGTGTAGACTGTATGTTGGTGATTACTTATGCTCTGATGTATTGTTTCGATGTATCAAAGTACTTGTACTGTGTGGAGAGGATGAAAGGGGATAAGAGAGAGGGAGTGCCGAAAAAAGGGGGGGGTGTTGGTGGGGTGGAGGGGATGAGAGAGAGTGAGAGGGAGTGACGAAAAGGGGAGGGGGGGTGTTGGTAGGGTGGAGGGATGAAAGGGGATGAGATGGGGAGTGCCGAAAAAGGGGGGGGGGGGGGGGGGGGGGGAGGGGGGGAAGGGGGGCGTTGGTGGGGTGAAGGGGATGAGAGAGAGGGAAAGGGAGAGCCGAAAAGGGGAGGGGGTGTTGGTAAGGTGGAGGGGATGAAAGGGATGAGATGGGGAGTGCCGAAAAAGGGGGGGCGGGGGTCTCTTTTTGTGTTAAGAAGCCACTTGCTTCGGTACCGGTTACTATTTTTTTTTGTTTGGTTGATGTTGGCGTATCCGGCTTGTTTAGGTGCCGCCTTCTTGGAGACCGGTTAAAAAAATATATATTTTTTTTTTTTGTTGATGTTGGCGTATCCGGCTTGTTTAGGTGCCGCCTTCTTAGAGACCGGTAATTTTCTTCTCTTTTTGTCGTTGATGTTGTTGGCGTATCCCATATGTTTAGGTGCCGCCTTCTTGGAGACCGGTTTAAAAAAAAATTTGTTGATGTTGGCGTATCCGGCTTGTTTAGGTGCCGCCTTCTTGGAGACCGCTTAAAAAAATATTGCTTTTTTTTGTTGATGTTGTTGGCGTATCCGGTTTGTTTAGGTGCCGCCTTCTTGGAGACCGGTTAAAAAAAATTATTATTTTTTTTGTTGATGTTGTTGGCGTATCCGGCTTGTTTAGGTGCCGCCTTCTTGGAGACCGGTTAAAAAAAAATTTGTTTTTTTTTTTTTTTTTTTTTTGTTGATGTTGTTGGCGTATCCGGCTTGTTTAGGTGCCGCCTTCTTGGAGACCGGTTAAAAAAATATTTTTTTTTTTGGTTGATGTTGGCGTATCCGGCCTGTTTAGGTGCCGCCTTCTTAGAGACCGGTAATTTTCTTCTCTTTTTTTCGTTGATGTTGTTGGCGTATCCCATATGTTTAGGTGCCGCCTTCTTGGAGACCGGTTTAAAAAAAAAATTTGTTGATGTTGGCGTATCCGGCTTGTTTAGGTGCCGCCTTCTTGGAGACCGCTTTAAAAAAAAAAAAATTGTTGATGTTGGCGTATCCGGCTTGTTTAGGTGCCGCCTTCTTGGAGACCGGTTAAAAATATTATTATTTTTTTTTGTTGATGTTGTTGGCGTATCCGGCTTGTTTAGGTGCCGCCTTCTTGGAGACCGGTTAAAAAAAAAATATTTTTTTTTTTGTTGATGTTGTTGGCGTATCCGGCTTGTTTAGGTGCCGCCTTCTTGGAGACCGGTTAAAAAAAATATTGTTTTTTTTTTGTTGAACTGTGGAGATAGTTCTTCATCCGATGTGGAGATAGTTCTTTGTTTTTTTTTTGTTTTTTTTTTTTGTGTGTGGCGATGCCGCCTTCTTCGGGGCCGGTAGCAAAATTTTTTTTTTTTTTTTATGGACTATGGAGGTAGCTTTTCTTCTTAGCGTATCCGTAGGAGGCGGTGACTTTTTGTTTGAAAAAAAACATGCCGTGGTCTTTGGGACCGGTTAAAAAAAAAAAAAAAAATTCGGACTATGGTGATAGCTTTTCTCAGCGTATCCTTAGGAACCGGTGACTCTCTTTTTTTTTTTTTAAAACGTGCCGTGTTCTTTGGGGGCGTATTCTTAGGAGGGAGCCGGTACTTTTTTTTAAAAAAAAAAAAGCATGTTGTGGTCTTTGGGACCGGTAAAAAAAAATTTTGTTTTTAGGACTATGGAGACAACTTTTCTTCTCGGCGTATCCTTAGGAGCCGGCGACTCTTTTTTTTAAAAACATGCCGTGGTCTTTGGGACCGGTAAAAAAAAAATTTCGGACTATGGTGATAGTTTTTCTCAGCGTATCCTTAGGAGCCGGCTACTTTTTTTTAAAACATGTCGTGGTCTTTGGGACCGGTAAGAAAAATTTTCGAACTATGGTGATAGCTTTTCTCAGCGTATCCTTAGGAACCGGTGCTTTTTTTTTTTGTATTTGGATACCGCCTTCTTTGGGACCGGTAGCAAAAATTTTTTTTTTTTTTTTTGTACCATGGAGAATTGGAGATAGCTTTTCATCTTAGCGTATCCTTATGAGCCGGTGCTTTTTTTTTCTTTGTATTTGGATACCGCCTTCTTTGGGACCGGTAGCAAAAATAATATTTTTTTTTTGGGACCATGGAGAATTGGAGATAGCTTTTCATCTTAGCGTATCCTTATGCGCCGGTGCTTTTTTTTCTTTGTATTTGGATACCGCCTTCTTTGGGACCGGTAGCAAAAATAATATTTTTTTTTTGGGACCATGGAGAATTGGAGATAGCTTTTCATCTTAGCGTATCCTTATGAGCCGGTGCTTTTTTTTCTTTGTATTTGAATACCGCCTTCTTTGGGACGGGTAGCAAAAAAAAATTTTTTTTTTTTTCTGGTACCATGGAGAATTGGAGATAGCTTTTCATCTTAGCGTATCCTTATGAGCCGGTGCTTTTTTTCTTTTGTAAACATGCCGTATTCTTTGGGAGCGGTAACAAAATATTTTTTTTTTGGTTGCTGTGGAGGTTCTTCTTGTTGGCGTATCCTTAGGTGGCGGTAACTTTTTCTTTTGTGTTTGGGTGCCGCCTTCTTCGGGACTGGTAGCAAATATATATATATATGCATATTTTTTTTTTTTGCTGTGGAGGTTTTTCTTGTTGGCGTATCCTTAGACGGTGGTAACTTCTTCTTTTGTGCTTGGATGCCACCTTTTTCGGAGCCGGTAACTTTTTTTTTGGAGGTTCTTCTTGTTGGTGTAACCTTAGGCGGCGGTAACTTCTTCTTTTGTGTTTGGATGCCGCCTTCTTCGGGACCGAAAACCCATTTTTTTAATATTACAAAATGAGCAAAAGGGAGGGGCAAGAGTGAGAAGGGAGTGGTCCCAGAGGGTCTTGGAGGAGAGAGAGGTTGGAATTGGGTCCCCTTTTTGTATTTATGTATATATGTAAATGTTAGAGGGAAGGTACGAGCCGAGACAATGGGGAGAGGAGAGCGAAACCCGAGAGAGACTGGGGGGATGCCAATTTCTTTCTTCTTTTTTTTGGTGTGGTGGTGGGGCCCAAGGAAAGGGAAAGTGTAGAGGAAGGACTAGAGGGAGAGCTGATGGTTTTGTAAGAAGAGAGAAAGTATAGAGAGAGGGAGCCGAGCGGGTACCAAGAGGTCAGAGTGAGGGGTGTGGTAGATGTGATGTGATGAGTTCAAGTCTCAAGCGAGTGGTAATGTGAGTAAGTAGTAGCTTAATGCAGGTGTCAGGGGGATTGGGTCATGTTATGTAAGTTTAGGAGAGAAAGAGGGAGGTGAGAGAGAGGTGTTAGTGACAGAGAGTGAGTGATGGCCAGCCCAATTCCTTTTAAAGAAAGAATGAGGGTGAGGGCCCCACTCCCTTGTCATTTATGTGTGTTTATGCTTGTGATTGGCAAAGTGTCTTCATAGTGAGGCCTCGATTTTTAGCACAAAGCTAGACCAATGTCACAAAGTGGATACATATATATATATATATGTATGTGGTAAGATAGAGAGATAAGCAAAAATAAAAGAGATGTTGACATTTTGACTTGCAAATAGTGATGTTGAGCATCGGTAGCACTAGAGGTTGTCGTTTGCATTTGCTAACCATGCTTGCGAGTATACCTCCCACTGTGGTCGCCAAAATGTGTGAGTTCTTTATGTGATGTGGATGAGGTATATGGATGGGTATAACACGTAAGCAGGTTAGTACAGGTGGAACAACAAATAAATATGATGAAATAATACAGAAAGTGCAATAGAATAATAGTGTATAAAAATACAGTAGAGAAATGGGATTCGGAGAGAACATGGCTCAGGTGAGAACCAAGGTAGCCCCAAATGAGAGAGAGAGAAAGCAGTAATAGACAGAGATCTAGGAGAAGGTGTGGTGTGGTATCTAATGTAGGGTAGGAGCCGGTCGGTGTTGGTAAGTGGTATTGTAAGGTGATCCGAGGGATGTTAGGAGATGGGCTAAGGATTGATAACACCCAAAGGCTTGAGAGTGAGGGTGAAGTAGCTATCAGTGACTTAGGCCAATGGTGAGAGCAAGAGTCTCTTAGCTAGATTGTTGGGAGTCTATGCTGGGCTTTTGTTGAGTTGGACCACACCATCTAAATGTGTAGAATGAAGTTGGTACTTATAGAGGGAGTAGTGAGTGGTTGTGAGACAGTTGCAGAAAGCTGAATTGGCCTTCTTGGAGTGATCCGTCTACTTAAGGTAGGTATAGGCATTAAATGAGATGTTGATTTGGCATGGGCTTGGGAGAAGCAATTTCAGATATGAGGGTTGTGTTGTCACTTTGTGGCAGATGAACGCTACAGAGTTGTCAAAGGGGGATGGTATTCTATTGGTGCAGAGTGGTAGCAAGGGGTAGTGTCACTTGAGGGTGACAACTCAATATTATATTGTGTACTGGTTAAAGGGTGAATGGTTTCTATTGGTGCAGAAGGTTTAAGCAATGGGGTTCTCGAGACCATGCTGCTATGGTTTCCAGAGGGTTAAGCGAGGGTGAGTACCGAAGCTAAAGCCATTGGTACAGACCCTTAAGCAGAAAGGATATCAAGACCCTGCTATTGGTTCGCAGAATATTCAGCGAGGCTGGGATGACTAGGCGATGGAAGAGTCAACGGTTTCAGCTGTTCTTGCGGTCATGGGCCTCTTTGATTGGTTGTGAGGCTGGGGCAAGGCACGTGAAAGTAGTCACGTGTCTCTCTCTCTCTTTGGTACTAACCCTAACTATGCTTGTGAGGCATTAGTTAGGGAGATGCCCTTGGTCCTAGCCACCTAACCATAAGCTCCCGAGATCCCAACGGACGTGACCACCCTTAGGTACTGCTTCCGGACCAAGGGTGGGCGCCCAAGTGATGAGTGTGTAATTATAGTATAGTGAGTAGAGACTTAGCGAGGAGGGGAGCGGAGCAGATTTAGCTCCTTCGGATCCGGCCTAGTGGAGGCATAGGTATAAATGATATCGGAGACACATGTATCTTGTGGTGATGTAGGTGACACCTATACATTTGTTTAAAGCAGGTTACCCAATACCGGATGTGGTATGTGTCTTTGTGGAGATTCGATGTTGGAGACCGAGAGCACTTTGTGGTGGACTCTTTTGAAGTGGGCTTCCTTTATGGGCTACTTTGAGGTGGGCTTTGTTTGAATAAGGCTTCAGAGTGGAGTCATCCGTAGTGGGGCTTCAGAGTGGGCTACTTTAGGCCTTCGGAGAATAAGGCTTCGGAGTGGAATCATAGGTTTTGACTTCCAAAGTGAAGCTTCGGAGTGGTGAGGCTTCGGAGTGGACTCATCCGAATTGGGCCTTCGGAGTGGGCTAGCGGAGGCTTCGGAAAGGTGAGGTTTCGGAATGGGCTTATCCGAAGTAGGGCTTCGGAGTGGGTTCATTGAGGTCGGCCTTAGGGTGAGTTTCTCAATCGTGGAGCTTCACAGTGGGCTCTGTAGGGTGGGTCTTGTCTGTAGTCATTGTTGTTGGTGGAGCCCATATTGATACACGTGTAGTCATTAGTGACGTGTACTGGTCAAGCTCACATATGACTTGAAAAAGACGCATGACACAAAAGAACAGCAATCTAATGGATAAGACGCCAACAGTCAAGAGAAATTAATCATTACTATGTTTTAATCCCCTTACCATCGTTTTCATATCCAAACCATGTTTCCTAGGATCAAATAGGACTTTTCAACGGTTGTAATGTGGCTCGGGCAATGAAAAATGATAGAAAGGATTCATTAGGTAGGTAATCTCATAATGGCATTGTAAGGCATGTACGATTTCTTTCATTCGTCTCTTCTACCAACTTCATCTTTTCATTATCTTCTTTTCCATATATTTTTTCTTTTAATTTTTTTTTTCTATTTTTCTTTCTACTTTCAACTTTTTTTTTTTCAATCCTTATCTTTTTTCTTTCCTTCTCGTTGCTTCTTGAAACAAATATTCAATAAATAACAAGGCAACCACCCTAAACATCATCTTATTTTCTTATTTTTCTCAATCACACATCGCCTTAACACCACTAAATGTTGATCAATCTTTCAGGGGTGAACTCCAAGTTGGCCAAATTAGAGCAAAAACAGGATAATGGCATTTAAAGAAAAAGGGCATTTTAACGGCTCAAATGAGTGAACTAAGGAAATTTTTATCATTTAATTGGATAGGACAAAGTCAAAAGGGTGAAAAACAAAAAAGGCCTAAAATCATGTCCTATGGTAATACGATTTTTCAACGTTTACAACGGAAGATTATTTAGCATGGTAACAAATATTTTAACTTGACTATCAACCAAAACAAGAATAATGAGACTAAATAACAAGTTAATGCGCTATTTTAATGAAATTTGACAAACACAAAATGCATTTATAACCCTCTATAAAGAAAAAATAGGCTCAAAAGCTCACCGGGCTTAGTCTCCACCATGTGTTATCTAGAAATCCAAATCATATTATAGTTCACATCAAACATGTATTCAAGCGACTATGTGCAGTGCATAGGTTTGTGTGCAAATCTATGATATTAAACTACGATTCAAACGATACATGACCTAAAACGTCATATCATGACTTCAGCAAATATTTAATCACATTTTCTCATTGTTTACCATTCTATAATAATCCAAGTAACATAAAAAGAAATATTGAATCGAGATTGCAAAAACGTCGGTAACATCGTTTATTTAAACACAAGAATCGAAATTTTTTAAAAATTAGTGCATAATAATATGCATGTGAATGCATACCCCCAAACCTAAACCTTTCATTGTCCCCAATGAAACAATAAAATGAAAGAAAGGAAAGTACGTAGAGAAGGAACGATAATACCTCGATCTCGGCACTCACAAACAAGTGAACATATAATAATATGGAATCAAAGTTCAATTACTCCAAACGGAGCACTATTTCACCTGTTAATACTTAATAAAAGAAAATTAAACAAACAAATAAATATTAAAAGCTAATATATAATACATATGTTTTTTTTTCTTTTTATTTTGTTATTTATTTATTTATTTTTTTGTAAACAATAGAAACTAAACTAGAATTAAAAGAACGTAAAGGAAATAAAGAAAAACAAAACTAGAACTATAGAAACAAAGATAAACTTAAACGAAAAGAACTGAAAAGAACAAACAGAAATGAAAAACAACTAGATAGGTTGGGGAAACAGAAGGTCAAAGAACAAAGAGAAAAATTGAGAAATCCCCACCTCGCGCGAGCGGACCGCGGGAGCAACCCTCGCTCGCGCGAATCCCTACTCGAGGTAAACCTGAGGCCTGTTATTAATTTTATTTAGAAAAATTTCTAAGTGCCAGAATCGCGCGAGCGAACCCCTCGCACGCGCGATTCTAGGCGCGAGATGTAACAGAGAGCTCATATAATAAAAAGTTGAAAAAAATTTATCTAAGGAAGAATATCGCGCAGGTGGGCTGCGATGTGGTCTTTTTCCCTTGTTTCTTTATTTCAAGGTAAATAAGTTCAAAATAAGTTTATCTCGACCCCGAAACCTGTCCAGAATGTCCAAAACAGACTCAAAAGGACTCAAAAATGACCAAAAATAAGGAAAACGAACGAAATAAAGCTTGGGTTGCCTCCCAAGAAGTGCTATCTTTTATGTCTTCAGCTAGACTATTCTAGCTCAAGACTCAAGTAGGTCGTAAATCAGAGTTTGTACCCCTTAGGATATCAGGAAGAGCCTGGTGATAAGTAGAAATAACGTCGCTTTGAATTAATTCGACCGACGGTTCTCCCGGATTATGTTCAAATCGATTTCTTACCTTTCGAGTAAATTCATCATTCGGGTTTTGGTTGTAAGGATTCATCCGCTCATTACGAATTATATTATTTTCCTCACACATATTCAGTTCTTTGTTAGGCTCAATATTCCGTCTTACCTCACAGTTCGCCTCACATAGGTAATCGTCGTCTTTAGGAGGTTGATCCATAGCATTAAAAACGTTTAATTTTAAGTTCATGTTCCCAAATGACACCTTCATTACCACCGTCCGACAGCTAACACGCGCATTAGCGGTCGCTAAAAATTGATGACCTAAGATCACAGGAGTGTATTTCCTAGCATCTAACATGGGTTCGGTGTCAATAACCATGAAATCGACAGGATAATAACATTTATCAATTTTAACCAAAACATCCTCGACGATTCCTCTAGGAATTTTAACAGAACGATCCGCTAATTGTATAGTAGCGGCCGTAGGTTTAAGTTCACCTAGTCCTAGTTGTTTATAGACGTGATAAGGTAAGAGATTAACGATAGCTCCTAAGTCAAGGAGAGCCCGATGAATGATAGTGTCACCTATGACACATGATATCATAGGCGTACTTGGATCCTTATACTTTGAAGTAGCGTGTTGGAAAATGGAGCTTACTTTTTCCGTGAGGAAGTCCTTTTTCGGAGTATGACTGCACAACTTACGCTTTTGCGTAAACAGATCTTTTAAACATTTAGCGTAAGCGGGAATTTGTTTTATAGCATCGAGGAATGGAATATTGATTTTTACTTATTTAAACACCTCGAGTATATCCTCAGTTTTTGATTTTTTTCTTTGAAAAATTAGACGATTCCTCAACGTTTGGTGGAAAAGGCATTTTTGGAATATAATTTGTTGGGGTTGGTTCATTTTCTTTCCGAATTTTACTCGTATCCTCACCCTTTTCTTTATTCGAGTTAATGTGTACCTCTTTTCCTCTCGCATTCGGAATTTCAACAATTTCCTCCTCACGAATAGTCGTCCTAGTCGACACGACATTAACTTGCTCACTCGTACCCCCACCCTCATATTGTCCCTTAGGGTTTTCTATAGTTTGACTAGGCAACTTACCCTCGTTTCTACGGCTCATTGTATTAGCTATTTGTCCCATTTGGGACTCAAGCTTCGTAATGGATTGTGTGTGAGAGTGCACTATTTGTGCTTGTGCTTGTGCATGTACTTGTGTTTCAATGTTCTTAAGGGATGCCAACACCTTATCCTCAAAAGCATTAACCCTTGGAGGGTTAGGATTAGGATGAGGGTATTGGTATTGGTTTTGTTGAAATTGGGGTCGATAAGTATTAGAAAAATTATTCGGTATAGGATTATAACTATTTCGTAGGAATTGTTGAATCGAGTTTATGTGTTGCTCCACAAATTCTGGAAATTGAGATGCCGATGGGCAAGAAAGTATAGAATGTGAAGGATCGGAACATAATGCACAACTTTCATAAGAGGGTGAACCCGACATTTGATTCATTGTCAAAAGTCGGTCAAGTTTTTTAGATAGTTCTTGAAATTCAATTGAGTGACTCGACTCAACTTTCACCTCTCGCTTAGGTTGAAGATACCCCTCAGGACGGACAGACACCGCTTGGTGCATCGAATTCTCGCTCAACATTTCAAATATTTTCCAGGCCTCGTCGGCGCTTTTGTGTAGAAAGGTACCCACACAAACAGCATCGACGGTATTACAAAGTGAGGGACTCGTAGAAGACCTAAACTAATTGCCACTTGGGAACTTGATGATGTGGGCATGAACGTAACAATTCTTTAAATTGTTCCCAAGTGTCGTAAAGTGTTTCCCCATCTTGCATCACAAAGTTTGTTATTGATTTTCTTATCTGATTAGTACGCGTAATAAGGAAAAACTTTGTAAAAATGCGGTGTGTAAGGCTTCCCATGTTTTAATATTATTTGGCTCCAGAGATTGGAGCCAATATTTAGCTTTGTCTTTTAAAGAGAATGGGAAGAGCCGTAGTTTCAATTCATCATCAGTTAAGTTTTGAATTTTTAAAGTAGAGTAGATATCTTGAAAATTCCCCAAGTGTTGACATGGATCTTCATTTATACGGCCATGGTAAGAGGGAAGTAGGGAGATGGTAGATGACTTTATCTCAAAGTGAGATGCCGACACCTCCGGTAAATCAATACATGTTTGTGGCGTGTAAGTCATAGGAATAAAGTAATCCCTAAGTGGAGGCGGCGGAGGTATATTAGGATTATTTATATTATTTCCGTTATTTCCAACGCCAGCCATTGGAACATGTTTTATTTTAAAAATTCGAGTTTTCCTTAACCTTGTAAGGGTACTTTGAATTTCGGCCTAAAATAGAGATGATGGTTCTGGAGTCGATTCGTTGTCTAGCAACCGAGCTCTAGAAGCTTGGGTTGAGGATCTATTAATTCTTAAGGTACATTCAAGTTCAGGATCAAAAGTTTGTATTTCAGGTTTACTAGAACGTGTACCAAACATAAACTAAAAAGAAAATAAACGACACTAAGACAAAAACTGACTCCACAAATATAAGACGAAATCACGCAAATAAGGCAACAGGCACACAACTACTATGATGCATGAATATTATCCTGTAATGCAATGACCGCGTCGAGCCCAGCGCCTCGGGTCTCCTAGCTAATGCACGTGAACAATCACTCCTAAACTAATCTAATGGAAGTAATTGCGTCTCAGCACCCTGACTTACAGTGGTTTGAAGCGAATTTCAAAGTAAGCAATTTACTTGAATTTTTTTTTTCGCGTAAGCTCCTTTGACGTGCACAGCTGTTCCACTCGAAATGCTAGAATTTTGAGTACCTAAGAAATTACAAAATAAAAAGAAAAGTTAGTGACTCAAAATAAAATGGAAAACTAAGAAAAAGAAAACCTAATCTAATATTTACGAATTAACTAAACTAAGATTCTAAAACTAATTGGCTAGTAATGCAATCCCCGGCAACGACGCCAAAAATTGATGTTGTCAGTATCAAGATATAAAAGTATGCTTACTTATGCTTTACTTTCAAAAGATTTGTAGTGTGGAAGTAAAGGTCGAACCCACAGAGATTGAATACTATGCACTTTAATTTTTAAAACCTAAATTTACTTAATTAAGAAAAACGGATTTTAGATTTAATTTGAATTAAACTAATAACAATAAAAGTAAATCTAAATTATGAAAGCAATTAAATATTTATTTTTATAATAAGTTTAAGGAACCTATAATTGCAAATCCACCACTAGCTTCATAATAAGGGTATTTACGAATTACTTTAGCTTATTAAGTTGGATGATAATGGGGAATTGTAGCTATAAGCCCAATTTCTCCGTCAAGAAAATAACTATGGTTCAAGCACCAACATAAACCATCTTCGGTTAGCACGAATTATCCCACACTAAACTAGGGTTGTGATATAATCCGTCTAATCTAGGCATGGACTATTCGGATACTTGATAGCACAATTCAATTTAAGCACCATTACATGTAAATAATCTAAACAAGCACAACAAGTATAGATCATTGAGCACACTACCATCAAAATAGATCTAAGACAAGAGTAAACTTTGAAAGTAACGATTTAATCAATAAAAGCACGATTTATTTATAAAAATTCTCAGAATATGTAACTGTCATCCATACATAATAAAACTAAAAATAAAATATAAAATATACCCTATTACTTGGCTAGGGTTTCATTGAAATCCTAGATCTTGAGTTTAGTTGGCCATAGAATTGATGAACGACAAGAGGTTGATGGAGGAGGCCATGGGAATCCTTAGTCTTCTTCTTCTTCTCCTTGCTTTTCTCCCTTCAATGGCTGAAGTTTTAGTTGTATATGAATGTATCTAATGTTGTGTAATGATGTGTAACCACAAAATTGATTTAGAATAGGATTTATATATAGTTTGGAAGGATTTAGGAAGCTTTCCTAAGCCAAATCGCACTAAAACTGCTATTTTTACATTTCTGGACGTATTCAGCCAATTCTCGCATAGGGCTCTTCAGGACCTCGAAATACGCAACTTTGACTTTTTTAATGGGTCGCTCGCACGGGTCGCTCTAGCGACCAAGCCATTTTCCAACTTTTCTCAGATTTTCCACTACTCTGCGCACCGATCGTAGAATTGTGATAACTTTTGACTCAGACCTCGTATTGACTCACCGTTTGCAGCCACACATCCGTAACTCGAAGATCTACATTTTATGTAACTGGAGAAAATTTTCAAATCTGAAGTATTCCTTATCAAAAATGAGATTTTCCGAGACTGCTACTGTATTCAACATTCACCGGAATCACTGTTTGAGCCTAGAATGACTTCCAAAGCCACTAATTATTGGATTTTTGTGCATTTTAAGTTAAAGCTCCAAAACCTACAAAATTTAGAATACTTATTAAAAAACAACTAATAACTACATGAAATGGGCTAACAAAGCGTATTTGTAGGACTATAAATGACAACTATTCATCGTCGATCATATATCATGTGATATACACGAGGTACAAGCTAATTAAACATGGACTATTCTCGCCATAATATAGTACGAGCCCTAGGCTCGTAATATTACATGTTAAAGCATGAGGTTAACCGGATTAATAATAATAATAATAATAATAATAATAATAATAATAACAAAAATAATATCATCAGTGTACAATGTATTAACATGAGGTTAACTGGAAAGTAATAACAATAATAATAACAACAACAACAACAACAACAACAACCATAATAATAATAATAATAGCGGAATAATATGTTCGGGGTACAACATATTAGACATGTGGTTAACCAGAAAATAATACTAATAATGATAATAGTAATATTAACGGATAATAATACAGAACTAGGTTCGGGGTACCACATGTTAATGCACGAGTTTTAACAGCTAAACAATAAGATAATAAGATAATAATAATAATAATAATAATAACAACAACAATAATAATCATATTAATAACAGAATCATAATACTGACGATAAGTTTGGTGTACAACATATTAAACATGCGGTTAACCGGAAAACAAAAAAATATAATAATATTGATAGCGGAAAATAAAAACAAAAACAACAACAACAACAATAATAATAATAATAATAATAATAACAACAACAAACGAAAAATAATTACGGCCGATAGGTTCGGGATACAACATATTAAGGAGCATAACTATAGTATACCAAGTGAGTTAGGGACTCACCGTAGGTTTGGGGTCGCGGTGGTGGTTCAGGGTGAGCTCGGGTAAGCCTACTCTCTCCTCTCTTTCCTTTCTTTCTTTTTATTTTCTTTCTCCTTCTCCTCTCTCACTCTTTCGGCTAACTCTCTCTTTGTTTTTGGGTAAACAAACTAAATGAGGGGGAGGGGGAGGACATATATACAGGGGGAGGATATATATACAGGGGAGGATAGTGGATTGGTCTCGTATAAATAAATATACATATTTATATATATGTAAGTTCTCACACATGCACATATAGGCTCATGCTTTCCAGTGCACTGGGCGAGTGAACTAAACTTTTAAGCCTAAAAAATCTGCGGGTCAGCGGGGTGGCAGGATGGGGCGCAGGTCAACGTGGCGGCCCACTGGTTTTTTAAGCTTTAAAGCCAGTGCACTCACCCAGTGCACTGGAGATACCTTATTTTCATGCAACGAATCATGTACAACTTTTCTTAGCATGCTGATGTGAAAGACATTATGCACTCATGACATCTTGGGTGGCAGTGCAAGTTGGTAGGCAACTTTTTCCACGCGTTCTAAAATCTCGAACGGTCCAATGTAGCTCGATGATAGCTTTCCTCGCTTGTGTTCGAATCTGACAATGCCTCGCACCGGAGATACCTTGAGAAGTACGTGATCTCCAACACTGAACTCTAATTCCTTGCGGTGCTTATTTGCTTAGCTTTTTTGTCTGCTCTACGCTACTTTCATCTTTTCTTTCACGATTGTTGATGTCACACCCGTCCCAAAAAATGCATTCTTTTAAATCATAATTGCTTTATTGAGATTTATCAATGTTATTTGATTAATGCAAAAGTGGTTGACTGTGGGTCAACAGAAGGTGTCAAGTGAGGACACGGAGAGTTAAGAATTCATGAGGCTTTGAAATGATCTAAATGACATTTGTGTGATTAAATATCATTTGACTTATCTGGTATTTATGAATAGTAATTATACATGTGTAATGCAATTTTTGATAGTTGGATCTTTGTTAAGATCATTTTGTAACATTATAGTTTAACATAAGTGATACATGCATAAAATGTAGGTTATTTAGAGATTTCACGAAAATAGTTTTCGAAACGTAATTACGGACTCAAACGGAACTTGGACGAACACTTTTATGAATTATAGATTTTCACTCGTGAACCAATAACTTAGACGTTTAAGATATTTTGGGAGATAATTGGAAGATTAGAAAACTTGTGAGGAGGTAAACAAAATTCCCGAGAGTTGTGCCTATATATAGTTGAGTCCAAGATATTTTCATAAATATCTCACAAACCAAATATCTTAGGAGAGAGAGAGAGAGAGAGAGAGGAAAAGGGGATTTTGATCTTCGATCTTCTCGACGCTAATTGATGAACTTCTGGCTGATTACTTTCAACCAAATTTCATTCGGACTCCTCGAGGTAAGAGCTTCATTTTGATACCACTTAGGCCATGTTTGGATAAGTTTTATAAAAATTTTAATATTGGAATTTTGGGGAAAACTATGTAAAACTTGTAGGAATCGCTTGTAATCGGAAATTTAGCGTAGTATTGGCATCCTTGAACTTCTCCTGAAATCTTAAGAGCGTAACTTAAGGTATGAGTTCTCAACTTATGATATATAAGGAATTTTGGATGCTTTGGATATTATATATGGAATTATGATCCAGGCAAAACTCATGTGTTAATTTAGGCATATTAAATTCAGCGAGTACGTACAAAAAACATGTACATATGACTATGTGAGCATGCTAAATGACTAAGTGGGTCGAAGGGGAGTTTGATGCAAATTCATGCCGGGGTAAGCCTATCGATGTTTGAGAATTATTGTAGCGACGATTACTGTGGATGGTTTATGGCTTGGACTTTCCAGGCCACCTGGGATGCAATGGTTTAATGCTTGGCTTTTCCGTTGGCATCGCAGTTTAAGGCTTGGACTTGCCGCTATCGGATGAATGCGTCTTTCTCTCCCTAGAGACTAAATTATGTGGCTGAGATGTTTAAAGCATAAATTGCCATATATGCATATGTTTAGAATTATACACTCAACCTATAGCTGAGTAGTGGAGACTTCTTCCATTATAGGTGAAAAGAAGAAAGGAAAGAAGAAGCGAGCAGAGTGAGGCTGATAGGATGACAGGTTTGTCCTTGTATGTATTTTTGTTTTTCTCCATTGCAAATGTTGTAACATGAGTTTTTGAGAATTAGAAGTGTGTTTTAACTTGAATCTTGAAATGGATTCGTAGTATTGTAAAACTCTTGCAATTATGTTTTGAAAATGTTGTAATGCAGTTAAGGTTAATTTGGAATGAATTTGGCATGTGTAATTAGCTTGGTGGAGAATTGGATAGCCTTAGAAAGGTGGAATTATACAAAATGTGCAGTAATTAGGAAAACAGTTTATTGGTCTGGGAACACAGTCGACTGCACCCATTGTTGGGACAAAATATCTTTCTCAGTTTTGTAAAGCAGTCAAATGGGTTGCTAAATCAGTCGACTGGAAAGTGTTTCAAAATATGGCATTCTGCTGGATAATAGTCCAGTCGACCGGACGAGTACCAGTCGACTGGAAGATTGATATTACAGTCGACCGGACCTGGAGGGCAGTCGACTGGATTGGGTTGCTGAGGTTCTAAGTCTCAACAGTCGCCAAAGCAGTCGATTGGGGACCCGATACAGTCAACTGGATTGCCAATTTCAAAAAGGGTTTTGTTACTTTATGTGTTTTAAAAGGGATAACTTTTTATAACTCTGAATTTGGGGTTTTTACTTATATTTATTCCACTGCTATGAACTTTAACTGAACTGAATAAGCCTCGGTGACATGCCACGTGTCCTATTTTCGCGTAGCATGATGGGTCGAGACATTTATTGGTATCAGAGCAATATGTAACAAAATTTTGAGAACGTTCGACATCGAGTAGAGTGTTGAGTGAATTGACGAATACTTTAGAATGCATTCAGACATAGTAGAGATGTTTGATGCTTATGGTATATTGGTATACATACATGAATTCATTTGTTGGCATACATGCATAGTATTTATACATTGCAGATGACAGGTTGAAAATTATAACTGACGACCGAGCCCAATCACCGCATGCTCGTATAGACCATTTGGCAGAGATGATGGGAAACATTGGAAACTTGGTTCAGAATATAGCAGGGAGATTACCTCCAATCCCTCCTTTTAAGGGAGCACCAATAGCTGTTGTGCCTGTACCTAAAAATTGGGGTGTGAGATCCATGTCAGAACAATTCATGAGAAAGAAACTGACAGAGTTTCATGGAACGTCTGACACGACACTAGCAGAGCACTGCATTATGGATATGGAAAGAATTTTCAAATCTATTCCAAAGTCCGATACGGAGAAAATTGAGAACGCAAGTGATGTACTCCGGGGTGAAGCCCAGAATTGGTGGGTGAATATTTTAGACTAAGGGGCACCGATAACGTGGGAAGGGTTCAGGGAGGAGTTCAATCACCAATTCTTTTGAGAGCTTCCCATAATGCGAAGAAGAGAGAATTCGATAATCTTTAACAGGGGTATATGACGGTAACTGAGTACATTTCAAAGTATAATGCATTATTGAGATTCGAAAAAGGTTCAATGCCAACTGAAAAGGATAGAGCAAGAAAATTTGAAGATGGACTGAGAGAGAACATCTGCTTGAGGGTGGAAACATATGAATAATCGACCATTAGTGCGGTACAACAAATGGAACTGGTAGCAGAAAGTGGTATGGAGATAGCAAGACAGGGTTGCCAACAAGGGAAAAGGTATGGTGATAGGAACTAGGGTAGACCGTTCAAGAGGCCTATCACGAGAGGTTTTGGTTCTAGTTCTAATTTCAGTGGACTAAGGAGACCGACGAGCAACATACCTGTCGTGCCCCAAAATTGACCTGGGTGGGCGATGTAGGTGTATGGGTTTTGAGAGAAAAGTTTTTCCTTAAAAAGTGAAGGGCCTTTATTCAATTTTTCAGAGTCGCAACCTAACTGGTTTAAAGACGTGTAGGCCATCTAAAATATTTTTAAAGTAAAGTAAAAGACCCATATAAAATGTGTCACTCTGTTAAAGTGATCTGCTATGTCAAAGAAAAGGTTCGAAGGATCGATTATGTTAGGGGAAGGTGTTAGACACCCCCTAAACATCCCTCAAAAGGGTTACCATGCTACTTTGATATCATATCGGCTTTTAAGTTAAGTCAAAGTAAAATTGTATCAGAAAAGTGGTAGGTGAGTTTTTATTTGGTACGACCGAACCCCTCGTGAGTTGCCTACGTATCTTGAGTTTAATCGAGAATCAGTTAGTGCGTAGTTCTCCCGATTAAGAGAGGAATTTAAAAAAGTGAAGTGGGTTTGCTTTTCCTGTTTTCCTCGATGTGAGGTAACAAAACCAGAATTAAGGTGCGGTTTTCCTATCTAGATTGACAAAACCAGAAGTAAAGGCCGGTTATCCTGTTTATGTTGACAAAACCGGAATTGAAGTGTGGTGTAGCCAGGAAGTTTAGCCTTCGATGGTGTAGTCCTGAACTTTAACCAAAGTGTTTATTTTAAAAGTGCAGGACTTAGTCCAATGATCTTGAAAAAGTCTGAATGAACCCAAGTATTTAGAAAGTGTGGGAAATAATCCCAAGTATTTTGAAAATGGGGGAAAGTTTTACAAGTGTGGAAAATAGTCCCAATTGATTTAAAAGTGAGTGATTGAAAAGTATGATAATGATTTTGAAAAGTGATTTGAAAATGTGGGATTTAATCCCAAGATTTATTTTAAAAGTGATATAAAAGTGTGGAATTTAATCACAAGATTGATTTTAAAAAGTGATTTGAAAGTGTGGGATTTAATCCCAAGAATGATTTTGAAAAGTGATTTGAAAGTAGGGGACCTAATCCCAAGATTGATTTTAAAAAGTGATTTGAAAGTGATTTGAAAGTGTGGGATTTAATCCCAAGATTGATTTTGAAAAGTGATTTAAAAGTGTGAGATTTAATCCCAAGATTGATTTAAAAGTGTGGGAATTAGTCTTGAAAGGGATTTGTGTGTATTTGAAATTTTGGTATTACGACGGCTTAAAATGGAGAAATGAGAAATGTCGGATTTGATACCGGTTGATTTTAGAAGAAGTGGTGACTTTGAAAAGGGCTTTTAAAGTAGTTTTGAATTTCTTGAAATTTTGACATTATAACGGCGTAAAATAGGAATTCCAAAATTGTGGAATTTTGAAAAATATGTTTTGGGTTTCTCGAAAATTCGGCATTACAACGGCATAAATGAGAAATTGGAAATTGTGGGATTTTGGAAGGTATGCTTGAAATTATTTTTGAGTTTATCGAAAATTCGGCATTATAACGGCGTAAAATGAGAATCAGAAATTGTAAGATTTGATCTGATGTGTTTGAAAAGTGAACAGTGATCGGAGAGGTTTTAAAAAGTATATATACAATTGACTAAAGTTTTTTTTTAAATTTGGCCATTATAACGGCGAAAAAATAGGCGGGGCTCGAATGGGTTTCATCCATTTCCCATCCCTAATCCCAACCACAGTAAACCCGTCAGGTCGAGAAGAGTTCAGATACTGAGGAACGCAAGGTTTTTGTTTTTTTTGAAGAAAAAGAAAGAAATAAAATAAAGGATTTGATATTGTTGCTTTAAACGCAGTTCCATTATGTGCCTGAAAAAGACAGACAGGTAGAAGACAGAAAAATATATTTGCATTTTTTTAAGATAGAAGGAAAAGAAACTCTTCTCTATTATTCTTTTGTATCTTGAGAAGAAAGAAACAAAAGAGTTTTTTTTTTATTATTTTGTCTGGTTTTTTTTTTTAGTAAAATGAAATAAAAAAAATTGTTTTTTTTTTTCTCTTTGCTTGCAAGTAAATGAAATAATAAGAAAAAACAAATCTTTTTTTTGTCTTTTTTTTAAGGCAGATAAGAAATAAATTGTAAAAAAAAATCTTTTTTGTTTATAAGAATATAAGATACGGAAAAAAATATAAATTGCTTCTCTTTTTTTTTTAGATAGGTTTTGAGAGAGAGAACAAAAGTTAAAATTGCATATACATATACATGTATGTGTGTAGCAGTGATGTTGGAGGTGTGCCATAAGTGGGCCAGGCCAGAGGTGGTTGATAGGAGGTGGTTGTTGGGAGTGGTGGTGTGAGGGAATGGTGGTGGTTGGAGGTGGGTTTGGATTGGTGGCTATGGGGGTTTGTGGTGGTGGCTATGGGAGAGGAAGAATGTTGGAGATGGTGGCCGGAGAAGGGAGGGGCTGCCCGGAGAAGATAGGGTTGCACCCCCCCCCCCCCCCCCCCCATTCTTGTGTGTTTTTTCCTTTTTCTTTTTTCTTGCTCTCTCTCGTGTTCTCTCTTCTCTTCTCTCTCTCTTATTTTCTTTTTCTTTCTTTTTTCCTCTCTCTTCTCTCTCTACCCGAGACTATCTCTCTCCCCTAATTTTTTTTTTGACTTTCATCTCTATATATAGTATGTATACATCTATGCCTATCTAAGTATATACATATATGTATGTGTGTGTGTGTGTATAGGGTGGGACTAAATACATCCACATTATTGCTATTCACACTCGCTCTTTTCTATTTTACTCCGTAATATTTATTAAACAATAAAATGAGAAACACCCAAAATTGTAATGACCTGTATTTTCATTAATTACTAAATGCAATTTCGAAACTGTATTTCTATTTATTTGCTTTATCTTTGAACAAATAAGAAAACTTATTTATAGTGCTTATATATAAAGATATAAATAGATATATATATATATATATCCTTTAAGGAATAGAAATATTTTGTGTGGGGTCAAATTGTAATTTTTATAAACTAAGAAATACCTGTGGTGGATTTGGAAACTGTATTTTCAAGACGATGAAAATATTTGCCTTCGACTCAAACTGTATTTTTATACAACTAGAAAATAATTATTTCTGTAATTATGTAGTAATAGCCACACCGCGATAATACTAGGTAATAAATGAAAACTGTCTGCGCCGCGAATGGATCTCCATAGATTAGGGAACCTAAGTACATGACATATACTTTTAGCTCATTTAATGCAACAATTATTTGGTTAGGCTTGTTTGGGAATGCTACTAGTTTATGTGTTAAATTGTGGCCATAAGTTGAATTGCCAAACACCCTAGTCTAATCCTAGCAACTTCTACCACCAAATTGGGGTGTATGTGTGTTTTATAATCTGCATATATATATATAAGTCATATACGTATATGTGTATTGTATATATTGAGAATTTAGAAATTTACAAAACATTAGAATTTATAGAGTGAAAGAGGGAGAACTTGGCCTCCAAGTTCTTGAGTTGTTACATAGCTCACACCCTCTCTATCTCTCTCTCTCTCTCTCTCTCTCTCTCTCTCTCTCTCTCTCTCTCTCTCTATTCCACACATTCTGCATATTATAAGCTGAAATACAGAGAGAAAGAGAGAATTGCAGAGAGATACAAGATTCAAAAAAATTCTAGAGAGAGAAAGCTCTCCACCGTATCCAAACCTCAAAGTGGGATTTCTAATTTCTTATTCTTTCTCAACAAAATTCACCACTCTCAATCATAGTGAGTATTCTGAACTCACTTAGAATGTAATCTATACTTTAGTTACTGTTTATGTAAGTAGAATTGTAAGCCACCATTGTTGATTTCATCTATGGAGTTCATTGCTAGAAAATGTTGATTTTTTAAACTTAACCAAAATGAATTTTGTTAGATAATTATGAAAGATTACATACTATAGAAGTTGTGGTTAAAGATTTAGAGCCTAATTCAGTATTATTGAAAAGTATATTGGAAAGGAAATTTCGTCACCTCTCGATTTTTCATAAAATCCGAGAGCTACGGTTTGAATTGGTTTAATCTGATCGCATATTCGCGATCCTTGTGAAAAACAGAAAGAATCATATATATTATATATTATATTTAGATTCGGATTGCAAAATGGGTCAAAATCAGCCTTTAAAATCAAAACAAGGGAGAGAGCTGATGTAGAAGACAACTTTGTAATAATTCGTGCGCGCGACTCGCGCGACCTATGTATTTTTTACAGTTCTGGAGATTTTTAAAAGAAATTCAAAAACACCTGTATCACGCGCGCAGGCGACCTCTCGTGCGACTGGAGTTTTTTTATTATTCATTTTTTTATTTTTTTTTATTTATGGTTTTGTCTGTTTGCATATCAGGTGCTGTTTGGATGATGTTTTACATGTTTTTAAGTTATTGTTTGGAAAATATGCTGTTTCATAAACTTGTTTTAAAAGATTAGGTTAAAGAGAGAGATTAAAGAATTGATTCGGGAATTTCTGCATATATCATTGATTTTATGTTTAGCAGTATGATGACATACATCTTGGGGTCAAGTCAACATGCATGATAGTGTCAAGATTGAGTCAACATGCATAGTGTGATATAATGGATCAAGGCAATAGGGGTTGTGATGATATGGATTTAAAGTACCTTTGAAATACGACGGTGACATATTGGACACTCCCTGACACCGGTGATAGTGCTATAGTGTGTGACGCTGACTTGGACACTCTCTGACACTTGTGGTAGTACTATAGTGTGTGAAGCCGACTTGGACACTCCCTGGCACCCGTGGTAGTACTATACTGTGTGACGCCTATGGACACTCCTTGGTACCTGAGTCTGGATACAAAGTGTCTGGTATTTTTGAGATGGATTAGGTACTATAGTGTGAGGCAACCTGGACACTCCCTGGTACCCGTGTACTATAGTATGAGGCAAACTGGACACTCCCTAGTACTCGTGTACCATAGTGTGAGGCAAACTGGACATTCCCTAGTACCCGTGTACTGTAATGTGGTCACCTTAGTGTTCTCAAGGCACTAGAACGAGAAAGTTGGATGTTGTGATCATGTGTTTTGTAGTCGAGGTAAACGAGTCAGTGAGATGAGTTGGTTGCATCGTTACATGCACGGTCACATATTTTATTGATTTGAATATTATTATGCTGTCCTTTTGTTTTACAATTACGAATTCATTACTGTATTTGTAAATAAGGATCCCGTGAAACGTAAATGGTAATAAAGCACGTTTTACATCATAGACACATGTTTTTTTATACTCACCAACTTCTTGAACCTGACGGCATTGATGCGCCCTGGACATTTATGTCTAGGCTTTTCAGGTTATGAGCAGGATGGACAATACGACTATGCGAATTGAGAACAATTATCTGCGAAGAGAAACTAGATATTACTGCTTCATTTTATAAACTGAACTTTGTTTTAGGAATTGATGTAATAGATATTAATATTTTTGCAAGACGGGTTGTGTCTTAAGATTTCTACATAATGTAATAATTATTAAGTTTGAAAATTTTGATAAGCCTTGATTGCTCTTACTCGGATTTAAGTTATATTATTATGTCACGTTTGGGACGGAATCGATCCTTCAAACTGTCGCGACCTACGGGTCCATAAAGGAAATTAAATGCTTTCCCTATTTGTGCAACGTCGGGGCGTGACAAAAATACCCTCTCTCCTAACATAATCACCCCCTCTCTCATTATTCAGTCTTCTCTTTCTTCTCTCTAACACATCCAACACCCACTAGTACCCCTCTCCACTATGAACAGCCACTACGATCAGTCACCAACCAGAGCAGGGTCCACAGATGCTGTCGTCACCGGTAGATGAGGAAAAGGCCTCGTCCTCGATGCGGTGGGCAACGGCGTTGGCCTCATCGTACGACATGATACGTAGCAATTGGAGAGGACGGAGGGGGATGAGAGTGTCTCAATCAGTCGGGTCACGACTACGTCCCGAGTTCACTATGTCGGCGGCCAAATGTTGAAAGAGACGGTCTTATGGGTCTGGAATTGTTGATCTAGGTTTTCAATTTCGGCTATTGTTGTTGTTGGAGAATTTGGGTGTTCTTGTTCTTGTTGTTCTTCTGGTGGGTTGAAAAATATGATGGGTTTGCTTTGGGTATATGTAGTGTTGTTGAGATTGGAGTAAGTGACACGTTCAGATTCCAGATCTATTCAAAGTGGTGTTTTACAGAGGGCTTAGGAGGTTTCAAGCCTTCACTAGACCCTTTATCTTTAAATGGGGCCCTGATTTCAGTAGCGTGGGTGGCTAAACGTGGTGACGGTGGGTGACTGATCGTGGTGACTATTCATGGTGGAGAGGGTTGTAGTGTTTGCTGGGTGTGGTATAGATAAGAGAGAGAGAGAGAGAGAGAGAGAGAGAGAGAGAGAAGACTGAAGAGTGGGAGACTGGATTAGAGAGGGCATTTTGGGTATATCCTATTTTTTTTTAACAAATATTAAAATAGAAAAGAGTGGGTGTGAATAGCAATAATGTGGGTGTATTTAGCCCCACCCTATGTATAAAGGACAAAAGTAAAAAGGGCAAATTACAGTAACCTCCCCTGAGGTATCTAACAATTACAGGGACCTCTCCTGTGTTTTCAAAAATTACACTCACGTCCCTTCTATTTTAAAAATGACTGTTATACCCTTGGACAAATCATCAAAAAAAAAAATAAACCACTACCTTATAAAATGAAAAAAAAAATTAAAAATCGTCAACAAAATTTTAGCATATACCAAATCAAACTTTTTCTAATTTTTTTTAAAAAAAATGTCAACAATAAATTTAAAAAATAAATAAATCATCAACAAAATTATCTACTACCACTTTACAATGAAAATAATAATAATGAAAAAAGAAAACATCAACCATTAAAAAAAATGAATAGTCATATTGTATTTTTATCTGCTTTACATTTTTAAAATTGTGAACTTGCTCCCAACATTGTGAATGAGCTGCTCCAATGAAACTTAATTTGTACATGCCTTGCACGGACATTGCCCTAGTATATATATATATATGAGTGCATTTAAAAAATAATAATAAAGCAAACAAAAATGCAATATAACTATTGATTTTTTTAAAAAATTTTGTTGATGTTTTTTTTTTCTTTATTGTTTTTATTTTTTTCATTTTAAAGTGGAAGTAGATAATTTTGTTGATGATTTTTTATGTTTTAAATTATTATTGGTATTTATAAATAAAAGAGTAATGCTACACTTCTCAAATTTCTTTCCCAAAAGTGTTTCCCAACACATGTGGCAGTGGACCCAGTTGATTTTGATTGGCTGTAATGTTAAAGTGTTTCCAACTGTGACCCCACTTCAACATCATTTGGGAAGAATATTATTACTCTAAATTAATGTTCTAATATATTTCACCTACTACTAGACAAAAAAGTTAATGGCTTAATATTAAAATATTGAATCTGTAAACTATTAAAAGTTAGGCTAAAGATTATACAACCTAAATTTGAAATTTGTATAAATTTTGTTTTTCAAGCTGCAATTTTTTATAAAGTTAGGGCTAAATAGTGTAAATTTAAATCTGTAAAATTTTTAATGTATATATAATTTTATCTAATGCAAGCGCGCACACACACACACGTACATATATAGATAATGAGATAAGGGGTAAATTGGTAATCTAACACTCAAAAAGTAGGTAGAGGGGAGGTGAGTGAGTGTTATTTTCCAAACTAGAGGGGAGGTCTCTGTAATTGTCATATACCTCAAGGGAAGTTAGTATAATTTGCCCAAGTAAAAAACAAATAAAAAGAAAAGAAAAGAGAAGTCAAGAATGAGGCCACTGCCCCAACTCTCTTTTAGGCAGAAAAAAGGGGGACTGTAAGCCCTTTTTTTTTCAAAAGGGGGACTCTCTATACGTGCATGCACTTTTCAAATTTTTGGCATGCAGCGCGAGTGAAATTTAGACCATCGGGTCTTCTCGACAAACGGGTAATTTTGATGTAAAATTAGATTTTTCAGGCATGCATTTGGCATCAATCTATGTCAAAAATGCTCGATAAAGTGCTTTTTCTGGAATCCGGAATCAGAATGAGATGAGATTTTAGGGATCCCTCTGTCTCAGTGCAAAAAGTATTTTGGTCCAGTCTGAAAATAGCACAGGGGCTCCAAAATTAGATAACAGAGCTTTTCGACGATTTAACAGTGTAAATTGGCACCTCAGTGGGCATTCTTACCGCGGTTTTCTGACTTTCATTGTCAGATGGCGATGAAATTTCTAGCAGTCCTTCGCCTTGACAAATGTGAATTTTTGATATCATTTTTTAGCCTCCGAGAGCTGTCTAGTGATGAAACGGAATTTTCCCGTTTGAGATCAATGCTTGATTAAGTGACTTTTTTCTAAATTTGGTGTCGGATCTCGAAAAGTTTTGGGATATTCGTCAGTTTTTGCATGTACTTCAATTCTGGAATGGAAAATGTCTCCTCTGAACTCCGGAATGCTAAAAAAGTAAATCTGCCGCTCTTTTACGAATCGAAGATTCTTGAAACTTCAAAATGCGATCGTTTCTTTGTCTGTGGTCCGATTTTGACGATTCGAAGTTCAAGGATCATGTATTGACAAGCTCCTCACATCTGTCAGTCTCGATGCAATTTATTGACATATTTTTCTTGGGATGAGCAAAAATCAGGTGTCTACAATACCAGTCTGTCATCTCTGTAATCAGCCACACATGGGTTGATGCTTCATGACTAACCCCTCAGAACATAAATCAAGGAATGAGTGGTGCAAATTCTACACCTGAATTTTGAGGCAAATGTTATGATTGTGTGGTGGGTGTAGACACTCCAATTTTGACCGACCGTCGAATTCAGGGGATGATTACCTCTAAAACTGATGACGACAATGTCCGACGGAATTCGAAGATCTTAAAGTGATTCAAGCTCTCCGGAAGATTATTCAAACCCGATAAAATTTTCAAGAGAAAGAAGGAGAGAGATAGGGGAATTCTTAGGTGTACAATACGTATGAGAAAAGGGAAAAAAATCAATCTAAAATATATAATAAAAATGGACGTTACTTTTATAAAAAAAATTGAAAAAAAAGAATTTCAAAAGAAAAGAAAATGAAAATAAACAAAAAAAGAAATAAAAGAAAAGAAAAAATATGTCTATATATATATGTATAAAGATGAGGCAAGACAAGGCGAAGCCGGCGGCACTCAGCACTTACTGAGTGCCGCCTGTTGTAACAGACTAGTTTTTTTTTTAAAATACGTATTGAACAAACAAAGATGACATTGCACATGGGTTTTTACCCAAAATTTACTGAATTAACCTCTCAAGATTGGTCTATATAAGAAGATGTTTATCTCCATTACAAGGTGTGAGAAAAAAGGTTGGATCACATATACAATTGAGAAAGAATTTTGAAGAGAATTCAAGAGATTGAAGAAGGATCTTGAAGAAGAGCTTGAAGATACTTGAAGGTCTCTACCAAACAAAGAAAATTTGAGGATCTTTGGAGGTAATCCTCTAATTTTTGTTATTTTTAGTCTAAATTCAATCACAATTCATAGAATTCTTGGATCTTTTACACAAGTTTCAAAAAGTCTCTTCCCACCTCATTTCATCACACACCACTTGAATTGTGATTGAATTCCTTCTTGTACTTGTTTGATTTGGATCTAGAAAGCTTTGGGTTTAGGATAAAACAAGTTTTTTTTTTCAAAGTAGAAATCAATTTGGATCATCAATTGGGTTTTGATTTCATATCTTTTGTTCATGCTCTTCTCTTGGGATTCCATGGAACTTTCGATGTTCCATTTGAATTCTTTGAATTAGATCCTTTAATTTTCTTTAAATTCATATTTATACGAGGATTAGAGTTTATCTATGTTGCTTCTATGAGTAACTGATGAATCTAAGCCCATATTCATGGCTTTGGTTCATGGAGCTTATGAAACTCTTCATGTTTCATTAAGTTCTTTAGAATTTGGATTCATAATCCACAAGGACCATGTATTTGGTAGAGGAAATTGATGTAGATCTAGTGGATTTCATAATTTGATTATTGGACTCAAGTGAATTCAAGTGTCATAGGTTCATTCATGAGATTGAGTAAGACCTTAGAACCCATTTTTAGATTCTCTCATGGGATCTAGATGGGGTTCCTTCAAGGCTAAATCCATGAATCCTTATAATAAGTGAGTATTATTTTGTTGATCACAATCATACTTGATCTATATTCACCATACAATTATAGATCAAGTTTGGTTTGAATCATGGACATTAATTCATCTATAGTGCAGTGAATTCAACAACTAGTTGTGATCAAAGATTTTTAATTAAGTCGTGATTAGGGGTGGCAATTTTTGACACGACAACCCGTTTTACTGAGACAACCCGAACACGACACGATATGACACGATTAATTTAAAATAGTTGGCAATATAGATGAATAGCACTCGAAACTAAAAATCAAACCCAAAACACACAACCCGATTAATGACCCGATTATGACACGAGAACCCGAATTGCCACCCCTACTCGTGATCCATTAGAATTGAATGAGACCAATTGGAATGTGTTCATAACACAAAGATCTACCACTTTATTTTCTATTTGGTCTTAATTATGTGGTTAGGATGGTTTGATCTTAGGGTGGTCACTCTCTGTCCAAAATCTTATAACAGTAAGTCAGTTTTAAATTGATTAGACTAGAGCCTTAAACCAGTATTTTAAGCTTCAAATAATTTTTCCTATGAAGTTTTATGAGTTAATAAGATTTTGTAAAAAGATTAAAGTAATTCAGATTCATTTACTATTTTTAGAAAATTATACAAAATCTCTGGATAGAGAGTTAATAAATTCAAATTAATGTTTGGTTTTGGTCCAAATCCTAGAGATTGGACCGTTCGATCTTTGATTTTCTTAATTGGGTTAGAAACTAGACTCACAGAGGCATCTCATGTCTAAAAATCATTAAGATCAAACCATGGTTTAGAAATTAAGTCTGATTGACTCCCGAGTTTAGAAGTTTGAAATTGAATTAAGTCTGATTCACTCCTGGGTTCAGAAATTGAAAATTGAATTGAGTCTGATCAACTACCAATTTAAAATTTTGAATTGAAATTGAGTCTGATTGACTCTCGATTTTGAAATTTGAGACTGATTGACTCCGAATTTTAGAATTTGAATTTAATTGAGTCTAATGGATTCCGGATTTTAAGAAATTGAATTGAATTGAGTCTGATTGGACTCCAAATTTTGAGAAATTCAATTCGTTTGAGTCTAATTGACTCCTAATTTTAGAATTTAAATTGAATTGAGTCTGATTGACTCTAGATTTTAGAACTTGATTTGGATTGAGTCTGTTTGACTCCGGATTTTGAGAAATTGAATTAGTTTGAGTTTAATTGACTCTGATTTTAGAATTTGAATTTAATTGAGTCTGATTGACTCCCAATATTAGAAATTTGAACTGAATTGAGTCTGATTGACTCCTAATTCATGAGTTTGAACTAAATTGAGTCTGATTGACTCCCAATTTTGTGAAACAAAAATTCTTTGAGTCTAATTGACTCCCAATTTTGTGAAATAAAAATTCTTTGAGTCTAATTGACTCCCAATTTTGTGAAATAAAAATTCTTTGAGTATGATTGACTTTTGATTTGGTGAAATTGAATTTGTCTGAGTCTGATTGACTCTCAAATTTAGAATATGGAACTGAATTGAGTCTAATTGGCTCCTGATTTTGAAAATTGAATTGAATGAGTCTGACTGACTCCCAATTCTGAAAATTGAATTGATTTTACTCTAACTGACTCCTATTTTAGAAATTGAACTGAATTGAGTTTGATTGACTCCTAATTTTAGAAATTGAACTGAATTAAATTGAATTAAGTCTGATTGACTGTCGGTTTTGGAATTGAATTGAATTGAGTCGGATTGACTCCCGATTTTTAGAAAATTTGAATTCTTTGAGCCTGAATGGCCCCCCAAATCTTTGAAAATAAATTGAATTGAGTTTGTTTGACTCCCGATTGTAGAAATTTGAAAAGATTTGTGTTTGATGGACTCCCGGTTTTAGAAATTTGAATAGATTTGAGTCTGAAGGACTCCGAATTTTTGGGAATTGAACTGAATGGAGTCTAACTGACTCCAAATTTTGAAATTTGAATTGAATTGAATTGAATTGAATTGAGTCTGATTGACTCCTGATTCTAGAGTATAAAATTTGAAATTTGAAATGAATTGAGTCTGATTGACTCCTGATAGTGGAATTTGGATTTGAATTGAGTCAAAGTGACTCTTGATTTGGCAAAATTTGAAATGAGTCTGATTGACTCCTTATTTTAGAATAAAAATTAAATTGAGTCTGATTGACTCTTGATTTTAGAAATTGAACCAAATTGAGTCTGATTGACTCCCAATTTTGGAAATTGAATTGAATTGAGTCTGATTGACGCCCGATTTTGAAGATTGAAATGAGCAAATATATCCGACGGGGCCAAGTGACTGTGGATACTTAGAGTAAACCTCCATTTGTACTGGGCGTACTGCGCGAAGCGTAGTCTAGTCAATTACATTTTGAGAGATAAAATCTGCATTGGCACCGGGGCATAATGCACAAAGCGTAGTCCAGTCAATTGCATTTTGAGAGAGCAAACCTGTATTGGCATCTGGCGTAATGTACAAAGTGTAGTCTAGTTAATTGCATTTTGAGAGAGCAAGCCTACATTGGCAGCGAGCTGTAATGCGCGAAGCATAGTCTAATCAATTGCATTTAGAGAGAGCAAACTTGCGTTGACACCGGGGTGTAATGCGCGAAGCGTAGTCCAGTCGATTACATTTGGAGAGAGTAAACCTGCATTAGCACCAGGACATAAGGCGTGAAGCGCAGTCCAGTCAATTACATTTTACTTAGAGAAAATCGATATTGGCACCAGGGCGTAATGCGCGAAACATAGTCCAATCAATTACATTTTGATAGAAAAAATTGTGTCCGAGGGGCTAAGGTAGCTACAGATAACGATGAGATAGCTACAGATAAACCGTGTTCGGGGGGCTGAATTAGCTACGGATAATGATGAAACCGCGTCTGGGGGACTGAGGTAGCTATGGTTAGCGATGAAACGTGTTCAAGGGGCTAAGGTAGCTACGGATAATGATGAGACTGCGTCCGGGGGGCTGAGGTAGCTACGGATAATGATGAAACAACGTCCGGGGGGCTGAGGTAGCTACGGATAGCGATGAGACCGCGTCCGGGGGGTTGAGGTAGCAATGGATAGCGATGAAAAGCACTTATCTGGGGGACCGAGGTGGTTACGGATAATGAAAAACCAAGCATTAGAAGTATAGGACATGAAATGCATCCCTATACATCGAAGCACCATAACCTCAAGTCATTGCATTTGCATAGTCTTAAAGTTTTTGAAGCATGAAATTGCGTTGGCAGCCATCATTGCATGAGCACATGCATCACGTTAGGATATGTGCATTCATCTACATGACTATCTGTGTTTATGTATGTAGTCCCATCCTTGAACTATGTCCTGGTCTGATTCCCGTAGGGATACGTAGGCAGCTTACTATCGAGCACGACCAGCACCGACCATCTATATGACTGTTTTTGCAATGCACTTTGTTTTTTTTTTACTTGAATTCGACAGTTCGGTCAAAGGCTTGACTTCACACAGGCTTCGGCATTCACTTATGATATGCATTGTTTCACAAGCTCTGTCAAAAAGGGACAAACTGTAGATACCCCAATTTTGATCGACCGTCGAATTCAGGGGATGATTACTTCTAAAACTAATGACGACAATCTCTGACAAAATTCGAAGTTCTTTAAACTGATTCAAGCTCTCCGGAAGGATCTTCAATCTTGATAAAATATTCAAAATAAAGAAGGAGAGACACAGGGGAATTCTAGGGTGTACAATATGTATGAGAAAAGTAAAAAAAAAATTAGTCTGAAAAATATAATGAAAATAGATGTTACTTTTAAAAAAAAATGGAAAAAAGAATTTCAAAAGAAAAGAAAATGAAAAAAAAACATAAAAAGAAATAAAAGAAAAGAAAAAATATGTATATATGTATAAAGATGAGGCGACACGCGGCGAAGCCGGCGGCACTCACTGAGTACCATGCAGGCATTCTGTGAGTGTTGGACCGACAATCAATGTGACTGCCGCCGCGGCACTCACTGAGTGCCGCGCATCGACAGTTAGTGAGTGCTGCGGAAAACTAAGCGAGTGTCGCCCGCTGTAACAGACTAGTTTTCTTTTTTTAAATACGTATTGAACAAACAAAGATGACATTGCATATGGGCTTTTACCCCGAATTTACTGAATTAACCTCTCAAGATTGGTCTATATAAGGAGATGTTTATCTCCATTACAAGGTGTGAAAAAAAAGGTTGGATCATATATACAATTGAGAGACAAGTTTGAAGAGAATTCAAGAGATTGAAGAAGGATCTTGAAGAAGAGCTTGAAGATACTTGAAGGTCTCCACCAAACAAATAAAATATGAGGATTTTTGGAGGTAATCCTCTAATTTTAGTTAGTTTTAGTCTAAATTCAATCACAATTCATAGAATTCTAGGATCTTTTACTCAATTTTCAAAAAGTCTCTTCCCACCTCATAGCATCACACACCACTTGAATTGTGATTGAATTCCTTCTTGTATTTATTTGATTTGGATCTAGATAGCTTTGGGTTTAGAATTAAACAAGTTTTTTCAAAGTAGAATTCAATTTGGATCATCAGTTGGGTTTTGAATTCATCTCTTTTGTTCATGCTCTTCTTATGGGATTCCATGGAATCTTCAATGTTCCATTTGAATTCTTTGAATTAGATCCTTTAATTTTCTATAAATTCATATTTATACGACGATTAGAGTTGATCTATGTTGCTTCTTATGAGTAATTGATGAATCTAAGCCCATATGACTTTGGTTCATTAATTTGGAGCTTATGAAACTCTTTATGTTTTATTAAGTTCTTTGGAATTTGGATTCATAATCCTCAAGGACCATATATTTGGTAGAAGAAATTGATGTAGATCTAGTGAATTTCATAATTTGATTATTGGACTCAAGTGAATTCAAGTGTCATAGGTTCATTCATGAAATTGAGTAAGACCATAGAACCCATTTCTAGATTCTCTCATGGGATATATGATGGGGTTCATCAAGGCTAAATCTATGAATCCTTATAATAAGTAAGTATTATTTTGTTGATCACAATCATACTTGATCTATATTCACCATAGAATTATAGATCAAGTTTGGTTTGAATTATGGACATTAATTCATCTATGTTGCAGTGAATTCAACAACCATCTGTGATCATAGATTTTTAATTAAGTCATGATCCATTGGAATTGAATGAGGCCAATTGAAATATGTTCATAATACAAAGATCTACCACTGGATTTTCTACTTTGTCGTAATTATGTGGTTAGGATGGTTTGATCTTAGGATTCATGAATTAGTCACTTTCTATCCAAAATTTTAGAACAGTAAGTCAGTTTTAAATTGATTAGATCAGAGCATTAAACAAGTATTTTAAGCCTCAAATAATTTTTCCTATGAAGTCAGTTTTAAATTGATTAGATCAGAGCATTGAACAAGTATTTTAAGCCTCAAATAATTTTTCCTATGAAGTGTTATGAGTCAATAAGATCCCCTAAAAAGATTAAAGTAATTCAGATTTGTTTACTATTTTTAGAAAATCATACAAAATCTCTGGACAGAGAGTTTAAAATTCTGATTGATGTTTGGTTTTGGTCCAAATCCCAGAGATTGGACCGTTCGATCTTTGATTTTCTTTTTGGGTTAAAAATTAGACTCATAGAGGCACCTGGTGTCCAAAAATCATTAAGATCAAACCATGCAAACTATTATTTTCCTATTTTTGAATGTCTGGTCTGTTCTCAATGATTCCGGTAATTCTGTTATAGATTTGATAGACTTTGTAAATGGTGACCCAAATGACTTTTCTGTGACTTAAGACTTAAACGATGTTTTGAACAAAGTTAATGAAGCTTAAATCGAGAGGCTAGATGATCCAAATCAATGAATGATTCTCAGTTGGTTCATGTTCATGCATTCATTACCATCACATGTGTATTGATTCTTGTAATTTTGGACTTTGTTTTGTATTATGATAACCTATAATTGGTTGAGTTTAGTCATGGATTCTTTTTAATCGTGTTTAGATTGTATCATCTCTATATGGACATTACATTGGCTCCTAGTTGAGACTTGTATATCATAGAGTTGTTGTGATTTCAACAAGTTAAAAGGAATTCATGATTTTGTCAACTTTATCCATGCTTGTTGGATTTTAAGCTAGGAGTTTGGTAGAATTTGATATTATATTTTGTTCAAGGCGTGTGGACTTATCTTTGTTTTGTAGCGATATTGAGGTATGATTTCTTGACTTTTCTCTCATTTGTTTCATTTCTTGATTTTATTGATTTTTGATTCCATGCGCGACACCTTAGACTAGGTCTTGCCTTATATGTATATATGTGTGCTAGAGACATTTTCTTAGGATTTCTACTTACGTATGCATTCCACGTTTCTATATCGCAGTTGGATCCTGGGTAAGTTTTCTTATTCCTATTGCATATCATTCTCCTGCTAGATGTACCTACTTGTTTTTGTATGATGTTTTATCGCTAGCAATCTTGCACCCTTTTCAACATGCTTGTGGAATGTATATTTATATCTATATATTAATTGAGGGCATGCTTAGATTAATAATTCGAAGAGTAGAGGCCTATCTAGAGAGAGGATGAGAGGGGATGTTTTAGTCCGCCGGGCTCCTTTCCCTCTTATTCCATAATTCCCGGACCTAGAAATCACTGGTTTCCAAAAGATCAGTTTGCTTTTAAAATGGTTTCTTAATTTTCCTTTAAAAATTAAGTGGCAGATGGGCATGCAAGTGTAAAATGTGAAGGATTGGAATATATTTGATAAATTTCATAAGAGGGTGAGCTCGACGTATGGTTCATTGTCATAAATCGGTCAAGTTTTTTAGATAGTTCTTGTATTTTGATTGAATGGCTTGACTCGAAACGCTCTTCTCGCTTGGTTTAGGTGGAAGACACCCCTCAGGACGGACCGACACTGCTTGATGCATCGAATTCTCAATTAATGTTTCAAAAAATTTCCATGCCTCGTCAGCGCTTTTGTGTAGGAAGGTACCCGCACAAACGGCATCGACAGTATTACGAAGTGAGGGAACAAGTCCCTCGTAGAAGATCTGCACCAATTGCCACTTGGGAATTTGATGATGTGGGTAAGAGCGCAATAATTCTTTAAATTGTTCCCAAGTGTCATAGAGTGTTTCCCTATTTTGCATCACAAAGTTCATTATAGATTTTCTCATTTGATTAGTTCTTGTGATGGGGAAAAACTTTTGTAAAAATGCGGTATGTAATGCTTCCCATGTTTTAATAGTGTTTGGCTCAAGAGATTGGAGCCAATACTTAGCTTTATCTTTTAAAGGAAACGGGAAGAGACGTAATTTTAATTCATCATCAGTTAGATTTTGGATTTTCAATGTAGAGCATATGTCTTGGAACTCTCCTAAATGATGATAAGGATCGTCTTTAATACGACCATAGAATGAAGGGAGTAGCACAATGGTAGATGACTTTATCTCAAAGTGAGATGCTGTCACCTCCGGTAACTCTATGCATGATGGTGGTGTGTAGGCCGTAGGAGTGAAATAGTCCTTCAGCGGAGGAGGTTGAGATATATTAGGGTTGCCTCCATTATTCTGGTTATTCCCGTTATTTCCAAAATCGGCCATTGGAATAGGGGTCGATCGTAATAGTTCTAGTCTTCCTTAAACGTTTAAGAGTGCTTTGAATTTTGGCCTGAAATAATGACGACGGTTTCGGAGTTGATTCGTCGCCTAACAACAACCGAGCTCCAGAAGCTTGGGTTGAAGACTTAAGGACTCTAAGGGAACGTTCAAGTTCAGGATCGAAAGAATGTAATTCAGGTTTACTCGAACGCATACCAAACATAAACTAAAAAAAATGACACTAATATAAAAATTGACTCAAACAAATACGAAAAGCAACTACACAAATAAGACAACAAGCATACAACTACTATGATGCATGAAAGTTATCCTGTTATGCAGTGATTCGCGTCAAAGCCTAGTGCCCCGGGTTTCCTAGCTAATGCACGGCAAATCGCCCCTAAACTAATGCAAATAGTGTGTCTCAGCGCCCTGACTTACAGTGGTTTGAAGCGAATTTTTAAGGAAGTGATTTGCTTGATTTTTTGTATTTTTTTTTAATTTTGTTTTTCACATAAGCTCCTTTGATGTGCTAAGCTCTTCCACTTCGAAATGCTAGAATTTGATGACTCGAGAAACTACAAAACAAACAAAAAAGTTAGTGAGTCAAAACAAAAATGGAAAATAAGAAAAAGTAAACCTAATCTAATATTTACGAATCAACTAAACTAAGATTCTAAAACTAAAGGAAGTAACTTGCAATCCCCGGCAACGGCGCCAAAAATTGATCTTGTCAAAATCAAGATATAAAAGTATGCTTTAGTTTCTAAGGATTTGTAGTATGGAAGTAAAGGTCGAACCCATAGAGATTGAATTACTAGAGCACTTTAATTTTAAAAACCCTAAGTCCAGTTAATTATGAAAACAAAATTTTGATTTTGATTTTAATTAAACGAAGAACAGTAAAAATAAATCTAAACTATAAAAGCAATTAAAAGTTGTTTTGATAAATATGGGAATTGAACCTAGGATTGCAAATCCACCACTAGCTTCATAATAAGGGTATTTATGCATTCAATTAGCTTATTACATTGGATGATGTCACGCCCTGGAACAACATAAATAGAGAAAAATAAATTTCCTGTATGGGCCCATAGGGAATGATTGGTGAAGGTCACTAACTTCCATACCACGCAGTTCTAGATAACAGAAAGAATAATCCACAGTAATGTAAAGGAGACCTATTATATTACCAACATCAGAGTTGTTACAAAAGTACAACTACAGCAGAAAATATATAAGATTTGAAAGAAACATATGCCCAAGTACCAAATATAACAGAACAACTAAACAGAAATCAAAGAGTAATAACTCTCTCTAAATCTTCAGCTGGCATAAACATCAGCATCGTAACCCTCCCTGGCATAGCCATCATCAATGGGGCCACCCTCGGTGTATTCTCCTCCTGGATAGGAACTATCGTTGTAGACTTTGTCACCTGTAAAATAAGGTACATGATAGTCTGGACGGGGGAAAGTCCAGGTAATAAAGGCCGTCAGCTTACTGAGAGCTGAGTGAGTATAAACTAACTAGGTACCAGCTATCTGAAGTAAACACAAGCTTATGAAAACACTATTTAACATCTTACTATAATAATAATATCTTGTTCCTTTATTCAACCTCGTAAACCAACCCTTATCGTCTTGTTAATCGAAGATCGATATTAACATATCCTGACTAAATGGAACAGACTCAATCGTTAAACTCAAGGGATACACCCTCATTCCATCCACCACTTTTAAGAGCATATTCACAGCTCACCGCATGTCATGGACTCCACGTCAGTCCGTCCCCAGCTTTTAAGAATAATGCATCCTGTTCACCGCATTTCAGGGACATAACATTTCAAATAAGGTATATCATCTATTGCCATGACTCAGCATCATCTACCAAACATCCCAACTCACCGCTTTTAAGAGCATATTACACAGCTCACCGCTTTTAAGAGCATATCATAGATTATCCGGTCTATCTTAGGACTACTTGGTCCAGTTCACTGCTTTTAAGAGCATATGCACAACTCACAGCTTTTAAGAACATATCATGGCCAAACGTCCATCCACGTACCATTCCCAGAACTTACTAAACCTACTTAAGTTACGTTCTAATGTCGACACATGACAATTCCCAATGTGGCCTAACTACTCTGATTAAAAGAAACGGATATCGAACTCATATATGAACCGCATAATACCTCACATAATTTTATTCACCCATTATTCTTAATCATATTTAACTTTGTTGTTACATTATCCCTGATCCACCCAAAATCGCATAACGAAAGCCTGAAATGAGAAACGAACAATCGAACCTCTAATATAATAAACAGGCAAAAGAATCCATGTATACTAATTGATTGGGATAACGTCCAATCGAATGGGATGAAAATAATGTCAATCGATTGCTAACAATGGCAATCGATTAGGATATCAATTGATTGCTAACAATGGCAATCGACTGGGATGTCAGTCGATTGGAATTCTATCCAACCGATTGGGTCCAGACTGATGGCAATCGATTGGTAATTATGCCATCGATTGGCACTTCGTCTTCACCAGTAGATTAATAAAACAACATATATAAACGTACACCACATGCATTTTCTACATCTAAGCTTCATAATAACTTGTAAAGACTTCATATAAAGGGACCAAGTGAGTTAGAAACTCACCAAGGGTGTGTTTGGTGGGTGTTCTTGAAAAAACCAAAGTTCTTTCTCTCTCTTCTCTCTGCCCAGCTCTCTCTCTATCTGTCTCTCTGTCTCTCCTTCTTCTTTCTTTCTTCCTCTTGTTCTTCTCTTCTTCTTCTCTCCCTCCCAGCTGCCAATGGCAGTGAGTGTGTGTGAGTATGTATATAGATATAGATATATAGATATATCTCACAAGATATGTGTGTGTCTCTCTCTCTCTCAAGGCTGACAAAACTTGCCCAAGGCCATAAACATTCTCATATATATAAAAAGGAAAGGGTGCCACACGTTCAAAGCTCAAGAAAAGAAGAAAACTTGTCTCAGCTTATGCCAATCGATTGGGACACAAGTTAATCGATTGGTAACAGATGTTTGAAGGCAATTGATTAGAAACAATGGCAATCGATTGGTATGTTGCCACATCATTACTTTTAGTCGGTACAATGGCAATTAATTGGAAAAGATGTCAATCGATTGGTATCTGAAAAGTGGCAATCGATTGGGAAACAAGGCAATCAATTGGTAACCAAATTTCACCAAAAGAAGGAAAAAGTTTATACAAATATATAGAACAAAGTTTTAATAATACTCCCCAAAAATTCAGGGTATTACAGACGATAATGGGGAATCGTAGCTACAAACCCAATTCCTCCATCAAGAAGATAATTATGATTCAAGTATCAACATAATTCGTCTTCGGTTGGCACGGAGTATCTCACACTAAACTAGGGTTGCAGCACACTCCGTCTTCCCTAGGCATAAACTATTCGACTACTTGATATCACAATTCAATTAAGAACCATTACATGTAAATAATCCATACAAGCATAACAAATATAGATCATTGAGCACATCAATCCGAAATAGATCTAAGACAAGAATAAACTTTGAAAGCAATGATTTAATCAATAGAAGAAAGATTTTATTATAAAAAATCCTCTAACATGTAATCATCATCCATACATAATAAATCTAAAATAAAAAAAACATAACTAACACCCTATTACTTGGCTAAGGTTTCATTGAAACCCTAGATATCGGTCTAAGTGGCCATAGAAGCGATGAATGGCAAGAGGTTGATGGAGGAGGCCATGGGAATCCTTGGTCTTCTTCTTCTTCTCCTTACTTTTCTCTCTTCAATGGCTAAAGTATTTGGTGTGAATAATGTTGTGTATTATTGTGTAACGTTGTGTAACCTCAAAATTAAATTAGAATAGAGTATATATATTTAGAGCAAGTTTGGAGGCTTTCCTAAACCTAATCGCACTAAAACTGCTTTATTTACGCTTTTGGACGTATTAGGCAATTTCGTTCGCGTAGAAGTCTTCAGCCCAAAAATACGCATTTTTAATTTTTCTATACAGGTCGCGCAAGCGAGGTGCTGGGATGTCTCGTGAGCGGGCCGCTCACGCGAGGTGCCTTTTTCTTTTCTTCTATTTTTACACCCTATTTAGCTTGGAATTCTTGCTTTCTTCCAAACTGCTAAAAAATAGAAAATAAAGTAAAAGTACACAAAAATAGGGTAAAAAGTGCTAACAAATGTGAATTAAGGCGTGTAATTAGGACTTGTTCACTCCCAATCAGGGGACACGGGAGAGAGCAACGTTAAGGGAGATCATTCCAGATGGATCCTGGGGATATGGCTACTACAGATATAGTGGTCTCAGGTATGGTGCCTATATTTTCGCATCTAGCATGCATACTTGTTGATTCAGGATATACGCATTCATTTATATTGCATGATTTTGTTGAACACTTGAATGTTAGATCAGCGCCTTTAGGATATGAGTTATCCATTATTGTACCTCTTAGTAAGCCGGTAGTAATGTCTATGATATACAAGAATTATGAGATCAAGATAGGCGAGAATGTGATGACCGTAGACCTGATACTGCTTATCGTAAACCATTTTGACGTGATCTTAGGAATGAATTGGTTATCTCTTAACCAAGCCACGATAAATTGTGAACGGAAAGAAGTTAATTTTTTATCACTGGCGCATGGGAATTTTTGTTTCCAATGGAGTGGTGTTACACTGCCATCGTATTTCATTTCAGTCATTCGAGTGGGAAAGTTATTAAGAAAGGGATTTCAAGGATTTTTGTGTTCAATAATTGACACCTTGGCAACTGAATTAAAAGTATAAGACATTCCGATAGTACGAGAGTATCCGGATGTATTTCCAGATAATTTACCAGATGTTTTTATAGATAGAGAGATAGAGAGAGGTTGAGTTCACCAATGACATAATGCCAGACTCACGACCCGTATCGAAAGCATCATATAAAATGACACCTATAGAATTGAAGGAACTGAAAATCTGACTACAAGAGCTACTCGACAAAGGGTTTATTCGACCTAGTATATCACAGTGGGGAGCTCTAGTATTATTTGTGCATAGTAATTATACTTGTGTAATGTAATTTCTGATAGATGGATCTTGTTTAAGATCATTTTGGAACGTTATAAGTGATACGTGCAAAAAAGGTAGGCTATCTAGAGATTTTACAAAAATAGTTTTCAGAACGTAATTACAGACCCAAACGAAACTTAGATGAAAACTTTTATGAATTATAGATTTTTACTCGTGGACCAATAACTTAGATGCTTACGATGTTTTGGGAGATAATTGGAAGATTAGAAAACTCGTGGGGAGGTAAACATAATTCCCAAGAGTTGTGCCTATATGTAGTTGAGTCCAAGATATTTTCAAAAATATCTCACAAACCAAATATCTTAGGAGAGAGAGAGAGAGAGAGAGAAGGGGGATTTTGATTTTCGAACTTCTCGACACCAATCGATGAACTTCTACCTGTTGTTTTCAACCAAATTTTATATTCGAACTCCTCGAAGTAAGAGCTTCATTTTGATACCACTTAGGCCATGTTTAGCTAAGTTTTATAAAAATCCTAATAATGGAATTTTGGGGAAAACTATGTAAAACTTGTAGGAATCGCTTGTAATCGGAGATTTAGCGTAGAATTGGCATCCTTGAACTTCTCCTGAAATCTTAAGAGCGTAGCTTAAGGTATGAATTCGTAACTTATGACATATAAGGAATTTTGGATGCTTTGGATATTATGTATGGAATTGCATTCCGGGAAAAACTCATGTGTTAATTTAGGCCCGTTAAATTCAGTGAGTACGTACGAAAAGCATATTTGTATGACTATGTGAGCATGCTAAATGACTAAGTGGGTCTAAGGGGAGTTTGATACAATTTTATGCCGAGGTAAGCCTATCGATGCTTGAGAGTTATTGTAGCGACTACTACTATGCATGGTTTAAGGCTTGGACATGCCAGGGCACTTGGGATGCAATGGCTAAAGGCTTAGACTTGCCGTAGGCATCGCGGTTTAAGGCTAGGACTTGCCGCCACCGGATGAATGCGTCTCTCTCTCCCTAGAGACTAAATTATGTGGTTGAAATGTTTAAATCATGAATTGCCATATATGCATATATTTAGAATTATACACTCACTATTTAACTGAGCAGTGGAGACTTCTTCCATTACAAGTGAAAAGAAGAAAGGAAAGAAGAAGCGAGCAGAGTGAGGCTGATAAGACGACGGGATTGTCCTTGTATATTTTTTTGTTTTACTCCATTCCAAATTTTATAATACGAGTTTTTGAGAATTAGAAGTATGTTTTAAATTAAATCTTGGAATACATTTGCTATATTGTAAAACTCTTGTAATTATGTTTTGAAAATGTTGTAATATAATTAAGGTTAATTTGGAATGAATTTGGCATGTGTAATTAGCTTGGTGGAGAATGGACACTTAGAAAGATGGAATTCTGCAAAATGTGCAGTAATTAGGAAAACAGTCAACTGGTTTGGGAACACTGTCAACTGGACCCACTATTGGGACAAAATATCTTTCTCAGTTTTCATAAAGTAGTCGAATGGGTTGCTAAAATAGTTGACTGGAAAGTGTTTCAAAACATGGCATTCTGCTAGATAATAGTCTAGTCGACCGGACAAGTACCAGTCGACTGGAAGATTGATATCACAGTCGACCGAACCTGGAGGGCAGTCGATTAGATTGGGTTGCTGAGGTTCTGAGTCTCTGCAGTCGCCAAAGCAGTCGACTGGGGACCAGATACAGTCGACTGGATTGCCAATTTCAAAAAGGGTTTTGTTTCTATAAGTGTTTTAAAGGGACAAGGGATAACTTTTTATAACTCTGAAATTGAGGGTTTTTACTTATATTTATTTCGCTACTACGAACTTTAATTGAACTATTAAGCCCGTGGCGTGTCATGTGTTCTATTTCCACGCGTAACGGGATAGGTCATGATAGTTGATCTTTTCATTCATCTCTTGAACTAGTTTGGGTCCTAGAAGTTTGTCATCTCCATCCTCAGCTCAGCACATCAGTGATCGGCACAGTATTCTATACAAGGCTTCAAAAGGTGCCATCCCGATGCTCGAATGATAACTGTTGTTGTATGCAAACTCTACCAGAGGCATGTGCGTCTTACAATAACTCTCAAAATCTATAGCACAAGCTCGGAGCATGTCTTCCATTACTTGGTTAACTCATTCTGTTTGTCCGTTGGTTTGGGGATAAAACGCTGAAGTAAACTTCAATGAAGCTCCCATTGCTACTTATAAGCTTTCCCAAAATCCCTATGTAAAATGTGAGTCGCGATCTAAACCAATTTATACGGGCACTCCGTGTAGTCGAATGACTTGATGTAAGTACATTCTGCTCATCTTCTTAACTGAGTATATCATACTATAGGCAATGAAATGAGATGATTTGGTGAGTTGGTACACGAACACCCAAATAGCGTCATGATTCTGTTGCAATCTTGGCATTCCTACAATGAAATCTAAAATGATGCGTTCTCATTTCCATTCAGGAACTGGCAGTGGTTGTATAATCCTGCTAGTATCTGGTGCTCTACTTTAACTTATTGGCAGGTTATACATTTGGATACGTGACCTGCTACTTCTCTTTTCGTTCCTTCTCCCTAGAAGTTTCTCTTCAAGTCCTTATACATCTTTGTTCCTCTAGGGTGGACCGTCATTCTTGACTTATGTGCTTCGTTTAGTATATCCTTCCTTAAGTTGTCCTCATTAGGCACACAAAGTCTATTGTGGTATCTAAATCCTCCGTCTGCTCCAATATTCCATCATGTTGGGTCCTTTGTCGATGCTTTCTCAAACCATTGACGTGGTCTTTCGTCCTTTCCTTAAGCTTCAAAGATGCGATTGATGAGTGTTGGTTGTACTATGAGACATTAGAAAAGTCACCCTTCACTATATTCGGTGGTCTTAAAGTTAAATTTAGCCAGTGTTTCCAATGCTATCCACTTTTTAACCATAAGAGAGTATATGATCAGCTTGTGGGGTTTCTGACCTAGCGCGTTGGCAACTACGTTGCCTCATGTTCAGCTCCTTTTGAGAGAATAAGTATCTCAAACTCTTGTGATTTGAAAATAAGTTGAACTTCTATCTATAAAGGTAATGTATCCAAATCTTAAGAGCAAAATCGATTGGGACTAGTTCAAGGTTGTGCGTAGGGTAGTTCATCTCGTGTGGTATCAATTGTGGTGATCCATACGCTATCACTCTTTCGTCCTGCATGTGCCTACATCCAAGTCCTTAGTGTGATGCATCAGTATAAATGGTAAACTGTTCACTGCTACTCGGTATCGCAATCAGTAGCGCTGAGGTCAATCTTTTCTTCATCTCTTGAAACACGTGTTCATGCTTGTCTTTCCATTTATACTTCACATCTTTCTTTATTAAACTGGTTAAAGGGGATGCTATCTTAGAGAATCCTTCAATGAATCTTCGGTAGTATCCAGCTAAACCAAGGAAGTTCAAATTTCTATTGCAGTGTTCTGTCTATTATAATCCAAAACAGCATCTATCTTGGTTGAATCCATAATTATCCCATCCTATGAGACAAAGTGACCCAATAGTTTGACTTTCTTTAGCCAAAATTCACACTTACTAAACTTTTCATACAAGTAGTTGTCTCAAAGAGTCTGTAGTGCGATTTTTACATGTTCTTTATGTTCATCCTCGATCTTTGAGTAGATCAAGATGTCGTCTATGAACATAATCATGAGTTGATTCAAGTAGGTCCTGAACACCCTTTTCATTAAATCCATGAATACAGCTGGGGCATTCATTAGTCCAAATGGCATGACCAGGGATTCATAGTGCCCATATATATCTCTTTCTAAAAGTCGTCTTTGATACGTCCTCGGGTCAAACCAACAGTTGGCAGTATCCGACGCTTAGATCTATCTTGGAGAAGATTGCCGTTCCATGCAGTTGATCAAATAGGTCATCGATCTTAGGAAGTGGGTATCGGTTCCTGATTGTGACCCTATTCAACTCTCTATAGTCAATACAGAGTCAAAGTGTCCCATCTTTCTTCTTAACAAATAGTACTAGCACTCCCCAAGGCAACTTGCTTGGTCGAATGAATCTGAGATCTTCAAGTTCCTAGACTTGCTTCTTCAATTCTTGCATTTTTGTCGGAGGATATTGGTAGGGTACCGAGTATCGTATACTAGCTCAATGCAAAAGTCAATGTCTCTCTTGAGTGGTAGTCCTGAGATGTCCTAAAATATATCCTCAAAGTCTTGAACACAGGGATTTGCGCAATCAGGATTTCTGAACTTATACTTCCAAGGGTAGTTAGATAGCTAGTGAGGAAGGTATCGCACAAAGGATTGCATTGTAATTTGAATGGTTGGCTTTCGGGTATTAAAAAAGTAATAAACTTGCTAACACAGTCTAATTTGGCATGGTATTTTGTGAGCCATTCAATTCCTAAGATTAATTCGAATTCCTTTATCGACATAACTATAGATCGGCGGGGAGGTTCTGATCTTCCAAGTTCAAACTGCAGTCCTTACACACTTTTTTAAAAGGGGACATAACGTTCAAAGATACATCAAGCGTGTGGGGTACTAAACCCAACTATTATACAATCTTAATAGCAGTGAAAGAGTTGGAAGCACCAGTATCGAATAAAGCTTTAAATTGACAGTTAAACAATGTGAGGGTACCTTCTATATTCTGTTGTTCTCCTTTATACTAGGATCAGCGAGAAGCATGAATCAATCCAGTCCCAAGCGTACCTTGAATCTGGCTTCCTCTGGGATAATGGCATTTAGGAAGGCTTGCTTGGGTTGACCTTGAGTAGGTGCTCCGTAGTATCCACCTCGAGGTGCTCAACAATCCTTAAATACATGGCCCTTTTGCCATAATTGTAGCAGACGATGTCCTCTCGGCTTTGATGGAAAAATAGGTTTTAGAAAATGTATTTAGCACGTAGCGAAAAATAAAGTTTGAAAACTTTTGGTATGCCCAGATCTACTACTTATCAATCCCATAGATGCGTAAAACAAAAAGGGACAAGTGTATTACCTTACACTCTTGAACCCAATTCTGAATCTTCAACCTCTTTGATGATGTAGCGACTTCCACTAGATGATCTTTACTCCTATATCTCCTGTGAATGCTTTCGGAGAGGCTAGAGTTGGTGGGATCTCAAATAGAAAGGGTAGAGAAGGCTTTGGAATCCTAAAATAGTTTCTGCAACTTAGGGTTATTAAAAACGATGAACTTTTTAATTCTGAAGGCAGCTACCCTATTTATAGATTCTCAAGCCGAATTTGAGTTTCAACCTTCGATCGATCAGAGCACTTTGATCGATTGAACCTGTTTTTACTTCAATCGATCAAAACCATTTCAATCAATCAAACTTGTCTTGACATATGCCTTTCAAAGCATCCTAACAGAGCTAAGAGTGGGACCTCCTAGGCTCTTTATTGTAGGCTCAGACTAGTTGTTAATTCCCATGACCAAACTCTTTGATCAGCAAATTAACCAATTGATCAGTAAATGTTTACTCCACTATAAAATGATAACTGAAATCCAACGCAAAAGAACATATCTGAAGTAGTGATTAGACTTGTATCATGTACTAATGTCCCTCTACCATCAACAATCGTAATCATATTCAGGTAATCGGATAAACTATTTCTGTCAACCAAAATCATGATTATTTCTTATATTCCTTGAGTCCCATTTACCTTTCATGATTACCAAACATGTTGATAACTACTTATTAACAAGACTGCAGTTCTTAATAATCAACTCAGTGACATTCTCAAGGGAGTGCTTACTCTTTATCAAAGGGTAGATTCTATCTTGATAATATATGTTCACAACCCTATGAACATTACATGCCCAAGATACCCAGGTGTTGATCTTTTAGACCTCACTGATTGGTAAGTCAAAGCAGTCATATCCACAGTTTATATCCATAACCGTCTCAAGACCATGTACCTTATACAAATTATGAGTTCCTATTGACTGTTGACAGCCTTGAGTGTCAATAGGAAAAAGTCCATGGTCCATCAATACACTATAAGTACCGATGATGCCAAAATTTGGATAAGAATAATCTGGAGAGAGAGAGATAGACAAAAAAAACTTTGTGTGTGGTTTGGTCGTATTAACGAGGTGACCTACGTCCACGGGTGTGTTAGTGCGCTTTCACTAGCAGATCACCGACGGCTATTGGTGAGCCAACAGAGTGGACGGCACTACTAAAAATCGACCGAGTATATGTGTAACAGTGAGTTGTTTGTATGCTCTTCTTTAGAGTCAGTCTACAATCCCCTTTCAATAGGGGTAAGTGACCTCTTTATAGGTACAAGAGACCACCCGTACAAGGTAAGCCTGTAGATTAGGAAGCTTAATCTGATTACAACCGATTTACATGAATTTAGGAGAGTTTCCTAAGTGGTTTGGGAAACTACTTGCTCCTTCTATTTAGTCTCCTCGTTGGGATAGAAAACTGTCTAAAAGCTTGCCAGGCAAGTAACCACACCTTCCGTAGGTGCGGCCATGTAGGGGTCAGTCTGGAGCGGGTGGCCGGGCTCTGAACCGGGCGGTTATGCATAACGTCCCGAGATGGTTGCTTAGTCAGCCTAGATCCAAGGTGACTTGGCTTCTCCTTGTTGAGGTGGCTAGACTTGACTTTGACATGATATTTTTATGCATATCAGCTGCCCTCCCATTTTTGAAACTAATATGATGCTCTATTAGATGAGGTTTGAAAATTAAGACTGCTTCCAAAAAATCGTCCTGAGAAGAGACTGGGGTCTTTCCCGGGGCGTGACCGGTCGTGCCGGTCAACCGGGTGTGGACCGAGCTGTGATTGTGTGGGCTTGGGACTGACTTCTTCCATGTGTCGAATGGTTAGTGGCCTAGTCAAGGTTCAACGAGGTCGGTTTAGGAGTAACTGAACAATTGCGTGAGAACCGGGTCATCACATCCAGCATTTAATGCACACGCCTTTTGAGGTGACGCTTCACATGCTTGAGGTGACAGTTGTCAGGCGGTCCTGGCAGGAAAGCTTCACGGTCATTAGATCTGACTTGATCTGGGCCGTCCGTGCTGTGTATATAAGGAACACTTTTCCATTTCTTCAATTCTTGCTACCAAGAAGTAGATTTACCGAGCAATTTGAGAGCAAAAAGTCCCCAGTCATGCTTTCCAAACCCTTTTGTTGCGTTAATTCGTGTAAGTCCTTCCTTTCTGAGTTTTAATTCACTGCTCTTCCCTTTATCCTCTTTTCCTTTTCTTTTCTGAGTGAAGCTGGAGAGGACAGATCCGTTAGGTTTCGAACGAGAGTGGGATTTTTTCTTCTTAAGGTTCTGTTCTTACTTTAGATCAGGCGGCACGTTAGATAGGTTGAATCGAGTGGGTTGTCCCGGGTAGTTTTAACTGAGTGTCACCTTATTTTAAGGACCTTGTACTCTTTACCCTTTAGATTGGTAACCTTACCCCCTTTGTACCCCAAACTTGGAGTTCCTGACTCATACCTAGGTCATCATTAGCTTTCTCGTTCAATCCTAGGGATCTCGGAGATGGAGCATTCTGACTTTGACTCCGCTTCTCGATCTGAGAGTGAACACTTCTGATCTGGGACCCTAGATACAAGTCTTGACCCTCCTTTGGCTAACCCCTCTGACCACCAGAGCGAGGGTAGAATCCCCATCCGTGTGTCTGATGATGAGTCAGACCCGGAGGCCCCCGTTGCCTCTGTCTCCCAAGGTTCTGGCAATAAGACACCAAGGGAACCCGACCCCAAGGTAGCCTTCTCTAGTGAGTTCATCCCACCTACCCTGCGCGCTCAAGATCTCAGCTAAATCAGGGATAGGTATAGCCTCCCCGACTACTGCTGCCTGGCCATAAATGCCGGCGGAGCCCACATATACCAGCGGGATTTCACCACCCTTTATAAGGACACCCTCATGACTGGATTCCGTATTCTCCTTCATCCGGTCGCCCGAGATGTCTTGATATATTTGGGGAATGCCCCGGGACAATTGGCCCCGAACGGTTAGAGGTTTCTCATGGGGTCCATCTCCCTTTGGCCCCAAGTTTTTGGGTATGAGCTTTCCGTTCAGGAGTTTTTCTGGATGCACCGACCATTTCCCGTATATAAGGAGGTCGGGTTCTTCTCTATCGGGGCTCGGCAGGGGAGGAAAATCATAGTCAATTGCTCAAGCAACAACAAGGGTTGGAAGAATAGATTCTTCCAAGTATCCACCCTTGGACTTTGTGAAGGCCCCGGGGATCCAGATGAGGACTTCCTGGGCGGGAGAGCTGAGGGGTAAGTTAGTCTAGTGTCTTCCGTCTACCTTCTTTGCTTCGATCCTGGGATTGACTGCTTTTGTATTTTGCCTTACAACGGGGTCAGCCAGCCTACCGAGTATTCCCGAGGAGTGCCAGGCCAGAATCAGGGGCTTTGCAGATTTGCCAACGAATATTTGGAACGTGCTGACCCGAACGGGCGATTTTAAGGCCTCTTACAATCCGATCGAGCCCGTCGAAGCTCCTGTCTTTCCACCCATACTTCCTGGTAAGTGCCTGGGAACATTTGGTCTCGTCTATATTCCCGTTATATTCTTTGTCGTCCTTTCCGGATAATGCCGCTTATCTCTTCTTTTTGCAAAAATGGCTCCCAAAAGAGATCTTGAACAATTGAGGGCCAAGTAGGTCGCTGCCGCCGCCTATGCGATAATAAGAGGAGGGAAGAGGCCCACTACTGAGGCCTCGGGCAGCGAATGTCCGCTAAGGCGAATCTAGCACCGGACCACAAATCGTCCGAAGCGCGTGGGGACCTCAGCTCCCCACGTGGTGGTGGTAGAGACTTCCCCCCGAGCGGGAATACCGTCCGAAGTACCAGTTGAATATTCAATAGTGATCAGGGAGAGGGTCAAGTTCGCCCTTCTCCCTAGTAAAGTGGAGACGTGTGCAAACATGTCTCCCGAGGCATTCTAGGGATGGTTGTACAGTCTCTCCCATAGGGTAAGCACTGGCGCTTCGACCCATTCATTGTCACGACTTTTGTGTTTGCCCTGTTGACTAACCGGTTTGAACTTCTTGTAGGTCGACTGCATAGCCGCTGGGCCAAATCCTTCCTGCCTTCTCTGACCGGGAGGGCCGCTACTGCTGAAGCCGCTCTGTTAGAGGAGCGGGCAACCTCGAAGGCCAGGAAAAATGCCCTAGCTCTGGAGAAGGATAAGGTAAAGGGCTTGGCCCTGAGCCTCGGTGCGGCCCAGGTAGAGTTGGCGACTGCCGTGGCCGATCTGGAGGCATGCCAGGCCATCGCGATGGCTGCTGAGGCTCGAGTGAATGCTCCGGTGGAGGCAACGGTGGCGGGGGGCACAGAGGAAGCTTTTGATGACGGATTCTTCTAAGGTTACGAAGACCTAAAGCGACGGCTAGCCCTGGATCACCCCAAGTGGGACATCTCGTCCTACGAGGGGATTGATTCAGACTATCGGAATGTCGGTCCTCCCGCTGCTGATGACTCTGCTACCTTGGCCAGAGCTGTAGATGCTCCTGCTACCCCAGGCGGTAGCCTGGTCCCGGGAGAAGGAACCGTCCCAAGGGGAGAGACTGGAGAGATCGAGGATGTGGTCGAGATTGACGATGCCTAGTCCCCGAGGTAATGTACAGTTTTTTTTTGGGAGGCTACTACAACTGTCCCCAGGTAATGTACAGTTGTTTCCTTTTATTTAATGAAAAGGTCCTTTGAGGCCATCTTTTTCATCAACTATTTTTACTACTTATACGTGTATGCCTATTTGTGATTGCTAATACCCGACTGGTGGTTAGCCGATCTAAATCCCTGCGTTAGCAAAAGGTTTAGGACTGTAACTGGTAGAGAATACTTGGTCTTGTAGGGACCTATTTTGGAGGTCCCTCCCGGTATAGTGTAGGATTTTTGTCCTATTTATTATCCGGGCGGTTTCTCTAGGTACTGTAGGTACTTGGGAGTGTTAGGGATGTTCTAGGATTCCCAGTCCTGCTAGTACCCGGTGTGATTTCCTGTTGTTGTTTGGTATTTCCCTGCCCTCGAGCTTTTGCTAAGGAAGGCGTATAGAGGGAGTGTCTGTAAGAAATCGACCTGGAACGTGGGTGGTAGCAAGGTCTTTTGAGGCTTGCCATCATTAGCCACCGAGGGGGATTTGCCCCCATCGTCAGTTGGACCTAGGTAAAGCCGGTGCCTCGGGGGTTGATCCCGAGGTCTTTTGCCTCGGGTGTTAGACCGAGGTCTTTGCACATAACACTTATAAGGACCGCACCTTGTAGCTAGAACGAAAATTCTTTATTTCTTTTTTGTGTTGAAAACCATAATAAATGCCCAAGTTGAGCTACAAATTCCCTAACTAATGCTAGATTGCCCTTATCCAAGCATCATTGAAAGTACTTGCGTAGGTGTTGCACATTCCACGGGTGAGATAGATCGTGCCCGTCCAAAGTCTGTAACCAGTAGGTGCCCAGCCTGTTTACCCGGGTGTCTAGGTTTACCGCCGTCAGGATGAGATCTCCCACCTAAAACTACGGTGCTTTACCTTACTGTTGAAGTACTGGGAGACCCTCTGTTTGTAGGATGCCACTTTCAAATATGCCCGGTCCCTCATTTCTTCTACTAGGTCGAGGATTCCTTTGAGGGCTTTCTTATTGCCCTGTTCGTTGAATTTTGCCACCCGATACGTAGGAAACCCGAGCTCTGTGGGGACCACTACTTCAAAGCCATAGGTTAGTGAGAATGGTGTCTTGCCTGTTGTCGCTCAAGGGGTAGTGCAGTAGGCCCACAGGAAGGTCGGTAATTCTTCAGCCCATACACCTTTGGCATTTTCAAGCCTTGTTTTAATTGACTGCAGAATAGTCCAATTTGTTACCTCGGCTTGGCCATTGGCTTGAGGGTGCTCGGAGGAGGAGTAGTGATTTGATATCCCATAGCCCAAATAGAACTGCCTAAATACCGGGGTACCAAAATGTCTGTCGTTATCGCTAACCAGAACCCGGGGAATGTCGAACCTGCTGAGGATGTTTTTCTCAATGAAGCTTTCCATCTTTTTCTCGGTGATTGTTGCTAAGGGCTCGGCCTCCGCCCACTTGGTGAAGTAGTCCACGGCGATGACAATGAACTTAATTTTCCCTTTCCTGATCGGGAAGGGTCCAACGATGTCGATACCCCATTGAACGAATGGCCACGGGCTAAGAACGGGTGTTTGGAGTTCTCCCAGTTGGCTGATCATGGGGGAGTATCTCTGGCACTTGTCACACCTCTTTACATACTCTTGGGAATCCTGGGCTATCGTCGGCCAGTAATAACCTTGCAGCAAGGCTTTTCGCAAAAGCACCCGGCCTCGAACGTGGTTCCCGCAAACTCCCTCGTGAATTTCATGCAACACCACCTGGACTTATGCAGGGTGGACGCAACAGAGATAGGGGATAGAGAACCCCCTTTTGTAGAGGATTCCATCAACAAGGTGATATCTGGCCACTCGGAACTTGACCCGATGGGCTTCCTCCTATTCCTCTGGCAGCGTACGAATCGTTAGGAACATAGTGATTGCATCCATCCAACTGGGTCCTAAGGCGACCGGATCGACCTCCATACCTTCTGGGCGGGTCACACTGGGCTCAGCTAGGTATTCTACCCTTATTCCAGGGAAGTCTGACTCAGAGGATGAGGCAAGGTGGGCTAACCAATCGGCCCTAGTGTCCTCTTTCCTCGGGATTTGGGTGATTGAGAAACCTTTAAGCTTCTTCGAGACCGCTCGGACAAGGGCCAGGTAAGCTACCATATTGTCTTCCTAAGCTTCATACTCCTGGTTAATTTGGTTGACTACAAGCTGAGAATCACTGTACCCTTGAACCTACTATGCACGGATTGAAGTAGCCAACTATAATATAACTAACAGGGCTTCGTACTCGGCTTCATTATTGGAGGCACGGAACCCGAACCTCAATGCATACTCAGGATGGATTCCGTCAAGAGTAGTCAGGATGATCCCCGCTCCGTTGCCTTGCTTGTTAGAAGACCCGTCTACATAAAGTATCCAGGTCGAGATGTCTTTCTGCAGCTCGGGCGGTAGGTAGGGCGGGTCAAGCTCTTCAACTAGATCTTCTGGGTATGTGAACTCCACGAGAAAATCTGCTACGGCCTATCCCTTGATCGTCGTGCGGGGTTTGTAGGTTACTTTGAATTCCTCTAACTCCAAGGCCCACTTAACAAAGCCTTCCAGATGTTTCTGGTCTACTCAAGATCCGACAGAGAGGCTGATTTGTGAGGACCACGATTGCGTGGGCCTAGAAATACGGGCGAAGTCTCTGGGAAGAAATAATGAGGGCAAAAGTGATCTTTTCTATGCGGGAATATCTACTTTTCGTGCCTTGAAGTGCCCGACTGGTATAGTAGACTGAGAATTATATCTCGTGTTCTTCTCGGACGAGAGCCAAGCTGACCGTTGAGGGTGACACTGCCAAATATAAAAATAATTTCTCATTTGGCACAAGCATTGAGAGTAAAAGGGGTGATGCCAAGTACTTCTTGAGTTCCTGAAACACCTCTTCGCACTCTTCCGACCACTGAAAGGCCTTACAAAGGATTTTGAAAAATGGAAGACACCAGTCGATAGCTCAGAAGACAAATCTGTTCAATGCGACGACCCGTCCGGCCAGGCTCTGAACTTCTTTGGTTGACCTGGGCTACCGCATATTTATGATGGCCTGGATTTTCTCGGGGTTTGCTTCGATACCCTGTCTGCTGACTAGGTGCCCCAAAAACTTCCCGGACAAGACGCTGAATGTGCACTTGGCCGGGTTCAATCTCATTTTGAACTTCCTCAAAATGCTGAAGACCCCGGCCAGATGTTCAAGATGGTCAGACTCGTCTCGGCTTTTGACCAAGAGATCATCAACGTAGACTTCCATGGATTTCCCAATCAGATCCTTGAACATATGATTGACCAGGAGTTGGTAGGTTGCCCCAGTGTTTTTGAGGCCAAAGGGCATTATCTTGTAGCAGTACTTTCCTTAGTCCATGATGAAGGAGGTCATCTCTTCGTCCCCGAGGTACATGCTGATCTGATTGTACCCCGAGTAAACGTCCATGAACGAGAAGAGTGCATGTCCTGCCGTGGAATCCACAAGGAGGTCTATCCTAGGCAATGGATAGCAATCCTTGGGGCAGGCCTTATTCACATCAGTGAAATCTACACACATTCTCCACTTCCCATTGCTTTTCTTGACCAGGACCACGTTTGCTAACCAGTCGGGATAATGGACCGCTCAAATGGAATTTGCCTTTAGGAGCTTCTCGACTTCTTCACAGACTGCCGCCTGTCTCTCGAGTGCCATACCCCGTCTCTTTTGCTTGACCGGCCGGGAGTCCAGGTTGATGTTGAGGCGGTGAGACATGACCCGGGGATCTATCCCAGGCATGTCTTCGTTGCTCCAAGCGAAGACATCTTGGCTCTGTTACAGGAATCGGATCAATTTTTCCTTGAGGCCTGGCTCCAAGAGAGTGCCTATGCTAACGCACCTATCGGGATTCTTCGGGTCTAGTACCACTCAGTCCAATTCTTCCACCAGACCTACTCCATCATCTTGATCCCTCGGGTCCATTTCTTTAATGTTAAATGTTTCTGTGGCAGCCTTTTTGCGTAGGGAGCTAACATAGCAGCTCTGTGCGGTCGCCTGGTCTCCACGCAAGGTTCTAGGTCCCTGGGGGGTGGAAACTTGACCACCAGGCTGTACGTCAACACAACTACCTTGACTTTGTTGAGAGTTGGTCTCCCGAGGATGACGTTGTACGCAGACGAAACTTCTACAACTACAAAGTTTGCCAATACAGATGTCTACTGGGGGTAAGTCCCCATAAGAATTGGGAGCTCGATGGTGTCGAGCAGTTATGTACTGGACCAATTGAAACCTACCAAGGGAGTGGCCACTGGTCAGAGCCAGTCCCTGGAGATCCCGAGCTAATCGAATGCTGAGACGAACATGATATTAGAGGAGCTGCCAGTGTCCACCAACACCCTTTTAACCACATAGTTTGCGATGGAGAGCGTCACCACTAACGGATCATCATGAGGGCAGTGCAGGTCTATCATGTCCTCAGATGAGAACATTAACACGTCGGTCGGGGGAGAGCTGGTGGATTGGACATGGAAGACATCCGATCGGAATGCCCTAGCATGCCTCTTCCTGGCCGACTATGAATCCCCTCCGCCCAAAGTTCCTCCGTAGATTACATTGATTTGCCAGAGGGGTCGCGGCTTCTCAGAAGCCCAAGTGTCTTGTCGAGGTCCTCTGTCTGTTGCCACGAACTCGACCAGATGGCCCTGCTCAATCAGCTTCTCAATGGCGATCTTAAGCTTAAAGCAATCCTCTTTGTCATGTCTGTGGCCTTTGTGGAAGCAACAAAACTTATCCCGGTTTCTCTTACCAGGCGGGCTTTTCAACTTCGCTGGCTGCTGGAGTAGCCTCTGGGTCTCAGCGACGACCACGATCTCGTGGATAGGCCGGGAAAGTGGTGTGAAGGTAATCAGGGCCTGATCCCGACCGCCTCTCTGCTGATCTTGCCTGTGCTTCTTTCCTGAACCCTTCTCCGAGCCCTTACGTTTCCATTTAGCTTTTAGGGACTTGTCTCCCGTGAAGTCGACGCACTTGGACTTCGAAAACTCCTCTGTGTCGATGTATTTTCTGACCCTTTTTAAGAGTTCCACCAGGGTTATCGGTCGGTCACGGTGAAATGACATAGCAACTTTAGTATGCTGGACTCCCGAGCAAAAGGCCATGATAGCGGCCGTTTTGTTCAAGTGGCAAATTTGAAGCCTCTGTTGATTGAAATAGCCCACGTAGTCCTTTAGGGACTCCTCCTTACATTACTTGACGGTCAGGAGTTGGGTGTCCGGTTATGAATGGTCAAGCATCCCTACGAATTGGTTAATGAAAAGCTTGCTCAGTGTCTTAAAGTCATCAATCATTCAGGGTTTAAGAGCGTGGAACCACTACACAGCTAGCCCCTTGAGAGTGCTGGGAAAGGCCAAGTACAGCAACTCATCGGTGACTAACGCCATTTGGGCCTTGTAGGTACGAACATGATCCACTAGGCTCCCTATCCTGTCGTAGGAACTGAGATGTGATGGCTTAAACTTTCACAGAATGGGGAATCCGGTGACCCGAACGGTGTAGGGTGATTCGGTCTCTGTGTTGGTATGATCATGGCGCTGCTTGTGGCTCAGGTGTTCGATTTGTTTCTACAGGTCCTAGATTTGAGCCTTCACGCCTTCCTGCTCAATCTTCTTTTCTATGTCCGAGCTGTGGTCGGATCAGATGATGAGGCCTCTTCTTCGAAATGTGTTGCCCTCGGGGATAGGACCCGACTCTGGCTACGGGCGTGACCGGGGGATCCTCGTCCGATTCCCGGGCTATCTGTCCTGGCCCTTCCTTTATGGCAGCACGCCTACTATTGATGATGTCTCTGGTGGCTCCCGCCCAGTGTGGGTTAGCTCGGGCATATTGTCGGGTTCGCCTGGGTGCATGGCTACGTTCGTCATCTCCGTGCCGTCTCCAACCCGATGAGGATGCAGGTGCAGTGTGAGTATGTTGTCTGACCTGTGGAGGCTTTCGGTTGGGTGCACCTTTCCTGGGCTACTCCTCGATTTGGAGGAGCTGATCCTGCCGGGCCAACATCGCTTCAATCTGCTGCTGGGTTCACCGTTGGCCCTCTAGGAGTTGTGCGAGAGCCGCGGTGATCTGCTCGGAGGTCATAGAGGCGGCCGATCGTCCGGCTTGTGAGTTCGTTGATCCCGTTAGAGCAGTGGTGATCTTACCTTTCTTTGGAGGCATGTCGATCAGTCAAAGATTTATTTTTGGAGAAAGTAGTCGATTTTCCCACAGACGGTGCCAAATTGATGATGCCAAAATTTGGATAAGAATAATCTGGAGAGAGAGATCGACACAATAAACTTTGTGTATGGTTCAGCCCCGTTAATGAGGTGACCTATGTTCACGGGTGCGTCAGTGCGCTTTCACTAGCAGATCACCGGCGGCTATTGGTGAGCCAACAGAGTGGACGACACTACCAAAAACTGACCGGGTATATGCATAACAGTGAGTTGCTTGTATGCTCTTCTTTAGAATCAGTCTACGATCCCTTTTCAATGGGGGTGAGTGGCCTCTTTTATAGGTGCAAGAGACCACTCGTACAAGGTAAGTCTGCAGATTAGGAAGCCTAATCTGATTACAACTGATTTACATGAGTTTAGGAGAGTTTCCTAAGTGGTTTGGGAAACTACTTGCTCCTTCCATTTAGTCTCCTAACTGGGATAGGAAACTATCTAGAAGCTTGTCGGACAAGTAACCACGCCTTCCGTAGGTGAGCCCATGTGGGGGCCAGTTTGGAGCGGGCGCCCGGGCTCTGAATTGGGCGGTTATGCGTAACGTCCCGGGATGGTTGAGTAGTCAGCCCAGAATCAAAAAGACTTGGCTTCTCCTTGCTGAGATGGCTAGACTTGACTTTAACCTGCTATTTTTGTGCATATCAAGTACTATCATATTAACTAAGAGTCATACTCTAGTGATTGAGATTCATCTCTCCATCCAATGGTAGTTAATCATGCTATAGTGTATACCTAATGAGATATCCAGTCTCACCATCCACTGTGACAAGTTCTAAGTATCAAAAATAGTAATTTGCAACCCATTTGTATATACCTCATACATACACGAATTACCTATAATGATACTTAAGCATAAGCAATCATCTCATGACAATATACATAATGAAATATAAACCGATATCTATATATGAAATGCCAATGTCTCATACATAAAGTAATGGTTTTGAGGGCATAATCCCAACAGGCTTCTTCTTGAGGTTTGGTAGCCTTGGACCTAGGTCCAGGTTTCCCATAATTAAAGCATCCATCATTATTAGTTCCAGTGGTAAAAGATGGTCCTCTTGGGGGTTATGCTTGGGGTACAGCTGGTTGGCTCTGAGGGAACATGAGTTGTGGCTTCCTATCGCCAATCCAATTATGCTTATTCCCTTGGAATTTCATTGGGGGTCTCGGTCCTTGGTTTCCAACTTGGTTGTTTCTGAACAGTGTTCGATTCCCAAAGTGTCCTCATTCTAGACCTTTGATTTCCTTATGGCCGATTGCCATGCCTACCATGGCTTTGAAGGTCAGACCCTGATGGTTTAGAATTATACGTTGAAGTTGTAGCGAGTGGCCTTGGTAGTACTACCAATTGTTCTTTTCCAGTATATCAATTATGTGGCGGGAAAAGTGGGACAAACGTTCGAACTTCACTGTCTATTCTCTCACGATCCGGTTTCCCTATGTTAGCTCGATGATTCCCTCTCCTTCTGGTTCCTCTCTGCTTGCGGAAAGTAATTCTCCAGGAACTCTTTTCAAAAATGACGGAAACGTTCTACCACTTTATCATCTACAGGTCTCAAAGGTGGTACAAGGTTGTTACCATTATTCGCATTGTTTTTTTTGTTATTCGTGTTGTTGATGCGTTCTAGTCTCCACACAAAGGCTTCGAATATACTAGTAGGATCAGCAACTACGGCTACTAGGGATGCAACATCAATTTGCCCGCGTAGGACTATTACGAGTAGGTCTCCCTGCCATAGTGATCCCTATATAGACATATATTGGTTATTACTAGCATACACACTCATCTACAAGTTATTACTGAAGCATGTACATTGAGATACGAATTTAACAAAGTAGAAAAATTAAAATCAAGATCGTTGGAACACAATATATACTAAAAGATAGCTATCTTTGTGTGAGCACTAGCCGAAAGTATCTTAAGGTTCACAACTTTAAGGTCTAGTACCCGGAGTCAGAAATTAGGAAGAAATAAAATTTTCCTTTCTGGGCTAGTAAGCCATGACTAGTTATATTAACTGATTGTCCACAAACACACTAGATAACAATAGAGTAGCTTTAGCGAAAGCGTAAACTGAAAATACATCAAAAGATTACTAGCTATTATTTCATAATTTGTAGTTCACAAAATAACAAATGACCAAAAGAGATTAAGGCATTGGACGTCGTTTACATCTTTATATGTAAGGACAAAAGAAAGTGTAAGATCATTGAAGTAAGGCATGTGACACCAATTTACAACTTAGTATAAATGGAACAAAAATCTATAATTGAGCAACTAAGTCTTCTTTCTTGCAGTCGCACCTTTAACTGGCATAGTCATAGTCTTCATCATTGTCAGCTTCCCTGTCTTAGGTTTCCTCTCCAAAAGCTTCTTCTTTATACTCCTCTTCCAGGTAGTCATATCCTGTATCGTCTAGACGTGGGAATGTCCAAGGCGTAATATGCCATTAACTTTTCAATCAAATCTAGGTAAGCGTCCTAACCGAACACACCTAATATAAAATACGTATTCAAAAGTACACAATGGCTAGTTACGACGGTTGAATGAATTATAATGAGACAGTGAGTGAACTATGTATCATCGATATATTCGACTTCACTCGACTTAACATCCGACTTACTTAAATAACTTTATTACATAACTAGTGTAATGTCGTTGGTTCAGAGTGACTCACCCAGTGAGTCAAGCTATGGTTACTTTACTATCGTTGTTTGCCTCTCCATGGCCATAGTAGTAATCTCGCTTTACAAGCTAACTAGATACTCTAGGTCCCCAGGACCTTGCCTTATGAATATTGCAACTGATTTGCGTATGGTTACTTTACTATCATTGTCGTTGCGACTGCTGTAGTAATCTTGCCTTATTGGCTAACAGTGTTTATTCATTTCTTGATTTATTCTTATCAACATGGTTACTTTGCTATCATGTTTACTTCTCCATGGACATAGTAGCAATCATCGCCGACTTGCGATCCTATAATTCTGTTGGACCTCTATGGTCGACTACACATATTTCTACAATGCATACAGACTAATAATGTCATAACCTATCCCACTACACGTGGAAATAGGACACGTGGCACGCCATCAAGGCTTGTCCAACTGATTAAAAGATTATAGCAGCGGAAAAGAACCTAAAACAACATTGAATATTTAAAACATTTGGAAACATTACCCTCCGAGTTGTAAAATCCAAAGGTAATTATATTTCGAACCGAATGAATTTATGTTAAAAGGGGTCCCAAAGATACCCTAAGAACCAATCAAAATCTTTAATTAATTTTCGGAAGGGGTAGAAAAATGCTTCATGCAGGGGTCTTTTCGACCGATCGAACAACCACATTCGACCGGTCGAATGTCCCTTTAGTAGAATTCCTACTTAGCATTAGAATTTTGCCTAAGAACAAACAACCTCCACCTCTTACCATAACTCCAAACATGGTAACACTATTCCAAACTTCACAAGCCACATTAAGTTTTCAATAATGCAATTGAACCACTTTAATCCATGAAAGGAAGCAATAACTGAACAAGTTAAGGCTTTTAGGATCGAACCATAAAAGAGTTGTTATCATTCATACAAAACATGGATTTGACAAGATAAGGATTCCAAAAGTGAATCCATAAGTTCGGATTCATTACAAGCCGCAACCAAAGTAGTTCTTACTACCTATTACAACATTACATGGTCATTCCAAAGTTTCTAAGTAAAGGACATAGTCCAACTTCACAAAATTACATCATTTGGAACAAAACAAAAACATGTACAAGAGGATCTCCGGCATTCCCATCGGCCTCACTCTTCTCGCTTCTTCTTGCCTCTTTTTTTTTCACATGCAATGGAGTAAATCTCCACTGAGCTATATGTTGAGTGCACAAATTCTAACATATGCATATATGATAAATCATGCTTTAATTTTATACTTCACATCAAAATAGTCTCTAGGGAGAAAAACACATATTCATCTAGTAGCGGCAAGTCCAAGCCTTAACCGCAATGCCCACGGCTAGCCCGAGCCTACAACCGTTGCATCCCAAGTGCCCTGGCAAATCCAAGACTTACCATGCACAGTAGCCGTCGCTACTAAAATTCTCAAACATCAAGAAGCTTACTCTGGCATAAAATTGTATAAGTGCCCCCTTTGACTCACATAATCACTTAACGTGCTCGTGTAAAAGTTAGACATGTTTTCATATTTAAGCGCGTGCATAATTAACGGGCCTACTATTAACACATGAATTTTGTCTGAATCACAATTTCGTCGTCTCAAAGTATATATATTTCCTATATAACATAGGCTAAAATTTCATACCTCGAGCTATCATCTTAAGATTTCAGGAGGATCGCAAGGATGCCGATACTAAGCTAAATCTCTTATCCTACGCAAAACCTACAAGTTTACACGCGTTTTCTCCAAATTTCTAGAATTAGTATTTCTATAAAAGTTCGCCAAGCGTGGCCTAATAGATATCAAAACGAAGCCCTTACGTCAAGGAGTTCAAATCTAAAATTTGGTGAAAAACAGACAAACGAACAAACGGACATCGATTAGTGCCTTGAAGTCCGAAGCAACCAAATCCCCCTCTTTAGCTCTCAACTTAGGTTTTTAGAAAAAGTTATCATGAACAAATATCTTGCCACTTTCTATTTATAGTCTCGACTCTCGGAAATAGTGTTTACATGTTTTCAAAACTTCTAATTATCCCCCGAAACGTCGCACACGTCCAAATTATTACTTCACGAGTGAAAACTATAATTTATAAAAGTTTTCGTCTAAGTTTTGTTTGTCGCCGTAATTACGTCCGAAAACTAATTTTCGTGGAATCTCTAGATAACCTTCCTTTTATGAAACGTATCACCCGGGTTATCTCTAATTTGTTTAACATGATCTTTAACTAGGTCAAATTGCTAGAAAAGTACACTACATAGGAAAATTTACTATTCATAATTTACCAAAAAAAGACATATAATATTTAAATCATATAAATGTCATTTAGTCACATGAATGCCTCAACAATTATCGGATCACCATGTTCTCACTTGACACCTTTTTTTGACCACTGTCAACCGCTCATCTAAATTTTCAAATAACATTGAAAATCCTTGAAATTCAATTATGCAATTTAAAGCAATATGATTTTCCCGAGATGGGTGTGAAAAAAATAATAATAATAATAAAAATACTAACAGAAATAATATGATCGGGGTACAAAATGTTAAAACGAGGTTAACCGGAAAGTGATAACAATAATAATAATATTATTAAAAATAATAGCGGAATAATATGTTCGGGGTACAACATATTAGACATGCAGTTAATCGGAAAACAAAACTAATAATAATAATAATAATAATAATAATAATAATAACACTAATGATAATAATAGTAATATTAAAGGAATAATAATACAGAACTAGGTTCGGGGTACCGCATGTTAAAGTACGAGTTTTAACGGCTAAATAGTAAGATAATAATAATAATAAATGATAATAACAATAATAATATTAATAATGAAATCATAATACATACAATAAGTTGGGGTACAACATATTAAACATGCGGTTAACTGAAAAAGAAAAATGATAATAGTGATAGCGGAAATATAATATGGACATTTATTTGGTGCAACCTACTAAACATGAGATTAACTGGAAAAAAAATTAATAAATAATAATAATAATAATAATAATAATAATAATAATGACGACAACAACAACAAACGAAAAATAATTACAGGCAATAGGTTCGGGGTACAACATATTAAGGCGCAAAACTATAGTATACCAAGTGAGTTAGGGACTCATTGTAGGTTCGGGATCACGGTGGTGGTTCGAGGTGAGCTCGGGTAAGCCTTCTCTCTCCTTTCTTTCCTTTCCTTTCCTTTCTTTTTCGTTTCTTTCTCCTTCGCCTCTCTCATTTTCTCTTTGTTTTTGGGTAAACAAACTAAATGAGGGTGAGGGGAAGGGGAAGGGGAAGGGGAAGGGGAAGGGGGAGGGTAGTGAGTTGGTCTCTTGTGATATACATATAAGTTCACACACATGCACATACATATGTATATTATATATATATAACATAACACACACACACACTATACTATATATGTACCCAATACACTACACCACACACAATGCATGCATACACACACATATGTATATGTATATATTACACCACTCACACTTGCTTAATATATATACACTCAAACACTCAACACACCTCACCACCACTCCACTGCCACTACTATGCCCCCCCCCCCCCCACACACACACATACACACATACACACATATACACACACACACATATACACACAATGTACACCAAACATACCACACGCCACACACATGACACACACTGCACTCTCTCGACTCACACACTCACATGCACACACTTACATATGTACATTAGTGTATAAGGGGGGTACATATGAAGATGAGGGGAATGGAGTGTTGGGGTGGGATTGATGGTTGGAAGTGGATTTAAGGGTATGGTGGTGTAAGGGATGTAAGGGGAGTTAGTGCATAGGTGGTGGGAGTGGATAGCTGCTTCTCAAAATTCATGGGATGTAACTGATGTGACTAGCCTCATGATACGTGCTTACACAGAATTTCATGTAAACACATGTGTAATTATAGTTTTACGTGTTAACCTAGTCCAAGTTTTAACTACGGTCTGAGTTTAATTTAAAATGTGTTGATATTAAAACTATAATATAAATTAGGGTAAAAAGCATTTTGCCCCCTCAAACTATACACACTTTTGCAATTTGCACCCCGAACTTTAAAAAGTTGCAATGTCCCCCCTGAACTATCTTCAGGGTAGCAATGTCCCCCCTGAACTTCAAAAAGTTGAAATGTCCCCCCTGAACTATTGTCTGTGTTGCAATTTCCCCCCTGAACTATCTTTCGTGTTGCAATGTCAACCCTGCCATCACATTCCGTCAAAAAATGTGATAAAATTTGATCGTGTGAGACGCACATGCTAAATTTCAAAGGCATTTATGACATTTTACTGTCCCCATCTAAATTAACAATCATAAAACTTAGGGTAATTTACAGTCTAGTCCATCAAACTATATACATGTTTTTAATTGGATCCATAAACTATTTTTTTTTTCAATTGGTTCCTTGAACATCAAAAATTCATTCAATTAGACCCAAATTCTGACATTGTTAGCTTAAATTATTAGAAATTGTCACGTATGTTGCGCATAATGCTTACCTGTCACATGCTAGGTTAAGAAAAACATGGAAGATTGTGACTAGTACAAAAAATCGCATTCAATCAGATTCGAAAACACATTCGACTAGATCCAAAATCGCATTCAATCATACCAAAAATCGCATAATTTTTTAGCCATTCACAATCTCCCGTGCTTGTCTTAACCTAACATGTGATAGGTAAGCATTACACGCAACGTAATTGACAATATCTAATAATTTAAGCTAACAGTGTCAGAATTTGGGTTTGATTGAATGATTTTTAGAAGTTCAAGGACCCATTTGAAAAAAAAAATTAGTTTATGGACCCAATTGAAAACAGGTGTATAGTATGATAGACTAAAGTGTAAATTTCCCAAATATTTATGATTGTTAATTTAGATGGGGATAGTAAAATGTCATAAATGCCTTTGAAATTTAGCATGTGCGTCCCACACGAGCAAATTCTATCACATTTCTTAACGAAATGTGATGGCAGGGTTGACATTGCAACACAAAAGATAGTTCAGGGGAGACATTGCAACACAGACGATAGTTCAAGGGGGACATTTCAACTTTTTGAAGTTCAGGGGGGACATTGCAACCCTGATGATAGTTCAGGGGGGATATTGCAATTTTTTAAAGTTCGGGGTGTAAATTGCAAAAACGTGTATAGTTTGAGGGGGCAAAATGCCTTTTACCCTATAAATTATAACTATATAATAAAATAAAATGACACCGAAAATAGAAATGCTTATTAATATGCATAAATCAAAAAATAACAAAATTACAGTAGTCTTACAAGTATGGTTTGAAATATAGAAATTCATTAAAATAGGGAAACACATTTTATAGGTATTACACATATATACCCACACTATTGAATACATGTTATTCTCTCTCTCCTACCTAGACTAACTCGGTAGTTGGAGGAGGCTTTGGGTACACACTCATCGTCTTTCCCTTGCAGGTAATTGAGAGATATCAACCAATCAATGCCCAGTGCAGATTTTGGCAACATCAAACAAGAGCCCATCAATCTTTGGCTTTTGTTTGTGATGATGGAACTGAAATTGCAATTACACCCAAAAACAATTCAAAGACACTCCCAAATTAGAAACATTTCAAGCCACAACTCTAATTTTTCAAAGCCAACAAACCCAAAGCCCAAATTCAGAGATTGTGACCCACAAGTGCCCAAAATCTAGTAATTTGTTTATTGAAATTGAGAAGGAAGAAAGGGTAGTTTACACCAGAGAAGATGGATTATTAAAGGGCTTGACTTTGATTTTGATGTAAAAAAGATTGATTGGTTTTGGATAATTGGGAAAAAACAATTGGGTATGAGAGGTATTAATTGAATTGGATCTACCTGATTGTGTTTTTATTTTTTCATTTACTATTTTTTAAAATAATTTTGATTCAAAATTTTGGAAATTTTATAGGTTTTACACATATACACACATTATTGAATACATGTTATTCTCTCTCTCTCCTACCTAGACTAACTTGGAAGAGGCTTTGGGTACACACCCATCGTATTTCCCTTGCACGTAATCAAGAGATATCAACCAATCAACGCCCAATGCAAATTTTGGCAACATCAATCAAGAACCCATCAATCTTCGACTTTTGTTTGTGATGATGGAACTGAAATTGCAAGTACACCCAGAAACATTTCAATGACACTTCCAAATTAGAAACATTTCAGGCCACAACTCCATTTTTTCAAAGCCAGCAAACCCAGAGCCCAAATTCAGAGATTATGGCCCACAAGTGCCCAAAATCTAGTAATTTGATTATTGATATTGAGAAGGAAGAAAGGGTAGTTTACACCAGAGAAGAAGGATTATTAGAGGGCTTGACTTTGATTTTTATGTGAAAAAGATTGATGGATTTTGGATAATTATGGAAAAAAAACATTTGGGTATGAGAGTTATTGATTAAATTGGATCTACCTGCTTGTGTTTTTATTTTTTTCATTTACTGTTTTTTTTATAAATAATTTTGATTTGGATATTTTGTGAATAAAATTAATTGAATTGAATTGTAGTTTTGATTGATTATTAAAAGCAATTTAAGGCTTTGATTGGTTCATGGATGTAGTGAGGAAAAATAAAATAAAATACAGATGAAACATTTTTCTTGATTTGGCTAACAAGAAAAATGCTGAAAATAATAATCTAATTATAGTAATTATTATTCAGAATTTTAATCCAGACAATACCAAACACAAGATTAGGATATAATAGTTTATCCGACAGTATGATTCCAGCACGTTCCAAAACACAGGACATCCATTGGATTTAATTTGGCATGATAACTATTCTATCTTATCCTGCCTTATCCTATCGTATCCTATCCGATACTTTTATCCAACTTGCCAAACAAGGCCTAGGGACTAAATTGATGCAATTGAAACAACAAGGACTAAAATGAGAAAGGGACCAAACTTCAAAGATATATTTTGTATTAAGCCTGGGTCTAAATTTAGTAACTTGACAACCTCATAAACTTGGGTTAGACTACAATACACCCCTTTGTTAAATGGGGTGACATCCACGCCATTGTTTTCACCATTAGATCAATCCAATTTAATCTTGTCCATTGAATTGTTATTTGGTTATTACCTACTACTAGAGTAACTTGTTACATTTTGAACACAAAAAAAAACTCGCGCTAACTCTCTCTCTCTCTTTCTCTGTGGTTCCTCCATCTCTCTCTCTCTCTCTCTCTCTCTCTCTCTCTCTCTCTCTCTCTCTCTCTGTGTCTCCTCTCTCTATGTCTCGTCTTTCTATCTGTGTATGTGTGTCTCCTTTCTCTCTCTATGTCTCTGTGTATGTGTATGTGTGTGTGTGTTTGTGTCTCGCCCTCCCTCTCTAGTGAAGGGGACAAAGAATCAAGTCCATCAAAGAACGATTTGGTTTTTGGAGCTTCAGTAGAGGACTCCATCTCGCGCATCCATCATGTCCTATCTTCAGTGGAGGACTTTTCTAGGTCACTGGCAATTCCTGCTATTCTTTAAGGCAAAGATCCCGGTGGTATGTCCTACTTGCTCTCACGATTCCATTCTCACCCTTGTTGAAAAACCTAACCCTAGTGTTTGATTTCTCATTTTGCATAAAAAAAAATGAAATGGTGAGATTCAAATGTACACATATATGTATGTACATTATAAGTATTCATACACCAATTTACAAACTATGTAAGCGGTGTATCCTCTTCTTCCTCAGTAAATTATGTTTTGATGATCATTCATTCAAATTGGTTATCTTAATCTAAAACTCCTTCCCTGAAATCCAGAAAAGGACTCCATAATTAAGCCTTTCATTTTCTGTTACAATTTAAATTGGATATGTATAGAGATTTTGTTACAAATATTCTGTTACACTGTAAATTCTACATACACACAAAGTGCTACAAGTTCCGTAACCCCACTATCATCCATTTCCTTTATTTTTAGTGAAATATCATATTGGTAATTAATTTCTTCCTTCATGTCAACCTTGATTTCATAAAACCCATCACTTTATTAATAGCATTATTTGCCATTATCAGTTCCCTCACTATTAGTACAGTTTTTAATATGTGTATGTGTTTTTGAACTGTGTTGGAAAAGAGTTTGTGGAAAATCAGTATGTTGTTACGAAGGAGGTGGTGATGGTGGTCGTCATGGTGGTTGAGGTGGTACCAGAGGCGGCGGTGGTAGTGGTAGTAGAGGTAGAGGTAGAGGTGGTGCCACTGGTGGTGGTGGTGCTGGTTATGAGAAACGTGGTGTTGGTTATAAATAAAAGTGGTGATTGTTATGATTATGGTACTGGTTATGAAAAATGTACTACATGGTTATGCGAAGCGTTGTAATGTGGTGGTAGTGGTGGTGGTAGTGGAGGCAGGGCATCGGTGGTATTTATGAGGGTTGTTATGAGAAATATAGGTGCTAATGAGTAAGGGGTGATGCTGTGGTGGTGGTGGTGGTGGTGGTGGTGGTAGTGGAGGCGGGGCATCGGTGGTATTTATGAGGGTTGTTATGAGAAATATAGGTGCTAATGAGTAAGGGGTGATGCTGTAGTAGTGGTGGTGGTGGTGGCGACGGCAGCAGTAGTAGTGGTTATGAGACTAGTTATGAGCAAAAGTAGTGGTAGTTATGAGAAACGTGGTGTTTTATGAATAAAAGTGGTGGTTGTTATGATGCATATAGTACTGGTTATGAATAATGTACTATATGGGTATACGAAACATTGTGTTGTGGTGGTGGTGGTGGAAGTGGGCGGCGGTGGTTGTTATGAGGTTCGTTATAAGCAATATTGGTGCTTATGAGCAAGGGGTGATGCTGTGATAGTTGTGGTAACGGCGGCGGTGGTGATTGTTATGAGATTAGTTATGAGCAAAAGGAGTGATAGTTGTGAGAAACGTGATGTTGGTTATGAATAAAAGTGGTGGTTGTTATGATGCATATGGTATTGGTTATGAATAACGTACTGTATGGTTATGCGAAATGTGACATTATGGTGGTGGTAATAGTGGTGGTGGTGGTGGTGGTGGTGGTGGTGGTTGAGGCGGGCGGCTGTGGCTGTGGCTGTTATGAGGTTTATTATGAGTAACATTGGCACTTATATAAGCAAGGGGTGATGATGTGGTCGTGGTGATGGTGGTTATGAGACTAGTTATGAGCAAAAGTAGTGGTAGTTATGAGAAATGTGGTATTGGTTATGAATCAAAGTGGTAGTTGTTATGATGCATATGGTACTGGTTATGAATAATGTACTATATGGTTATGCGAAATGTTGTGTTGTGGTGGTGGTAGTGGTAGTGGAGGTAGGCGACGGTGGTTGTTCTAAGGTTTGTTATGAGCAATATTGGTGCTTATGAGGAAGGGGTTGATGTGGTGGTGGTGGTGGTGGTTATAAGACTAGTTATGAGCAAAAGTAGTTCTAGTTATGAGAAACGTGGCATTGGTTATGTATAAAAGTGGTAGTTTTTATGATGCATATGGTACTGGTTATGAATAATGTATTATATGGTTATGCGAAATGTTGCGTTGTGGTGGTGGTGGTGGAGATAGGCCGCGCTGGTTGTTATGAGGTTTGCTATCTTCTTATTTACGAACCACAAATTCCTATTGGTGCTTATGAGCAAGGGGTGATGCTGTGGTGGTGGTGGTGGTTATAAGACTAGTTATGAGCAAAAGTGTAACACCTTGTAATTTTATGGGTTCTTTAGATTTTAGTCCTTTCTTGTAGCATTTTCTAGAAATTGATCCATTCTACAAGTCAACTTAGAAATTAGTCCCTCACCTATTTTGAGGACCAAAATACCCCTACTCCCAAAAATTAGGGTTTTGAAATTCAACCCAGATTTGTTATATATATATATGTATATATATATATAGAAAGAGAGAGAATTAAAAGAGAAAATTTAATAAATACCCCAACTCCCATAAATCAAGGTTTTTAAATTCAAATCATAATTTATTATATATATATATATATAGAGAGAGAGAGAGAGTGTGTGTTAACAAAGAAATTTTATTTATTATAGTGAGAAATTTCTCACATTTTTAACGTATTTGATGAGAAATTTCTCACCAAATAAAAACAAATTGTCAAAATACCAACCACATGTGAGAAATTTTATCTATTACAGTGAGAAATTTCTCACTTTTTTTCTCACCAAATAAAAACAAATTTCTCACCTTCAAAACTCAAAAGTAAAACTCCACACTTTGTGAAGAATTTCTCACACTGTAGAAAATTCATACACAAACTGTCAAAATACAAAAATTAGCAACAATACACATGAATTTGGGTGGAAAATCCTCAGTTCTAGTGGAAGTTTCATAATACAAATTTTTCACAAAAAACAAAACAAAACAAAACAAAACAAAAATTTCTCACCATAAAATGCAGCAACAATACACATGTATATACATACATGTATGATATAGATATATGAGTCTCTTCTCCATCACTGTTGTCCCCTCCTCGACCATCGCCTTGTCTGACATCCGAGACTCCCTTTCCCAAAACCAACTTTTTTGTTACAGTATTTTTTGGCCTTCACAAATCGTGCCAGTAACGTCTAAGGTCTTTGCTGAGTTTTGGGTTCAATGGGCATTTTCGCATGAGATTGTGCATTTGTTACAGAAGAGAAGCCTTTGTTTTAGAGAGAGAGATCAGAGAGGGAAGGTTAGGAGAGAGAGAGTAGAAGAAGGCTTTAGGAAAATGAAGAAGTGGGGCTCACGATTATTTAAATGGGTGCTTTGATTTTGGGATAAAGATTTTTCCATAAAGATTATTTAAATGGGTGCTTTGATTTTGGAATAAAGATTTTTCCATAACTGACTTTCACTTTCTACACAGTACACACGAATATATATATATATACACACAAATATGTATTAAATGGGGGTATAACTGTCCAAAAAATAATCTTCAAAATGGGGAAAAAGACTAATTTCTAAATATCAACATAAATAAAGGATTAATTTCAATGTTACAAAAAGTCAAACAACCAAATCCATGTTGACCGAAATTTGAAGGACTGAAACATATATTTCTATAATTTTATTTGCATCAATTAATGAATATTTTATTTTATTTTCTATCAATAAATATTTGTTTGGGGTTAAAGCGTAATTTTTTATATATAAAATGATACTTCTATGGATTTGAAAACCGTAACTATACTTTTTGTACAACTCGGAATTTATTTCTTACACTAATATTATTTTTCTGTATTTTTATTTCAACCGTAAAATATAAGTTTTTTTAAGCTACGACTATACCGCAAAGTGGGTGTGGAAGCACGCAAGCTCAACCACACCGTGTGATTCCTGTGGGTTGCTTGGAGCCCAAATCTATATATCAGTATATATACCTCACAGTTCTCTCATTCTCTCACAGTCTTTCAATCTCTCCCTCAATTTCTCTCAACTCTCTCTTGCTCTATCTCATTAGCACACACACAAACAAATTATACATACATGCATACTTATACATTTATATATATCAAATCAAGAGAGAGACCGAGAAGGAATTCAAGATGTCGGATATTTTGGCGGAATACTCTGCGCGCTAAATTTTAGTCCTATTCCCTCTGTGAGTATTGTAAACTCACTCCCCATGTTTATATATGTATAATTCTATATAGATAAGTATGTATATATGTATATATATAATCACCATTGATGAGCTTGAGGTTGGAGTTTTATGAAACACAACCAAAATCAATTCTGTGAATTGAAAATGAAAGATCTTAGTCCCATTAAGCTGCGGTTCAAATACTAAAAAGTAATTCATGAGCCGTATTGTGATGTATTGTAGATTTTACGTTTTGACACTCTTACTTTAATCGCAAAAATTAAGAGATACAATCTGTATCTGTTTAATCCGATCGCCTATTCTTAATCTACACGAAAAAATTGAAGAAATCCATATATTACAAGAAATTTTTGAAACAGAATTCTGAAATGGGTAAATTTCAGTTTTGAAAATCGAAACATAGGAAAATCTAGGGAAGACGACGACCAGGACCGGTCGTGCAAGTTGACCAGGACCGGTCACGACCGTGACCGGTTCCGAAACATGACCAAGACCAATCGCAACCATGACCGGTCTCGCCTCTCTGGGAATGTTTGAAAAAGATTTTAAAAGTTTTTAAGGAATTGTTTGAAAGTTATACTATTTTAAAAACTTACTTTTCAAAATTGGATTAGTATGGACGATTAAGACTGAGATTCATGTTTGTACGGATATTCGAATTTGTCATCAATTAAAATGATATTACGATTCATGACATTGGCATGCATGGTAGGGTCAAGATTGAGTTGACATGTGTAGTACGTGAAAAAGTGTAAAAAGAGTAAAGAGTGGCAGTCTATTGTACGACTCAGATATTGAGTGGATATTATTTCTGGTATCTGAGATGGTAGTGTAGTGTACGACTTAGATACTGAGCGGATACTATTCCTGGTATCTGAGGCGGTAGTGTAATGCGCGACTTGGATACTGAGCGGATATTATTCTTGGTATCTAAGGCGACAGTGTAGTGTGCGACTTGGATACTGAGTGGATATTATTCCTGGTATCTGAGGCGGCAGTGTAGTTTGTGACTTAGATACTGAGCGGATATTATTCCTGGTATCTAAGGCGACAGTGTAGTGTGCGACTTGGATACTGAGCGGATATTATTCCTGGTATCTAAGGTGACGGTGTAGCGTACGACTCGAATACTGAGCGGATATTATTCCTGGTATTCAAGGCGATCTTAAGTGTGGGACCCAGATACTGAGCTGATAATATTCCTAGTATTTGAGGTAATAGGATGGTTGAATCGAGTTTGTCGAGATAAAAGAGTCAGTAAGATGAGATGATACATTGTTCATGCACGGTCATATATTTATTGCTTATTACTTCTCTGTGTTATATATGATGAGGTTGAGACCTTGAATTATTGTTTTAACAGTTTAAACTGTAACGTTGTAATATGTGCTTATATATACATTGCGAGCATTTGCTTATTTTTGCTCACCAGCTATCATAAGCTGACGGAGTTAATGCGCCCTGGACTCCATATTTCAATTTTCCAGGTGAGGAACAACTAGAGTATTTCGACTATGCTAGTTAGAGCCAGGAGACTTTCTAGGAGAGTTGTTTATATTCCTTATGCTTTTAAATTTCAAAATTGTAATAAACACTTCATTAGATATTTGAATAAGGCGGTTTGTGTCAAAGATAATGATGGATGTAATAGTATAGTAAGTTTTACTTTTTTTTTTTTAATGTGGAGTTTTTGTTTATTAGTATTCTCTGCTTTTAGAAATGCTATTAAGTTATTTGTTGCAGGGACAATTGGCTACTTTCACTCGTCTCCACCTACGAGTCCATAGAGGAAATGAAACACTTTCCCGATTTATGCTACGTCGGGACATGACAGGGTTTTTAGTATCAGAGCTAGGTTATGACTAGACCAATTGTTTATGCCATATAGGGTCTTCTGTTAAGCTAGCATTAAGATATGATAGTTCGACTTCATTCTGTATTTTGTCGCTCTCAATTGCTAATAAATTTCTTCTATATCTAGAGATTGACCGAATTCTATTGATAGATGAATAGGTACCTTTCTCTCAAACATATGGCTACTAGGAATCTCAGGCCTCGTTCTGCTGCTATTGAAGCTGCACTTTGCAGCAAATCCAATTGGGATGTTTGAGGCTTTTGTAAGACGGTTAGAGAGGGTCAGTGATAAGAACACATGGAACAATAATCGGAACGGGAATCATAACAGGAATGAGAAACAAGCCCACCAGACTGGGGACAGACTTCTTAAAGAAGTTCGCGCATTGCGACCAGAATATTTTGCTAGGACCGATGAACCCTGGCAAGTAGAGTAGTGGCTACGCTAGATGGAGCGTATCTTAGAGACCATAGAGTGTACTGATCTGGAAAAGAAGTGTCTGGCAATCTTTCAATTGTCATATGCAGCGGCAGATTGGTGGGATGCCGAAAAGGCAACTATTGGGGAAGAAGCTACAAGAGTCATGCCATGGGTAGTGTTCAAAGAAAGATTTCTCAAGAAGTATTTCCCTGAAGAAGAAAAGGACAAGAGAGAGAAATTATTCTTGGAATTGATACAAGGAAATCTGACTGTCTGAGAGTATACTACTCGATTTGAGCGTTTATCCTGCTTTGGTCCACATATGTTGGACACACCCAAGAAGAAAATCAAGAAATATCACCGGGGTCTCAACTTGTCTCTCCAACATTTGGCTATGGGGCACCTGAACCAGTCATTTGAGGCTTTGGTAAGATTGGCTACAGGATTGGAGAATGATGATTGTCAGAATCCGAAACCATTTGGAAATCAAGCCCCACAGAAAGGTTATCCCGGATAGAAACCCGTGTACCCTCAGGGATAAAAAAGAACTTGGGATGGAGGGAAGAAACCTCAGCAGACATAGGCAGTACAACAGAATCCACCTCGAGCAACAGGAGGGAACAACAATGATAACTACTTCAATTGTGGTATTCCCGGTCACCGAGCTAAAGATTGCAGAGCACCTAGGTATTTGATCGTCGAGAGTTGTGTGTTATAATTGTGGCATACCGGGCCACATAAATAAAGACTATAGGGCCCCCAGAAAAAGTAATTATGGTCAGCAAGGACCAATTCTCCTGAATGCTATTATTCCCGAGGTTGCTGGTTATGAGGAAATAGGGTACGGAGAAGGTACTTATGAGGAGGGTTTGCCTGAGCAACAAACAGTGGAAGGTACTCTAACCTTGTTTAACTCTCATGTTAAAGCTTTATTTAGCACAGGTGCTACACACTCCTTTATATCTGTTAAGATTGTCCAAAAATTGGGTTTAGTACCGCAAAGTTTAGATGAAGCTTTGAGTGATGTCTCACCACTCGGGACCACAATCAAATTGGTATATGTATGTAAGGATTATCCTCTACGTTTAGGATGTGAGCGTTCTACGAGGTTGGTGGTTCTGTCGATGAAGGAGTTTGATGTAATCCTGTGAATGGATTGGCTAAAAAAGAATCATGCGAAGTTCCATTGTGCAAAAAAGAGGATCACATTTGCAGAAAATGGGAATCAACCCTTCAATTTCCAAAGTAACCCTTCGGGTGATATGTTCCTCACTAGATGCCTAGTAAACATCGAAGTTGTCAGTACAGAAGTGATGGTGTCATCAATACCGGTGATTAAAGAGTTCAAGGAAGTATTTCGAGATATTTCTGGATTACCGCCTGAGAGGGACATAGAATTTTGTGTGGAACTAGTGCCAGGCACTCAACCTATAACCAAGGTTTCCTATAGGATGGCCCCTACCGAGCTACTGGAGTTGAAGGAACAAGTTCAAGAACTTGAGAAGTTGGGTTTTGTCCATCCAAGTACTTCACCTTGGGGAGCACTAGTGTTATTCTTGAAAAAGAAGGACGGAACCATGCGATTGTGTCTTGACTACTGGGAACTGAATAAGGTTACTATAAAAAATAAGTATCCATTACCCTAGATAGACGCTCTGTTTGATCAATTGCAAGGAGCCACGACCTTTTCCAAAATTGATCTACGATTGGGGTACCACCAATTAAGGGTGCGAAAGGAGGACATACCTAAGACTTCTTTTAGGATAAGGTACGAACACTATGAGTTCTTAGTAATGCCGTTTGGGATGACGAATGCTCTGGCTGTATTTATGGATCTAATGAATAGAGTATTTTCAAGCCCTACTTGGATCATTTCGTTGTTATCTTCATCGACGATATTTTGATTTATTCCAAGTCATAGGAAGAGCATAAACAGCATCTATGGATTATGATGCAAACTCTCAAAGATCACTGCCTATATGCTAAATTCAGCAAGTATGAATTCTGGCTTCGGGATGTTAAGTTCCTCGGGCATGTGATCTGACAACAAGGAATCGCGGTTGACTCATCAAAGATCGATGCAGTTATGAATTGGACTCGGCCAACCAATGCTACAGAAGTCAGAAGTTTTTTGGGATTTGCTGGTTACTATCGAAGATTTGTGGAAGGATTGTCAAAGATAGCAGCCCCTTTAACTGGTTTGACTAAGAAAGATTTGAAGTTTGAATGGACTGATAAGCACTAACTTGCCTTTCTAGAATTGAAAGAAAGACTGACAATAGCGCCAGTGCTTGTGATACCAAAGAGTGACGATAAGTTCACTATTTTTAGTGATGCCTCTTATCAAGGACTGGGATGTGTCCTTATGCAAAATGGAAAGGTTATCGCTTATGGTTCACGGAAATTGAAGCCAAATGAATTGAATTACCCAACTCATGATTTGGAACTGGCAGCCGTCGTGTTCGCGTTTAAGATCTGGAGGCATTACCTCTATGGGAAAAAGTTTGATTTGTTCTCAGACCACAAGAGCCTTAAGTATTTGTTTACTCAGAAAGAGCTGAACATGAGGCAACGCCGGTGGATGGAACTGATTAAGGACTATAACTTTACATTAGAGTACCACCCTGGTAAGGTTAATGTAGTCGCTGATGCCCTAAGTCAGAAACCTCGAGGAATGATTGCTTCATTGATGGTAAGTGAATGGAAAGCCTTAGAGACAATCGCTGAATTTGATGTGCAGATTTCTGAGGGAAGTGACGGGCAACACTTTGGATGCCTCATGGTATAACTTACACTTATGGCTCAAATTATCGAGGCCCAAAAGGGAGATGAGAAATTTCAAGTATGGTAGATGTCAGAAACGGACCCTACATAATGGAAGGTTGGGACTGATGGAGGATACAAAGGTAGAGATAGATTGTGTGTGCCAAATTCAGGGGACTTAAGAAAAGATATTCTAGAAGAAGCACATAAATCGAGATTGACAGTACACCCAGGAGGAACAAAGATGTATAAAGATCTAAAGAGAAACTTCTGGTGGGAAGAAATAAAACGAGAAGTAGCCAAGTTCGTGTCTAAATGTTTGACTTGTTAATAAGCAAAGGTTGAACATCAGAAACCCCTGGGATTATTGCAACCCTTACCTATTCTAGGATAGAAGTGGGAACACATAACTATTGATTTCGTGGTCGGACTACCCCGGTCACAACAGGACCATGACGCGATTTGGGTAATTATGGATCGTTTGATGAAGTCTACACATTTCATCGCATATAGTATGACTTACCCAGCAGAAAGGATGAGTCGAATATACCTACAGCAAGTGGTGCAATTGCACGGTGCACCTGTGTCTATTGTATAGAAACGTGATGCATGCTTTACCTCGAGATTTCGGGATAGTCTGCAGAAGGCTATGGGAACTTCACTCAAGTTGAGTACTGATTTTCATCCTCAAACCGATGGACAGACTGAGCGTGTTAATCAGATCATGGAAGATATGCTCAGAGCTTGTGCAATTGACTTTGAAGAGTCTTTGGAGATGCATTTTTCGTTGGTTGAATTTGCATATAACAACAGTTATCACTCGAGTATTGGGATGGCACCGTTCGAAGCCTTGTACGGACGGCCATGTCGATCTCTATTGTGTTAGGCGGAAGTGGGAGACAAAGAACTATTGGGACTAGATTTGGTAAGGGAAACTAATGAGAAGATTTCACTAGTCAAGGAAAGAATAAAAGCTACATGCACAGAGTAGACACAAGAGTTATGCAAATCGGCGTCGAAAGGATTTAGAGTTTAGTAGCGGAGATCACATACTCCTTAAGGTTTCACCCGTTTGGGAAATAGTACGTTTTAGACAAAAAAGAGGGAAGTTGGCACCTCGTTTCATCGGGCCATTTGAGATACTGAAATGTGTTGGGAAAGTGATGTATCGACTCGCCTTACCACCAAAGATGTTTAGTGTTCATAACGTATTCCATGTCAGCATGTTGAGGAAATACATACGAGATCCCTCATATGTGGTAAAATTTGATGATATTCAGACGAGTCAGAATGTTGTCTACATAGATAAACCCATGAGGATTCTTGACCAGAGTATCAAGAGGCTGAGGAGAAGAGACGTTCCTTTGGTTAAGGTTCAATGGAGACATCATGACGAGGGAGAAGTGTCGTGGGAGTTAGAGTCAGATATGAGGAATAGATACCCAGAGCTATTTCAGGATTAGTTAGCTCAGATTTCGGGGCAAAATCCCTATTAATGTGGGTAGCGTGTAACACCCTATAATTTTATTTGCATCAATTAATGAATATTTCACTTTATTTTCTATCAATAAATATTTGATTAGGGCTAAAGCGTAATTTTTTATAAATAAAGTGATACTTTCTATGGATTTGAAAGCTGTAACTATACTTTTTGTACAACCCAGAATTTATTTCCCATGCTAATATTATTTTTCTGTATTTTTATTTCAACCGTAAAATATAAGTTTTTGTTTTAAGCTGCGACTATACGGCGAAGTGGGTGTGGAAGCATGCGAGCCCAACCACACCATGTGATTCCTGTGGGTTGCTTGAAGCCCAAATCTATATATCAGTATATGTACCTCCTAGTTCTCTCATTCTCTCACGGTCTCTCAATCTCTCTCTCAATTTCTCTCAACTCTCTCTTGCTCTCTCTCATTAGCATACACAAAAATAGATTATGCATTCATAATATATATATATATATATATATCAAATCAAGAGAGAGACCGAGAAGGAATTTAAGACGTCGGATATTTCGGCGAAATTCTCGGCGCACTAAATTTTGGTCCTATTCCCTCTGTGAGTATTGTAAACTCACTCCCCATGTTTATATATGTATAATTCTATATAGATAAGTATATATATATATGTATATATAAAAGTACCATTGATGAGCTTGAGGTTGGAGTTTTATGAAACACAACCAAAATCAATTCTGTGAATTGAAAATAAAAAATCTTAGTTCCATTAAGCTTAGGTTCAAATACTACGAAGTAATTCAAACGTATCGCGATGTATTATTGATTTTAAGTTTTGGCACTCTTACTTCAAGCGCAAAAATCGAGTGATACAATCCGTTTCTATTTAATCCAATCACGTATTCTTAATCTACGCGAAAAACTGAAGAAATCCATATATTACAAGACATGTTTGAAACGGAATTTTGAAATGGGTAAATTACAGTTTTGAAAATCGAAACAGAGGAGAAATCTGGGGAAGACGACCAAGATCGGTCGCGCAAGTTGACCAGGACCGGTCGCGACCGTGACCGATCCCGAAGCCTGACCAGGACCGGTCGCGACCATGACCGGTCCCGCTAAAGGACCCTGACTGGTCACGCCCCTCTAGGAATGTTTGGAAAAAGGTTTTAAAAGTTTTTAAGGAAATGTTTGAAAGTTATACTGTTTTAAAAACTTACCTTTAAGAACTGGATTAGTAAGGACGATTAAGACTGAGATTCATGTTTGTATAGATATTCGGATTTGTCATCAATTAAAATAATGTTAGAATTCATGACATTGACATACATAGTAGGGTCAAGGTTGAGTTGACAAATATATAGTACGTGAAAAAGTGTGAAAGGAGTAAAGAGTGGCAGTCTGTTGCACGACTTAGATATCGAGCGGATATTATTCCTGGTATCTGAGGCGGCTATGTAGTGTGCAACTTGGATACTGAGCGGTGAAAAAGTGTGAAAAGAGTAAAGAGTGGCGGTCTGTTGTACGACTCAGATATCGAGCGGATATTAGTCCTGGTATCTGAGGCGGCAGTGTAATATGTTACTTGGATACTGAGTGGATATTATTCTTGGCATCTGAGGCGGCAGCTTAGTGTGCGACTTGGATACTGAGCAGATATTATTCCGGCAATTTAGTGTATGACTTGGATATTGAGCAGATATTATTCCTAGTATTTAAGGCGGCAGTGTAGTGTGCGACTTGGATACTAAGCGGATATTATTCCTAGTATCTGAGGTGGCAGTGTAGTGTGCGACTTGGATACTGAGCGGATATTTTTCCTGGTATCTAAGGCGACAGTGTAGTGTGCGACTTAGATACTGAGCGGATGTTATTCTTAACGTATGACTCGAATACTAAGCGGATATCATTCCTGGTATCAAGGCGACCGTGTAGTGTGCAACCCGGATACTGAGCGGGTATTATTCCTAGTATCTGAGGTAATAGGATGGTTGAATCGAGTTTGTCGAGAGAAAAGAGTCGGTAAGATGAGATGATACATTGTTCATGCACGGTCATATATTTAATGCTTATTACTTCTCTGTGTTATATATGATGAGGTTGATGCCTTGAATTATTGTTTTAACGGTTTAAACTGTAATGTTGTTATATGTGCTTATATATACATTGCGAGCATATGTTTATTTTTGTTCACCAGCATTCATAAGCTGACGGCATTGATGCGCCCTGGACTCCATATTCATATTTTCCTGGTTAGGAGCAACCAAAGTATTTCGACTATGCTAGTTAGAGGCAGGAGACTTTCTAGGAGGGCTGTTTTATATTCCTTATGTTTTTAAATTTCAGAATTGAAATAAACACTTCATTAGATATTTGAATAAGTCGGTTTGAGCCTAAGATAATGACGGATGTAATAGTATACTAATTAAGACTGAGATTCATGTTTGTACGGATATTCGGATTTGTCATCAATTAAAAAGATATTACAATTCATGACATTAACACACATGGTAGGGTCAAGGTTGAGTTGACATGTGTAGTACGTGAAAAAGTGTGAAAAGAGTAAAGAGTGGTGGTCTGTTGTACGACTCAGATATTGAGCGGATATTATTCCTGGTATCTGAGACAGCAATGTAGTGTGCGACTTGGATACTGAGCGGATTCTATTCCTGGTATCTGAGGCAGTAGTGTAGTGTGCGACTTGGATACTGAGCGGATATTATTCATGGTATCTAAGGCGACAGTGTAGTGTGCGACTTGGATACTGAGTGGATATTATTCCTAGTATCTGAGGCGGTAGTGTAGTTTGTGACTTGGACATTGAGCGGATATTATTTTTAGTATCTAAGGCGACAGTGTAGTGTGCGACTTAGATACTAAGCGGATATTATTCCTAGTATCTAAGGCGACGGTGTAGCGTACAACTCGAATATTGAGCGGATATTATTCCTAGTATTCAAGGCGATCTTAAGTGTGGGACCTAGATACTGAACGGATAATATTCGTAGTATCTGAGGTAATAGGATGGTTGAATTGAGTTTGTCGAGAGAAAAGAGTTAGTAAGATGAGATGATATATTGTTCATGCACGGTCATATATTTATTGCTTACTACTTCTCTGTGTTATATATGATGAGGTTGAGACCTTGAATTATTGTTTTAACAGTTTAAACTGTAACGTTGTAATATGTGCTTATATATACATTGCGAGCATATGCTTATTTTTGCTTACCAACTTTCATAAGCTGACGGCAATGATGCACCCTGGATTCCCTGTATAGATTTTCCAGGTCAGGAACAACCAGAGTATTTCGACTATGCTAGTTAGAGGCAGGAAACTTTCCAGGAGGGGTGTTTTATATTCCTAATGTTTTTAAATTTCAGAGTTGTAATAAACACTTCATTAGATATTTGAATAAGGCGGTTTGTGCCTAAGATAATGACGGATGTAATAGTATAGTACGTTTTTCTTTTTCTTCTTTTTTATTTGGAGTTTATGTTTATTAGTATCATCTGCTTTTAGAAATGCTATTAAGTTATTTGTTGCAGGTAGGGGTGGACACGAACACAACTGCTCAACAAGGGCTCGAAGCTCGGCTCAATAAAGGCTAGGCTCGACTCGCTCATTTGAGCTCGTGAACACTATGGATTAAGGCTCGCGAGCAAGCTCGTAAAAAAGCTCGTAAATAGGTTTGATAAAGAGCTTCTTTAGTGACTTATATATATATATATTATAAAACTATATAATTTTATAAAAAACACGACAAATCTCGTAAATAGGCTTTATAAATGACTGATTTATCATTAAACTACATAGTTTTAAAGGGTTCATGAAAAAGCTCGCAAGAAAGCTTGTGATTACTTAAAAGCTCGACTCATTTGAGCTTGTGAGCGCGAGCTCGTGAAAAAGCTCACGAGCAAGGTCGCTCGGCTCGTGTCCACTCCTAGTTGCAGGGGCAATTGGCTACTTTCACTTGTCACGACCTACGAGTTCATAAAGAAAATGAAACACTTTCTTGATTTATGCTACGTCGGGGAGTGACAAAAAGTAATTCTAATTATGAGAAACGTGTTATTGGTTATGAAAAAAAGTGGTAGTTCTTATGACAAAAGTGATAGTTATTATGATGAATGTATATGTGAAGTGAATAAATTGTTCAATGTTCCTACTCTACCGAGTGACCATGAACCATGTTGCCATGTACAAGTGCTGCCACATGACAAATATTGATTGGTTTAGTCTATGGTCACATAGAAGACTATTAATTTGCAGTAGTTTCTTAATTTGCTATGATAAATATGGTGCAATTATGCGAAATGTTGTTCTGTTCTGGTTAGATTATGTGTAATGTAATTCTAATTTTGATGTAGTTATAATTAATGCAGCTAAGACATTAAAATTATATTATTTTAATGGGGTGACCGGTTGAAAAACATGGAGTAATAATGACTTTTTAAGGGGGGTATGTTAGATTTTGCCCATAAACTTTTGTTAAGAGTCATGAAACCTGTGACTGAAAATATTTACATATAATACACTGTATTTCATATGTATTTACTGACAAAGGAACAATCATGTCCAATAAATTCCAGCAGGGGGCATTTCAGTAAATTCAACTTTCCAGCTTCGCTTTCCGAGTCCCAACGCAACCTTTTCGAAAATAACAGAAAAGTCACAGCGCAAGTCCCCCAACACACTCACCATTATTATCGTCATCATGGCCGCCTTACTTCGTCTCCGCCGACTCGGCGCCACCACCGCTGCCGTTGCCGTCGTTGCTTCCGGCAGTTATGCCGCCCTCCGCGACCCTTCCGTTTCCGCCAACGACAAAGGTGGGCCCTCACTTGACGCCGTCCGGCAGAAGATCGCTGACCCCTTCGCCGTCGTACCGCCGAGACCGGTCCAGGAGTCCGCTTTGATCGGAACCAGCCCTGTCAATCCCCTCGACGTTCTCGTCGTTGGCGGTGGTGCCACCGGGTGCGGAGTCGCGCTCGACGCCGCGACGAGAGGGCTCCGGGTGGGGCTCGTGGAGAGAGAGGACTTCTCGGCCGGGACGTCGTCACGGTCCACGAAACTAATTCATGGAGGTGTGTGCTTGAATTTCCCCATTTTTGATTTCTCAATTCTGAGTTTTTGGAATGTTTGTGAATTGGCATTGGTTTATACTTGAGGTGTAGACATTGGTGATCTGATGATTAGGGTTGGTGTCAGAATCAATTTTGGAATTACAGCTGTTGAGCTGTGATTTTATGAATTCAATTTCAGTTCCCCCCCCCCCCCCCCCCCCCCCCCTATGTGTTTGCTATCAACGTTGGTCTAAAGTTTTTCTGCTTAATTATAGAGGGGCACTTGTTATGAAATTTGTTTAGACTACCAAATGTGGAACAATTGCGGGTAAAAACTAATAGGGTGTTTGGCAGCTTGTGGAGTTCATAAGTGATTGTGAACTCCAAAAGCTGCATTGAAACTGTTGGACAAACTACATTCTGCAATCAAAACCGCAAAAAAGTTGTGAGTCAAGCGCAGAAGTTTGTGGTTGGTCAACAAGCTGTCTTGGGCAGTTTTTGGTCAAAAGCAGTTTTTTGAGATTGAATCGCAAAAGCAGAAACTGTGCCAAACGGGTCCTTAAGCTAGTGAGCTAGTTTATTGATTTCGTTAAATGAAATTTGTTGGTGTACGTGTCAAACATGGTGCATTTTACATGGGAGTTCTGTTCTAGATCTTCTGGTCTCTGTTTTCTATTACCAATTACCATAGCCTTCTTTTTTGCCCCTGGTAGAAGACAGTCCTATATTCTGCAGATGCACTTAGTATTGGTCCATCATGTAGTAGCTATCTTGAAGTATTGCAAAGCTATGTCTGGAAACAATAAATTTTAGTTAAGAGGCATAAACTCATATACAATTCTAAAATTTTAGTTAAAAGGCATAAACTCATACAATTCATCGTAGAGTGTGCACATGTTTCAAAAAAGTGAATTTATTAGACACTAATCTACCACTTTTCATTTGTTTATGTCAACATACCCGGCATTGGCTTCCCAATATTATTGTGTGGTAAGTCACCAAAAAAGCTAAAAATGTTAGAGAATAGGCCTAACAAGGTATGTCAAGTTTCAACACCCTCGCTCACGTGCAACCATGTATTGTACATGTAGAAGCAACAAACCAAACAAACTAAACTCCATCACAATGAGACATTGTAGCATGCAAACATGAACACCATAATGGGAGGACAGACTTGAAAGTTGAACCCAAGCCCTCACTTTGATACCAGGTGAAGTCAACAGCAACACTACAAATGAGCCTAACAATGTATATCAAGTTTCAGCATAATGTTTTTCATTTTTTCCGGTCACACACTTAACTCCACTCCCCTCGTCTTTCATTTTAAGAATTCAGTTTATTGAATGAGTAAAATTAATATGAAGTTCTAACTCTGAAGTAGTAGCATGTGTTAAAGATTTATACTCTGAATTGTATGTATGAATCAATGATGTCAATGCTCTAAAAATACTAGGTGCTGGGCGGGCAGTGGAGGGGGGCCTAGGGCCTATGCAGGGCTAGGCGGAAAAATGTTTTAAAGCAAAATTAATAATATAGAGACAATTCTAATATAAGAAAATTCATACTAACAAACTAAACTTCCAACTCTTCTTCTCCATATCTCTCCAATACTCAAACTCATACTACTCATCACCTTCTTCTTCTGTATCCTCATCTGATACAACTTGCATTGTAACTTATCCAAATTTCCAAGATCCACAGTATTCGCATAGTCCCATCCAACAACATTTGAATTTCGCTTTAGAAGATGGTCCGATTGAGACACGACATTAGATGCCGCAGAAGAGACATTAGTCGCAGTTGTCTCTCTCTCTCTCTCTCTCTCTCTCTCTCTCTCTCTCTCTCTCCCTCTGCAAGTTTGTCAACTATAGTGCGAATGGCCCGTCTAGGCCTAGGCCTAGGCATGCCTAGGCTGGCCTGGGCTCACCTAGGCCCAACCTAAATTACTGTGGGATTTTTGCCAAGGATTGGGTGAAAATCGAGGCAGTTGGTCATAGCATAGGGCCTAGGCGGGGGGCCTAGTAGGATTTTTATAATACTGTATGATGTAGCTTGCTTATTTGTTCAATCAACCAAATATTTTGTTATAAATTTCTTCTTCTTTTTCTTCTATTTGGGGAAAAGGACCTTGGTTTTTTTTTTTTTAGTCCATAGCATAGATGAGATGGTGGCATCTAATGCGGTATCTCATTTTACTTTTCTTTTTCTTTTTTTCTTCTTTTTTTTTTTTTTTGGTATCCAAAAAAAAAAAAAAAGAGTAAGCATAGCGTGGAGGCTGAGAATTTGGTGGCTGTGAAAAAGTTTCACCCAAGTCTCAAATAGTTGTATGATCTCTTTCATATCTGCTATTTGTGTTTCATTCAGAGAAACTTTGTTTTATAGTGCTGGTCTTTTTCACCCCCTTAATTAACCCTTCTATTTCATGTTGTTAGGAGTTCGCTATTTGGAGAAAGCAGTTTTCAGTTTAGATTACGGACAACTGAAGCTAGTTTTCCATGCACTCGAGGAACGGAAACAAATTATTGAGAATGCTCCACACTTGTGCCATGCTTTGCCGTGCATGACACCATGTTTTAGCTGGTTTGAAGTTGTATATTATTGGATGGGCTTGAAACTATACGATCTGGTCGCAGGACGACGACTTCTACATTTGTCCAGATATTATTCCGAGCAAGAGTCTGTTGAACTCTTCCCTACTCTTGCAAGGAAGGGTAAAGATAGAAGCTTGAAGGGTACAGTGGTTTATTACGATGGACAAATGAACGATTCACGACTTAATGTTGGGTTAGCATGCACTGCTGCATTAGCCGGTGCCACTGTGCTTAACCATGCTGAAGTCATATCCTTTCTTAAAGATGAGGCAAGTGAGAGAATTATTGGTGCTCGTGTTCGAGATAATCTATCAGGTTCAAGCATATCTTTTAACTTATTACTAGTGATTGAAGACAAACACCATTGAGATTTGAGATATTGCTTGTCTATTTATGTTCTTCGAATGTATGTTCCCTGCCCTTTTACCTTTGGGAAAATGGGATAAATCTACAATTGTAAGGGCCTGTTTGGGATTTCTTAAAACAGGATCAGGCTCACTCCCAGTCTTGCTTTTATCTTGTTTTTATGTAACCGAATATCTTGTTGGTATGAGAAAGAACCAGTTCTTGGGGGTATTTCTATGCCACGCACGGACTCCTATGTAACCAAAAAGCAGCAGCACAATCACCAAACAAGTTAGAATTGTTTCTTTTTTGGAGAACTCAACAGTCTCAACCGGTTCTTGTCCTACCCCAACAACCTCTAAAAATACTTTTGTATTTGGAGATTTCCTAGGCCTTTCTACATCATTCTTTCCTATTTGTTTCACTAGAGTGTTATATCCTTTACACCTCCACCCCAAACCAAATAAAAAAACAAAAACAAAAACAAAAACAAATAAATTCTCTCCTTACTGTCTGACAGCATACATTGGTTGTGCATCCAATATTTTGTCATCGGTTCCTTATTGGGTATGAAGAATATGAAGATGCTAAGAATATCTGAGCATTTACTAATTGGAATGACAAGGATTTATGCAATTCTTTTGCACTAAAAGTGTTTTTATGCTCCTAGAGGGGAGCCTTGGCGCAACGGTAAGGTTGCTCCATTGTGACCTAGAGGTCACGGGTTCGAATCTGGAAACAGCCTCTCTGCTTGCAAGGGGTAAGGCTGCGTACATCTCACCCTCCCCAGACCCCGCAATGGTGGGGCCTCGTACACTGGGCCGCCCTTTTAGTGTTTTTATGCTCCTAAGATCTCTCTCTCTCTCTCTCTCTCTCTCTCTCTCTCTCTCTCTCTAAAAATTCTTTTTGCTTGTATATTTTGATGAATATATCTCGTGCACCTAGGAAAAATGAGTAATTTTGGTCTCTATCATACTCACTTCTTGTCGAAGTGCGCAGGCAAAGAGTTTGATACATACGCAAAGGTGGTGGTGAATGCGGCTGGGCCATTTTGTGATTCTGTAAGGAAATTGGCTGGTAAAGATGCAAAACCCATGATTTGTCCTAGCAGCGGTGTACATATTGTGCTTCCCGATTACTATTCTCCCGAAGGAATGGGCTTAATTGTTCCCAAAACAAAGGATGGACGTGTTGTCTTCATGCTGCCATGGCTGGGGAGAACAGTTGCTGGCACTACAGATTCCAATACCCCAATCACATTTCTACCAGAACCACACGAGGATGAGATTGAATTTATACTGGATGCAATTTCAGATTACCTGAATGTTAAGGTTTGTCTATATCACTGATTTTATCCCCCGTCTACTTTCTGCATGCTGCATCTTAGTTGATACGCACATTGTTGCCAAATCATGAATCGAATCCTAAATTGGTTTGCGAAATTGTGAATCATGAAAAGAACAATTCTCTTTTTTAAGAGAATAAGTAATAATAAGTATGTACACACTGTATAAATAGAAGAACACAAGTACAACACTTAGAATGAATAATCATAAGTCTAGTGCTGTATAGTAGCTCAAGATTCGAAATTTTCTCACTTAAAAACTTCAAAGTTCAAGATAATGAATCATGAATCGTATCGGGTTGTTTGAAATATGAATTGAGTTGTATGAACCAATTGATTCTAACAACCATGGATACACACTGTAAGTTTCGTAAAGAAATTTTGTTCAGTGTCTTTGTAGTATATGTAGTGATGTTACTTTTGGAATCTTGTCATATTCGTGATCTTCCTGCAATGGCTTGAGGCATGAATGTAATACCTGACAATCTGGTAGTCTTTGTCTTTAAGTGAATATGTGAAGACGATACAACTTGCAATTAAACTTTAAATCCCTTTCCATCTTCTCTGTTATAATTTGTACTATTTCTACCTTTGTTGCTTTGAAGATTTTGTAGTATTTATGTGCTTGTTTGGACTACCAGCTTTCTTTTGTTGCCACCTGGTTCTAATATTTGCTGTATTTGGTGTGTGCACCTGTGTGTGTTTTGCTATTTCGCTGTATAGCACAATGTTTTGGTCCTATATAGCACACTGAAACTTGTTAAAACAATATGCTGAAACATCATTATCTATTGTTGATGCTGAAGTGTCACTCCTTTATTTCAAAGAAATAGTCCATCTTCGAAATCCCATTTTTTTTTTAAGGAGAGAAGCATTTATTGCTTTCACAGTCGATACTATGAATGTGCCAAAAACCAACTCTCCTTCTCCATTGCATTCACATTAGGATATGGTAGGTTTATATTGATAGTACATAACACTCTTGTGAGTTTACTTTTCACAATGGACACGTTGTGGGAGACATTGGAAAAAAGTAACCAGGACAGGACTACTTTTGGGAATCCTACAAGATCCATTCGTTATTTTTTCTTTGGAAGATGGTCAAAACTTCATTTGCGTCAAATCCTACCGAGAGGTCCACTCAAGATCAGAAATTGTTGAAGAAAGAACAAGATCTTTCTTTTGTCCCTTCCAGGCAATCAGAAAATAAAGAACTGGTTAATATATTCAAGATAATTATGTATTTACAAAATACCGTTTCAATTCATCCTTTTTCATCAGATACGGGATGTGATATGGTTCCGAAGGATGAACCGGATATGGACAGTTCCAATAAGATTTCATTCTTGAACAAAAATCCATTTTTTGATTTATTTTATCTATTCCATGACCGGAACATGGGAGAATACACGTTATACCAGGACATGTTTAATTAAAATTGCATGCACATAGTTTGAATGCTATAGTAACATCAAGGAAGCACGGACTCTTCTAAAAGATTGAAGACTCGCACTCCATATGCACTCGCACCCGCACTGGCGTGGATTCTTCTCGGATGTGGCAGGGTGTTTCTTTAGATTATTTTAATCTAAATTTAGGGACTCGTAACATAATTTTAGACAATTTTGAGTCAATTTAAGAATGTTGAGAGTTCGATTACACGTCAAAATGCTAGTATTACTTATTTATGCTTGTTATTCATCTTAATTGCATAACAAAGGTTTAGAGAACGTATAGCTTATAAAAGTATTTAAAAGCATATTTTTAATAATTTATAACAAGTCCCCCGCACCGACACCCTTGATTTTTGGTAAATTGGCAAATCTCCCGTACCCGTGTCCCCGCATCAGTATCCCCGCCCCGGCACTGGTGCTTCCTAGGTAACGATTTGAATGCTTAAGGTTGATTTTGATTGAAAAAACAAGTTTAATTGTAATAAAATCTGATAGTGTATGTGTGAACCAACCTAGTCATTCCTAGTCATTTAGCTCTCTAATTCCACTTACCACACTAAGTTGGGAACTGAGATGGTTGACAACATGTCCTTGAAGCACGATCTGTAGTCTTCCAGTTGTAGACATGGTGATTCAAGGGACTCATGGAAAAGAGCCAAAATTACAGGCTCCATGTTCTGAGTGCGGAATTTGCCGTTTTCAAATATGTTACATTTTGTTCTGACACATAACATATGAGACACACAAGTACATCTTGGCATGTTGGTCTATTGAAACTCGTGTGCTGTCTTACTCTTTGAAGTGATGCCCTGTACAAATATTTGCATGTTTGAACTTCGTGGGTGCATATGTGATTGCTTGGGTGGGGCTCATTTAATATTGAAATTCTAGCATATCAGCATGTATGCTTATAAATACCCTTAGATATATGCAGAAGAAATACCTTGGTACTTGTCCATTTTGTGATTGAGGAGTGTGATGGTATGGTCTTTGTTTTCTTATTTGATTGAATATAAAAAAAATTAAGACTTAACTTGATTCTGTCAGCTTGTGCTTTAGGTCTCGTGCAATCTAAGATATTTGGGTGTACAGTTGCATTTCAACTGTAGTTGATGGACTTAATAAATTTTCTTTATACAATGTTTCAACAGATACCGTTAAGTATCGAGTGTTTGTGGCTTCAGCTAAACTTTTGTTCTCACTGATTATCTGTCTTCTGAATGTCTGTATTTGACAATATGTTGATGTATTTAAATACCCCAGACATGAAGCATTTAGGCTCTGTGCTGTTTGGCTCAAGTATTGAGCGAGGGAAAGGAAAGGAAAACTCTCATCTTTGTTTGGTTCATAAGGAAAGTAGTGAGGAAATACGAAGTAAAAGCAAATATAGTGAGAAATAAATTAGAAGTTATGACTCCCTCTCTCTAAGTGACAATATATTTTTAATGTTACTTAAGCATGGAAGAAATACAAGGGAACTAGTTTTCCTTTTGTTGTCCCTCTCTAAATCCGCAAACCTAACGGAGACTTAAGGTGTCTCGGTCTAGGCGTCTTTCTCATCTCTTTTTTCTTCTTATCTAACTAACATATGTCAGGACAATGTAGGTACGCCGGATAGATGTTCTTTCTGCGTGGAGTGGTATTCGTCCATTGGCAATGGATCCAACGGCAAAGAACACAGAGAGCATTTCCAGAGATCATGTTGTATGTGAAGATTATCCTGGTTTAGTCACAATTACTGGTGGAAAGTGGACTACGTATAGAAGGTAACATTACTTCTGGTAATCCGCAATTATTGTCAACTTCTTGAATATGTGTCAGTCTCTGGCTGCTGACAATAAACCCAGACAGATATTTCCTTCTTGATGTACAATACTCTATGAATGTGTAATTACGTATTATGGAGCTTTCACTTGTAATTGCCCCTTTAGACTCTGTTTGGTTTGCGGGTTTAGAGAAGGAAAAGGAAAGAAAACAGGAAGGAAAACCATTTGCCTTGTGTTTTCCCTATTGCTTTCCTCCATGCTTAAATAACATTAATGGAAAATTTCATGATATTTTGGGAACTCAATAAAGAGGAATTAAGTGACTCACTAAATTCTAAATTTGTAATTTAATTTTCATTTTATTTTCTTTTCGTTCCTGTTATTCTTACTATTTATTTCCTTATTATCCAAACAGAGGAAAGTGTTTTCCTCATTGTTTTCTTCCCTTTCCCTCACTAAATCCATGAACCAAACAAAGCCTTTTTTTGAAGTTCCACATTTAAGAAACTCTGATTACACATAAATCAACTTTAAAATGGGGGCTTTTTTAGCAAGTTGATTTATTTTCATTGAGCTTCTCTTTTCCTGTACATCTGTCTTGTGCTTACTAGACCAAGTTTCAGCATGGCAGAAGATGCAGTTGATGCAGCTATAAAGTCTGGAAAACTGAGTCCAGCAAATAAATGTTTAACGTACAATCTGAGACTTACTGGTGGAGATGGGTGGGACCCAGCATCTTTCACTGTGCTTGCTCAACAATACGTACGCATGAAGAAGACATACAGTGGTAAAGTTGTTCCTGGAGTAATGGACACTGCTGTAGCGAAGCATTTGACTCGTTCATATGGTACTTCAGCTGAACGAGTAGCCACCATAGCTCAGGTTTGCCTACGTTTGATACTAGTTTCATTTGCAATTTCTTTTGTAGCCTGATTGGTTGTCACTTGGATTTGAATAGCTTCATAGCCTTCATACATGGTTTCCTGTTAGGGATATCTTATGCTTTTGCTTTTGTGATTGTTCATCATTGATTATGCAAGAAATGATTACAGGTCAAAGGCGAAGATGGTAATGTATGGTGTTTGGATGTTGTATAATTGAATTTCAAAGTTGATTATGGTGACAAAAGTGAGGATGCGTGTGTTTACATTTGTTCAAACGTGACTAAAGCCATGACTTGAAATTGCAATAGCTTCATTTTATTAACTCTAATCCATTGTATATATACAAGACCCAAGACTAAATAGGAAGGATAATAATAACAGATGGAAAAGAGGGACATAAATAGGTCAACATGACCAATTAAAGAGAGATAAAAAGAGAAATAAAAATCGTAAAAGATTATTATCTCCAACAACATGAAATGTTAATTTTGTCCTCCGTATCGCTCAACATTAAACGTTATTAGGCAATGACAAAATAATAAACGTATCAGTCTATACTAAATATATGGTTATGGAAGATATTTTAACAGTATTATATGTTATTATGAATAATATTAATTATAATGGTCCTAAATTCCTAATGGAACCACCTAAATTGTATTTGAAGTTAGTTTAGATGAGTCCAGTGCCACATCAGTTCGGAACCAAAATTTAGGATAGAAAATTGGGAACCTTTGCTTTACTCTATTTACGTATTAAACAAGGTAATGTGTTTATATTACATATTCCAGTATTATATAATGAAGAAAAATATGGTGAAAAGTCCCATTCTACCAATGTTTTTTTATAATAGGTCCATCAACTGGTACTTCATAATAATAAGTCCTATGATTGTGATTGTTGTTAGAGCTAATCCAAAATATCTTATTATGGAATTATTAGATGACTTTTCTACCCTTGACCTATATATATGGAACTGTATGTATATACATATATTTTAATACAGAATTAACGATTGAATTAGTTACTAAATATGACCAAATCTTATCAAAACCCAATTGATATTGGTTATAATTTATATAGAAATGATATTCCAATATTTTAGGATATTACTTTATAAATCTGTTACAAATGAGTTTCACCATTTCTCATTCACAGTATATTTGATATTCAATCAAGATATCGCATCATAAGCGAGTTTGGGCTCACTGTTACATTTTGGATTGAAGTTTTTACATTCTATACGTTTGATAGTGCGAAATTTCACACTATAAATTTTTTTCGACTAATGGTAGTGTGATATTTTGTTTTTGACAATGTTAAATTTTATACTGCGAAAGACCACACTGACAATACCTTGTTTTTACATCAGGCTGAAGCGTGAAATTCCATGAGTGTATTTGACAATGATTAGTTTGATAATGCGAAAGTTCACACTGACAATTCTAGGTGAAGATAAATCAGCAAAGAATAATTAGACATAAGGTAGTGTTAAATTTCAGGAGTGTTTTCGACAATGTTCTGGTTGAGTGTATTCCACTTGATAAATATCACACTTAGGTTACCCAGAAATCCAATAAGTGTGAAATTTCATACTGCACCACTATTTATATTATAAAATTTCACACTATAAGAAATAAATTATGAATTCTAATATGAAATTTCACACTATTAGAAACAAATTATGAATTTCAATTTGAATTATAAGACTCTTGCTATTTACAATATAAAATTTAATACTATAACTAGCACTTTACATGAGTGTTAAATCTTACACTACAGCCGTTGAACCACAACATATTATACAATTTTGCACAATCTTTGAACAAAAAATATGAGTGTCAAATTTCACACTACAAAAAATCATAAAGAACAAAAATTATCAAAGAGAAAACCCAGTCATCAACAGTGACTGTGAGATGGGGGGATAAGCACCATGAGATCTTCCAAGAGGATCCGACAATCTATGGATTTGAAAACAAAAACAACCTTCAAATAGTGTACTGTATCGGAGGTGTTAGCACTTTTTTGTTTCTCAATTTTTCTCAGAAAACAGCCATGATCCGTTGAATCCTTGGCTTTTTGGTGTTTTAATTGATTCAATCTGTGCAGCTTGATGAAATGGGGGTTGAGGAGGAGGTGGTGGATTGGGGGGCGCTGGAGGCTGCGGCTAGCTAGGGGGCTGGTGGTCGGCAGTGGTGATGTGGGGTTGGAGGTGGGTGGCCGGTGGAGATGAAATTGGGGTTGAGGAGGGAGGAGAAGAAACTGGGGAGAGAGAGAGAGAGAGAGAGAGAGAGAGAGAGAGAGAGAGTATGTATATATATATAGATATATTATTCTCTATGTATGTATGGTATTTAAATTTTAAAACCCCTTAATTTTGGGTGTTTTTAATCATATGTATATAGATACATTATGGGCAAATATGTCGTAATAAAACTTTATGGACTTAACACTAAGAATTTTCACGAGCTAGACTTATTACAAAAAACGTAGAATAAAATGGGCATTATACTAATTAACTCTCTAATGAATACATAGTAAATTTTCATTAGTTAATTAAATATGTTAAATATTTTATTGCACTTAGTATTTTAAATGGGCGCCTCTGCCACAACTCCTGAAAACAAATACAACCTAACTAAAGTTCTCGCATGTTTTTTTAGCTCATTAGGTCCTTTGCACTCGTTTTGGTCAAAAATACTCTTCAGTGACTAAAAAACTTTAAACCGCAATAAATTTTATTGTTGAAGTCCCATTTTTCTAAAATTTGATGTCTTGGATTCAGAAAAACGAGATCTATCACACGAGATCAATATTGACAATGAATCTTGGGAAAAAAAATAGAAAATTTAATAAGGAAGGCAAAAATGTAATTTTTTGCATGAATCTTATAAAAATATACTCTTTTTGCAAAATTGGCATGCGTAGATCTATACACCTCGAAAAAATACATGAAAAAAGAAAAAGAAAAGAAATGACCCAAAAAGACCAAAAAATGAAAGTTATGGCAGTTTAATTCAAACAGATAATATTATCTGTTTGAATCAGGTTACATGTTTTCGCTGTTTGAGGCTCAAAATTACCCGTGTTTGCAAAATTGGCAAGTCCAATGCGTAGATCTCGAAAAAAAAAATACATTAAAAAAATAAATCAGAAAGGCCAAAAAATGAGAAAGTTATGGCCATTTAAAGTTCATATTTCAAACATATGTTTGGATCAAATTATCTGTTTTCAATGTTTGAGGCACAAAATTACCTTTTTTTAAAAAAATTGGGAAGCCCAACGCATGCATAGATCTCAAAAAAAATACACGAAATCAAAAAGAATTAATCACCCAAAATGCCAAAAATGAGAAAGTTGTGGCCATCTAAAGTTGTCATTTTTCAAACAGCTAATATTATCTTTTTTGGATCAGATTTTCTGTTTTCGCCACATGATTCTCAAAATTACCTGCATTTGCAAAATTTTCAAGTCCATTGCGTAGATCTTGATAAAATACATGAAATAAATAATAATAATAATAATAATAATAAATAAAAATCACTCAAAGAGGCCAAAAATGAGAAATTTGTGACCGTTTAAAGTTGACATTTTTCAAACAGACAATATTATCTATTTATATCAGATTTTGACAGATAAAATCTCCAAAAAAGTTAAGTTGAGGCTCAAAATTAGCTGTTTTTGAAATATTAGCAAGACCAGTGCATAGATCTTAAAAAAAGAAAAGAAATTTTAAGTAAAAAAAATTGCCCAAAATGGCCAATAAATAAGAAAGTTATGGTTGTCTAAAGTGTATATGTGTTAGCCAAACAGATAATTTTATCTGTTGGCACATTTTTGACAGGTAGAGGGTAAAAATATTTGGACCAAAAAAAAAAAGGAAAAAAAAGGGCGACAGAAGGACTTTAATTGGTGTAAAAAAAAAAGTAGCGAATGACCTAAGCTTAAAAAGACAAAAGGTGTGGGTTTTTGCTTGTACCACCTCAAAATGAGGGAGGACTCACCAAATTTCCCTTTTTATATTACGTAAATTGATTTAGTATATTATAATTGTGATTGGTGAAGGGCATAAAGGTCAAAGAAAACAAATTTCTCAAGGCACGAGGGTGATATTCACATTCATGCCTTGGTAAGTGTGAAGCACAATTGTGAATCTTCAGCCTCAAGTTTCATGCATTATCAAGGCTCAAAATATTGGGAGTTCTTTACTGAAAACTTGACTTCAAAATTCAAAACTATGTCGTGAATCTTATGTACTGTATGAAACTCAAATCAACTCATGAATCTTATGTACTGTATGAAACTCAAATCGACTCGTGAATTGACTGATTCTAAGTTTCTAACAACCATGATTCGAGCCTTTGTTGCTTTTGCCCCCATGCAATCAAGGAGAAAGTCGGTTATGTACAACGGATCTTTTAGATGATGATGATACATTGGATGGAGTTTCATTTTGATACTAGTTTTGCTCTTTTTGCCAATCGACTTTTCTAATCTGTTCTAATATGTAGAATGAAAATTTGGGGAAGAGACTCGCCCATGGATATCCCTTTCTAGAAGCCGAGGTTGCATACTGTGCGAGAAACGAGTACTGTGAATCCGCTGTAGATTTCATTGCCAGGAGATCTCGGCTTGCATTTCTTGACACTGATGCAGCACACAGGGCATTGCCGCGCATAATTCAGATATTGGCTGCTGAACACAAATGGGACAAGTCAAGGCAGAAACAAGAAGTACGAAAGTCTCAAGAATTTTTGGAAACTTTCAAGTCATCAAAAAATGCTCAGTTCCGTGATGGGAAACACAACTAGTAAGTATAACTTGAAGATTATTAAAGGATTGAAGCAATTTGTTTAGAGACTTCAATTGTGTGTGTAGAAGTGGAGAGAAAAGAAGAGAAAGGAAACCCCTTTGTTTCTACTTCTCTGGTTTGGTAAGTTAAGTTGAAAGGGAAGAGAAGTGGATAGAAAGGAAGCAGGAAAAGTGGCCATTTCTGTTTTTCTCAAAATTGGAGAGATTTGAAAAGAAGAGACTAGAATTAAAGTGTTCTTTGAAAACACCACTATATCCAAGAAAATGTGCATGTCACGCTAACGAAGTATCATTATTTTAGTCGGCGGTGAAAGAGTAAACTGCTTCTAAAAACTTCCTTTTCTTTTTTTATCTTATGAAAGCTAACCAAACTGAGAAAAGTCGTACTTCCTTTATCTTCTCTCTTCTCTCTTCTCTATCCAGACAGGTTAGAGAGAACCCTAATTTCTGTTCTATTCTCTCCCTTCTCTCAATCCAAACGGAGCGGTTAGTTTTTAACTAACCAATTCATGTAGAAACTTTTAGTCTTGACTATCTTGTGGGTATTTTTGTTGTAGGCTCATAACTTATTGAATCGGACATTCAAGGAGCTGAATTTTTCTCTTTAGGTTTTCTGCAACATTTTCAGCTTGTTCTTTTGCCAAGAAGTTTATAGTTCTCCCCAAAGTATACGTTCACAATGATAACTTATACCTTGTGGTTGTTGCATTACACATCTTTGGATAGGCGCTTGGTGCTGTAAAATTTGGGTTAAGAATTCATTTACCCAAAATAATGTTGATACAACCATGGTTAGTAGCCAAATGCTTTAGCTCTCTTTTACGTTGGCATATTTTAAGTCGGCAATTGTTTTATATGTACACATATGAGCATTTGCTTGCTGGTTTATGCTTCACATGGCCTGGATAACTGATCCATCCTTTGTAATTTGACACACAGGCTACTGAGTTTACGTCATCATATTTTTTGGGGGTTATGCATGAGAAATGAAGTTATTTGCTTCAAATTTTAATCTATTACCTTTTCTGCTGCAAGAAATTTTAATCTATTACCTTAATTTTAATTTTACACTTGGTGTCACATTGGTTCCTATAGTTAAAAAGTTGACACATTAGATACCCTAAAGTTTCTATTGCGTCAATTTGTTCCTTCTATTAAAATCCGTCAGAATCCTATCATTTTGAACGTTTGTTTACATAATTGATGACATATTTTAGACAAAGTCGCAAAATAACATAAAGTGGAGAGTCCAAAGTCCAGTGTGTCTACTTTAAAACTAGGTTGGGGGGAGGGGGGGGGGGGGGGGGGGGGGGGGGGTTGTCAACATTAAAACTATGGGGGGCAAAGTGACACCGAGTGTATAGTAAAAGGGGGCAAAGTGCAAATAACTATTTACAATTCTTTATGTCTAGGGTTTACACAGTGAGTCTTATCAAGGTCATCATATTCATGGATATAAAGTAAGTGATTCCCACGTTCCCTGCTTGATTACTTCTTTTTACCTTGGGTTGGGGGGGGGGGGGGGGGGGGGGGGGAGGTGTTGTCAACATTAAAACTATGGGGGGCAAAGTGACACCGAGTGTAAAGTAAAAGGGTGCAAAGTGCAAATAACTCTTTACAATTCTTTATGTCTAGGGTTTACACAGTGAGTCTTATCAAGGTCATCATCTTCATGGAAATAAAGTAAGTGATTCCCACATTCCCTGCTTGATTACTTCTTTTTACCTTTCCTTGTTCTTTTCCCCTAAACCTGCATGGTGGTCTTGCTTGCTGATCACCAATGGATCCTCAAAAAGTTTGGTTGAGGTTTGTTGGGAAGAAATTCCATCTTTTCCCTTGTGGTTTGCATTTCAAAATTTTGTTTGCTTGATGGATTTAGTGAGAAGAGGAACAGGCAAAAGTGAGAAAAACATTTTCTGTGTTGATTAACGGGAAAAATCAATGAGAAAAATTGAAAAGAAAATGTAATAGTACAAACAGATTAAAAGTTTTGGTTATTAGTGTTATTTAAACATGTAGAGGATAATACTGAGGGAATAATTTTCCTTCTCCCTTTTTTTCTCCTTCCCAAGCGTGAAATAAACTTAATAAAGTAGAGCCAAATCTATTGAATGAAAATTGTGGAATTTGTGGGATTGGAAGGGAAGCTTTTTTAAGTTCCTTTATATATGTGCCTACAATCGGTAAATAGACTGAGGAAATTCATTCAAATGAAATTCCGAATTAGGGCTGGCAATCCCAACACGAAACCCGCCTAGAACCGCGTTAACAGCCTGCAATTGATCCCTCTGGCGGTTTGCAGCAGCTTCTCTCTCTTTTCAATTGCACAATCTGTCTCGTGGTTCTAGGGTTACACTTTTTTCTTGTTTTTTTGCTTCTTTTCATTACGGGTTTTGGTTTGCTCATGTTCTTGAGCAACCGATAAATGCTCGTGATGGGGAGGTTTGAATATATTTTTGTTTGATGTGAATCTATACTCATCTCATTTTACCCTTTTTGTTTATTATTCTCTTCTTTTTGCGGTTTAGTTTTCCATCTTACAGAGATTTATGTACTTACATAAACATAGGTATACATTATATAAGGTATGTAATCTACCTAATAAGGGAGGACGGTTTTTCTCCTCCCAAGACAAATTTGAACTCAACCGAGCGCATGGGATTCATAGTGGGCGAGCTGTGAGTGTGGTCTGCCTTTTTTGGCTTTCGAATCGTACAAAACCACCGAGAAAGAGAGTCGGATTCGGAGGAGGTGGCCGTGTGGTGGCTCCAGTGTGGTGCTAGATCTAGAGGTGCTAGGATTTATTTTTTAGACACAGAGAGAGGGAGGAGAAGTGTTATTTGTAAAGAGAGAAGAGAGCAAAATCCAGGGGGTAAGCGGAGAGAGAAGTAATGGGGGAGTGTGTTGAAATTCAAAATCCCATTGGAAAGTGAGGGGAGATAGCGAAGTGAGGAGAGAGAGTGCCTGAGTGGAATCGTGGAACTATGCTCATGGTAGAGAGTGAAACAATGACAAAAGAGTGATGGAGATGGACATTTGTTAACAAATGATCGGACAATCTAAAATTATCTTCCATGATGGACGGTTTAGATTTGTTTTTGCTCAAAAAGGTTTGAGCCCAATATTATATAGATATATCATAGCCTAATGGTTAAAATGAGGGTCCTAGTGGAAGGTGGAACCAAAGCGACCGCTTGGGCTTTTTGGTCACAGGCCGGCCCTGTCTAAGCCGTAGATGATAAAAGGAGAGGGAAAATCAACTATTTCTAAAAGGTTAAATACATTTTATATCCCTATAGTTTGGTCTTTGTATCATTTTAGTTCTTATAGTTTAAAAAGTGTCAATTTGGTCCTCAAAGTGACAAAGTTCCTTAATTGGTTCAATGTAGTCCTACCGTCTACATCCGTTAAAAAACTCACGGCCAGACTCACGTGACACACACATGCACCAACACTTTTTAGTGTTGGGTAGCACGTGCCCGTCAAATGTACGAGTTTTTGTCTTAAAAATATGACAGCACCTAATAGTAGAGAATTTGATTAGTGTAGTTGATTTATGGTGTGTTTGTGCCCATTAACCATGAAAAAAAATATTATGTAAATAGCCATTTTTGTTGACCCTTTTTTAAGTCAATTGTAATTATGGTTGCAAAAGTTAGCTTTTTCTTACAAAAATTGACCTGTAGTAGTCATTTTTGTTAACTCTTTTTTAAGCCAATTGTAATTATGGTTGCAAAGGGCTATGTAAGTAGTCATTTTTGTTGACCCTTTTTGAAATCAATTGTAATTATGGTTGCAAAGGGCAGTTTGGAAATTTAGACAAATTCGTAAAGAAATAAAATTGACCTATATGTAAATATTATATAATTAACTATTTTGCTGACTCTTTTTTAAGCCAATTATAATTATGGTTGTAAAGGACAATTTGGGAATTTGGGAAAATTTGATAGATACGCACAGGTGTGTATATATATATAGAAGTATATATACAAGTGATATATAGCAGGGGTAGTTTGGGTAATAGTAAAGCAGGGGTAATTTGGGTAATATTAAATATTCGAGCAGCACCTAATATTAGAGAATTTGATTAGTGAAGTTCATTTATGGAGTGTTTGTGCCCAATTAACCATTAAAAAAATATTATGTAAGTAGCCATTTTTGTTGACCCTTTTTCAAGTCAATTGTAATTATGGTTGCAAAAGTTAGTTTTTTCTTACAAAAATTGACATGTAGTAGCCATTTGTGTTAACTCTTTTTGAAGCCAATTGTAATTATGGTTGCAAAGGCCTATGTAAGTAGTCATTTTTGTTGACCCTTTTTGAAATCAATTGTAATTATGGTTGCAAAGGCCTATGTAAGTAGTCATTTTTGTTGACCCTTTTTGAAATCAATTGTAATTATGGTTGCAAAGGGCAGTTTGGAAATTTAGACAAATTCGTAAAGAAATAAAATTGACCTCTATGTAAATATTATACAATTAACTATTTTTATTGACCTATATGTAATTTCTAATGCATATCATCACTTGAACCAAATTGAAACAGCCGCAATTTGTAATTGTAATATAATTAACTATTTTTATTGACCTATATGTAATTTCTAATGCATATCATCACTTCAACCAAATTGAAACAGCCGCAATTTGCAATTTTAAAACCAGCCGCAATGTTGGAGGGCAAGTTGGGAAATAAGAAAAATTCGAGCACTTTGAAAATCGAGCTTCAAAATGGAGGTGTGTTTTTATAAGATAGTACATATATATAATATGTATATCTATACTCTTGGAACAGAAAAATAGAGACAGAGAGCAAGAGAAGCGGAGTGTAGAAATCCTGAACCCCTTTTCCAGCGAAGCCCCGATCGGACAGTTCAACCAAAACGTCATTAACAGTAAGCAAAATAACACGCGACCTGGCGATAACCCCTACCACTCGATCTCCCTTATCTATTCAACAGCTCCGCCCCAAAAATCTCCCTTTTTGCCTTCTTTCTCTTCTCTTTCCTTCATGGTCTTCTTGATTTCCAGACCCAATTTTGATAACTATCCATATTTGTTGATTATGGCTCATTTGAAGGTCCTTGTTGAGCACTAACAGACTGAGACTCAGATTCAAGTTTGGATTGGGAATCGTCGTCGTTGTTGGCTTTGATGAAGAACTGGACCTCTTTTGTTCTTGAAAGTGTGGGTGTGGTAGATTTTGTGAATTGGGGACATATGGGTTTGGGTTTTATTGGCATGAACATTGTTGGTCTTGGTTGGGAGGTTTTCGAAGAGGTTGTAGGGCTAATGGGAATTGGTAATTCTTGTCATAAAAGGAATGATTTAATTTTTTTGGCAAAGACCAGAGGAAGGATCTGAAAATTGCTAATTTTTTTGTCCAATTTTTTTTTTGATAATTTCTCCCCAATCTCTCTTTCATACTTGTTTTGTGCATATGTATATAGATATATGTATATACATATACGAATTTTTCTTTCTTCGGCTGAGATAGAAGTATATCTACACTCAATTTTTTTGGCTCTCAGTTTCTATCTCTATTTTCTGGGCCAAGAGTGTAGATATACATATATGATATATCTATATTAGTCTAGTACTGGGAAGGGTGTAAAATTCCACATTTGGCCTTTAATTTCCTGCATGTGTGTCATGTGCGTTTGGCCGTGAGTTGTTTTTAACGGATGTAGACGGTAGGACTATCTAGAACCAATTAAGGAATTTTGAGGATCAAATTGACATTTTTTTAATTGTAGAGACTAAAATGGTACAAGGACCAAACTATAGGGGTATAAAATGTATTTAACCCTATTTCTAAATGTAAAGATAATTCCTCATAGATCAAAACGAGCTTTCTTGTACAAATTGAGATGGCAACCTTCATTCCCCAGATATAGAATTAGTTTTTCATTTAGGGACAATTCTTTTGATATATACCACATTGTGATTAGTCAATGTAGTATTCACATAGGTAATACTTGCATTTGCTTATCAATTAAATTTCAAAATAGTATTGTATTTTTATAAGTTGTACCTAACTCTTTATCTTAATGTACAATTAACAATTCAAATTTGATATATACACAAGAGGTTCATATCAAGTACTCCCTCCGTCCCATTTTGAGAGTCCATCTTTGGGAACTCAACTTATTAAGGGGACAAAAAGAATCTACACCTACTTTCCACAATTGCCCCTAATCATTATAACAACTTTTTTAGTTTTGTCTTGATGTAGATTTCAAGGAGGGATAATTTTGGAAAGTAAGTAAAAATTGTACATCAATTTCAGGAAAGTGGACACTATTTTGGGACATCCCAAAATGGAATAATGGACTCTCAAAATGGGACGGAGGGAGTAGTAAATTTTTTTAGTCAATAGTAATAGTATTTTCCTCGAGAGAGAAATCAGTGATATAGTGCCACTCTCTCTCCTAAACCAACTTCTTTGTCTTTTGGGCTTTTTCTTATATAACCAAAAAAAAAAAAAAAATTGGAACCAAACAAAGATATTCAAATTAACAATACATCACTAAATCAAATTACCAAATTCAGAATAGATTATTACCACATCATAGATAGTAAAACTAAACTGAACCAGTATTACTAATCAGGAGAACAAAGTTGACCATTTTCTCAAAATTCACATAAGATGACCCATCTGGACAAGCAATGGCCTCTTCACCCAACTTCTTCAGCTTCATAGCCTTCATCTTCATCTCTTTCCCCTTCTCTCCATCCATCAATTCTCTCACTAGAATCTCAACATTTTCTCTCTTCACATCACTCTCTATCTCCATAGCTATTCCCAGTCGAGAACAACAATACCAACAATTAGTCTGTTGTTCTGCAAAAAAAAGGCCAACAGAGCATCGGCACGCCTCCACATATACTCTCCAACGTGGAATTCCGTCCACAGTGTGTTAAGAACCCTCCTATCGACGGTTGATTAAGTACTTGTTCTTGAGGACACCAATTTGCTAATAAACCTCTTTTTTTGTTACCATAACAAACTCTGGAGGAAGAATTGCTAAGTCACCAATGACCAGGTCAGGTCTAATTATCCACAAAAAGGTTTGGTTACTATTAGCGAGTCCCCAAGCAAATTCAATTAAGTGTTGGTGTGACATGACTGTGGCGCTTCCAAAATTCACGTAAACGACTGAATTGGGTTCTTTGGAGTCGAGCCATTCTAGACATTCGGGTTCTTCTTTCCAAAGATTTGACCCGATCGAGTTTAAATATTCGTCGTCTGGGATTTGATTATTTAAGTGTAGTTGAAGGGGGGCCAATTGTGTATATAGATGGGAATATAGTGGAAAGTGAATTTAGGACGTTGGGTTCTAAGGTGTGGAATGTATTGAGAATGACCACAGAAGCTTTGTGAACTCTCTCAACTTCTCCAAGGATGAAATTTAGCATAATATCACTTGGGTCTGTGGTTCTGAGGAAGCTTGGGAGGTCCTTCAAACGTATGTCTTTCATGCCTGGTATCCAATCTATGATACTGTCTAAATACGCATTTGTTAGATAACTCGGATCTGCATTCACACACACACGGAGAGGGAGAGAGAGAGAGAGAGAGTAGTTATTATTAACAATAATGTAGAGAGAGAGAGTAGTTATTATTAACAATAATGATAGACATACACACTTTTATGTTTTAAATACATGTATCTTGTGCTGTTTGAATTTTTTTTTATACTTTTCTGTGTACCACTTACAAAACACAGGATACATGCATTTAAAGCTAGGTGTCAAAAAATGTGTAGAAAAGTGTGTGGATGTAATAGTGCTCTATTATTAATGGCTTAAGGTTATGAAATACTTAATTGTGAAATAATTAGAGCATCTACCATGATAAATGCTTTTTTATTCATGTCAAACATATATTTTAGGGGTGTACAAGAAAACCGAGACCGAAACTGACCGACCAAACCGAGGGCATTCGGTCGGTTTTTAAACTTATAGTCCAAGAAGAAAACCGAACCGACCGACCGAAACACCCCAAAACCCCGACTGAACTGACCGAACCGACCGAACCGAGGCTATTGGTCGGTTTTATTTATTCATTTTTTTTTTAAATGTGAAAAACCGACCGAAACCGACCATGAACACCCCTAATATATTTTGACATTGCTATAATGCTAAAATGCTATATCTTAGCACATCTACTCTAATGGTACATGGGAAAACAAATGCAATTTCTTCCTTTTTATTGAAAATAGTTGTTGGCATGCCAAATTAACTATACAATAGAGCAATGCTAGGTACATTAAAAAAAGACACATAAATAAGACACTCGCTGACATGGATAACTAAACCTCTACTATAGTTACAAAACAAAAGAACTAAAAATCATATTTTATTTTAAAATTATCATTAACACATTAGTAGGTAAACAATTTGCCATGTGGGGATCAAGCAAACACTTCCTTTTTCTTTTTCTTATTATTAATATTTTTTTAATAAAGCATACAAAATTTTTGTATTTAATTTTCCACTCATAATACAACATTAACAATTAATTGATCAATTTAGAGACGACTTAGCTTAATAGTCATGTAAAAAAAATTTATTTTTCATGAAAAATATTTGAAATTCATTGAACATTCTAGAACATATGTGCATAAACCTTTTTGTTTAATTATGGAACATATGTGCATAAAGTTGGTTGCATACAAATTATACAGTACAATTTTTGTGATATGATTAAATTGTACTCTGTGTTGTCTAAAGACTAAAAATGGTACAATATGTTAACCAAATATATCAATAATTGATAACGCACCATAGGACAAAAAAGAGTTGTCCCATCATTAATTGTTACCTTTGATGGGTGTAAAACCCGGAGATGACTTCGGTACCTTAAGGTGGTTTTGTTGTATATACAACAAATCAGTCTAAGCCTTTGGATCATGAGTGAAGATGATCCCATCCGTCCACGTTGCAAGAAGAGATTTAAAAAAAATCATGGCAGACTTTGTACGAAAACCACATTGAAAATGGGTCACCTCTTCACCCAAAGCTCCTCACCTGTTCAGCCAGTCACCACTTACCCCCACTTCTCTCCACTTTTGTAAGATAATACTCACCCGTTCCATATTTTGAGTCCTGTATTTTATTTTGGGATATTCGAAAATTAGTGTCCACTTTCTTAAATTAATATATAAGTTTTACTTACTTTCCAAAACTACCATTCTTTGAAATCTACACTAAGAAAAAACTAAAAAAAATATTGTAATGATTAGGGACAATTGTGGAAAATAGGTGTAGATACTTTTTGTCCCTTTAATAAGTTGAGTTCTCAAAGGTGGACTCAAAACATGGGACGGAGGGAGTAGTATTTATTTTTTCAAAAATGCTAGGTACACAACACATTCCACGAACAAGAGTTTAAATGCATGTGTCATGTGCTGTGTAAGTGGTGCATAGAAAAATGTGAAAAATTTACACAACATAGGATACAACACATTTTACAACATACACATTTACAGCTCTGTTGTAAAATGTGTTGTGAAATGTGTTGTGTGTCTAACATTTTTGTTATTTCTCTATGTCCCACATAGTATATATCCCATCTATCGAAAATTCTCTAAAGAGGGCGCCCTCTCTTTAATAAAGAGAGGACCTCTGTTTTGGCCGTTAGATCGTGTTTTCATTAAGGGCAGTGTTGTCATTTTACAGTTTTTAAACATAATCCGACGGCCAAAACAGAAGCCCTCTCTTTAATAAAAAGAGGGCGCCCTCCTTAGAGCCTGACTGTCCCATCTATATATATATATATATATTAAGTGCTTCCAATTTAAACTAATACTATGTTTCCTAATTTTTTTTTTTTACTCAAAAGTGTTTCCCAACACATGTAGCGGTGTGCCTACTTGATTTTGATTGGTTGATGTTGAAGTGGTCATCCCATTATTGAAGAGGGTCTCACTGCCACATGTGTTGGGAAACACTTTAGGGGAAAATTTTGAGAACCATAGCATTGCTCTTTAATATTTTATTTCATTGGTTAAATAAGAGTACATGGTTTCCTAAAACACTCATACAGTGGTTTCCTAAAATCCATCATCTCTCTCTGCCTATAAAAGATAACGCTAATATTATGTACCACTCCTGTTAGTACTACTAACACATCATGCAATTCCATATAGTCAATACATTTCATAGAGTGCATTCAGGGGCGGACGGATGTATGGAACAAACTTTTATGGTCATGGAACAACTTATGATGATGAACGAACAAAGTTTCAGAAGTAAGTTCTTAATTTAAAATTTTGTTCCATAACCATAAATGATCGTTTCGTAATCATAAAATATTTGTTTCAGAACCTAACAGAATCTACAATTTTTAGAACACCTTTTATGGTCAGGGAACAACTTATGATGATGAAGAAACAAAGTTTCAGAAGTAATTTCTTATTTTCCAAATTGTTCCATAACCATAAAAGATTGTTTTGTAATCATAAATATTTGTTTCAGAATCTAACAGAACCTGCAATTTTTGAAACAAACTTTTATGGTTAGAGGACAACTGATGATGATGAAGGAACAAATTGTCAGAAGTAAGTTCCGAATTTACAAATTTGTTGCGTAATCATAAAATGTTTGTTTCAGAATCTAATAGAACTTACAATTTTTGGAACAAACTTTTATGGTCATGAAACAACTTATGAAGATGAAGGAACAAAGTTTCAGAAATAAGTTCTTAATTTAAAATGTTATTCCATAACCTTAAATGATTGTTTCCTAATCATAAAATATTTGTTTCAAAATTTAACAAAACCTATAATTTTTAAAGCAAACTCTAATGGTCAGGGAACAACTTATAAAGATGACAAAACAAAGTTTCAAAAGTAACTTCTACAAATTTGTTTCATAACCATAAAAGATTATTTCGTAATTATAAATTTTTGTTTCATGATCACTTAGTTTTGTTCCTTCATTCCAAATATTTGTTTCATGGTCAATTAATTATATCCTTCATCCTAAATGTTTGTTCCATGATGGAAAGCTTTATTCCTTCATCATAAATGTTTGTTCTAAGATGGGAAACTCGTGTTCCTTCATCGTAAATATTTATTCATCACTTAGTTTTGTTCCTTCATCCTAAATATTTGTCCCATGGTTTCTAAGTCTTGTTCCATGGTCACTAAATTTTGTCCCGTCAACTATTGGGCCTCAGACTCAGTGACTTGTCGCGTCAACTGTTGGGCATCAGACTCAATCTATATATACCGTAGTTCCTCTAGTTTGATAATTCAATGCGATAAGTATTATCCAGAATCCCTGATTTCCTTGGGTTTCTTCTTCTCTCCCTTTCCTTCTTCTCCCTCTTTTTCTTTATTGTATTGTTTTTTAGTATGGCAAACAAATATGCACCTACTTACGACATAGTTTTTTTTATGAAAAAAGGATACTAAGTATTGAAGAGAAGAATGTTCTATTAGAAGCACTCATGGATATTGCTACTCCAGAATGAAAAATTGAAGATGGAGTTTTAAATATGTTGCTTTTGAAGCTTTGCAGACCATCTTTGGTGAGAGAATCCCTGGATGTGATCTTCCGACTGACATAAAAAGTTCTACTATTGCTATCATTATCATTATTATCTCATTAATGTTATTAAACACACCAGAAAGCTTTTGTTCCATGTTTTTTTTTAAGTCTTATTCCTTCAACATAAACTTTTGTTCTATGATAACAAAGTTTTGGTCTTTTAACATGAACTTTTGTTCCATGAGGACTAAGTCTTAAGTTCCTTCATCATTAATATTCATTCCATGACCACAACCTTTTGTTCCAGATTTCTAAGTTTTGTCCTAAATTATGTTAGTCTAGTTTCTTCATCATAAATATTTGTTCTAAGAACAGAAATATTTAATCTATGATCATTAAGTTTAGTTCATTCATCATAATTATTTGTCCTGTGAATAGAAAGTTTTGTTCCATGGCCAGAAAGTTTTGTTCCACGATCACTAAGTTTTATTGCTTCATCATAAATATTTGTTTCACAATCGGAAAGCTTTGTTCCAAAGTCACTAAATTTTGTTCCTTCATCATAAATATTTGTTCCATGACAAAAAAGTTTTGTTTTTTCATCTTAAATATTTGTTCCATGACCATAAACTTTTATTCCAAACTTCTAAGATAAGCAAGTCTAGTTCCTTCATCTCAAATGTTTGTTCTATGACCAAAACTTTTATTCCATGACCACTTAGTTTTGTTCTTTCATTCCAAATATTTGTTTTATGGTAAATTAATTATGTTTCTTCATCATATATGTTTGTTCCATAACGTGACAACTCTTTCTTAGACCGATAACTCCCTCATGCCCTATATATAATGGATTTTTTTAACTTGATATGATTACCGTACCAATGTGGTATTGGTAAAATCAATCAAGATACTCAAGTTTACAATTACCTGTAATTATCAAGATTGATATATCTGAAGGGCCTTATAAGAGCCCATCGAAGACGATACATTCTGAAAAAATCCTAAAATGGCCCTTGTCTAGCAGATCTTGTCGTGGGTATTTTGGAAAGCTTGACTCTTATAGCTCGTAAAGATTTTCATAACGACATTTACATCTGTGATATTAAGGATCACACGAAAATTTTTAGTATTATCATCGACTGCAAGATCTTTGAGGATTAAAAATGGTAAGGAAAGATCACTCATGGCGTTACATTGATCCCCACTAGTATAGTCATATGGCGACCAACTCGCAACTCTGCATACCTAAATATAACTCTCAACAATCTTCAAAATGTCATAGGAATGGGTGAGGATCAAATGTTCCTTCATCATAAATATTTGTTCCATGATTTCTAAGTCTTGTTCCTAAGATTGGAAAGTCTTGTTCCTTAATCGTAAATATGTGTTCCATGGCCAGAAAGTTTTGTTCCGTGATCTCCAAGTTTTGTTTCTTTATTATAAATATTGTTTCACAAGCGTAAAGTTTTGTTCCATAGTCACTAAGTTTTGTTACTTGATATTTAAATTTTATTCCTTCATAAATATTTGTTCCATGATAAGAAAGTTTTGTTTCTTCATCATAACATATTTGTTTCATGACCATAAATTTTTGTTCCAGAATCCTAAATTTTGTTCTTTAGATAAGCAAGTCAAGTTCCTTCATCATAAGTATGTGTTCTATGACCATAAAATTTTGTTCCATAATCCCCAAGTTTTGTTCCTTCATTCTAAATATTTGTTTCATGACCAAAAAGTTTTGTTCCATGGTAACTAAGTTTTATCCCGAATTTCTAAGTTTGGTTCTTAAGGTATGCAAGTCTAGTTCATTCATCTCAAATGTTTGTTCCATGGCCAAAACTTTTGTTCCATGGTCACTTAATTTTGTTTCTTCATCCTAAATATTTGTTTCATGGTCAATTAATTGTGTTATTCCCAATTACCGTAGGTTTGTACCAAGGGTCAGTCTTGAGCCCTTATTTATTCGCCTTAATTATGGATGAATCGACTAGACACAACCAAGATGAGGTCCCATGGTGTATTTTGTTCGCAAATGATATTGTCTTGGTTGATTAGACTAAAAGGGTACTCAACACTAAATTGAAAGTTTGGAGAGCAGCACTGGAGACTAAGGGGCTAAAGATAAGTAGGACGAAAACAAAATATATGGAATGTAGTTTTAGTAACAATGGAAGTAAAGACAACGAAGCAGTGAAGATCGAAGATCAGGAGATCCCAAAGAGGGAACACTTTTGCTATCTAGGTTCAATGATCTGTAGAGATTGAAAAATTGGTGATGACGTGACCCATATAATTAGAGTAGGCTAGCTTAAGTGGAGGAACGCTTTCAGAGTATTATGTGACCAAGAATACCAGCAAATTGAAAGGAAAATTTTATAGGACAGATATGCTTTACGGGACAGATTGTTGGGCGACTAAGAAACAACACATTAGCAAAGTGAGCGTAGTTGAGATGAAGATGCTAAGATGGATGTGTGGTAAGACTAGGAAAGATAGAATTAGAAATGAGTACATTCGAGAGACTGTAGGAGTGGCACAAATTGAGGATAAGTTGAGGGAGAATAGACTTAGGTGGTTCGGCTACGTGCAACGAAGACCTGTAGATGCACCTGTACGAAAGAGTGATAAGATCGTAGTGCCTGGAATGGATAGAGGGAGAGGCAGACCTAGACTGACCTAGGAGTATGTAGTGCAACAAGATATGAATATTTATAATTTAAATGAGCTTATAGCTCTTGATCGTGCATAATGGAGAAAAAGGATTCATACAGTTGACCCCAATTGATTTGAAGTTGTTTAAACATAAAATTGATCTAATGAGTTAAAGAAAAGTAACATAGGTTTTAGATTGGAAGAATTTTATTTGAGGGGGCTATGGCTGAAGCCACTATAAATCATTACCAGCTATAGGGCTAAAGCTTGTTCATTCACCATAAATATTTGCTACATGATCACTAAGTTTTGTTCATTCATCAAAAATATTTGTTCCATGATCACACTAAGTTTTTTTCATTCATCAAAAAGTATTTGTTGATGATTACTAAGTTTTGTTCTGTAGTAGAAAAGTTTTGTTTTTTCATCTTAAAACATCTTGTTTCATAACCATAAACTTTTCTTTCAGATTTCTAAGTTTTGTTCATAAGGTAAGCAAGTCTAGTTCCTTCATCATAAAAATTTGTTCTATGATTAGAAAATTTTGTTCCATGATCACTAAGTTTTTTCTTTTTCCTCCTAAATATTTGTTCCACGATCATTAAGTTTTGTTCTAAAGTAGAAAATTTTGTTTCTTTTTCATAAAATATTTGTTTCATTACCATAAACTTTTGTTCTAGATTTCTAAGTTTTGTTTATTACCAAACTCGATTGTTGGGTTATTAAGTATAATTGAATGGTGATTAATGCAAACCTTAATAGGAGTAAACTATTAATTCATCAAAACTGTACAAAAATATTAGACATTATCTTTAAATTGTACAACATTTTATAATAAATTACAATCTTGATAATGCTTAGCACAAAAAAAAAAAAAAAATCAATGGAACAAAGCTTAAGGCATAGAATAAACATTATTGAGCAAAGAACAATAATTCGTGGTCAAGAAACAAACATAAGCTACAGGGAACAAAAGTTAGTGAGAAAGGAACAATTATTTATTTATTAAGTCTAGATCTTTTATAATAAATGTTTGTTCCTTCTTACCATAAACTTTTGTTCCATATTTCTATGTTTTGTTTATAAATATTTGTTGCATTACGTACCAAACTTGGTTGGGTTATTAAATATAATTGAATGGTGATTAATGAAAACCTTAGTGGGAGTAAACAATTAATCCATCATAATTGTACAAAATTATTAGACAAGGTTAATAAATAAATAAATAAATAAATAAAAATCCATTGGAACAAACTCTTAAGTCATAGAACAAATATTATTGACCAAGGAACAATAATCCATGACTTTGAAGACATAAAACAAATATTGTGACCAAGGAACAATAATCTGTGGTCAAGGAACAAATACATTGTATACATGACCAACCGGTTATCACAGGTTACTGCACATTTAATGCATCTCAGAAAGCATTAAATGCACAACCCATCTTTTGACTTTACTCCACTTATCCTCCAATCAATGATTGACAAGTGTTATAGTGGTATGTTGTATATACAACAAAACCACTTTGTGGTACCGAAGTGATCTCCGTAAAACCCTTTTCCACAAGTTTATGATATTGCAAATAGCCCATGAACCCACAAGCACTTATGGTCCACAAGTGAACATTAAGGATGCCTAATTCTTCTGAAGCATCAGGAGTGAAGTTCGTGCTGCCATCTAAAACTATGAACTCACCGGTGGATCACCCGAGGACAAAGAGTTTTCATTGAGTTTGCTCAACAGATCTTTGAAAGGGACTTAACAGTTCTTTTTGGTAGAGTCACAGAATGACGGAATGTGTTCTGATGGAGGAAGTCCGTCGGAAATGGTCTCGAATCGAAAGGTGGGAGGCCGTCGAGGGAATTGGGACCTCGGGAATTGAGAAGATGGCGGTGATTGTACTGTGTTGACAAAGGTGATGTGAAAACCTTTGTGATGGAGGAGCTTTGTTAATTTCAACATTGGGTGTCAAGTTTTTGCGTAAAATTAAAAGTTATCAAGTGATACGCCCAAAATTGGGCTTATTCTATGGCTGAACGGTTCAATTCAACAGTCAGTTCCTGTCTCGGTCAAATCATGCATAGTTCCTTGGATAAGCATCAGCCCGAGCGGTTTGACCTACCTGAGACCTCCCGAGCGGTTTATTCACGACCCGACCAATAGATCGGGAAGCCCACGCAAGCACATTCTGTACAGGCGCAATCCAGCCAAGCCCACGAGGTGCACCCTAGAATATTTCAGGCAGTTTCCTACTCAAGTTAGAAGACTTATGGAAAGTGCACATTATTTCCTAATCCAATTAGGAAACCCTCACGATTAATGTCAATCAATCCTAATTGGATTGTATTTCTTTATCTATTTAGTTTCCTTGTACGAATAGGTATCTTGCATCTATAAAAGAGACCACTCACCCACATAGAAGGGGTGGAACTTTCCAATCTATACAGCACCTCTATAGCAGTCACCAATACGTCCGACCGACCTACGGTAGCTCCAAATTATTGTTGGTTCACCATAGGTCCCCGGCTTTTCACAGTATAGTGAACGTGCTTAGACACACACGTGGACATAGGTTCCTTCATTAACAGGTCCGAACCACATACAAATTTCTTGTGTGACATTCTCTCTCTCTTAACCAAATATTGGCATCATTAGCTTGGCGCCGTCTGTGGAAAACGATAGTTTTTCCTCCAAAATAAATCCTGTGACTGACATGTAATGGTTGGAAACATGGTCGAGTGGTTCGAGCAGTTCTGGGAAACCAGCAGCCCAGCAGTTCGAGCAGTCCTGTGAAACTGACAGCCTAGCGGTTCGAGCAGTTCAAGCAGTCATATGAAACCGACAGCCTAGCGGTTCGAGCAGTTCAAGCAGTCCTGTGAAACCGACAGCCTAGCAGTTCGAGCAGTTTTGGGACACCAGCAGTCTAGTAGTTCGAGCAGTTCTGGAAAACCAGCTGTCTAGTAGTTCGAGCAGTCTTGTGAAACCGACAACCTAGCGGTTCGAGCAGTTCGAGCAGTCCTATGAAACCAAGCAGCCTAGCGGTTCGAGCAGTTCGAGCAGTTCTGGGATACCAAGAGCCCATTAGTTCGAGCAGTCCTGTGAAACCAACAGCCTAACAATTCAAGCAGTTCTGGGAAACCAGCAGTCCAGCAGTTCGAGCAGTTCGAGCAGTCCTGTGAAACCGACAGCCTAGCGATTCAAGCAGTTCGAGCAGTGCTGTGAAACCGAGCAGCCCAGCAGTTCGAACAATTCGAGTAGTTCTGGGAAACCAGTAGCCTAGCAGTTCGAGCAGTTCTGGGATACAAGATGCCCAGTAGTTCTCGAAAACAAGCAGCCCAGCTATTCCAGTAGTCCTGACGCCAGAATAGATTATTATTGCGCTCACTCAACTGAACGAAGGACAAAGTCATACACAGCAACAAATCAACGACTTGTGACCACACAACGAATAGTCTCGCCTAGTCAGGAAGTTCCATTCACTGCCCAACTAATTATGCAAGCAGAGAACTGGGCGGAGTACAGACAATGATCAAAGATCTCGAAAGGGGCTCAACATTCCCAACCTCCAATGCTTCCAGCCCGACCTCCAGTGCTTCAGGTCCGAACCCCAGTGCTTCATGCCTGACCTCCAGTGCTTCCGGCCCGGCCTCCAAAACTTTCGGCCCGACTTTCTCGACCTCCAATTCATAGCAGCTAGGGTCCGGCAGTCCTGACTCGACCTCCGGTTCACAGCAGTCAATGGCTCGGTGATCCTGACCTGACCTCCTGTCTCCAACAATCCATACGAGATCTACAGTGGTACTTTTTTCCGACCATAGCACAAAGCCCAGAGTGCCGAAGGGCTCCAATAAAGATTCAGATCGCCTATCAACTCCTCGTTGATCCCCGGAGCATACCAAAAAGACCTCGGGTTTAACTCCCGAGGCGCCAAAAAAACCTCGGGTTTAACTCCCGAGGCGCCAAAAGTCCTCGGGTTTAACTCCTGAGGCACTAAAAAGACCTTGGGCTCAACCCCGATGCAACCAAAGACCACTGTTACGCAATTGGCAAAAGACCTTGGGATCACACCCGTGGCACAAAAGACCTCGGGATCACGCCCGAGGCATCGGCTTCGCTTAGTCTCATAACCTACGATGGTGGTAAATCCCCCTAGGTGGCTGGCTGATGATGGCAAGCTTCAAAAGACCCTGCAACCTCCCACGTTCCAAGTCGGCTACCTATAGTGATTGTTCCCGCGACGCCTGCCTCAGTAAAAGCTTTGGGGGCAAGACGGAATAAACACTAACAGGAAGTCACACCGACTATTTACTGGCCTTGAGGTTAACTAAGTAAGACTCTTAGACAACCCTGGTGCCTACAATACTTAGAGGCAATAACTCTACTTAGGTCCAAACGGATGATAGAGGTAACAAAAGCCTCTTAGGTTGGCCCACTATAGAGGAGTAAAAAAAGGACCCTAAAGCAAAACGCTTTAGGTCGGCTCCACCAACATGGTCAAACTCTTCTCCCAATAGTCTTGACAAAGGCTGGCTGGGCGAAAGATAACCATCCTAGGGAGTTAACATAAAAAGGAACCTAAAGCAAAACGCTTTAGGTCGGCTCCACCAACATGGTTAAACTCTTCTCCTAATAGTCTTAATGAAGGCTGGCTGGGCGAAAGATAACCATCTTGGGGAGTTAACATAAAAAGGAACCTAAAGCAAAATGCCTTACATTGGCTCCACCAACATGGTCAAACTCTTCTCCCAACGGTCTTGACGAAGGCTTACTGGGTGGAAGATGACCATCTTGGGGAGTTAGCATAAAAAGGACCCTAAAGCAATATGCTTTAGGTCGGCTTTACCAACATGGTCAAACTCTTCTCCCAACGGCCTTGACGAAGGCTTATAGGGTAGAAGATAACCATCCTGGGAGCTAACTTAAATAAAAGGCTCTGAATTAGACTGAGTCTCAACTCTTCGCAGATACTCGAGCACTTAAAGATTCTGAGCTACGCTAAGTCTCAACTCTTAGCCAGTTCCCGAGAACTCACGAGACTCAGAAGCTCCAAGGTAGCTTCCCCGAGCACTCAGACAGTGGCAAGTGGCATCAAATAGATTTTCAAACTTGCCCCGATATGGCATCAAGCCAACCTTGGAAATGGGGGGGCAGCTGATACGCCCAAAATTGGCCCTATCCTATGGCCGAGCGGTTCAACTCAACAGCCAGTCCCTGTCCCGGTCGAATCATGCACAGTTCCTTGGATAAGCATCAGCCCGAGCGGTTTGGCCTACTCGAGACCTCCCGAGCAGTTCATCCACGACCCGACCAACAGGTCGGGAAGACCACTGACGACATCCTATTGGCGTGTTTTCTAATCACACCCAAGCGTAGGTGATCATATAAGTATTAAAGTTCTGGAAGTCCAGGTCGAACCCACAGGGAATGGAAAAGAAATATAGGCAATAACTATTATGTCACTAAAAAGAAAATAAAAGATGATAGATTTTTTTGTGGAGTTTTAGTAAACTACTAATTTTTATATTTTTGCAATAAACTAATTAAAAGCTATTTTTTAAAGTAGTTTATGGTAAAGATTTTAACAGTGCAAAATAAATTAACTAAATACTAGTAAGAAAATGAAGAAAAATAAATAAAAGCTAAATTTTTGTGAGATAAACTTTTTGGATTTAATAACAGCGAAAGATAGAAATAATACAGATATTTAAGCAAAGTTATTAAAAACAGGAAATATTAATTAAGTTGGAAGAAATGATTTAAAGAATTGGGAATATGCAAACCAACACTAGATCCCACAACTTTTGTGCATTTGAAAAGGATTTGGCATTTAAGACCACAGAGTCATTCTTTATTTAAAAATAAACTTTCACTGGTTAGGGTCATAACAAGTGTGTCAGGTTTGATATGAAACGACGTCGTTTGGTTTAAAGAAAAATAAAAAGGCGATTGGGCAGTAGCCAGGTTCGAACCGTGCCCTGCCGCGGACGTGGGTTATTCGGCGTCCAGTCTCCACCACTCTGCCACTACACAATTGCATGTCCATTAGTGAATAGAAATATATATAAACACATATTTGAAATATAAATTTTGTCATATGAGTTGTTTGAGTATGCTTGGTGTTTTTTATGACAAAAGGCATAGTTTGACAATCCACATAATTAGATTCTTATTTCAAATATGTAATCTTTTGAGCCCAATATAGCCATAGTATATAAACATGTTAAATTGTCATAAACTATAGATACATAGATATTTTTTGTCATAAATGGAAAAACAACCCATCTAAATAAATTTGTCCATTTAAGATTAGTGCACAGAAGCTGTGGTTTCTAAGTTTTTATTGCATATCCCCAATTAAAGTTTTAGCCTACCATTTTGGAATTGAAACAGTCTTCCAAATAAAATTTAAAGATAAATTAAATAGATGCACTCAATCACCGTCCAATTAAAATTAAAGTTGTAAAACCAATGTAAGGGTAAAAACTAATATTATTATATTATTTTTCTCCACTTAACATGAGTTGGGGTTGAATTTGTGGAATCTGTAAAATAACAAAGTTTAGTACAACTAGGCTAATAAAATATACATGAATAGAAATACTGAACCAAAAATAAAATACTAAACCTTTGACTTTGGATTCTTGTGGGGTCACAGTGGTTGAACTCCAAAAACACAAATAAGGTCAAACCAAATCCTAATATACTTTTGGAGTGAGATATGGGTATGATGTACTTTTGGACTTTAGTAGGTGATTATAACAACTACGTGGCTAATAAATCTGGCATTTACTTGCAAAATCTGTCTTCTAGTGAATGAAAATATTGCTATAAAAACTGAAAAGTTGGGGTTTCAAACTATTTTAGGGGACAACTATAAGCACTAACTAGACTAAAAATATTAAATCTAAATTTTACTAGGAATATTTTACTACTACAAAGTGACAAAGGTCCTACAAGAAAACAAATATTTTAAATTTAAGAAATACAGTACACAAAATTTTGCTACATATTTTTGGAACATGAAATCATCAATTACATAAAAGTAAAGTTTTACGACTACTAGAACTAGAAAAGGCAAAGAAAAACTAAAGTTTCCTATTTCTAGGGACAATATAAAGTGCTCACATGATAACCTCCCTAAACTATTCTCTCCCTAACAGTGATTGTAAACTGTTGGTTGTAGTTGTGTATGCCTCGTTTGCTTCTGCTCAATTTATAGACGAATTTCTGTGATGATTCCATCACTGCGTTCGTCACTTAGCATGAGATTTGCCATTTCTTTCTCCGCGCATCGTCCATGTTTTTCTTCATGCTGTCAGTTGTTGTTGACTAACTTGTGAGAGAGAGAAGGGAAGAAACAACAAAATGCATACATATATATATATATATAAACTGTCGTTGTCAAGGCTTTGCCTTGACAACATTTTCAACATCAATCCTTTTTTTTAGTCTTTTCATTTGGTTCAAACACTGACATTACACTATTAATGTTTTGATTATTATATGGGATATACTATAGTGTAGTTGCTACTTCTTTCCCTCCCTTTATTTTACATCATTTTTACATAAACATATAAAAAATATCAAAACTCATAATTACGCGTATTTGAGTGACATCACTATTAAATTTTTATGAATTCAAATATGCATGTAAAACTAGAAATTTGGGGGATTAAATGAGTATATATTTATTATATGGGCACATGAATGTGCAATATTCAGTGTTTGTCAACTACGCAGGCACAGTCTGTACAAGCGCAGTCCAGCCAGGCTTACGAGGTGCACCCTAGAATATTTCAGGCAGTTTCCTACTCAAGTTAGAAAACTAATGGAAAGTGCACATCGTTTCCTAATCCAATTAAAAAACCCCCACGAATAATGCCAATCAATCCTAATTGGATTGTATTTCCTTATCTATTTAGTTTCCTTGTATGAGTATGTCTCTTGCATCTATAAAAGAGACCACTCACCCCCATAGAAGGGGTGGAACTTTTCAGTCTATACAGCACCTCTATAACAGTCACCATCACGCCCAACCGACCTACGGTAGCTCTAAACTATTGTTGGTTGACCACAGGTCCCTGGCATTTCACAATATAGTGAACGTGCTTAGACACACACGTGGACGTAGGTTTCTTCATTAATAAGGCCGAACCACATACAAATTTCTTTTGTCACATTCTCTCTCTCTTAATCTGATCTAATTCACCTTAACCAAATTTTGGCATCATCATCAAGTTTATTTAATGTTGGGAGCAACTTGTTATAATGTTGGGGAGCAACTATGTATAACATTACGTTGGAGAGTAACTCTGCACAAAGTCGGGAGCAACTCACCATAACGTTATGTGTATATTCACAATGTTTTGGTGTAGTGGTGTCAATCGGGTCGGGTTGGCCCGGCCCAGTCTGAGCCCGGCCCGCTTTTTCGGGCTAAAAGCCAGGCCCAGCCCGCCACAAGGCCCGGCCCGCTAGGCCTGGTTCACATATCCCGGGCCGGGGTGGACACCCATCCTTCCGTCCATGGCCCGGCCCGAAATGGTGAAAAAGCCCGGCCCGGCCCGAAGCTCGCCATGGTCCACATCAAAAATAGAAGAAAACCCGCTAGCCCGTCCGGCCCGGCCCGATGTCTGGCCCGCTAGGCCCGGGCCACCGGTCCAGGGCGGACACACCCCCTCCACTCCCAAGCCCGGCCCGATGTTTGGTGAAGCCCGGCCCGGCCTAAAGCCCGCTCGGGGCCCGCTTTGACCGAGCCCGGCCCGGCCCGTTTGACACCTCTAATTTTTGGTGCAAGTTTACAATATCCAAACATAAAATATAATGAAACATAAATCAATTAACTTTTTAAAAGTTGATGTTTTTTTAGTTTTGCTAATGATTTATAATTTAGTAATTATTGTTGATATCTTTTCAATTTTGAAAACTAGTAGATTGAATTTTGAATTTTTCACATAAAGTTTATTTAAATCTAATTATACCTTTTAACTTTTATAAAGCGCCTTTTTTGTCTTGCTTCTATGGGAGTGGCACACATTAATTTCCCAAATATTTGAGCGAAAGGGCTAGCGGTGTTCAGTAAGCTATTTTCTAACTAACCATCCACCAATGTCATAAAACATAGTATAAGGTAAATTACCTCATTTAAAAAAATAATTAAAAAAATGTTCCAAATTACAAGGGACTTACAAAATTGAAAATGTGATATTTAAAAGCAAATTTTAAGAATGTTAATATAATTTTCAGAACTAGGAGAGAGGCCCCTATACTTGGCCGACACTACTAAAAACTAAAATAAGGTATCTCTGTTCTTACTCTGAACTCATACCAAATTTAAAGTTGAGTAAAAGTTTATTAAACCCACCTCGAATTCTAGATTCATACCTATACCAAATTGTTTTTTTAGTCAAACTTAAATCCAAATTAAAATAATACTAATTAAATTATAAAATTGTGGTGTCCATTCACTCTCCGTTTGTTTCAATAGAAAATATTTTTTGAAAAATATTTTCACATTCAAATTGTATATGAAAATATTTTCCAAAAAATATTTAATATTGAAAAACAATTAGAGCATCAGTAAGTATTGGAGGGGCCCTTTTTTTCTAGATTTTTACATAAATTTGATTTGGTATGAATTTCTCTTGCTCAAATTTTATTCCACTTTAAGATTAGATTAAAACATTTTATATAGGTTTGAATATAAACATTGAATAGCTGCATATCCATTGGCGGAGGTAGAGGGGCAGCAGGGGGCCATAGCTCCTCCATGATTTTTGAATATTGCACTTTTACAAACAAACAAACAAAAAAGTGTATTACATAGTCCCTCCAAAATAATGGTTAGGCTTCAAAAAAGAATTTTGTGTGATATATGTTAGCCTAATTATGCTCCAGTCACCCAAAAATTGAAAACCAAAATAGAATATAACACTCGTATGCGTATTATTGTATTTCATTACATTATCATGCATGATAATGTGATGTGTCATGCATTTGTGGTACATGTATGAGTGAGTTGTGACTCACGAGTCGATTTGGATATCTATGTAAGAGAACTCTCTGAGACTGTGTGGAATGAGTGTTTTGATGTTGTGACGTCTCTCCAAGATTGAGACGATCATTGTGGAATACCCTAAATATTTATTTGAAAATATATGTTTACCTATGTATTTCACTATCTGTATTATTATTTGGTATAGATTATGTTATATGTTTACCTTGGGAATGAGTGACATTATATGCTGAGTGACGTCGAGTGGAGTGTATGATTATGATGATAATATTGTTATTATTGTAGAAATGCTTCATATGTTTGCATCTGTTGATTGTGATGATGATCTGTGCACATATATATATATATATATATATATTGTGGCATGGCATACATAGTCTTTATGCATTTTGCTTATCAGGGCGAATACTTGAAATGACATGACTGACCCGATAAGAGAGTTGTCACCGCATTCGCGTATGGATCAGATAGTGAATATGGTGGAAAATTTTGTTCAAGCCGTAAGTGAACGAGATCAGATGAATGTTCAAGCTCCACCCGTTGAAGTTCAATATATCAATGCACCACCGGTACTAAGACCTCTACATGTGATTATAGAATAGTTCCATAAACGGAAACCAACCTTGTACCATGGACAAGTCAACATAAACTTGGTCGATCATTGGATGATGGACATGAAAAGACATTTCCGTACTGTGATGTGCACTAACGAAGAGAAAATCCTTTGTGCATCCGATACATTGATGGGAGAAGCGTTGGATTGGTGGAACAATGTGCTAGAACAAGAGAAACCAACTACGTGGGAGGCATTTAAAGATGAATTCAATAAGAACTTCTTTCTACAATCTGCTCAGACCAAAAAACGTCAAGAGTTTGCGAGCCTAGTTCAAGGAGATATGACCATGGGTGATTATGTCTCTCATTAAAACGCTTTGTTACGTTTTGGTAAAACTATAGTTCCGATTGATAAGGATAAGGCTCGTAAATTTGAGGAAGGGCTTAAGGAGAATATATGTAGCCGTGTGGACACTTTGCAACACCCGACTATTTCGCTAGTTGAGGATGTCGCCCATATAGCTAAGAAAAGTGTCGATCGATATTGACAAGGATAACAAGGAAAGAGATCCAATGATATATAATAAGAGCAAAGGGCAAGGGAATGCCAAGAAGCCATTCATGCAAAGTTTGGGATCATATGTGGGTAGCCAAGGAGGGAGTACATTTGTCAAAGACTCAAAACCGTTGTGCCCAACATATAATATGCGACACAAGGGGACTTGTTATCTATTTAGTACCTACTACCTTTGCAAGCAATTAGGGCACATATCCCAAAAATTTTATTTGAACGCAAATCTGACTACACCGAACACAACCTCGAACATCAAGAGCTACAACCCCGAGATGAGGGGAAAATGTTTTGAGTATGGCCAACCAAGGCATATAGGGAAGAATTTTTCGAGTAAGAGACAATCAGGAATGAGTATCGGAGCATCAAGTATGCCGAGCGGATCAAAGACAAGGCAACGAATGGATAAAGGGAAAGGAGTCGAACAACAATAAGGGTAATATTTCCAACTCAGGTCAGGGAATACAGATGATACAATCGTATCAGGTATTCTTCCTATTTGTTCATATCCTACATGTATACTCATAGATTCTGGTTCAACGCATTCATTTGTGTCCCATGATTTTGTTAAGCATTTAATTGTTAAGTCTGAACCGCTAGGATATGACTTGTGCATATCATTGCCTATTAGTGAACCGTTAGTAACTTCTTCAGTATTTAAGTCATGTGAAATGAAGACAGGCGATAAGGTCTTGAGCATCGATTTGATTCCGTTGACAGTAAACTACTTTGACATTTTCTTGGGCATGGATTGGTTGTCAGTCAATCAAGCTAGAATTGATTGTGAGCAAAAATGGGCTAGTTTCTATCCATCAGTCAAGAAGAGTTTACTTTTTAGGGTAAGGGTGTGACCGTATCGCCATACTTGATATCGAAGATTCAGCAAGTAGGATGTTGAAGAAAGATTGTTCGGGTTTCTTATGTTCGCTTGTTGACACACGAGTTCTTGGACCACTAGTGGAAGACATTCCAGTAGTTCGAGAATTTCCGAATGTTTTTCCCGATGAGTTACCCGACGTATTGATTGAAAGAGAGCTTGAGTTCACGATAGAAGTAGTACCAGGGTCACAACTGGTATCTAAAGCACCATATCGAATGGCACTGGTAGAATTGAAAGAATTGAAAGTTCAGTTATAGGAGCTGCCTGAGAAGGGTTTTTATCCGATCTAGTGTTTCGCCTTGGGGAGCTCCATTCTTGTTTGTGAAGACGAAGGATGAGACAATGCGTATGTGCATCGAATATCAAGAGCTGAATAAGTTGACTGTCAAGAACCAATATCCATTGAATAGATGACTTATTTGATCAATTGCAAGGAGCTCAGGTATTCCCGAAGATTGACTTGAGATCCGGTTACCACCAGTTGAAAGTCAAGGAGAAAGACAATGAGAAGACAACTTTCAGGACTAGATATGGTCATTTTGAATGTTTGGTTATGCCGTTTGGAGTGACTAACGCGCCAACAGCTTTCATGGACTTGATGAATCGTGTTTTCAAAGATTATTTAGATGAGTTTGTTATTGTATTTATAGATGACATTCTAATCTATTCCAAAAGTGTTGAAGATCACGAACACCATCTGCGATTAGCTTTACATCGACTACGTGAGAAAAGATTGTTCAAAAATTTGAAGAAGTGTGAATTTTGGTTGACAAAGATTGTTTTTCTTGGACATACAGTATCAGCAGAGGGAATTTCTATGGATCCTCAGAAGTTAGAAGCACTTACCAATTAGTTGAGACCGATAAATGTGATCGAGATCCTAAGTTTTCTAGGATTAGCTGGTTATTATCGGAGGTTTGTAAAGTACTTTTCACATAAAGCAATGTCGATGACACAGTTGATGAAGAAAGATGTTGCTTTTGTATGGAGTCCATAATGTGAGGAAAGTTTTCAAGAGTTAAAGAGTCTACTGGTGAAGGCACCAATCTTAGCTGTTCCGACGAGGACTGAAGGGTTTATCATTTATAGTGATGCTTCATATAGAGGTTTAAGTTGCAATCTTATGCAAGGTGACAAGGTCATTGCATATGCGTCAAGATAACTTAGATCGCATGAGAAGAACTATACGACATATAATCTAGGATTATCCACCGTGATTTTTACATTGAAGATTTGGCATCATTATCTGTACGGGGAAAAATGTGATATATATATATATATATATACGGATCATAAGAGTTTAAAGTACTTGTTCAGGCAACGAGATTTGAACATGAGGCAAAAGAGATGGTTAGAGTTGATGAAGGACTCTGATTTGTCAATTCAGTATCATCTGAGTAAGGCGAATGTAGTTGTTGATGCTCTTAGTCGTAAGGTACCAACTAATATGGCAGCAGATTTAACTTCTCAAAGAGAGTTGATTCGAGATATGGAGAATTTGGAATTCAAAGTGATTTCTGAGGATTGAAAGTGGCTTGATGTCGACGACTGTGGCACAACCACTCTTGATTCACGAGATTATGGAGAAACAACTTCAAAATGTGGCTTTCAAGAGGATTTACAATGAGATTCCAATGAAAAAACAACCGGGTTTCACTTTTGATAACGATGTTTTGAGATTGAGGGGTAGAATTTGTGTACCTGGCGAGAAGGAATTGAAACGGAATATCCTAGTGGAAGCACACAATACAAAGTACACCGTTCATCCGGGAAGCACCAAGATGTATAGAGATTTGAGACATGTATATTGGTGGTCGGGGATGAAAAGAGAAATAGCACGCTACATTTCACGATGTACGAGTTGTCAACAGGTGAAGGCCGAACGCCAAGTACCTTCGGGATTGTTACAATCGTTACCGACAACTGAATGGAAATGGGAACACATTACAATGGACTTTGTTAGTGGGTTTTCGAGGTCTAAGAAATCAAATACTATTATTTGGGTGATCGTTGACCGTTTGACGAAGTCGTCGCATTTCCTACAGCTTGGAACAACTAAGCCAAAGACTTTAGCTAAGTTGTATATCCGTGAGATTGCGAGACGACATGGTATTTCAGTTTCTATCGTCTCGGATAAAGATAGTAGTTTAACATCGAAGTTTTGGAGGGCCTTGCAAATCAATGGGTACCAAATTGCATTTCAGTACTGCTTTTCATTCTTAAACTGATGGTCAATCGGAAAGAGTAATCCAGATTTTAGAAGACATGCTTCGGTTATATGTACTTGATTTTCAGGGTGATTGGGAAAACCACTTGCCGTTGATTGAGTTTGCATATAAAAACATTTTTCAGTCAAGTATAGCTCATTATGAAGCTTTGTATGATTGTGTATGTCGTTCACCGATTAGTTGGACAGAAGTCGGAGAAAGAATGATTGAAGGACCGAAAATTGTGCAAGAGATGATGGATAAGATAAAGGCAATTCGACAACGATTACTGATAGCTTAGAGTAGGTATAACAGTTACACCGACAAGCGTAGACGACTGTTGGAATTTGATGTGGGCGAATTGGTTTATTTCAATCATGTGCATACTCTCACCGGTCGTCTACAGGGCTGAGAAGTATATAAGAGCACTAGCCGGACGTCTTCAATGATACATGGGACGTCTTCAACCATGTATACACATCACCGGACGTCTTCAATTGCGAGAGGCGTACTAGGAACCCTAACCGTCCATGTCCACCCAGTTCGTCATCCTTTGATCCATCGGATCCAATATTCACATCTCTTTTCCATTCACATATCTCATCTCATTCACATTCTCATCAAGCACTTCTTTCTCTCATACAATGCATACTGACACATGTCTTGAAATGCATGTGTGTCCACTACCAATAATCATATGCAAATCCACTTTCATTTCTCTATTCACTATTAACATGGCATGCATTATCTACTCTGATAACATTCATCGAAAAATGTGCAGTGAACATCTTATAGCGAAAATATGACATGTAAACATAGATTTGATACCAATAAACATATAGATAACACCATTAACATGCTCATCTATGCGATAGCACTACCACAACACAATTATTCATAGCATTACAGATACTAGAATACTTAGCATCATATATAATCAACACCTTACTTATACAAAACATCATACAAGTAACTTATATTTATCTTATATTAATCTTATTAGGATTAGAGTGAGGTTAGGAAACTCACCTCGTGTGGCTGACCCTCGGAAACAGCTAATCATCAAGTTCTACAACATAAAAGAGAAGAACATTGATAAAGTATGAATACTAACTACAGGGGCAAAATGGTAATTTTACCAAATGAGGATATAAATCTCAAGGTAGTGATCTGCATATTATTCTAAGTCCAACTCCATTAACTAGACTCAAATCAGAGTCCGTCGCGTTTGATGAGGTAAAAGGCAGGGCTTTCTAGACTAACGTAGGCCCTAAAAGACAGGGTGTATTTTTGACCGAGTCGAAAGGTCACGAAACTTAAGGGGAACGATCTAGACATCATTCTAAGACTCCGGAACTAACCGCGTATTTTTTGGAGTTCTAGATTATTTAATATAAATTATTGAAGATAAACAATACTAGAAAATACCCGAAAATGGACTTAAATACATAAAGATATCTATACTGAGAAATCAGCATTTAGGAATATTTTTTATAAATAATATACATTAAAATACACTACGAGTATTTTTCCCATAATTTCTGGAGCTTGTTTAGTATTTATAATAATTAATAAACTCGTAAAATAACTTCTATATTAATTATTAAAAATACTAAACCATGATATTATAAATTTATGATTCAAAAAATATAATAAAATAGTCTCAGTGACATTACCCTAAGTTTTTAGAATTAAACAATATATATTGGTATTTAAAATCTATTTTAATACCATTAAAACCATTTATCTAATACATACAAAATGCTAAATAAATAATAATAATAATATTTTATACTATAATTACTCTCAGAATATAGAGAATATTATATAATAATATCCCATAAATTTAAAAGTACTAACATTACATTTTAAAACTATTTATTATAATTAAAGCCTTTTAAATCAATTAACAAACATAAATATTATTCAAGACCCGACGGAACAAACCCGAACCGACCCTAACTAAATAGACTATCCATTTAGACTCTCATTAGAACCTAACTGGGTGACCCAAAGGGCCAGACTCGAACTGAACCCAATCCAAGCGGATCATCCACATAAACTCACAACTAAACCCAAACCCAGAAAAACATTCGGGTTGAACCGACCCGAACCTGAACCCGAAACCTAGATACACTAACAAACTAAACGTACCCGAATACCCAAACTCGGACCAAACTTGATCCAAACCCGAGCTGAACCCTAGCCCGTCTATACTCACAACCTAACCCGCCCCGTTTACCCGAACCGACCCCATACTAACCCGATGTCAAAACGACATAGTCATACTTAAAGCCTACCCGACCACAACTTGTACCCATATACAGACTCAACATGACCTACCCAGACCCAGACCCGATGGGAAAATGATAGAACCTAAACCCAATTCGGGTCGTGTCTTCTCCGACCAACCCGCTGACTGCGCCTGCCGAAAAATTTCTACAACTCATATCTCTCTCTCTTCTTAATAGAAATTCACAAAACCAATTGGAAAGCGATCATCCAGACCTCCTCTAGGACCTCTACCACATACTCCCAACTGGAAACCTAGTTATCTCATTTACTATAAAAACCAAACGATTATCCTATTCGACCAAAATAAGAATAATTCCTTGCATGGCCTAATAAACGTGTACTAGATCAAAATTTGTTTAAGGGGGGTCCTATGGGGATCAAGGGGGTTAGTTTGATCCAACTTAGGAGTTGTTTGGTGATAGTTGGAAAATCAAGCTTCAATGGCAAAGCTTTAATGGTGGTCGGAGGTAGTCCAGAGCTTAAGGCTCTGTTTGGGCTACATGCAAGTGCATCTAAGGGCTCCTAGATGACATACAAGTGTCCAAAATGGAAGGGGGTGGTTGGATTTACCTTTTGGGAGCCACCTCTCTATCTCCGATCAACTTCTTCTTCTCTCTCTGCTACGTTTCCTCCTTTCACTTCAGTCTTCTTCTTCTTCCGAACATGGCTGAGTGTGTACAGAGAGGTTGCAGAGAGGGGAAAATACAATGAAGGGGTGTAGTTGTGTGGTGTATACCAACTGGGGGTGTGGGGTGTGTTTAGTTGAGCTCTCTCGGTTTCTCTCTCTATAAAATCTACGATGGATAGATTAGGGGGTGGCTGAGAGTCTAATGTGGGTGAGGGAGTGTGTATTTATAGAGGAAATTGGGGAGGGCGTTTATCAAGTGTGATGGGTGCACCAAAATGTGGGTGTGTTTGTGTATGTGTGTCCAAGGGTAGATCATTAGGGTGGTAAATGCATGGTTTCCAACTAGTGTGTGGTAGGGTCCTACGTGATTGTCTTGACATGGTGTGGGTCCCACTTCGGGTACAAGTCTAGGAATGAGTGCCAGTGTTCTAGGTTATAAACTAAGTCGTTGTCAAGACAATTAATTCTAAAGTTCCTTGTAAAGATTTCTAATTAAGGACATCCTAATGGACCTTCTGTAACCGTTCCTCGGGTGATGTCACTATTTTCTATTATCCTGCATGGAAATTCTGGGAAAATACAGGGTGTTACAAAGTGGGACCCACCACTTTTATCATTCAGTCATGGGTAAATTGGTAATTGGGCCCTAAAGTTTCAAGTGTGGTATATTAGTCCCTAAAGTTTACAAATGCAGCAAATAAGAGTTAAATTAGCCCTTTAGTGATAAATAAGTTCGCCATTAAAAAGTAAAATTTTTGTTGCAAAAAGTCGTTAGGGACCAAAATGCCATATTTAAAACTTTAGGGTCTAAAATGCCAAACCACTCAAACTTCAAGAGTAAAAAATGCAATATGCCCTTAATTAATCCCCATTTTGCTCATCTGCATTGCTCACCCCATGCAAATTTGTTCTCATTTTCTTGGGTGAGCTTTGTCCCCATGACAAAGACAAACCTTTAACCCTTCTGTTTCCTCTTAAAATATAGAAAGTTCGGTAAATTTGATCTGAAATGAATCTAATTACCTAAGCTAATCCAGTTTTGAACCTTCAAACAGTCTTCACAAGGGTAAACATTTGGAATGATCACCTTGGCCAAAACAAGTGCTACATAAACATACTCTCTTTTATAGATTGACATGGCAACTTTTGACTGGCTAGTTTTAAAGGTTGTCTTTGGAAAAGAAAAAGATGTTTTTTTTAAAGAAGAAACTGCTATGAGGGTAATTAGTCAACCGATTAACTCTCTTATAACTAATTTTTGTCAAACTAACATAACCTTGTTTTCAGAAAATTCAAGTAGGAAGTGAGAATTGGTTTGAAGATCATATTTTAGGCGTTCTGAAACATGGCTTGAGAGTTAGATCCGTATGATAAAACTGGAAATTAAGTACTGAATTTTGAGTAATTAAAATTTAAAGTTATTGAACATACAGTTCTTTGACCATTTTTTTTTTACAGTATTGAATAATAATATTATGAGTACTGAAATAGACCCGTTCAATGATTTTCTCAATAAAATATTCTACTCTAAGTTTTCAGTATGTTTTTAACTTTATTTTTAGTTAGGTGGTATATAGTATCAAATGCACTGAAATTTTGTAAGTTCTAAAATTTTTTAATATTTAATTGAGTTATCAAACACACCCTTATTTGGTGACCTTCCATTAAATAATTGGTCAATGTAGATTCCAAACATACAATATTTGCACATTTGTAAGCATGCATCTTTTGAGTAATACTTGGGACACACTCAAAGACACAATTTTTGGGGCACAACCCAAGAGATGTGTCTATCTCTCTCCTGTGTCACTGTGGGGTTCAGTGACATCACAGAAGAGATATAAATACAATTTTTGGGTTGTGTCCCAAAAATTATCTTTGGGTATGTCTCAATCTTTACTCACATCTTTTTTCAAAACAATGTTACTTTAGGAAAATTCTATGTTACATCGTAGTGGTCTTAGTTATATCATACACTTAGGGATGTCAACGGGATGGGTTTGGTATGAAATAGCCTCTTCCCAACTCCTACTCCTATTAAAAAGTTGTTTACCAAACCCACAGCAACCCTATTAGTAGTAGAGTCGGATTTTGGTCCGTTTTTTATCAGGACGGTGACGGATTTACCATTGGGGTAACTTAAATAAAATGTTAAGACTTTTATTTTAGAAAATTATTGGATTGAATGATTAATTGACAAGTAACCATGGTGGGTCTCTTATTTCATGAGTCAAAATTTATCAATATTTGCTCTATGTAGTATTTTTGTTTCCTTTTTATATGTCATGGACTCATGGTATATATAAGCCATGATATTATAGCAAATAAAGGGACGATATAAGGGTATATTACTATATTAGACACTTTAATCGAGGCGGGGCGGATTTTAGTCTAGGGTATTTTCAATTACCACATCTGCCCCAACTCCTATAGGATTTTATTTTCACTTACCAAACCCGCTCCTACTCCTATAATACCTACTCCAAACCTGTTCCATTAGGGGCGAGGCGGGGTGATGTTCCATCGGATCGGAGATTTTTGCCATCCGTACTGATACAGTTACAATATTTTAGCACAAAATTGAAAAAAAATATGTACAACCAAAACAACTAGTATTATCATAGAAGATCCCTATATCGCATGGGAAAATTCTATGATACTCCTAGTCGGAAGCGGAATCAGGAATTTATGTTTGGGGTAGAAGTTTTAGTTAGGCTACCCAAGAGAGTCACACGGGAATTTGGGGGCAACACTTGAGGTACATTTTTAGATCTATTTATACATATTTTTTAGTATGATTTTTTACATCTGAATTAATATTACAGTTTATTATTCGAGATTTGATGCCCCTTTTGAGAATAGGGGTTTGATGTTTGTAATTCGTATACTATATTGTAATTCTTTGGCTTATTATTTATGACAATTAGTGCTTGTAACTGCACACTGGCATAGACAATTTTGTAAAATTTTCAAAATTTAGTAAGTTCAGCTTTTTTTTTTTTTTGGTGAGTGATAATGATCTATTCTTAAGTTGGGGATCTATAAATTTTACAAATATTAGGGTTAACTACACAGACCTCTCCTGAGGTTTGGTGAAATTACACGAACCTCTCATCTATATTGCAAAATTACACAAACCTCCCTTGAGGTTTAAATTTACATTACACACGCCTCTCCTCTAGATTGCAAAATTTACAAAGACCTCCCTTCCTAATTTGCTAATTTCGAAAATACCCCTAGTTATCAACAAAAAAAATTCTCTCTCTCTCTCTACTGTATATACGTATATATACATGCATGCCCACACACACACCATATATACAGACTATATATACATACATATTTGTATACATATAGTCATTGTATAATACATATATACATCGATATTTGTATACATGTTTGATGTGGGTTTTGTATTAGGAACAAATTAGTTTTTAAAATAAATTGATTTTGAGTTTAAATCTTTGGAACAAATTGATTTTGGGTTAAATCTATAATTTTTTTGAACAAATTCATATCCACATATATATATATATATATACAAATATATCCATATATTATGTATGTGCTTGTATATCTATATCTATATATACATACACACACGCACATTAAAGAGAGAGAGAGAGAGAGAGAGAGAGATGTGTGTGTGTGTGTGTGTGTGTAATTTAGTAAAATGGAAAATTAAATAGTAAATTCATGCTCGAGGGGAGGTCTATGTAATTTTACAATATAGAGGGGAGGTCCGTGTAATTTCTTCAAACCTCAGGGGAGGTCTGTGTAATTAACCCAAAATAGTAAGACAAAAGTCAATTTTTGAAAAATCTTGGGAGACACCCGCAACTCTCTCTCTCTCTCTCTCTCTCTCTCTCTCTCTCTCTCTCTCTCTCTCTCCTCATGGTTTTGTTTTGTATCATACAGTAAAAACATGTTGGGATCTACTTGAAACATTTGAAAAATTCTATGATACATCCTAGTGATTTAGGATGCTTAATACATCTTAGTGATTTTGGTGCCGGAATGTAGTGTCATTTGAAAAAAAATATATATTCAAAAGTAAAGTTGGTTCCAAAGTTACAACAATTTGACACCAAGTTACAGAATTTTGGTACGTAAAGTGGTGCCAAAGTGTCATAAATTGTATGTGTGATACATCCTAAACCACTACCATATAGTATCATAGAAGACCTGACCAAAAATTTTGGGACCAAATAACTACTTTTGGCAGCAAATTAGGATATGGAGTATGATACAATCAAAACTATCATAGAAGATCCCGATCTTCTAAGATATAACTCAAGTTAAGTTGCTTGGTCAATGCAGGGTGACAATTAGAAAAGATTTTCTAATTTCACCAGATAGAGTGATATCAATTAGATTAAGAACATATAATTAAATCAGGTTCTGATAAATACGTCCATTACCCAAAAGATTTAATTGGGACATTGTGTGATAGAAGAGATTGAATTGTACAGTAACCGTTAACAAAAAGGTTCACTTACTTTTCAGACTATCTGAGTTATGTCATAATATGCTGCTAGATGTTACTTATGACTAGTGGAAGCCCAAAAATAGTAAATAGTAATATTAATTATTTTTTGTAAGGGAGAATTAGAAGTGTTCTAATTCAAAATGATTAGAAGGGGTTATAATTGGAATATTTTAGAAGTATTATTCCTACTACTAGATTAGCACGAACCTAAGGAGTCACACACAAATGGATGATATTGTGGGGGTTTAATTGCTAATAGTATTAGTATCATAATTTTTTTGAAGCCTTGGTGAAACGAGGGAGATATATTAAGACCAGTAAATATACACCTAGTCAGGGGGGGACTTAATACTGAAACCCCTCAGCGAGATAAAATGTTAGCTATACACAATTGTTTAGAAGAAAGTGGCACTTCATTTGAGTCTAGCATGTTAAGAGGACTCAAAAATAGTGCCACAAAAAAATAGCTATTCCTAAAGCTAAGTTAGAGCCAAGCAACCCACAGTTGAAATCCATGGACACCCTCTTTAGCATAGTGATCAGTGAGCCCATTAGAACTACAAGGGATCTGGATGATCTCGACAAAAACAGAGAGCTTTGATTCTATCCAAGAGTGATTGAATGGCATTAAACACATTGTTTAACTTCCACGGTTTTGGGTTTTCTGTACTTACCCAAGACCCCACAGTGCCACCCAGGAGAAAGATAAACTTTAGTGAATTTCATTCGTGAAAGTTGTTAGTGACCCAATCATTACTCATTAATCTACTAGATATTGTCTGTGCCTAAAGGTACTCTCCATTAATTTTCATACATGCGTTCAACTATTAACTATTCATATTTCTTCGTCACTCTTAATACATCATTCATTCAATGTATATTTAAAATTAAGATAAATATGCATACTCATATGTGGTAAAAAAAAATCAAAGAATTTTAAAAAAATAAAAATAAAAATAAAATAAAAAATTAGTGATTGGGGTTGTGTTTGTGCAAAAAAAAAATCTAAGAATTCAAAAATCTTGGGTAGAGAAAGAAAAGGTCCTACCCAAAGAAACATTTCAGGCTTAAACATGTCCCCCCAAAAAAATTGCACTCTTTTTCGTTTTGTGCAAAAACACACCAGTCGTAGAGCATGCAAGGGAAAAAAAAACACCCAATCACTATTTTTGTAACGCAATTTGTTCATTATGCTTTCCCAGCTAAGGCCCAAAAAGTACACCCTGAAAGCAAATAAATCTAGAGAAAGTATGTACACCATTGATTAATTAAGGTGTGTGAGATCAATGTGAGTGGTGGAGAATGGTACATTTACCACCTAAGCACTTACATGGTAATATTATGGTTTTTGGTTTTGAATTTTGTTTTATTGTTGAAGTGAATTCTTCTCATATCAAGCACTAATACAATCCCATAAAAAGAAAAGGCACTAGTACAAAAAAAAGAAAATATATATTGAAGACCAAAATATAGCAAATGTTATATTATTAATTAAACAAAATACCTTGCACATATTAACAACATTTTTTTGGGTACGAAGAATGCTACATAAGAAAAGAAAACACAAGGAAAACTAAGGAGAAAGAAGGGAAACGTAGAAAGAATGTTAAATAAATCCATGGAGCACATACCTGTTAAATTATTGATTACGTCAAAATCAAGTTTTTTGTTAACCCTATTAAAAACGTAGTATGTTGGAAGTAGGGTGTCGAGTCCAATGGGATTGGATTACAACAACGATGGTTGGACGCTTAATAACTAATTAGAATGCGATGAGAAATTAACAAACTAAGAAGTAAAACTAAGTCTTTTCGACTATGGGTGATTTCTGAATCAACAACTATTTATACTACAATGACTAACTATGAAATGAGAAGTGAGCTTTAATCAAAGACAAGTTTTGATTAGAGATTGGGGGTTTTGCAAATGGAGAAATCGACGTTGGGGAGCATTACCCCACCTTGGACCAAACAATACATTGATTCAATATTTGTAACCTAGGGTAGAGAATTTCATTGAGGCAAACTATCAAACATGTGGTTGTCATCCTACAATGTTTGATAGGAACTTCTATGAAATACATGGTGGGATTTGAAATCAAAAATTGAACAACTTATGATGCTTAACATTACAAGTGTAGTCCTAGAAATTCAAACCCTACACCCATGAACCCTAGAGATGTTACAAAGCACATAAATCTTTCATTAAATCATGCATGGGTCCAATAGTGGGTTTATGATCCCCCAACCTACATTATCTAGCTACTCATAGAAACAAAAACATAAATATTAAGAAGAGGGAAAGAGAGATTATACCAACTTAGAGAACTCATCATAAATGCCATAGAAGAAACTCCAAAGATATCCAAGCAAAGCCTCAAAATATTCAATACAACTAGAATCCTCTCTCTCTAGAAATAATTACACAATAATGGTGGTAGATGAAGAGTAAATGTTGGGTAGAAGAAGACCTAAAAGAGGAAGAGAGAGAGAGAGAGAGAGAGAGAGAGAGAGAGAGAGAGAGAGAGGAAGAGAGAGAGAGTTTACACCTTCAGAGAGGGAGAGGGAGAGAGAGAGAGAGAGTTTACACGGTTACACCTTCAAAAACTAAACATAATAAAAAGTAACCCTAATAAAAAACTATCTCTAACTATTTATACTACAAGCAGAAAATGGCAATCTTGTAATTAAAAAGTGGAAAACAACATCAGGAGCCGTAGGTCGATTCGCAGCTATTGGACGGATCAATCCGATAATTCAAGTCACCAGCAGAATGTTCGTCCAAACGCTCGGATCGATCCGCGTGTAATAGCCAGATCGATCCGAATTTACAAGACAACGTCTCCAGGTCCCTGGACAGCAGCGAATCCATCCACCTTAAAAGCCCAAATCGATCCAGACCCCCAGAAATGCTCTTTTTGTCCCTTTATTTTAGTTGAGCTTCAAAAGATTGGCTCCAACTTCTACCAATATTCCAAAACATCTATAAGAAAGAGATTTTTATTAGTAAAATGAAAATAACAAAGAGGATTAACAACAGTACCATTTATCAATTAAATCTCTCGGATTAGATGATAAGCTATGTCCAATAGGGGGAAATCATGAGCACATGAATGCAATATTGAACACTAATCACACCCCCCAACTAGCATGTTGCTAGTCTCTTAGCAACAACGCGGGAGACCAAGAGAATCAAGAATAACCTTGCACAAAATTTTTATTTAAAATGAAAGATAAATTGTTTTTGTGGGGAACACGATTGCATTGAACAAATGCAACAAGCTAATATATCTCTAGGCTACCCATAGAGGCAGAGTTTTGTCTTCAGAGGGTTCTTAGAATGATACCCACAAACATAGACTTCCCTCATGAAAGTTGCCCACTATCTAATGCCAACGCTCAACATAGTCACAAGACTTTCAAAAGATTTTAGCAAATGACACACGAGTTCCCAAGAGTCTAAAAACTATCAAAACTATTCATGAATTTCATTCACTCCCATTCTTGGATGCATGTGTGGTGTTGAATGCATGACTACAAGTAACTGAACAATGCAATGCTCTCATTAACCGAATTTTAATTGACAACACGCTTCAACACAATTCTCATCGGGATTGCTCTCAAAATTGAAACACTTGAATTGAGCAAGACACTGGGGACATGTGGGCAAAGAGAAGTGAAAAATGGAATGCAAAGCCACGCACATGTCAAGCATGAAAAATGTTAATCTTGTTAAAATGGGTAAAACTAATATCATGAAAGATACCGTGCATTAGAGGTGGTGAAACAATAATTCAAAACTTGTCGTCACATTTGTCTCAACTTTCGAATCACTAATGCCGAGGATCAACTAGGTTATGGAAAGGTTAAAATGTGGAAAGGGTGATGAAGACCAAAATGTGGGAGAAAGAAGTATTTTGTGAACGAACTCAGGTTCACGGGGTTGCACGAGTACTAAGCAATGCTAGGAACGAGTCGGCAACAAACATTTTCTTTAACTTCAAGTGAGAGGTACTCTTTTTCATAAACCTCTATTTTTTCATTATTATTATTTTGTTTTATTGAGCTTTTCTTTTCACTTTACACTTTTTTTAGTACTCTCTCAACAATCATGACTCGATTCCTTTTAGAATTACGAACATGCAGTCACGCAACAATTTCCTAAGAACATACTTAAACATGGAAGAATGGATTTTATGGGATAATGGAGTGAGGTGAGGGAATGGGGGGTAAGAGTGGATTTTGGTGAAAACGGGGCCTAAGATCCTTTCCTCGGGGCATTGTGATTCTTTATTCTCCACTAGCGTGACGTCGAGCAAGAATTTTGCATTTCACAAGATTTCCTCTAATGCACGATCAAACAAGAAAAAATGAGATTAACTACAACTTTGATACGCCTTTCAACAAATGAGAATTTGGGTATCTAACACTCGAGAATGGAGAATGGCACAACATCTCTCAGTGTAAAAGTCTCCACAAGTGTTTCGACCGATTTCCAGGTTATAATTGCCTTAAACACCATCCTATTACAAATAGTCACGCAACGTGCACCAACGATCCAAGATTTGAAATTTATGAGGTTCGTGATAATCGAGATAGTTCTAAGACTCATGGGATTCAAAACATGTCACATGCATATCACAAGAAAATCCAAGACAAGTGTCATCGCTCGGCACATGAACGGGGCAACTATACTATGATCACGCGAGACGTATGCCAAGGGCCCAAGAAAAGGGGAAAAAAGATTTTTTTTCTGAAAAACAAATAGGACTATGATTGACATGCGAAATACAATGAAAGAAATTCATGAATGCGCATTTCACACCCCCAACTAAAACCGAGCATTGTCCTCAATGAAAGAAAACAAATACGTACAAAGGGAGGAACAATATTACCGAGCAAGCAGAGCGAGCAAGCGGTAAAAAATTGTACCTATCAATGTTAGTACCAACAACAAAATTGAAGACAGAAAAGAGATAAGAAGAAGTATTGACATTGGTAAAAGATCCAATAATAAGCACAACCCAAAACATCAATACAAAACCATAAATCCATATCATCCACATTAAATCCAACCAAACCAAAACATAAAAAAGCATCCAAGGTAAGCATCCCCAACAGCTAAAAATCCCATCAACATCCACACGATAAATAAAACACATAATAATCCAACAAACACAGAAATGGAAATTCCCAACATGGGAGAGTTACCTATCAAATCCTAAACTCTTACAGAAAATGCCCGGGGCACTACAGTTAGAGCCTAAAGAGTTAGAACTTGAAGATATTCTGCCTAAGCATCCTTACCATCACGATCACCGCCTTGGCCACCTGTTCCACCACACGAATTATGAAAATAGTACGGGACTTCAGGGAACTGCATATGATAAAAATCATTCTAAAAGTGCATTATCATGCCTATATCTCGCTGATTGTCCCTACGGTAGTCCTAAAACTCTCCTTGCAATGCTTATAGATACCGGCCTTGTCGCTACTGCTCCTCTCCCAAACTATCGAGGCGCTGGTATACCTCAGACATGTCATACACAGGAAGTGCCTCCTCTTCCTGAGTACCACTCAATCCCTCCTCAGTCTATGCTCTCTTAGCATGAGACTGAATCTGTGTGACGCTCTTGGCAATAATAGTTGAATTTATTGGTTTAGGCGCAAGTTTTAAAATGTCAGAGGGCAAGGCATTGTACCCACGGACTGTGCAAATGCGAGTAATAAGGGTAGGGAAAGGGAGTCTACCGGAGGTAGAGGCGTCATTTGCGGCTATGATCATGTGATTGATTATAATGGTCACAAAATCTACCGAAATTGAGTTATCACTGACGACATATAAAAGGGCGCCATGATTTGCTCGAACAGGCTTATGCTTGGTAGGCGACACTATCACCTTAAGAATAAGGTTGACCAGGCAATAGAATTTGGCAAAAGTGGAGGGGGCTAATTAGTCAAAAATCCATTACATGGGTTGGCCAACAAATCGAGTGTCCATGTCATGGGAATCTAGCCTTTGGTTTGCGTCCTTTATGATTTGTGTGTGGTTTAGGACATGTAGGACACCCATAAAGCATAGAAAGAGATGTGACGTCGACCGGAATAGGGATGCCACAAACATAGGCCTCGAAAGCATAAGGGCTTGTGGTGACCATGCTTGTATAAAACAATCGTACCCACGTCTCATTGCACCCCCCCTCCCCCTCGAATACTCAAGTTGGGGTAACCAACGGCGGGTCCTAAAAATGGCCTCCACATATTGTTGTTGTAATCCCCGGCAACGACACCATTTTAATCAAAAACAAGTTTTGATTAGAGATTGGGGGTTTTGTAAATGGAGAAATCGAGATTAGGAAGCATTCCCCCAACTTGGACCAAACAATGCATTGATTTAATGTTTGTAACATTTTCTAGGGTAGAGAATTTCATTAAGGCAAACTTTCAACCTACAATGTTTGATAGGAACTTCTATGAAATACATGAGGTAGGGTTTGAAATCACAGATTGAATAACTTATGATGCTTAATATCACAATTGTAGTCCTAGAAATTCAAACCCTACACCCATGAACCATAGAGATGTTACAAAGCACATAAATCTTACATTAAAGCACACATGGGTCCAATTGTAGGTTTATGATCCCCAATCCACATTATCTAGCTACTCTTGGAAACAAAAACATAAATATTAAGAAGAGGGAAACAGAGATTATACCAACTTAGAAAATTCATCATAAATGCCATAGAAGAAACTCCAAAGAAATCCAAGCAAAGTTTTAAAATATTCAATACAACTAGAATGCTCTCTCTCTAGAAATAATTACATTATAATGGTGGTAGATGGAGAGTAAATGTTGGGTAAAAAGGAGGGGGGAGATAGAGAGAGAGAGAGAGAGAGAGAGAGAGAGAGAGAGAGTTTACACCTACAAAAACTAAACATAATAAAAGCTAACCTAACAAATAACTATCTCTAACTATTTACATTACAAGCAAAAAATGGCAATCTTATAATTAAAAATTGGGAAACAACATCCGAAGCCGCGGATCGATCCACGGCTATTGGGTAGATCGATCAGATAATTCAAGTTACCAACAGAATGTTCATCTAAACGCTAAGATCGATCTGCGTGTAATAGCCGGATCGATCCAACTTTACAAGAAGACGTTTCCAAGTCCCTAGGCAGCAATAGATCGATCCGCCTTAAGAGCTCGGATCAATCCGGCCTCCCAGAAATGCTCTTTTTGTCCCTTTATTTTAGTTAAGCTTTAAAAAGATTGGTTCCAACGTCTACCAATATTCCAAAACATCTACAAGAAATGGATTTTTATTAGTAAAATGACATTAACAAAGAGGATTAACAAGAGTACAATTTATCCGTTAAATCTGTCATGCCCCAGAGCAGCAAAAATAGAGAAAAATAAATTTTCTTTTTGGGTCCATAGGGAATGACAGGTGAAAGTCACTAATTTGTCCACACCACATAGTACTAGTCAACTAGAAGAAACAAGAACCGTAATATAACCAACTAAATATATATATATATTACAACAGTTCTAATACAAAATCTTCAGAGTTGTGTCCACAGGAACATAACAAGTCTGGAGACAACATATGCCCAAGTACCCGTTTAATTAAACATAATAAAGTTTAATAGAAAAATACAAAAGCTAAGTATCTAGTTTGTCAGCTAGCGTAAACGTCATCGTCTGTGTAGTAGTCTCCCCTAGCATAACAATCCCTAGTAGGGACACCCTCTGCATACTCCTCCTCTGGGTAGTAGCTATCATCCCAGCTCCATCACCTGCATTAATAAGAATAGGGTAGTCTAGACAGGGAATGTCCAGGCAATAACAGTTGTCAGCTTACTGAGAGCTGAGTGAATAGAAACTCATAAGGTATCAATTATATAACGTAATAACAAGTTATGAAAGTCATAAAATATAGTTATACTAAGTAATATCTTCTCTTTATTCAAACGCATCGTAACCAACCCTTTATCGTCTGATTATTCCAAGATCGACCACCAACACACTCTGACTGTAAAAACTGGGAGAAACAAACTCAATCATTTAACATATATCAACATACCATCATTCTGTCCACCACTCGTTAAGGATATAAACCATCCACCGCATGTCATGGACATCACGTCCATCCATCCCCCACTCATTAAGGATATAAACCATCCACCGCATGTCAGGAATATAATGTTTTGAACAACAATATTCTATTACCATGACTTAGCGACATATGCCAGTGATCCCCACCGCTCGTTAAGGATTTAAACCATCCACCGCTCGTTAAGGATATCACATGGATTATCTGGCTATCTTATGACTACTTGGTCCTGCCCACGTTCCATTCCCAGAACTTAACAAATCTACTTAGATCCCGCACTAATACTGACACATGACTTTCCCATTGTGGCCTGACTACCTTGAATAAAAGGAAATGGACATCGAACTCAAACATGAACAATCATAATAACTAACGTTATAACATTAATCCATTATTCACTCTCCTACGTATCTTTAGTATAACATTATCCCTGATATCCCTATAGTCATATAATGGAAGTTCGAATCGAGAATCGAACAATCGAACTCCTTATATAATAAACAAAGTAAACAATCCATCTTCTACAAAGTTCGATCGATTGAAACCATTTTAATCAATTGGGAAAACTAAGGTTCAAGCAATCGAAGTCCTTTCGATCGATTGAACCCAGTTCAATAGCTCGAGAATCGTCTTCTCTAGAGGTTCTGGATAGTGAACGTTCAGAAGTCCTAGGGTATGTTTGGGTCTATTTATTTACGTCTAAAACTTGCAAAACATCATATCAATAGGACTGAGTGAGTTTAGAACTCACCTAAACGTCGTAGGGTGTGCTTGGCAAAGTGTCAACTCCAAGCTCCTCCAATGACCTCCTCTCTCTCTCTTTCCTTTGTCTCTCTCCTCTCTCTGCTTCCCCTTCTTCTTTTCTTCTACTTCATCTCTCTCTCTCTCTCTCTCTCACACACACACACACAGAGTGTATATATGTATATATAGAAGCGTGTGTATATATATGTATAAGAGTGTGTATATATATAAGAGCTCTCTCTCTCTCTCTATAAATCTTAAATTGGGCAACAGCCTCACACAAACATAAAATACATACATACATATATATATATATATATATAGGGAAAGGGTAAGGGCAGGTGGCATATCCAGCGCAGAACTGAGATAAGATTTGCAGACATGTTCGATCGATCGAAACAACTTCGATCGCTTGAGAGCAGATCGACCAGGTTCGATCGATCGAGATCGATTCAATCGATTGAAAAAGGGAACATGCAATAAATTCATATCAAAAGGGTTTCGGTCGCATGAAAGAGGTTCGATCGCTTGAACTCAGAAACCCTCAATCGCTTGAAAGAGGTTCGATCGATTGAAAGTGAAACTTCAAGTATGGTGAAGGGAAGTATACAGAATTTTATGTATTACTATACAATCCAAAAATACAGGGTATTACACATGTCATGTCCACATTCTTTCATATTCCACATGCCATCGTACAATTAAGGCATCACACCACGTCAGCATAATAACGTGGTGTGATGGGCTCATTGAATAATTTCTCTAAAACTTGGGGGAAGATTTTGGAAAGAAGAACCCTAAAATAACTACTTTAGGAAGATATAATTAGCATAGAGACTTTACCCCCTTTAACTCATACAATCACCATAAATTTGGAGAAAGGTTTCGGAAAAAAAAAACCCCCAAAATTAGATTTGAGAAGAAATAATAAGATAAGAATAGTGTTAGATAATAATGTTAGAAGATATAATTAGGACAGAGATTTTACTCCCGCAATTCATACAATCATCTTAAAATTTGGGGGGAAAATTTGGAAAGGAAACCCCCAAAATCCCATTTCAAATGAAATCATAAAATAAGAATAGTGGATTTTTTAAAAAAAAAAAATCAAACCAAATTAAAGTAAGATCAAACAAAAAATTTCAAAAATCAGAATTGTACAATCAGAAATCCAAAAATGTAGCAATCAGAAACATGTATGAAATAAAAATTTCAAGCTATTGCTCAAGAATAGGACATTTGAAGAAGAAAAAGATATAGTAACATGTTTAGCAAATGCAACATCCATATATGTGCTTGTATATATATCCCAAAACAAGGAAACACTTTGCACCAAACAAATAGATTTTAACTAAATAAATAATAATCATCTGAATTTTGATTGAAATAAGAAATAGCTAAAAGCTTCAACTGACATCATGAAAAAGGCATCAGAAATAGTAACAAATACATTTCAGAATAATGATGGGAATGATAGTGATGATTCAACTAATATGAACCATGTATACCCAGTGAATGAAATTAAAAAAAATTGAAGAATGAGAGTAAATTCAACAAACATCTAAATAAACATCCAAAGACATTTAAAAAAAATCCCATGTGTAATTAAAATAGACAACCAAGGATATTCAACAAACAAACATCTGAATAAAATTATGTGCGCATTTTTTTTTTTTTGGGAAATCAGATATTCAAGAACTCAAATTGAACATGTATACTAGGTCTGGGCACAATTCTTGAAGTCGGTAGAGAGAGAGAGAGAGAGAGAGAGAGAGAGAGAGAGGTGCCACTAGGGTTAGGGAACATGTATACCAGGTTGGCTAAATATAACTAGTTTGACGTGTAATTCCTAATTTTAGGTCTTAGAAATTTTCTTTTCTTATTATATATGATAATCGCAAAGAGTGTTAGTTTTTTGGGCCGTTCAATCAAAGTCCCTTATAATGTATGGAATAAAATTTAAAGCCCAAGGCTAACCAATGGTTTATAAACCCCCTCCAATGATAAAAGGATAAGAATAACCCTCTCCCTGTATAAACCCATCACACGAGACAAATTCAAAACCAGAAAAACGAAGAACCATGATGGAGGTGACGTGGTGGTGGAGGTGTTGCGATTGTAGATAGAGGTGGCGATGGTGATGGAGGTGACGATGGCAGTGGTGTTGTTGCGATAGTCATGGAGGTGACATGGCGGTGGACGTGCTACAATTATAGATGGAGGTGACTATGGTGGTGGTGGTGGTGTTGCTGCGATGGTGGTGTGGTGATGGCGATGGTAATGGAGGTGACAATGGTGTGATGGCGATAGCGATGGCAATGGTAAAGGCGACGACGATGGCAACGACAATAGCGACAGCAACGGTGATGGCAACATGGTGGTAATGGTGGCGCGGTGGTGATGGTGGTGCAAATGATGACAGATTTGTTATCAAACAGATAATATTATCTGTTGAGCATGACAGATAATATTATATATCTGTAAAATTATCTGTTTTAATATGTCACGACCCATCCCACTACGCGTGAAAATAGGACACATGGCACATCACCAAGGCTCATCCAATTCCATTAAAATAAATAGCAGCGGAAAACATAAATAAAACCCATTAAAATCAGAGTTATAAAAAGTTTTTCTAATTGGAACACTTCCAAAAAGATTCCATTTTGATACCAGTGGTCCAGTCGACTATGGCGGGGTTCCGGTCGACTGGAGGTCAAAAGTAGACAAAAAGAAAAGTTCAACAACCCTGTCCAGTCAACTGTGTCGGGGACTCAGTGGATTGGGGTCTCGATTTCTCAGTCGACTAACACTTGTCCGGTCGACTGAACCCATTCTAGCAGAATGTCATGTTTTCGTGCAAAAACGAGTCGACTGATTCCCATCTTCCAGTCAACTGATGCTTTTGAAAACTGAAAGATTATATTTGTAGAACAGTGGTCTAGGGGACTGTGTCAGGGCCCAGTCGACTAATCCCTTGCAATTCTGCACATTCTGCAGTAGCTAAAAACCATGATTTCCCAATTCAATTTCAACATAAACACACTACATTTCAACGTTCCAAAACATGATTACAAGAGTTCTACTACAGAATACAATACTACTAATCCTTCCCAAGATTCAGTTACAATTTGATGCAATTTCAAAGTTCTTGTATCAACATTTAAAAGGAAAACAAAACATCTACAAAAGTGCTCCCGTCGTTCCATCGGCCTCACTCTTCACGTTTCTTCTTTCCTCACTTCTTATCACCTGCAATGGAGTAAAGCTCCACTGCTCAGCTATATGCTAAATGCACAATTCTAAATATATGCTTATATAACAATCCATGCTTTAAAATATTTAAAACACATCAAAGTAGTCTCTAGGGTGAGTAGTACGCTTCCATCCGGTAAATGAGACCGGTGCCGTGGAAGGCACACCTCTTCCACACACCTTGTACATTGGTTGGGCCTTCCACCATACCAGGTACCATGTCCTGGTTGGGCCTTCCTCCATAACAGACACCACCACTATCAGTATTACAATCCTCAAATTTCAAGGAGCTTACCCCCGGATGGAATTGCACCAAACTCCCCTTTGACCCAAGTAGACACATAGCATGCTCACATAAACAGTTATACATGCTTTTCTAACATGTTCGCATGCATAATTAATGTGCCTAACTAACACATAAATTTTGCCCGGATCCAAAATATCAAACTTGATATTCAAAACATGCAAATTCCATATAATTCATAGATCTAGAATTCATACCTCGTGCGATCGTCCTAAAACTTTGAGGGATTACTAAGAGGCCCGATTAAGTCGGATCTCCGATTTCAGGTGATTCTTATAAGTTTTATTGGGTTTTCTCCAAATTTCTAGAAATTAGATTTTCGGAAAAGATTGCCAAATGAGGCCTAAGAGGTATCAAAATGAAGCTCTTACCTCGAGGAGTTCAAATCTCGAATTTGGAGAAAAAATGACAGATGAACGGTCGTCAATCGGCGTTGCAAAGCTCGTGGCAACCAAATCTCACTTTTCTCACTCTCTCTCTCTCTCTAGATAGTTTTTGTAAGTTTTCAAATAATGAAAAAACTCACTCTTACTATTTATAGGAACGATTTTCGTAAATTAAGCTTACCACTCCACGAGTTTCCAAAACTTCTAATTCTCTCCCACAACGTCCTAAATGCCTAATCCATTGATTCACGAGTAAAAACTGAAAATTATAAAAGTTTTCATTTAAGTTCCGTTTGGGTCCAAATAAGGATCCACAACTAATTTCCGTAGAATCTCTATATAACCTACCTTTTATGGAACGTATCACTTACGTTCTCACCACAGTATTCAAAACAATCTACAATGATATTCAAAATACCAAAAATTTACTCTACACAAGTAAATTTACTATTCACGAACTACCAGATATTTTAAATAACATTTAAATCACATAAAATGTCATTTAATCATGCCAATGTATCATGAACTTCCAAGTTCACATGTCTCCACTGACACCTCACCGTTGACTCACAGTCAACTCCATCTCAATTATTAATCAACATTAATAATTTCACATGATCCCATATATATATTTTTTTTAAAGAATGCAAATTCCGGAACGGGTGTGACATAATAATATTATCTGTTGAGCATGACAGATAATAACATCACAATGGTGCTGTTATAGTGGTAGTGGTGGTGGTGGTGGTGGTGGTGATCCGATGGTAGTGGTGGTGGTGCTGCGAAATTATTTGTTTTAAAAAATAGATAATATTGTCGAAAAACAGATAGGAAGAGAGTGAAAAAGAATAGGAACAACAAGAAGAAGATAACGATGAAGAAAAAAAGGAAGAGAAAGAAGAAGAAGAAGAAGTTTATAACATAAAACATTACAGTATATGTTTTTGCTACTTTAAAACAGATAAAATTACATATTTTGTCATTTTATAACAGATAATGTTATCTGTTTTTGCCACTTTATAACATATAAAATTACATATTTTGTCACTTTATAACAGATATTATCTGTTTTGCCACTTTATAACAGATAAAATTACATGTTTTATAACACGTACTTTTACTTGTTTTTATCACTTTATAACATGTAAAGTTATCAATTTTGCCACTTTAAAACAGACAAAATCATTGAAGATCCACTTAAAGACTTTTTTTTTTTCCAATCAGATAATTTAGCCATTTTGAAATAGATACTATTATCTCTTAGCAAATTTTGACAGATAAAATCCGTGAACCAAAAAAGCTTAAATTAAGGCTCAAAATGAGATATATATATATATTTTTATTATTATATAAAATTGCAAGTGAACTGCGTAGATATTGCAAAAATAAATGAAAGAAATCCCAAAAAACCAAAAGAAGATAAAGTTATGGCCATTTTAAGTTGACTATTTCAAATAGATAATATATTATGTTTGTATCATATTTTGACAGGTAAAATTCCTGAACCACAATAGCTCAAATTCAAGTTCAAAATAAATTTTGGTTTACAAGATTGGCAAGTCTAATGCACAGATCTTGAAAAATATATGAACCAAAAAAAAAAAAACATTCGCTAAAAAAAGCCACAAAATAATGAAGTTATGGTGGTTTTGTAAACAGATAATAGTATCTGTTTGACAAACAGATACTATTATCTGTTTACAAAACCACCATAACTTCATTATTTTGTGGCTTTTTATAGCGAATGTTTTTTTTTTTGGTTCAAACAGATAATATTATCTTTGTGTATATGTATATACATATATATGTATATCATCTTCTTCAGTGGTGATGATAGTGGTGGTTGCGCAATGGTGGTGGCGATGGTGGTGGTGGCAGCGATATTATCTATGTGTGTATATGTGTATATATATACATATATCTATATATATCATCCTCTTCAGTGGCGATGGTGGTGGTGGTGGCAAACGTGGTGGTCTCACTACGATGGTGGTAGTGACGGTGGCGGTGTGATGGTGGCGGCGATGGAGGTAGTAGCAGACACCGGCGTCAGGGCGATTTCGTCGATGTTGGGGGCAACGTCCTCATTAAAATAAATAAAAAAAAAAAACAAAAATGGGTTTTTGGTTACAAACTAAAAACGCGTGTGGACTTTAGATTAAACAAGAATTTGGCTGTGTTTTACACATTCTTGACTAATTCTATAGGTTTATCTCCAAATTCCCTTAATTTTATTTTTATTTTTATTTTTATTTTTATTTCTTGTGCCAAAAGGTCATAGGGGCAAGCTTAAGTGGCTTTATCTTATTAGACATGCAAGATAAAAGTATACTGCATCGCTCAAAACCTATAACATAGGGAACTAGATGGGAGTTGCAAGCCCTTGAGTCGGTTTAGCCATAGAGTAGTGAACACTTAACCAGATGCATTTACATAATTCCACGCGTTGTCCATTAGTGGGTTGTTCCCTACCATGATGGATTAATCTAAGAACCACTAGACTACCACTAGTTGGTAAGAGGCATGAGCGGAGGCATATGATGGCAAGGGTGGGCCACGTCTCCATTCTAAAATTTTGAAAATTATAAAATTATATGTTATATTCTATAGATTTTAGAAATATGCCCTTCTAAAATTCACACAGTTCTCCCCTTAAAATTTTAAAATTCTAGGTTTAGATGTAACACAACCCTTCTAGATTTTTGAAATTTCTAGATTTACAGGTAAAATTTTATAGATTTTAGAAGTAAGTCCCCTAAAATTACATGATTTAACAAAATTAGCGGTGTTAAACCAATTCTATAATTTTACACATAATAATGTATAAGTAGACCCAAAAAAATTAGCCTCAAGGGCGCTTTCCCCAAACCTCTGTATAGTCTAGGCCAACCTGATCAAAAATCCTAGATACGCCCCTGGTAAGAGGGTCAGGTAATTAAATGATTATAGTTTGATGTATGATTTCCAAATTGTTACGAAAATGGAAAGAAAAAAGAAAAGAAAAAACAAGCAGGAAAAAAATCTCTCTTAGTGATTTCCTTCGTTTTTAGATGACGTTAGTAAATAAATTTTTTAACCAAAAATATTACACTCACATCTAAATCTATACCCAACAATTTTGGCCTTTGATTCTAGTGGATCTCACACGGGATCCGCCACAATCAAGGAGGTGTTGGGTGTGGAATGTAGATTTAGATGTGGGTGTAGCATTACTATTTTTAACACATAATAGGAACGTCTCTCAAGGAAAAAAGGAAGAATAGAAGCTACTCAAATAATTCAAAATTTGAATTTATCTTTTCTTATAATATCTTTTACTTCGTATTGTCATCATTTTTCTGGTTAACCAAACAAAACAAAGTGTTTTCTACTTTCCCTTGTTAAGTCCTTGATGTTGTCAATATCAAGATATAACAAGTGTACTTTACTTTTCTAAGGATTTGTAGTAGTGAAAGCAAAGGTCGAATCCACAAAAATTGAATTATTACGACTCCTAATTTTAAAACCTAAATCTAATTAATTATAAAAACGAGATTTTGATTTTGAATTTAATTAGACTAAGAATCAATAAAATAAATCTAAATTACGAAAGCGATTTAAAAGTGTTTTTATAAATATGTTTAAAGGAACCTAGGATTACAAATCCAACACTAGCTTCATAATAGGAATATTTATGCATTCAATTAGATTATTAAGTTGGATGATAATGGGGAATTGTAGCTACAAGCCCAATTCCTCCGTCAAGGAAATAACTATGATTCAAGCACCAACATAATCCATCTTTGGTTAGCACAAGCTATCCCACACTAAACTAGGGTTGTGACATAATCCGTCTAACCTAGGCATGGACTATTCGGATACTTGATAGCACAATTCAATTAAGCACCATTACATGTAAACAATCTATACAAGCACAGCAAATATAGATCATTGAGCACATCACAGTCAAAATAGATCTAAGACAAGAATAAACTTTGAAAGTAATGATTTAATCAATAGAAGTACGATTTATTTATAAAAATCCTCTAAACATGTAATCATCATCCATACATAATAAATCTAAAAGAAAAGCATAAAATAGACCCTATTACTTGGCTAGGGTTTCATTGAAACCCTAGATCTAGGTTTAGTTGGCCATAGAATTGATGAACGGCAAGAGGTTGATGGAGGAGGCCATAGAAATCCTTGGTCTTCTTCTTCTTCTCCTTGCTTTTCTCTCTTCAATGGCTGAAAGTATATGTGTATATGGCTGTGTATAATGTTGTGTAATGATATGTAACCTTAAATTTGAGTTAGAATAGGATTTATATAGAGTTTGGAAGGATTTAGGAAGCTTTCCTAAGCCAAATTGCACTAAAACTGCTGTTTTTACGTTTCTGGACGTATTCAACCAATTCGGATCGCACAGGGGCCTTCAGGACCTCGAAATACGCGTTTTTGACTTTTTCAATGGGTCGCTCGCGCGGGTCGCGCGAGCGACCTGGGCATTTTCCAGATTTTTCTCAGATTTCCGCTACTCTGCGCACCGATCGTAGAATTGCGATAACCTTTGACTCGGACCTCGTATTGAATCACCGTTTGCGGCCACGCGTCCGTAACTCAAAGATATACATTTTATATCTCAGGAGAAATTTCTCAAATCCGAATTATTCCTTGTCAAAAATACAATTTTCCGAGGCTGCTACTGCATTCATCCTTCACCGGAATCATCTTTTAAGCCCATAATGACTTCCAAAGCCACTAATCGTTGGATTTTTGTGCATTTTCATATTAAAGCTCCAAAATCTACAAAATATAGAATACTTATTAAAAATCACTTAATAACTACATGAAATGGGCTAACAAAGCGTATTTTTAGGACTATAAACGGCAACTATTTGTCGCCGATCACACCCCCAAACCTACTCTTTGCTAGTCCTCGAGCAAAGAAAAATATAAAAATAAATACTACTATACTACAAATACTACTCCATTTTCGCATGGATCACGATTGCATTTAGCATATTCAACAAGCCTTTTAAACCCCTAGGTGTCCCTAGCCGGACGAGTGAAGTCTCGTGAGGGTTCTCGTCAACCAGTCACCCACAACCATCTTTATTAACATATAAATTTAAGAAGTTTTATTCAAACGAAAAATAAAACAATCAATACTCCTTATCATAGAACAAAGATTTGAAATAGAATAACGAACATAATGAAACATCCACCTAAGTCATGAAAAAACAATCCCAAGCACATGCATCGTATAAATCAATAGAATTTCTCATAAAATTGCACGTGTGTGATATGATAATCAAATGAACATGCGCATGTCATGAACATGGAATATAACTCAAATGACCATCTAACTATGCTTCGACTACGAATCTCACAATGTTAATTACACTCTAAAATGAAACACTCAGAAACATGTGTAATTTTTCTAAAATATGTGAGTAAATGAAATATGTTTTCAAAACGAGAAATGCTCACATATGACTCGAAAAGGACGCATGACACAAAAGAACAGTAGTCTCATGGATAGGATGCTAACAATCAAAAAAATTAATCATTACCATGTTTTAATCCCCCTCCCATCGTTTTCATATCCGAACCATGTTTCCTAGGATCAAATAGGACTTTTCAAAGGTTGTAATGTGGCTCAGGTAATGAAAAAGGATAGAAAGGATTCATTAGGTAGTTTTAGAATGGCATTGTAAGGCATGTACGATTTATTTCATTTGTCTCTTCTACCAACTTCATCATTTCATTCTCTTCTTTTCCATATATTTTTTTTTTACTTTCTTTTTTTTTTTCTATTCTTCTTTCTACTTTCAACTTCTTCTTTTTTTTTTTTTTTTTTAACATTTCTTTTCTTTTCCTTTTCATTATTCTAAAACGAATATTCAGTGAATACCAAGGTAACTCCCCCAAACACCATCTTACTTTCTTCTTCTTCTCAATCAACATATCGCCTTAATACCACTAAAAGTTGACGAATCTCTCAGTGGTAAACTCCAAGTTGGTCAAGTTGGAGCAAAAACAAGGGTAACAGTGATTAAAGAAACAGAACAGTTTAACGGCTCAAAGGGGTGAACTAAGGAAATTTTATCATTTCGGTTGGTGATAAACAAAGAAGGCCTAAAATCATGTCCTATGGTTATATGGTTCTTCAATATTTACGACAGAAGATTATTTAGCATGGTAGCAAATCTTTTAACTTGACTATCAACCAAGACAAGGATAATGAGATTAAACAACGAGTTAATGCGCTATTTCAATGAAATTCGACAAACACAATGTATTTATAACCCTCTTAAAAGAAAAGATAGGCTCAAAAGCTCACCGGGTTTAGTCTCCATTTTGTGTTATCTAGAAATCCGAATCATATTATAGTTCACATTAGACATGTATTCAATCAACTACGTGCAGTGCATAGGTTTGTGTGCAAATCTATGATATAAAATTACGATTCGAACGATACATGACCTAAAATGTTGCATTATGACTTCAGTAAATATTTAATCCCATATTCTCTTGTTTACCTTTCTATAACAATCATAGTTACATAACAAGAAGTATCAAATTGAGATTGCAAAAACGTCGGTAATCATTGTTTATTTAAGCACAAGTATCGAAATTTTTTGAAAATTTGCAGTATAATGTGCATGTGCATGCATACCCCCAAACCTAAACCTTTCATATTGTCCCCAATGAAACACTAAAACGAAAGAAAGGAAAGTACATGAATAAGGAACAATAATACCTCGATCTTGACAAGCATAGAACAGGTGAACACAAAGGAATTAATATGGCAATAAAGTACAATGTTACCTGTTACTTCTTGAGAAAAGAAAGCAAAGAAAATAATAAAAGCAGCTAAAAGAACTATAACTAAACTAAACTAAATAAACTATAAGACCGAACAAAATTATGACAACAAAAAGACAATAACTATAACAGAAAATAAAACATAACTATCAACAGAAAACAACACAAGACTCGATCTAAAAGTACGTAGGAAACAAAAACAGAAAAGTAAAAACTATCAGAATAGGTGTGGGAGAACTGCTAGAGAAAACAAAAGAAAATATCAGAAAAATGGGATATCGCGCGAGCGGCCGTCGCGCGCGTGAATCCCATTTTTTTTTTTTTTGAAATCGCGCCAGCGAGATGCCTCGCGCCCGCGAATCCAAGCGCGAGCAGAACCTGAGAGTTCATACAAAAAGAAAACGAAAATTTTACTAAGGCACATTCTCGCGTGAGCGACGTCTCGCGCAAGCGGGCCGCGCGCGCGAGATTGGTATTTTCTCTCGGTTCACTTATTTTATTTATATTAAGCAAAAATAAAATTACTCTGATCCCCAAACCTGTTCAGAAAGACCACAAGTACCTCAAAAAGACTCAAAAATGACCAAAAATAATAGAAACAGAAGAAATAACACTTGGGTTGCCTCCCAAGAAGCGCTATCTTTTACGTCTTTAGCTAAACCATTCTAGCTCAAGATTTTATGGAGGTCGTAACTCAGATTTTTTACCCCTGAGGTTATCAGGAAGAGCTCGGTGGTAAGCAGAAAGAGTACCGCTATGAATTAATTCATTTGACAGATCATCCTTATTATGTTCAAATCGATTTTTCACCTTCCGAGTAAATTTCTCATTAGGGTCTGGTTTATTCAAATCCATCCGCTCATTATTCACTATATTATTCCCATCACTCATATTTAGTTCTCTTTTAGGCTCAATATTCCGTCTTACCTCACATTCTGCCTCACATAGGTAATCGTCGTCTTTAGGAGGTTGATCCATAGCATTAAATACATTTAATTTTAAGTTCATGTTCCCAAATGACACCTTCATTACCCCCGTCCGACAGTTAACACGAGCGTTAGCGGTTGCTAAGAATGGACGACCTAAGATGACAGGAGTGTGTTTCCTAGCATCTATCACGGGTTCGGTGTCAAGGACCATGAAGTCGACAGGATAATAGCATTTATCAACTTTAACTAAGACGTCCTCGACGATTCCTCTAGGTATTTTAATAGAACGATCCGCTAATTGTATGGTAGCGGCCGTAGGTTTAAGTTCACCTAGTCCTAGTTGTTTATAGACGTGGTAAGGTAAGAGGTTAACACTAGCTCCTAAGTCAAGGAGAGCCCTATGGATGACAGTGTCACCTATGACACATGAAATAGTTGGCGTACCAGGATCCTTGTACTTTGGAGGTGAGTGTTGAAAAGTAGAACTTACTTTTTCCGTGAGAAATACCTTTTTCAGAGTATGACTACGCAATTTACGTTTTTGAGTGCATAAGTCTTTAAGACATTTAACGTAAGCGGGAATTTGTTTAATAGCATCGAGGAATGGAATATTGATTTTAACCTGTTTAAATACCTTGAGTATATCTTCAGCCTTTGACCCTTTCTTGGACAAATGTGACGGTCCCTCAACATTAGGTGGAAAAGGTAACTTTGGAACATAGTTGGTTGGGACTGATTCTTTTTCTTTTCTACTTTGAGTCACGTCCTCACCCCTCTCTCTGTTCAAGTTAACGTTTTCATCCCTCATGACCTCCCTCGGAATCTCAATAACTTCTTCCTCTCAAGTGGTCGTCCTAGTTGACACAGCGTTCACTTGCTCATTCGTACCACCCACCTCGTATTGTCCCTTAGGGATCGGAATAGGTTGACTTGGCAACTTACTATCGGTTAAACGATTTAGTGTGTTAGCTATTTGTCCCACTTGGGACTCCAGTTTTGCAATGGATTGGGTGTGGGAATGTACTAACTGGATCACCGGACCAAAACTTTCAAGTAAGGCCAACACCTTCTCCTCAAATGCATTATTACGTGGAGGTGGAGGAGGAGGTTGTTGGTATTGACATTGTTGAGGTCTATAAGCGTTAGGGAAAGTACTCATCTTATTATTACTGTTATTATTATTATTATTATTTTTTCATGAAAAATTTGGGTGACCTCTCCATGGCGCATCCAGATTATTTGTCATAGGATTATAGTTATTCCGTGAGAATTGTTGAATAGAATTAATGTGTTGCTCCACAAATTCCGAGAATTGACTCGTCGATGGACATGCAAGTATAGAATGTGAAGGATCAGAACATAATGCACAAATTTCATGAGCGGGTGAGGTAATCATTTGGTTCATTGTTAAAAGTTGGTCCAGTTTTTTAGATAGTTCTTTTATTTCAATTGACTGACTTGACTCGAACTTTACCTCTCTCTTAGGTTGTGAATGATATCCCTCAGAACGTACTGACACAGCCTGATGCATCGAATTCTCACTCAACGTTTCAAATATTTTCCAGGCCTCGTCGGGGCTTTTGTGTAGGAAGGTACCCGCACAAACGGCATCGACGGTATTACGGACAGAGGGAATAAGTCCCTCGTAGAAAACCTGTACCAACTGCCACTTAGGAACCTGATGATGTGGACACGAGCGTGATAATTCTTTAAATTTTTTCCATGTGTCATAAAGTGTTTCCCCATCTTGCATCACAAAATTTGTTATCGATTTTCTTATTTGATTAGTTCTTGTGATTGGGAAAAACTTTTGTAAAAATGCGTTGTGTAAGGCTTCCCATGATTTAATTGTGTTTGGCTCAAGTGACTGAAGCTAATACTTCGCTTTATCCTTTAAAGAGAATGGGAAGAGACGCAGTTTTAATTCATCATCAGTGAAATTTTGGATTTTTAAAGTAGAGCATATATCTTGGAAATCCCCCAAGTGTTGATATGGATCTTCATTTAAACGGCCATGGAAAGAAGGAAGTAGCGAGATGGTAGACAACTTTATCTCAAAGTGAGATGCCGTCGCCTCCGGTAATTCGATACCAGCCTGTGGCGTGTAAGTCGTAGGAATAAAATAATCTTTAAGCGGAGGAGGTGGCGGTATATTAGGATTATTCATATTATTTCCATTGTTTCCGTCAGCCATTTTAATCGGTTCGATTTTAATCATTCGAGTTCTCCTTAACCGTTTAAGGGTACTTTGAATTTCGGCTTCAAACAACGACGATGGAATCGGTGTTGATTCGTCGTCTTGCAACCTAGCTCTAGAAGCTTGGGTTGCGGACTTACTAATTCTTAAAGTACGTTCAAGTTCAAGATCGATGAAATGCAATTCAGGTTTATTTGAACGTGTACCAAACATAAACTAAAAAGAAAATAAACTAAAATAAAAACTGACTGAAATAAAAAAAAAAAAATAATCACACAAGTAAGACAACAAGCAAGCACACAGTACTACTTTGATGTAAGAATATTATCCTGTAATGCAATGACCGCGTCAAGCCCAGCGCCCCGGGTTTCTTAGCTAATGCAGTGCAATTCACCCTAAACTAATGCAAATAGTACGTCACAGCGCCCTGACTTACAGTGGTTTGAAGCGAGTTTCACAAGAAGCAATTTACTTGAATTTTATTATTTTTTTTATATTTTATTGATTTGCGTAAGCTCCTTTGGTGTGCTTAGCTAATCCACTCGGAAACGCTAGAATTTCGACGACTCGAGAAACTACAAAATAACATAAAAAGTTAGTAACTCGAAATAAAAATGAAAAAATAAGAAAAGGAAAAAAAAAACCTAATCTAATATTTACGAATTAACTAAACTAAGATTATAAAACTAAAGGTAGTAATGCAATCCCCGGCAACGGCGCCAAAAATTGATGTTGTCAATATCAAGATATAAAAAGTGTACTTTACTTTTCTAAGGATTTGTAGTAGTGAAAGCAAAGGTCGAACCCACAGAGATTGAATTACTACGACTCTTAATTTTAAAACCTAAATCTAATTAATTATAAAAACGAGATTTTGATTTTGAATTTAATTAGACTAAGAATCAATAAAATAAATCTAAATTATGAAAGCGATTTAAAAGTGTTTTTATAAATATGTTTAAAGGAACCTCGGATTACAAATCCACCACTAGCTTCATAATAGGAATATTTATGCATTCAATTAGATTATTAAGTTGGATGATAATGGGGAATTGTAGCTACAAGCCCAATTCCTCCGTCAAGAAAATAACTATGGTTCAAGCACCAACATAATCCATCTTTAGTTAGCACGAGTTATCCCACACTAAACTAGGGTTGTGACATAATCCGTTTAACCTAGGCATGGACTATTCGGATACTTGATAGCACAATTCAATTAAGCACCATTACATGTAAACAATCTATACAAGCACAGCAAATATAGATCATTGAGCACATCACAGTCAAAATAGATCTAAGACAAGAATAAACTTTGAAAGTAATGATTTAATCAATAGAAGTACGATTTATTTATAAAAATCCTCTAAACATGTAATCATCATCCATACATAATAAATCTAAAAGAAAAGCATAAAATACACCTATTACTTGGCTAGGGTTTCATTGAAACCCTAGATCTAGGTTTAGTTGGCCATAGAATTGATGAACGGCAAGAGGTTGATGGAGGAGGCCATAGAAATCCTTGGTCTTCTTCTTCTTCTCCTTGCTTTTCTCTCTTCAATGGCTGAAAGTATATGTGTATATGGCTGTGTATAATGTTGTGTAATGATATGTAACCTTAAATTTGAGTTAGAATAGGATTTATATAGAGTTTGGAAGGATTTAGGAAGCTTTCCTAAGCCAAATTGCACTAAAACTGCTGTTTTTACGTTTCTGGACGTATTCAACCAATTCGGATCGCACAGGGGCCTTCAGGACCTCGAAATACGCGTTTTTGACTTTTTCAATGGGTCGCTCGCGCGGGTCGCGCGAGCGACCTGGGCATTTTCCAGATTTTTCTCAGATTTCCGCTACTCTGCGCATCGATCGTAGAATTGCAATAACCTTTGACTCGGACCTCGTATTGAATCACCGTTTGCGGCCACGCGTCCGTAACTCAAAGATCTACATTTTATATCTCAAGAGAAATTTCTCAAATCCGAATTATTCCTTGTCAAAAATGCAATTTTCCGAGGCTGCTACTGCATTCATCTTTCACCGGAATCATCTTTTAAGCCCAAAATGACTTCCAAAGCCACTAATCGTTGGATTTTTGTGCATTTTCATATTAAAGCTCCAAAATCTACAAAATATAGAATGCTTATTAAAAATCACTTAATAACTACATGAAATGGTCTAACAAAGCGTATTTTTAGGACTATAAAGGGCAACTATTCGTCGCCGATCAATCCTTAAGGCTCTGTTTGGTTCATGGATGTATTGAGGGAAAAGAAGGGAAAGAAAAACATGAAGAAAAGCTAGATCTTTGTATTTTTCTCTGTGTTTTCTCCCATCGTTAAACAACATTAAAATTAAGAAATTCAATATACAATTGTTAAGAAGAAAAAAAATTCAAGAAATGATTCAAAAAATTTAAAATATTAAATTTGTCTATCATCTTATTTAGTATTCAAAAATGCTACACCTACATCTTAATCCACACAATAATTCTGGCCCTTGATTCCAGTGGACCACATATGGGTCCCACATTGGACCCATCAGAATCAAGACCCAAGGTGTGTTAGTTGTGGAATTAAGTGTGGATTTAAATGTGGGTGTAGTATTACTCTTTAGTATTTCTTTCGCTCGACTTTTCGTCATATCCGCATCCACTTTGTCTCATATCGAGGGAAGTTAGTTACTTAGAAATTCGACCTTGATTGGATTGGGGGGCAAACGCCTAAGAAAAGATGTCTATTTCCCTATGAAATCCTTATTAACTTAACAAAGAAAAATGTGTTCGTCTATATTTTTTTCCCCTGATTAAATCCATGAACCAAACAAGTCCTAAATCAGAAGATTTCAACTTTAACAAGTTTGGAAATTGCAAAACAAAATGTGTCGAGCCCAGCATATATAATTGAGCCAGGCCCTCTTTGACAGCCCAACAAAGCCCATTCCATCTACTTGTCCCCCCCACCCCCCCCCCCCCCCCCCCCCCCCCGTCTCTCACAGCAACAAACCAGAAAACTCAAAAAAATCCAAAACCTCCAAAACCACCCAAATCCACCACCAAATGGCGGCGCTAGGGGCTGCAATGGCTGCTGCCGCCACAACCGCCCTCTCCTCCTTCCACCTCTCCAAACCACCCTATCTCACACGCACTCGCCTCCACTTCCGCACCATCACCGCCTCTCTCTCTCCTCCCTCCACAGAATTCAACATCACATTCGCTCCCCCCAAACCCAAACCCAAACCCCTCAAACAGAGTCCCGACTCGGTGTTACTTGCCGACTCGTCGTCGGACGATTCGGGCCAGCTCTTCATCCCGTGGATCGTCCGAGACGAGAATGGGAACCTCACGCTCCAGGCGACCCCGCCGGCGCGTCTGCTTCACGAGATGGCCAATGCGAAGACACAGCCTGCTAAGAAGAAGAAGAAGGAGAGTTCGAGCAAAGTGGCCGCCGCGACGGTGGAGCCGAAGTATTCGAAGGCTGCTCGGAGGTTTTATAATGAGAATTTTAGGGACCCACCTCAGCGGCTTAGTAAGGTTCTCGCCGCCGCCGGAGGTAAACATAAGCTTTCACTGTTTTATATGTGTGTGTGTATTTGTTTATAAATTTGATGTTTATTTTCTTTGATTGCTGAAGTTTGGAATTTATATTTTGCCTTCCAGTTATTTTGCTAGTCATTCTCTAAAAAAAGGTGTGCATACTGCATAGTCCATTAACTAGTACACCTATTTTACTTTTTTGTGTTTTTACTTTTATAAAGCACCTAAAAAAAGCCAGCAGTGTATCGCCTCGGAAGCACCGGTGCGGATACAGGGATGCTGTTGCGGGTGCTAGCACTTCTTCAGTTATTAAAAAAAAAAAACTAGAATGCCGGTGCTGGGGTACTTGTGTAATGTATTAAAAATTAAACTTTTATACTACTTGTGTAATGTATTAAAAATTATACTTTTATATAATGTATTTTACAACTACATTGTATTGTTTGTTTTGTGTAACTAAGACTTGAATACCAATTACCTAACAAAAAAGGCTACAGCAACACTAGTCTATTGGTGTGTTATCCAACTTCTAAAGTTCTTAATTGACTTCAAAGTTTTGAAATGATGTTGGAAATCACATGTTTTTATAAAAATATATAAAATAAAAAAATTAGAACAATCACCTTGCCTTACCTGTGAAGAATCCATGCCAGTGTGGATGCGGGTGCACATAATGCGAATTCTTCAGCGTTTTAGAAGAATTCGTGCATCCTTATGTACTACTAGATTTGAAGCAGAAATTTATTGTTATTATTGCGGATATAGAAAGAGAGAATTCAGGAAAGAGGGGTAGAAAGAGGGATAGAGTTATATGATAAAGTGAGAGTTATCTGTTGTGGCAGACTATGGCGATGCCGTCATTATACTGCACACCATTTCCAACTTGGGGAATTGACAAAGTAAATTGTATTAGAATGCATTTTTATAATTAGCACAATTTGATTAGTATACTGTGATTACAATTTGTGAAAATACATCTTGAAGATTTCGTTCCAAAACACTCCCTAAGTTGTTGCACATACTGTCCAAAAACAAGGAGCTCTTGTGTTTGTCTGCTGTCAAATTGATTGGACTATATATCATGATGTTTGAATGTGTATAATTCTTGTTGTTAGTGGCTTCAAGAAGGAGCAGTGAAGAGCTTATTTTTGAAGGAAGGGTAACTGTTAATGGTTCTATGTGCAAAACTCCTCAGGTTCGCCTCTAGGATTACATATATTTCTAAAGATAATGATATGAGATTACATTAGCAATGTACCCATAAGATAATTCTAATCTGGTTATCTTGCTTCTTATAATTGGCAGACTAGAGTTGATCCTTCAAGGGATTCAATTTATGTCAATGGAAACCGCCTTTCTAAGAAACTGCCTCCGAAAGTCTATCTTGCCCTGAACAAGCCAAAAGGGTTTGTCATCTCACTGGCTTATTACTGTTGCTGGTCAAATTTAAGTTTTTGTATGTCCCCATTGTTCTGAATTTTTTTTTTTTTTTTTTTATCATGGTTGTTAGAATCCAACGACTCATGAGTCGATTCATACAAGTGGATTCAAGGTCCATACAACTTGATACGATTAGCGATTGACTACAATTCATGATTCATAATTTGGAACTTTGCAGTGTTAAATGGAAAACTTTCGATATTTTGAGCCTTGATATTGCATGAAAGTTGTGTTAATTTTTTTTTTTTTTTTTCATTCTAAGCATTGTTAAAGAAAAGTGAATCTCACGATTCACGATTCTGTATGATTCATGATTCATAATTTTGGCAAACCCATTCATGATTTGATTCACGATTCCCCCCCTTGGTTTTGATGCTTTTACTGACATACATACCTTATTTTCTTCTGTATGGGTGTGCATGGTCTTGATGCATTTACTATTACAGATACATTTGCTCATGTGGGGCAAAGGAGTCTAAATCAGTGATGACGCTATTAGATGAATACTTGAAGAGTTGGGTATGTATGGATTTACACATCTGACACATTGTCACAATGTATTCTGCAAAACAATTTTCTACTAGTTTATAAACACTAGTTTTGGGTCCTCTGCAATTTATTCAGATAGTAGTTTGCTTTTGCAGGATAAAAGATATATTGGAGAACAAAAACCACGGTTGTTTACTGTTGGCCGCCTTGATGTTGCTACAACTGGATTGATTATTGTGACCAACGACGGTGGGTATGATGCTAAATCTGATATCATAGATGCCAATAATTGATTGTTGAGAGTTACTTGGAATCTTAAATGTTTAAATTAGTGGATTCGTCTTAATCTTCTTGTCATACTATTTCAGGGGAGTTTGCCCAAAAGATTTCCCACCCTTCATCTAATTTATCAAAGGAGTAAGACTCTATTACTCGTTTTGGATTGTTAAATGATTCCTTTTTCTCCTCATTTTATATGTGACATTGCAACTTCATATACCATGTTAAAGTTCTTTAAAAGCTTTGAGAAACCCCTTTTATATCAGTTTTCTTGCAAATGATTTAGTTGTTAGAATGGTGTTCAATGTTGGGTCGACAAGATTCCTCAGTGGATTATGATAGTATTGCTCGCTTAATGGCATCAGCAGTTGATTTATTCTGCCTGCCAATTTCTGTATAGAACGTTCGCTGTTGTCTATACCTGTTCATTCTATTTCGCATTCTCTACTATTTCCGCCCACTCTCCCTCTAATTTGCTTCAAATGGATGTATGGCTAAGAAGTCATATAATCTATTTCTCATTCTCTACTACAAATTCTTCTTGAAAGTAGTCATGAATTTTTTATTTTTTGGATAAGCAAAAGTAGTGTTATATATGTCAATACTCGTTGGGTATCTATCCTGGTTTTAAACAATTTGTCTCTTAAGAAAGAAGAATTGAGATATCAAAGGTTTAGTTAATGATCCTTTATTTTCTTTTGTGAATTTAGCGTTATAAATGAGACACTTGGAATATTTGGTAGATTTATAAAATAGTAATGTTTGTCATGATAAGCAATTACCTTTTTTTTAATGCTCATTAGTGGATGCTAAGATTGTCAAACACATCATACGTATATCTTGCAGTGTATCGTATTCATGTCGTATTTTATCAAAAGTTCTCTTATGGGCGTCTCTTTACACATCATAAGGATAAACAACTGTAACCTGCACTCAGGACCATGCTTCATATGTCACAAAGTTGGGGCTAAATAATGCTGTTTGAGTGTTTATGCATAAATATATAAACACCTTGATAATTTCATGGCAGATACATTGCAACTATAGCTGGTGCAGTCAATAAGCGGCACTTAATGGCTCTCAGTGAGGGAGCAGTCATTGAAGGCGTCCATTGCACCCCGGATGCTGTGGAATTACTACCGCAACAACCTGATATATCGAGACCTCGACTTCGCATTGTGGTAAATCTAGTTACCACTTTTATATTCAGCACTTGCTTTCTATAGTTGTGGCGATATTCGTACCAATGAAGTACAACTTTATTTATCACACATTTGTTACTATTGTACTTGGTTGGTCTCCTCTCTAAGTGTAATCGCATATAAAGGTATTTCCAGGTGAATATAGGAAGTTTAGTAAAAGAATCGTTTTGATGCTTCATCTTTGCATTCTAAATTGATATTTTTATTTACACCCCAAAAGTACAATATTCTTGATGTCAAGTTTGGTATTGATTTTGGTTCATTCTCTACTCCAGTTCTATTATAAGAGTTTCGATATACACGAGTAAACCCAATTGGCAGTTATGTAGGATTTACTTCATCCTCTAACCCACACGCATATAATGACCAATAATGGTCTTGTAACCACCAAGAACATAAAGAGGTGGATTTAGAAATCTGGATTAATATGTCGTAACCACCAAGTCATATGTGTAAATTAAGGGCATCTAAGTATTATATTAATTAACTAATTATTCGATTTTTATTTTGATTAAAGTTGCAACAATTTCCCACTTTTAATTAAAGAAGCTAACAATTAAAACTTCATAAAATCACACATATGCATACAGGAATTGGGGCGACTTTATATTATGCAATGCGTGTAGGTGTTTTTCGGGCTTGAATCTCCAACGATAAATCTAATCTGAATTATAGAGCTACGACACAATCAAACCCGAACGAACAAAATGTTGAATTGAATCGTACCAATCTTTGCTGGGGGTTATTAATTAATTTTTGTAACTCTCTCCAACTGAAAGGATCATATTGGACTACACCTTGAACTAGACTCTCTGAACTAGATTTCAACAAGTCACACACATAGTGTCGATATGAGACTCATAGTTCGGGTTTGCACTATTTATGGCCATGCCATTAATCTTGATTTTCGTAGGAGTTTTAGAGGATAGCCCAGTTCTCACGGTCGCGGCCTCACGACGGTTACCACTTAGGTGAGTCCTCCAAGGGTACATGTGACTTGCCACTCGCAACACGCTTATGTTATATATTCCCTCATATAAAGTGTTGGAATACAATTCACGCAGTATGAACTATTTGTACCCATTGAACCTCCATCATGGGGTTTCCAATCACTGAGATTGGTTGCGTCCCTAGTTGACTCCTTGCTGGCTTAAGCTTACCCCCTTCAACAAATATTGATCAAGCCTTCACACTACTCCTTAATTTATTTTCCTTTCTCAAAAGTGAATCTAGCCTCCATGCTAGTGTCCTAATATACCCCTTGGGCTGGCTACAGAGATATTATTTCTTAAACATGGATCGCCTTAATTCTAATTCTAATTTATTTGTATTTATCTTGTCTTTGTTATTCTCCTTTCTTCCATATGCATACTTGGCCTTGCCTGTGAATTAGAGAAAAGAGACTATATAAGCCAAGTCCAACTAATACATGTGAAATAATATTTAGTATGTTATTAGTCCACTGTTATTCTTTTATTTGTAAATTACCCTCGGAATTCGCAAATTTAGAGCATAATAAAAGGGTTCCACTCGAAATTACAAATCCTCATTCTGGAATATATGCTTGTGCTAGATACTAGTTCAATTAAAAATAGAAATCATCAATTGATCATCCAAGTTTGGTCATTTATGCTTGTGCACGTGCACAAGAGAAGCCGTATTAACACAAACTATTAAATGATATATGTACAACAAATCATAAAATCGATTTTTATTCACAACAAAAATATTATCAAACTATGTGGAGAAAATTTATACAAGCACCAAGTTTAAGTGTTCTTAACTCATATGTTGCATATTCAACCGTCCATTAAACTTATTTTGCCTTAATTCGACGCGGACACCCTTACACTGTATTGATGGAATATTGACTCACCATGTGGTTGTCTTAGAATAAATTAATTTAAATGAAAAATAATATGCTTTTTTAATGATGTTATCCGGAACTCATATACTGCTCACTACCAAACACGGGATTAGGATATGAAAGCATATCTGACACCATAATCCAAGCTTGTTCCAAACACAACATAGGATATAGTGTAATTCGACAGGATTTCTTATCCTATCCGATCTTGCTTCATCCTATACTATTCGGTCCTCTTATCCTGCCTGTCACACGAGGACAAAGGCTGAAGTGTCATCAAACCTATTAGACAATCTCTCTATTTCCCTTTCCCTGTACACCTGAAGAAAGGTATGGGAAGGGTGATACCATCTTAGCTAATGTTTTCTTATACTTTCCTTGGCTAACTTGGGTCACATTATCACGAGTAGCTAAGTGTCTTGATCTAAACTATATTGTTGCAGGTTCATGAGGGGAGAAATCATGAAGTTCGGAACCTAGTAAAAAGTGCAGGACTTGAGGTTAGTTTGCGTTTGGGATGTTTTTACACCACATTATAACCTTTTCCTTCTCCATCATTACTCCTGTATAGTATTCTATTAAGTTGATATAACGTCTTGAGAATTTTCCTTTATGTGGAACAATGTTCTAAAAATCGCTAGGCAGTGGGCAGGTGGTGAAGGAGGACCTAGGGCTAGGCAGGAAATTTATTTTAAAGCAAAATTAATACTCCCTCCATCCCATAATAAGTGTCCACATTTCCTTTTTTGGATATCCCACAGTAAGTGTCCACTTTCCTAAATTGACATGTAGCTTTTACTTACTTTCCAAACCTACCCTTATAATAAAGACAAAGTAGCATTTATTTGTGGTCTCAAAACAAGCAAAAAGTCAAACACCCATCACATCTAAGGGTAAAATTGGAAAGATACCATTTAATGAACCAAAAAAACTAATATAATACAACTTTCTTAAACAATGTGCAAAATAGAAGTGGACACTTATTATGGGACGGAGGGAGTAATATAGAGACAATTCTAATAGAAAAAAAAAATCACTTATCAACATTGTAACTTAAATTGATGCTTACCAACAAACTAAGCTTCCAACTCTTCTTCTCCATATCGCTCCAATACTCTCTCTCCACCAGACTCAAACTCATACTCATCACCCTCTTCTTCTGTATCCTCATCCGATACAACTTACATAGTAACTTATCCAAATTTCAAGGATTGACAGTTATCGCATAGTCCCATCCAACATCATCTGAATTTCACTTTAGAAGTTGGTCCGATTGAGACGCGATATTAGATGCCGCAGAAGAGACATTAGTTGCAGTCCTCTCTCTCTCTCTCTCTCTCTCTCTCTCTCTCTCTCTCTCTCTACAAGTTTGTCGACTATGATGCGAATGGCCCGCATAGGCCTAGGCCTCTTAGGCGGGTCTAGGCTGGCCTAAGCCCGGCCTAAATTGCTATGTAGTTTTTGCAAAGGATTAGGTGAAAATCGAGGCGGCTGGTCACGGCCTAGGGCCTAGGAGTATTTTTTAGAACACTGATCTTGAATGGTATATGACAGAGGTATTTTATTATTTGTAACAAAAGAATAGCATTGTGGGATGCTTTTATTTAGATTTTGCGTCTATATTAAATGTCGGATTTTAAAGATTGATATGGTTTTTTTTATATTATTTTTTAATAGCAGCAATCCCATATGAAATTTGATTTGTTGTGATATATGGAATTTGTAAAATCTTAGCTGCAATGTGCTCGGCGTATCATTAGATTGAGAATCGCTGGTTACGTCATGCTTTTATTGATTTTCTCCGTTTCTTTTTAAGTTGTGTTTTAGGGAATACTTATATTTCTTATGTATTAGGTCCATGCACTAAAGCGTGTACGTATAGGTGGTTTCAGGCTTCCATCAGATCTTGGGTAAGTGCTAGTGATACCTTTCTTTATTTCATTCTTATATGGTGCCTTCTTTATTTTTGTGTTTTTCTTTTCTTCTGCTAATTAGAGTACCAAGTTCTAGTTTCGGAAAATGTGTGCAGGATAAAATTTTTGGACATGCATACAATATACATTTGTGTTCACAAAAAACATAATAAATATTAGCAATTTAGCATGTGAAGTTATTCGCCTTGTGTGATTCAAAGTTGGTAGGTAGATAGAGACGGTGCCATAGGAGTGTAAGAATGTTTGTTTAGAATCCTGTTCTATTCACTTTCGATGTTTCACAATTTGCAAAGGTAGACTTGCTAGAGTGCAAGTCTAAGTTACATTGTAAGGACTATTGGTTAGTAGGTCGATAGAGACAGTGCCATAGGAGTGTAAGAATGTTTGTTTAAAATCCTGTTCTATTCACTTCCAATGTTTCCTAATTTGCAGAGGTAGTACTTGCTATAGTATCATTCTCAAGTTAATACTGATAATCAATGGTGGAAGCATTTTGTTGGCTGGTTGCTGAAAAACCACGTAGGTACTTCATAAGGCAATTGTGCGTACCTGCAAAATGTTTGAAGTCAATCTACGCCTTTGGTGGTTGTGGTGCCTGCAGAAGGCAATAGAGATGGTGGGGAGGATGTGATCCTTCCATTGAAGGACCTTAGGTTCTGTTTGGTTTGTGGATTTATACAAGGAAAAGAAAAAAAATAATGAAAACAAGAAGGAAACTAGTTCCCTTTTGTTTACCTCCATGCTTAAATAGTAATAAAAATATAGAAATATAACTGTAAAACTTATGAAAAGAGGAAGGGAAGTGACTCACAAAATTCAGTAATTTTAATTTATTTCTCACGATGTTTGCTTTTCCTTCCTATATTCGTCACTGTTTTTTCTTACTAACCAAAGAAAGAGAAGTGTTTGCCTTCCTTTCCCTTCATGGTTCAAAGTCGCGGTATCGGAGTCCGTTGTGATGACTTGGTGTGGCGGCGATGCGGCCTGGTATCGGGCGATACGCTCCGATACGCTAGATTTAAGGTTCAAAAAAATATGAAAAAATTATGGAAAATTTTAAAATAATCAGAATATCAAAATTGGCCTAATAGATTACCACAATACACAATGTACCAACTATAGAAGCACATGTTATTCAATTTCAGACGATGCTGATCTAGTGTCTAATAATTGTACATACATAATTGGATCGAAATTGTTCAATACTACCAAATAATGCATATATTACATGTTATATATATAGGTAATATTTGCCCAATATTATTTATTTATCTTTGTAGAATATTAAGATAAGATATTTATATATATATATATATATTCCAAAAGTGTTGTTATTATATACTAAATAATCTAATATTCAGAAGAAGAAAAAAAAATACAAAATACCCTTTTTTTCCCTCTTTTTTTTTTTCCCCCTTGTTTGCTGATCCTACTAAATACCCTTACTAAAGTGAGCATTTAGGTCACCCCCTTTTGGTCACTCATTGCTTACCTAGGTCTCCATTGGGTGACATGTTTCCAATTCCAGTAATTATGTTGATAGTACATGAATAAAATGGGAATGAAATGAGACACATGTCAATATGTAACCTAATGGAGATCTAGATGAGCAATGGGTGACCAAAATGGGGTGAGCCAAAATGAAATTCTCTCCTTACTAAATACCATTTTTTAAAAAAGAAATTTTGTGTTGATCCTTCTAAATACCCTAACATGTAATATATACTATATTAAGACCCAAAAGGGCCAAAACACACACACACCGACAAACACACAAGCAGATCACCCAAAACACACACCGACACACACAATCACACACTCGACACACACACGCACAGATCAATTCAGAGTCTAAGACACACACACACACACAAAGATCGACAGAGTCACACACACACACACACAGAGATCGACTCTGTTAGACACACACACAGAGATCGACTGTCACACACACACACACACAGATCGACTTTGTCTCACACACACTCACACTCACACTCGACACACACACACACACACAGAGATCGACAAGACCTTACCTTCGGTGCTTGGAGTACTTCTGAAGACCAAATCTGAAATTTGAGAGAGATGAAGATGAAGACCTGAAATTTGAGAGAGAGATGAAGATGAAGAGAAGCTTGAAGTTCTTCTGAAGATGAAGAGAAGCTTCGTTTCGGACGATTCATGCCAAGTTATCGTTATCTCGCCCGTATCGGCCGAGATAACTCGCGATCCCCATTTTTTTTTACTCGACCTTGACTCGCCGAGTTAACTCGTATCGGTACCCTCCGAAACCGAGTTAACTCGGCCGATACGTCTCGGTTTCAGCCGAGTTTTTGAACCATGTTTCCCTCACTAAATCATGAACCAAACAAAGCCTATAACATGGGTTGATGGCAGATAATCCCTGGAGAGGAAAGTATCCTCCCCCGCCTTCTGCAAAACTGGTGATATTTGTGAATCAGCATATTAATGTCCTAGATTTATTCTTGGGAGCTCCATGAAGCAGAACTGCTTTTAGAATGTATCCAAGTAGGTGGATTTCATTAGTCAGGAGTGAACAAGGGAAATGATTTGATTTTTGTAAAGTTTTGAAACATGGAAGCGGTCCTTGTGAATCAGACCGGAGATATATGGCGATTGGTCAGAGAAGATATGCATTTTAATATATGGCATCATGTTATGGAAGGCTAAAGACAATAGCCTAGGGACATTTTTGATGCCGCTGGGATGGAATGGTTTTCTGGTAAACTTAATAGGGTTTAATCTGCTCAGAGTTGGGTTTGGGAATTATAATAATTGTGTGCATGCACGCATGTGTGCGTGTGTGTATAATGCTCCTCAGACTTTCGATCTAATGGTTATGTGTGAATTACTTGGCTGATGGATTCTATGTTTTGGGGGCCTTCAGAGTCTCATTGGGTGGGTGTAGACTGCAGAGTGAAAAATAGTTTTAGGGGACTTTACTGTAGCAAAATTCCTGCATTAGGGAGTCAATTTCCTCATTAATAATTTAATATCTAATTTTGTACAATTATTTTCTGATATAAAAAACAATGTATTCAAAACTCCGAGATTGGAAGCTTCTGCTGCCCAATAATTAGGAATGGCCAGACCATTTCTCTTGGAGATTGCCCTCTGCAAATATTCTGGATAGCTCTTCTATATATAATATATGATTTATATATACAAACACACAAATATGCATGGCATCCTGTACACTCCTTAGATACAGCAATGTATTTCCAATCAAATGGGAAATATTTTAGTACAATTAATATACTAAGAAGCACCGATACGGACACGCGACACGGACACGACACGGATACGCCGATACGGCATTTCTAAAAAAAGCAGGATACGATACGTTGGGGACACGGTTTTTAAAATATATTTTTTTGAAATATATGTTTACCATGTCTTATCAAAATTGGCATAAAAGCACATAAATCACAACAATACTACGAAATTATCAAAAACAACAAAGCAAATGAATAAAATTCAAAAACATCTTCATTAATAAGGTAATAACATTCATGAACCAAGTGTCAAAGCACATCATCATTTGCTAACTACTAAGTAATGTATGCACTTGTCCCCCAAGTATGTCCATCTACATAAACCAAGTACCAAAAGATATTTGCTAACTTGTGTCCACTAGTATATAGCCCAAAAAATATATTTGTGATCATGAATTAAGTTCCAAAAAATGCCGGCTAATTACTAAATAGTAACTAGTAGTACTATATATGTCCCAAAAAGATGTCCATCCACTCATTCTTCAATTGCCTCATCACCGATTCACCATCATCAGTAAATATCAGGTCGTGTTGTCGTCATTTTCTCTTTCGATATTGATACGAGGGCCAAAACAGAGTGTCGGTGCTCCATAGACCATTGGTTACCCACCAATGGTGGATGAAATCAACATCCGCAAACTCTCATGACCTACTTGAGTATCCGACACGTGTCCAAAGAGTGTCAGCTCAAGAAAAACTAACAAAAAATTCCAACACGAAATTTTGAATATCCGACACGTGTCCAAAGAGTATCGGAGAGTGTCGGTGTCGGATACGTATCCGACACTGATACGTGGGGCAAAAGAGAGTGTCGGTGCTTCATAGTTAATATAAAGATGAATTAGTCACTTGTCTAGATTAGATCTACTGGGGCTTGAATTGTGTGTGTCTGAAATTTGATTTCTCTAACTTGCTTGTCAAAAAAAGGAAATTTGACTTCTCTACTTATGTTCCTTTGGATACGGAACCAATTCATAAAATTGAGTACTAAACTGCAGACATGATATTCCACTGCACTTGTTGGTCATTCACTTCGTTGTTTCCAATTTTGAATTTGAATAAGTGGTGATTTACCATCCATTTTATCCCGTATATTTGAGAAAAGCCAGAAATTCCACTGAAGAAATATGTGCTTATTTGATAATAATCACCCACTTCTGATGTTGATATAGGGTGCGATGCCCATATCCTTCATTATTTTTTTTATTTGTTTTTATTTATTATTTTTTTTAACTGTTATGCAAAGCTGTCACGATTATCTAATTTTTTTGGATAATTACAGGCTTGGGAAGCACGTTGAACTGAATCATTCTAATCTTCGGGCACTGGGTTGGAAGAGTTAAAAAGATTAGCTGCAAGATTCCTGGAACTGTCAGATCTTTTCAACTCCATTCAATCAGGCGAAACACTTCAAGCTAATACAAAGAATTTGCTGAAGTTTGTAACTCAGTAAGTGCTCACTGATTCCCGATCCTGATTCGCCGCGTTTGATATTTGAGCGGGATTGACTGATCTTTATAGTGTGGGTTGAAATGAGTTAAAAACTTGTGCCAAAGCCAGATGCATATGCTCTCAGGTCCTAAGTTGGAACAATTTGTTCTATTCAGTATTTAGAATTGGTAGGTCTGTGTGGTCTGTGTATAAACATGAAGTTCTGGATGATCTAATATAACTAGTAAATAGTTGTTTTTTCATTTGGAAATTGACTGATTGTTTCTTCACATAATTCTTATTTATTCTATTAGAGTAAAGAAGTATTCACAATAACAACTCTTTTTTTGGTGCAACATTGAACTTCAACTGCAATGTGTGAGAGGGGTTCAAGTGTGAAAGGAGTTTTTCTTTGCAAAGTAATGTGAATATTTACATATATGTATTTTCATCAAGCTCACCAGGAATTACTGTCTTAGATTTTATTTTTGATTTTTTTTTTCCTTGTGTTCTTAAAGGTAATGATAGATTTTACTTTATTTAAATCCTGAAGGCCTACCCTGTGCCCGTTGGCTAAGATTTGAAGGATGACTTAATGATAACGGAGGTTTTAGCTGTTAAATTTCAGAATATAGTTTAGTTGGTCATTTCAACACACAATTATAACATTGGTTGATTATGATTCAGTCATGTTTTTGTGTTATATTTAAAAGTTAGTTCGTACTTCTTTGTTGAAAAAAAAATTCACCTTTTGAATTATTAGAAGGTACAAACATTTACTTGACAAAATATTTTTTAGTATTGTGTAATTTGCACCTAACATTGTGTTAAGTTGTTTCATATGTTGTGCAGCTTTGCTCCTAGCGTTGTGCAAGTTATACATGATAACAACACTGATTTTATATTCTCTTAATATGTGAGAATTAGGCTCTATATTTCTTAAAGAGTGCCAGTAAGGGCATATTTATTTTTTAATTAGGACACCTTATTTTAAGTTAAAAATTATTTTTTCACCTTTTATTTTAATTAGTAAGGGCACCTCCCTTATTGTACTGCATAGTATATTTTATAAATAAGGCTCGACTATATTTTACTCCCTCCTAGTTTGCCCTTTGTGTTAATTTGGTCCCTGTAGTTTAGAAATTGTCTAAGTGTTAATTTGGTAAGGGCAAGTTCATTTTTTTTTTTAATCTGGGCACCTTTTTTAGGTAAAATAAATAAATAAACTTACTGCTTCTTTTAAGGGCACCTCCCACAAATTATATATTTAAGAAGTTCAGATTTTTTTTTTTTGCTTTTGAAGCAAGGGTTGTGTTTGTTATTCAACTGATATCCGGCAAGTCTAAATCCATCTTTCTTATTCCTCACTAACTTTTGATCTTTTTTCATCTTGCTTTTTCATTCTATGTGAATCTCTAACCATGCACTATTATAGGGTTTATTATAAACAAGAGAAAACCTATGTCTTGAAACCCACGCTAATCTGTAAACTCGATTCTCTAAAATTTTGATTTGTGATTAATTTAGTTTGTACATTTAACTAAGAACGAAACATACTACACGAGAAGTAGACTAACCCAGCTGCTTGAATATGTGTTTACGTGAAACTATGAAAGAACCATTACAGCCACGTTTTGTTTTTATTATTTTATAGTTTTTTTTATTGTCATAATTTCAATGAATTCATGAACATGGAGTCTGCAAGCTTCTGATCTCCTTTTGTTTGTGTTAGAATCAGAGTTTGTCTCTTCTCCTTTTGGTTCTAGGCATGTAATATTTCATATTTGGTTCTGTTAACTACAACAAGAATGGGCTTTGACTTCTAATTACTTCTATGAGCAGTTGAGATTGATAACAAAAAATAAAATTTTAAAAAAATCAATTCAGCCACGTTTTACTTTTATTTTATATATTTTTTCAACTATTTTACTCCCGATTTGCTAGTTAAGTATTATTTACCATGTTTTAATTATTCTTTTTCACTCAATTCAATGAATTTCTTAGTATATAATGTCCGTATATTTTTGTATTAAGCACATGCTGAAAAAAAAAATAAAGAATAGAAGATGTTGAAAATTATTTGGTACCTTTACCAAATATAATGGAAGACCAACGTGCAAATATCGATGTAACACAATATTTTTTCATTGATAAGATGAATATTTTACCATTTTTAATACATTAATAATTAAATTTAAATTATTCTTGCATTGCCTTTTCTTTATTTATTTATTTATTTATAAATATGTAAATATTTGACTCACGATCAGAGCTTATCTATTGGGCTCAAGATGTTGGTATTATATTAAATATGGTTGTTGTAAGTACAAACTTTGATGCAGTGCTTATGTTAAAAAGAAGCCAAAGTTGAAACGATTAATTTCATATGGAAGTTAATCGTTTCAAGTTTCGACTGGGGTGGGTGGTCTAAGTTTATTTTGTACTGATTTTTGTCAATTGAGATGGTTTAAGTTTATTCTTAAGGGTTAAATACATTTTACACCATTGTAGTTTGTTACCTGTGTCAGTTGGTTATTGTAATTTAGAAGTATTACTTTAGTCCATGTAGTTTCATAAATGTGACAAATAAGTCCAATAAGTCCTTTAATGACAAATAATTTGTTCCTGAAAGTAAAAATAATTGTCACAAAAAAGTGTTTTGGGTGAATAAAATGACACACTTATGAAACCACAGAGACTAAAATGACAATTTCTAAACTACATAGACCAAATTAACACAAAGGGCAAACTTGGAGGGTGTAAAATGTAATAAAGCCTTATTTGTAAAATATAATATGCTGTACAATAAGTGAGGGTCCTTACTAATAAAAATAAAAGATAAAAAATTGATTTTTTAACTTAAAATAAGATATCCTAATTAAAAAATGAATATGCCTTACCGGCACTTTTTCTTACAACATCAAAAGTTGGGTTTTTTTTATTTTATCTTTTTCCTCCAAATTTTGTTGATGACAATTTTTCTTTTACTTTAGATTGACATTTTAATTGCAAAAAGATGCAGACCAGATTGCCACTTAAATATGAAAACAAAATTGACCCAATCCTTATTAACCCGAAGTACATGAGGAGGAATGCTGTTGATGCAAACCAGTTCTCATGATCTGCCAATGTTAGTTTGACAGTTGGAGAAATGCAGACTCATTGGGCAATGGGAATTACTATATAGCCCCTACCCTGGTCTTTTCTCTTAACCCTCTCTCTCTCACCAAATTGTGTTTTGTGTGTAGAATGATTGGTTGGTACTTGGGTTATACCACTGGAGATAGTGTGCACTAAGCCACTTTTGTTTTTCAGGAGTAAGGCTATGTTTGTTTTGCATGACTAATGGGATTGAGGGGATGGAACTAATGTCTATTTTAATTTGAATAGTTTGGTATTTGGCACGATTATTTTACTCGGGACAATTTATTCATTTTAAAAGAACAGTCTCCCCTTAGGAGGTTTAGTAGTCCCATGACTATCCATTGAAAAGGAATATTTATCCAATCTCCTCCCTGTCATCCAACTTGGGAGATGTGGTTTTATTAGTCCCAGAACTATCAATTAAAAGAGAATATTTATCTAGTCCCCTCCCAACGTGGATTTAAGGGGCTAGAGAGGATTGGACCATTTCAATTAAAATGGACTAATAGTCTAGAATTTGGGTTGCCAATACGGTACAAGACTATTAGTTCATTTCCCTTTATGTTGGGTTTTGAGGGTTCGAACTCTGTAGGAATTAAAAGAGAATAATTGTCTAATCCCCTCCCAACGTGGATTTAAGGGGCTAGAAAGGATTGGACTATTTCAATTAAAATGGACTAATAGTCTGGAATTTGGGTTGCCAATACGGTACAAGGCTATTAGTTTTTTTTTGTTGAGACAAGACTATTAGTTCATTTCCCTTTATGTTGGGTTTTGAGGGTTCGAACTCTGTAGGAGTGATTGCAAATAGGGGTGGTAATTATGTCGTGTTATAATTGTGTCATATTTTAATCGTGTCGTTTCTTTTTATTATAAAAAACATATCTAAAATCCTAATTCCAAACTCAACTAATGTATTATACGGATTATATATAATAAACATTCATGCTAGGGTCCATATAACTTGTGTAACATGACCTATATAATAGATTAACTCAATCTAACAAAATTTAAGACATAAATGTTACAAAAGTTTTTTTAATGTAAAATATGTAATCCATATATTTTACGTCGGAAAATGTTTTCCACGTAAAAAATTCTCATGTAATTTTTTTTTTCCTTATGTTTTCCGGTATTTGGTTAAAGTGCTAAAATATAATATTTTGTGAAAATTTGGGAAAAATAGATCACTAAAATTGTTGATTGTTTGTACTTAGCAAGTCAATAAAGTTGATTTGTGTGTATCATTACATTGTGTGTGTGTGTGCGTGTGAGAGAGAGAGAGAGTATTGGCCAGTTAGCCAAAGTACCTCAAACTGGTTTGTGTTCTGGTCCAAAAAAAAAAAAAAAAAAAAACAAAATTGGTTTGTGTACCTTTAGATTCTTGACATTGAGTGTGAGTATGAGACCATCTATATATATATATATATATATATTTTTTGTGTATCTATCAGATTCAGAATAACTTTTCTGAATGAATACACAAATTGGAAAAGCTGAAGCTAGCGGATACACGCAATCCATATTGGCTTCATCCATAGTGAATCAGGACTGTGATTCCCGATCGTGATTTGATCAAGCGGGTGAGGAAAATGACTTACTCCCATTTAACGCGCAAGTTGTTTTTCATACCCGAGAGGTAAAATGTTTTCCCTGCTCATTAGTCCAACTAAATACAGAAAAATATAAAAATAATTTTCAAAAAATATTTTACATTAAAACAAACAGAGTACAAGAGAAAACAAAATGCAACTGTTTCAAAGAACAGGATCCTCCCACCAAACATTCCAATTACCGATATGCATGACGTATAGTCTTAATACCAAAATATTACGAACGATTAAACAAAAATTATGAATTATTCAAAATTAAACTAATTAAGTTCTAAAACGACAGTTAAAATATTAAACTAATCCAAATATAACGTCCAATTGTACTAAAATACCATTGACGCGAATGTAGAACAATTATAAAAGGTATGGGACTGGGAAATGAGATTTTTTCATCAAATCCACTCGATCAATGAACTACCTGTTGGAAAATATATATATATATATATATATATATTAATATTCGAAACAAACAAACAGATCCTTAAATTACACTTCATGAAAGAAAAAAAAAAGGAAGAAGAAAAATTAAGGCTAGAAACAGAATTACAATAAATAAAATTGAAAATAGGAACTGACATAGAAATGCAAACCGAGGCCTGTGATTTACACAGTTTCTTTATAACAGATTCACCGCCTCACCAGAAGTGCTCGAGGATTTCTTCGGCGTCCGTCTCCTAGAATACAGCGGCAACAACGGTTGACAAGCACGGTGAACAACCGTTCCAACGAACCAACTATGTTGATAACTCTCTCAGGAATGAATTTTGGAATGAAGGAAAGTGAATTCTCATTTTCTGGCTATAAATTTTCGAGGAGAAAGCTCATAATATATAGGACTTAGGGGAGAGAGGATTCATTGGATGTACAGTATGTATTTGTGGATTTATTCATGTATGTACATTATGCATCTATAGATTCATTCATGTATGTACATTATCCATATGTATTCAATGGATGTACAACTCATTGGATGTACATAATACATATGTATTCATTGTGAGATTAATTTCTCATTCACTTAACAACGATTTTGGACATGTAAATATCCAAAATCCATCTCCTCATGGAGGAGAACACAAATCCACAAAGACCTCATTCAATCTCTAACTGGGTCCCACTTTTATTTGGCCTCAAACATGGCCAAAACCAATTTTATCCAACAATCCCCCACATGAATGAAATTAATCGAAAACAATGTGAGACACCCGAGACTCGAAAAGAGAAAGCACAACGGATCACTCCTGCAAAGAGATAAGTAGCTTTTGGCTTTGAACCTTTCCTTGTGATAGTCTATTAGATTTACTGGCGGATCAGTGAACGTGAAGTCTTGAATTGATTGTCATTAGTGTAAACAACCAACAACCCTCACACAGGAGCTTTTCTTAACATAATTAAGTTCTTACACTTGTGTTTATTTTGGCCTTGAACACTCGCCTGGTTGAGTGAATGTTTATCAAAGAATTTTGCCTTTCTCAAATTCTGTCACGCCCCGGAAACCGAAGCGCGAGGAAAGAGAAAAAGATAGAGAGAAAAGAATTAAAATCCAATCACAATGCGGAAGCGACTTTGGAAACCCACGGGGTTTCCTACAAGGATGACTTACTAATACGTAACCCCAAAATGGACTTACATGTTAACAAGTCCAACAAAGATGAAAACATTTGAAAACTTACTTAAAAGACTATCCGAACAAGTACTAGTTCAAGGAGAAAGGGAAAATACAATAGATTTGATAAAATGTCATTTTTAGATAGTTGCTGGATTTTAAATCATCTATAAGTTGCTGTATCTTTAATATTTTCACATTCTGTTCACGTAAGTCCATGTAAAATTAAATTCTGCACAACTTTTGTCAAATAGCATTTTCTCCAAATCCTCACCGTTTGGGCAGAAAATTAAAATAACAGTAGCAGTTTTTATTTGACAGCAACTTTGATAGCATAAGGACCATTTTTGGAAAATTGCTGAATTTTGAAACATCCGTAAGTAACTATATCTTTGAAATTCTCACATTCTGTTTTCATAGAGCCATGTAAAATTTAATTATGAACAACTTTTGTCTAATGACATTTTTTCCAATTCTGCACCATTTGGACAGAAAATGAAGAAAACAGTAGCAGTTTTTCTATGACAGCAACTTTTGACAGCACTTTGACAACTTGTAGAAATGTTCCCAATTATGTCAAATCCTCAAATTTAAACCTCAATACATGACTAAACAAGTCCTAAATGACATATAACACATGCCTAGACCAAACGGAACTTCATACACTCGAAATTCATTAAAAACGAGAAGTGAGAGATAAAGAGAAAAAAAAAAAAAGAGAGGGAGAGATTGGGAGAGATTAGGAGAGAGATAGAGGGAAGGTATTCTAAACACACACACACACACACACGTGTATTTTCACATTCGGAAACATTTTAAGAAAAAATATAATTCCAACATAAGCAAAAGAAAAGAAAGTTTGAGAAATGGAAAGATATCAAAGAGAGGGAGAAAGAGAAAGAGAATGGGAGAGAGAGAGATTTTGAAACATTTCATTTGAAAGTAAAAGTGTAAATCCGGCAAGGATTCCATTGAAATGCGAAGAGTCCGGCAAGGATTCAAATTAACCCACAAGCATAAAAGTTTAAAAGAGATTCTAAGATCTCGAAAACATAATTTACATAACATAATAAAGTTTAAAAAGTATAAAAACCAAGGACTAACATTTGTCCTTCAAAATTACCACACGACTTATCAATAACAAAATATGGAAGTCTATGCCTAAGAAGTTTTGAACACGAATAATACAACAATTTTCTTTAGTGCACTAAACTATTACATTCTTGCCAAAAGGCTAAATTAACATGGGAACTATCCATGTACATATCTAATCATGAGTCTTCAAAATAGGACAAAATGCATCAACCTCTACGCGTCGATCACATGTGCCCTTTTGCCCTTATCAAATTCACCTGAAAAATGTTTTGTCGTTTTTATGAGAACGACTGCTCGTAGAAAACATTGTAACAAATCTATATGCTATCCATGACTAAAATGAAATGAGATGCAATGAATCGCCACCATGGCTACTATGAAATGTTTAAAGCCGCAAGGCTATGCATGACAAATGCACATCACTCTCGTTACCGGACCATGAGCCACCCACGCATGGAGTGTAGCATACCAACTTCCGGGAGCTACCCGAATATAGTTTGGAGTTTGAATGTTTCTAAGGGTCATTCTCCCTGTCTCACATCACAACCCACGTCCGGATTTCTTAAACCAAAATTCCCACACATGGGGTTTTTCTCTCTTTTTCAAATAAAACTTTTATGTCGTGATATTTGAATGTTTGCCAATTTGGCCTCAATGCATGAAATGTTTAAAATGACAAAATAGATGCTCCGACAAAATAGTGAACACAATAATTCTTACATGTTGAACATGTATCAAAGATATCAAGAGTTGAATTTAAAATTCATAATATAGCATTCCTAACAAGGATTTATAAACTAACGTCCTAACATGCTTTTACACATAAAGGGAGCATCCTAAGCACATCTAACATCACATAATCAACTTTAGTACAACCAAAACATGAAATTCACAATTTAGTATAAAATCTCCAAATTACCACTTTGAGGAAAAATAATGCATGTATCTAAATTATTCTCATAACTTCATTTTAATTACATTTAACACCCCCAAACTTTCAACTAGTACAACCAAGGCATATAATTCCACAATTTGGCATACAACCCTTACATTACAACTTTGGGGAAATACCCATTGCATGTGTCTAAATTATCTCCTAGCACATACATATGAACTCAAAACACCTTAAGCAAGTATAACATATATAATTGCACAATGTAAATCTACCTCAAAGCTTTGAAATCCAAACAAGGAAATATTCAAGAGAGCTAGAAAAGGAAAACCCAAGTAGCTCCAAAGCTTGCCAAAATTTGAAGGATGCTTCAAGAAGACTACACTAAGCAATAACAACCCAAGGTTAGGATAGAAACATAAAGCTAGTAAATCCTAGGTTGTTAGAGATTGGGAAAACTTACCCACACTAGAAATCTTCCAAGGAAATGGTTAGGATTGTTAAGGCATGCTTTAAACACTCCAAGGAAGCTATAACAGAGAAGAGAAGTTCAATACAACTCAAAAATTTGAAAACTAATGAAACCCTAGAAATTGGGGTTTTCCAAAATACTTACCCAAGAGATGATTTCCCACTCTAAGAAGGTTAGAGATGCTAGAGGATGTTGTTCTTGACCACCTCTTCAAATCTTGTAGAAGAAGATGGAGTAGAAGTAGAGATTTTTGGGTTTCTTTGGCTCTTGAACTTGAAGGAGGAGAAGAAGAAGAAATGAAGGAGGAGAGGAAACTAACGTGAATGAGTGGGAGGGGGGAGTTTGGCCGGCCATATAGGGGAGTGGGGTGGGACCCACTCTCTTGTATGCTACAAAAAATGAAATATTTGGTATTCCCACGGACAGCCTGACCCAACGGTGTAACCCCAAAATTAAATAAACACACCCACACGAACAAAATAAATTTTAAAGCACCTGAAAAGAAAAATCAATAATAGAGTCATGCTCTATAAATTTAAATACAGTCAAATAATTTAGAGTCCACAATAGAAAAAATAAAATTACCCAATTACCCTTTAATAAAATTTTGAATTATTACAAATTCTTTTAGAAGCGACCCCACTTCACATTCACACAGGTGACCTATTTAGAGTATCCTGCTATACTCCGCTTGGATATACCAACGCACATAGTCATTAAAAGCTAAGCTTAACCTCTACCCATGTAGGTATCACTATTGTATCGTAGACATGGACAAAAAAGTACTTTCTCCTCAGTAATTCTCTTAAGTTACATGAAATTAGGTTGTCCCTTTGAACCTAGATCTTTAGGTTGTCCCTTTGAACCTAGACTTTGAATCTTTCATATCTGATATCCAGTTTGCATCACTGTATCCTTTCAATATAGCTGGATATCTCATATAGTGCAACCCATGATCATGAGTGTATCATAAGTACCGTAGTACCCTTACTATCCCTTTCCAGTGTTCACATCCTAGATTACTAGTGGATGTACTCAGTTTACTAACTGAATAATTGTACAACTCATTAAGTACATCAAGCTTCCTATCACTCAAGAATATTCCAGTTGAGAAACACTCTCACCGGTATTCTTAGATAGGTGTAGACTTAAGTCCACAGGTGTCCTAGCCACACTAGTATCAGACTTATTGAATTTCTTTAGAATCTTGTCAACATAATGTGATTGTGTCAAAACAAGTCCATTTGGATTTCTAGAAATCTTTATAGAAAATTTTAAAATTTGAAATTCAAGTCCCAAATCTTTCATGTCAAATTTGAAATTCAACATTTTCTTGGTAGAGTTAATAATCTCATTATTTCTAACAATGAGCATGTCATCAACATACATGCACAAGATGACATAGCAATCATTCCTATCTTTGACATAAACACATTTGTCACACTCGTCGATTTTAAATCCACTAGTAATCATAGCTTTGTCAAACTTCTCATGCCATTGTTTTGGAGTTTACTTCAAGCCATACAATGATTTGACAAGTTTGCATACTTTCTTTTCTTGCCCTGGAGCTGAAAACCCTTCAAGTTGCTACATGTAGATTTCTTCATTTAAATCTCCATTAAGAAAGGCATTCTTAACATCCATTTGATGCATTTCAAGACCTCGCAAAGCTGCAATCGTAATAATCATTCGAATGGATGTTATTCTCGTAACAGGAGAATATGTATCAAATTAGTCTAGACCCTCCTTTTGTCTATACATTTTAATGACAACCCTATCCTTGTACTTATCTATAGTGCCATCTATTTTTATTTTCCTCTTGAAAATCCATTTGTGCCCAAAGGCTTACATCCGGGAGGAAGATCCACTAGTTCCCAAGTATGGTTCTGTAAGATGAAATCAATTTCATTTTTGATTGCTTCTAATGGACCCTCTAGGGATCTAATAGCTTCATCATAGCTTTGAGGCTCGTTTTCTAACAAATATGTTAGAAATTCTGGACCAAACGATTTTGATGTTCTACCCCTTTTCCCACGTCTAGGCTCAACATCAACATTCTCTTCTTGGTTTATACTGCTTTTCTCGACAGTCTCAAGTGCGCGTTTTTTAGCACTAGATTCCTCTTTACAAGGAAACACATTATTAAAAAATGATGCATTTTTAGACTCCATGATCGTGTTCTTGTGTATATCTGGATTCTAAGATTTGTGCACAAGGAACCGATACGCACTGCCATTATGTGCATAGCCGATGAATAAACAATCAACAATTTTTGGACTTATCATTTCTTTCTTAGGAGTAGGTATAAGCTCTTTTGCAAGACACCCCACATTCGTAAGAACTTATAGGAAGGTTTTCGATCATTCCACTGTTCATACGAGTTTGATCAACTTTTTTTCGAGGTATCTTATTCAAGATGTAATTTGCAGAGAGAATTGACTCCCCCCACAAGTTCTGTGGCAACCAGGACTTATTAACATAGCATTCATCATTTCCTTTAAGGTACGATTTTTCCTTCCAGCAACTCCATTTGATGGAGGCGAATAAGGCGCAGTGGTTTAGTGAATAATTCCATGTTGTGCACAATACTTACCATACAGCTACATATATATTCACCACCCCTGTCACTTCTTAACACCTTAATCTTTTTTCTTTGTTGATTTTCAACCTTGGTCTTGTACAGAATTGTCACGCCCCGGTTGCGATAATTGAGGGAAATAGGCTTCTTTATCAGACCCGTAGGCTCGTAGCAAGTTACAGATCGCATGATTGTCCAATTACTAATGAAATATAAATATCAGAGTATAAATAACAGTGGAATTAATTCTAAGTTCAGCGAAAGCAATAACAGAGTCTTACAAACTTCATTATACATACTTATATATTATAGATCTCCAAATCCAAAAAAAAAAAAAAAAAAAAACAGAAGTCTGGGCCAAACAGCTGATAACAGTAATAGTAACAACATAAAAAAGATAGTAAAAGTTCCCCAATGGAACAGAATGGCTCCAGCAGCACAAACTCTTCAGCTGGCGAAGCCCCAACGTTCTTAATCAACGTTCTCCTCTCCATGATACTTGCCCTACAGAACCGCATCTCCAACACCTGGAACTAAAGCAGCTGGACACATATGTCCAAGGATCACACGCCCATCAGCTGAAAGTTGAGTGAAGTACTACAAGGCACAAACAATATGAACATATACAACATTTATATTATCACTTGAAAAGTTATCGTGACGTTACGCAAGTGCTCGCCCCAAAACCCAACGTTACTTCTGACTATGTAACCACCACAACGCAAGACACTGCGCACGAATCCACCGTGCCAACAACTCAAAACATCGGCAGTACTAGCTTCTGCCTATAACCACAACAATACTAAACGCACGACAACCAACACATCAAAGCCTAAATTGGCCTCATTGCACTCGTTTAGCCCACAATTGGCCCTAACTCATTCGCATACTTCCACACGGCCACAAATGACTCTCATATGTGAAATACGGCCACACATGGTCCACATTCATTTGCATACTTCCACACAACCACAAATGACCCTTATATGCAAATTACGGTAACACATGACCCTCTATCTCGCTTAGCCCATAATTGGCCCTAACATAACGCCACAGACCACGACACGAACACCACATACTGATGACAATAACTCTTGATCACAACTCAAGTGATAATAAGACCTATTAAGGTCACACAACAAATGCAACCAACCACGGAATAACCGACAAGCTATTCGACACGACCATCAACACAACCATGATCTCACAGCGGTCAACATGCTTACTCATTTAGATACATTATTATCGCATATTATTCTTCTTCACATCCTTAGTGATTCGACCCGATGCGTTATTATAAGCAACACAAACTGATCATAATCATGTTCTAACAATGATATGGAAATTCAACATATTATGAAATCAACATACGACATGGTGCTATTGAATAAGCATAACGTACAACCATAGAATTGGTCAACTCGTTCACATACTACATGTACAACTCCAGGTTCCATTAATAAATTCCATACTACGAACCTTATTAGCTTCAACATATAAACAAGCAAAGAAATCAAAACTCTGTTAATCTTGAGCGCTCGGATCACTCGAGCGCTCCAAGCTCGAGCGCTCGCGCTTGCTTGAGTGCTCGGGTTTAGTAGTACAGAACAGTGTATGTTTTAGCAGCTCTAAAACCCATATGAATTTAATATGAAACTTCCAAAATTCTTAAGTAAACTCAAATGTAACTCAATAAACATATTAAGCATGTTCATATACACCTTAGACACGAATCTTAGCACTCAAATTCTGATCAAAACTAGATAGATCATGAAATTGCATAATAACTTTGAAAAGAAGTAATGATCACGAGGATCTAAAGCTAGATCATGCTCAAACTTATACGTGCAATGCATTTTATAGATTATTACATGCATATATCAATATGGTAAGTGAGTTATATTACTCACAATGCAAACAAACCAAGTAGATGATGATCTTGCACATGAACTTAACATAGATGATGATCAAGAGTTAAATCTTCGTAAATTAACCACTTTCAACAAAATTTTACCACTTATTCATGTATATCTGCACATTGAATGTGAGTTGAGGTACTCACAAGGATGATCAAACCAAGTAGATGAGATATATGTTGAAAAAGAGGATGATGATGATGATGATGATGATCTAGCTTTAAAAACCACCCATGCAATCTCTAAACCTCCTTCGATCTTCCAAGATTAAGCTCTAAAACTTCAAGAGTGATGAAATACAAGTGTTTGTATGTTTGTAGAAGAATTAGATCATGAATTCATGACCATGCAAAGCAAAATGTATGTGGTTGTATATGAAATACAAGAACTCTCCCTCACCAACACTTTCTCTGGAATGACTATGTTTTGGACGAAAAACTACAGAAATGGCTTGGTATTTATAAAACTTTAGAGCCCAGGGGTAAAAAGGTCTTTTTACTCTTTTTATAACTCAAGCGCTCGCGCTGCTCGAGCTCTCTGGCCTCGAGCGCTCACTCCTCCTGAGCGCTCGGGTTTACTAAAACAAGGAAGGTTTATTTTGAAAACATAAATCATGTTACGAAATGTGTGAGCATTCATGTAATGTCAAGCATACTCAAAATCTCATTTACATATATAGAAAATATTAATAATAAATATTTAGAAATTACATTATTAATAATAGGAAATTACGGGTGTTACAATAATGAACTTATCCAAAGCTTCATCCTTACTTTTAAGCAAATACACATAGCAGTATTTAGTGCTATCATCGACAAAAGTAATAAAATATTTATTGCCACCTCTAGATTGAACCATTTTTAAATCACATACATCAGTGTGGATTAAATCTAATGGTTCGGTGTTTCTTTCTATTGATTGAAATGAAGACTTTGTTAATTTTGCTTCAGCATAAGTCTCACATTTATGACTTGTATCAATATGAAAACTGGGTATGTGGTCTAATTTAATTAATTTTCGTAAAGAATTAAAATTAACATGTCCTAGTCTACCATGCCATAAATTGGAAGACTCAAGCAAATAAGCAGAGGAGGAACTTATATTATTGATTTTGGGAACAATAGTCATTACATTAAGCTTAAACAGACCATCACTCATGTACCCCTTTCCCACATACATCCCAGCTTTGGTCAGCACCATATTATTTGACTCAAAGACCAAACGGAAGCCATGCTTGCTAAGAAGAGAGCCAAACACAAGGTTCTTGCGAAGCTCCAGCACATATAGGACATTATTCAGAGTCAACTCTTTCCCTGAAGTCATCTTTAGAATTATCTTTCCTTGGCCTTCAACATCCGAAGAGGCTAAGTTACCCATGAACATCTTCTCACCATTCATCATTGGTTCGAAGGAAGTGAACATTACTTTGTGAGAGCATATGTGGCGAGTAACACCAGTGTCTATTTGCCATTCTTTTGGGTTTGAACCCAACAAGTTCACTTTAGAGACCATAGTTGACAAATTAATCCCAGAGACATCCCTCGAGATAGAGTCCAATTCTATCATATTAGCCTCATGATTCTTCTTGATTTTCTTCTGTGGCAAACGACATTCTGAAGCACGGTGTCCTATTTTACCACAATTGTTGCATTTCCTTTGAAACTGAAACTTAGGTTTCTTAGAGATACCACATTTTGGCCCATTTTGGACCCTTTGCCAAAATATTTTTTCATATTTGAACTTTGACCATGCTCAACCACATTAGCCTTGGCCATAAAATTATTCCCTGCTTCTTTATCAGCTCCTTTGTTGTCTTCCTCGATCCCAAGCCCGACGATGAGATCTTCAATCTTTATTTACTTTCGCTTGTGCTTCAGGTAGTTCTTGAAGTCCTTGCAAGCAGGGGGCAGCTTTTCGATAATGGCAGCAACCTGAAAGGTTTCACTCAAGGCCATCCCTTTAGCATGGATTTCATGCAAGATAACTTGCAGCTCCTGAACTTGACTGATCACAGTCTTCAAGTCCACCATTTTGTAGTTGAGGAATTTCCCTACTATAAACTTCTTGGACCCAACACCCTCAGTTTTGCATTTTCTATCTAAGGACTCCCACAGTTCCTTAGCCGTGGTCTTAACACTATACACATTATAGAGTGTATTGTGCAAGCCATTCAGCACATAATTTCGGCACAGGAAATTTGAGTGTTTCCAAGCATCAATGGCAAAAGCCACTTGCAAGGCAGCCTCTTGATCTTGGTCATTCTCATTTTGAACAGGAGCATCCTCTTTCAAGAACCTCGCAAGGTTCAAGGTGGTAAGGTAAAATAGCATCTTCTATTGCCACCTTTTGAAATCCACTCTATTGAATTTCTTGGGTTTCTCCCCGTGGTTCACATGAACCGTTTGGATTGTTTGAACTAAAGGAACCTTCACAGGAATCGAACCAATCACCACAATGTTAGTCCTTACACCATTAGTACTATCAGTGTTCACACCATCGTTTCCAGTTGCCATTTCAGAAATTATCATCAAAGGAGATTAGGAAAAACTAAATCCAAAAAAGGATCAAATTCTTCCCTTATAATTAATTTTAGAACTGAATCTGAAAAATAAATTGAGTTACAGTTTTGTAAAAGAAGACAGTTTTATTTTTTAAACCAACTAAACTGTTTTTGTTTCGAAAACAATTCTGTTTAGAAAATTCATTTCTTTTTTAGAAAAAAAAACTGTTTTCAAACCAATTTTTTTTTTTTCGTTTCAAACATATACAAATCTGTTTTAAGATTGTTGGAAACTATATATATTAATATTAGAAACAAACAAACAGGTCCTTAAATTGCACTTGATGAAAAACAGAAGGAAAAATAAATTAAATCTAGAAACAGAAACTGAAATAGAAATGCAAACCGAGGCCTGTGATTTACACAGTTTCTTTAAAACAGATTCGCCGCCTCACTAGAAGTGCTCGAGGAATTCTTCGGCATCCGTCTCCCAGGATACAACAGCAACAACGGTTGACAAGCGGTGTAAAACCGTTCCAATGAACCAACTATGCTTATAACTCTCTCAGGAACGAGTATTGGAATGAAGGAAAGTGAATTCTCATTTTCTGGCTATGAATTTATGAGGAGAAAGCGTAGAATATATAGAACTAAGGGGAGAGAGGATTCATTAGATGTACATTATGCATCTGTGGATTCATTCATGTATGTACATTATGCATCTATATGTACATGATTCATTCAAGTATGTACATTATCCATGTATGTATTTTATGCATCTGTAGATTCATTCATGTATGTACATGATTCATTTATAGATTCATTCATGTATGTACATGATTCATTCATGTATGTACACTATCCATATGTATTCAATGGATGTACAACTCATTGGATGTACATTATACATATGTATTCATTGTGGGATTAATTTCTCATTCACTCAACACTGATTTTGGACGTGTAAGTATCCAAAGTGCATCTCCTCATGGAGGAGAACACAGATTCACAAAGACCCCATTCAAACTCTAATTGAGTCCCACTTTTATTTGACCTCAAACATGTCCAAAACCAATTTTATCCAACACCACCTATTGTCCAATTGTTGAAAAGAGCTTAGTCTTGGGTGATTCAATTAAATTTTATGAAGTACCTGAAGTTGTGTATAAAAGTCTGACCTAGAAAATAATAGAATAATAGAAAAGAATGATTGGAATATGCATAACAAAAAAATGAACTTGAAAATAGCCGAATAATAAGAGTGATTGTTGTAGAATCGTAGTCGTAGTAGATGACGAAACTTGTATCATCGTGATGTTGTGAGTTGAGAATGGAGTGTCAACTACGGGTATTGAGAGACTAGTATTTTTTAGGTGGAGATTTTAAATGTTATTAGGTTTTTTTAAAAATAGTCTCACTAAACAGATACATAATTGGATCATGCGGGTTAGACTTTTTTTTTTTTTTTTCATTTTTCATTTTTTTAAAACTCTTTTTGGTTAGACGAGTGGACATAGTTAAAATACGATCCAACTCACATATTATTAGTGTTAACCAGTTGACCCATTAACGAACAACACCCGTATAAGCTAAATCAAAACGCATTTATTCCGTGTTGGGATCGTGTCGTGTCAAAAATTGCCAAGTTGCAAGTTGGTAAGAAAGACGGATCTCAAGGCTCTAGTGTACCAAGTCCATGTTCTTTGGTGAGGGTTCGAATCCTATTACCAACTTGCCCCCTGATTAAATTGGTGCGTATGCTGGAGTCAGTGAATGCGCCCGTCATTTGCCACCCCATCCTACTCTATGTAAACGACATTTTAATATCAGATACCTAAGTCATGGAAGACAAGCTAGGATAATTTGTCCCAAAGGAAAAAAAAAAGAAAAGAAAAGAAAATAACCGAGTTGTCCTGCAAGGTACATTTAACTCACCAGTGTTGAATAATAATCTGATACGCTCATTCAATGAACTTGCTTAAATATTAAATTAATCAAATAAGTCTAGGCCATTGTATTCTAGTACTTTAATTGAGCCATTTCAAATTTGTTAGTGAACTCAACAACAACAATAAATATTTGAAAATTCTCTGATAAAATTGTAAGTGAACTTATTTGATTGAGTACAATTGGTAAAAGCATTTGATTTGTTGTCCCTGTATTTTATCCTCAAAATTGAGAATTTTCAAATAAATTAAAAAAAATCAAGACAAAGAAAATATGAAATAAAAATTTAATTCCTTTTGTAGAAACATATTGTTTAGTCCCTTAAATTGGCGGTGATACGCCCAAAATTGGCCCTATCCTATGATCGAGCAATTCCACTTAGTGGACGACCCCTATCTCAACCAAATCATGCACAGTTCCTTGGGTAAGCATCAGCCCGAGCGGTTTGGCCTACCCGAGGCCTCCTGAGTGGTTCATCTACGACCCGACCAACAGGACGGAAAGACCGCGTAGGCACGGTTCGTACAAGCGTAGTTCAGCCAGGCCCACGAGATTTTCTCCAGAATATTCCAGGCTGTTTCCTACTCAAGTTAGAAGACTAATGGAAAGTGCAAATTATTTCCTAATCCAATTAGGAAACCCCCACAATTAATGCCAATCAATCCTAATCAGGATTGTGTTACCTAATCTGATTAGTTTCCTTGTACGGGTAGGTCTCTTGCATCTATAAAAGAGACCACTCACCCCCCATAGAAGAGATCAATCTTTCAGTCTGCATAGCACCTCTATATTAGTCATCATCACGCCCGGCCGACCTACGGTAGCTCCAAACTATTGTTGGTTCATCACAGGTCACCGGCTTTTTACAGTATAGTGAACGTGCTCGGACACACACATGGATGTAGGTTCCTTCATTAACAGGGCCAAACCACATACAAAAAACCAGTCTCTCACTGTCTCTCTCCCTTAATCTTCTCCAATTTATCTCTAACCAAATTTTGGCATCATCAGGGGTATTATGTATTGAGTGCAATTAAATTAGGTAGTTATGAAATTAATCCCCTAATTAGTGTACAGTTCAGGAATTGATCCTTTCCCTAATTTTTTTATTACCATTATACCCTTATTTTAAAATAGAAGTTAATTTTGAATTTGTTTTATTTTTAGTCATTATCTTTTAATGGAGAAGTGGAGGCCTTATGGGGGTTATTGCTCCCTAAAATCACGGTAGTGGGTTGTGTGATGTTTTAAATGTGATATTAAATTCAAACGTATCTTGATATAGGATAATCATAATTCAAAATTATTGGATTCCAAAGGTTCTAACTGTAGAGTATACCAAACTTATACATGCATAAGTACTATGTGATAAATTTGTCACTGATATTTACAAATGTGATAAATTAATCTAGTTTTGTTGGGAGTATGTTTTCTCATTGCGAATGAGATAAATTTCTCACGCACTTGTTAACCTTTTATAATTTTGTGATTGTTTATAGTATACCAAACTTATACGTTGCATGAGTGTTATGTGATAAATTTGTCACTGATATTTACAAGTGAGATAAATTAATATAGTTTTGTTGAGAGTATGTTTTCTCATTACGAAGGTGAAAAATTTTCTTAATAATTTAATTATAGTCTATTTGCCACTTCATTTACATAATAAATGATGTATTGATTACAGTCTACACAAGTGAAAAAATTCTCAAATATTTAATCTACATACGATGTGGAAGTCATTTTTTACATCCTATACAAGTGAGAAATTTCTCACTAATTTCACTACATAACAAATGAGCAATTTATTACAGCCTATATTAGTGAGAAATTTCTTACTAACTTCATCTACATAATAAATGAGCTATTTATTACAATCTATACAAGTGAGAAATTTCTCACTAACATAATCTACATAACAAGTGAGAAATTTCTTACATCCTATACAATAAAGAGATCCTCATCAACACTATATGTATCTATACAAATTCATGGAAGTGAGTAAATTTGTGGCACAACCGTCGAATGAATGCATCAAATCAATGAACCATTTTAGATAAGATATTCTTAGATTAGACCATTCATGATAACTCTCACATTGCACTAGTTATGTTGTCGTGATACTTCAAACACTTCAATTTCTGTGAGAAATTTCAAATTTTGAACACAAATGGGTGAGAAATTTGTCCAAAGAGTGATCGACTTCTGTATCGTCTCGCTATTGTTTGATTTTGTTGATGATGGATTGCAAATTCGAAACCTACCTTTTCACTCGCATTTCCGAGAACAAAGGTAAGATCGAATTTTCATGCCTCAAATGATTTAATTTCTGTGAGAAATTTTGATTTTTTCCTCACGAATTGGTAAGTAATTTGTCCACAAAATGGTCGTCGGCAGAGAGGGGTGGCCGGAGATGGTGGTGCATGGTTGATATAGGTAAAGGGAGGTAGAGAGGAGAGGAGGAGGAAGGTGGTGGGTGATCGCCAGTGGCAGTGGAGGAGCTGTGACCCTCTCTTTTTTCTTTCTCCCTCCCTCCCTCCCTCTCTCTCTCTCTGTCTCTCTCTCCCCTTAAAATACTAGAGGGACCTATTTTTAGATTCATTTCAAAATGATACCTATTTTTAGTTAGATATATATATATATATATTATGAATACTATATATTAAGTTACCCTTTATTTTAATTATATATTATTTTTCTTACTATTTTCTTCCTACATTTAGTGTTTGTTTTTGTCGCTGAATCCAACATATACCAACCCTATGTGTTCTAAAAGGAACTAACAATGATCATAAAGATTGACAACATAGTTCACTATGTCAAATGAAAATTTCCAAAATTGACACATTCAATCACTTATATAATGAGACAAGATAAGTTTATTAACATTGATTTGGTCATCTAATAGTTCAAGAAAATGGATGAAAGTGATGTTTTACAACCCGTTGTCATGTGCTTAGACGGCAGGCCATGTTGAAGCTCACATGTCTTTATATATACTTCCAAATATGTATACGTGTATGTGCAATGCAATATATGGTTGTGTTGGACTTGGATGTGTATGGAAGGCCAACAAGGCTGATTGCTATTAAGTGTGCAACTCATTTCATGAAATACTTTTGAATCGTGATACTCTGTTAATGTGTGTGTATATATATATCTAATATATATATATATATGAAAATAAAAACTTTTGCTTTTGCCACCTAAGCGCCTATGTGTAATTTTCTCTAAATGACCCCCTTTGAATTAGAATAAAAAATAATTAATATTAATGAATTCTAATTCTTACTAATTAATTATCATATTCTTTCTTGGCCAATCATGCTTCTCATTTATTGAGGAAAAACTTCTCATCCCTAACTTCTCTCCATTTTTCATTATATTTAGGTACATAGAACACATTTAAATATGCAAACCAAGTTACTACAAATCCCCTATATTAAAATTTAATTTTTTTGGATATGTTGGGTACTTATAAGTAGTTTATAGGTTTTTTTTATACGTTAATTTGTTTGATTCCTCAAATTTAGGTTAATTTTTAAAAGGTATAATGCTTTGATTTATGTATGCATATATGTGTATATATAGATATATTTGATGTATAGATAAGATCGGTCACAACATTATTTATAAGAATATCAAAACAATTTTTTGTTGTGTGACTTATGAATATTGGGGGTGCAATTTATGCGGTTGTTAATAAAACCCATTAAAAAATGGATGATACTTTTCAAATTTGAAATAAATAACACATTTACTCTTTTCAAATTTCAAATAGATTTTACATTGATTCAAGCTTTATCTCTCTACATAAATCATACAAAAATAAATTATTTTCTACATAAGTATAACTATCTTTCTTTTTGACTTTGAAATTTGACTTTAGTTTTCAGTTTTCTTTGAAGGATGAGTTATAAAGATCAATTTGAACCAGATTAGAAAAGCAAGTGAAGATTGTTTCTCAAGAAGGGTTAGTTAGTTAGTTCTTATTATTATTATTATTATTATTATTATTATTATTATTATTATTATTATTATTATTATTATTGTGTTGCATGGATTTGTAAAATTTAATCTAAATTAAATGTGACTTTTCTACCTAAAGAGTTGAATTTAGCATTTGAATTTTATGGAGAAAAGGGAATACATTATTCTAAAGTCGAATCAAACCAATTTGGTTGATAAAGAACTTTTCTCTAAGAGATTTACAAAAAAATTTATAGATAAGATTTCACTCATCAAATAATATTGAACCCAAAAATTTAAGTCTACATCATATGTGAAAAGATAAGTCTCATTGGTATGTTTGTTAGTTACAAAAAATAAATTCTACGTGTAGACACCTCGATTTTGACCAAACATCGAATTAATGGGAGTATTACCTCTAAAATCTGATGATGACGATGTCTGACCAATCTAGGACTTCCAAAAGGTGATCCAAGCTCTTCAAAAGGCTCTTTAATTCAAACAAAAGAAATAAAAAGAAAAAAAGAGAGAAAAAGAAGAAAAAAAAGTAGAAGAAAACGGCACTTGGCAACTTTTGCGGCATTCACGGGTTACCAGTGCGGCAGTTAGTAAGTGCCGTAACGGCACTCGGTGACCACCACAAAATTTAAAGTATGGCAGTCTGCGGAGTTATCCACGGCACTCAATGAATGCCGCATCGGCATTCACTGAATACCGCGACGGCTATCAGCGAGTGCCGGAACGACATTCATTGAGTGTCGCTTCCATCTCCACTAAGTGACGCGTTTTGGTAGCCAGCTGTGCGTTTTGTACCTTCAAAAGGACATCCGGGATTAGGGTTTTTACTATAAATTTACTAAAATGACCCTCCAATTTTTTTTTCTTCTATATATAGGGAGTGAAAATCCCATTACCAAGGATCCCATGCACAAACATTCTTATTTCTACTCCACTTTGGATATTCTTGAAGCAAAAGATCACCTTGATATTCTTAGAGAAAACTAAGAGAATTTTAGAAGAAGTTAGGAGGATTAAGAAGAAGAGCTAGAAGAAGAGCTTGGTCTAGATGAAGAACTTGGTCAATCTTGGGAAAGTCTTAAAACAACCAAAAACTTGAGGATAATTAGAGGTAAACTCTAAGTTACTTAGTTTCTATATTGAAGTTTAATCACAATATATAGATTCTTAGGACCTTTTACACATTTTCAAAAACTCTCTTCCCACCTCATTTCATCATACACCACATATTGTGATTAAAATTTCATTTCATTGGTTTGGATCAAAGTAGCTCAAGGTTTAAAGTTTAAAGTAAATCTTAAAATTAATTTAGATCCTACTTGAGCCTTGTTTTCTTTTTTTTTTCCTCTTGATTATGTTTTCCCTTTGGGATTCATAAGACTGTCAATGCCTTACTTAAATCCTTAAGCTTAGAATCCTTTGACCTTCTTATAAACTCATGATTTATAAGAAGATCAAGGTTGATATTAGTATGTTTTGGTCAAAGGGTTTGAACCTATCTCCATGGTTAGAGTCCATTCTGTTAAGATTTCATGAAGTTTTCTTCATACTCCATTGAAATCCATGAGTATGAGTGTCTTTAGCCTCCAATGACCATCAAATGGCAGGAGAAGTAATTTTGTTTAAGCCTAACTTCATGGCTTAGTAATTGGAATTAACAAATAAAAGTTGAACATGACAATGAAACAGTGGGTTCATAAACTATTTTGATCAAGGATTTTTAGTTAAATAAGGGATCGTTGGAATCGAACGAAACCAATTGGAAAATGTCAATAACACAAAGTTTTACTATTGTGATTTTTGTTTTGGTGAGATTTCATTTTTAAAGTGGTTTGGTCATGTGTTTTGTGAAGTAACCAAAATCTGTCTAGAATTTCAGAATAGTGACACCCTTTTGAAATAAGCAAATCAGAACATTAATCAAGTATTCTTGGACCAAATAATTTTTTATGCGAAGTTTAATGTGTTAATAAAGTCTCCTAAAAAGATTAGAGTCTTTCTGATTCGTTTATTATTTTTAGAAAATCATACAAATTCTCTGGAAAAAGAGTTGGAAATTTCTGAGTGATGTCTAGTTTTTGTCTAATTCCTGGAAATTGAACCGTTGATCTTTATTTTTTCTTTTTGGGTTAAAAACTAGACTCACAGAAGTACCCTGCGTCCAAAAATCATCAAGATCAAACCGTGGGATCTATGCTTTTCCTAATTTTCAAAGTTTGGACTGCTCTCTGTAATTTTCAGAATTTTATGACAGATTTGACCAACTTTGTAAATAATGGTCCAAATGACTTTTCTATGACCTAGGGCTTAGACTATTTTTTTATAATGATCAATTAAACTTAAATACAGAGGCTAAATGATCCAAATCAATGAATAATTCATAGCTTATTTTTGTTCATGTTTGTATATCTATATGCATTCATCCATGTGGTTTGATACTTATAATTAAGATTCATTTTTTTAGATTGAATTGCACTTGAGTGAACCTAATTATGAGTTTCTTGTGATCATGTTGGGACTATGCCACCTCTATATGGACATTACATTGGCTCCTAGTTGAGACTTGTATATCTATAAAGATGTTGTATTTCCAACTAATTTAAAGGAATCCATGATTATGTCAATTCTTTCATACTTGATAGATTTAAGCTAGAAGTTTAGGAATGCTATTTAAGATTTAACATTATATCTTATCTAAAGCATGTGGACTAACCCTTTGTTTTGTAGCGCTATTGAGGTATGATTTCTCAAACTCCTCTTTAGCTTATTTAATTTCTTAATTTTATTGATTTTTCAACCTCATGCGCGTCACCTTAGAATTAAGATTTACCTTCTGTGTATATATGTGATTAGAGACCTTTTATTAGGATTTTTACTTTTTGTATGCATTACACGTTTCAGATTCGCTGCTGGATCCCGGGTAAGTTTCCTAGTTCTCTATCTAAACATTATCTTGTTTGCTACTTGAATTATGTGATTTATGAATGATATTTTGTTGTTAGCAATATTACACCCTTTCCAACATGCTTTTGTAATGTATATTTATATATATGTATTAATCGAGGGCATACTTAGATTAATAATTCGATTATAAGGATGTTGAGTAGAGGCCTATTGCGAGATAGGATGAGAGATGGTGTTTTAGTCTGTCGGGCTCCTTCCTCTCTCATTCCATAATCCCTGGACCTAGTTAATCTTTGGTTTCCAAAAGATCAGTTTGCTTTTAAATGGTTTCTTAATGTTCCTTTTAAAAATTAAGTGGCGACTCGTATTTGTGTTTTAATCTGAAAAGAAAGTTGAAAAGCTGTGGGTAAGAGAAAATGCGATATCCACAATATGATGACTCTGCTGGGGATCGAACTCAGAATTTCTCGCAGACCAGAATTTCTGATTTTAGGTTCACCGAGGATTAGACTTGAAGCATCCTTTTAATCGAATTAATTAATTTTTGTGTGCCTGTTGCATTGCATTTGCATGTTTCGCTAGTCGATTGCACAGAACTATGACCTTGGAGGCTCGGGGCAACCCGGTCGGTCAAGCTATCATGGGACTGTGTGATCACCCTTGATCTCGTACCATGTGTTGGTATATGAAGCATCCTATCGGATGTGTGTCAAGGGTCCCTAATTTGACCAAAACCCAGACTTTGCATGAAAAGCTCCTATAGAACCTTTCAATCTTAGGAGATCAATTCTTGATTAGGATTATGTGCCAAGGAGTTTTGTATGCCCGAAAGGGATTACTTGAGATGATGACGATGCTTGCTTGATAAAAGATGTGTAACCTCTTAATCACTCTTGAGAAATTCCTCTTCATGTCCCATGATATTTGGGGAACATGCCTAATCTTGATGATAAGATTACATCTCTTGTATCATGTTTTAGCTAAGCATCATTGACCTTGTATGTATCCGAATTCATGAAAAATACGGTGATAATCCAATCATGTGACTCTTCTACCCAAAGAGTTTTAAATCTGTCCTTGCAAACAAGCAATTCTTGTCACCTTTGTTCCAAGGTTTCAAACCTCTCTTTAAAAAATCTTTGAAGATCACCTTTTTGATTAAAGCCCTAAACAAAGTTTTTGACAAAGTATATTCAGAGGAAAAATCCAAAATTTTCGGAATTGTGTTTTGGAGAAATGCCTTTCCAAATGAATTTCAAAAATTTCAATCCAATCATCTTCATTGAGAAAAATTCTTGAAATTTTTTTTTTTTGAAAAATCTCAACATCTAAAGAAATGTTTTTCAAATAAAATACCCGACCTTGGAAAGGGTAGTAAGGATCGCAATGAAAGGGAAAATAGGCGCATTCGACATGAGTGAGGGATTTATATGCTTATGTGGCTATTTGATAGGATTAGAATTTTTCTTTTCTTTCGCATATAGAATAGGCACACACACACATAGATGCATTGCATCCGTGTGATATATGAACCATTCATAAAAAAAAGGTTTCACCAAGTATCTTTCAAAAGTAGGATAAAAAGAAGAAGAAAAACAAAAGAAGTTTTTGAAAGTCATTAAAAATTCTTTTGTAAGGCAAAAATAGCATCAAACTTGGGCACGGTCTGGTTTAGAGGTTTCACAGCAAGGCTAGTAAGAAGGGAAGGAAACTTTGAGATGGCAGACGAAAGGAACGATGGGGAAGTAGGAGAATTAAGGACACTGGTAGAACAACAAGCAGAACAGATGAGGCGACAGGCCGAGAATATAAACTGCATGATGGTCATGATAGAAGCAATAGCATGCCCGCCACCAGTAACAAATCCACCAAACATTGATCCGCCTATTAGGGAAAAAGGTTGGTATGATGACCCAGAGATGCCAAGGGCCAAGATTCCCAGAGTAGAAAGAGAGAGGGTGGAAAGAGAAAAGACTGACAAAGAGAGGGTAATGACCAAGAAGATAGAGAAGTTGGAAAGGTTGATGCGCAAGGCTCAGGGGGTCGACACTTATCTGATGGAGTTAGAGGGTCTGTATGATGGGGTCTGCGAAACACTTCCTGTTGGTTTTAAAATGCCAGTTTTTGACAAGTTCGACGGAACAGGGAATCCTCGCAGTCATGTAAGGATGTGTATCGGAGCTTTTCAACTGAGTGGATTGAGCACCACCATGATGGCCGTCCTGTTTCAGTAGACTTTAACTAGGGCCACTCTGTCCTAGTACCTCACGCTCAAACCAAGCAAGACTAGGGTCTGGGAGGAGGTGATCAAAGCATTTGTGGCACAGTATGAGTACAACCAAGACTTGGACATCACAGTCAGAGACATAGAAACCACCAGGCAAGGGAACAAGGAATCGTTCGCAGAATACTTGAGTAGGTGGAGGGGAAAGGTTGCCAAGATGGTGCAGAGTTCGCCCGAGAATGAAGAACCTTCAGTCCGTCTACCAAGAAAAGATGAGGTTTCAGTCAATTAACACATGCACTGAGGTTTTGACGTGGGGACACGGATAGAGGATGCAATCTAAGAAGGGGTAATCAAGAAGGAAGAACAGCCAAACCGATATAGAAGGCCAAGCTACGGGTCAAATGGAGGACATTCGAGAGGTCACTCTGGCCCCATCGATATCAATGCATTGAGTGGGCCAGAGAGAAAATTCGACATAGCACCAAGAAGAGGAGGGGACAAACAACCGAGAAAGTTTTCGGATTTGGGGGTATCACAGTCAACCGCTCTCGATAGGCTGATGGCAAAAGGACATCTTCATCCGTTGGAATCCCGACCTTTACCGAGTCCACTTTCGTCAAGCTTCCGGGAAGACCTCTAGTGTAAATTTCACCAACAAAAGGGTCATTCTAAAGATCAGTGCACAAGGTTGAGGCATGAAATCCAAGACCTCATTAATAACAAGGTGATATCCGAGCTGCCTGTCAAAACTCCTAACGTTACTAAGAATCCACTGCCAAATCACCATGCAGTACCGCCGCCACAAGGCCTTTACTTCTTGGGGTTCAAAGAGACAACCTTCGATCCGTCTAAGCTAATCACCAAAGCTGGGACACCAAGGAAGCCTTACTAACTGCCAGAAGATTAGATAATCTATACCCTGGAGAATCAGTCAGGAGAAGGAACGTCAGAGCAAATGGATTGGTGGGTTCAGGAGACTAACAGTACTAATGTGGATCAAGTAGAAGATGACCTGTGGTATATGAGTGACAAAGAGACAGGAACAAAAAAGGAAAATGTGAAAGACGTTTCAGAAATCGACAATTTATGGGCAAAGGAAGAAGTCAGGCACTTAACCCGGTCAGGGAGGCACTTCAAATCGCATGAGCTAGAAGAAGATCACCCAGGGAAGGAATTGGACAAAGGAAAGGGGAAGATGAACGAAGAGGAAGAAGAAGACAGGGTTCTGAAGCAAATGAAGAAGACTCAGGCCAATATTACCATATGGGGGTTGTTGATCACTTCAAAATGCCACAGGCAGGCAGTCCTTGATGCTCTAAATCAGTCTGATGTTTCCATCGACACAGCACTGGAGGATCTTGTAGGAATGATCAGCAAAAATCCAACTCTGGCTATCACCTTCTCCTCAGATGACCTACCACCAGGAGGGCCCGTTCACAATAAACCGATGTACGTTACTGTGGAATGCTTAGGGAATATCGTACCCGCCTGTCTTGTTGACTACGGGTCTGCTCTAAACGTGTGTCTATTTTGAACAGCTAAGCGAATGGGTCTGGATGAGTCAACCTTCATACCATCTGAGCAGAAGGTGAGAGCGTACGACAACACTCAAAGAACAGTCATGGGTATAGTCCTTCTTTGCCTCGCTGTTGGGCCCTTCAGGTCATTGACATGCCTGTTTCATTCAACCTGCTGTTGGGAAGGCCATGGTTGGACAGTTTGGGTGTCATGCCATCAACAATCCATCAAAAGGTCAAGTGTGTCTAGGAAAGCAAGGTCTGTGATATCCTCATGGACAGTTGGATCCATTTGTCTGAAGCTTCATCAAGCTCGCTGGCTCTAGAAGTACAGCTACAAGAAGAAGAGACAAGTCTGGGAGGGTTTGAGTTTATCAACATGCTGGAAGAGGCCAAGCCAAGGGAGTACCTGCCACTTTATTTTGATCAATATGCGAGCCCGTTGGTCGCGGGGATTATGAAGAAGATGGGTTTTTTCCAGGCATGGGACTAGGAAAGAATCTCCAAGGACTGCTAGAGTTTCCAAAGATCCCCACCTAAACTCACACTCATGGTTTGGGTTACCAACCATCAAAGAAGGAATTGAGGGAAAAGAAGAAGGCAGCTGACGCACCGTTGGCCCTGTACCAGAAAATGCTCAATGGATACTTTGTGAAGGAGGGAGAAGATTTTCCCTTTTGTGGCTTCCCAGAACCATGGGTGGATCAAAAGGACAATCACTTAAAGCCAGGATTTGAGATCTTTTTCCCCTATGAATTTTCCGAGTATGAAGACCCATATCTGCAGGTCCCTCTGAAATCTGCCACCATCAAAGATTAGATCGGTATGCTAGAAGGACCAACTATGCAAAACTTATTGGATGAAAGAAGCATAGAAACTGAGAAAGAGGGATGAGAAGAAGTTACAGGAACCAAGGCCGAGAAAGAGTACGCCGAGGGCATGGTGGAAGAAGTGCAAGAAGAGGACGAAGTGAATGGCATCGAAGAATCTGGGGAAGTAGTGATAGGAGAAGAAGCCAAGATGGAAACGGGGAATCTGCCAGGCTGGCACACTGTGGAACTCAAGAAAGGGGTCAACAAAGAGTGGATCTTTGAGTCTAGTGATAGGTATCCCCCTCCCTGGAGTCTGTAATGGCCCAAATAAGGCGTCTTACTATCGTTATGTCTGTTGTAATCACCCCGAACAAAATCAATGAAAATGTGACCAATTCTTCTTACTCGAATGCACTTAATGAATGTGATGACTGTGATGATCATGAGATACCAATTGAATTACAAAAATTAATTGAAAAAGAACCTGCATGTAAAATCATTGAGGACACTCTAACGATTAATCTAGAAAATGAAGATAATCCTCAAATGTTTTCATTGGCTCTACACTTAGTAATGAAGAAAGCAAAGAATTGATCAAACTATTAAATGAATTCAAAGACATTTTTGCATGGTCTTACAATGATATGCCAGGTATCAATCCAGAAATAATCCAGCACCATATTCCCCTCTTTCCTAACTCAAAACCGGTAAAACAAAAATTGAGGCAAATGAGGCCTGAATGGGCACTTAAGGTTAAAGAGGAAGTTGAAAAGCAATTGAGAGCCGGATTCTTGATGGTCACCGAGTATCTTGAATGGATTGCCAACATTGTATCGGTTCCTAAAAAGGACGGTCGTTTTAGGGTTTGTGTCGACTTCCGGGATTTGAACAGAGCCAGCCCTAAGGATGATTTTTCTTTACCTCACATTGATGTGTTAGTTGACAATACTGCGGGACACGAACTCCTGTCCTTTATAAATGGGTTCTCAGGTTATAACCATATCTAATGGAACCCGAGGATAGAGAGAAAACTACTTGCATCACACCATGGGGCACATACTATTATAGGGTGATGCCGTTTGGGCTCAAGAACGTGGGCTCAACGTACCAGCGGGCTGCTACTACGTTGTTGTACGACATGATCCACAAGGAAGTAGAGGTGTATGTGGATGATATAATTGTGAAATCTAAGGAAAGGAAGGGACACTTGGGGGCATTGAATAAGTTCTTCGGGAGGATAAGAGAATTTAGAATGAGGCTAAACCCGCAAAAGTGCACCTTCAGAGTCACCACCAGAAAGCTGTTAGGATTCTTAATCACTTAGAGAGGAATAGAGGTGGACCCGACCAAAATAAAGGTCATAGTTGAAATGTAGCCGCCAAAGAATGAGAAGGAATTGAGGGGATTTTTGGAAAGAATACAGTTCATAAGCCGCTTTATCTCAAAACTCACCTTGACATGTGACCCGCTGTTCAAGCTGCTTAGGAAAGAAGAGAAGTTTAAGTGGGATACCCTATGCCAACAAGCCTTCGATAAGATCAAAACCTATCTCCAAAATCCACCTGTCCTATCACCACCCTTACCCAAAAGACCTTTATTTTTATACCTTTCTGTGTCTGAAGATTCAATGCGGTGTATGTTCGCCCAAGAGGGAGAAGAGGGGCAAGTGACAAAAGCCATTTATTATTTGAGCAAGAAGATGACCGGATACGAGCTAAAATACTCACTCTTAGAGAAAGCCTATTGGGCCCTAGTCTGGTGTACCCGTCACCTCAGGCACTACATGTTAACCTTTCCCGTAACCCTAATCTCCCGAATGGACCTACTTAAATACCTATTTGAAAAACCCATCCTAACCAACAGAATCTCCCGTGGACCATGATGCTGGCTAAATTCGACATCAAGTATGTCACCTCCAAATCCGTGAAAGGGAGAGCTGTCGCCGAATACCTAGCCGACCTTATAATAGAATCCAAAGAAAAGAGCGAGTTCTGATTTCTAGACAAAGGAGTGATGGGAATAGATGAGAATTTATGGAAAATGTACTTCAATGGAGCAACCAACCAACTGGGAAATGGGGTTGGAATCATCCTTGTAGCACCAGACGGGACCCCAACCCCTTTAGCCATCAAGCTTAAATATAACTCAACCAATAACACGGCAGAGTATGAAGCATGCATAGTTGGGATGGAAGCAGCACTGGCCTTAAAAGTTGAGAGAATTGATGTTTTTGGGGACTCCAATTTGAACATATCTCAAGCACTAGGTAATTGGAGGGTGAAGCATGAGAAGTTGAGGCCCTACCACGACTATCTGGAGAGTTTGAAGGTGCAATTTAAGAAGATATCATTCTATTAATTACCTTCCTCGAGAAGAAAATCAGTTGGCTAACTCCCTAGCAACCTTAGCCTCAATGATACAAATCCCTTCAGGAGTCACCATGATCCCGCTATCCACAGAAGTAAGGAACCAATCGTCATTTGAGATGATCGCAGCCCTAGAAGATGAAGGGGAAATTCCTTGGTACAAGGATGTTTGGAATTTCATCAAGGAAGGTGAGTACCCCGAAGGAGCTTCAGAGAAAGATAGGAAGGCGATTCGAAGATTCTCTGCCCAATTTGTGATCTATACAGACAATCTGTGGAAGAGGTCGTATACCGGGTATAATTTGGAGTGTTTTTATGGAAATGAGGCTAAGAAAATGATGGAGGAAATATACAAAGGGGTTTATGGACCCCACATGAATGGGCATATGTTGGCAAAGAAGATAACTCGCCAAGGGTATTACTGGACAACCCTAGACAGAGATTGTTGTGAGTATGTCAGAAGGTGCCATAAGTGCCAGATCCATGCAAACCTGATGCACACCCCGCCTTCCCAACTCTATAGCATGACTGCGCCTTGGCCATTTTCTGTATGGGGTATTGATATTATCGGCAAAATAGTTCCAAAAGCCTCTAATGAACATCGATACATAATTGTGGCAATTGATTATTTCACCAAATGGGTGGAGGCTGCGTCATATGCAACTCTGAAGGATAAAGATGTGGTGAGCTTTATAGAGAATAACATAATTTGCAGATATGGGGTCCCAAATGAGTTTATCTCAAACCACGACAGTCATTTCCAAGGAGAAGTCATCCCACTCTTAGAGAAATACAAGATAACACATTATCAGCCATCCCCGTATAGACCACAAACGAATGGGGCAGTGGAAGCATCAAACAAGAATGTCAAAGCAATCTTGGGAAAAACGACAGACATGTACAAGGATTTGCACGAGAAGCTGCCGTTTGCACTATGGGGATACCGGACCTCCGTGAGAACCTCTACAGGGGCTACACTATATTCTTTGGTTTATGGGATAGAGGATGTCCTTTCGGTCGAGGTAGAAATACCGTCTCTACGGGTTTTAGCAGAGTGTGAAGTGACCAAACTAGAATGGATCCGGGGAAGGTATGAGGAGTTAATGTTGCTCGATAAGAAAAGGTTGGCTGCAATAAACCATACTCGGGGATATCAGAAGAGGATAGCTCGTGCTTTCAACAAAAAGGTTCGCCCAAGGAAGCTAGCTGAGGGTGACCTTGTCCTCAAAGAACTGAAAGTTCCTGTTTATGACCCTAGAGGAAAATTCAAACCCAACTGGGTCAGGCCATACATCATTAAGACCCTCCTTTCTGGATGAGCTGCCTATCTTATGCACTTGGACAAGGTTAAATTTAAGCAATCGATTAACGTTGATCACCTCAAGAAATATTTTGCTTAAAACCACTTCTTTCAAAACCTCCTACCTTGGTGAACTATGCTTGACCTGATTCCCACTCGGGGATACGTATGCAACCTGCTAAGTTCGCTCATTAACAATCGTCCGAGTGGCACCTTCTGTTAAACCTTAATCAAACTACTATGGACCTGATACCCACTCGGGGATAAGTAGGTGGGCTCTCAAAAGCCTTCGGTCCTTGAAAAACCCAAAGAAAACCCCTATGCAAAACTAGGGGCAAACTCGTGTTTGCCCGGAATCACTTCAAGGCCCCAAAACCAGGGGCAAACTTCGTTTGCTAAACCGAGGAACCCAGATAATACTTTAAGCCTATCTCTGGATCCCTTGGCTATCGAAATAAGTACAATAAGGAAGTAAATGAGAATTCATGGCATAGAATGATTAAAGCTCTAAGCAAGATTCAAAGCAAAGTAACAAAAAGCCAAGAAAAGATTTGAAATAAGGATCTTCATAACCTAAGGATAGATCAGAAGAGTGAATACATTGATTGAGCATACATTGGATATTTTCTAAAAACATAAGCATTCTTTGGAAAATCATAAAATCGCATTCAAAAGCACAAGAAGGTAGGCAGGACTTGTCAGGTGTTTTGTAAAATAAAGCTCCGTCCTGTTTTGCTTTTATGTATGTCTACAAAGTCTGTCTCTCAACCAGAATCTGGATCTACAAAGATACTCAGTAGTAGAAACGACTGAGGCTGGAATCCTTTGAAAGAGAGTAGCCAGCCTGTCATGCCAAGCCTCAGCGAAAACTTTCACGATGGAAGGACGCATGATCGAACTCCTTATGAAATCAAAAATAATGTCCACTGTAAAATCCTGGATAAGCTCGTATTGACGAACCACTCGGCCAGGAATGTAGAAAGTGGTAGCATGTAAGCCAGGTAACCAGATACCAGGCCACTCGGGGAATCATTCTACAATAGAACAATAAGTCCACTACGGGCAGACGCAGCAGATATCATCAGCAGAAAGGCCTCGGAGCCAACCAAGCCAAGCATCGGCGGAACAGAATAAGAAATGGACCTCTATATGATCGTAAGGGAGTGGTCCTCGAAGGTGTGAAGGTTGTATGAAAAGATCAAGGCGCTTTGTGAGCCAAACCTACAAGGCAAAAGGTGCTCTCGAGGATAACATGGCCCCAGCAGCGCAGGCACGATCCAGGCCCATCAAGGACCAACATACAACACTCTCCATCTCCTGCAAACCACAGGCAATGGGTATGAGAACGTCAGAAGATGACTAAAAGAGGAAGTAAGAGAGCATGGCTATCGATAAAGCACTACGTCGAATGATCTGGTACCCACCGTCATAAGGATCCCCCATAGGAGTATAGACGGAGGAAAGGCGTTCAAAGTCCATTTGCCTGTCATGGACAAAAGAACCTGCTGCATTTCGTGATGCATGAAGAAGAGCAACAAGGTCTTGAATATACTCGACTTGTGTAGAAGGAACTATCAAATCCGCAGAAGGATCGGTGTGCAAGATAGCACTAAATTCCTCTAACAAAGGGCCAACCTCCTGGAAGCCAAAGCGGAAGACATGAAGAGAAGGATCCCAACATTGAATTACGGTTTGAAGCAAACTTTCATTTAGAATCATCTGCCAGAAAGAGAAGAGGTCGTTCAACCTGAAACACTCAAAGTTGAGCCTACTAATGCCAGAGAGAGTATCCATCCATAGGAAGAGGATTAAAGAGTAATGGGGGCCATTTGAGAAAGGAGCGAATGGAATGGAAGAATATTTTACAGAGTTTTGATGAAATGAGGGTATAAATAGGAGTAGATCTACCCAGAGCACAGGGCAACACTCAATACATTGCAACGGCACTCACTGGAATGTCGCACGGCAGTCAGCAACTGCTGCACGGCAGTCACAGACTGCCGCTGCGGCTCTCACTGAGTGTTGCGCAGGATTAATCAAGTGTCGCATGGAGTTTCATTTTGGCCAGGATTCATTTGTAATGTTTTTATCCCACCTATAAACATAAAACTGAATAAAAACAATAAAATGTGTGCATCATACACCACGTACAACAAAGACCAAGCTGTGGTCGCATTCATTTCATTCATTCATTCATCCATGAAAGAGAAAATAATAAAAGCAAAAGGGTTCATTTGTCACAGAAAATTAAAAATAAAATAAGGAGGACCAAGCTATGGTCACGCATACGATGACCAGTAGTAAACACAGTCATAGTAAAAGCATGCAGATGCCTGTCCTATCTCGGCCATCCAGGAGCCGTCATAAAAAATAAAGAGTACATATATACAGTCATCCATTCGTATATCAGGAAAACCAAAAAAAAATAAATGTGTATAGGTCAACCCCGGCCCCGACCACAAGTTTGACGAGTGACACGTTTGAGGGGCTCCTCTTCTGACACCGTGCCACTCCCGCCACCTCTACCGCCTCTACTGCCTTTGCCACCACTACCTCCACTTCACCTGACACCTCCGTGAGCTCCATGGGGCCTATCCCAAACTGCTGAAGCTGCTGTTGAAGCACACTCACCTGCAAGACCAAGCCCTGTTCTCTTCCTCTTGAGCGAAGAAAGAGATTGCATAATCAGAATTCATTTAAGATTGCTAAAATGAGTATATGTGAAAGCTTAGTGGGAGTTTTACCATGGCTCTCGCATGAGCCTCAGCAGATGCCCGCGCCCTGTCGACCTAAACCAGAATACCAATAAAAGAAAGATTAGAACATCAAAGTTAGAAATGCAAAAGTCAAAATTCTGGAAGATTACCCCCCCACTCTCGATCGTAGATCCACTCTCTCTCGCTATGGGCGTAGAGCAAGTCCTCCTCTGTATAGTCCCGTGGGATATGGTTATACCAAAGTGGAATGGTGGGAGCACCCGCATGATATCGGGGGACCGTAGTCGTGACCTGCTCACCATAGAAGACTGTGCAAAGGTTCCAGTCCCAAGGTGGTAAGGCTGGGCCCAAGTTGTAGCAGGAATGGGCTGCAAAGAAAAAAGTGAGCTCAGTGAGAAAGCATATATGTATGATAAGAGCTAAAAGAAAGACTAAAAAGCTAATAGAAAACTCACTCGAGTCACTTCCATCAAGGGGAAGTTCTTCATCAACTTAGCAGCACGGAAGGCTGCGTACCCTCCGGGGACTCCATGAAGTCCTGAACAAAGAGCCCTTCCAGGGCAACCGTGAGCGCAGAACCCTAGAGAGTCTCGGTAGTTCTCATAGAATCAGGTGGGGGATGTGGCACGAAATATCCGAGAGCCATCAGCAACTGTCGGGTCACTCTCTTTCCCAAGTACCACTCTCGGGCGTCCGGACCATCCAAGAGTATCCACATCGGGTCATACCCACCCAAATGCCGAATCCCTAGAGGGGTGACAGGAAGAACATCCACCCAAGGCTACCAGTGGACGTGTGGCTCTCGCAGATTCGTCAGGAAGTTCTTGAACAAAATAAAGTCATGAGCCCCGGTCTTCCGCCTGACCCACTCCTTCTGCCATTTCAACCCTTGGGGAATAATTGGGGCATCCGCTCGTCGCGTCTTAGGCGACATCATCTGTAGATACTCATGGGACCAAATTTGTAAGAAAGAAAAGATAAGGAACATGAGTTTCAAGATTCATGAATAAAGAAATCGAAAGAGGAATGCAAGGATTAAATTCAGAAATAAAAATTGGAAATGAAAATTTGTACCTCCCATGCCCTCCAGAAGCCACTAGTGGAGCACGACCAATCCTGAGAAATGTCTCTCATATGCTTGTATAGGATGGCTAATCATGCACCAGCGCAATCATACTAATAAATCTGGTCCATGCACTCCAAGGACCCCACCAGTACTAAAGAAACCCTGTCGCCCCTAGTACTCAATAAGGAGCATCCAAGCATGTACATAATAAAGCCCCGAGCCATCTGCTCGTCAGAGAAGCCCTCCTGGTCCCTGAATGTATCCATAAACCACTTGGCCGTCACCAAGGGCTCCTTAGGGACGACTCCTAGCAGTGGCAGCACCCGGTCCCACTCCGTCATCGTATCTAGATAACGGAGGCACTCCCCACCAAAAGGGATCCCAATAATCATACTGAAATCGAGCGGGGTCATCGTTATCTCCCCGAACTCGAAATGGAATATATTGGTGGTGTCCTACCATCGCTCTGAGAGAGCGTGTATCTGTCTCAAGTCATTCGAGCTCTTCGTCAAGAGATTGACGAAGTCCCCAAAACCCGCAACATCAATAAACCCCTTCACGGTCTGATTTAGGGATCGTACCATGAGAAGCCATGAGCCAAGCAGTTGTGCCCCTTCAGCGTGTCTGGCTAGAGCTTCAACAAAATAACAAAAATTTTGTGTCAGCAAATAGGTTGAATGAAGGAAATAGAATAAAATAAAATAATAATGAGAAATAATCAAAAAAAGAAGCAATAATGAAAGAATGCATGGAAAATGAATAAATAAAGAGCAGTTGGAACGCTCAGGAAAATTTGCAAGCATAGCATCCACAAAAATTTTGTCATCATACATACATAAGGTCTCTAGAGAAAATTGAAAATGAATGGATGATGAAACAGAATGATAAATAATAGTAAGTTATAATAGTGAATGAATAAAAGGACAGTCGGGATGTTCGAAAGATTCTATGAGCGTAACATTCATGTTCATATAAAATATTACACACTCATTCATAAGGTTCAAATCATGAATAGAATAAAGAACGCAGGAATTGAAAAAAAGAATGAGAAAAAGTGATTAAAGCATTCAAAGTCTCGATAAACAGCGCATATGCATTCGAAAGCACATTTTAAATAAAGCATGTCATTATACGTTGTGATTCACTGGAATTCTGAAAAGAATAAAGAGGTATGAGATGGATTTACCTCTCGTCTGAATGCTCGTGCGGACAGATGCTTGTCTAGAACTCGAAGCAAGAAAGTAGGGTCGGCGTGAGGAGAAGCCCTATACTTGGCCTTCTTCCTTCTACCCGAGCCGCTAGCCATAATCTGTCAAGAGAAAAGGATTTGGACATCAAACCTTTGAAATAAATCAAGAGAATAATAGACACAAAGAGAAAAAAAAAGATTTTGATCGAGAGGAATTTACCTATGGATCATGTAGATCAATGCAGGGAAAAGGAGAAAAATCTCCAAAGGATTTCAGTTTGGAGAGATTGTGAGAAATGAATAAAAATGAACCAAAAATGGGCAAATAAGCAGTCTGCCCGCTTAACACAGCACTCGATATTCGTGCATGATAGTTGACGGACGGCCGTGCGGCACTTGTTGAAAGCTGCAGCGGCATTCCGTGAGTGCCGCACGGCAGTCACGCACCATCGCATTATCAAGCATGTGCCACATTTGAGGTGGTTAAGAGGCTTTGATTTTTCCCTTATAATTCAAAATTGGGTCCCGATAATTGGATTTAAACCCCTAAAATTTTCCCTTCTTACACGTTTTGGCCCCTGAAGATGATTTTCGAGACCAAATTGGTTCTCAATTTCGTGAAATCGAAATTCCTTGAGTATGCTTGACTCCAAATTTTGAGAATTGAGGGCTGATATTTGTAGAATATTGGCCCGACTAAGAGGAAAAATTGGATAAACTTAACCCCATTTCTCTAGTTTTATCTGCAATTGTGTTTTTATTCATTTCTTTACACAATGATGTGCTTTCCGTGGTATGTTATTATGTTTAGCCCTTAGAATGCAGGTTCTGAAGTTTGAATGAATAACAAGCTAAAAGAAATAAATCAAGTAACAAAGAGATGATGTTTGGGTACCAATCGATTGACATCATACCAATCGATTGACATATTTTCATAATCAATCGATTGGTATTTTCATCAATCGAATCGATTGATATTTTCACCAATCGATTGATATTTTTTTCAATCGATTGGTGAAAGCTGGAATTAATCTGCATTAATGGTGCAAGATCTCAGCAATAAGGACGACGACCAGTCATTACTGAATGAACCTAGATGCCTTCAGCTCGTGAGTACGACACTATATATAAGGGGAGTGAAAAGGGTCAAGGGTTGGCTCATTGGTGTTTTATTTTGTAGGATTTCTTCATATTTTCTTGGTTTTGAACAAGTTCAAGTTGGAGGATTTTCGTATTTCGAATTCAGTATTGAGTTCAGGTTCATTTCCTTTTTGAATTGCTGCTCTAGAAGTTGTGACATTGTAAACTAGTATACCTTAGTTGATTTGAATTTGATTTTGAGATTTCTTGTTTTTTTTTTTAAGAATTCAATTCATGTCTCCATACAATTCCATTTCTCAATTTATTTCCATTCACGAAATGCAAAACATGCTAGCTTAGAGTTTTGGTTGGGAATAATGTGAAGAAACATTGTTCCCAGCCCACTGCCATGATTCTGTGAAAGAATCAATGTCAATCGATTGGAAGCAGAATCCAATCGATTGACATAGATTCCAAGCTAATCGATTGGTACTTTAACCAATCGATTGGAAGCCATTTCATATCAATCGATTGACAATAATATCAATCGATTGAGATGTTTATGACTTGGGTTGACTCCTTTTTGTATTCCAGTAACTTTTGTTTCAGAAACTAAGTCCAAATTGATCTTTTTAAGTTCAAATTGCAATCTGATTTTGAAGTAAAAGCTCTTTTGATTAATTAACTCAATGAACACTTTTGATGAACATGTCAATTATCTTATACTCAATTTGTTTATCATTGTTCATAGAGTTAGTTAGCTTAATTCCAGTCCTTCATAAATAAGTGAGATTGTTGAACCACTAAGTATGTGAAATTCACATACTTAGTGTCTAGAATGCTTTACTTAATCAATTTCGAATTATGGAATACTAAAAGAAGAAGATCCCAGTTGATTGTTATTGTTAAATCAATGTAGTGGCTGGTACTTTATGGACTCACATGTTCCCAACTCTTTTTCATATCTAATTTCAAATCACAGTTTTTAGTTCTATCTAGTTAAATTATCGCTTTACTTCAATTTGTTTCTATAGGGCCGTTAGAATCTCCACTCTATAAGAAATCATCTTTTATTTCCTTTAGGATTCAGTCTAAGTTTCTGTTCCCCCATTTCTATCCCTTGGGATTACGACTCGGTCTTACCGATTTTTACTTGACGCGACCGTCTATACTTGGACGTACTCTTCGGAGAGCACAGTTCCAGTCGTGTCAAGTTTTTGGCGCCGTTGCTGGGGACGGTAACAAAGGACAGAATCTTTCGATTGATCCGATCTTTTCTTATCCCATTTCTATCTTTCTTTTTCCTTTTGTTCTTCAGAACACAAGCTGTATTGCTTGTATCCTTCTATGTCCTTTGACTCCACTGAAGCTTTCATCACAAATCTATTTGAAGATTCCATCAATAGTGCTGATAATTCCATTTATACCCCATCTATTTCTAACCCAATGTCTGACACAGAGAGCCAACAAGGAGAGAATAGGCATGACCTCATTGATGACGGTTAACGACCTTTACGAGAACTCGTAGCTCCTGATCGAACAGCCACACCTTCTTGTATCAGCATCCCTCCGCACACGGGTACATTCCATTTTCGTAATGGGATGATTCAACTTTTACCCACATTTCACGGGATGGAGAAAGAGAAGGCGTACTTACATATTCGAGATTTCGAGGATGTTTGTGGCACTTATACAGATCAGACCTGCCCGAGTGATATAATCCGATTAAAGCTTTTTCCCTTCACCTTGAAAGACAAAGCAAAGTCATGGTTATTATCGCTCAAACCGAATTCTATTTTGACTTGGCCAGCAATTCATGAAGCCTTTCTTAAAAAGTTCTTCCCTAATCGATTAACAAATGACATCTTGAGACAAATCAAGATGTACAATCAAAAAGAGGAAGAAACTTTTGCTGAGGAATGGGAGCATTTCAAAGATTTGTTACTGCTTTGCCCACACCATGGTTTCGAGAAGTGGCGAACAATAAGCTTCTTCTATGATGACCTTAGTCCAAAGTCAAAGAAACTCGTAGAAACTACGAGTGACGGTGAGTTTATGAGCAAGAATTCCGACCAAGCAGAAGCTCATTTCGAATGGTTAGCCGAACATGCACCAGAATGGGAAACTCAAGTGACGAGAACTCAGACCAGTTCGAGTTCAAGTAAAAAGAGTATTTATCAGCTGAAAGCAGAAGATGGCTTAATGGAGAAATACGAGCAACTGGCTCGTAAGTTGGAAGTTTTAGAAGCAAAGAAGGATCCAGTGATACAGTTCACTTCTGAAGAATCATGTTCTAGTTGTCTACAAATGGGACATACCTCTCAATATTGCTAAATATACCCTGTTTATCAAGAACAGAGTCCAGTAGAGGTACACGCTGTGAATGTCCCTGGTCGTTTCAACCCCAATGATAGGTGGAGTCATCCAGGTTTTGACCAAAGAAACAATGCTGCCACCGCAAACCCATCTCAACAGTGGGGAAGCCAATACCGACCTCAAAACCAAGGATACCAACACGGTTACCAACCTCCTCCTACCTATCAACAAAATCAAGGGTATTACCAGAATCAATATCAACAAAATCATTCACCTCAATCCAACTACAATCAGGGGGGTAACAAGCAAACCTCATCTAATACCTATGTGCCACCTCATAAGAAGGTACAGGAGGATCCTAATACACTCATGATGCAGTAAATGATGCAGCTAATGAGTAAACTCAACACAAGCATTGAGAGGTTAGTTGCTCAGCAAGGGGATCGAGAACGAACTATGTTCACTGCACAACCAGAGCCAAATCTTAAAGGCCAACACTCGAGTACAGGACCCTCGGGATCTGAACCACACGAGGAGGCCAAGGCTGTAACTGTGTTGAGAAGTGGAAAGGAGATTGAGAAAGTCTCTCTTCCCTCACACCCTATAGTTGATGATGAAGAAGAGGTAGAGAATGAAGAAAAAGAATTGGTAAAAGAAGGAAGAAAGAGCAAAATAGTTGAGCCCGAAATAATAGTTCCCGAGGATACCGAAGTAAAACGAAGGCCTGGAAAAGAACCTCTCCTCGAGGAGGCACCCAAATGCCCTTTTCCGGCACCATATCCTCAGAGGTTGAAGAAACCTCAACAAGAAACCAAAAGTCATGAGTTTCTGGAATTATTCAAGCAAGTGAAAATTAACCTCCCACTCCTTGACGCGATTAAACAAGTGCCTTCCTATGCCAAGTTCCTAAAAGACTTGTGCACTGTTAAAAGAAAGCAAAGCGTTAAAAAGAGTGCTTACCTGGCTTACCAAGCGAGTGCAATTTTAAAACATGACTTGCCTCCCAAGTACAAGGATCCAGGCACACCAACGGTTTCTTGCATAATCAGTCAAAAGAAAGTGAACAATGCGCTGCTCGACTTAGGTTCGAGTGTTAATCTCTTACCTTACATTGTTTACCAACAGCTAGGGTTGGGAGAACTTAAACCCACTCGCATTACTCTCCAACTTACAGATCGATTAATTAAATATCCACGAGGAGTTCTGGAGGATGTCTTAGTCCAGATCGACACCTTTGTCTTTCCTGTTGACTTTGTTGTTCTAGACACCGAGCCAGTTTACAATTCTAAATCTCAGATTCCGGTGATCTTTGGACGTCCTTTCCTCACAACGATTGATGCGACGATTAAAGTAAGGAGTGGAGTTATGACCGTTGTGTTCGGAAACATGACATTGAATATCAATATCTTTTTAAATCCCAAAATTGAAGATTTTGATGATGAGGAAGAGGAAGTAAATTGGGTAGAGACGGTAATTCAAGATTGCTTTGATTCAACTGCACACTCTGATCCCGTGGAGTCCATTATGACTAACTCATGTTATGAATTGGATAGATACACTCCACAGGATGAGATTATGAGCCAGATATGTACCGTATTAGAAGTTATGGAAGAAGAAGTTGCAAGGGCAATGTGGACGGCTCAATACGAACAATTGCCACCAAAGACAAAGTTGGCAGTGCCATCAAACCTGCAATTTCCAGAATTGGAATTGAAAGAACTCCCGAAGGAATTAAAATATGTATTTCTGGGAGAAGAGAAAACCTTTCTTGTTATAATTTCATCCATTTTGAATCAAGAACATGAAGGCAAACTGATAACGCTACTCAAGCAGCATAGAAGTGCATTGGGTTGGACTGTCGCTGACTTAAGGGGAATAAGTCCATCCATATGCACACACAAGATTTACCAAACCATGTCGGCAAATGCAAAGGCATCTAAAACCAAACATGCAAGAGGTTGTAAAGAAGGAAGTTCTGAAATTGCTGGATGTTGGGGTTATTTATCCAATTTCGGATAGTCCATGGGTAAGTTCGATGCAAGTAGTGCCAAAGAAAGCTGGCATTACAGTGGTAGAGAACAAAGAAGGAGAATTGGTGTCTACACGTGTAACCACAAGCTGGCGCATGTGTATTGATTATAGAAAATTGAATGCGGTGACTCGAAAGGATCATTTCCCATTGCCTTTCATGGATCAAATGCTCGAAAGAGTAGCGGGCCACCAATTCTATTGCTTCCTGGAGGGTTATAGTGGTTATAACCAAATCAAAATTGATCCTGCTGATCAAGAGAAAACCACTTTTACCTGTCCTTTTGGAACATTTGCATATCGCCGGATGCCTTTTGGCTTATGTAATGCACCTGCCACTTTCCAGAGGTGCATGCTGAGCATCTTCAGCGATATGGTTGAAAAGATCATGGAGGTTTTTATGGATGACTTTGTCACGCCCCGGCGTAGCCAAAATATGGAAAAATTTAAAATTTTCATCTTGGACCCTGAGGCACGTGACTGGTTGCAGTACCGAATTGTCCATGACCAAATAATAATATTTAAACGATATAATAAAAAGATAAAACCATCATTTACTTACTGGAATATATTACAATGAGAAGTCAAAGTACTTAGCTAGTTAATACATCATTATAAATACATCAGAGTCTTTATGGCTCTTGGCCTTACAAAACTATTACAAAATATATGCTAAGTCTTCTGGTTATAATCAAAACATTCACAGGGGATAACTACTAGTCTTCTCTCTAACTAGCATAACCATAGCCATCTTCGGTGTACTCTTCCTCCACGTTCTCCGCTTGCGTAGCATCATAACCCGTGTACTCGTTACCTGGATAAGCTGGACATGGGAATGTCCAGCGACATGAACGTCGTCAGCTTATGAAAGCTGAGTTAGTAAGCTAAATCAAATAGAACGTATATAGTAAAACACAATAGGAATACATTTACTACCTTTCAACATATCTTTTAGGATCTTTACGTTCTCACCGTCGAATTATAACTAGTAGCGTACCCAACTACGTATTTGATAGGATTACAAACAATTCAGGAGACCCGTCTAGACATTCTTAATGCCACTACCATTCATTTCTAACATCCGACATCATTTACAAACCCAAAGTGTCCCTTGTTAACCAAACCATCTTTCATCAACCACTTCATCTTTCATCAACCAAAACATCTTTCATCAACCACTTCGTCACGAAGAACCGAAGTGTTAAGGAGTGCAAGAACATCCATTTCGTCACGAAGAATCGAAAGGAGTCTTCATTCAAAAATCACCGCTTCGTCACGAAGAACCGAAAGCGTTACGGAGTACAAGAACATCCATTTCGTCACGAAGAACCGAAAGGAGTCTTTACTCAAAGAATCACCGCTTCGTCACGAAGAACCGAAAGCGTTACTGAGTACAAGAACATCCATTTCGTCACGAAGAACCGAAAGGAGTCTTTACTCAAAGAATCACCGCTTCGTCACGAAGAACCGAAAGCATTACGGAGTACAAGAACATCTATTTCATCACGAAGAACCGAAAGGAGTCTTTACTCAAAGAATCACTGCTTCGTCACGAAGAACCGAAAGCGTTACGGAGTATAAGAACATCCATTTCGTCACGAAGAACCGAAAGGAGTCTTTACTCAAAGAATCACCGCTTCGTCACGAAGAACCAAAAGCGTTACGGAGTATAAAAACATCTATTTCGTCACGAAGAACCGAAAGGAGTCTTTACTCAAAGAATCACCGCTTTCTCACGAAGAACTGAAAGCGTTACGGAGTACAAGAACATCCATTTCGTCACGAAGAACTGAAAGGAGTCTTTACTCAAAGAATCACCGCTTCGTTACGAAGAACCGAAAGCGTTACGGAGTACAAGAACATCCATTTCGTCACGAAGAACCGAAAGGAGTCTTTACTCAAAGAATCACCGCTTCGTCACGAAGAACCGAAAGCGTTACGGAGTACAAGAACATCCATTTTGTCACGAAGAACCGAAAGGAGTCTTTACTCAAAAAATCACCGCTTCGTCACGAAGAACCGAAAGCGTTACGGAGTACAAGAACATCTATTTCGTCACGAAGAACCGAAAGGAGTCTTTACTCAAAGAATCACCGCATCACAACTCAACAGCACATCCCTTTTTCTTACTATCCTGATCTCCGCTGCCCAGATTACCTATCCAACAATTATCCTTATCATAATCTGCTTCTAACATAGCACAACCGACCCTTACATTTTCCCGACCGCGCATTCGTCACTCATTTCGGAATTTAGTTCATTAAAGGACTTTCGAATATACTTTCGAAGTTACGTTTATACATCCATCATCCTGTTTTATGTCGTAATATACTTACAATGGAAACTTATCCAATCACTATCAACGCCATAATCATGCCGTACAACATACTTATAGCTTGGGTATGAACTCTCTATGGTCATCGCACTATATTCATAACAACGGAAACCTAGCGTGTAGCTCGTGGATTTAATACCAATAATATAAAGATGAAGCCCCTAACATACTCATCTACTCGATAGCACTACCATAGCACAAGATATCCATAACCACACAGGTATCGGTAAGCAAGCATCATTAATAAACACATCATACAAGTAGTTATACAATCTGCCAGGAATTAATTTTACTATGTCGACTGAATTGATATGATTTATTTGGGCATGATAAATTGATTTGTAGATCAAACACAAAACTAGAACATTGTAGATAATTGGATTAGCTTCATGTACAAAAAAAATCTAGCTTCAACTACATTTTGAGCTACTCAAAATATTTAGTATACTTAGACATTTCTATATTTTCGGACTGCTCTGTCCCAGATTTATAGTACTGCGTTGCATGTGCATTTCACCTATCAAGGATTCATTTTCAGACCAGGCTATAGACGAGTTATTTGTAGATAAATGAGTTAGATTTCTCCACAAAAAAACCTAGCTTAATTCAGATTTCGGAGCTGCTTGAAACACTCATTTTACTAAACTACATTCTGCTGGAGGTTTCTGTTTCTCAGATTTAAAGTACTTCGTTGCATGTACATTTCACCTATGAAGAAGTGATTTTCAGACTGAGCTATAGAAGAGTTATTTGTATATAAATGAGTTAGATTTCTCCACAAAAAAACCTAGCCTCATTCCCATTTTTGAACTGCTCGAAATGTTTGTTTTACTAAACAACATTCTGCTGGAAGTTTCTGCTTCCCAGATTTGAAAATTTATCTTGCATGGCATGGATCTCTCAAACTATCAACATCAAGCACTTAATAAACATTAGTATATACTATATAGGTTCTAAAGTGAGTTAGAATACTCACTTAAACTTGAAATTGAGCTTGGGCTTTGGATTAGAGCTTAGGAAGCTTGGACACAAGCTTCAAGTGATGGAATCTTCCTCTTCCTCCTCTTCTAATCCTCTTTCTTCTCTCTTATTTTTCTCATGGACATGCAAGTCTCCTAACTTCCTCTCTAAATACAGATTATGAAGAGTAAGAGAGGGTAATGTATGCTATAGGCATGTGTATATAGAAAAACCAAGTGCTAGGTGTCATTTGCATGGTTATATGCCATGCCATGTGTCCAACAAGTGTCACATGGGGTGGTGACAAGTGTCTAAGGGGGTTTGCATGTGCAACAAGTGGCCGATCATGTGAGCCCCACCTAGGATTTTGTGCCACTTCCTTGGTTTGCGTGTAAACATTCTCGTTATGCGTGTCGATCTCGGTTTACGTACAGACGGGTATTATTTCTAATGTCCGGGTCCAGGTACGGGACTAAGTTAATTCTAATTACGGTCGAGTCGGTATGGTTACTGCAGTCTAGTCAGTAATCTTATGATACGTCAAAATCATCTTAATATTAAAATAATAATATAAAGTTAGACGGTCAAATGCTAAAAATTCAGAAACTATTATTATTAAAGAAAAAGGAAATTACAGGTATTACAGACTTCTCCGTATTTGGCAGCAGTTTTGATGATTTCTTAGGAAACCTCTAAAAAGTTCTGAAAAGATGCGAGGATAAGAATTTGGTCCTCAACTGGGAAAAATGTCACTTTATGGTGACAAAAGGGATTGTCTTGGGACATATCATGTCTGCTGAGGGAATATAGGTAGACAAGACAAAGATTGATATAATTTCCAACCTTCTTGTCCCCACCACAGTGAAAGAAATACGATCATTTTTAGGTCACGCTGGTTTCTATCGGAGGTTTATTAAGGATTTTAGTGATGTATCTAGGCCACTATGCCAACTCCTTGTCAAGGACCAACCATTTGAATGGAACAGCGGGTGTCAGGAATCCTTTGATAAACTCAAACATCACCTCACAACAGCTCCGATAATGCAATCTCCATATTGGAGTCTTCCTTTTGAGCTGATGTGTGATGCAAGTGACACAGCGATTGGAGCTATTTTAGGGCAAAGGAAGGACAAGAAGCCTACTGTGATCTACTATGCTAGCAGAACTCTTGATGGAGCTCAAGGAAATTACTCTACTACCAAAAAGGAGTTGCTGGAAATTGTATTCGCACTGGAAAAATTCAGGCAATATCTTATTGGCTCGCAGATCATTTGCTTCACTGATCATGCTGCATTGAAGTATCTACTATCCAAAAAGGATACCAAACAGCGATTAATACGCTGGATTCTCCTGCTCCAAGAATTTGATTTGATTATCAAAGATAAAAAGGGGGTGGAGAACGTCGTAGCTGATCACCTCTCTCGATTGACGTTTGAAGACAATTCCTCACACTCCATCCCGATCCGTGAATCTTTCCCAGATGAACAACTTTTTGCTACAGCTAGTTTGCCCTGGTATGCTGACATTGTCAATTACCTGGTAACAGGGGAGACCCCGTCTCATTGGTCCACCCCTGACAGAAAAAGGTTTCTATCCATCGCCCGATGGTTTTACTTTGATGATCCATACTTGTTTAAGTACTGCGCGGATCAAGTAATTAAGCGATGTGTTCCTGAGGAGGATATCTCTCAAATTCTTGCTTCCTGCCACTCAGAGGCTTGTGGCGGCCATTTCTCAGCTCAAAAAACTGTTCAAAAGATTTTTAGCAGTGGTTTCTATTGGCCGATAGTTTTCAAAGACTGTTATGCATTCTGTAGAGCATGTGCTAGATGCCAAATGTTAGGGAGCTTGTCTAAGAGAAATGAAATGCCGATGACCCCGATCATCACTATTGAAATCTTCGATTGCTGGGGTATTGATTTCATGGGACCATTCCCGCCATCCTCTCATTACGAATATATTCTTTTGGGGGTCGAGTACGTGTCCAAGTGGGTCGAGGCCATTCCAACAAGGAAGAATGATCACAGAATAGTGATTTCATTCTTAAAAGAGAATATTCTGTCAAGATTCGGAACACCGAAGGCCATAATTAGCGATCGTGGAACCCATTTATGCAATAAGCCTTTTGAGGCACTGATGAAAAAATATGGGGTTAACCATAAGATTGCTTTATCATATCACCCACAGTCAAATGGTCAAGCAGAGCTAGCTAATAGGGAAATCAAACATATCCTGGAGAAGACTGTTAACATTAACAGAAAGGATTGGTCGTCACGTCTTATTGATGCTCTATAGGCATACAGGACGGCGTATAAGACAAACCTTGGAATGTCTCCCTATAGGCTGATCTATGGAAAAGCTTGCCATTTACCTGTGGAACTGGAACATAAGGCATACTGGGCCACTAGACTGCTCAATTTTGACATTCATGAGAGTGGTAAATTGAGGAAGCTACAGCTCAATGAACTGGAAGAGATCCGGAATGATGCTTATGATCATGCTCGCACATTTAAATCCAAATTGAAAGCTAAGCATGATCGATCAATCCTGAGAAAGAAGCTTGAACCCGGACAGAAAGTGTTACTTTATGATTCAAAGCTTCATCTTTTTCCTGGTAAGTTAAGGTCAAGATGGATAGGGCCACTTGTGGTCAAGGAAGTGTTTCCCTATGGAGCAGTGGAAATTGTTAACCCCAATAATGGAAACACATTTAAAGTCAATGGGCAACGTTTAAAGCCATTTTTGAAAAGTTTCGAACCAGAATCAGAGACCATCCAACTGGATGATCCTGTTTATTCTTCTTGAAAATTCGAGAACCCTATGTGTTGTATAATAGTTTTCTTTTCTTTGTGTGCTTCTCTATTTCTGTCTTCCTTTTGCTCTTATTCTATCTTTTTTGTTGGTTATAGGATGAATCCACTGCATTACCTACCGCATTTGCTCTACCATGGGGTTCGCTCTCCAAGAACCCCAGAGCAGAGGGAACAAGAAAGGCCAATTTTCACTCCACTGTCCAGCTCGTACCCAGATTCCCCTAATGTAGCAATTGCTAAAATGAATACCTGGGATTTGCTGTGCGCAGTTCAAGAAATTCTGGAAGACCTTCAAATCGATTCGGATGGAGAAGTCGTGGAGTATTTCGTGGATTATGCTGAAGGAGAAGACCTTTCTTCCTCAGAATCTGAGCAGAATTGATAACTCTAGTAGCAAATGAATAAGACAGACTTTGTTCTTGTTTTCTTTCTTTTTGTTTGTTTGTCTTTCAATCAAGATCTTGTACCTTCGGATGATAACAATCCAATTTAAGCAATAAGATTGATGAATTTTGAATAAATTCTTCCTATTTGTGTGTGGTGAGTATTTTCCCTATTTGGATGCTTGAATTCATGCCTTATACCTTGGAAATGCATTCTTAAACTGTTGGGGGTGATTACATGAAGAGCAATTGGGTTCCCATGAATTTCTAATATCAATCGATTGATCACTAATGTCAATCGATTGAATTCTTTAATCAATCGATTGACATCTATTGTCAATCGATTGACAACTATCCCAGACGTAAAGTCTGTTCATCTCCCTCTCCCTCATTTCATTTCAAAATCAACGAGAGAGAGAGAGAGAGAAAGAGAGAGAGGGACTAGGCAATTTTTGGGCGTGTGAGAGCTTATCCCCATTCCTTTCCATCACCACTATCTCATCATCATTCACCACCGCCACCACCTCCACCACCTCCAGCTGCTGCTCCCCCACCTGCTGCGAGTGACTCGGTAGCTGTCGCCCAAACTGGGACAGCTGCTGAGGGTGATAGTGAGGTAGCTGATAATTCAGGTCATGACAGTGCACCCACGCTATCTAGTGCTCAGACTATGGAGCCTTAGGAGGGAGTTTTAGAGAGCAGGAGAGTGTTCTGTTATTTCATACCTTGTGATCTCTCTTGCATTGTTTTGTTTGATTTGTGGATATTTTGGTACTTTTGTGGATATTATATTCTGGTTGGTTGGTTAGTTTGATTTTTGGTTTTATATCTGTACATGGACTGCATTAGACATTTGATATTACTATACAGATAGTTCTGTTTGTTCATGGATTGTGTTTCTATTGTCTATACTCTTGATTATTATCCACGATATTCTTGATCTTGGTTGTGTGCGGAGATTGTTTTGTTAAAATAGGTGAATTCTCATAGTTGTGCTGAATCGCGTGAATCAGGTGATATCTTATGTTACTTGAAACTCTTCCATTGTGGACAATGTCAATTTCAGTTGGGGGTAGGGAGTAGATATCCACCTGTGTATTCTTGAGTTCATAATGCACACTTGTTTAATATTATAATCTCCATGTTTGTCAAGTTTTCTTTAAAAAAAAAAACTGTTGTTAAGCTTCTAACTATCAAAACCTCATTTTTCCTAGCTAATTTCATTGTGCAACGACGCATTCATGTCTTTCTTGTCATATTATGGACTTCGATTACATGTTACTTTGTCACTAATCTGGTTTTACGTCCATAGCATGAATGTATCCTGAAAGCATTTGTACGAGTTGACAATCACGAAAGAATCTTTGAATTAGAGTGAAATACGATTGTCATGTGATTGGATTAATAGTAAAACTTTAAACCCCAGTGAGTTTCGAGCCATTCTTTTATTCTGAGGGTTAATCACAAAAACTCGTGTCAATTCTTGAAATGCATTTTTTTATCTTGTTGAGAGTCTCATTCTTGTTTCATTTGGCTAATGCTTAAGGAGAACGTTCAGGATTTACTAACCTAAAACTCAGGAAATACTCGAGATAAGTTAAAGTGTTTAGAAGATGATTTAGGCCATCGATTTCTCACCTCATCACCCGAGAAAGTCTAAATTCCCACTTATCTATCACAAATCAATGCCTCTACCTAAAATCATATATTTATAGTTGAGCATGTGACGGTTTGGTGTAAATAGTTAAAGGTTCCAAAAAAAAAAAAGAAAAGAAAAAGAAATATTTATATTTATATATAGAGAATCAGTGGAAAGGAAGAAATAAAAGAAATTGGAGATTGGATAAAAAAAAGAAAAAGAAAAAAAAAAGTGTGAAGTGAAGTTGATATTACCCTGTCACATACTTGAACTCATTTCCACATTTCACCATCTTTAACCTTTCTGCATATTTCTGTCACAAGTCCTAAGGGTTCTAGATAACTTTAATAAATCTCGAGTATGAAATGAGTTTCCACAGTAGATCGCTCCTGTGGTAATTGGTATTCTATTCATGAGACTCATGCACCTCAAAATAAGCGTTCGTCAGTGTCTAGCATGTAAGCATGCTTGATTGCCTCTATATTTACTCAATTGAGCTTCATACTTTGAGCGCATAATTTTTACGCCAGTTTCAGAGTGATTTTATCTTGAGCGTAAACCGTGTGAGAATTGAGTTGAAACTATGAAATCTTGAACATGTCAATCTAAATAATTCTGAGATAAAGATTTCAATTGTAGTTGTTAACTCCACACACACACACACACACACACACACACACACACACACACACACACACAAAAGGATATATAAAGGCTGTGGATGTAGTTTTGACTTGAATAGTTACTTTGTAACATGTTGTTTATTTCCATAGCATGATAAAGGAATTTATGTCCTTGTTAAGCAGAATTTTTAGCATAAAGGAGAAATTGAAGTTCTTTGATGAGTTTAGAAAGTTTGACACTTGAATTTTGTGGGTGAATTCTCAGAAAACCCTCACGAGACACAACTCGTTCATTAGGGTAAACCTAAGGGTTCAAAGGCTTGTTGCACATGCTAATTGCAACCGCGATTCCTGCGAAAGTGGGTTAGGTTTCTCTTTCTTTTGTTTCTCAATAAAACTGTAATGTTGGTTGTTCATCTTAACTTGATCTAATTTCGCTTCTTTGCTAGAGACTAACAACGCGCTAGTTGGGGGTCGTGATGAGGGCTGATATTTGTAGAATATTGGCACGACTAAGAGGAAAAATTGGATAAACTTAACCCCATTTCTCTAGTTTTATCTGCAATTGTGTTTTTATTCATTTCTTTACACAATGATGTGCTTTCCGTGGTATGTTATTATGTTTAGCCCTTTGAATGCAGGTTCTGAAGTTTGAATGAATAACAAGCTGAAATAAATAAATCAAGTAACAAAGAGATGATGTTTGGGTACCAATCGATTGACATCATACCAATCGATTGACATATTTTCATAATCAATCGATTGGTATTTTCATCAATCGAATCGATTGATATTTTCACCAATCGATTGATATTTTTTTTCAATCAATTGGTGAAAGCTGGAATTAATCTGCATTAATGGTGCAAGATCTCAGCAATAAGGACGACGACCAGTCATTACGGAATGAACCTAGACGCCTTCAGCTCGTGAGTACGACACTATATATAAGGGGAGTGAAAAGGGTCAAGGGTTGGCTCATTGGTGTTTTATTTTGTAGGATTTCTTCATATTTTCTTGGTTTTGAACAAGTTCAAGTTGGAGGATTTTCGTATTTCGAATTCAGTATTGAGTTCAGGTTCATTTCCTTTTTGAATTGCTGCTCTAGAAGTTGTGAGATTGTAAACTAGTATACCTTAGTTGATTTGAATTTGATTTTGAGATTTCTTGTTTTTTTTTTTTGAAGAATTCAATTCATGTCTCCATACAATTCCATTTCTCAATTTATTTCCATTCACGAAATGCAAAACATGCTAGCTTAGAGTTTTGGTTGGGAATAATGTGAAGAAACATTGTTCCCAGCCCACTGCCATGATTCTGTGAAAGAATCAATGTCAATCGATTGGAAGCAGAATCCAATCGATTGACATAGATTCCAAGCTAATCGATTGGTACTTTAACCAATCAATTGGAAGCCATTTCATATCAATCGATTGACAATAATATCAATCGATTGAGATGTTTATGACTTGGGTTGACTCCTTTTTGTATTCCAGTAACTTTTGTTTCAGAAACTAAGTCCAAATTGATCTTTTTAAGTTCAAATTGCAATCTGATTTTGAAGTAAAAGCTCTTTTGATTAATTAACTCAATGAACACTTTTGATGAACATGTCAATTATCTTATACTCAATTTGTTTATCATTGTTCATAGAGTTAGTTAGCTTAATTCCAGTCCTTCATAAATAAGTGAGATTGTTGAACCACTAAGTATGTGAAATTCACATACTTAGTGTCTAGAATGCTTTACTTAATCAATTTCGAATTATGGAATACAAAAAGAAGAAGATCCCAGTTGATTGTTATTGTTAAATCAATGTAGTGGCTGGTACTTTATGAACTCACATGTTCCCAACTCTTTTTCATATCTAATTTCAAATCACAGTTTTTAGTTCTATCTAGTTAAATTATCGCTTTACTTCAATTTGTTTCTATAGGGCCGTTAGAATCTCCACTCTATAAGAAATCATCTTTTATTTCCTTTAGGATTCAGTCTAAGTTTCTGTTCCCCCATTTCCGTCCCTTGGGATTACGACTCGATCTTACCGATTTTTACTCGACGCGACCGTCTATACTTGGACGTACTCTTCGGAGAGCACATTTCCAGTTGTGTCAACTTGTGTCCAAAAATCATCAAGATCAAACCATGGGATCTATGCTTTTCCTATTTTTCAAAGTTTGGTCTGCTCTCTGTAATTTTCAAAATTTTATGACAGATTTGAACAACTTTGTAAATAATGGTCCAAATGACTTTTCTATGACCTAGGGTTTAAACCATTTTTTAATAATGATCAATTAAACTTAAATACAGAGGCTAAATGATCCAAATCAATGAATAATTTATAGCTTATTTTTGTTCATGTTTGTATATCTATATGCATTCATCCATGTGGTTTGATACTTGTGATCGGGAGTGAACAAGTCCTATTTATACGCCTTAATTCACATTTGTTAGTACTTTTTATCCTGTTTTTGTGTATTTTAACTTTGTTTTTTGTTTTCTGTCAGGATTAGGAGAAAAAGGATTCCAGGCTAAATGGGGTGAAAAAGCAGAAGGAAAGAAACTGAGAAAAGCATATCGCTCGCGCGGCCCGCTCGCGGGACCTCCCAATTACGCGCTCGGGCGGCCTCCTCGCGCACCCTGTGTAAAAATCAAAGTTGCATATTTCAGTATACTGAAGATCCTCACGCGAACGAAACTGCCTAATTATGTCCAGATTGTAAAAAATAGCAGTTTTAGTGCAAATAGGTTTAGAAAAGTCTCCAAACTTGCTCCAAATCTATATATATCCTATTGTAAATCAATTATAGGGTTAGACATTATTATACACAACATTACACAACATTAGATACATCCATATACAATTAAAACTTCAGTCATTGAAAAGAGGAAAGCAAGGAGAAAAAGAAGAAGACCAAGGATTCTCATGGCCTCCTCCATCAACCTCTTGTCAATCCTTGATTCCATGGCCGCTTAAACCAAGATCTACGGTTTCAATGAAACCCTAGCCAAGTAATAGGGAGTATTTTATGCTTTTTTTTTAGATTTATTATGTATGGATGATGATTACATGTTCCAAGGATTTTTTATAATAAAATCGTTCTTCTATTGATTAAATCATTGCTTTCAAAGTTTATTCTTGTCGTAGATCTATTTTGAATGTGATGTGCTCAATGATCTATATTTGATGTGCTTGTATTGATTATTTACATGTAATGGTGCTTAATTGAATTGTGATATCAAGTAGCCGAATAGTTCATGCCTAGGAAAGACGGATTGTGCCGCAACCCTAGTTCAGTGTGAGATAATCCGTGCCAACCGAAGATGAATTATGTTGGTGTTTGAATCATAGTTACCTTCTTGACGGAGGAATTGGGCTTGTAACTACAATTCCCCATTATCATCCAATATAATAAGCTAATTGAATGCATAAATACCTTATTACGAAGCTAGTGGTGGATTTGCAATCATAGGTTCACTTTAAATATCGTTTAATATAATTTTTAATTGTTTTCATAATTTAGATTTACTTTTATCGTTCTTCGTTTAAATCAAAATCAAAATCAAATTACCGTTTTCTTAATTAACTAGATTTAGGCTTTAAAATTAAAGTGCTTTAGTAATTCAATCTCTATGTGTTCAACCTTTACTTCCACACTACAAATCCTTAGAAAGTAAAGCATACTTTTATATCTTGATTTTGACTAGATCAATTTTTGGCGCCATTGCGGGGGATTGCAAATTACTACCTTTAGTTTTAGAATTTTAGTTTAGTTAATTCTTAAATATTAGGTTAGGTTTTATTTTTCTTATTTTTCGTTTTTATTTGAGTCACTAACTTTTCTCTTTGTTTTGTAGATCTCAAGTAATCAAATTCTAGCGTTTCAGAGTTGAAAAGCTTAGCACGCCAAAAGAGCTTACACAAAATAAGTAAAATAAAAAATAAAATACATTGCTTCCTTTAAATTTCACATCAAATCACTGTAAGTCAGGGCGCTGAGACACAATTACTTGTATTAGTTAGGTGTGGAGTGAGCACTGCATTAGCTAGGAAACCCGGGACACTGGTCTTTGACGCGAATCACTGCATAAGGATAATTACATGCATCATAGTAGTACTGTGTGCTTGCGTGCTTGATTACTTGCGTGATTGCTTTTCGTTTTTGTTGAGTCAGTCGTTGTTTTAGTTTTTTTTCTTTTTGTTTATGTTTGGTATTCGCTCAAGTAAACCTAAATTAAATCAGCTTAATCTTGAACTTGAACGTACCCTGAGAGTCCTTATGTCCTCAACCCTAGCTTCTCAAGCTCGGTTGATGCTAAACGACGAATCGACACCGAAACCGTCGTCATTATTTGAATCTGAAATACAGAGTACCTTAAAAAAGCATAAAAAACCACGCTTGAATATCACTGGTCCTATTCCAATGGCCGACTTAGGAAACAATGGTAACAACGGGAACAACGGAAATAATGTAAATAACCCTAATACACCTTCGCCATCTCCGCTTAAAAATTACTTTATTCCTACGGCCTATACGCCACAGGCAAGCATAGAATTACCGGAGGTGATGGCATCTCACTTTGAGATAAAGTCGTCTACCATCGCGCTACTTCCCTCATTCCATGGTCGTATTAAAAAAGACCCTTATCAGCACTAGGTGATTTCCAAGATATATGCTCTACTTTAAAAATCCAAAACCTAACTGATGATGAGTTAAAATTGCGTCTCTTCCCGTTTTACTTAAAAGATAAAGCAAAGTATTGGCTCCAATCTCTGGAGCCAAACATAATTAGAACATGGAAAGCCTTATACACCACATTCTTGCAAAAGTTTTTCCTTATTATGCATACAAATAAAATAAGAATCCATAACAAACTTTGTGATGCAAGATGGGGAAACACTTTATGACACTTGGGAGAAATTTAAGGAATTATTATGCTCTTGCCCACATCATCAGGTTCCCAAGTAGCAATTGGTACAAGTCTTCTACGAGGGACTTGTTCCCTCACTACGTAATACCGTCGATGTTGTTTATGCGGGTACCTTCCTACACAAAAGCGCTGATGAGGCATGAAAATTTTTTGAAATATTAAGCGAAAATTCGATGCACCAAGCTATGTCCGTACGTCCTGAGGGGTGTCTTCCACTTAAACCCAAGCGAGAGGAGCGTTTTGAGTCGAGTCAGTCAATCGAAATACAAGAACTATCTTTAAAACTTGACTGACTTATGATAATGAATCAAACGATAAGCGCACCCTCTTACAAAGTATGTGCATTATGTTCTGAACCTTCTCATAATATCTTTGCATGCCCATCTGCGTCTCAATTTCTGGAATTCATGGAGCAACACATAAACTCGATTCAACAATTCGCACAGAATAATTATAGTCCTATGTCGACTAATTTTCCTAATACTTATTGACCCTTTCAACAAAGTCAATACCAACGCCCTCTCCTAATCCAAACCCTCCAAGGGTTAACGCTTTTGAGGAGACGGTGTTGGCGTCCCTTAAGAATATTGAAACGCAAGTGCAAGCACAAGAACAAATACAAATAGTGCACTCTCACACATAATCTATTGCAAAGCTTGAGTCCCAAATGGGACAAATAGCTAATACAATGAGTCATAGAAATGAGGGTAAGTTGCCTAGCCAAACTATTCAAAACCCTAAGGGACAATACGAGAATGGGGGTTCGAGTGAGCAAGTAAATGTTGTCTCGACTAAGATGACTATTCGAGACAACGAACTTGTTGAAATCCCAAATGAGGGTGAGAAAAATATAAACATTAATTCAGATTAAGAGAATGATGAGGACACGAGTCAAATTAGGAAAGAGAATGTAACGATCCCGACGAATTATGTACCAAAATTGCCCTTTCCACCAAACATTAATGAACCATCACATTTTTCTAAGAAAGGGTCAAAAATAGAAGATATACTCGAGGTGTTTAAATAAGTTAAAATAAATATTCCATTCCTCGATGCGATTAGACAAATTCCCGCTTATGCTAAATGTCTTAAAGATCTATGCACTCAAAAGCGCAAGTTGCGCAGTCATACTCCAAAAAAGGTCTTCCTCACGGAAAAGGTAAGTTCAATTTTTCAACACGCTCCTCCGAAGTATAAGGATCCTGGAACACCCACGATCTCATGTGTCATAGGTGACACTGTCATTCATCGTGCTCTCCTTGACTTAGGGGCTAGTGTGAACCTTTTGCCTTATTCTGTCTATAAACAATTAGGTCTATGTGAACTTAAACTTACGGCCGCTACCATACAATTAGCAGATCGTTCTGTTTAAATCCCTAGAGGAATCATTGAAGACGTTCTAGTTAAGTCGATAAATGTTACTATCCAGTTGATTTCATGGTCCTTGACACCGAACCTGTGCTAGATGCTAGGAAATACACTCTTGTCATCATAGGTCGTCTATTCTTGGCTACGGCCAATGCTAGTGTCAACTGTCGAACGGGGGTAATGAAAGTGTCATTCAGGAACATGAACCTAAAGTTGAACGTTTTTAACGCTATTGATCAACCTCCTAACGACGATGCTTTTCTATGTGAGGCGGAGAGTGAGGTGAGACGAACAAGTGAACCTTATAAAGAAATAAATGTGAGTAAGAAAAACAATTTAGTGAGGAATGAGCCGACGAATTTGACTAACACGGATCCTAAAGATGAATTTACTCGAAAGGTTAGAAACCGATTTGAACATGATAAGAACCGTCGAATGGATTAACTCAAAACGATATTATTTTTGCTTTCCACCGGAATCTTCCTAATACCTTCAAGGGTACAAAGTTTGAGTTATGGCCTCCATAAGTTTTGAGCTAGAATGGTCTAGCAAAAGACGTAAAAGACAGCGCTTCTTGGGAGGCAACCCAAGCTTTTATCGTTCCGTTTTCTCAGTTTTGTACACTTTTTGGTCTTTTTTTGTCAATTTTAAGTGTTTTGTGAGTGTTCTGGACAGGTTTGGGGGTCGGGGTTAATTTATGTTGAACTTATTTACATTAAAAAGAAGAAAAAGACCACGTTGCGCGCGCGACCCGCTCGCGGGAGTTTGCCCCTTAGATAAAATTTTTTAAAAAGTTTTATAAGAACCCTCAGTATTTACTCGTGCCTGGAATCGAGCGCGCGAGGGGTTCGCTCACGCGCCTTGCTCGCGCGATCTAGGGACTTAGAGATTTTTCTTTTAAGTTTTATAAAACATGCCTCGGCATTACCTCGCGGAGGGCTCGCGCGCGCGATGGTTACTCGCACAGTCCGCTCGTGCGAGGGGGTTTTTTTTTGTGTTTTCTCTTTTGTTCTCTTACCTTATTTTTCCCAAACCTGCTCAGTTTTTTTTTTGTTCCCTTGGGCCCTTTTAGATCGAGTCATTTTTTGTTTGATTAGTCTGTTGATGCGTGTTCTTTTTGTTTTAGTTTAGTTTAGTTTTTTTTAAGTACGCCATGGTCTACATTGCATATATATATATTGGCTATCATTATTCTTTTGTTTGTTTATTTTCTTTTGTCAAGTATTTTGATAGGTGAATTAGTGTCTCCATATGGAGCAATTGAACTTTATTTCCATATTCATATATGTTTACCTGATTTGTGATTGTCGAGATTGAGGTAATGTCGTTCCTTCCTTTCGTACTCTCCTTTCTTTCTTTTTATTATTTCATTAGAGACAATGAAAGGTTTAGGTTTGGGGGTATACACTTACATGTATATTAGCACATCATTATGCACACCATTATGCCCTGATTTTTTAAAAAAAATTCGATACTTGTGCTTAAATAAACGATGTTACCTACGTTTTTGCAATCTCTAGTCGATACTTCTTGTTATGTAACTTGGATTGTTATAGAATGGTAAACATGAAGAGGTGATTAAACATTTGCTGAAGTCATGATGCAACGTTCTAGGTTATGTATTGTTCGAATCGTAGTTTTATATCAAAATTTGCACACAAACCTATGCATTGCACGTAGTCGCATGAATACATGTTTGATGTGAACTATAATATGATTCAGATTTCTAGATAACACAAGGTGGAGACTAGACCCAGTGAGCTTTTGAGCCTATCTTTTCTTTTTAGAGGGTTATAAATACATTTTGTGTTTGTCGAATCTCATTGTAATAGCGCATTAACTTATTGTTTAGTCTCATTATTCTTGTTTTGGTTGATAGTCAAGTTAAAATATTTGCTACCATGCTAAATAATCTTCCGTCGTAAATGTTGAAGAACCGTATCACTATAGGAGATGATGGTAGGCCCTCTTTGTTTATTGCCGACCTATAAATGATAAAATTTCCTTAGTTCGCCCCTTTGAGCTGTTAAAATTCCATTTTTTTTAATTACCATTATCTTTTGCTCCAATTTGGCCAACTTGGAGTTCATCACTAAAAGATTGATCAACTTTTAGTGATGGTAAGGCAATGTGTCGTTTGAGAAGAAGAAGAAAATAAGATGATGTTTGGGGTGGTTGCCTTGTTATTTATTGATTGATTATTCAGAAAGCAAAGAAAAGGCAAAGGATAAGAAAAAGAGAAAAAGGTTGAAAAGAAAGAAAAGAGGAGGAAAGAATTAAAGAAAATATGAAAAGAAGAGAATGAAAAGATGAAAGTTGGCAGAAGAGATGATGAAAGAAATCAAACATGCCTTACAATGCCATTCTAAAACTACCTAATGAATCCATTCTATCCTTTTTCATTGCTTGAGCCACGTTACAACCTTTGAAAAGTCCTACTTGATCTTAGAAAACATGGTTTGGATATGTAAACGACGGGAGGGAGATTAAAACATGGTAACGAATAATTTTTCTTGACTGTTGTCCTATCCATGAGACTACTATTCTTTCGTGTCATGCATCTTTTTCGAGTCATATGTGAGCATTTCTTGTTTTGAAAACATATTTCCTTTGCTCCCATATATTAGAGAGATTACACATTTTTCTGAGTGTTTCATTTGAGAGTGTAATTAACATTGTGAGATTCATAGTCAAAGCATAGTTTGATGGTTATCCGAGTTATATTCCGAGTTCATGACATGCCCGTGTTCATTTGACTACCATATCACACACGTGCAATTTTATGAGAAACTCTATTGATTTATACAATGCATGTGCTTGGGATTATTTTTCATGATTTAGGTAGACGTTTGAATCCGTTTCTTCTTGTTCGTTATTCTATTTCAAATCAATGTTTTATAATAAGGAGTATTGACTATTATGTTTTTCATTTTTAATAAAATTTTCTTATCTACAAGTTAATAAAGATGGTTGTGGGTGACTCGTTGACGAGAACCCTCACGAGACTTCACTCGTCCGACTAGGGACACCTAGGGGTTTAAAAGGCTTGTTGCATACGCTAGATGCAATCGCGATCCATGTGAAAATGGAGTAGTATTTTTTATTAGTAGTTTAATTTTTGTGTTCTTTTTGCTCGAGGACTAGCAAAATGGTTTAGGGGTGTAATCGGGAGTGAACAAGTCCTAATTATACGCCTTAATTCACATTTATTAGTACTTTTTATCCTGTTTTGTGTCTTTTTACTTCGTTTTCTATTTTCTGTCAGGATTTGGAGAAAAGTAAGGATTCTAGGCTAAATGGAGTGAAAAAGAAGAAGGAAAAAAGCTGAGAAAAGCATATCGCTCGCGCGACAAACTGCAATATTGCTCTCGAAGTTGCATATTTCAGTGTATTGAAGATCCCCCACGAACAAAACTACCTAATTATGTCGAGATTGTAAAATATAGCAGTTTTAGTGCAAATAGGTTTAGGAAAGTCTCCAAACGTGCTCCAAATCTATATATATCCTATTGTAAATCAATTATAGGGTTAGACATTATTATACACAACATTAGATACATCCATATACAATTAAAACTTCAGCCATTGAAGAGAGGAAGGCAAGGAGAAGAAGAAGAAGACCAAGGATTTTCATGGCCTCCTCCATCAACATCTTGCCAATCCTTGATTCTATGGCCGCTTAAACCAAGATCTAGGGTTTCAATGAAACCCTAGCCAAGTAATAGGGAGTATTTTATCTTTTCTTTTAGATTTGTTATCTATGGATGATGATTACATGTTCCGAGGATTTTTATAATAAAATCATTCTTCAATTGATTAAATCATTGTTTCAAAGTTTATTCTTATCGTAGATCTATTTTGAATGTGATGTGCTCAATGATCTATATTTGTTGTGCTTGTATAGATTATTTACATGTAATGGTGCTTAATTGAATTATGATATCAAGTAGCCGAATAGTTCATGCCTAGGAAAGACGGATTGTGCCACAACCCTAATTTAGTGTGAAACAATCTGTGCCAACCAAAGATGAATTATGTTGGTGCTTGAATCGTAGTTACCTTCTTGACGGAGCAATTGGACTTATAGCTACAATTCCCCATTATCATCCAATATAATAACATAATTCATTGCATAAATATCCTTATTACGAAGCTAGTGGTGGATTTGCAATCCTAAGTTCACTTTAAATATCGTTTAAAATAATTTTTAATTGCTTTCATAATTTAGATTTACTTTCATCGTTCTTAGTTTACATCAAAATCAAATTACAGTTTTCTTAATTAACTAGATTTAGGTTTTAAAATTAAAGTGCTTTAGTAATTCTATCTCTGTGGGTTCGACCTTTACTTCCACACTACAAATCCTTAGAAAGTAAAGCATACTTTTATATCTTGATTCTGACAAGATCAACTTGTAATTAGGATTCATTTTTTTTATATTAAATTGCACTTGAGTAACCTTACTATGAGTTCCTTGTGATCATGTTGGGACTATGCCACCTCTATATGAACATTACATTGGCTCCTAGTTGAGACTTGTATATCTATAGAGATGTTGTATTTCCAACTAATTGAAAGGAATCCATGATTATGTCAATTCTTTAATACTTGATAGATTTAAGCTAGAAGTTTAGGAATGTTAATTAAGATTCAGCATTATATCTTATCTAAAGCATGTGGACTAACCCTTTGTTTTGTAGCACTATTAAGGTATAATTTCTCAAACCCCTCTTTAGCTTATTTAATTTCTTAATTTTATTGATTTTTCGACCTCATGCAAAGCACCTTAGAATTAAGATTTGCCTTATGTGTATATATATGTGATAAGAGACCTTTTATTAGGATTTCTACTTTTTGTATTCATTACACGTTTCACATTCGCTGTTGGATCCTGCGTAAGTTTCCTAGTTCTCTATCTACACATCATCTTGTTTGGTACTTGAATTATGTGATTTATGAATGATATTTTGTCTTTAGCAATCTTACATCCTTTCCGACATGCTTTTGTAATGTATATTTATATATATGTATTAATCGAGGGCATGCTTAGATAATAATTCGATTATAAGGATGTTGAGTAGAGGCCTATCGCGAGATAGGATGAGAGAGGGTGTTTTTGTCACACCCCGACCTAGCATAAATATGGAAAGCGTTTAATTTCCTTTATGGACCAGTAGATCGCGACAGTTTGAAGGATCGATTCCGTCCCAAACGTCGAACAGCATAAAACCATTAATCAGAGTAGAACAATCAAGGCTTACAAATATTTTTCTAACTTATTACATATTACCGCACGGGGTCTCTAAAGGCACAAACCGCCTTAAATCAAAACAATAACTTAATATCTATTACAGTCATCCTTATTACAAAACAGTTTATAACTTAAAACATGGGGTATAGATAACAGTCTTAACATCTAAAGCAGCCATTCTTAGTTTGCATAATTATAATGTTCAGCCTGATCATAACCTGAAAAACCTGAATACGAATGTCTAGGACGCATCAACGTCATCAGCTTCAAGAAGCTGGTGAGTATTAAAAAACATAACTTTGAATGTAACACATACTCATTTACCATTTTCCATTTCCCGATTAATTCAACAAGTTTATATTCAAGCAAGGAGTTCATTTAAGCACAACATTATTTAAAAGATATGATTCACGTATATGTAACCGTGTATGAGAACAATGCACCATTTTATCTTACCAACTCTTTTCTCTCGACAAAACCCAACAATCCACTATCACACACCAGTATCTTTAAAATACTCCGATAGCCACACTTTAACACAGGGGTGCCAGGGAATGTCCAGTTTGCCTCACACTTTGGTCCGGGGTACCAGGGAGTGTCCATTGCCTCACACTTTGACTACCTAATCCGCCATGCAAATACCGGAGGAACCCTCACGCAGTATCCAGACTCGGGTATCAGGGAGTATCCATAGGCCACACTTTAGCACTACCATGGGTACCAAGGAATGTCCAAGTTTGGCTTCACACACTTTGACGCTACCATGGTAGTTAGGGAGTGTCCAGTTTTGCCACCGTCGCATTTGAAAGACACCCTCGCCGCAATCTCAATCACAACACAAATTGGTACTCACTTACTAGGGAGTGTCCACAACACAATCTCAACCGCACTCACTATGCCACACTGACCATTACTCTTTTCCGTACTGACCGATATTCACACTCACCATGCATGTACAACTGACACCACATGTATGTCATGAAACTTTAAACATAAAGTAAATCACTGAAATATAGAAACAACGTGCGTACGGGGATTGATAAGTCACAATACAACATTTTAATTGTCCAAACATACCCAAATAGGATTCTATTTAAGTAAAATTTCCAAACGGAGCTTTAACAGATCATAAAATATCACCCAAATAGTTCCTTAACACCAGACAAGCAAAAACTAGAAACAGCCAGAAATCGCGCGCGCGTGCCGCTCGCGCGATATGCCCGTTTTCCTTTTCCTTTATTAAGACTTTTCCATCTGCCAGAATACAGGGGGATTGCGCGCGCAAAGTGTCGCACGCGCGAGATGAAGCAGAGGCTTCGTCTTCTTCGTCAGAACTGCTCTGTTTCAGTTTTAAGGGGTCTTTTTGACCCATTTTCAAATCCAAAAGCAAATAGGGCATGTAATATATGAAATTCTTTGTTTTTCAACAAGGATTAAGAATATGAAATCAAATTAACATGATTCAAACCATAGCTCTCAAATTTTATGAAAGATTAAAAGTTGTCAAAACTTAATTTCTAATACACTTTTTCATATGAATGAATTATGCTCTAACACTGTAAACATTTCATCTATGATGTAGCATCTTTCATAATCAACTCTAAAAACAAGTTTTGATTAAGGTTTGAAGAATTATGATTTTGAAGCTCAAGCTTCCATGGACGAAATTAACAATGGTGGTCACAATTTAAGCTATACAAAACAGTAAATATAATAAGAATTACATTCTAGGTGAGTTCTAAATACTCACTGTGATTAAGAGTGTAGAGATTGTTGAGAAAGAAAGACCAAATTAAGAAATCCACTACAAGCTTGGCTATGGAGATTAAGCTTTTCTCTCTATAAAATTTCAGTAATCAAACTCTCAAGCTCTCTCTTTTCTCTCTGTGGTTTTAATGCAAAATGAGAGTGTATGTGTGCATATATAGAGAGTAAAATGGATGAACTTGGTGGCCAAGTAATTTCTCTTATACTCAACAAAATCAATTTTAATTCCTCAATTTTATTGTGTAGAGTACACAGCTCATAAACGTATAGGATATATACCTACACAGATTGATAACTCTCCAGATCATTCAAGGGCCAAGTTAGATACATAGGGGGCAAGTTGTGTGTGTTTGGGAATTTAGCTTTTGGCATAAAAATTACACATGCACTAATGTATTATCCAAACAAGGCACCATCAATCATTACTTGCCATAAATGGAATAAAGCATGTGTCACTTCATGATTGGTGGAGTATCCCATATTGTGAGAGATCATCGCAGCGCGGACAGTTTTGAACATAAACTGGTATTTCCGTGGCGTAGTGTCCGTCACAAAAATACAGAAAATTCATTTTAATGTAGGAAATGATTTTCCGATTTTATAAAAATACTGATTGAGTTAAAAGTAAACTTTTCCACCATTTTGAAATACAGTTTTGAAATCTAACACAGGTGTTGCTAAATTTTACAGAAATTGCAGTTTGACCCTAAAAGAGTTTTAAATATGAAGTAAAACAAGAAATCAATTTCAACATGAGAGTTGCAAATTTAAAATAATCCTACGAACACAGATTAAAAATGGAATTTCAATTTAGATATGTCAAAGGCAAATACATATAATTAAATGGAAATGCAGGTTGTTACAGTTTTAGTCCGTCGGGCTTCTTTCTCTCTCATTCCATAATCCCCGAACCTAGTTAATCTATGGTTTCCAAAAAGATCAGTTTGCTTTAAAATTGTTTCTTAATTTTTCTTTTAAAAATTAAGTGGCGACTCGTATTTGTGTTTTAATTTGAAAAGAAATTTGAAAAGCTGTGGGTAAGAGAAAATGCGATATCCACACTACTACGTCAATTGAAAATTCATTATCTTCTCTTCCAATTTATAGTTGCTTGTAAACCAAAGAGAACAATGTACCATTACTCTTATTTTTGTCCCCAATTCTGAGTAAATATTGTCTACTAGTTTCTCATCTTTTTTTTTTCTCTATCTCACTCTACTATTTTTGGTCAATGGAGGATGCTGCACAATATAAGTATTTGTTCTGCAAATATAATAAATGATAGTTATAGGATGCCGTCTCATTAGTTTAAGTTAAGTTTAAGTTTAAGTTTTTTTTGGTAAGATTAGAAAATTGATCCAATTTGAATGTTTTGTTAAACTACACGTGATTCCATATTTTTTGGTAGTTTCACTTCATGCAGTTGTATCAGCAAAAATGTTCAATCTGAAGAAATTAAGGATTTGCAATTTCGGATCTTGCAGGCTTTACTTAATGCAAAAATATTCAATCTGAAGAAGCTAAAGATTTGTTGAATTCAAATCTGTATTAAAATATCAATCCTAATATAAAAAAAAATTATACCATTTAGCTTTATGTTTTATGAGAAATTGTTTATAGACTCATGAATTTTTAGTGTTCTTGATTTTTTGATTTTGTTTAAACAAGCACTGGGAATAAGTTAGTTGCGATTTATTTTTGCAATCAAAGTTTGCAATTTATTTTTACCATAAGCATGCATTATTCATTGTACAAGAGTGATTTATTCCTTTGTCATTTTAAAAGCTGAGGTTGTACTATAACTTTAAGTCCGACAACACAATAATGTAGCTTATGATTTATGATTCAATGGCCAATAGTTGTAACTCACGATTTAAAGTTGGTGCGAATTATTTTATGCAGCTCATTCTTTTGAAAAGTTTATATTGAGTTACACCATGAAAAAATATTAATGTGTTCAAACCAATTAGATCACTATTTACATATGTTAATAGATATGCAACTTCCTCTTAAAAAAAAAAAAAAAAAAAGATGTGCAACTTCTTATTTTTCTATATGTTTCCATTATACTATATCACTTTTTTTTTTTTAAATATGTATAATGTAATATAATTTTGTCAAACGCACATCTCGTGCATTTGCACGGGAATATACCTCATATATCATAATTATAGCACATTCTTTGTAGTTTTAGAAATTACACTGACATACACCAAGGTTGTTATGTAACACTACCTCCTTTTGTTAGCCAACAGTCAGTTGAAGGTTAATTTCATAGTTATTTTATTTAAAGTGACCACTTTGCCCTTGTTTAACTCGAAAAATAAAATATCTATATATATATATAATTTACAAAAATTAAAATTTTTTCTTCCTCTTTGTTAATTTAAAGAGTACATGTTAAGGATAAATTTGTCATTTTTCAACATTTTGATTTTTAATACTAAAGAAACATATTTGATTTTAACTATAAATTGATGCTTTTGCATGAAATTAAACTTTATCACTGTTAGGTTGTTATCACTGACAAGGGAGGTCAGTGTAATTTTTGAAACAATAACGAATGATCCTGTAATTACAACATACCTCATAGGATGTCAATGTAATTTACCCCTTTTTAACTGTGTTAGCATATAAGTTGGGAGATTAGCCTCTTATTTTGGATAATTAAGAATGGAAAGTCAAATGATATATGTTTGAAATAATACAATCAAGAAAATTAAATGGTAATCAATGCATTTTAATGTTTTTTTTATAACCATTTTAATGTTGTTAATGACTTTGCTTTTTAAGAAATATTTATTATGACAACAAATCTCTTAGATGATCACATCATAATGTTGATATCTTCACCCTCAAGCCACGTGGGATGGGATCTGGTGCAAGTGGTGTCCAGAGTAACCTGAAATGAACATGACAAGTTTTTGATAAGTATTTAAGATCAATAATGCTATGTGCACCGAAAAGTGCACATAAAAATGCACCGAAAATAATCAGGGCCATTGATTGCGGCGGGCCCCATGCACGCAGGCGTGGAGCCCGCGCGCAATCAATGGCCTTGATCATTTTCGGTGCATTTTTCTGTGCACTTTTCGGTGCACATAGCATTACTGATTTAAGATTGGATAAAGCTGAACATCTAATGAAGGTCAGCAGACCAATAGGTACTGTAATTCGATTAGATTCCTGGTCCCCCATTGTAAACAAGACAAGCACTTCCATTAATTTCAATCAATTTTGTAATACAAGAGGTCAAAATCATACCCCATACAACAGGTCACAGTAACTAGGCCCCGTTTGGGAGCGTGTTGTAGGAGAAATAATTTGGAAACAACATCGGTATAGTTTGCTCCATACTACAGTTTGCACAGTATTTACACAATTTTCAAAAAAATAAAACAAAACAGTGCAAACTGTGATGGACATTTTGCATAATATGAAGCTAACTGTAACGATGGGTTTCAAATTATTTTATGTGGCTGTCATATCTATTGTGATCTCTTTATTACGGTAGAACCCACATGAGACTTACACTCAAAATTATCGTTTAAGTCATACAGTTGTGATGATTATTTGAAATAATTTCTCATGTTTGAGAGCCAATTGAATTCATTCGCCAGAGTCGAGTGGACTGTAGTTCAATTGGCATATATAGCCTCTCTCTTTCCAATGGGGAGAGTGTTTGCACCTAAAAAATACATTTTTTAAATCAAAGTTGGTATAGGCCGATTAAGATTTTTTAATCGGACTTATGAGACCGATTGTAAAATTATGGCTAAGTGATTAGTTCAAAGTTGGTCGGACAGACATACATGTTTCAATCGGGCTTGCCATCATATGATCGGACTAACTAACATGTTCAATTCAGAGATTTGCCAAACGTATCATCATCGATGTTGACTGTTCCAAATGGTGGTGGGTCCCTCAAGTCATAAGGAAAGATAAAGGTGGAGGCTGAAGCATTATTCTGGGCATCTCACTCGGGCTACTGGTTTGGCACTCTTACTGCTTATTGAAGCATTAGCCCGAGGCCCCATGGGCCATCATTGGGCATTACATCATCATACACTATGGTTGGTAGTCAATAAGGTGGCCCACATCACAATTTGGCTATTAATATTTAGTCGCAAGGCATGGACACTCAATCAAAGTTGGCTTGGACATATTCCATCGGGCATCAGTCAATCGGACATCCGTAAGTCCATCGGCCTAAATTAGTTACTAGTACTTTAGTTTGGTTTGGCATCTATATTGATTAGGACACGTGGCCATTCAAGGCCATTACTTGTCAATATATTAATTCTGATCTCTTAGATCCCACACGTGGCCACAAAACAATTGTTTAGGGGGCTGGTGGTGTGCAATGGTGTAGCCCGATGGGGAGATATGTGATATGGTTGGTCAATTGTGGGAAGAATATCAAACCTACAATCTCTCATAATATAAATATATATATATATATATATATATACATGGGACCTCTATGGTAGGTTGCCATTCTTAAAAGGTCTCCTAATTGTGATAGGACAATATTGTATATTGTGATAATATTATCACTTAAGGGAAGGATTATCACATTAGGAAAGAAGGAATATCATATTATGGGAGGATAATATCAAATATTATGGAAGCATATCTTTTACTTGGAAGCCAAGTCAGCCGAATCAAGCCACAAAAGGGACCACATTCAAGCTGAAAATATATATGCATATATATATATATGTGTATATTTATATTTGAAGATACGGAAGGCATTATCAGTTTATGGAAATAAACTGGTATTTTTTACCAGATAATTATATTGATCAGATTTCCTGCCTTATCTAGGAGACCTCCATGGCCGCTATAAATCAACAGGCAGGCCAAGCTATCAAGGGACTCCGCATCTCTTCGACAAAAGCATCCCAATGCATTCTACAAAGCATTCTTAGTTTGTAGGCAAAATAAAAACATCCTTTTTATTTTCTTAGGCTTTCCTAGCTTTTAATTACATCTTTGTAATTTTTCTTTTCTTCTACAATTAAATAAAAATGCTATTTTTATTTAATTTCTTTATTGTTCATCACTTGCTAGACTTGTATACTTCAATACTGTCTAGGGACTACAGGCCAAGGGTACTTTCCTACTTGGCCATCACAATCGCCTATTAGGAGTTAGATTTTCAAACCTTGTGTATCACTCACACAAGTGATTTAGGAAATTTTGTTTTATTAGTTTGGGTCTACCTCACAAGGCTCTGGCACGCCCGAACCAAAATTACAGCAAACAATTTGGCACGCCCGGTGGGACCGCCAAGTGATGAGCCATGCATATACTGAAGCATGGCTATACTTCTACAACAACCAGATTGGTTGGCGGAACGAGTCAATACGCCAACTTCGCGAAGAAATCTATCGTCTCTACAACGATGGATATTGGAATGAAACTGGTCATCTTTATAGTGAGATAGACCGTTTTGAGGCCGACATGCGATTTTTTAATCAAGAAATCGGCCTCCTCACAGCTTCGAGTGGAGCTGATGAACCGCCGCCCAAGGGGAATTCGTTCATGTCTCTAGACGAGTTTCTATACGGTGACTGGCGAAAGAATCAAGCTTGTGACAACATTCTTCGTGCTCTTGAAGATATGAAGGCGCACTCGAGAGAACAGCAGGCAAGGCTTAGCCGGTTTGAAGAGGACACGAAAGCAAGCCTGGCAATACTAGAAGCTCAAGGGCAGAAGATTGAACAATTCTTAAAGTCACGACAACGGCCCGAGAAGGCCGATGTTACCACGCTGTCCAAGCCGCTCGGGGGGCAAGAAGACGGCGAAAAAATAAATAAAGAGCCGAAAAAATTTGTATCGGCCATAGAGTCCCTCTCTGATGTTGAAGACGAAGAAGCACTCGGGGGGCAAATTCAAGATAAGCCTCACAATTCTGTTGAGGCCGAAGAGGAAGAGTGTGATAGGCCGAGGGATCCCGTATCGGCCATAGAGCCTCCCTTTAGTGAGGAGGACGATGATGAAGACCCCATTATTGAAATCGGTGATGAACCGCTCGGGGGGCAAGCGTCGCCGAGACCGATTGAAATTAAATCGGTCATTGAAGCTTTTGAAAATATTCCTTTGAGGAAACTCAGCCTCAAGGAATTGTTCAATTTGTTCGGTCTCATTGTAGTGACCGATTATTATTTATATTTTAAGCCAATTAATTATTTGGCTTGGGTTGATCTACATCCACGATGGATGTGTGGGTGTCACCAAAAACTATCTCTAATTTGGTGGTTGTTGCTCCAACAGTGGTATTATCAAGACAGACTGAAAAAGTACTAGAGGCCGGATTGGGAAATTAATTAGGACAAAGAATAATATTCACACTGCAATAAGGCCGGGGAAAACTGGAATGTTCCTGATTGGTTCTGCGTGGGATGCTGGCCAGGTAAATGGCCTTGAGGGTATTTGGGCTTTTGTGAACAAGCAGATATGTTCGGACTGAGATGGCAGACCGAGAGCAAAAAGAGAAAATGGGGTGCCAATTCTAATGGATGCTGTGCTGCTCACAGGGGCCCACCGTTTTTGGTCTTGGTCGTCATTTTGATGTACGTAGGAAAAGATTGATTTTGAGGTATGATGTGCAATTGGACCAACAAAGTCAACAAATAGGTGCCCGATGAACACTTGCAGCAACAACGATGGGTCACCGTTTGGTTTGTTATGGTGATAGGGCCTATGTGATCAGAGTAGGCATGACTTCACTCATGATGGTTTTTTACTTGATTGGTGGGCCCATAAGGTTAAGACTTTGAAGAGAAATCTGACATCTTTCTTTTCTCCACTATGGGTCTAATGGTGAATGAAGTAGTGGCATAATTTGCTCTAAAAAATTTTTCTTCATTTGGCACGTGATGGTAGGGGTCCACTTCCTTGCTTTACTAAATCAAATTGACATGGAGCACTGCTTTAATGTTAAGCATTATGTCTACATCATTGTACCACACCACAAGGCCGGACTGATGTTGGGAGGATTAACCCACAATTCATAACTTCACTGATCTTAAAAAAGTTCATCGGTCCATACGAATCTCAGGCTTACTTGGGAATCGGTCTCAAAAAGAAAAATATGGCCATTCAAAATTTCACTTGCTTTTATTTTAAACGGCCAGGGGGGCAATTGTTTGCACCTAAAAAATACATTTTTTAAATCAAAGTTGGTATAGGCCGATTAAGATTTTTTAATCGGACTCATGAGACCGATTGTAAAATTATGGCTAAGTGATTAGTTCAAAGTTGGTCGGACAGACATACATGTTTCAATCGGGCTTGCCATCATATGATCGGACTAACTAACATGTTCAATTCAGAGATTTGCCAAACGTATCATCATCGATGTTGACTGTTCCAAATGGTGGTGGGTCCCTCAAGTCATAAGGAAAGATAAAGGTGGAGGCTGAAGCATTATTCTGGGCATCTCACTCGGGCTACTGGTTTGGCACTCTTACTGCTTATTGAAGCATTAGCCCGAGGCCCCATGGGCCATCATTGGGCATTACATCATCATACACTGTGGTTGGTAGTCAATAAGGTGGCCCACATCACAATTTGGCTATTAATATTTAGTCGCAAGGCATGGACACTCAATCAAAGTTGGCTTGGACATATTCCATCGGGCATCAGTCAATCGGACATCCGTAAGTCCATCGGCCTAAATTAGTTACTAGTACTTTAGTTTGGTTTGGCATCTATATTGATTAGGACACGTGGCCATTCAAGGCCATTACTTGTCAATATATTAATTCTGATCTCTTAGATCCCACACGTGGCCACAAAACAATTGTTTAGGGGGCTGGTGGTGTGCAATGGTGTAGCCCGATGGGGAGATATGTGATATGGTTGGTCAATTGTGGGAAGAATATCAAACCTACAATCTCTCATAATATAAATATATATATATATATATACATGGGACCTCTATGGTAGGTTGCCATTCTTAAAAGGTCTCCTAATTGTGATAGGACAATATTGTATATTGTGATAATATTATCACTTAAGGGAAGGATTATCTGTCACCCCCCGACGTAGCATAATTCAGGAAAGCATTTAATTTCCTTTATGGACTCGTAGGTCGTGACAAGTGAGTAAGACCAATTGTCCCTGCAACAAATAACTTAACAAACATTTCTAGAGCAAAGGATACTAATAAACATAAGCTCTGAAATTTAAAACTTACTAAACTATTACATAAGTCAATGTCTTAGGCACAAAACGCCCTTGTTCAAAAGCTATTCTCCAGTCTATTACAACTTCAGAAAATGAAAGACATAGGAAAATAATAAGCAGCCTCCTGGAAAGTTCTCTGCCTCTAACTAGCATAGTCGAAGTACCCTGGCTGCTCCTGCCCCTGAAAATCTGGACATACAGTCCAGGACGCATCAACGCCGTCAGCTTATGAAAGCTGGTGAGTAAAATAAACAAGTGCTCGCAATGTATATATAAGCAAATAAACAACGGTACCATTTAACTTTAACAGTAATATATTCAAGGTTCCAATTCCAACATAATCACGGGGGAATATAGTAAGAATTAAAATACGAAATTGTACATGAATTGTGAAAACATCTTATTTTGCCAATTCTTTCCTTTAGAACAATCCAATTAAATCAACACATCATTTCAGCTACCAGAAGTAATAAGTATTCAGTCATCCAATTCATACGCTACACTATCGCCTCCAATACCAGGAATACTATCCGATCAGTATTAAAGTCACACACCACACTATTGCCTCAGATACCAGGAATACTATCCGATCGATATCTAGACCAAACACAACCAACCATCGCTCCGGATATCAGGAATACTATCCGATCAATATCCGAAACGCGCGCCTTAGATACCAGGAATACTATCCGATCGATATCTAAGTCGTACACAACACTATCACCATCGCTTCGGATATCAGGAATACTATCCGATCAATATCCAAAAACACGCGCCTTAGATACCAGGAATACTATCCGATCGATATCTAAGTCGTACACAACACTATCACTTCCAATACCAGGAATACTATCCGATCGATATTGAGGTCACACACCAAACTGCCGCCCTTTACTCTTTTCACGCTTTATTCCACACTTGCATGTTGACACAACCTCGACCTTAATATGTATATCAATGTTCCATAAATAACACCATTACTTACTCACAAAACCGGATAATCGTACGAGCATAAATTTCGATCTTAAACATTCTTACAAGTCCAATTTCTAACAGTGAGCCTTTAAAACAGTGTATTTGTCAAACAGTTCTTTGAAATCTCCCAAAACATTTTCCAAACAGTCCCTTACCAAAAATCACACAAACTGCCAAAACTGCCACTTCGCGCGAGCGGATCGCGCGAGCCGGGGGAGGGCAGATCGCGCGAGCGGATCGCGCGAACGGAGGGGCTGGACAGGTCGCGCGAGCGGATCGCGCGAGCGGAGGGGCTGGACAGGTCGCGCGAGCGGATCGCGCGAGCGAAGGGGGGAAAGGGTCCGCGCGAGCGGGCCGCGCGAGCGAGGCTCGCGCGAGCGGGTCGCGCGCGCGAGTTCTTGCAGAATGTCATCTTCTTCGTCTTCTCCCCTGTTTTCAATTCCAAACTGAAATTTACCCATTTTCAGAATTTGTTCGTACTAGGACATGTGATATATGGTTCTCTTCAGTTTTCCGCGTAGATTAAGAATACGCGATCAATTTTAACTAATACGGATTATATCTCTAGATATTCGTGATTAAAGTAAGGGTGTCAAAACTTTAAATCAACGGTACGTCGCGATATGAATGAATTACTGCGTAGGATTCGAACCGCAGCTTATCGGGATCAATATCTTCCATTCCCAATTTACAGAATCGATTTTGGTTACGATTTCTAAAGCTTCAATTCTCAAGCTTCAATGGTGTATTGATATATATACACATATACACACATATATACACTGAAATTTACATATATAAACATGGCGAGTGAGTTCAATTTACTCACTGAGGCTAATTAGACTGAGAATTTGAGACCGAGAAATCCGCCGTAATATCCGTCGTTCAGAATTTTCCTCCTCCGTTCTTGATTTTGGTAACCCAATATATATATATATATATATGACTATGTGTGTGTGTATGTATATAGTATATAAACTGTATGTGTGTGTGCGTGTGTTATGTTCTTGAGGAAATTGAGAGAGATTGAGAGAGAATGAGAGAAGCAGAGAGTTTGAGAGGGAGATATGAGAGACACTGTGAGAGAGAGAGACCACACACATATATAACGTATGTGTTTTGGGCTCCAAGAAAGTACCAGAAATCGCACGGTGTGGTTGAGCTCACGTGCTCCCACACCCAAGTCGCGGTAAAGGCGCAGTTTTAAAACAAAACTGGTATTTTACGGTTGAAAATAAAATGCAGAAAATTATATTAACGTAGGAATTAAATTCCCGGTTATACAAAATTATAGATATCGATTTTGAAACCATAGAAAATATTTTCTATATTTTCAAATATTACGGTTTGGCCCCAGATAATTATTTATAAATAGAAATTAAATAAACTACTCATGAAAATAAAATGCAATATTTATTTATTAATGATAATAAAATACAGGGCGTTACACCCTACCCACCTTAACAGAGATTTCGCCCCGAAATCTGAGCTAACTAATCCTGAAACAACTCGGGGTATCTAGTCCTCATGTCCGACTCTAACTCCCACGACGCTTCTCCTTCGTCATGATGCCTCCACTGAACCTTAACCAAAGGAACGTCTCTTCTCCTCAGCCTCTTGATACTCTGGTCGAGAATTCTCACAGGTCTATCCTTGTAAACAACATTCTGACTTGTCTCAATATCATCAAAATTAACCACATGTGAAGGATCCCGTATGTATTTCCTTAACATACTGACGTGGAACACATTATGAACACCAGACATCTTTGGTGGCAACGGAGCCGATAAGCCACTTTCCCAACACGCTCGGTCTGTCCATCGGTCTGAGGATGGAAAGCAGTACTCATCTTGAGCGAAGTTCCCATAGCCTTCTGCAGACTTTCCCAAAATCCCGAGGTAAAACGTGCATCGCGGTCTGATACAATTGTCACAGGTGCACCGTGCAGTCGCACCACTTGTTGAAGATACATTCGACTCATCCTTTCTACTGGGTAAGTCATATTGTACGCGATAAAGTGTGCAGACTTCGTCAAACGATCCACAATTACCCAAATCGTGTCACGATTCTGTTGTGACCGGGGTAATCCAACCACGAAATCCATAGTTATGTGCTCCCACTTCCATCCTGGAACAGGTAAGGGTTGCAACAATCCCAAGGGTCTCTGATGTTCGGCCTTCACTTGTTGACAAGTCAAACATTTAGACACAAACTCGGCTACTTCTCGTTTCATCCCTTCCTACCAGAAATTTCTCTTCAGGTCTTTATACATCTTTGTTCCTCCTGGGTGTACTGTCAGTCTCGATTTATGTGCTTCTTCGAGAATATCTTTTCTCAAATCTCCTGAATCTGGCACACACAATCTATCTTGACATCTGTACCCTCCATCAGCCCCAACCTTCCATTCTGTAGGGTCCTTTTCTGACATCTTGGCGAACCATACTTGAAACTTCTCATCTTCCTTCTGGGCTTCGATGATTCGACTCACAAGTGTTGGTTGTACCATGAGGCATCCAAAGTGTTGCCCGACACTTTCCTCAAAAATCTGCATATCAAATTCTGCGATTGTCTCTAAAGCTTTCCATTCCCTCAACATCAATGAAGCAATCATTCCTCGAGGCTTCCGGCTTAGGGCGTCAGCGACTACATTAGCCTTACCGGGGTGGTACTCTAATGTGAAGTCGTAGTCCTTAATCAGCTCCATCCACCTACGTTGCCTCATGTTCAGCTCCTTCTGAGTAAACAAATACTTAAGGCTCTTGTGGTCCGAGAATAAATCAAACTTCTCCCCAAAGAGGTAGTGTCTCCAGATCTTGAGCGCAAACACAACGGCTGCCAGCTCTAAATCATGAGTTGGGTAGTTCAATTCATTTGGCTTCAACTGTCGTGAACCATAAGCTATGACCTTTCCGTCTTGCATAAGGACACATCCCAATCCTTGATACGAGGCGTCACTAAAAATAGTGAACTTCTCACCATCCCTTGGTATCGCAAGCACTGGCGCTGTTGTCAATTTCTCTTTCAATTTCAGAAAAGCGCGTTCATGCTTATCAGTCCATTCAAACTTCAAATCTTTCTTAGTCAAACCAGTTAACGGGGCTGCTATCTTTGAGAAACCTTCTACAAATCTCCGATAGTAACCAGCTAGTCCCAGAAAACTTCGGACTTTTGTAGCATTGGTCGGCCGAGTCCAATTCGCCACTGCATCGGTCTTTGATGAGTCAACCGCGATTCCTTGTTGAGAGATCACATGCCCGAGAAACTTAACTTCCTGAAGCCAGAATTCACACTTGCTGAATTTAGCATACAGGCGGTGATCCTTGAGAGTCTGCAACGCGATCCTCAGGTGTTGTTCATGCTCTTCCTCTGACTTGGAATAGATCAAAATATCATCAATAAAGACAATAACGAATTGATCTAAGTATGGCTTGAATACTCTGTTCATCAAGTCCATAAACACAGCTGGAGCATTCGTCATCCCAAACGGCATCACTAAGAACTCGTAGTGTCCGTATCTCGTCCTGAAAGCAGTCTTAGGTATGTCTTCCTTCCGCACCCTCAACTGGTGATACCCTGACCGTAGATCAATCTTAGAAAAGGTCGTGGCTCCTTGCAACTGATCAAACAGATCGTCTATCCGAGGTAAAGGATACTTATTCTTGATAGTAACCTTATTCAGTTCTCGGTAGTCAATACACAACCGCATTGACCCATCCTTCTTCTTCACAAACAACACTGGTGCTCCCCAGGGTGAAGTACTTGGACGAACAAAACCCAACTTCTCAAGTTCTTGAACTTGTTCCTTCAGCTCCAGCAACTCTGTAGGGGCCATCCTGTAGGGAACCTTGGTTATAGGTCGAGTACCTGGCACCAATTCCACACAGAATTCTATGTCCCTTTCCGGCGGTAATCCTGAAATATCTCGGAATACTTCCTCGAACTCTTTGATTACCGGTATAGATGATATTGTCACCTCTGCACTGACAACCTCAATGTTTGCTAGGCATCTAGTGAGGAACATATCACCCGAAGGGTTACATTGGAAATCGAAGAGTCGATTCCCCTTGTCCGCAAATGTGATCTTCTTCCTTGCACAATCCAACTTCGCATGATTCTTCTCGAGCCAATCCATTCCCAGGATTATATCGAACTCCTTCATCGATAGAACCACCAAACTCGCCAAAAGTTCACGGTCTCCTAACCGTAGAGGACAATCCTTACACAAATGTAATAACTTGACTGTGGTCCCTAAGGGTGAGACAGCACTCAAAGCTTCCTCTAAACGATGCGGTACGATACCCAACTTCTGAACGATCTTAACAGATATAAAGGAATGTGTAGCACCCGTGTCAAATAAAACTTTAACATGAGAGTTAAACAAGGTTAGAGTACCTTCCACTGCTCGTTGCTCGGGCGGTCCCTCCTCATTGGTACCTTCTTCATACCCTGTCTCCTCATAGCCAGCAGCCTCGGGAATGACTGCATTCAGACGGGCTTGTCCTTGCTGACCATAGTTGCCTTTCCTAGGAGCCTTGCAGTCCGGACTTATGTGACCGGGCATGCCACAGTTATAGCACACGACTCCCGGACGATCCGCACGCCTAGGTGCTCTGCAGTCTTTAGCTCGGTGACCAGGAACTCCACAATTGAAGCAGTTATTGTTTTTGGCCCCTTCTATTGCTAGAGGCTGATACTGCTGAACTGCTTGTGTCTGCTGTGGTTTCTTTCCTCCATCCCAGGTCCTTTTCTGTCCTTGAGGGTACCCAGGTTTCTGTCCGGGATAACCCTTCTGTGGAGGTCGATTTCCAAGTGGTTTCGAATTCTGACAACCATCATTTTCCAACCCCGTAGCCAATCTTACCAGAGCTTCAAATGACTGGCCTAAGTGCCCCATAGTCAGATGTCGGAGAGACAAGTTGAGGCCCCGGTGATACTTCTTGATTTTCTTCTGGGGTGTGTCCACCATATGTGGAGCAAAGCGAGACAGACGCTCAAATCGAGTAGTGTACTCTCGGACAGTCAGATTCCCTTGAGTTAGTTCCATAAACTCTTTCTCTCTCTTGTCCTTCTCTTCTTCAGGGAAATATTTCTCGAGAAACCTTTCCTTGAACACCACCCACGGCATTCTCCTTGCAGCTTCTTCCCCTATGGTCGCCTTTTCTGCATCCCACCAATCAGCCGCTGCATAAGACAGCTGAAAGATAGCCAGACGCTTCTTCTCCAGATCAGTGCACTCTATGGTCTCAAAGATACGCTCCATCTGACGTAGCCACTGTTCCGCTTGCCAGGGTTCATCAGTCCCCGCAAAATACTCAGGTCGCAGGGCGCGAAACTCTTTGAGAAGCTTATCTCCAGTCTGGTGGGCTTGCCTTCCATTCCCGTTGTAATTCCCATTCTGATTATTGTTCCTTGCGTTCTGATCACTAACCCTCTCCAACCTCCTTACAAAAGCTTCGAACATTCCGGTTGGATCTATTACCGGGGGTGCATCTTCAATAGCGGGACGATTCCTGAGATTTCTTCCAGCCATCTGATCGAGAGAACGGTACCTATCCATCAATCAATAGAATTCGGTCAACCCCTCGTGAAGAAAGAAAACTCTAAACGATAGAAAGCGACTAGACACGGAACAAAGTCGAACTATCTTATCTCAATTCTATCTTAACGGCAGATCCTAGGTGTTCTGGACAATTGGTCGAGCCATAACCTGGCTCTGATACCAAAAAGCCTGTCACGCCCCGACGTAGCATAATTCAGGAAAGCATTTAATTTCCTTTATGGACTCGTAGGTCGTGACAAGTGAGTAAGACCAATTGTCCCTGCAACAAATAACTTAACAAACATTTCTAGAGCAAAGGATACTAATAAACATAAGCTCTGAAATTTAAAACTTACTAAACTATTACATAAGTCAATGTCTTAGGCACAAAACGCCCTTGTTCAAAAGCTATTCTCCAGTCTATTACAACTTCAGAAAATGAAAGACATAGGAAAATAATAAGCACCCTCCTGGAAAGTTCTCTGCCTCTAACTAGCATAGTCGAAGTACCCTGGCTGCTCCTGCCCCTGAAAATCTGGACATACAGTCCAGGACGCATCAACGCCGTCAGCTTATGAAAGCTGGTGAGTAAAATAAACAAGTGCTCGCAATGTATATATAAGCAAATAAACAACGGTACCATTTAACTTTAACAGTAATATATTCAAGGTTCCAATTCCAACATAATCACGGGGGAATATAGTAAGAATTAAAATACGAAATTGTACATGAATTGTGAAAACATCTTATTTTGCCAATTCTTTCCTTTAGAACAATCCAATTAAATCAACACATCATTTCAGCTACCAGAAGTAATAAGTATTCAGTCATCCAATTCATACGCTACACTATCGCCTCCAATACCAGGAATACTATCCGATCAGTATTAAAGTCACACACCACACTATTGCCTCAGATACCAGGAATACTATCCGATCGATATCTAGACCAAACACAACCAACCATCGCTCCGGATATCAGGAATACTATCCGATCAATATCCGAAACGCGCGCCTTAGATACCAGGAATACTATCCGATCGATATCTAAGTCGTACACAACACTATCACCATCGCTTCGGATATCAGGAATACTATCCGATCAATATCCAAAAACACGCGCCTTAGATACCAGGAATACTATCCGATCGATATCTAAGTCGTACACAACACTATCACCTCCAATACCAGGAATACTATCCGATCGATATTGAGGTCACACACCAAACTGCCGCCCTTTACTCTTTTCACGCTTTATTCCACACTTGCATGTTGACACAACCTCGACCTTAATATGTATATCAATGTTCCATAAATAACACCATTACTTACTCACAAAACCGGATAATCGTACGAGCATAAATTTCGATCTTAAACATTCTTACAAGTCCAATTTCTAACAGTGAGCCTTTAAAACAGTGTATTTGTCAAACAGTTCTTTGAAATCTCCCAAAACATTTTCCAAACAGTCCCTTACCAAAAATCACACAAACTGCCAAAACTGCCACTTCGCGCGAGCGGATCGCGCGAGCGGGGGGAGGGCAGATCGCGCGAGCGGATCGCGCGAGCGGAGGGGCTGGACAGGTCGCGCGAGCGGATCGCGCGAGCGGAGGGGCTGGACAGGTCGCGCGAGCGGATCGCGCGCGTGAAGGGGCTGGACAGGTCGCGCGAGCGGATCGCGCGAGCGAAGGGGGGAAAGGGTCCGCGCGAGCGAGGCTCGCGCGAGCGGGTCGCGCGCGCGAGTTCTTGCAGAATGTCATCTTCTTCGTCTTCTCCCCTGTTTTCAATTCCAAACTGAAATTTACCCATTTTCAGAATCTGTTCGTACTAGGACATGTGATATATGGTTCTCTTCAGTTTTCCGCGTAGATTAAGAATACGCGATCAATTTTAACTAATACGGATTATATCTCTAGATATTCGCGATTAAAGTAAGGGTGTCAAAACTTTAAATCAACGGTACGTCGCGATATGAATGAATTACTGCGTAGGATTCAAACCGCAGCTTATCGGGATCAATATCTTCCATTCCCAATTTACAGAATCGATTTTGGTTACGATTTCTAAAGCTTCAATTCTCAAGCTTCAATGGTGTATTGATATATATATACACATATACACACATATATACACTGAAATTTACATATATAAACATGGCGAGTGAGTTCAATTTACTCACTGAGGCTAATTAGACTGAGAATTTGAGACCGAGAAATCCGCCGTAATATCCGTCGTTCAGAATTTTCCTCCTCCGTTCTTGATTTTGGTAACCCAATATATATATATATATGACTATGTGTGTGTGTATGTATATAGTATATAAACTGTATGTGTGTGTGCGTGTGTTATGTTCTTGAGGAAATTGAGAGAGATTGAGAGAGAATGAGAGAAGCAGAGAGTTTGAGAGGGAGATATGAGAGACACTGTGAGAGAGAGAGACCACACACATATATAACGTATGTGTTTTGGGCTCCAAGAAAGTACCAGAAATCGCACGGTGTGGTTGAGCTCACGTGCTCCCACACCCAAGTCGCGGTAAAGGCGCAGTTTTAAAACAAAACTGGTATTTTACGGTTGAAAATAAAATGCAGAAAATTATATTAACGTAGGAATTAAATTCCCGGTTATACAAAATTATAGATATCGATTTTGAAACCATAGAAAATATTTTCTATATTTTCAAATATTACGGTTTGGCCCCAGATAATTATTTATAAATAGAAATTAAATCAACTACTCATGAAAATAAAATGCAATATTTATTTATTAATGATAATAAAATACAGGGCGTTACATTATCACATTAGGAAAGAAGGAATATCATATTATGGGAGGATAATATCAAATATTATGGAAGCATATCTTTTACTTGGAAGCCAAGTCAGCCGAATCAAGCCACAAAAGGGACCACATTCAAGCTGAAAATATATATGCATATATATATATATATATATATATGTGTATATTTATATTTGAAGATACGGAAGGCATTATCAGTTTATGGAAATAAACTGGTATTTTTTACCAGATAATTATATTGATCAGATTTCCTGCCTTATCTAGGAGACCTCCATGGCCGCTATAAATCAACAGGCAGGCCAAGCTATCAAGGGACTCCGCATCTCTTCGACAAAAGCATCCCAATGCATTCTACAAAGCATTCTTAGTTTGTAGGCAAAATAAAAACATCCTTTTTATTTTCTTAGGCTTTCCTAGCTTTTAATTACATCTTTGTAATTTTTCTTTTCTTCTACAATTAAATAAAAATGCTATTTTTATTTAATTTCTTTATTGTTCATCACTTGCTAGACTTGTATGCTTCAATACTGTCTAGGGACTACAGGCCAAGGGTACTTTCCTACTTGGCCATCACAATCGCCTATTAGGAGTTAGATTTTCAAACCTTGTGTATCACTCACACAAGTGATTTAGAAAATTTTGTTTTATTAGTTTGGGTCTACCTCACAAGGCTCTGGCACGCCCGAACCAAAATTACAGCAAACAGAGAGAGACGGTTCGAATCCCCATAGGAGATTCTAGTTATTTGTCCCCCCAATTATTCTTTAGTCGGAATGAGTGGCCCTTATAGATCTTTACTGTGGGCCAGTGTGAGACTTAAATGTTGGAATGGGGCTAAGGTGTGCATGTGTGTTGAGTGTGCGTATCTTGTCCGGATCTAAGTAAGTATAAAATAAATAAATAAATAAATAAAAACAAAAACAAAAAAGAGTTCTTTTGGCAAGAGCACAACTTAGGCCCTTGGGAAACCTGTTGAAGAACCAACCGATCGATTGTTACAACACTACGAGTATTCATAATTTATGGTGCAATTACATAACCAACCCCTAGTTATAAGGTTTTAAAAGAATAACTACGTAGTTAACGAATTCTATTGCGTGACGTGACGGGGAGCCTGGGGAGGCATGGTGGAAGCCCAGCTCGCACCACACTCCTACCGGTACCAGACGATAACACAAATCTTGAGAATTAAGAACTACATACAGGATTTGAACTCTTGGCTCCAATTTCTACTTGAAAGTGTGTTGGTCAAAGGGACTAAGATACTTTAACTTTACTTTCATTTTTATTTTTATATTTTTAAGTATGAAGAGAAGGTCAGTATACAGGTAAGCTCTCCGTAGGGGCGAACCCATGTGGAGATCAAAAATTTGTAAGATATATATATATATATATATATATAATTTTAATATTTAGAAATTAGTCCTCTGAAATTTTTAACATTTTTAATATAAACCAATCATAAAAGTCAATTTAAAATTAAAAGCCCCAAGTTTGTTTTGCAAGACTAATTTAAGGACACAAAGAAACCGGACTAACAATCATTTTAATTTAATAACTAGCTTGTTGTTTGGTAGGCCAAACAGTGCAAACTTAATTGTCAATATTCACTTAATGGTTCCCATATGAAGGACTATTTACTCTAAGGGTGTGACGTTAATGTCTCCCATAACAATCAGGGCGGAGGGAAAGGGGGCAGGCGGGGGCCACGGCTCTCCCAAGATTTTTTAAAATTTCACTTTTAATATGTATAGTTTTAGAAAATTTCAAATTTTATTTAGATTGCCCCCCCCCCCCCCCCCCCCCCCCCCCCCCCCCCCCCCCCCCCCAAAAAATAGTATGACTATTACATAACCCCCCTACATATATTGATTAGGCTCAAAATAAGAGTTTATATTTAGTATGTTGCCCTAATCGTAATCGAACTATCCAAAAATTGAAATAAGATATTATATATATATATATGTTATATTAGCCAAATTGCAATCTAACACATGCTAAATATTTAGACCAATAATCTTTCTTTTCAATTATTATTTAAACCCAGCCCAAAATATTTACCATCATTGCAAATTTTACAAATGAACACTTATTATCGAAAATGATGATAATTTACATACAACGGCGAATTCACGTATAGACCAAAAAAATTTCACCTCAGGACACTGCCCCCGAACCACCACGTAATTCTAGATCCTCTGTACACGATCCCCCAAGCAATTATTTCTGGCTCAGCTACTGATAATAGTGAAGGGAAAGATTAATAGCCAATTGCCTAGCTTATGAGACAAAAATGACATAAATCTAATCGACCAATTAAACAACTCTTTCGACTCTCTGTCTCGTACCAAAAATATGTATAAATAGACTAAAAACTTTCATCTCGAGGGTGTTGTCCCCAAACACCCGTATAAAACTTATTTACTAACTGATCCAAGTCCATTTAACTTGACCCTAATATTAAAAAAAAAAAAATTTAATTCCGCCACTTAATCTCCGGCCATCATATGCTTTTCATCTGCTTTTTATGGTGTTTTGTGTTTGACCTACCATATATAGTCTCAATCTACGAAACTTGTGATGCTTGTTGTAAGACCAACTCCACTTGTTTAATTATCTCTTGGAATTGAAAAATCAAATCATTTAACATGTATTACAAAGGAATGCAATGAGATGTTTTTAGCACATAGGAAGTAGTTGTTTACACCAACCAATAATATATCCGAAACTTGGGGCATGGGCTGTTCGGGAAAGCCTAAAATAGGGTTTGGCTCAGTCCAAGTTCATTATTTATCTGATCTTTTTAGGAATCAAGTGTAGGCTGATTTGACATAAAATCTGTTATAAAAAGTTTACTAGACTAGGCATAGACTCCCATGTAAAAAATAAACACTTACCAAATTAGTTTTTATAAGAATCAGATAAAAGTTAGACTTGAATTGAATCAGGCCTATTTTAGGCTTTTCCAAACAACATCAACATGATTATGTTGATGATATAGGCTGATTTGACATAAAACCTGTTATAAAAAGTTTACTATACTAGGCATAGACTACATGTAAAAAAATAAACACTTACCAAATTAGTTTTTATAAGAATCAGATAAAAGTTAGACTTGAATTGAATTAGGTCCCATTTTAAGCTTTTCCAAACAACATCAACATGATTATGTTGATGATAATAAGTGTAGGCTGATTTGACATAAAACCTGTTATAAAAAGTTTACTAGACTAGGCATAGACTACATGTAAAAAAATAAACACTTACCAAATTAGTTTTTATAAGAATCAGATAAAAGTTATACTTGAATTGAATCAGGTCTTATTTTAGGCTTTTCTAAACAACATCAACATGATTAGTTGATGATAATAAGTACTCATTCAAGACTTATTCAATATAGGGATACGGTTTAATCTTGCCTAGCCATATTGTCTGAGCAGAAACCTTTAATGTCAAAGCAGAAAGTGTCGTTAAAAGTGAACGATATTTTTTTTTATCACTAAAACTTTTAGCGACAATTTTTACTCTAACATTTAAAGGTTTTTACTCTGACAGTAGGAACAACCTTAATCTTAAGTGAGAATAAATAGAAACACGTTGTACTATATTAGTAGGCGTGGTGACCAGAACACCATTCAAACATGTACTTACAAAGCTTTCCATTCTTATTTTAGGACACTAGAAACTGCGAGTAAATTGATACTACTGCACTGTCCAAAAAAAGTTTTGTTTAAATCTAAATTAATTACAGTGTATTTTTATAACATTAATTTTTACAGTATTAACATTTTGGTACGTACTTAATTTATAGAGAGGGGAGAGGGATATGAGAAATGTGTAAAAAGTGGGGAGAGTTTAAAATTTTAAAAATAAAATTTAAGAAAGTGAGGAAGAGTGAGAACAATTATGGACCCTTAAATAATTATACACACCAAGGGTTTATAGTGTCCTAATCAATAAAATCATTCCTCTAATATTATACTCCTTCCGTCCCATTTTATTTGTCCCTTTAGAGAAATTCAAAATTTTTAGAGAACATAATAATTACACTTCACATGGGCATAAAATGTGACTCTTTTTCATAATTGCCCTTAGTTGCATAAAAAAGTAGTTTGATGTTTTAAACCATTAAGGGTAGGTTTGGAAAATAGCTAAAAATTGATGATTCAATATTGCAAGTGGACAATAGTTTTGGGACGTCCCAAAATAGAAAGATGGATACATAAAATGGGATGAATGGAGTATAGAATATTGATATGATTTAGGATATGTTTTGATAAAACAGAAAATTTTAGTATTGAGTTTTAAGCTACTCAATTTGCAATAAGTAATGCTATGATTTTCAAATTTTGCATATCAAATACTTCCCAAACATATATGGCAGTAGTGTTTCATGGATTGAAATAGACTGTATTTTGTGATTATTTTCAATAGATTTTTTTTTACTTAAAGTTTTCAATAGCTTTTTAGCTTCTTTTTCCGTTAAGTGATACATTATCTTTTTTTTATACTTTCCTAGATTATAGTAAGGCATACATATAGACTCACCCCACACACACACTCATCCTACCGCAACCCAACCACAAAGTCTCACAATAGCCCACAACAAAGTTAAACAAGGGTCACTCATTCTGATTGACGAACAACAAGAGAGCAAGCAAAGGAATTGCCCTAAGGGATTCAAACCCTCAATCTCTCTACTAGGGAGAGAAAGGTCATACCAATTAAACTAAAACCGCTTGATAAGTGATACATTATCAAATCCACTGAAGAAACACACCTTTAGTCTCTTTATCATTTCTACCTGTTATTTATTGAGAACCACATAGTAAGACAAGCCCTCCTTGCATTGAAGGTCCAAACTTTGTTTGTTATGTTCAAATAATGATTGTCAATGTGCAAATGTAACAAGTTGACATGGACATGCCTTCCTTGCATTGTAACAAGTATTATGGCTCATGGGATTAATTACTTTGTCAACCGATAGTTAATCTACAATTTCCTAGAGGAACTCTTCGTTGACGTCGGGGTACTTGCCATTAAGCATGCTGATTTTGATGGTATTGAGTGCTTGGTGGTGAGATTGCATCAACCTTTGACAATTCAGAATCAGTCAAGCTTGGGCACTGCAAGCTCATTGAGAAAATTATCATTGGCGAGGACAAGTTCATCCATTTCTCTGGTGTTGATATGGCCCATATGGGTCATGCCTTCCTTGCTTTGTAACAAGTATAATACTCTAATTACTGGCTAATGCAAATAAATTCAAGTCAGACTTGCTGAAGATTGCAATGACTACTTTGAGTTCAAAAACACTTTGCCAGGATAAGGAACATTTTGCAAAATTGGCAGTTGATGCTATTATGAGTATGCTGATTTTGATGGTATTGAGCGTAGAGGTGTCAAATGGCCCGATCCCGAGCCCGGCATTCTTTTTTCAGGCTAAAAGCCCTGCCCGGTCTGCGAGGCCCTTTCCATTACATCCGGTCCGGGGCGGATACCCCCAATGGTGTCCACAGCCTGGCCCGAAGCCCGCCAAGGCCGAGCCAAATCATAAAGAAGATGGAAGTGGCTTGCTAGCCCGGCCCGACGTGGACTCGGGCCATCGATCCTGGGCGGACACCCCCCTTCCAAACTCTGTTTCCAAAATCGATGTTGGGGGGTGTCCGCCCAGGACCGATGGCCCGGGTTCACGCCGGGCCGGGCTAGTGAGCTATTTTTGTCTTTTTCATGATTTAGCTCAGAGCTTAGCGGGCTTAAGGCCAGGTCGTGGACACAATTGGGGGTGTTCACCCCTGACCGGATGTAATGGAAAGGGCTTCGCTGGCTGAGTTGGGCTTTTTGCCCGAAAAAAAGCATGTCGGGCTCGGGCTTGGGCTGTTTGACACCTCTATGCTCAATACCATCAAAATCAGCATGCTCATAACAACATCAACTACCAATTTTGCAAAATGTTCCTTATCCTGGCAAAGTGTTTTTGAACTCAAAGTAGTCATTGCAATCTTTCATCAAGTCGGACTTGAATTTATCTGCATTGGCCAGCAATTAAAGCATTATACTTGTTACTAAGCAAGGAAGGCATGACCCCTGCCTATCTCTTTGGAACGTGCTACGAGATTAACAATCCATATCTCTAAGGCAATCTTTCAGTTAAATGGATCAACTTGTCCTTGCTAATCATAATTTCCTCAATGAGCTTGCAGTGCCCAAGCTTAACTGATTCTGGATTGTCAAAGGTTGACGCAATCTCTGTTAGGATTGTGCCCTCAAACCCGGTCTTTATGTTTTTAACATTTGGCAATTTATATATGGATATTATATTTGCATTTCTTTATGTATGTGTCATGATATGATTGATGTATTCCATAAGTATCATAGTAGGTAGTTCATGTATGTATGAGATACATACAAGAGAGATATGAATTACTATTTTTTGATACTTAGAACTTGTCACAGTGGATGATGAGACTGGATATCTCATCAAGTATACATTATAGCATTATTAACTACCATTGGATGGAGTGATGAATCTCAATCACTATAGTATGACTCTTAGTTAATATGCTAGTGCTTATAGTGCATTGATGGATCATGAGATTTCCATTGACATATAAAACTGTCAACAGTCCATAGGAACTCATAACTTGTATAAGGTACATTTCTCAATCTTGAGACTATTATGGACACAGACTATGGATGTGACTGCTTTGACTTACCAATCAGTGAGGTCTTGCAAGATCAACACCTGGGTATCGTGGGTATATCATATTCATAGGTTTGTGAACATATATTGTCAAGATAGAATCTACCCTCTGATAAAAAGTAAGCATTCCCTTGAGAATGTCACCAAGTTGATTACTAAGAACTACAGCCTTGTTGATAAGTAGTTATCAACATGTTTGATAATCATGAGATGTGAGTGAAACTCAAGGAATGGAAGATGTAATCATATTTCAGGTTGACAGTAACAGTTATCTGACTACCTGATTGTGATTATGAATGTTGACGGTAGAGGGACATAGTACACCATATAAGTCTAGTTATCGCTTCGAATTTGTTCTTTTATGTTGGAGTATAGTTATCATTTTATAATGGAGTTAACGTTAACTGATTAGTTGGTTAATTTTCTGCTCAAATAGTTTGATCATGGAAATTAGCAACTGGTCTGAGCCAACAATAAAGAACCTAGAAGGTGTCACTCTTAGCTCCGCCAGAATGCTTGGAAAGACATATGAGGATGATGAACCAATGAATTAAAATAGTTTCAATAGATTGAAGGTGCAATCGATCGAACTTGTTTCGATCGATTGAACTCTGGTTCAGTTCGATCGATAGAACTTGTTTCAATCGATCGAAGGTTCAATCGATCGAAAGAGTTTCGATCGATCGAAGTCTAAAGTTGGTTTGAAAATCTATAAATAGGGCAGGTACGTAGAGAAAAATATTGAATGTCGTTTTGACACCAGAAAGCTGCAGAAACTATTTTAGGTTTCCCAATCTTCTATATCCTCTCTATTAGGGTTCCCACCAACCCTTGTCTATCCGGAAGCATTCATAGGAGACATAAGGGTGAAAATCATCTAGAGGAGGTTGTTGGAAGTTGAAGAGTTCATAATTGGGTTCAAGACCATGAGGTAGAATTCTTGTTCCTGTCTTGTACGCATCTATAGAATTGATAAGTAGTAGATCCGAGCATACCAACAAGTTTTTGAAACTTGGTTTTTCCACTGTACATGATCTAAAGTGTTTTCGAAACCTAAATCCTACAATCTCACCACCAATAACTAAAGTCAAGCGCTCAATAGCATCAAAATCAGCATGCTCAATGGCCAGTATCCCGGTGTCAGCAAAGAGTTCCTCTAGGAAATTGTAGATTAATTGTCGGTTAATAAAGCAATTAATCCCATAAGCCATAATACTTGTTACAATACAAGGAAGGCATGTCCCATGTCAAGTACTGGCAAGTGAGAGTCCAAAGGGCTGGGCCAGGCCAGGCTTCACCTAACACCTGGCCTGGCTTGGGAGTGGAGGAGGGGTGTCCGCCCAAGATCGATGGCCCAGGTCCACGCCAGGCCAGGCTAGCAGGCCACTTCCATCTTCTTCATGATTTAGCTCGGGGTTTGGCTGGCTTCAGGCCTGGCCGTGGACACCATAGGGGTGTCCGCCTGGACCAGATGTAATGGACAGGGCCTCGCCGGCCGAGCTAGGCTTTTGGCCGAAAAAAGTGTGTCGGGCTCGGGCTCAAGCCGTTTGACACCTCTACGCTTAATACCTTCAAAATCAGCATGCTCATAACAGCATCAACTGCCAATTTTGCAAAATGTTCCTTATCCTGGCAAAGTGTTTTTGAACTCAAAGTAGCCATTGCAATCTTCATCAAAATCTGACTTGTTCGTGTTAAGTTTTAATATAGTGTTTATGAACACGAAATGTTGTTCCATGATCTGTAATTGTAGTTCCATTTTCACAAATTGTTGTTCCATGATTGCAAAATGTTATTCCATGATTATGAATTATTGTTCAGTGACACTAATTGTTGTTCCCTGGTCAATAATTATTGTTCCATTTTCACAAATTATTATTCCATGATGATGAATTGTTGTTCCAATGAAACAAATTGTTGTTTCATGATCAACAATTGTCGTTCCATGATTATGAATTATTGTTCCATGATCAGTAATTGTTGTTCTATGATTAAGAATTGTTGTTCCAATGACACAAATTGTTGTTCCATTTTCAAAAATTGTTGTTCAATCTTCACAAAATGTTGTCCTATGATTAGAATTGTTGTTCCAATGAAATAAATTGTTGCTCCATGATCAGTAATTATTGTTCCATTTTCCCAAATGTTATTCCATGATTATGAATTGTTGTTGCATGATTAATAACTGTTATTTCATTTTCACAAATTGTTGTTCCATGATTATGAATTGTTGTTCCAATGAAAGCAATTAAGAAGAAAGGAAACGTGCAAACCACACTCAAACGCCTAAGAAAAACATAAATCCTAAGCACATATAATCAGGTAAGAATCGAAATCCAATATTTTCCACCTATGCATGCTTCTAAGTGAATTAGGAAAGTGGTAAATAAAAGGGACTTGTCGAGAACTTACCTGGATTGTATAGCACAAAAAAATGGGAAGGAAGAAGAGAAAGTTGACGGTCTTCGACGACTTATTTCTGCCGTTTCTTTGTCGTCCGGTCTCCGATTCATGAACCGAGGCCGTATTCGGAATCGTGGAGGTGAGACGATCGTTTCTATACCTTCTAATTGTAACTTAATTATGGTTAATTTGTGCCTATGTAGTTCTGCATGTGCTAGAAGTGGTGAAAAGCATGTTCAAGTAATAAAAATTGCCAATGGAGAGAGATTCTCACTAACAGAATAGCCACATGGTTTGATAAAAGAAAACAATAAAACTAATCTTTCAGTCCAATGGATAGAGAGCACCGCCCTTTCGTCACCAAAGAATTTTATTACCATAATCAAATAAAAAAAGGAGAAAACATGAAAGAGAAGAGATGTGCATAACAACTAAGCAACTACACACATTGCACATATTAACGCAGTAAATGTGTGGAGGATAGTGCATACCTACACTTCTACATGCATACGAAAAGGACTTAAGAAGAAAGGAAACATGCAAACCACACTCAAACTTATAGGAAAAACATGAATCCTGAGCACAAGTAATCATGAAAGCTCATGATTATAGTCTTAGTAGAGTGAGAAATGACTTGAAGTTTGGTCTAATTTCAAGTGTGTGCTTGTGTTAAGTTTTAAAATAGTGTTTATGAACACGAAATGTTTTTCCATGATTACAAAATGTTGTTCCATGAACACAAGTTATTGTTCCATGATCTGTAATTGTTGTTCCATTTTCACAAATTGTTGTTCCATGTTCAGTGATTGTTGTTCCATGATTATGACTTGTTGTTTTAATGACACAAATTTTTATTCCATGATCAGTAATGTTGTTCCATTTTCAGAAATTGTTATTCCATCTTCACAAAATGTTGTTCTATGATTAGGAATTGTTGTTCCAATGAAACAAATTGTTGCTCCATGATCAATAATTATTGTTCTATTTTCAAATTCTCGATTCCAAATCACCACTCGCATATCAAGGCCTTCACAAAGGAACTTCAGTTAAGGCTTTCACGAATTATTAGCAAGGTATGCGATGGGGTTTTTGCGAAATATATGTCTCCAACTGCTTCAGATACAGATCTTACTGAGATTTGTGAGCCACCTCTAGTTTCACAATCACCTCCCTCCATAACCATGGACCCAACCCTCTCTACCACACTTCCTTCACAACCACCAATCCAAACCACTTCTCCACCACCATTTTCACCACCAGAACTTACTGTTTTTCAAACCCAAAAACCACACTGCCCTATGAATCCACCTCCAATCTTGCTGCAACTTCAATTACCATTTCTCAGTCACTTTCACCTCCATCTTCTTGGAAAATACACCAAATTCCCAACCAAACTTCCGCTACTTCTTCTAAACACAGCGTGAAGATGGATTTCCCAATTTTCAATCATGGAACCCCTTAGATGGGATTTTCAAATCCGATGAATACTTTAAATATTACCATATTCCATATAAAAAGAGAAAAAGAAGAAGAAGTAGAAGAAAGTGAACCATATTTCAAGCTTGAGGACAAGCTTGTTTGCATGGGGGAAGGATAGTAAGGACACCATGTGCAGCCCCAATTTCTTCTTCTTTTCCCTCCTTTACTTCCCTATTTTCCCGTTTCTTTTTCCATTTTTCCCGCATGTTTGGGACTCACTTTTAGCTTTTCTTCACTTATATAAGGGCTACATTCACTCTAGGAGAGGGCTATGGATGAATTGATATGAATTGTATTTTGCTCCTTTGTAGCTTGCACTAGTAATTGCAAGATTTATTCTCTTATTTATTTCCTTCTTTTTTATTTCAATTTCTGTTTTCCTTAATTTGTGTGTGCTTGAGATGGATCCTTACACCCACCAGTCATCATCACTCGTATACTCTTTAACTTTCCTCTCTCTCTCTCTCTCTCTCCACACTATGAACTACTTTCTCTCACTCTCTCTCTTCTTTGCTTCGTCCATGGTGCTTCGGGTCCAATATGCTTTTGGGTTCAATTCTAGATAGTGTAACTATATTAAAATTAGAGAAATTGAATCTTTTGTATAATAATTTTAGTGAGGTGTTGCCAAATTTTGGGGAATCAAAGTTTGGAGTTGAGGTTTTTGCTGGAAACAATCCTGGCCTATATGGGTCCCCTTTGAGGAGTTATAAGGGAATCTCTAGACTGAGTTGTAGTGCCTTTGTCGGAATTGTGATCAGTTTTATTACCAGAGCGGTGGTTTGGGCTTCGTTGCTAATCAGGTATGTGCAACAGAAGAAGAAGTACATAGATGATGATGAAGATGAATTGGAGGAAGAAGAGGATGAAAAATGGTGGTGGTGGTGGTGAGGGGAAGTTGATTTTGTTTCAGGGCAGCGAGCATTTGACGTTGGAGGACGTTTTAAACGCGACGGGTCAAGTTATGAAGAAGACGAGTTATGGGATTGTGTATAAGGCTAAGCGACGGGGACAAGTGGGCTCGACGATGACAACGAGCTAGAAGGGGGCGCTGCCACTGTTTGCTGGGGGTGGGGGGTTGGATTTTCTGATTTGGGGAAAATGGGTCTAATTAGGGTTGTGTGTGTTTATTTGGAGTGTGGATCCCATAATTTTTTTTTTTAATTTTACTTAGAAGCCCTTTTATGTGGTTTAGTGTGTGAAATAGTATGTGTGTGTATCATTGTTGTTAAACTAATCAAATAAGGCTAGGTCGTTTCAGTTACTTTAATTGAGTTGTTTGAAATTTGTTAGCAAACTCAGCAACGAGCCAACGGCACTAAATATTTAAAAATTCTCTGATAAAATCGTAAGCAAACTTATTTGATTCAGTACAACTGGTACAAACATTTGATTTTTTGGCCCTGTATTTGAACCCCAAAATTGAAAATTTTCAAATGAATTAAAAAATCATGACAAAGAAAATATGAAATAAAAATAAAAATAAAAATTTAAATTTAAATTTATTTTAAGCATATGTTCTTTTCCTTATTATTATTTTCTTCCAATATATAGTGTGTGTTTTTGTCGCTGAATCCAACATAGACCAACCCTGTGTGTTCTAAAAGGAACTAACAATTAACATTTATTTGGTCATCCAATAGTTAAACAAAATAGATGAAAGTGATGTTTTACAACCTGTTGTCATGTGCTTAGACGGCAGGCCATGTTGAAGCTCACATATCTTTATATATACTTGCACATATGTATACGTGTATATGCAATGCAATATATGATTGTGTTGGACTTGGATGTGTATGGAACGCCAACAAGGCTGATTGTCATTAAGTGTGCAACTCATTTCATGAAATACTTTTGTATCATGATACTCTGTTAATGTGTATATATGTATATACTCCCTCCGTCCATAATAAGTGTCTATTTTCATTTTGCATATTGTTTAAGAAAGTTGTATGATACGAAGTATTAGTTTTTTGGATTCATTAAATGGCCACTTTCCAATTTTACCCTTAGATGTGATGGGTTTTTAACTTTTTGCTTATTTTGAGACCACAAATAAATGCTACTTTGTCTTTATTATAAGGGTAGTTTTGGAAAGTAAATAAAAGCTATATGCCAATTTAGGAAAATGGACACTTATTGTGGGACATCCAAAAAAGAAAATGTAGACACTTATTATGGGACGGAGGGAGTATATCATAATTATAGGGACCTTCTTCGTAGTTTTAGAAATTAAACTGACATACCCCAAGGTTGTTATGTAACATTACCACCCTTTTGTTAGTCAACATTCAGTTAAAGGTTAATTCATAGTTATTTTGTTTAAAGTGATCACTTTGCCCTTATTTAACTCGAAAAAAATGTAAAATTTACAAAAATTAAGTTTTTTTTCTTCCTCTTTGTTAATTTAAAGAGTACATATTAAGGATAAATTTGTCAATTTTCAACATTTTGAAAGATTCTCTAATTACTACATACGTCATAGGAGGTCAATGTAATTTACCCTTCTTTTTTTTTCGGAAAGTATTAAAAAAAAAAAAAAAACGTAAGGATGGAAAGTCAAATGATATATGTTTGAAATAATACAATCAAGAAAATTAAATGGTAATCAATGCATTTTAATGTTGTTAATGACTTGCTTTTTAAGAAATACGGAGTATTTATTATGACAAAAAAATCTCTTTAGATGATCATATCACAATGTTGATTTCTTCATCACGCCATGTGGGATGGGGTCTGGTGCAAATAGGGTCCAGAGTAACCTGAAATGAACATGACAAGTTTTTGATAGCTATTTAAGATTAAAAGCTGACATCTAATGAAGGCCAGCAGACCAATAGGTACTGTAATTAGATTAGATTCCTGGTCCCCCATTGCAAACAAGACAAGCTCTTCCATTTCAATCAATTTTGTAATAAGAGGTCAAAATCATACCCCATACAGCAGGTCACAGTAACTAGGCCCCGTGTGGGACCGTGTTGTAGAAGACATCATTTGGAAACGACATCGGTACGGTTAGTTCTATACTGTGTAAAATATGAAAGACACAGTTTATATAATACTTACATAATTTAAAAATAAAAACAAAAAAAACAAAAAAAAAAATTTTAAAAAATATTGTGTAAACTGTTAGAGACACTTTTTGCATAGTATAGAGCTAACTGTACCGAATGCGATTTTTAATTATTTTATGTGACTGTCACATTTACTGTGATCTCTTTATTATGGTATAACTCACAAGAGACTTACACTCAAAATTATCATTTAAGTCATACAGTTGTGATGATTATTCAAAATAATTTCTCATGTTTGAGAGCTAATTGAATTCATTTGCCAGAGTTGAGCGAGCAGTAGCCTAATTGGCATAGTCTCTCTCTTCCCAGTGGGGAGGGAGAGTGTTCGAATCCTCATAGGAGATTCTAGTTGTTTGTCCTCATTTATTCTTCAATACAAATAAGTGGCTCTTATTGGGCTTTGCTGTGGGCCAGTGTGGGGCTTTGGGGTTGTGTAAGAGCTGGGATGTGCATGTGTGTGTTGGTTGTGCGTATCCAGTCCGGATTCAAGTAAAACTATATATCTATCTACTATACTATAAGAACGAATAAGCTAGCACGTCAAAAAATATAAACTTCCTCTTTTGTCCTTCACTACACTATAATTACTCACACATCTAACTACACGTCATAAGGATATATTGATTTGTGTGAGGGTAAATCGGTCATTTTAGACAAATAATTACATTCAAGTCAGCTTTTGAAATTTTAATTAATATAATAATGAGGTTTCAATCAACAATGTTGTATCTAATTACATTTGGGTCAACAATTTTTGGAATATATATTAATCCCTTAAAAAAAAGTCAAAAAAAAGTGATTATTTTAGTGGCTATTTACGAATTGGTCACTAATATTTACAATTGGTCAACTTCTTCTCTCAAATGAGATTTCAATCAACAATCTTAGGTCTAATTACATTTGGATCAACAATTTTTGGATATTTATTATTCACTTAAAAAAAGTGACTATTTTAGTGGCTATTTAGGAATTGGTCACTAATATTTACAATTTCGTCAACTTTTTCTCTCAAATTTAGGATTCATATATTGTAATATGTGTAATTGCATTTGGATCAGTAAGTTTTGAGATATTTATTATTCACTTAAAAAAAAGTCAAAAAAAATTGGCTATTTTAGTGGCTATTTAGGAATTGGTCACTAATATTTACATTTTGGTCAATTTCTTCTCTAAAATTTAGGATTCATATATTGTAATATGTGTAATTACATTTGGGTCAGCAAGTTCTTAGATATTTATACTTCACTTCAATAAATGTCAAATAAAGTGGCTATTTATGAATTGGCCACTAATATTTAAATTTTGGTCAACTTCTTCCCTCAAATTTAGGATTTATAGATTATAATATGTATAATTACATTTGGATCAGCATTCTGTTGTATCTTTATGATTCACATCTTTGCTTCGAATATCAATTAAGGTTAACAAACACATTCATGTCCTTTTTTAGGGGAAATACCATACTTGTGTCATATATTTTTAGTGGTAATTTATTAGGTATCTTTACTACTCATTTACAATATAGTCAGAATTATCAACTTCTTCCGTAAGAAGAGTTTTAGATAAAAAAAAAGCTACATTTACAATTTTCTATTTAGCGGTTTTAACATCTTGTTATACACGTTTAACAACCATTTAACCACATGAAACGACACAATTAAATTTCCCGAGCAACGCGCGGTACTCTAACTAATATATATATATATATATATATATGGGAGACTTGGTGTAAGGCCCCTAAGGTTGGGCTAAGTTGAACTAAATGACAAGTCATAATCAAACATCCATATAAGGACACACTCTAAAAAAAAATTTCCTCCCAAAGTCTTCTAAAATTTAAATTATCCCTCTTAGTCCTATAAAATTTTAAATTTCACTCTAAATGACAAAATTGCCCATGGAGCCCTAAGAGACCACCACCACCATCTCTCTTCTCTCTCTAACTTTCTCTCTCCTCCCCCTCCATAGCCACCACCATCACAACCACCACCACCACCATAGCCACCATCTTCTCTCCTCCTCCCTCCACCATCTTCTCTCCTCCCCCACCATAGCCACCACCACCACCTTCTCTCCTCCTCCTTCCATAGCCACCACCATCACAACCACCACCACCGAAGCTATCGTCGTCGTCGCAGGAGCTGGAGTCGTCGCCACTACCACCAACTCTCTTCTCTCGCTAACTTTCTCTCTCCTCACCCTCAATAGCCACCACCACTACATCGCTCTTCTCTCTCTAACTCTCTCATCATCCCTCCGTAACCACCACTAACACAACCACCACTACCGGAGCCATCTCGCCGTCGTCGGAGCCGTCGCCACTACCACAAACTCTCTTCTCTCTCTAACTTTCTCTCTCCTCCCACTCCATAGCCACCACCACCACCATCTCTCTCTTTTCCCCCTCCATTGCCACCACCACCACCGCCAGCCACACAAAATTCATGGCCAATTGATCTTAAGAGATCAAGAGAAATTTCTCTTAAGATCAATCATCCTAAGAGAAATTTCTCTTAAGATGACCGTAAGATGGTCAGAAATCTAAATCTGACATGAGTGACATCGTGTAGACCTGGAAAACACATTTTGTTTTAATGAGATTGCAGCAACTTTCAGGAGTGGTTGCCGTTTGTTTTCGGATGAGGTGAATGCAGATTTCTGTTCTCTCTCTCTCTCTCACTTTTTTTTTCTTCTAGGATTATGATATTTAAGGATGCCTTGTCATGAAATATATGGTGCCATTATTAAATTTCTTTTTATGATGTTTGTCAGCAACACTAAGAGGAAACATTCTGTTTGTTTAGTAGTATCCGTAGTTAGTGTGTTTTACTTGTGGTTGATCTTGGTGTATGTATAATACATACACAAATATCAAAACTCAAAACTGAAGGTGTATAGCAATCTTATGTTGTTGGAGATCCAATTTTATTGCTTTTAGATCTAGCACAGTGAGAGAGAGAGAGAGAGAGAGAGAGAGAGAGAGAGAAAGAGTGTGTGTTTTACAGTGAGAGAGATAAAGAAACAGAGACATTTATATGTAGATATATACTAATAGAGAGAGAGACAACAAGGTGGTGGTCGCCGGAAATGGCGAGGTGGAGGTCGTCGGAGATGTCACCGGAGATGATGGGGTAGTGGTCGCCGGAGATGATGGGGTAGTGGTCGCCGGAGATGGAGAGGGTGGAGGCCGGAGGTGGCAGGGGTGGTTGTCGGAGGTGGTGTGGAGTAGTGGTTATGATGGCTAGGGTTTGGTTAGGGTTAGAGGTTGAAGATGAGGGTTTTTTGGTCTATGGACATTGGGAGCACTTATTCTCAATGTGTATTTTAAATTGTCCTTAGTTCCAATAAAACTCATTTTAATGACCTTTACACCAATTTTCCCTATATATATAAAGGAATTCATTCGCCAGAGCACAACTTATGCCCTATTTGGGAACCCTGTCGAAGAGGCAACCGGTCAATTGTTACAACACTACGAGTATTCATAATTTATGGTGCAATTACATAAAAGATCCCTAGTTATAAGGTTGTAAAAGAATAACTACATAGTTAGCGAATTCCATTGCGTGGCGTGGCGGGGAGGCATGGTGGAAGCCCAGCCCGCACCACACGCCTACTGTATCAGGCGATAACACAATTCTTGAGACTTAAGAACTACATACAAGGTTTGAACTCTTGGCTCCATTTCACATTTCTACTTGAAAGTTTGTAACATTGGCCAAAGGGACTAAGATCCTTTAACTTTACTTTCATTTTTATTTTATATTTTTAAGTATGAAGAGAACATCATGCAATTATTGGATTACACAGGTAAGCTCTCCGTAGGGGCGGACTCATGTCGAGACCAAAGGGGACCACGGAAACCCCCCCCCCCCCCCCCCCCACAAATTTTTTTTAAAATTTGTAGAATATATATATAATTTTAATATTTAAAAATTAATTTAGAAATTTAAATTTTTAATATTTCCAATATAAACCATTCATAAAAGTTTAAAATCAAAAGCCCCAAGTTTGTTTTACACGACTAATTTAAGGACACAAGAAACCGGACTAACAATCATTTTAATTTAATAGCTTGTTATTTGGTATGTCAAATAGTGCAAACTTAATTGTAAATATTCACTTAATAGTTACCGTATGAAGGACTATTTACTCTAGAAGTGGGACATTAAATGTCTCCCATAGGCGGGGGTCACGGCCCCCCCAAGAGAATTCACAAGCCCCCCCCCCCCCCCCCCAAAAAAAAAAAAAAAGAAAAAGAAAAAGAAAAAGAAAAAAAAAAAGAAGTAGCATGACTATTACATAACCCCTAAATATATTGATTAGGCACAAAATAAGAGTTTATATTTAGTATGTTGGCCTAATCGTAATTGAACTACCCAAAAATTGAAATAAGATATATGATATATCTTATTGAAATAAGAGTTTGAATTATTTTCCAAAATGCCATGACACATCAGCATGTGGATAGTTTAGGTGTCCCGTGTAGGTGTGCCTAGCATTACTCTTTATGTATATATATATATGTTATATTGGCCAAATTGTAATCTAACACATGCTAAATATTTAGACCAATAATCTTTCTTTTCAATTATTTGAACCCAGCCCAAAATATTTACCATCATTGCAAATTTTACAAATGACCACTTATTATCGAAAATGATGATAATCTAAATACAACGACGGATTTACGTATAGACCCAAAAAGTTTTGCCTCAGGCGCACTGCCCTCGAACCACCACGTAATTCTAGACCCTCTATACATGGCCCCCTAAGCCATTATTCCTGGCTCCGCCACTGATAATAGTGAAGGGGAAGAATAATACCCAATTGCCTAGATTATGAGATAAAAATGACCTAAATCTAATCGATCAAACTACTCTTTCAACTCTCTGTCTCGCAGCAAAAATATGTATAAATAGATTAAAAACTTTCGTCTTGGAGGTGCTGCCCTCGAACTTTCGCATAGAACTAATTTACTAGTGAACCCAAGTCCATTTAACTTGACCGCTAACATAAAAAAAATTCAGGGTCCGTCACTTACTCTCCGTCCATCACATGTTTTTCATCTGCTTTTTATGGTCTTTTGTGATTGATATACTCAATCTGGGAAACTTGTGATGCTTGTTGTAAGACCTGCTCCACTTGTTTAATTATCTCATGGAATTGAAAAATCAAATCATTTAGCATGTATTACAAAGGAATACAATGAGATGTTTTTAGCACATAGGAAGTAGTTGTTTACACTTTACACCAATCAAGAATATATTTTAAAACTTAAGCTTGTTTGGGAAAGCATAAAATAGGGTCTGGCTCAGTCCAAGTCCATTTTTTATCTGGTTTTTATAGGAACCAAATGTAGGCTGGTTTGACATAGAAGCTATTATAAAAAGTTTACTAGATTAGGCATAGACTCCTATGTAAAAAATAAACGCTTACCAAACTAGTTATTATAAGAAATAGATAAAAGTTAGACTTGAATTGAATCAGGTCCTATTTTAGGCTTTTCCAAACAACATCAACATGATTATGTTGATGATAATAAGCTCTCATTCAAGACTTATTCAATATAGGTATAGAGTTTAATCTTGGCTAGCCATATTGTCAGAGCAGATTTACCCAACCTTTAGAGCAGAAATTATCGCTAAAAGTTTTAGCAATACTTTTTTTTTGTCACTAAATTTTTAGCGACACTTTTTTACTCTAACATTAAAATTTTTTACTTTGACAATAGGAGTGTCACAGCCCGGTCCCACAATAGCGGAACCGAAGCCCGTGGCACGCCACCGAGGCTAAACCAATTCATTAACGTTCCCAAAAGATTTGTTTGAAGAACACACGCAACGGAAAACAAAACACTTTTCAAAATCAGGGGTTTAGTCGACTGGGTCGGGGACCTCAGTCGACTGAAGCAAGCAGAGAGTTTTCGAAAAAGGTTTACAGCCATTCTAGTCGACTGAGGCTGGGGTCCAGTCGACTGGGGTCTCCAACTTTCAGTCGACTGAGCTTCCTTCAGTCGACTGAAGCAAGCAGAACCCAAAAATCACATTATCCCTCAGAGGTCCAGTCGACTGAGGCAGGGCCCAGTCGACTGCTTTTGCCATATTAAAAAGCAGTGGCTAACAGGCACAAGGGTCCAGTTGACTGAAGCTGGGATCAGTCGACTGCTCCCCTAGCAGCAGCATATTCTGCAACATTTTCAAGTTTAAAAGCTTTCTAATTTCAACCAAGGATCAAACACGCATTTCCAAAAGCACTCCAAAGTAATCTTAACTGTATTAAAGCATTACCAAACATAATTACAACATGTTATAGTCTATTACAACGTTCTAGATCCATTCTAACATACCAAGTTAAACATGGGTTAAAACAACCAAATTCTTATTACAACATTCTTATTATCCCAAAACTACAAGATTAACATTCCGGTTGCCTTCTAAGCGAATTCTAACCCCACGTGCTCACTTCTCCGATTCCTCGCCAGCATTAATACCTGAAATGGTTATTTGAATAACCACACATATTTCAATTTGTTTAAGCTAACGCTTAGTGAATAAACCAACATATGCACATGAATGATAAACATGTCCGCATTCACATCTCTACATTTCATACTAGTCGCCGGAGACTCACGTGCCCGTCCATACTCCCAATCCGCGACTCCTCGCCAATAAGTCCACGCGAAAGGGTAAGACCCACGATTTTTCTCTTCAATCGTGCGACCTTAATGCCTATATCGGCTCCACAAAATGGCACGGTGACCACGTGCTCCTTCTGACCCAAATAAGCAACTTAACATGCTCAAATACATATCACCATGCTCGCGGTAATCAAAACATTTCATCATGCTATTAGGCCTACTTATCAATATAAATGCCCAATATGAACTACACAAGATATCTGTAAGTATTAATACATGCTATTCAAACATAAAATGATATATGTCAAGAAACCATTCCAAAAATATAGTTAAATCACTCACCTCCGATTTACGCTCTTAAACTTCGATTCAAAGAAAACCCATGTACAAAGAACGTGTAGAAGTCCGTCTAGTATAATTCCTATGGATCAAAATTCCATTCATCAACTTTTATGAAAAATTATAGAAAATAACTTTTCGGAAAACTTGGCCAAACAAGCCCTAACATACATCAAAACAAAGCTCTTACCTCGAGGAGCTCAAATATGAAATCTAGGAGAAAACAGACTGACGGAATGTCGTCGTTTGGCGTCGCAAAGCTCTAAGCTTCAAAATCTCCATATGGCCCCTTTTTTGGAATTTAGGTCAAGAACTTATGAAAATATCTCAACCATCTCTATCTATATATAGGCAAAACTCTCGGGAATTACGTTTACCTCCCCACGAGTTTTCAAAACTCCTAATCTGTCTCTGAAACTTTCTACACAACTAATTCATAGCTTCACGAGTGAAACCTCAAAATTATAAAAGTTTTCGACTAAGTTTTGTTTGGTCGCTAAAAAGCGAATTTCTACATGACGTTTTCGAAGTTGCTAATTAGCCTACCAAATTAATAGCGTGTTAATTCGTCCTCACCAGGATACTAAATCTAACAACAGAAATAAATTCGAAACCAGAAATAAATACAGATATAGAAATACACAGGTATACATTTAATTCCAGATAAATAATTAAAGTGTTCCACAGTGACCGTCTCATACTCGGAGAGACGTCACAACAACAAATCCTCAATCAACACAGTTTCAAAGGGTTCTCTAATACAGACACCCAAATCAACTCGTGCGTCAAAACTCACTCAAACACGTGCCAAAATGCACAACACCTCACATTATCATGCATGACAAATGCAATGAAATGCAATAACACAAATGCGGGTGTTATAAGGAGCTGTCATAATCTTAAGCAAGAACAAATAGAAACACATTGTGCTATTGTAGGTGTGGTGACCAGAACACCATTCGAACATTGTTTGCACCCAAAAACCGTCAAAGGTTTTTTGAGCCCGAGTGGCATGAAGTTGGATAGAGGGGAGGCCGGCCTAGGGAATCTATGACTCATCGAACTCAAGTGGAGATTGTAAGCCCGATGGTAGGCACAAGGCTGTTGGGTGTTGTGGTATGAGCCCGATTAAAAGGATGGGCATGTATGAGGATTATCGGGCACGAGAATAACATAACCTAATGCAACGTAAGTCCGATGATGGATCAAAGCAGCACGGAGGCCAATCGAACACCGTGTAATAAAGGATGACTGTATGAGTTCGATCGGCCATAGGCATTCGTAAAAAAGGTAATCAGGCATGAAAGAATGTTTTGAAATTGGTTAAGCCCGATTCAGATGAAGAAAGTAGCGGACTAGGGCGATGGACTGAAAGGGGAAGGCGGTGCTATTCACAGTTGTCAGGGCGACGTCATCCCAGATTTTTAGGAAGCAAGAGTCCGTTTGGGAAAAGAATCTGATCACGTCCAGTTGAATTTAGAAGGTTAATCCCTAAATTAGTGGGATTGATTCAATCAGAATTTGGATAAGGCAGGAGTTAGAGATTAAGAAGGTTTCTTCCACCATCATCCAATTAGCCACGCAGCTTAGGGCGTAAGAAAATGAGTTCTTTCCTTATTAGAATTCCTAGAGGCCGCTATAAATATGGAAGCAGGCCAAGCATACAAGGCACTCCGCGTCATCTCGAAAACAGCATACACACTGCATTCAAAGCATTCAAACCTTTGTTTTTCAGCATTCATAGCAAATAGGTCTGCCATTTTGTTATTTCTTTTTATTCTTTTGGATAATCAGTCTGTTCTGGTTCGTTCTTTAGAATTGTTTAATTTTCCAAACACTTAATAAAATCTACGTTTTATTAATCCGTTTGTGATTGTTTACCTGGTAAACTCTTAACACTGTTTAGCTTGTGCGCTTCAGTACTGCTAAAGAATTTATGGTGAGGGTCTTTCCTACTCACAGCACACAATCACTGTTTAGAAGTCAGATTCATAAAACCTTGTGTATCACTCACACAAGCGTTTAGGAAATTAGTTTGCACACACACATACACACACCGAGCCCGTTTAGCTCTGGCGCGCCCGCACAAATTACAAGCAAACAAACATGTACTTACAAAGCTTTCCATTCTTATTTTAGGACACTAGAAATTGCGAGTAAATTGATACTACTGCACTATCCAAAAAAAGTTTTGTTTAAATCTAAATTAATTACAGTATATTTTTATAACAATAATTTTTACAGTATTAACATTTAGGTACATAATTCATAGAGAGGGGAGAGGGAAATGAAAAATGTGTAAAAAGTGGGGAGAGTTTTAAAATTTTAAAAATAAAATTTAAGAAATTGAGGAAGAGTGAGAACAATTATGCACCCTTAAATAATTACACACACCAAGGGTCTATAGTGTCCAAGTCAATAAAATCATTCTCCAATATTATACTCTCTCCGTCCTATTTTATTTGGGACATCACTTCAGTGCAGTAAGAAACTGTCCTGTTGGTGCTGTTTCTCTCACAAGCAAACAGTAAAACTGTTTTTTGTAAAAGCAGTTTTTAAAAAACTGCCAAATTTTACTGTTCACCTGTGAGGGAAACAGCACCAACTGGACAGTTCTAACTGCACTGAAGTGCTGTCCTTTTATTTGTCTCCTTTGGGGAATCCAAAATTTTAAGGAAACATAATGATTATACTTTACGTCGGCATAAAATGTGACTCTTTTCCAAAATTGCCCTTAGTTGCATAAAAAAGTACTCCTTCTTTCGTCCCATTTTTTGAGTCCACCTTTAGGAACTTAACTTATTGAGAGGACAAAAAAATTTACACTTACTTTCCACAATTGCCAAACAACAAGGGGGCAAACAAAGGAATTGCTGTAGGAGATTCAAACCCTCAATCTCTCCACTAGGAAAAGAAAGACCATATCAATTGGACTTGAACCGCTTAATAAGAGGTACATTATCAAAAACACTGAAGAAACGCACCTTTAGTCTCATTATCATTTGTACCTGTTATTTATTGAGAACCACATAGTTAGACCCCCAAAAAAAAAAAAAGAAAAAAAATGGTAGCTGAAGCAATTCTTCAAACTAGAGGGGTTCTAAATGGTTAGATCAGTATACATACTCACCAACCCAACCCACCCCAGTTTCAAATTTCAAAAAAGCAAGTGTGTACTATGTAGTCTGTGAAAAGGCGAAAAATTGCCGACTTATATTGACAAAAAACTATACAAACGACAAACTAACAACGAAGACTAGGGACGCGGGAACCATTCAATCTCTCTCTCTGTCTCTCTCTCTCTCTCTCTCTCTTCTCGCAAATGTCACTCACAACTTCATTTCATTTCATTTCATTTATTAAAAAAATTCTTCAATCGTGCCGTCCTCAACGATCCCCCTTCCCTCTCTCTCTCTCTCTCTCTCTCTCCCTATCTGTCTCTCTCTCTCCCTCCCCGGTTTCTATTTTTGTTTTTGGGCATTAACCAGTCCAACCCCCTCTCTCTCTCTCTGTGTTTCTGGCTCTGTTCTTTCTCTCTCTACTCTCTAGAATTGGGTAGCTATGGCGTCCAATCCGACTTTGCGATCTTCGAACAGGTCAGAGAGACAGCACATTCCTCATGGACCTTCCTCATCGTCGTCGTCGCGAAGCGTCGGTGGACAACACACCCATTCTACCACGCGCTCTAAAGCCCCTGCTTCGCGCCGCTCCGTTACCCCTAATTCTCGAACTCGCTCCCTTGACGACGACCCAGGTCTCTCTCTCTCTCTCTCTATATATATATATATATAGATATACACACGTTTGTGTGTGTGTGTGTGTATAAATGCAAACAAACATCTTTATGAATGAAGTTTGTGTAACACGAATGACACTTTAGAATTGTTGATTTTATGATTCTAGATGATGATTTAGTTTAATTGTGTTGATATTACTAATTAATTCAGTTCCGAAATTGGTTTGGATTTTTAAATGCATTGATTGTGATTTGTGATAATGAATTAGAAAATCATTATCGCAATTACATTCTTCATTTTGCTACAGTAAGATATGCATTTATATATATATATATATATATATATGAGGAATGCTTACAACACAGTGCCCTTTTAGCGACTGAAAAACCGCTTTTAGTGATGAATTGAATTTTTCGTCGCTAAAAGTAGGGGTTTTTAGGCTTGTTTGGTCTCTAGCTTCCAGCCAACTGTCCTGGCCCTGAGTTACTCCCATAAGATAGAAAAATTCCAGTTTAAGCTATAGCGAACTTATCTGGTTAAAGAGGATTGAAAAAAGATAATGTCATGAGAACTAATCATTGAACTGTGGTAAAAGAATTGGGTGAACAGATATAGTTGCAACTTTTGCAGACATAAAATTACTCGTGCTAACCTTGGGACAATAGTGTAAATTCTTAAGAGCCAAGTAATTTGATGCATATCTAGAATTTATGGAATTTGACACATATCTAGAATGGGTTCGATTTTTTTCATTAGATTCATTGTAGACCAGAATTATTGAAGTATCTAGGGGGTGAGTTCGTGCGAATTTCTGAACACCTTGACATGAAGGCACACTTTATTGGGTGTGGAAAGAATTTTTGTTTTTACATCTGTAAAGTGTAAAGCTTGAATATAGACAGTAGAACGCAGTGGAAATAGAGAGAGAAACATGCTAAAATAGAAATTTTTTGCTGAAGAGGTTGAGGAGGACGTGGTTTTACCAACCATTTACTCAACCCTGAACAAAGCTCCATCTTAAACAAAGAATCAAATGACGTTGTTACCTCAATAAAGAAAAAAACGAAAAGTATAGAGTAAAAATTGAAGATAGCAACATCTGGGAAAAAATTCGAAGACGGTGATAATATTATACCAATTGGCAATATCCCAAATGCACCTTAGCCGACCATGCCAGTGCGATGCTCTGTGTGTATGTGTTCAAGTATCATCAGAAACTTCCAGTAATTTGATGAAATCTAAGAGTGGTAGTTAGTTACCTAGAAAAATTGTTGTAAAGAAAATGTTTATGACGGCTTTTAGTTTGGTATCTGTCACAGAGCCAGGAAGAGTGAGAGTTGCTGTCAGAATTAGACCGAGAAATGCTGAGGATCTTCTCTCAGATGCTGATTTTGCTGATTGTGTTGAATTACAACCAGAGGTGAGTTTTGTATTAGACTAAGATATCATGAACAGACTCTCAAGCTTGTGATGAAAAAAAGAAAAAGAGAGCATGTTTGGTATCATTTTGATTACTAGGCTATTTGTTTCACTGGGTACCCCCCTCTCTCCCCTTCTCTCTCTCTATTCTCTCTCTTTCTCGCCATGAGTGCTCATGCTCACATTCTCTTGTGCTTAGTGTATATGCATTGTGGATAGAGCAGCTACTGAATCTTAAATTAATCAAGGTGTTTTTTTTTCCGTCATGTAGTTGAGGAGGTTAAAGTTGAGAAAAAATAACTGGAGCTCCGATTCTTACAGATTTGATGAAGTATTCGCCGAAAGTGCTTCTCAAAGGCGCATTTATGAAGTGGTAGCAAGACCTGTAGTTGAGGTATGTGAGCAAGGAGCTTTTTAAAATACAATATGGGGGGAAAAACTCCAAGGTCTTGATGATATCAAAGTAAGATACGTGCAAGAGTGCTCGCACACACACAACATATTATGTATACATATTTGCACACATCCATGGTAGACTAGAAATCCTCTCCTTTTGTTTTTGAATCATATCGGGGATATTATATGGTCAATTCAGAAGTGCCGTATGCATTTGTATGTGCTATGCATATGAATGTGTTTGTTAGTTTCCTATTTGACATCTTTGATGTGAACATTCTGTTCCATTTCATTTTTGTAGAGAAGGAATGAGATTTAGAGCACGTTTGGGTTAGATTTTAATTTAACCACTTTTGGCATAAAAGATTTTTTAAAAAAACTACAAATTGGAACTTTTCAGTATAGCTGTTTTTAGTTTTAAAAAGGAATCAGATTTTTTGAAAGGCTGGAAGAAAGAGAATCCAAATGGCTACAGCTTTTTAAACAATCACTTTCAATTGATTGTTGGGCGCGAAAAAGCTATCTCAAACAAGGTCTTTGTGTATTATTTTTTATGGCATGTTGACATATACAATCAATTTTAATATACTTTTGCAGAGTGTATTGAATGGCTATAATGGGACAGTTATGGCTTACGGTCAAACAGGTACAGGCAAGACATACACACTTGGTAGGTTGGGTAAAGACGATGCATCTGAGCGTGGTATTATGGTTAGAGCTTTAGAAGATATAATTGCCAATATTTCTTCTGCAACTGATAATGTGGAAATCTCCTATTTGCAGGTACAACAATTGTTTGAGATTCATCAATGTTTGCTTTTCCATTTTTGGTTATAGTCGAACTCCGACGTATTAATACATTCATTCTGAAAGTTAAACTTTGGGGATGACCTGTAGAAAAAATGGGCACATTTTTAGATGTAGAAATATTGTTGCGTAACTTAGGCTCTGTTTGGTTTGTCGATTTGGAGAAGGAAACAACAGGAAAGAATTGCATGAAGGAAAACGGGTTCCCTTGTTCCATGCTTAAATAACAGGAATAAGTAAAAAGGAAATCGTAATATAATTATGACTTAAGAAAAAAGACGAGGGAAGTGACTCTCAAAAATGAATTTTTTTTTAATTTCTCACCCTATTTTCTCTTTCTTTCTACTTTCCTCACTATTTGCTTATTAAAAAAACAAAGCAAAGTGCTTTCATTGGTGTTTTCCTCTCCTTTCCTTTCCCTCAGTAAATCCATGAACCAAATGGAGCCTTAGGGTCCGTTTGATAAAACTAAAAAAATTAAGTACTGGAAATTAAGTGCTGAATTTTAAGCGATTGAATTTGCAATACTGAAAACAGTGTTTCAAATACAGAAATGGAATGCATTCAGTGATTTTTTCAGTAGAAATTTTTCTCTTAAAGTTTTCAGCAGGTTCTGGATTAGTTTTTCAATTAAGTGGTACGTTATCAAGCACACTGAAAATGAATAAGTGCTGAAAATTTTCATTTTCACCACTTAATTGGGTTATCAAACACACCCTTAGTGTGTAAAGATTCAAGTACATAGACACCTAAAAGGATGACGTACAGAGTACAGGGTGCACACACATCCGGCCATAAAGTACGGAAAGCATGTGAAAGGTGATCTCTATCTGAGTGAAACTAGGTGGAAAGGTTGTATTATGAAATAGTAATTAGCAGTAGAGAAATCGAACAGTCAAATATCACTTCTTAAGATAAACTTTCACCCTATTAATTATTATCTATAGAACTAAGTTTCCATATGCTAATGACAACGACAAAATGAAAGCAATAATTATGTTAATGTCGTGGATTCAATCCTCAAGCATAGATATGAAGTTATAAATCTGCTATTTTATATCAATAGTTGACTCTGTGTGGGTGTGTCTTAAACGAAGCAAAATTCCCATATTTTGAGTTGCTGTATTATATGAAATTATTTTCATCTGTGCTTACTTCTAGAAGGTTTCTATTTAGTTTGGTAGCATGCTCACAAGATGGTCATATATATTAGCCTTGTGTTGATTATATATCTTGGAATTCAAATGAATTTTCTTACCGTAACATTAAGATTTTCATTTTTCGCATCTCACGACATGATTATAATATTATACGAAAAGCTCGTGCATGTATATGAACGTCTAGGATTTTTACCTTTAGGCTATCCTCTGTGATTGCATAGGTCCTAAATCCTTGTTGGCTAGTTTATTTGTAACAGTATAATTGACTTGTCAACCCACCTAATTGGGGGCGTTGTACAAAGAGTCAAAATAATAAGGTCAAATGGGCGAATTTGAATGTTGTTAATGCTCGTGAAGCTTCTTGTTGGAGATAATTTTGCTTTTCTCATTTATTTTCCTTCCTTTATTAGTCATTCAATTCATTATATCTTGGGTCATATTGACCTTATTTATTTCCGTTTATTTTCTTTTATTGTGGTTGATTTCCTTCCCTTTTATTCTCTCTTTGTAAGACTATGTATACATGGGAGTGTAAAGGAATAAAATCATCTTTTTCCCAAATCCTTTTTGGTATCAGAGCCAAATTCGATTTTGGCATTGTTTCCCCGCTTCCACTTTGACAGGTGGCGACCCGTCACCCGCTGGACCTCGCTTTGCTTTCGGATTGAAGCCACCGTCCAACGATCCTCCCTACGCCAACTCCACTACCCCCTACGGGCCTCGTCCAGCCTCTTGCCAGCCCCTTCGGGCCTTGTCTAGCCCTAGGTCAGCCCTGTCCAACCTAGGGTCGGCCCTTTCGCGCCTGTCCAACCCTAGGCCAGCCCCATTTGGGCCTTGTCCAGCCTTGAGCTAGCCCTTTGAGGGGGAATGGTGGAGTATATTATGGTGGCTCGAACCATTCAAGATTGGGTCTATTGTTGCAACCATTGTTACTTGTTTGAACAAGAAGTTGGCTTTTTTGGTGATTTATTGTTGATGATCACTCACACAGTTTCACCCTCTATCGGTGGATGGTGTTTCCCACTCTTGCCAACTTTCATGAACAGTCTTGTTGTAACCTTATCATTCCAAACTTCTGTGGTTTATTCCCACCTTCAGTTTGCGGGGGAGTGTTGGAGATAATTTTACTTTTCTCATTTATTTTCCTCTCTTTATTAGTCATTTGACTCATTCTATCTTGGGTCATGTTGACCGTATTTATTTTTGTTTATTTTCTTTTATTGTGGTTGATTTCCTTCCCTTTAATTTTGCTTTTCTCATTTATTTTCCTTCCTTTATTAGTCATTCGACTTATTCTATCTTGGGTCATGTTGAACGTATTTATTTCCGTTTATTTCTTTTATCGTGGTTGATTTCCTTCCCTTTTATTCTCTCTTTGTAAGACTATATATACATGGGAGTGTAAAGGAGTAAAATCATCTTTCTCCCAAATCCTTCTCTTCTGAATGAACTTTTTGGCCTTAATTTTATGACTAACCCAATGTTAATATTACAACCATCTTGTCATCAGATTGCTAATGTGGTTTGGTACCTCTTTATGAAATTATGATATTTCTTTCGTTGACTATATTTAGTTCAGTTCCAAATCAATCATGTCTATTTTTATTGTGCCAGTTGTATATGGAATCTATACAAGATTTGCTTGCTCCAGAAAAGATTAATATTCCAATTGTGGAGGACATTAAGACTGGGGAAGTGGCACTACCCGGTGCTACAATAGTCAAAATTAGGGACCTTGATCACTTTTTACAACTACTCCAAACTGGAGAGGCAAATCGTCATGCAGCAAATACAAATATGAATACTGAATCTTCTCGGAGTCATGCAATTCTTACGGTGGGCATAATGACAGCTCTGGTTTCTTAGATCCTGCATGGGTTAGCTTTGAAAATAATTTCTTTTTTGCAGTATGATTTTTTCTAGAGTCTAAAATTGGAGCATTTAAGAAAAAAAAATTTGTTTATTAGCATTGAAAAGGAATCAGATTTTTAAAAGCAGTGAAAAACCTAATCCTTATAAGTGATTGGGTTGGCCCTGAAAAAGCTATCCCAAACGGGCTCTTAACTTTTAAAGTTGTTCGAAAGTGCTTTTTGCATGTTTTATGATGATTTAAGAAATTAAGTTACTTATTCTTAGGTTTATGTCCGGAGATCTTTCCATGAGAAAGATGAAAATGGTGTCTCCTGTGAAGAGAAAAACACAAAAATTGATTTACCAGGTGATCGTGGCACATTTACTCTTCGGAAAAGCAAGCTACTGATTGTGGATCTTGCTGGGTCTGAGAGACTAGACAAATCCGGTTTGTTGTTTATATCTTTAATTTTGCAAGTAGACCTTAATCCTTATTTCCTTTTTTTTTTTCTCGGTCTGTTCGTTTATTCTTTCTTTATGATTGACTACATTTTTAATTTGACAAAATGGCAATGATATACAAGCATTGTTGTCAACTTGTGAACTGAACCATAATTCAGTTTTCAAAATATGAACTGTGTATCTTAAATCGTATGATTCACTTTTTTAAGAAAATAAAATGATATGTATGTAATTACCGTATACATGCAAAAACACATGTACGCGTATTAAAGGAAACAAAATAACATTCTATCACGAGTTCCATGAATATATATACATGTAGAAACTCACGTTTTTAAGTTTTCCACTTAAAACTTAAAAATTCAAAGTTAATAAATAAGAATCGTGGACTGTATTATGAAACTCAAATCGACTCCTGAATTGATTGATTCTGACAACTAGCTGTACAAGTGCCTGGTTTCTTATATTTAAATATTACCTCCCAAACATTCATGTCTTACTTGGGTACGTTGCAGGCAGTGAAGGTCACTTGATGGAAGAGGCAAAATTTATTAATCTTTCTCTTACCTCCCTTGGAAAATGTATAAATGCATTGGCTGAAAGCAGTCCTCACATACCTATCAGAGATTCTAAACTAACAAGACTTCTCCGCGATTCATTTGGAGGTTAGCTTGATTAGTCCTTATTTTCATCTCTTTTGTTGGAGATACAAATTATCTACAGGATTTCATGTGATTTGTGATCACTGATTTTTAGGAATATGATTGAATGTGATTAGGATATCATTATTCCTTTTTATTTCTTTCCTTATCTTGCTATTCACCACGTATATATATATATATATATAGTGGACATTCTAGTGGAATAATATAACAAATAATTTCACCCAAAAATACGTTGGTATCAGAGCAAAGATCCTCAAGCTTCACCGGCCGGTGGTGGTTCGCCGGCCGCTGGACCCCTATCGTCTTCTTGTCTTCGTTAAATATTTTTGGGTTGCTGTTGTGGGTCCTTCGTTTGTTCCCGTATTTTCAAATAAACCCCCACTCCTTCTGCTACTTTCATATTCAACCTCCGTCAAGCTTCGGCTAGCCCCTACGGGTGTTGTTAAGCCATCGGCCAGTTCTTTTGGGCCTTGTCCAGCCCTAGGCCAGCCCTTTAGGGCCTTGTCCAGTCCTCGGTCAGCCCTTTGTGGGGGAGTTGAAGTATGCAGCCCTTTGTGAGCTCTCTTGATGGGCTTGTACACGTATCCTCTCACCAGTTGACTTATTCTACCGTGATTTTCGGCAACCATGACCCTTTCTGTTGCACCGAGTGTCCGAGAAATTTCTTCTTGTTGGTTCGTTCTAGTTGATTAGCTCTGCCGTGATTTTCGGCGGCCTTGTTTGGTTTATTGCACCGTAATATTCGGGCAATTTTTCAAGGGATTGTTTCGCTGCAACTGGAATTTCCTCGCTTCTTTGTTATGGTTGTTCGACATTTGGTAGGATCATTCAAGTTCAAGTCCAAGTCCAAGTTCAAGTTGGCCACTTCATCAAATTTCCGTGACTCAACTTGCGGGGGAGTGTTGGAGATACAAATCATCTACAGGATTTCATGTGATTTGGGATCACTGATTTTTAGGGATATGATTGGAATGTGATTAGGATATCATTATTCCTTTTTATTTCTTTCCTGATCTTGCTATTCACCACGTATATATATATATATATATATAGTGGACATTCTAGTGGAATAATATAACAAAAAATTTCACCCAAAAATACGTTTCATCTTCTTTTGTTTAAATAAAGCTCCAATAAAGTTCATAGCAAAAAAATTTTGGGGTTTCACTTGTCATGTACACCGATTTTACGAATATTATGTACTCAATGGTTTCCATTATTGGATTAGGATAGCCATTTATGCTTTAACTTATCAATGTTCCAATTCTCTTTTAGTTTATTTGTGCTCCAAATGTATGGATTCTCTCTTTGTGTGGACTGTGGAGTATGTATAAACATACATATATATATATACATAGACGTATCACGTATATCTATATCTTTGTCACTGATACCTGTTTGGCTTATAAGTGGCAAGAAACCATTGGCTGCAGATTTTGTCTAAGAGTTGAAATTTTATGTTGCGGCAATTTACTTTTCATGTTGTCTAAAGTTTAAAAACTCTCCGAAGGTTTCCTCCGTTAGAGAGCCTGAAAATGTCAATAGAAGGCGAATAATATTTTAAAATTACGGGCTATATAATTTGGGGGTAAACTGTATCTATTTGCCTACCTGAATTTAACTGTAGTTCGTGAAATAGAATGCTATAATCAACTGATTACATACACGCTTGTTTAAATACATGCTTTCTTCAGGTCTAACTGAAATGAAAATTTTTGGTCAGTTAATAGGACTTGCATTGATAGGATATGGATAAGGAAAATGTTGAAAATCTAGCTATATCTTCAACCATAAGTTAAAGGTTTGAGAGTCACTGAGTTTTTTTGTTCTAGAAAAGAAATTTTAGTTCTGTCATTTGAGATCTACTCAAAATTCTCTGTTATGTGATTCCGTTAGCAGATGTTTCATATTGATGTTTTGTTTATTCTGGAAATGACTGCAATGGACCTAGTTGTACCTTTTATAGTTGTCGATATTAATCCTCAGTATGAATTAAACAGGCTCTTCAAGGACCTCTCTTATAATAACAATTGGACCGTCTTCTAAACATCATGCAGAAACTACAAGCACCATAATGTTCGGCCAACGGGTTAGTAGAATTCATTGCTATTGAAATAACTTCTAAACTGTACATGTTATGTCATGTGGTTGATCTCTTAGAAGCTCTCTTTTTCCATCTGATTGGAATTCTTATAATTTTTTTTGCTTTCTTTCTGTGTTATAAGTTCATGTATGTAATTCTATCTTTTTGACGTCAAAGTTGGCGTACTATCGCTTATTCTAGCTTCTCTCTGTTTGATATTACTATATTGTTTTTTTGACGCGTTGGGCCACGAATTGCTCCAAAAGCTTATGTTACAAAATGGATCTTCGAGCATGGATAGGAAGCAAATTAATTCCATCATAGTGGACTTCAAATAAACGAATAAATAGGATTGTGAACAAATGTGAACGGAGAAACATGAATCTAATACTCATAATCAAGTTTGAAATCATGTTAAAATATAATTGCTCCAATAGCTTATGCTATTAGCCTTTGGGTCCTGTGTATATGTATGGAAAAAATTGTAACCTACTACATATCATGAAATAGTGTTGGAGTTATTTGGTTATTAGTAGCTGGAAATATTTATTTTATTGTTTAGGGACTATCTTGTAATTTGTCATTACTGTGTATTCTCATCTAATAAAATAACCTAGAGGAACAGTTGTTCTCTCTATGCTTGGAAAAATATTCTTCAACATGGTATCAGAGCCACCCTAAGTAGGGTTTCACCAATCCACCAACATCACCACCTGCGCCTCCTCTAACACCACCATCACACCCATCGCCGCCACTATTCTGGACCATCTCACCAGCGCCGAACCCTAAAAGGGCTTCCCAGCCCTGCGCCGAAGGACACACAACCCCAGCCGCAGCTTCCCTGGCCTACCCAACCTAAACCGCAGCCCCTCCAGCCTTGCGCCGCAGCCTTCTAGCCCAGCCGAGAGCCACCCTGGCCCATCTGTCTTGATTCGCACACCACCCAACCCTCTTTCCTTCCCTTCGGCGGCCCACCTGGTTGGGTAATTTCCTCACAGCTCTTCTGGAGTGATCAGCAATTGTATTTTTCCTATTTCCTTCTTGTGTACTCAACCCTAAAGCATTGGGTAGTCTAGAATAATTGGTCTGATCACAAGCTTCATCTCTCCGACACCTTAGGTCCGTGTACGGACCCATGATTTGTCCATAAATTGGACGATTGCACCAGTACGGTGCCTGTGACGACTAGGTTTGCCCTATTTGCCGTATAAACTGATTCTGTGATTACTCTTTTTCATCCATAATGTCGAAAGAAGGGGTGATGGGTGACAAATCCGGTGTTGTGAGTTCTCCTATAAGTCATGAGAAGCATTCCCTCATTACTGAGAACCCTGGGTCAAAAATTACCATAGAATTGTTCAACGGAGAGAACTATCTTACTTGGTCTCAATCCGCTACCTTTTGGCTGCACAGTAGATCAAAGTTTGGTTATGTTGATGGCACTCTGAAGGCACCTAGTCGTGAGGAACCCACCTATGCGAAGTGGGAAGTAGATAATTATCTTGTCATGAGTTGGCTTGTGCATTCAATGGAGCCCAGTATTGCTGCTTTTTTCCTGGAGATGGAAACAACACTTGACATATGGGATACATTAGCTCAGACTTATGCTAGGAAAGGGAATATAGCTGAAGTTTATGAGCTCCGTCGGCGTATTGAGGCGGATGAACAAGGTGAGCGTTCTATCCTTCAGTATTACACCTCTTTGAATACTATGTGGAAGCGTCTCGATAACTTGAAGAATTATCGTCCTGTTTGCTCTACGGATGCCACTAGTTTCAAGGAATATATTGAGAGCGAAAGAATTTTTAAGTTTCTAGCTGGTCTCAATTCTGAATTCGATCAGGTGAGGAGTCGAATTCTTGGGATGGAGCCACTACCATCACTTCGAGAGGCATTTGCCTATGTTCAGAACGAAGAGAGTCGTCGTTCTGCTATGCTCTCTCCCAAAACCACTGATCGATCCGCTTTGGTATCTTATAATCAGAAAGGGGGCAAGGCTCCCAACTTTACTTCACGGAAGGATCAGACGATTTCTGAGGGTTCTGAGACTAAGGATAAGTGGTGTGATTACTGTAATAAGCCCGGACATATTCGTGCTACTTGTTGGAAGCTTCATGGGCGTCCATCTTTCCCAAGGGGAAGAGGAGGAGGTCGCACTGGGGTGTTAGTTTGCTTAGTTTATTATTTTACTTTTTTACGTTATTCTCATTACTCTTATGTATTAGACATAGGGGTATTATTGTAATATTGTTTCTTCTCCTCATATAATAAAATACAGGAGACATTATTGGTCTCCTAAGTTTTGCCCTAATTCTAATTCTACATGGTATCAGAGCCACCCTAAGAGGGATTATCATCCACCACCACCAAACACCACAAACCACCACCCCTACCACCAGCCGCAGCCTCCCAAGTCACCCCAGCCCAAGTCGCAGCCCTCCCAGGGCCACCCAGTCCAGGCCGCAGCCCCCCCAGGGCACTCCAGCCCAAGCCGCAGCCCCCCTGGGCCTCGCCTCATCAAGCCGCAGCCCCTAGGGGCTTCGCTGCCCATAGGCGCAGCCCACTAGGGCTTCGGCTCCTCCACCTCCAGCCCCTGCACCTAGCCGCAGGTCCTCCATGCTGCACCAGCCCTGCTGAACCTTTTTTTAGTCCAGATTCTATTGGTCCTTTTGCCCCTCTCCTTCACTACAGTGCTGTCCAACATCTTCTGCTGATTGTGTTTTAACTTCTCTCGGTTTTTTGGTCCTTCTATGGACCTTGATGATTGAGTTTATTGCATCCTGTATGGTGCTTTAGATTACGATTGTGTGCTGCGATTCCGTTGATACCAGTTTTTTTTGTTCTTCGATTGTTGCGGGTATTTGTTGCGTGTCGATTCAAGATGTCGGATGGCGATAAATCCACTTTGAATACACAGCAGCCCAGGAGTGAAACTATTGTTGTTGCTCCTTCTGAAAGCCCGAATGTTAAGCTTACTACTTCTCTCTTCAATGGTCAGAACTACTTGGCTTGGTCTGGGTCTGTAACCATGTCTCTTAAGGGCAGAGGGAAGATGGGGTACATCAACGGACGAATCACGGCACCTAGCACCGAGGATGCTGCATATGACAAGTGGGAGATGGAGAACTCCACTGTCATGACCTGGCTTTGCCATTCTATGATTCCTGAGATTGCTGAAGGTTTTTTGGACATGGCGAGTGCCCAAGACATTTGGGAGACCATGGCCAACACCTACTCCCGAAAGGGCAATTATGCACAGATATTTGAGTTGAGACGGACGATTGGTCGCTCTGAACAGGGAGAGATGAGCGTTCTTCAGTTTTTCACATCTCTGACCACTAGTTGGAAACGACTTGATCATCTTTTGGACTATAAGCCTGTTTGTCCAACTGATTCCGTTGCCTACAGTAAATTGGTTGCTGAAGAGAGGATTTTTAAGTTTTTGGAGGGACTTAATGCTGAGTATGATCCTGTTCGCAGCCGTGTCCTTGGGATGGATCCGTTGCCTTCTCTCCAGGAAGCCTTTGCATATATCCAGAACGAGGAGAGTAGACGTTCTGCTATGCTTCCACCTACTTCCACTGAGAGATCTGCTCTCATTTCGGTTCCTCAGCGAGATGGGAACAAACAGTCTAGGGGTCGTGGTACATCTAATGAGTCTGGTTCGTCTGAGAAGGCCAAGCAGTTCTGTGATTATTGTAATCGGCCTTATCATACCAGGGAGACATGCTGGAAATTGCACGGCCGACCACCTGGACAGCCTGGGGGTCGTGGGGGTCGCTCTGGACAGTCTGGGGGTCGTGGGGGACACTCACAGGGGGGTAATTATCGTGCTCATCATACTACATCATTAGATCCCACGGCACCGACTCCTATTGAGCAGGCCCCATCCACTTCCGATTCAGCACTATTTACTGCCTCGGAGGTAGAGGAGGCTCTTCGTTCCTTGATGGCTCGCCGTACGTCTGCTTCTACTGCATCTACAGGTGCCTCCTCTTCATTTGCACATTCAGGTAACTTAGTCACATCCGCAAGAGCACACTTGTCTCATTCTTCTTCTCCCTGGATTATTGATTCCGGTGCATCTGATCACATGTCTAAATGTTCTGATATTTTCTCTGTGTATAAGCCTTGTTCAGGTAAAGACAAGGTTCGTGTTGCTGATGGTACATTTTCCTCTATTTCTGGGAAGGGTACCATTCATGCTACTCCATCCTTGCCTTTATCCTCTGTACTTCATATTCCCAATTTTTCCCATAATTTGTTATCCATTAGTCGTATCACTCAGGACTTACACTGCAGTGTAACTTTTTTTCCTTCTCATTGTGTCTTTCAGGACCTTACCACGGGGAGGATGATTGGCAGTGGTAGAGAGGAGAGTGGACTTTATCTCTTGGATGTTGGAGGGCCGTTAGCACATCATACAGTGGTTTCTGATAATAAAGCTGGAGACATACATCTTTGGCATCGACGTTTAGGACACCCTTCTGTTTATTTACTAAAGCATTTGTTTCCTTCTTTAGTCTTAAATAAAGATGTTTCTGATTTCCTTTGTGAAACTTGTGAACTGGGTAAACATCACAGAGCTTCTTTTGCTCCTGTTTTTAATAAAAGTTTAGTTCCGTTTGCTTTAGTTCACTCTGATGTTTGGGGTCCTTCTCGTTTTACTTCTTTGAAAGGTCATAGATGGTTTGTTACATTTATTGATGACTATTCTCGTACCACTTGGGTTTATATGATGAAAGAAAAAAAGGAGGTTTTCTCAATTTTCCAGGCATTCCATAAAATGGTGTGCACTCAGTTTGGGACTGAATTAAAAATTTTACGATCTGATCAGGGGGGTGAGTACATTGATTCGGGTCTTGCTGCGTATTTTTGCTCCCATGGGATCATTCATCAAACTTCTTGCACCGATACACCCCAGCAAAATGGGGTGGCGGAGCGCAAGAATCGTCATCTGCTAGATATTGCTAGATCCTTACTGTTTTCTGTTAATGCTCCCAAGTCCTATTGGGGTGATGCTGTTTTAACAGCAGCGTACCTTATTAATCGTCTTCCAACTCGAGTTTTGAACAAACGTGCACCTGTTGAAGTCCTGTCAGACACTTCTCCTTTGTTCCCTATAACTCCTCGCGTTTTTGGTTGTGTGTGCTTTGTTCACAATCATTCTCCTACTCGGGGGAAGTTAGATCCCCGTGCCCTTAAGTGTGTTTTTCTGGGTTACTCTCCAACCCAGAAAGGCTACAAGTGTTACCATCCTCCTTCGAGGAAATGGTTTGTCTCCATGGATGTTACATTCCATGAATCTCAGTCATACTTTCAGTCCTCGCTTATATCTGAGTCACCTCTTCAGGGGGAGCATTGGTATAGGGAAGAGGTGCCTTTGTCTGTTCCTGTTCCTTTGTCTTCAGGGGAAGTTGTTATGGATAGTATTGCGGAGACAGAAAAAGAAAAAAAACAAACTGAGGGAGAAAATGAGGTTGGGAAGGATATGGAGAAAGAAGACGCTTGTACTCCATTAAAAGAAAAGGAGGTGATGGTTTATTCTAGAGGCACATGGAGTAAGTCTAAGAATAAAGAGCTCGCTCCTACTCTGCCACTGACATCTCCTTCAAGTGTTGAGGACCAAGGTAACTCTGATTCTGATCTTGATGTCCCTATTGCTGTACGTAAGGGTGTTAGGGCTTGTACCCAACACCCCATCTCAAATTTTGTGTCATATTCTCACTTGTCTCCCTCCTATAAAGCTTTTCTTTCGAAAATTGCTTCTGTTGTTGTTCCTAATAATGTCCAGGGTGCTCTCGCGGATCCCAAGTGGAAACATGCTATGATCGAAGAGATGAAAGCTCTTCGTAAGAATGGCACCTGGGAATTGACAAGGTTACCTGAGGGCAAAAGAACTGTGGGGTGCAAGTGGGTATACACTGTGAAGCATAGGGCTGATGGCTCTATTGAAAGGTACAAAGCTAGGCTTGTCGCTAAGGGCTTCACACAGACCTATGGAATTGATTATCAGGAGACATTTGCTCCTGTTGCAAAGATGAACTCTGTTAGGGTTCTTTTATCACTGGCTGCTAACTTTGGATGGCCACTTCACCAATTTGATGTGAAGAATGCATTTCTTCATGGGGATCTAGATGAGGAGGTGTACATGGATGTTCCTCCTGGCTTCGAGGATTCTAAGACAGATGGAAAGGTGTGCAGACTCAGAAAATCACTATATGGCTTGAAACAGTCTCCTAGGGCATGGTTCGAGAGGTTCACACAAGCTATGCTTAGATATGGTTTTAGACAAAGTCAAGCTGATCACACTTTGTTCATCAAACATTCATCACAGGGTAAGACTACTGCGTTAATTGTGTACGTGGATGACATTGTCTTGACTGGGGATGATCTGGAGGAAATGCAAAGACTGAAAGAGTACTTGTCCAAGGAGTTTGAAATAAAAGACTTGGGGACTCTTAAATATTTTTTGGGAATTGAGGTCGCTAGATCTACGCATGGAATCTTTATTTCCCAACGGAAATACGTACTTGACCTATTGGAAGAGACTGGAATGCTCGGAAGTCGAGCGTGTGACACTCCGATTGAGTCAAATCAGAAACTTGGCGATGATTCAGGTGGTGCAGAGGTAGATAAAGGTAGATATCAGAGGTTAGTGGGAAGACTCATTTATCTTTCTCATACCCGACCTGATATTGCCTTTGCTGTGAGCGTTGTTAGTCAGTTTATGCACGCTCCCCGTGCATCCCATATGGAGGCTGTCTTCAGGATTTTGAGGTACTTGAAATCAGCTCCTGGAAAGGGTCTATTTTTTGCTAGACATGACCACCTTCGAGTGGAAGCATACACAGATGCTGATTGGGCTGGATCTGTGACAGACAGAAGGTCCACTTCAGGCTATTGTACCTTCGTGGGGGGCAATCTGGTTACGTGGAGGAGTAAAAAGCAGAACGTGGTGGCTAGATCTAGTGCAGAGGCTGAGTTCCGAGCCATGGCTCAAGGTGTATGTGAGCTTCTGTGGATTAAGTTATTGTTAAAAGACTTAGGTCTGGATTCTAATGACTCTATGAGATTGTATTGTGACAACAAGTCTGCTATCAACATTGCCCACAATCCAGTGCAACATGATCGAACTAAACACGTTGAGATTGACAGACACTTCATCAAGGAGAATATCAGTAGTGGTGTGATCTGTACTCCATTTGTGAAGACCGGGGATCAACTTGCAGATATGCTTACGAAGGGTGTTGGAAGTAGGCCATTTCATTTTGCTCTTAGCAAGCTGGGAATGAGAGATATTTTTGTACCAGCTTGAGGGGGAGTGTTAGTTTGCTTAGTTTATTATTTTACTTTTTTACGTTATTCTCATTACTCTTATGTATTAGACATAGGGGTATTATTGTAATATTGTTTCTTCTCCTCATATAATAAAATACAGGAGACATTATTGGTCTCCTAAGTTTTGCCCTAATTCTAATTCTACATGGGGGTCGTGGCAACGGCCCCAGAGCCCATTTATCCACGGGTCCTCTTGAAGCTCATCAGTCCGAGGAGATTCCCCCTACTTCACCTGCTGCTGGTAGTATTAGTAGTACTGATTTGGAGACCCTGAGGCGCATTATGGCACAGTTGGACACCTCTAAGAGATGTCTGGTCCTATTGTTCCTATTGAGGGAGTAGTGGAGTTAGGAGACAATAGTGAGGAGGGAGGAGAGAAAGGAGAAGTAGAACATGAAGAGGAAATTGTGGGGGAAGGAGAAAAAGGGGAGAATGTTGTAGAGAGGGGAGATATTGTAACAAAAGGGAAAGAGTTACTTACCTATTCAAAAAACAAGGAAAGAAGAAGATTTGGGGCAGAAGAAATGGAAGTCGTTCCAATCCCTCCACTCCAGCCAATCTCTTCTAGTGTTGATGATCCAGGTATCTCTCCATCCCTTTCTCCTTCATCTGGTAATGATTTAGACATACCTATTGCTCATCGTCAAGGCACTAGGACATGTACTAAACATCCTCTTTCTAATTTTGTTTCATACTCTCGTTTGTCACCATCTCATAAAGCCTTTGTCTCTAGTTTGTCTTCTGTGTCTACTCCTAATCATGTCCAGGAAGCCTTGTCTGACCCTAAGTGGAAGTCTGCCATGGTTGAGGAGATGAAAGCACTCTCAAAAAATGGCACGTGGGAATTAACAGAATTACCTCAAGGGAAGAAGACAGTAGGGTGCAAGTGGGTGTTCACTGTGAAATACAAGGCTGATGGGACGATTGAAAGGTATAAAGCCCGTTTGGTAGCTAAGGGTTTTACTCAGACCTATGGAGTAGATTATCAGGAAACATTTGCTCCCGTAGCAAAAATGAATTCTGTTAGAATTTTGTTATCTCTCGCTGCAAATTTGGAGTGGCCGCTACATCAATTTGACGTAAAGAATGCTTTTCTCCATGGTGATTTAGAGGAGGAAGTGTACATGGATGTCCCTCCAGGTTTTGAGGATACCAAAACAAAAGGGAAAGTTTGTCGTCTTCGGAAATCACTGTATGGGCTCAAGCAGTCACCAAGAGCGTGGTTTGATCGGTTTTCTCAGGCTATGCTCAGGTATGGGTTCAAACAAAGCCAAGGTGATCATACTCTCTTCATTAAACATTCTTCAAGTGGTAAATTGACAGCATTAATAGTCTATGTTGATGATATTGTTCTCACTGGAGATGATTTGGAAGAGATGGGAAAGTTAAAAAATTACCTGGCTAAGGAATTTGAAATCAAGGACTTGGGAAGCTTAAAATATTTCTTGGGAATTGAAGTGGCCAGATCCAAAGATGGGATTTTTCTATCCCAGAGACAGTATGTGCTGGATTTGCTAAAGGAAACAGGAATGCTTGGTAGTAAGGCAGTGGATACTCAAATGGATCCTAATCTGAAGCTTAGTGATGACCCAGGAGGAGAACCAGTAGAGAAGGGAAGATATCAGAGAATGGTGGGTAAACTGATTTATCTCTCACACACCAGACCCGACATTGCTTTTGCAGTGAGCGTGGTAAGTCAGTACATGCATTCTCCTAGACAGGTTCATCTTGATGCTGTTTTCCGAATTGTGCGGTACCTTAAGTCAGCGCCTGGGAAAGGTTTATTCTTTGCTAAGCATGGTCACACTCAAGTGGAAGCTTATACAGATGCGGATTGGGCCGGATTTGTTACAGATAGAAGGTCGACACCTGGGTATTGTTCCTTTGTTGGAGGGAACCTGGTAACTTGGAGAAGCAAAAAGTAGCCCGTAGTGGCTAGATCCAGCGCCGAAGCAGAGTTTAGAGCCATGGCTCAGGGGGTGTGTGAATTGCTGTGGATACAAATTATTCTGTCTGATCTTGGTTTTAATCCTGAAGACTCAATGAAGCTATACTGTGATAACAAAGCAGCCATTGACATTGCCCATAATCCTGTTCAGCATGACCGGACTAAGCACGTGGAAATTGATCGTCATTTTATCAAGGAAAAATTAATTAGTGGGAAGATTTGTACTCCATATGTGAAGTCCGGAGACCAGTTAGCTGACGTCCTTACAAAGAGCCTTGCGAGTAGGGCATTTCACTTCATTCTTAGCAAGTTGGGTATGAGAGATATTTACGCACCAGCTTGAGGGGGAGTGTTGGAGTTATTTGGTTATTAGTAGCTGGAAATATTTATTTTATTGTTTAGGGACTATCTTGTAATTTGTCATTACTGTGTATTCTCATCTAATAAAATAACCTAGAGGAACAGTTGTTCTCTCTATGCTTGGAAAAATATTCTTCAACAAATAGAAATACACATTTTTGAATGGGAAAAAAGGTCCTTGTCACCTCATTGAAATGGGGGCACTAAAGTAATTTTAGCAAGGACCTAAAGTAAATTACTTAAGTGTCCTCATTGTGATGTTACCTTAGTGCCATCAATTTTATGATTTGGCAATGACTTTAGTAGTCCATTTAAAAGTGAACACAATGCCATCATACTACATCGGTGTAGTAGGAGCAAGCCCCTGCACGTTTATGATATTTTTTTTCTATCATACGGAAAATTACACAGAGACACCTCAACTTTATCCCACAGATTATCATCAAATGGTGGCGAAACTTTTGGAGTAGTAGACTTATAAGGGACTAAAACATATAACTCCCACCCAATGTGGGAAAAGGGTTTGTTCTTTTGATCACAGGGTAGAATGGTAGATACGCCTACACACATACCTAAGTCTAACCCATGGCCCAACAATATGTGTCAAACTCTTACATTCTTGGCATTTGAAGCTCTGAGCGCGTGGGATGTAGTTAGTATTTGAAAGGGTACGTTAAAAGTGAAAGTAAAACTTACTGTAGTCTACTTGTGGTAATGAATTACCATTCCCATTATCAGGAATTGTGACTTCTTTCTTTGCTTTTCCCATGTGGCTAACTTTTACAAGTGGATGTCCATATCAACCCTCATATTTCAGCTAGTGTGTATGTCGATGTTAGGTTAGTGCTAGCTTTGGAACTCAAATGCCAACAGGTATATTCAACAGTTTGACACATAGAAGAAGTTGTATGCAGGACTTCTGTAATCTACCCATAAGAATTTACTACGTTGTCGTTTATTTTAAATATTTGTGGCAAATATCTTCTTCTTTTTTTACCGTCTATAAAGTTTTGCATGAAAACATATACTGATCAAGGCAGCTTAACGTTGTTTTTGGTATTGCAGGCCATGAAAGTTGTGAATATGGTAAAGCTTAAGGAAGAATTTGATTATGAAAGTTTTTGTCGGCAGCTTGAGCATCAGTTGGACCATCTCACTGCAGAGATTGATAGGCAACAAAGGTTGAGAGACAACGACAAAAATGAAATGGAGAGAAAGCTCAGGGAATGTCAATACTCCTTCGCCGAAGCAGAAAAGAGTTTTGTTACAAGGTCTGAGGTAGTTGTCTCTCTTGCTGGTATATGTAAATTTCAAATTGGTGAACAGTTTAATAAGTTAGATTGTGCGATTCATGATTGTAATAGTCGTTCGATTCACAAATCGATTTATATGGGTCGATATGAATCTCATACAAGCCGAAGACTCACGATCCTGATACCATCCATGATCTATAATTTTGAACTCTGAGGTTCCAGATCTTAAGCTGTAATCTTTCAACATTTTGTGCCTTGATATTGCATGGATTTTGAGTTAAATTGTTATTTTCTTCATTTTAAGCACCATAGGTGTGTCTTTCACATGAGTACAATATATACATGTTTTTTTTTTTTTTTTTTTTCATTTAAGAAAAGGGAATCTTACTGTTCATGATTCAATTCAATTCACGATTCATAATTTTGTCAATGTTTTGTTGTTACCGTATGTTCGATTTGCCAGCCTTTTTTTATTTTATTATTATTTTTTTTAATGTTGTTTTTTTACTTATTTGAAAAACTTGTACTTGATCACAGTTTCTAGAGAAGGAAAATGCTCGTCTGGAAATGGAGATGAAAGATATGTTGAATGAACTGAGTAGTCAGAGGGTGAATAACGACTTTATGTGTGATGAGATTGCACGCCTAGAAATGAATTTGAAACATAGCAAGGTATATGTAGAAGCACTTCTGTTTCTTTCTCCAATATACAATAATATAATTTGTCTTGGCTGTGTATATGAGTGGTTGTCATCCTTTTAAATCTATCTGAAGTTATGTTGTTTAACTGTTGTCATCTCGAAGTTATGCTACATAAAAACTTGTGCACTGAGAGCACCACAATGGAGTAGATACAACTCCATATGAAACTTTGTGAGCTTCTCTGCAGGCAAATAAGTGTAATGTTTTGATGGTAAAAGCGAATCTTGAATTTATCCTTTATGCTGGATGACACTACTCTTCTCAGAAGAGAAGAATAAGGAAAGATATAAAGTAGAAAATGAAAATATCTTTCGTATAAAACAAAAGTAAAGAAGATTTAAATTGTCGAAGTCACAGCTGCGGGCATGTTCTAGCAAGGCGGTAAACCCATCTCCTTCCAACATTGTTTCTTTAGTTGTTAAACAGGAACATTTTTAAGGAATGACACCCCACACCCTTCAACATACATAATATTGTACGCTTTGGGCCCATGGGCCTGCACGAATTCAAAATGCATCTTCATTGTTAAGGGCGTGACCGCGTGAGCCTCCATATATAGCCCAAGAACCTTTTTTCTAATTAGACAATGTGGGAGAAGGTACACGGTCTTGACACTTTACATCACCTAATGCATCTTGGACTTCTTGCAGTGTGAGTCTTGGGTCTTGGATTTTGGTCCTCACAATTCACTCCCCTGGAGGGCCACACGTCCGTATGTGGGACCTAGCCTTCCCATACGAGGTATGTCTTTCTTTGATACCATTCCGTCATTCTCCACCAATCCACATACAAGATGTTGGAGCTTGATATACATTGTTGGGCCTATTCTCTAATAGCTTAAGCTTTTGGAGTTCTTGGTAACTTAACATGGTATAGAGCCTTGTTTATGGAAGGTCTTGGGTTTGACTCTCCATCCCCTATTTAATCTGTATGTTTGCACTTTGTTATTTGTCGCCACTATGATAGAGTTTAGTTTGTTGCCTCGCCACATGCGAGACGGGGTTGCATGTGAGGCAGGGTGTTAACTATTGAGCTTGATATACATTGTTGGGCCATTCTCAAATAGCTTATGCTTTTGGAGTAGTTAGTAACTTGACATGGTGTAGGTAGTGATTTTAGGGGTAACGAGATAGAATAGTTCGTAAAGGAGTAGTAATCTTGGAATCAACAGTAAAAGTCTCGAGGAGAAGTGGTAAGGATATAAAGAGAGAGACTAAAAGTGAGCGAGTGAGGGAGTATTCTGAGAGAAACATATGCAATTAATGATCGAGCGTACGTGTGAAGGAATATTTACAGTGACCTCATAAATGCACAGATCCCTAGGGAATGTCTGAAATTCTCTCTCAAAATCCGTCCTTGTACCAGAGGGCACTGTTCCTATTTATAGCATTTGGGACACGCGCTAAGGAATGAGCGCAACTGACGTGACTCATTTTTTTAGAAATGTACCCAAAAGCCACGTGTCGTCCAGAGACGACACAAGGAATGTCCTCGTGATAGAGTTGAGAGTTATTCCAAGTAGTCTCACTAACTTTTAAAGAGGCTAAGGAAGTGTGTCACAGAAGAGAGCGTTGTGACCTTTCTTATTGAGCTCTATTTTTAAACCAACCAAGCCACATTGACCTAAGAGTTCCCGAGAGTTACTTTGTCACGCCATGACCTAGAATGCCATGTCGTGGTGAAGTAACGTTGCGCCAAGACCTGTCCCAGTTGAGGTCTATCTGACCTGAGGAATACCGTGGGTATTCTTTTAACGATTTTGTGGTGACAATGTGTATGATATAAGGTGTTAGAGATGCCATGCCCTACAAGCATCGTCCCAATCTTCTCTCAGTGGAGGGTGAGTGATCCCGTGAGACGACCTCTATATGTGTGTGGACACATGTCGATCGTGGGTAGGTTAGAGAATACTAGTACCCACACATGGTATCAGAGTATTGTTTGTGGGGGGGTCTTGAGTTCAACTCTCCATCCTCGACTTGGTGTGCATGTTTGTACTTTGTAATTTGTTGAAGCTTGATATACATTGTTGGGCACATTCTCTAATAGCTTAAGCTTTTGGAGTAGTTGGTAACTTAACATGGTATCAGGGCCTTGTTTGTAGGAGGTCCTAGGTTCGGCTCTCCATCTCCGCTTTGTTGTGCATATTTGTGTTAACAATAGGATTATGCCAAACTTAGGGTTGACAATTAGTCACACCCCATATATATTATTTGTAGAAGTTTATACATTCAAGCTTATTTTATTAATTGATCACCAATGTATATATACACAATGCTGAGACATAAAAAAGGAAAACAAAATCTCCTAATAAATGAGAAATTAAAAATGGTCAACATGACCCAAATATAAACCAACTAATAATGGAAGGGAATAAATGATAATCCCACTGATATTGACAGCTAATTGCCAACACTCCCCCTCAAGCTGGTGCGAAAATGTCTCTCATGCCCAGCTTGCTCAGATAGTAATGATGAGGCCTGTTTCCAAGAGCTTTGGTGAGAACATCTGCCAACTGTTCACTAGACTTCACAAATGGAATACATATCTCTCCACTGCTCAATTTTTCCTTGATGAAGTGTCTGTCAATCTCAACATGCTTAGTTCGGTCATGCTGTACTGGATTGTGAGCAATACTGATGGCTGCTTTATTATCACAGTACAATCTCATAGAATCTGTAGGCTCAAGTCTAAGATCTCTTAATAGAATTTTTATCCATAGTAATTCGCAAATTCCTTGAGACATGGCTCGGAATTCCGCTTCTGCACTTGATCTAGATACTACAGTCTGTTTCTTGCTACGCCAAGTAACAAGATTTCCTCCAACAAACGTGCAATATCCTGAGGTAGATCTCCTATCCGTGGCTGAACCTGCCCAATCTGCATCTGTATACCCATCCACCTGAAGATGACCATGTATACCAAAGAATAAACCTTTTCCAGGCGCTGACTTCAAATATCTAAGAATTCGAAGAACAGCATTATAGTGGGACTCTCGTGGAGCATGCATGAACTGACTAACAACACTTACAGCAAAAGCGATGTCTGGACGAGTGTGTGACAAGTATATTAGCTTGCCCACCAATCTCTGGTATCTCCCCCTGTCAACTACTGCTCCATCGGTGTCATCTCCTAGCTTCTGATTAGCTTCCATAGGAGTATCGCATGCCTTACTCCCAAGCATGCCAGTCTCTTGGAGAAGGTCAAGAACATATTTTCTCTGGGAGATAAAGATTCCTTGTTTGCTTCTAGCCACCTCAATCCCTAGAAAGTACTTGAGGTTTCCCAAGTCTTTTATTTCAAATTCCTTAGCTAGGTATTTCTTCAACTCCTGCATTTCTTCCACATCATCTCCTGTCAAGACAATATCATCCACATATACTATGAGAACGGTGACTTTCCCTTGTGGGGAATGTCTAATGAATAGTGTATGATCACCTTGGCTTTGTTTAAAGCCATATTTTAACATAGCTTGAGTGAATCTTTCAAACCATGCTCTTGGAGACTGTTTAAGTCCATACAAGGACTTTTTAATATCCATATAGACTTCTTCTGCCAAATCCCCGTGTAGAAAGGCATTTTTAACATCAAACTGATGGAGAGGCCAATCTAAATTTGCAGCAAGGGATAAAAGAATTCTCACAGTGTTCATCTTAGCAACTGGAGCAAATGTTTCCTCATAATCCACTCCATAAGTCTGTGTATATCCCTTTGCCACCAATCGAGCTTTATACCTCTCAATAGATCCGTCTGCCTTATGCTTGATTGTAAACACCCACTTACACCCCACTGTCTTGTGCCCTCTAGGTATTTCAACCAATTCCCAGGTGCTATTTTTGTGGAGAGCTTTCATCTCCTCAATCATAGCATGCTTCCATTTGGGATCGGTGAGTGCATCCTGTACATGGTTAGGGACAGACACAGAAGCAAGTTTGGATACAAAGGCTTGGTAAGAAGGAGACAGACGACTATATGAGATAAATTTAGATATGGGATGTTGAGTACATGACCTAACACCCTTACGTGTAGCAATTGGAATATCTAAATCATCAGTAATAGTAGTAGGAGGATTAGGATTACCTGGTCCCTCATCGAGGGAAGGAGACTGGAGTGGCGGATCAGGAGAAATGGTCTTATCTTTCATCCTCCAAGTTCTTCTCTGATATACTATATCCTCTTTCTCTGGATTTTGTTCATTTGCAACTGTGGGTTCCACAAATGTCTCTCTCTCAATCACTTGCTCTCCATCAATTTTTTCTATCTCTTGCTCTCCATCAATTTTTTCTACATCTTGCTTCTCATCAAGAGTGCCCAATATCTCAAATGGATTAGACACAGGTAAATTAGGAACAACATGTAGTTCAGGCAACTCTTCTATACTTGTATTCTCCCCCTGAAGAGGAGCCTGAGGGGTGAAATAGGACTGTTCCTCAAAAATTGTGACATCCATGGAAACATACCACTTTCGAGTAGGAGGATGGTAACATTTATACCCTTTTTGAGTGGGAGAGTAACCAAGGAAAACACATTTGATAGCCCGAGGATCAAGTTTTCCTCTTGTGGGAGCATGATTATGAACGAAACAGACACAACCAAAGACCTTAGGAGGAATGGCAAAAAGATCAGAAGGACTAGAAAGAACCTCAACAGGTGATTGTTTATTAAGAACTTGAGTAGGAAGCCGATTGATTAAATAAGCAGCAGTTAAGACTGCTTCACCCCAAAAAACCTTCGGAGCTTGGGCTGAGAATAACATTGACCGGGCAGTGTCTAAAAGATGACGATTCTTGCGCTCCGCAACTCCATTTTGTTGTGGAGTATTGGTGCAAGAAGATTGGTGAATTATGCCATTTTCTAAAAAATACTTCTCAAGACCAGATTTAAAGTACTCCCCCCCATTGTCTGAACGAACAATTTTTACAACTGCACCAAACTGGGTACAAATCATTTTGTGAAAGGTTTTAAAAATTGAATGGACCTCACTTTTTTCTTTCATCATGTAAACCCACGTAGTACGAGAAAAATCATCTATAAATGTGACAAACCACCTATGGCCCTTAAGTGCAACAACACGAGAGGCACCCCAAACATCTGAATGTATAAGAGAAAAAGGAACTGTACTTTTATGATTACTGGGATAAAAAGAAGCACGGTGGTGCTTTCCAAGTTCACAATCTTCACACCGAAAGATGGATACATTTTTATTAGATGACAAAGATGGAAATAAATGCTTTAGTAGACCAAAGGAAGGATGACCTAGGCGTTTATGCCAGAGCATGATATCACCAGATGTAGAGCCAGTGAGAGTAGTATGATGAGCCAATTGTTGTCGGTCCTGCGGTTCTAGAAGATAAAGACCATTCTCCTCTCTACCCCTGCCAATCGTCCTTCCCGTGATAAGGTCCTGAAACACACAATGAGAAGGAAAAAAAGTGACGCTACAATTTTGATCACGAGTAATACGACCAATAGATAAGAGGTTAGTGGTAAAACTAGGAACATGCAAAACAGAAGATAAAGACAACGAGGGAGTGGCACGAACTAAACCTTTGCCTGAAACCGAAGAGACGGTTCCATCAGCAATCCTTACTTTATCCTGACCAGAACATGGTTTATAATCGGAAAAAACAGGAGATGAACCGGTCATATGATCGGATGCCCCGGAATCAATAATCCAAGGAAGACTAGTATGAGAATTGAATGCACTCACTGAAGTAGCTAAATTACCTGAACGCACAAAAGATGATGAGGCAGTAGTAAGTGTATCCAAATCAAACATTTGGGCAGAATTGCCCTTTCTGGAGTAAGTGTTACCCATGGTCTCCCAAATGTCCTGGGCAGTCGCCATGTCCAAGAAACTCTCACCAATTTCAGGGATCATAGAGTGAACTAGCCATGTCATGACAATGGAATTTTCCATCTCCCATTTGTCATAAGCTGCATCCTTGGTGCTTGGTGCTTTGATTCGGCCGTTGATGTACCCCATCTTTCCTCTGCCCTTAAGAAATAACGTCACAGACTGGGACCAAGCCAGAAAATTTTGACCATTGAAGAGGGAAGTAGTGATCTTCAAGTTCGGGTTATCAGAGGGAGCAACAATGATGCTCTCACTTCTGGACGGCTGCGAATTGACGATGAATTTTTCAAAATCATCTGACATCGTAAATCAGCCCACAAGAAAATTACCCGCAACAATAAATGAAAAAGGAATAGGGACTAGTACCAATCAACGGATTAGGAGCACACGATCATAAAAAGGAGCACCATAGGATGATAAAACAATTACTTTTGATCACGGGTCCATAGAAGGACCAAAAATATGTGGAAGATTATACTCCAATCAAAACAAGAGTGTATGGATCCAGAGTTGGGGAAAAAAAAAGGAAGTTATAGGGGATAATGGTGGCTGCCGAAAGGTCTACCAGACCATATGATGGTTGTCTGCTGGGATAGGTTAGGGTTTGGATAAGTAGGAGGGTGCGGCTGAGGGTAGGGAGTGCTCTGCTAGGCCAGAATTGGTTGGGTTAGGTCTGTGTGGCTGCGGCTGGGGTAGGAGTGGGCTGGTATGGCTGCGACTAGGGCAGAAGTGGGCTAAGGTGGCTGCGGCTGGGCTGTTGGTGGTTGTCGGTAGGTAGTTGGGTGGTGTTTAGGTAGTATATGGTGGTGGTATAACGAAGGGATCGTAAAATCCCCCTTGGGGAAGCTCTGATACCATGTAGAAGTTTATACATTCAAGCTTATTTTATTAATTGATCACCAATGTATATATACACAATGCTGAGACATAAAAAAGGAAAACAAAATCTCCTAATAAATGAGAAATTAAAAATGGTCAACATGACCCAAATATAAACCAACTAATAATGGAAGGGAATAAATGATAATCCCACTGATATTGACAGCTAATTGCCAACATTATTCAGTAAATGAGAGAAATAAAAATTACATTAAAGCCCTTATACAATAATAAAATAAAACTAAACTTATTTAACCAACACTCCCCCTCAAGCTGGTGAGAAGATATCTCTCAATCCCAGCTTGCCAAGCATATCATGAAACGGTTTAACTCCAACTCCTTTAGTAAGAACATCAGCAAGTTGATTACTACTCTTCACAAAAGGAGTGCAAATTGTTCCTTTATCAAGATTCTCTTTAATGAAGTGCCTGTCGATCTCAATATGCTTCGTTCTGTCATGCTGGACCGGATTGTGTGCAATACTAATAGCTGACTTACTATCACAGTACAACTTCATTGAATCACTAGTTTCCACCTTCAAGTCTTTCAATAGTAATTTTAACCACAAGAGTTCACACACACCTTGAGCCATTGCTCTAAATTCGGCCTCTGCACTAGACCGAGCCACAACACTTTGCTTCTTGCTTCTCCACGTAACGAGGTTACCTCCCACGAAAGTACAGTACCCTGAAGTAGACCTTCTGTCAGTCACAGAGCCAGCCCAATCTGCATCAGTGTATGCTTCTATTCTGAAATGGTCATGCTTACCAAAAAATAAACCCTTACCAGGAGCCGACTTAAGATATCTCAATATCCTGTTAACCGCATCTAAGTGTCTCTCATAAGGTGCATGCATAAACTGGCTAACCACACCTACAGCAAATGAAATATCAGGACGGGTATGAGATAGATAGATAAGCTTTCCTACCAGTCGCTGATATCTCCCCCTGTCTACCATCTTCCCACTTTTGTCATCACTCAATTTCTGATTTGGTTCAACAGGTGTATCACATGCTCTACTTCCAAGCATCCCAGTTTCACTCAAGAGATCCAGAACATACTTTCTCTGAGAGATGAATATTCCATGCTTAGACCTGGCCACTTCAATTCCCAGAAAATACTTTAGTTGTCCCAGATCTTTTATTTCAAACTCTTTTGCCATGTACTCTTTCAATCGCTGCATTTCCTCCATGTCATCACCTGTAAGGACAATGTCATCCACATACACAATCAGTGCAGTAGTCTTACCATGCAAGGAGTGTTTGATAAATAACGTATGATCGGCTTGACTTTGTTTGAACCCATATCTACACATAGCCTGTGTAAACCTCTCAAACCAGGCTCTTGGTGACTGCTTTAGGCCATACAACGACTTCTTGAGCCTACATACTTTACCTTCTGTTTCTGAGTTTGCATATCCAGGGGGAATATCCATGTACACTTCTTCCTCCAAATTGCCATGTAAGAATGCATTCTTCACATCGAATTGATGAAGAGGCCAATCATAGTTAGCTGCAAGAGATAAAAGGACTCTAATAGAGTTCATCTTCGCAACTGGAGCAAAGGTCTCCTGATAATCCACTCCATATGTCTGAGTGAAACCCTTAGCAACCAGACGAGCTTTAAACCTTTCAATGGAACCATCTGCTCTATGCTTCACTGCATACACCCACTTGCACCCCACTGTTCTCTTGCCCATAGGTAACTTAGTCAACTCCCACGTGCCACTTTTGTGAAGAGCTTTCATCTCTTCATCCATAGCATGTTTCCACTTGGGATCTCCGAGAGCATCCTGGACATGATTAGGAACAGAAGCGGAGGCAATATTCGAAAGGAAGGAACGATAAGTAGGAGACAAGTGGGAATAAGACACAAAATTAGATATAGGGTGCTGAGTACAAGATCTAACACCCTTTCTAACAGCAATAGGAACATTGAGATCATCAGACTCTAGAGAAAATGAGTTATCAGTTTTACCTGGGGAAATGTCAGAGACGTCACCAGTTGGAGAAGATGGCAGTGGGGGAATAGGAATACTGGCCTCTACCTCCTTACCCTTGTTCTTACTCCATGTGCCTTTGGAATATACTAACAATTTTTTTTCCTTCGGAGTAACATGCTCTACAGTACCTTCATTAACCCCATTCTGTCTGGGAGTTATTGGTTCCTCTTCCTCTTCTTCCACTCCTAACAATATGGGTTCCTCATTAACATTCACTTCACTAGAAATTTCAGGTAAAACAGGAAAGACATGTCCCAGAGTCTCTTCATTTTCCTTCTCCCCCTGAAGAGGTACTCTGGGAGATGTGAAAAAAGGTATAGATTCATGGAAAGTGACATCCATAGACACATACCACTTTCTAGTATCAGGATTATAACACTTGTACCCCTTTTGAGTAGGAGAGTACCCAAGAAAAATACATTTAATGGCTCTAGGATCTAGCTTCCCCCTTGAAGGAGAGCTATTATGGACAAAACATACACAACCAAAGACCCGAGGAGGAATGGAAAAACTGGAAGAAGGATGAATCAGAAGATCGGTGGGTGCTTTTTTATTGAGGACCTGGGTAGGAAGTCTATTAATGAGATAAGCTGCTGTTAAGACAGCTTCACCCCAATATGGCTTAGGAGCATTAGCTGTGAACATCAAAGAGCGAGCAACATTAAGTAAATGACGATTCTTGCGTTCTGCTACTCCATTTTGTTGTGGAGTATCAGTGCAAGAAGTTTGATGTAAAATACCCTTGGATGTAAAAAATTCACCTAGACCCGAATCAATATATTCACCTCCTTGATCAGAACGTATAATTTTTATACCTGTCCCAAACTGAGTTAAAACCATCTGATAGAAAGATTTGAAGATAGAAAACACTTCACTCTTCTCCTTCATAAGATAAAGCCATGTACTGCGTGAATAATCATCAATAAAACTCACAAACCAACGATGACCTTTTAAAGAATTAATACGAGAAGGACCCCATACATAAGAATGGATTAAAGAAAAAGGAACTAAACTTTTATTAAAAGTCGGAGCAAAAGATGTCCGATGATGTTTCCCAAGTTCACAAGATTCACAATAAAACTCAGAAACAGGTTTATCAACTAAAGAAGGGAACATATGTTTAAGTAAATGGAATGAAGGATGTCCTAATCTCTTATGTAATAACCAAATGTCGTCCGACTTATTCTCAGAACTAGTAGTATGATAAGCGCCTTTGTTTCCTCCATCCAGAAGGTAAAGGCCATTCTCCACTCTACCACTGCCAATCGTCCTCCTTGTGGTAAGGTCCTGAAAAACACAGTGAGAAGGGAAAAAGGTTACACTGCAGTTCAAATCATTAGTTATACGACTAATAGATAACAGATTAGAAGTAAAACTGGGAATATGAAGAACCGATGACAGAGGTAGCGAGGGAGTTGCATGAATGACACCCTTTCCTGAAACAGAAGAAAAGGTGCCATCGGCAATGCGAACTTTGTCTTGACCTGAATGAGGAGTATAAATAGCAAACAAATCGGAAGAGCTAGACATATGGTCTGAAGCTCCAGAGTCAATAATCCAAGGAGAGGACAAATGAGATAAGCATGCTCGGGCATAAGTGACTAAGTTACCTGTCTGGGCAAATGAAGAGGAAGCACCTGTAGAAGTAGCCGCGGAAGAACGACGAGCCATTAAACCCCGGAAGGCCTCTTCCAACTCAGAAGCAGTAAATATAGCAGGCGAAGCTGGCGGATCTGGAACCGGAGCTGAAGGATCAGCAACGGCAGTGTGATGAGCATGGGAACGACGACCATTAAACCGCCCCCCACGACCTCTAGAGGAGCCAAAACGACCTCCACGACTACCCGGTGGATAACCATGAAGCTTATAGCATGTCTCTCTAGTGTGAAACTTGGTATTGCAATAATCACAGAACTGCTTAGACTTATCCGATGAACTGGAGTCACTAGAGATATCACGAGTACGGTGTCCATCCTCCTGAGGAGCGGAAATGAGAGCAGATTTCTCTGTAGAGACAGGCGGAAGCATAGCAGAACGACGGCTTTCCTCGTTCTGTACATAGGCAAAGGCCTCCTGAAGAGAAGGCAAAGGCTCCATTCCCAAAACACGGCTGCGAACAGGATCCAAATCGGGGTGGAGACCTTCAAGGAATTTAAATATTCGTTCTTCAGCAACAACCTTATGGTAAGCCACAGAATCCGTAATGCAAACAGGTTTATAATCCACTAGATGGTCCAAACGTTTCCAATGAGTGGAAAGAGCTGTGTAGTACTGAAGAACACTCTGCTCTCTTTGTTCTGAACGTCCAATCAAACGGCGGAGCTCAAATATTTGAGCCGAATTTCCCTTTCTGGAATAAGTGTTGGCCATGGTCTCCCAAATATCTTGGGCAGTCGCCATGTCCAGAAACCCTTCAGCAATCTCAGGAACCATAGAGTGGCAAAGCCACGTCATGACAGCGGAGTTCTCCATCTCCCACTTGTCATACGAAGCATCCTCAGTTGGCGGTGCTTTTATCTTGCCATTGATATACCCCATCTTGCCTCTGCCCTTCAAGGACATAATCACAGATCTGGACCATGCGAGGTAGTTCTGGCCATTGAATAAAGATGTAGTAAGTTTCACATTCGGGCTATCAGTAGGAGGCACAATATCACTCCGTACAACTTGTGTATTCACGTTGGATTTGTCTAAATCCGTCATCATGAATCAACACAAAAAAAAAAATCCCGCAACAATGACAGCGACCAGAGGGACAAGGCAATGGATCAACAGTAGTGCAGCATGCACGAAGCAATCACCATAGAGGATGCAAAAAAATAGTCTAGCTGGTCAAAGGGCCATGAAAGACCCAAAAAAAACTGGAAAAAGTTGAAACTCCAATCAAAATAATTGATCCGTGGTGAATATAAGATGCAGTGGAGAGATCCAAATGAAGATTAGGAGCTGCGATTGGTCTACCAGACCATAGAAGTCTGTCGGCGCAGGGAGGGGATCGTTTGGAGAGAAAAAAAATGCAATGAACAGTGCCGATGAACAGTAGCGTCAACAGTGCCGATGAACAGTAGCGTGAACAGTGCCGATGAACAGTACGTGAACAGTAGCGATGAACAGTGCTGTGAACAGTGCCGTGAATAGTATCGTGAATAGTGCTCAGGACATATTGGTGGTGGTTAGGGTTAGGGTTGTGGCGCAGGCAGTAGGGGTGGTGAATGGTGGTCCGGTGGTGGTGGATGATTGGGTGGTGGCAGAAACCCTTGTTAGGGTGGCTTTGATACCATGTTAACAATGGGATTATGCCAAACTTAGGGTTGACAATTAGTCACACCCCATATATATTATTCAGTAAATGAGAGAAATAAAAATTACATTAAAGCCCTTATACAATAATAAAATAAAACTAAACTTATTTAACCAACAATTTGCACTTTGTTATTTCGTCTCCACTATGATGAAGTTTGGTTTGTTTTCTCTCCACGTGCAAGTCGGGGGGAGAGTGTTGAAGCTTGATATACATTATTGGGCCCATTCTCTAATAGCTCAAGCTTTTGGAGTAGTTGGTAAAACATAATTTGTCTCCACTATGATGGGGTTTAGTTTTTTGGCTCTCTACATGCGAGACGGATGAGGGAGGGTGTTGAAGGTTGATATACATTGTTTGGCCCACTCTCTAACAGTTTAAGCTTTTAGAGTAGATGATTGTTAACTAAAGATATTGTCTGCGTGGGCCCACATGACTTTAAAACTGTCCTGCATGTAAAGGGTGTGAGTCTCTATATATAGCCAGGGAACCTTTTCTAACCAGGTGAATCAGGTGATGTGGGACAACTTGCATGACTTGACATCCATCCATTTTGGCCTTCTAGCCTCAGGAATGTTGTTCATCACAATGTGTGTTGGGTTCCACACGATCAGGGGAGAAGGTGAAGTTGCACATAAGTGCAGGAAGGCACTTCCACCATACAATGCGCAGCCCAAGAGGCAAATTCATGCGGCCCAGGGGCCCATTGTGGGCAATATCTACAATGTGGGGGGACTATTACGAGGGAACCATGATGGTTTCCTGTATCGTAGCCTTCATGTTTATGTTGTTAAAGTGAGAATATACTTGTAGTCATTGTACTTCCAAAACAAGGCACTGCTTGTCTTGAAAACAACAGTAGACCCTCATTTAAGCAGCACTTTGGTGCCAATTATTTTTTCCTATTTAAATCTGTTCATGCCTTTCGATTCAAACAACAGTTTTCAAATACAATCTTACAGACAAAATTATATCTGTGAAATTTTAAAATAAATTTACAAAGAAACTCGAAGAACTTTGCTTTTGATGAGCTTTTTCTGCATATTGGAAGAAATGTCTTTAGTTCTTGGCTTTCCAAATGGACTTGAACTTAAATATTCTGTACATAGCAAGGACGAGATATTTTGTTTTTAGGGGCCAGGCCAGTTTCATATTCGACGTGAATTGTGGACGGAAAGTATCTCAAAATCAATTTAGCTTTAGAAAAACAGCATATGTGAGTCAGCATGCTACTTTATATTGTAGAGCTTATTTGAGGAAAGTATGTTTCAATGCCTTGAAAAGCACATTTTTCATATCTTGGTGGGGATTTTATAGATTGGAAGTATCTGTAGATCAATGTACTTTAAGAACAAATCATCGTTTACAAACATGGATTACATTAGAAGTGTACAAGCAGTAAAGAACAGTTCATTCTTTGTTAGGCTTTCTCTTTTGTACTTTGTTTGCATGCGTACTGTTAAATGCTCTTGACTCAGAGTACACTCTGGTACTCGAAAGAAGTAGAGTTCACTCTGGTGGTTGGGTGTTAAAAATCTGTGTTCATTTTCTTTTTCGCTGTTATGGCTCAGACAAGAATTAGAGCAAACTTATATTCGATCTCATAATTTTTAAAGACATTGTTTGTCTACAGATTTGTTCACTAATCTCGACATTTTCTGTCTTTGTTTCCTTCAAGCCTTCAAAATTTGCTGACCTTTAAAATGCTTAGAGCCTGATTGGATTAGCTTTAAATTAATTACTTTTCCGAATAAGAGGTTTTTTAAATGCTTAGCAGCTTTTTAGAAAAAAACTGTTTTTTAGCTATGAAAAGGAATCAAATTTTTAGCTATTGTTGGGCCCATTCTCTATCAGCTTAAGGTTTTGGAGTAGTTGGTAACTTAACTTGGTATCCCGCTTTGTTGTGCATATTTACACTTTGTTATTTGTCTCCACTATGGTGGAGTTTGGTTTGTTTGCTCTCCACGTGCAAGTCGGGGTTGCATGTGAGGGAGGGTGTTGAAGCTTGATATACATTGTTGGGCCCATTCTCTATCAGCTTAAGCTTTTGGAGTAGTTGGTAACTTAACAGCTATGAAAAAGCCAATCCAAACCAAACTGTCAGCTTTTAAAATTAGCACTTATAAGTGGTGGTTGTCCCTGTAAAAGCAATCCCACACGGGCTCTTACTATGGACTTTGGCATACATGAGTACAAGCACTGACGCTGTTGTTTCCCTGTTAGTAGCAAAACCAGCTTGAAAGTTCTACATACCAGAAAGTACTTGCTGATACCACCCAGATGTATGAGAAGAAAATAGCAGAGTTGATGAAGCAACTAGAAGACGAACGGGCTCGCTCTGAAAGGGTTGAAGAACAGTTGGATGCGATGAAGGAGTTACTTAGTGATCATCAAAACTCAATGCAGGTTAACCATTTAAACATTAATTAGTGAAAATGGCAGAAGCTTTAGGCTCTGTTTGGTTCATGAATTTAGAGAAGGAAGACTATTTTCCTAGTGTTTTTCCCTACCGTTTTCCTCCATACTTAAATAAAGTTAGAGTCAAAATAATTCAAAATTAAAATAAAGAGGTTTGGAAGTTACTCACAAAATTCAAAATTTTGAAATTGTCCGTTCTATTTTATTTTCCTTTAGAATTTCCTCACTATTTTCCTTTTTAACCAAACAAAGGAATGTGTTTCCCTAAATGTTTCTTTTCTTTTCCGTCACTAAATTCTATGAACCAAACTAAGCCTAAATGTTTCTATTCTTTGCTGTCAAACCGTGAATCCAATCATGATTCCTTTTGCCAAAATTGTGAATCATAGATCATATGAGACACTGTTTTTAGATAATCGATAATAATAGATATGATATACCGTACTTGAAAAAAACATGTACAATGCTTAGAACAAAATAACCATTTAAAACAAATTTCATGCCATATCAAGCCTCATAATGATCAAAATTCTCCACTTAAAACTTCAAATTTCAAAATTATGAATCATGAACCGTATTGAATCGTGGATTGTATCGGGTTGTATGAAACTCGAATCGACTTGTGAATTGACCGATTTTAACTACCATGTTTCTTTTATTTCTCCATTCCCACTTATCGCTCTTCTTAATCTACCAGAGGCATTTTTACATGTTTTTTTAAAGTCCAATCTCTATGCGTCAGTTTGAGTCATGTTCCAAGTGAGATTTGAGAACAAGTTCAATCTTCCGTGCCTTAGTGTTAGTCAAATCAACCTGAAGTATACATCTGATGTTGTTTGTTTGTTCTTAGTAGCAAAACCAGATGCAAAATTCTACATATCAAAAAGCCCTTGCGGATACCACGCAAATGTATGAGAAGAAAATATCAGAGTTATTTCAGCAACTAGAGGATAAGCATGTGCATATTGAAGGCGTCGAAGAACAATTGGAGATCACAAAGAAGCTTCTAAGTGATCATCAAAATTCATCGCAGGTTAACTTATTATCCAATATTAAACAGAATAAACCAACTGTTATTTTCCTAATCATATTAGAACCAATTTTGTTTGTAATGCCCCAGATTGTACTTAAATACCATTCTTTCTTTGATCCTTTCCTAGGTGAGGGGTAATTTTACATGACCATTTCGGCTAATTACAGCCACTCCCACTTGCTCCATATTCTCTGCTAGTAGGATTTGACTAATTGTTGTTTAAGGAAAGATTAATGCTAGACTCCTAAAATAGCTTTTTATTTCCAGATGATGTGGACAAGTGAAAGTCTTCCTTATTTTTACAAATTGAAAAGGTATAGTTTTACATTTTAAAATCAAAGTTGCCACTGACACTTAACCTGGTAAACAAAATTAGGTAGCTAATACTCTTTACTTGCCATTTCCCTTTGAGAAATAATTTCAGGTGATTGTATGTAGAGCATGCGTACAATTTACTCTCCAGTTCCTTATTCAACAATGTTAGTAACCAAATTTAATTGCCATTTATTCAATAATGCTGCTAGCCAAAAATTATTGCCATTTGTTCAATAATGCCAGTATCCAAGCCATGGGGCTTAAATGATATTAAAATTATTTCTTACTTCTGTGACTTTGTGTCCCATTGTGGGGTTTTTCCATTTTGGGTGCTTTGTGATATCTTATAGAAAATGGAGAATAACCATTATTTTCTTGATGAGTTTGGATGTATATGAGTTGTGATCACAATTGTTAACTAATCAAGAATTTCCACCGCTTGTAATTATGTTACATAATCAGGCATATTAAGACTGTATTTAATCTTTGTATCTTGTCATAGTTGAAAAGCACAAAATCTTCTGAGCAGAATAATTTTCTGCGTAACCTATTAAATTCTGTTTTCTTTCATTAAGTTATTTGGGGAATGCCAAACATCTACATCATTCTATTTGTTCTTGATTTTCGGACCTTAGAAGCAGGAATCTTTAGAAGTGGTCACGCTCCCCGCCCCCGTCCCACCCCCGCTTCCACTCCCTCCCCGCTCAAAAAGAAACCTTTGAAACCTCGTAAAGTTTAGCACTTTACCGCCCCCGCTCCCGCTCCCGCTCCCTTTCCCACTTCGTGCAACTTAGTTTTGGACATTATTAATTTCCAACAACTCAGTTCACTTAAAGACAAAAGACTGTACATTAATGTCCTCAACTGGAGCAGGTAATTACCCAGATATGTAGTGATCCTTTGCCATGTCGTAAAGATTAATACAGTACCTAGACGCTTAATAGCAGACTGAGACTCCAACTGTGGCATTTCTTTCCCAAGTCATGCACTCTTGATATCTGTGCATGTTTCTCCAGAACACTTATGGTGGGTGTGTGAGTGCAGGTGTGTGGCGCGCAAGTATGCGTGTTATTGTTAGGCCATAGAATGACCATCATCACCCCTAAAATAGTTAGTTCCTTTTGAAATGCCTTGTCAAACAATGTCATAATCGTCCTTATTGACTCTGAAATCCATGATGTTTCCTTGTTGCATTTTTAATGACTTTCTATGCACTAAACATAAAAGTTTATCGGGTCTTCTCCTTTCCTAATCTTCAGATTCAGGGTCAGAAGGAGATCGGCGATCTGAGGCTGAAGCTAGAAGAAATGCATCAGCTGCATGAAAGGACTGAGAATGAGCTTCATTCTTTAAAATCAGAACACAAGGATCTATTATCTGAGAAGGTAGTGCTCTGTTTGGTAAGAAAGCGAAATTTTCCGTGGTACACATGTCAGTATTAATATACTTTATGTATATGTGTATATATATAGAGAGAGAGAGAGGAGGGGGGGGGGGGGGGGGGGGTATAGATTTTGACATAAATATTGTAGAGTGAGAGTTATTTGCTCTAGAAGTCAAGGATCATGAAGTTGCACCAACCCCTAACCCCGTACTCAGGTCCTCATGTGCAAATCACGATCTTCAACTGAAAAGTAGAAACAAGACTTGCTTTTGTGAAAGTAAAAATTGTTTTAGAGTGTCTTTAAAATAAATTGATAATGAAGAGCATAATGTAACTACAATTGGTGAGTATGCATTCCGAAGTTTTCATATCAAGCACACCCTAAGGTATGCAAATGAAATTTGGCGCGCATGCTCAAAAAAATTTACTTTATACTAGTTGAGACTAATTTAGTTTTTCCCCTCCATGGCCTGAGTTTTCTTCTGAGTTGAAATTAATTATTACTAACATTCCTTCTTTATCCTCCCTTAAAACCTGGAAATAATCAGGCAACTTTAAATGAGGAACTTCACACTCTGAAGCAAACCCTTCTTGCGGAGGAGAAACAAAAGAAAGTTCTTGAAAGTGAGCTGCTTAAATTTACGAAGCTTGTACCTGAAAGTGATGATGACTTTGAGGTAAATGGTTCCATGGAGTCCTTTATTCACAAGATAAACCCACGCTCCGTTTGTTTCGATGTAAAACATTTTCCGGAAAATTTTCAGCACTTTCCTGCGTTTGCTTTCCATAAATGTTTTGCTTTTATTCTCAGGAAAATGAAAGTAGCTTAAAATGCTGAAAACAATGTGGAAAAAATTCTGTAAGCCATTTTCCGGAAGAATACTTAAATTTGAAATTCTCAGCTAATCAACATTTATATATGTACATATGCATATACAACTGTTTGGGCATTTGTACATGTACATCTATGTGCATTTACAAACCTACATACATTATATACACAAACACAGTATTATCGCTTGTATATATTCAAATACCCTAATATAAATACCAGCTAATATTAAAATCTGTATTTGTCCTTATCAAAGTAAAACTGCATTGTTTTGTTACTTATAAAATACTTTTCAAGTGCCAACCAAACACTAGAAAATAAGAAGGAAAATAGTTTATATCATTTAAACATTTTACATGAAAAATGTTTTCCGGTTTAATACTTTTACGTCAAAACAACGGCACCAATGTCCAAGGATTAACATTTTCGGATGTTCCACAGGACAAAAAATCATACATGAAAGAAACTACAGTTGGGACCCCACTGGGCTTGCATAGACCAAACCAATCAAGGGAAATAAGTTCTGGCCAGAGGGCCACTATTGCGAAGATATGTGAAGAAGGTAGGAGTTTCAGATCAAATTATTTAATTATGACCATTGTTAGTTGTTAGTTCTTGACTGTTCATTGGTGAAAAGACATGGTTTCATCACCCACACCTCACTAATTGTCCTCTTAACTGAATTAATGAAAGTGTCTTGATTTTTGCATCCAGTTGGGCTTCAAAAGATATTAACACTGTTAACTTCTGGAGACATAGATGTCCAAATTCATGCTGTGAAGGTGGTAGCCAATCTTGCTGCTGAAGGTTTGTAAGCAAGATAACTGGTTTTGAGTTTCATTAGTGCAGCAATGTCTTGTGTTTGTGTGACTTCGTGTGTTTGTGTTCAAGAGGTTAATCCTGCCTTTATACGTTTGCACTTTTTTTTAATGTGAATTGTTTTGCTTCTGTTTAAACAGAGCATCATAGCTTCTTCTATTTTCGTGTTTCATATTAACTTGTGAAATGGCAGATTCTGAAAAAACTTGTGAAATGGCACTTATTTTTCCTAATTCTTCATCCCTTCTCTAGTATGATTTTGGAAAATGCCATTTACTAGTATGTTAATTTAAGAAAAAGGACTTCAGAATTCATGTCTGATTGGTCGATTCTTCCATATTCTTTTGGTAAAGAATATCAGTTTCTTTTGAAGTAAGAACAAAAAGGAGAATTTTGATCATTAAGTTACAGTAGTATTATCGTAGAATATGCATGATAAACATATATATATATCATATAATTGCAATTCGCAATCAAGAAACAAGTAGTTTTTTGCTTTTTCTTTTTTTGGAGGGATATCACAGGATTATGATTTTTGTTACATTTTTGGGTTTCAAAGTCAATATTAGGCTAGACAATGGGAGTAGCCCATTCCCTTATCCATAACGTGCACAACCCTAAGGGTGATGAAGTTCTATACTATGTCCCTTCACCAACTGGTTAGGTAGCATGTTGAGAAGGTTTTAGATTTTGGTTTAACTGATGCTTTCTCTGGGGTAAATATGAATTAATTTCTAAACATAGGTCGAATGGTGCATTATTCATCTAAAAGTGCATATCAATTCAAAATTCCAAAATATCAGGATTAATTGAAATATTTAGAATGGAACTGAAAATCTGCAGGATAAAATCAATGCATAGTTTTCGGTCAAAGATTAAAGGGAAACCAAATTTTGTTTTAACTTTGAGTAATATTTGGGGCACTAACAAATCTCACTAACAAATCTCAGCTAATCAACATTTCTAGAGTGCCCAATAATTTACTGAAGTGATAAAAAAAAGTTACAGAAAATTTTCCACACCAAATGTCCAACTCCACTACATGGAAAAGAAATGACTTTTTACACTTTTATTTTCTATTGTTGATTTATTTTATTGCCTTCCTCTCAAAACCAGATAGTCCTCCAAGCAAGGTTTTCGAACTATGCTTAGCCAGGCATCTTTCTTGTTTTCTTTTTCATTTTCATTTTGTTTAGATGTTCCGACTCCCTCATCATAAAGGTGGGCATGTGTATGAAGAATGTCCATAGTGGGTATTAACTTAAGCCTCTCTCTCTCTCTCTCTCTCTCCATAGTGGGTATTAACTTAAGCCTCTCTCTCTCTCTCTCTCTCTCTCTCTCTCTCTCTCTCTCTCTCTCTCTCTCTCCAGATATCAATCAAGAAAAGATTGTGGAGGAAGGGGGTCTTGATGCTCTCCTCATGCTGTTGCGATCATCGCAAAATACTACCATACTTAGGGTGGCTTCTGGAGCCATTGCAAATTTGGCAATGAATGGTATACTTCAAATCTTTTCCTTCTTTTGGCTTATCAGGAATCACAAGTGTTGTAAGCAAATTGTAGTCAACGAATTGCTCCTTTTTCCTTTCTTCCTCTCTCTTTTGTGTATCATATACGTTGCTATTGCATTTTGTATATTATCAGAACTGGCATACCTATATATGTAGCGAAGTCATATGAAACTGGTTGTCTATAGAAATTTAGGAGTAGAGAACATATTCATTGTTTACATCAATACACAAAACACACATAGACCGACCTATTCGGCACTGTAATTGCTCCTTGCAGCAAAATAAAATTTTCCTTTTCAAAAGTTCTGATATTTTGAGGAAAATTTAGGCCCTTCTATCAAGGAAAATAGCATCTTTCTATTTGGTTTGTCATACATCATAAATTGTGCATATGACTTGTCCGCACTTGAATGCAATTACCGTAGACATTTTCTTAAAATCAAATTTTTAAACAAGTGAATCTTTCATCTCACGTTTCTCAAGATATGATAAACTGTTCTTGAACCTTAGATAAGTTTTACTATGTCAGTATTATGAGATATGATGGACTATAAACCTTAGATATGCTTTAATAGTCAGTATTATGATAACATCCGCCTCCTTGCTCATTGTTGTCTCTCATGAAATGAATTTATCAACTGATGACATCAATGAAGCTCTACATATTATTTTGCATACTTGTACCATCCATGAGAAGAATTTCAATGTATGTGCCATTTTCTACTTTATTAGAGATGAATCAAGACTTGATAGTGAGCAAAGGAGGTGCCCGACTATTAGCAAGCACGGCATCCAAAACCGATGATCCTCAAACTTTAAGAATGGCAGCCGGAGCTATTGCAAATCTGTGCGGAAATGGTAAGCCAGAGGCATTTAACAGTCATTCCAAATAAAAAGTTATCTTTCTCTTCCTGTATTGCATCTCTACGCATGGTTTTGATATCTAATATATAATGCTATGTTTAGGGCCCCGTTTGAATGGCTGTGGCTTTTTCATTTAGAATGAAGTAGAAGTCACAAGGGCAACTTGGGAATTAAGAAACATTCTCTAAAACCCAAATCTACTTCCCTCATCACGCTCCGGCTGAAGCATCTCTGGACCTTCTTCAGCCTAAACATGCTTTTGGGGCTCTAAAGTGCTTCTTACAGTTTATCCAAACAGGCTAATATATGCGTATTGGAGCCAGAAGCACATTTGAGCCCAAATGTACGTTTGAAAAGCGATTCCCAATGGGCCCTCCATAACTGATAAGCATGTCACAAGGAATGTCTATTTCAATATAAAGCAAAGTAAGTTCAGTAAACTGGTCATAAAGGGACATTACCTAATGTAGGTCCTTCTTGCTGGGAGGTGTGGACTGGAGACAGGCCTTAACCTTTGTATTTATACATAAAGTGGCTTCTTGCGGACCCAAACCTCATGCTCTCCCGCTTGTCAGTCCCGGCTTTTACCATTCCACCAAATAATGGTCCCTTAGGCCATTTTTGATTCATGGATTTAGTGAGAGACGAAAAGAAAACACTGAGGAGAACACTTTTCTCCGTTTGTTTTATAAGGAGAACAGTGAGGAGTATGGGAAGGAAAGGAAAGGAAAATAGTGTGAAAATAAACTATAATTTTTGAGTTTTGTGAGTTACTTGTCTTCCTCTTTTCTTGAAGTCCTCATGTAGCTTCACAAATTTAAATTCTGTTGTTATTTGAGCATGGAGGAAAACACAAGAGAAAACACTGGGGATATAGCTTTTCTTCTTGTTTTTCTTTCCTTCTCTATATCCACAAACCAAAAAGAGCCTTGAGAAAACTGGTATTATTTCTAGTATTATGGACAATGTTGAGAAACTCTGAGTCTATTGCTGTATAGCGTATTCCAAACATATAGAGCCATGTGTTGCTGGAGTGTCTAATGTACATTATAATCATTCAAGTATTCAACTATAGGAAGGAGATCGTGTATACTAATTCAAAGGTAATTGTTTCATAACAGAGAAGTTACATATGATGCTCAGAGAAGATGGAGGCATCAAGGCACTTCTGGGAATGGTTAGATTCGGAAATAGTGAAGTCATTGCACAAGTTGCCAGAGGAATGGCTAATTTTGCAAAATGCGAATCACGAGGAATTATTCAAGGTTTGTGGATTTTGGATTTCTCAAGTGCTCATGGTTGCATACATGGTTGTTAGAGTCTATTCGAGTATCATACGACCTAATACGATTCATGATCATAAATTTTGAAATTAGAAGCATTAAATTTTAAGTGGAAAACTTTGAAATTGCACGCAACTTGTGTTAAAATGTTATTTTGTTCATTTTAAGCAATTTACATGTTTTTTTTTTTTTTTACAGAATATACTTATATCTTACTTTTGGAAATAGCCTCTCTGCTTGCAGGGGTAAGGCTGTGTATAACTCACCCTCCCCAGACCCCGCAATGGCGGGAGCCTCGTGCACTATACTTAAATCTTACTATATGTTCTAAGATTAAAAAAAAAAAACAATTATTTTGACAAATTGGTTCATGATTTGACAACCATGGTTGGATGGATTTTTGTTTCTGAAACATGAACTCGAATATTTTGAACCACTACAGGACATAGGAGAGGTCGTTCTCTTATGTTTGAAGATGGTGTACTTACATGGTTGATTGCGAACTCTAAAACTGCTTCAGCTTCGACTCGACGCCATATTGAGCTCGCTCTTTGCCATTTAGCACAAAACCGTAAGCAATTTTCTGTCGTTTTCATATATCAGAACTCTTTTTCGTTTTGTTTTTATCCTCTTCAACCCTTTAACACGCCTGAAGATGAGATATGATCTCAAGTCTATAATTCAACTATTCAATTACTTAACCATCTAGGCGAGATGGCACCTTCCAACTAAGTCATATCTACTTTTTAAGGAATACTTGATATGGGTTAATGTGGGATAGGATGCTTTATTTGGAAAATTTGGGAGCCAACGTAGGACAATTAATGTAGGACTAATAATTTGGAAGACAACAGTAAATATGAGTATGGAAAATCATGCTAGAGAGAAGAAGAGGTGCAATTATGGTAAACTCATAAATTGCTCAGTGAATAAGTTTGTTAATCAGTAACTAGCCAAAATAAAGTTCAAGTTTGGGGTGGGTTATATATATGTAATGAATTGGGCCGCAAGTGCTCTATGGAAGGGACAGATATGCTTTCATAAAATGTTTCGAAGTTCAGAGATTATAACGATTTTTCTAACATATTTCCAAGTTCATTTAGTTACATGTACTCTTGAAGAACCATTGCTCTTAGCCTTAAAACATTATCTAACAAAAAATGCACCGTTTTTCTGAAAGATAGTATTGAGATAAATTCTTCTTGGTTCACATTTTCCCGTCCCAGTTTAACTCTGTGGCATGGACATGTTTAAAAGTGCATATATGCGCCAGACAAGGGTTAGATTCTGACATTCTGCATAGTCTTGTTTGACCTGTCATGTGTTTTTGTGCAATAATGACGAGCTATAATTATTTCCCTATTGAATAAAAAATCTTGAAAAAGAAACATATTACCGTCTCATTGCTCTTTTACCTATATGTATGTATCCAAAATGATTCATCAATTTCTGTTCTCGATCAATTTCTTGATGTGATGATTTCTTACAAATGCTTTCAGTAGTATACCCATAGGGAAGGATCTTATTAGCACTATATTGAACTTGGCTTTATTATCTTTACTCTGTGTTTATGTCTGACAATTACACTTCCGAATCAAACTAAACGAGAGCTCAGAATACTTGAGTGTCTACATAATAAATCGTAACTTCCTTGAAACCATTGAAATAAAGCACTTAACATTAATGCTTCGCTATTTGTAAGCATATAACTTCCAACTACTAAATGAAACAAACTAATAAAATATAGTTGATTTGGAGTAAGTGCCAATTTCCCATTCTTGTTTTCATATCCGAATCCTCTTCATCCGATATCTTTCAACAAAGAGTATTGCCTTTTGTTTGTGTGTGAATACCCTATTCTAATCCTTTATGATATGTGTTACATGCGTGTTCATAGATTCTCATGGTGATGCATCCGTGATTTATATTTTTATCTCCCTTCTTTGCAAGATTGTTTGTGTTTGGATTGACATTTTCAAAAGGTAATCCTGCCAATAGTAAATGACATTATACTATTCGTTTTCAACTTATTTAAAGGTGCGTTCTAGGGCAGTTATTACTTTTTCAAAGAAAGCAAGTCGGTACTAGTTTCCATTTTAAGTTAGAGATGTAGTTCTACATACGAGGGCATAAGTTGGGAGATTCCTCAACTTCTATAGTAAATAGTACTCGAATCTTTCATATTCTATTTCTCAAGCTTCTTATATTTTTCTCCCTAGATGTATCTTAAGTATATCCGTATTGAGACGTGTACTATGAAGTCACTTCCGTACAACATAAGTTTATACTTTGTACTACTCCAAGTAAAGTAGCTCTCATGGATTGGAACATAGAATTTTCATGAACTGTGTTTTTTAGCTCTTTGTTTCGTGTATGTAGAAGGAAAAAGTGGTGCAGTGCACATAAGCTGTGCTTGATGTTTCAGTGATTATAAATGTTTTGACATAAGTGATTTTGTGAAAGGCTTGAAAGCACAATGAAAGTGGTTTGTACTTTGAAGTTTTAAAGTTTGTGTACCATATTTCGATTTCTAAACCGAAATAGAATAATACTGAACAGAAGATTTTATTTTATTTTTCTTCAAATCATTGGCTTTTAGATCCTCTAGGCTTGTTTGGTTCATGGATTTAGTGAGGAAAACTCAAAGGAATACATGTTCATTTGTTTGGTGCTAGAGAAAAGAAGGAGAAAAATAGAAGGAAAAGAAAATATTGTGAGAAATAAATTATAACTTCTGAATTTTGTGACTCACTTTCCTCCATTTTTCTTTAGTTACAATAATATTATGATGAATTTTAACTATTAATGCTATTTAAGCACGGAAGAAAACACAATAGAAAATACAAGGTAATTAGTTTTCCTTTTCCTTTCTTTTCCTTTCATAAATCCACAAACCACACAAAGCTCTAGGCTTTGGTTCGTTCTAGGATTTAGTGAGGGAAAAGAAAAGAAAATTCCTTTGGTTGGTTAATAAGGAAAACGATGAGGAAAATAGGATAGAAAAGAAAGAATAAATTGAGAAATAAAGTTAACATTTTGAATATTGTGACTTTGTGAGTCATTTCCTTACTTTATTCATATATTACAATTATACTTTTAAAATTTTAAATATTATTTAAGCATGAAAGAAAACACAAAGGAAAACACGAGGGAACTTCTTTTCTTTCCCTTTTCTTTTCTATCACAAAATCCATAAACCAAATAGAGCCCTAGAGTTTTGGTAAGTCAAGAATTTCACATTTGATTGTAAAATATATATTTTGTAACTACAATTATAATCAGCATTCAAGAGGTGGTGATTTCATATTTAAAGACAGGAGATATTCATCAAATATGAGACTGAAACAGATGTAAGAATATGACTGCTGGTTAGGCCCACTAGGCTTACGGGTGAGCTGCATGTCTCTAACACTCCGTTTGGATTTAGAGAACCAGAGAGAAGAGATGAGGAAGGGAACCATTTTCTCTCAAGTTCTCTCGTTTGGATAGTTAAGTTGGGAGAGAAGAGAACGTTAATGAAGAGAACGGGAGGAGAAAAAGAACCAATTTTGGTTCTCTCCAAATTGGAGAGACTAAGGAGAGGAGAGAAGAGAAGAGAATTATAATAAAATATTAATAAAATGACTAATATATCCTGAATGTTTAATCTTATTCCAACATGCCTTTTGCACTTGGAAAGTGTCTTTACCATTATTTAATAGAGGGTAGAAGAGTAAGTTGATTTTAAATACTTTCTCTTCTCTTCTCTTATGAAAGCTAAACAAACAAGAGAACTTTATGTTTCTCTTCTCTTCTCTCAATCCAAACACGTATGCTTTCTCTTCTCCTCTCTTCTCTTCTCTTAATGAGGTTCTCTTCTATTTTCTTTGACTCTCTCAATCCAAACACAGTGTAAGTGATGCTGCGTGATTTGAAAATTATTAAGTTGACCTACAGAAATAAAAGATATAATAAGAGAGGAGGTGTCAAATTTGTTATTTTAAAGGTTTAGACAGTTCCATTATCTTTCACAATTCAATTTCATGGTCAATTAATACATTCAGAAAGATGTACTTCACCGCATAAACCAAAGTTTTCAAAATATAAAAGGACAGTTGTTGAAATGTGTTCTTTCGCAATTAGAGCATCTTTTGGTTCAAATCTTATATATATATATATATATACACACACACACACACGATGAGAATCAAGTGCGGACCTCTTAGGATGGACCACTTTTAGCGACGCTAATGTTGCTTTTAGCGACGAAATTTTCGTCGCTAAAACAATGATTTTTAGCGAAGATATTTGTGATAGATTCTCTGACAATGGTTTTGATGATGTGAGTCAGTTCAAGAAACTTCAACAGAAAGGCACAGTGGAAGAATATCAAAGTCAGCTTGAGGGTCTTAAACCTTTGATCCTAGCAAGAAACATGGTCTTATTGAGGATTGATTCATAGCATCTTTTATGAGTGGATTAAGGGAAGACATTGGGCATCTTGTACAGATGTTCAACCCTAGAATGTTATCTCAGGCCATTAATTAGGCAAGGTTACAAGAGGGTCATGTGGTAGCTGTAAAAAGGAACCAACAATTGCAGAATTAAGACAGCTCATGTGCAGTATAGCAGCAATCTGAGTACTTCTAATGGTTCTAATACCACTAACTCCAGTTCATACAGTAGAAACTACCAAATCAAACAAAATTCATACGAGTCAGAAGTGTTGGAAGTAACATTGGCAGCCAGTTTTCAGGAGTTAAAAGAGGGTTAGTCCAGAATAAATGCAATTCAGAAGAGACAAAAATCTTTATTATTATTGTGATGAAATCTATCATAGGGGGGGGGGGGGGGGGCATGTATGTACTAAAAAAACAGTCTGGTAATGGGAGAAGAAAATAAGGAAACGGAGGAATTAGAAGAAAAGGAGGGTCAAGTTCAGCAATTGATAGAGCCCAATACAGAAATCAGTTCAGAAATGGCCATATATTTGCATGCCTTGCTTGGAAGCAAAAGTCCACAAACTATCCGGTTGCTTGGAAAGGTAAAAAGAAATGCTCTTTATGATTTTGGTAGATAGTGAGAGTACCCACAATTTTCTAGATCCTGTTACAGCCCAGAAATTGGGCTGCATTACTCAACCAACCAACGCAAATTAAAATGGTGGTATAGCAAATGGGGAACAATTGTGGTAGTGCTAAATGTTCAAATTAGTCCCATGGTTATGGACTATTAATCAATTGAGCTTAAACAATTTAAAGGGTGGTCGACATATTTGTTTGAAAGGAGTTAATTCTAATGCGTAATAAAATTGGAGTCCATATGAACAGTGGGAGTGCCTTAACAGAAATATTGTGACATGAATGAGCAAAGCATAGCTTACCAACTGTATTTAGTGGAAATTTCACAGCCAGATAAGGTAATTCCTGATGCAGTTAAAGGAATTGTTAGTAGAATTTGGGAAAGTATTATCTGAGCCAAAGGGAATGCCACCTACATATAAGGAGTCCTGATCATCAGATAACACTTAGCAACCCAATCAACCTTTGGCCTTATAGGTATCCCTTTTTGCAAGAAAGGAGAAATTGAAAAATAGGCAAAGGAAATGCTTCAATCTGGGGTAATCAGATTCAGCAACATCCCTAGTACTATTGGTAATAAAAGAAAGAAAATTCTTGGAGAAAGTGTGTGGATTTCCGATAGCTTAGATAGAAGCATTTTGGTCAATATTATGTGGGAAATTTTGGAAATCTAAGGCAGCAAATCATTAAAGAAGTGCACAACTCAGGTACTGAAGGTCATTCGGGTATAGTGGGGGACCCGTAAAAGATTATCTTTATACGTCTATTGGCCTGGGGTGAAGAAGGAAGTTAAGACTTGGTTGAGTGAGTGTGATATATGTCAAATGCCTTCCCCATGGTTATTACAACCCTTGCCAATTTCAGCCCAACCATAGTCTGACATTTCAATGGATTTTGTAGAAGACTTACCAAAATCTGATGGTCACAGTGTCATTCTTGTGGTAGTTGATCATAGACTAAATAAATATGGTCAACAAAGTTGCTACATTCGATTGCTTGCCATCCTCAAATAGATGGTCAGATAGAGACACTTGACTCAATGTCTTGAAGCCTAGTTAAGGAGTATGACAAGTGACAGAGGCCTATGAGATGGGCAAAATTGGCTTCCTATGGCTGAATGGTGGTAAAATTCATACTACCATCCAGGTTTAAAGGTTACATCTTTCCAAGCTTTATATGGGTATATATGCCCCTCCGCAATTCAACATTCATCAAGATCTTAAATCGCCTATTTTGGAAATTGACACATTCCTTAAAGATGGAAAGTTTGATGATGTAATTACTACAACTAAAATTTGACACAAGCACAACAGATGATGAAATTTTATGCAGATCAAAATAGGACAGGAAGAGAGTTTAATGAAGGGGATTGGGTGTATTTGAGGCTTCAGTCATACAGACAAAGCTACAGTCGATGTTCAAAGAAATATAAAACTAGCCCCAAAATTTTGTGGTCCTCTTCAAAGTACATACGAAGATTGAAGTGTTTGCACCAAAAAACAGCCAAAGGTTTTTGAGCCTGAATGAATTACTGGAATACACAGGCAGGCCCAGGGACTGCAAAAGCCCATCGGGCTCAACAGATAAAAGTCACGTGGTTCAGGGAGAAGGTTAGTGATTTAAACGGTGAAGTCCGATTGATGAAGTGGGTGGTGTACAGTCGGGCTATAGCTAGTAATGAAGCCCTGAAGCCCAGCTGGGAGGTTAAACATGGACCAAGCTTATCGGGCGTAGGAGGAATATAACCTAGCGTCAGGGCAGGCCCGATGGAGGGAAAGAGCAGCAACCAGGACAATCGGGCACCATATTTGGTAAAAAACGGTAAAAGACGGATGTATGAGCCCGATTGGATACAGGAAGAGGCCATCGGGCATGGAAGACAGAAAACACAACAGACGGGCTTGGATGAGCCCGATTTAACTAAGAAGATAGTTGATGAGCCCGATGGACAAGCAGGGGAAGGCGGTGTTGTTCACAGCTGTCATCATGACGTCGTCTGGATTGTTAAGGAAGCAGAGTCCGTTTCGGAAAGGCATCTAATCGCGTCCAGTTGGATTTGGAAGGTCAGTCCCTAAAATATTGGGATTGATTTAACCAAGATAAAGATAAGGCAAGAGTTGGAGATTAGGAAGGATTCTGCCGTTATCAATCGACCAATCAATCAGGACTGCTTAAAGCGCAAGTTAAGGGAGTCCTTTCCTAATCAGAATTCTTAAAGGCCACTATAAATATGGTGGCAGGCCAACCGTGCAAGGGACTCCGTGTCATCTCGATACAGCATTCAAACCTGACCCTGCGTCTCAGCTTTCTACAACATTCAATACACTGCATTCAAGGCATCTACACCTTTGAGTTCTCACTTTTTCCATAGCAAATAGGTCTGCCATTTTTGTTATTTCTTTTCATTCTTCTAGACAGTCAGTCTATTTTGATCTTGTTCTTTGGATTTGTTTATTTTTCCAAACATTTAATAAAACCTGCTTTTTATTAATCGTTTGTGATCTATTTACACGGCAACACTTGCACTATTTGGCTTGTGCGCTTCAGTACTGCCGAGGGATTTATGGTGATGGTACTTTCCTACTCACTACACACAATCACCCTGTTTAGAAGTCAGATTCATAAAGCCTTGTGTATGACTCACACAAGCGTTTAGGAAATTAGTTTGCACACACACACACCGACCCCGTTTGGCTCTGGCACGCCCGCGCAAATTACAGCAAACAGAAAGAGTTTGATGAGAACATGGTGGCCAGCACAAGGTGGAATGCGGACCCGAACCACGTGCCAATTGGTCCAGTTACAAGGGCGCGAGCAAAACGGTTCAAGGACAATCTCAATGGGCTGGTTCAACAAATTTGGGTTGAGACTAATCTTTGTGGCCCAAAGGAGGATACTAGTGATCCACAAGGCTGGGTGTCCATGATTCAAGCTCTAGAATAAATTATAGGCTTGCATGCCAACTTAGGAACATTTCATATTTGTTAGTTTGTTTTTATTTTAGTTTTGGGGTGAATTATATTAGGCCATAATATTTCGTAGGCTTATAGGGCCCAACCATAAGCCTCAGCTATTTAAACAGTTTAGGGTTTGTAATATTCAGTTTTTTTGGATGATTAATAATATTGTGAGAGTTTTCTCTTTGGTTCTTTGAAGAACTATTTGAACTTATCAGATTTACTCTGTGGCGTTCATACCTAGACTTATCAATCGAGAGTTCCATCCTTGATTGTGGCGTCTTCATCTTTTATACCAAGGTTCGCATCTATTATAGGTGTTGGGTCGCGGTTTCCATTGAATCTGACAGTAGAACGGTCTGAGACATTAATCGTGTTACGGGTTTCGTCACATTATTGGCGGGGTTTCATCACATTACTTCGTGTTTGTTCATTCTCGTGATCGTTGTTATTGTGGTTTATTCCTTCTCGAGAATTAGGATTTCTGAATCAGATACGTGAACTGTGAAGTCTGCCTAATTATTCAAAAAAAAAAAAAAAAAGAGGAAAAAAAAAGGAGAAGAAAAGAAGAGAAGAGAAGAGATCGGTAAGCCGCGATAAAAAAAAAATACAAAAACTCGGCTTAAAATTTTATTTTTGTTTTACCATATTGGGGGTCTAAGGAGTCCAAATCCGACCTTACTCCATAGTGTGAAAAGAAAAAAAAAATTCCGAAAATTCCATTTTTTTGTGCTTTTGGAAACCTAGCCATCCGCGTTCGTTTTTAGTCGTGCTTTCAACTTCCAAATTTGATTGGTCTAGTTTGGGTGTGGATTGTTACTGAGAAATTCTGGTCACTGTTTGATCAGTTTCATAAGAACTAAGTGAGAATTACTACGAGTGGAAAAAGGCAGGAGTGGTGAGCACATAAGAGGGTAAAAGCCGACTTGATTTTTGAGTGTAAACACGAGTGAATCACATATTCTTGAATGAAACACGTGAGGGAGTGTAGTGAGGATCTGTTCTATTTCTAATCCATTCTTGCAGTGATTATGGCTCAAGATCAGGGAAGAGTCACAAATGAAGAGGCTCAACAGCCGGTTGTTACGAATCTACAAATGCAAGCTTTAGTGGGGGAGATGAGGCGGATGATGAGGGCAGAACTGGAACCGATACATGAGAGATTGGATAGAGTTGAAGAGGGTACACCACAGAGGCAACAACAAAATGTTCATAATGTACAAAGAGGGGAGTATTTTGGGGAAGACTTTGATGAAGAAAATGATCGGGAGTCAATAGATAATCATAGGAGATATGGCGGTCGGGGTAGAGAAGTTAGGTTTAGAGAAGCTAGGAATCGAGAAGATAATAATTTGGGTAGTATTAAGATGAAGATTCCTTCGTTTCAAGGAAAGACTGATCCTAGCAAGAAACATGGTCTTATTTTTTCAGTTGAAGTATGTTTTCAGTTGCCTCAAAACTCAAGACCGGAACTGATCAATGCTCAAAAGGAAGCTTGGAAAGAAGATTGAAGTATGTTTTCGGTTGCCTCAAATGGGTTCAGAAGGACAATTTCTAGTAGAGCCAATTACAACACTGGATCGAAGGATTATTAAGAAGCATAATATAATCAGGCAATGGTGCATGTTTTGGTTCTAATTGCCTCAGAGGCTATGTGGGAGGATTGGTATGTCATTCATGAGTGTTTTCCACAATTTTTGTTTTAGTAGTTCCTTGAGGACAAGGAAGTTTTCACGAGGACGGTATTTGTAATAGAGTAATGCTGTGATTTTTCTAATTTTTTTTCCCCTTCAAATAGTGTTTTCTCAAACACATGTCAGTGGGATCCTCTTTAATAATAGTGGAACTACTTCAACATCAACCAATTAAAATCAACTGGGTCTACTAGCACATGTATTGGCCAAAAATACTTTTAAGAAAAAAATTTGGAAAACATACATTACTCTTTGTAATAGACTTGTGATGAATTCAGTTGATATGGGTTGCCGAAGTAAATGAATCTGGACCATCGGTGTCCTGGCCGTTGGGTTTTGAATTAAAAGAGTACCAAGGACATCGTTTTGGTTAGAGGCCAAAGTGACGTCGTTTTGGTTGAACGAGTTCAGGTGGGAGTTTGATGTAGCAGGAAATACGTGGCAATTGGTGATTGGGTTTGAAGTAGTTGATAGGTTAGGTGGTTGAGCAAGAATTGTAAGAACAACTCCACCATATTATGCGTTTTGGATATGTATAATGCATAATATGGCCCAAATATTATATTTGTATAGTGAATTTTGCATAACTACTCTAGTCATATTATGCACTTTGATTATCCATATCAATTTACTTTTTGGATTTAAAGCATACTTTGATTTATTCACTTCAAAGGTAATATTTCTAATAGCTATATTGCAACGGACATATTTTAACGGCTATAATTACCTTCAATTTTCTCTTCTGTTTTTGACTTTAAAAATCTAATAGTTGAAAATAAAATAATTAAACAAAAAATCAAAAAGTTGAAAAAAAGGAGAGAGAAGAGGTTGAAGTAGAAGAATGAGTTTCATTTATATGACCATAGTTGATTTTTATAGTTCAATGGCATTGTGTAGGACTAGGTTTGGAACCCAAATTTAACCAAAATTTTTTAAATAATGACCGTTGCATGGGCTGGGACTGTGTAGGTACAGTTGGTTTGGAAACAAAATTTAAAAAAAAAAATGACCATTGGGCTGAGACTATGGGTGTGGCAGAGAGTTCAGTCCATTTGCATAACATTGCAGACATATGTATATATGCAGTGAATGGGGGTACAATTATCAATAATACTAAGTATATACACTTTTTTACACACTATACTTTAAATGCATATACTTTGTGCTGTTTGAATTTTTCACACTTTTTTTGTGCACCACTCACACAACACAGGGTACATATATGCATTTAAAGTTATGTGTCAAAAAGTGTGTGGGTGTAGGAGTTCTCCACAATTATATATGCATGATGTGTATGCATTAAGGTTGGAGATGATTTTTTGGTCAAATTATGCATAAATACTTAAAATGCTCTTTTGCATCACAAGGTTGGAGTTGCTCTAAAGCTGGTATGTATAATAAGAATGTTAAGTCCGGATTGTAATGGTATTGAAGAAGAAATAAAACTTTTTGAATTAACTAAGTTTAAAAATACATACTCCCTCTGTTCCAAAATAAGTGTCCACTACCCTTTTGCACACAATTTAAGAAAACAATAACTTGTGGTGGATGTTTATTCACCTTTTGGAGTGGCACATTATCAACCACACATTTTTGTCCAAAATAGAAAATGGACACTTATTTTGGAACATCCAAAAAAGGAAAGGTGGACACTTATTTTGGAATGGAGGGAGTAACAAATACCACGCGTTGCACACGCAACGCGTGTGCCCCGACTGCTAGTAGATAATAATGAGAAAATCCAAGACTTGGGTAGGGATGTCACTGACGGCATATCAAATGAGAATAAGCCTGTACTTGGTATAACGTTTAATTCTGTTGGAATATTATGATTTTATTCTCCCATGATCTGTGTATCACTTTGTTTTAGGGATTTAATTTTTTTTATTTCATTTTCTTTGTTATTTCCTTTTTTGGTGTTCTCTCTTCTTTCTTGTATAAATATTGTAACATATTGGAGTTATATTAATACACAAGAAATTATTCTCTTCTTGGTATCAAAGCCAAAGCAAGAAGAAAACCTTAAGCCCCCACCACCACAGCCGCTACTCGGCACCACTACCCACCACCTCGCCACACCCTCTTGGCCAGCCCCCAGTCCGGCACACCCTCTCGGCCATACCCCATACCCTCTCGGCCAACCCCTTTCTCGGTGCAACCCAGCCTCTTCTTTTTCTGATCTTCGGCCTTCCTCCTTTATTTGGTTAGCGTCGGCTAACCCTTACGCAGCCCTAGTGTTGCATATTTCCCCTTTCGGTGTGCCTTGACATGATATAGAGCCAGATTTTGTGCTCTCTATTTTTGTTCGTTTTGGCTACCTGTATCCTTGGTAGCCTCTCTTTTTGCCGCTTATCTCTATCCGGTAGCTTTTCGTTGAGGTTTCTCTTGGTTGGTTTTTCATTTAGAATTCAATTTCTATTTCATCACTATGACCACCTCATACAAAGACATTCAAATTGGCTTCGGTTCTAAAACCGCGTCCCGATCTGTTATTGTCTCAGCATTCTCCTGCATAGCATGTTACCAGTGTCCTTTTGAATGGTCAGAATTTTGCTTCTTGGTCACTGTCTCTTCGTCTCTATCTTAGCGGTAGAGGTAAGCTTACTTGGCTTTCAGATACGATGCCCAAACTAGCTGCCACATTTTGGGTTCGTTATTCAACTCTATGGAAGATTGTATTTATCACATGTTTATGTACCATGAATCGGTACCTGGTCTCTGGCATGCTATAACAAAGATGTATGCTTATACTCATAATGCCTCCCGTATTTTTGAGCTTCACCAGGAAATCTCCCAGGCCTCCTAGGATTCTCTACGGCTCAGTAATGTTGGCTATTTTGGTTTTCTCCAGTCTTGTTGGGAGGAATTGGCCAAGTTTGAGCCTATTTGTGACTTTCCCGCCGATGTTGCGATGATAATTGTTAAACGGTTGGAGAATCTCCACATGTATCAGTTTTTAATGGGTTTGAAACCTGCATTCGAGTCTCTCCATACTCATATTTTGAACACCACTCTGATGCCCTCTTTGTACGAGGCTTTTGCTACTCTTGATGGTGATGAGCGTTGTCGATGTTGATTTCAGCTCCTTCTACTACAATTACCAAGCCTCCTCCTGTCCTTGATAAGATGGCCTTTTGCGGGCAATACTAGTGCTCGTCCTAAGTTATTTGTCATTATTGTATTGGTTCAAGTCACACCAAAAAATGGTGCTTTAAACTTCATTCGGAGTTGAGGCAACAACATGTGGGTACTCGCCCAAATGGTCCTCCTAGTGGTCTTCTTCACTTTGTTGCTATGGCTGACACCGGTTCTGACTCAACCTTTCCTAATTTTTGACAGCTTCATCAGGCCCAGAGTCAGCTTCAGTCCCAGTTGGGACACATATAGATTCAGCTTGGATCACTTCTTCAGCCGTTTGGGCCAACTCCTACTACATCCACTGTTGCTCTCGCTACTGGTACTTCCAGTGCTTTTCATGTTAAGTCAGGAACTCCAACATGGGTTCTGAACTCTGGAGCTAACGATCATATGATCGGTGAATTGTCCCTTTTTTCTTCCCTTTTTACCCCTGTTAACTAGTCTGTATGTCTCGCTGATGGTTCCACTACTAGTGTTCGTAGTAAGGGTGATGTTCGTTTATCCTCTAGTATTACTTTATCATATGTTCTCCATGTTCCTCATCTTTCACTTAATCTTTTATCGGTTAGTCGTCTAACAAAGAGTTATAATTGTGCTGTCATTTTCTTACCCAATCAATGTCTCTTACAGGACCTGACTACAAAGACGATTTTTGGTACGGGGCATGAGCGCGATGGGCTTTACTACTTTGGGGAACCACCACCACCTCTTGTTACTTCTAGTGTCCAGGCGTCTATTTTACCTAGTTCGTCTTCTAGTGTTTTTTCTTTTAAAACTTTAGAACTATGGCATGCTCGTCTTGGACATGCAAACTTCAAATATTTATGTTTACTTTTTCCAGAATTAATAAAAGCTTGTGAGCATAATAAATTTCATTGTGTGGTGTGTGAACTTTCTAAGCATACATGTTCTAGTTATATACCTCGTATGTCTTGTGCTCCTTGTGCTTTTGATATTATACACACTGATGTGTAGGGTCCTTCCCCTGTTACTGCTTTATCAGGATATTGATATTATGTTACTTTTTATAGATGATTATTCATGTTGCACATGGGTTTATTTGCTTCGCAAAAGATATGAGGTTTTCTCATTATTTTCTTAATGTTTACAAATGGTTAAAACCCAGTATCGGACTATCGTTCGCACTCTTCGCTCCGATAATGGCCATGAACATATCTCTAATGAATGTTTTTCTGAATTAAATAAGCAAGGCATCCTCCAACAGCTTACATGCACTTATACCCTGGAAACAAAATGGTGTAGCGGAACATAAGAACTGCCACATCATGTTTGTTGTCCGGTGTCTTCTTCGTGGCATGGAGGTTCCTAAATATTTTTGGCATATTGTTGTTCTTATGGCTACATATCTTATTAACCGTACCTCGAGTCGTGTTTTAAATGGGAAGGCTCCCTTGCATGTTCTTCAGCCTGATTGTACTCTTTTTTCAGGTTTTACCTCGTGTGTTTGGCTGCACCTGTTTTGTTCAAAATCGTAGTCCTCTTCGTTCTAAATTAGATGATAAGGCTATCTACTATGTGTTTTTTGGGTATTCACCTATGTCTAAGGGTTATCATTGTTATGACCCTCTTTCTCGCCAATTCTATACCTCTATGGAAGTTACGTTTCTGGAAGATTTTCCATTTTTTGTAGGTTCCCCTCGATCACCTATCTTATCTTCTCCGGCTATGACAGACGAGCTTCCTCGTCTTGTCCCTATCTTTGATGATTCTGTTTCTCCCACTGACTCCCTACCTCCTGTGATTACATCTTCCCCTAAATACCATTACTTTTGTCGTCTGTGAGCTCCTTCTCTTGCTCTAGAAACTTCTCCGGATATAGGTTCTGTCTCTCCTGCTCCTCTCAGATGATCTATCTGCGTGTCTCGCCCAGTTAATCGGTATGGTTATTCTTGTTCTACTCACCATCCTATTTCCTAGTATATTTATTATTGTGCCATTTTAGGTTCCTATCAGGCTTTTCTTGGTCAGGTTGATTCTATTTCAATTCCCCATTCTGTGTCTGAGGCTCTCCAGAATCCACATTGGGTCACTGCTATGTAAGCAGAAATGGATGCCCTACAATATAATGAGACTTGGGAGCCTGTTTTTCTCCCTCCTAGGGAGAATACTATTGGCTGAAAATGGTCAGGTTGACTATATTTCAATTCCCCTTCGCGTAAGCCCTTTTGAATCCATTTCTAGACATCTCATGAGGTCTATGATAGGATCTCTAAGAGGCAAAATCCATGGAATTCTATGATTATGTGAATGATATTTGATTTCTTATTATCATTTTAGATCTAAGTTCTTCATAGAATTGTAGAACTAACTTCATATGGACATGAACACCAAGCTTATCTATGGTGTTGTGATTCTAACGACGATCGATGATGAAGGATTTCTCATAAATTTATAATCCGTTCCACTTAGATGAGACCAATTGGAATGTGTTCCTAACACATAAATCTATCACTTCAATTTTTAGTTTGCTTAAATTATCATGTTAACATGGTTTGATTGGTGATTTTCTAAATGAACAACTCTCTGTCCAATTTTCTAGAACAGTGAGCCCCCTTTAAAATGATTGGATCAGAACCTTAATGAGGTATTGTTGCTCCCAAATTAATTTTCTCATGAACTATAATGAGTTTGCTTCATTCTATGAAAAGTTTGAATAGTTTTGGATTAATAGGCTATTTTTAAAAAAATCATACAAAATCAGTGGATAGAGAGTTGTTAAAATCTAAGTGATGTTGAATCCGGGTCCAATTCCCAAAGATCTGACATGGGTGCTTGTCTATATCATGTATGGGTCCCCTACTAGTTACAAAACTATATTAAAACTATCCCAAACTTAAATGGGTGCTTGTCTATATCATGTATGGGTCCCATAAGTGGTCCCATATAATATTATAAAATTTAATTAACCTATTAATTATGCAACGTGTCCAATTCACACTCATAAAACTATCCTAATCTAACAACAAAAGTGGTCTCCACTAAACAACATGATATTAAGACAATACTAAAATATTTCACATAAGCCCACAATAAACATTTAAGCACATAAGGTGATTCTACATCACTGTCCCATCACACAGGGACCTCTCAACACATGTCCCAATTTGGAACTGCCACATTGGCGATAACTGGGTTCCCAACTGGACACCCACAATCAACTTAGTAGGTTAAACCCACCTCTTACATGTGACTCATATCACCACAAATATTATTAATTATTATTAATGCATGCTAAATATGATTAAATATAATTTTGCAGGTGCGGGTGTTACATTTAATGATCAAATTCAAGTAGTTCATGTCATGTTCATTAGCATGCATTCTCATTATCAGCTTTGGGATAGGTTTTGTATCTTAGGAATGTTACAACTGTAATTATGGTGATGAATTATAATTGTTAATGAAGTTAAGAATTCTTTTTGATCACGTTGAGGTCATGTCACTTCTATGTTGACATTATATTGGCTCTAGGTTAAGGTCTCTTTTGATCTACCGGTTGAGACTTGTTATCCATAGAAGCGTTGCATTTTTCTTGATAAGAAAGGGTTCGAGACTTCGTTAATTCTCCCCCATTAGATTTAGGTGAATTCTTATCATTCTTATCTATCCATGTGGACTAACCCCTTGTTTTGTAGCGCAATCAAGGTACAGCTTCCTATGATACCCCTCATTTTGTTTAATTTTGGCTATTTTATCGGATTTTACAATCTCCATGTGCAACATCTTAGACTAGGGTAATTCCTTATGTGCTTATATGTTTAGAGACCTTTTATTAGGTTTTCTTTTTATGCATGCATTGCACGTTTCCCAATCACAGTTGGATCCCAGTGAGCTTCCTCGTTCCATTTTGCATACCATATCGTGTGCTACTTGAAACTTACATGGTTTTGGATGCCTCTTTTAAAAATCTTACGCCCCTTTCAACTTGCTTATGTAATGTATACATATATCTATGTATTGTTTGGGACACACATAAACTTATAAATTGAATAAAATGATGGTAACTAAAGGCCTATCGATGATAGAATGAGAGGGGGGAGCTTTAGTCCCACTGGGCTCCTTCCCCTCTCATTCTATAGTCCCCAGATCTAGAAATCTCTGATTTCAAAGAAAAGTAGCTTTTAAAATGATTTCTTAATTTTTCCTTAAAAAAAAATAAGTTGACTCTTTTCAAAACCAAATCCAAAGCTGTGGATATCGGTGTCCACACTCTCTCCTTGTGATTACAAGTTTATTGCACAACGTTGGTTTTACCTTTTTGCATCAGTGATGTGGTTGATAAAAGAGGATGTTTGCAATTTTAAGGAGAGACATTGAAGTTGGTACAAAAAACGGTGTGCATTTTGCATATTTACATGGCTTTCTAGAATGCATACCTACATTCCCTTGCTTGGCAGTCCTCATTTTTTTCCCTCTTCTTTTCAACTATATTTGGATCTTCCTCTCTCATGTTTTTTTTTTTGGCTGGTATATTTTGGGAGGCCAAATGCATAATTAGCATTGGGATCTTTATCATTACATTTTCTTCTCGATAGACAATAAGAGTTGTCGTTGTTCTTCAGTCCCTTTTAGACCAATATTGATGTTTGGTCATTTCCAGCCTTTGTACAAGGTATTACAGATTTAGGGTCACTGTGGTTTATTATGAATGGAGTAAGAAACAAATATCTCAGCAAAATGGAGACTTGGGTCCATTTTTTGGGTCGTGCCGTCTATTTTTTGTTTAGTCTAAAAATTATTTACAGGGATTTATAGTAAATTGGGCAAGTGGTGTGAATATGAAAATTGATGTTTATGGGATTGTAGATTGCTTATGGTGATCCTAGAGTGGTTTATATTGTAATTGTAGTTGTCTATGCAAACACACAGAATTCACTCACAAAAATTTTTTGTCATAATTTATCGAGAAGTGTCAAAGGTATGCACAGTTATCAATTTGTCACTGCTCTGGGAGGTGACAAAGGGTCTTTGTCATTGCTCATGACCGTGACATTTTTGGAGATGACAAAAAATATTTGTCATTGCTCGGAGCAGTGACAATTTCGTTTGTCACTGCCCATTTGAGGACCCCTTAAAGGGTTAATTTCCTTCCCTTTGTCACCGTTCTACCGTGACAACAATTTTAAATTTGTCACTCTCCTAAGCGGTGACAATGCTTGTGACAATAATTTTAATTTTGTCACTGCTCTGTGTTGTGACAATGTTGGTAACAATAATTTTAATTTTGTCACTGCTCTGTGTTGTGACAATGTTGGTAACAATAATTTTAATTTTGTCACCGCTATTAACAGTGACAAATTTATTGACAATTCTGAAAAAAAAAAAAAAAAAAAAAAAGAAAAGAAAAGAAAAAGAAAAAAAGAGTTACAGTTTTGAATGTTGGCAATTCTAAATGAAACTGAAAGGGGAAAAAAAAAACAAAAACTTGCTATGCAATTGCAAATCAATACGATTTACCTATAAACACAAATTTCAGCACCACACAAACAATAAATATAAATAAAATAAATGTAAAAGACAAATTAATAATGGATATTTAGAAACAAAATTTAATTTACAAGCAAATGAATTTAGCAATCAGAATGTACACTAGAGTTACTACAATATTGGAACTTCCCAAAATCTCAAACAAAAGAAAAATAAAATACTTGTCAGAGCAGCCATAGTTCTTAAGGAGCCAAGAACTGCTTTAGCTTCAATTGGGATCTCTATTGAACTATCTTCAAAGTTTCCAACTACCAAAACAAAAACAGAAGGTAAAATTAGGAAGTTACTTGTGAAGCTGAATCTCCCATAAGAAATTGCAATAGTTATGTTCTAGGATAAGAAGCCAAAAGGACATAGTTATCAAGGATAGAAGTACGATCAATGGTAAAATATTAAGAGAACCATATAATTCTAACAAATGACATGACTAAGTTTAAAGTTTATGGAACAGCTCAATAGGAACATGCTATCAGGATGAAAATTCAATACATCCTATTATATCGGGTAAGACCAACATAAGGGTCCTAAGCTGGATATTAATTATTGGCGGAAGGCACGTACGATTAGAATTATTCGATAATGTCTTTTGGCACGTGCCAAAGCAATAACTTGACACAATGAACTAAAGATACAAATGCCAAAGTCATCTGCTATAATACCCGTAGAATTCTAAGTCTAACAAACGAAGCCATAGTATTTTGATCCGTATTTTCATAATCTTATATGAACTATACGAGTTTGATTTAGTTAACTTAGACTGTAAGTTACAAAACCCGGAATGACATTGTCACGCAAACTTGTAATATATGTATCAAACTTGGACTAAACATCACGTGGACCTACACAAGCACAGGATCCCAAATTAATAATGCAATTACAACTTAGTACACTCCCCTCTGTTACCCACTAAACAAACACCCCCTCAAACTCTCCTCTACCCGCCGAACCTTTACCACCACTCCCAACTGTCGGCTTCCCTCCCCTCCTAAGTACCTTTCCCCTCTCAAATCAACTCCTCTCAATCCCTCTCACATCCCTCCATCAACTTCAAACAGATCTGCAAATCTGTGTGTATATGTGTGTACATCCCTCCATCAACTTCAAATAGATCTGCAAATCTGTACGTATAGGTGTGTGTGCATGCTGTGTTTTGCGTATATATATGAGAGCTTTGAGAGAAAGAGAACCACCAAGAGAGAGAGAGAGAGAGAGAGAGAGAGAGAGAGAAAAAGCATAGCAACACTACATTTACCCTCACTGCCTCACCCCCACTGCACTCTCACTCAACACAACCCTCAGCACACACAGACCAGAAGAAGAAGGTGGAGAGGAAGAGAAGAAAGGAGGAGACCCTAGAGAGAGAAAGTGAAACCAAGACTGATTCGGTAAACCCCACCCCTCTGTTTTATTTCTGTATGCATTAAGACATCACACACACACACACGCACTCAGACCCCAGACATGAACCAAACAGAGCCTTGGACTCTATAACCAGTCCAGCCACCATTAAAGCTCCATAGAGCTTCATTTCTTAAACCACAATCAAAACTCATCAAAATACAACCAAACAGACCCTAAGAATCCCCCTATACCCCCCCCCCCCAGTATTCCATTTTATACATGTTTGGTAGGCCATGCAAGGGATTATTCCCATTTTGGCCGAATAGAATAATGGACTAGTAGGACCTTTAAACGTATGAACCAAGACCTAAGCTTATCTATGTTGCAGAGGAGACCAAACTGAGCATTTTGGAGTTGGTTTCATCCATTTCTATGGAGAGACGGCCAAGATATGGCCTTTGGAAGAATCTCCGGCGAGCCCCGATTTTCCGGCGACTCTGCTTCGTGGGATAAGATAAAAGGAATTTGGGTTATAACAATTCATACGGGTCGGGTCGGGTACGGATATATGTGTATGTATACGAATCGGGTTTAGTGAATGGATCGGGTTATTTTAAGACCCAAGGGTTCACTAATCCAAATGACGTCGTTTGGCATCGGATCGTACCAGACCCGTTTGGGTCGGGTACAGATCAGGGCTTGGAGCGGATTCGGGTAAACCCGTGGGTATTTGGGTTGGGTTCATATATAAGTTTAAACGAGTTGACCGCTTTGTGTCGGGTCGGGTTCGGGCTAACCCGCGAATCTATATAAATTATTAATTAGTTTATTTATTAATCTGTTTTATTAATAAATAGATTTTACATGTTTTTAATTGTTTTAAAATATGATAAAATAGTTTTTGTACCATTTTAAATTCTAGAATATTATTATTGAACATTTCTAATAGTCTTAAATTATTATTTATGATAATTTACTTAGTTCTAAATAAACAATGATCATTAGTTTTTATTTCAACAAATAGATATATATTATTATTGTTTAATAGCTTTAAAATATTTTAAAATAGTTTTAAATGACAAAATGAAGTTTTAAATATTCTAAAATATTATTTTAAATAATATTCTTATATCCTGGTATTATAATGTACTAGTTATATATTATACTTATTATTTATTTAGTACCTAATTATTTTAATTTAAAATATAGGAAAGTTATCTTATTTTTTTCTAAGGCCTAATGCCTTTGTTTTATAAATTATTAATTATGAAACTCAAACTTTTGTATTTTTAATATTGTTTAATTATTTATAACGGACCCGTTGGGTTGTCTTTTAATTAATTTAAATACCAAACCAATTTAAAAAATTATGAGAAAAATACCACTAGCCTATTTTGAGGTCTAGTATTTAATAGAAATATTCCTAATGACCAAATGTACTCCTAGAATATATTTTATAATTATAGAACTCCGTAAACTATAATTATGTAATTAGGATTTCAATCATTCGTAACAAATAAACCGTAGCTCAGAAAAATACGCGGTCAGTTCCTAAATTCCTAGATTGACATGTAGGTCTATTTCCTCAAGTTTAGTAACTTTCTGACTCAGTAAAAAATACAGCTTACTATTAGGGCCCACTCTGGTATAGAAAATCCACCATTTTATATGACGGACTCCGATTTGAGTCTAGTCAATGTCGTTAGACTCATAATGATGCCAAGATCATCATGTTGAGGTTTAGGAACCCATTCGGCACAATTACCATTATACCCTTAAAAATAGAATGAATGTTAATCGTCATTCTATGTATTGATATGAATTGTAGGGACCGAAGCAACATTTGTATTCGTAAATTCGCATCAAGGTGAGTCGTCCTAACTCACTTGGTATATTATAGAAATACTTCATGTGTATTATATAAATATCCCGTGTGTCTTGTGTGGATATATTTGATTAGTATTACATGTGTGTAGGTTAAAGATGAACTGTTTATATGAAAACGCATGTCTAGATCATGGTTTTAAAAACCGGATCGGACCGGCCGGTTCGACCGGTTGGACCGTCGACCGGTCAGTTTTCCAGTTCGGTTTGACTCGGTAACCGTTATTGGCACCAAAATCGCCAAGAACCGGTGGGAACCATTCAAAACCGTTCAAAACCGTTCAAAAACCGTTTTTGACCAAAAACCACTCAAAATCGTTTTTTGCCTACAAAAGTTTTTATTTAATTTTTATTTTTATTTCCCCTACATTTTTTTGATACTATGAATCTCTTAATAATTTAAACTTATGATAGGAACGTATGAAAATAAAATTTGAGTTTTTGTGTATTTTTTTTTTGTTTATATTTACTTATTAAAACTTATGTATAAATATAAATAATTAAATATTACATAATTATGGCATCACTGGTTGATTAAGGTTCACCCGACGGTTGAACCTCTAACCCGTGACCCGGTCAATTTTTCGGTTCGACGAATGGTCCGGTTTTCAAAACACTGGTCTAGATACCTATACTCCATGCTTAATTGATAATTGTTGTTCTGATTCATGCTTGATATGTTATACGCTATGCACTCGCATGAATACTCATATGAATGTAGTCGAGTCATGATGTCAAAAATGACGCATGCATGGTTAGTCGAGGAGACCAACCCAATTATATTGTCAGAAATGTTTGAGTGGACCGCAGTGGTCCGTATAGTCTACTTCAATCAATGGTTACACGTGTGATGCTATTGGCCCCTGTTAGACGACGATAGTAAAATATCCAAGTCTTGAATATAGTGGTTACCACTTATAATGCTATTGGGCCCTGTTAGGCAACGATAGCGCTGTAACTATTCTATTTTCCAAGCAAGGTCACGAGGACCTAAGAGTAAAGTGATTACACTTTTTAAAACCAAAACTGCTATTGAGCCCTGTTAGGCGACGATAGCACCGTGATCATTTAACTCTAAGTTAACGGTGTTACACTGGTAATGTAACAAGTCACATGAGTCAGTGATGGTGTCTGAGTAAAGTCGAATATATCGATAATGTATTGTGTTGTCACTACCTCCCTCATACTTTCATATTATACACTTATCAAATGTTTAGTTTGAGATAATTGTTGTACTTGTATATTATTGCTTGTATTAAGAGTGATTGGTTAGACCAACTCACTTAGCTTCAAAAGGTAACGACTCTATTGCCCTGGACATATTACGTCTAAGTTGTAATGAAGAAGCCTATTCAGGCAACTATGAAGAAGAATACCCCGATCCTCAAGAAGGAGGCCATGATGAAGGTTATCCTGAGGGGGACTACTTAGATGAGTACACTGATGAAGGGCATGGATATGCCAGCTGAACAGAAGAATCTAGTCTATTACCATAGTAGGATTTCCTCTATGCTTTAAAACTATCTTTTGTCTGTTGTAATAACTTAAGTGGCGTCGATCGCCCAAACTTATATTTTTGTGGTTTTCATTTGGAACTATATATTGTAATAGCCTAATAGCAAACGCTTAAAGTTCCCCCATGAATACCATTAGACGTTTTATAATTCATTCTTATGTTATAATCATGTTAGAATACTTGCAAGGATAGGTCAGTCTTATGTAACTAGTCATGGCTCACGGATCTGGAAAGGAAAATTTTATTGCCTTCTAATTTTTGCTACTCTGGGGCGTGACATCTGTTGTATGTTATATTATAACTTTTTTGTTTTTGTATATTTCACATTGAGTTTTACTTTAATTTTTGGTGCAGACATAATTGACAACATGTTTAAAGTTTTCAAGATTCATTCTAAAAACTTCTTAAATCAAATTCTACCAAAATTAGGATAACCTCTCCCGACTTATGAACTATACAAAACTAATGAAGATCATTTACGTGCATATGTTCATAATAAAGGGCATCACTAATGATGAATCTGTCACGTACATGGGACACTATTTTAAAGTGAAAAACAAAGCTAAACAAGATGCAGCACGAACTGCTATTCGTGAATTGCAAAAATTTTACAATTTCCATATTGGTGACTTCAATTTTGAAGAATTCCAGCGTGCACAAGCTAATTTTGAAGATTTGGAAAAAGTCTATGAACAACTTTTATATGATTATCGAAAATTAGAGAATGTATTACCCTACATGTATTACTCTAATCATATTCTCATTTTAATGAAAGTGGCATCAACTTTTTTATCCATTTAAAATTTGAACACAACTCTATTCTACAACCTTCATGTTGTAGGATAGCATCTCCATATATATATATATATAAACCTAAATTCACTAATCTAGCCAAATCACGCCTACTACAAGCAACACCAATCACTGCCATTGCAACCCAGCCACTGACCACCTTCACAAACTAGTCGTTGCCTTTGCCACCATAAACCGCCGATCAGATCTTCCACAAAACCTCTATTGCAACTTCAACCCTTTTGAACCACCATCTCTGTGATCTTGCGCCATTGTCTTTACTGAGGGAACCCTATCCTAGAAAGAATTGGTTTGCAATTTGAACAAATGACTAAGACAATAAACTTGTTAAAAATGCATTGACATTAGTTAAAAGACTGTGAAATACGACTTATAAGGGTTTTAAAAAAAAAGCCAGGACTTTTGGGGTTAAAAAGAAGGTATAGGGACCTATAGTTAAAAAAAATTCATTATCTGTACTAACATTTAGGAGCAGAACTAAAGCAAAGCTTCTAAGCTATGCCAAGTGACTTTTTCTACATTTTCCTTTTGTCAACATAAGATTTCCAAATTTTTCCCTTCTTCTTCTTCTTCTTCTTCTTCTTTTTTTTTTTTTTTGTTAAATTTTTGTATAATTTTATGTGGGCTTATTTAAATTCTATGTTAATTGAATGTAAATACTTTTATCAATACATGGTGTAATTCCCCAAACGAGTGTTGGAAATCAAAGGTAGGAAGATGCAAAATCAATATTTACATCTCTCTCTCTCTCTCTCTATATATATATATATATATATTATATATAAGAATAATTATGTTTCTCAAATGCTTTAACAATTTGCACTACATATTGTGGCAATGATTGGTGATTGCACATATTATTAAAAATGTGGTACAATTAGTAAACATTTGGATTAAAATTTGGGAAGCATAACATTACTAAGCAATTCTACATTTCCCAAATTCCAAAAATTAAAATCACTCCCACATATGTTAATAAAGCTAGGCCTGTCAATGGACTGGGTCTAGACCCGGATCCGGTCCAGATCCGGCTCTGTTAGACGGATCTGAGCATTTTTTAAGATCTATATCCAGATCCGGATCTGAATCCATATTTTATACTAAAAAAATGGACCGGATATGGTTTTGTAATATCCGGTCCGTCTAAAACCCGGATCCGAATAATACTTATATATATATAAATATATTTATATATCTACATATTATATATATAATATAATAATGTGTATATATAATGTATATACATACTATAACATAATTATGTATATATAATGCATATACATACTATATTATATTTAATATATTAGTCATGTATATACAAATATATTTATATACATACGTATATATTATATATATATACAAAAATAGTATAGATATACACATTATATATTATTTCGAATCGAATCCAGATCCAAATCTGGATTCGGTATATTTTGGCAGATCCGGATATGGACTGACTTATAACAGATCCATCAGATCCGAATCCGAATCCGAATCCATATATAGTTTAGCGGATCTGGATCTGGATGCACTAGATCCGGTCCGGATCCAACCCGTTTACAGGCCTAGTTAAAGCATGTGAGATTTCGCTCTCCAGTATTTCACCAGTGTCATTTTCTCTTCTTCCTTTTTCCCCCTTTTTTTGTTTGAATACATTTTTGTTCACCCCAAAATTGCCCACCCAACTCTCACATTGGTTAATGCAGTGGGACTCAGGATAAAATAAAGATTAATTAATGATAAAAAGTCATAGACCGCACTGGATTAACCAATGAGAGAGTTGAATGAACAATTTTGAGGTGGGCAAAACTGCATTCTTTTTGTTTGATGACTAATTATTACATCTCCAAACTACCAAAAAACAAATTGAATTCCTCTCTCTCTCTCTAAAAACTCTCCTATATTTTCTATTTTTTTTTTCCATATCTAAATTTATATACCAAATAAAGTATTAAAAAAAATGTTGGAGAGTCCGTGGATAGCATGAGTTATTTATCACTTAGTAGGGACCTATTACCAAATGGGTAATGCTTGGGGCACAACTAAAGTCACAACATTTTGCTCACAACCTCCATTTTATGTCTATCTCTCTCCTAGTGGGCACTGTGGGGTCATTGTGGGGTCACTGGTACTATAGGACCCATCAAGAGAGAGATAGACACAAAATAAAGATTATGAGCAAAAGATTGTGGTTTTGGTTGTGCCCCAAGTATTACTCTCACCAAATACCCCTAGCTATTTTGGTCTTGATGACATGTGTTGAAAAGTTTGGTTGTCAGCCATGGGAACCACCACAGAATAACACAGCTCCAACTCCAACTCCATACCATTCCTTCCAGGGCGAGGGCGCGAAGTACTTAACCACCGCTCCTCAAATTTTCTCGGCAACCAAACACACCCTTTCTCTTCCTTCTCTTCTCATCAATTGGAATCGTTTCATTCTTCACTGAAAGCAAATCAAGAAAGAAAAAATGAATCCATCGGATCAAAACCCTCAACAAACCAATCCATTATTTATTCATAACCCCCTAAAATTCACCATATTTGTACCCCAAACTCACACCCAAATCAATCCTAACCCTAATCACAATTCAATCTCAAACCCAAACCCCAATTCTAACACCAATTCATTCTCAACCTCTAACACAAACCCTAATTTGAACAACATTTATTCATTCCTGAATTCTACTACCTCTAGTAACCTTCTTTCAGTGCCTGTCCCCAGAAAGCGAAGACGAGGCAGACCACGCAATACGGCGTCATCTTCACTACTTCACAACCAGGTATTCCATTTACCTCCATTTTCAAGCATTCCCATCTATGCTGACAATGGATCTGATGACAAACTTAATGTGGAAAATGTTAATTTTACAAGACCCAATTATGTAAACCCTAATTCTTCAGCACATACTGTTGTTGATGTGTCTGATGAGATCATAGTGATCAACAAAGAAGCCACATCTGAGGCTTTGATTGCATTGACAGCTGGGTTTCCTGCTGATTCTCTCACTGATGAAGAAATAGACGCTGGGGTTGTTTCTGTTGTGGGTGGTATTGAACAGGTCAATTACATTCTTATTAGAAACCATATTATTACGAAATGGCGTGAGAATGTTACGAATTGGGTCACAAAAGAGATGTTTCTTGATATTATACCCAATCATTGTAGTACACTTTTGGATAATGTTTATAATTATTTGGTGTCACATGGGTATATCAATTTCGGGGTTGCCCCGGCAATCAAAGAGAAAATTCCCACAGAACCCAGTAAGCCAAATGTGATTGTGATCGGGGCGGGGCTTGCGGGTTTGGCGGCTGCCAGGCAGTTAATGGCGTTTGGGTTTAAAGTGACTGTCTTGGAGGGAAGGAAACGGGCGGGTGGGCGGGTTTATACGAAGAAAATGGAAGGAGGGAATAGAATCGCGGCTGCCGATTTAGGGGGGAGTGTGTTGACGGGTACGCACGGTAACCCGCTTGGAATATTGGCTCGACAATTGTCATATTCTCTGCACAAGGTGAGAGATAAATGCCCGCTTTATAGTTTTGATGGAAAACCTGTTGATCCGGATATGGATTCCAAGGTTGAAAGTGCCTATAACCGGCTTTTGGACAAGGCGAGCAAGCTTAGGCAGTTAATGGGAGAGGTTTCACAGGACGTTTCCCTCGGGGCCGCGTTAGAGACGTTTCGGCAAGTGTATGGGGATGCTGTAAATGCAGAGGAAATTAATTTGTTTAATTGGCATCTCGCAAATTTGGAATACGCAAATGCGGGTTTGGTTTCTAAGTTGTCACTTGCATTCTGGGACCAAGATGATCCGTACGATATGGGAGGGGATCATTGTTTCTTGCCCGGAGGGAATGGGAAGCTCGTTCAAGCATTAGCTGAGAATGTACACATTCTTTATGAGAAAATTGTGTATACGATCCGTTACGACAGTGATGGAGTTCAGGTTGTTGCCGGGACCCAGATATTTGAGGGTGATATGGTGCTCTGTACGGTCCCCCTTGGGGTGTTGAAGAGTGGTTCTATCAAATTTATCCCTGAGTTGCCACAAAGGAAGCTTGACGGGATAAAAAGGTTGGGATTTGGTTTGCTGAATAAGGTGGCAATGCTTTTTCCACACGTGTTTTGGGGCACCGATCTTGATACGTTCGGGCATCTCTCGGACGATTCGAGCCGCCGGGGGGAATTTTTTCTGTTTTATAGCTATGCACCTGTAGCTGGTGGTGCTCTCTTGATTGCTTTAGTGGCTGGTGAAGCTGCACATTCGTTTGAAAGCATGCCTCCTACCGATGCCGTGACCAGGGTTATTGAGATTCTCAAAGGTACTTCTATGCTTATAATTCATATGCTTATGTTCTCATGGTAATTTAGTCTATATCGAGAAACTTTTCATTTGAAACAAGCAAATTTTTGAACTCGTGGCATTATTATTAAATTTTTTTTTGTTTGGATATTTTAATACTACAATTTACTTTGTCGGCCTAAAATTGCTTCTAGCCCAAAACTTTGGGAATTTCTCGAACTATCTACTCTGATCCCTACATAGTTTTTGTTTTTAACTAAAATTGTTTTATTCCTTTTCGCCAACTTAAATTAGTTTTGTAGTTCAGGTCATTTCTCTATGTTATATTGCATGTATCTTGTGTGAAATGAAGTCTAATTCTTGTTATTTCTTGTGGAGAAAATAATTTATGAGTCTTGTATAGCGTGCTATTATTGTTGCTATCCATGGTTATTCGATTCACGATTTGAATCGAGTTTCGTACAACCCGATATGATTCATGATTCAATATGGATCATGAAGCCTAAACTTGAACATTGAAGTTTTAAGTTTTAAATGGAAAGGTACAACCTTTTATGTTGCATGAAACTTGTGTTAAATTGTTATTTCAATATTTACATATAAATCATTATTTATATTCTAAAAGAGTGAATGTTACAATTCATGATTCATAATTTTGGGAAAACCTTTTCATGATTCTGGCCCTATGCATGTAGGTATTTATGAACCACAAGGAATTGATGTCCCAGAACCTATCCAAACGGTCTGTACCAGATGGGGTAGTGACCCCTTCAGCTTGGGTTCTTACTCTAATGTGGCAGTGGGGGCATCAGGAGATGACTATGATATCTTAGCAGAAAATGTTGGTGATGGCAGAGTTTTCTTTGCCGGGGAGGCAACTACAAGACGCTACCCCGCAACTATGCACGGAGCTTTTCTCAGTGGGCTCAGAGAAGCGTCGAATATGGCTAATTATGCCAGTTCAAGAGACTCGAGGGTAAACTTAGAGAAGAACCCATCAAAGAATTCACATTCTTGTGCTTCCCTTCTAGCTGATTTGTTCAGGGAGCCCGATTTGGAGTTCGGTGGCTTTTCGGTTATTTTTGGTGGGAAAAATAGTGATCCCAAGTCAACTGCGATTTTGAGAGTGACGTTTAGTGAGCCACGAAAGAAGAGTCATGAAGGTTTGAAGCCGGATCAACAGTATTCTAATAAACTACTTTTTCAGCAACTTCAGTCCCATTTTAATCAGCATCAAGAACTTCATGTTTACACTTTCTTATCAAGAGAACAGGCACTTGAGCTGAGAGAGGTGAGAGGTGGCGATGAGATGAGGCTGAATTACCTTTGTGAAAAGCTTGGAATGAAGCTTGTTGGGAGAAAAGGTCTCGGTTCTAATGCTGACTCGGTTATTGCTTCTATTAAGGCGGAGAGGGGGAATCGGAAGCCTGTGTCAACTCCTTTGACTCTTAAATCTGGTGGGTGCTTTGAGCTTAGACCAAAGTACTTGGGTCCTGTTTGGAATCACTTCCCTAAAACATGGTTGGGCCTAAACGTGCTTCTGGGATTCCAAACGCGTATATTACCATGTTCGGATATATTTTAGAAAGCACTTTAGAGCTCCAAGAGCACGTTTTGGCTGAAGCTGGTCCAGAGGTGTTTCAACCCAAAAGTGATGCAGGAAGCAGTTGGGGTTTTAATGATGTTTGTTTTACCCCGTCGTGCTCTTGTGATTTGAGCTCCTGCTTCTTGCTTCTGTCTAAATGTAGAAGCATCTAAATAGGACCTTAGTAGGTTTTGTTCTTGCTCTAAAAGTATGAAATATGGCCCCTGATGAAACTCAATTTAACAGTTTACATTCTTTTCATGAACAGGAATATCAAAGCCAAAAGCAGGCACTTTGAAGCAAAAGTTGGTTAGGTATGAAATAAAAACGCAACTTGCTTCATTTGTTTTTTTTTTTTAATATATCTCAAATGTTTGGTCGTTGATTTCAGAAGGGCTAAAGCAGTGGGACCCAGTTTCTCTACCGTTCCTCCGAGTCACGTCGGAGCTAAAGTAGCGGGGAATATTAGCTCTATCCCTCTTCCAAACTCAAATATTGGGGCTAAAGTAGAGTGCAATAGTAATGGTTCCACGCCACCTCAGAATTTGAATATGGGGATTAAAGTAGAGAGCAATACTACTTTTTCTACGCTGCCTGAGAATTTGAACATGGCGGTTAAAGTAGAGGATAATTGCAATAGCTCTACGCCGCCTCCGAATTGGAATGTGGGGATTAAAGTAGAGAGCAATAGTAGTTTTTCTATGCCGCCTGAAAATTTGAATGTGGGGGTTAAAATAGAGGATAATGGCAATAGCTCTACCACAGACGTGATTCTACTTGAGTAATGTGCATGGCTCAGTGCCTCCTTCCAATTGCCGTATGGCAATGAGCAAAGGATAAATTGGGTCAGGATAAGTTCAGGTAATCTTCAGTGTACTTGAATTGCTCATGGTGATTGTGTTGCCTTTGAGTTGTTATGGTGAATAATATGTTATAGCTGGTTGAACCAAGAATACATGTACATATTTTTTTTTAGTAATTTACTTGGATCTAAGCTATTATGTTGTAGTTGTTTGAACCAAAGTATAAAATGTAGGACCTGTTTGGGTGTCCTAGAATGCATATATTGCATTATATTTTTTACATTGCATTTTAGTTAAAAGCATGATGATCTCGAATATTTTCATTTAAAAAAATATGCTCATTTCAAAAATATGGCATTTAGTGAGCCAAGAAAGAAGAGTCGTGAAGGTTTGAAGCCGGATCAACAGTATTCTAATAAACTACTTTTTCAGCAACTTCAGTCCCATTTTAATCAGCATCAAGAACTTCATGTTTACACTTTCTTATCAAGAGAACAGGCACTTGAGCTGAGAGAGAGGTGAGAGGTGGCGATGAGATGAGGCTGAATTACCTTTGTGAAAAGCTTCGAGTGAAGCTTGTTAGGAGAAAAGGTCTCGGTTCTAATGCTGACTCGGTTATTGCTTCTATTAAGGCGGAGGGGGAATCGGAAGCCTGTGTCAACTCCTTTGACTCTTAAATCTGGTCGGTGCTTTGAGCTTAGACCAAAGTACTTAGGTCCTGTTTGGAATCACTTCCCTAAAACATGGTTGGGGCTAAACGTGCTTCTGGGATTCCAAACGCGTATATTAGCATGTTCGGATATATTTTATAAAGCACTTTAGAGCTCCAAGAGCACGTTTTGCTGAAGCAGGTCCAGAGGTGTTTCAACCCAAAAGTGATGCAGGAAGATTGAGAGGTATGAGAGATATCCTGATAGAGTTCACAAATACGAGAATCACTATGAGCGTGCGCATACATTTTATTAAGCGCAGTCCAAAGATCACACACATTCCGATGATACATGAACATGTTGTAGACCCGTTCATCCATGGAATTAAACATCCAACCTAAAATAATACAGTTATTAGTATATCATTCCTCGTACTTATCATCAGATTCCCCCGAGGACGTTACCTTACCTAGTAACCATCCAATCTTACGTTTTCCGCCAAGAAACAAACGAAGTGAATTAGCCCAGGCATGAAAGTTCTTACCATTTAACAAAACACTAGTAACCTGTGATTCGTGTCCGATATTGCATTCTTAACATCATGATTTTACTCCTATTGGACACGAATTATTACTTAAACCAGAGACTTAATGGATAAATTGTGCTTTTGATTGTTGTTCTTGTTACTCTCTTTGAGCTAATAAAGATTTCTTTCTTGTAGGTTATGCAAGCTTGGGTGAAGTGGAACCCAACCCTTGTAGCATTCATGAAGTAAAAAAGGGGCAAAGAAGAGATTCAGAAAGGCGGATTGATCTGCCATTTGGAGGGGATCGATCCTCGTGTTTAATGGAAACCTACTGCCAGATTCAAAAATAGCGGATCGATCCACCATTTGGAAGGGATCGATCCGTGAACTTCCTGTGACGTTCTGCGACAATGATCCCGAGATGGATCGTTCCGGCGAATAGAGCGGATCGATCCGCGTCTTCTCGAGAAGCCACTAATTGCCCAGGTCAAAGGCAGATCGATCCGCCCTTGTAAAGGGATCGATCTGCGAATGCTGACGTCTTCCTCTTTTTATTACAAGTTTGCCATTTTGTGTAAAGAGTATATATAATTAGAGATGGTTTTTATTTAGGGTTAGCTTTTATTATACTTGTATTTGGAGGTTGTAAATCCTCTCTCCCTCTAATCCCCTCGTCTCTCTCCCCCATTACTCCTCATCTACCACCATCTACTTCCATTTAGAGTTAGAGAGAGAGAGGTAGTTGAATGTATTGAAGTATTGCAACTCTTTATTGAAGATTTTCTTGGTTTTTTTCTATGGCATTTTAGATGGTTCCTTCTAGTTGGTATAACCTCTTCTTTCTTCTCTTAAATATTAATTGCATTGTAGTTATAAGTAGTTAAATCATGTCGGTTGGGGATCATAAACCCACCATTGGACCCATGTATGCTTTAGTGTAGGATTTCCATATAATGTAGCATTTATAGAGTTCATGTGTGTAAGGTTTGGTTTTCTAGGACTCCACTTACAATGTCAAGCATTATAAGTTGTTAAATCCTTGGATTTGAAACCTAGCCTCATGTATTTCATTGAAATGTCTATTTAGCATGTAGGTTGACCACAACATGTTTGATGGTTTGTCTCAATGGGATTTTCTACTCTAGAAGATGCTACAAGCATGAAATCCATGTGTTGTTCCCCAACCTGAATTTCTCTTTTTGCAAAACCCCCAATCTTCATATAAACTTAGCTTTGTTTAAAGTTACTTCACATTTTCTCAATTGTCATTGTAGTATACTTTAGCACAAATTGAATCAATCCAAAAGTCGAAAAGACTCAAATTTTATTTCTTAGTTTGTTAAATACTCCTCGCACTATAATTGGTCATTAAGCGTCCACCAAGCATTGTTGCATTCCAATCCCTGTGGACTCAACATCATATTTCCATTGTACTACATTTTAATAGGGTTAAACAAGAACTTGATTTTGACAACATCAACCCGCTGAGCCGGTGGCGTTGTGGCAATATCTTTACCAGAAGTAGCCATGAAAGCCCACACAAACAAATGCTGAAGAGAATCAACACCGGAAGTAACAACAGACAAACTCCCACAACCGGATACTCGGCTGAAAAATAACGGGCAGCCGGACACTCAGCTTCACCCAACAAAAGACAGAGAGCACAAAGACAGCTCTAGTGCATACCAACAGGGCAGCCGGACACTCAGCTTCACCCACAACAGAGACAAAGAGCACACAGAGGGCTCTAATGCATAACTAGGGTGCCCAAAAAGGACAAAGAGGCAGCCGGCAAGGCTGCCAGGATCAGGCCGAAGGGCCTGAAGGCTGGAGGGGTGCGGCTGGCTTTGGAAGAGGTGCGGCTCGACTGGTGGTGGGAGGAAGGGAAGAGATGGGCAAGTGACTGGCTGGTGGCTGGGTGAGGTGCGGCTAAGATGGTGGTGGTGGTGGTGGGTTAGGGTTTGGCTTTGGCTCTGATACCAAAAAGAGAAGAAGAAAGAATCTTGTATTTACATCCCAAGGATATTATATAGTTACAAGGAAGAGATTCTAGATAGGAAGGAAATAAAAAGAAATAAAGAGAAAATAAAAACTAATCATAACTGGTCAACATGACCTCTAAAATCACGGACTAAAAAATACGTATGTAACACCTAAATTAACATTTAATTCTAACAAATACAATAACACTTTGCCAAACATACTAGCTAAGTAAAGAATTATTAATCACCGCCGCATAAATTGTGGCTCCTTGAAAATTTGTAATATTTAAATGGGTAAAAAGCACTCTTCACCGAATCACCTCTAATGTATATTTTTTTTTGCTCAGATCCCCTAATGTATACACTATTGGGCACTTTACACCCTAATGTTTTAATTTCGCAATCGGGTCATTAATGTATATGACAAGTTACAGCATGGCCCCTCCGTTAGCGTTTATGTTAAAAATGGACGGAAATGCCTCACTTGTCACGTAACCCCCACTTAAATGGCCATTTTTGTTATTTAACACCAATTAATTTTTTTTCACTTATGACTTAAACACCAACTAGTTCAGGGGAAGGGATGGGTTAATTGTAGACGGCGGCGGTGGCAGAGAAACGATGCCGGAGGGAGGGGTTGATGGGATCGATGATAGCGGCAAGGCAGTTGGGGCGGTGAGGGTAATGGAGGTGGGGATTCGGATTTTGGTTGCTGCAATTGGGATGGAGATGTTTTTGGGGGTGGGTTTGAAGGAGCGGAGGCAGTTGGTGGTGGCGGCGAAGAAGAAGGTGGCGATGACAGGTAGAGAATCAGACGGCGACAATGATGATGATGGGGTTGTGGTGAAGGGGGTGAAGGATTGTCCGTCTCCGCCAGAGATTTAACGAAAAATGATCACCATCTGTCCACACCACTCATGTAGGCTCGGCTCAAAGAGTTCACATGTTGCTCAAGCTCTTGAAAATATTAAATGAGCCAGCTCAAACTCGGCTTGACTAAATACTACTATGTTCAAGCTTGACTCGATTAAAATTTACAAATCATGCTTGAGCTAAACTTTACAAATCAAGCTCAAGCTCAAAGCTTGATTAAGAGCTCGGCTCAATTAAGCTTGAAACTTAATCAAAAAAATGGCTCACGTGATAAACATATATCACTTGACAGTTGATGCCTAGCCCCTGCCTTATATATGCATCAATCTCACACTTCTCCAATGTGGGACAATGCGGAAAGAAGTTTTTGTGTAACCAAAATTTCACACTCTTGGTTGCCCCAATGCCCAATGCCCACTTATCCCTTTTCTTTTCTTTTCTTTTCTTTTTTTTCTTTTTCTTTTTTTTAATCTTATCCTATCGCTAGAGAGTTTTTTTTTATAACTTGACCCCCCAAAAAAAAAAAAAAAAGTTTTTGACATTGTTCAAAAGGTACTCAAATTTTACATCCCAAATGCATGTGGTAGTGAAATGTATGTTGAAATGGTTCCATAATTATTGAAAATACATCACACTCTTATGTGTTTGAGATATAATCTTTTTATGAGTATTTGGGGAGCATTTGGGATTTAGAAATTGAGAAGTATATTATACATACACATATATATATATATATATATATAATTGATGCATATAAAATTTGAGAAGCATAGTATTATACATTTTTCTTTTTGAACCCCCCATATTTTTATAATTAATACATACATAAGTACATGTATATATATACATATATGAGTTTGTAAATGAGCTTATAAACGAGCTTTTTCACGAGCTTACTAACGAGCATTAATCGAACTGTTCACGAGCTTTTAGATATGGTCAGGCTTCTTTCATTTACTAAATGAGCTAGGCATTCAAGCTCGAGCTTTGGCTCGTTTATTAAATGAGCCAAGCCAAACAGTTATCGATCAGAGCCTCGAGCCCTTGTTGAGCGGCTCAGCTCGTATGCACCCCCACCTGCAGCCTTCACCACCACCACTAGACCAATATCCCCACCCCTGTGCACCCTAGCACCACCAACACCCAACACCCCCAAACAAAGAAAAATTATTCAAAGATGAATTCCACACATGAAGTGAAGCAAACCATCTGGTAATCAACAAAATGCAAAAGCTTGAAGATGACAATTTCTCTCCTCTCTTTCTGGCGGTGATAGGTGATGGACTGTGTTATTGGGTTTTGGTTATAGTTTTGATTTTAATTTGGGTTTTGAGAAAATTGTTTAGGGTTTTGATTTGATTTCTATTTCAGTTTTTGATAAATTAGTTTGGGATTTTTAATTTTGAATTGAGTTTCAATCACAGTTTGTATTCTGAAATTGTAACAAATTTTAGATTTGGATTTGAGGAAATTGTTTGGGGAGCAGATGTACACACTGTAGATGTACATATACACATGCTTGTGTGTATATATACACATTGTTTGTGGTGTTAAATAACAAAAATGATCCTTTAAGTGAGTCATGTGACAAGCACATGAGGCATTCCCGTTCATTTGTACAAAAACTCGAACAGATGGGACCACATTGCAACTCGACATATACATTCAGGACCCAAATGCGAAAATTAAAATATTAGGGTACAAAGCACCAAACGGTGTATACATTAGGAGTGCAAAGTGTTTTTTAATCTAACTAAATTAATAGGAAAAATGATCAGGTAAATAGATATAACACCATCAAGGACAGAGTTCAACTAATCAACTCATAGACTTGGGAATTCAAAATGGTGAGCACTAGCATTACTCAAAAAATGAAGGTCAAAACCAAATTTTAAAAAAAAAAAAAAAAAAAAACCACCATTTTGAACACAGTAATTTGGTATAAACCGTTTTAAGTAATGGTACTCAGCCATTCGTTTTTGGTACAACAAAAGCTTATCCTCAGTTCGGCACCCTACCATCTGCAAAAAAAATTGCCTCCACTACTAGAAGAATATTACAAAGAAAAAATATCAACACCCCTAGAAAAAGCCACACAAAAACTAACATTATATTTTGGAACTAAAAAGCCTGCACTTTCAAACATCAAACAACTCTCCGGAAGATGAGAGGAGATGAGAAAATAGGGCAAAGAATGAAGGTGAAACCCCACAAACACAAAATGGAAAATCTAAAACTGGTATAGTTTATGAATGGTGGTGGAGCAAAACCTCCGCCCATCCCTCCTCCCATACCCGGCATTGGCGGTGCAGGCAAAGCAAGAGGCAACAATTGAGCATACATATTCTGCAATATATAGTCCACACCAATCAATGAGCTGTTGTTGACTTTTTCATACAAGAATGAAGGAAAACAAGCAAAATTCTATCCAAAAATTCGGAGGAAGATATAATAAGGATGATTTTGGCCATAGCACTCTGTTTCATTTTATATAGATATTTTCCGAAAAATATTTTCAGCATTTTCTAGTATTTGGTTGTCCATAATATGTTTTACGAAAATTTTCGGGAAAATGGAAGTTACTTAAAACACTGAAAATGATTTACGGTAAAAATGAAAGTGAAATGCCAAATTTTTCTAGTGAAGTAAATGCCAAATTAATCAACATGTATTAAAATACATACGTATGCATACACATATATGTGGATATTATACATGTATATATACAACCTATATGCATATACACATACATTTTCGCTTATATATGTTCCTATACTCACACACACGAATATTTAAAAGCTAGCTTAGTGCTTAAAAGTGCATTTTTTGTTACTTGTAAATATATTTCAAAGAGAACCAAACACTGGAAAATAAATACACTGATTTTTTTTAATGTAGCAACATTCCACATGAAAAATATTTTCCAACATAAAATATTTTACGTCAAAACAAACGGATAGTAGATGTGAGGTTGAACACAATAAATTCACTACCCAATGAGTCCAGCCAAATTAAGATCTTCAAAACCATAATACACCAGCAAGATGCGAAAACGAACTACAGAAAATAAAGAAATAGAGTACCGAGAACAAATAAATACCTGTTGAGCAATTACATCCTTCTCTTCCTTTTCTTTAGCTTTAACTTCACTCAATGCCTCAATTTTGTCCTTGACAAGTTCATCAACTTTGCCAGTGTACTCTCGAATAAACTGCATGAATAAATGCCAAAACTTGAGTATAGATTAAGCTCATAAAATAAGCCAGGCCATTCGTGCAAAACCTTGGGGAACGGAAACAGCTCTGGCAATAAGCTAATAATGTAAATCTGAAACCTAATTGCCTGAGTGCCAAGGTGCCGAACTCGAGCACGAACAACACGAAAGCAAGCAAATACCATAATATGACTGTCCCGTTTAAGAAAATAGGTCATGTACTAAATAAAGCAGAGAAATGTAAAATGCGCAGCTCATTTCATTTTATGGAATTTGGTTACAACAAGCACTGGGAGGGAAAATCCGAACTTGGAAATCTTCATGACCCACAATAAGTTGGAAAGCAGTATTAATATGCAATATCCTTGGGAAAGAAGCAAAGAGATCACCTGCAACAGATACGGGAAAGCAAAGTCAATCATATTGTTCATCCATGCAAGTTCAAGAGCCACGTCCGGATGTATTAAATCATAGCAAACGAATAGGCATGAAGCAAAACACTCCTTTCCCTGCACAAGCACGTGAACATTAGTTTCTAATATGGATGCAGCACAAAGCAAAAAAACTTTGTTTCATCTATTTGCAGTGTAGCATGTTCAAGAAGCTTCACGCGTGTGCTCATGTGAGGGGGGAGAATCCACAATTGAAATTTTATTAAGCAGAGACCAAAATAATCCTACGCAAAACATAGAAATATGAAAATAGCATTCCATCCAACGAAACTAATGGTCAAATTAAAACAAGCATGTTGAGGGAACAAAATATTGCTAAATCAACGAAAATTGCATTCCACGTTGGCACACACACAGACACAGCAAAGTGCTTCTAATGCTGGACTAACCGAAAGGGAGAGTGTGAGAGAGTGATTATTCTACCTATGACATTTAACTAATATTTAGAAATACCTTTGATGTTTCAACACACAACATGGTTATCGCAACTCGTGTATTCATATCATTTTCAGTGCTACTTTATTTTTTTTTTGGCTTTTCGAAGTTCTATGCGCTTTTGCCAAAGTGAACACAGATAGAGCACAAGAAAACTGCTGCAAATGAAGGTCAACCAACTCAAAATAGTTGTTGGCTAGGGATTCATATAATCGTTTGGGTACCAAAATCAGTAACTGAGTTCTCGCAGTGTGTCAACAACACTACAATCTAATCTCGGTAAAAGCTCATGGAACTCAAATAGTTTCACACATTAAACCTACAAATTTGCAACCAAAAAGACTCGTGTTGTTTACGAATTCTGCACTCTATAAGCCAGGAAAATAAGACAAGAAGAACAAATAAAGCGCAAAAATGTATGTAAAATGTATGTACTTAAGCCCTACCTAGTGAGTCACTGGCCTATTTAGGTCAGCACAAAAGTCAGTCTATGTCAATGCTACACACTCCTAAAAAAATACAAGGAATAAACATATTTGCTTCCTTATTCATCATACTTATCATCAGCTATCAAAAATATATAGACCGCATGTACAATATAATTATCACATGAAGCCCTCCAAGTCTTGACTTCACATATTTGTTGGAAAAATGAAATTCATATGTTTCTCTTCTTCTTTTTCGGAGTTCTCTTCTGTGTCAATCAAAGAAAACGCTTCCTTTCACAATTGAATAATTGCACGTCAAGCTCATGCAGTACACAGCCCAAAAATCCAATCCTAGTTATGTGGACTGGAGTGTCCGTGTGTGAAGACCTCACGAAATTCCAAACACAAACACCCTTGGAAGATGGAACACAATAAAATACTCAATTTTCTAATACTTCCCATGCGATTATTTTATAACAATCAACCGTTCATAACCCTTCTACCAATTTTAAGCAATCTCTTAACAGAAACAAGTTTGTTTTATATACGACTAAAGTAGTAAACTTCAACTAGTGTAAATGATTGCTAGGTGAATGTCCAACTTGACGCATCAAACAGATCCCATATTCACGTCAGTACTGAAATGTTTGACATTGGTTCACCAAGTCAATTCACCAGAGTTCAAGTAACATTGGACAGGTCCATCTCATGGCCTCTGTAGTTGGGAAAAAAAAAGGTTCCAATACAATGTTCCAGGTTAATAGCCAGTTTCTATGGAAAATATGCTTGCAGTCCAAACGAAAAGGATTAGAAAGGGCCACTCAGGAAAGGCAGCCTAGAGAGAAACCGAACTATGGCATTTTTGTAAATAAGTTGCTGCTCAGTCCGGACCGTCAATCTCTTCAAACAAAAGTTTTTTAAGTCCGTAATTCAGAAAGAAAAAGATGGTACCTTTTCAATAAAATAGACAAGCAACTCCTCTGCAAGTTCACGGTCCCCAGATTGTGAGGCTGTTTCCATGGCGTCTTTGTAAAGATTGTCTTTCTTTGACAATGCGATGGACTGCTTCCCATCTACTTGCCTTCTTGTAAATATAAGCTGCAACACGTCTCATCTCAAGAAGCTCGTGTTTCTCAATCTGCTTACAAAAACAGACACAAAAACAAAAAGGTTTTGTTAAATCAGACTCAATAAAAGAGAACAAAACCCAATTAAACAGTAACACTTCACCCTCTGTGCAAGTCCAATCTGATCAAAGTTGTCATGCATATCAGTTGATTCCCGCACCCTCTCATAGTCTTCCTCCTCGACATATATCTCGTTCAAAGCTTCATTCACAGCAGACACATTGGTGCTCTGCACTGCAACCATGTATGGCTTCACAAGAAGCAGGTGACCCGCCTGAAAACCCAAAATGGAATATTGCGTTACAAAAAGGAATCCATAACCTCATGAGTTCTTTGTAGAAATAAGATTGAACAAAACCTTTCTCATTATGTCGACCACTCGTGTATGGTCCACACGGAGTGCAAGCACATTCAGAAGATCATTTATGAGATCAGGATGCTCTTGTAAGTAGAAGTGCACAGCTTTGTAATAGAGCTCCACATTAGCAACTTTGACGCAAACATCTTTGAATTGCGTGTGGTCCCAAGCTTCCGGGGAATGATTCATGATGGTAGTAGCAGCATTATCAAACTCATCGTACTGAATATACAAATAAGTGAGTTCCTTCCAATGTTGTTGTTCATCACAAGCACGTATAAGCTTGGGAATGTTGAGACGGGTTGAAAACAGCTTGATATGCTCCATAAGCTTTTCATAACGGTATCTAGCATAAAGGACACCTAATTCAGTAAAAATCCCCATATGCGCACGTTCCAATCCTAACCCACTTTCCATGAGAAAGATTAGCTCATTGAAGCACCCTCTATTCTGGTAATATTCGCTAACTTCTTCCAAGTCATCCACCTAAAAAACACCATTACACCACAAAATTACAGAAATCAATAAATCTTAGAAGCTTACTATAAAGGAGAGAGGGTGGGGGACTAGAGGGGCAAAAAAATAAAACAGACTTTTCAGCCATAAAAATTGTAAAAGTGTGGAGAAATAATATATTTGATTGATTAAAAAATGATTACAAGAGCCTAATATATATAGGCTTAGCTACAAGCTACACTTTTACAATCTAACCGATGTGGGACACTATAACATTACACTTTTTACAATATTATCCTCTAACACTCCCCCTCAAGCTGGAGCATACATATCATATGCACCAAGCTTGTCACATATATATTTAACCCGAGTCCCAACCAATGCTTTTGTGAACAAATCGGTTAACTGATCCGCGGATTTCACGTGAACGGTATTGATTACTTTCTCTAGAAGTTTTTCCCGAACAAAATGACAATCAACCTCGATGTGTTTTGTCCTTTCATGAAATACTGGATTGGAGGCTATATGAACGGCAGCTTGATTGTCACAAAGTAAATTCATAGGACAAGACTGAGTAAACCTACACTCTTCTAGTAGATGCTTCATCCACACTAATTCACACGTAGTATGTGCCATAGCCCTGTATTCAGACTCAGCACTCGACCTAGCAACTACTGTCTGCTTCTTACTCTTCCAGGACACAAGATTACCATCAACCAAAAGACAGTATCCTGTAGTGGATCTCCTATCACCAGGAGATCCTGCCCAATCAGCATCACTGTAGCTCTCAATCCGTATATGACCGCGATCCTGGTACAATAAACCACGGCCTGGAGTTCCTTTGAGATACTTCAAAATACGCATCACTGCCTCCCAATGTGTGGTACGAGGAGAACTCATGAACTGGCTAATGACACTGGCAATGTCGGGTCTAGTAACAGTAAGATAATTAAGCTTACCATCCAGACGTCTGTACTGCTCAGGATCCTCCAATCACTCCCCTTGATCTGATAGTAACTTGGTGTTAGGATCCATAGGAGACTCCACAGGTTTGGATCCTAACATCCTTGATTCTGATAGGAGATCAAGTACATACTTCCTTTGAGATAAGCAAATCCCTTCACTTGACTTAGCAACCTCAATACCCAAGAAATATCCAAGCTACCCGATGTCCTTGGTTTGAAATATATTTTGCAGAAATAACTTCAACTCCAAAATACCCTTGGAATCATCTCCGGTAATAACAATGCCATCAACATACACAAGCAAGAAGATTTTACCTGCTTTAGTATGTCGATAGAAAACTGAATGATCAACACATCTCTGGAGTCCAAATTCAGTAACTACATCACTGAACCTACCAAACCAGGCACGAGGAGACTGTTTCAGACCGTACAAAGTCAACTGGTGATCATCATTTTACTCTCAAATGCAAGTTGGACACTTCAAAAGATTCCGTGTGCCAACTTGAGAGGGAGTGTTGGAATATGCTAAGATAAAATATGTTATCTAGTATCTATGAAATTGATGTACATGATATTATATTATCTATTACATTAATATAAGATATATTATATGATATGGTGTATTGATGTGTTGGATTTCCTATTGCCTATATAAAAGCCCCTCATGTAATATTGTAATAATGACTTCCAATACAAGAGTCTCTTTTATTTTATTACATCACTGAACCTACCAAACCAGGCACGAGGAAACTGTTTCAGACCATACAAAGATCTTCTTAATCTACATACCATATTCGACTCCCCCTGAGCAACAAACCCAGGTGGTTGCTCCATATATACCTCTTCCAACAAAGTGCCATTAAGGAAGGCATTCTTGACATCAAACTGATGTAAGGGCCAGTGAAATATGGCTGCAAGAGAAATGAGGAGACGAACACAGGTGATCTTAGCCACAGGAGAGAATGTCTCGGAATAGTCAAGGCCATAAACCTGCGTATAGCCCTTGGCAACAAGGCGGGCTTTCAGGCGATCTATCGTGCCGTCAGGCTGCACTTTAATAGTATAAACCCAACGGCATCCCACTACTGTCTTGTCTGAAGGAAGAGGAACTAAGTCTTAAGTGCCAGTATCTCGTAAGGCAGACATCTCATCTTCCATTGCATGTCTCCATCCGGAGTGGGTAAGAGCCTCTGCAACAGTGTTAGGAATCGACACAGAAGACAAAGAGGTAACAAACGAAGAAAAAACAGGAGATAGGCAATTATAAGAGATAAAGTTGGAAATAGGATGTGAAGTACAAGAGCGCTTACCCTTACGAAGAGCAATGGGAAGGTCAAATTCTGATGGAGGCGGATCTGAAGACGCGGAGGCGGTTGGCGGAGTAGCAGAATCCGGAACAGTCCGATGACGACGAGTGTGTGTCTGCAAGTGTGGGCGATCCAGGCGGGAAGAAACCTCTGGGGTAGGAAGGACAGGGGATGCGGGAGGAAATGCAAGAGGTAAGGGAAGCATGAAATCAGGATCACTCATAGAGTGGGACTCTGAAAAGTATGGAGTGGACTCAAAAAAGGTAACATCAGCTGACACAAAGAAACGGCGCAGGGTACGGCTATAACAACGATAGCCTTTCTGAACGCGAGAATACCCTATGAAGACACACTTAATAGCACGTGGATCTAACTTGTCAGTGCCCGGGCTAAGCTGATGGACAAAACAAACACATCTAAAATCACGTGGACTAACTGAAAACAGAGATTCAGTCAGAAATAATGTAGCATGAGGAGTGCACCCATCTAGAACATAAGAGGGCATACGATTAGTTAAATGACAAGCAGTAAGAACTGCATCCCCCCAGTAACATTTTGGAACCCTCATTTCAAACAACAAAGTGGGGGTGACTTCTAACAAATGACGATTTTTTCTTTCAGCAACACCATTTTGTTGAGGTGTGTGCACATACGATGATTGGTGGAGCATCCCACATTTGCTCATGTAGGTGGTGAAAGGATGAGAGAAATATTCCTGTGCATTATCACTACGAAGAATCTGAATAGGAACATTAAATTGAGTTTTAACTTCATTACAAAATGCACAAAATATTGAAAATAACTCGGAACGATCTTTCATTAAATAAATCCACGTTATTCTGGAGAAATCATCAACAAAGCTAACAAAATATCGATACCCCTTAATAGAGGTTATACAGTGTGGGCCCCAAACATCTGAATGTACTAATTGAAATGGACAAGACACTCTTTTATTGACTCGGGGAGCAAATTGGACACGGTGATGCTTCCCCAACTTACACGACTCACACTCTAAAAAGACAAATGACTCAAACTAGGTACTAGCAGCTTCAAGTTGGCCAAGGAAGGATGTCCAAGGCGGCAATGAATCTGGTGAGGAGACACTGTAGCAGGACAAGCAGTGGGAGAAGTGGGTGGTGGAGATGAACCATCAAAATAGTAGAGACCATTGGATTCATGCCCTACGCCAATCGTCTTCCGAGTCGTCAAATCCTGAATAAGAACAGAATCAGGAAAAAAAGAGACACAAGCATTAAGATTCTTTGTCAATTTGCTAATAGAAATTAAATTAAAAGGAGACCGAGGTATGTAAAGAACAGAAGATAAGGACAAGGATGAAGACAATGAGACAGTCCCTATTCCTTCAACTAGATTAGAGGAACCATCAGCTAATGTAACCGGGGGCAATGAGAATGATTGTTCAAGAGATGAAAATAGGGTCGATATACCTGTGAGATGATCAGTAGCTCCAGAATCAATTACCCAAGGAGCAGAACGAGAGGTGAGACAAGCAGTGGATGTACCTTTCTGAACAAGAGAGGTACTAGGAGAATATGCCTGGAACTGTAAGAATTGAGTATACTCCTCCCGAGAAACCGAAAAGTGATCAGTCATAACTGGAACAGGAGGATGAGTATCACTAGGAGTAGTAACAGCAACATTGGCAAACCGTGCAGGACGGCCAATAAGTTCCCAGCAAGTCTCCCGAGTATGACCATCCTTGTTACAATTATCACAATGACGTGTGGGGCCGCGACCACGGCCTCCTCGTCCACCACGATAACCCCCTCCACGACGAGGAGGACCACCACCCCGACCGATAGGATGCTGTGAAGCCTAAGTAACAAGGACTGAATGATCGGTAACGAGAGGAGCAAGGGTAGTAGAATCCCGAGAAGTGCTGCGAAGAACAGGCTGATAAGTCTCAGCAAGGGAAGGAAGGGAGGCACCACCAAGAATCTGAGATCGAACTGGCTCAAACTCGGACTTTAGACCGGCAAGAAATTTCATCACTGCCATTTGCTCCCGTTGTTCCTGTTGTTTCTTTGCATCAATAGTAATAGGAATAACACCGTTCAATTCTTCAACTAACTGTTTGAAGGAGGCAAAATACTCAATAACTGAAAGATCACTTTGCTGCAATTGAAAATAATGAGAGGAGAGATCATACATCCGAGTGAGATCGCTGCAGAATAAGAGATGAGCATAATCTCAAATATCCTTACAGGTGCCCAAGTGACCACACATATCCGCAACATGTGGTTCCATAGTGTTCCAAAGGAGGGCAACGATTTGGGCATCCATTTGTTTCCATGTCTTGATGGCCTTGTCGTCGGTGGTGGGAGAAGATTCCATAAGGTGAGCGTCGAAACCCAAGCCAGTAAGGGCAATGGTGATAGCCCTAGACCATTGAAGAAAGTTGGAACCATTCAACTTTCAGGTAGTGAGTTGTGGGAGAGCCTTAGACTCCATGAAGAATAAGAGAAAAGAGAAAAATCAGATTTGGAGCAAAAACAGATTGAGAAAGAACCAAATCGGAACAGATTTGGACAAACTAAAGGCTGCCAATGAACAGTAACTTTTGCAATGAACAGTAACTTTCGGATGAAGAGTACCCTCGGATGAACAGTACTTGCGATGAACAGTAACTTTCGGATGAACAGTACTTGAGCGGCAGCAGCTAGGGTTTGAGGGGATGCTGGTCTTCTCGGATCTTGGATAAAGATCCGGCAATTGATAAAACACGAAAAACACTCTCGATCAACTTTGATCGGCAACAAGAGGAGCGGAGCCTAAGATCGAGTACTCTGATACCATGTAAAAGTGGAGAAATAATATATTTGATTGATTGAAAAATGATTACAAGAGCCTAATATATATAAGCTTAGCGACAAGCTACACTTTTACAATCTAACCGATGTGGGACACTATAACATTACACTTTTTACAATATTATCCTCTAACAAAAATCTTGGGCATAGAAGCCAGCACCATATGGAGTTCATAAAAATAGAAATATTGTCACACGTCACCTGTATAATAATGTTGAGACCACATATCTGAGCCAAGCGAAACTCCTCAGCATTAACACAAGCAAAGCAAACTTCCTTCCATGTCTTCGAGCTATTGGCTTTTCGTGCAGCATCAACAGCACCTTGAAACTGTTGAAGCCTCACTAGTGTGACAGCCAACTTGGCCCAGTTGGAAATAAAAGCATATATAATCTTTGCAGCTTCGTATAGGGCTTCATCAAACAAGCGATCACCAACATTGGGAAGATTAGCAACATTTGGCATGAGAATAAATTCTTCAATCTCACCCAACCTATCAATCTTTGCATATGCATAAATGAGCTCGCTGTCCACTTTGGGCTCCTTAGCCTTCTGTCTAACCATCAGAAGGTACCTCACCAAGTCATGGTAGACATCTGCATCCTCAGAAGCATGAATAACATCTAAGAACTGAGTGGCATCATCTGCACAAATAAAGGACTCGATTGCATCGCTCACTAGTCCCTCCCTAAGTTGGGCCTTGGCCACCCGACTCCAAACAGCATCCTCTTCAACACGGAATGCAAACTCAACTGCTCGGTCGATGCTTCGGATATGATCCAATAAGACATTAACAGCTTGGACATTCAGATTGAACTTCTTAAAAATTGCAAAAGCTTCTTCGTACAGTTGGGCTTCCACAGCCACTTCCCCAACCGCAGGTCCGTCAAAGTTATCTCGCCGATTAATGTAATCCATAACTCTGGATGGATCTGCCTTAATGGCTGTCAATATAAGCAAGTTCTGCAGATTAAAGCTTCCACTGAATGCAGAGTTTTGAAGCACAATCTTTTCGAGAAGTTCAATCAATTCGAGAGGAAGATCTGCTGTCATGAAATCTTTAACAGCCGCAGAAACTTGTTCTGGGCTCTTGCTTTCAGGCAAAGCGGTAGATACAACTTGATCAATGAGCTGTCTTCTGTATTCGTTATCGGGGGTAAGAACTTTCTCCCAGAGATCACCATCCATTCTCTCAACTACATACCTGAAATGAGAATATCTTGCTTCCACGGATCAAATGAAATAATGCAGGTTTAACAAAAGAAAAAAGCCTCACAAACCTGGCCTGGAGTTTGAAGTTTGAACAAAGAGTTCTTATTTGTTACATTAATAAGTTCATCATCACATTGTCCTCTGCGGTAAGCAACAACAGCAAGGGTGGGATCACTTCTCACAATATTTACCAACAACACGTGAATCGTAATATGGATTGGTGGTGAGGAAGTGCTCTGGGTTGTTGTTGCTGTCTATGATGATTTTACCCAGCGCATTATGAACATGTACATCTTGGCTTCCCTCACTCACTAGATGCTCCAAGAACTGAGTAAGTAATCATAGACGATTCCTGAACACCACAAGTAAAGCATGAGATTCAAAGTCAGAGAGAGAGAGAGAGAGAGAGAGAGAGAGAGAGATGAGACATTTCACCTTTTCTCACACTCCTCCACAAGGGGCTCTACTGGAAGCAGAGAACGGACAGAGAGAATGAGACCTTTAATGAAATCTTCAGGGCACTCGTCATCTAGAAGCTGCCCTACAACTAATGGAGCATTTCCTGGATTGACCTATCCACAGAAGCCAATAAAAATAGTTCAGCAGCAAACTTCCATGAAATCTTGAAGTGCCAAACATATAATCCAAAGATCCTAGACCCAAAGCATACCTTTTGAACATAACCTTCAATGTACCGGAGCATGTTACTTGTATATAGGTAGTGCGTGAGATCCGGAACAAAATCAAAACGATCACAAACATTAATCAGTGGCCGTGCATCCGGAAGCTTGGCTTCCATTAGGAAGTTCTTTGTCTTCTCAGCATCATAGAAGTTCGATTCCCTAGTCACACGCTCAACCTCCTTGATTTGTCCTGTCTTTGCAGCCGCCTCAATGTACTTAAAATGAATGTCAGGATCCTCACTGTATAAGAAATGCAAGAAGTGAACTATTAGTAATATAGGAAACAAGAGTAAAAGACTAAGAGTTCGTTTGCATTAGTTTTTAAAATAATCGCTCTTTGGAATAAGAGAATTTCTAAAACGGTACCAATTGGAGCTTTTTCTTTTCTTTTCCTTTTTTATGAAAAAAAACAAAAATAACAATTTTTAACTTTAAAAAAGAATCAGATTTTTAAAAAAGCTGCAAAAAAGTTAATCTGAACACTCACACTCTTTAAAACAATCATTTATAAGATTGTTGGCCCCGAAAAAGCTCCCAAATGGGCTCTAAAGGTAGTAACTCAACCAACATAAGGAACTTCCTCCTACGCCGAACAGGTTACCTGGAGCTCAAGTACGACCCCAAGAAAAAGTACAACCCTTCATACGATTTGAATTGCTCAAAGAGTTTTATACAGGCATCGACACCCAATTGGTCAGAATATTCCTTAGCAACCTGCAATTTGGTCAGGTTAGTGACCTGAAAATAAAAAACTTTGGAAAGGATTTGCTTACAATAAGATAAGACAATAGCTGGTACCTGTACGATTAACGATTATCTGAAGGTTGCCTCTTAGATTAACCAATAATAGGTCCTTCATGCACTCCAGCGCCCATTCCCGTGAGAGAGTCCCAAAAAACTCCACAAGAGACTGTAAAGAGTATCTTAGTAAGTACTAATCTTGCAATTTGCCAATATACATACAGACATAAGCATTGGAGTACAAAAACCTGTGGCTCAATAGCATGAGTATTCACTATGACATGTTTGATATCTGGCAATTCACTGTAGTGCTGCAGAAGTTAAAGCATTAAACTACTAAATATAAATTTAGTTCCATTGCAACAAATATACACACATGACACAGCAGCAATTATACCTGAAGAGCTCGGACATACAAACCAGCTTTTTCACAAAGTTGAGCAATTCGAGGGCGGTCATAATGACTGAACATACCATTTGCTAAAATAGCATCCGCAACATTGGGAAAGGTTACCAGATTTATTTCCAGGACCTGCATAGAGTATATATTAGAAAAATTATGAAGCTGAAAATCTGAAACAAGTAGAACTTCCATAGCCGGGGATGAAAAGTGACCTTTGATTGCAGATGAGCATGTTCTGGCAAATTGGGCTTCAGAACGTCCAACAAAAATGTTGTTGCCTCGCGAATCAGGTTTCTCTGCGGGTGCAAACACATATAAAAGAATCTAACTTAAACTTTTAATTTAGTAACATCATCCAGAACATTTTCTTTTGATTCATAAAGCAAGCAGAGCTTAAAACACTAAAATTATTGTCGGCAAATCTTTCAGTTGAAAGTACTCCAAGCAATGACAGGAATGAACGCCCATTAACCTAACATTTGAAAGATTAAACACGGTAATGAAGCACAGAACGTTAAAAGACCTGAAGAAAGAGATCCGTTATTGTGTTATAATCAACCGGACAGCCTCCCTCCATTTGAGACATCATTAAGGTAAAGTTAACAGCTCCCTGCAAATCAAAACAAATAGTAGTTTACAATAACATACTTGGTTCGCAACAAAAAAATAATAAAATGTCTGAACTTCAAATATGAACCTTCACCACATTGGATTTCTTAAAACTATAAGATAAAAACAAAAATAAAATAATTTGAGCGCTCCGAAATTTGGAAGAAACTGATGATCTTATGAACTATGTTTTTGACTGCTAGACCATTAACAAGTAACAATTAAGTAAAACATATTCTCTGAGACTTTACGCATACCTGAGGATCTGATCGGAGAATTGTTTGCAGAAGGAACAAATAGTCAGGAGTATATCCCACCTAATAAACAAGCAAACAATGGAAACACGTATATTGATAACTATTCCGCATGAGTTTTAAACAAAAAAGAGTAATAATCGTATATCTTTATAAAAATAAAATAAAAATACATAAAAATAACTCATTTGGCTTGAATAATGGACCACCATATTAAACACATCAGGTAAGAAATTATTAGGTAAAACAACAAATCACTTGCATGGAGTAAATCAGAATTTTATCGAACTCTCTCCTTTCAGCAAAAGCAGCAACAACTTTCGGAGTTGCTCTGGCTTTGATATAGATTTTCAATGCAAGGTCATTGTCCACAGTCTGCAAGGAAAAAAAAAAGGTTCCGGACATCAATAAATTATACAAGAAATAGACTATAATTCAAATGACAACAATTTAATATCCAAACAAGTTAATTGACAAACTTCAATATCAAATAGTAATTCTGAACTTCACAAGGTCTCCAAGTTCTTCACTACACTCCAGTTTGTCCTCCGCCAACCAGTTCTCCAAAAGATTCTTCTTATTCTGATTCACCACAAGCCGCGATAATTCCAATGATTCAAAAGCATTGAGCTTCCGTCTAGTTAAAAGCGTTTCAAAATACTGCAGCAAAGGTGGTGTTTGCCCAGCTTGCACAGGAACACTCTGCAAATAAGGCACAAAAGATAATAAAAATAAAATGTGCACATTTGCAACAAAGCCATTGAGACCAGAAAGAAATAAAAAGAAATCACTACTCTCATTTTTTTAGCCATTTCATCCCACTGCGACAGAAGTGTTCCAAGGAAGCTCCAGTATATGCCTACCATTGTCGGAATGGGTCTAGTCAAACCCATTTTTAATCCAGCTGCTTATTTTTGTATTACGTATATCAAAGCAGCCGGTTTTTTAACAAATCTCTTACCCTTTGTGAGATATCATGTCCATTCGAGTTGTAATTTTTCCAGTCTTGGCTGTTGATCACATCACACGGATACCATACATTTCAATCCAAGTTCCAAGTTGACTTACAAAAGTTTCTAACAGGATTTTAATGACTAGAAAAATGACTGATGAGTGGAGGAAGAGCATTCTAGTGCCTATATATAAGAATAAAGGAGATGTACAACAATGCAACAACTATAGAGGTATTAAGTTGATGAGCCATACTATGAAGCTGTGGGAGAGATCGCTTAAGAGGCGCAACATCAGTGTCAGAAAATCAGTTTGGATTTATGCCTGGGAGGTCAACTATGGAAGCAATATATTTACTTGGTGGGTGATAGAGAAGAAAGTGAGCAAAGAGTTGTAGAAGTATTCACCTTATACATATATGTTCAAGGTTTTCCCATGGATGGGCTATCAACCTCTACAACTTCATCTTAAACATGTCCAAGATTTGTCTATGGATGGGCTCTGATTCTCTGCTAACACTGTTTATATATAATTATACACCATTACTTGGTGTCTATACAATGTTTAGTGAAAAAAGAAATATGTATAACCAATTGATGGTGAGAACAAAAGGAGATAAGACGAGAAGAAGCAGTAGTAACTAAATATCACCAACTTCATAGGGTCAACTAGCACTTATCACACTAATCTATGAACAAATGCTCAGGAAAAAAAGAAATACAAGTGAATAAAGACATTATACAACTGTTGGCCAAGCTAATGTTTACACACTTATATTTTTCTTGAAAAAAGAGTATATCCTAGCCATGAAAAGTTGAATATCTAGATTACCTGAAGCCAAGATAGACTGTTGCATTCACATGGATGCATGAAGTAGGACCCTCATCCAAAGATGAAGATCCACCTTAGTACTCATTGAAATGGATGGCACCAACTTTCCACACCAAGTAGGTTGTAGCAAACATGACTGTGCTGATAAATACGAACGAAAAGATGATTAGAAACAGGTCAGTGCCCCCTGGAAAGTCAAAAGTGAGGCCCTTCTTTGGCATTCCCCGTTTGCTGTCATCAAACAAGTTTGTAGGAGCTTCCGGAAGGCCCGGACTTTTTTTCCCTCGATCGCTTTCTCTCAGAGCCTCCAATACATTGCTGCCAAATTGTGATTTAGCTGCCTTATATTCCGCGTTACGGCTTAGAACTCGGGCTGCTCTTAGTTTCTCTCTCACCGCTGATCTTTTGGGGGCAGATTTTAAGTTAGCAGAAGATAGATCCTCTTTAACACTAGTTTCAAACTTGCCATTTGTTGACAGAGAGTCCATAGATGGAAGATTTGAAGGCAAGGGGCGATCTTCAGAGATTGATGTTTCGGCATTTTCAAAACCTGTATCGTTGGTTTCTGTGGCAACGCGATCACCATCTCCAACCATAACTAAGAATTCCTATTTTTTGACATTGACTGGTTTTCTTACCCCAATTATCCACGAGGGAGATGTGAAATGTGTGACCTTTAATGATGAAGCTCTGATGCCAGATGTTGAGACATGACGGTTCCTGAGCTGCAACTTTTGATAGAGGAACACTTTTTAAATAATCATACCAAACAGTCCCTAAAATACTTTCAGACCATATAAAATTGTCAAAAAAAACTTATGTGCACAAAATCACCACCATTAATGCATCTTTATGATTGCTAGAGAAAGCTTCTTGAACCTTAAGGTCAATGAGCATACATATTTGATATTTCACATAGTTGCATTTACATCTCATTTTGCATTAAGTTTGGTCTGCTGCTGCCTGCTCTTTGATGTCAGGTTAGGACTTCAAAGTTCTCATCCATGGAAATCGGATGCTGCTAAAAGATTCATATGCATGTTGTATCTGTATAAGAAACCGATGCTCCTTGGATACTCAAGGATATGTGTCGGATACTTCCTTACATATGCAAATATGGGAATACGTCCACAATTCTTGGAAATTTTGGTACAACGTATGTTTGATATATCTTAAAAATCGAGTGTGCGGACAACTGGACCAACACTGGGGGATTGCATTTTAGTAAAAAGCACAGTAGTCACTAGTCAGGAAAGACATTTTCCTTGAGTGTGTTACTTCATTTCACTTAGCCTACTTAGGCCTTGCCTTGATTGGAATCACTTCTCAAACGCTCGTTGTGGCCCGAAAGTGCTTCTGGCTCCCAAAAGGCATATATTAGACTGTTTGGATAAATTTTAAGAAGCATTTCAAAGCCCAAAAGCATGTTTTGGCTTAAGCAGGTCCAAAGGTGCTTCAACCCACACGTGGTTCAAGAAGCAAATTTGGGTTTTAATGAATTTTTCTTATTTCTCATGGTGTCCTGGTGATTAAGCCTATTAAGGTTTCCGCTTCTGCTACTTGTTTCTGCCTAAATGTAAAAGCCACAGGCCCACAACCAATCCAAACGGACCTTAAGCTCCTAAACACCAAAGATTATTGTAATCACCAAAGATTATTGTGATCACCTAGTAAGAAGATCCAATCTCCCGGAAATAGCTTGGGTATATTTCTCCAAAGGCTCGGTACAACAATGGGCTAAAAGACCATTTATCACTAATTCACTATCATTTCCCTAGAATGTGCTCCACTCCCTTAAACTTCTCAACAAACTGTTCTTTTCTCAGAAAACGGAAGGAAGCTTCCCAGCAATAATGTCAAGAAAAGATTAAATTTTAATTGCAATTGACATTGAGAAGTCCAGCCAGTTCGAGCACCAGCAGCTGATAATATACTAACTGGTGAAAAACTTTCCTCGGCTATATTTCAAGAGAATAGAAAAGTAAATCTAGCAAATACGATTTCCGTAGTAGAAGGCTCCACATAAGATGTTTTTGGATGTTCTTTTAGATTGCTTCACTCCAAAGCTTTTTCGAAAAGCTCATGCTCTCCTCACTAAATGTTTTCATCATCGATTCCTATAAAGATATGTGTTTTCTGCAGGACATCCAAGTCTCATTTTTATTGATTTAAAAAAAATAAAAAAAATAAAATAAAATAAAAGTTATGTTGGCTTAATAAAGAAGTTAGTTCTTGGGTCATTTTTAAGCTTGACATAGACTACTCCATACCTAAAAGCAGGTACCCAAACACATAACTATTTAAAACTAGCTCTTTTCTGTACCACATAACTAGTTCGTATGTTACCAAACAGACTCTAAGAGTTAAAAACAGTAGATTTACATGACACACACCGAGGTAGTTGATGTTGCATTTGGAACGGAAGTACTTCCTCCATCCCAAATTAAAGGACCCTTTTGGGAATTCCCACTATTCTAGGAAACAAAGTTTATTATAGTGAATTTTTTTAAATATTGCCCTTTGGCAGTACATTGATTATAATTTGATTCCTTACACGGCCTCCAAAAGGGTAAATTAGGAAAGTTGCAAGTTAAAAAGTACATGGACGTATTAAACACGCTTAAATTGGGATTTGGGACACCGCAAAATGGAATTAAGGACTCTTAAATAAGGATGATAGAGTAACTTTTTTATCGGGTTCCGTGAAACCCCATCTCATGTCCTCGTATCAAAACACAATCTCCAGCTTAAAGTAGAAGCGGGCAAGACTAACTAAAATTGAGGTAACTAAAAATGGCATTGGAATCCATCTTTAACCAAGTAAAAAAATGAAGAGGACAATGCATTCTGAAGATATCATTCGAAACACACCTCAATTGTCCCAACTTTACTTCAAAAGCGTTTAGATGACACAACAAAAGCCTCCTAGATCATAGACTAAAATACAAACAACATTTTCATAAATCCAATGCTTCGAATAAAACTTGCCTCAAATTAAGCAAACCCTTGTTCCAATTATATACAAATAAGTTTTATATAAGCATCATTTGTTCATACATCATTAGTAGGACATATTCATACGAAATTTTATCCTTATCACCCATTTTCAAACTTTTAACTGTAAATTAAGCCAAATAAATTATAAAAAAAAATACTAAATAGTCTAATACAAACGAAAAAAACAAACAAACCCAGTGATGAACAAGTCTTTACCTGTAAAATTAAATCCTTATCTATATCTAAAAAGTAGAAAATTGAAACGGTAATAATGAAATCAGAGTTGAGAAAATAAGGAGGAATAGACATACCTTTGAGTTGAAGCCGACGACTGAATTCAAAGAAACAGCCATATTTCTTGCTCGGTTTAAGGCCCAACCATTTAAGAGAGAGAGAGAGAGAGAGAGAGAGAGAGAGAGAGAGAGAGAGAGAGATGTGTTTGTGGCAGTGAAGTGAGGTGGGGGTGCTGCTAGAGATGAGAACACGATCACTAGAAGCGCGTGCATTACAAGCGAACCCTTCTTGGGTTTGGGATGAAAATCAATCAACCAAGAAGTGGAGAAAATATTGGTCGCAACCGTGACACCATGCCACCCAATCAATCATATTCTTGGAATAAATTATTTAGTGTGACGGTTACGCCACGTAAGTATACTGATGTGGTGTGATATTTTAATCTAGACCATACAGATGCCCTATATTTCCAGGGGATCATAACATGTAGTTACTAGAAGACAAATTGTCACGATCCCTTAAAAATAGGGTGCAAATGTTTGTTAAAGATTAAAAGGTAAGACCAAATTTTCATGCTGACATGGTGCGACGGTTACGTTGAATAATTTCCATAGATGTCTAATGAGTGAATTAGAGGAAGTCGATTAGTTGGTGATACTACGTAGGCACAATGACGTGATGTCACCGTTGCAACCAATATTTTCTCCAATTTTCCTTTCTTTCCGATTATTCTCACTATTTTTCTGATTAACTAAAAAATAAAATATCAAATATAAAAAAGTGCGTTGTTTAGTATTCTCTTCTTTCTTTTTTTCGTCACCATGCTCAGATATCAAACTGAGCCTTAGTATTTCATTTTTGGGTAATATTTGGGATACACCCAAAGACACAATTTCTCTCATGTGTCACTGTGAGGTCCAGTGACATCACAGGAGAGATATAGACACATATTTTAGGTTGTGTCCCAAAAAATTATGTCTTTGGATATGTCACAATCTTTTCTCTTCATTTTTACTTTTCTCACTTAACCAAATAGAATCTTAGAAAATTATGTTTGGAACTTTGGATCCATTTGGTCAGATTGGACAATAATCTTTTTTAATTGGGTTAATCCCGAGACCCTGCCTCCCTTGAGATAATTAGTGAGCGAACTCTGGACTATTTAGTTAAAATTGATTAAAGTCCCGAGCCATATTAGTGTTTCAAACGTCTGAATATTCTTATTAAAATGGACTAATAGTCTAATCGACTTTAATCCCATGCAATAAACGTGGTAAGATCTTCGCAAATCAGGTACCTATGGTGCCCCCATTGCCAGAAGCATACTAAATTTGAATATATAATTTTCTTTCTTTTTTCAACATCATCTCTTCCATTGATGGATGGACACCAATCAATAAAATTAGCCTCTCATTATTCACTCTTTGTAGAGTATGACAAATATAATCCACAACATAATTCAAATTTTCAGTAAATAGAGGGGCTCAAAGAAAATGTGTCAATGTCTTGTGGCCAAGGATCAAAATTTCGTTTCGGTCTATTGTTTCGGTCTGCCCAGAAACGGAAACGTTTCAGAAACATTTTTGGAAACATGTGGAAACAGCGGAAAAAATTGGAAACATTGAGAAACATGGGGAAACATAACTTCAAACTTAAATATATGCGTGTATAAAGCTAATAATTGATTAATTGAACATTTGAGAGGTCTATATATGTAGATATGCATTAAAAATGTGTAGTTCAAATTGAAAATACATGAGGATTAAGTCGCCAATCTACTGTCCAACACGTCACAGAATCTCAAAACACTTCATAGAATGCAAAAGATACATATAAGTACATAGTAAGCTAATAAGCCATCTCTAAAATAAAATAGTTGTTCATACGACAAGTACACAACCACATGATTATCTCGATGGAAACAAGTATGTTTCGTTGGAAGCAAATAAAACAATGTGGAATCATAGGTTTGTTTCGATGGAAACAATAATGTTTCGATGGAAACAAAAGAAACAAAGCCGTTTCAATGGAATCCATGGAATTTCGAGATTCCATGGCTGTTTCGTTTCCATGACCTAGGAAACGGAAATGTTTCGGCCGTTTCGATGGAAACAGACGGAAATTTTGATCCTTGCTTGTGGCCAAGTGAAAACTTGAGTTTAAGCCAACTTCAAATTCAAATCCAGTCCTTAGTGGTATGTCAGAAGAGGATGTGCAAATTTGGGTAAAATGGCTTCACTGCCTGTTTGCAACATCGCAATGCAACCCAAAAAAAACCATTCAAATATAAACAATGCGAATCATAACATTTTTGCAACTTGGTTTCTGCTAGAGCTGATACTTGGAGCTTGTTTTCGATATACAAGTGATTGTATAAAAACCTTTCAACTTTTCAATTAGCATTTTTACAGCTTTACAAAAAAAAAAAAAAAAATTGATTCCTTTCAAAAGCTAAAAATACTGCAAATTCTAGCTTTTCAAAAAACTCTCTTACTCCAAAAAGTAAGTATTTTAAAAGTAAACCAAACAGACTCTTAATTCTCAAACTAAGCACCCGAACCTGAGTATGCAAATCTGAGTGAGTTCCCTGCCAAGGACCACGCGAGAAACTAGATCACTAAATAGTTACTCCAAAAGCTTAAGCTAAGAATACAACAATGCATATCAAGTTTCAACACCCTTTCGCACGTGGAAAGCCAACAAACTAAACTCCATAATAGTAAAGAGGACAAATAACGAAAGCCAAATATGCACACCAAAGTGGAGACAGAGGCTTAAACCTAAGACCTACCATAAACAAGGCTCTAATGCCATGCTAAGACACCAATTACACCAAAAGTTAAGTTGTTAGAGAATGGACCCAGAGATAGATATATATATATATCCTCAGGAGGAAAGCTAATTCACACGATAATTTGAAACAAGGGTCTGGATCACCAAGGATTGCACCTAGGTATAAAGATCTCAAACTGAGCAATGATGGAACTCGGAAAGATAACCCTGTTAGAAAGATTGTAAAGAAATAATTTTCCTTCAAAATACGAGAAATACCTCAAGAGAATTAGGCCAAAAAAATATGTGATCCCTTTAAATATGTGAAACGTCTCTGAAGAAAGATTGGAACTTCTCCTTATGGGTCAAAAACAATTTAGACCCTTCACTGTCTAATTTATAAGTGTATGCTTTCGTACCATTTTCAAGAATGGCACAAAATTGGTCGGACAGCAGCTTTGAAATCTTTGTAAAATCTTTGTTCCGAAAATCTCCCTGCCCGTTTCCTTGCAGCAGCAGCCATCTTCAGTCTCTCGGGTTCAAGCATCCTCATAACTTTCAGGATGGAATCTGCATATTCTTCTATGTTTTCCGCAAGAAATCCAGTTTTTTGCCCATCTTCATCTAACACAATGTCCATCTTAGGCCCAGCAGAATTATGAGCTGAAAAAAGGAAAATAAAGTTCATCAATTCCATGCACACGTCAAAACTTGTTGGAATATTTTATATTTACGTGATATTATGGATGTATTTTAGGAATAGATTACTTGATTTGATTCTATGTATTTTAGGATAGATTTGCTCTTATCCTCTCTTTCCTTTTTCTTCTTCTCTCTTCTTGTATATATACTGTATTGATATTGAGAATAATATATTCAATTTCTCCATCTTCTCTTTCTTCTTGGTATCAGAGCCTTGGTCCAAACCCTAGCCACCACCTTCCTCCTTCCGCCGCACACCACAGACACCACCAGCCACCTCGCCGAAGCCTCCATCCACCACAGCCACTTCGCCACACCTCAGGCCACCCCCAGAACCCTCGGCGCACCACCCCACAGCCTCGCCGAGACACCCCAAGCCCTTGCCGAGACTCTCACCTTCTCGGTTCTCTTTGGTTAGCTTCGGCTAACCCTTGCGCAGCCCGTAAGCTGCGCCTTGCCCCTTCTGTGGGTCTTGTATGATCTAGAGCCCTTCCCGTGCTCTCTTTCCATTATTTTTGGGCTACCCGTGTCTAGGTAGCCCCTATTTCTGCCGGCAGCCTTCATACCTCCTGCGCCTGTTTTTACGTTTGGTTCTTATAATCTGCAATCATGACCAACGATAAGACCATTACTCAGCCACCTACGGGGTCACAATCACGTACAGATCTCTCTCTGTCTCTGACTCCACATGCTCCTGCGCAGAGGGTTACTACTGTTCTGTTGGATGGACAAAATTTTGCTGCTTGGTCTCAAGCCCTTCGACTCTTCTTGGGTGCCAAAGGCAAGTCTAGTTGGCTTCATGGTACTACACCCAAGCCTGCTCCCACAGATTCAACTTTTGATCAGTGGAATATGGACAATTACTCTATCTTGGGTTGGTTAATCAATTCTATGGAACCTCACATTTATCATATGTTTATGTATCACACTTCGGTTCATGGATTGTGGAATGCCTTGACCCAGATGTATGCGCATAAGCGTAATGAGTCCCGTATTTATCAACTTCATCGTGAAGTCTCTCAATCCTCTCAGGATTCTCTCCAGATGACGGTCTCTGATTTTTTTGGTTATCTCCGGTCACGGTGGGAGGAGTTGGCTCAATATGAGCCTCTTGGTGATAATCCTATTGAAGCAGCTACTATTATTGTCCAGCGCCTTGACCGTCTGCACACCTACCAGTTCCTGATGGGTTTGAAATCTGAATTCGAATCTCTTCGTACTCAGATTTTGAACACATCACCTATGCCTTCACTTTACGAGGCGTTTGCTATTGGTGATGGTGATGAGCGTCGCCGGAAATTGATTCAGGTTTCTACTATTCCGGTTTCTGATTCTCCTGTTGTTCCTGATCAGATGGCCTTTGCTGCTCACACTGGGCCTCGTCCCAGTAATAGGAAGCCTCCAGTCGGTAAGCATTGTAATGTTGTTGGTCATACCAAAGATCGTTGTTTCCAACTTCATCCTGAGTTGAAGAAACAGTATGCTCGGCCTCGCAATCCAGGCCCAACCCGCTTCGCTGCTATCGCTGAGACCGGTCCTGACCCTGCTGTTCCTGATATTGGTCAACTTCATCAGAATCAGAGTATGCTTCAAACTCAGCTTGGACAGATTCAGAGCCAACTTGGCTCTCTTCTTCAGCAACATCAGTCTGGTTCTTCTTCCACGGCTGCCACTGCTACAGGTACTTCCACTGCTTTACATGTTAAGACTGGAACTCCAAGATGGGTTCTGGACTCGGGAGCCAATGATCACATGACTGGTGAGTTATCTCTTTTATCGTCTCCTCTTACACCTGTTAACCACACTGTGAGTATTGTTGACGGTTCCATCACTAGAGTTCAAAGTAAGGGTAGTGTTTGCTTGTCTCCCACGATTACCTTGTCATCTGTTCTTCATGTCCCCCAGTTGTCTTTTAATCTTTTATCGGTTAGTCGCCTTGCAAAGAGTTATAACTGTGCTGTCATTTTCTTACCTGATCGTTGTCTCTTGTAGGACCTGACTTCGAAGAAGATTTTTGGTACGGGCCATGAGCGTGATGGACTCTACTTCTTTGGAGAACCGCCACCACCACTTGTGTCTTCTAGTTTACAGGCGTCTGTTTTACCTAGTTTTGCTTCTAGTTCTTTTTCAATTAAAACTTTAGATTTGTGGCATGCCCGGCTAGGACATGCTAATTTTCAATATCTGTGTTTACTTTTTCCGGAATTAATAAAAGCCTGTAAAACTCATAAATTTCATTGTGTGGTGTGTGAGCTTTCTAAGCATACTCATTCTTCTTATATTCCTCGTATGTCTCGTGCTCCTAGTGCTTTTGATATTATACATTCTGATGTGTGGGGACCATCCCCTATTACTGCATTAAATGGTTATCGCTATTATGTTATATTCATTGATAACTATTCACGTTGTACATGGGTTTACCTCCTAAAGAAAAAATCTGAAGTTTTTCCATTATTTTCTCAATTTTTACAAATGGTTAAAACTCAGTTCCAAACTATTGTTCGTACCATTCGATCTGATAATGGACGTGAATATGTTTCTAATGATTATTGTTCCGAACTTAATAAAAAGGGTATCCTCCAACAACTAACTTGTACCTATACCCCGGAACAGAATGATGTGGCAGAACGAAAGAACTGTCACATTATGTCTGTAGTCCGGTGTCTTCTTCGTGGTATGGAGGTACCTAAATATTTTTGGCACTTCGCCGTTCTCACAGCTACATATCTCATTAATCGAACTCCAAGTCGTATCTTGGATGGTAAAGCTCCTTTGCATGTTCTTCAGCCTGATTGTACTCTTTTTCATGTGTTACCTCGTGTCTTTGGCTGCACTTGTTTTGTCCAGAATCGCAGCCCTCTTCGCACTAAACTTGATGATAAGGCTATTCGTTGTGTCTTTCTTGGGTATTCTCCTTTATCTAAAGGTTATAGGTGTTATGACCCCGTTGCTCATCGATTTTACACTTCTATGGATGTTACGTTTCTGGAGGATGTTTCTTACTTTGCAGGTTCCACTCGTTCCTCTGTGCCTCAGGAGACGCCCATTGAATCCAACGAGCTACCTCGCCCTGTTCCTGTCTTTGATTCTTCCTCTCCTGAGGTTAACATTAAGGATTCTCTTTCACCAGTTATCACATCTTCTCCTGACTTCCGTTACTCCCGGCGTCCACAGGCTCATGCTCCACCTCCAAATGCTTCTCCGGATCCAGGTCCTGCTTCTCCTGCACCGATAAGACGATCCACCAGAATTTCTCGCCCGGTAAATCAGTATGGTTATTTTTGCTCTACTCATCACCCTATTTCCCAGTATGTCTCATATTCAGCTCTTTCACAACCCTATCAAGTTTTTCTTGGTCAGGTTGATTCGGTTTCAGTTCCCAGATCTGTGTCTGAGACTCTCCAAATCCACATTGGGTTCAGGCCATGCAAGCAGAAATGGATGCCCTTCAGCATAACCACACTTGGGATCTTGTCTCTCTTCCTCCGGGGGAAAAGACAGTCGAGTGCAAATGGGTATTTACAGTCAAGTACCTTCCGGATGGCTCTATTGATTAGTATAAGGCCCGCTTGGTTGCAAAAGGGTTTACTCAGATCCCAGGCAAGGACTTTAATATCACTTTTGCTCCTGTGGCTAAACTTACTACTGTTCGACTTATTGTTTCTTTGACTGCTTCTCATTCTTGGCCTCTTCATCAACTTGACGTGAAAAATGCTTTTCTCAATGGAGACCTCCAGGAAATCATTTACATAGATCCCCCTCCGGGTTTTCGGGCTTAGGGGGAGTATTCTGGGGAAGTTTGTCAATTACGGAAGTCGCTTTATGGGTTAAAGCAGTCTCCTCGGGTGTGGTTATGTCGTTTTAGTGATGTTATTATTTCTATTGGATTCACTAGGTGTCACTCCGATCATACCTGCTTTATTCGCCGACGTCCGGATGGTCGGTGTATCATTTTATCCGTTTACGTGGATGACATTATTATTACTGGTGATGATACTGCAGAAATTACAAGGGTGAAAGAAAAACTTGGAGTGGCATTTGACGTCAAAGACTTGGGGCCTCTCAGGTATTTCCTTGGTATTGAGATTGCCCGGTCTCGTCATGGGATCTCAATAAACCAAAGGAAATATATCTTGGATCTTCTCAGTGATACTGGCATGATGGGTTGTCGCTCCGCTTCCACACCTATGGATCCGAATATCAAAATATCTTCCGAGTCAGGAGAGTTATTATCTGATCCGGCTTCCTATCAGTGTCTTGTTGGTCGTCTCATTTATTTGACCAATACTAGACATGATCTTGCTTTCGCTGTAAGCGTCGTTAGCCAGTTCATGCATAAACCTCGTACCTCTCATATGGACGTTGTTCATCATATTCTGCGGTATCTTAAAACTTGCCCAGGTCTGGGTCTTTTCTTTGCTGCAGGAACACAATCTGGGGTCACGTGTTTCACAGATGCAAACTATGTTGGTTCCAAGAGTGATAGGCGCTCTACTTCGGGATTTTGTACGTTCCATGGTAAACACCTTATTTCTTTGAAAAGCAAGAAACAAGCAGTTGTTTCAAGATCATCGGCTGAAGCCGAATATCGTGCTATGGCACAAGGTACCTGTGAGCTTCTTTGGCTTCGATCTCTTCTACGGGAATTGGGATTTCCAGTTTCCGAGCCCTCTACATTGTTCTGCGATAATAAGTCTGCTATAATGCTGGCTTCTGACTCTGTTCTCCATGAGCGTACCAAGCATATTGAGGTTGATGTCCACTTTATTCGTGAGAAAGTCCGTTCTGGTATAATCTCTCCATGCTTCGTTCCTTCTTCAGATCAGACTGCGGATGTACTCACAAAGTCTGTTGGACCATCTGTCTTGAAGTCATCTATTATCAAGCTTGGACTCGTGAATCCCTTCGCTCCAGCTTGAGGGGGAGTGTTGGAATATTTTATATTTACGTGATATTATGGATGTATTTTAGGAGTAGATTACTTGATTTGATTCTATGTATTTTAGGATAGATTTGCTCTTATCCTCTCTTTCCTTTTTCTTCTTCTCTCTTCTTGTATATATACTGTATTGATATTGAGAAATAATATATTCAATTTCTCCATCTTCTCGTTCTTCTGAGTAAGTGTCTCTGATATAAACAGATATCACTTAAGGCTCCAACTGTTTCGCGGATTTAAAGAAGGAAAATGAAAACATGAAGGAAAATGATTTCCTTGACATTTTTCATCGAGTTTTCCTGCATACTTCAATAACGTCAAAAATGTAGTAGAAACTCAATAAAAGAGGACAGGAAGATACTCAAGATATTCAAAATTATTCGTTTTATTTTGTTTTCCTCCCTATTTTCCTTTTTTCCAGTGTTTTCCTTATTAACCAAACAAAGAAAAGTGTTTTTCCGCAATATTCTTGTTTTTTTTTCCTTCGCTAAATTCACCAAACAGACCATTAAAAGCACCAACCTATAGGTATGGCGCCTGCGGCCATGTACTCCACCACACTTATGCCAAAGTGCTCATCGGTCATGGAGTGTATCCCTGCCACGGATTCACCCAGCAATCTCACCAAGTCCCTGCCATACAAGCAAAGATTGAATTAGTGTACGAAAATGGAATTAAAGCATCAATCAATTGTACACGCATCTATTAGATGTTACAAGTATTGTAAGCCTAAATAATTTAATGAAGCAAATCCAATGAAGTAACAGCTGGTTTCATAGAGGTTTGTCGACTTCCAATAAGACAAATCACCATAACTTTTTTTTATGATTTACGAACTTGAGTCCACACCAATACTCACATTCGTGACTCAAGGTTACAAATCCCGCATTTGATCAATATTCGAACCAATCACCCATACATGCGACAGCATAAAATACATTTGTCATATCATCCAAATTAGTCTAGATCACGGTTATCTCCACCAGCTAAACCAGATAAAAACTAATTTGGACGTTTATAACCCAAGGATAGTGACGAACAATCGCTAGAAGTTCGTAATTTACCTGCAAGTTCACCATGTCCTTATACAGTTTGATCCTACCCTTTTGCTAACATTAACGAGGTAATGCAAAAAAGAAAAATCAAAATGTAGAGAAGGGAAAACCAAGCAATGTTCTAAATCAGCCAAGAGTTTATCAGCAAGTTTATCAAGGTGTACTCATGAACAAACAGATGTTTAAGTCACTAGTTGCTCAAAAAGCTTAACCTATTTGAGAATGGACCCAAAAATGTTATGACAAGCTTTAACACCGTCCCTCACGTGCAACCCCGTCTCGCACATAGAGAGACAACAAACAGGACTCCATCATAGTGGATGCAGATAACAATGCACAATATGCAAACCAGAACAGGGACGGAAACCCAAGACCTCCCAAAACCAAGGCTCTGATACCACATTAACTCGTTAAGTCATTAGTTGCTACCAAAGCTTAAGAAAATATCAAACTCCAACATCATCCAACGAAGGAACCCACAATGTATATCAAGCTCAACAAAAAGAAAATCAAATGGTTCTTTTGATATTTGCTTATCCACATTCCTACATACCACATCAAACTAAATGGTCATTGGCCACGAATAGTAAAGTGTCATGGGAATGACCTGTACATCAAGTTCTTGTGGAACTCCACATCCTCTTCTACCTTCAGTTCGATGGCTTGGTCTTTCAAATTCTGAAGTCTTTCCTCATCTGCCTTGTTCCTACAACTACCCACAAATTGGAGCTTTGGCCTAGGCATGTTTGCTTCTAATTTCTTGATGGCAACTGAAAATGCATGAAGTTGAAGCCCATGTGCCTGATTTGCAAAAGTGAAGTTTAGAGGGAATTCACTAAACTGAAAAATTACCCAACAAGGACCATCAAGCCATAGTACCTTAGTAAGATTCATATTAAAATGCCCACCTTCTCTGGACGAAATTGAGCAACAGAAATAATTCTTGGAGTTGCGAGCGGTCGTTCCAATGGAAGCGCCTGTTTTGGACAACAGCTTGTAAGAATTGCAAGGTAGCCCAATAGTATAAACAGACACACAATAGCAGTTTATGCAGAAAACGTCAATGTGAAAATACTGCTCAAGTGCTCACAAAGATGTTCCACTGCATATCGGTATATTATTACATTTCAAAAAGAATGATAGAAAGGAAAATTCTTAAAAATGCATGAGAAGTTAAATTTTCGTTTGGAAAGCATTGACGTCCTAACTAAACCACTAGCTTTAGATCTTCTCTCCTAGGAGCATGAGGACAGAGATATTAGCCCGTAGAACAACTTTTCATTAAATAAGGTCTAAAGGAGGTTTTTCCCTTATTTTGAGGAACCAAAGCAAGCATTAACTATACGAACATTAAGAAAATAAGGCATTACAAACCTGAAGTCCAGAAGTATCACAAGGAGGATAGACTCTCTTTATACGGTCTGGAATTCCCCAAAGCTTCTCAATATGAGATTGGGTCCACGAAGAATTTACCATGGCAAGGTGTGCGCAAGATCCCACAATCCCATACATCAAGCTAAAGAAAATATAGTAGATGACTTTGCACTGGGATAGATAAGTGCTGCCACAAGAGTAAATTTTGGAAAGTTCACATAGAAAGAGCACAAGTAAACATTAGTGCTCCATTTGTCTCGATTAAAACATTTTCCGGTGTTTGGTTGTGCTTGTGCACAAAATATTTTCAGAAGATTTTCAGAAAATACAAGTAGCTTAAAATGCTGAAAATGGTTTACGGGGAAAAAAATTCCATCAATCATTTTCTGAAGAATACTTAAAAATGAAATGCTCAATTAATTAACATGTAAGTACCTTAATTTATGTATATGCATGCAGAAACATATTTGTGCATAAACACACACGTATAACATGTATTTATACACACCAATACACTTGCACATATATTTGCCCTTGTACATGTTCCTATATACTAGTATTACTACTAGTAGACATTCAAAATAATATTTGCTATTATTCAAGGTACTTAAGAGTGCATTATTTTGCTGCATAAAATACTTTTCATGAGTCAACCAAACACTGGAAAATAAGGAAAATATTTTTTCTCGCGTAAAACATGTAACATATTCTACAACGTAAAACATTTTACTTCAAACAAACGTGTGTAGGTGCTTAAACTTCCTAAACTGCCATAACTATCACCACGATTTGCTAAATTCTAATGTAACCACAATTTCTTAAACTGTCATAACTATCACCAAAATTTGCTAAATTCTAATGCAAAGACAGTCCTCATCTGCCGAATTCCAGATACAAAAACCTATATACAATAAAGTATTTTGTTATTCTCTAGCAGTTAGAAATCAAACCTCCGAGCAATCGTGGAATCATTATTATACATTGAGCTCCGTCCACGGACACGAGATAACATATCTAAACTGATTGTGGGGTAATGTGTATAACAAATAACTTGGCATCCAAACAGGCGTGCCACTGGATAAGTAAAAGCATATCCACTAGTATCAAAATAGTACAGAGGCGTGAACTTGCATAAAGCTTCCCATGATAGATAGACTGAACCAAAGCTTTGACCAATCATAGTGAAGCGAGGGTAGGTGGTTTCTTCAATCCATTTTCTTTTATATAAATGCACCACCTGGAAATATAAAAAATAAGAAGAAATCAATAAACTAAAGCATGCTATAATCTAATTGGACTAATCAATCAGTTACTAGAGTCTGTGGAAATGAAACCTCTAACAACAAGAACTTAAAACTATCTAGTTCATTACAACACTTGGGAGCTAGTTTCCTTTAATATGCCTAAAAATTATGATATCTAATGAACACATATACTTTGAAGGACGGATCTAAGATTTTGGAGTTGGGGGGGCTTGGTTGGGTGAAAGGGGTAGCGAGTTTATGGGGTTGAGCCAGCGCCCCCGAGGCGATATTTTTTTTTTTTTTTTTTTTGGGTCTATTCACACATTTTTTGGACAGATGAAGGAATTAGAAAAGTTAATACTAATTGACACCAAAGCTACAATAAAATGGCACCTTCTCTCTACAAATTGAGACCAAGAAGTTGAGTTTTTCATGCTTGGTAGGGGAGTGTAAAATAGGAAACTTTTGAATTTGGGAGGGGGGCTCAAATGTAAAAATATATGCATTTTTAGGGTATATATGAAAATTTTCTAAAATCAAGGGGGTGCTTGTGAGTCCCCTCTTGCCCTACATTAGATCCGTCGCTATATACTTTCCTTTCAAAATTTTCTTTCAACAATAGTTGCAATTTTCACTTGAATGCTCTGTGCTCAACCGAGAAGGAATTGGAAAACTATTCACATAGTGTTTTTTCTTTTTCTTTTTTTCTTACTTTACTCTATACTTATTGACATCAGAAATAATTATCAGAATATAATAGTAACTCAAGAAAAGAGGCAAGTGAAGTGACTCACAAATTTTTCAAAAATTTTCATTTATTTCTCGCCCTGTTTTCTTTTACTTGACTGAGCAAAGAAGTAAAGGAGCTAAGATGCTTCTCGAGGTGCGGTGAATGGCCAACTGCTTGGTTCCCTATTCATCGAGTTGCTCGGGGAATAGCGAATAGCCATCTTCCGAGTGGACGAGGTCGGCTCAGTGCGACGGTGACCGAGGGCTTGTGTGGAGGAATCAATGGAATTTACTATTTGCCTTATTACCCATTCAAACAAGAAAAATTTTCTTTTCGTTTCTCTCACTATCCATGAACCAAACCAACAGAGTAAGCAATTCAAAAGGACCACGACTGAAATATCATCTACATTGATACAAGTACTCAAAATGTGAAGACCAGAGATGATAACTCTCCTTTTTTTCCTTTTTCTTTTCTTTTATTTCTTAATTCATCCAGCTCACAGTTTGTTAGTCCACGTGTTGTGCACATGTACTCGCACCTATCACGCACATGCTAGAGGTTCACACTATTTAGGAAGGACCTAGGTATCTCTCTTTCGTCATTGATCAATATATACAGAAGTTTACAGTGGGTTGCTCCAGAAAATTGCAGAGTTTTTCTTGTTTCTTTTTCTTCAATTTTGTTTTGATTTCATCACAAAAATCACTTCCCATCTACTGGTAAACAAACAGTTATGAACCCTGGATTGCTACTTTCATAAACAGTTACTCCGTATATATCTATATATATATATATACGTACAGAAAAATACCTTAGGTGGGTGGAGTAATTTGACCCCAAATCGATCGACGGCTCGGGCCATCAAGCTCTGGGGTGAAGAATCATGGTCGCCGGTGAAGACGACACAATCAAGACCAGGCGAGTCCTCTTGAATGGCTTTGACGGCGCACCAAAGAACTTTCTCTCCTCCACCACCGTCATTGGTGTAAGGGTGGAAGAACCCTACGGCCCTCTTTCTGCTCCGTCGACCTCCGATCACAATCGAAACGAATCGCCAAATCAGAGCCAGAAATGCGGAAATCAGAGCCCAAACCAACATCGAATTCGACATGGAGCTGAAATTTTGTCGCCAATTTTGCATCAGAACAATCAAAATGTGGAAATTTTGATTTCTTTCTGATCTCATATGTAGTCTATAGGGTTAGCGAAATTACCGAATAACCAGGACCAGCGAACCCGATGTTTGTGGGTCGGGTCGGGTCGGGTCAGTTCTGGGTCTCTAATTCATCTGAACTAATCAAATGAGAAAACAGTTTTTTATGTCACAATACATGCACGTTAAAGCCACCGGCAAAAAAAGGCTCTAAGTGTAATTTATTCCACGCTCTGTGTAGCGTTTGTCCACCGTCCGTGTTGATCGGAGCCAGTTCCTGGTGTCCATTTTCCCTTTGTTTGATAGTGGCCCATGCTTGTTGCCGTGTCTGCTCCTTTCCCCTTGTCCTTTGCAACAGTTTCATTTGGATTTTCTGCTTGACCCGTTTGAAACCCCTCTCACCTAGGGGTGTAAAAAAAACCGACTGAACCGATCAGACCGTCCGAACCGGTTGATTTTGGTCGGTTTCGGTCGGTTCTGTCACTTAGGTGGTCGGTTTCGGTTTTTATTTTTTGTAATTTTCAATTTTCGGTTCGGTTTCGGTTTATACGTATATTAAACCAAAACCGACCGAACCGAATCGAGAGAAATATACAACTATATATTTATATATATATATTTGAAATTTTGAACCATCTCTAGAAATCACGTGCTTGTGCTTGTGTTTGTGTTTGTGCTTGTGCTTGTGCTTCTGCACACTTTGCAGACCGTGGGCTGTAAATTAAAGGTATAAATGTATAATTTTATGGGAAAAAGTGCTGACATGAGTGACATCTCTGAAGCTTTACTTTTTGAAAAGGTAAAAGACATCTAAAGCACAAAGTATGCTTATAAACACAGAGAGAAGCTTCTAGAAAAAATATAAATAACATTTAATATATATACGTTATATTCTGATACACAGAGGAAAATTTTCACCTTCCCAACTACTTTCCCTCTGACCGAGACATGTTCAAAGTCAGGCATTTAATTTTTTCTTTACTTTTAACTTCTTTCTCTCTCTTAACTTCAAACCTCACCTCTCTCTCTCTCTCAAATCACAAAAAATATGAGACCCAAAAAAAATACTCTATTCTCTCTCTTCTCTCACTATCATGGCCTCCTAACTCCTCCTCCACCACCCACGGTCCCCTCAACCAGTCGCAGCTTCTGCCTCCATGATCTCCTCTTCCCTCCTCTATACTCTCTAATCTAACAAAGTTTTGAAATTTATGGACGAACTTCAAGATCTGTGGAAGAAATTCAAGATCTGGTCGAAACTTCGAGATCTATGAACTACAAGATCTGTAGCCGAAGCTTCAAGATCCATGGACGAAGTTTCATGTCCTAAAAGATCTCTTAGGTCTATCTCCACTTCTTTTTTTCTTTTAGATATATGTTGAATCGTTGATTACTGGTAGTTTTTCATGTTGATTAATGTTAATGTTGTTTTTTTGTTGATTTTCAATTTCAGATTTAATTTTTTATTTTGATTTCTGATTTTTGTGCATGATTTGTGTGCTTGATTTGGGGTATAGATTTGATCTCTGTTCGTTCTTTGTTTTTTCTTTGCCCATTCGGTTATCACCGAAACCGACCGAAACCGACCATTCCTAGTGCAGTCGGTTTTACACCAAGTTTACTCGGTTTCGGTTTCATGATTGGAAAAACCGACTGAATCGGTTCGGTTGAAATATAGACTGTATAACCGACCGAACCGAACCGATTACACCCCTACTCTCACCTCCTTTGTCTGCCTTGACATTTACCCTTGTGCCTTTACTCCACTGATTTCTTTTCCTCACTATTTGGTGGTCCCCCATACAGTGGTTCTTCTGGTCAGTGGCCCCTCCACCAACTCATATTGTCCCCAACAACTCTCTGTGCTACTTTTAAATTTTCTACTATGGAAGACTTAAATAATGAACTGTCACAATTGATTTCCAAAACTTCCAACTTGTTCTGTTTCGAAGACTCTTTAACTCTAGACGAAGGGGGAGGACCTGTGGAAGACGGAGCCGTAGTGCCTTTGGTGGGGAAAATCATAGCAGAAAAAATCTTGAACCCTCGGATTATCAGATCCACTCTTTTCAAAGCATGGAATCTGATTGGCAAGTTGGCGATCTCGGAAGTGGAGACAAACACTTTCTTATTTGCCTTCGGAGATGGCCGCGACTTCCAAAGAATCATCTGCCAAGCCCCTTGGTCGGTTTTGGGACATCACATGGTACTAAAACCATGGGTGCCTGGAAGAATCATCGAAGAACTTAGGCTAGACCTCACTCTGTTCTGGGTACAAGTCCATGGATTACCACCAAATCAGATAACGGAGAAGAACGCAAGGACCATCGGTGCTATGATCGGCCCAGTTGAAGAGGTGGATCTGGGAGGTGGGTGTCTACCCATTTGGGCTAAAGCTATGCGCATTAGAGTTGAGCTGGATACAAGAGCCCCTCTCAAAACAGGGTTCCTTCTTAAAAGGGGAACTCTTTCTGATGTGTGGATTCAATTTCGATACGAAAGGCTTTCAGACTTCTGCTATGAATGTGGAAGAATCAGCCATAAACAAATGTTCTGTACAAGCAAAACCAAACCCATCTCTCTAACCCCAGCCCACCCAAGGCAGGGTACCTTTTCTTTTGGACCTTGGCTAAGAGCAGAAGTGCAAGGAAGATTTTTGAAAAACCAACAAGGTATCAAAAAGTACAATGAAGATCAAAGATTCAGGGAGATGAACGGAAAGCTACGTAAAGATGGGGAGCAAAAGGGGAAAGGAAAATCATGTCATGAACAAGCTTGGGATCTCAGAGTCTCCCCATTGGAAGTCCACGGCGAGAGCTCACCGGAAAAATCATCCGGGAGAAAACAAAGCACAGGGTTCGAGGAAAGGCAGCACTGTTCCCAAAGAAAAGACTGTACGCTGACAATTAGGCCTTTGGAACCTCCACCAGCCAACCTGGATTGCAGCTCAAATCACATCAATATCTCAGACTAGGGGTGTGTTTTGGAACGGAAATTCCGATTCCGACCGATTCCGATCCGAAAATTTCCGATTTTGGCAAGTAAAAATACATTCCGAATTCCGAAATTCCGAATTCCGAAAATTCCGAAAAATTTCGGATCGGAATCGGAATTTTTTTTAGAATTCCGAAAATTCCGAAAATATGCCGAAAATATTCCGAAAAATATATTCCGAAAATTTTCCGAAAAAATTCCGAAAAATTCCGAAAAAATTCCGAAAAATTCCGAAATTACCTTACACTACTTGTCCCACATCGGTTAGCCATGAAAAAGGATAAGGAATGTGAGTCTATAAATTAGTCCCAACTTGATCCACATTAGTCAAAGCACTAAGCTTGTATCGGAAAATTCCGAAATTTTTCCGAAAATATCCGATTCCGAAAAATTCCGAAAAAATTTCGAAATTTTCCGAAAATGATCCGATTCCGAAAATTCCGAAAATTCCGAAATTTCCGAAATTTCGGAATCGGAACGGAAAATGAAAATTCCGAATTTTCGGAATCGGATTCGGAACGCCCAAATAATTTCCAAAAATTTCGGAATTTTTTCCGAAACCCCTATTTCCGATCCGATCCGGCCGAAACACACCCCTATCTCAGACAGTCAAGGCCCTCAAGCTTATACCCACAAAGCCCATACCCACCAAGGCCAAAACCCTCAACCTAAACAGTTAGAAGCCCAACCCAACTTGCCTAAAGCTAACCCAACCCCCCCTAATCTGGGCCAAGACCATCCTGTTAGCCAAAACACCCATAATACCAACCAAAAAAATAAACAAGCCCATAGCCAACAAACCCATTCCTTAAATACCAACCTGCTGGAAGCCTTGACCACCTTCCCAAAAGAAAACCCAAACCACTCTAATTATTTTACAAAGCCCACCCCAACTGGACAGTATATTATCCCCCAACTCAGGAATAATCCCCACATATCAAAGCCTAAGCTTGTGGACTGCTGCAATCCCATTCTTTGTCAATACCCCAGCACTACAATAAATCCACAACCATATCTTCTTGAGCCTGCTATGATCTCGAGAATCACTCAGATTCAAGAGTTGGACCCAACTTCTTCTCTTAGTTGAGAACACCCCCCAAAACCGTTAGTGAACTACAATAAAAAGAGAGCTCCAGAAACCTTTAACACCCCCAGTCTATCCAAGAAGGCCAAATTCTCTGTCATGATTCCTTCCAACATACAATCCCAAAACCCAGTTTTGGCTGAACCCAAACTAGATGTGGAACCATCAAGCAGTTTTGATACCAGAACACATCCAGAAAGGAGAAGAGTTAATTTTAAAGCCCTTGCTAGAAATAAAAATCAGGCCCCATCCGGGGGGATGAAATATCCAGAATGCATTGAGGCAAGTCCACAAACCAATGTTGATGCCGAAGAGGAGGGCGAAACGCCCCCTCACGGCCAATGTTAATCGCCAGTTGGAACTGCCGTGGACTGGCCCGAGCCCCGGCAGTGAATTACCTAAGGGTGCTGATAAGAAATCACCAGCCCGAAGTTTTGTTCTTATCATAAACAAAGTTGTGTTCGTCCAAAATGGCTTCTCTAATGATTCGTTTGGGGTATCCCAATTTCTCGCTTGTCCATGCAATTAAGAGGGCAGGTGGGCTGTGCCTCGCTTGGCAAAATGGTGTCGACTTGGTAACCTCGGTTGCCAACAAAAATATGATTTGTGCTATAGTCTCTTCTGATCCTCCTTCTAGTCCTTGGGCTTTCACTGCCGTGTATGGCCCTCCTTACTGGAAGCATAAGGCAAAGTTCTGGCACGACCTTGACAATGTGGCTGATACTACAGAGGGTGCTTGGCTTTCTTTTGGTGATTTTAATTGTATCACTGACCAGACGGAAAAAAAAGGGGGGAGGCCTTTTGCAAGCTCATCCTCTGATGGTCTTGGTGGTTTCATGAACTCAAAAGGTTTGATTGATTTGGGCTCTTCTGGGAACAACTACACTTAGGACAATGGGAGAACCAATTGGTCCAATATCAGACAAAGGCTTGATCGAGGCATTTCAAATTCTCTACAGAGAGGACTCTTCCCCAGAGCCACTGTCCGAAATCTTCCCATCACCAACTCTGACCACTCCCCCATTATTATTAACACTTCGGGCGAAAGAAGAAAAATCCCAAAGAACTTCAAGTTTGAAGCGATGTGGGTTAGGGACCAAAGTTGTGGATGGGTGGTAGAGAATGTATGGCGTAATACCCCTACTTTTGGGTCCCCTGCCTTTCGGCTTTTGTCAAAAGCTGAAAGCTGTGAGGCTTGCTCTTTTGGTTTGGAACAAGAAGCACTTTGGAAAAGTCCAAACCAAAATCCGAGAAAATCTAGTTGATCTGGAAACTATTCAAGCTTTGGATCCTTCGGAAGATAATATGTCCAGACTGGTGGCCCTGAAAACCGAGCTTAATGAAAATATGCGTAGGGAAGAGATTATGTGGAAGCAGAAATCCAGGATCAATTGGCTTAAGGATGGTGATAAAAGCACTCGATTTTTCCACCTGTCTACCATCATTAGAAGAAGAAGAAATGCTATTGATCACTTGAAAAAGAAAAATGGCAGATGGACTGATGACCCTGAAGAGATAAGTGAAGCCTTTGTTGAGAATTTCAAAGATATCTTTATGTCCGCTTCGCCCAGCTTTCCCCCTGACCTTAATGGCCTCATTCAAAGAAGTATCTCTGCGGATGATAATCAGGTCCTTTGCCGCATTCCGGATGAAAGGGAAATTCGGACTGCAATGTTTCAAATTGGCTCTCTCAAGGCCCCGGGGCCGGACGGTATGTCTTTTGTATTCTATAAAACATTCTGGAATATTGTAAAAAAGGATATTGTGGCCACTGTGATTAGTTTCTTCACGGGGGGCTACATTCTCAAAAATCTCAACCATACGAATATTGCTTTAATCCCGAAAATCTTCTGTCCTTATAATGTCAATCATTTTAGACCTATCAGCTTGTGTAATGTCATTTATAAGGTCATCTCAAAAATTCTTTCCAATAGGTTGAAGCCTTTCCTTGATAACATCATATCCCCAATGCAATCTGCCTTTGTCCCTGGTAGTTTGATCCATGACAATAGTATAGTCGCCCAAGAAATTGCTCATTCCATGAAAAACAAAAGGGGAAAAGTGGGGTTATGGCCATCAAATTTGATATGGAAAAAGCATATGATAAAATTGAATGGTCTTTCCTCATTAAAGTTCTAAAATGTCGGGGCTTTTCTGATACTTGGTGCAACTGGATCAATCAATGTATTTCAACAGTGTCATTTTCTGTTCTTATCAATGGTAGACCTACGGGGTTTTTTAGACCTAGTAGAGGATTACGGCAGGGGGATCCTCTATCCCCCTTCCTTTTTATCTTGTGTTCTGATGTGTTGTCCAGGCTTATTCAAAGAGATGCTGAGTATGGCCTCATCCAAGGCATAAAAGCAGCCAGAAATGGACCCTCTTTCAACCATCTCCTCTTTGCGGACGACCTTATTGTGTTTGGGAAAGCACACCCAGATGAAGCCCTTAATATCATGGAGTGCTTGGAGACATACAGAAGCTGGTCAGGGCAGAAAATTAATCAAAGCAAGTCCAAAATTCTTTTCAGTAAGAATGTTTGTCCTGAAGTTGCTCGATCCATCTTGAGAGAATCGGGGCTGTCTAAAGCTCCAACTAACTCAAAATATCTTGGCATGCCCCTCTTGGCTAGTGGGTCTAAAAAGGTTGTCTTTTCCGAAATACTTGAGAAAGTTCAAAAGAGACTTCAAGGATGGAAAGCTTCGCTCCTATCACAAGCTGCTAGAGGTACTCTCATCCGCTCAGTGGCAATGGCTATTCCGACGTATTCGATGTCTATTTTTCCCACGCCGGTGTCAATGTGTGATAAAATTGATTCCTTGTTCCGTAATTTCTGGTGGGGGCATGGGGAAAAGAGATATGGGGGCCTTTGTCTCAAGGCTTGGGATAGTTTCTGTCTTCCTAAGAGTCGTGGTGGGATGGGCTTCCGTAGAATGCGGGACCAAAACAATGCTATGCTGGCTAAAATCAATTGGCAAGTTCAATCCAATGTGGATAAGCCTTGGATCCATCTCATAAAAGGAAAATACTGCCATAATAAGCAATTTGTTACTGCGATCAAGAGATTGAATTCCTCGTGGATTTGGCAAGGTATCGCTAAATCCAATACCATTATTGGTAAAGCAGCTTGCAAGCTGTTGGGAAAGGGTGAGCAAACTAGTGTATGGGACGATCCTTGGGTTCCTACACTAGAAAATTTTAAACCTGTTTGCAAATTAGCCTACCAGCCAAGACTCCCCAACGTGAAGGCGCTTACCATCAATAATGGCAATGGATGGAACAGAGAGCTGCTTTGTAATATTTTCATCGCTGATTCAGTCAATGCCATTCTTAACATTGATTTGCCATCTGGTAGAAATTCTGATAAGCTCATTTGGACCCCTGATCCAAAAGGTTTCTTTTTGGTTAAATCGGCTTACCTCACAGATCAGCAAAGGAGATGGAGTAATATCTTTGGACAGCCTCAACCGTTTTGGAACAATCTTTGGAACGCGAAGATTCATGAACGACATAAAGTCTTTCTCTGGAAAATTGTTTCCGCTGCCATCCCAATCAGAGCAGTCTTGGCTACTCGGTTCCCGATTGCGGATGCTTCTTGTGTGTTGTGCAAACAGCACTTGGAATCTAGTGAACACCTATTTCTCTTGTGTGACATTGCGAGAATTCTTTGGCGTTCGTCCAGCTGGCCGTTGGATTCCACGGTCTTTGCCCATGATGATATTAAAAGTTGGGTTCACAAAATTATTAACCCAATCTCCTCTTTAGGCATTCACAAAGAGGATGGTCAGATGTTTACTATTTTTGCTGCCATTGTGATGGAGCATATTTGGGCTCTTTGAAACAAGGTGCTACACCAGCAAGTTCCAATTGAAATCACTCTATGGAAATCACGCATTGATGCTATGGTCGTCGAGCATTGGCAAGCCCAGATCAAGAGTCCCAAAGACCATTCTAATACTCTGGGAAAATGGCTTCCACCTCCATGTTATTGGATAAAAGTTAATTTTGATGTGGCAGTCAGATCAAACTTCTCTTTATTGGCGATTGTTTTTAGAAATGACCTGGGCATTGTTGTCCATACCTTGGTTGAAAAGATGATTGGTATGACTGACCCTCTCATGGCAGAAGCTAGAGCAGCGGGTCGTGCTATTACGGAGGCAGCTCGGCTGGGCTACAAGAAGCTGATTTTGGAAGGTGATTCCCTCCTTGTGTGTATGCCGCTAAAAGATTGGTCTCAAACCGCGAATTGGTCAATTGATTCTATCATCGCTGAAGGTCGGAAGACTCTTGAGAGTGACTTTCACTTCTGGAATGTCCAAAAAATTCCTCGAGCCGCAAATAGTGTTGCTCATAATGTAGCCCAATGGGCAGCTGATTTTACGCGTGTTGGGATTATCCCTCTTGAAGACATTCCCCCTGTTGTTTTTGAGGAATGGAATCAAGAGGGTTAGTTTGTCCCTCTTTTGTTTTTTGTTTGTTGTATTGGTGTTTTCTTTGCTTTAATGAAATTTCTATCAGCAAAAAAAAAAGTAAGAGTAATGTTATGGTTACCAAAAGCACCTCAATGCTTCGGTGTTGTTCCCTCTCACAGAAGTGGGATGCACTTTAAAAAACTTCTGTGAGAGGGAACAACACGAAAACACTGAGTGAAAAGCACCCAAGTACTTTTCCCAAATTTTAATCCTAAATTTCTATTCTAAATGATGTGGTAGTGGACCCATTAAATTTTAATTAGATGATATTGAAGTGGTCTCCATCATTATTATCAATGGACCCACTGCCCACATCATTTGAGATGGAGATTAGCATTACTCTTCCGCTTTTGTGTTTGTGCAGATTACGTTTGAGACAGGCTTTTGACTATTACTGGTATGGCTGGAGATTGGTTTAGTGCTCTGTTTGTTTTCTAAATCTATGTAGGATAACTTTTGGGGCAAATATGAATCTCACATAAATAAGATATATAAACCACAATGTGTCTATCTGTTTTGGCTATTTATCCTTCGAAGGATAATTGTGTAATTTTGTAATTCCGAGCGTGCCAGGCAAGCAAGTTGCCAATGTGATTGTGTAAGCCAAATGCACCTCACCAAGCCAATTTTGATCGTTCAATGCCTTAATTAAAAGGACTTTATCGTGTGAGATGAAATAGAGATGAAGGAAAAAGAAAAAGGAACTTCAAAGGTCACTTTAATGTGCTTCAAAGTCCAACAAAAAATACTACACTAATTAATTAAGAGAATCAAAGTGGTTAAAAGTAAATGTTAGAAGGAACACCAAAGCAAATAAACTAACATTGTTCGAACCTATCCTATTATGACAGCAACTATAAATCAAAATGGACAAGAAGTCGGAGTATGTGAAGGAATTAAAGAAAAAGTAACTAAACTAATCAAAATTAAAGCATCTAAACATAATATTCAAGCATCAAAGAACAACTAAGGCTAAGACTAAACTAATTACCATGATGGCCGAAAGGAAAAGAGAATGTAATATTACATTGATATATTTGTTGTGCATGGTTAAGGAGCCTTACAAAGTAGTACAAAACATCTATTTATAGATGAATTACATAACTACCTATTTGAATTTGAATATTTTCCTCCTATTAGATTAACTATCAATTTCAAATTTATTTACACGTGTGTTTCTTCCAAGAGAGGCTCCCTCCAAAATGACTTCCACTCTAGCCACCTTGATCTTCAAGTAACCACCTTTGCATTAATCCTACAATGCCAAGTGTCCTGCAAGTACTTTTCAAATGGCTTCCATGGCAAGCCAAAATAGCTTACAATAATAATAATAATAATACTATTATTATTATTATTATTGTATAGTAATATAATAACACATTAAATTTATATTTTATGGTACAAACATAGCCCCCCTGGTTCTTTGAAAATGAAGCATACGTAATTTTTGAAGAACCAATTTTTTGATTTCCATAAAATAACATAACTTGCTTCGAAACCAATACAACAACTTTGAACACGAAAAATGGTTTTAAATTGATGTTGAAGGCAATAAAACAGCGTCGAATACGAAAATATAAATGGCTTGAAGCCGAAACAGTAACTTCGAACATAAATGTCTTAAACCTGCTTTAAAGCCAATGCAACTACTTCGAAAGCAAACTGAATGGCTTTAAATTAATGTCGAAGCAAATAAAAAAGTCTTGAACACAACATAAATTGTTTTAAAAATTGGTTTTAAACCAATAAACTAACTTTAAACACCAAAAAATGGCTTTAGACTAACTTCGAAGTCAATATAATTGCTTCGAACACTAGATAATGACTTTAAACTTGTTTCGAAGCCTATATAATAACTTCAAATACAAATCAATGGCTTTAAACTGGATTCGAAGCCAACAATAGCTTTGAAGCCAATACAATAGCTTCGAACATAAAATAAATCATTTTAAAATGACATTAAAGCCAATAAGAATATATTCGAAAATACAATATTATGTTAACTGCCACCATGACATAACCCAATTCGAACAGTGGGACATAACCCAATTCGAACATTACATAACCCAATTTGAACAGTGGGATAATGATTCATGAACATCCTTGTATGATTTTCAACCTCTTAGGCCCACAAAATGAGTACAAGTTAAATAGCCACAACCATGAATGCCATACTTGTCTCTGTCAGAGTTGGCATTGCAAAAGAAGCTCATTTATAGACCATTGGAACCCACTGTTTAGACAGACTTCATGTTGACTTGATCGACCAATTGCCTCAGATCGACTTCAAATTTGCACTGCTAAAGTCATGGGTTATGCAAATTCAAGTTACCCCCAATCGCACCATCTCTTTTTCTACATGCGGCAGCCACATAGGGGCAAGTGCTCAACATCGGTCTGTAGTGTGATAAAGATGACCAATAGAGATTTAAAATCAGTAATGCTGGTCATTTTTATTTATATTTTAATAAAAGTACCGCCGTAGAAAAATCCACATGGTCATATCCCAATTTTGATGAGCACCACAAAGCCAAAATGGGTATTGATCAATTAAAGCCAAACTATAGAATGGCTTTAAAAATTCATAAGTTTCAACATTTTCTACAATGTCAAAAAACTTAGATTCATGAACAAAAGTTTGTCTATCATATTCAACCATATTTGGTTGAGCAATATACCCCTGGGTATCTTTTCATCACAATTATTTGGTTCATTAACCAATATGGGTGATGAGAGTGATTGTGAATTCTTTATTTCCACCATTAAAGGATCTTGAAAATTCTCCACAATATACTTATTTTCATCCATTGGCTCATAATTTTGAAGAAGAGTCGACACCCCCCGGGCCCCGAGTCATTTTGTGAAATTCATTTTCTAAAATAAACAATTGGTCCTTTACTTGTTCCAATAATGTAATAAAATCATTGAACCATTTTTGATCACCATAATATGGTGTTGGTGGTAAAATATACAACCATTCGAATTTGTTATCACCAAAACATGGTGTTGAAGAGGGTAAAACATTCAACTCTTCAAATTCATCTTCACACTTGTGTCCCACCGGGCGTGCCGAAAATATTTTGGCTATTTATCCTTCGAAGGATAATTGTGTAATTTTGTAAGTGCAAGTGTGCCAAGCAAGCAAGTTGCCAATGTGATTATATGTGATTGTGTAAGCCAAATGCGCCTCACCAGGCCGATTGTGATCGTTCGATGCCTTAATAAAAAGGACTTTTATCGTGTGAGATGAAATAGAGATGAAGGAGAAAAGAAAAAGGAACTTCAAAGGTCACTTTAATGTGCTTCGAAGTCCAACGAAAAATACTACACTAATTAATTAAGAAACAGATAAATCATAATCTAGAACCTCTAATGGTTTATCTAGATGCTTAGCAAAATGATGCGAAACGAACGAGTGCGTGGATCCTGAATCTATAAGTACATTTGCTAGGTGTGAGCAAATGGGAACCATACCTGAAACAATGGTATCGACAGAAGCGGTCTCTCCCGGCCTGAGCTGATATGACCTTGCCTCTCGCTGCTCCCTCCTCGGAGGTTGAGTAGTCCTTCGTGTAATGGCATTAGCTGCGTATGAATCGGAACCGGAAGCTCCCTGACGCTTGGTTGGACAATCCTTAGCTTGATGTCCCAATTCCTTACAAGTGAAGCATCGACCCCTCATATCCACATTATGAGTTGGACAATTTCTAGCGATATGTCCCGGTTGTCGACAAACATTGCAAATGATTGGGTTTGGAAGTTGATTGCATCGGCCCCAATGAAATTTCTGACAAGTCTGACATCTCGGTTTATTTCCACCAGAACCACTACCAATACTAGCTGATGATCCTCCTGAACTCTGCCTTTTTGCACTTCCTTGACTACTAAACTGACTTGATCCTGGTTGTTTATTTTGTTGACTTGGTGGTGGTGGCATGTTTGAAGTATACCCAAGGTCTCTCTCAGCAATAGAAGCAATGTCCAATGCCTTAGCATAGGTTTCTGGCCGGAATACAGTCACTCGTCCTCGAATGTCGTTTCGAAGCCCTACCACAAATTTTCTTGCTTTTACTTTTTCAGTTGTTATCACATCCCCCGCAAACCTTCCCAAACTCGTAAATTGTGTTGAGTACTCTCGGCATGACCTTCCCCCTTGCACCAACTCCATAAACTCCTGAGTTTTTTTGATCCCCAAACGATTCTGGAAAGTATTGTTCATTGAAAATCTCAAGAAATTGATCCCATGTTGTTGGTTGACCCGGGCCCAGCTTGGTACGCCACCAATATTCCTTTAACGTGTCGGCGGCAAATAAAACTTTCTGTTGCTCTGTACATGGTAATACCCAAAAGATTTTCTCCATATCTGAGATCCAAAAATTTGCTTTCATCGGATCAGCCTCCCCACGGAATATGGTCGATTTTCTGCTTGTGGAATTTGGAAATTGTAACGACTTCTTCCCTCGGACTCGGATTTGGTTGTACCGGTCTCTCCTCGACCACATGAGTTTCAGCCACTCTTACCAACACTTTAATTGCTCTTTCAACCCATTCCATTCGATTTGAGGTGTCACCTCCAGACATTATGCCTGGCACCCACATGTAGTACACATATGCACGTTACTTTTAAAAAAACACATGACATGCTAATCAACATTTAAAAGCATGCTAAGGAAACATGTAAGCATGTTTATGTAACTGCGTGTTGTTGTGTGCACAATACGCATCGTATATGTCTCTCGTCCCCGAAGGCTCTAACCTATTGCTCTGATACCAAAAACTGTCACACCCCAATCCTCCTCGTGCGGATTAGGACACGTGTAACAATGCTACAAGTGCCCAAGTACATTAATTTGCAAAGAAATATGCAAATTACTAGGAAACGCATGTGTTAATCAACATAAAACATTAGAAAACCATATCAAAACCATTTCCAAGCAACCATATACATAAACCTTCCAATAAGAGGATCAAACCTCACAAAACATTTGTTTACAAAAGGAACTTGACTAAATTCTACAACCCATGTTTCCGGACTTGCCAGAATGATCCAAACATATAACCTACAACTTTCGCATAGAAATTTACATAAGTTGCCCCAAATTACATTAAACACATGAGTCATAGAATCCCAACTAGTTCTCAATCTCTCAAACTCTACAACCACGAGTCAAGGCTTCAAGCCACAAGTCAAGGATACTAACCCACAAGTTAAACTATATTATAAGTTATAAACATAATTACAAGTCCCAAATCTCTCCCCCATTCCCGAGCACATCACTTTCTCTCCGGATATTGCTCCGTACCTGCGGTGGGTGTTATTTACCACAACAGAAAAGGAAAACGGGTTTCTTAAGCATTACGCTTAGTAAATAATCTAAACATGATTGAATGTTTAACATGTACGATGCTACAAATAAAGCATAATTCATATCCGTAATCGCCAAGTCACCGGTTTAATGATTCATTCAAACCCGAAGACCTCCCTTGGTCTCGTGGTCACTTCTATTCCTTGGACTTCCATATTTCTCAAATTTTTCCTCTTCACCACCCTTATTACTCCCAACGATGAATCATTTACCCGGTGCTCATTGAATACCACATAAACATATAAACATGTAAGCATATAATCATAGCAACTTTTCATCCCATTGACATGTAAATCACAATTTAACAATTCCATAGCTTCTAAGCATGATTTCTATAACTCAAACATAAATAGAATCATTGAACACCTTAAGCTACAATCACTTTTTGGTTAGAAAAACTCACCTCCTTAAATTATATGCAATTATGCTCCTACAATCCCGATTCAAGCTAACCAAAGCCAATTCTTGTTCTAGAGTAATCCTACATAGTTTTGGTACAACAAATATCGTCTATCATGAATGGTTGCCAGAAAAACATTGCCGAAAGTAAAAACTAATTACGTGCATGTAATCCTCTTACCTCCACGAGTCCAAAAGTGGTCTTGGATCGTAAATCAGGCAAACGGCGGCAACGGAACGACAAAAAAATGGTGTCGGCGTCTCGTCTCCATCTTCTCTCCCAAGCTCTCGCTTAACTTGTTTTAATTTTCAGTAATGAGACTAATCTCACATGACAACACACACATGCAACTTGTAGTGAGGTGTCAAAGCCTCAATTTCTCCTCTTTTCGTTTGATACACCCAAATTTGGCTCTATCCTATAACCGAGCGGTTCAAACCATCAGCGAGTCCATGTCCCGATCAAATCATGCACAACTTTTCGGACAAGCATCATCCCGAGCGGTTCATCCACGACCCGGACAACAGGTCGGAAAAATCGCGCAAACACATCCTACCGCGGGAACAGCCCATCCGGGCCCACAGGCATGATCCCGCGCATCACAGGCGTGACCCCGAGCGTTACGGGCAGTTTCCTACTCAAGCTAGAAGACTAATGGAAAGAACAAAGTGTTTCCTAATCTAATTAGGAAGCCCCCACAATTAATGCCAATCAATCCTAATCCAATTAGGAAACTTACTTGATTGATGACAATCACATCCTAATTGGATTATATTTCCTTATCCATGTACGAGTAGGTCTCTTACATCTATAAAAGAGACCTCTCACCTCCCATTGAAGGGGCCAATTCGGTAGTCTACACAGCACCTTTATAATTCACCATTATACGCATACACCCGACCGGTATTACTGGTAGTGCCGCCCCTCTTTGTTGGCTCACCAGGCCCGCCAGTGATCTGCTAGTGAACGTGCTCAGACACACCCGTGGACGTAGGTACCTTCATTAACAGGGTCGAACCACATACACAAAATAGTCTCTCACTCTCTCTCTCTCCTAAAATTGCTTTACTTTACTCTTACCAATTTTTGGCATCATCAGCTTGGCGCCGTCTGTGGGAAACGACAAGTCTTCTCATCAACAAATCTCTTGACTGATCATCATGCCACCGAAGAAGGGTAAGAAGACTGACTAGCAGTCCGCCCGGGATGTTCCTTCGGCCCCGGCAACGGCTGCGGCAGTCATGACATCTGAGCAAATCACCGCAACCCTCACACAACTCCTGGAGGGTCAGCGTCAAATCCAGCAACAGATCGAAGCCCTGCTAGCCCAGCAAAGCAATCCTCCAGTGGCCGGGAAACGACCCGGGAACGTTGCGTACGGTCGGGAACTGATCTTGACCAGACAACGTGCCTGAGCCAACCCGTCCCGTGTTGAGGATGCCAGAGACATCAACAATGGGCGTGCTGCCCGAGAGGAAAGGCAGGAGCATATGGCCTGGGAATCAGTCCAGGGTCACTCGGTCAAGAGCCGAGTTGTCCCTAGGCGAACGGTTACCCGGAGTCATAGCCGAGCCCGATCCCAGAGGACAGCACCCCGTCATGAAGAAGAAGCCTCTTCCACCATCCCGACCAGTTCCTCAGATACCGACCGGGAAGGAGTAGAAGCCCAAATCAAGGACTTACAGAAGTAGATCGACGGAGTGGCCAAAAAGCTTGGTCAAAACCATGCTCAGAATCAAGCCAATACCGAGACAGAGTCACCATTCTCCAGCCAGATCACGAGGTTCTCCATCCCGCACAAATTTAAGCAGCCTCAGCTAGATTCATACAACGGCTCGGGAAGCCCGGTCGACCACGTCCGGACCTACAAGGTTCAGATGGCCCTAGCCACCAACTCCGATGAATTACACTGCCTAGCCTTCCCCAGCACTTTGAAAGTCCCGACCATGCAGTGGTTCTACTCCTTGAGAAAGAAAATGGATTTCAATTGAATTCCTCCTCTCTAATTGGATTTCCTTTTCTAACTGGATTTTATTCCAAGTCATTTTTTTCTTTTCAGGGATGGGTGCTGATGCAGTTTCAAACAACTCAGCGAGCAGTTCATCAACCAGTTCGCCGGTATGCATGAGCGGCCAAAGCCAGACATGCAGCTACTGACAGTCAGACAACGGAATAATGAGTCCCTCAAGGAGTTCACCGACCGGTTCAACCAACAGAAGCTTCAAATCCGCAATCTGAATGAGACAATTGCCATCATAGCCTTCTGCTCGGGAGTTCAACACACCAAGTGCGCCGCGTCGTTCCACAAAAACCGACCGGTAACCTTGGTTGAACTCGCAGAGAGGGTTGGAAAATACATTGACACTGAAGAATTTCTAAAGATCAAAGACCCGGGGCAAGAAAGCAACAAGTCTTCCAGAAGCAAGCGAAAGCGAGATCAGCCCGGGAGTTCTGACAGTTCTTCCAGTTCACAGCAGTCCGGGTCAGGCAGCCCAGACCCGACCTCCAGCTCACAGCAAGCAGAGTCCGGCAGCCCCGACCCGACCTCCATTTAACATAGGTCAGGATCAAGCAGTTCGGACTTTGCCTCCAGCACAGAGAAATCTGGAGCCCGACGATCCTGATCCGACCTCCTGTTTCCATCGGTCTAGACGAGCCCGACTACAGTGGTACTTGCTTGATTACCACACGAGGCTCCACCGATTGTCAGAGAACTCATCCAAAGACCTCGGGCCTAATCCCGAGGCATCCAAAGACCTCGGGCCTAACCCCGAGGCACGAAAAAGATCTCGAGCTCAGGCACTAAAAAGACCTCGGGCTCCGAACCCAGGCATCAAAGACCTCGGGGTCACGCCCAAGGCACCGGCTTCGCTTAGGTCCAACCGACGATGGGGGCAAACCCCCTAGGTGGCTAATGATGGCAAGCTTCAAAAGACCCTGCAACCACCATGTTCCAGGTCGGTTACCTACAGTCATAGCCTCTGTAAGACCCTCGTCTTAGCGAAAGCTTGGGGGGGGCAAGACGGCGCAGTGAACTAAACAGGTAATCACACTGGGTATCTACAGGCCTCGCGGATAACCAAGTCAAAATCTTGGACAACCCGAGCACCTACAGTTCTCAGAGGCATTAACTCCACTTAGGCCCAGACTGACGATAGAGGTGACTAAAATCTCTTAGGTTAGCCGACGATAGAGGAGCAAAAGAACCCTAAAGCAAGGTGATTTAGGTCGGCTCCGCCAACATGGTTAAGCTCTTCTCCCAACAGTCTTGACGAATGCTAACTGGGCGGAAGACAACCATCTTGGGGAGTTAACATAAAAAGGACCCTAAAGCAATACGCTTCAGGTCGGCTTTTCCAACATGGTAAAATCCTTCTACCCACAGTCTTGACGAAGGTTTACGGGCAGAAAATAACCATCCTGGGAGCTAACTCAAGCAAAAAGACTCCGAAGTAGGTCGAGTTTCAACTCTCGGTCACTTTCCGAGCACTCAAAGACTCTGTTAGGCCGGGTCTCAACTCCCGGTCAGTTCCTGAGCACCTAAAGGTCCCGGGTTAGGCTAGGTCTCAACTCTCAGCCAGTCTCCGAGGATTCACCAGGCTCAGAAGCCCCGAGGCAGCTTCTCCAAGCACTCAGACAGCGACCAGTAATATCAAACTGATTTCCAAACTTGCCCCGATATAGCATCTGGCCAACATTGGAAATGGGGGGCAGCTTATACACCCAGATTTGGCTCTATCCTATGACCGAGCGGTTCAAACCATCAGCGAGTCCATGTCCCGATCAAATCATGCACAACTCTTCGGACAAGCATCATCCCGAGCGGTTCATCCACGACCCGGCCAACAGGTCGGGAAAATCGCGCAGACACATCCTACCGCGGGAACAGCCCATCCGGGCCCACAGGCATGATCCCGCGCATCACAGGCGTGACCCCGAGCGTTACGGGCAGTTTCCTACTCAAGCTAGAAGACTAATGGAAAGAACAAAGTGTTTCCTAATCCAATTAGGAAGCCCCCGCAATTAATGCCAATTAATCCTAATCCAATTAGGAAACTTACTTGATTGATGACAATCACATCCTAATTGGATTATATTTCCTTATCCGTGTACGAGTAGGTCTTTTACATCTATAAAAGAGAACTCTCACCCCCCATTGAAGAGGCCAATTCGGTAGTCTACACAGCACCTCTATAATTCACCATTATACGCATACACCCGGCCGGTATTACTGGTAGTGCCGCCCCTCTTTGTTGGTTCACCAGGCCCGCCGGTGATCTGCTACTGAACGTGCTTAGACACACCCGTGGACGTAGGTACCTTCATTAACAGGGCCGAACCACATACAAAAAATAGTCTCTCACTCTCTCTCTCCTAAAATTGCTTTACTTTACTCTTACCAATTTTTGGCATCATCATCGTTTATACCCCCGGATTTTCTTAAGTTCCTTTATGAAATCCCCCAAACATTCCATTAACTACCCAATTATCCAATGAGTATTTGTCTAAGTTCCGCATGAGTCCCAACATGGGTCCCACATATTTTGTGAAATTGCTATCGCACCTACCAATTATAAGTCTTTTTCAGTTATACCCTTATTTGGGTGTCTAAATTAATGCTAATACATAACAATATGATATGAAAGCAATTTAACAAATATCCATATAATCATATAAAATGCATTTAATCATTGAAGATGCACATTACTAGTTAACCCTTCATTGGGTCCTATTCCAATACCCGTCCCACCTTATTGGGGACTTTTCCAAATGGTGTCCTGTACTGAACACTTTTCATACAGGCGAGTCCAAAGCCTCCCCTTAACCCATTTTATACACTAATTACATGAATTAATGCATACTAACATATCAATTTACCCTTTTCCCGGGTACGGGTATTACAATATTAAAATGGCATAACTATAATAATATAGTAATATAGTAAAATTACATTTTATGGTACAAACACTATCTCTCTCCTGGTGGAGTTCACTGACACTGTGGGAGTGTGGGGTCCACAGTATCTGTGGGTCTATAGAGGAAAGAGATAGACACATTGTCACACCCCAACCCGCCCCCGGCGGAATAGGACATGTGTAACAAGACTATACGCATCCAAAATACACTAATAAGAAAGAAACCATATTAGTTATTAAGAAAACATGATTTGAAGCAACATAAAAGAGCTTGCTGTGACAAAACAGCCCTAAGAGCAAAATGGTCATTAATGGAAGGTAGTAAAATTTTATACCAAAAGATAGATCTTTGAGTCCCGGTTCCAACGCAAAAAACGGCGCGCAAATCCGAGTTTTCTAGAAGGAGTTATGTTCGTTTCCGTAAAGTCAATGATAAATATTTTCGAAATCACTGTCTTGGGCAGAGGGGCATTCAACCGGTCGAGCGGGTCAGTTCCACCGATCGAGAGGGATCAGAATGAAAATCAAACTTCTACCCTGCACTCTTTTTTTCATGTGCAAACTGATTCCAAAGTTCCCAACTCAAATGGGAACAAATCTAAGACATTTCCAACTCTATTAAGATAATTCAAACACAACTCCAATCAACCAAACATGTTCAACCTTCTTAACCAAAATAAGCTATTAATACCCACAAATTTCAACAAAACTAACATGATCATAGAAATTAGTGGTAAGGAGTTCCAAAAACTTCGTAGACAACTTGGTTCCAACCAAAACTTGTCCAACACCTATGAATACTCGTAGAACTTCTTGAACATAACTCAAATACATATTGGGGTACTTCCAAACACTTTAAACTTGTACCCAAGCTCAATTGAATCAAAATAAGACACTTAAGCCCAAACCTTCATTAAACTTGTATGAACATGGAATTTTGTCGGAAAAGAGTTCAAAAGCTTTACATACAACTTAGTTACAAACAAAACATGTCCGAATTGGCTGCGACACATACCCGAACTTGCCGGATTGGTCCAACTCAACTAACATACAAAATCCATATTTTAAAACAAAATGAATTGCATAAGTTCTACAAAGTTTAACTGCAACTTCCACAACTATAAGCATTATAACTTGGATACTACAAGTTTAAACCATAATTCCCATCATACTACAAGATTAAACATATACAACAAATCCCAAGCCTTGCCCCATTCCCAAGCTCGATTCACCTCCTTTCAGTATCTTGCTCCGAACCTGCGGTGGTTGTTATATACCACAACAGAAATAGGAAAACGATTTTCTTAAGCATTACACTTAGTGAATTAACTAACATGCTTGAGATGTCGTCAACATGTGTAATACAACAATTTAAGCACATAAGCATACGTAATCGCAGAATTCATGGGCTAATGGTTCACTCCGACCCGAAGACATTTCCCTTGGTCCCGCGGTCACTTTTATTCCTTGGACATCCGTTCTTAAAGCGGATTTCTTCCTCTTCTCCTCCCTTATTTCACCATAATGAACCATTACTTCTAATCATTCATTGACTACTAAACACATAAGCTCATAGCCACATAAACATGATAATTTCTCACCAATTTAACATGAAAATTCTAGCTTTAACATGAATTTAACTACTAAATCCAAAATTATTATCGCTTAACTTGTAATTAAAGCACATAACATGTACCCACATCAAAGCTTAAGTTAAAAAATTCACCTCTTTTGGATTCTACCCAAAATTAAGCCTATAGATGCTGAATTTCACTAAAACCCAGCTCAAATCTCACTTTCGGAGTAATTCCTACATATATTCGGTAAACCGCATGTCACCGATTAGTTTGGGTCACCAAATTGTGACGATTAAAACGTAAAAGAAAGGTATATAAATGACCGTCTCACCTCCACGAGTCCGAATACGGCTTCGGTTCGCGAATTGGACGACGAGCGGCGACGAAACGGCGAATGAACGATGTCGGAGACGTGTTCTTTCTCTTCTCTCTCGGCGCCTCTCCTTTCTTGTTTAATTTCTGTAATTGTTTTGAGAGTATTCCCATACACAAGACATCTACACGACGCATGCAATGTGTTGTCAATAAATTTTCTCTTCTTTTCATTTACACCCTCCAAATTTCTTAGGTTTCTATTATGAAATCCCCCGAACATTTTATTAACTATCCAAAACTTAAGTGGGTGTTTGTCTAAGTCCCGTATGAGTCCCATACGTGGTCTCAAATATTTGTGAAGTTGCTACCGTACCTACTAATTATTCACCTTTTTGCAATAATGCCCTTATCGGGTTAATAAGTAGATATCAAAAGCTAACATATTAACAATGTGATATTGAAACAACTAAACATATTCCAAATAGTCATATAAAATGCATCTAATTATTTAAATGCAAATTATTTTATATTTTATCCCGGCCCTTCACTGGGTCCCACTTCCAAACCTGTCCCTCCTCACAGGGACTTTTCCATGGGCGAGTCCAAGCCTCTCCTTAACCTATTTTATACACCAATTATGTAAATTAATGCATATTAACATGTTAATTAACCTTTTTTTTTCGGGTATGGGTGTTACACACATAAAATATATGCATTTTGTTTATGTGAGATTCTTATGTGCTCCAAAAGTTATCCATCTATATAAGTTAATCTAAAGTATTGATTTAGTTAGTAATTTGCTTAACACAATAATTATACTTCGAGTCCGTTTGATAAAACTGAAAATGAAGTGCTGAATTTTGAGTACTGAATGTTTTAAGCGATCGGATTTGCAATATTGAAAATAGTGTTTTCAATATTGGAATAGACTGTATTCAATAATTATGTTCAGTAGAAATTTTTTACTTAAAGTTTTTAATGGGTTTACACTGCTTTTTCAATTAAGTGGTATTTTCATTTTTAGCACTTAATTGGGTTATCAAACACACCCAAACCATTATGCGCATATAACGCTATGCTTGGCATATTTTGTAACTCAAATGTGATTTCAACACATATGAAAGTGGGAACACCCTCAATAATAATGAAACCACTTCAACATTCTCTAATGAAAATTAAGTAAATTCACTATCAACATTGTCTAAGAATTACTAATGAGCACTATTACACCCACATTTTTTTACACACTTTTTTATACCAGCTTTAAATGCATGTATCTTGTGTTGTGCAAGTGGTGCACAGAAAAGTGTGAAAGATTCAAACAGCAGAAGGTACATGCATTTAATGCATAGTGTGTTAAAAAGTGTGTAGAAAAGTGTATATGCCTAGTAGTATTAGTTACTAATGCCCTGTTTGATAACCGTTTCATTTTTTAGTTTTTGTGTTAGAAATTTTTGTGTTCATTTTAAAAAAAGAAAATAAAATACGTGTTTGGTAACTTTGTTTTTGTTTTTTAAAAAGTGAGAACAAAAACAAAAAAATGCGTTTGGTAAACTATATTTTTGTGACAAATTTTTATAACTACTTAGTAAAATAACTATTTTGCCCTTAAACTTCAAAATGTTACAACTTGTTAAAAAAATAGAATTTAACATCGTCAAAGTCTATAAGCTCATATTATTATGTAAACCATTTTGGAACCTAAAAAATATATACGTCATAAAATGACCAAAATGCCCTTGGGGCTTACATATAAGAAGTTAACATTGTTAAAATCTTCAAATAATACAGAGTGACTTACCCTAAGATTTTTCGATGTTCTGGATCCAATGGTATGGTCCATTTGGCCTGAATATATTTGTAAAATGACTATTTTGCCCTTTAAATTTCAAAATACCATAACTTGTTAAGACTAAACTAGAATTGAACGCCGTCAGAGCCTCTAAGCTCATATTTAAGATAAATAACATTTGAGATCTAAAAATTACATATATAATAAAATGACCAAATTGCCCTTGGGATTTACATATGTGAAGTTAACATTGTTAAAGTCTTCAAATAATACAGAGTGGCCTATCCCAAAGTTTTTCGATGTTCTGGATCCAATGGTAGGGTCCATTTGGCCTGAATATATTTGTAAAATGACTATTTTGCCCTTTAAATTTTAAAATGCCATAACTTGTTAAAATAAAATCAGAATTTAATGTCGTCAAAGCCTATGAACTCACATTATTATGAAGAACATTTTGGAACCAAAAAAGTATATAGATCGTAAAATGACCAAATTGCCCTTGGGGCTTACATATAAGAAGTTAACATTATTAAAGTCATCAAATAATATGGAGTGACCTACCCCATGGTTTTTCGACGTTCTGGATCCAATGATAGGGTCCATTTGGTATGAATCTATTTGTAAAATGACTATTTTTCCCTTCAAACTTCAAAAATATTATAACGTATTAAAACTAAACTATAATTGAACGTCGTCAGAGCATGTGAGCTCATATTAAGATGAAGAACATTTGGGGCCGTACAAGTATGTGTATATATATATGGTAAAATGACCAAATTATCCTTGGGGCTTACTTGTAATATATTAACATTGTTAAGGTACTAAAATAATACGGGGTGGCTTACACTAAGGTTATTCGACATTCTAAATCCAATGAAGGGGTCCATTTGGCCTGAATACATAAGGGCAAAATGATTAGTTTACTCTTAAAAATTCAAAATGCCATAACTTGTTAAGATTAAATCAAAATGCCTAAAAAGTATCTAGATCATAAAATGATCAATTCTTGTTAAATCTGAACAAGTTGTGAATTTTCAAATATATAAGGAAAAAATAGCCATTTTACAAATATATTCATGCAAATAGACCCTGCCATTAGATTTAGAACGTCGAAAAATCTCGGGCTAGGTCACTTTGTATTATTTGAAGACTTTAACAATGTTAACTTCTTATATTTAAGCTCCAAGGTAATTTGGTCATTTTATCATATATATACTTTTTAGGTCACAAATGTTTTTCATCTTAAATATGAGCTCACATGCTCTGACGGTGTTTAATTATAGATTAGCCTTAACAAGTTATTGGAAGTTTGAAGGGCAAAATAGTCATTTTACAAATATATTCAAGCCAAATGGACTCTACTATTGGATCCAGAACGACAAAAAACCTAGGGATAGGTCATTCCGTATTATTTGACAACTTTAACTATGTTAAATCCTTATATGTAAGCCCCAAGGGCAATTTGGTCATTATACTATTTAAGTTCCAAAATGTTCTTTATAATAATATGAGTTCACATGCTTTGACGACGTTAAATTCTGATTTTATTTTAACAAGTTATGACATTTTAAGTTTTATTGGCAAAATAGTCATTTTACAAATATATTCAAGCTAAATGAACCCTACCATTGGATCCAGAACGTCGAAAAACCTCGAGATAGGCCACTCTGTATTATTTGAAGACTTTAACAATGTTAACTTCACATATGTAAACCCCAAGGGCAATTTGGTCATTTTATTATATATGTACTTTTTAGGTCCCAAGTGTTATTTATCTTAAATTCATGCTCACAGGCTCTGACGACGTTCAATTCTAGTTTAGTCTTAATAAGTTATGACATTTTGAAGTATGAAAGGCAAAATAGTCATTTTACAAATAGATTCAAACAAAATAGACCCGGCCATTCAATCCAGAACCTCGAATAACTTTTGGGTATGTCACCTTGTGTTATTTGAAGACTTGATTTTTTTAATTTATTAAATATAAGATTTAAAGGCAATTTGGTCATTTTGCGATTATATACTTTTTTGGTCCCAGCAAAAAAAAAATTATATAAGTTCATAAACTCTGACGATGTTTAATTTTGGTTTAATCTTAAATAGTTATGACTTAAAATTTGTAAGAGCAAAATAGTAATTTTGGATATCAAAATCAAGTTGGGGTATTAATGATGTTTGTTTTACCCTGTCGTGCTCTTGTGATTTGAGCTCCTGCTTCTTGCTTCTGTCTAAATGTAGAAGCATCTAAACAGGACCTTAGTAGGTTTTGTTCTTGCTGTAAAAGTATGAAATATTGCCCCTGATGAAACTCAATTTAACAGTTTACATTCTTTTCATGAACAGGAATATCAAAACCAAAAGCAGGCACTTTGAAGCAAAAGTTGGTTAGGTATGAAATAAAAACGCAACTTGCTTCATTTGTATTTTTTTTTTTAATCTATCTCAAATGTTTGGTCGTTGATTTCAGAAGGGCTAAAGCAGTGGGACCCAGTTTCTCTACCGTTCCTCCGAGTCACGTGGGAGCTAAAGTAGCGGGGAATATTAGCTCTATCCCTCTTCCAAACTCAAATATTGGGGCTAAAGTAGAGTGCAATAGTTATGGTTCCACGCCACCTCAGAATTTGAATATGGGGATTAAAGTAGAAGAGAGCAATACTACTTTTTCTACGCTGCCTGAGAATTTGAACATGGCGGTTAAAGTAGAGGATAATTGCAATAGCTCTACGCCGCCTCCGAATTGGAATGTGGGGATTAAAGTAGAGAGCACTAGTAGTTTTTCTATGCCGCCTGAAAATTTGAATGTGGGGGTTAAAATAGAGGATAATGGCAATAGCTCTACCACAGACGTAATTCTACTTGAGTAATGTGCATGGCTCAGTGCCTCCTTCCAATTGCCGTATGGCAATGAGCAAAGGATAAATTGGGTCAGGATAAGTTCAGGTAATCTTCAGTGTACTTGAATTGCTCATGGTGATTGTGTTGCCTTTGAGTTGTTATGGTGAATAATATGTTATAGCTGGTTGAACCAAGAATACACGTACATTTTTTTTTTTTTAGTAATTTACTTGGATCTAAGCTATTATGTTGTAGTTGTTTGAACCAAAGTATAAAATGTAGGACCTGTTTGGGCGTCCTAGAATGCGTATATTGCATTAAATTTTTTACGTTGCATTTTAGCTAAAAGCATGATGATCTCGAATATTTTCATTTTAAAAAATATGCTCATTTAAAAAATATGGCATTTAGTCATGAATTTTGTCATTGCAAGAAAACATAGAAATAGCCGTATAAGAAGAAACATGGTAAAGTTTCTCCCATTCATCTAAATTTATTCATTCTTTGCTGATGGGATTTCCTTTAGGATACTATATAAATTAAGAATGAGACTATTTACAAAAATCAAGTGACAACTAAACATGCTTAGTAGTTAATTATTCAAAATATAATATGACGTGGTATAAGTTTATTGTTTTGGATTATATATTTTTTTTACAGTAAGCGACTTCTGCTCTTCTTTTTCTGGTGATCACTGTTATTTAGTTATGCATTCATTGGAGATTAACATTGTTCAATGGAAGTCCTATACTTCCTCCGTAAATTCTCATGATGAGTAATATATTTGTATGTATCGTCATTGCCTCAGAACCTGTTGAGCGCCAACTCTGTCTCCCATACTTGATTTTGCTGAGACCATACTATTTTATCATCGTTTGCACGATCGCTATGGTTATGATTATCAAGTGCTTTTAGTTTGTTGATGATCTTGCGGAATCATCACCGGTAGAACCTTCTGCAGCTGCTGATTCCCCATAATGTTGAAAATGCAACTTTTTGCAGTCAGTTATATCGAGCAAGAGCTATGACATGGGTTGGGCGGCAAAAATTGCGCTAGCACTTCGCTAATCCACAGAACTTGACGGAAGATCACAACCCATTTCAAATTATTGGAGCTTTCTTGTATCAGAGCCCAAGTTGTTCCGGGACTCAAAAATTGGTAGGAGGGTATATTATGTTGCTGCAGTTTTCATTGTCCGGTGCCTTTCTCAGGCAATGGTCCTACAGAAGTTGCTGTAAGCGCATTCAAATTGACCGGCAGGGTGCCGGTTTCTTCAATGTATATAGAAACTATATATAGTAAATGTATGAACAAATATTTCACTGCCAATTGGGGATAATTTTTGCCACAGGCTTGAGAGGATTGCCATTAAAATCAGATCTTTTCCTATTTAGGGGGGGGAGGAAATACCAATTTCTTTTTGAAGGTCTGTCTGCAGATGGGGATTGCATGATAATTCGATCTGTGTCTACACTTAGGCATTGTTTGGATTGCGGATTCATTGAGGAAAATAAAAGGGAGTGGAAGACAAGAAGAAAAATTAATTTAATTGTGTTTTCCTCTATGCTTAAATAGCATTAGAAGCACACAAAATTATTGTGACCTAAGTAAAAAAAGGAGGAAATTGAAGCACAAATTAAAAATAAAAAAAATAAAAAAATAAAAAATAGAAATAAAAATTAATTCATTCATTTTCCGTTTCATTTTTATTCTTCCTATTTTTCTCACGATTTTTCTTGGTAACTGAACCGAGGAAAGTGTTTCCTATGTTTTCCTTTCTTTCTCCTCATGAAATTCATGAACCAACCAAAGCCACGAGGAAATCCTGGTTTTTAAGAGGTGGTATTCCTTTAATAACCATTTTTAGATTTATATTGTAGGAGTATGAGATATTATGTACTGCAGAAAAAAAAAACCTGTGACATTTGGCTTAGAATTTATTAATGCAGACACAACCCTTAAACAGGTTGTGAGGAAAGACCACCACTTACACATAATGTTCGGAGAGAGACCAAAGATAGACCATTTTTTTTATCGCAATGCATGAAAATTCCATTTCACAAAAGACAAGTTCGCAACAAATACAAAACATGATAGCAATCTTCTGGTTTGTACTGCAATCTCCAAAACTATGATATCGCAGACTATGACATAGCTCAAACACTGAGTCGTCTGAAGGAGAAAGCTGCCAACAACCACAACAAAGATCCGAGCTTCAAAACCACCGTGACTGCGAAGAGGGCTCGAACAAACAACAGATCTAACTCAGATCTGTGTGGAGCAGGGCCAGAACCAACCATGGAATACGGAGACAAAGAGATCAATCCATCAAACCAAACAAAAAACAAAACAAAACCCTCAACAAGGACGGACAAAACCCCAACAAGAAGGGACAAAACCCCAAACAAGAGGGGACAAATTATTGAAAGCAACAAAAAACAGTAAAGAAAATGGTTAAGGGCTCTCCCATGGTGGAAGGGAGAGCCCCTAAAGGGTGGCCGCAAGAAGAGCACAGAAATTAGAGAGAAGGGAGAGAAAACCTAGGGTTTTTAGCAGATTAAGCTTAGATCAAAGATAGACTTAACCTCTACACTTTCACATAAACTTCCAAATTCCAATTATCATTTGTCAGTCTTTCAAACTTCAAACAATTCAGTATAAATAAATAAAAAAAATTAAAAAGGGTGGGGGGGGGTTGAGATAATAGTTCCTCTATAAAAATAAATAAATAAATATCATAGCTCCTCAATTTAAATGAAGAACGAAAATAAACGCTTATTTGAAATATGAAAACTAGTATTTGTCTACCCAAAAAAATTAAAAATTAATTAAATTAATAAACAATTGAGTACGTCTTTCATGCTGTAAAACATGTTTTAAACTTCAAAACTGTAATAGCACTAAACCTGTATTAACTTATACAAAAACAGAGAGCATGTTCGGTAATGCAAGACCCAAGTCCCTTTTATTAAGTTGAAAGAACCCAAAAAGAAAGAGGTATTGAAATAGGAGTAATGCTATGCTTCCGAAATTTGTATACCAAATGGTGGGCCCACTTGATTTTCGTTGGAGGATGTTAAAATGATCCCACCATTATTAAAACTAATCACACTGCCACATGTATTGAGATTCTGAGAACCACATTTGGGATACGGAGCATTACTCTTAAAATAGTATACAATGGTTGGATAAGCAAATGAAAGGGGCGAGTACATTTGCCTATAGGGTTAAAAGAACACCCAGTGGCACTTCCAATTCAATGAACCATGCTGCTGAAAATTTTACAATATAGCAAAATTGAGGGAAAAAGAAAAGGTTATGTTCACAATTAAAACCGGAAAAGCTTGGGGCACCGACAATCTGCACCGAAATGCTGCACCGATTGATAGGTGTCGTCAGTTACAATGGGCCCCACGTGTACAAATCAATACACCATTTCAGTGTAGATTGTCGGTGCCTGTAGCAGGGTTTTTAACGAACCAACAATCTTATTTCATGGAGTAGCTATCTTTCTTGCATCAGATATCCAAACATAATATATAACAATAGCAATTTTACAATCTAAGGTCTTGTTTGGGAACGTGGAAAATAGGATCAAGTTCAGTCCCACTACAATGTTCTATCTGGAAAAAAACCATCAGAACATTGGTTTGACAAAGAACCTGTGTTAAAAGTGATTTTAGATCCGACGTGGACTCCTACTCAACAAAAAAGCGTCTACACCAAACACATGAATATACAAAAACCAGTTCACTTATAAACCACAAAACCGGTTCAGAACCTTCCCAAACAGGCCCTAAGGCTATATGCCTGCTGCATTTGTTCCCACAATGCTACTACCATCCTGATCAGCAGTCCCTCCCAACCACTCCTCCAATTTTGCTTCTCTATCAGCCCTAAATTCATCATAGTTCTCATCAGACAAGGAGACTAACCCTACACTTGACAAGCATTCATCAACTGGTAATTCTTCATCTAGCTCATCAACCATTTGACTCGACACGGGCAATTCATCAGCTTCTGTTTCATGTAGAGTTGAAGTCGTAATTGGCGGTGGATTGGGGTAGAATGGTAATTTCTCATCCTTGTCTTTTCTCGATTCTCCAGAATCAAGTTGAGGCCATTTGAAATTGCTAGCTCTCTGTTTAGCTGACTTCAAAACAGTTGAAAAGTAACCGCCACTTCCTTCACCATCCTTCTCCGAATAAACTGCATTACGACCCCAAGTGGCCGGACTCCAAGAACTCGTCCTTCCCATTCGAAATTCTGAACTCGGGTTATGAATTAGGCCACGTTTGGGTTGTTTCATTGACATTATAGCAAGAGATTTCGTTATATCTCTAATCATATCTTCGGCAATGGGGGACCCACATTCTTTCATCGATCTCACCATGGTGATAGAATCCTCTAAATCTTCTGTGTGCAAAGTTATTTCGCGAGATTTCTCAGCAACGTTGTTCTTGAGATTGATGAGGTTGGGCACTGCATTTTGGGTGTGCTGTTGAACATAGAAAAGGCCCACTGAGGGTTCGTTTGCCGCGTATTTTATCATATCTGCCAAGCTTTCGGTTATCTCCATGAAACCATCAACGGTGGAGAATTCGTGCATCTTTTTGAAGGCGAATGGGCCTTCATCACTGGTTTCATAAAAAATTGAGGAAATTGATTTCATGGGAAAACGAGAAAAATACATATGGTGAAGTTATTAGGAGTCTTATAAGCCAAAATATATGAAATAAATGGTAAGGGGGTATATAATTACATGATCATATAGAATAAATATTCCTATCAGCTCAGATGCCTTTAATGTATAGTATAACTAACAAGTATGCAAGTCTATATGCATAATCATTTAAAGACTTCAATGTTGCACCATAATTTACAGCTTTGTTTACATCAACTTCTTGGGATCCAAGCAGCGATCATTTAATGGAAGAAAATAAATGGACAAGGGCAAAGGAAAAAACACAAGAGAAAAAACATGGTACGGCAAAACACTGCTTACGTCAACACACCAAGAGACCAGTTCTTTATTATTGAGATGTAAATTGGTACAAGACAAGTTGGACTAAATCACATAACCCAAACCTAATGCCCTTATACACACCCACTCTCAATACCCCAAAAAACCCACTCTCTTGCGGTGTGATTTCTCTGTCTCTCAAATTTTCTGTGTCACGAGTGATCCATGCTCGTACATGTATATCACTCACACACACACACACACACATATGGAGAATATATTCATGGTTAAGAACTGGTTCAACAGCCACATACAATTTCCAAGAAGCTTCCATGATCCTTCCATGCAAGTCACTTGGTGATGACATCATCCTTTCTTAATAATAACATAACAGAAAATGTGACCAACACAAGGATACATTCGGCCAAAGCATAAATGCTCCAATACTTGCCTACGTGGCCAAACATACACCACTAATAACCAACAAACTCATGGTAGAGATTTCATTACCATATCAAAATCTGTATGGACCGCAGACAACTATTTCCAGTGACTGGATCCAAAAGGGAAGCTATAATTTTTTCGTGCAAGGGTCAGACAATTATGGGTCGATACTTTCACAAAAGGGTTGACTCAATGTTTAGTAAGACACTCAGGCAAATGATGTTTATGGGAAAGTAACACTCATGAAAATGACGCATGCTTTATGAGAAAGCCAATTCTCTTTTCCTCCCAAAATCACCTCCTCTTGATGTATTAAACAGTAACTCCAGAAAAAATATAGGGACTCTTAAACACCATTCAGAAAAACACTTCAGTTTCAGTTTTTTATTGATCACTAGATGTTGAGCTGGAAAAAGGGGAGGGGGGGGGGGGGGGGGGGGGGGGGGGGGGGGGGTGGGGGGTGGTGAGAAACTTCAGTTTCAGTTTTATTGATCACTACATGCAATAGCATTAGTCAATTAAGAGACTTGCATTTTTCTAATCAAGCCCGAACCTCAGGTTTGATTCAATTGGCAACTTTGTGACTTTATCAGTTCCGGGATCAATTTAAGTCTTTTATTAAGGACAAAGTTGTAAAATATTTTACATAATTGGAAATGGGTCAAACTGTAAGAGTAAACAACGCATAATGAACCGCCAGCTAGCCTAGTTGGCAAGTCACTAGACCGGACTAGGTTCGGTACGGGCCGGAAGATGGCTTCCCCTAAATTGTAGCCAGCCAATGGACTGCACAAGAAGTTACATTCAGCACATAAAATTTATGACATATACATTCTGTACCAACTATTCTATAACGTATGATTGCTAATTCCTTATTTTGAGAACATTTAAATCTATGAAGGGGGGAAAAGATGTTCAAGATTGATACGTGACTGCCTAATAGCGGCCATTTTTTCGCCTCAGAATTAAATCAGCAATAAAAAAGGTATTTGACAAAAGTGATAATGGCAATAAAGGATAAGTGGAGCTTGAACTTCACTGTCATATTCAACTAGAGCTGGCGACTAGGTGAGCCAACTCAAGAAAACAATTGCCGAGCACAATCTTACGCCAAGACCAATTCTAAGCTAAAGCCTAAATAAACATGTGAGATGAGAATAGATCATCCAAAAAACACTTGGATTGTTCTCGTATTAGTAATAAGGAAAACTAAACTATTTCTTCAAAATCTAGCAAAGTTTTTTTACAAATTGACATGGCATCCCAAGTGTAATGCCACATTCCAAAGAGTAAATGCCACATAAATTTCTAACTCAAAATGAGGCAATCAAACACTGCCACATCAATGTGTAAAAAAAGGTTATCTTTTTTTTTTTCATAGCACTACCCAAGTATTAATCATTTCAACCAAACTGGTTTTGGTGTTGACTCTATTATAAATTGTATTTATCAAGTAGCTTTCCTTTGTTCCCCTCTCCTTTGCCATGAAATTTCATATCCACACATTATTCCAGTTCCTTATCGCTTATATTTGTATGTTCGTACAAATCGCTTGTGATCCTAAGATCAATTGAACATGCTATAGGATTCACTTTGATGTGATCAAAATTCAGTAGTTGTTTTTTGGTGGGTGCAAGGCTAATTTGTTTTTATTTAGTTAGCATGTCTTAAGGGCACTTTCCGAACTCTTGGGTGTAGTATTTGGTTAGGTGTATGGGTCCAGTTGTACTAGGTTAAATTTGATTTCGTTAGGTTGTCCATATTTACTTTTTAGTTAGGGTCCAAGTATAACTCCTTAGTCCTTAGGATTACTAGAAAGAAATCTACTGGGATAAAGTGGTTATTAATTAGGGGAAATTCCTTGGAACCTATTTTCTGACTACTTCCATATATGCTGCAATTGAGACTTTGGAAGTGCAGAGAGAGAGAGAGAGAGAGAGAGAGATTCGTGCTGCAGGTTTCTTCTTCCTAACCATTTTCTCAGATCAACTAGAATCTGCAGAAAATATGCCCAAATACAATCCACCCAGACAAGAAAATGATGTTTAAGATGTCAAAAGTACATTCACTGATTTACATGGGTTGTCTTCTGTTTAATTGCCTAAGAAAATTCAGTAGATGTCTTCAAAACATCAAAATCAATTTTCCACGGAAACTGTTGGATCGACTCAAGCAACAATAATAAAGAATCAGAGATTTAACAAGAAGAGCCAATATCGAAACGAATTAGAGTTAAAAAACTTATATATCTCCATGCCTGGTACATGGTAAAATCTCCAATATACCCATACCGTACCGCAAGAGGCTCACCCACCACCATATTAGTCCATACACACACAAACACTTGACCTCTAGAATATGAGCCACACCAAACAGAAACCAGCATAAGTAATAAATTCACGGGATGTCCATTTATTTGACAGGAATCTGTTTGATAAACATACTGGTTGTCATTATATTTTTTGAGGATGTCCCTTTTCAAGGACAAGCAGGTAAAAAGAAACTTTACATATATAAAAATTAAATACATATCTGATACCTGGAACTTCCCATTTTTAGAAGATTTGTACGAGCTTGAGAAATTAATTTTAGAGAAACTGGTTGGTGGGTATTTCATGATCACAATAACGAATGGTTGGAAGAAGTACAAGCATTTTTCTTATGCTCCGATTGTTTCGATGTCAAATAAATAAATAAAAAATCTTACACTATCCAATGAAAAATGACTTACGGCTAAAAATCTGAAACTCCTTTTATGAGAAACTGGTGAGCCCGTCCGTAAGTGATTACATTTTTTTAACAACTTGTTTTGTTGTGCGCCACCCACCAATCAACTCCCTCAACCTGGACAGAAAATGTACATACAGTAATCCACACACACACACACACATATATATATATATATAAACGTAAAATATGTATCCCCTCTCTATTGAAAACGAGAATTAAAAGATACCACCACAACCTTCACCACCTCCAGACCACCGTCGCCCACCACCATCACTGACCTCGTGATAAAAGAAAGTTCAAATCACCGTCGATCAAAACCACCAAAAATCTAGCCTCATCCACAACCGAAACCACTAAACCACTGCTAGCACTAATGCCACCGATAAGTCTACCCTAGGAAGCACGGACACTTCTAAGAAGGTAACGTGTCCCGTGTTTTGTCGTATCCGTGTGTCGGATACGACACTTTGCGGACACTGTTTATGCGGTGTTGACGTGTAATTTTTTTTTAGAATTTGTGTCATATCCGTGTCGGCGTGCCCATGTCCGTGCTTCATAGAGTCTACCAGCCACTGCTCCACTCTTGTCTCACCACCTCTGTACACAGAATTTTGTATATCTCTGTTGAGATTGTGTGTCCCACATCGGGGACTTATGACCTTGCTACTCAATATATAAGTTCAAGGGGCCACTCCACTCATTACCAATTGGTTTTGGGTTGGATGCTCCAATTCAATATGGTATCAAAGCAGTCGTTCTTGGGTTTGCTAATCTTGCCGATCCTTAGTTAGGATTCGAGAGATCATTGTCATTGCCGGATTTCCTGAAGTTCGAGAGTCTCTCTCTCTTTTTTTTTTTTCAATCAGCAGCAGCCCACGCACAGAGTCACAGTCAAGCAGCCACACATAGCAGCCCTAACACAACCAAACCCTAACCACACATAGCAGCCGCAGCCAACACAAAGCAGCCGCAGCCCCAACCCTTCTGCCCACCCTCCGGCGACCCTCGCCTGACTCCGGCGACACTCCGGCGACCCTCCAGCAGCCTATTGGCTCTATTTATCAAGTGTTTGACCCTCCAGCAGCTCTGGCGACCCTACAGCAGCCTATTGGCTCTCTTTTTCAAGGTTTTTTTGGCTCCGATCTGCCTCTGTGGTAAGTTTTTGGCTTCGTTGCGCTTCCGATCTCTTTCCGTTTGTTTCATTGAAGATCTAGATCTCCATGGAGTCAAAGCTCTTCCTCAACTCACCACTAGGAAGTTGAATGGATCCAATTTTCTCCAATGGTCTCGGGCTGTCAATATTGCCCTCACTGACTTGGGTTTTGATGCTCACCTTACTGAGTCTTCTCCCACCACCGACAACAAGGCTATCAAGACATGGAAACAAATGGATGCCCAAAGCGTTGCCCTCCTTTGGAACTCTATGGAATCACACGTTGCGGATATGTGTGGTCACTTGGGCACCTGTAAGGACATTTGGGATTATGCTCATTTATTATTCTCCAGCGATCTAACTCGGATGTATGATCTCTCCTCTCAGTATTTTCAGATGCAACAAAGTGATCTCTCAGTTACTGAGTATTTTGCCTCCTTCAAACGGTTAGTGGAAGAATTGAACAGTGTTATTCCTATTACTACTGATGCAAAGAAACAACAGGAACAGCGGGAGCAAATGGCCATAATGAAATTTTTTGCTGGCTTAAAATCTGATTTTGAGCCTGTTCGGTCCCAGATTCTAGGGGGTACCTCTTTGCCTTCTCTTGCTGAGACCTACCAGCGTGTTCTCAGGAGTACGTCTCGTGATCAGGGTTTTAATTCTTCTGTTACTGATCATTCCGCCTTAGTTACTCAGGCTCCACCACCCACTGCTGGACGGGGTGATGGTAATCCCCATCGTGGCCGTGGTGGTTACAGTGGTGGATATGGGGGCCGTGGTCGTGGTGGTCGTCCTCATTGCACCAATTGTGATAAAGACGGTCATTACAAGAAGACATGTTGGGATCTCATTGGTCGCCCTGCTCGATTTGCACAATCTGTTGTTTCTTGATGCTTCGTCATCTTCTCATGCTCCTGCTGAGGGTGATCCGATTTCCATCTCCGATGAAGAGTACTCTCAATTCCTTCAGTTCCAGGCCTCTCATATTACCTCTGCTCCTAGTACCTCTCTTGCTCAGAAGGTACCTCCACTGCTTGTCTTACTTCCCGTACTCGTCCTTGGGTAATTGACTCTGCTGCCACCGATCATCTCACAGGTATATCCACCCTTTTTTCCTCTCTTGAACCGTCCTTATCTTTTACCTCCCGTTACTTTGGCAGATGGCTCTTTTATGCCCGTTGAAGGCATAGAGACTGTCCAATTATCCCCGTCTTTGTCCTTATCATCTATTCTTTTTATTTCTCGTTCACCCTTTAATTTGGTATCTGTTGCGAAGTTGACTAAAGATCTTAATGCTTGTGTTTCCTTTTTCCCCGATTCTGTTCTATTCAGGATTTGACGACTCGGAGGACGCTTACCCTTCCGGCCCCAAGTCGGTCATTCCTTCTTAAATGGACCAACTCTCACTTCAAGCAATCGGAAGGTCTGAGTCTGACGGAGGCAGATCTGAAGACACAGAGGCCCTAGGCGTAGTAGCTGAATCCGGAATAGTCTCAACATTCTGATGACGGCAGGTGTATGTCTGGAGGTCAGGACGGTGGTGTACGATATACATGTGTATGTATATTTAACATAATAGAGAGAATGGGTGGTTGCCTACGTTTGCTCCGTTATCTCTCTATGTAGTATATATATATATATGGGCGTATTGTATATGTATCAGTGTATGTGTAGATATGGTGTTCTTGGTAATCAATACGCTTATTTTTCTAGTTGTTATGAAGGCAAAATTGAATTTTATAAGAACAAAATGGCACTTTTCGTGCATTTGTCACCACCATTACTCATCAAACTCTGACGACGGAGGTCAATGTAATTTCTCAAAATATGAAGGAGGTACGTTTATTTAAATCATACCTCAAAGGAGGGTCAGTGTAACTTCCGTTAATACTATAGTCGACTATAAGCTTTCTAAGAGGTCTCTAGATGTTTTCAGGGTTTTATGCTGCCAATAAATATTCATTGTGCGTAAAACAAAATTAGCCACCCAAAGGCTAATATAATTCAACGTAAAGTAAAAGAGTAGTCTCTCTCTCTCTCCCTCCAAATTCTCTACCTTATTCTTTTCTCCTTCCTCTTATCTTCTCATTTCTCTAATATATCTTTCTCCCAAAATCTATACCTCTAGTTCTTTTAAGTTCTTCTCTTGTCTTGTTCTCTCCATCTAGTTCAACTCTCCTTTATTTCTCTCTCTCTCTCTCTCTCTCTCTCTCTCTCTCTCTCTCTCTCTCTCTCTCTCTCTCTCTCACACACACACACACACACACACACACACACACTCTCTCTCTCCACCTTTTGTCCTACATCTTATCTACTCTTTCTTCTCACCTCTCTAATTATTCTTACTCACTAATTCTATTTCTCTACTTCTTTTAATGTTAAAGTTAATGCCATGTTTTGGGTCTTTTGTAATTACGTTAAAGTTTATGTCCATTATGGTCTTTTGCTAGCATGTTCTAGATATGTCCTAATGTATATGTGTATAATAGTAGTAGTAGATAATTTCTATCTATGTAATCTAAAAAGGAAGTCAGTATGTGAATGAGAACAATCGAGATAGAGAGAGACGGTGAGCTCCTCCTTTGGGTTTCTTTGCTGCCTTTTCTTCCTTATCTCTTGCTATTTGGCTTAACTACTCACAAAATTAGTGTGTGAACAATCAATTCCAACCCAACATAAGTGGTAGCTCCTCATTTGGGTTTCTTTGTTGCCTTTTCTTTTTTCTTCCTTATCTCTTTCTTGCTATTTGGCTTAACTACTCACAAAATTAGTGTGTGAACAATCAATTCCAACCCAACATAAGTGGTATTAGAGCCTAGTTGATCAATCACAGATGGGAGTTAATCAATTTGACAGGGAAAATCAGCCCTAGAAAGAAGAACAAGACAACAAGTTCAAGCAATACAAGTGGTAATCAAAATCCTCCCTTCCCAATTTTTAATGGTAATAATTATGATTTTTGATGTGTAAAGATGACAACCATCTTCTTTTCATACAATTTATGGGATTATGTTAAAGAAGAGTTTGATAAATCGAATGATACATCAACCTTGTCCATAAGCTTAATTGCTTGTGAGGTTGTCATACTCGGCCTCAGCGGTAGATTGTGCCACGGTTTGTTGCCTCTTGGATGCCCAAGAAAATACGCCAGAACCAAGAGAGAAAGCATATCCCGAGGTGCTTCTCATATTATCACTACATCCGGCCAATCATTATCACAAATCCAATCAATTTTGTTGCAACATTTCTCTCATACACAATACCTAAGTCAAGAGTACCTTGAATGTATCTCAAGACTCTTTTTGCAGCCCCAAAGTGAGTTTGACTTGGCCTGTGCATAAATCGTGACAACAAACTAGTAGCAAACATGACGTCCGGCCTCATAGCAGTCAAATACAATAAGTTTCCAACCAAGCTCCTTTAAACAGATGAGTCAATCTCATTGCTTCTATATTTTTTCAACAATTTATCATTCACCACTAAAGGTGTGGCCACCGATTTGCAATTTCCCAATTTAAATGTTTCAAGAAGAGTTTTTGCATACCTCTTTTGGCAAATAAAAACACTATCATCCTTTTGGTAAATTTTAATGCCTAATAAGTAATGCAACAATCCCAAATCACTCATTTCATATTGCTTCATCATGTCTCTTTTAAAGTCTTGAATCATTTTTTCAACACTACCGGTGAACACCAAATCATCAACATAAAGGGATACAATAAGGATATCGATAGTACCTTGTATTTTGATGTACAAGGTTGGCTCACTTTTGCTCCTTTGGAAGCCACTTTTGGTGAAGTAAGCATCAATCTCGCTATACCATGCTTGCAGCGCTTGTTTTAGGCCATACAAAACTTTCTTCAATTTGTACACCATTTCTTCTTCACCCTTTAAAACAAAGCCTTGTGGCTGTTCGACATATAGTTCTTCATTTAAACCACAATTTAAGAAGGTTGATTTTACATCAAGTTGATATAGAAACCAACCCTTTTGAGCCTCCAAAGCAATCAGGGATCTAATTGTGTCTAACCAAGCAACTGGTGCAAAAGTTTCATGAAAATCAACTCCGGGCTGTTGTGAATATCCTTTTGCCACAAGCCTTGCTTTGCTTCTTTGAATTGAACCAGCCGAATTGAGTTTAGTTTTGAATATCCACTTGGCCCCAATAACATCATTGTCTTTCGACTTCTCTACTAACCCCCAAATTTTGTTCTTTTCAATCACAAGAATTTCTTCTTCCATAGCTTTCTTCCAAGCTTCTTCTTTAATTGCTTGCTCAAAGCTCTCTGGATCAACAACACAAAAATTACAACTAGCATCAACATCACTAAGGCTTCTCATTCTTCTTGGAGTTGAACGTGACGATGAAGAAGTTAAGCTTGATGGAGAAGATTGTGGACTAGCAATGGGAGACATTTTTTGTGGAGCTTCAAGAACATAATCATTTTCATTTTCTTGATTCTCCGAATCTTCATTGAAAGTAGAGACTAGAACTTGGACTTCCTTCTCTTTCCAATCCCAAAAATCTTTCTCATTAAAGAGCACATCTCTACTAATTATCTCTTTGGTTCTCTTCAAGCTAAAGGGTCTATAGCCCTTTGATTGGGAGCTATAACCCACAAAGATGCACTTTTCACTAGTTTCATCAAGCTTGTGTCTTACTTCCTTTGGAACATGTGCATAACAAATGCCACCAAACACTTTCACATGATTCACGGATGGTTTTCTACCACTCCAAGTTTCAAATGGAGTTTGATTCTTCAATGCCTTTGTTGGACATCTATTCATCAAGTAAACCGCCGTATAAACCGCTTCACCCCAAAAGGACCTTAGTAATCCTTTTTCATGGAGCTTTAACTTTGCCATTTCTTCAATTGCTCTATACTTTCTTTCCGCCATTCTATTTTGTTGTCGAGTGTACCCAACGGTTAATTGTCTATCCAACTCAATATCTTCACAAATTTGTTGGATTCATTTGAGTTGTACTCTCCACCTCTATCACTTCTTAAAACTTTTATGATTTTGTCTTTCACCAAGATTTTGAAATTTTTGAAAATTGAAAAAACATCATATTTTTGTCTCATAAAATACACTCATATGCGAGAAATAGCATTTTCTCTTTTGGAAATGACTCGCAGTGATGCTTGCCAAAAGCACATCCTTCAAAAACTTCTTTGAGTTCTTGTATGTTAGGCAAACCATACACCAAGTCCTTTCGTTGTAGATTCTTCAAGCTTTGAAAATTCAAGTGGCCAAGTCTTCTATGCCAAAGCTATGACTCATCAACAATTTCCACCTTCAAGGCAACATTTTTTTAATATGAAAAAGTGAGGAAAGTTTCTATTTTTCTCCATCTTAATATTTGCAACAAATGGACTTTTCCCCCCTTTGTCATAAATCTTGCAAGCACTGTCTTCAAAGTGAACCGAGTATCCATGATCTACAAGTTGCCCAACACTTAGCAAATTTTGTTCCATGCTTGGAACAAGCAATACATCCTTGATGTATTTTTTCCCCTTCTTTGTCTCTATGGCAATTGTACCTTTTTCCTTTGCTTGGATCAAGGCACCATTTCCCATCTTCACTTAAGAATTTGAGGAAGTATCAATATCAACAAAAATTCTCGTATCACCGGTCATGTGATTACAACAACCACTCTCAAGGAACCACACATAGTTTCTGTGTTCCAATGCCGATTGACCAGCATAGAACATATGTCCATCACCGTCTTTCTAAACCAAACCAAACCAAACCAAACCAAGCCTTGTGTCCCAATCAATTGGGGTCGGCTGTATGAATCCTTTTTCTCCATTCTGCACGATCAAGAGCTATATGCTCATTTAAATTATATATATTCATATCTTGTTGCACTACATATTCCCAAGTCAGTCTAGGTCTGCCTCTCCCTCTAACTATTCCAGACACTACGATCTTATCACTCTTTCGCACAGGTGCATCTACAGGTCTTCGTTGCACATGGCCGAACCATCTAAGTCTATTTTCCCTCAACTTATCCTCAATATGTGTTACTCCTACAGTCTCTCGGATGTACTCATTTCTAATTCTATCTTTCCTAGTCTTACCACACATCCATCTTAGCATCCTCATCTCTGCTACACTCACTTTGCTAATGTATTGTTTCTTAGTTGCCCAACACTCTGTCCCGTAGAGCATAGCTGGCCTAATAGCTGTCCTATAAAATTTTCCTTTCAAATTTTGCTGGTATTCTCCGGTCACATAATACTCCAGAAGCACTCCTCCACTTAAGCCAGCCCACTTTAATTCTATGGGTCATGTCATTACCAATCTTTCCGTCTCTACTGATCATTGAACCTAGATAGCGAAAGTGTTCCCTCTTTGGGATCTCCTGATCTTCGATCTTCACTGCTTCGTTGTCTCTACTTCCACTGTTGCTAAAAGTACATTCCAAGTATTCTGTTTTCGTCCTACTTATCTTTAGCCCCTTAGTCTCTAGTGCTTCTCTCCAAGCTTCTAGTTTAGTGTTGAGTCCCCTTTTAGTCTCATCAACCAAGACAATATCATCTGCGAACAACATACACCATGGGACCTCATCTTGAATGTGTCTAGTCAATTCATCCATAATTAGGGCGAACAAATAAGGGCTCAAGGCCGACCCCTGGTGCAGGCCTACGGTAATTGGGAATTCGCTTGTTTCTCCGACTGGTGATCTAATTGTAGTAACTGCTTCATCATACATATCCTTCACCACGTCAATATAACCCTTGGTCACTCCTTTCTTCTCTAGCACCCACCAAATTAAATCTCTAGGCACTCTATCATAAGCTTTCTCTAAATCAATAAAAACCATATGTAGATCTTTTTTCTTCTCTCTATACTTTTCCATTAGTCTTTTAAGTAAATAAATTGCTTCCATAGTTGATCTCCCAGGTATAAATCCAAACTGATTTTCTGACACTGATGTTGCGCCTCTTAAGCGAAGCTCCATCACTCTCTCCCATAGCTTCATAGTATGGCTCATCAAATTTTCTTGTTGATTGTTCTTGAGTCGACAATCCTTTTGAACATGCCCAAATTACTTGCAATTGAAACATTCTGGCTTACCCTTAAACCAACAACCTTTGTCAACATGACTACTTCATTTGCAAATTCCACACTTTTGTTGAGTGGAATCTACATTCCCACTTCTTTTGAAATTAGTTCTTCCTCTTCCTCTTGCATGTCTTCCACCTCTAGAAGACTCCCCATCAGTTTGATCAAATTTTGGTGCTTCTTGAAAATTGAGTTTAGATTGAAAGCACTTTCAATAGTTTTTTCAGCACGCCTACTCAATCTTTGCTCAAATGTTTTAACACTAATTCATCAACATTTAAAGTAGCAAGAACTTTGGTTTGTTCAACAACGTTTACAAGAGTCATATTTTTCCGGCAAACTAATTAAGATCTTCTCTACAATTCTTTTATCGCTAGTTTCTTCAACATGGATTTTCATTTGATCCACTAACTCCACAACTCTAGAAAAAAATCTGCCAACAATTCCATGTCTTTCAACTTCAAATTTTCATAATCTCTTCTTTGAGTTTGAAGTTTAATTGTTCTTACCTTCAAAGCTCCTCTGTACTCCTTTTGTAGGATGTCCCAAGCCTCCTTAGCTTTTGTAGTATTGATGACTCTAGGAATAATTGAATCCGAAACTCCTTGTAGAATCATACTTAAGGGCATTTGCATCTTTCTTCCAATGCTCCTTCAATTGTTGTTTTTAGCATTGGACAAGGTTGATGTATCATTCGGTTTATCAAATCCTTCCTCAACATAATCTCATAGATCGTATGGCTTTCATCTTTACACAACAAAAATCATAATTATTACCATCAAAAATAGGAAAAGAAGTCTTTTGATTACCACTTGTATTGCTTGAACTTGCCATCTTGTTGTTTTGTTTTTCTTCTTTCTGAGCGCTTTCCCCTTGAAATTGATTAACTCCCAGCTGTGATTGATCAACTAAGCTCTGATACCACTTATGTTGGGTTGAAATTGATTGTTCACACACTAAGGGCCCGTTTGATAGAACTAAAAATTAAGTGCTGAAAATTAAGCACTGAATTTTAAGTACTGAAAATTTTAAGCGATTGCTTTTACAATACTGAAAACAGTGTTTCAAGTACTGAAATAGACTGCATTCAATGATTATTTTCAGCAGAAAATTTTCACTTAAAGTTTTCAGTGAATTTTTGGCTGCTTTTTCAATTAAGTGGTACATTATCAAACGCACTGAAATAAATTAAGTGCTGAAAGTTTTCATTTTCACCACTTAATTAGGTTATCAAACACACCTTAACTTTGTGAGTAATTAAGCTAAATGGCAAGAGATATGGAAGAAGAAAGAAAAGGCAACAAAGAAACCCAAATGAGGAGCTTACCGTCTCTCTCTATCTCGATTGTTCTCATTCACATACTAACTTCCCTTTTTAGATTACATAGACATAAATTATCCACTACTACTATTACATACATCTATATAATATCCTAGCTCAGTCTTTTTGGCCAAAACAAAATCTGCACCGTCCATTAAGATGGACACTTTCAGCCGTTGGATCCTCCCAACTTTGCTCCCTTCTCTTCTAACTCTCTGACACAAGCAGGTCGCACCCATCATCTTCTCTCTATCTCTCTGACGGCAGAAACAATCCAAAAACCCATCTCTGAAATGCATCAAGATTTTTGAATTTGAATTTTCAAAAAGGGGAGAAGAGCTGGATCACCCTCTATCTCTCTGCCACTTTTTTGTTTCTGTCTTTCTCTGGCCCTTGCCGAAATTCTCCTTCTATCCCTTTCTCTCTTCAAACCATAAATTCTCACTCTCTATTTCGCTGGCTATGGGCTAAGACCCTCCGTTCAAGCCCCCTCCTTTACCCCTGGCTGTCGAAGATGAAGACGAGAATGCAACTAGAGTTTCAGCCGACTTGATTTTTTCTTCTTATTTTTTTCATTTCCAAAAAGAATTGTCCTGAAATATAAGAGGCTTGATAGCATCCTCATCTGACTTTGGTCTCCCTCTTAACCAACATTTTTCTCTCTATACGGTTGTCTTACCTCATAACTTCATGTTTAAATGTAAGCAGATCTTGTTATGTCTCTCTATTTGGCTTACCCGTGAAATTCAACCGATCGAAGTGTGATTCTGTCATCAAGGTTAATATTTCCGATGTGGGTTTTGTTTCACTTCTGTGTAGTGTGTATGTATCATGGAAGCATCCTTTTCTTCACGTGAACTCTCAAGTTGGTTTTGTTTAAGCAACAGTATATGAGATATGTTTCTTCACTTTGGATTTCAATCTACGTTTTGTTTGATTTTCATTTTTAATCAATCTGGGTTTTCTTCTTAAATTTCTTTGCCAGTAAATTGATTTTCTTCTGAAATTTCTTTGTAACTATCAAGAACCGGGTACAGGAACTTGAAATAGCAGAAAGGGTACTCAGCAGAATGGCTGCAAATGCAAGTGCGTTCGCCGATTCTTTTTCATGGTTTCTGTTAGAACACATTATTTGTGGTAAAGCTTAGAGTTAGACAAATTGTCTTACCCCTTTTATATATAAACAAGGTTAAAGGAAAAAGTTATTACAATATGACCCACACTGAAATAACAAAATAACAAGAAACATAAAAATTACTCTAACTCTAACACTCCCCCTCAAGCTGGTACGAAAATATCTCTCATTCCCAGCTTGTCTAAGATAGTGTAGAAAGGACGACTCCCAATAGCTTTGGTAAGAACATCCGCAACTTGATCGCCAGTCTTCTCGAAGGGAATACAGATAGTACCATTACAAATCTTCTCTTTAATGAAATGTCGATCTATCTCCACATGCTTTGTTCTGTCATGTTGGACAGGGTTATGAGCTATACTAATGGCCGCTTTGTTGTCACAAAAAAGCTTCATAGACTCTGTCTGATCAACATTCAGATCCCTTAGTAATGACTTAATCCACAATAACTCACAAATGCCTTGGGCCATAGCCCTGAATTCAGCTTCTGCACTTGACCTGGCCACAACATTCTGCTTCTTACTTCTCCAGGTAACGAGATTACCTCCCACAAATGTGCAGTACCCTGAGGTAGACCTCCTATCAGTAATAGAGCCAGCCCAATCTGCATCAGTGTACCCTTCCACCCTTAGGTGGTCATGCTTTGCAAAGAACAAACCTTTCCCTGGAGCAGACTTCAAATATCGAAGGATCCGAAAGACGGCTTCTTGATGTGACTGTCGTGGAGAGTGCATAAACTGACTGACGACACTAACAGAAAAAGCAATATCTGGGCGAGTATGGGAGAGATATATGAGCTTTCCAACAAGTCTCTGATAACTCCCCCTGTCAACTAATTCCCCACTACTGTCCTCACCAAGTTTCTGATTCTGCTCCATAGGCGTATCACACGCTTTACTGCCCAGCATCCCTGTCTCTTTTAACAGATCTAGAACATACTTTCTCTGGGAAATAAAGATCCCATGCTTGGATCGAGCAACTTCGATTCCAAGGAAAAACTTAAGGACCCCCAAGTCTTTTATCTCGAATTCAGTGGCTAATTGCTTCTTCAGTTGATCCATTTCCTCCAGATCATCGCCTGTCAGAACAATATCATCAACATACACAATAAGAGCAGTAGTTTTACCCAGTGAGGAATGTTTGATGAACAATGTATGATCTGCATGACTTTGTTTAAACCCAAACCGAATCATAGCCTGCGTGAATCTCTCAAACCAGGCCCTTGGTGACTGTTTGAGACCATACAGAGACTTTCTAAGTCTACACACCTTTCCATCTGACTTGGAGTCCTCAAACCCTGGAGGGATGTCCATGTAAACTTCTTCTTCTAGGTCACCGTGCAAGAAAGCATTCTTCACATCAAACTGGTGAAGAGGCCAATTCTGATTAGCTGCCAGAGAAAGGAGAACTCTAATGGAATTCATCTTTGCGACTGGCGCAAAGGTCTCCTCATAATCCACCCCATAGGTCTGAGTGAACCCTTTTGCTACTAACCGAGCTTTATATCTCTCAATAGAACCATCAGCCCTGTGCTTCACAGTATACACCCACTTGCACCCCACAGTCCTCTTTCCTGTAGGCAATATGGTCAACTCCCAAGTACCAGTCTTTCGAAGAGCATTCATCTCTTCAATCATGGCATGTTTCCACTTGGGATCAGCAAGAGCTTCCTGAACATGGTTAGGAACACTAACAGAGGAAATTTTTGAAAGAAAGGCTTTATATGAAGGAGATAGATGAGAATAAGATACAAAGTTAGATATAGGATGTTGAGTGCAGGATCTAACACCCTTTCGAACAGCAATAGGAACATCTAAATCATCTATGTGAAGAGGGGGTGGTGTATCAGAGGAATTACCTGAATCTTCATCACTAGGAGAGAATGGCAATGGCAGTGTAGAAACAGGAGCAGTAACAGTAACTTCTGGAGTCTCTCTAGTCTTTCTTTTACTCCATGTCCCCCTGGAATATACCCTCATCTCACTCCCCTCTCTTTCAGACACCCTCATCTCACTCCCCTCTCTTTCAGGTTCCTTTTCTATCTCCACCTCAACCATAGGTTCCTTTTCTGTTTCTATCTCCATCACCATAGGTTCCTTTTCTGTTTCTATCTCCATCACCATAGGTAGAACTGGTATCTCTTCACACCTCTGCTCCCCCTGAAGAGATACCTGAGGGGCAATGAAGTAGGACTGGGACTCATTAAATGTGACATCCATAGTTACAAACCATTTCCTAGACGGAGGATGATAGCACTTGTAACCTTTTTGAGTGGGGGAATAACCGACAAACACACACTTAATAGCACGAGGGTCTAATTTCCCACGGGTTGGACTGTGATTGTGAACAAAGCAAACACAACCAAATACACGAGGAGGTATAGAGGAAGAAAAAGAAGAGTGAGAAAGAACCTGAAGAGGTGTTTTCTGATCCAACACACGGGTAGGTAGGCGATTGATAAGGTAAGCTGCGGTTAACACTGCCTCTCCCCAATAAGAACGAGAGGCTTGAGCCTGGAAAAGCAAGGACCGAGCTACATCTAAAAGGTGACGATTCTTACGCTCGGCTACACCATTTTGTTGTGGGGTGTCAGTACAAGAAGTCTGGTGAATAATACCATGAGAGCTGAAATATTGACCTAAACCTGAATCAATGTACTCACCCCCATTGTCAGACCTTAAGACTTTCACAACTGCCCCAAACTGGGTACACACCATTTTATGGAAACTTTGAAATATAGAAAACACTTCCCGTTTTTCCTTCATCATATACAACCATGTAGTACGAGAACAATCATCTATAAAAGATACAAACCATCTATGACCCTTTAAGGACACAGTACGGGAAGGACCCCAAACATCAGAATGTATTAAAGCAAAAGGGACAGAACTTTTATTATTGCTGGGAGCATAAGATGCCCGAAAATGTTTACCAAGTTCACATGCATCACAGGAAAACTTGAAATTTGAAATATTATTATTCGTAACTAAAGAAGGAAACATATGTTTAAGTAGAGACAATGATGGATGTCCTAATCTCCTATGCCAAAGGACCAAATCTTCAGCTTTATTCTTCAAACCGACAGAATTATTAGCAACCTTCTCCTTATTAGCAACATTCTCCTCCTCATCTAGATTCTGCTCTCCCTCATCCAGAATATACAGCCCCTGCATCTCTCTACCACTGCCAATCACCCTCTTCGTGATTAGATCCTGAAAGACACAATGAGAGGGAAAGAAGGTTACAAAACAATTTAAATCTTGAGTAATACGACTCAAGGATAAAAGATTATGAGAGAAACTAGGAATATGTAAAACTGAGTTCAGGGAGAGAGAAGGAGTGACACGAATAAGACCTTTCCCCGAGACAGAGGAAAAGGTACCATCAGCAATTCTAACTTTGTCCTGACCTGAACTGGGCTTATAATCACAAAAAAGGTCAGAGGAACGAGACATATGATCAGAAGCACCTGAATCTATAATCCAATGAGATGAGGAAAGAGAGAGGAAAGCTCTTGCGGGTGCGACAATATTACCTGATTGTGCAAAAGAAGATGAGGTACTAGCAGCTGATGATGAAGAACACCTGGACATCAAGTTCCTTATAGTGTCAAGCTCAGCAGGAGATAAAGGGTTCATATTAGTAGTTGGAGCAGTCTCAACACTAGCTGGGGTCTCAATATCAGTAGTAGTATGATGGGCACGAGAACCACTTCCCCTGCCTCCTCGACCCCCACGGCCTCCACCACGACTGCCTCCACGACCCCCACGTCCACCGGGGGGGCGTCCATGGAGACTCCAACAATTGGCTCGAGTATGATGAGGCCGATTACAATAATCACAAATCACAACAGGCCGGTCAGAGGGAGTACTCGGCTGGATCCCCTCTCTAGGTGGAACAGAAAGTAGAGCTGAACGCTCAGTGGATGCAGGCGGAAGCATAACAGAACGTCGACTCTCCTCGTTCTGAACATAAGCAAAGGCCTCCTGAAGGGGAGGGAGAACATCCATCCCAAGAACCCGACTACGAACAGCATCATAATCGGGATGAAGCCCTTGAAGAAACTTGAAGACCCGTTGTTTCTCAAGTAGCTTCCGGTACTCCTCTGCATCGGTGGCACAAACGGGCTGAAAGGATTGTAGATGATCTACTCTGTCCCAACTAGTAGTAAGGAAGGTATAGTATTGGGTGACTGTCAGTTCACCCTGCTCTGAACGGTCGATAGAGCGGATAAGCTCAAACTCCTGAGCATAATTCCCCCTCCGAGAAAAAGTGGAAGCAACAGTGTCCCAAATAGCCCTAGCTGTCTTCATCCGATAAAAACTCTCACCAATCTCAGGGACCATGGAATTGATGAGCCAAGACATAATAATAGAGTTCTCAATCTCCCACTTGTCATAACCCGGATCTGTAGTGGGAGGGGCCACAATACGCCCATCAAGATGACCCATCTTCCCGCGTGCCTTCAAATAAAGTTCTACCGCCTGTGACCACTTCAAGTAATTTTGGCCATTGAATGGGACGGTAGTAATTTTTAGATTGGGATCCAAGGGGGAAACCACAGTCTGAACTGTGGTGGAACCTGTAGCCACTGGCTTCTCAAAGTCAGACATAGTTCCAGATAACAAATGGAAAACCCACAGCAAGACGAAGGAAAACGAGGGAAGTTGGGTGTTTGTAGACCAACTAGGTCAATTTAATGGTCCATATAGGGACCGAAAAAACTGCTGGAACTGAAACTTCAATCAATACAGTGGATTGTATGGTGGTGAGTAAGATTCAGAGGCTAAAAAAGGTTGGGTAGATCTCGGGGATGATCTACTATGGCATGAACACTGTCGGCTGGACTTTGGGTAGGGTTATGGTGGTGTGCGCAAGGGTTAGTGGAGCATAGGGGTTCGGCGCAGGCAGGAGGGGCCTTAGGAGGCTGCGGCGCAGGCTGGAGGGGCCTTGGGAGGCTGCGGCGCAGGCAGGGAGCCTGGGTAGGCTTCGGCGCAGGCAGGGGAGGCCTTGGTAGGCTGCGGCCAAAGGCTGGGTGGGCTAGGGTTGAAGGCGCAGGGTTGGGTGGTCCAGCGGTGGAGATTGGTGGTGGTGGATGGTGGTGGATCTGTTCAGATTGGCTCTGATACCATGTTAGAACACATTATTTGTGGTAAAGCTTAGAGTTAGACAAATTGTCTTACCCCTTTTATATATAAACAAGGTTAAAGGAAAAAGTTATTACAATATGACCCACACTGAAATAACAAAATAACAAGAAACATAAAAATTACTCTAACTCTAACAGTTTCATATTCTCCAATTATTGCATTTATGAATCAACATAATTGTTTACATAAGTTGTTTTTTAGTACCTTTTTAAATATATACACAGAGAGAGAGAGAGAGAGAGAGAGAGAGAGAGAGAGAGAGCGCATCAATTGGGAGCATCTATTCCTAGCTGGAAAGTGGTAATCCCATGGTCTTCTTGGTAAAAAAAAAAAAAACACACACACACACACACATGTTTTGACTGTGCTAATCTTCGCGTTTTGTTTATTCAAACCATACTCTAGCCTAGGAAAATCGTCAAGTTAAATGTGTGTATGTGTTTGGTAGATGATTAGTAGTTCCTGTCAAATACAAGCAAATAAAAGGTGGTATAAAGCCATCTCCAACCTTACTCAAAGTTTTACTCAATTTGAGTAAAAACATTTCAAATCCTTGATTTGGTACTTTTCATCAGTTTTTGCTACTTTTTGTTAAATTGATTTCTGTCCAAAATCTTTTATGAACTAGAAATAGATTTTGTATGTTTAAGACCTGTTGAAACTTGAAACAGAGATATCAGTATTCATGGCTTACAGTGCAGTTTTCATTTTTACTTTGACTAGAATAATCGAAATAGAAATTATCAGTTCATTTTCCCTTAAATATGTTCCTTGACTTGGTCTGAACTCCATTCTAGCTTGTGTTGACTAATTTTCCTAGGAAAATTGGAATGCCTTATTAATTTTGTAGGAAGATTCTGAAGTGGTTTCGAAGTAGTTCATTTTCCCTTGAAGACTCTGAACTCTTTTGATGAATCTAATTCAGGTAATGAGATACTATGTTCCCTAATATTGGGTCTAAGGAACAGTTTGGTTGCAAATGGAATATGAAAAAATGAAGGAATCAAATTTTCAATTACTAGGAGACTGAGTTTCAAAAAATGGAATAGTGAAAAACACTCTTCAATTCTATTTACAATAGAGTTAAAGTTTTTATTTTGTTTATTAGAAACAACTATGGAAACATTACTACCTAAGTACCATTTTCAAAGATTATTAATTAGTGGAATGTTAAATGTTTTGTGATTGAGAACAATGGCAAGGATTCCGCTGAAATTGCAATTTTCTGTTCTGTAATTTGCTTCATTTCCCAGTAATCTAACAGAGGCAATCAAATTTATAGTGTGAAGAAGCTAAAAGGTTGAAAATTGAAATTATTTGTTTCCAGGCTGCTTCCTGGAAGTAATGGATTGCAACATCTGAAACAATTATCAGAACATCTACCAGATACCACGAGCAATCTTCATCGTCTTCGAGCATGAACAGAAGGGACACGAAGCATTCTCAGGATGACAATTCATTGCCTTTGGTTGGGTCTGCATCTTTAAATTGTTTTACAAAGAACTCTAAAGATTATTTCCCATAATGTATTGGGTTCTGATTTCTATTGGGATTATTTCCATTTTGGTTAGGTCTGTATCTTTAAATTGCGGTTTAACATTGTGCCTTTGTGTCAGTTCTGAAGTGTTGGGGAAATGTCATTGAGCTTGCTTTGATAGGTTGTTTGTTGCTTTGATTATTTCCATTGCGTTTGGTTTGGTTCGAGCTATATTGAATATATTACGTTTTCTGTTCTTTTCTTTTGAATTTTTGGTGCGTATTTGTGTTTATTCAAAATATGAGAGTTTGATTTGGTTTTCTTTTTTTTGATACTTTAAAAAAGTGTTTAAAAAGTTATTGCTAAACGGACTTAACTTTATCTTTTTTAAAAGCCTCAAATAATGCGTTACCAAGCGAACACTTAAATCACACCATTGAATTAATCGCGTCATAGGACTTGTTAGAATATTAGTTTAGTGCTAGGGTTATTATTGTAATCTTTTCTTTTTGCTAAATAGTATATATATGTATGTTGGCTAAACCTAATGGTTAAGCCTTCTCTTTCTCTCTAATTATTCTCTTAACATGGTATCAGAGCCTACACCAATGGAGACTCACAAACCCTAACCACCACCCTCTGCGCCACCACCACAGCCAACCACCATCACAGCCGAGACCCCACCAACCAAACACAAACCCTTCGCAAACCCCACCACCACTATCGCAAACCCCCACCACCACTGTCGCAACCCCCATCACCACTGTCGCAACGATTTTTCATTATTGTTTAGAATATTTTTATTTCCTTCTTTCTTTTCTTTTCTAGAATCTTCTTTGCTTTCTTTTCTTTTCTAGAATCTTCTTTGTTCTAGAATCCTCCTTGTTCTTTCTTTATCTTTTCTAGAATCCTCCTTGTAATGTATATATAAACTGTTCTATAGTGAAGAAATAAAGTAACAATTCATTTTTTCTATATTCTATTTGGTATCAAAGCCAGGTTCCGATCCTGGGACCTGTGGGTTATGGGCCCACCACGCTTCCGCTACGCCACTCTGATTTTTTCTTAGGAATATAAACCCACGTGCACCGTGTATAATCATCAATAAAAGTTACATAGTACCGGTGACCAGATAAAGCAGTAATCGGGGAAGGACCCCATATATCAGAATGAATAACATCAAAGGCACAAGGAGCACGATGCATACGAGGAATATAACTAGAACGAGTATGTTTAGAGAGTTCACAAACCACACAATGAAATTTATTTGTCTTGCAGGCTTTTATTAAAGAAGGAAATAGCAAACATAGATATTGAAAATTAACATGCCCTAAACGAGCATGCCACAATTCTAGAGTTTGTAAAGAAAAAACATAAGATCCAGAATCCGGTAAAACAAACGCCTGAAGACTCGATGACTCTACGACAAGTGGTGGAGCTTCCCCAAAGTAATACAGTCCCCCGCACTCATACCCCGTGCCAAAAATCCTCTTCGTAGTCAGGTCCTGCAAGACGCACCGATTAGGTAAGAAAATGACAGCACACTTGTATTGTTTGGCAAGACAACTGACAGACACAAGATTAAAAGCAAATTTAGGAACATGGAGAACAGAGTTAAGGGTAATGGAAGATGATAAACACACATCACCTTTACTAGATACGTGAGTGGTGGATCCATCAGCAATACAAACATTTTGATTAATTGGTGTAATAGGAGAAGAGAAAAACGATAACTCACCAGTCATATGATCAGTGGCTCCAGAATCCAGAACCCAAGTCGGAGAATCCGACCGAACATGAAAGGCAGAAGAAGTACCTGAAGCAATAGTAGCAGTGGGAGCAGAGGAGGGCGTGCCTTGGTGAGAAGGCGACTGCAGAATAGAGCCAAGCTGAGACTGAATCAAACTAATCTGAGTCTACAACTGTCCAAGATCAGGAATGGCTGGGCTAGACATAGTGTCAGCAATAGCAGCCGTACTGGAGGACCAGTATTACGATTATTACGAGCATACTGTTGCTTGAGCTCAGGATGGAGCTTAAAGCAACGATCTTTAGTATGGCCTGGAACCCCACAATAACGGCAAATAGGACGCTTGGTACCTGAACGAGCGCCAGAAGTAGCTGCAAAGGCCATCTGATCAGCAGCAATAGGATGTGACTCAGTAGCAGGAACAGGGACAGAAACAACAGGGTGAATCAAGCGACGCCGTCGTTCGTCTCTATCTATAGTAGCAAAGGCCTCATACAGAGAAGGCATAGGTGAGGTGTTAACAATCTGAGCCCGAAGTGTTTCGAACTCAGGCTTAAGTCCCATGAGGAACTGGTAGGTATGCAGCCGGTTAAGACGCTGGAGAGCAATAGAAGCAGCTTCAGTCGGATAGTCACTAAGAGGCTCATATTGAGCCAACTCTTCCCAGCGAGACTGTAAGTAACCAAAATAGTCAGCCACACTAAGTCCCAAGCCGCAACCTCCCACAGCCGCCGCAGCCTCCCCACAGCCCACACCACCAGGCCGCAGCTCTCCTCTCTCCTGCGCAGGTCACTGCGCTATTTTTTGCGCAGTTTTTTAGGCTGCGCCTTGCCCTTGCGGGTCTTCTGATGATTTAGGGTTGTTTCGTACCCTATTTTTTGCTTCTCTTGGGCTCTTTTTCTGCTGTTTGTTTTTCAGCAGCCTTTGATCGGTATACTTCTTTGCTACGGGTGAAAAATTCTGCTCTTTTCTCTTCGTTTTGATGGCCAATTCCGGGAAAGATGTTGTTCAACCTACCTCTTCCGAAACTCGACCGGATGTCTCTCTCTCACAGCACACTCCCGCTCATCGGGTTACTAGCGTGCTTCTGAATGGGCAGAATTTTGCAGCGTGGTCTCGTTCTCTTCGCCTCTACCTAGGAGGAAAAGGAAAAATTGGTTGGATTCAAGGTGAAGAAAAGAAACCAGCCCTCGCCGATCCTAAGTTAGCCCAATGGAACATTGACAATTGCACCATTCTGGGATGGTTTTTTAATTCGATGGAAGACCGTATCTATCACATGTTTATGTACCATGATACGGTTCATGATCTATGGCTTGCTTATTTCCCTCGCTGCTTCTCATTCTTGGCCTCTTCATCAATTGGATGTCAAGAATGCTTTTCTTCATGGTGATCTTGAGGAAACTATTTACATGGATCCTCCACCTGGTTTTCGCGCTGAGGGGGAGTATTCTGGTAAAGTATGTCGACTTCGTAAATCTCTTTATGGGCTGAAACAGTCACCTCGAGCCTGGTTTAGCCGCTTCAGTGATGTGGTAATATCGCTTGGTTTTACTAGATGTCATTCAGATCATACATGCTTTATTCGCCGTTCTATGGATGGTCATTGTATTATTATTTCTGTTTACGTGGATGACGTAATTATTACTGGGGATGATTCTGTGGGAATTACTCAAGTTAAGAAGGATCTCAGTCGTGCATTTGAAGTGAAGGATTTAGGGCCTCTCAAATACTTTCTCGGTATTGAAATTGCCCGGTCTCGTAGTGGAATATTAATGACTCAGAGGAAGTATGTCCTAGACCTTTTAGAAGATACTGGTATGATGGGGTGCCGTCCTGCGTCCACACCTATGGATCCTAATCTGCAGTTAACTGTTGAGTCTGGAGATTTGTTACCTGATCCCTCAGTTTATCAGCGTCTAGTTGGAAGATTAATCTATCTAACCAACACCAGACCAGATATCACTTTTGCAGTGAGTGTCGTGAGCCAATTTATGCACTCTCCTCGTACCACACACTTGGATGCTATCCACCATATCCTGCGATATCTCAAAACTTGCCCTGGTCTTGGTCTCTTTTATACAACAGGAAAACAGACTGGGGTCTCTTGTTTTACTGACGCAGATTATGCAGGGTCTAAAAATGATAGGCGCTCTACTTCTGGTTTCTGTACATTCTATGGCAGTCACCTTTTATCATGGAAAAGTAAGAAGCAGGCAGTGGTCTCTAGATCCTCTGCTGAAGCCGAATACCGTGCTATGGCTCAGGGCACTTGTGAATTACTTTGGCTTCGTTCTCTTTTAGCCGAATTGGGTTTTCCCATGAGTGAGCCTTCTACACTCTTCTGTGATAACAAGTCTGCAATTATGCTTGCTTCTGACTCAGTTCTTCATGAACGAACCAAGCATATTGAGGTGGATATTCACTTCATTCGGGAAAAAGTTCGTTCTGGTACTATTGTTCCAAACTTTGTTCCCTCAACTGATCAAGCTGCTGATATGCTTACTAAATCTGTTGGACCGTCCTTATTGAAGTCTTCGTTGAGCAAGCTGGGTCTTGTGGATATATTCGCACCAGCTTGAGGGGGAGTGTTGGATATAGTTATTTTTATCCCGGATAATTAGCTTCCGTAGAATGTGGATCACATTGATTTTTCATTATTGTTTAGAATATTTTTATTTCCTTCTTTCTTTTCTTTTCTAGAATCTTCTTTGCTTTCTTTTCTTTTCTAGAATCTTCTTTGTTCTAGAATCCTCCTTGTTCTTTCTTTATCTTTTCTAGAATCCTCCTTGTAATGTATATATAAACTGTTCTATAGTGAAGAAATAAAGTAACAATTCATTTTTTCTATATTCTATTGGATCTGATTTTTTTTTTTACTTCTTTTCTCCTTATACCATAACAGCAAACATTTTTTCACATTAATTGCCAAGTGATTGGGTCAGTTTGATTGGTGTTTTCTTCGTTTGTGTTGTCTCGGTCCATCTATGGACCTAATTGGTTAGTTCAAGTTATGTTTATTCTGTTGATGTTGATTCTAGCTTCTTGTTTTTCATCGGTTTATCAGTATTAAGACTCCCATTGTCCATTGACTTCATTATGTCTGATTCGACCAAGACCTCGTCTGATGTTGTCCATATGCAAATCACCACCACTAAATTGAATGGGTCCAACTACTTGTTATGGGCTCAGGATATCAAGGTTGCTCTTAGTGGTCGAACGAAACTCAAGTATATTATGTCTGATCCCCCCTCCACGGATAGTAAAGAGTATGAAGATTGGATTTCTGAAAATTATATTGTTATGTCTTGGTTGTGGAACAGTATGGAGTCGTCTATTTCTTCAAATGTGATGTTTTTATCTTCAACCAAAGCAATCTGGGAGTCTATTCATGAGATGTTTTCAATGGATCAGAATGCTTCTCGGGTCTATGATGTTTATCAAAGTTTGTTCCTTCTTCAACAGAATGACAAGCCAGTTAGTGAGTACTACAGTTCATTCCGGGGTTTATTAGATGAGTTGACCCACTACCACCCGGTTAGTGGGTCAATAAACTACAAATGCGACAGACAAAAGGTTTAGTCTTTAGTGATAGCGACAGACAATAAAATACGAACAGAATTAAGACGAGCCACAGGAGAGCAAGTCTCAAAATAATCAACACCAAAGGTTTGAGTGTACCCCTTTGCCACCAGACGAGCTTTCAATCGTTCAACAGTACCATCAGGATGATACTTAACCACGTAAACCCAACGACAACCCACAACATGTTTCCCAGAAGGAAGGTCAGTTAACTCCCACGTACCATTCGTGGACAATGCCATCATTTCTTCATCCATAGCACTCTTCCAGCCCGGAGAAGACAATGCCTGAGTATGAGACTGAGGAACAGAAACAGAAGACAAAGCAGTAACAAACGAACGAAGGGACGAAGACAAATTAGAATAGGACACAACCTGATCAATGGGATGTTGAGTGCAAGAACGAGTACCTTTTCTAAGTGCAATGGGGAGATCAGGCGATGGATGAACCTCTGCTGAAGTTGATGATGGAGGAGGAGGAGCAGGCAGAACATTAGTACTTGATGGCTTCTCACGACAGCGATACACCTGCAAGGGGCGAGAACTAGGAGGAGGAATAGGTAAGGGAATGGGGTGGGATGGAGCAATGAGATCAACTTCCAATGAAGCACCGGAGGCCGAGAAAAAAGATGTTCCTTCAAAGAATGTAACATCAGCACTAACCACATACTTACGACTTTGAGGATTCCAACTTTTATATCCTTTTTATGTGCGGGAATATCTTATAAAAACGCATTTGGTAGCACGAGGATCCAATTTATCATGACCTGGAGTTAGCACATGAACAAACGCCACACAACCAAACACACGTGGTGGCAAGGAAAACAATGATTTATCAGGATATAAAACAGAATGAGGTATGCCACCACGTAGAATAGATGAGGGCATGCGATTTATAAGATGACATGCAGTGAGAACCGCATCCCCCCAAAATTGTTTAGGAACATGCATATGCATCATAATAGTGCGTGCAACCTCAAGAAGATGTCGATTTTTACGTTTAGCGCCACCATTCTGTTGTGGTGTATAACCACAAGAGGATTGATGAATTATCCCCTGAGAATCACAATAAGATTGAAGAGCTCCTTTAACATATTCCAAAGCATTATCAGATTGTAAAACCCGAATTGTACAACCAAATTGAGTCATAATCTCCTTACGAAATAATTGAAAAATAGAAGAAATATCGGAACGTTCTTTCATTAAAAAAACCCAGGACATCCTTGAACAATTATCCACAAAAGACACAAAATAAGAAAAACCTAACATACTCTTATGTCTAGACGGACCCCAAACGTCGGAATGAACCAACTCAAAAGGAGTGGCCCGACAGTTATTTTGACGCAAAGGAAAAGACACTCGATGGTGCTTACCTAATTGGCAAGCCTCACACTCTAATTTATTCATAGACCTAAAAGAAGGAAAAACAAGCTTCAATGACTGTAATGACGGATGACCAAGCCGACAGTGCCACTGATGAGGTGAAACAGCTGCGTGTAAAGCGGCAGAATTATTTGCAGATGGATGTTGTTCAAGGTAATAAAGGCCATCCCGCTCACGACCTCCACCAATCATCTTCTTCGAGCTGAGATCCTGAAAAACACAATGAGAGGCATAAAAGGTTACAGAACAATTTAGAGATTTAATGAGTTGACTAACTGATAAGAGGCTAAAGGGAAATTGACGAACATAATTTACAGACGACAATGGAAGAGATGTAGTAGGATAAACAGTGCCAGTACCAAGAATGGGACAAGACCTACCATCGGCTAAAACAATCGAGGACTGTGTGGGTGAATTAGTCATTTGTGAAAATACATTGGATTTACCTATCGTATGGGCCGAAGCTCCGGAGTCGATGACCCATGGGGAAGGAGCATATGAAGAAAAACAAGCAATATTACCTGACTTAGCATAACCAACGGAATCATATGAGAACTGATGTTGCTGTTGTTGGACTAAGGCATTGTACTCCTCCCAAGAAAGAGTGATAGACTCACTAGAAGATGCAGCAGCTGGTGCAGTTGGAATACTAGAAGAAGCAACGGCTGGTGGAGTGGGAGCACTAACTTCCTTGTGACGGTCAGAAGTGAACAAAGCTGGATTATTTTCCCAGGGCTTACCATAAAGATCATAACATTGATCGACTATGTGATTGTCACCCCCACATTGGGTGCAATGAAGAAAGCCAGTCCTTCCCCGACCTCTACCAAAACCACGACCACGATTTGAATTACCCCCTCGTTGAAGAAAGCTATTTACGGTCTCAAACTGTCTCCGAGGGCCTGGTTTGACAAGTTCAGTCAAGTTGCGAGCACGTATGGGTTGAAAAGATGCACTTCTGATCATTCAGTTTTCGTGAGATACCGTGAGAAAGGTATGATTGTTCTAGCAGTCTATGTTGATGACATAATAATTACTTGCAATGACAGTAAAGGTATAGAATTATTGAAGTCTCATTTGAGTAAGCATTTTCATATGAAAGATTTAGGGTTACTCCGTGATTTCTTGGGTATTGAGGTAGCTAGGTCCAAAGAGGGGATAACACTATCACAAAGAAAGTATGTGCTGGATTAGCTAGATGAGACAGGGTTAAAGGGGTCCAAATATTTGTTGGTAAGTTGATTTATCTAACTGTGACTCGGCCTGACATCACATTCTCTGTAGGGGTTGTTAGTCAGTTTATGCAGAATCCCAAGCTGTCACATTGGGAGGCTATATGTCATATATTGAGATATTTGAAAGGTGCTCCTGGAAAAGGTTTAGTCTTGAGACCTTCAAATAACCTGGATATAGTAAGATTTTCATATGCCAGTTGGGCTGGAGATAATCTTGATAGACGGTCAGTATCAGGCTTTTGTGTGTTTGTTGGTGAAAATCTTGTTAGTTGGAAGAGCAAGAAGCAAAATGTAGTTGCCCGATCAAGTGCAGAGGCTGAGTATAGAGCTATGGCTCATACTGTTTGTGAGTTGTTATGGGTAAAAGCTATTCTACAGGAGATGGGTTTTTTGAGTAGTGAGCCTATGAAGATGCATTGTGATAATCAAGCAACTATGTATATTGCAAGTAATCCAGTCTTTCATGAGAGAACCAAGCATATTGAAGTTGACTGTCATTTCATCAGAGATATGGTTATGCGAAAGCAAATTGTTACTTCATTTGTTAGGTCTAGTGTCAGTTAGGAGATGTTTTTACTAAAGCATTAAATAAGGGACAGTTCTATGATCTTTGTAACAAGTTGGGCATGATAGATATCTATGCTCCAGCTTGAGGGGGAGTGTTAGAATATTAGTTTAGTGCTAGGGTTATAATTGTAATCTTTTCTTTTTGCTAAATAGTATATATATATATATATGTGTATGTTGGCTAAACCTAATGGTTAAGCCTTCTCTTTCTCTCTAATTATTCTCTTAACAGGACTAAAATTAGTACATTTCACCACTTTCGTGCTATCAAATATGTTGAAACCTTATTTGTACCACCTATCTCTAGACCTCGGGGGCAAGGTCCAGTATTTCTTGGAGTTTTTTCGCTAATTAACATGTCATTATAGGTGCATTTGCCCACGATTGTCGCAACTGGTTCAGGGTCACATGTTGGTGGTTGTATTTGCAGATTACATTTGGAGCCATCATTATAGGCAAAGGTTGTTTTTTGCGCCGTGCCCATGGGCACGGGCAATTACTAGCACTCTCATCACATACAGTAGGACATATCTAGAACATGCTAGCAAAAGACCATAAAGGACAAACTTTAACATAATTACAAAAGACCCAAAACAGGGCATTAATTATCTTCTTGTTCTCTCAATCTAGTTCAACTCTCCTTTATATTTCTCCCTTCCTTTATTTCTACCCACGAGGAAATCCACTTACTAGTATTGGAAAATTTTAAGTTCATACCAAGGATCAAATTTTCGTTTCAGTGTAATGTTTCGGTGTTCCCAGAAATGGAAACTTTTCGGAAACATGTGGAAACACCGGAAAAAATTGGAAACACTAAAAAACTTGTGGAAACATAACTTCAAACTAAACTGTATGCACATATAAAGCTTATAATTTATTAATTGAACCTTTGAGAGGTCTATACATGTAGTTATATCAATAATATGTAGTTCAAATTGAAAATACATGATAATTTAGGCGTTAATCTACTGTCAAGACTCAAGCAGTTCATAGAATACAGAAAACACCATTCATAGAAAATATTTATAAAAAAAAAAAAAGATATGCAATAATTATTAGGGTAATTGTGGAAAGTTGAAATTAAGACATGCAATAATTGTGTTCCCTTAAAAAGTTAGAATCCCTAAAAGTCACTTGTTTTGGGACGGAAGGAGTAACTAGTAAATTAATAACTTATATAAGTTGTAGTATTATAATATAACATAATTATCATAATAAAGTAGCGTAATACTTGGGATACACCCAAATACACAACTTTTGGCACACAACCCAAGAGATGTGTCTATCTCTCTCTTGTGTCACTGTGGGGTCCAGTGACATCACAGGAGAGATATAGACACATCTCTTGGGTTGTGTTCCAAAAGTTGTGTCTTTGGGTGTGTCCGAATCTTTACTCAATAAAGTAATATAAGTAGTAGTATTATAATATAACCTAATTATCTTATAAGTAGTAGTATTATAATATAAGTTATATTATATAACCTAATTATCTTATACTGTATATATAGCATATAAGTTCTACGGAGATTTATAGAGAGGAGACAGAGGCTCGAGCTTACCCAAAAGAGAGAGAGAGAGAGAGAGAGAGAGAGAGAGAGATAGAGAGGCGAGGACCATCATGCGGCGACGGTAGAGTGAGAAGGACCTAGCGGCAACCGGCGAGGAAGAAGAAGAAGAAGAAGAAGAAGAAGAAGAAGAAGAAGAAGAAGAAGGAGAGAGAAGGAGAGACGCGACTGTGGAGAGGAGGAATCCTAGCGGCGAGGGCAGAGGAACCTTAGTTGCGCCGACAGTAGAAGAAGAAGAAGAAGAAGAAGAAGAAGAAGATGGTGAAGAAGATGAAGGACTGCTTATAGGTCAGTCCTATTTTTGATTCGACACACATTTTCGTGCGAAACATGTGTGTTTCGTTCGAAACAAACCGAAACGAGGTCGTTTCGTTCGAATCATTGGAATTTCGTGATTCCAAGTAGTTTTCGTTTTGGACCCCAGCGAAACCGAAATGTTTCGTACGTTTAGGTCGAAACAACACGAAATTTTGTTCCTTGGTTCATACATAGAATTATGAATAGAGAAGACTTAAATCAGGATAACTTTGAATCAAAATATGCCCATCATATGTAAGCATTGACATGATAATTAAGCATTGCCACCATTGTTGTCATACCAAGCACTTTGAGCACGACTACAAGGTAAACTATAGATAGTGAAAGAGAAACCACATAATTGCCCCACTATGGGTTCCCCATAATTAGACATGGGCCTTATTCATACTTAAAATTTTGCAGCTCAGGATGTTAGTCTGTGTTCTCAACCTCTATGGAAACAAATTGAGCACAATTCATCCCAATAACACTAATAAACTCGCACTTTTAGGCTTTGTTTGGTTTGCGGATTTAGATAAGGAAATGAAAAATGGAAGCAAAACAAGAAGAAAAGCTATTTCACAAATGTTTCCCCATAGTTTTCTTGCATGCTTAAATAACATTAGAAGTTAAAAATATTAAAATACAGTAGCAACTCAAGAGAAAAGGAGAAGGGAGTGACTAAAAAATTTCAAAAACTGTAATTAATCTTTGACTCTATTTTCTTTCCATGAACCAAACAAATCCTAAACGTCATATTTAGGTAATATCTTCGATTGTCCTTCACTTTTTCACAATTTAAATCCTATCGAATGGAACATGGTCCTAGCTCTCATAATTATCATTTAATTCAGATAGTTCCAAAAATGGGTTTGTCATACAGAATTAGGATTTCCTTTTATCTTCTTTCTCCAGTAAAGTATTCAAATAGAAATCTACCTAGCACAGTGTTTCTAAAGAAATCAGTTTTAAACTTTTATTTTTACCCATACTTCTGGATAGCCTTGATCTCATCTCCAACACTGATCTGTGATAACCATGCTAAGCTACACACTAAGGCCTTGTTTGGGAATTCTTAAAACAGGATCAGGTTCCAACACAGTCTCACTTTTATCTGGTTTTTTCGAAAACCAGTATTGTGTTTTGTTTGATAAAAAAAAAAACCAGCTCTTGGGGTACTTTTAAGTCAGGCACGGACTCTTATCTAACCAATGCAGTAGCCACCTAAACACCGAACTCTTTAGAATCGCTTATTTTTAAATTTCAACAGACCAACTTGTCGTATTACCCAAACAACCTAAGTTACATGGATACATAGGGGTGTCAGTGATCTAAACCAAACCATGCCAAAGGCTTCCCAACGGATAGGCCAGTTATCATGAAAACCAGTATTATCAGCCCCTATCACCTTCATGTAGAAAGTAAATTCAGAAATATAACTTCTTTACTTAATTTTAAACAGAAATAATTAATCTAGTATATCAAGAAACAATTTCTTACAAGCACGAAACAGTTTGAAAAGGAGTCTTACTCGAACATAGATCATGCGTCCACCAACCGAGGGTATCCTTACACCAATTTGCACTCTAAACAATGCCTGCCGATGAAAACAAATGATGTTAGTAGGTTCAAAAGGCTCAATTTGGTGTTCTGAAAATGTTATAGGGTAGGAAATAATCCCTAAAGTGGCTTCACATGTACTGCCAAAGATTGCTTCTGATTAAATATTTTTTCCAAAATATATCTTCACATTTCACACACAAAGACACCCACATATTACATGATTACACAACATACATATAAATATATGAGTGCATTAATCATCTTCAGTAACAATGAGAAAAAAACATGTCCTTATACGTCACTAATTTAGTAATACACAAGTGAAACCTAAGATTGAAGAAAATAGAATAATTGCATACTTTTGGCCAAAATTGAAAGAAGAAGTTTGAAAAATCTACCACAAATTAGAAGCTTGAATTTTCTAAAGAAACATTTTTTTTATTAACAGAAATTCAGTGGAAACAGACAGAGCAAAATCATGTAGCAAGAAACCCATTTTCACCGTTGCTTATCACAAGCCCATTTTCTGCTTGATTGGGTCACGAATGACTACCACAATCACGAATTAAAAAATCAAAACTCGAATTGGGAGTGCGATTGTGTGATGGTGGACTGTGGTCATTTTGGAGGAGGGATATCAATTTTTTTGTTTGAGTTGGTGATGGTTTTGTATATACAAAACCATATGTATAAACACATGGTTTTGAGTCGACTGGAGAGAGGCAGAGATGGGGAAGTTTGAAATATCACAAAGAAAATAAGGGTAGTATGATAAATTCAATGGTTCAATCACTCCCATCTCTCTCTGTAAAGTCTAACAAAGGAGGTCAGTGACATACTACGAGGAAAGTCTCTGTATTTTGATCTTAACTTTGGGGAATTCTGTGTAATTTACCCTTAAATCAATACCCACAAAAATCCTCAATTTTTTATTTTTTTACATATTGGGTAAGTAGGAATGAGTAAATGTACAAATTAAAGAAAGGAATCCCCAAAATTCATTTCTAGTTCATCTATATAACTTTTCGCATCATAGCAAGGAAAGAGAGGATTTTTATATGTATATATACATATATATATATATATATATACGGGAGGGATCTAAGGTGAACCGGGTCTGAACTGGGTAAGACCCGGCTCACTTAAATGTGGGTCTTAATTCATTTTGGGGGGGGGGGGGGGAACCCAAAATTAGGGCTCACCCATCTCACGTTGCTCTGCTCTCTCTCTCTCTGTCATCTCTCTCTCTACCTGTCTCTCACTCACCGCGCCTCCACGTCGGCGCCGACAAGCCGCCGTCGACCCACCGTCGCTGAGTTGGCCTCTCTCTCTCTCTCTCAATCCTGGTAACATCTCACTCTCTCGATCTCACTCGATCTACATCAGTAACTCTCTCACTCTCTCGATCTAACTCACTCTATGACTCTCGAGATCTCACTCTCTCACTCTGTGATAGTAATCTAAGGAGGGTGAGCTCTATGGCTCTCTCGATCTCACTCTCTCACTCTCGATCTCACTCTCTCACTTTGTACTGATTCAATTTTGTGATTAAGGAATTTGTTTTTAATAAAATTGGTTGTTCAAATGTTCCATTTTTTAGAGTCTAGGGCATGTTAGAGTGTTAATCACTTGGCATTTGAATCAGGAAGAGAATCTGATTCAAATCACTAGTGTGGATGAAGGCAAGACCAATAGAGTCGTTGTTGCTAGGAGTTCCAAACATGGTATTAGGTGTTGCTAAGAGAGTGAGAGAGTTACTGATGTAGATCGAGTGAGATCGAGAGAGTGAGATGTTACCTGGAGTGAGAGAGAGAGGCCAACTCAGCGACGGTGGGTCGTCGGTGGCTTGTCGGCGCCGACGTGGAGGCGCGGTGAGTGAGAGACAGGGAGAGAGAGAGATGACAGTGAGAGAGAGAGAGAGCAGAGCAACGTGAGATGGGTGAGCCCTAATTTTGGGTTTCCCCCCCAAAATGAATTAAGACCCACATTTAAGTGAGCCGGGTCATACCCAGTTCAGCGGGTTAGTTCACTGACCCGGTTCACCTTAGATCCCTCCCGTATATATATATAATAGGTGGAGTGGGCACGTGCTTTGCACGTGCCAGTTGGAGTTAATTTATTTCCAATGGATATAAATGATCTAAACAGAGTTAGAAATTAAGAGGAGATTATTTGCATCTATCATCGTTCACCTAGGAAGCACAGACTCTTCCAAAAGGCAGCCGCACCCGCATTGGGTGTGTATTAATTAAAAACAGCCCGGGTGCGCTAAGTGTCGGACCGCCGCACCCGTGGTTTCTAGCCTTTCACAAATAAACAAACAATTTGTATAAATATATGACATGATGATGAAGAATCAGCCTAAAATGAAAAAGGTCCAAGTAAACCATTAGTTAATCACAACCAAAAAGCAATGGTACATGCTTAAGATATTGAAAGATATGTAATGTAGACAGAAATGGGTAATCACATATTGTACAATTACAAATAAGTAACCCTAGTAGGACCATATAGAACTAACGATGGGATACCTAATCCACTTGTTATTCATAGCAGGATTCATAAAATAAAAAATAAATAAATAAATGAAATGCCTCTCTTTCTGTCTCATCTTTGTTCAACCTGTGAAATCTACACTCTTAATTCATGAATTCCAAGCAACATGGCAATGAGCACAAAACCACCTCTGGAAATTGGGACACTCAGACTGAATAATGAGCTCTTCCCTGCCTTTCCCAATCAATATTGCTGAACAATCCTTGTGCAATAGCAAATCTTCTCCAGGGCTACAATCACTACCTTGCACAAAGCATTTACCCAACTATCGAACACGTTAGGTGGAAAAATAGAACGGCAATGCTGTGGCTCTAACACCCCCTTAAAATCCGACACAATGCATTTTATTGGGGATATGTTTTCTTCAAGCTTCAAAGGTACATACTTGATCATGCATTCGGAACATTAAAAGTAAGTACAATGCTTTATCGTAAATGATTAATTGTATGTTTTTGACTGAACAAAGATTTCACTCATAAAGGTTGCCATTCCAACATACATAATGTTGGAAGACTCGCCTATTTGGATGATCAAAGAGCCTCAGAAGGGGTTTTTTTATCTTTGGATAAGGAGTGATTGATGGTATAAATTGAATTCATCCTCATGAAGAAAGAAGTCGATGACTCTTTTGATTTTAGTAGTGATAGCAATCTGACCTCTAATAAAATTTTCTTCAATGAAAAAGAAGCTAACCAAGTAGGAAATATGGAAGTACGTAGCTGAGAGGGAGAAACAAAACAAAGAACAAAATAGAAACACAAGTAAAATCTAATAGTCCTTCTTAGTATATGAGGAGACATGGCACAACTTTTCAGGTCAATCCCCAGATATAGAACTAAATAATAATGGTTCCATTCATTAAAAAATGAAAATCTTGATTCTTGATAGAGATCATACATTTTATTAATTGGAAAAGAAAATGTAGGAGGAAAAACAAATTCAATACACTTAACAAACATTATTAGGCTCTGATTAGTTTAACAACTTAGAGAAGAGAAAGAAAATGAAAAGGAAAACGGGAAGGAAAACTAATTCCCCAACATTTTTCCTAAGCTTTGTTTGGTTTGCGGATTCCTGAAAGGAAAACAAGTTCCCTTGTGTGTTTATCCATGCTTAGATAACATTAATAGTTAAACATTTTCGACATATTGTAGTACCTTAGGAAGTAAGAGAGGAAAGTGACTAAAAAAATCCCAAATTTTTAAAAATTTTTTTTTACCATATTTGCTTTTCCTTCCTATTTTCCGCACTATTACTCCTTGGTATCCAAACAAAAGAAAGTGTTTTTCTTCGTGTTTTCTTTTCTTTTTCCTCACTAAATGCACGAACCAAACAGAGCCTTAAAGTTTTCCTTCATGCTTCAATAGCATTTGGGGCTAAGAAAATTATAAAATTTCTTTTTTGAAAGTGTAATAGAAATTGGAAAAATATGAGAGAATGAGTATCAAAATTGAATATTGTAAAGAAAAAAAATATTTACCCTATTTTCTTGTCCTTCCTATTTTCCTCACTAACCAAACAAAGAAAAGTATTTTCGCCAATGGGTTTTTGTTTTTGTTTTTTTTTTTTCCCTCCCCAAATCCATGAACCAAACTTAACTCAAAAAACCTTGTCCTACCTACTTCATGTCAAGTAACTAAATCAAATATGCACATGATCATCTCGATATCCAGTATTCAAGTTTAGCAGAGGATATGTAGTGCAACCAAGTTTTGCAATCTTATATGACTTGGTTATGCTTCTATCCATAATTCTAATTGAGAAGAACATAGGTATGACAAGTTTTTCAAAGGAAATTGAATACAGATTCACATTGCATTTTAAGCACATGTAATTGCTAAACAAATCCATGAAAAAAAATTTCCAATTCCACTCCTCATCAACCCTCTAGCTACCAAAAACTTAAGTTGTTAGAAGAATAGGCCCAACTGTGCAATATCAAGATCTATTTATCTTAGCTGAAAAATCAACCTTACTAATGTTCAATAAATAGCAATATTGATCCCCCTGCTTTAGGTGTTTCCTTCATGAACCCTCCCAACTTTGATTTTTCCCATGCCCCACAGAAATTAGTTTGCAAAACTAACACAAGAAGTAGTTTTGGCCTCTCAATTGAAGCGAGAAAAAAAAACCTTCTTCCATAAAGATTACAATTGATTGATTGGTGAGTGACTACTATCACTAAATTACTAACTATCCATTTTCTAGATGATCTTGAATTGCATAAATACATTATGAGCAACCTCAATAAAAGTCCCTTTCTGAGTTGTGAATATCATAAATGACTTCCTATTATTTCTCAGAGCTATATTACATTTCAAACACTTGTAGTTATTACATGCAGTAAGAAGCAAATTGAAATGGATAAATGAACCGCTAAACTAAAACTCTACTGTGTAGGCTTCTCTTTAAACTTGAGAGGGGTCGCTTGAGTGGGTGGCCGAAATTGCTTATAGCAAAAATAGACAAATCAAATAAAAAAACACTACATGGTAATTATTGAAGGAAAAATCAACAAATACAAACACATATAAGCCTAAAACATTAAAATTAAAAATAAATAAATAAATAAATAAATACAAACTTTGAATCGTTATCCTTTCTCAGTCGCAAGAATGAAAAGAGAGAAGTTAAAAAGTTCAATTACATGCAAGGATAGAATAGTAGTAAAAACCAGAGTCATACCTATTGAACTCGGATATGCTGCTATTTGCTTCCTCTATAACGGCCGAATTGGGGAGCAGAATGTGACATCTGCCTTACACGGTCCTCACTGACCATACATCCATAGAATGAAAGCTTGAAATGCAACCAGCGATGGCGTGACGAGGATGGAGCAAGAAAGAAAGATAGGGTTTACAAATGGGGTTCTGAGTAGGTTATAAAAAGAGAGAGGTTTCTTGCTGTCGATGTACGGTGCACCGGTAGTTCTTGCAGTGGGTATTGGTGTATTGATCTCGGCGACGGGGGAGGAGGTGTTTCAGAGAACTTGTGGGGTTGGAGAGAGAAGAAATAGACGAGAAGGGGACAGCGATGAAATTGCATATTAATAACTTAATTATTAAACAAGAGTGTATTGAAACTTGAAATACAGTTTCAGGGTAAATCGTTTTTATCAAAACCGATTTTATAAAGTCGTTTTTACGAAAATCGAGTCTATGTTTAAAATCGGTTTTACTAAAACCGAGTTTAATGTTGAATTTCACTGAAAATATTTGTCTAAAAAAGGAATTTTTTTTGTTGAAGGAAAAAAGAATTAATACAAAAAGTCGATTTTAGTAAAACCGACTCTATACAGTCGTGCTTTCTAAAAACGACTCTAAATAAAGTCGGTTTTGTCAAAAACGACTTTAAATAAAGTCGGTTTTACTAAAAACGACTATAGGTATGGACCAAAGTGTACTCATTAACCTTATGCTCTGTAAACTCATCTGAATCATAATTCAACTCATTCACTTTACCTAATCCATTAGTAGGAACTAGTGGGTTTTGAGTAAATTATCAAGTGGTTTCAACACCTTAATAGACCTATTGAAGAGCAAAGAATTACTAGAACCCTCTTCAAAATCCCGAAACCCAGTCGAATCAAAAGCGGTGTTTCTGGCTAATTGAAGTAAATGGGTTGTTGAAAAGAGGATATGAGCTCAAATTAGGAACACCCATTTGGGTTTGTGAGGTCAAATCAAAGAACCCACTCAAAACCGCACCTCCCCTTTCATTGCATTTAAGGCTTGTTGGGTTTCGAGAAAACCAGTTTCGCAACCCAAATCGAAACTAGTCTCTAATGGGTTGTTGGAAAAAAAACATTGACGGTTGAATTCATGGTGGGTTTTGGAGGTAAAAAATATTGAACCGAAGATGGGTCGAGATTGTTGAACACTGAAACTGATGATGGTGAACATGAAGAAGATGAGTCCACTTGTTGTAAAGAGTAGATTGTTATCTGCTTAGGTGAAGTTTGATGAGAAGGTGATGTTGTTGTTAGATACATACCAATCATCGTCTTCAACCTCGAGCATTGATTTGAATGTAGAGAGAGAAACCCATTTCGTCTTTGTTTGGTACACTGCCATTATTCTTGTTGAATCGAGCCCATTGTAAAGTCGTTTTTTTAAAAACGACTTTAACCTAGTAAGTTTTTACTCTCAAGTCATTTTTGTTCAAAATTAACTTTATTTATAGTCGTTCTTAGAAAGCACGACTGTAAAGAGTCGGTTTTCCTAAAACCGTTTTTGTATTATTTCTTTTTTCCTTCAACAAAAAAATTCATTTTTCAGAAAAATATTTTCGGTGAAATTCAACATTAAGCTCGGTTTTACTAAAACCGATTTTAAACATAGACTCGGTTTTCGTAAAAAACGACTCTATAGAGTCGGTTTTGGTAAAAACGATTTACCCTGAAACTGTCTTTAAGTTTCAATACACTCTTGTTTAATAATTAAGTTATTAATATGCAATTTTTGTGGAAACAACTCTAGCGATGGAGATGAGCAGTGGTAGAGAAGGGACAGAAATACAAAGGGTGTAGTTGCTGTGAAATTACAATTGAAGTCAAATCAAATTAAAGAATTCCGAAATTGACGAAATTGATTACGCGAAATTGATTGCGCCGACGCAACTCGCGCTTTTATTTATGTAGTAGATTTATGTAGTAGATAGTAGATATATATATATATATATATATATAGGACTGCACTTCAGTGCTGTTAAAACAGTGCTATTTGTGCTGTTCCTCTCACAAAATGAACAGTAAAACTGCTTTTGCATAAGCAGTTTTTGAAAAACTGCCTAGTTTTACTGTTCATTATGTGAGTGACCAGCACTAACAGCACTGTTTTAACAGCACTGAAGTGCTGCCCATATATATACACTAGTTGGAGCCTTGCGCGTTGCGCAGGAAATTTAATTGTGTCGTTTCGTGTGGTTAATTGGTTATTAAAAGTATATAATAAGATGTTAAAACAGTTAAATAGGAAATTGTAAATGTAACTATTTAATCTAAAACTCTTCTTACGGAAGAAGTTGATAATTCTGACTATCTTATAAATGAGTAGTAAAGGTACCTAATAAAGCGCCACTAAAAATATATGACTCAAGTAGGTATTTCCTAAAAAAAAAATGGCATGAATGTGTTTGTAGGCCTTAATTGATATTCGAATACAATCTATAAATCCTAAATTTGAGGGAAGAAGTTGATTAAAATGTAAATATTAGTGACCAATTAATAATTGCTACTAAAATAGCCACTTTAATTGACAATTTAAATATACCAGAACTTAAATTTGAGAGAAGAAGTTGACCAAAATGTGAAATTAGTGACCAATTCCTAAATAGTCACTAAAATAGCCACTTTTTAAAACTTGTTAAAGTGAATAATAAATATCCCAAAACTTGCTGACCTAATGCAATTACACATATTACAATATATGAATCCTAACTTTGAGAGAAGAAGTTGAGCAAATTGTAAATATTAGTGACCAATTCTTAAATAACCACTAAAATAACCACTTTTTTTGACTTTTTATGAAGTGAATAATAAATATCCCAAAAATTATTAACCCAAATGTAATTAGATACAAATTATTGATAGAAACCTCATTTGAGAGAAAAAGTTGACCAAATTATAAATATTAGTGACCAATTCCTAAATAGCCACCAAAATAGCCATTTTTGTTGACTTTTTTAAGTTAATAATAAATATTCAAAAAATTGTTGACCCAAATGTAATTAGACACAAGATTGTTGATTAAAACCTCATTATTATATTAAATAAAATTGTAAAAGCTGACTTGAATGTAATTATTTGTCCAAAATGATTGATTTACCCTCACACAAATCAATATATTCTTACGATGTATAGATAGATATATGAGTAATTATGATGTAGTGAAGGGCAAAAGAGGAAGTTCATATTTTTTGTCGTGCTTGTTTCTTCGTTTTTATACTATAGTAGATGATACACCCAAAATCAGCCCATGCCCGAGCGGTTCTATTCTGTAATTACTGACAAGCATCATCCCGAGCGGTTTGGTCCACCTGATGCCTCCCGAGCGGTTCATCCACGACCCGGCCAACAGGTCGGGAAGACCGCACAGGCACATCCCACCACGGGAACAGCTCATCCGGGTTCACAGGCATGATCCCGAGCATTACGGGCAGTTTCCTACTCAAGCTAGAAGACTAATGGAAAGTGCAAACTATTTCCTAATCCAATTAGGAAACCCCCACAATTAATGTCAATCTATATCAATTGGATTATATTTCCTTATCATGTACGAGTAGGTCTCTTGCATCTATAAAAGAGACCTCTCACCCCCCATTGAAGGGGCCGACTTTTCAGTCTAGACAACACCTCTATAGCATTCATCAACATGCCCAGCCAGCCTACGGTAGCTCCAGACTTGTTGGTTCACCACAGGACCCCGACTCTTTTACAATATAGTGAACGTGCTCAGACACAGCCGTGGACGTAGGTACCTTCATTAATAGGGCCGAACCACATACAAAAAAACCAGTCTCTCATTCTCTTTCTCCTAAAATTGCTCTACTTTACTCTTACCACATTTTGGCATCATCAGTTTGGCGTCCTCTGTGGGAAACAACAAGTCTTCTCATCAACAAATCTCTTGACTGATCATCATGCCACCGAAGAAGGGTAAGAAGGCTGATCAGCAGTCCGACCGGGATGTTCCTTCGGCCCCGGCAATGGCTGCAGCAGTCATGACATCTGAGCAGATCACCGTGACCCTCACACAACTCCTGGAGGGACAGCGTCAAATCCAGCAACAGATCGAAGCCCTGCTAGTCCAGCAAAGCAGTCCTCTAGGGGCCGGGAAACGACCCGGGAACGTTGCGTACGGTTGGGAACCGATCTTGACCAGACAACGTGCCCGAGCCAACCCGTCCCGTGTTGAGGATGCTAGAGACATCGACAGTGGGCGTACTGTCCGAGAGGAAAGGCAGGAGCATATGACCTGGGAATCAGTCCAGGGTCACTCGGTCAAGAGCCGAGTCGTCCTTAGACGAACGGTTACCCGGAGTCATAGCCGAGCCCGATCCCAGAGGACAGCACACCGCCATAAAAGAAGAAGCCTCTTCCACCAACCCGACCAGCCCCTCAGATACCGGTCGGGAAGGAGTGAAAGCCCGAATCCAGGAGTTACAAAAGCAGATTGACGGAGTGGCCAAAAAGCTTGGTCAAAACCATGTTCCGAATCAAGCCAATACCGAGACAGAGTCACCGTTCTCCAGCCAGATCACGAGATTCTCCATCCCTTGCAAATTCAGGCAGCCTCGCCTAGATCCCTATAATGGCTCGGGAAGCCCGATCGACCACGTCCGGACCTATAAGGCTCAGATGGCCCTAGCCACCAACTCCGATGAACTACACTGCCTAGCCTTCCCCAGCACTTTGAAAGGCCCGACCGTGCAGTGGTTCTACTTTTTAGAGCCCCGATCGGTCTGCAGTTTCAAAAAACTCATAAAGCAGTTCATCAACCAGTTCGCCAACATGCATGAACGGTCAAAGCCAGACATGCAGCTACTGACGGTCAGACAACGGAATAATGAGTCCCTCAATGAGTTCACCGACCTGTTCAACAAACAGAAGCTTCAAATCCGCAATTTGAATGAGGCAATCGCCATCATAGCCTTCTGCTCGGGAGTTTAACACACCAAGTGTGCCGCGTCGTTCCACAGAAACTGACCGAAAACTTTGGTTGAGCTCTCTGAAAGGGTTGGAAAATACATTGACACTGAAGAGTTTTTGAAGACCAAAGACACCGAGCAAGAACGCAACGAGTCTTCCAGAAGTAAGCAAAAGCGAGATCAGCCCGGGAGTTCTCACAGTTCTTCCAGTTCACAGCGGTCTGAGTCCGGCAATCCCGACCTGACCACCAGTTCACAGCAGTTCGGGTCAGGTAGCTCCGACCGGACCTCCAGCTCACAACAAGCAGGGTTCGACAGTCCCGACCCGATCTCCAGTTCACATCGGTCAGGATCAAGTAGTTCCGGCTTGTGGATACCGGCATTTGGGCCCACTTTTCAAATAATTTTCAAATTCAAAGAGTCGCCACTTAATTTTTTTTAGGAAACTTAAGAAACCATTTTGAAAGCAAACTGATCTTTTGCGAAACCAAAGATAATCTAGGTCCGGGGATTATGGAATGAAAGGGGAAGGAGCCCGACGGACTAAAACACCCCCTTTCATCCTATCTCGTGATAGGCCTCTACTCATCATCCTTTTAATCGAATTAATAATCTAAGTATGCCCTCAACTAATACATACATATAAATAATACATTACACAAGCATGTTAAAAAAGGGGTGCAAGATTGCTAATAATAAAATATCATTCATAAGCCACATAGTTCAAATAGCAAGCGAGATGATGTGCAAATAGGTACTAGGAAACTTACCCGGGATCCAGCTGCGAATTTAAACGTGCAATGCATACATATAAAATAAACCTAAAAAAAAAGGTCTCTAACGCATATAAACGCATAAGGCAAGACCTAGTCTAAGGTGTCGCGCATGGAGTCAAAAATCAATGAAATCAACAAATGGAATAAACTAGAGAAGAGATGAGAAATTGTACCTCAAATGCGCTACAAAAACAAAGATTAGTCCACATGCTTCACATAATAATATGATATCAAACAATCAATCCTAATTCTCTAGCTTAGATCTAGCAAGCATGAAATCCAACTTTATCAAATTACTAGTTCTAATTATAAGCATTAATGTACATGAATGAATGAATGTGAACAAGAATAACACATGGATTTATTCACTAATTTGGATCACTTAGCCTCTGGATTTAAGCTAAATTATCATTATTCAAAATATGATTTGGGTCCCAAGACATTAGGAGACCATTTGAGTTGAAATAAATAAGATTTGACAAAAACAGTAGCAGTTTTTTATGAATTACAGAGAGCAGACCAGATCTAAAAAAAATGGAAAAACCATACTTCCAACGGTTGGATCTTAATGATTTTTGGATATGATATGCCTCTGTGAGTCTAGTTTATAACCCAAAAATAAAATCAAGGTTTGAACGGTTAGATCTCTGGGAATATGGAAAACACTAGACATCACTCAGGAATCTGCAACTCTCTGTCCAGAGATCTTGTACGATTTTCTAAAAATAGTAAATGAATGAGAAACACTTAGATCTTTTTAGGGTATCTCCCTAACACATTAAGGTACTTAGAAAAAATTATTAGAGACCCGGGAAACTCCATTAAGGTTCTGATTTATGAATTTCAAAATGGATTTGCTATTATGAAATTTTGGACAGAGAGTTGCATGTTTTGAAATCATAAGACCAAACCATCTTAGGCATGGAATTTCATTAAAACAAAAATCACAGAGGTACTTAGATGAGTTATGAACATTCTCCAATTGGTCTCATCCATTTCCAATGAATCATGACTCTATAGAAAATCTTTGATCACAATTGGTTTATGGATTCACTGCACCTTTATTAAGTTGATGTTCATAGTTTAAAACCAACTTGATCCATGATCCTAGAAAGGACTAGAATCAAGTTTAATTATGATTAATGAGACAAATGATGAAATAGGGAGAGACCCCTAGATTTAACCTTGATGGATTCCTATCCTAGATCACATAGTTGGAGATCTAGCAAGAGAATCCTAAGGTCTTACTTGATCTTATGAATTATGAAAATCTACATCTAATTCCTCTCTCAAACATATGATCCTTGAGGAATATAGATCCATAAAACCTTATTCTCCTCTCAAGTTAATGGTCCTTGGAGAATATAGAGTCATATTATTATTTCTCCTACCAAGTTAATGGTCCTTCGAGATAAAATGTCATCCCAACTACATAACCCTCTATGGAATATAGCATGAATTCCATGAGATTTTTAGTAAGGAGGTTCCAGACCATGGGCCAAGACTTAAATTCAACAAACTATATGTATAGATGATCATAATCTACTTCAAACCCCATATAAATCATAAGATCATAGGGAATTAGAGGATCAAACTCAAAGAAATCTAATGAGATATTGAAGATCTCATAGATTTCTTGAGAAGAATATAAACAAAATAAAGGAGATCAAAATATTATTTGAAAATTTCAAGTTGAAACTCTTTTATTCATAAATCCAAAGCTCTATTTTGGATCCAAATTAATGAAACATTATGATATTCAATCACAAATTCTAAGTGGTGTGTGATGAAATGAGGTAAGAAGAGAGGTTTTAAAAATGTGTAAAAGTCCTAGATCTAAGAATTTGTGATTGAATTGCCTAATTCTACCAAGTGATTGAGAGGTTACCTCTATGACCTCAAAGAATTCTTCTATCTCTTATGAAGTTCTCCCAACAATCTTCAAACTCTTCTTCAATTCTTCAAATTTCTTCAAGAAACTCTATCTTCTTTTTCTCAATTCTCTCTAATGTATGTATATAACTCTTGTATTTCTCTCCCTTAATTCAAGTATATGTGTCCCAAAATGAAGATGAAAGTTTGTTTATATAGACCACCAATTCAAGGTTAGATGGGTAAATTCGGGTGAAAACCCATGTGCAAAGTTTTCTTCTAGAATATGTGAGAAAAGCAGTCTGTTACAGCGCGCGGCACTCGCCGAGTGCCACGCGGCACTCGCCGAGTGCCACGCGGCACTCGCTGAATGCCACGCGGCACTCAGCGAGTGCCGCCGGCTTCGCCGCGTGCCGCGGCTAACCGAATTTCTGTCTTCTTTTTAATTTTCAAAACATATATTAACAAAAACTTAATTATTGACAAATTATGTTAAAATACTTACATTTGTAATATATTTTGTTAAGAATATATTCATTGCATGTGTTATTTCTTTTCTTTTCAAAACTCTTTTCCTCTTTTCTTTTGAAGACTTCTTTCATATTATAATTCTCTTCTTTTTTTTTTTTGAATGAATTCTCAAACTGATTTCCTCACATGTTATTCAATGTTCGGGTTTCCCCCGAATACCCAATTTCCTTCTCTCTCTCTTACTTTGAACTTTAAAATTCGTCTTGAAGAATCTTTGAAGGATTTGAATTTTCTGGAAAATCTCCGAATTTCACTGGTCATCGTCATCATCGGTCTTAAGAGGTAACCAATCCCTGGATTTGAGGTTTGGTCAAAATCGGGGTGTCTACACGGCTTTGCCTCCAGCACATAGAAATCAGGAGCCCGACGATCCTGATCCGACCCCCTGTCTCCATCATTCTAGATGAGCCCGACTACAATGGTACTTGCCTGATCACCACACGAGGCTCCACTGATTGTCAGAGAGCTCATTCAAAAACCTCGAGCCTAACCCCGAGGCATACAAAGACCTCGGGCCTAACCCCGGGGCATAAAAAGTCCTCGGGCTTCGAACCCAGGCACTAAAAAGACCTTGGGCTCTGAACCCAGGCACAAAAGACCTCAGGCTCTGAACCCAGGCACCAAAGACCTCGGGGTCACACCCGAGGCATCGGCTTCGCTTAGGTACAACCGACGATGGGGGCAAACCCCCTAGGTGGCTAATGATGGCAAGCTTCAAAAGACCCTGCAACCACCATGTTCCAGGTCGGTTACCTACAGTCATAGCCTTTGTAAGACCCTCGTCTTAGCGAAAGCTTGGGGGGCAAGACGGCGTAGTGAACTAAACAGGTAATCACACCGGGTATTTACAGGCCTCGCGGATAACCAAGTCAAAATCTTGGACAACCCGAGCACCTACAGTACTCAGAGGCATTAACTCCACTTAGGTCCAAACCGACGATAGAGGTGATTAAAATCTCTTAGGTTGGCCGACGATAGAGGAGCAAAAAAGACCCTAAAGCAACGTGATTTAGGTCGGCTCCACCAACATGGTCAAACTCTTCTCCCAACAGTCTTGACGAAGGCTGGCTGGGCGGAAGACAACCATCCTGGGGAGTTAACATAAAAAGACCCTAAAGCAATACGCTTTAGGTCAGCCTTTCCAACATGGTAAAATCCTTCTACCTACAACCTTGACGAAGGTTCACGGGTAGAAGATGACCATCCTGGAGGCTAACTGAAGCAAAAAGACTCCGAAGTAGGCCGAGTCTCAACTCTCGGTCACTTCCCGAGCATTCAAAGACTCCGAACCAGGCCGGGTCTCAACTCCCGGTTAGTTCCCGAGCACCTAAAGGTCCCGAGCTAGGCTGGGTCTCAACTCTCAGCCAGTTCCTAAGGACTCACCAGGCTCAGTAGCCCCGAGACAGCTTCCCCGAGCACTCAGACAGTGGCAAGTGACATCAAACAGATTTCCAAACTTGCCTCGATATAACATCCAACCAACCTTGGAAATGGGGGGCAGTTGATACACCCAAAATCATCCCATGCCTGAGCGGTTCTATTCTGTAATTACTGACAAGCATCATCCCGAGCGGTTTGGTCCACCTGATGCCTCGCGAGCGGTTCATCCACGACCCGGCCAACAGGTCGGGAAGACCGCACAGGCACATCCCACCGCGGGAACATCTCATCCGGGCCCACAGGCATGATCCCGAGCATTACGGGCAATTTCCTACTCAAGCTAGAAGACTAATGGAAAGTGCAAACTATTTCGTAATCCAATTAGGAAACCCCCACAATTAATGCCAATCTATATCAATTGGATTATATTTCCTTATCCATGTACGAGTAGGTCTCTTGCATCTATAAAAGAGACCTCTCACCCTCCATTGAAGGGGCCGACTTTTCAGTCTAGACAGCACCTCTATAGCATTCATCAACATGCTCAGCCGGCCTACGGTAGCTCCAGACTTGTTGGTTCACCACAGGCCCCCGACTCTTTTACAGTATAGTGAACGTGCTCAGACACAGCCGTGGACATAGGTGCCTTCATTAACAGGGCCGAATCACATACAAAAAAACCAGTCTCTCATTCTCTTTCTCCTCTACTTTACTCTTACCAAATTTTGGCATCATCAGTAGATATATATATATATATATATATGTAGGGGTCAATGAAGTACTTACAGTAAAACCTAGAAAACAAGATGTTCTTCTGCACCCATCTACAGATTTTCCATGGGCTGGGGCAACCTCTTTGAATATGTATTTTTGAACACACACACATATATAACGATATATTTGGTTTCAGTTGAATACAGGTACAAAGCTCAATGGATATAGACATGAACAATGTTTTGGGAGGCAAGTGAGTTATGTGAAAAGATCATTGAATAGAAAAAGTCTAAAACATGATTAGTCTAACCTTTGTGTTTGGTTTGACAAGAAAAAAAGAAAAAAAATAAATAAAATAAAATAAATCATTTTTAATTCAACCCAATTATTGTTTTGGAGGTTTATAAATCTGATAAAAAATGGTCAAATTTGTCAAGAATTGATTTGGTATTCTTTCTAAACATTTCGTGTTCCCAAAATATTCATGTCTTTTCACCTAAATACCAACAATACCCTGAGGGTTCGGGTTAAGAATATTCCAAACACCCACATATGTGTTTCACAGTCTCACTCAATCTCTCGTCTCTCTCTACTGAAGTTGAAGCTCTCACTTTTCTCTCTCCGATGGCCTCGACGATGATGTCGTGGGAGTGTTTTTTCTTAGGATGGGGTTCCATTTTTTTAGGGTTATGTTCTTTGTTTTGTGGGCAGGCTCTTTTTGTTTCTAATTTGGCCTCTTTCTTTGCTCAAAAACTAAAATTTCATTAATGAAAAATCGAACCTTACAAAGATAACCAAACAAACAACAAATTAAATAAAGAACAAGCAAAAGCAAAACAATCAAGGGTACAATAGATAAGGAAGCATAAACAACCACAGAAAACCCTCTGTCAACTGCAAGAGGAATCCACCACTGCGCCACAAGGACTGCCGAGTAGAGAGATCCAAAACCCAGGACAACTTCAAACTTGTAGATGATAGACACCACCCAAAGAAAGAAGACATCACAAAGCCAAGCCCAAGCAGGTGAAGAAGCTTCACCAAAGAGGGCAACTGAAGTTACTTGAAAAGCTTCCATGATAGCAAAAGGTACACCATGGAAAGCAGCACAGTTGTAGAAGAGGGCTCCAAAGCCACCAATCATAACCCAATGTAGACCAAAAAGCCAATTACTGTTGCAAGACTGGTCTGGGCAACATCCACCATCTTGAACCCAAGGAGAAGTCGTGCAAGATAACGAAAACATCCTTGAAAAGGAAGGAGAAAAGCTTCACAGAGGAAGCAGATGAACCAAACATGCCCTTACTGGAACTGGGACAAAACATGGCACAAAGAGAGAGAGAGAGAGAGAGAGAGAGAGAGAGAGAGAGAGAGAGAGAGAGAGAGAGAGGGGGAGGGGGGGGGGGTGTGCTGGAATCGAAGAGGAGAGGAGGGGGTGGGTTTGTGCCGCGCTGCATCTTTACTCTCTCTCTAGAAAACTCTAGAGAGAGGTAAGCTCTCTAGGGCTGCATTATAAAACTGTTACTTGTTTCTGATTTGACCTAATTGGATTTTTAATATATATATACTAGAGAAGTGTCATACTCGATATGTGAGTGTAAGTAGTAAAAAGAAAGTGGGGTGGGTAGTTAGGAGAAGTTATTTTAATTAAAATTTTTTAAATGACATTTTAGTACCATTGTGAAAGTATTTTAATTAAGAAACTGAGTAGGTTTTTATTATAATTATTAAAGTGGGCTAAACACTTTTTGGTACCCCTCCCTTTCTCGTTAGAGTAATGTTTGGGGCACACCCTTACACACCCAAAAAGCATCCATACCTTGAAGTGGATCAATGATAAGAGAGATTGAGACTGCGGGGGTGTGGATGGTTTTTGGGTGTGTAAGGGTGTACCCCTAGTATTGTTGTTCTCTTTATATGTTAGTATATATACATATATCTTGCTATTCCCCCCCCCCCCCCCCCCCCAAAAAAAATGTGTAATGTATATACATATATACATGCATAATGTACATGTCCTCCAAATCATTGTATGGACTTGAGAAAAATATGACCACAGATCTCATTTATAAAAGATTTTCTGTTGATTGGTTGAGTTTTTGATAGTTGAGATTTGTATTGTATGTGTGTGTTCATGGTTTGGGGTATTGTGTGTTATGGTTATTGTGGTTGTAGCTACAACTTAATTATAGGAATAGTTTGGGGTATAAGATGTATTCAAATGTAATTGTTTTGTATTTCAGTTTGACTTATTCTTTACTGCAATCAGTTATAAAGAGATGTAGTCTTATCCTTAGGATTAGGTGTTTACTTAGTCCTCCTAGTTTATAGGTGTTGTTTGTTATTCTCAATACTTGTACAATATTATATATTCTCTTGATGTCAATGAAAAGGAGATATATTTTTCTCAGCAAATTTGACCGTAAATGACACAAAAACACCGAATCCAGCAAACAAAATTTGGATTCGCCAAGATCAATTGATTCTCATTGCCCTTATTGGATCTCTCTCTCCCACAATCATTCCATTTGTTGCTAGATCCAAAACTTCGCGAGAAGCATGGACTATTCTTGCCAACACATATGCCAAACCATCTCGTGGACGCATCAAACAAGTCAAAACTCTTCTAAAAAATGTTACTAAAGGTACTCTGAATATTACTGACTTTCTTCAATCTGTTAAAGCCCGTGCAGATGAGCTGGTTATCCTAGGTGCACCAATGGATGATGAAGATCTCATAGAGAAAATTTTGAATGACTTGGGAGATGATTATAAAGAGCTCGTTCGAGCTGTTCAAGCCCGTGACACTCCCATCACCTTTGATGAGCTTCATGAGAAACTTTTTACATTTGAAACTTCTCTTCAAGGAAGTACAAAATCTGATGTGCATTTCTCAGCCATTGCCAATCCAACGAACCGGACAAACACAAATTGGCGCCCAGAACATTCTAACAATAACTGGCGTTCATCCTCTGCTGGAAACACGGGCTGGTGCCCGTCGCCTAACAACACTGTCCGACCTCCAATTGCCACCAACTCTGGTACACCATACCATGGTAATCGTCCACCGCCACGCCCTTATCTAGGCTTCTGCCAGATTTATGGAATTTAGGAACACACGGCTAAGAGGTGTCCATCATTTCAATTGGTTCCAATTCAGACTTCCAACCCAGAATCATCCCCACCACCCAATACTTCAACAACAGCTTGGCAGCCCCAGGCTCACTTTGCTGCTAATGTCGCATCCAACAATCCAACATGGCCACTTGACAGTGGAGCTTCTCATCATGTCACCGCTGACTTGAGAAACTTATCTCTTCATGCACCTTACACGGGCTCTGATGATGTTATGATTGGCGATGGCACGGGTCTTTCCATCACTCACACTGGTTCTACCTCTCTTCTCACCCCTACTACTACCTTTACATTGAATGATGTCCTTTGTGTACCATACATGAAAAAGAACTTGATATCCATTTCTCACTTTTGTACCACTAATAATGCATCTGTTGAGTTCTTACCTTCTTCTTTTCTTGTGAAGGATCTTCGCACGGGGGCAATTCTTTTGATGGGCAACACTAAGGATGGAGTGTATGAGTGGATGGCTACCAAGGCAGTGTCTTCCCCACTTATTGCCTTCTCAAGTGTCAAAACTACGTCCTCAAACTGGCATCATAGATTAGGTCACCCGGCTTTTCCCATTTTAAAACACATTGTTTCAAGTTATCATTTGGAATTATCATGTCCTATGTCAAAAGAAAATTTCTGTAATGCGTGTCAGTGCAGTAAAAGTCATAAGTTGTCCTTTTCTACTTCATCTCTTGTCTCTACGCAACCTCTTCAAATTATCTTTTCTGATGTATGGACTTCACCTCTTGTTTCACATGATGGATTCAAATACTATGTTATTTTTGTTGATCATTTCACCAAATATATCTGGTTTTATCCACTAAATAAAAAATATGAGGTTACAGAGATCTTTATACGTTTCAAAGCCATTGTGGAAAACTATTTTAAACGTAAAATCATCACACTCTATTCAGACATTGGAGGTGAATATCAAATGGCATCTATCATCTTACCACTCCACCTCATACACCTGAACATAACGGCTACTCCGAAAGACGACACCGTCACATTGTTGAAACCGGTCTAACACTACTCTCTCATGCCTCTCTTCCCCTAACATTCTGGTCCCATGCTTTTGCCACCGCTGTTTATTTAATTAATCGAATTCCTACTACTACACTTAATCTCTCTTCCCCTTATGAATTAATTTTTAACAATACACCTAATTATTCAAAACTTAAGGCTTTTCGGGTGCTTGTGTTATCCTTGGCTTCGACCATATTCATCCCATAAAGTTGATCAATGTTCTAAACTGTGTGTGTTTCTTGGGTACTCATTATCTCAAAGTGCTTACTTGTGCTCTGATACCATATTATATGATATTTGCTGAGAAAAATATATCTCCTTTTCATTGACATCAAGAGAATATATAATACTGTACAAGTATTGAGAATAACAAACAGCACCTGTAAACTAGGAGGACTAAGTAAACACCTAATCCTAAGGATAAGACTACATCTCTTTGTAACTGATTGCAGTAAAGAATAAGTCAAACTGAAATACAAAACAATTACATTTGAATACATCTTATATGGGGAATGACCTTATTTTAATTCATTTCTAGCTTCAAACCAAAAAACCAAACAACAAAATTGAATAGAATTGGATAGAATTGAATTCAATTCTATTTCAAACGAAACAGGAAAATTAGAATTAGAATTCCAATTCATTTCATTTCATTTCATTTCTTTTCTTTTTTATTCGATTTCAAAATCAAACTAAACGGAGTGTAAATCTAATTTTGATTTAGTTCTTATGGCAACCAAGTTTGGTAACGGTCTATTTCTTGTATAGGAATCCGTGCTTAGTTTAATAAATTTCTTAAAACAAGTTCCACGTCAAACTTATTTAGTTCGCACAAGAACTGTTGGAAAAATAAAGTTGATACAATGATGAATCCGAAGAAGTATAGGCAGGGTGAGGCGCGGACGAGGTCGCTCTCTTAAGACATAAATTTCAAAAGCAAAGTTTCAACCCAATCATCTTTTGTTTAGAAATGTTGTTGTTTTCAAAGGAAAGCTTCTTAAGGAATTTTGAAAAGATCCCATCATCTAGGGGAAATACTTGTTAAATGGATTTCAAAAATTCTAAATTTGAAAATCTTGAAGGGGTAAAAAGGATCACAATGAAAGGAGAAATTAGCACACTCAACATGGATGAGGATTTTATGTGCTTATGTGTTTATGTGTAAGGATTAGAATTTTCTTTTATTTGGCATATAGAATAGGCACACACACACATGCATTGCATTCGTGTGACATATGAATCATTCATGAGCATTTCACTTGACATAAAAATTTAATAAAAATCAATAAAAGTATAAGATTCTCTTGAGAAAATCAGTCAAAGTTGATTAAAGATAAGTGTTGTTGTAAATGTGTAAAGATCCTAGAACTATGAATTTGTGATTGAATTACCTAATTCTATTAAGTGATTGAGAGGTTACCTCTAAGACCTCAAGGATTTCTTCTATCTTTGTGAAGCTCTTCCAAAATCTTCAAGTTCTTCTTAAAATTCTTCAAGTTCTTCAAGAAAACTTCTCTTTTCTTCTCAATTCTCTCTATATGACTCTTGTATTTCTCTCTAATTTCAAGTATATGTGTGTGTGTGTGTTGATTCAAGTGTATTCAAGTATATTTCCCATTGAGTATTTCTTTTTTATTTGGTTAATCCTTTGATCTCCTATGATTTTATGACTCATATGGAGTTTAAAGTTGATCATGGTTATATCTACACATAATTGGTGAGATTCAAGTCTTAACCCATGACTTGAACTTCCTCATTAAGAATCTTATGGAATTCATTCTATATTCCATAGAGGTTCATGTAGAAATAAATCTATATTCTCCAAGAACCATTGATTTGGGAGGAGAATTAAATCTATATTCTCCAAGGACCATCAACTTGAGAGGAGAATAAATTGACTCTATATTCTTCCATGATCATATATTTGAGAGAAGAATTGGATGAAGATTTTCATAGTTTATATTTAAAATAAGTAAGACCTTAGAATTTTCTTGATAGATCTTCAACTATGAGATCTATGATAAGAATCCATCAAGGTTAAATCTATGAACATCTCCCTATGTCCTTAATTTGTCCCAATAATCACAACCATGCTTGGTTCTAGTCCTTTGTAGGATCATGGATCAAGTTGGTGTTAAGATATGAACATTAATTCAACATTGGTGTAGTGAATCCTTAAATCCTCTGTGATCAAAGATTTTTCATTAAATCATGGTCCATTAGAATGGGATGAGACCAATTGGAGAATGTTCATAACTCATATGAGTACCTCTGTGATTGTTGTTTTGATAATATTCCATACTTAGGATGGTTTGGTCTTATGATTTCCAAGCAAGCAACTCTCTGTCCAAAATTTCAGAACAGCAAACCGGTTTTAAAATTGATAGATCAGAGTTCTAACCAAGTTTTCATGACCTTCAATAATTTTTTCTAAGAACCTTAATGTGTTAGGAAGGTTCCCTAAAAAGAATGTAGCAATTCGGATTTGTTTGCTATTTTTAAAAAATCATACAAGATCTTTGGACAGAGAGTTGCAAAATCCTAAGTGAGGTCTAGTATTTTCCATATTCCCAGAGATCTAACCGTCGAAACCTTGATTTTATTTTTGGGTTAGAAACTAGACTCACAGAGGCATAACATATCCAAAAATCATTAAGATCCAAACGTTGGAATTATTTTATTCCTATTTTTGAACGTCTGGTCTGCTCTCTGTAATTCATAAAAAAAAACTGCTACTGTTTTTATCTAATCTTGTTTATTTCAACTCAAATAGTCTCCTAATGGCTTAGGACTCAAACCATCTTTTGAATAATGATAATTTAGATTAAACCCAGAGGCTTAGGGATCCAAATTAGTGAATAAATTCATATCTCATTCTTGTTCATATTCATGCATTCATTCATACATATTCATATTCATAAGTATGACTTATATCTTGTCAAAGGCATGTGTACTAACCTTTGTTTTGTAGCGCATTTGGGGTATGATTTCTCAACTCTTCTCTAGTTCAATTCTATACTTTGATTTTAAATTGATTTTCAACTCCATGTGCGACACCTTGGACTAGGTTTTGCCTTATGTGTATATATGTGGTAGAGACCTTTTCTTAGGATTTCTATTCTTGCATGCATTGCACGTTTAATATTCGCGGCCGGATCCCGGGTATGTTTTCTAGTTCTCTATTGCATATCATGTTGTTTGCTAATTGAATTATGTGACCTATGAATGATATTTTACCGTTAGCAATTTTACACCATTTCCAACATGCTTGTGTTATGTATACCTATATATGTATTAATCGAGGGCATGCTTAGATTAATAACTTGATTAAAAAGGATGTTGAGTAGAGGCCTATCGTGAGATAGGATGAAAGGGGGTGTTTTAGTCCGCCGGGCTCCTTCCCCTTTCATTCCATAATCCCCGGACCCAGTTTATCTTTGGTTTCGCAAAAGATCAGTTTTGCTTTAAAATGGTTTCTTAATTTTCCTTTTTTAAAAAAATTAAGTGGCGACTCTTTGAAAAAAAATGTTTTATAAAAGTGGGCCCAAATGCCGGCATCCACAATCTGAAAAGCTGTGGGTAAGGAAAACCTGCGATATCCACAATCTGGCAATTCTGCTGGGGATCGAACCCAGAATAAAGGGAAATCATCCTTAGGGCTAGCTTTGTTCAAATCTCGGAAATCCACACAAACCCTAACGCGACCATCCTTTTTAGGAACCGGTACAATATTGGCAACCCAGTCAGGATACTTGGTGACAATCAAGAATCCAGCCTTCAGTTGCTTTTCAACCTCCTCTTTCACTTTAAGCGCCCATTCAGGCCTCATTCGCCTCAATTTTTGTTTTACAGGTTTTGAATTTGGGAAAAGGGGAATATGGTGTTGGACAATTTCTGGATCAATCCCTCGCATATCATCATAAGACCATGCAAAGACATCTTTGAATTCTATTAATAGATTGATCAATTCTTCGCTTTCCTCATTACTAAGTGTCGAGCCAATAGACACATTTTGTGGATTATCTTCATTTCCCAGATTAATGTTTAAAGTGTTTTCGATGATTTTGCATGCATGTTCATTTTCTTTTTGAATCAATTTTTGTAATTTCTGAGGTATTTCATCATATTCATCACATGCATCACAGTTATTATTATGGATTGTGGATACCGGCATTTGGGCCCACTTTTGTTTTTTAAAACAAATTTTCAAATTTCAAAGAGTCGCCATTTAATTTTTAAAAGGAAAAATTAAGAATCCATTTTAAAGCAAACTGATCTTTTGCGAAACCAAAGATAAACTGGGTCCGGGGATTATGGAATGAAAGGGGAAGGAGCCCGGCGGACTAAAACACCCCCTTTCATCCTATCTCACGATAGACCTCTACTCAACATCCTTTTTAATCAAGTTATTAATCTAAGCATGCCCTCAATTAATACATATATAGGTATACATAACACAAGCATGTTGGAAATGGTGTAAAATTGCTAACGGTAAAATATCATTCATAAGTCACATAATTCAACTAGCAAACATCATGATATGCAATAGAGAACTAGAGAACATACCCGGGATCCAGCCGCGAATATTAAATGTGCAATGCATGCGAGAATAGAAATCCTAAGAAAAGGTCTCTATCACATATAAACACATAAGGCAAGACCTAGTCTAAAGTGTTGCACATGGAGTTGAAAATCAATTCAAAATCAAATAAATGAATCAAACTAGAGAAGGGATAAGAAGTTGTACCTCAAATGCGCTACAAAACAAAGGTTAGTACACATGCCTTAGACAAGATATAATATCAAAGAGTAATTAATCCTAAGTCATGTTCAATTAGATTCAACTAAGTCCAACTTTTCAACTAAGTCCAACTTTATCCAAGAACTAGTTCTAATTATAAGCATCAATGTATATGAATGAATGAATGATTATGAACAAGAATGAGATATGAATTTATTCACTAATTTGGATCACTTAGCCTCTGGATTTAAGCTAAATTATCATTATTCAAAACATGATTTGGGTTCCAAGACATTAGGAGACCATTTGAGTTGAAATAAATAAGATTAGACAAAAACAGGAGCAGTTTTTTATGAATTACAGAGAGCAGCACAGACTTTCAAAGCTAGACAAACCAAAGTTTCAACGGTTGGATCTTAATGACTTTGGGTATGATATGCTTCTGTGAGTCTAGTTTCTATCCCAAAAAGAAAATCAAGGTTTGAACGGTTAGATCTCCGGGAATTAAACAAACACTAGACATTACTCAGGGACTTACAACTCTCTGTCCAGAGATCTTGTATGATTTTTTAAAAATAGCAAACAAATCTAAATTGCTTCAATCTTTTTAGGGAACCTTCCTAACACATTAAGGTTCTTATAAACAATTATTAGAGGTCATGAAAACTTGGTTAGAGCTCTGATCTATCAATTTTAAAACCGTGTTGCTGTTCTGAAACTATTATGAAATTATGGACAGATTGTTATCATCTCACAAAACCCATGATCAAACCATTTAAAACATGAAATCTCACCAAAACAAAAATTGCAGTGGTAAAACATCGTGTTATTGATGCTCTCCCGTTGGTTTCATTCAATTCCAACGGTCTGATTTCGAACTAAAAATCTTTGATCGAAAACAGTTTGTGAACCCACTGTTTTCATTTTGCTAGTTCAACTTTGTTGATTGGCCTCAACTATTAGATCATAATGTTGGGCTTAAACCAAAACGTTCTTCTACCATTTGATGGTCATTGAAGACTAAGGACCTCTTTAGACTTATGGACTTTTAATGAAGTATGAAATGGACTTCACAAAATTCTAAACAATGAACTCAAACTTATGGACCAAAACTTGAGTTCAAATCATTACTCCTACCACTTGGTGGTCATTGGAGGCTAAAGACACACATACATGTAGGTTTTGGATGAAGTGTGAAGAACTTCCAAAAACCCAAGGAAGAGGTTAGTCTAAGCCATAGAGATGGTCTTAAACTTAAAATATTTCTCCTACCATTTGATGGTCATTGGAGACTAAAGGAAAACAAATCCACATAAACCTCCATGGGATATAGCATGAATCCCCACAAGATTTTTAATGAGAAGATTTCAAGTCATGAACTAAGACTTGAACTCAACCAACTATGTGTAGAGATGATCATAATCCACTTTAATCCCCATATAAATCATAAGATTATAGGGAATTAGAGGATCAAACTCAAAGAAATCTAATGAGATATTGAAGATCTCATATATTTCTTTGAGAGGAATATAAACAAAAGAAAAGAAATCAAAATATTTGAATACTTCAAGTCAAAACTCTTTTATTCATAAATCCAAAGCTCTAATCCAAATTAATGAAACACCATGATATTCAATCACAAATTCTAAGTGGTGTGTGATGAAATGGGGTAGGAAGAGAGGTTTTGAAAATGTGTAAAGTTCCTAGATCTAAGAATTTGTGATTGAATTATTATATATGAAGATAAATTTTGAAGGTTTTACCTCTAGATCTTCTCAAAACTTGTAGAGATGTTGAATTCCTCAAGCTTTTCCTCTTCTTCTTCCTCAAGCTTCAAGCTCCTTCAATGGTGATTTGATGGTTGGGTAGAGTTTTGGTGGTGTTTGGGTAAAATAATTGGTAGAGTTTCTCTCTCTATATTTCTTTCCTTTAAAGCTCTCCCAATCTTTTTTCTATACAATTCAAGTGTCTCCCCCAAAATGAGAGAAATGGGTTTTTTTTTTTATAGACTTTCATTATCTTAGGGGCTAAGATAAGGGTAGATAGGTCAATTTGGGGTGGGTTAGGAATATTCTATGGCATCTCTAACTCTCCATGGCACTTCTATGTAATTCCAAAAAACTTGAAGGGCATTTAAGTTGGCTAGAATAAAGGAACATTCTAGAACATCTTCAAAGCACATGGGAGATTAGTGCCCAACAAAGGGCTTTTTGGGTATTTACTTTGGATTAGGAATATGCCAAGGAATCTCTAACTCTCCAAATCACATGGGATACTTTCTTTTATTACTTTCCTTTTCGTATATATATATATATATATATGTATAGACACATTTTTCATTTTAAATCTAAATTAATCATATGAGTCACCAAATAGTATCTTTTTCTTTTTTTTTCTTTTTGAATCTAAAAATATGAGAAACAATGTTATTTTTATAAAATATCATTGTTATTATTATTATTTAATCTATTCTATTTTTTTTTAGAAAGTAACCCATAATCTAGTGAGCTCGAGACAGATGGTCAGTGATTGGCCAAATCTAGGGATATTAGGAGCAAGTTTTGGGAGCTTGAAGCTTTTCAGAAGTCGAAGCGATGAACTTGAAGAAAATCGTCGGGACATTATTCATCATTGATTTCTAGAGGTAAATCCCCCCTAAGTTTAATAGTTCGGTCAAAATTGGGGTGTCTACAGAACTCCTGATTCTTTGCCTCGTGTTGGGGCTTCTTGAGCCTTTGAGGGTAAGGCGCGGGAAAAGGGCATTCAGGTAACTCGTCCTTGATAGGCTCCTTACCAGGCCTTCTCTCAACTTCTACTTCTTTAGGAGCATCCTCATTTGATTCTAATGGATTGTCATCAGTGGACGACTCCTCTTCTTGAGTAGATGGGTTGTTTTTAGTTACCACTTCTTCCTCTTGTTCCACGGGAGTAGAATGAGGCATGTTTTTCCCTATGACTTTGCCACTTCTCAGAGTCATCACGGCTTTTGCCTGTTCATGATTAGGGGGACCATTGTTGTATCCCTTAGGGTTTTGAAGTGGTTGAGCAGGAAACATACCACTCGACCCCTCTTGACGTGCATCCATTCTCTCTAATGTAGCGGACATTTTACTCATCATTTGAATTAACTGTTGTGTTAAATTCGCATTAGAGAGTGGTTCTTCCTCTTGCACCTTTTTGTGAGGTGCCACGTAAACATTTGCTTGTTGATTATTAGGGGGTTGAGCATTGTTGAAGTTATTTGCTCTATTTTGATGGAATGGCTGGGACTGCCTGTTGTATTGCCCTTGATATTGATTATTGTTATTATAGGGCTGTTGTTGTTGATAGTGGTTTTGAGTCCCAACATTGTTTTTCCAGTCGAACCAGGGGTGATTCCATCTATTGTTATTTTGTGAATTGTAATTGTTGTAGGAATTCTCCGCCCCCCTATACCCTTGCATGGCATTCATTTCCATGGGGGGTTATTCTTGAAAATACGGCACATTCGGATAGTATTGAGTAGTGTGTCCCAGCATGTTGCATGTGCCGCATGGTTCTTCAGGCAAAAACTGCATATAACTCTCTCCTTTCATTCCCAATTCTTCCACTTTCTTAGCTAGTTCTTCATACTTATTCATCAGATGGTCCTCACTTTTTAGTTGATACAAACTTTTCTCTTCCACACAGGATATCTGTGAGCGTGGGACATCGTCTGAATTTGACCACTCATGGGCGTGTTCAGCTAACCACTCAAAATGAGCTTCAGCTTCCTCTGTGTTTTTGCGAAGAAATGGCCCTGAGCTCATGGTCTCGACCAATTTCTTAGTTTTACCATTTAATCCTTCATAAAAGTAGCTGATGGTTCGCCATTTCTCGTACCCGTGATGTGGGCATGAAAGTAGCAAATCCTTGAAACGTTCCCAAGTTTAGGTGAATGTTTCATTGCTCTTTTGTTTGTAAGAATTTATTTGTCGTTTAAGCTCGGTGGTCATGCGAGGTGGAAAGAATTTTTTCAGGAAAGCAGTGTTCATCGCATGCCAGGTGTAGATGGAGTTTGGCTTCAAGGTGAGTAACCACGCTTTTGCTTTATCCTTCAGAGTGAAAGAAAATAGCATTAGACGTCTCACGTCTACAGGACAATTCTGTGAGAAAGTTTTACAAACATCCTCAAAGTCCTTGATATGTAGATACGCCTTCTCACTCTCCATTCCATGAAAGGTAGGAAGGAGTTGAATCATTCTATTGCGAAATTGGAATTTGCCTGCATGAGGTGGAATGAGAATACAAGATGGCATAGGCGCGTGTTCGGGTGTCATGAGGGCGCACAAAGGACGCAGTGAATCGTCGATTGGTACGACCACATTATCACCGTTTTCACTTTGATTATCAGCCATTGAATCAATCGGTGTAACTATGGGGTTGATAGAACTAGATGAATTGGATGAATAGAATGGGTTTCCGTAAATTCCTTCGATGGAATTATCGGACATAAAGGGAAAGACCCTAAGTAGTTTTTAATCGAAAGAAAAAGAAAAACAGAAAGAGATAAGGATAGATTGAGGTAATCGAAGCGTTAGCTTGTCGCCTTCCACGGCAACGGCGCCAAAAACTTGACACGAGAATTTTTCTGTGTGCGCTTGTGTGCTATACCCAAGTGTAGGTAATCGTGCAAGTAGTAGTCTGGTTAAGTCCAGGTCGATCCCGCAGGGAAGGTGTTAAACTAATTACTTAGATTAATCTCAAACAAGAAATAAGAATCAATATTTTAAATAAAGCAGAACACAAAGTCCCACAACTTATCAACTACTAAAGATAAGACAATTAAACTAAATTAAACTAATTACCAACTAATTAATTAAAGCAATTATGTAAAACGTGTTTTTCTTACTAAAAGGAAATGTTGGGATTACACAAATCCACCATGACCTAGCCATCTACCATGCAGTTACGTTGAAGCTCAATGAAGCACACTCTCTACAGTATTCTGTATTTCTCTTAGGATACAGAATCTATAGTCCTTTCATGACCAGGACTATATCATCACAATGGAGTTTGAAATACACAAAAGCGGTTTAAAACAATAGTTTAGACTCTCACCTACAATGGTGTTAGCATTGAGGGTGGTTTGCAAAATATATTGAAGAAAAATGCCTCAAGGCTTAAAGTTTACAGACTGTTTCGACAAACTGAGCATTTGGGGACAATTTGATAACAAATCAGTAAAGCAAAAAGTCTAGGAATACTATATAGAATGTCCTCACGAATCAGAAAGTTCGATCGATCGACGCGCTTTCGATCGATCGAATATCTTCATCCCTCGATCGATCGAACTGACTTCGATCGCTCGACTGTATCGCTTTTTGATCGATCGAACTTTTTCGATCGATCGAACACAGGAATTATTCTGCTGCATGGCAGAGGCTTGAGATCACGGTTTCATTATGATCTCCCAACCTGGGGACTACTCAGACATCGTCTGAAGTGTTTCAGATTCATTTTTAACGTAAAGTTCCATTAAAGGTGTGTTTGTTTGTGATTTTTGTAATGAATCTATGAAAAATAAATAGTTAACTATAACTAACATGCAAGACTACTAGATAGAAGATTAGACTTCTATAAACTAAGTGCAGAACATAAATTAAGTAACTTGGAAACAAAAACTTGTATTAAACCAAGAAGAATCCAACCAATAACGTATATTCTTGATGAAAACCTACAAAATCACAAAGTAAAACTCTCTACTCTGTATAAACTGTTGAAAATGAAAGTGGGCGTCCTTCTGGACGTAAATAATACGAGTATATATACTTAAGACCTAATGCTAGGGTTAAAAACCCGCTTCTGCTGCGTGCACATAAAATCTGATAAAAGCAATGTTTGATCGATCGAACATCCTTCGATCGATTGAACTTCTGGAGTCTTTGAGCGCTTGAACTCTCCCGATCAATCGAACCTTCGATCGATCAAATGGTCTTCAATCGATCGAGGTTCACTTTTCATCCTTTACTTGTCTTCATTAAAAATCAGCACTCGTTTTTATCTTTTTCATCTAATTCTTTACACAGCAATAGTAACCTGCACAAACTACAGCTAAAACAAACAACTTATCATAGTTTAATCAAATTATGTACAAACTAGCATTGTAATTCAAATTGCAGATAAATGAAGGAATTGTGAAGTAATTTAACACATTTTCTTCTTTTAGCGCGGTTGTATTTTACAAATACCCCCACTTGTCAATTGTTAATAGCGGACCTTAGTGTTGTTGTAGCTTTTGTCCTACGTGGTACACAGTTTGACTAATGTATACTGTGCAGTACATCTTTTGATATATCTGAGCAGCACTTTTGTTATGAATTGTGGTATTTTTGAGTTTGTTATGTGTTGTTTAGTACAACTGTTATGTTCTTGTTGCTTCTCGCTTTACCTTATTTTCATTTATACGTAGAAGACTTTCAGCTGATTAGTGGGTCTCTTCTAGGTGACACTCATTATCATTATGGTGGGACCTTTGTGAAATAACCAAGCGCGGATCAGAGCACCTATTCCAAAGGGAATGGACCCATCTGGAGTTTTTGAAGCATTTATGCAAAGAATGAAGCATGTAGGGGATACCTACAACCATGCTACCAATCAGCGACCTGTTCAACCCCCAGCGGCACTGTTTCAGCTAAGGCAAACTAGAGACAAGTTATTAACAAATTTTTGTGGACTCCGTCTTAAAAGTTCGATGGGTTGACAGAACTGTGGAAAGACGAGCAATGGATAAGAGAAATGGAGTTGATTTTTGAAGCATTGGAATGCAGTGAAAAAGAGAAGCGTCGTCTGGCTACATTTCGACTCACCTATGTTGTCGTAGATTGGTGGAAAGCCTAGCGAGCCACTATAGGGATAAATACTATAAGGGCGATGACTTGGGAGATGTTCGAAGGAAGATTTTTGGAGTACTTCACCGAAGATGAGAGAGATCAACAGGAAAGAAACTTTCTCAATTTAGTCCAAGGAGGATGGACTGTACGAGAATATACAACACAGTTCGAGCGTCTATCTCGTTTTGTTCAACATATGATAGACACTCCACAGAAGAAGGTGAAGAGATTTCACCAAGGATTGAATTGCCACCTCAGACATATGATGGTTGGTCACCTGAATTAGTCATTTTAAGGGATTGTTAGATTTGCTGCAGGATTGGAGAAAGACGCCTATCCAACACAGCAACCGCAGATAAATTGACCTCAGTCATCAAGAATATTTTAGCCACAGATCTTCCAGACCCAGCCGCCAAGGAATACCCAAGGGTAGGGACCTCAGGGAATTTTCAAGGGAACAAGAGAACCTGGGAAGGAACCAGGAAGCAACATCAGGGTTATTCTCGACCCTAGCAATATTGCCAGCAAGGACCACAGCCGTAGGCATTGCTAACAACCCCGTCAAGCAATAATGGAGGATGTTTTAATTGCGGAAAGCCAGGGCACATTGCCAAGTTCTGCATAACCACCAAGTTAACCGCCGAATGGATCTCGTATGTAGAATTACAATAAGCCAGGACATTTTAGCAAGGATTGTCGTGCACCATGCGGAAAATACTATGAGGCACCAGTTCAAGGAATTCAGGGACCCCCAGATCAAACAAGGATGAATGTTATCATCCCAACGGAATCAGGCTTTAACGATGACGAACAGCAACAATTGAAAGGTACGCTTGTACTCTTTCATAGTTCAGTTAAAGCTTTATTCGATACTAGAGCTGAACGTTCATTTATCAATATTAAGATTGTTCGTCAATTGGGTTTAGAACCCCAGACACTTGAGCCAGCACTGAATGTTGTGTCACCATTAGGAGTGACTGTTAAGTTGGGTAAATGTGCAAAGATTGTCCATTGACCTTGGGATATAGGAATCTTCCAACAGACTTGGTAGTATTGTCGATGTCAAAATTCGACATTATCCTAGGGATGGATTGGTTGACTAAGTATGATGCCAACCTGGATTTCCCTACTAGGACGATTGTATTTCCAATACAAGGATGTCCGATGATCAGATTTCAGTGTCAGATAATAAGCGATATATTCTTGATAAGTGGTTTAGCTATGATTAGTAGTAACAGTACGGAGCTCACAATGGATCAGATTCCTACCATACAAGACTTTCAGGATGTATTCCAGGATAGTAAAGGACTTCCACCAAAAAGAGAGATAGACTTCTACATTGAACTAGTACCTGAAACGTTGCCGATATCTAAGACTCCATATAGGATGGCACCAACTGAGATGTTGGAACTGAAGAAGCAAGTTTAGGAGCTTGAAGATTTAGGTTTTGTTCGTCCGATTACATCACCTTGGGGAGCACCAATTCTATTTGTAAAGAAGAAGGACAGAACACTTCGACTCTGCATAGACTACAGAGAGTTGAACAAGGTTACGATTAAGAATAAATATCTACTACCCCGGATATATGACCTATTCAATCAGTTGCAAGGATTAAGAATTTTCTCTAAGATTGATCTACGATTCGGATATCATCAGTTATTAGTTCGACCGGAGGATGTATCGAAGACTGCATTCTGAACAAGATACGGGCATTACGAGTTTCTGGTTATGCTTTTGGGGTTGACGAATGCGCCAGCAGTGTTCATGGACTTAATGAATAGAATATTCAGACCATATTTGGATAAATTCATTATAGTATTCATCGATGACATCTTGATCTACTCAAAGACAGAGCAAGATCATAAGAAACACTTATAGATTACCTTGCAAACGCTTCAAGATAGTAAGTTGTATACTAAGTTTAGTAAGTGTGAGTTTTGGCTACAAGAGATCAAATTCTTGGGACATGTTATATCTCAAGATGGTATCTTAGTGAATTCATCTAAGATCGATGCAGTCTTAAGCTGGAACAGACCAACCAATGCGACAGAGGTTAGGAGTTTTCTTGATCTAGCAGGATATTATCAAAGATTTGTAGAAGGATTTTGCAAGATTGCAGGATCGTTGACAAATTTGACAAGAAAGGAGATGAAGTACGAATGGATAGACAAGCATGAGCATGCATTTTAGGAGTTAAAGGAAAGATTGAATTATGCACCAGTATTCGCGATACCTAAGAGTGGAGAAAGATACATAATCTATAGTTATGCATCGCACCAAGGATTAGGTTGTGTGCTTATGCAGGACGGGAATGTCATTGCATATGGATCAAGACAGTTGAAGGTACATGAGAAGAATTATCCGACACATGATCTGGAATTGGCAGTGACAGTGTTTGTATTGAAGATTTGGAGACACTATCTCTACGGAGAAAAGTTTGATCTATTTTCCGATCATAAGAGCCTGAAGTATTTGTTCTCTCAAAAGGAGTTGAACATGCAACAACAAAAATGGATGGAATTACTCAAAGACTATGTCTTTTCACTGCAATACCATCCAAGTAAAGCAATTGTCGTAGCAGACGCTTTGAGTCGTAAACCTCGACTAGTGATCGCTGCATTATTAATTCAAGAATGGAAAGCATTAGAAGTGTTAGCTGAATTTGAGCTTCAGCTAATGGAACCAATAGAAGGACAACATTTTGGATGTCTGATGGTACATCCCACTTTGATCAGCCGTATCATAGCAGCTCAACAGACAACCGAAGATTTGAAGTTATGGTTCATCGAGATTTCAGTCAAGGAGCCAGAGATCTGGAGTATTAGTACAGATGGAACTTTACGATGTAAAGGTAGACTCTGTATACCTAATGAAGAAAATCTTCGAAAAGAAATATTGGATGTAGCACATAAGTCACGGATGACTATACATCCTGGAGTTACAAAGATGTACAAGGACTTGAAGAGATATTTCTGGTGGGAAGGAATGAAGCGAGAAGTAGCTGAGTATGTAGCTCAGTGTCTTACTTATAAGCAGGTAAAGGCAAAACATTAGAAACCACTTGAACTTCTGCAGCCGTTACTGATTCCCCAATGGTAATGAAACCATGGATTTCGTGGTAGGTTTGCCGAACAGCAGAACCACGACGCTATTTGGGTAATCATGAATCGACTTACAAAGATGGCACATTTTATCACCTACATCATGACGTATCTAGTAGAATGTTTGAGCTAAATGTATCTACAGCACATAGTACGGTTACACAGAGTACCTATTTCTATAGTGTCAGATCGAGATTCGCGCTTTACTGCAGAATTTTGGAAGAGTCTCCAAACATCGATGGGAATAACATTAAACTTGAGTTCAGCTTTTCATCCACAAATTGATGGGCAGACTGAACGAGTCAATCAAGTAATGGAAGACATGTTACGTGCTTGTGTCATTGATTTTGAGAGTTATTGGGAGACATACTTACCTTTGATCAAATTCGCTTACAACAACAGTTATCATACGAGCATAGGGATGGCGCCATTTGAATCTTTGTACGGATGACCTTGCCGATCACCGCTTTGTTGGGCCAAAGTAGGAGATACTCAATTTCTTGGACCAGAGATGGTACGAGAAACCAGTGATAAGATTCAGATTGTACGTGAGAGAATGAAGACAGCTTAAACCCGACACAAGAGTTACGCTAACAAGCGATGTAAAGACTTGGAATTCGCCATTAGAGATCACATGCTACTCAAAGTTTCACCTGTTCGAGGACTTGTCAGATTTGGTCAGAAGAGAGGCAAGCTATTGCCGCGATTCATCGGACTGTTCAAGATTCTAGAGCGTGTTGGGAAGGTTTCTTATCGACTTGCGTTGCCACCGAAGATGTCAGGAGTGCACAACATTTCCCACGTCAGTATGTTGAGGAAGTGTCCTCATAACCCAGCACATGAGATCAACTTCAAAAATATTGAAGTCAACGACAACATTACATTTAATGAAGGACCAGTTCGCATCATGGACCGTGGAATCAAGAAGCTCAAGAATAAGGAGATTCCGTTAGTCAATATTCAGTAGAAGCATCATGATGAAGGAGAAGGTTCGTGGGAGGTACAGTTAGAGATGCGTGAGAAGTTTCTGTTTTTGTTTTTGTTTTAACTTGTATGTTTCTAATTTCGAGGACGAAATCTTTTGTTGAGTGGTGGATGATGTAATACCCTGTATTTTCAATAAATATTTATGCAGAGAGATTTTATATACTACTCTTGTTCACCCTTGAAATTTTATCTTTGATCGATCGAGGCTCTTTCGAGCGATCGAGCATTTCAAAGTTTAAGTGATCGAACCCTTCAATCGATCGAAACCCTACCGACTTGAATTTAATATGTGGACCCTAATTCAATCGATCAAAGCCCTTTTTCAATCGATATAAACTGGCCAATTTGAGTTCAAGCGATCGAACTACCTTCAATCGATCGAACGTGTAATCATTTGAATTCCAGGTTTCCCGTAAAGACAGCCACATGCACCTCATCTCTTCTATATATATGTGTAGTACTCGTAAGTTTTTGGGTTGCTGAACTTAAGAAAGCTAGAGAGAGTTGTGTACTTGTGTTACATAATATTATACGCATACCTCCATATATATATATACACACACTCATATTGATATATATATATATATATATACTTTCTGTCAAGAAGAGAAGAAGAAGAAGAAGAACAAGAGAAGGCAAAGAGAGAGAAGGAGACAGAGATGAGGCAGAGGAGAAAAAGAGGCCGCCATTAAAGCTCGGAGCTCACATGTTGCCAAACGTGCCCTTGACGATGTTCGGTGAGTTCCAAACTCACTCGGTAGCTTAGTTGTGATATTTTACATATTCTGTACATTTAAAAAGGATCCAAGACCCCCTAGCAGATTATGGACATTCACTGCCAGAATCTAGAGAAGACGAAGTTCGAGCGATCGAACTGAGTTCAATCGATTGAACATCCCTGAGTCTCAATTGATCGAAATGACTTCAATCAATCGAGACCACCTTGACTTCAATCGATCGAGAGCACATTGATCGATCGAACCTCACTTTCTTTAAGCGATTGAGAGAACTTCAATCGAATATAGCAGATCGAATATAGCAGAACATGGATGTGTTCTCTAAGTTTATAATTCATAATGCTTACTATAGACACCCCGATTTTGACCAAACGTCGAATTAAGGAGAGTGTTACCTACATATCCGATGGTGACAATGTCCGAACTTATCTAGGACTTCCAAGCATGATGCAAGCTCTTCGAAAGAATCCCCAACCCAAAAGAAAAAGAAAAAAAGAAGGAATAGGAAAAGAATAAGCAGAACGGCACTCAAGCCTTTCCGCGGCAGTCACTTGCTGCCGTTGCGGCAGTCTATGAACTGCCGGACAGCATTTGGTGATTGTCGCGAATTTCATCAAGTGCCGCAAAAATTATGATTTTCACTAAAGAACGGCAGTCCCTGGAGTTGTCTGCGACATTCAGTGAATGCTGTTCCGGCAGCCAATGAATGTCGCGCCGGCATTTACTGAATGCCGATGCGGCATTTACTGAGTGCCGCTTCCATCTCCGGTGAATGCCGCGTTTTTGCAAATGACAGCTGGTATACAGCACGTTTTGTACTATAAAAAGGACGACTGAATTAGGGTTTTCAGTCCTGAAATGACTGAAATACCCCTTTAAGATTGTCTATAAATAGAGGATGAATATTCACTTGCAAAAGGGGGGAGGGGGATTTTCTTTAAATCTATAGGTTGTATAAGTGCTCTTCTTGCCTTAATCTTCATAATTAGGAGTGAGTTTAGAATAGTTTAAAGAAAGAGTTGTGTGAATTAGTGTATAAGTGCTTGATCAGTCTTTGGAAGTCTTCCAAAATCACCAAGTTGAGGATACTTTGGAGGTAAACTCTAGCATAATTATCCCTTGTTCAAATTTAAATATAGTTTGCATTGAGTCTCTTTAGTTTCCTTTTCTTATTTCTTTTATATTCATCCCTTAGGTTCATAAGACCTTCAATGTCTTACTTGAATCTCTTGGTTTGAAATCCCCTAATCTCCTTGTAATCTTGTGATTCATAGGGGGACTAAGGTTTATACTAGGATATTTAGCATGATGGATTTAAACCTATCTTCATGGTTTGAAGTTTGTTATGATTAAGTTTCATGAAGTTCTTCCATACTTCTTTGAAATTTACAAACATAAGCATATTTAGTCTCCAATAACCATCAAAAGGTAGGAGAATTATTTTTAGACAAGCCTAATCCCATGGCTTATTTGCCTAAAGTTAATAGGAATAAAGTGAATTAACTCAATGAGCAGTGAATTCACAATCTGTTTTCGATCAAAGATTTTTAGTCGATAATCTAACCGTTGGAATTAAGTGAAACCAACGGGAAAGTATCTATAACTTAAAGTTATACCACTGTAATTTCTGTTTTAAGGAGATTTCATGTATAAAGTGGTTTGGCCATGAGTTTTGTGAAGTCACTACAATCTGTCCAGAGTTTCATAACAGTAACACCCTTTTGAAATAAGCAAATCAGAACCTTAATCAAGTATTTGTGACCCAAAATAATTTTTTCTAAGTAGATTAGTGTGTTAGGAAGCTCCTCTAAAAAGAACAAAGCATTTCTGATTTTTTTACTATTTGTAGAAAATCGTGCAAGAACTCTGGACAGAGGGTTGTAGAATTCTGAGTGATGTCTGGTTTTTGTTCAATTCCCGGAGATCTAACCGTTGAAACTTTGATTTCTTTTTTGGGTTAAAAACTAGACACACAGAGACATTATTGTGTCCGAAATTCACCAAGATCAGACCACGGGAACCATGCTTTTTATTTCTTTAAAGTTCTGATCTGCTCTCAGCAATTTCCAAAATTCTGTAATAGTTTTAATCAATCTTTTGAATAATGGCTTAGATGATATTTTCATGAGTTAAGGTTCAAACCATGTCTCAATAACGATTAGTTAAGCTTGAATTCAAAGTTTAAGTGATTTAACTCAATGAATATTTCATAATTTACTCTTGTTCATGTATACATTCATCCATGTGGCTTGATGTTTGTAATTAGGACTTGTTCACTTTAGATCTAATTATATTTGGTAGATTTAAGCTAGAAGTCTAGGATTGTTATTTAAGATCCAACTTTATATCTTGTATATCATGTGGACTAACCATTTGTTTTGTAGCGCTATTAAGGTATGATTTCTTGAACTCCTCTTTAGTTTATTTTAATTTCTTGATTTTATCGATTTTTCAACCTCATGCGCAACACATTAGAATTAGGATCTTGCCTTATGTGAATACATGTGATTAGAGACTTTTTTCTAGTATTTTCTTTCATTTGTATGCATTGCATGTTTAATATCACGACTGGATCCCGGGTAAGTTCTCTAGTTCCCTATTTGCATATCATATTGCTTGCTACTTGAATTATGTGGCTTTTGAATGATATTTTGTAAATTGGTAATTTTACACCATTTCGACATGTTTGTGTAATGTATACGTATATCTATGTATTGGTAGAGGGCATGCTTAGATTAGTAATTCAATTAAAATGATGTTAAGTAGAGGCCTATCATGAGATAGGATGAGAAGGGGTGTTTTAGTCCGATGGGCTCCTTCCCTTCTCATTCCATAATCCCCGGACCTAGTTAATCTTTGGTTTCGCAAAAGATCAGTTTCTTCTTGAAATGGTTTCTTAGTTTTCCTTTGAAAAATTACGTGGCGACTCATTTGTTTTGAATTTGAAATTTAGAAAAGATTTTAAAGAAAAGTTGTGGGTAAAAGAAAGAAAAATTGCGATATCCACAATCTGGCGACTCTGCTAGGGATCGAACCCAAAATCTCTGGTTTTATAGACCAGAATTCTAATTTTGGGTTCATTTGAGGATTAAACTCGAAAAACATCCTTTTAATCCAATTAATTAATCTTTGTGTGCCTGTTGCATTTCACTTGCATGTCCAGCCAGTTGATTGCAAAGAACTATGACCTTGGAGACTCGAGGAAACCCGGTCGGTCAAGTTATCATGGGACTGTGTGATCACCCTTGATCACGTACCATGATTTGGTATATGAAGTATCCTATCGGATGTGTGTCAAGGGCCCCTTATTTGACCAAAACCCAGCCTTTGCATGATAGCTTCTATAGAACCTTTCAATCTTAGGAAATCAATTCGTGATTAGGATTATGTGCTAGGAAGTTTTGTATGCCCGAAAGGGATTACTTGAGATGATGACGATACTTGCTTGATGAAAGATGTATAATCTTTTAATCACCTTTTAGCAATTTCTCCGCATGTTCCACGACATTTGGAGAACGTGCCGACCTTGATTATAAGATTATACTTCTTATATCTTGTTAGCTAAGCATCATTGACCTTGTATGTATTCGAATTCATGAAAAATACGGTGATAATCCGATCATGTGATCCTTCTACCCAAAGAATTTTAAATCCGTCTTTGAAAACAAACAGATTTTCGCCAAGGTATTCAATGGCTCTTTCGAAAATCTTTGGAGTTCACTTTTTGATTAAAATTTCAAGTCAACCATCTTTGAAGGAAGAACCCAAAATTCTTGAAAGATTTTGAAAAGTTTCACCAACTAAAGAAACGCTTTTCAAAGCAAAACTTTGACCCAATCACCTTTTGGTTGAGGAATATAATCCAAAATTCTTGAGAATTGTATTTTAAATGAATTTCAAAGCAAAGTTTCAACCCAATCATCTTTTGTTGAGAAATGTTGTTGCCTTCAAAGGAAAGCTTCTTAAGAATTTGAAAGGTCCCATCTTCTAGGGAAATGCTTGTCAAATGAATTCTAAAATTTTCAAACTTTGAAGGGGTAATGAGGATCACAATGAGAGGAGAAATTAGCGCACTTGACATGGGTGAGGATTTTATGTGCTTATATGTTTATGTGTTAGGATTAGGATTTTCCTTTCTTTTGCATATAGAGTAGGCACACACACACACACACACACACACACACACACACACGTGCATTTCATCCGTGTGCCATATGCGCGGTGCATACACTCAGTTGCATCAAATCATCAGAGCATGAACATGTTTATCACATTAACCAATATCATTGCATACATGTAGCATACAAATCCACAACATTTTCCTTCCAATTAAGATCAAAATAATTCATCAAAATTCCTTGCCTCCTAAAAATTGATTCTGCATGCGGGCCTTTTCATGTCGTGAACCTGTAGAAAGAGTGGAACAACCAGATCCCCTAGCGAGGACACTTCTAACCTCTTGGGTTCGTCTTCTTGATTCTAGGAGAACATGGACCATCATCTTGAGAATGATTCGCCAATGGCCTTAAGAGATTTGGAAGAGAGAGTGAACAAGCTGCAAGCCACAAGTGAGCAACAAAACTTAAGGGTGAATCAATTGGAGAAGGTAACGCTCGAGCTCTATCAGTTACTCAAAAAGCAAGTGGATTTGAATGAAGTAGTGATGAACAAATTTGAGATGGGAATAATGGATCACCTGGCCGAGCACCAAAATCCACATCCAAGCCTAACCAATCACCAAAGCCCATGTCTAAATCCAACTTATCCCCAAAGTCCATACCCAAGCTCAACCATTCACCAAAGCCCATATCCATACCCAATCCTAACTAACCAAAGAGTTATTCCAAGCCTACATCTCAACTCAAGTTCAAAGTTGAATCCGAAATTAAGCCGAGCCGGCAAGTCAAGAATATTCACCAACCTTGGCATGACGTTATCCATGGCCCTTGGTTACCTCATCAAGAGTGGTCACCTCAATCCCCTGGACCCAAGGCCACCATCAAAACCCTTACCTCGCAAATATGACCTATCCTTGTACTGCACCTATCACCGGACTCAAGGCCACAATACCGATTCTTGCTCGAGACTCCGCCATGAGATCCAGGATCTTATTGATCATAAAATCATCACTCCTCTGACAAATCCACCGAGTGACCTTTGGCATAATGATTTTGACTTACAAGCTCTTCACTCTCCGACCTCTCAATCCCAGCCACCACTAAGAACCCTCAAGGGATTTGCTGTATCCATGAGTGCGCAACAACCAACTGGCCCTCGCCCAATCAACAAATGTGGAAAAGGTATTGACAGTACTTGGTATGAGTCAGATGAATACTGTCCCACTAAAAATTGGGCCATGGACGTGGATGATATTTCTGCACACATGCCGTTGGGGGAAGGCGGACCCGGAGGTCCAAATGATGATAGTGATGTGATAGTGTTTGGAACTGATGCTGTTGAGGACCCAGTAAATTGAAAATCATCTGTGACACTCCGGTTAAGACCATGTCAAGTCTAGTCTGGTAATCAAGTCATATCAAGTAGGAGTCAAGTGTCAAGTCCAGTCGTGTCTTTGAGTCAGTCAGTTATTTTTCAAGGCTTTGTTTATCAAGTCAAGTAATGTAACCATCTTTCTCTACTAGTTGAATAAAATCTTATTCTGCTTGATTCAGTGTGCTAAATCAAGAATATATGGATCATTAAGCCAATAAAAAAATATAAGAAAAGAAGAAGAAAAGGGAAAGTCACTTTTTCAAACGATTATAGAAAATACTCTGTTAATAAATTGTTGCATTAAAAAGGATCCCCAAATGATCAAAGCAAAATATATGCCAAATCCAAGGAGGACTAGAGAATTGGTTAGCTTTACTTTAAGAATTTAAAGATGCTCTCGCTCAATCTTGATGAACTTGGAACTTCTTGATGCTTGCTCACCATCCCCTTTTCTCAAATACCAAGCCTAAAAGATGAGCCCAACCAATCCAAAGCCATAACTTGATCCTTGGTGGTAGCTAGATATTTTAAATGAACTTCTTCTTCCAAAAAAAAGAGAGAGAAGAGAGAAAAGAAAGAGCTTGTTAGGATGAAAACCCAAAAGGGCGCCTAGGCAAAAGTGAGAGCACAAAAAAAGAGAAAATAAAAAAAGAGAAGAAGAATAAAAAAGAGGACGAGCTCGCTAGGATGAAAACCCAAAAGGGGGCCTGGCAAAAGTTAGAGCAAAAAAAAATAAGATGCGTGTTGATTTCAAAATCCGTATCCTAGCCAGTCAAATCATGAAGAGAATAAGAGAGAGTGAGTTAGAGAAAAGAAAGGAAAGAGAAAAGAAAAAGCAGAGAATAAGTAAGATTGAGAATTCTTGGGTGCTTCAAAGTACATCATTGGCACATGAATTATCTCAAAGCTTCGAGTTGTTCTAAACAAATAAAATAAATTGGAAATGAAAAGGAGATTTCAAAGTATCAATCAAAATTTTATAAGAGGTTCAATGGCTAAGTGGGCCCAAAACAATGCAAAAGTATCTTCGCGAAAAATAAAGAGTGATTTGGAGGGCTGCTATTGCTTTATGAGTATGGTAGAGTATGATTTAAACACGATGTGTTATGAGAGTTGTAAAGATTGACTGGCTAGTGAAAAGGTGAAAAGAATCAATCGCCACAAACAAAAAAGAAGAAAAAAAAATAAAAAAAAAGATGAAAAAAAAAAGAATAAATAAAAGGGAGAAGTAGTTCATGTTCTCATCATCTTGTTCAAAAGCTACCACAAGGAATCTGTTTCAGAAAATCTGCCCAGAAAAAAGCACTCATTGGACTCAAATGAAAACATGGCTCGAAAAGCCCATAATTCTTGAAGCCTTATTCTTTCAAGACCTCCAGAGTCAATGAACTACGTTTTGACCTGATTCCCACTTGGGGATACGTAGGCAGCCAGTGCGATTCGGTCACAAACATCGTTGCACCGCATGATATTTCTCTTTCAAGCCTCAGGCGAACTACTTTGGACCTGATTCCCACTTGGTAATAAGTAGGCGAACCTTCCAAGGTTCTCGGTCTATAACCATTCCTAAACCAAAAGCATCACCCTTTGCACCTTTGGTTTCCTTCCTTCAGACTAGAGGCAAACTTATGTTTGCCTAAAGCCACATATGTATTGCTAAACCAGGGACAGACAAAGTTTGCCCATCAGGATTGGGTTTCCCGCTTCAGCCCACCACATTTATGATGATTACCTCTAGGTTGGGAGTAAATGAACTACAGGCATCCCTGTACCATCGTGTTCTCAAAACCCTTGGATGAGCCTACTTGCCCTTAAGACTAGGGGCAAACTTTGTTTGCTAAAAGCCCTCTACACCAAAGGCAAGTTCTCAAGTAATTGAGTTTGTTTTGAAAGGATTGAAATATAGTGTCTTTTATTCTATAAGCTAAAGCACTAATTTGAAGCATACTCTAGATAGGTAAAGAATTCGCTAAATCAAAAAGGGAAGTTTTCAAAGCTTAGATTTATCAGCAAAGCACTACCATGATGAATAAATGAAAGGTGAGATGATATATAAATTCACAATGAAAGCGCATTGATTCATAATGAATGTAGAGTTTGAGTCAGTCATCCTGAGTAACTGGCTTTGTCATGTCTGTGCTCCTTTGATGAGTCAATAAATGGTCTCAAAATGTATGGGTTTAAGATGATGAATAAAGATTTGAAAGGTCTTCATGAGCATCCCAAGAGTGATATGAGCAGAGGTTTCGAACATTATCACAACATAATGCTAAAGTGGCTATATAAGAAGAGTCCAAAACTAGGGGCAAAGGTACTGACTTCCCTCTTTTGACAGAATTGATATGTTTCTTCCCAAGGTCCGCAGATACAGAAAATCATTCTTTCTAATCAATTTCGTTCAAATTCTTTGAGTCCGAGGAGACTCCCGAACATTGCGTTAGTCCTCAATGGCAGCTTCCCTTCCTTGCATTAGTCCTCAAATGGCAGCATTATCGGTGTTAGTCCTCAATGGCAACTTTGTATTAGTCCTCGGTGGTAGCATCATTTGTGTTAGTCCTCAATGGCATCTACATTAGTCCTCAATGACAATCCCTCATTAGTCCTGAGTGGCAACCTCACATTCACTTTAATCTTCAATGATTCTTTAAGTCTCATTTAAACTCCCGATTTTGAAAATTAAAATTCTTTTTGACCCCCAATCTGGAAATAGAAATTGATTTGAATCTGATTGACTCCCGGTTTTGAAAAAAATGAATCGATTTGAGTCTGAATGACTCTTGATTTTAGAAGAATAAATTTATTTGAGTCTGATTGACTGAAAATCGAATTGTGTCTGGATGACTCCCGATTTTGAAATATGATTTTGATCGACTCCAGATTTTGTGAAATTGAACTCGTTTGAGTCTGATGGACTCTGGATTTTGAGAAATTTAAACTCTTTTGAGTTCGATTGACTCTTGACTTTGTTGAAATAGAAATTTGTTTTAATTCGAATTGACTCCCGATTTTAGAAAACTTGAATTCTTTCTTCGGATTTTGAGAGATTGAATTCGTTTGAGTCCAATTGACTCCTGAGTTTAGAAATTTGAAATTAAATTGAGTCCGATTGACTATTGATTTTGAAAATTTGAATTGATTGGAGTCCGAATGACTCCGATTTTGAAAAGACGAATTGATTAGAGTCTGATTGACTCTGATTTTGAAAAGACAAATTGATTGGAGTCTGATTGACTCCCGATTTTGAAAGAATCGAATTAAGTAAAGTTTGATTGAATTCTAATCTTGAAAAATTATGAGTTGAGTCTAATTGACTCATGATTTTGGAAAATTTGAATCATGATTTTAAGAATTGAATAAATTTGAGTATGATTAACCTCTGATTTTCGAAGATTGAATTGATTTGAGTCTGATTGACTCATGACTTTGAAAAATTGTAATGAATTGAATCTGATTGACTATCTATTTTGAAGATTTAAGATTGAATTAAATTTGAATATGATCAACTCCGGGATCTTAGGAAGTTTCGAATTGAATTAAGCCAATTTGACCTAGTTTGAGAATATAATAGATTTGTAACATATTTGCGTCAACCCTCATTTTGGGAGTGTAACGGATTTGCACTCTCGGTTCTCACAACATATTTGCATTAACCCTCGTTTTGGGAGTGTAACGGATTTGCACTCTCGGTTCTTGCAGCATATTTGCGTTAACCCTCGTTTTGGGAGTGTAACGGATTTGCATTCTCGGTTCTCGCAACATATTTGCATTAACCCTCGTTTTGGGAGTGTAACGGATTTGTACTCTCGGTTCTCGCAACATATTTGCGTTAACCCTCGTTTTGGGAGTGTAACGAATTTGTACTCTCGGTTCTCGCAACATATTTGCGTTAACCCTCATTTTGGGAATATAACAGATTTGTATTCTCGATCCTCGTAACAGATTTACGTTAACCCTCGTTGCATCGGTCAACATTTGGTAAATCTTCTCTGACTAAGTGCACCGTAAAATGCGCGTCAAGACATGATATAGAAGTAAGCATGACATTTGCTCAGTCAATTTTATTTTACCGTTGCATAAACATGTGCATCACGACAGGATAGGTGCATTCATCCGTGTGATTACTTGTGCCTGCGTGTGTTTTGACCCTTGCCCGAACTACGTTTTGGTCTGATTCCTGGTGGGATACGTAGGCAGGTCATAATGGGGCACGACCAATTAGAATTTCGCTGGCGCTGGCTTCCTTTCACAACGCATTTTGTTTCTTCCTAAATCCGACAGTTTGGTCAAAGGCTTGACTTTACACAGGCTTCGACGTTCGCTTGTGGTTCGCGTTGCCCCACAAGCTCCATCGAAGAGGGGCAAACTGTAGAAACCCCGATTTTGGCCAAACGTCGAATTAAGGAGAGTGTTACCTCCATATCCGATGGTGACAATGTCCGAACTTATCTAGGACTTCCGAGGATGATTCAAGCTCTTCGAAAGACTCCCCAACCCAAAACAAAAAGAAAAAAAGAAGGAATAAGAAAAGAATAAGTAGAATGGCACTCAAGCCATTCTGCGGCAGTCACGGGCTACCGTTGCGGCAGTCTCTGGACTGCCGAACGACATTTGGTTATTGCCGTGAATTTCATCAAGTGCCGCAAAAATTATGAATTTCACTAAAAAACGGCAGTCCCTGGAGTTGTCTGCGGCATTCAGTGAATGTCGTTCCGGCAGTCAGTGAATGAATGTCGCGCCGGCATTCACTGAATGCCGATGCGGCATTTACTGAGTGCCGCTTCCATCTCCGGTGAATGCCGCGTTTTTGCAAATGACAGCTGGTATATAGCACGTTTTGTACTATAAAAAGGATGACTGAATTAGGGTTTTCAGTCCTGAAATGACTGAAATACCCCTTTAAGATTGTCTATAAATAGAGGATGAATATTCACTTGCAAAAGGAAGGGGAGGGGGGGAAGGATTTTCTTTGAATCTATAGGTTGTATAAGTGCTCTTCTTGCCTTAATCTTCATAATTAAGAGTGAGTTTAGAATAGTTTAAAGAAAGAGTTGTGTGAATTAGTGTATAAGAGCTTGATTAGTCTTTGGAAGTCTTCCAAAATCACTAAGTTGAGGATACTTTGGAGGTAAACTCTAGCATAATTATCCCTTGTTCAAATTTAAATATAGTTTACATTGAGTCTCTTTAGTTTCCTTTTCTTATTTCTTTTACATTCATCCCTTAGGTTCATAAGACCTTCAATGTCTTACTTGAATCTCTTGGTTTGAAATCCCCTAATCTCTTTGTAATCTTGTGATTCATAGGGGGACTAAGGTTGATACTAGGATATTTAGCATGATGGACTTAAACCTATCTTCATGGTTTGAAGTTTGTTATGATTAAGTTTCATGAAGTTCTTCCATACTTCTTTGAAATTTACAAACATAAGCATATTTAGTCTCCAATGACCATCAAAAGGTAGGAGAATTAGCTTTAGACAAGCCTAATCCCATGGCTTATTTGCCTAAAGTTAATAGGAATAAAGTGAATTAACTCAATGAGTAGTGAATTCACAATCTGTTTTCGATCAAAGATTTTTAGTCGATAATCTAACCGTTGGAATTAAGTGAAACCAACGGGAAAGTATCTATAACTTAAAGTTATACCATTGTAATTTCTGTTTTAAGGATATTTCATGTATAAACTGGTTTGGCCATGAGTTTTGTGAAGTCACTACAATCTGTCCAGAGTTTCAGAACAGCAACACCCTTTTGAAATAAGCAAATCAGAACCTTAATCAAGTATTTGTGACCTAAAATAATTTTTTCTAAGTAGATTAGTGTGTTAGGAAGCTACCCTAAAAAGAACAAAGCATTTCTGATTTTTTTACTATTTTTAGAAAATCGTACAAGAACTCTGGACAGAGGGTTGTAGAATTCTGAGTGATGTCTGGTTTTTGTCTAATTCCCGGAGATCTAACCGTTGAAACTTTGATTTCTTTTTTGGGTTACAAACTAGACACACAGAGACATCTTGTGTCCAAAATTCACCAAGATCAGACCACGGGAACCATGCTTTTTATTTCTTTAAAGTTCTGATCTGCTCTCAGCAATTTCTAAAATTCTGCAATAGTTTTAATCAATCTTTTGAATAATGGTTTAGATGATATTTTCATGAGTTAAGGTTCAAACCATGTCTCAATAACGATTAGTTAAGCTTGAATTCAAAGTTTAAGTGATCTAACTCAATGAATATTTCATAATTTACTCTTGTTCATGTATACATTCATCCATGTGGCTTGATGTTTGTAATTAGGACTTGTTCACTTTAGATCTAATTATATTTGGTAGATTTAAGCTAGAAGTCTAGGATTGTTATTTAAGATCCAACTTTATATCTTGTATATCATGTAGACTAACCCTTTGTTTTGTAGCGCTATTAAGGTATGATTTCTTGAACTCCTCTTTAGTTTATTTTGATTTCTTGATTTTATCGATTTTTCAACCTCATGCGCGACACATTAGAATTAGAATCTTGCCTTATGTGAATACATGTGATTAGAGACTCTTTTCTAAGATTTTCTTTCATTTGTATGCATTGCACGTTTAATATCGCGACTGGATCCCGGGTAAGTTCTCTAGTTCCCTATTTGCATATCATATTGCTTGCTACTTGAATTATGTGGCTTTTGAATGATATTTTGTAAATTGGTAATTTTACACCATTTCGACATGTTTGTGTAATGTATACGTATATCTATGTATTGGTTGAGGGCATGCTTAGATTAGTAATTCAATTAAAAGGATGTTAAGTAGAGGCCTATCACGAGATAGGATGAGAAGTGGTGTTTTAGTCCGATGGGCTCCTTCCCTTCTCATTCCATAATCCCCGGACCTAGTTAATCTTTGGTTTCGCAAAAGATCAATTTCCTTTTGAAATGGTTTCTTAGTTTTCCTTTGAAAAATTAAGTGGCGACTCATTTGTTTTGAATTTGAAATTTAGAAAAGATTTTTAAAGAAAAGATGTGGGTAAAAGAAAGAAAAATTGCGATATCCACACTTAGTTGGTTAATTGATGTTTCATGCTCTATTATGCGATATTATGGGATTACGGAGGTAATGGAATACGATAATGAGATTGAGATAACATGGTGAGCAACGTAGTCAGGTTCGGAACGTTAGTATTAATACGACGCAATAATGAGGTATGGTTTGAGTTATGTTGGTAGGTAACATTGGTTAATCCTGGTGTTTGAATCAGTAGGGTATTGGTGACCGTCTGTACAAGTGTGTCAGTATCATGAGTTGATCGCGAACGCATCTGCGTGGGATGTGAGCGTTATGTATTGTGCTAGCAAGAAGTACTGATGCATATTGATTATGAATGGACGATACTCACAAGCGTTCTTAAAAGCAGTGAACAATAAGAGTTCTTAAAAGTGGTGAACATGAGTATTGGTGCAACCATAAACTAGTCGTTATATGAGACCGATGTTTGGTGCTCATAAGAGTTCTTAAAAGTGGTGAACAGTAAGAGTTCTTAAAAGTGGTGAACATGAGCACTAGTATGTCGTGATGATATAATCAGTTCGGTATAGTCAGTTGGTATTGGTACAGTCAGTCTTAGAGTTAGAGAATGATGAGAATCGGTTAATGATGTGTCTGACTAAAAAGAGGAAAGATATTAGTTATCACTGCTATATATCGTTCATGACTGGTAATTACGTTATTGCTATGAGAGTGTGTTAGTTGGTTCTCACTCAGCTTTCAGTAAGCTGACGGCCTTTATTTGCCTGGACATTCCCTGTCCAGACTACCATGTCCCTAACAATGCAGGTGTTGGAACTTACGGTTATGGATACTACCCGGAGTTGGATTATGCAGAGGGTGGCCCCACTGATGCCGGTTATACAGGATAGGAGTATTATGCTGACGACTATCCTTATGCCAGCTGAAGATTTGAAGATAGTTATATCTAGTTTATATTTTTGTTGTTTCTGTTGAACTCTGTTTTAGTTGACGGCTACTTGGCCATATGTTGTCTCCAGACCTGTTATGATCCTGAGGACCACACTCTAATGTTTGTAATAGTGTTACTGCTTTTATATTTCAGTTGTTTACTGTTCCTGTTTATCTTGTGGACTAGTACTGTGGTATGGATAATTAGTGACATTCACCCGTAATTCCCTATGAACCCAAAAACGAAAAAAAAAATTTCTCTATTTTTGCTGCTCCGAAGCGTGACATATACACACTTATATAATCATAAAAAAGTGTGTTTGTTGTGTTTTGGGTTTGTGATAAATGTCAACCTTATGCATCATTGTCCGCTTGGCTTGCTTTCGAACGTTTTAAATGCGGTTTCAAAATTCAAAGCAAAAAAAAAAAAAATGCGGTTTCAAATCATAATTGAGCATTTGACAAAACTGATATTGTAGAAAATTTGTTATTGACAAGTATCAGACTAGGACTGCTTTAGAACATTTCCAATGTTTTGCCAATCGCAATCGCAATCGCAATCGCACATTTCCAATGTTTTGCCAATCGCAATCGCAATCGCAATTATAAACGCAACCATCCATTGGATTTAATCATTTAAAAATGTTGTTTTTTTTTTTGTTGGTAAATCACCCGCGAACTGCTTTTCTAGAATGCTAAATATTTTTTTTTACATCTTCTATGTGAAAATGTTCAATTTTCATAAGATCTTCTGCACTGTTATTCAAAAGGTCTAATAATGTATATATATTGGACCTTTTGAGGCAATTATAGACCCTGGTAGTTTTTCTAAATGCAATCACAATCACAATTGCTATGACAGTTGTTCTAAATGTGATTTTAGATCGGAATTGGGCTTTTGACAAAACCGCCAATTACAAATATATATATATATATATATATATTATTTGTTTTTGGCAAGAAGCAGCCCATGCCTGCTTTAGGACAAGTACAATCTTTTCCCAAACGACTCCTGCGCTTGACCTCAAAACAAATAACGTTTGCCAAAGGAATATTCTGCACAATCCAATTCTTTAGTCTTTGACCGAGTCTTAAACTACATAAAACATTGACAAAAACACAGAGCAAAATCCATTTTGTAACGTTGTGGTTGGTCACACTGGTAAACTACACAAAAACGTTGCACTTTTTTTTTTTTTTTTGGGGTGTGTGTGTGTCGGTCAACAAGTGAGCTTCAAGGAATCTAAATAATGTTGATCGCACTTATAATATAAGAAATATATTAAGACATTATTTGGTGCATAATTTAGTGAGTGAAGAGCGAAGGAAAATAAGTTTCCTAAATAACGGAAAACCATGTAAGAATGTAAAAGAACATGGAAATGACATTTTCTAGACATCTTTAGCGTTTTTTCCTCCTTCCATTTTGCTCATGGAAGGCAAACTATTTGAATAAATAATTAAATTACACCTCTCTAATACCTTTAGCTTTTGGAGGAGATGATTGTTAATATTGTATCAGAGCTAAAGGTCCGTGTTCAAATCACGATGCCTCCCCATTTATAAAATACAACAGATTTACGTGGACAGACCACCCATGAGGGGCCACACGTTAGGTGAGATTCACATGGACGAGCTCACTCACAAAGGGCTTACACGTGAGGGGGACTATTTATTAAATAATTAGATTACATTTCTCTATAGCTTAAGCTTTTGGAGGAGAATGTTTGTTAACACAAACAAATAGAACTAATTATATGTTCTTTACAAAATATCGACAATAAACATCACGAGATTTTTGTGTCACAAAATCTTCTTTGTAGATGTATACTTTAAAAAATAACAAAAACTAAATAAATAAATAAATAAATAAATCTGGTCTTCAAATTGAATTTAGTTGAAAGATTACAGTGTTCCATAATCCTCCACTCATTGTCTGATAAACATCGCCGAGATCTCCGAAAAATGGATGCATCTAACAATGATGAAGGCAAAATTTTGCCACCCTTCCAAGAGGTATGGCCGTTATAAGAAAATGAGCAACAAAACTACGTTCTAACGGCTCATAATACACACCAAATCTGGCAAATCACAGTAAACTCTCAACAAATACATTAGGACCACCTCACTTTATGCCATATAAATACCAAAATGTAGGTCTAATCAGAATCTGAATCTGAATCGACTATATCAGGAAACGAGTTTGTAGATGAATCGTTATCTGACTCATGTAGAAATTCCTTACCTCTTTCAGAGTTCGATATGGTAGCAGAAGTTTCTTCACCTGCTTTATTGAGCTCATCACCCTTAGCTTCTGCCAAAACATCTTTCCCCAGTGCCATCTCAGTATCCATGGGTTCTAATAATTCACTCTTACCAAACTTATCAGCTTCTGCCAAAACATCTTTATCCAAGTCCATTCTTTCATCTCTATTTTCTCCATTCTTTTCACTTTCTTCTGGAATTTTTGTATCAGAAAAAACACCCCTAGATATAAGCCTTTTTTCTAAAGAAACACGATCTGTTTCCGAAGGTTCTTCAGTGCTATTCATGTTCTTCACCCGCTCTGTGACTGGGAATCTGATTTCCTCACCAGTTTCAAGCCACTCTTTGTACAAATCGTCGTCTGAATCTGCATCATAAGGTCGCTTTCCCAGAGTGCCACTTGAAAGTGGGGTATTTTGTTTCTGACCACTGGAGTATATAACCTCTGGGAATCTGCCGTCAACTTTATCAAAGATGTTAGTACCGACAGATTCGAAATCCATCATTGGAAGGGCCCTGGGGTGTATGAGCACTTCCAATGCCAAAAGAGCATGCGTACAAAATTCAGTAACCTTTGTTCCAGTTTCCTGCACCATGCCTGCAAGCACCATTGTCATGAGATATATGTATGTATATATACATATGTATAAGAATTTAAAGGTCCACCACATAAGCCCGCTGTTTCTTCAGGCACACCATAGTGACTTCTGGAATTCTCCTAAGCCAGTGAGGCCATGTTTGGATGGCCAGAATGAACGGCAGGCGGGAATTGATTCCCGTTCTTCTATGTTTCCTTGTTTGGAGTGTGTAAGAGACTCATAATCTTATTCCATCATCCTGTTTCCGGCTAAACCAATTTCACACTCAATTTCAGACAATTTACTCTCAGGACACCACATATATCTAGTTTAATTGGGGAATTTCGATGTTGAAAGCACCCCTGTTTTCCTCTAGTTTAACCTCATCTTCTCTATGCCGCCGCCCCCCCACCACCCTGAACAACCCATCCCCCCCCCCCCCCCCCCCCCCCAAAAAAAAATCCCTCTCTCTCTCTCTCTCTCTCACACACACACACACACACACACACACACACTCACTCACACAGCAGATTCAGAAATATTTTGCATGAATTTGGGTAAATGAGGACTGGGTGAGGGTATGTGTCAAGGCATTGGACCTCTCTAAACTCCAATCTTAGGATTGCTTTGAATTGTTTTCAGAGGTTAGATACTAAGGGATTTCTTAATGTGAGAAGCAAGAAATCCTTTTTTGGTATCAAATTTTAAGGTTCATCTGGTCCTAATATCAAATGAGAAGCATCTGTGTGCACGATTTGGCCAAGTGTCGAACACATTCCCTATCCATACCCATGGTGTGTCATATTCACATAAATATCATGTGGGAAATACAAGATATTACGAAACATTAGTCAATCTGGCCATTTTTTCATGATAACACAATCCAACAAAAACATGTGTGCACCTTTACTAATCTAGTAATCTCCATTGTCAGAATTTTTTTACAACAATTTCTATAAATTGAATTTTCTTAATCCTTGGGTGCTCCACTCTTTTCTAATATTGCTAATTGTTTTGCGCAAAAAATGGTAGATCCAAGCTTGGTTTAAGCGGCAAACCCAATTTCAACAGGGCACTCTCACTCTCACTCTCACTCGTGTTCATGGGTTTTGAGTTGCTGTAAGCAACCGTTAGACCGAAGTAGGGAAAGTTTTCAACTTTATGTGGGTCATCGCTCATTGTATTAAGCATATTTGGTTCAAAAAGAAGATGCATCCAAACTGAATTGCTATTGCTACGCATGGAAAAAAAATCATCTAACAAATTCTAAAAAAATCATCTACCAAAACATGTTTACTATTCTTTAAATCATGGGCGATCACATAACCGTTTAAATACTAAATTATTGATGGTGCTGCGGTGATAATGTACACTAGAGTGATGAGCTAAAAGAAAAGGACTAATTAAGAATTTAATACCAACGATTACCTCTACGAAAAAGCTCCAGACCTTGAGCTAGATATGGGGGTCGAATACGAGCTGGTGATACAAGAGATGCCAAGAGTGCACGTAAGGCTGCAAGCTGGAAATCTGCCCAAGTTGGGGAGCATTCCTCCAAGGCCCATCCCCTTTTACAAGCATTTGAAGCTACAATTATAAGAAGACAATCAACGTTTGACCGCCAACTCTCAGATCTCAAAGCACCACCCTGTCAAAATTCATCATTTTAGAGAGAGAGAGAGAGAGAGAGAGAGAGAGAGAGAGAGAGAGAGAGAGAGAGGACGAAGGAGCTGCACTTCTTAGAGAGAGAGAGAGAGAGAGAGGACGAAGGAGCTGCACAAAGAAGTAACAAGTTTTCTCCATATTTAGACCAAGGAAAAAATTACTGATTCAAAAGTGTACACCAGCATTTATTTGGATGTGTAGAGTATTGTCAAGTGAAACAGTTGTTCAGCTACTGAAACAAGAAGATGATCCAATCAATGACAATATGAAATACCAAATATTTACAGTTGATGCGAAAATAATACTAAAACTTCAAGAACAATATCGTGACGGAAAAAGAGAAAAAAAATGTGCTCTGGTCTCCATGTTTTCAAATGGAAAATAGAATCAAGTGGAATATGAATCGTGACATTGCTAGATGAGGCAGTAGAATAACATGATCGCAAAACTTGAAAGCTAAATAATGCTAGAAATGTCATTAAGTGAGAAAAGTAAGGGATGCTTGTCAAGAACATGCTCGGTAAAGTAGCATATGATTAATATTTATAAACTCCAAACCCATTTTCGATTTGGAGTTGCTATAGACAAAATACGTGTCTAACTGTTTTACCGGACAGAACTCGAAGGGTTAAAGACCATACATATTATTTTGCCCCACTTATGGGGGGGGGGGGGGGGGGGGGGGGGGGGGGTGTACATAACATAAGTGAAGAATCAATTAACAGCTAAACCAAGAGTTCCATGTAGACAATCATCTGTTCGCTCTAGAAGGTACACTACGGTATATTGGAATTAAAGGATCTCTCAGCTTATTAACTATTGTGTTTAGAGATCAGTAGCACTTTGGAGATTGTGCATCTTAAAGAAATGCACAAAATCTTATTAGTCATTCCCCGGGAAGCACCAATGCAAATGTAGGAACGCGAGTGCGGGGAGTTCGGCAATTTTCCCAAAATCACCAGTGCACGTGCAGTAGTGTTTGCCCCTAAAAACCGCCAAAGGTTTTTAAGCCCGATTGGTACGGTGAAATGGGCCTGGGGATAATCGGGTTGAGGCGTGTCCAGGGCTGGATGGCCCAAAGAGGTAAAGGATCATTGGGCTTAGGGAAGCGTCACTATGGGGTTAGAGAAGGCAACCCAGTTATTCCAGTAAGATAGAGCCCGATAGGCAGTATAGAGCACGTATTTACCAATCGGACATCATTTGTAGAAATAAGGAAGTAACGGCGTACATTAAAGCCCGAGTGGGACGCCAGGCATGGAGGACAGCAATCGGGCATCCGTGAGATATAACACGGTGTCAAAACGGAAGCCCGATGGGTAGCTAGGAGAACAAACTTGGCAATTGGACATCATATCTGAGATAAGCAGCAAAGGCCGGTTGCATGAGCCCGATCGGCCACAAGCGCTCGTTATACCGTCATCGGGCATGAAAGCCAGAGAGCATGACAAGAGGACGTGCATGAGCTCGAGGAAGCTAAGAATAACAGGTATGTGGCCGATGAGTATATCTAGAAGGCAGTTTTGCTTTTAGCTGTCATTGGGAACGTTCTCCTGGTTTTAAGGAGTTAGAGTCTGTTTGGGAAAGGAATCTGATCATGTCCAGCTGGGTTTAGAAGGTTAATCTCTAAAAATATTGGGATTGAGCTAACCAAGATTCCGGATAAGGCAAGAGTTTGAAGGGAGGAAGGATTCTACAATCAATCAGCTGCTTGGGGCGCAAGGTGAGGAGTCCTTGCCTTATCAGAACTGCCAGAGGCCACTATAAATTGAGAAGCAGGCCAACCGTGCAAAGGACTCCGCGTCATTCTCGAAAACAGCATTCATACAGCACTCAATACAGCATTCAAAGCATTCAAACCTTTGTGTTTTTGTCATTCTGCATCCATAGCATTAGTAGGTCTACCCACTGTTACTTTTCTTTACTGTATTCGTTCTTACGAACAATCAGAGCCTGTTCTGATTCTGTTCTTTGGTGATATGTTACATTATCCAAACACTTAATAAAATCTGTATTTTATTAATCGTTTGTGATTGTTTACCTGGTAAACTCTACACTATTTGGCTTGTGCGCTCAGTACTGTCAAGGGATTTTTGGTGAGGGTACTTTCCTACTCATCACACATCACTCTGTTTAGAAGTCAAATCTTAAAAGCCTTAAGTATCACTCACTCAAGCGTATAGGAAATTAGTTTGCACACACACACACTGAGCCCGTGTGGCTCTGGCACGCCCGCGCAAAACTACTAGCAAACAAGTAGGGGTACTTATGTAAAATATTAAAAAAATATTTTATATAACATTTATATAGTAGTATATACAAACTATTCTACTACCATTTATGTATTTATTTTTTTCAAATTTAACAATATACTTATTTATCCATAAAAAATAATTTTGGGCTAAAGTATAAATATAGAAGAAAGAAAGGATTTAAAAGAAACCTTAACGTCAGTCTAATTTATGGCTTCCTTATCTCACATTTTCACGTTAGAGAGAGAGAGAGAGAGAGAGAGAGAGAGAGAGAGAGAAGAAGAAGAAGAAGAAGAAGAAATCAAAGCAGAATCGAAGAATTAAATAGAAGAAGAAATTGAAGAATCTGGTTCTCTGCCTATATGGAATTGAGTTATGTATTTTTGTTTATTCTTTGCCTTTCTTCCTCTTTCTTCCTTTTTTTTCCCCCCTTAGAATCTGGGTCTTCATCTTCTTCTCGCACTCACTCCAGCCGCACTCCAGCCGCACACAAACTTGACGAAGAATTGAAATGGAGTCGACACGCACTAATGCGCACTAAAGCCGCGGCCGAACTTGCCACACACTTAGTTCGCGTGCGTCCCCTATTTTACCGCACTAGTGCTTCTTAGGTCATTCCAGACCCTATTTGGTAGATTCTATCTTTAACTTTAGAAGCGAAGACAACAGCAAACACATTCCGTAACGAGTAGTGCTATGCACACTCTAAAATCCACACTGAAATCCACACAGGATAATCGTGGCTGTTGATTTTGGTGGGATCCGCATGCGACCCATGTGAAACCCACAAGAGCCCCACCGAAATCAATGGTTTGTCCTGTGTGGATTTCAGTGTGAATTTTGGAGTGTGCCTAGTATTATTGTTCTGTAACTTACTGAGTGGAAAGCATAAGAGGATGCGAAAATTTCGGCAGAAATAAAAAAAATCTCATCATGCATGTCTTGAAAGTTGTTGTGTTCTGCATATTTTATTTATCCTTGACTGACGCAACTCCCATCCACACAACCCCTTTTCTTTGCAGCAGAGAGAGAGAGAGAGAGAGAGAGAGAGAGAGAGAGAGAGATTGCATCCAAACTCTGCATCAGATAACATACAGAGCTAACAAAACCATGTGATAATTTTCGATTACCTGATCTGCTTCAGTTGGATCAGTATAATTGCCACTTTCCAAACCCCAAAAAAAAAAAAAACACACACCCATAAAGGCGAGGGCAAATCACATAATCCACAAGCTATAAAACGATCATAACTTTACCATTGAGATCAACAGAAGGAACCATCAATCCTTGCTTTTAACTCTGATATTAGAAAATTCCCTTTCGGTTACACTGCTATTTTCAACAACGTTTACTCGATTTTTTGTGCTTTCGAAGGATTAGAAAAATAGAAAAGGCTCTCTAACACACAAAAAGGAAAACGAGGGGAAAAACATAAAACGAAGACGAAATCCAGTCCTGATTATCTTGTCAGTCATCTATTGCATAGAGGTAGTGCAGGTCATGTATTGCATACATGTGGCATGCTCGAAGACAAATCCAGAAGAGGAGAAAGATATGAATATTATGCGGCAAATAGTATTTTAGGGTAGGGAGTTTATATTAACCTGTATCACCCTAGCTGTTTATTGGAGTCTTATAGCAGATGTGCACAAAATTACTCAAAAGGCATGGGTGAATGGCTCTATCAATTAGTATTCATATAGAGCTTCCAAAAGCATGCAGCAAGTTGTAACTTAAAGAAATTTCCACAAATTAATTCCTGATGGAGGCGTTGAAGAGAGTAAGAATACTTTTAAGGGAATTGCAACAAGGTCAACCATTTCGAAATTTGTAACACCTTAAACCAATTCAACCAATCAGAAAATCAAACAAATGCATCTTTATACTTCCTTAGTTGATCAACTTGATCCAAGATGGCATATCCTTGAGAACCAATTTCATTAAAGGCAACTGCTGATTTAGCCTTCCATTCCATCCTAAAGCAATATTTGAAGTCCAACTAAAAGTTAAAAACATATTTTTTTTCCTGGATCATGTTCAAAATTCGAATGATTTTAACGAAAATCTATTGTGGGTGGTCCTTGGTAAAACCTTTCATGCGAATAGGAAAAAGACACGCAGAAACAATAGTGAGATTGATCACATAGATGGAGTACCCAAATGTAACAAAAACAGGGCTTTCCAAAAAAAAAATTTAGAATTTTTTTTGTACAAAATCCCTCATATTGGATTAGAGTAAGTCTTTGGCACAAACAAATCTCACAAACACAATCCACAAACACCACAATGTGTCTAACTCTCTCCTCTCTGTCAGTGAACACTATCCTACAGTGTCAGTGGACTCCACCAAAAGAGAGATAGGCACATTACGGTGTTTGTGGATTGTGTTTGTGAGATTTGTTTGTGCCCAAAGACTTACTCATTGGATTAACAGAGTTTTAGGGGAAAACCGTCTTAATTTTAGTCAAAAGTTCATGATTAGTGAAACTTAATCAAATCAAATCCTTATGTTACACTTTTGACTAAAATTCCCTGGAAAAAAAAAATTTTAAAAATAGAAGCATGGTGACACAATTAGGGGCCGATGTCATAAAACCTTCAATGAAAGGGATAACAGAAAGGCAGAAACAGTAGGAGTTTGATCAATGGAGGATGCCACAAGGGTAATTACAGAGCCAAATAATCTGCAAGGATAATTTATTCTCATCACAAAATTGATGTATTCTTTAACACAGTTTTCCATCGCAGCGCGTAGAAATACATACCACAGTCAGAAGAGCTTCTAATGCCTCTAACGCAGCTATCTTCACGGGCATTGGAGTTTCGCTTTTGGGTAATTCCAGTTCCAAATCAACTCTATCAGTCTGTTCTTCAAGAGGGCTAGTGTTACTCTTATGCTTGCTTTTCTTCTGGCTAGGCTTCATGAATGCCTTGTTAGAGACCTTTGAGTGTCCACTCAAAGATGTGCCACCACTCTCATCCAAATCGATAAATACATTGTTGATTAGATCCTGGGTAAGGAATACAGTTATCCCTGTTCAATATATAAACTTTCTAATTAGTAATACTCTCAAGCCTGATTCATACAAAAAAAAAGTAAAAGTTGTTAAAGAGTAAACTAGACGCAAAGTTCTTTGCACAAAGAAAAGCTTTGACCCCATCGACCAACTTTAAAGTGTCGCAATCAATTAGGAGACTAATTACTTCAATCCTGTAGATATTTTCAAATATCCAGTCAAGAAATCGAGGTGTAAACCGAATTATCTTCTAACATATCATAAATTGGCATTTATCTTCAGACAGATCATGAATGTTATTGTGGTTTTTGTGTAGTAGTAGTTGATTGATTTTTATTTTGCTTAGGTATAAAAGAGTTTCAGAAACAACAACTCCATATCAAATTTAGTTGCTCTGTTCGTAGGTTATGGTGGGTTCCATTATTTGGGAAATTTCACAAAGAGTTCGAAATTGGAGATGGTGGCAGCAGCTGTAGGAGTGAAATAGAGAAGATGGAAGAGAAGAAAAAATGCAGGTTTGTGAGTTTGTCAGAATTAAGCCATGTTGCCTGAGGGAGAGTGGCCTGATCCTATGCTAGAGGATTTACCACCGCTTCTCTCTGAACTCTCTTGTATCTCTCTACTCCCTCACCATTTTCTCTCTCTAAACTCTATTTCTCTCTTATTTCTACCCCTTTTATCATTCTCACACTCCAAATTATGTCTCTCTCAATGGTTATTTTAAGCTTGTTAGCATATTGCAGGGCAGTTTTGGCATTGTGTGTTGTAATATTCTGACCTCACCATTAATCCGTTAGTTTGATTGACAGACAATTAACAGAAGGAAGAATATGTCCGAGCAATTCAACAAGAAGGGGTGTGAAAGACTGAGAGGTGAGGGGTAGCAAGTTTATTATTCACAACCTCCACATAGGAAGGTAATATTTACTCCACTGTTTTAGAAGGCGTGCCTTTTTGCGCCTTGAGGCTCTCCTCGTAGCAAAAGAGCCAAAAACAACTCAAGTGCTCTAAACTTTTAGCGTCAGTCCTACAAGGCTGTCGCCTTTTCCCTGAGGCTTAGATTATAGCATAAAAGCTTTTATGCCTTTTCACTAGAGGCTGTCGCTTTTTGTCACTGCCAAGAAAGTACAAACTTGCCATTTTTTTTAAAAGGCATCATCCAATATAATTGATACATTGGATGACGATGATGATTTGAATGAGGAAGACCTAAGGTGATATGATTGTATTGTTCCTTTCTTATTTGATATTTTAACTTACCTTGGAAATGGCTTGCAAGAATTTTACAATCTTGGTTGGTTAATTTGAGACACTATTTTTGTTTATGGTGTTAAATATTTTCTCTTTGTTATTTACGTTGTTAATTCAATTTTTTCCTTATTTCATATAATTTATTTGGACTTTTTTAATCATAAAATAAAAAAATCAAAAAGCTTACACCTCATGCCTACGCCTAGCCTCAAGGGTGGTTAAACGCCTCGCCTAGCGCTTTCGCCTTTTAAAATGTTGGTTTACTCATAAAAATGTATTTGGCCATTGTTTTGGGAAGTCAAATATTTTTCTTTATTTCTCGCCAATAGCAGCAGTTTATCATGTATCTCTTTGCTATGGATCAACAAACACAATGATATGTATGCACAATAGGCATGCTCAAAAATGTCGCGTAAAGAAGAGATTGAGAGATACCAGTGATGATCCGTAGTCAAATGTGTGTACTTATAACCAGGCAGTTATGCAGTAACGTATATGAAACACAAACACGCCGACATGGACACGACAAGAGACAGACGGCGACACGAAAAATCCTACAAGAAATGTACATGACACAGCCGGAATAATGTCCACAAAGGGTCGTGTGATCGTGTCCATGTGTCGGACACAACACGTCGACACGTTACCTTCTTAGAAGTGTCCGCACTTCCTACATGTAACTTCGGAAAAATACAGATGTTCTAGAAATTAAACGCATACCAACCCCCATGGACATCAGCAGTATTCTAATGATTGAGTAGACCTTTATCCTTAGGTCTGGCGATGCACATCTCTTAAAATACTCTGTTAGAAGTCTAACAATATCTGCAGCATGTGGTAGTAGTTGACTGCAAAAGGAAACACAACATAAGCAAAACAGGAACAAGAAGTCCCTTTAAAGAGAGATAGATGAACTCCCTTTGAAGAGATGGACGAAGACAAACGAGAAAGAAAAGGTTCAAGTCAATACAGATATACATAGTGACAACCTTATAAACCCAAGACCTTTTTCACAGTCAAGGGTTTAAAAAGCTGAAACAAATTTGTGACCCTTAATGTGCTAGTAGGAAATGCAGGCAAAAAAGTAAATAAAACAAGTTGGAGTTTCAGCACCAGGTTCAATGTAGAAACATAGTGACAACCTTATAAACACCTTCGAAGTCGAGGGTTAAAAAAGTTGAAACAAATTTGTGACCCTTGATGTGCTAGTAGGAAATGAAGGCACAAAATTAAATAAACCAAGTTGGAGTTTCAGAACCAGGTTCAATGTAGAAACGTTTTATTTTAGACTGCAAGCAATGCGTTAAAGAAAGTTTTAAAGGATTAAAATGCAAAACATATGTAGAATCTTCAGTCATGAAAGACGTGATGCATCAGTAATTTGCTGCCTTGGAATTCATATGAAAGAGACACCTGACGCTACTCAAATCCAAACATTCATGGCATTTCAAGTGTTCATCAAAATGTTAAAAAGGGCCCCCTCTCAACTGTATGTAGGATCATCTACATATAAAATAATTTCACCCCAGTTATTCACTCAGTCCTCAGTCCTCACTCCTCACAAGATGTTTTGAGGGCAAAGTTCTCGAACAAGTCATTAAGGACATTTCAATAGGTAATACAAAAGCCCTGAACCAGAAGAATTTTCTTAACAAGCAAACACCTAGGAAAAGCATCTTATGCTCTCATATAAAAACTAACACGAAAGAAAATGCAAGTATTTATTGAACAACCCAATATCTTCCTACAAAACCTGTCATTCACCAAATTTTTGTTAAGAAAATGTGAAGGTTTGTATGTACATTCCTTCTCAGGATGACAGGATGGACTTTCCCTCGACGACTATCTGACCCGCTAAGGCCAGTGGCTTTATTGAATGGATTGCTGGTTGGAACATACACCACATATTTTCCATCATATGACCTATTTTCGTCAAATTATCCTGAGGGGATAATTTGACGAAAATAGGTCATATGATGGAAAATATGTGGTGTATGTGTGAAAAGGAGTTAGAGACAGCGACATCTTTAGTTTTTTGTTCGGTTGCAAAGGATCTACGGTCTCTTTTGCTATCACTTGTTGCCATGTTGGTGTCCCATGGGTAATGATTGCTTAGGTGTTGGAAAGCAGGGGTGCAGATGGAGAGAACGTGATAGGAGTGTTGAACTTGAGGACATCAAACTTACATTGGCCAACAAGAAACTTGTACTACTTAGAATTGTTTCAGATTCTAAGGATTTCATTATAGATACAGATTGCTTTTTCTAATTTTATGGGGGGATTTATCTTAGTTGCCTAGTAGTGAAGTTGAATACTCCCTCAGTCCCTAATAAGCGTCCACCTTTCCTTTTTTGGATGTCCTAAAATAGCCTAGGAAGCATGGGTACTCCATTTTGAGTGAAGTATCCGTACCGGGTACTTGGGGGACACCGACACCCGTACCATACGCCTGGGTACGTGTCGGGTACCCCTCCAGCGGTGTCCTGATACTTTTAAGTGAAGGAATCAACTTGGGTACGGCTTGGGTACGGCTCGGGTACGGCATGGGTACTTTGTGGGTTCAGCACAGGGTCAGATTGTAATGTTTTAAAACTATGGGGGTACAACTATGGGGGTTACGGCGTGGGTACTTAGTGGAATTGCTTCTTCTTTTTTCTTTTTTCTTTTTTCTTTTTTTCCTTTAATGTTGTGGACTTGTAATGCTAAAACAATGTTTTTTAGTCCTTAGACTACTTATTTGCTAATATGCTATGGATTAATATGTAGTAGTGTTGTTCAATCTTCTTCTTTTTCTTTTTCTTTTTTTAATTATTAAAAGTATGCTTTTAAAAAAATATTTTTATTCAAGGTACCCTAGTCGTACTTGTACCGGTACCCTACATTTTTGGAAATTGTCGTACCCCCGTACCCGTATCGTACCCGTACCCATGTCACGTGTCAGTACCCGTGCTACATAGAAAATAACTGCCCACTTTTGAAAGCCAACTACAAATTTTAAATAGACTTCCTATAATACCCTTACAATAAAGACAAATAACATTTATGCATGGTCCAGAATAAAACTAGGAAAATAAAAAAATCCATCACATTCAAGGGTAAAAATAGGAAAGTAGTTATGTAATGGACCAAAAAATTGAATATGATATATCTTTCTTAAACAATGTGCAAACTTGTAGTGGACACTTATTTAGGGACAGAGGGAGTACTTCATATGTATGTGTGTTACGTCACCTTTGCGCCTTTAAATAAACTCAACTCAAAAAAAAAAAAAAAAAACCATGATATCAGCCATGCCACAGCGAAACAAACTGATTGAACATGAGAATATAGGCGATTACTTAGGTTCACCTGCGAACGCCCTTTAAAATTGCGACAAGGAGCTCCAAACTGTAAAAGTGTAAAACCGGGAGTTCTGAACAGATGAATTCTTGTTGCATGGCAGTCATAAATGGAAACAAGGCTTGTGATAATGAGCCATCTACCATCAGCACTCTTCCAGCAAGGACCAACAATGAGCGAATAGGAACAGTTACCTATTAGTCAGGACATACATATTTCTAAGACTATTATTGTAACATCTACAGATTGTCAAGAAAAACATAATAGAAAACCAGCAGAGATTTTCAGAAGTATATTGAAGGGTCAAATATACTTCGGTACCCTGTATTTTTCCCAAAATTTAGGACCTTTATTATAAATTGAATTACTTAAGGCCCTCGATTCTTCAATCAATTTCAATTGAGGACAATCCTGGACAGTTTTTTAGGGTTTTCCATTGTCATACCTGTTAAAGATTGTCCTCAATTGAAATTGACTTAAAATTCAAGTGCCTTTTTTTTATAGGTAATTGAAATGAAATTGAACAGGCACCAAAGAGGGGGTGGACCCATGTATACAGAGAGTATACAACTCCAAGAACATTAAGTGATTCAATTGATAGTAGAGGGCTCAAACTGAAATTTCGAAGTAAATATAAGGTACCAAAGTGTATTTGACCCTTTATTGTTGTGCATATCCTACTTGCACAAAAAAACTGTACGCATCTTTGTTAATTAATAAAATCAACGCTAATTACAAAGCAATACCTGAACAGGATAATGACTTGTAAGCATTTTACAACAGCAAAGCATCAGGGTAGAGACCCTGGACATTAGCAAATGCTTAGGCATCTTTGGTGCCTGGATTGAGTTTTCTCCTGACATTGTCTGGCCCCCTAAGGGAGGTGGGCAGTCTTTTCCTGGGGGAACCAATATCCTCATGACCTCACTGTTTTTAGTTTCTGCAATGAGTGAAACCAATCCGTACTTCACACTAAGATCAGCAGAAGAAACGAAAAATATTCTAATTATATACCGTCTTCTAGGCCTTGAAAGGCATCACTCAAGTGAACATTAATCGATACTAAGACCTTCTGCATCATCAACGACCAGCTATCCTCGTCTCCTCTTGATTTTGGAAGTAATGCCACGCAATGCCCAAGCTTCTGAATATAGAAACCAAGTTAGTTTCTGTGCATGCCGTATTACATCTTTTTTAATCCATGACAAATACAGCCACACCAAAGATTGAGAAGCGCGCACCTTCCAAATATTACTACTGCATTTCGCTGACATAATTTTTGATACAATGGCAGCTTCTACCTGCCAATACATTTTATGTTCAGCTCATTATGCATACGACGGCCCACCGATTTCAGTGATTTTGACATGACCATTGTACAATGAGAGTTTAATTGTGTCCAACCAAACTTTCTTGCTTTTACAGATAAAGACGTTATTTCTACAGCGTAGCATGCGGCATCATGCATTCCCTCTATGACATGATAGTTGGCCAGGTCCATGCTAATCAGTATGCAACTTTGAGTTCCACATTCTTTGCATCGCTGTAAAATTCTATATTAACAGTGTTATTATTTGAAAGAATTTTCTCAGATTCGATGTGACAAGAGTTGCTATTTGATAACCCAGTGAAGTGCTTAACTATACTTTCAGTGCCTTCTCTACTGAGTGCAATCTATAAATCTCAATTGGGGCAGGGGCAGGGGCAGGGGCAGGGGCGGAGGTGGAGGCGGAGGCGGAGGCGGGAGCGGGAGCGAGGAAGCGTTAAACTTTAAGAGGTTCAAAGGTTGGGAGCGTTTAAGAAGCGTCCAAATATTTGATATAGATATATTCTATATCTAATTATTGCATAGGAATTTAGATTGACATAATAATTTTGATTGTAAATTTTGTTTTTAAAAGTCTTAAGCCATATGTTCCGACATAAAAATATTTCTTCAGTAAAATATTTGAGCAAAATAAAAACTTGAATCTATTTATAGGCTATTTTGAGACTTGGATATGATGGGAGCGGGGTGGGAGCGAGGTTCTAACATGAGGTGAGCGAGGATCTGACAAGCTTCTTAGTAAGAAGCGCGGAATCGAGATTCTGAGGGAGCATGACCAATTTAGAAGGTTCCTGCTTCTAAGACTTGAATATCGGTTCTCCATTTAACTCTGCAAAACTGAATTTTCACTCCAATTACTTGCTACACAATCTTTTCATAGAACCTCCGCATATCAATTTTGTTTTCCCCTTCCATTAGCAGTACCCTTGCTACAAATACTACCACTAATCAATGAAGCACGGATTCTCCAAAAAGGAAGAAGAATTAGCACTGGTTGCATGCTGCGGCTCGAGTGAGGCAGGTGCGTATCAAATTCTCTAGCACAACACTCGAGTGCATCTCGGAGATTGGATTATTTTAGGTGCACCAAGGGTGTATTGGGGGTGTATTTTTTTATTTTTGTTCTAAAAAGCAAGGTCTAAAACACAATTTTAAAAGTTCAAGGCTCGAGTTGAAAAAAAAATTTGCACAAAAGGAGTAGGATCATTCCATCAAAATCACTCACTCACTGACTCTCTGGTTTTGCTTTCAAGAGTGTTTGAAGATTTTCATATCAATGAGTGCATGTATGTGGCTAGGTATCCTTCCCCTTTCTTATGCCATTTGAGATATGTTTGCACTACCACACAAAATTTGTGAAATTGATTTCATATCTTATAAATGAGGGCTATGTTATTTTGATTTCTTGAATGCCTTGATCAATTGTCCAAATTTTTTCGGGTTACTAGTATGGTGGTATAACTTTGGTTTTTGAGTTTCTTGGATACTGACTGAGTGGTATAACTTTTGTTTTTCTATATTAAGGATATTTGTTCTGGTTGCTTTGTTATATGTTTGGGTCTTTGGGTGTTGCTATTTGTTGAAAGCATAGGTTCTTTTACATTCTTATATATGTAAGAGTAAAACGAATACAAAAAGTGTGAATTCAATCACTACTTCTCGTTCAACTACCGATAAAGATGATGAAAGTAATTTTCCTCCCTAGAGGTATGGTTCAAAGGTAGAAAAGTTGGGAAAAGGTGGAAATGAGAGGTTTCAATTACCGAGACAAGATTTGCTTCTACTCTTCTCATTTTGAAGAGATTTAAACACATCAAGTGTGGTCTTGAGCAATGGTTTTTAGTCACAAGTGGCCAACTTACAAGGAGGATAATTGTGAATGCCTTCTAATGTGAAGAAACTTATGCTACTTGATGTTTGGCGGGACAAGACTGATTGACTTTATGCTCACTTTCATTGATTCTATTTATGAAATGCTTCGATTTGCTGACCTGGATAAGCCTGTGTTGCATATAATCTATGAAATGTAGGATTTGATGATTGAAAAGGTAAAAAGGGAAATATATCAGAAAGAGGGGAAGGATGAGGGCTAGGAGTCAATCTTTTACAGTGTGTTGCATATGAAAATAAAGATGAAAGATATACGAAAGGTAGGAAGCCACTTCATTGCTTGGCACATGCGTTGAATCCAATGTAACTTATAAACTGAATAGACAATAAACATTAGCATTCGTACTTATTTTTTAGGGTTAATTAAATTTTACCCCCCTTTGGTTAGGCCCATTTTCACTTTACCCCCATGTACTTCAAAAGTGGACACTCAACCACCCTATGATTTCGAACTAAAGTGAAATTGTTAAGATTTCACTCAAAATAGCCCCACATGGGGATTAAGTGTCAACATTAGCCCCAAGTAGGAGAGTTTTAAGTGTCAAAATTAACACCATATAGGCAGTTAATCCCCAAATTAGCCCCACAATGGGTTAAGAGTTAAAAATTAGCCCCACATATGTGCGTTAAATGGCAGCATTATCCCCACATAAGGGGTTAAACTCGGAATTAACCTCACTAGGGGGTGTTAATATCTTTGGCCAATTTTAGAATTTTCATTTGTTTTGAGCGAAATTTTTATAGTTACACTTTAGTCCGAAACCACAGGGGGTTGAGTGTCCACCTATGAAGCACGGACTCTTAGGAAAGACAACCACACCTGCACTAGGTGTGTACTAATTTAAAGGCACCCGCACCCGCATTGGGTGTCGAACTGTCGCACCCGTGCTTTCTAGGTGTCCACTTTTGAAGTATAGGAAGGTAAAGTGAAATCGAGCCTAATTACAGGGGGTAAATGTAATTAACCCTATTTTTTAAAGGAATAACTCACTTCTTGCTTTCCAAATTTAGATATTGTAGCAAGGAATGGTTTGATGGAGCTCCTGATCCAGTTCCACCACACAAAAATTGGAAATTGCTGAAGAAAGGATTAGGTGTTTGAGAAGATATTTTCCAACTGATGAGAGGAATAAACCGATTACCGATCTCTAACTTTTCTGGAGCGACTGATGAGTGTAGAGACTATGGCTCATTGGCTGACACAGGAGCTCAAAACCCAAAGGATTGGTGGTCATCTTATGGTGCAAATGTACCTATATTACAAGTCATATCTTTAAGGCTTCTTGGGCTACCATGTTCGTCATCTTGTTCTGAGAAGAATGGGAGTTCATCCATTCAATGAGGAACAAGATTCAACCACACCATACTGAAGATTTAGTGATTGCTCACACCAATCTTTGCCTGCTTTAAGGAAAAAGTGAAATTTCTGAAAGAAGAATCCAAGATGTGGGATGTTAGTGGAGATGCTTTTGATCCTCTTGACGGCGCTGAAAAGTTGAGATTGCAAATCTTCACTAGATGTGTCGGGTATGGAGTCGGTGCTTTTTTGCTGAAAATGACATTGATAATGACGATATTATCCAAGTTTGAGGAAATTAAAGAGATTAACAAATCTTCTTTTAATTTTTCGCTTGAATGAATGAACAATACTACTGGTGCTTATTTTGAAATCCTATTGTAAGTGTTGTATGGTTTACTTTTGTCTTATGGGTTGGTGATTGGTTAGTGTAATATATGAATTTTTTTCTTTTCTTGGTGATTGGTTGCTATATATCCCTCGCACCCGCATCCTAAATTTTCGGAAAAATGACAAATCCCCTGCACTTGAATTCCGGATGCCACACCGGTGCTTCCTAGCACTATTCCTAACCAGTATACTCTTTGAACATGTCCCTCATAGGTCTACAAGTGTATGAAACATCGGTTTACTGACCCATGTTTAGACTAACTTAGATTGGTACATTACATGGTGCATTGAACCCAATATTTATGAAAGAAATTGCCACCATTCAATTGCGGAAAAAAAAACAAAACTGAAATAACATAATAGGAAATCCCTAATAACAGATAGAACTTACACTGTCATAATGTTGATGGATGGAAGATGGAAAGTACGTAATAATTGTGCATAACAAAGAAACAGCTCCTTCCTGGAAAAAAAAAAAAACCCCATCACGTAATGAGAAACTAGACATTGTATAAAACACAGATGAAAATTAGTACAGCCCAATGTAGCACCCAAACTCCTAGAACATTTCTTGAAAATCATGGCTCGCATGTCACAAACACACACACACATACAGTGCATGGATATGGTTCACAATGTAACACCCAAACTCCAGGAACATTTCTTGTGAAAATCAACGCTGGCATGTCACTAACATACAACACCCGCAAAGTGCATGGATATGCTTCACATCTTACACGGTTACACCTATGTGACTTATGATATGCCAAACTTATGTAGTATGTTTGTACAGTTCATTGCAACCTGACCTATTTCCTGCCTGATGTTAGAAGATAGATTCTCCCCTTTACCGACCCGAAAAGTTTACATGTATCAGGACTGGTTGCAAGGACATCAACAAATTTTTTACCACTAGAACAACATTTTTAGCTGGTAAATATACCATTCAGTTCTAGCATGTTCATAACACTTCAGTCCCTACAAATATTATATGAGGCTATCACAAATAAGAAATATAAAGTATATCCTTTGAGATTAACCTTCAACAACAGCAATTGAAATACACCAGAATTCATTTCAGTTGGAAAATCAATATTATATAAAACTCATATAATAAATTAACCAGAGGAGTCTTGATGCAGTTTGTCGCATATGTGGCTTAATGGCCAAAGTATGAGAGAAGCTTCTAACAGATAGATACTAACCCATACAGCATCTGAGCTATCCTCGTTTAACAACTTCAAAACTGGCTGAATAAGTTTAGCAGCGTGGGAAGTCCCATCTTTCTTTGCATTGGCAAATCCACCCAACCTACCAACGGAATATGGATAGACTAATTAAGATAAATTTAATAGTATCGCAAACAGAAGCTTCAACGTATAGAGTCAAATATGAAGGGTCATATATATATATATATATATTTTTTTTTTTTGACGTGCCAAGTGATGTGTAGTAGGAAGTGTGAGGTCACATCAAAGGAACCAGTCAACATGAAAGGAAAGGTATATACAACACATTAGGAAGGGGCGGTCATCGGCAATTCTGACTTCACTGCTTCTAAAAGCTAGTGAACCTCAATTCGTAACAAACACAACAAACTCCATAGTTCTATACACAAGTTCCCCCAAATTAAATGATGCTACCTAATCATATATCTTGCTAGCCGAAACTATTATGATACTCTTTAGTATCAAAAATTTAAATCTTCATATAAGTTGAGACAAACAAGAAGAAGAAAAATATTTGTGACTAAAAGAGCAATTTTCAAACAAAAGCACGTTTGATAAAACATTTTCAGTTGATTTACTCAAAAATTTGTCTGTGAGTAAGATCCAAAGAGCATCCTCCTACAACTCAAGATTTATAGTTGCCCATTTTAATCTGTGTATGGGTGCAAATCATATAATGCAAATAAATAACATTAAATATGTATACAAAGTCTTGTGCCTATAAGTCTAAATGTATAAGTGTATCTATAGAGTATCATGACAATACTGGGGCAGTCCAAATAAATAAAGTGGAAGGTAAGGTTTTTACTTTGATAAAGCAAAAGAACAATTTTTTGCTTTAATAAGTATTTTCTAAACATAAAACAAACACTACTCCTTACTTTCTAACTCTAAAATTTCTTTTTAAATAAGAACAAAAATAGCTGAAAAACATACATTTTTTATTCAAGGAATAAAGAAGCCAAACCTTGCAAACAGATCTGATATTGAGGCACAAGAAGCCACCTTAACCAAATGAGAATCTGCTGGGCGCTGCTTACAATCAAGAAACACAACTTGTTCAGATTTCTAGACGCACACTACAAATATCATAAATTACAGTAAGTAATAAAAGCAAGTTATAAAATATGCACAAGGTGCAATCTAAATATGCATAGTTATCGGCTGTGACATCTCAATCTAAAATATGCATGGTTATTAAAGGTGCAAGGCGCACTTAGGCGCAAATGCCTTCCAGACCCTAGGCACAAGGCGCAAAAAAAGGTGCGGGTCTAAGTGAAGGCACACCTTAAAAAAACTGATAAATTCTTAAACAAATATAAAGAACTTAATAATTTACATATACATATAAATTGCTGAAACATCAAAGTAATGTACAGTTTGACCAATTAGTTCAATTGGCCAATTGGTAAGTTGTCTCCATGATGCATAACAAAAGAGTATACCTTAGAATAACATAATAAAGACTTAACCAAGTGTGAAACTATTACAAATTTTCGAATCTAATTCCTATGAATATAATTTGTACAATTAGGCTTTTCCCTTTCTCTTTTCTTCCTTCTCTAATTTGGGAACCAACATGAGAGTTAGTGTTGGTCACAAGATGAATATACTCCTATTTTAAAGATTGTGACCCTTGCGTTTTGGAAGTTGTTATGGCCTAATGGGTCCAAAGTTAAGGTGGGTCATTAGTCGGGTCTAAAAACAATCATTAGTTTCATGCCTAATTAAGTCATTGATACATAATTTTACTGAGGCGCGAGCTTTCCACCTTGGGATTTTATGAAAAACGCAAGAAAAGCCACCCTAGGTGTGGCCTATTTGAAGGAGCTTTTCCTAGAGCAAGGCGAAGCGCAAGGTTGTGCCCGCCTGAGCCTGAGCCTGAGCCTGAGCCTGAGCCTGAACCTTATGCACACCTTAGATAACAACGAAAATATGTGTAATGCATCAATCTTGTAGAAGGCTAAATGCAAGGCAAGAAAATCATATGCCACTCATTCCCTCTTTCATGGCGTAAGGAATGGGAAATCTTTCTCCAATCACATCAATCCAATTTTCATTGCATCTGGGGAAAGCCATATATTTTGCAAAATTGTCTTTGTTATTTTACTAGCAGCACATGAGCAAAAGGAATTTAAATTTCTAGCCCCTAGCTTAGGGAGGGTTGACTAGGTTCAATAGAGCACCAAGTCTATGGCAATCAAGAGAGTGATAAATGCAAGAGTGGCAAGTTCGTTTCAAAATTAGCCTAATATACAAGCATGTGCGCTCCTATAATTGTTTCTATAGAAAATCACTTAAACCTACTATGAAGGTCATGTTAGGATAGGTCAAATTTTGCGGCTGGGTTACAATTCATGTTATAAACATGAATGAGTCTTCCTATCTTTTTATCATAGACTTCGCCACATCACAAGTCTTTTAGACCACGGTGCATCATTCCACTATTGTTGGTAAAAGCCCGGCCTCCAGTTCGATGTTTTTTCCCATTAAACATGAGAAGATTGTTGCATCCTCTTGATATTTTAAGCACACCTTAGAATTTTTAGTCGTAATGCAGTAATGCCATCTTCACTCAAATACCAAACTGATTTAATCCAACCCCCTGGTTTGTCTGACACATGGTGGGTCACCGATGCCTTCTAGCCTGAGACTTTCCCTAAATCTGTAAAAGACTGCTCAAGAATTAAGAAGATGGAACCGTACGGTAGTGGGGAATTTAGACCTGAATATTTATAATGAAAGCTCTTACAAGATTACAAGCTTTACAGGTTGCGATTGGTAGACTACACCACGATCAGACCGCATCGAGACTGAAGTGCATCATAGTTGTACAAAGTTTCAATCTAAAACTATGCTAGTAACCTCCAACTAGATGGCAACAATAATTCTCAGCTTACCATGCTTCATTAGTATTTCAAGCCACAACTACAATACAGTTAAATTATGTCAAATGAGCTCTTCAAGAATTTCAAGAAGTAACCAACAGTGACAAGCTTCTCAAATTGCCCGAAGGCTTGGGACAATTAGACACTCGCACTCTTGCATGCCAATCACATACTACCTCCGTCCCATTTTATGTGTCCATCTTAGGGAGTCCAACTATTTAAGGGGACAAAAAGAATCTACACCTACTTTCCACAATTGCCCATAATCATTGCACTTTTTTTTATTATTTTATTTTGGTATTGATTGCAAGGAAGGGTAGTTGGGGAAACTAAGTAAAATTTATATACTAATTTAGGAAAGTGGACAACAATTTTGGGACATCCCAAAAAGGAAAGATGGACACATAAAATGGGACGGAGGGAGTATAAAATATAACATACATGCCATTCTAGTCTATCATGAAGAAAAAAAGAAAATCTCATAACTATACATAGATCAACATGTCATAATCCTCTAAATGTTAAGCCGATCAATGAGGTTGGTAAACATAGGAAGCCTAACGTATTTGTCCTCCCTCCCTCGGTGGGTCTGCGGAAAGAATTTATGTTTGAGACCGAATTAACTTCTTAACCACCAACACCGGAACTTGACATACGCAACCTTGCATTTTTTTAGATTAACCATTTACCCGAGGACTACTTCAAGTTCAATCAATAGCCCTCACAATATAACTTCTGAAATTACAGTACTTCAGTGAAATGAGCTCAAATACCTTAATATGCAACAGAAGCTTCTGGAGCCAAACTTCATATGATGCCAGGAAACGTTCAGAACCACATTCTTGACATGTCACCCCTAGCAAACAAATTCCAGCCCAACATTTATCTGGCTGTTAACATGTTTGTGTAATCAGTCAATTTGTTGTTCATGAAATCTCGTAATTCATATAAAGACATATATATACATATATATATATATGTACACACACATCACATACAGTGTGAGAATAGAAAGAGCATAAATTTACCATGTCGTTTGAGGTGAGCATCAACAACCGATTGAGCCAAGTATCCACTGAGGACTTCCAGTTTTCCATTTGCTTTAGATCAGTCAATTCAGCGGGGGAAGAAGATTCGGACAAGAGTCGATGAGTCTTGACCATTGAAACAACGTGTGATAGGTCCATTGGGCTCCGAAATGGGTGTTTTTCGTCTGGAATGTACTCTTTGATCAGCAAGCGGAGCAACCGAAACTTCAGAGAAATGTCATACATGTTCTGAACATAATCGAAGGCCGCCATTGATGTGAACCTCGAGCTCTGAATGTAAGTGAGAGAGCGAGAGAGAGAGAGAGAGAGAGAGAGATGTTAAGGAACAAAGAGTTGCCCTAATTTTGAGACTTGTGTATTGTTCAATTAGGATGGAGTCATGGAACCGGGGCCCCAATCCGACCCGTGTTTATTCCATTCTGGGCCCGGAAAAACTACCTTGCCACACATTTAAAACCAACCCCTAAGACGCGCAGTGGTAGAGCTGTAAACGAGCTTACTCGCTCAACAACTACTCGAAATTCGGCTTAATAAAGACTACTGTCGGTCACTCATTTAAGCTTGCGAACACGATCGAATAAGACTCGTGAGTAGACTCGTTAACAAATTTGATAAAAAGCTTATATAGTGACTTATATATATACAGTCAGGCTATAAAGAGGGCGTCTTTTTTTTTTATTAAAGAGAGGACCTCTATTTTGGCCGTCGGATCGTGTTTTCATTAATGGCAGTTTTGTCATTTCACGGTTTTTAAACACAATCTAATGGCCAAAATAGAAGTCCCCTCTTTAATAAAAAAGTGTGGCCCTCTCTAGAGAATCTTTGTATATATATATATATATTTATTATAAAATTATATACTTTTAGAGAAAATATAATATATCTCGTAAATAGACTTAATAAATTATTATTTTATTATTAAACTCTATAGTTTAAAAGAGCCGCGAAAAAGCTCATTAAAAAGCTTGCGACCACTTGAAAGCTTGGTTTATTTGAGCTCGCGAGCAGGGCCGGGCCTGAGATTGTGAAATTCTCATGAGGCTCTAAGCGAAAAAAAAAATTTTAAGCCATTTTTTGGTCCTATTTTTATATATAATGCATGTATATATAAGGCCTTGTTTTTTTAGGCCCTATTTTGCCCTATTTTTATATATAATACATGTATTTTGGCCAAACAATGCCTTATGTTTGGTCCTCTTTTTATATATAATGCATGTATATCTAAGGCACTATTTTTTTAGGCCTTTTTTTGGGCCCTATTTGTATATATAATACATGAATTTTGGCCAAACAAGGCCTTATTCCAAGGCCAAACAAACTCTAATTTTTTGAGGCCCCAAGCAGCCGCCCGGGCCGCTGGCCCAAGGGCCGGCCTTGCTCGCAAGCTCGTGAGAAAACTCGTGAACAGACTCAGCTCGGCTCGTATACACCCCTACGCACTGTACACCACTCCTACTTCATCTAATGCACTCCTATTTTGGTTAATAAAAAGTTCACCCCACTCCTAGTGGAATGAGTTTCGAGGAGATGTAATAGGGATAGGGACGGGTTTAGAAGTTGAAAATTAAAAAAAGTCCGGAGTAGAGGTGGAATTTTTTTACCACTCTGGCAAAACCCGCGCTCGTCTTGATTACGTGTTATAATTAATCTTAGGATTTTCTTTGATTATACTCTTGAATTTGGGATGGATTTTATTTCATTAGATACTTGTTTTTTTTTTTAAAAAACTCTTTAGGGTTAGTGTCTATGGTGCTGGTTAGCAAATATAAATTTTTGTTCTTCTAAATTATATTGTAGATTACCATGATTGAAATTTTCATTTATGCGAGGTGGAAAGAGACAGTGTCAATTAGGAGTCGAAATTTTCATTTATGCGAGGTGGAAAGAGACAGTGTCAATTAGAAGTCGAAGTAGGAGTGCATTAAATGGAGTAGGAGCTGGTAAAGGGAGACTTTGTACCAACTCCACCCTTTTACCATTCCCACACTATACACACCACCAAGTACAACACACAAGATATAGACACACAAAAATATGAGATTACAAAGAGTTGAGAGAATTTACATAGAGATTTATCATTAAAAAAATTTTAAAAAATAAAAAATTCCAAACTTACCAAAAAATACTCTTGATTTGAGCAATGCTTTAAAACACGGATCATATCGGACCAGTCGATTCAACCAGTTAAACCATCGACAATCAAGGTTTTATTTTGGAACGGTAAACCGGAGAGTTCTGAAACTACTCTGTTTTTCAAAAAATCGGAAACTCGAAATAATTATTTTTGAGGTAAATTACACCTACTGGTGTACACAAAATTGTATATTAATTTTACAAAATTACACCCATTTGATATATTATTTAGTCTAATAAATTTCATTTCTATATTTGATAGGTGTTCCCAAAAGGTTGGTGCTGTAAGGAGTAAAAAGAATGGATACTTAATATATAGTCCATTATAGCCACCCTTTTCAAAAATTGATCCTTAGTATAACACAACTTAAGAATTAGTCTCTTACCTATTTTGAGAATCAAAATACCCCTACATCAATCTTTATATAAATATCTATATATATTATATATATACATATAATATAATATTTACTCCCCTAAATCAAGGTTTTAAAATTAAAAACCCATATAACTATATACATGCCTAATAAAATAGTTTGCTGTGTTGGTGATGCTAGCGAACGACCACCCCAATGTGTTCTTATTTTTGAAAAGTGCAACTTGCTATAACTGTTAAAAAAAATAATGAAATAAATAAGGATTTTTATGATATTTAATTTGATTGAGATGAAGCGAAAGGGATGTTTTTTCCAGATCTCCCAAACGATACATAATTTATTATTTTTTTTTTTTTAGGGGGATAAGGTTCGAACCCCGAATCTATTCATTGGAGGAGACTTATATATACCAAGCACTTTGCCACTTGAATTATGCCAACCTATGCCAAACGATACATAATTTTGCTTGTGAGTTTAATAATTTTTCTGATCGTCCCAAACAGTATTAAAAAAAATGAAATAGTATTAAAAAATGAAATTGCGAAAGTAAAAGTAGACTTTACATCAATAGTAGACGTTAATGGGTATATTGTAGGGAAAACTGCAATGTTTCAGTTCATAACAAAGTAAACACATGCCCATTATGAAAGCATTGCAACCTCAAACTACCAAATTAAAAATAGCCCCACATAAATGCAAAATCGTCATTTAAACTCAGTGTTCATTTGTCAGGTCTAATTTTGTAAGACTAATGCAACCCCCAAAAAAAATAACGAAAGACCGAGATAATTGTTGGGAACAACAATACATATTGTGACAACCTTCATTCTTTTTACAAGAATATCTACTTGTATATATAGATATTTATTTACTAAAGTCTTTTCTATTTTTAATTGTGTATTAATATAGGTTTAAAATATGCAAAATCGTCATTTAAACTCAATGTTCATTTGTCAGGTCTAATTTTGTAAGACTTATGCAACCCCAAAAAGAAAATAACGAAACACCGAGATAATTGTTGGGAACAACAATACATATTGTGACAGCCTTCATGATAGCCTTCATTCTTTTTACAAGAATATCTACATGTATATGTAGATATTTATTTACTAAAGTCTTTTCTATTTTTAATTGTGTATTAATATATTTATATTAATACACAATTAAAAATAGAAAAGACTTTAGTAAATAAATATCTAACATATTTTAAACCTATATTAATATACAATTAAAAATAGAAAAGACTTTAGTAACATATTTTAAACCTATATTAATATGCAATTAAAAATAAAAAAGACTTTTAAACCTATATTAATATACAATTAAAAATAGAAAAGACTTTAGTAAATAAATATCTACATGTAATATCTACATATATATGTAGATATTCTTGTAAAAAGAATGAAGGCTATCATGAAGGCTGTCACAATATGTATTGTTGCTGGAACATATCCATTCCAAAAGTATTAATTGGCAACTTAATACAACGGTTTACACTTCAATCTCCCCATAAACTACATCATTAAACTTAGTTTTTAGTGACAACCTTTGAATATCTAAGGCTATATATATATATATATATGAATGCCCACTCCAAGACCTTTGCTCTGATGCAGATGGAGACAATAACTTTTTTCCAATAAAGATGCTGAAAAGAGTACAACAAATAGAAAGAATTGGGTGTCAAATAAGCAAATAAAGACGGTAGAAAGCAATAGGACTTAACAAAGAATGCCAATTGCTCTTAGTTTGTACACAATTTCAGTAATTAACAGTCCTGAAGAAAAAGAACTCAACACGAGAGAATTGGGTGTTAAATAAGCAAATAGTTATTTGAGAAATACTCACCAAATCTCTCTCTCTCTCTCTCTCTCTCTCTCTCTCTCTCTCTCTCTCTCTCTCTCTCTCTCTCTGTTTTTAAAATCCACAAAAAACCTACTTTTGATTTGCAATAGACATCACTTTCTTGTCAATTTCATATTACTTAGAAATAAATCTGTTTTGCTATCTCAGTTTAAACCTTTCATAAAGCTTTTAAAAATTGAAACAACAAAAAGAGAAATGAAAGAGAGATAGATGAACCACATATGCATGGGAAGAGTACAACTATGGTTTTTTCTTTTTTCTTTTTTTGTTCCCTTTTTTTTTTAAATCAAAATGGATGGCTCCTAATAATGAGAAGAATACATGAACTATTTATTATGATCTTTACTTTATGCATACGTGTTTTTATATCAAAACCTAGATTGATGCATTGAAAATAAAGAAGATTCGAGACACCTATATAACAATTGTGTAGAGCTACCAACAGTAAAGCACATGAGAATAACACTACAAACAACAATAATGTGGAAAATATTTTACAAAATTGAGAGACAACTCTAATGAAAAAGAGAGAAGGTGATATAGTTTGTAGGAGATAAATTAGCAGACAGGTTTAGGGAGAGATAATTCTGATAATTGATTTGAGGGAGAGGAATTAGGAGAAAAATATTATTAGGTGAGTGAAAGTTGCAGGGAATACGATAAAAATATATACTTTTATACATATATATATATATATATATATAGATATAACAAAGAATATATACTTTTAGAGTAATAGTTAGGATAAGAATTTTCTAATTTAGGATAAGAGTACGTTTATACATATACTTTTCCTTTCAGTTTCTCCCTAATAATTAGGATAAGAATTTTCTAATTCATTTGAGAATTTCCTGCACTTTTCAATTTTTCTCTATGTATAAACCGAAAATTATGGCAATTATACAAATAATAAGAAACATGAAAAGGAAATAATGGAGTAAGAAGAGAAAGTCCAGCAACGGGCAATTCAACCTTATCTTCCTTCCTTAAAAGGTGTAGTAAATAACGCTCATCAATTTTTGCTTTTGGCTTAGGAGAACTAACAAATAAGCAAACATAGACAAAATCGTCAAAAACAGATAAACAAATATATGTGTAGATCTTGAAATTGGCTTGGAGCTTTTTTCTGTTAAAAATATTGCTTCAAAAATACTCTTCCAATTATAATAGATTATTAGAACTATGACATAGAATTTAGAACAATGAGATATTAGTAGTCATAGCATAAAATGAATAATGTAAAAGTATATAATATAAGATAATATAATCATAAGTAAAGATTAATCTGGCCTGTGATATTGAGAGGCGCGATATCACTGTCCTAAAGCAACTTTGCCTCTCTACGTGAAGGTTCCAACGGCATAAGCAGCTCCAAGATCCAACCCAATATCAACATACGGTTCTCCTCGGGGTTCACGTACGCCAGGAGAGGGGGTGAACAAGTCTTTCTCAGATTGCCCAAAAACTCATAATATAAAGTATTAGGAAAGCATAATGGAGGAATATCTTCTTGCGGTATATGTATATATGTATTTTCCACACACCACCAAAATATGAAACCTTCTCTTTTATAGAGTGTAGCAATGGGCCATTACTCATGTAATGGTCCTGTAATAAAGCACTATTAAGACTGAATATTCAATGACTCAATGAGGGTGTAATTGAAACACTAAAAGGAATTTAAAGAAATCAAATAAAGAAGATAACTGAAAAATATATGGGGAGTTTTAAAACTTTTCCAACAATCCCCCATAAGTTTTAAAACTTCAAATAAAATACACAAAATATTTATATGTAAGATGGGCAACTTTTATTGTGCAATAGGTGTAGGTGTCTTCCGGACTTGAACCTCACTTAATGTTGATAGTTTCCATCTGAAGAGTCATAGTGGACTATTTAACCTGGAACTAAACTCTTTGACCAGACTTCAACATATCACACACACAGTACCGATACTTGACTTAGTTCGCGGGTTAGTGTTATTAATGGCCATGCACTCGATCTTGATTCTCATGAGAGTTTTAGAGGAAAGCCCAATCCCCACGGTCACGATGGCTCCCACTTAGGTGAGTCCTCCAAGGTATATGTGACCTATACCTGCAGGAGAATTCCTGCCTTGGGCTCATTCAGGGAAATCCCTTCCTAAACGTCACCATCAAAATACAGCACTTGCCTTATAGATGAGCAGGAGAGTTTCATAATTTTTATCTCCTCAAAAAAGGTGCTGGAAAACAAGTCACGCAGTATGGATTGTTTTTACCCATTGAACCTCCTTCATGGGGTCCCCAATCACAGAGGTTGGGTTGCCTCCCTAGGTGACTCCCTTGTGGGCTATGCTCATCCCCATCGACACATTGGAGCTAGCCTCAGCGCCAGTCCTTAATTTATTTGATTTCCTCAAAGGTGGATCTAGCCTCAGTGCTAGTCCATGTAATATTTTGGACAAACGATTGCTCTCTAGCTCAATGCAATCAATCTTATCGCTTATTTTTGGTAGATTTTTATTCCACAAATAAATTGGATTTAAGATATAAGACGCTTGATGTCAAATGAAATCCACGTCCCCCACAATTTCTCAGCTGCTCCAAAATAGAATTCCAAAGATATCTGAATAATATTTATAATCGCATCATAATATGCACACCTTCAAGTATAAGCTTCAGCTTCATAAAATCATTATGAGAAGAGATACACAATCAACATTTGATAAACGGCATCCACTCCTCGCTTATAAGAAATCCATTGGACATAAATAATATGAAGATTTGAGAGATTAAATTCGAGCCATAGTTGAATGTGCCATGAACATAAGAAGTCCAAGACATCCAGGACATCCAGGACAATATGTATATGGCAATTTTGTACTCTCCAATAATAAGTCCCCGCTTCATGCATACTTGTAAGAAATCCAAAGAAATTATCAGAACCATATATATGAATACAAATGTAGAAATCCATCGAATAATATGATATTACGAAATCTCAGATCAATAGATAGAAGTAGAATTCCGAGCAATAATATATGCCGCCATTGAATAAATGCATAGTCAAAGAAATTCTCAAAATTCTTTCATCTTTGAGAACACCATCGATACAAGAAAAACCCTTAAACACATTTAGCACCTGGGAATCCAAAAGTCTCACAACTAAGAAAGTTAGCTTATTATCATGTAATAATTCCATTTTATTAAATAATCTATGTGAATTAAAACCAATTATATACACCATGTAGGAAAAGAACTCAAAACTTCAAGAAAAACAAGCACACCCCCACACTTCTAGGGTATCTAGTGTAAATGACTTGTCTTCTAATATTTCTTAAGTAGCAAAACCAAACAGAGCCTTGCCGAAATACCTTAAGCCATTAACCTAGGCTTGCAAAAATATCACCATGCACTAAGCGTCTGTTCTCATATGAATACCTCATAATGCTTCAATGACCTATATTTCATATTCTTCTTTAAGTGAACCAAACAAGAAATTGACCACTGCTACCAATTAGTATGCATTCTATAATATTTCTATAAAACATAAAATATATTTAAACCAACTTGCTCGTGTGGATCCATAGGGAAAAAGAATAAAGACCAAATTTAGACTCTAAAGTTTGAATACAAACAAGTAGCTGAATTTTACCACTAACCATAAAATTGGACAAATGCTCAAACAAAATAATTAAATCTAATATCAGTCTCAATGACACATTTAAGTATATAAACATACACAATTGGAAAAAAAGTGAAGATCACTTTATCACTTTTCCTTCTTTTTTTTTAAAAACAAAAACTATTTTCTATTTTTTGTTTCCTTTCCAGTGTCTCGAAACAATTTTAACACAAAAATGTTTTTATTTTGCAAAATAGAAACTGCTTTTCAGTGTCTGAAAATCTCTTTCTTTTTTTTCTTTTTTCTTTTTTAGAAACATAAAATGATTTCAATTTTAAAATAAACTGTTTACCATTTATCCGGTAAAATGGAAATGAATTTCTTAAGTTTCCGAGCTTAGTAAGTTGTTGAAAATCCCTTTTGGTATCCATTAACTGTTCACAAGAATTTCAAATACAAGAGTAGAGAAGTTTTTAGGGTAAGAGAAGTCTATATTATTTCACCCAATGTTAATACAATATATACATGAGTAATAAGAAAGAAAAAGGAAATAAAGAGAAAAGGAAATAAATCAAATAACAGACTACATGGAAAGAAATCAGAAAATAAAATCATAAAAGATCCTAGAGAATAAAACTAAATATTCCAACACTCCCCCTCAAGCTGGAGCGAAGATATCCAAGAGTCCAAGCTTGATCAGAGAAGACTTTAAGAGAGAAGGTTCAACTGGTTTAGTAAACATGTCAGCCGTCTGTTCAGAAGAAGGAACAAATTGCGAAACAATGACCCCATATCGAACTTTCTCACGAATGAAATGAACATCAACCTCAACGTGCTTAGTACGTTCATGAAGAACAAAATTAGAGGCAAGCATTATTGCTGACTTGTTATCACAAAACAATGTAGACAACTTAGTCCCAAAGAACCCTAATTCTCGCAAGAGAGACTGAATCCATAAAAGTTCACAAGTGCCCTGTGCCATCGCACGATACTCAGCTTCAGCTGAAAACCTCGAAACAACTGCTTGTTTTTTGCTTTTCCAAGAGATAAGATGATTACCATAAAATGTGCAGAAACTAAAAGTTGACCGTCTATCACTCTTGGAACCAGCATAATCAGCATCTGTAAAACATGAAATTCCAGACTGCTTTTCAGCAGCAAAAAAGAGACCCAGACTTGGGCAGGTTTTAAGATACCTCAGGATATGATGAACAACATCCATATGAGAAGTACGAGGGGCATGCATAAACTGGCTCACCACGCTCCACTACAACAAAAAACCCTTATTATGACTTTAAAAAAGAGTCATAAATGTATATTTATGACTTTTTTTTAAGCTTTTAAAATAAGTCATAACATTGTAGTCATAAATAAGTTCGAGTTTGTTAAAAAAGTCATAAATAATTATTACTTTTACAACAGTTCTAAAAAAATAGTCATAAAAATGAGTGCTTTCAAATTGTTTATAACTATTTTTTAAATGATACAGTCATAAATAATCTTAAAAAAAGTCATAAATAGCCTTTTAAAAAAGTCATAAATAATCTTCAGAAAAGTCATAAATAGCCTTTTAAAAAAGTCATAAATAATCTTCAAAAAAGTCATAAATAACTCTTTAAAAAGTTATAAATAATCTTCAAATTAGTCGTAAATAACCATTTAAAAAGTCATAAACAATCTTCAAAAAAGTCATAAATAACCTTTAAATAGTCATAAATAATATTTAAAATAGTCATAAATAACCTTCAAAAAGTCATAAATAATCTTTTTATAGTCATAAATAATCTTCAAAACAGTCCTAAATAACATTTTAAAAAGTCATAAATAATGACACTATTTATGACTTTAGTAGAACTATTGCTAATTCATGATTGATTTTTATGAAACAGTCATATATAATATAAAACACATTTAAAGAAAAAAAATATTTTGTTGATAATCCAACAATCAAGATTACACAATTCAAAAACATCATCAAAACATGCATGTTACACAATTCAGAATATATATATATATATATATATACAAATCAACTCAAGAACCATATTCAAATATTATCTTCCTTCCAACCAAAATTTTTCATTAATCAATCTAATAATTAGTTATGTACAAGAAAAATGTAACAATAACCACTAAGTATGTATTAAACCAACAAACCAATAATGTATATGTAACATTGTTAAAAAATTTTAAAAAAATAAAATAAATAAAAACAAGATTAGTGTCTATTTAAACTCTTCAATCTCCGCTAGTACATCAACTTATTTGCAATATTTGTTCCATGTAGTCTAACTGTGTAACACTGAAACAAAAATGAAATCAATGTATTAGATTCTATATAACGAGTATAAAATTTTCTTAAATTGTAAAAATATAGATTACCTGGAAAAAGGAAAAAATGTTGAAATTTTCAATACTTAAATGTATTCTTGAATGAACTCAATGAACTCAAGTTGAAGTACATTTAGCTCGTGGCTTTCATATTTCACTTTTTGAGACAACTCTTTCATCTGAAAAAGTTCAGGAAAGAATGAGATGTTAAGGATGTATTCCCTCCCCACAACAACAACACACCACCTCCAACACATATGAAAAAAAAAATTCCACAATTTATGAATCAAAGTAAAACAAGAAGAAGAGAAAAATTGGCAACACATTTACAAAGAATACTATTTTAATACCTTTATCTTGATAGATTTGGATGAATTTTCCATTTATCACTCTCATGAAAAGTAACATATAGTATCCACATTCATAATTTCCTGGTTGCTTTGGTCCCTATGAATAAATGTATAACAAATATTAGACAAACAATAAATTACTGAAATCACAAGTCGTGGTAAAACTAACTTATCTTGGAATGAATGTTGACCTAGAATTTTTAAAAATTTCGACAGAGTCTCCTCTATAAATAGAACCTCCCAAAAGTTTCAAACAATGAAAACATACCCAGCAACAATTGAATAACCGCAACATACATTATATCACTACATTAACCATAACATACTAAGTATAATTTAAACAGCTACCATTATATCAACCATGTTTTTATTCAGATTTAATTACCTTTACGAATTGCCAAATTGGTTTTGGCCTTCTTTTCCCTTTGAAATTTAAAGCCTTGAGTCCACTTCAAGACAATATTAAAAGTTAAAATTAGATAATAAAACGTCACTTATAAACATGCAATAATACTTTACTCACATGTCTATTGACAATTTTGCATCCCGATTAGGTTCTCCATGTAATGAATCCATCCAATATACTGAAGTTGAAGAAAATCAATTACGACCAAAACCCAATGGACATCCACAATTAGAACACGGACATGGTATGGAATCCAGATTTTTAGCATTTCGTTCAGCAATTTCTAAAAAAACCTCTACCCCTTCTTCATATTCTGCAGATAATCTATCCATGGACATCCAAGATCTATCCATTCCTAAAGATATAATTCTAACTATGAAATGCTAGATAGAATTTTCTGCTAGTCATGAAAATGCCAAATCACCTAGGCAGCATAAAAAATATGCATCCAACATTCAATCATATGTTAGGGTAGTCAACTAAATTTTGGTTAACAAACAAAAAGAGGTCATAGTTGTTACAATGTTATACATCGTCCTTGCTAAAAATTTAAATAGAGTGTGGGTGTGAGTGTTAGTGAAATTTACTAATAATTAGTGAAATTTACACCGTTTCTTGCTTTAATTTGCATCAAATTAGTGTCAGAGAGTTCTTATGGCTGCTAGTTTTTGGTTTCATGTTTTTGTCTCGAGTGTGTAGACGTGAATACTAAGAGAGGAGGAAGAGAAATAGATTAGTAAAGCAGTTAATTATATTTGTTTTGAGGTTTAAAGGATTAAAACTTCACATCAAATATAAGAAGAAAACAAATCACACCTAAAATAATTCAAACGGAGTTAACATTTACTGTTACTGTAATATGAATTTTCTGCCCAAACGGTGCAGAATTGAGAAAAATACCATTAGACAAAAAAACGTGCAGAATCGCGTTTTACATTAACCTTTGCAAACAGTTTTACCAAAAACAAAATGTATGAATTAATACGAATAATTTTCTAAAACAGATCTGAGAGTTTTATTCAATTTTACCCAAATCCGGATTTGTGTTAGTCTTCTTTTTTTCTTCAATTTTCTAAATAACTTATATCTAACCTTTGATATATATATATATATAAATGTATATGTACATATCACTATAGATCCGTATTATATAAACACTCATCCATACGATTTATTCAAACTATAATGAACACAAATCAAAAATCAATCAAACTACGAATCAACCCTACAAATCTAAATGTTTACTCACCAAATTGGGAAAAGCAAGATGATGTTGATGATGGTGAACTCCCTTCTTTTCTCTTCTCTTCTCTTTTTCTTCTCCTTCTAGGTGGCTAGGGTTGCCCCTTCTCTCTTTGTCTCTTGTTCTGTCTCTCTCTTTCTCTCTCTTGAGGTTGCTCTCTTTTTTTTTTTTTCTAACCATAGGATATATTATCTATCTATATACATATAATACACACACAATACATACATTACTCACACAAATATTAATAATCCCGTTTTTCTTTTTATGGGCTAACAAAAGAGACCCATATGAGCCCAGAATGTAACACAAACCACTAAAATGGCTAGCCCAAAGGGCACTCATACCCCGGGTACTTAATTTCAATACCAGATACACTATTTGACACATTCGCGGGCTTGTAAATACTAGAAAAAAAATACATATCAACCCTTCATTTTTTTTAATAAATTTAAATTAATAAAATGTAGCATTCAAACTAAAGGGCTCACTAATGATTTAATTTATATGCCCACCAAACACTTAAATTTTCAAACACGTTTCTTACATAGGCACACTCATATAATATTGCTAACTGAAAATAATAATTAAAATAATTATTTATACACTTAAAAATTTTAGGGTTGTTACAGTACTGAAGTTAGTAGTCTGTGTATTAATTTATCTGTGTTATTTTAACGCGCGCAAGTATTAAAATAAATTTTTTTAAAACACATATATATGTCAGTGTTTTGATAACCGACATAAAAAGTCTTATGATTTATAACCCTTTCCAAAACATTATTTACGACATTTTTTCAAGAATCTTAATTATTCTTACAAAAAAAGTTAGGCACACAATACATTCCACAACACATTACACAATAGGGTTTTATATGTGTTGTACCCTGTGCTATTTGAATTTTTCACACTTTTTTATGCACCACTTACGCAGCACAGGTACATGCATTTAAAGCACTATTGTGAAATATGTTGTGGAATGTGTTGTGTGCCGGCTAACATTTCTCTTGTTCTTAACTTCAAAAAATCTTATCATATTGTATTTTTTTACTAATTTTTCCAAAAAAAGTTTTATGTTTAATTGATTCTATATATGACTCGGAGAAAAAGTCATAAAAATTAAGAATAGTTCTGACTACCAAAAATATAGCCATGAATAAAAAACTTATTATTTATGACACTTTTCAGAACACTGACATAAAAACAGCTTATTATTTATTACATTTTTCAAAAAAACTTAATTATTATTTATGACACTTTTCCATCATTGAGTCATAAAAATAACCAATATTTATGACTACCCCAAAATGTAGTCATAAATTAAATACCATTTGCCAATCTTATGACATTTTTCAGAATACTGACATAAAAAAACTTATTATTAATGACACTTTTCAAAAAAACTTATTATTTATGACACTTTTTTTAGCATTGAGTCATAAAAATAACGAATATTTATGACTACCCAAAAATGTAGTCATAAATTAAACACCATTTTCAAAAATCTGTCATAAAAAATATTATTATTTATGACAATGTTCAAAAACCTGTCATAAAAAATCTAATACGATTCTTAGTAAAATCTAAATTTATCATGACACTAAAAGTAATTATCAACAATTGTTAATATATGTAAAACAAAAATCTTAAAAACTAGTCTCTCAAAGGTCAATTTAAGTGAAATTTTACTTAATATTCATGTACAGATTCAGTGAAATTTCACATAATATTCGTGTATGCCAAGTGAAATTTCACTAAATATTTTTGTACAGAGGACATTTCCCTAATCAAGAATCTTATTTAACTTTCAAAAATCATAGCATACTATCCTTTTCACTATTTTTCCCAGATACGGTACCGATTCTAGAACTCCAAGAAAAAAGAGTCATAAAAATAAAGAATAAAAATGTAGTCATAAAAGACTTGTTATTTATGACATTATTCTAAATACTTATTATATATGACACTTTTCAAAAACATGTCATAAAAAATCTTATTATTTATGACCAGTTTCAAAAAATTGTCCTAACAAATCGTATTATTTATGACCATTTTCAAAAACTGTCATAAAAACGCTTATTATTTATGACCATCTTATTATTTATGACCATTTTCAATAAAACTGTCATAAAAAATCTTATTATTTATGACTAATAAAAAAATGGTCGTAAATAAAACACCACTTACCAATCTTATGACTATATTTGCAAAAAGAGTCATATATGTTAGAAAAAAGTATTTGTTATGACTCTTTTTTTAAAATAGTCATTAGCCCAAAATAAAAAAAAGTCATAAAAAGGGTTTTTTCTTGTAGTGCTCATAGCAAAAGTAAGATCAGGTCTAGTGTTGGTTAAATTGATGAGACGACCAACTAGACGATGATAAGAAGATGGATCAGATAAGGGCTCCCCTGACTCAGATGATAACATGAAATTCAGATCCATAGGTGCAGAAGCAGGATGACATCCCATCATACCTGTATCACGTATAAGATCTAAAACATATTTTCGTTGGGATAGAGATATCCCATGACGAGTCCTAGCAACCCCAATGCCAAGAAAGTATCGTAGTGCACCTAGATCTTTAACATCAAAGGACTTCCCAAGTTGTTGCTTTATATCATCAATACCTGAAGAGTCATCACCGGTAATAATGATATCATCCACATATACAGATAAGATTACACACTGACCATTAGAACGTCGTCGAATAAAACATGTGTGATCAGAATGACACCTGGTGAACATGTAGAAAGAGCAACTTCACTAAATCGGTTGAACCACACCCGAGGAGATTGCTTTAACCCATACAGAGACTTACAAAGACGATAAACTTTCCCAGAATACTCCCCCTCAGCCCAAAAACCCGGAGGAGGATCCATATAAATAGTTTCATGAAGGTCACCATTGAGAAATGCATTTTTCACATCCATCTGATAGAGAGGCCAAGAATGAGAGGCAGCCAAAGACACAATAAGTTGAACTGTAGTAAGCTTGGCAACAGGGGCAAAGGTAGCACTAAAGTCTTTGCTTGGAACTTGGGTAAAACCACGGGCGACAAGGCGTGCCTTATAGCGATCAATAGTACCATTGGGAAGATGCTTAATTGTATATACCCATTTGCATCCAACGGTCTTCTCCCTAGGAGGGAGAGCCTGCATTTCTGCTTGCATGGTAGTAACCCAATTGGGATTCTGGAGAGCCTCAGATATAGACCAGGTAATAGAAACAGAGTCAACCTGACCAAGAAAGGCCTAATAGGAATCTGAAAGGGCAGAATAAGAAATATACTGGGAGATAGGATGAGCAGTGGAACAAGAGTAACCATACCGATTAACCGGGCGAGACACCCGGATAGACCATCTTAGAGGTATAGGAGCTAGTTCCGAAGATGTTTTTGGAATAGGAGCCTAAGAACGTGGATGGCAAGAGTAATGATATTCTGGGGAAGAGGTGATCACAGGGGGAAGTGAGTCAGTAGGAGACACATATTCATCAAAAATAGGAACAGGACGAGGGAGCTCGTCTGCCATGACCGGTGTATCCTGAGAGGGCAAGACAGGTAAAGTAGAGGAACCTGCAAAGAAAGAAACATCTTCCAAAAAGGTAACATCCATAGAAGTATAAAATCTACGAGAAACAGGGTCGTACCACCGATAGCCCTTAGATAGGGGCGAGCACCCAAGAAACACACAGTGGATAGCCTTATCATCTAATTTAGTGCGGAGAGGACTATGATTTTACACAAAACATGTGCAACCAAAGACACACGGTAAAACATGAAAGAGGGTGCATTCGGGTTAAAGAACATGTAGGGGTGCCTTTCCATCCAACACACAACTAGGAGTGCGATTAATAAGATAGGTGGCAGTAAGGAGATCAAGATGCCAAAAGTACTTAGGGACCTCCATGCCCCGAAGAAGACAACGAACAACAGGCATGATGTGGCAGCTCTTGCGTTCCGCAGCACCATTCTGTTCAGGAGTATAAGTACAAGTAAGCTATTGGAGGATACCTTTTCGATTTAAGGTAGAACAAAATTCATTAGAGATGTATTCACGGCCATTATCAGAACGAAGAGTACAAACCATGGTTTGAAACTGGGTTTTAACCATTTGTAAAAATTGAGTAAACAGGGAAAAAACCTCAGATTTTTTCTTCATTAAATAAACCCATGTGCAATGTGAATAATCATCAATAAACGTGACATAATATCTGTAACCTGATAAAGCTATAACAGGAGAAGGACCCCACACATCAGAATGAATAATATCAAATGCATAAGGTGCTCGAGACATACAAGGTATATAGCTAGACCTAGTATGTTTAGAAAGTTCACACACCACACAATGAAATTTATTATGCTCATAGGCTTTTATTAATTCTGGAAAAAGCAAACATAGATATTTAAAATTAGCATGGCCAAGACGGGCATGCCACAATTCCAAAGTTTTAAAAGAAAAAAACACTAGAAGAGGAACTAGGTAAAACAGACGCTTAGAGACTAGAAGACATAATCGATGGTGGTTCCCCAAAATAATAGAGTCCATTGTGCTCATGCCCCGTACCAAAAATCTTCTTCGTAGCCAGGTCCTGCAAGAAACACCGATCAAGTAAGAAGATGACAGCACAATTATAGCATTTTGCAAGACGATTGACAGATAAAAGATTTAAGGGAAAATTAGGAATATGAAGTATAGAAGATAAGGTAATAGTGGAGGATAAATGAACATCACCCTTACTGCTAACACGAGTAGTAGACCCATCAGCCAGACAGACAGATTGGGTAACAAGTATAAGGGTGGAAGAAAACAAAGACAACTCACCAGTCATATGATCGTTAGCTCCAGAGTCCAGAACCCACGTCGGAGTTCCTGACTTTACATGGAAAGCAGTGGAAGTACCTGAAGCAAGAGCAGCAGCGGTTGTAGAAGAGGAGGAGCTCGATGACTGTTGAAGAAGAGAACCAAGTTGACTCTGAATCTAGCTAAGCTGACTCTGAGCCTGATGAAGCTGTCCAATATCTGGAAGAGGGGGGTCAGAACCAGTATCAGCAATCGCAGCAAAGCGAGGAGTATGAGCACTATTAGTCTTACGAGCATACTGTTTCTTCAATTCCGGATGAAGTTTGAAGCACCGATCTTTGGTATGACCAATGCCATTACAATAGTGACAGATAGGCTTCTTACCACACGAGCGAGCACCAGTATTAGCTACAATGCCATCTGATCAGGAACAGGAGGTGGCTTAATAATTGGAGCCAAAGGGGCCAGAACAGGCTGAATAAGGCGCCTACGACACTCTTCACCATCAAGTGTCGCAAAGGCCTCATAGAGAGACGGCAAAGGTGATGTGTTCAAAATCTGAATGAGAAGGGATTCAAACTCTGGTTTCAAACCCATCAAAAACTGATAAGTGTACAGACTCTCAGACCATTGAACAATAATTTCTGCAACTTCGGCAGGAAAACCAGAAAGAGGCTCATATTGGGCCAGTTCCTCCCAACGAGACTGGAGGAAGCCAAAATAGTCAGCGATACTAAGTCGTAAAGAGTCCTAAGAGGCCTGAGAAATTTCCCGGTGCAGTTTGAAGATACGAGAGGCATTAAGAGCATGCGCGTACATCTTAGTCAGGGCCCGCCAGAGACCAGGTACGGATTCATGGTACATAAAAATCTGATAAATATGATTCTCCATGGAATTAAAGAACCATTCCGAAATAGTGCAGTTATCCATGTCCCACTGTGCACGCTTGGGATCGGAATCAGCAGGTGTAGCTTCCTTGTCAAAAATCTAACCCAGCTTGCCTTTTCTACCAAGAAAAAGGCGAAGAGAACGAGACCACGCAGCAAAATTTTGTCCATTCAACAAGACACTGGTAACCCGTTGTGTTGGAGAATGCTGGGATACAGAGAGATCCATACGTGGTTAAGAAACAGAGGCAACAACGTCCTTGGTAATGTCGGTCATGATTGATGAATAAAAAGAGACCTTGAAGAAGATCCAACCGAAGGGACAAGGAAGTAGAGGGCTACCAACAATCAACGAGTAACCAAAAGAAATTAGTAGAGCACAAAAGAAGCTCTAACACAGCATAGAGAGGCCGAAAGAGGCAAGGCGCAGCACTAAAGGCTGCGCAGGAGCAAGGCGCAACACTGGTGGGCTGCACAAGGGTTGGGTGAGAAGGCTAGGGTTACGCAGGGGCTGAGTGAGGGGGCTGGGATCTGCGAGAGGGCTGGGCGAGGGTGGCTGGATGTGTGCCGAGGCTAGGGTTAGGCTGGAGGGGCTTGCTGAAGGTGGCTGGAGGTGGCTGGGGGTGGCGTAGGAAGGAGTGGCTCTGATACCAAGAAGTTTTTAGGGTAAGAGAAGTCTATATTATTTCACCCAATGTTGATACAATATATACATGAGTAATAAGAAAGAAAAAGGAAATAAAGAGAAAAGGAAATAAATCAAATAACACACTACATGGAAAGAAATCAGAAAATAAAATCATGAAAGATCCTAGAGAATAAAACTAAATATTCCAACAAGTAGATTACGTCTACGAGCACAAGTCATACGTTTACAAGGAGATGAAGAACAAGGAAGATTACTACTACTATCTTCACTAACCATCATGAACAAGATATAACTACTATCAGTTGAAACACAATATATTTTCCTATCAAGTTTATATGAAATTCTAATTCAATAAAACTAAACATCTAAAGTTTCTTTCACAACATATCATTACTAGCAGAGTTCAAATGAGATGGTAGTGACAACAATAAAATGTTATAAAGAAGAAGTCAAAACCCACAATATTTAAAGTAGTGGCTTGTAAGTTATCACACTTTAAAATGTAATAAACCATATTTTAAACTGAAGTAAATTATGCAAGAAAGTAGGTATTTGTAACTTGAGAATAGAGGTATAAACTGAAGATTTAAGGAATAACAATTAATTGCAATGAAATTGAGCAAATAAAACTGAAACTTTGTTTTCTAAAACAAATAGTCAAGTGAGACACCCATCCGGCCTTTAGCCTCTTAACTTCTAACATTCTCTAGTCCTCAAGAGATGTGAATCATATTTTCCTTTTAATCTATTTTTCTTTGACTACTATAATTTTAGTTGAAGTACAAAACTGCAATATAAACAGTTCTAAGTTCACATATAATTATAAGAGTTTAGAAAAGTCCTACTGAGTTTCTAAAGCTACTGCAACAAATTTTTTTTACGAACTAACAAGAAAACAATATCTTGAAAACAAGTCACTTTATTAAAGCAGAGTTGCTTTAGATTGTTAAAAATATTGCTTCAAAAATACTCTTCCAATTACAATAGATTATTAGAACTATGACATATAATTTAGAACAATGAGATATTGGTAGACATAGCATAAAATGAATAATGTAAAAGTATATAATATAAGATAATATAATCATAAGTAAATATTAATCTGGCCTGTGATATTGAGAGGCGCGATATCACTGTCCTAAAGCAACTTTGCCTCTCTACATGAAGGTTCCAACGACATAAACAGCTCCAAGATCAAACCCAATATCAATAGACGGTTCTCCTCGGGGTTCACGTACGCCGGGAGAGGGGGTGAACAAGTCTTTCTCGGATTGCCCAAAAACTCATAATATAAAGTATTAGGAAAGCATAATGGAGGAATATCTTCTTGCGGTATATGTATATATGTATTTTCCACACACCACCAAAATATGGAACCTTCTCTTTTATAGAGTGTAGCAATGGGCCATTGCTCATGTAACGGTCATGTAATAAAGCACTATTAAGACTGAGTTTTCAATGACTCAATGAGTGTGTAATTGAAACACTAAAAAGAATTTAAAGAAATCAAATAAAGAAGATAACTGAAAAATATATGGGGAGTTTTAAAACTTTTCCAACATTTTCTCCTTAGATCTTGTTGTAATGCTTGGGTGGCCAAACATAATTGAATACTAGATGATTTGAATGTTCCAATAAAAGGATGTTGTTTTATTAAATTGTTTTTCCAACACATATAAAAGTAAAGAAATTAGCACTCATATTTCTTCATCTGAATCCCAACAATATGATTGAATCCCAGAAATGATAATTGAATCCCAATAATATGATTTGAATGTTCCAATAAAAATAGGATGCCCTTTTCCTAAATTGTTTTACTAACAGCACTCATACTATTTTCCTAATTATATGATTGAATCTTCCAATTAAAAACAAAAAAATAATCACGCAAGTAAGACAACAAGCAAGCACACAGTACTACTATGATGCATAAATATTATCCTGTAATGCAATGACCGCGTCAAGCCCAGCGACCCGGGTTTCCTAGCTAATGCAGTGCAATTCACCCTAAACTAATGCAAATAGTGCGTCACAGCGCCCTGACTTACAGTGGTTTGAAGCGAGTTTCACAAGAAGCAATTTACTTGAATTTTATTATTATTTTTTATATTTTATTGATTTGCGTAAGCTCCTTTGGCGTGCTTAGCTAATCCACTCGAAAACGCTAGAATTTCGATGACTCGAGAAACTACAAAATAACATAAAAAGTTAGTAACTCGAAACAAAAATGAAAAAAATAAGAAAAGGAAAAAAAAAAAGCTTAATCTAATATTTACGAATTAACTAATCTAATATTATAAAACTAAAGGTAGTAATGCAATCCCCGGCAAGGGCGCCAAATTGATGTTGTCAGAATCAAGATATAAAAAGTATACTTTACTTTTCTAAAGATTGTAGTAGTGAAAGTGAAGGTCGAACCCACAGAGATTGAATTACTACGACTCTTAATTTTAAAACCTAAATCTAATTAATTATGAAAACGATATTTTGATTTGAATTTTAATTAACTAATAAAATTAATGAAATTAAATCTAAATTATAAAAGCGATTTAAAAGTGTTTTTATAAATATGTTTAAAGGAACCTAGGATTGCAAATCCACCACTAGCTTCATAATATGAATATTTATGCATTCAATTAGATTATTAAGTTGGATGATAATGGGGAATTGTAGCTACAAGCCCAATTCCTCCGTCAAGAAAATAACTATGTGTGGACACGCGGAATTCCACTGCTTTTGCTTTTGTTTGAAATTTGATTTGAATCAAAGGAAGAAAATAGGTTTGTTGAAAACAGATACAGAGTCGCCACTTGGTCTTTAAGGAACCAAGAAACCTAATTTTGACTCACCCAAATGGATAAAGGGCACCGGCCCTTCATAACCAAAGAACTCGGTTCGGGGTTTTGGTACGAGAGAGGAAGGAGCCTTTGTCGCGACTAAAACACCCTCAACTCGCCCCGTCTTTCGACGGGCCTCAATTAGCATCCAAATAATCATCTTGTACTATGTTTGGTTCGACAATTAATACTATGATAGTATATTACATCACATAAGAAACTTGAAATGGAAGATCTAAAGATAAAATATCATTCATAAGATCTAAGTCAAATATCATGCGATGTAAAGTGAAAGATCACACAAATAAACCTAGGAAAAATCGTCTAATCATATATCAAATAACAAAGTTCCTCTAATCTAAAGGGGACATGAATGGTTCTTGAAACAAATAATCAAAGAATCAAAGTATGCTTAGCAAGCTAGAATGATGCATGTTAATTTTGAGAAAAAGAAGATTTCTCAATCCCCGGGACGGATGAGAAAGGACGATTAGATCGAGGGGAAGCATGAACGTGTGATCATGATCATTCCTTATAATCTTCTTAGATTAAGGGTTACAAAAACCCCAAATCTTGCATGAATGCAATGCATGTATCTAAAATGTGCCAAGGTTGTAGTGTGCTTTGTGTTCATGGATTCCTAGAATGACTTAGAAGTCTAAAATATGTATAAATGGATGATTGAAATCAACATGGGATATGTACAAATGTAGTATGAACTACTTCCTAAGACATGAGCTAATTTGGAGTGCATATGAGCATCAAATCAAAGAATGAAAGTTGAAATGTGCTTGCTGTGAATAGTGGACAGAACAGTAGCATGATCTTTTGGAATTTGAAAAGAGGGGTTAGGAATGTTTTAAATGCATGATTTTTGTGGAGATGTTCCTTATTGTATCTAGAACACAACCCAAAAGGCCAATCTTGAATAACTATCACAGATTGAGAGAAATCATATAAACAATGAAGATCACTCAGAAACAGAGTCCGTACCGTCGACTGAAATGTTGAAAAATCTTAGAAAATGAAAACTAATGATCTAGAGGCCCATTTTATACAGAAAGTTTCCTAAGACATTGAAGGTTAAGGGAAAAATAAGTTAGGACCACCCCGTTTGGAAAAGTTTTCTGAAAAAGAGGTTGGAAGTGGACCTAGCTGCTGTGACAGAAAAGACAGAATGTATGGAAGGAATGTTTGGGTCCAAATGGACCATTTCCAAGTACTTCCAAGTCAAACCAAAAATCATGGGTGTTCTCCAATGAGTTAGGAAGACTTTCCAAGTGGACTTGCATCCATATGTTGAGTATTGATTCCTATAGAAATCTTTGAACTCAGCTCACTCACTGTTTTGACTCATTATTTTGAAGATTTTGGAGAAAACAAGGTTTTGTTTCTTGAAACCAAAATGAAAGGGATTGAGAGGGGTTTTGAAATAGATGTTTTGAAAGCATATTTTCAATACTCAATAAGGATTATAGCCACTTAGAACACCAACATCAAACTCATCATTAAGAACCTCCAAGATTTTTGGAGAGATTTATTTTATTTTTGAACATAACTTCAATACATTCCAAGAATACCTTGGAAGTATTGAGGTTATGATCATCATCTATCAAACATGTTTTTGAGGTCAAGAGCTACTATCCATAAGGATTCACTCACCCCAAACTTCATGTCATCACTTAGATGATGATGAACTAATAAGTAAACAAAGAAAAATCAAAAGAAATGAGGTAAGAAGAGATAAACAATAAATAAACAAGCAAGTAGATAATGATCAATGGATGATATTCATGATGTAATGAACTTGTAGAATGGTGTTTCACTCATATATGATGACATTGGATATGGAAGAAGCTTCCTCTCTCTTAAATGCTCACTAAAATGGTGGTTGGGTGTATTGAATGTTGAAGTAAATAGGAGTAATGAAGTAAAAAACAAAGTTAGAACTCACTTTTGTTTTGAAAATCAAAGAAGAAAGCTTCTTTTCTCTCTACTCTAACCTTATCTCTACAACTTTCTCTCCCAAACTTTTTCTAAGCTTTCATTTGACTCCCCCAAAATGAAGAGTAATGGGGTGTTTATATAGGCCAAACTTGGGGTGGTTTTGGAATTTAGAAAGTGTTCCCATTGGCTCCAAACATCTGAAATCATAAAACTACGTCGTTTTGGCTTTTAATTAATCAAAATGGGACACAAAACTAATTACAAAAATACACTGTTCTGGAGGGGAGTGTCGCGGCGGCACTAGGCCAGTGCCGCGGTGGCAGTGGGCCAGTGCTGCGGCGGCACTGCTCCTCCCTTCGTCCAGATAATGCTGTTTAGGCCCCCTGAAGTTCCGGTATTCGCAAAAAGGCCCTATTTCGTCCGAAATTCACAGAAAATGCATACGAACTCCAAATTGCGGTTGTGATATACCGTTGGAAAGGTAATGGAGTCTACTTTACATAAACAATAGTTCGGGGATAGGTCACTTTGAAAAGTTTTGCGGTATTCGCGATAAAAGCTGATTTGATCGCCTTTTTCGCCTTTGGAAATTCATAATAAATTCGTTTTAAATCCAGAAATTATGTGCGATATACCGTTGGAAAGATATTGACCTCTAGTATCCATGAAAAATATTTGAAAATTATTTCGGCGCCCCGGTTCCAAAGTCAAATTTTGGTCAAACTGGTCAAATATGGGATTCCCGGGAAGTTTTGGAAATCTCCGGGAGTTCCCAGGAGCTTACGTTTTCGCTCGATTTTCTTTTGAAACTTGTTTTAATAATTTTCTCATGGTTTAGAATGATTCCGGTGAATTCGAACGATTTCGGTCAAACTTGGTCAAACCTGGTCAAACTTTGGTCAAACCTTGGTCAAACTGGTCAACGGGGACTTTCCGGGAACTTTCGGGACTTCCGGGGGTCTCTGGGAGCTGACGATTTCATCCGATTTCTCTTAAAAACTCATTTTATTGCTTTTATTATGACGTAACATGTTTCCAGAACTTTTGGTCCAAATCTGGGAGCTTCTGGGCTTTTAGGGGCATTTTGGTCATTCTGAGCATTCTGAGGGATAGAGCTGACTTCCAAGAGTCCTTTTGAGTCTTTTGCGATCATTGTGAACCACCAAGCTATGGGTCTCTTAAATCTGATAGCCGAAAAAATGGGGTGTCTACAGTTTGCCCCTCTTTGGTATGAACTTGCGAGGCAACGCATGTCGCAAGCGAGTACCAAAGTCTTGAAGAGACAGGTCTTTTAGAGGCTATAGATTTAGGATAAAAAATGTTGCAAAAGATGCAATGATGAAAAAAAGATGCTGAGGTCAGTGCTGGTCGTGCTCTGTGTGAGCTGCCTACGTATCCCAAGGGGAATTAGACCAGGACGTAGTTCGGGGCACAAAGAGACCAATCACACCTGCACATACATAACAATCAGGCGGATGATATGCTAAACGAATGATATGAAATGCATGAACGTGATATGATTGTGTACATGAGTCCTATCATGCCTAGTGTTCTGATCCTAGTATGAGCAGGTGTCGTGGGGTGTGCCACTCCGAGTGGGCTGGTGTTGTGCTAGTGTTTGCGACTGTGATGTAGTGGATGACTTGGATAAAGACATCAAGGTTTAGAAGACTCTGGTCTAGGGGCAAACTTCTGGAATTTGGGAAGTGCGCTTTGCGAGCGAGTGTAATCGAATGTGGGGTCTTTGAGGATGACAACTAAGGATAACCCATAGGTGAGGGAGTTCATAATAACCGATAGATTTATAATAACCAAAGTGAGGAGGCTCATAATAAGTAGGGTAGCTCACGATAATTGACAGGTGAAATAACCGGAGTGAAGGAGCTCACGATAAGTGAGGAAACTCATAATGACTGACAGGTGAGAAAGCTCATGATGATCAGTGAACACGGATCCTTGAATTATGAATAGATAGTGCTTGCCCTGGGAATCGGGGTGATTTGACTGTGGGTGATGTTTTCAATCGTTGGCTAATCCTTATGATGACAAGCCGGAGAATCGGTCCGGACTTCTGTTATCTTCTGCTGGGGATGGTAGGGGACTCTCTGAGAATCTCTCTTCAATTCTTGACTTAGAACCAGGATCCATCTCTGAATCTCTCGCAGTTGGTCAGATCTCGTAATGCTCAATCCAAAAGATCCGGTTTAGGGCCTTCGGGAGCTGGTATCTGTCTACTTCTGTCCTCGGGGAATGATGTAGGTGTTCTCGGAGAATCTCTTTTCTTGGTCGGGAACCAGGATCCATCTCTGAATCTCTCACGGTTGATCAAATCTTTCGATGCTCAATCCAAGAGGGCCGGTCGGGGCCTCCGGGAGCTAGTATCTATCTACTTCTGTCCTCGGGGGATAATGTAGGTGTTCTCGGAGAATCTCTTTTCTTGGTCGGGAACCAGAATCCATCTCTGAATCTCTCACGATTGATCAAATCTTTCGATGCTCAATCTAAGAGGGCCGGTCGGGGCCTCCGGGAGCTGGTATTTTTCTGCTTTTGTCCTCGGGGGATAATGCAGGGTTCTCGGGGAATCTCTTTTCTTGATCGGGAACCAGGATCTATCTCTGAATCTCTCACGGTTGATCAAATCTTTCGATGCTCAATCCAAGAGGGCCGGTCAGGGCCTCCGGGAGCTGGTATCTTTCTGCTTTTGTCCTCGGGGGATGATGCAGGGTTCTCGGGGAATCTCTTTTCTTGATCGGGAACCAGGATCCATCTCTGAATCTCTCACGGTTGATCAAATCTTTCGATGCTCAATCCAAGAGGGCCGGTCAGGGCCTCCGGGAGCTGGTATTTTTTTGCTTTTATCCTCGGGGGATAATGCAGGGTTCTCGGGGAATCTCTTTTCTTCCTTCTTCGGTACATCAGTTAAAATCCAGGATTCGTTATCAGAATTCTCGTGTTTGATCGAAATTCGCGACGGTTGTCCTGAAACAGCCGATTCGGGTCTTCGGGAGCCGATTTTTTTTCAGTTTCTGTCTGCTGGAGGTAGTCCCAACAACTTTTAGCCAGCTTGGGGTAAAACCTCATAAATCTAGACTGGAATGGGCCACCGGGGCTGATCGGGGCCAAAAATGGGCTGAAAAAGGCCAAAACGGACCGAAACAGGGCAAAACGAAGCGAAGCGGGGCCCGCGGGGAGCAGTGCCGCGGTGGCACTGGGCCACTACTGCGGCGGCAGTTGGCCAGTGCCGCGGGGCACTGGGTGGCCGGACTCCATCTTTGTATATCTCGGGTTTTTGAGCTTTTCAAGCTCATTCTTGGCCATTTTGGGGTGTTTTTGGAGCCAAAATTCATCAAAACGCAGCTTGTGCGCGCTCAGGTGAGCAATCTTTCCCCGTAGTTAGATTTTTGATTGGTGTTTTGGTTAGCCCAAATTTTCAAGAAGAAAGTTTAACTTTGACTTCCATTTTTCTTGTAGATCCATGGCTTCGAGCTCAAGGAGACCGTCTAAGAAGGCTAAGGGACGGATGAAGGCTGAGATGCAAACCCCGGACTTGATTTTACGGGACCCCCAACACCATCTTTCGGCCGCGGCTCTAGCGAGCTTGGTACGTGAAACTTTCGACATTTTAGGACTGCTTTCATGTATTGTGCTAGTTTTGTGAGCCTTAGTGTGCACCTAGAGATCGTTAGAAGTCCGGTTTGTGCTCAAATGTTGATTTTGTGAACTTGGCCCTTGGATTATGAATAGTGATTTTGTGCATTTTTTGTTGTTTTCGTTGTGTACAGGTGCCGGAAGTGGCATTGAACGGCCATGGTAGCCTCGCCCATGCTTTCTTGTGGTATACTCAACTCTCGCCTACCCTCAAGAGGATGGTTGACGATGCCGGGTTCGGAGGCTTCGTCCGTTTGGTTTCGAAGAGCAGCAATGATTTGGCTCACTTCTATGCACTGGCTGAGAGGTGGTGGGACACCACCAACACTTTTCACCTGCCGTTTGGTGAGATGACTATGACGCCCTTTGATTTCTCCATGATTACGGGCTTGAGGGTTGGCGGGAAGCGCCTGATTCTGGACTATTTTTATGAGATTGACCCGGAGGCTGTAGAGATGCTGATTGGGGCTGTTCCCCCTAACCTGGAGAGACACTGGTTTCCTTGCGGCTGGCTTTACCGGGCCTATGGCAGAGGGAATCATAATCTGAACAATTCCCAGCTTTTGAGGGTGTATCTTCTGTATGTCCTTGGTTGCTCAATCTTTGCGACGCGAAATGACCGGGTGAGCTTGAGGCTCCTTTCTTGCCTGGCGACCATTGATGAGATCCCCTCCTACAACTGGGGCGGTGCCGCCTTGGCCCATCTTTACAAGCATATGGGCGAGGTCTCTCGGGGCGACCTTAAATCGACTGGGGGATTTTGGCGAGCTTGGGAGGTATGTACTGCATCTTCTTTCATTTGTTATCTTTCGATTTCCATACTTGTTCTGACTTTATCCCTTGTGCAGCTTTGGAGTTTTGAATACCTGAAGATGTTGGCTCCCTCCCCTGCGGACGAGTCAGGCGAAGATGAGGATGGTATGGCTCCTGTGCCTCTATTCCCACGAGGCTTGAGATGGCGGAGGGACGTTGTTAGGGTGAAGAGTGGGGCCCACCGGATTGTTTTGCTCAGAAACTTCTTAACTGAGCTGATGACTTCTAGTGTTGATTGGACGCCTTGGGAGGGCGTCGCCTATGCCGCCCCAGAGGAGATACAAGCGGTCAAATCTCTTACCTCTTGTCGCCTTCTGATGGAGAGTACCGAGTGCAGGCAGTGGTTCCTTGGTGAGCGTTCCTCATAATCCCCCTGTGATGGATGCTAGTGACCTCTCCGGTGATGCTCTGCTGGCGGCCTTAGCCGGCACCGATGTTTGGGATCATTTTCTCTCTGAGACCGGCTATGAGGCTTACCGCGGCCGCTTCTTGATGCCTAACTTCCCACTCCTGGAGGTGAGTTCCCTTTTTACATTTTTGCCTTTATTAGTTGTTTATGTTTTTGACTCATCTTTTCCTAACTTGTTTTGTGCCTACAGCTTCGTGAGATGTACAGGAGACAGGCTCCTCAGGCTCCCGACCCTATCCCTCCTTGGGATTGGACCGTCAACGTCCTAGGCGCTGATGGCACTCCCCAAGTGATGGAGGTGCCACGAGTCACATGCGGGTACCCTACTCAGCCAGCGGGCGTCCTCAATGTTCCTTGGAGTTACGCTGAGGAGGGTCATGCCTTGGCGACTAGCTTACGGTCCTTGGTCCTCACACGAGACCACCGAGTATGTCTCTAATTTTGCACTTTCTTAAGGTTATGAGGTTCTAACCCTAGATTTTACCCTTGACAGATGGACGGTATGCGGCAATTTGCTGCCAACCAGATGGCGTCCTTGGTAAGTCTCTGACTCGACTCTGTTTTTGTACTTTTTGTTGTTCCCTTACTAACTGCTTTCATTTTATTTGTGTGTGCAGTACCGTGGAGGCGGGGTTGGCTCATCGAGGACTGGTCCAAGATGCAGAGGTGGTAGGAGAAGGCCGTCGCCGACATACACTCCGGGCGGTCCGACAGAGGACGAAGAAGAGGAAGACTGAGGCCTCCTAAGCGGGCATTTTATTTTATTTTCTTTTTCTATTTTCGATTGGGTTGTACTGGGGATATGATTATTTGGACAGTGTAGTACGATGTGTGGAACAGTTTGTGACCTTTTGACAGAGTATTATGATGTTTCGCCTTTTAGGCCGGATAGCTTCCGGTTTAGAGGCGCAGTTGTGTGCTTGTTTTAGTTGATATATGTGCACTGTGATTGTTGGATGTTACTGCGATGGGCAGTTTTGTGATAGTGAGTGCTTTTGCCTTGCAGGTGGGATAGTACGTGAAACGGGGAGGTGCTGCCGAAATTTCGAATTTTGCTAGAGCCGTGACAGAAAATATGGCTTTGTATGATCCCGCTCAACTCACAACCTGGATGAACATCACGGATGGCGTGGAGCGGATTAAGCTCTTCAGCTATGGCTTGACCGAGCTGTTTCCTCTTTGTCAGGTGACCTTGAATACTGAGTTCTTGCGTGCTGCCATTGGTCACTGGGACCCGGTGAACCATGTCTTCAACTTCAATGGCCTGGAGATATGCCCCATGTTTGAGGAGTTCTGCACTATTATTGGCTTTGATTCTGACTCTAGCTTGATTCTCCCTTCTGCCGATACCCTCAGTCCTACACGAGGCTTGGCTGAATATCTGAATTGTTCCATTACAATTTCCCGCCGGTTGATTCAAGGTGAGGTTCTCAACATTGCTTCCATTATTGCCCGATATTCCAATCCTAGGAATCCCAGCGTGTATGATGCTACTCGTGGGGCTGCTCTGATTCTGTGCATGACTTCGCACTTCTTGTTCTCGAGTACTTCTAGCGACCTAGTGCATGTATGTCTCGGACTGAAGGTAGGTAAGAACCCCATGGCTATGGTTCTAGCTGAGACCTTGAATGGCTTGGATAATGCCTTTAACCAAGGGACTCCTCTTCTTTCTGGGGTGCCTTTGGTGTTACAGGCATGGTTATACGAGCGCCTTCAGCTGTGGACGGGCCGCATACCACTGGTTTACTTTCGTCGAGCCGTGCTTCACTCTCACTATACTTTTGCCGATTGGGTGGGCATGATGGGTGCCTTATCTAAGGCTGACATTTACTGGATTGTGAGGCGTTGGGGCCTTTATGCTATCACCACGAGCCTCAGGGGTCACCAGAGAGTGTGGTTGATGGGTCTAAGAGAGACTTCTTTCTATCATCCTCGTCGTTTGGCCAGACAGTATGGACAGGTTCAGGAGGTTCCCCGGGGTTTTACTGAGAGGGTCTTTGCTTCCAGGATCAGGGCTACCACTATTGCTGCTTTTATTGATGGTTGGACTGATCGAGTAAAGGCCAACTTCTAAAGAACTTTGAAGAAATAAAAGACACTAAGAAAAACTAGACCTGACTGATTCTGGTCATTCCTCCAAGTGTCTTTGAACACGTGTGATTGCTTTTTGAAAGATTTTTATTTCTTTGATTATTCCCGCTTATGTAATATTCAAAGTTTGTTTATCGGTGAACCTCGGTTACTTTGGGAATCTTATTTTATGCATTTTAGCTTTCTAAAAACACTTTATGACCGAGATTTCAATTAGATGTTGCTTTTGGTACTTGCTTGGGCATGCTAGGGCGATTAGAGGCAAACGAGGCGGGTGGCCGAAGTTTGCCCCTAGTTTGGGATATGTATGGTTGCGAGGCAAACGAGGTAGATGACCGACGTTTTCCCCTAGTGTAGAAGAGGTTCAGGCAAACGAGGTGAGTGGCCGAAGTTTGCCCCTAGTGTGGAGGGTGATTTATGGGTCATGGTAAGGACCGCGACTTTATTTCTCTCATACGCTCATAATTTTGCCTAGGCACCAGTTAGGTGGCCTAGCGAGCTATTTTCTCTCTTTTGTTATTGCTCACCATGGATTTAGCTCTAATTTTTGCCTAGGCGTCCTTTCGGATTTTCAACCTAGCAAGCCATCCTTCTTTTCTTTTCTTGAAAGTCTGCCTACGTACCCCTGAGCGGGGATCAGGTCCAACGTAGTTCGGGCCAAAGTTTTGGAAAGAAGCGGGTTGGTTTTTAGGTAGGTGGAGCGACCGAACAGATGTGGTTGCCTACGTATCCCCGAGTGGGAATCAGGTCGAGCGCAGTTTGCAAAGCGGGGGTATTTGTAAAATACAACCGCGCTAAAAGGAAGAATTGTATTAGTTTTTATCACAACTTCCCGTGTTATCCGCAATTTGCATTGCAAGGCTAATTTTTATACAATATGATTAATCTATGATAAGTTGTATTGTTTTAGCTGTTGTTTGTGCAGATTACTGCTGTGTGGATTAAACAGATGAACATCAGGATAACTGGAATGCTGGAATGCAAACAAAAGAAGTCAAAGCAAAAATGTGAAGTTCGATCGCTCTAAGAAGGTTCGATCGATCGAGCGTTCGATCGCTTGAAGAGTGTTGAAGCGCTTGAAGAGTAAGGGTTCGATCGATCGAGATCAGTTCGATCGATCGAACGGGGTATTTCCAGTAACATTTGCGTGCGCAGCAGAATGCGGGTTTTAACCCTAGTTTCTTAGGTTTTCTTATATATAGGAGTATTGTACACGTCCAGGGGGACGCCCACTTTACATTTTTACAGTTTAGAGAGAGAGATAGAGAGTTTTGCTTGTGTTTTGTAGGTTTACATTGAATCTTTACATTGTGGACTGGATTTCTCTGAGTTAATACTAGTATTCTTCATTCCAGGTTAACTATATATCACTTATTTACATTCTGCAGTTCGTAAGCGTAGTTTAATTGCTCATATCGTAGTATTGCATGCTAAATATTGTCAAAACCATTGTTTTTAGATTTTTAATGAAAAACTCGCAACCAAACAGGGTATTAATGTTTTCTTACGTTAAAAATAATTCTGTGACACTCCAGACAATGTCTGAGTAGTCCCAGGTTGGGAGAACACGATGAAACAGTGATCTCCAGCCTCTGCCATGCAGCAGAATAATCGATGTGTTCGATCGATCGAAGTTAGTTCGATCGATCGAACCAGAGACAGTCAAGTGATCGAAGTCAGTTCGATCGATTGAAGGATGAAGGTCTTCGATCGATCGAAGGCGCGTCGATCGATCGAACTCCCTGATTCTTGAGGATGTTCCCTGCAGTATTCCAGGACCTTTTGTTTTAGGATTTGTTATCATTCTGTCCCAAATAAATGCTCAGTTTGTCAAAACAGATTTTAAAACTAAGGCCCTAAGGCATTTTCTTTCAATACATTTTGCAAACCATCTTCAATGCTAACACCATTGAGGATGCGAGTCTTAACTATTGGATTAAACCGCTTTTATGTATTTTAATTTAATTGTGATGATATGGTCCCGGTCATGAAAGGGCCATAGAATCTTTATCTTTTGAGGAATACGGAAAACTGCGGGTAATGCACTCCGTTGTGCTTCAAGGCAAATGCATGGTAGATGGCTAGGTTACTGCGGATTCGTGTAATCCCAACACTTTCTTTTTAAAGTTAAACTCCTTAATTCAAAGTACTGTTTTAATTAGTTAGTTAGATTGTTCAGTTAATTTCAATTATTTTCAGTAGTAATCCTAGTTTGTGGAACTTTGTGTTCTGCACCATTGTTCAAAATTATTCATTTTATTTTGTTTTCTTTTTGAGGATAGTCTAATTTAATAGGTCAACACCTTCCCTGTGGGATCGACCTGGTCTTACCAGATATTACTTGCATGTCTACCTACACTTGGGTATTGCACAAGAGCGCACAAGAAAATTCTCGTGTCAAGTTTTTGGCGCCGTTGCCGGGGAAGGCGACGATCAATTCCTTAGATTACCTCAGTCTCTCTTCATCTCTTTCTATTTTTATTTTCTCTTTTCAGTTCTTTTGGTAAGTGCTCACCCTAGGGACTCTCCCAGTTCATGTCCAATAATTCTATTGAAGGAATTTTTGGAAATCCTTTCTACCTGTCTGACTCTGATAGCTCCATCAACCCAATAGCCACTCCAACTGCATCAATGGATGATCATCAGAGTGAGAATGGTGACAATGTTGTGGTACCAATTGATGAGGCACTCCGTCCTCTTTGCGATCTTATGCAACCAGAACATGCACCTACGCCCTCTTGCATTCAAATCCCACCGCATAATGGCGAATTTCAGTTTCGCAATGGGATGATTCAACTGCTTCCCACTTTTCATGGGATGGAAAGTGAGAAGGCGTATTTACATGTCACCGATTTCGAGGATGTTTGCAAAACATTCTCGCAAAATTGTCCTAGGGAGGTGACGCATCTAATGTTATTCCCCTTCACTTTGAAAGATAAAGCGAAGGCGTGGCTCCACTCCCTAAAACCTAATTCAATTTTCACCTGGCATGCAATGAGCACCGCGTTTCTGAAGAAATTCTACCCTACTCGCATGACCACAGACCTTCAGCGTCAAATCAATTCCTATAAACAAAAGAGCAATGAAACCTTCACACAAGCGTGGGAGCGTTTCAAAGATTTGCTTCTTTCATGCCCACACCATGGGTTTGAGAAATGGCGAACTATCAGCTTCTTTTATCAGGGATTGAATGGTGAAACAAAGAAGTTGGTGGAAACAATGAGCTCTGGACCATTTCTGCGTAAAAACACTGAAGAGGCCGAAGCCCATTTAGAATGGTTAGCTGAATACGCTCATGAATGGTCAAATTCTGACAATATCTCACGCTCACAAATATCCTGTGTAGAGGAGAAGAGCCTATACCAGCTAACCAATGAAGATCACCTCATGACTAAGTATGCAGAGCTAGCAAAGAAGGTAAAGGAGTTAAGCATGAAAGGAGAGAGCTCTAGGCAAGTCATGCCTGAAGAACCATGTGGCACATGCAACATGTTGGGACATACAACTCAATATTGTCCTAATGTGCCATATTTTCAAGAGCAAGCCCCTGTAGAGATGAATGCCATGCAAGGTTTTCGAGGGGCGGGGAATTCCAACAATAACTTTCAAAGTAACAATAGATGGAATCACCTCGGTTTTGATTGGAGAAATAATGCTGGGGCCCAAAATCAATATCAACAGCAGCCCTACAACAACAATCAATATCAAGGGCAAAACAATAGGCCAGCCCAGCATTACAATCAAAACAGAACCAATAATTACCATCAAGCTCAACCCTCCAATGCACCACAAACCAATACCTATGTGCCCCCGCACAAGAAGGTACAAGAAGAGGAGCCACTTGCTAATGCCAATCTAACGCAGCAACTCATCCAAATGATGAGTAAAATGTCTGCCACGTTAGAGAGGATAGATGCACGGCAAGAGAGCTCAGGAGGAACATTCCCTGCCCAACCACTTCAGAACCCCAAAGGACATAACAATGGTCCTAACAATCAAGAACATGCTAAGGCTGTGACTACACTGAGAAGCGGAAAAATCATAGAGAAAAGCATGCCTCTGTCCACTCCCGAAGTGTACAAAGAGGGGGAAGTGTTGGATGAGGAAGTTGAGCTACCATCTACTCGAGAGGAGGAGCCGTCTACTAATGACGAACCAATAAAGGCAAACATTGAAGCTCCTAGAGTAGAAGAAGAAGTTGAGCGAAGGCCTGGAAAGGAATCTGTTAAGGAGGAACCACCAAAATGCCCCTTTCCTGCACCTTATCCTCAACGGTTGAAGAAACCCAAGAATGAGACAAAGAATCAGGAGTTTTTGGAATTGTTTAAACAAGTTAAAATTAACCTTCCACTCCTAGATGCTATCAAGCAAGTGCCGGCCTATGCTAAGTATCTCAAAGATCTATGCACGGTCAAGAGGAGGCAAAGCGTGAAGAAACATGCGTATGTCGCGTGCCAAGCAAGCGCGATCATTCAAAATGAGTTGCCTCCAAAACTCAAAGATCCCGGTACACCTACTGTCTCTTGCAGAATTGGGAATCAAAATATAGACAACGCACTCCTCGATTTAGGAGCAAGCGTGAACCTGCTGCCATATTCAGTCTATAAACAGCTAGGGTTGGGTGAACTCAAACCCACTCGAGTTGCTTTGCAATTGGCAGACAGATCTGTGAAGTACCCTAGAGGGGTATTAGAGGACGTCCTGGTTCAAATAGACTCTTTTGTCTTTCCGGTTGATTTCGTGATATTAGACACAGAACCTGTGTCTAATCCTGGTGCACATATCCCGGTTATATTTGGACGACCGTTCCTCAACACCATTGATGCCACAATCAAGATTAGAAGTGGTATCATGACAATCGTATTCGGGAACATGACATTGAATGTCAAGATTTTTTCTAATCCCCGACCTGAAGAATACGATGATGAGGAAGAAATCCATTATATAGACACGGTCATTGAAGATGAAGTTGACTTGGTCGACTACAAGGATCCTTTGGAAGTTGTGATGACGCAATTTGGCGATATCTATCAGCCTGCAGAGTCAACTCCATTGGATGCTGACCTAAACCAGACGTGTCTTATGATGGATACGATAGAGGAGGATAGAGCCGATTGCATGTGGGTAACGCCATATGAACAACTGCCTCCTAAAACCAAGTTGATAATGCCCTCTAGTTTCCAGTTCCCGGAGTTAGAATTGAAGGAGCTTCCAAAAGAGCTGAAATATGCATTCCTAGGGACTGGAAAAACTTATCCTGTAATCATTTCATCTGCTTTAACTCATGAACAGGAAAGTAAGCTAGTGGAAATGCTAACTAAGCATAAGGATGCTATGGGATGGACAATTGCTGACCTCAAAGGCATAAGCCCATCCATATGCACACACAAGATATATCTGGAGGAAGACGCTAAACCCTCAAGGCAAATGCAAAGGCGTCTGAATCCCAACATGCAAGAAGTAGTTAAAAAGGAAGTGCTTAAACTACTTGATGTTGGGATGATATATCCAATATCTGATAGTCCTTGGGTTAGTCCTACCCAAGTAGTTCCAAAGAAAGCAGGCATAACGGTCATCCCAAACAAAGAGGGTGAATTAGTACCGACACGTGTCCCCACTGGATGGAGGATGTGCATTGACTACAGGAAGTTAAATACTGTGACCCGAAAGGACCATTTTCCTTTGCCATTCATGGATCAAATGCTAGAACGTGTGGCGGGTCACAAGTATTACTGCTTCTTGGATGGATACAGTGGATATAATCAAATTGAGATTGCTCCTGAAGATCAGGAGAAAACCACATTCACGTGTCCATTCGGTACTTTCGCCTACCGACGAATGCCGTTTGGCTTATGTAATGCACCGGCTACCTTTCAGCGGTGCATGCTAAGCATCTTTAGTGACATGGTCGAAAACATCCTTGAAGTTTTCATGGATGACTTTTCAGTATTCGGCCATAGCTTCGAGGATTGCCTCAGCAATCTCGAACAGGTTTTAATGAGGTGTGAGGACAAACACCTAGTCTTGAATTGGGAGAAGTGTCACTTTATGGTGACCAAGGGTATAGTTCTAGGCCACATAATATCCGATGAAGGAATCCAAGTGGATAAGGCTAAGATCGACATAATCTCAAATCTACCTGTCCCCCGTACAGTGCGAGACATTCGTTCATTTTTGGGGCATGCAGGTTTTTATCGTCGATTTATCCAGAATTTCAGTGCAATCTCTCGACCCCTTTGTCAACTTCTTGTCAAAGATGCACCTTTCGAGTGGTTAGAGAGTTGCCAAAAGTCCTTTGAGGATCTAAAAGATCTCCTCACCTCCGCACCTATAATACAGGCACCCGACTGGAGTTTGCCTTTTGAATTAATGTGCGATGCTAGTGATTACGCCATTGGCGCAGTCCTAGGCCAGAGGAAGGACAATAAGCCACATGTGATATACTACGCCAGCCGAACTTTAAATGAAGCTCAAATGAATTACACTACTACTGAAAAGGAGCTGCTGGCCGTAGTATTCGCTCTGGACAAGTTTAGGTCTTACCTGATAGGGTCGCCAATCGTCTGTTTTACAGATCATTCGGCCCTCAAGTATCTTTTGTCAAAGAAAGACGCTAAACAACGGCTTATTCGCTGGATACTCTTACTTCAAGAGTTTGATTTAACAATCAAGGACAAGAAAGGAGTAGAGAATGTGGTTGCGGATCATTTATCCCGGTTGACTTTTACCGATAACACCGAATCCCAATCCATTAAAGATGAGTTCCCAGATGAACAGCTACTGGCAGTAAGTAGTCTGCCTTGCTATGCTGATGTGGTAAACTACCTGGTCACGGGTGAGACACCGACTCATTGGTCGAACCAAGATAGGAAACGGTTCCTCTCGTTCGCGCGCCATTTCTTCTTTGATGACCCATACCTTTTCAAATACTGTGCTGATCAGGTCATCAGGCGTTGCGTCCCTAACGAGGATATAACCGTAATATTAGCGTCATGCCATTCTGAGGCATGCGGTGGCCACTTCGCGTCACAGAAGACCGCACAAAAAGTGTTGCAAAGCGGTTTTTACTGGCCCACAGTCTTCAAAGATGCTTATTCCTTTTGTAAGACATGCCAACGCTGTCAAAAGCTTGGAACCATTTCTAAAAGGAATTCTATGCCTTTAACCCCTATCATCACAATTGAGATATTCGATTGTTGGGGCATAGATTTTATGGGCCCATTTCCCAAGTCGAATAACTGTGAGTACATACTCCTTGCTGTGGAGTATGTATCCAAATGGGTAGAAGCGATACCAACGAGACGAAATGACCACAGAACGGTCATGTCATTTCTAAGAGAGCATATTTTGTCTCGTTTTGGTACTCCGAAAGCTTTACTAAGTGACCAAGGCAAGCATTTCTGCAATAAGCCCTTGGAGTCACTTCTCAAGAAATACGGAGTCCATCATAAAATCGCTCTTGCCTATCATCCACAGTCAAATGGGCAAGCAGAATTGGCTAACCGAGAAATCAAGCATATTCTCGAGAAGACGGTTAGTTCCAATAGAAAAGACTGGGCATACAAATTAACTGACGCGTTATGGGCATACCGTACTGCTTATAAGACGAATCTTGGTATGTCCCCGTACAGATTGGTTTACGGGAAAGCTTGCCACCTTCCTGTTAAAATTGAACATAAAGCTTATTGGGCGACACGCTCATTGAACTTTGATATTCAAGAGGGAGGTCAGCTACGCAAGCTCCAACTTGCAGAGCTAGAGGAAATACGACGAGACGCGTATGACTCTGCAATGTTGCACAAGGAAAAGTTGAAGGCTCGACACGATCGTACGATTTTTCGTAAATCATTTGAGCCGGGGCAGAAAGTCTTGCTGTATGACTCTCGCCTCCACCTTTTCCCAGGAAAACTCCGTTCCCGTTGGACAGGCCCATTCATCGTAAAAATTGTTTTTCCACATGGGGCGGTTGAGATTGTCAATCCAAAGAACGATGAGTGTTTCAAGGTCAACGGCCAAAGATTGAAACTGTTCTTGGAGAACTTCCACTCTGAAGTTGAGCACATCCAGCTGGATGAGCCCAGCTATTCTCATACTTAGAAATCCAAAGTGAAGTTCTAAATTGTTGTTGTATTCCTTTTCTTTCCTTGCATTTTAGTTTCTCTCTCTTTTGTTTCTTTTTGGTTTTCGTTCTTTATTTCGTGTTTGTGATTTAGTTCTAATCCATTATTCCTTAAACCACTCTGTTGCAGGTGCGTAGATGCGAGGTGATGATGTTCATTCTGTCGGTTCTTGGGCTGATTCAGAATGTCGCTGTGGCACCTGGATTGAGGGTGAACTCATACCTTGCCCCTTGCTTCATCAAGATCCTGAAGCTCATTCTCTTATTGATGCTACTCAAGGGTACATTCCATATCCACCAGCCCTCCTGGACATCAATCCATACGAAAATATGGGATTTCAGGATTATGAAGAGGTGGATGAGGAAGAAGACCTGTACATGGGACGAATGGTGGATGACGCACTCATGGCGCAGTGGGAAAATGATGATATGTGGGAGCCATGGGAGGATCATGTCCTTCAGGATGTCGTCCCAGATCGCCACAATGCCGTCTTTGTTTTTGTGGATGACTTCCTTGTTCCTGAGTTGGTCCCATACCGCTATGTGCACCTGAGCTACTTGCTATTCAGGCTCCAATGCCCCTTACCAGCCAGTGCATTTTGGGAACCTATGCCAATAGTGAGGTTGGGACTTGTCACATTTCTTTATAATTCTTGTTTCTATTCTTTGTTTTTCTTTTTATGTTAATTCGTGTTTCTTGTGTTCTGTTGTTTTAATTTCAGTTTGTTGTCTTTTGTCCAGGATTGTCACTATGTTCCTAAATGGCATCCCGGTATTCCTTCCACATCAACTGATTCATGGTCTTGGGCCCTACATAAGGCCCCCACTCACTCCGCCGCGAGAGGACAGTCCGTTGCGCAATCACACTCCGTTATCCTTGTCTCCATCCGGATCACCTCTTGCATGGGCTTTCAATTCCTTGGAGACTCCAGACTTGTTTGATGATGTCCTTGCTGCTTTTCGATTGTTCTGGGAAAGGGAATCATCGAGTTTGGACTTCACTTCTGAAGATTCGGCGGGTTATGAAGAGATTGTGGGAGAGGAAATCTTTATACTCGAAGACTAGTGCTGCATTTCAGTTGCTTCTGTTCAATTTCATCTTTTGTTTATCAACTGGAGTGTAATCCTTAACAAAATGTTATTGGTTTTAGTTTTAGTTTTATTTTTTTTTGGTTTTCTTTAGTTAAATAAGGTTTTAACCATAGTTGGGGATGATAATGTTGCAATTTGGATGCAATGATAAAGTTTTATTTTGATATAAATTGCAATTTTCTATTCTGGGGATAAATTTCTGTACTACATGCTTGTTCTTCAACTGTTCTTTCAGTCTCTCTGCATGTCCAGATTTGTTTTTGATAGTTAGGTGTGATGTGGTTCATGTTTCCCATTTGATTCTGGAAATTTTGTGTTCGATCGATCGAACCCAGTTCGATCGATCGAAACCTGGATGTTCAAGCGCTTGTAGTTTATGTTCAATTGATTGAGGGAATTGCGTTCGATCGATCGAACATATTTCGATCGATCGAAGGAAGCATTTAAACGAGGCGTCTTCAGGACACCTCTTCATTTCCCTCACTCTCATTCTCAATCGCTCGAGCACAGAGTTGGGGGGGGACTCGGCGACTTTCGATTCCTTGCACTCAATTAGACGCTCAGATCACCCCTCGAATCAATATCATCCTCCTCTCCATCTCCACTGCGAGTTCTACACTGAGGTAGGCCCCACTTGTTTGTATTTTCCTTTTCCTTATTGTTCGTGTTAGAAAATCCCAAGGGGGTGTCCCCTTGGTCTTAGGATCTTCTTTTGGTCGTATACCTTTGGTTTTCTTTTCGTTTCTGCGATTGCTGAACACCGCTGTGTTCGATCGCTCGAACTGGTTTCGAGCGATCGAAGGGGAGTTGTTCGATCGATCGAACAATGTTCAAGCGATCGAAGTCTACCACAGTTCAATCGATCGAACCCAGTTCAATCGATCGAACTTCAGCAGTGGTAGTTTTGTTTCTTTTTCTCCCTGTTCTTATCTGTATCTTGTGTGGTCTTATTTTCAGGACTGCCAGATGAATCCAGTGACGGGCTACCATAAGTCTAAGCCCCTCAGCCATACTATACCAGATCCGGTACCCGCTCACGGGTTCCGGAATGACGAGGACAGGCTTTGGTACGAGAGGTATTTTCAGACACGGATGGTGATGGTCGAGCGCCCTATTGAGCACATCTGGACAGAGAGCCCATGGTTCCTTACACGGATCCGCGCTATGCCTCACTGGTTCGATCTCCTGTCGTTGGCCAAGAGGGTCAACCTATCCTGGATTAGAGGTGCGTGTGCGACTATGATCAGCGACCCGTATACACCATTCACCTACCATGCCTTCTTTCGGAGCCGGCCGTTCATCATCAGTCCCGCCACCATTTTCGCCGCGTTGGGGGTACCAGAGGTACCTGATTATGTTTGCCCCCACCGGCCTGATGCACCAGTGACCCCACCATCCACTATTATCAGAGAGCTCACTGGAGGCGCCGTTCCGTCTTGGGATGGCGATGCTTTGATCGAGGACCACTTTCTCACTGATGACTACCACATGCTTCATTTGGTCCTCAGCAATTGCCTCCTAGTGACGTCCTATCGAGAGAAGATCGCGGCTTGGTATGCGCGAGTCTTATATGCAGTGGGGACGGGACAGCCTGTTTGTATACCACGCCTATATATTGATTTTATGGTCCACCCCACCCGTTATATCTCGTCCAGGAAGCACCTGAAGGGTGCTTGGGCGATTCATAGGGTTATGGCTGATGCCGGTTTCCCCGAGCTCGCTGGTGACGATGTTCGCCCTTCTCCCCGTAGATTTAGCGAGGCGGCTGCTCGCCGCTCCGATGCCCAGAAGAGGAAGCGAAAGGGGAAAGGGACAGCGAGGGTGAGGGGGAGGAAGAAGAGGCGTGGTGGTACAGACACGGAGGCCGGAGCTTCAGGGACACCCACCGAGGTGGAGGAGCTTGATTCGGATGATGAGGATGATCCAGTTGCTGCGGTTCAGCAGTTTGAGCTGCGACAGCGGTCGCAGACTCGTGCCCAGGGAGAGTCTTCTTCTTCTGTGCCTCTCCCGACAGTTCACGCGCTCTTATTGGAGGAGAGAGAGGCCAGGATTAGACTCGAGGGCCGGATGGATCAGATACAGACCTTGTTGGAGTCTATATTGATTCAGATAGGGGTTGATCAGGCTGTTCACTCTGCTCACCATCCCACAGCCACCCCGTCTGCTCCGACTGCTGCTGATCCATCACATGTTGATACTCCTACAGATCCACCACTTACTGATCCATCATCTGCTGCCCCAGATTTTGAGGCTACTGATCCTGTTTCCACTACTGCGTCCGAGCCATCCACTACTGCTCCTACTACTACCGTATTGCCGCCTGCTCCCATCGACATCCCTGCTGATGTAGCTGATGATATGCCGTCTGGGGTCGATTAGTTTAGTTGGGGAGGTGGTATTTATGTATTTTTGGTTAGTTTTGTACTGATTTTTGGGTTTGGTTTTGGTTGGTTGTATATGTTGGTGGTTTTGGGTTGGATGATGTAGCTCGTTTGTTTTGTATGGACAGTATTTATCACTGCTTTTATTTTATTTTATTCTGTTCATATTCCAGTGGTTTAGATTGATTGGATCATGGTTTTATCGTATTATTTTTATCTATTGATCCTGTCTGTTTTGGAGATTGTGTTCTACTTTTCTATGCTAGGTTGCTCGCGTGCGATCATAAATTTGCTCCTTACAGGTGATACCCATCTATTTTATTTATTGAAAATCAACTTCTGGGGACTTTGTTGTTTTCAGTTGGGGGTAGGAGATAATAGATAGGTATACACCCGTCAAAATCAGGTTTTGCACCTAGATATGTTTTAAATTTAATAAGAACACAGTCTGTAGTCTGTTAAAATTTTGAAAATTTTTGAATCATATTGATAGAATAACTCTGAATAACCTCGCCTGCTTGTTAATTAGACAATGACACATTTGTAGTGTTCTCATCTCCTTATGGATTAAATCCACGCGTTTTTCTGTATCACTGAAATGAATTGCATCTGTAAAGCTATTATGTACCCAATACTTTTGTGCACAAATTAGCAGCTATGTAGAAAACCTGAAAATTGAGTTAAAATGAATATTGTACGAAAAGAACAAGTAGTGGAAGCTAATAACCCTTTGTGAGCTATTGAGCCAATCGTCGTTTCTAAGGGGATTCTCATACATTGTCGAATGGTTTTTCTTGCGTATACTTGTGAATTCGTTGTTAAGTCTCAGTCTTCGTTAAAAAATTTTGACTGCTTGTTAGAGGAGAACGTTCAGGATTTACCAATTACACTCGATGAACACTTAAATGCTAAAAATTGAAAGTTGAGAAAATGATTCAAGCCATCGTTCACCCATTCCTTTACCTAATATAGCTCACCCTCATTCATTGAATCGTTTCACCCCTGATCCCACCTCAAATAAATATTTTCAATGAAATCACAAGAATCTAAATCCTTGATCTATACCTTGACCTCATTGAACCGTTTGATAAATTTATTGAGAATGAGTCATCAAAGTATGTAAAATGGAAGGAAGTTGTTGTGGGATATTCCAGGTTAAAAAAAAAAAAAATGATGATGAATGAAGGAGTTAAAAAAAAAAAAAAAAAAAGGAGTATATGAAATGAATGGGAGATTGGGTGGAGAAAAGAATAAAGAATAAAAAGAGAAGTAGAAATTCCATCACATACTAAAAAAGCATACTCTTCTCTACAACACCCCCACCTACTAAATAAAAGCCATAATTCAAAGTCTTGAAGATTCTCAACAATTGGTTTGAACATGAAAGTGTGAGTTGAGTTGTCCACGGTATTTCGCTCCTCTAGTAAGTAGTATTCCATTCATGAGACTATACACTCTTAAATGTCCGTTTTTCATAGAGTTAAGTATGAAAGCATTAGCACTTAGAATATCATCCTTATCAAAGCTTTCATACGATGTGCGATCATTGTAAAGCAAGTTTCTGAGAGACGTTCTTTTTGAGTGTGACCAATGTGAGAATTGAGCTAAAACTGCAAGTTTCCAAAGTACAATAGTCTAGATAACTCTTAATAAGGGTTGGACGCATGGTTATTAATTTCACACACACACGGGTGCATGATAGTAATACATTTGTTATAATTTACTTAGTGATATAGGGGAGCATGTGGATCTCTTTCATGGGTTGATAGAGGATATTATATTATTGTAGAGTTGAATTAACAGTTTAATGGAAGGGGAAATTCTACAAGTTATTCTAAATCTTTTTGGAGCTTAAAATTGGAATTTTGTGGGTATATTCACTGCAAACCCTCACGAGACAACACTCGTCCACTAGGGGGAACCTAGGGGTTTAACGGCTCGTTGCATTCGCTAAATGCAACCGCGATTCCTGCGAAAGTGAGTTAGGATTTTTTCTCTCTATCTTAGTTTAGGTTGTTTTTAGTTTTTCTTTGTTTCTTAGTCGTGGTAGTATTAGTTTAGGAGTTTTTATTTTATTTTTATTTTTGCTTTATCGCTAGGGACTAGCAATAAGCTAGTTGGGGGTTGTGCAAAGCGGGGGTATTTGTAAAATACAACCGCGCTAAAAGGAAGAATTGTATTAGTTTTTATCACAACTTCCCGTGTTATCCGCAATTTGCATTGCAAGGCTAATTTTTATACAATATGATTAATCTATGATAAGTTGTATTGTTTTAGCTGTTGTTTGTGCAGATTACTGCTGTGTGGATTAAACAGGTGAACATCAGGATAACTGGAATGCTGGAATGCAAACAAAAGAAGTCAAAGCAAAAATGTGAAGTTCGATCGCTCTAAGAAGGTTCGATCGATCGAGCGTTCGATCGCTTGAAGAGTGTTGAAGCGCTTGAAGAGTAAGGGTTCGATCGATCGAGATTAGTTCGATCGATCGAACGGGGTATTTCCAGTAACATTTGCGTGCGCAGCAGAATGCGGGTTTTAACCCTAGTTTCTTAGGTTTTCTTATATATAGGAGTATTGTACACGTCCAGGGGGACGCCCACTTTACATTTTTACAGTTTAGAGAGAGAGATAGAGAGTTTTGCTTGTGTTTTGTAGGTTTACATTGAATCTTTACATTGTGGACTGGATTTCTCTGAGTTAATACTAGTATTCTTCATTCCAGGTTAACTATATATCACTTATTTACATTCTGCAGTTCATAAGCGTAGTTTAATTGCTCCTATCGTAGTATTGCATGCTAAATATTGTCAAAACCATTGTTTTTAGATTTTTAATGAAAAACTCGCAACCAAACAGGGTATTAATGTTTTCTTACGTTAAAAATAATTCTGTGACACTCCAGACGATGTCTGAGTAGTCCCAGGTTGGGAGAACACGATGAAACAGTGATCTCCAGCCTCTGCCATGCAGCAGAATAATCGCTGTGTTCGATCGATCGAAGTTAGTTCGATCGATCGAACCAGAGACAGTCAAGCGATCGAAGTCAGTTCGATCGATTGAAGGATGAAGGTCTTCGATCGATCGAAGGCGCGTCGATCGATCGAACTCCCTGATTCTTGAGGATGTTCCCTGCAGTATTCCAGGACCTTTTGTTTTAGGATTTGTTATCATTCTGTCCCAAATAAATGCTCAGTTTGTCAAAACAGATTTTAAAACTAAGGCCCTAAGGCATTTTCTTTCAATACATTTTGCAAACCATCTTCAATGCTAACACCATTGAGGATGCGAGTCTTAACTATTGGATTAAACCGCTTTTATGTATTTTAATTTAATTGTGATGATATGGTCCCGGTCATGAAAGGGCCATAGAATCTTTATCTTTTGAGGAATACGGAAAACTGCGGGTAATGCACTCCGTTGTGCTTCAAGGCAAATGCATGGTAGATGGCTAGGTTACTGCGGATTCGTGTAATCCCAACACTTTCTTTTTAAAGTTAAACTCCTTAATTCAAAGTACTGTTTTAATTAGTTAGTTAGATTGTTCAGTTAATTTCAATTATTTTCAGTAGTAATCCTAGTTTGTGGAACTTTGTGTTCTGCACCATTGTTCAAAATTATTCATTTTATTTTGTTTTCTTTTTGAGGATAGTCTAATTTAATAGGTCAACACCTTCCCTGTGGGATCGACCTGGTCTTACCAGATATTACTTGCACGTCTACCTACACTTGGGTATTGCACAAGAGCGCACAAGAAAATTCTCGTGTCACAGTTCAAGGCAGGGCTTGAAAGAAAATGGTTATTTTTGTGAGGTGACCGAACCGATGTGGTTGCCTACGTATCCCCGAGTGGGAATCAGGTCAAGCGTAGTTCAAGGCAAGGCTTGAAAGAAAATGGTTAGGGGAAGGTCAAGCATAGTACTTTTTGAGGCGGTCCATGTTGATCGGTTCTTTGAATTCGACACCATCGAGGTCCATGAGAGAGAGACTCTGGTTTTTGTATGTGGTTTGGCCCTGTTAATCAGGTGACCTACGTCCACGGGTGCGTCGGAGCGCTTTCACTAACATATCATCGGCGGCGTTTGGTGAGCCAACAAAGTGGGCGACACTCCCAGACTACCGGTCGGGTATATTCGTATGTGTATTGATATTCTCTATAAAAGGAAAAATTCTCCCTTCCAATGAGGGTGAGGGGCTCCTTTTATAGGTGCAAGAGGCCACTCATACAAGGTAAGTAAATTAGATCAATGAGCCTAATCTAACGAAAACTGATTTACATGAATTAGGAGAGTCTCCTAAGTGGGTTTGGAAACTACTTCCTCCTTCCATAAGTCTTGTAGCCGAGTTAGGAAACTGGAGGGAGCCTTGAGGAGCAAGCTACAGATGCGCCTAGCAGTGCCCACTGGAGGTCCTTATCGTGCCGTACCCCCGAGCCGTGGCCCTGATTGGGCGGTTCAGACGGACAGCTCGGGAAAGCTGAATATTCAACTCCCTTTTTAGATAATGAGGCATTTTCTACTGACGTAGCAATTTGACTTTGACCTGATATTCTTGTTCCTATCAACTGTAGTGGTTGATAGGATATAAGCTCCTACATAGTTTGAATGAGGTTGAAATGAATGTTGTAGTTGAATTATTATATTCTATTATTGTGTAGGATAGAATATAAAAAATTTAAGTAATCATTGTACCTTGAAATTGGCTTACAGTTGTTGAACTGATAATCATAAAAATAGGCTGTCAGTTTTAGTGAACAAATCATCATCAATCTCGGTTACAGTGTTGTTCCATAATCTGACTCTTATTTTGAGAGATCTATATTGCAAAATTCATTAATACAAACGATTTGTGAGGCAAAATGTATGAAATGAATATTTGAAAAAGGGTTTTGGTGTATTACTTGGATGTCAGCAATTGAACATTTCTCCCTTTTGACTATTCCTTTATCATTTATGATTTCTTGCACTGGTTCAATTGAAGTAACTTATGCCTATTATGAGGCAAAATTTATGATTTCTTGCACTGGTTCATTTATGCCTATTACATCTGCATGTAATGTATTAATTGTGATGGTAATTAGTACTTGCCTTAGATTTTTGTGTGTAAGGTGTCAGTGGTTTCTTACTTGTAAGCTGAATAGGGTTGTTCAATCTTTCGGTCAAGTCAATGCTACCAACAAAATGGAATTTGTGTATCGGGAAGGTTGTCGGACAGTCCTTCAGCTCTTTGACTTTTGCATTGTATTGAAAGATCAATTTTCCTCATTTGGTATTGGACGATACTTGTCAGTGCACGTGCCAACTTTAAATTACATATGATGTATACCTTCCCTTCTTCAATGGATGTCCTGAACAGTGGTGCTACGTTGTTCCAAATTGTTGCATGTATACCATTATTCTGATACAATTAATAATAAGATTCTATGTTAGTCATTAATTTATTTTTTCTCTCAAGCTAAGTGAAACAAACATATATTTGATAGGTTAATACCTCCTCATCTAATAGGATCATCTCTAAGCTTAGAACTTGGTTGGTTTTCGAGTTGACAACATCCCATATTCGCGTCACTCTTACTTTGATTTTCCATCAATCTGTTTCGCTGGTTAATTCTGGAATAAGATTACGGCTCATGTTCATTGTGGCTCTGCTACCGACCTGCGTGGAAGAAAGTAATTGTTAGATATTTTGTAAATATTTATATATCTCATTCATGTAGAACAGTTTTTATGTTTTTATTGTACTATAGTTTTTAATTCATCGAATTACATTGTTTTTTTTTTTTGTTTTTTTTTTTTTAAAAAAAGAGAGTGAATAAGGTAGTTCACTGATGAGTAGAGAGTTATGTTTTTATGATGCAATGTAATACCTGTTAGTAGATTGTTGAAAATCTCGTTGTATACGATATTTTTCGTGGTTTTAATGCTTTTGGAATTGTCATATTTTATTAGCATCTTCAGTCCACTTCTTGATGTTACCCTTGATATAGCCACATATAATTGACCATGAGTAAAAACTGGTTTTGGCAAGAAAAGGCCGACATTTTTCAATGACTGCCTTTGACTCTTGTTCATGGTTGTAGGTAATGCTTATTACACTGCCACGTGGTAATTGCATACATCACCAAAAGGGAAATGTATCTACAGAGTCATCTTTACTTATATGTCAACATAGACCACTTATCCAGGTCCTGCAACTTAAATACTTGGGGCATCTTAAGGGGCCTAGCCCATAATAAGGGCAGGCCCATGTTGTAACTCCAATACTTGGGGCATTCTAGAGGACCAAGCCCATAATGATGGAAGGCCCTACCTACAACACCACCACCACCACAGAGGGCCAAGCCAATAATGGGAGGGTCCCTCCATGAACCCCAGGAAGGCTCAATGCTAAGTGCAACTCCAATACTCAAGGCCTCCACCTCAATGAGAGGCTCATCCCCTAGGGGCCATAGCAGGAACCCATAATAAATACACCAGCACACATACTTACACTTGGGCCAACCACCCTTGGTCCGGAGCAGTACTTAAGGGTGACCTGGCCCATTAGGATCTCAAGAGCTCGTGGTTAGGTGGCTAGAGTCAAGGGCGTCTTCCTAGCTCATGCCGCCTAGGCAGAATTAGGGTTGGTTCCTAAGAGAGAAAGAGACACGTGACCTTCACGTGCCCTACACCTTTCAACCCATGGCCAATTAGAAATCCCCATGGCCTTAAGACCAGCTGAGCCTTTGACCCTCCATTGCCTTATCACTTTCTCCCTTGCTTAACCTTCTGCAGACCAATAGCATGATCTTGATACACGCCCTCGCTTAACCTTCTGCAGACCAATAGCATGATTTTGATACACTCCCTTACTTAACCCTCGATACACTCCCTCGCTTAACCTTCTGCAGACCAATAGCATGATCTTGATACACTTCCTTGCTTAACCCTCTTTACCCAATAGTAAGCCATCTTTCGATGACACATCTACAACTACTATCTCACCTGCTAAACACCAAAGATACTCTCCTTTGTCACATGACCCGTCTCCTTTATTACATGACACGTCCTTTTTTGACCCCTTGCACAGTCAAGATCTCATTTAATACCCTCAACTACCTTAAACATAAGCATTTAAGGCCCTCACCTACCTTAGATAGAGGGACCTCTCCTAGAGTGCCAGCACACCATACCCACAGAGCCTCCAGTTATACCATATACCCTCACAACCCTGCTATAAATATCAGCCTCATTCAATACATCCAACAACCTAAATCAACTCCAAGCTTGAGCAATTAATCAAGTTCTCACACCCTCCTTACTATTATCCAAGCAACTCCTTCTAGACTTTTTAGTCAATACTTCCACACCTTACCCACCACTCCTTCTCCACCTTCACTCGTACCTTACCTACCACTCCTCTTCCACCCTCACTTATACCTTAGTACCATTCCTCCTCCCCCTTCACTCCTTCCGTACCTTCCACTCATATCCTCACTGTAGGACACCAACTGCTTCTCTCTCTCTTATTTGGAACTATCTTGGCTCTCACTCAAGCCACGTCTCCTCTGGGACCCATCTGACTATACTACTACTTTTCTATTATTTTACTATATCTTATACTCACTAGCCTGCCTACGTGTTATACCTCTCTATACACCTCATCCACACTAAAAAGAACTCACACGTTTTGGCGACCACTGATGAGAGCTGATATTAGCTTAATATTAGCTCGATAAGGAGTAAAAACTGACTGGATATAACCTCATTTCTCTAGTTTTACCTGCAATTGTGTTTAATTTGCTTCTTTACACAATGATACGTTTTTCGAGGTATGTTGTTGTGTTTGGCTTTGTAAGTGCAGGTTCTGAAGCTAAAGGGAATTACAAGTTGAAAAGAATAACTCAAGAAACAAAATTGATGAAGTCTTGATACCAATCGATTGACATAGTATCAATCGATTGACATGTTTTCCTTACCAATCGATTGAACTATTTGTCAATCGATTGACATCTTTGTCAATCGATTGACTTAAACTGGAAACAGCTTGTTTTAATGGCGCAAGATCTCAGCAATCAGGCGACGACCAGCCGTTATGGAATGAACCTGGACGCCTCTAGCTCATTTTTCTGACATTATATATAGAGGAGAGTAGAGAGGGCGAAGGGTTGGCTCATTTTGTATTGTTTTTGTAGGGATTCACCATTGATTTTGGTTTCGGATAAGAATTCCAGTGGATAAATTCGTATTCTGTTTTTCAATCTCTAATTCAGGTTTCAATTCTTGTTTTTAGTTGCTTAGGAATTGTGATTGTTATGCATGTTATAGTTAGAGTTTGATTTAAGCAATTTTAATTTAACATTTTAATCCATGGCTATGTTTGATCCTGTCTTTCGGTTTATTTATGTTTATGCAGTCTTAATTATGCGTGAGTAGAACTCTGGTTGGGAATAATGTGAAGAAGCATTGTTCCCAGCCCTCTGCCATGATTCTGTGAAAGAGTCAATGCCAATCGATTGGATACAGTATCCAATCGATTGACATAGACTCCAAGTCAATCGATTGATATACTTGTCAATCGATTGAAAGTCATTCCATGTCAATCGATTGACATTAAGTCAATCGATTGATATGATTATGACTTGGGTTTATTCCTTTCTGTATTTCAGTAACTTTTGTTTCAGAAACTAGGTCCAAATTGATCTTTCAAGTTCAAATTGTAATCTGATTTTGGAATAAAGGCTCTTTCGATTAGTTAAATCTATGAACACTCATAACCAACACTTCGAATATTCTATACTCAATTTGTTAGTCATTGTTCATGGGTTTAATTAACTACTTATTTCAGTTCTTCATAAATAAGTGAGGTAAACGAACCACTAGATATGCAAGATTCACATACCTAGTGTCTAGAATGCTTAACTTAATCATTTCGAAATAAGGAATACTCTAAGGATAAAACCCCAACTGTTCATTTTTGTTAAAATCATGGTAGTGGCTGGTACTTTGTGGATTCACATGTTCCCAACTCTTTTTCATATTTGATTTTTATCACAATTTTTAATCTTATCTAATTAAGTCTTTGCTTCACTTTAAATTGTTTCTTCTATTTTTTTTAGGACTGTTAGAACCCCCTACTACAAGAAATCATCTTTTACTTTATTTTAGGATTCACTTCATTTTAGGATTCAATCTAGATTCTTCCGCCTTTACATTCCGTCCTTTGGGATTCGACCCAGTCTTACCGGTTTTTAACGCGACGCGACCGTCTACACTTGGACGTACTCTTCTGAGAACACATTTCAAGTCGTGTCAAGTTTTTGGCGCCGTTGCCGGGGGCGGTAACGAAGGCCAGGAATTTAGATTTGATCCAATCTTTTCTTATCCCATTTCTATCTTTCTTTTTGTTCTTCAGAACACAAAGTTGCATTGCTTGTGTCCTTCTATGTCCTTTGATTCCACTGAAGCCTTCATCACAAATCTATTTGAAGATCCAATCCATAGTGCTGATAATCCCATTTTTACCCCATCTACTTCTAACTCAATGTCTGATACGGAGAGCCAACAAGGAGAGAATAGGCATGACCTCATTGATGACGGTCAGCGACCTTTACGAGAACTCTTGGCCCCTGATCGAACAGCCACACCTTCTTGTATCCGCATCCCTCCACACACAGGTACATTCCATTTCCGTAATGGGATGATTCAACTTTTACCCACATTTCATGGGATGGATAAAGAGAAGGCGTACTTGCACATTCGAGATTTCGAAGATGTTTGTGGCACTTTCACAGATCAGACTTGTCCAAGTGATATAATCCGACTAAAGCTTTTTCCCTTCACCTTGAAGGACAAAGCGAAGTCATGGTTGTTGTCACTTAAACCGAATTCGATTTCGACTTGGCCAGCAATTCATGAAGCCTTTCTCAAAAAGTTTTTCCCTAACCGGTTAACAACTGACATCTTGAGACAAATCAAGATGTATAATCAAAAAGAGGAAGAAACTTTTGCTGAGGCATGGGAGCGTTTCAAGGATTTGTTACTGCTCTGCCCGCATCATGGTTTTGAGAAGTGGCGAACGATAAGCTTCTTCTTTGATGGCCTAAGTCCAAAGTCGAAGAAGCTCGTAGAAACTACGAGTGACGGTGAGTTCATGAGCAAAAATGCTGACCAAGCGGAAGCTCATTTTGAATGGTTAGCCGAACATGCACCAGAATGGGAAACTCAAGTGACGAGAACTCAGCCCAGTTCGAGTTCGAGTAAAAAGAGCATTTATCAGCTGAAGGCGGAAGATGGCTTACTGGAGAAATACGAGCAACTGGCTCGTAAATTGGAAATTTTGGAAGCAAAGAAGGACCCGGTAGTACAATTTGCATCTGAAGAATCATGTTCGAGTTGTCTACAGATGGGGCATACCTCTCAACATTGCCAAATATACCCTGTTTACCAAGAACAGAGTCCAGTGGAGGTACATGCTGTAAATGCCCCTGGTCGTTTCAACCCCAATGACAGGTGGAGTCATCCTGGTTTCGATCAAAGAAACAGTGCTGCTGCAGCAAACCCATCTCAACAGTGGCAGCCAAATAAAGGAAACCAGTACCGACCTCAAAATCAAGGGTACCACCAGAGCTACCAACCTCCTCCTACTTATCAAAATCAAGGGTATCACCAAAACCAATATCAAAATCATTTACCTCAATCCAACTACAATCAGGGAAGCAACAACCAAACCTCATCAAACACTTATGTGCCACCTCATAAGAAGGCACAAGAAGATCCTAATACACTCATGATGCAGCAGATGATGCAGCTAATGAGTAAACTCAATACAAGTGTAGAGAGGTTAGCTGCCCAACAAGGGGATCGAGAACGAACTATGTTCCCTGCACAGACAGAGCAAAATCCTAAAGGCCAACACTCGGGTACAGGACCCTCAGGATCTGGACCACATGAAGAGGCCAAGGCTGTAACTGTGTTGAGAAGTGGGAAAGAAATTGAGAAAGTCTCTTTGCCCTCACAACCTGTAGTTGGTGATGAAGAAGAGGTAGAGAATGAAGAAGAATTGGTAGAAGAAGGAAAAGAGGGCGAAACAGTTGAGCCCAAAATAACAATGCCTGAGGATAATGAAATAAAGAGAAGACCTGGAAAAGAACCTCTCCTTGAGGAGGCACCCAAATGCCCTTTTCCGGCACCATATCCTCAGAGGTTGAAGAAACCTCTACAAGAAACTAAAAGTCAGGAGTTTCTGGAGTTATTCAAACAGGTGAAAATTAATCTCCCACTCCTGGATGCAATTAAACAAGTGCCTTCCTATGCCAAGTTCCTAAAAGATTTGTGCACTGTTAAAAGGAAGCAAAGTGTTAAGAAGAGTGCTTACTTGGCATGCCAGGCAAGTGCAATTTTAAAACACGATTTGCCTCCTAAATACAAGGATCCAGGCACACCAACAGTTTCTTGTATAATCGGTCAGAAGAAAGTGAACAATGCGTTACTCGATTTAGGATCGAGTGTTAATCTCTTACCTTACACTGTTTATCAACAATTAGGGTTAGGAGAACTTAAACCCACTCGCATTACTCTCTAACTGGCAGATCGATCAATCAAATACCCGCGAGGAGTGCTGGAGGATGTCTTAGTCCAGATTGACACTTTTGTCTTTCCTGTTGACTTCGTTGTTCTGGACACTGAACCAGTTTACAATGCTAAATCACAGATTCCGGTGATCTTTGGACGTCCTTTCCTCGCGACAATTGATGCGACGATTAAAGTAAGGAGTGGAGTTATGACCGTTGTTTTGGGAATATGACATTAAATATCAAGATCTTTTCAAATCCCAAAATTGAAGATTTTGATGAGGAGGAAGAGGAGGTGAATTGGGTAGAAGCAGTAATTCAAGATTGCTTTGATTCAACTGCTCACTCTGATCCTGTGGAGTCTGTTATGACTAACTCATGTTATGAATTGGAAAGATACACTCCACAAGATGAAAGAATGAGTCAGATATGTTCTATCTTGGAGATTACTGAAGAGGAAGTTGCAAGAACAATGTGGACGGCTCAATATGAGCAGCTACCGCCAAAGACCAAGTTGGCTGTGCCGTCAAACTTGCAATTTCCAGAGTTGGAACTGAAAGAGCTCCCAAAAGAATTGAAATATGTATTCCTGGGAGAAGAGAAGACCTTTCCTGTAATAATTTCATCTGTTTTAAATCACGAACAGGAAGGCAAACTGATACAGTTGCTTAAGCAACACAGGAGTGCGTTAGGATGGACCGTTGCTGATTTAAGAGGAATTAGTCCATCTATATGCACCCACAGGATTTACCTTGAGGAAGATGCCAAACCTTGTCGTCAAATGCAAAGGCGTCTTAACCCAAACATGCAAGAGGTGGTGAAGAAGGAAGTTTTGAAGTTGCTGGATGTTGGGGTTATTTATCCAATTTCGGATAGTCCTTGGGTAAGTCCAACTCAAGTAGTGCCGAAGAAAGCTGGCATTACAGTGGTAGAAAATAAAGCAGGAGAATTGGTACCCACACGTGTAACCACGAGCTGGCGCATGTGTATTGACTATCGAAGGTTGAATGCGGTTACTCGGAAAGATCATTTTCCATTGCCCTTTATGGATCAAATGCTCGAAAGGGTAGCGGGTCACCAATTCTATTGTTTCCTGGATGGTTATAGTGGTTATAACCAAATAGAAATTGATCCTGCTGATCAAGAGAAAACCACTTTTACCTGCCCGTTTGGAACATTTGCATATCGCCGGATGCCGTTCGGATTGTGCAACGCACCTGCTACTTTTCAGCGGTGCATGCTGAGCATCTTCAGCGATATGGTAGAGAAGATTATGGAGGTTTTTATGGACGATTTCTCTGTATTTGGAAGCAGCTTTGATGATTGCTTGGAAAACCTCCAGAAAGTCTTGAAGAGATGTGAGGAAAAGAATTTGGTCCTCAACTGGGAGAAATGTCACTTTATGGTGACAAAAGGGATTGTCTTGGGACATATCGTGTCTGCTGAGGGAATACAAGTAGACAAGGCAAAGATCGATATAATTTCCAATCTTCCTGTTCCCACTACAGTTAAAGAAATACGATCGTTTCTAGGTCACGCTGGTTTCTACCGGAGGTTTATTAAGGATTTTAGTGCTGTATCTAGACCACTATGTCAACTCCTTGTTAAAGACCAACCATTTGAGTGGAACAGCAAGTGTCAGGAATCCTTTGACAAACTCAAGCATCACCTCACAACAGCTCCGATAATGCAATCTCCGGATTGGAGTCTTCCTTTTGAGCTGATGTGTGATGCGAGTGACACAGCGATTGGAGCTGTTTTAGGGCAAAGGAAAGACAAAAAGCCTACTGTGATCTACTACGCTAGCAGAACCCTTGATGGAGCTCAACGTAACTATTCTACTACTGAAAAGGAGTTGCTAGCAATTGTATTTGCATTGGAGAAATTCAGGCAATATTTAATTGGCTCGCAGATCATTTGCTTCACCGATCATGCTGCATTGAAGTATCTGCTATCCAAAAAAGAAACAAAACAGCGATTGATACGCTGGATTCTTCTGCTCCAAGAATTTGATTTGGTTATCAAAGATAAAAAGGGAGTGGAGAATGTTGTAGCCGATCACCTCTCACGATTGACATTTGAAGACAATTCTTCACAATCGATTCCGATCAGTGAATCTTTCCCAGATGAGCAACTTTTTGCAGCAACCAGTTTGCCATGGTATGCTGACATTGTCAATTACCTGGCAACAGGGGAGACCCCATCCCATTGGTCCACCCCTGACAGAAAAAGGTTTCTATCCATCGCCAAATGGTTTTACTTTGATGATCCGTACTTGTTTAAGTACTGTGCGGATCAAGTAATTAGGCGATGTGTCCCTGAGGAAGATATCTCTCATATTTTAGCTTCCTGCCACTCAGAGGCATGTGGTGGCCATTTCTCAGCCCAGAAAACTGCTCAAAAAGTGTTTAGTAGTGGTTTCTATTGGCCGACAGTTTTCAAAGACTGTTATGCATTTTGTAGAGCATGTGCTAGATGCCAAATGCTAGGAAGTTTGTCAAAGAGAAATAAAATGCCGATGACCCCGATCATTACCATTGAAATCTTCGATTACTGGGGCATCGATTTCATGGGACCATTCCCGCCATCCTCTCATTACGAATATATTCTTCTGGCGGTCGAATATGTGTCCAAGTGGGTTGAGGCCGTTCCGACAAGGAGAAATGATCACAAAACAGTGATCTCATTCTTAAAAGAGAATATTCTGTCAAGATTCGGAACACCAAAGGCCATGATTAGTGATCGTGGAACCCATTTCTGCAATAAGCCTTTTGCGGCATTGATGAAAAAATATGGGGTTAACCATAAGATTGCTCTTTCATATCACCCACAGTCAAACGGTCAGGCAGAACTAGCCAATAGGGAGATCAAACACATTCTGGAGAAAACCGTTAACATCAATAGAAAGGATTGGTCGTCACGTTTAACTGATGCTCTATGGGCATACAGAACGGCGTACAAGACAAACCTTGGGATGTCTCCCTACAGATTGATATATGGAAAAGCTTGCCATTTGCCTGTGGAATTGGAGCATAAGGCATACTGGGCCACTAGATTGCTAAATTTTGACATTCATGAGAGTGGCACATTGAGGAAGTTACAACTCAATGAATTGGAGGAGATCAGAAATGATGCATATGATCGTGCTCGAACTTATAAGTCAAAGTTAAAAGCTAAGCATGATCAATCGATACTGAGAAAGAAGCTTGAACCGGGACAGAAAGTTTTACTTTACGATTCTAAGCTTCATCTTTTCCCCGGAAAGCTGAGGTCGAGGTGGATAGGACCTTTCATTGTCAAGGAAGTGTTTCTACACGGAGCAGTGGAAATCGTGAATTCCAAGAATGGTAATGCTTTCAAAGTCAATGGGCAACGTTTAAAACCATTTTTGGAGAAGTTCGAACCAGATGCAGAGACCATCCAATTGGATGATCCTGATTATTCTTCTTGAAAAATCTTGAGAACCTTGTGTTGTTGTATAGTAGCTTTCTTTTCTTGTGTGCTTCTTTATTTTCTTTTTCCTCTTATTCTAATTCTGTCTTTTTGATTGGCTATAGGATGAATCCATTGCACTTCCTGCCACATTTGCTCTACCATGGGGTCCGTTCTCCAGGAACCCCAGAACCGATGGAGCAAGAAAGGCCAATTTTTACTCCACTTTCCAGTTCATGCCCAGATTCCCCTATTGCGGTAATTGCCAATATGAATACCTGGGATTTGCTATGCGCTGTTCGAGAGATTCTGGATGATCTTCAGTTGAACTCGGATGGAGAAGTTGTGGAGTACTCTGTGGATTATGCTGCGGGAGAAGACCTTTCTTCCCCAGAATCTGAGCAGAATTGATAATTCCTATGGCAAATGAATAAAGACAGAACTTTGTTTCTTGTTTTCTTTGTGTTTGTTTGTTTCCCAACCAAGATCTTGTACTCTTTGGATGATAATAATCCATTTCGAACTGTGAATTGATGATGTTTGGAATAAATTCTTCCTATTTGTTTGATTGATGAGTCCAATGCTTGTTTGAATGATCAAAAGTCTTGTTTCTGTCTTACAAATGCATTCTTAAACTGTTGGGGGTGATCACATGAGGATAATTTGGGTTCCCATGAGTTTCTTATTCAATCGATTGATATTAATGTCAATCGATTGGTATAAACGGTTGTCAATCGATTGACAATTTTATCAATCGATTGACTTGATTTGTGTTCAATCGATTGACATATATTGTCAATCGATTGAAACTCCCTCCAGGCGTATTGTATACTCTTCTCCCTCTCCCTCATTTCAATTCAAATCCTGAGAGAGAGAGGGAGGAGGCGATTTCCAGAGAAGTGTGCCGTAAACCCCTCCCCATACTTTCATCATCATCCTCATTCATCATCATCCCTCACCATCTTCATCTCCATCATCTTCATCTTCATCACCACCGCCGCGGCCACTGTCCTCGCATGGATAGAGGGTGAAGGGAAAGGAAAGGGATTCGGGCCTCATTTCATCACCATCATCTTATTCAGCATCATTAATCTCGTTGTAATCTTTTTGGGGTCAAACTTTCTGCTGTGATTCCAATTGAGGTAACCCCCGAACCCATTTCACTTTCTCCCCTTTTTCATTGATCAAATCAATTGAGGGAGTCCCTCATGGTCTTAAGACCATTAATTTAATCAAAGGGGGACGTGAGACCTTGTTGTGGGCAGCCCCCTGTGATCGCTGATGTCAATCGATTGACATCAGGGTTCAATCGATTGGAACTTAACTTCAATCGATTGACAACTTATGTCAATCGATTGACATAAACAGAGAAGCAGATTCTTAATTTCTTCATTCTAACTCTCTGTTGTGCTTCTCTTGCAGCTCCCATGGCTCCGAAACCCAAAGACAGTGGGCCCCACCCAGAAAAGTCAACCTCTCTCGAGATTCCGGACCCACCGCTTGCTCACGGGTTTAGAAACGCCAAAGAGAATACGTGGTATACCAAATACTTCCGAACACGCGCAATCATGGTTGAAAGGCAATTCGAGAATATTTGGAGCGACGACAAAATTCCATTCCATTTGGCCCGTCTTCGAGTTTTTCCCGATTGGCTCCCGGTTCTGACAGCGGTTAAGCAAGTTCGGCCTTCATGGATTCGAGCGGCATGTGCTAGCATGGTTAAGGTGCAAGACGTCCCTTACACATATTTTTCGTGTGTATCGGGACGTGCGATCGAGTTCAGCCCAGCCACAGTCGCTCAGGCGCTTGGTATCCCCGAGGTGCCCGACCATATGTACCCTATTCACCCTGACCGCTCATTTCCATCTTATGATGTTGTGGCCACGGAGATTTCAGGAGGGAAGGTGAAGAAGTATTTTGGGATCACGGTGTTTGACGACCATGATTTGACGATGGACTACCACCTGTTGCACCTGACACTCTGCAGTTGCATTCTTCCCACTACTTATAAGTTGGACTTCGCCGGGTGGTACACTAGAGTTTTGTATGCTATTGGGACAGGATTACCTATCTGCCTCGCCCGACTTTTTATAGAGTTTTTCATTGAGCCTACACGTCATCCTGGTAAATCTCAGCACTTGAAGGGTGCGTGGGCGATTCATCGGGTTTGTGAGGTGGCTGGTTTAGAGGCACCAGCTGGTGAGGTTCTGCAGAAGTCAAAGCTGGGAGTTTTTGGAGAGTCTGTGGCTAGGCGATCGCTGTCACAGTTCAAAAATAAGGCGAAAGGAAAAGGAAAAATTGGAGAGAGTAGTAAGAAGAAGAAGAGAAAGAGAGGAGACGTGTCATCAGAGGAGGAAGACGTAGACCCAGGGACGCCTACTGAGGCGGAGGGTCAGGATACGGAGGTAGCTGAGGAGGAGGAGGATGAGGACTCTGGGACGCCGACTGAGGCTGAGGGTCAGTATGAGTTACGGATGCGTGAGCCACCTACGGCCTCTACACCACCTGCAGCCCCTGTGCCACCTACGGCCTCTACATCTACCCCTCCATCTCTTCAGACCATTTATGATTTCTTGTTAGAGGAGCGAGCCGCGAGGGTACAGCTACATGCGATGATTAGAGAGCTCACAGCTGAGCAGTTACTTTTAGCTACCCAGATGTCGCGGCTAGGTGGTCAGATAGAGCAGATTTCGATGTTGCTTGGGATCGAGCAATCTTTGCGCTCATCTATGCCACCTCCACCGACAGATCCAGCTTCGACATCAGCTCAGCCAGAGGGCGTCACCTTGGAGACACCTTCACAGCCACCACCTCCAGCTGCTACTTCACCGCCAGCTGTGAGTGACCCGGCAGTTGTCGCCCAGACTGGGACAGCTGCTGAGGGTGGCAGTGAGGTAGTTATTACGCCATCCGTTGACCAGACTGCCGATCCTTAGGAGGGAGATGTGGCGAGCGAGAGAGTGTGTTGTTATTTCATATATCTTTCTCTCTCTGTTGTCACTTTATTTTGTCTATGTGGATATTTTGGATGACTATTTTTGGATCTGTAATTGTGGATACTTTATGGTTGGGTTGGATGTTAATAGTTGGATGCTGATCTTACTTTACAGATAGTTGTGTGTTCATGGATTGTGTTTCTATTGTTGATATTTTTTTGATTATTATCCTTTTACTCTTGATCTTGGTTGTGTGCGGAGATTGTGATATTACAACAGGTGAATTCTCAGATTTGTACTGAATCGCGTGAATCAGGTGATATCTTTTATTACTCGAATCTCTTCCATTGAGGACAATGTCGATTTCAGTTGGGGGTAGGGAGTAGATATCCACCTGTATATTTTTGAGTTCATTATGCACACTTGTTATTATTATTATCTCCAGTTTAAAAAAAAAAAAAAAAAAAAAAAAAAAAAAAACTGTTGTTAATATTCTAACTATCAAAACCTCGTTCCTCCTAGCTAAATTATTGTGTAATGATGCAGTTATGTTTTCCTTGCTATATTATGGATTTCGATTACATGTTACTTAGTTACTAATCTAGTTTCACATTCACAGCACGAATATATCCTGAAACAATTCTGCACGAGTTGACAATCACGAAAGAATCTTTAAATTAAAATGAAATATGATTGTCATGTGATTGGATTAATAGTAAAACTTTAAACCCTGGTGAGTTTCGAGCCATTCTTTTATCCTGAGGGTTAATCAAAAAAAAAAAAAAAAAACTCGTGTTAATTCTTGAAATACACTTTTATCTCGTTGAGAGTCTCATTCTTATTCCATTTGGCTAATGCATCAAGAGAACGTTCAGGATTTACTAATTTTAAAACTCAGGAAATACTTGAGATAAGTTCTAATGTCTAGAAGATGATTTAGGCCATCGTTTCTTCACCTTATCTCTCGAGGAAATCTAAAACCTCACTTACCTATCATAAATCAAGGTCCTTACCTAAATCACCTTTTTATAATCAAGTATGTGACGGTTTCGTGAAAATAGTTAAAGGAGGAAAAGGAGAAGTGATTGCAGATTTATATAATAAAAAAAAAAAAAAAAAAAAAAAAAGGAAAAGAAAAGAAAAGTGGAAAGCAATAAATAAAAGAAATTGGAGGATTGTTAAAAAAAAAAAAAAAAAAAAAAGATGTGAAACGGAGTTAGTTTTACTATGTCACATGCTTGAACTCATTTTTCACAGTCCATTATCTCTTACCTCTCCTCATATTTCTGTCACAAGTCCTAAGGATTCTAGATTAATTTTAACAAATCTCGAGTATGAAATGAGTTTTCCACAGTAGATCGCTCTTGTTGTAATTGGCATTCCATTCATGAGACTCATGCACCTCAAATAAGCGTTTTTCAGTGTCTAGTATGTAAGCATGTTTGATTGCCTCTACATTTACTCATTTGAGCTTCATACTATGAGTGCATAAGCTTTACGCCTGTTTCAGAGTGATTTCTATTTTGAGCGTAAACCGTGTGAGAATTGAGTTGAAACTATGAAGTCTTAAACATGTCAATCTAAAGAATTCTAAGATAAAGATTTATATCGTAGTTGTTAACTCCCCCCACACACACAAGGATATATAAAGGCTGTGAATGTAACTTAACTTGAATAAGTTACTTCGTAACATGTTGTTTACTTCCATAGCATGGTAAAGGAATTCATATCCCTGTTAAGCAAAATTTTTTTAGCATAAAAGAGAAATTGAAGCTTTGATAAGTTTAGAAATTTGACATCTGAATTTTGTGGGTAAATTCTCTGAAACCCCTCACGAGACACAACTCGTCCATTAGGGTAAACCTAAGGGTTCAAAGGCTTGTTGCATACGCTAAATGCAACCGCGATTCCTGCGACAGTGAGTTAGGATTTCCCTTTTGTTTTAGCTCAATAAAACTGTAACGATAATAGTTGGTCGTCTCAATTTGTGTTAATTCCGCTTCATTGCTAGAGACTAGCAAAACGCTAGTTGGGGGTCGTGATGAGAGCTGATATTAGCTTAATATTAGCTCGATAAGGAGTAAAAACTGACTGGATATAACCTCATTTCTCTAGTTTTACCTGCAATTGTGTTTAATTTGCTTCTTTACACAATGATACGTTTTTCGAGGTATGTTGTTGTGTTTGGCTTTGTAAGTGCAGGTTCTGAAGCTAAAGGGAATTACAAGTTGAAAAGAATAACTCAAGAAACAAAATTGATGAAGTCTTGATACCAATCGATTGACATAGTATCAATCGATTGACATGTTTTCCTTACCAATCGATTGAACTATTTGTCAATCGATTGACATCTTTGTCAATCGATTGACTTAAACTGGAAACAGCTTGTTTTAATGGCGCAAGATCTCAGCAATCAGGCGACGACCAGCCGTTATGGAATGAACCTGGACGCCTCTAGCTCATTTTTCTGACATTATATATAGAGGAGAGTAGAGAGGGCGAAGGGTTGGCTCATTTTGTATTGTTTTTGTAGGGATTCACCATTGATTTTGGTTTCGGATAAGAATTCCAGTGGATAAATTCGTATTCTGTTTTTCAATCTCTAATTCAGGTTTCAATTCTTGTTTTTAGTTGCTTAGGAATTGTGATTGTTATGCATGTTATAGTTAGAGTTTGATTTAAGCAATTTTAATTTAACATTTTAATCCATGGCTATGTTTGATCCTGTCTTTCGGTTTATTTATGTTTATGTAGTCTTAATTATGCGTGAGTAGAACTCTGGTTGGGAATAATGTGAAGAAGCATTGTTCCCAGCCCTCTGCCATGATTCTGTGAAAGAGTCAATGCCAATCGATTGGATACAGTATCCAATCGATTGACATAGACTCCAAGTCAATCGATTGATATACTTGTCAATCGATTGAAAGTCATTCCATGTCAATCGATTGACATTAAGTCAATCGATTGATATGATTATGACTTGGGTTTATTCCTTTCTGTATTTCAGTAACTTTTGTTTCAGAAACTAGGTCCAAATTGATCTTTCAAGTTCAAATTGTAATCTGATTTTGGAATAAAGGCTCTTTCGATTAGTTAAATCTATGAACACTCATAACCAACACTTCGAATATTCTATACTCAATTTGTTAGTCATTGTTCATGGGTTTAATTAACTACTTATTTCAGTTCTTCATAAATAAGTGAGGTAAACGAACCACTAGATATGCAAGATTCACATACCTAGTGTCTAGAATGCTTAACTTAATCATTTCGAAATAAGGAATACTCTAAGGATAAAACCCCAACTGTTCATTTTTGTTAAAATCATGGTAGTGGCTGGTACTTTGTGGATTCACATGTTCCCAACTCTTTTTCATATTTGATTTTTATCACAATTTTTAATCTTATCTAATTAAGTCTTTGCTTCACTTTAAATTGTTTCTTCTATTTTTTTTTAGGACTGTTAGAACCCCCTACTACAAGAAATCATCTTTTACTTTATTTTAGGATTCACTTCATTTTAGGATTCAATCTAGATTCTTCCGCCTTTACATTCCGTCCTTTGGGATTCGACCCGGTCTTACCGGTTTTTAACGCGACGCGACCGTCTACACTTGGACGTACTCTTCTGAGAACACATTTCAAGTCGTGTCAACCACAGTGGGAGGTATACTCGTAGACATGGTTAGCTTGCAGCAACAACAACTACTCCCCAAACCAAAGGGATGTTCCCCTTAGAAAGCAAAAGTCCTACCTACTGGGTCTAACGCTCACCAGAGCATCCACCCTAGTAGAGAGGAGCCCGCAAACTCTCAGACTCACGATTCGCAAGGATCTGTGGGTATCTGTGAACTTGACATAGTTAAGCGACTCGAACATATAGAGAGTTATCAAAAATACATTCACATTTATAGGTACTAGTATTGCTCTCTCTTCCAAGTACTTTTTATCTAATAGTTTTTCATCCAAATTAGGGTAAGTGCTTTGAATAATTTCATTGACTGGGTCTTCTCGTGAAGGAATGAGCAAATCTTTGGGCACTTCAATTTCACTTTTTCTATCTCCTTCTCCAATTTGGCCATCCCCAATCTTAAGTATCCAATGTCCAAAGTCAGATAGGGATGGTCCAGTAGTTAATCCTTTTGTTGCTGTTGCTAGTCTCATATTTCTTGTTAGCATAAACACCTGGCAGTCATGCCACGGAGTTAATCTATTTACTGATGAGTGAACTATATCTTCTCTGCCGCCTTTTGGTACAACAGGTAGAATTTGTCAAAATTCTCCACCCATCATAATGACCTTTCCTCAGAATGGCTTTATTTCATTTTCTAAATTTGAAAGGTCCATAATGTCTTTTAACGTTCTATCAACAACTTCAAAGCATTGCTTGTGGGCCATAGGTGCTTCGTGGCAGATAATTATGCTTGCTTTGGAGAGCAATTCAGCTGAATGTGTTCCGGGTTTAATTTGTCAAGTTGATTCTTCTGTAATAGTTATCGGAATATAAAATCGTGAATGTGCAGTTCTACCCCCTGGTAACAATAAAGCATCAATTTTAGATGATGCTAATGCAATCGCAATTTTGTGTTGTGAACGTATCACAGACAAAATGGTCTTGTACATATATGTTTTCCCTGTTCCTCCATGACCATAAATGAAAAACATACCCCCTTTTCCAAGTTTACAGCATTCATAACTGTTGCATAGATTCTCCTTTGATCATCATTCATTCCAGCAAATAGAATGTTGTGTTGAGTACACTGTTGTGGAACTTCATATGACGTTTCTTCTTGAATCAATATATTCCTTGTTTGTCAAAAGATTGCAGGGTCTGCTAGGGGCATAGAAGGGAAGTCTTTTAGACTCCGACCCATTTTTATAAGAACTTGATCAATTTCATATAGACTGTAATGCTTTACTTATGTATCTGATTATCTTAACTGTTCAAGACCTAGAACACGTCTTTGCCTATATTCTATATCTTCAGTAAGAAGTGCCCAGTTCTTCTCTTGAAAGTCCAATGGATCAAATACTTCATATTGCATCAATATAGTTGACAAGAGTTCTCTAATTTGTGAAGCATTAGCCTAATTTAATGCTTCTCTTATGGCTTCATGGCTTCATGCCATTCACCATCGTCTTCTAAAAGGCCAAGAGCATAACATGTTGCCTTATATGTTGTATGACATATATTGTTCACTATCGTCAGGTCTTTAGGGCTTTTTGGACCTTTAACAATGTTCAACAGCATTCTCATGTAGAACCTTTTGCCACTTAAAGGGTGAGCATAAAATAGTCTGCCAATACACTTTCTTCTACTCCATTTCTTTCCATCTATATGCCAGACCCAATCTCTTGGAAAGTCTGCATATGTTAGCTGGCGTGCATCCTCATATTGCTCATTAGTTTTCATGCACTCGATGAACATAGAACTTTGTATATTTGGTCGATTTAGAACATTTTGGAGATTATCATCATATCTGAAAGTTACGCATTGTTCATCTGGTAAGTGGAAATTCAACCTCTCGACGGCTGGCTGTCGATAGTGGATGTCAAACTCAAAGATCCTCTAGCATGCCTCGGATGCTGACAAATATCTACATTCTAAGTAGTTTTTTATTTCATCATGTTCTATAGAAGATTCGTTGTTGGCTTCACCTAATCCACCCACATTATGTTGCAAGGCCACTAGTGCTCTATCAGGACCCTTTGTTACATACTTGAACAAATATTTTATCGATCGAGATCGATTGCACCATTCTACATTCATACGTGCTTGATGCTTCACCAATAGGTCTATGATGTACGGTACCATGCACCGATTATCCAACAATGTTCCCTTTTTTCTATAGTTTTACCATCCCTCCTCCGCCTGTAAATAGGGAATCCATTTTTGAAAATTGTCGACCTCTTAGAAATTCTCTTTGGGAAATGCTTACTGTATTTGTTGTTGAACATGCAAGAAGATCGTGGATTTGCAGAACCATATAGGCCATGAACCATAAATTGCCTCACTGCTTCATAAGCTACTGGATCACTTTCTTGGTCTGATATCTCTGCAGATATAATCCTATTAATATGTTCTAGTGTGGGATTTTTATCTCTTGGATCAAGAAAAATGAGTATATGGGCGTGCAATAGACCTCTTTTCTGAAACTCAATTGTGTATATTACTGTGATTTTGTAGAAAAGAGTTACCTCAAATTTATAATTTCTTGATGTACTAAATAATATTTATAGAAAACCAAATACCCGCAACAACAGTGCCAAAGTGCTTTCCTTGTTTTATGTCTTACAATAATTCATCCAGCTTAATTTTAAAAACTCGTGCCACGATATCAGGTCTTTCTTCGGGCTTTTGACCAGGGGTTGATTAAAAAAAGGTTGCTATTTCGGCCCACTTGGGATTACAGGTGAAAGTGATGAATAAGTCTAGTAACCTGCCCATCTGCATTTTGCCATCACATCTTGATAATTTTGAATCATGTATCTTCGACTTCCGGTGAAAGAGGAAGGTAGAATGATTCAGTTACCACAACTACCCTCATCGGTATCTCCACGCAAAACTGCATCCTTCAAACCATTGTATATCTCACTTCGTAGTTGACCCTAGTTTCTTCTTAACCAATGTAGGCAATCTTGTTCTATAGATGTATATATAACCATCAACAATATACTGCTGGAATAATCTCCCACCATGAAGTACTGTCTTCCCTTCTTCAATTCTTTGCTGGAGTCTGTATGCAATATTATTTCATTGTACATTTTCTATCTGTTATGTTTTTTCCTCCTCTACTTCTGTTGGGAATACCACGTCGATAGCCATCCTCACCATACAGAAATAATAATGGGTATTAAAGTGCCATGAAAGATGGGTGTGTTTCATATATCCATTGCAAGCCTAATGTCTTTGTTGGCTCGAAATGGAAACCTTAGAGGGGGGGTGAATAAGGTTTTAGCAGAAAATAAACCTTTTTAAAGACTTAATACAAAATTAAGCACAATCACAAATAATAAAATAAAGAGAGAAGGGAAGAGACACTTGCAAACCGAGTTTTCAAGTGGTTTGACAATTCACACACCGCGGCCTACGTCCACCCCTTAAAAACACCTCTTGAGGATTTCTTTATCAATCTACTTACTGGTGTAGACCAAACCATCTTGGTACACTTCACAAGTGTGCACCAAACCGTTACAAGAGCCTTCAATCTCTCCCAAAGAAGAACACCTCTTCTTTGCACACAAGGGTTACTAACCCTCACTCTTTTACAACTAATTAAAGTACAAGTTGAGCTCTCTCTCTCTAGAGTGGATAATACAATTAAAAGCTCACTACAATTTGCTCTCTCAAAGATATACAAATGAAAGACTGGAACAAATTGATTAACTCACACAACTAGGACTTAAATGAAAATGACTAAGGATCAACAAGTTGTGTGATTGAAATAGATGTTTTCCAATGGATTGGTCAACCTTAAATGGTTTGGAAAAATATGTATTTATTGGCCAAGAAATATTATAGCTGTTAGTGGCAAAATAGTAAATATTTGGCCTTGAAAGAAAACTAGCCGTTATGCAGAAACTACACAATCCAGTCGACTGAAGCCACGACCTAGTCTACTGATGCCTTTTTCAGTCGACTAAAAAGTGGTTCGGTCGACTGAATATGGTAAAGCAGAACCTCAGTTTTTCTTGCAAAAATCGGTCGACTTAAAGGGGGTACAGTCGACTTAAAATTGAAGGGTCCAGTCGACTGGGAAAATGTCCAGTCGACTGTTTTTCTTGTGAAAAACAGTTTTATTATTTTTGAAAGGTTTATCCAAGTTTTAATCCTTTAAGCTCTTTACGAGTGATAATCAAAATGCTTTAGAAAATAAATCTAGACTCAAAACAAAGGAAAAAAGATCTTCAAATCTTCAAGCTTGATCCTTGTTGAGCTCCATCACTCTTGGCCTTCACCATTTGCTATCTCATGAACTCAAACAAATTTAGAACATTTAAATGCATGACTCATGACATTAGCACAATGAAAATGGCCTTGATAATAGTTTAGAATAGAACAATTACAAACATGTTATTATCAATAGATTTGCCATCATCAAAACAAATATAAATAATGCCTTAAAGAAATTCAAGGCTAACAGTCTTATTCTCAACGATGATATCACGTCCAGTACACGATGGATCAAAGTCTCCTACAATAAGTGCTGCAACATCTGCAAAATTTGGGATGCTATATTCCGAATGGTTTGTGTTCCTGCTACCAATAAGACGAAGGCGAATAACTTGTATATTGTCTTCTTGAAATCTATCTCGTGCCATTCTAAATGATTTGACCAACACATTGCATTCGTCGAGCATTTTCAGATGGCCACCAATTATATTGGCTTCTGGTATTGCCATTGCTACAAATTGTCGAAATCCTATTTGAGATTTCATTGTCGGTATCATAAATATAGAGCTGTGCAAATCATGGTTGGTAACCTTCTAAAGGAAGTAAAGAGCCAATGTTATGGTAGTTTTGGCCCCCTAATCTGAACACGTATGGTGTTGTTCCTGTATTAATGGCTTTGTCAATTTTACCACCCATGGATGTCATTGCAAAACTCATATTATAAGCTCTTATGTTTCTATGAAAGGTAGATGACTGTTGTCCTCCCTGGTATGAAAGCAAACTCTCAAGAAAAGCTGGTGTAGACTTCAATAGTGGTAGCCTAACTTGGCCTACAGAGCAACAGATTGAGAATATTGGGCTTCTAGTTTGCTTAGACTTTAATGTTCTTTCTTGGTACCATAAAATAGCTCCACAATAAATACATGTACATGTAGGTCCTCCAAAGTTACAGCCTTGCGTATATTTCCCTACACATCCAAAGGAAACAAACTATTAATCTTTTTTAGCACTTTAATATTTTTCTAGCAGATGTTTGTTTTATTGAAGTAATTTTTTATTGTCCACTTATATCCCAACGGAATACTTGGATTACTACTTCTGGATGAGTCTTGTAGTGATCTTCTATGTGCACGACACCGTTCTGGTACTTGTGTTGATGGACTTGTAGTTATCAGGGGCTCAACATTGACAACTAAACAAAGACAAGCAGTTTAATTTTTTTAAATCTAATTTAGTACCGTAGGAAGCTTCTATGTAATTATCATAATATACCTATGACACCTGGATCCAATTCTTGAACAGTTGTTCTACTACTAACACAACCATCGGTATTGACAATCGAATGTGAAATGATATTAATCACTAGTTGATATGCTGCTGGATTCGATATCTGTGCAACAATTACTCTATTAGCATTATGCCCTACTTGCATGGTAGCATGTCGTCTTCTACCATTGGAAACATTGTTTCTTCTTTGTGCCATCACCAATCTCCTGCGTAATCTCGCCCAAAATGCAATATTTTTGCTGCTCCATTGATGTAATAATTTCAACCTATTGGTGCTTGAGGTTGATAACCTAAAATAGGGGTTCTGCCAATAGTGAGGGTTCTTCTAGAAAAGTACTCCGCAGCTTGTAGAATAGTTACATTAGTCCATGGAGTTCCGATAGTAAACATGGGTTCCCAAATATTCAAATTAACAATATCTGCATTTATTTGAGTACCAAGCCTTGTGGTAGGGTAACATTTCATCTTCTAGCTCTTACTATTCTCCTCCTAAATCTTGCCAATCTAGTTGATTCCATTCTACAAAGGAATAATGACCAAAGTTGTTTCTTAGACAATCGTGTTAGTGGCTAAAATAAACACTTAAAATAACTTCCTACAAAAGTGATGGGTTCATCCTCAATAATGCCCGTAATATGAGCAAAAGCACAATATAGATTGGCATTTATTTGGTTCACTTCAAACCGTGGCAGAGGTAGCCTTAATTTGAGTAGTATTTCATTTAGGAAGATTATAAATGGGATCTTGACACACATTGCTTCTTGTCCATTTCAGCTACATGTATAATACAAATTAATATCTTGCACAGAGTTACAAAATGATTATAAGTTAAGTGTTGTTTTGTTAATTTTTTTTTTGGGTCAACATTAGCGAATACCAGGAGTACAAAACCTACCAATGATATTACTAACATAAATGGGACTAGTCAGAGGTTAGGATAAAAACATAAGGGGGAAGCTGTCTTAGTTTAAAGATTGTATGCAAAAAAAACAAACAGAACATAAGCTCTCAGACTAAACCACCTACACCAAACAGAATAAATCTATATACGCACAACCTGGAACTCATTTTATAACCTTTACACACATCATAAACAGTGCTGAAACTCATTGTGTCATACAAAATAGTTTTTGGAAGGGAAAAAATATATTCAACAGTCTGAAAATCATATTTTAAAAAAGTAAAAAAAAAATTTCTTTTTAGGAATTTTAGAATGCAATTTTTAAGCTTTACGCACATCATATACAATGCTGAAACTAATTGCGTTATACAAAATAGTTTTTGGAAGGGCCAGAAAAATAGAATAGTCAAAAACTCAGTTTTCAAAAACTTTTATTGCACTAAATGAAAAAAAACACCATCAAAATGTCAAAAAACTAACATATTGGCTCACTCAAGCACCTCTATTGGGTTAGCATATGAGTAAAATGGGGATAAACAACCCGTGCAAAAATGTACCAACCCAGAAAATAAACAACATGAAGGAACAGAGATCTATTGAGAAAAATACCGGCAAATAATGAACATAAGCAAAAAGAAGACTAAAAACAACCCCAAAAAAATCCACAAAAAAGCAAAACTGGAGCAAAATTGACTGGTAGTTTTCTTTTTCGTTTAGTAATGCCATGTTTAGAATGCACCAAAAGAATTATGTGGAAGATTTTTCCTTTTGGGTCAAAACAACTTGACTATATAGCAACACTTTTGTGTTGTAGTCTATAGATATGTTGTTCCGATATAAAGAAATAACAAAATACAAAAGATTATTTAAAAGTCACAAAATAAAAGCTCATTGAAATATCACAGAAAGGCAACAGTGAAGATCATTGGGTGAAGATTTTCATATGTATTTATTTGTTTACACACTAAAACAGACAACAGTGATGGAAAAAATAACGCAAATCTACCAAACTTAGAAAGAAAGCGGAAAAGAGATAAATACACAATGACCAAGTATTCGACTTCAAGATCTTTGATTTTAATGTTAATCTTTTTACTGTTTCTGTCAAATGCCTGGGACTTGAAGTGGACGCCTACTTCAATTTAATCGATAAGTATTCTCTATTTGTATATATTATATTAATCAATAAATATGTGCATGGGAGATGTTTTAATCATTTTGAGATTTGTTTGATGCAATCATTATTTCTGTGAGTTGGGACTTGATAATTGGGTCATTTGAGAACCTGTGAAGAACTTGCCTGATGAGTTCTTATCAATTTTGAGTTGTTCAACCAATTGATGTACTTATTTATTTCGAGTACCCTAGTTATATATACAGGATAATACTCATGTTATAACAGCAGAGCATGGTTTGTCAAGGTAGGAGGCTGGGGGTGTATTTGCCACGTAGATTTAGAGCTTTATAGTGGAGGTGGTCACATAGGATCCACGTGGCGGCACATGGAGAAGAATTTGGCCTTGAGTTTATATATATATATATATAATAGATAGATAAGAAAACAGTAAAGAAAAGGTGTGAAGATTGTGTAATTTAGAACATCATCTTGGGCCAGTGATTCTATTGGGTGACTTGAACAAAAATCACAAAAAGGAAAGAGTGAAGATCATTGGGTGAAGACTTTCATATGTATTTCTTTGTTTACACACTAAACAGACAATAATGATGGAGAAGATAACCAACTAACCTTGTTTGCAATGTAATCAACAGCAAGGCAACCAAATCAACTCCAAATGTAGAAACGAACAAACCCACTAATTTTCTGCTAGCAATTTACAAAACCCAGATAAAATAATTAGGGAACAAAGATGTAGAGAGCATGAGCAAAAAACAATAAGAACAAATTGGGTATATGAAATCCGAACTGACAACCTCTACAATTACTTAATGAAAAATATACAGAAAAATACAAAACAAATATATATATACAAATTGGGACTGTGAAATCCGAACTGACCACCTCTATAATTACAGAATGAAAAATATACAGAAAAATATAAAACAAATATATATACACACAAATGCACGAAAAAATATATTTATATCAACGTTGGGATAATGAAGAAATCAATTAGGGCTCAGATTACCTGGGTAGAGAATGAGCAAAATCAGGATGAACGTAGATTGGGGAGAGATGCTTTGCTTAATATAGAGGAAGAGAAATAGATTTAGGGTTTTTAATGCCCAATCTGGAGGGAGTAATGGCCATTTTGAAGAGAATGGGAAGAGGCGGCCGTTTGGTAATGAGGATGGCAACGGCTGATGGCTTTACTGCTAGTAGGCGAAAAGAGAAAGGAAAGGGGAGGAGACGCAGAACTGTGAGGGACGAATGGTTTGAGTTTTTCTTTTTCTTCTCTCTCTCTCTCTCTCTCTCTCTCTCTCTCTCTCTCTCTCTCTCTCCCCCCCCCCCCCCTCTTCTTTTGGTGGACAGAGAGTAAGAGTGTCAGGAGGCTGGGGTGTATTTGCCACGTAGATTTAGAGCTTCATAGTGGAGGTGGCCACATAGGATCCACGTGGCGGCATGTGGAGAATAATTTGGCCTTAAGTTATATATATATATATAATAGAATTGTTCTGGTAATTTCCGTTTGTCACAAACAGTTTTTAGAACTTAAAGCCTCAAGGCCTTTTCTTCAATGACTTTTACAAATCACATTGAATGCTAACACCATTGAGGGTGCAAGTCTCAAACATTGTTTTAAACTGTCTTCTTAGTATTTTAAATCACTTGTGATGACATAGTCCCGGTCATGTAAGGGCTATTGATTATTTATGTTTAGAAAATTACAGAATACTGAAGAGGAATGAACTTCATAGAACTTTAATGAATGTGCATGGTAGATGGTTAGGATCAATGTGGATTCACGTGTTTCCAACACCTTTAATTTATTTATTTCATTAGTTATGTTTTATATGATTTAGTTTATTATTTAGTTTAATTTAAGTAATTAGGATTTGTTAGAACCTTCACTCCTATATTGATCTTTTCCTTTCTTTAGGTTGTAACTTAGTAGACATTTTCCCTATTCCTTCCCTGTGGGATCGACTTGGACTTATCCAGTATTACTTGCACGGTCACCTACACTTGGGTGTTGCACGAGAGCACACAAATTTATTTTGTGTCATCCACCTACACCCTTCATTTCCCTATATATACTTGCATTTTCATGTGTGTGTGTGGGGGGGGGGGGGGGGGGGGGTTTGAGAACCAGAGAGTTAGAGAGAGAGAGAGAGAGAGAGTGTGTGTGTGTGTGTGTATGTGCTTGTGTTTATATATATATACACGTCTATATACATATATATACACACATATTATATATATATAATCTAGAAGAAGAAGAAGAAGAAGAAGAAGAAGAATAAGAAGAGGAACAGAAGCAGAGGAGATACAGAGAGAGAGAGAGATACAAAGGCAGAGAAGAGAGAGGAGGAGGAGGAGGAGCCATTAAAGCTCAAATGTGGAACTCAAGTCAAATGCGCCCTTAATGAAGTTCGGTGAGTTCCAAACTCACTCGATAGTATTAGTGTAATGTTTTACAAGTTTTTGGACGTAAAAATTGACCCCAAACACCCCCTAGCACCTCTGGACGTTCACTGTCTAGAACTGCTGAAGAATACGACTCTCGAGCGATTGAACTGAGTTCAATTGATCGAACCTTCAATCGATCGAATGGACTTCGATCGCTTGAAGCTCACTTTTCTTGATCGATTGAAGTATTTTTCAATCGAACTTTAACAGAACATAGTTGTTTCCTTTGAGGTTGTTAATTTAAATGATTAGTCGTTTAAAGTAGTTCTGTGTTTTTATTATGCGATATTATGGATTACGGAGGTAATGTGATACGTTAATGAGATTGAGATAATATGGTGAGTAACGTAGTAGGGTTCGGAACGTTAGTAATAATACGATGCGATAACAAGATAAGGTTTGAGGTATAATGGTAGGTAAGATTGGATAACCTGGTGACTAAGTCAGTGGGGTATTAGTTACTTTCAATGCAAGTATGTGTGTGTCAGAGATTGGTCGTGAACACATCTATGTGGGATGTGAGCGTTATGTATTGTACTTGCAAGAATTTTTAAAAGCGGTGAACAAGAGTAATAATACATATTGATTATTAACGGACGATACTCATAAGTGTTCTAAAAGCAGTGAACAGTAAGAGTTCTTAAAAGTGATGAACTGGAGTGATATGTCCAAAAATATTCTGTAGGAGTCCAACCGTCACGTGGTCAGCCAATAGCCCGGGTAATCTGGATTGGGAGCGTAGAGCCCACACTCCCGAGATGACCAGCTGTTACCGTCCGGGATACTCGGCAGCTCGGGTACCAGGCGTGGTGAGACCACAGGAGACGCGGCATGGATCACGCTTCCCACCGTTTCCTTATATAGCCATGACTCTATCAAGAAGAATCAATGGTTTCCTAAACTACTTAGGAAACTCTCCAAACATTGTACAAATCTATTGTGATTAGATTGGGCTTCCTAATCTAATAAACTTACCATGTAAGGTGGACTCTTGCATCTAAAAAAGAGCCCACCTACCCTCCCTAGGGGGGATCCGGAGATCAATTCTCTAAGCATACAAGCACATATCAGAGAACTCACCACAATACACGCATATACCCGGCCGATATTACTGGGAGTGCTGCCCATCTTGTCAGCTCACCAGGCCCGCCGGTGATCTGCTAGTGAGAAGCGCACTGACGCAACCGTGGACGTAGGTCACCTCATTAACGGGGCCGAACCACATACAAATCCTCCTTTTACTTTGTTTTCTGTCCAAATCACTCCTACCAATTTTCGGCATCATCAGTTTGGCGCCGTCTGTGGGAAGCGACACAGTTTCCTCATCAACAAAAATCTTTGACTGATCGACATGCCGCCGAAGAAGGGTAAGAAAACCGCCGATTCAACCTGTTAGGAGGACCTATAGATCGAGCCGCGGGCAACCTCCATGACCACCGAACAGGTCACAGCGGCGTTGGAACAGCTCTTGGAGGGCCAGCTCCGGACACAACAGCAAATAGAAGCGCTTATGGCCCAGCACGAAAAGGTGGTCGGGGACCATGAGAAAGGCCCTTCGTCGGAGAAGCGGCCTGAAAAGAGCACTCCCAGCCAAGGGCCCGCTCGGACGCGCGAAAAAACCCGATCCGCTCTAGTGTCCCAACCAGATCGGGAACGTCATGCGGAAGGAGAACGTAGCCAGCCTACCAAGCGCTCGCAGGGAGGACCTCGGTACATTCCTCGTCGAGCGAGTCGAGTGGAGGACGCCAGGATCCTCATTGAACGGCGGCGAGCCGCAAAGGGAGAAGCGTCCGGACGAAAAGCCCGGGAGTCGGTCGATGATCCACCCGTCCTAAGCCAGGGGGACCTTAGGCACAGGCTATCCTGAACCCGCAGCCGAGTGCTATCCCCGAGGTCAACACGCTTTGAGGATGAGGCATCATCGTCCGACCCCACTTACCACTCAGATGCAGAGAGGACCAGGCGTACTGACGTCAAAGCCCAGGTCGAGGAGCTGCAGCAGCAGATTGAGAGGCTGAACCGCAAGTCCGGTCACGACCTCACAAATACAGAAATAGAGTCGCCCTATACTACCCGGGTGACGCAGTTCCCAATTCCGCGAAAGTTCAAACCCCCTCATCTCAGCTCATATGACGGCACGGGGAGTCCGGTGGACCACATTCGCACCTATAAGGCGCAGATGGCACTGGTCGCTACGACAAATGAGTTGCTGTGCTTGGCTTTCCCTAGTACTCTAAAGGGATCAGCCGCACAGTGGTTCCATGCCCTGTAGCCCCGGACGGTTGACAACTTCAAAGCCCTCGGCAAACTCTTCATCAGCCAGTTTTTTGGGATACTGGACCGATCGCAACCAGACACCCAGCTGCTAGCTGTCAATCAGCAAAAGGGGGAATCTTTAAGGGAATACGTAGATCGTTTCAACCAGCAGAGGCTCTTGATCCGCAACCTCAACGAGACGGCCGCGATCATGGCCTTCTGTTCAGGGGTCCAACACACCAAGGTGGCCATGTCTTTTCATTGCAACCGACCGGCAACCCTGGTGGAACTCTCGAAAAGAGTAGGAAAGTACATAGACACCAAAGAGTTCTTGAAGGCAAAACGCGCCAGCCAGGCGGGAGATGAATCCCCAAAAGCAAAGCGCAAACGCGAGGGATTCGAGAAGGGTCCAGGAAAGAAGCCGAAGCAAGATCAGAGAGAGGCTAGAGGCCAGCCCCCAACGGCTTTCATACCCCTTTCCCGACCGATACATGAGGTAATGGCCGCTGCAGAGGCGCAGAGGCTGCTTCCGCAGCCAGCTAAGCTCAGAGCCCCTCCCGGCAAGAGAAACCGGGAGAAGTTTTGCCGTTATCACAGGGATCACGGCCATAAAACGGAGGACTGCTTCAAATTGAAGATAGCAATCGAGAAGTTGATCGAGCAGGGCCATCTTGCCGAGTTTGTCACAGCGGACAGACGGCCCCGACAGGATGCCCGAGCTCCCGGTCAACCCCCTCCACCGCTCGGCCACATTAACGTGATCTCCGGAGGAACATCTGGCGGGGGTGATTCTCAATCGGCACGGAAGAGGCATGCCCGAGCATCCCGAACAGATGTATGGCAGGTCCAATCCACAGGCCCCTCACCAACTGACGTTCTGACGTTCTCGTCCAACGATGTACAGGGCCTCCACTGCCCCTATGACGACCCGCTGGTAGTGACGCTTTTTATAGCTAACTATATGGTCCAAAGGGTACTGGTCGACACGGGCAGCACGTCCGACATAATGTTCACAGCGGCATTCGACCAACTCGGGATTGCCCGGGATCGGCTCCGGCCAGTTGCTACTCCCCTGGTCGGATTCAACGGCTCCAGCACTCAACCGCTCGGCACGATCGAGCTCCCAGTTCTCATGGGGACCTACCCGCAGCAGGTTTCCATGCTCACCAATTTCGTGATAGTGGAGGCCCCGTCGGCCTACAACGTCATCCTCGGGAGGCCGACCCTCAACAGGGCCCGAGCAGTTGTCTCCACATACAGCTTAACCGTGAAATTCCCGACTCCCCAGGGACCTGGATGCTTGCGAGGAGACCAGACCACGACTCGAAGTTGTTATGTTAGCTCGTTGCGCCGGGGGGCAATCACCGAAACACTGAACGTCCAAGAAATGGACCCCCGGGACCAGAGGGACGTGATAGGGCCTATGGAAGATTTGGAGCAAGTTGTGCTAGATCCAGAACACCCAGGCCGCACGATCAACATAGGCGCACTGCTGGAGCCTGCCTTGAAAGAAAAGTTGATCCAGTTCTTGAGGCAAAACCAGGACGTTTTTGCTTGGAGTCATGAGGACATGCCCGGGATTGATCCCCGGGTAATGTCCCATCGTCTTAACGTCAGCCCGGACTGCTGCCCAGTGAAGCAGAAGCGGCGGGGCATGGTCTCCGAGAGACAAACGGCAGTAAGCGAGGAGGTCGAGAAGCTCCTAAAAGCTAACTCCATCCGGGAGGTCCACTACCCCGATTGGCTGGCCAATGTTGTCCTAGTCAAGAAGAGCAATGGCAAATGGAGGATGTGTGTGGACTTCACCGACCTCAACAAGGCCTGTCCCAAGGACTGTTATCCGCTGCCCAGGATAGACCTCCTTGTCGACTCGACGGCAGGCCACTCACTCCTCTCGTTCATGACGCCTACTCGGGGTATAATCAGATCAGCATGTACCCCGGGGACGAAGAGAAGACGGCGTTCATCACTGACCAAGGTACGTACTGTTACAGAGTTATGCCCTTCAGCCTCAAGAATGCCGGGGCTACATACCAGCGCCTGGTCAACTTCATGTTCAGAGACCTCATCGGAAAGTCCATGGAAGTGTACGTGGACGATCTCCTGGTCAAGAGCCGGGATGAACCCGATCACCTTGAGCATCTGGCCGGGGCCTTCAGCATTTTGAGAAAGTTCAGGATGAGGTTGAACCCGGCCAAATGCACCTTTGGGGTCTCGTCCGGGAAGTTCCTCGGTCATCTAGTCAGCAGACGGGGAATCGAAGCAAACCCCGACAAAATTCAAGCTATCATCAACATGCGGTCACCTAAATCAACAAAAGAAGTTCAGAGCTTAGCCGGACGGGTGGCCGCATTGAATAGATTCGTGTCCAGAGCAACTGATCGGTGCCTGCCGTTCTTCAAAATTCTCCGCAAAGCTTTTCAATGGTCGGAGGAGTGCGAGGAGGCATTCCAGGAACTCAAGAAATACCTGGCTTCTCCTCCTCTATTATCGACACCTACAGCCAGAGAGGAACTGTTCCTGTACCTGGCAGTGTCACCATCGGCGGTTAGCTCGGCACTTGTTTGGGAAAAGCACGGGATACAGTTCCTAGTGTACTACACCAGCAGGGCGCTGCAAGGTGCGGAAAGCCGATACTCCCGCATCGAGAAATTGGCCTTCGCCCTCATTACCTCAGCCCGAAGGCTCCGACCGTACTTCCAGGCCCATGCCATTGTAGTACTGACCGATCAGCCTCTCCGCAAAATTCTCTCTCGGCCAGACACATCCGGGAGGCTAGTCAAGTGGGCTTTGGAACTGGAAGAGTTTGAGATAACTTATCGACCCCGGACGGCAATCAAGGGACAAGCCGTCGTGGATTTTCAGGTCGAGTTTACGTATCCAGAAGATCCGGTCGAGGAACCTGAGCCTCCAGCATTACCGCCCGGATTGCTCGCCGGCATCCCCACTTGGGTATTACATGTCAATGGCTCTTCAAACCAGCAAGGTAGTGGAGCCGGAATCATCCTAACTACCCCTGATGGCATCCAGCTCGAATATGCTTTAAGGTTTGGGTTTCGTGCCTCCAACAACGAGGCCGAGTACGAAGCCCTCTTGGTCGGGTTACAGTTGGCCGTCTCAATGAGTGCACAGCAGGTCCAGGGCCACAGCAACTCCCAGCTCGCGGTCAATCAAGTAAACCAAGAATACGAAGCACGGGAAGATAGCATGGTCGCCTACTTGGCCCTCGTCTAGGCAATTTCCAATCAGCTCCAAGGATTCTCCATCAATCGGATACCTAGAGAGGAAAACACTCGAGCTGACAGGCTAGCTTGCCTCGGTTCGTCAGCTGAGTCAGACTTACCCGGGATAAGGATACAATTCTTACCCGAGCCAAGTGTGATCAACTCAGAGGGCATGGAGGTTGACCCGGTCACTCTGGGACCTAGTTGGATGGATCCAATCGTGACTTTCTTGACAACAGGAAGGCTGCCGGATGAAAAAGAGGAAGCAAGGCGGGTCAAGTACCGGGCGGCACGATATCATGTTCTCGACGGTGTACTTTATAAGAGGGGGTTCACCATCCCATACCTCCGTTGTGTTCATCCTACGCAAGTTCAAGCAATACTGTACGAAATTCATGAAGGCGTGTGCGGGAACCACGTAGGGGGTCGGGCACTCTCGAGAAAGGCCCTACTACAAGGATATTACTGGCCAACCATGGCCCGAGATTCGCAGGAGTACGTTCGAAGGTGTGACAAGTGCCAACGGTACTCTCCCATGATAAACCAACCAGGAGAACTTCAGACCCCGGTCCATAGTCCTTGGCCATTCGCCCAATGGGGGATCGACATCGTTGGTCCCTTACCAACAGGAAAAGGGCAGGTTAAGTTTGCTGTGATAGCCGTTGACTACTTCACCAAGTGGGCGGAGGCCGAGCCCCTGGCAACGATAACCGAGCGAAAGATGGAACATTTTGTGGAGAGAAATATCCTTAGCAGGTTCGGTATTCCACGAGTCCTGATCAGCGACAATGGAAGACAATTTGATACGCCCATCTTTAGACAGTTCTGCTCGGGCTATGGGATACTGAATCATTACTCTTCTCTCGAGCATCCACAAGCTAATGGTCAGGCCGAGGTGACCAACCACACGATCTTGCAGTCGATTAAAACAAGGCTTGAAGGTGCCAAAGGCCTGTGGGCTGACGAACTCCCAGCCCTCCTGTGGGCCTACCGCACCACACCCCGGGCAGCCACGGGCGAAACCCCATTTTCCTTAACTTATGGTTTTGAGGTAGTAGTCCCCACAGAGCTCGGGCTGCCCACGTATCGGGTGGCTACCTTCAATAACCCAGCCAATGGAGAAGCCCTCAGGACAGAACTAAACCTGGTGGAAGAGAAAAGAGACCAGGCTTACCTCAAGGTGGCAGCTTACAAGTAAATGGTCTTGCGGTATTACAATAGTAAGGTGAAGCATCGTAGCTTCCAAGTCGGGGACCTCGTCCTTAAGGCAGTGAACCAGTCCACCCGAGTTCCAAGCCATGGGAAGTTGGGAGCAAACTGGGAAGGACCGTATATAGTGACTCGGGTCAACCGACCGGGAACCTACTGGTTACAAAGCATGGACGGGCACGATCTCAGTCATCCCTGGAACGTGCAACACCTCCGCAAGTATTATCAGTAGCATCTGGCTACGGGAATTTAGTATTATAAGACAAAATTCTTTTCATGTAGCCCTGATGGGACAACTGTTATAGATTGTTATTTCTTCTTTAAATAAAATTGAAAAAGTTTGCTTTGAAAACTTATTCCTATCAGTACATCGTGCAATGCACGAAAGACCTCGGGCCTAACCCCGAGGCAGAAAAGACCTCGGACCTAACCCCGAGGCAGGAAAGACCTCGGGCAACACCGCGAGGCAGAAAAGACCTCGGGCTCCGAACCCAGGCACCAAAGGACCCTGCAACCACCCATGTTCCAGGTCGGTTTCCTATGGTCGATCCCCAGCACGCCCCCGCCTTAAAAGGAATCTCAGGGGTAAGAGGGTTCTATACCTAAATAGGAAATTAACCAAAACTTCGCCTAGGTCCAGCCGATGATGGGGCCAAACCCTTAGGTGGCCAACGATGGTAAGCTTCAAATGCTCCTGCAACCACCCATGTTCTAGGTCGATTTCCTACGACCATTTAGTCTCGAGCACCCGCACACCCGCCTTAGCAAGATGCTTGGGGCGCAGGGGACAGAGGGAAATACTAAGGCCAAAGCAGGGAATTACAACAAAGCGCTCGACTAGGTGTTCTGTGGGTTACGGTCCTAAAGCATTTGCTAAGGCAGATGTTAGGTTGGCCAAAGCCATACGGATACTAGCAAAATTTAAAGTACAGTACAACAAAATTAATGGAAGGATGACCTCAGGGGCCTTTTCATTAATTAAAACAAATGTACAGAGCCTGGGGGGCAGTTGTAGTGGCCTCCCCGAAAAATAAAAAAAAACTACAAGCAATGAAAACAAACAACAGGAAGGAGGGACCGGGGAGTCAGTCTTCCACATTGACCACATTCTCGGTCTCCCCGGTCTGCTCCCTTGGTACGGCAAGTCCTTCGTCCCCCAAGCCCCCGCCTGGGGCGAGTTCTGTGGCCTCAGCAATGGCCGCAGGGTCCTCACCAATCGCAGGAGCTTCGCCAGCTGTGGGATCTTCACCGATATCCCAGTAATCCGAGTCAATCCCCTCGTAGGCCGAAAGGACCCATTCGGGGTGATCCCGGGCTACCCGCCGTTTCAGATCGTCATAACCTTGGAAGAAGCCGTCGTCAAACGCGCCCTCCAAGGCCCCTGCAGCAGGTGTCTCGGCCGCCGCCTTCGCCCGGGCTTCAGCTGCCGCGATCAGAGCCCGGGAAACCTCCAATTCGACCAAAGCTGCTGCTAGGTCCGCCTGAGCTGCCCCCAAACTCAAGGCCAATGACTTCGTCTTGCTTGTCTCCACGGCTAAGGCGGCTTTCGCTACTTGCAGCTCTTTCTGCTCCTTCGAAAGGGCGGCTTCAGCAGCGCTGACCTTCTCAGCCAGAGAGGACAGGACGGACTCGGATCCCGCGGCCATGCAGCCAACCTACGGCAAGAGGATGAAAATCAGTTAGGCAAGTAAAAAGGGGAGCAGACCAATGTTTGAAGGGGGACAGAACACTTACCAGATGGGATATGCTATACAGCCACCCTTGGAAGCCTTGGGGAGATAGCCCGGCGCATGCCTCCACCTGGCTTGGGACAAGGACGGACTTTAGCCTTTCCCGGACCTCGTCAGGCCCGCCCAGGGGCAGACCTGACGGAATATCAGCCCTGGGCACGGGCTTTTCAGGAGCCGGCCTATGGGGAGCCGATGTCCCCACAAAGTCGGGACGGTTAGTCGTCCCGTGGCGAATACGCTTGAGCGGGCGCTCGCCGCCTAGGGCCTCGGTAGCTGGCCTCTTCCCTTGGGCGATCGCCGCCCGAGCGGCAGTAGTGGCGGCGGCGGCAGCCTGTCTCTCCCGCAACTGGTCCAAATTGCGCTTGGGGGCCATTTATGCAGAAACCAAGATCGCACGATCAGAAGTGCAAGGGGCAAAAATAATACAAGTGCATGGTTAACGCATAATGTAACCAGGATGCTCACCAGGAATGATGGGCGTAAAGCTGGGGGCCGGAACAGGCTCCTCAGGGGAATAGGTCACGATAAAATCCCCCGTTCGGGACAACACGTTCCAAACGCTAGTGGGCAGCCCTGCTAGCCTCAGGATCCTGGCCTGGCACGACTCAGGGATTTTGGGGGGTTTAGTTGAGCCCGTTGTAGACAGAGAAAAGAAATTAGTCAGTAATCCACCGTGTTCCCAAAAGACTAGGATAGCAGACGAGGTCGGAAGGGCGGTCTTACCTCTCAACTCCCCGGCCCAGGATGTCCTCAGCTGGATCCCCGGAGCCATGTCGCAGAGGCGAAGGGCAGACACCTGGAAGAATTTGCCCTTCCACCCTTTGTTATTGCTAGGGCAGTGGTCAATAATTTTCCTGCCCGGACGGGCAGAAAATGAGAAAAACCCCAATTCCCGATGCACGGGGAATGGTCGGTGGGCCCAGAGAAACTCCTGGAGGGTAAGCTTATACCCGAACACTTGAGGCCACAATGATATACACCCCATCAGGAACCTCCACCCGTTGGGGGCCAACTGACCGGGAGCGATATCGAGAAAGATCAGCATATCCCGGGCTATATGGTGAAGCGGAAGCCGGATGCCCGCCATCATAGCGTCCTCGAACAGGGTGACAAACCCGACTGATAGAGGTGCGCGCCGCCGATGTTTACGACTAGGGCGCAACCATCGGGAAAGGAATATCTCTCCCTGATCCGGAGAAGGTCTTCGGAGCGCAAAACAGAAGAAGTGGACTCACAAGCGAAAACTACGTGGCCAGTCCCCTCGGGCAGCTCGTCGCCCGAACCCCTCGAGACGGAGGCAACGGGGGCCTCCTCGGAAGACTCACTGTCAGACAGACAAACGGGAATCCTTGCCCCACTTTGGTGATCGGACAGGGACTCAGGAAGCCGGCCCAGCTGGCACTAGGGGACCCTGACCAATATTGTTCACTCTCCGATCTCGACGCAGAGTTGAAGCCGGAGTGTTCCATCTCTGGCTCTCCGACGGGAAGGAACAGACACAAACTACGACCTGCGAATGGATAGGGAACCCCAAACCTGATATACAGGGGGGGGCAGAGTTACTAACCTGAATGGTAACGAGTAGACACTCCTCAGCACCAGATAACACTCTCTCAAAACAGCGCAAGAAACACCCGCTCGGTTAAGATGAATTAGAGTTCCACCCGACTCGAAAAATCCACAGAATCTGAGGAGGAAGAAATCCCACTCCCGCTCGAACCTCACAAGATTCGTTCTCTCCAGCCTCACTCCAAAATGAAAAAGGAACGGGGGGAAGAGGGAAGAAAAGCAGAAAATAGAAGATTAGGAAGGGATGCAGGAGGTGGGGCGAGTGCTCCTTATAGAAAGACCCTGAACGGCCCAGATCAAAACAGATCCAGCGGTCCAGGAGGTTTCCCGCCCAAACTGTCGCTTCGGCCACGTGAAGAGTCGCCTCAAAAGGCGCGCGCATTAAATGCGTGAAAAGACGGTTCCGTTAGTCTGCAAACGGTTCGGTTACGACCACGTCTCCATTTGTTAGGATCTAACCTGACTGATGATTGGTTGGTACAGGGCAGCGGTGGTCCGGGCCCGAGCAGCCGCAACCTGGGCGCATTCATAAGCTGGTCGAGTATTAACTGCCCAGCGTAGTACAGAATTGATAAATAGTTAAAAGGGCATAGTGAAAGAAAGAGTTGGCCTCAAGGACCTTTTTATTGCTATAAAGGGCGAACTGTACAGAGATCGGGGGCATCTATGATAGCCTTCCCAAAAAAAAAAAAAAAAAAAAGAAGAACGGGCCTTCCAGTTCCCTTGCCCTTCAGGGCATTGACCTCTTCCTCCAGAGCCGTCACCCTCGCCACCAGCCCCTGTACAGCAAGCTCAAGGGCGTGAATATCCACCTCCTGCAAAGTGGAGCCCGTCTCCAAGCGGTCGATTTGCTTCTCCACCTCCTGAAGATGGCCCTCCAGGTTACTCAGGGAGAGCCCGGTCCAAGAGCTGGGCATGTGATGGCCGGTCGGGTGTTCCACCCGACTTTTCTTTGGTAGAGGTGGCGATTCTTCCCCGGTGGCTTTCTCCTTTCCCTTCCTGGACGGACCCGGTGGCGGGCTTGCCCCTCCGGATGAGGAAGAATCACTGTTGGTGGACAAGGTGACCGGCCCCTCGGACAGGTCGGCCCTGCCGGTGGTGCGCTCCGGTCGCCATGGATCGAGTATAGCGGCGTAACCCAGAAGCCGCAGCGGCAGGGGCATCAGAGGAAGGTCCGGCGCCTGCATCATCCGCAGGTCCCCCGGCCAAATCAGAGAACGACAGGCCGGCCTCGATAGCTCGGTCAATCACCTCCGTGTCATCAGCAGTAGGGGCAAGGCCACGGGAGGCAGCAAAAGCCTGCTTGTAGAGGACGGGATCAAAAGCTGCAGGAGGGCAGAGAGCGACATCCTCCAGCCAGTTGCTGGCGACCACAACCCAAGGGTACCGCTGCCAGTTCTTGTTCGGGAAGTCCAGACCTTGGACAAGGTCCCTTCCCTCGGCCTTGGGGCGCAGATAAGGACCCCCGTGGTCGATGCCCAGGATGTAACACCTCGCGACGTCGGCGGACCGAAGGAACAACCCCAGTCGCTCATTCAGCGCTGATATTCCCCATAGGAGGCGGGCGACGTTTGGGCGGCACTTGTGGAGCGGGATGTGCAACCCCTCAATCAGGTCGCAAAAGGAGACCGGGAGGGGGAAGTGTAGTCCCACGATAAGCAGCAGATAGCTGCTGATGAGGACGAAAGGAAAGGCTATTTCCTCCCCCTCAACATACGGACGGACCACAACATCGTCCGGAATTCGACAGTCCTCTCGGAAGGCTCTAAGCCCTTCATCAGATGACAGATCAATATGCGAGGCCATTTGGAGGAAGTTTGGAAGACAAAAATAGCAGAGAAGAAGGAGCTCGAAGTGTTTGCTCGGGCGATTTAGCTGATGATTTACAGTAAAAAACATGTTGAACAGGCACTCCTTATATAGGCGTCGCGAACGGTTAGGATCAAACTTGATCGGACGGCTCACATGCTCTCCTGCCAAAACTGTCGTTTCGAGCATGTGGGGCGTCGTCTCAAAAAGCGTGAGCATTGAATGCACGACGTGATGGTTCAGTTGCCACCTGGACGATTCGGTTACTTCCAAACTGGCAGCTTTGGTTTCGAACCGGACCAGTAACTAGTAGACACGTGGCGCCGGGAGCCGGGTCCTGCAGGGAAACCGCTCGGTCGATATACCGGCGGGTCAACTCAAACCGGCCCCGTTCCGACGAGGGTCCCGATCATTTCCCGGTCAGTATCCGGAAAACATTCTTAATTTTCAAAATTCATCTGACAAGGCGTCATCTCAACTTTGAAAATGGGGGGCAGCTGATATGTCCAGAAATATTCTGTAGGAGTCCAACCGCCACGTGGTCAGCCAATAGCCCAGGTAATCTGGATTGGGAGCGTAGAGCCCACACTCCCGAGATGACCAGCTGTTACCGTCTGGGATACTCGGCAGCTCGGGTACCAGGCGTGGTGAGACCCCGGGAGACGCGGCATGGATCATGCTTCCCACCGTTTTCTTATATAGCCATGACTCTATCAAGAAGAATCAATGGTTTCCTAAACTACTTAGGAAACTCTCCAAACATTGTACAAATCTATTGTGATTAGATTGGGCTTCCTAATCTAATAAACTTACCATGTAAGGGTGGACTCTTGCATCTATAAAAGAGCCCACCTACCCTCCATAGGGGGGATCCGGAGATCAATTCTCTAAGCATACAAGCACATATCAGAGAACTCACCACTATACACGCATGTACCTGGCCGGTATTACTGGGAGTGCTGCCCATCTTGTCAGCTCACCAGGCCCGCTGGTGATCTGCTAGTGAGAAGCGCACAGACGCAACCGTGGACGTAGGTCACCTCATTAATGGGGCCGAACCACATACAAATCCTCCTTTTACTTTGTTTTCTGTCCAAATCACTCCTACCAATTTTCGGCATCATCATGGTGTATTGGTGCGTCCATAAACTAGTAGTTATATTGGAATGATGTGAGGTGCTCAAGAGTGTTCTTAAAAGCGGCGAACTGGAGCACTAGTATGTCATGCTGATATAATGCATCATCTCAGCCAGTCGGGGTTGGTACAGTCAGTCTTAGGGTTGGAAGACAATAAGAATCAGATAATGATGGTCTGAATAAAAGAGGAAAAGATATTGATGATGCCAAAAATTGGTAAGAGTAAAGTAGAGCAATTTTAAGAGAGAGAGAGAGAGAGAGAGAGAGAGAGAGAGAGAGTGAGAGACTGGTTTTTTTGTATGTGGTTCAGCCCTGTTAATAAAGGTACCTACGTCCACGTGTATGTCTGAGCACGTTCACTAGCAGATCACCGGCGGGCCTGGTGAGCCAACAAAGAGGGGTGGAACTACTAGTAATACCGGCCGGGTGTATGCGTACAATGGTGAATTCTATAAAGGTGCTGTGTAGACTGAAAAGTCGGCACCTTCAATGGGGGGTGAGAGGTCTTTTTTATAGATGCAAGAGACCTACTCTTACATGGATAAGGAAATATAATCCAATTGATATAGATTGGCATTAATTGTGGGGATTTCCTAATTGGATTATGAAATAGTGTGCACTTTCCATTAGTCTTCTAGCCTGAGTAGGAAACTGCCCGTAATGCTCGGGATTATGCCGTGGGCCCGAATGAACTGTTCCCGCGATGGGATGTGCCCGTGCGGTGTTCCCGACCTGTTGGCCTGGTCGTGGATGAACCTCTCGGGATACTGAGTTTCGGGTAGACTCGACCGCTCGGACTGATGCTTGTCCGAAGAGTTGTGCACGATTTGACTGGCTGTTGATTTAAACCGCTCGGTCATAGGATAGAGCCAATTTTGGGTGTATCAGCTGCCCCCCATTTTCAAGGTTGGCCAGATGCTATATTAGGGCAAGTTTGGAAATCAGTTTGATGTTACTTGCCACTGTCTCAGTGCTTGGGGAAGCTGCCTCGGGGCTTCTGAGCCTGGTGAGTCCTCAGGAACTGGCTGAGAGTTGAGACCCATCCTAGCTCGGGACCTTTAGGTGCTCGGGAACTGACCGGGGGGTTGAGACCCGGCCTAATTCAGAGTCTTTGAATGCTCTGGAAGTGATCGAGAGTTGAGACTCAGCCTACTTCGGAGTCTTTTTGCTTGAGTTAGCCTCTAGGATGGTTATTTTCTGCCCGTGAACCTTTGTCAAGGTTGTGGGTAGAAGAGTTTTACCATGTTGGAAAAGCTGACCTAAAGCATATTGCTTTAGGGTCTTTTTATGTTAACTCCCCAGGATGGTTGTCTTCCGCCCAGTTAGCATTCGTCAAGACTGTTGGGAGAAGAGCTTGACCATGTTGGTGGAGCCGACCTAAATCACGTTGCTTTAGGGTCTTTTTGCTCCTCTATCGTCGGCCAACCTAAGAGATTTTAGTCACCTCTATCGTCGGTTTGGGCCTAACTGGAGTTAATGCCTCTGAGTACTGTAGGTGTTCGGGTTGACCAAGATTTTGACTTGGTTATCTGCGAGGCCTGTAGATACCCGGTGTGATTACCTGTTTAGTTCATTGTGCCGTCTTGCCCCCCAAGCTTTCGCTAAGACGAGGGTCTTACAGAGGCTATGACTATAGGTAACCGACCGAGAACATGGTGGTTGTAGGGTCTTTTGAAACTTGCCATCATCAGCCACCTAGGGGTTTGCCCCCATCGTCGGTTGGACCTAAGCGAAGCCGGTGCCTCGGGCGTGACCCCGAGGTCTTTCGTGCTTGGGTTTGGATCCTGAGGTCTTTTGTGCCTGGGTTCGGAGCCCGAGGTCTTTTGATGCCTCGGGGTTAGGCCCGAGGTTTTTGTATGCCTCGGGGTTAGGCCCGAGGTATTTAAATGCCTCTCTGACAATCGGTGGAGCCTCATGTGGTGATCATGCAAGTACCACTGTAGTCGGGCTCATCCAGACCGATGGAGACAGGGGGTCGGATCAGGATCGTTGGGCTCTTGATTTCTCTGTGTTGGAGGCAAAGTCGAAACTTCTTGATCTTGATCGATATGAACTGGAGGTCGGGTCAGGGCTGCCAAACTCAGACCACTGTGAACTGGAGGTCGGGTCGGGACTACCTGACCCGGTCTGCTGTGAACTGGAAGAACTGTCAGAACTCCCGGGCTGATTTCGCTTTCGCTTACCTCTGGAAGGCTCGTTGCTTTCTTGCCGAGTGTATATGATCTTCAGAAACTCTTCAGTGTCAATGTATTTTCCAACCCTCTCAGAGAGCTCAACCAAAGTTTCCGGTTGATTTCTGTGGAACGACGTGGCGCACTTGGTGTGTTGAACTCCTAAGCAGAAGGCTATAATAGCGGCGGTTTCATCAAGATCATAGATGCTGAGCTTCTCTTGATTAAACCGGCCGGTAAATTCCTTGAGGGTCTCGTTAGTCCTTTGTATGACCGTCAGTAGATGTATGTCAGGCTTTGGCCGCTCATGCATACCGGCGAACTGGTTGATGAACTGCTTGCTGTGTTGCTCGAAACTGCGAACCGATCGGGGCTCCAAGGAGTAGAACCATTCATAGCCGGGTTTTTCAAAGTACTGGGAAAGGCTAGGCAGTGTAGTTCATCGGAGTTGGTGGCTAGGGTCATCTGAGCCTTGTAGGTCTGGACATGGTTGACCGGGCTTCCCGAGCCATCGTACGAATCCAGGCGAGGCTGCTTGAATTTGCGCGGGATGGAGAATCTCATGATCTGGCTGGAGAACGGTGCCTCGGTATTGGCTTGATTCTGAGCACGGTTGTGACCAAGCTTTTTGGCCACTCCGTCAATCTGCTTCTGCAAGTCCTTGATTTGGGCTTCCACTCCTTCCCGAGCGGTATCTGAGGGGTTGGTCGGGTCGGTGGAAGAGGCTTCTTCTTCATGGCGAGGTGTTGTCCTCTGGGATCGGGCTCGGCTATGACTCCGGGTAATCGTGCGCCCATGGACGACTCGGCTCTTGACCGAGTGACCCTGGACTGATTCCCGGGCCATATGCTCCTGCCTTTCCTCTCGGGCAGCACGCCTACTGTTGGTGTCTATGACATCCTCAACACGGGACGGGTTGGCTCGGGCACGTTGTCTAGTCAAGATCGGTTCCCGACCGTATGCAACGTTCCTGGGTCATTTCCCGGCTACTAGAGGACTGCTTTTGTAACACCCGTACCCGAAAAATAAGATTAATGTGATATCAATGTGTGTTAATTAATGATAATTAATGCATGAGATGTTTAACGGTGGGGTTATGAACCCACATGTGAAAAGGTGCTCAAATGCGGGCACAGATGAAAGTTTTGTAAAAAGGACAGGACTGGTATAAATGTGGGGCCCAACGAGGGTCTAATTAAAATAATTTTCATTTTGATGTCATTATGTGCTTATATGATTACTTGTTTAAATGCTTATTGATATTATTATGTCTTATGATAGGAAAGGGGACCAATTTGGGTACCTATGTGAGGGCGTATTTGAATAAAATTAATTATTGGTAGGTTTAATAGCAACCTCATGAATTATGTGGGACCACGTTTGGGACCCATGCAGGACTTAGATTAAATTCTTTTAGAAAAGATGGGTAGTTAATGTAAATAACATGGGGGTTTGATAATAAAACTTAAAGAAAAGTAGGGAAGGTAAATGGAAATAGTAAACACTTGTGCCAACACATATGCATGTTAGCATATGTGTCTCCTAAATGACAATCACAGCTGGGACTTGAGAGAAAAGAGAACCAAAAGCTCTCGACGAAGACGACGGAACTTCTCGACGCCGTTTTCTTGCCGTTTCTTCACCGTCCGGTTTCGGATTCACGAACCGAGATCGGATTTGGACTCGTGGAGGTAAGAGGATCACATGTGCGTCTTTTATTTTTAGTTTCGGCAACGTTTTTACGGCAACCGTTTTTGATAAACGATGTTCTTGGTACCAAACTTGTGTAGGATTATCATTAACTAGAAATTGAGCTAAACTTGGGAAGGAATTGGGGATTCTAAGCTTAGTTGCGTGTAAATCGAAGAGATGAGTGTTCTAATATCAAAATTGGGTGTTTACTTACGTTAAGGTGATAATTGATGCTCTAGAATGCTTAATCCATGACTAGTGTGCCAAGTTTGTGATTAGAATGAAGTTTATATATCAATTATATGAAGGATTGTCATGTTCATGTGATTAGTTGCTTATATGCCTATATGGATCAAAGGAAAGTCAAGTAGTGGTCTCCATTTATAGGTCCCATATGTAAGGGACGGTAAGCCCTCAATGAGCGGGGCGTGGCGACGACCACGATGATGAAACGGTGATGCCTTCGGGATCACAAGAGTGTGTGTGATATGCTATATGCAATAAAAGAGTGAAAAATTCCGGGGTGAGAAGGACCTGGGGGTGGTGGCTTGAGTTACTTGACTTTCCGGAAATCAATTGGTTGATGTTTATATTGATTGTTGCATTTGCATATTAAACATTCCAATAGCATGATTAGTTCCCTCACTAAGCAAAAGCTTAAACGAAAATATATTTTCTGTTGTGGTTATTGAATAACCATCGCAGGTACGGCACGGGAAGAGGAGAGGAAATGATTCTCACGACGGGTTGGGCGTGGGGTTGTGATATGTGTTTCATGTTTATATGTATAGATGTTTTGGTTTGGTTGTAATCCTTACACTTCAAGTGTTGTAAACAACTTGTGTTTTGAAAGTTCTTGTTATATGTTAATTCAAGTTTGGTAGTAAGGGTCTTTTGGTATAAATTGCACTTGCAAGTCACACCTTATGTATATTGGAAAGGAAACTTGGAGTAGTAAGTAACTTTGGTTGTAAATTGAGCTTAGTTTTCTTTGGTTGAGAAATTATGCAAGTATTGGGTTAAAATGTGGATTTTGATGTAGAATTATGATTCATGAGAAGAATTTGTGTATTTGATTGTCAATCCATGCTTGGAAGATGTTGTGTTAATGTTTAGGAACATTTGGAAATGCTTTAAGAATGAGTTTTAATGGTTCCACAAAGTTTTGGGAAGTTTGGAACAAGTTTGGACTTGAAATTGATGTTTTTAAGCAATAGGGAGCTGTTCTGCAGAAGCCGGATTGATCCGGCCTTTCCGCGGATCGATCCACCCTTTTTTGGGGACATTCTGCTTGAAAATTAGTGAGATGGATCGATCTGCCCCTATGAAAACAGACTGTCATCTTTTACGGAAACAAGCATAACTCTCTCTACAAAACTCGGATTCGCGCGCCGTTTTTTGCGTTAGAATCGGGACTCAAAGACCTATCTTTTGGTATAAAATTTGCTATACCTTATTAATGACCATTTTGCCTTGGGTCTGATTTGTGCCAAGAAAGCTCTTTTATGGAGTCTAAAACATGTTTTTCTTCATGATTAGTGTATGGTTTGGTGTGTGGGATTTGTTACACATGTCCTAATCCGCCTGGGGTGGGTTGGAGTGTGACAGCTTTTCTGGGTTAGCAGGGCTTCAATCTATTGCTGGATTTGATGATGGCCCACTAAGAGTTGTGTGAGGGTCGCGGTGATCTGCTCAGACGTCATGACTGCCGCAGCCGGTGCCGGGGCCAAAGGAACATCCCGGTCGGACTGCTGATCAGTCTTCTTACCCTTCTTCGGTGGCATGATGACCAGTTAAGAGATTTGTTGATGAGAAGACTTGTCGTTTCCCACAGACGGCGCCAAACTGATGATGCCAAAAATTGATAAGAGTAAAGTAGAGCAATTTTAAGAGAGAGAGAGAGAGAAAGAGTGAGAGACTGGTTTTTTTGTATGTGGTTCGGCCCTGTTAATGAAGGTACCTACGTCTACGTGTGTGTCTGAGCACGTTCACTAGCTGACACACCCCGCCGGTATTACTGGTAGTGCCGCCCCTCTTTGTTGGCTCACCAGGCCCGCCGGTGATCTGCTAGTGAACGTGCTCAGACACACACGTGGACGTAGGTACCTTCATTAACAGGGCCGAACCACATACAAAAAAATCAGTCTCTTACTCTCTCTCTCTCTCTCTCTTAAAATTGCTCTATTTTACTCTTACCAATTTTTGGCATCATCAGATATTATTAATATCACCACTTGATATCGTGCATAACTAGTAAGGACTTTATACCTATGATACTGTAGGAGATTCTATTCACTCAACTGAAGTAAGCTGACGGCGTTTATGCTTGGACAATCCCCGTCCAGACTACCCTGTCCCTATTAATGCAGTTGATGGAGCCTACGATGATGGCTACTACCCAAAGTTGGATTATGCAGAGGGTGGCCCCACTAATGACGATTGTACCGGGAAGGTTTACTATGCTGACGAATACCCTTACGCCAGCTAGAGATGAAGAAGCTATATCTAGTTTATATCCTGTTATTTCTGTCGAGCTTTGTAGTGGGTACTTACGCATATGTTGTCTCCAGACCTGTTATGATACTGAGGACCACTATGATATTGTAATGGATAGAATTGTTATTATATATTCAGTTTGTTTACTGTTCCTAATTATTAGTTGGACTAGCACTGTGTGGTGTGGACAATTAGTGACATTCACCCATCATTTCCTATGGACCCAAAAAGGGAATTTGTTTTTCTCTATTTTTGCTACTCCGAGGCGTGACATAAAGTACTTTTTTTTTTTTTCAGAATTCGGAGTCAGAATGAGATGAGATTTCAGGGATCACTCTGTCTTGATGTGAAAAGTATTTTGGTCCAGTCTGAAAATAGCACAAGCGCTCCAAGGTCAAAGAGTAGAATTTTCCGATGACTTAACAGTGTAAATTAACACATCTGTGGGCGTCCTTACTGTAGTTTTCTAACTTTTGTCGTCGGATGGCAATGAAATTTCTGCCAGTTCTTCATCTTGACAAATGTGAATTTTTGGCATCAGTTCTAGGCCTCTGGGAGCTGTCTTGTGACGAAACAGAATCTTTGCGTATAAATCCTATACTTGATAAAGTGACTTTTTCAGATCCGGTGCCGGATTGTGATGAAATTTCAGAGGCTTGTCGGTTTTAGCATGTACTTCAATTCTAGCATGAAAAATATATGCTTCGACCTCAGGTAAACTGAAAAAGTAAATCTGCCCCTCTTTTGAAAATCGCAGATTATTGAAACTTCAAAATGCGATCGTTTCTTCGTCTCTAGTCTGATTTTGACGATTTGAAGTCCAGGAACCCTATATTGACAAGCTCTTCATATCTGTTCGACTCTATGCAAGTTATCGACATATTTTTATTGAGATGAGCAAAAATCAGGTATCTACAAGCAATATGCGAATGTGGTCCAAATGCGTCGTGTATTGGCTACAGTTGAGTCTAACTGTTATTCAACACCCTATATATTTGGTCTAATCTTTTCTTTTCTTTTTTTTTTTCTTTTTTTTTTTCACTTCTTACTTTAGACGACTCCAAATTTTCAAGAAAAAAAAAGAGTTATGCGTAATGTATTGTTCTAATTGTAATCCAGTTAATCCTTAAATATTTGACTTAATACTTTTTCTTCTATAAATATTGGTTCAACACATTTTTCTCTCTTCTTACTTTACTCCAATCGATTTTTTTTTTATTATTTATTATCAGTCCAAACTTTACAACTTACAATTAACGATATCAACCCTTGTTTTCCAAAAAAAAAAAAGAAGGATAATATGCACATAGGAGCGAAAACTAGGCCACGTTTGGATGATGGAGGGGGATTGGATAATTAGACTTTTTTAAAAGATAAACCCAGCCTAATAAAACCACCTCCCCCATGTATAACTTATGGGGGACTATTATTGTAAAATGGACAAATAGTCCCGTACTCCATAGCCGTGCCAAACGCCAGACTATTGATTAAAATGAACTATTAGTCCAATCCTCATCTATCCTCTTTAGTCCTGCAAAACAAACACGACGAATCGGAGAGAGCGGATCAGAGGGGAGGATTACAACTACAAACATCTCAACTCTTCAACTCTCAAAACAGTTCAAAACACTCACATAGCAAAATTATAATTATAATAACATTTCTAGTATAAAATTCTGGTAAATATCTAGAAATAAACCCCATTAAAAAGTAAAGGGGGTAAAGGGGCACCACTTCAAAGCCTTTGTGGGTCTACGGTCTACCATTATCTGCATTTCCTACCCACCCCAATAGAAAATCCTTGTTCCGCCTTTGATTTCAATTTAGATAGGGTTGGTTCAATTTTTAGTTTAGGGGTATGTCATAGTTAAGTTAAGGTGTCTTTGTGTAATTTACATTTTTTCTTTCATTCTCTTTCTAACAATTTTATCCATATTTAACGGTGCCAGTTGGGGAGAGTGAGAAAGAGAGAGTAGGCAGCATGGCTTCTGCTATCATCACCCTTCATAGCCTCTGGTTTCAGTCTTCTCCAAAACTTTCCTTTCTATCAAACCCTTATACAGCTCCTCATGTTTCAGCTTTCTCATCACCCAAATTTGGACATCATTTGAAGCTCAAGCATATCCGAGGAGCTTCTTCTGAAGGTATAATTTCCCTTTCCCAACTACTTTTTTACTTCAATTTCATTCTTATTGGTATATTTTTTTTTTAATTTTATATATTGGGTTCTTATTAGAATTACTGTTACAGTTCTCATTCATCTTAGTTTCAGAATTTATTGTTTCTTATACAGTGTTTTAGCTGGGTTAAAATGAACTTTTCAATTACTTCCCTAGTTGCTAGCAAATTCATAACTTTAAATTTGGGTTAAAATGTTACGTTTGTGGTTCAATTTATTATGAAAGCTATTCAGAATAATATACTTACCTGGATAGAGTGGAATGACAAAAAAAAAATGGTGTTTTGTGTCTCTCTTTTTTTTGTTGAGATAAGGTTTTTAATACGGACCCTTGGTTAAAACTCACCCTTGAAAACCGGCTCGCAAGGAGATGGTTCCCACGAGCTAATATACACATGGCCGAACCCGTATTTAACCAATGTGGGACATTTAGGATACTAACAGACCATAACGCTTTGCAGTTGAGTCCACGGCGGCTTTACTATGGGGGGCGGGCACACTGTCTCTAGCCCTGACCAGGTAGCTGTTTCAGAAACGAGACTATGGGGTCGCAGCCAATATTGCGTCTGAGCCCATGCTCGACGTGGTGCTATGCCAAATGGTACGAACCTGTTGGCTGTCGCACATCGCCCGGGTAGGCCCCCGCTTATGCTGTTTATAAGTCCTGGGTAATCCTCCTCTCATAAGGCATTTTTTTAGGGTGAGTCAGGCCTATTAGGCCTTCTACTAAACCCTTGGATAGAACTCACCCCTGAAAACCAGCTTGCAGGGACCCATGCGCTATGGGACACTTAGGATCATACCAGTTTTTATAAATTCGTCTTCTTTTCTTACATTGATATCTAAGAGATTGATGCTATGTATAGTAGAAAAGAATTGTGCAGGGTATCCTATGCAATTTTCCTTTGTTTTATGGTATGCAGTTATTTTGAGGTGATCAATCTGATTGTCATTTTACTTGCAAGAACAATTCCCCAGAAAATAACCCACATTAATTATCATAAAGGTCACCATTTTGAAACTGTGTGGAGATTTTCTGGGGAGTATAGACGCTCGAAGGATGGATGAACACACACTCTTATATTCAAACCCTGATCTCTTACTTGTCTGTCAATCGTGTTACGATTGCACTGAACAATGACAAATATTTTAATTTGTATGCTATTGACTCCTTTTTCCTTTTTCCGGGGAGTATAGTTTGATACTTTGATAAGCATTCTTCTTATATTTTGATTGTACACTTGTCACTTCTTGTTTCACACTAGAACTTCCTACTGATTTGATTGAAGATTCCAAGTTTGTCCCTTTGAATGATGATGATCCTACATATGGTCCACCTGTAAGTTCTGGTCAGTTCTTTACCAAATTTTAATGATGTGTGCCTCTTTATATATTTGACATCTTCTGTTTAGTTTTAGAAATGGATGTAATTCTTTCTTTCTTTCCTTTTTATTTTTTTTTTACAGAGTTCAACGGGTTTCATTACAAGCTTATAATTTTTTTTTCGGTTGCGATTCTTCTATTAATGCTTGTGCCTCATGCAATTGAACTGGGGAATCAATAAGTGATTCAATTTGTTGCTTATTTACTTGGGAAATAGGATGGATGAGTTTCAGAGTTACTAAACTCGTATATTATATTTACTACTAGGTTAGTTTGTTACTAATTTAGTTTTTGTGTGTTTTCTTTTATTTTAGACACCTAGGAATTTTTATAATTTCAAGAATTGCTGGACATGGGTTTTAATTTATGTCAACTTTTAGTTTTGGGCCTTATTTGTTGATTTTGGTAGGGTAGTATTGGTATAGCTAGTGAAAGTCTCTCAATTTTCAAATAGGAAATGAAAGTCCGGATTTATAATGTATACAAAGCCGTGTAATGCTTTCAATCCATGCTTTAAAGAAAATCTTGAAGCTTCCAAAGATTGGAAATTGCCCGAGCAATTCAAACCCTAGGTGTGATGCTATTAAACTTCCACTCTAGCCTAGCCTATTTTTTGTCCTCTATTTCTTTCTTCTTCTTGATTCAACTTTCTGCACTCTTTTCTAGCTTTGAACTCCTTAGGTTCAGACCTCAAATAGCCCCTTAAAATCCCCAAAGTTGTTTTGATTCAATCCTTAACCCGTCAAGTACCCTAGCATGACACAACTGATAGCCATCAAAATAGCAGGTTTGTTCACGGGTTATGTTTACAATAGCTTTCTTCTATTTAATTAAACCCTCAAAACCTAACATTTTCTTATCCAACAGTAAGCCTAAAAATCTCAAATTCTTAGAAACTTTTCGGCCACAAAACATGTTATAATCTGCCCAAACGTCCATCAATTTACCTCTGCTCTACTTTAATTTTGATCTTCTATGTAACATAAAAATCTATATCTTCATCGTATGCAAAACAAGAAAAAATAGACACCTAAAATAACTGTCTTACCAACTTACCACATCCTAGGATTTGGAGATTAGATGACCGTATAAACATATACATGTGCTTCACTTTATGTATGTACCAAAGTATTTGCTGCAGAAAGCTAAGCATATAGAAATGCTCTGCAAATATCCGAAATACGGACTTTTTAATTTTGATTTTCATTTGCGAGGTTAATTAATTCTGACAGAGAGAATATAGTTCTCTATTCTTTCAGAAAAACTTAAAAATTTGAAGATTTTATCTGAGGTTGATAGGATCAAGTTTGTTGTGAAGTCAGTAGATAGCATGGTATTCTAATCAAACGAGTTATGCTTTCATACTTCTTTGGGTTTGCAGGCTATATTGTTGTTAGGATTTGAACTCGAGGAAGCGGGAAAGGTAATTTCTTGTTCTCTACAAAGTGCATATTTTTTTTTTCCTATTACCCCTTCAATTGTAATTAGAATGTCCACACTGTAACTGCTGTTGGCTACGTACTCCTCTCGAGGGACTGTTTGGAAAGGCTAAACCACCCACTAACATTTTCTATACAGTTCTTAAGAAAACCAACGTTATGAACTTGTTTTAAGACTTAATTTAAAGTGGACTGGACTCCCACATAATAAAAAGGCAATTACCAAACATTTAACTATGTAGAACCGGTTCCTCTTTGAACCACATAAATCGGTTCTTAGCCTTCCCAAACAGCCCCTAAAGATTTTGTTGTAGTGAAAATCCTTCTGGAGAGCTTCTCAGAAGTGGTCTCAGATTCTTAAAGAAATCCCATCACAGTTACAACCAAAAAAGTGGTTCTATGAACATTCTTAACTATTCCTCAATGTAATAAATATCTTATTACAGGTTCAGCAATTTCTGAAAGAGTTGGATGGTGAATTCCTAGAGGTAACTTCTCAGATTATTGCTTTTGGTTCCTCATAGCTATTGTTGTTGTTCTTTCCACGTTGTTATGAAATGTCTATTTGACAAAATGATTCAAAAGGTCCTGATGTATTAATTTTCTGACTAGCAAGAATAGCCCATTTTTACTATTGTTCCATTTGATTGAAAAGTTTATTATGATTATTATTTTTCACTGGCCGGAAAAGGAAAAATAATATCGCTGTTTTCTATTTCTCAGTTAAAAAGATGTATCATGATCAAAGAGGAAATACCCACATTTTCTTTTAGTATGTCACCTATTGGTATTAGTGGGGTACGATTGGCCTGTAAGACAGAAATCTGTGTGTAACTTATTGGTAAATACTATAATTGACAATTGAGGCGTAGCATCTGAAGATATTGTAAATCTATATATATATAATTTTTTTTCTTTTTCAAATCCTCGTTTATACTTATTTACACAAAATTGACAAAAGAGATATTTTACTTTTGAATTTCTGTTTCAGGTCATATTTTGTACTGAAGAAATGATTACTTGTTCTCTTTGGGAGGCAATTAATACGAAACAACCCAATTTGGAAGCTGTGAAGGTTAAATTTCTAAATTCCCTCGTTTCTCGTATTTTAGGAGAAAAATGGATGGGCTCCTTTCTCTTTTGCTGTGACTGAAGAATGTTTAGCGATACATTGTATTACACTTTCTCATTGGTGGGCCGGTGGCATGTTTAGGCTCTGTTTGGTTCATGGATTGGTTGATAAACATTAAGGAAAAGAACTGAAACGAAAATATAGTGGGAAATAAATATTAAAATTCTGAATTTCTTGAGTCATTTCTTTCCCTCTATTTTGAATTTACAATTTCATTTTGAATTTTTTTAATATTATTTCAACATGGAGGAAAACATAACGGTACTAGTTTTCTTTTCTTTCTCTAAATCGCAAACTAAACATAACCTTAGCGAAACATATACTCCCTCTGTCCCATATTAAGAGTCCTTGATGCCATTTTTTGATGTCCCATTTTAAGAGTCCTCTTTGAAAAGTCAAAGTACTTTAATACACACTTTTCAAATTTACCCTTTATTACATCCAACTCTTCCCTATCTTTTTTGTGATGTGACACTATAATTTTGAATTTCAAAAAGGGCAATATTGGAAAGTTGAAAATCTCACCAAAATCAAGGTCCATTTTAAGAGTCCCCTTAATAAGTTGGAATTCCCAAAAGAGACCCTTAATATGGGACGGAAGGAGTAACTGACATTCTTATTATCTTAAATAGTCCTTGATATTGGATAGCACACTTGACTAAATAGAGATCCAATGCATTTCAGCAGTTTTTAGTGAAGTCTGACATTTTTTCTGTTTCTTTTGAGCAGAAAGTAAAGATCGTAGTACCACAAACATAGCTCAGAAAATATTCATGTAGAAGGCAGAGTAATTTGAATCTGCCTAGGAATCATATCTGTTGTATTGTACTTACAAAATGCAGTGTTTATTAAGACTGATGGTCAAAAAAGGGGGCACAAAGTAGGACTTGTGTTGATACTTATTCCAGCTGGTCTGTATTGTAGTCGGTCTCTTGGTGGCAAAGTTTAGTTTTAAGTTAGAAATGATATGTAAGCCAAACATTTGTGGTAGTGGGCTTCATATTTCTTGCTTATAACTCTCAACCTGCAAAATAAAAAGATTGTTGGAATGTCCCACATCGCCCATTTATCTCCCTTCTGTGCAGTTTATAAGGCTTTAGTTCCCTTCTCCTTAAAACCTGGGTTTTAAGGAGTTGAATGGGCTGGGCCTTACAAGTGGTATTAGAGCTTGGTTGAGCTTGTTTTCCGGCGTGCCGAGTGTCCGGCTGCTGTGGTCCAGGGTATCCCGAGTGTTCGGCTCTTGGGGTTCAAGGGGTGAGAGAATGGGTCCAACAATGTATATCCAGCTTCAATACCCTCCCTCACGTGCAACCCCAACTTGCACGTGGATAGCAAACAAACCAAACTCCATCATAGTAGAGACAAATAACAAAGTGCAAATATGCACAACAAAGAGGGGATGGAGAGTCGAACCCAGGACCTCCCACAAACAAGGCTCTGATACCATGTTAAGTTACCAACTACTCCAAAAGCTTAAGCTGTTAGAGATGGACCCAACAATGCATATCAAGCTTCAATAAAGATCAACAAGATGGAATGGATTCTATGATGATTTGGCTACTATGAAGTTCCTAAGGGGGATGTTTGGGAAGGCTTAGAACCAGTTCTATGCTTCTTAAGTGAACCGGTTCTACATGTTCAAGTGTTTGGTGTGCCCCTTTTTAATGCATGCTAATAATGCTGTTTTTCATAAGAACCAGATAGAAAATGAAAGTGGGGCTGAACCTCGTCCTATTTTTTACATCCCAAACAGGCCCTGAGATAGTTGGAGCAAACTCCAGATTGCCAAGTTTGCTAAAATAATTTGCAGATTTCCTGAACTTACAGCAAAGGCTGCCACCCACGTCTCCATCATTTGAAACCCCTCTAATCTCTCCATCAACGTGGAATATGAGGTCATGTTTGGATGGCATCTACCAAGGATGCATGGTTTTGTTTGATTTGTCATTACTTTGCATGGTTACTATTCCGTTGCCATGCTAAGCATGAGAAAGTGTTTTAAAAATTTAATCTGTTATGCAAAATGTTGGGTGTGGCTCATATTCTGGTGGGGGGTGCAGGGGGAGGTCCGCCCCAGTGGTACGGTATGGTTATTTTGGGATTTACCATGTATTAGGGTAGGAGATATATAAGTTGTAACCCAATTTGTTTTTCAGTGTGAAAGTAGGCACACCGCCGAACCACGTGATATCTCTCTCTCTTTAATCTTTACGTTATTCTTTATTATTGTTTGAATGTGTGCTTTGATCCAACACATAACTTCTCGCACACAACAAAGTGAATGTTTTGTGGACGGCAGGGTATGTACTTAACACCAACAATATAGTCTACTTATCTCAAGATATATATGCACACATATCTATTTACATTCATGTCAAAGAAAAAACCGCCACTACATTTCATTTATTAATGCAGTAAGTTTTTTTTGTTTTGCAGATTGCAAAACCAATGGCCCGAATCTGCTTTTTCTCGGGTCTTAGTGGGGAAGAGATGATGATGTTCATTGATGACTTTCCAGAATCTGGTATTGTAAATCAGTATTCTAAATAACAGCCTAGATGTCACCTATCTTATTACTCTTGATGCTTGCTGATGAGTTAAGATTCTCAAGTTCATCGCTTATGTGAAAAATACTCCCTGTCTTGAGAACACATAGTTTGCATTTTGCATCTATTAATGCATGGAAATACCATATTAAAAGAAGATCCATTATCTTGTGATGCATTCATTCCACCCAAGTCATGTGTTCAAATTTCACGTCAACGTGTGAACCCCTAAGGCTTTGTTTGGTTTGCTAATTTAGAGAGGAAATGGAAAAGGGAAGGAAAACGTTTTTGTTAGTGTGCTTTTATACTCACAGATTTATAAATTTTAATTTTATTCTTGTCATATTTTCTTTTCATCCTATTTCCTCACTGTTTTACTTATTAAGCACACAAAACAAAGCATTTTCCTAGGTCTTTTCTTTTATTTTTCCTCGCTAAATCCATGAACCAATCCTAGTTGTTTTTTTTCTTCATCTTCTTCTTTCTTGCTAAATCACTAAACCAAACAAAGCCTTAGGAAAACACTGAGAAATAGGAAGGAAAAGGAAATAGGGTGATTTTCTTAATATTTATTTATTATTTTATAATAAATTTTGAATCTTGAGTCATTTCCCTTCCTCTTTTCTTAAATTACTATTATGATTTCACAATTTTTACATGGAGCAAAACACAATGACAAACAAAAGCACAAGTGTTTTCTTTCTCTAAATCCGCTAACCAATTAATCAGAACGTTATCAACCAAACAAATGGAAGTGTTTTTCCTTGATGCTTTCTTTTCTTTTCCCTCACTAAATCCATGAGCCAAACATGGCCTAAGGGTCAACATGCCTCTTATCTTCTCGATTCATTTGGGGAGCCGGCTTTACACAAGTCACCAGCAATAATCTAGAGGGGAGTGCAATAAAATAGTGTTTTTGATTGTTGGGTTATCAACAACAACAGCAAAAGAGTATTTGTGTGCGTTTTTCTTTTTCTTAACATTCATTAATCTAGGATTGCACTGAAATGGTTAATTAAATATCGTCGGTTGCACCATATATATATATTTTTTTTATATTAGTTGAGTTGGGTAGTCTGAACTCCTTGCTTACAAAGGCAGTTCAATGGTGGTGACCGGTATAGTTTCTTAGTTGCTTTAGGATTGCTAGTTTCTATGGAAGATAATTTTGTGATTTTTCCATGTACAGGACTTGAACCTGCTGTATTTGCAGCTCTTGTTCCCAACAGTGCTGATAAACCGTTACAAGAGGTGATAGAAGAGATTATGGGAGACCATGAAATGCTAGTAAGCTGATGTACTTTCTGTGTGTGTGTGTGTGTGATATATATCTTCTGAGTTCATTTAATGATATTCTTTGAACTCCTCTAGTCTGGAAAACAATCAGGCTCAACGTGAACGCATGCAGATTAGTGACTTGAAGGTATGAGTACCCTCTTCCTATTCCTGATATTCTTTGTGATATTTTTTTTAAAAAAATTTGAAATTGTGTCAATTTGTTGTAAAAGAAAGGGATGTAAAGATATTGTTGAGTTTCTGTAGCAAATTTGTTTACATTTTTGCTCTTGCAATAGTATTACCTCTGACAAAAATTGGTAATAATTTCATGCGCACAGTTGGGGCATATTTCTTTTGGAGGTTCATTCTTTGACAAATGGAAACTGCTTTTCCAATGGATTATTGCTCATCCATGATTAAATAGCATTTCACATGCATCAGAAAAGAGCATGATTAAATAGCTTCTTTTTTTCGCAATTGAATTCCAGAAGCTGGTTTGCCGAACAATTTTATTTTAGTTTTTAGAGTTCCATAATCGCTTATGGATTCCAAAAGCAGTTTCCAAACGGAGCCTAAGTTCTAAGCTAACCTTTTCTTTTAGAAGTTGTCTCATTGTATGTAGCATGAAAATAACGAAGATACAATTCTTTACCACTTACTCTATTCTCTACACAATTGGCATACAAATGCAAGGTGGGTGTGAAAGAACTGAAAAAACAGAAAAAAAGAAAAGAAAATAAAGGGACGAGTACACTGAACTTCAAAATAGAGGAACGTTTGTTATGGTAAGGTGACCTCCCTTCTCAGAGATGGAATCCTACTATGATAATGGTAGGTGTAGAATTACTAATACACCCCTAAAATAAAATGTGAAGTGATATTTTAGTTTAAAAGGTACAAACTTTATGAAAGGACAAGTTTAATGCGAGGAGAATATACATTCTCTTATAAATGTGAGAAATTTTATTTTATGGAATTTTGATTGACTTTAACAAGGGCAAACTGGTATGTAGACATTGAAATTTTAATAGTGCCTTGATCACCATTGATCTAGCCAAAGTCAACATTTTGTTTTTTTGACTAGTCATCTGAAAGAAATGGACTAAACTCAATTAAATATATATATATATATATATATATATTGATTTATTATTGTTGGGCTTGTTAAAATAATACATGGACCCAATTGAATAAATTAATTATTATTGGACTTGCAAAAAAGAAACAAATAAAATAAAATAAAATAAAACATGAGCTAGGCCCAATCAAATAAATTGGTTTATGAAATACTAGGGCTATCAAAATAAATCATGGGCCAGTATTTAATTGGTTACTAATTTGATCCTATAAAAATTGGACATTTGTCATTATCTTATAAGTCAAATTCAAGAGGTAAGTTTATGAGATATGAAAAAGCTGGTGCCTATAAAAAGGCTCACACCCTCCTCCTAAAAACATACATAGACTGGATATAGAAGATTGAAAACCCTAAGCAAGCTGCCTTCTCTCACAAGACGACGGCCTCCTACCATAGCTCAAGTTTCATGCTTTAGATATGTTATTCTCTACGCACAACTAGAGAATAACATCAGTCTTCAACAAATCATCTGATCGATTCAAGGAAGAGCATCACACCACTGTTCTCTATGATTCGTCCAGATCAACTCTTCGACATCCAAATCTTGTTTTCAAAGATCTCTCTTCCTTCTGGCCACCAAAAGCGTCACATGAGGATACTTTCATCGCTTCGTTCGAGAAAGCGCTGTTTCAGCCCTCGGATCAAGAATCATCAAGGAGATAGAATCAGGGGTTATTCTTTTATAAAGAATACAAAAATACAGAGTTTGTAACCATTTTCTCTTGATTAATAAAATTCCATATTTGACTCTTTGTTTGCAGTTTTGACCGCTTGATTCGGAGTCGAAATTTATTGCATACAAATTTCTCCGGTCCTTTTGAAGAAAGTTTAAAAAAAAATGGGGTCAACGGATGGTTGACTAAGGGGAGGGGAAATTGATTGGAGAGGTTAATGTTATTATCCCTAAAAAGAGTACTTAATCTTAAGCAGAAATGTTTAAACTAAACTCGGTTGCTTCCCCGTAAGGCCACCCATCCGGAGTCAATTTTTTTGTCTTTGATTCAATAGTAGGGGCCAATTTGAATCTGCGTCAAATGCCTGGTGAGTTGGTTATGCGTCCAACTATTTCCGTGAAAGGTCTCAGCAAAAAAAAAAATTTCCGTGAAAGGCTTCTGAGGCCTAAAGAGTGTAAAATTGGTGCAAGTTGGGAGTAACATGAATTAATTCCCATTTATAGCAAAACTTGCAAGCATATAACACTGTCGTAGAAAATTTAATTCCAAAATAGGGCGAGCAACGACTTAGCCTAGTTGGTTAAATGGCTCTCTATGCTACGCTCATACTAGGGTTTAAACCTTGCCCCCTCCCCCGGCCCTAGCAAATATGTCCTCACAAGGTAGAAAAGCATGCCCATTTCCTCTCGGACTTTAAATTCACTGTTCCTTTCTCTCTCAACTACTAATTTAGGCTGTTCGAACAATCTGATTTTTGCATGAAAAAAAATGCGAATATTATCATGTTTTAAGTAATCATGCTATCATCCAGAACCAAGAAATCAGTAGCAGCAGTTCTTCATAAGCAAGAATCTCTTGCAAACATCTCCATATGTCTCTAGGAGAATTCAAGTGTAGATCATAGTGAACCATACTGTTTTACTTTTCAATCAGGAAGGAAAAAAAAAAGACCTTATCACCATCACAAATCATCAACCAGAACCCATAAAAGACTATCTGGAACTTTGAGCTAAACTAAGGTGCTTATAAAAACTGAGCTAAATTTATCTCAACTTACAAATAACATTAACATAGTCACAAAACCCTTATCTGATAACAATCAACTTCAGAGATCAGACAAACCACAGCACGTACATAATCTTCAGTTTGAACCAAACTCAATTGACACTTGATATTCACCAACAGAAAATTAACAGTCCGTTTGGATTGAGAGAAGTAGAGAGAAGAGAAGAGCCAGTAGGTTATCTATACCTTATTTGGACAGACAATAGAGAAGAAAAAGAGGAGAAACTTTCTCACTTTCTCTTCCGTTCTCTCCATTAACCTTTATCTTCTCTCCTAACCTTACTTACCAAACATGAGATCAAGAGAGAGAGAGAGAGAGAGAGAGAGAGAGAGAGAGAGAGAGAGAGAGGTTTAGTTTCTCTTCTCTTCTCTCCATTCTCCACAATCCAAAAGGACTGTAAATTGCTCCAAAAGAATGGATTGTACCGTGTACGATTAATTCTTCCAATAAGCTAAAAGTAACCAAAAGACTATAGTATAAAAATCAGCCACACTCAAAAATCGAAATTCTTAGAGAAAACTAATACTTGCATTTTGCCATCGTAAACCCGATAAATCAATTACTGAAAATGCGACATAACGAAGGGTTTCAATAAACCTCTCTACATTTTCCCACAAACTCAACAGCACCTTCTAACAATCTCTTCAAACCTCTACAGGAAGCTAACAATTGCATTCACACTGGTTTTAACAAAAAAAGAAAAGAAAAAGAAGTAAAAACAATACTTTCCAACTCAATTAAAAACAACCAGCTTCAAAGTGAAAACATCTTATTCCATCCTCAAAACAAAAACTAGTACTCCTAAATATACATATTACAAACAAATCAAATAATTTCCACTATCTATACAAACACTCATAAAACAGCACTAAGTTGTTTCAAGGAACTACATGTCTACAGCTAAATTTACTACCCTATTTAAAAATCAACCACACAACTCAACAATTTTGCGAATACAACACAAAAAAATTTCAAAGAGCCCTTCACCTAAGTAGCTAATACATGCTTAAAGGACAAAAAATATATATAAAACAAAAAAAACAAAAAAAAATTTTACGTCACATCCAATCACATTTAACATCAAAGTTGTTTAACAAAGCTTAAACTTCACAGTTTCCGTACGAGATGTCTAAACAATTATGTCAAATACCTTCCAACAATTCTCCTAATGGCAATTGCTATCATATCAAAACAAATCTGCAGTCTCATTTCTCCAACAAAAATGAAATAGATATTAATGGCACCATACAAAATTGATCCAACAAGCTCATAATTTATCCCCGAGCAAAATATAGAAGCAATCAAAAATGTCAATCATAAAAAATTGTTCAACATACTAAAAATTGAACCACCGTAAGAAAATTCAGTATATTTAAACAAAACAAAGAATAACTCACTAAAACAAAACCAATGCTAATCTAATTCATTACCATCCAAACAACCCCTAATTCCTCAGTAGCTTCTCGGACCACCACCAAATGGCAATAGCTATCACGTCAATATGGAACTACAATCTAAATGTTATATCCCCTGCGTGCGCGTGAGAGCGCCTCTCTAGTATATAATCTTATAATGCTTAGAAGGAGAGATCATATACAAGGAGTAAAATTCCCTTGTGTTTAAACAATGTGGGATCATTGTCACATCACACTTTAGGCTTGAGTTTGAGTTTTTGAAATAAAGAGGCCCATGGCCTAAAACTTTGCTTTAAATTAAAAGGCCTAACAACTAAATGTTATATCCCAATAAAATTGTTATAACTCATATAACCCACAAGTAATCCAACACTAAAAGGGTTTTTCTATCTAAAAGAGAGAAGCGGGGAAGGAGGGTAGGGTTTGTCGGGAGAGTACAATTGAGTGATGAAAACTTTTATTTTTTCAGCGTTTCTGATAATATATACTGTATATTACTTACTTGAAATGGCGGTTAAAAATTCAGTTAAAACTTTAATTGAAATTTTTTTACGGAAAAATATCACTGAATACAATCTATTTCAATATTTGGAATACTGTTTTCAGTATGGCAAATTTAATCGCATAAATTTTCAGTACCTAAAATTCAACACTTAAGGCTCGCATGGTAACATTGTGGTTTTTTATTTTCAGTTTTTGTTTCTATTTTTTGGTGTTGGGAGTTGAATGTGATCAATTCAAAAAATGAAAACAAAAACCGAAAATTAAAAACCACAACGTTACCATGCGAGCCCTTAATTTTCAGTTTTATCAAACCGACTAGTTTGGTATGGAAAATTCTAGGTTTAAATACAAAGAGTAATGCTATGCTTCTCAAATTTATATCCCAAAAGTGCTTTCTAAATGATACGACTGTGGGGTCAGGTGGACAACTTCTAATCAAAATTCAACTGGTCTCATTGTATTAGACCTGACCCCCATTGCTACATAATTTGGGAAACACTTTGGGAAGCATATACCATTACTCATACAAAATATAATCTTTGACGTTTGGTCATGTCACATTTTAATCCCTTTGTATAAATTTGGTCATTGAAGTTTTTCAATATAAGCAATTTGGTCTAGCAGTGTATCATTTTTGTCCCTAAAAAACAGGACAATGCATACTACTTGAGTAAATTCTATCAAATTTTCTCACATAATTGGACATTTAGATCACATTGCTTCTATTTAAAAAAAAAAAAACAGTAAGGACCAAATTGATGTAATTGAAACTACATGAACTAAAATAAGACAGTGACAAAATTCTATGAGACATACTAGTAATTTGGTTGTATTATGCATACTAGTGGTTTTGGGTGCTAAAATGATGTTACTTGTAAGTTGTATCATATAAATGAGTAATGCTGCTTCTTAAATTTTGTATCTCAAATGTGACTCCCAAACCAATGTGGTAGTGTTTGCACCCAAAATATGTATTTTGGACGCATGACCAATCGTTTGAAGTATTTAGTCAGAAGTACTAGACATGGCCGAATGATTGTGGATAATTCAAACTGAATGGTTTTTGGATTTTTGGGCTTACCAAGTGTTTGTGATGAAAATATTCAACCAATATAGGAATGACACGTAAGAGTTTATATGGCAGAAGAGGTGGACCCTGAAACTGTTGTGAGCAGTTACTGCTGATTCACGTTGCCCAAATGTTCAACCGCTTAGAGACACGTGTTGCTCATCAAGAAGTAATTGCAGAACATGTGTCATTTCCAGAATATAACAGGTGTCAGAGCAGTTATCAGTTTGAAATTGGGAGGGAGTATTCAAACAGAGTTGTTGAGGGCTCTCGATGTCTATAAATAGAAGAGTTATGTATTCGAAAGGGATCTTTGGATCAACATCAACATATATTTCTCAATACACTTACTGTATTGTTATCTAAATACTTAGATTTAGGAGTAGAACACCTTCGAAGTCATCTTCAAGGTTAGATTGTAGTTATTTTAATTTAATACAAGTAGTTTTCATTCTATTGTTTTTTCCTTTATTATTTCTCTTAGGAGTAGTTGTTTTAGAATAAGTTCGAAGTACTTCAATTAAGTTCATCTTTACACAATTAAAGTCCTGTTTAAGGCATCGAACATCACCACAATCTCCCTGGTGAGGTGCAGTTTGGATCACACACATTGGCAATTTGCTTGCCTGGCACGCTCGCACACTTATATAATTTTCCAACCAAACATTTTTGGCACGCCCGGTGGGACCCAAGTGTCAAAAGATGACAAACAGAAACCTTCGAAGCAATAGGTCTATTGATAACGCCAATGTTGGTGTTAATATTGCTGAAATTGGTGGTTCTTCACACCAAGACCCTCAGAGCAGCAATACTGGCAATCATGCAACCAATGACAACCCAGAAATAGGAATTGAAAATTTAAATTCAATTCCAAATCATGGGAATGTTGGTTCAGAAAGTCAACATGATTTGGTGAGTCAATTGTCACCAATATTTGATCATTTAGGAAATATGATTCAGAACGTTAATGTTTTGATCACTTCTTTTAACAACAGTTTACCACAATTTTCACCAGTAATGGTGCCAAGTGGAAATCCTTCTATGATTCGACAGAGTGAAAAAGGTCATGTTCATGGCTTATTTCAGCCAAATCTTATGAATCATGTAAATGGGCCTCCTCTTAGGCCAAATTCACAAGAAAGTTTCTATATGTCTGTCCCTAATAATAATCTTCCAGTATTCGAAGGAATGCAAGGGAACCATGTGAATTGTCAAGATCATGTTTATAGGTCAGTAAATTTCGAAGAACCAAGGCCTAAAGAAAACACTGCAGGCCAAAATAGGAGAATAAACAATAATCCTACATTCGAACCGGACCCTATTGGAATAGGAGTGGGTCGAAGGAATGAAAATCCTAGGAGGATGGATAATAATCCTCAACCACCTCCAATACCACCATTGAACCCTCCCTTGGGTCATCCAGGTTATCAACAACCATTCAATATGGTTGATAGAAATGATATGATTAACTTAATTCATGATGTTTGTGGACCCATGGCTCGGGGGGTACAAACTCCAGTTTACAGGAAACCTTATCCTGATTGGGTCGATAGGATCGAATTCCCTAGGGGATTTAAATTTCCCACCTTTGCTATGTTTGCTGGGGATGGAAGTCAATCCACGGTCGAACATATAGCAAAATTTATCAGTCAGTGTGCTGATGCAGGAAATAATGAATATCTTAGGCTTCGTTTGTTTCCTAGTTCATTAACGGATACTGCATTTACTTGGTTTACTAATTTAGCCCCTAATTCGATCTATAATTGGGACAGATGGAAGAATCCTTCCATACTCAATTCTTCCAAACAGAACCAGAAGTATCAATGGCTGACTTGGCTAGACTATGTCAAAAGCCTGATGAGAAGGCCACTCAATTCATAAATAGGTTCAAAAGGGCCAGAACAAAGTGTAAAATCATTTTGCCTGAACCTGAATTTGTTAAGTTCGCTCAAAATGGTCTCGAATTTAGACTTAGAAAGAAATTCGATGCTTTAGAGTTGAGAGATCTTGTTGAGTTAATTGCTCGAGTCTCTAGATATGAAGCTTTGTTGGAAGAAGAAAGTGAAAGAAATGCTTCTTCAATAAAAACATATTATAAAGATCCTAATTATGAGATAGATGCTGCAGAAATAATAAGAAAAGAACCTTTCACATGTAAGAGTCTTGTAAAGAAAAATATTTCTGCTGAAGTATATAAATCTAAATGATCATTTAAAAAAATACTCATTTGATGTTTATAAATTAGATGAGATATTTGATCATTTACTAGAAGGGAAAATTATCAAATTGTCTGATGGGACAAAATTACCTTCTAATGATGAATTAAAAGGTAAGAAATACTGCAAATGGCATAATTCTTGGACCCATTCAACTAATAATTGTACTATTTTTCGAGACAAGATTCAAGATTTGATCAAGAAAGGGAAATTAAAGTTCCCTGAGAAACAGATGGGGGTTGATGAAGATCCATTCCCAGCAGTGCAAGAGGTGTCCATTAATGTCCATGACATTTCTCTCGAAACTTTGATCAAAGATAGAGAAATTGCAAAGTCAGAAGACCAAATGAAAAGGGTCGAAGAGATAACAAAGAAAAATCCCGAGTTTTCAGTTTTCAACCAAGAATATGCAAAAAAAACCTGTGCATTGGTTGTGGCAAAAGGTATGCTGAAATCTATGATGAAAGGGTTGGGGTCAAAATAGGCAGGAAAAACAAACAGCCTCTGTTCGAGCAAAAGAAGGCAAACATTTCCAGTGAACTTCCTTTTCAACCAATCATGAATGTTGGAAGAGGACAGTTTAGAGGACCAATTTATCAAGCCTCAACATACACTGGTCCTATGACAGCAAGGTATGTTCCAAGGCCAATGGCCCCTTTTAAAGTCAATTTTTCAACAAATTTTCATGCTAGTAATTATGCCCGACCATCAAGAAACTTGCAATATGTAAGGCCAGGTTTCTCTCACGCACTAAAGAAACATTATGGGATGTAGAGAGAGAGACGAACTCAATTTGTACCATCAAAATTGGTACCAGCACATGTGGTACAGGCTGAGATAGACATCGAAGCATTGAATAAAGCACCAAAGATTGGTGAGACATCTCAAGTATGTGAGCCTATATTGGTATCAGGAATACCAAACTGGTTTGTCCTGCAAGATGATAGAGTCAAAAATATGATGGAACAACAGAATTTTCAAAATAAGAATAGGATGATCAAACCTCCTTATGTTGAGAAAAACACATGGCATGTACTGCAACATCCCAAGGAAAAGAACCAGAATATGGTCCCTGATGTTGTCAATATCAAGATATAAAAGTATACTTTACTTTTCTAAAGATTTGCAGTGTGGAAGTAAAGGTCGAACCCACAGAGATTGAAATACTACAGTGCTTTAATTTTAAAACCTAAATCTAATTAATTAAGAAAAACAGATTTTGATTTGATTGTAATTAAACTAAGAACAATAAAAATAAATCTAAATTATGAAAGCAATTAAATATTTGTTTTTATAAATATGTTTAAAGGAACCTAGGATTACAAATCCACCACTAGCTTCATAATAGGAATATTTATGCATTCAATTAGATTATTAAGTTGGATGATAATGGGGAATTGTAGCTACAAGCCCAATTCCTCCGTCAAGAAAATAACTATGGTTCAAGCACCAACATAATCCATCTTCGGTTAGCACGAATTATCCCACACTAAACTAGGGTTGTGGTATAATCCGTCTAATCTAGGCATGGATTATTCGGATACTTGATAGCACAATTCAATAAAGCACCATTACATGTAAATAACCTATATAAGCACAGCAAACATAGATCATTGAGCACATCACAGTCAAAATAGATCTAAGACAAGAATAAACTTTGAAAGTGATGATTTAATCAATAAAATCACGATTTATTTATAAAAATCCTCTAAACATGTAATCATCATCCATACATAATAAAACTAAAATAAAAACATAAATAAAACCCTATTACTTGGCTAGGGTTTCATTGAAACCCTAGATCTAGGTTTAGTTGGCCATAGAATTGATGAACAGCAAGAGGTTGATGGAGGAGGCCATGGGAATCCTTGGTCTTCTTCTTCTTCTCCTTGCTTTTCTCTCTTCAATGGCTGAAAATAATGTATAATATGGTTGAATATTGATGTGTATAATGATGTGTAATGATGTGTAGCCTTCAATTTGATTTAGAATAGGATTTATATAGAGTTTGGAAGGATTTAGGAAGCTTTCCTAAGCCAAATCGCACTAAAACTGCTATATTTTGTAATCTGGACGTCATATGCACAAACCACCTTCGCTGGGCACTTTAATTTAACAAAATACGTGTTTTTGATTTTTGCACAGGTCGTTCGCGCGACCCGCTCGCGCGAGGTCCTTTTCGCTGCACTGCGCGACTTTCGCAGAATTGCGATAACTTTTTGCTCGGAACTCGGATTGACTCGCCGTTTGAAGCCACGCGTCCGTAACTCGAAGATCTACATTTTATATCTCTGGAGAAATTTCTCAAATCCAAAGTATTCTTTGTAAAAAATGCAATTTTCCCAGACTTCTACTGCATTCAGCTTTTACCGGAATCATCTTTTGAGCCCAGAATGACTTCCAAAGCCACTAATCATGGGATTTTTGTGCATTTTCAAGTTAAAGCTCCAAAACCTACAAAATTTAGAATACTTATTAAAAAATAACTAATAACTACATGAAATGGACTAACAAAGCATATTTTTAGAACTATAAACGGCACTATTCGTCGCCGATCACACCCCCAAACCTACACTTTGCTAGTCCTCGAGCAAAGAAAAATATAAAAATAAATACTACTGTACTACAAATACTACTCCATTTTCGCATGGATCACGATTGCATTTAGCATATGCAACAAGCCTTTTAAACCCCTAGGTGTCCCTAGCCGGACGAGTGAAGTCTCGTGAGGGTTCTCATCAACAAGTCACCCACAACCATCTTTATTAACTTATAAATTTAAAAGGTTTTATTCAAACAAAAAATAAAACAATCAATACTCCTTATTATAAAACAATGATTCGAAATAGAATAATGAACAAGAAGAAACGGAATCAAATGTTCACCTACGTCCTGAAAAACAATCCCAAGTACATGAATCGTATAAATCAATAGAATTTCTCATAAAATTACACGTGTGTGATATGGTAGTCAAATGAACACGCGCATGTCATGAACTTGGAATATAACTCGGATAACCATCCAACTATGCTTCAACTACGAATCTCACAATGTCAATTACACTCTAAAATGAAACACTCAGAAACATGTGTAATTTCTCTAGTATACGTGAGCAAAGGAATTATGTTTTCAAGACGAATAACGCTCACATACGACACGAAAAAGACGCATAACACGAAAGAACAATAGTCTCATGGATAAGATGCCAACAATAAAGAAAAAATAATCATTACCATGTTTTAATCCCCCTCCCATCGTTTATATAGCCAAACCATATTTCCTAGGATCAAATAGGACTTTTCAAATGTTGTAATGTGGCTCAGGCAATGAAAAAGGATAGAAATGATTCATTAGGTAGTTTTCAGGATGGCATTGTAAGGCATGTTCGATTTCTTTCATTCATCTCTTCTACCAACTTCATCATTTTATTATCTTCTTTTCATTCTTTTTTTCTTTTAATTTCTCCTTCTGTTTCTTTTTTTTTTTCAACCTTATTCTTTTTTTCTTTTCTTTTCTTTTTTTTTTATTCTTTTCCTCCTTGTTGCTTTTGAAACAAGTATTCATTGAATACCAAGGCAACCACCCCAAACATCATCTTATCTTCTTTTTCTTCTCAATCACACATCGCCTTAACACCACTAAAAGTTGATCAATCTTTCAGGGGTGAACTCCAAGTTGGCCAAATTGGAGCAAAAATAGGATAATGGTAATTAAAGAAAAAAATGGCATTTTAACGGCTCAAGGGGCGAACTAAGGAAATTTATCATTTATCGGTCAGTAGCAAACAAAGAAGGCCTAAAATCATGTCCTATGGTTATATGGTTCTTCAACATTTACAACGGAAGATTATTTAGTATGGTAACAAATATTTTAACTTGACTATCAAACAAAACAAGAATAATGAGACTAAACAACAAGTTAATGCGTTATTTCAATGAAATTCGACAAACACAAAATGTATTTATAACCCTCTAAAAAGAAAAGATAGGCTCAAAAGCTCACCGGGTTTAGTCTCCACCTTGTGTTATCTAGAAATCCGAATCACATTATAGTTCACATCAGACATGTATTCAAGCGACTACTTGCAGTGCATAAGTTTATGTGCAAATCTATGATATAAAACTACGATTCGAACGATACATGACCTAAAACGTCATATCATGACTTTAACAAATATTTAATCACATTTTATCATGTTTACCATTCTATAACAATCCAAGTTACAAAACAAGAAGTATCAAATTTATGTTGCAAAAACGTCGGTAATCATCGTTTATTTAAGCACAAAAATTTGAAAAAATTGCAGTATAATGTGCATGCGTGTGTGCATACCCCCAAACCTAAACCTTTCATTGTCCCCAATGAAACAATAAAACGAAAGAAAGGAAAGTATGTAGAGAAGGAACGATAATACCTCGATCTCGGCAATCATAGAACAGGTGAACACAAAGGAATATGGCAATAAAGTTCAATGGTATCTGTTACTTCTTGATAAAAGAAAATTAAACAAACAAATAAATAATAAAAGCTAATACATAATACATATGTTTTATTTATTTATTTATTTATATTATGTTTCTTTTTTTTCTTTTTTTTTTAATTAATAAAAATAGAAATAAAAACTAACTTGAATTAAAAGACTTAATGAAAATAATTAAAATAAAAAAAAAAAACACAAACATAAACGAAACTATGAAAATAAAGAACAGAACAAAAAAAAAAAAAAAAAAAAAAAAAAAAAAACCGAACCAGGATTGGGAAACAGAATGTAAAAGAACAACAAGAAAAAGTGGGAAATCCCCACCTCGCGCGAGCGGACCGCGCGGGTGAACCCCTCGCACGCGCGATTCGAGGTGCGAGATGTAACAGAGATCTCAAATAATAAAAAGTTGAAAAATTTTTTCTAAGGGGGAATCTTGCGCGAGCGGATCGCGCGAGGGACATGTTGCGCGAGCGGGTCGCGCGCGCGACTTCGGTCTTTTTCTCTTTTTCTTTATTTTAATATAAATAAGTGCAAATTAATTTTACTCCGACCCCCAAACCTGTTCAGAATGACCACAACTGACTAAAAAAAAGACCCAAAAATGACCAAAAATAAGAGAAACGGACAAAATAAAGCTTGGGTTGCCTCCCAAGAAGCGCTATATTTTACGTCTTTAGCTAGACCATTCTAGCTCAGGACTTATGGAGGCTGAAACTCGAACTTTGTACCCCTAAGGATATCAGGAAGAGTCCGGTGATAAGCAGAAATAATATCACTATGAGTTAATTCATTCGACGAATCTCCCTTATGATGTTCAATTCGATTCCTAACCTTTCGAGTAAATTCGTCATTAGGGTCCGTATTATTTAAATCCATCCGCTCATTTTTCACTATATTATTCTCCTCACTCACATTTATTACATTATTAGGTTGAATTGTTCGTCTCACCCCACTCTCCGTCTCACATAGATAAGCATCTTCGTCCTTGAAAGGTTGATCAATAGCATTAAAGACGTTCAATTTTAAGTTCATGTTCCCAAACGACACTTTCATTACCCCCGTTCGACAGTTGACACGTGCATTAGCCGTGGCTAAGAACGGACGGCCTAAGATGACAGGAGTGTGTTTCCTAGCATCTAGTACGGGTTCAATATCAAGAACCATGAAATTGACGGGATAGTAACATTTGTCAACTTTTACTAAGACGTCTTCGACGATTCCTCTAGGAATTTTAATAGAACGATCCGCTAATTGTATAGTAGCGGCCGTAGGTTTCAGTTCACCTAGACCTAATTGTTTGTAAACGGAGTAAGGTAAGAGGTTAACGCTAGCTCCTAAGTCAAGGAGAGCCCTATGGATGATAGTGTCACCTATGACACATGATATCGTAGGCGTACCTGGATCCTTATACTTTGGAGTAGCGTGTTGAAAAATAGAACTTACTTTTTCCGTGAGGAAGACCTTTTTTGGAGTATGACTGCGTATTTTGCGTTTTTGAGTGCAAAGATCTTTAAGACATTTAGCGTAAGCGGGAATTTGTTTAATAGCATCGAGGAATGGAATATTAATTTTAACTTGTTTAAATACCTCGAGTGTATCCTCAACTTTTGACCCTTTCTTAGACAAATGTGACGGTCCCTCAACGTTTGGTGGATATGGCATTCTCAGAATATAATTAGTTGGGACCGGTTCTTTTGCTTTCCTAACTCTATCCACGTCCTTATCCTCTTCTTTATTCAAATTTATATTTTCATTTTTCTCACCCTCATCTGGAATTACAACAATCTCCTCATCTCGAATAGTCATCCTAGTCGAGACAGCATTTACTTGCTCATTCGAACCCCCCTTTCCACATTGTCCCTTAGGATGTTGAATAGGTTGACTTGGCAACTTACTCTCGGTCAAACGATTTAGTGTATTAGCTATTTGTCCCACTTGGGACTCCAGCTTTGCGATTGACTGTGTGTGAGAGTGTACTAACTGAATCACCGACCCAAAATTTTCAAGGGAGGCCAACACCTTCTCCTCAAATGCATTATTGCGTGGAGGTGGAGGAGGTAGAGAGTTGGCTTGTGTATATCCATATTGTTGAAATTGGGGTCGGTACGTATTAGGAAAATTAGTCGGCATAGGAGTAGAATTATTCCGTGGGAATTGTTGAATAGAGTTTAGGTGTTGCTCTACGAATTCCGGAAATTGAGACGCGGAAGGACATGCAAATATATTATGAGAAGGTTCAGAACATAATGCACACACTTCATGAGCGGGTGAGGCTATCGTTTGGTTCATTGTCATCAGTCGGTCAAGCTTTTTAGATAATTCTTGAAATTCAATTGAATGACTTGACTCTAACCTTACCTCACGTTTGGGTGGCGGAAGATATCCCTCAGAACGTACCGACACAGCCTGATGCATCGAATTCTCGCTCAACGTTTCAAAAATCTTCCATGCCTCATCGGCGCTTTTGTGTAGGAAGGTACCCGCACAAACAGCATCGACGGTGTTACGGACAAAGGGAATAAATCCCTCGTAGAAAACCTGTACCAACTGCCACTTAGGAACCTGATGATGTGGGCAAGAGCGTAATAGTTCTTTAAATTTCTCCCAAGTGTCATAAAGTGTTTCCCCATCTTGCATAACAAAATTAGTTATAGATTTTCTTATTCGATTTGTACGCATAATAGGAAAAAACTTTTGTAAAAATGCGGTGTGTAAGGCTTCCCAAGTTTTAATTGTGTTTGTCTCAAGAGATTGGAGCCAATACTTTGCTTTATCTTTTAAAGAGAATGGAAAGAGCCGCAATTTTAATTCATCATCATTTAAGTTTTGAATTTTCAAAGTAGAGCAGATATCTTGAAAATCTCCCAAGTGTTGGTAAGGATCTTCATTTAAACGGCCATGGAAAGAAGGAAGTAGCGAGATGGTAGACGACTTTATCTCAAAGTGAGATGCCGTCGCCTCCGGTAAGTCGATACATGTTTGTGGCGTGTAAGTCGTAGGAATGAAGTAATCTTTAAGCGGAGGAGGTGGTGGTATATTAGGGTTAGGGTTATTATTGTTATTTCCGTTGTTTTCGTCAGCCATTTTAATCGGTTCGATTTTAAAAGTTCGAGTTCTCCTTAACCGTTTAAGGGTACTTTGAATTTCGGCCTCAAACAACGATGACGGAATCGGTGTTGATTCGTCGTCTTGCAACCTAGCTCTAGAAGCTTGGGTTACGGACTTACTAATTCTTAAAGTACGTTCAAGTTCAAGATCGATAAAATGTAATTCAGGTTTATTTGAACGCGTACCAAACATAAACTTAAAAAGAAAACTAAACTAAAATAATGACTGACTCAAAAAATACAAAAATAATCACGCAAATCAGACAACAGGCACACAACTATTATGATGCATGAATATTATCCTGTAATGCAATGACCGCGTCAAGCCCAGCGCCCCGGGTTTCCTAGCTAATGCAGTGCTCACTCCACAACTAACCTAATGCAAGTAATTGCGTCTCAGCGCCCTGACTTACAGTGATTCGATGCGAGGATTCAAAGAAAGCGATTTACTTGAATTTTATTTCTTTATATTTTTTTTTGTGTACGCTCCTTTGACGTGCACAACTGCTCCACTCGAAACGCTAGAATTTTGAGTTCCTTAGGAAATAACAAAAATAAAAGAAAAGTTAGTAACTTGAAACAAAAACGAAAAAATAAGAAAAGAAAAAAAAAAACCTAATCTAATATTTACGAATTAACTAAACTAAGATTATAAAACTAAAGGTAGTAATGCAATCCCCGGCAACGGCGCCAAAAATTGATGTTGTCAATATCAATATATAAAAGTATACTTTACTTTTCTAAAGATTTGCAGTGTGGAAGTAAAGGTCGAACCCACAGAGATTGAAATACTACAATGCTTTAATTTTAAAACCTAAATCTAATTAATTAAGAAAAACATATTTTGATTTGATTGTAATTAAACTAAGAACAATAAAAATAAATCTAAATTATGAAAGCAATTAAATATTTGTTTTTATAAATATGTTTAAAGGAACCTAGGATTACAAATCCACCACTAGCTTCATAATAGGAATATTTATGCATTCAATTAGATTATTAAGTTGGATGATAATGGGGAATTGTAGCTACAAGCCCAATTCCTCCGTCAAGAAAATAACTATGGTTCAAGCACCAACATAATCCATCTTCGGTTAGCACGAATTATCCCACACTAAACTAGGGTTGTGGTATAATCCGTCTAATCTAGGCATGGATTATTCGGATACTTGATAGCACAATTCAATAAAGCACCATTACATGTAAATAACCTATATAAGCACAGCAAACATAGATCATTGAGCACATCACAGTCAAAATAGATCTAAGACAAGAATAAACTTTGAAAGTGATGATTTAATCAATAAAATCACGATTTATTTATAAAAATCCTCTAAACATGTAATCATCATCCATACATAATAAAACTAAAATAAAAACATAAATAAAACCCTATTACTTGGCTAGGGTTTCATTGAAACCCTAGATCTAGGTTTAGTTGGCCATAGAATTGATGAACAGCAAGAGGTTGATGGAGGAGGCCATGAGAATCCTTGGTCTTCTTCTTCTTCTCCTTGCTTTTCTCTCTTCAATGGCTGAAAATAATGTATAATATGGTTGAATATTGATGTGTATAATGATGTGTAATGATGTGTAGCCTTCAATTTGATTTAGAATAGGATTTATATAGAGTTTGGAAGGATTTAGGAAGCTTTCCTAAGCCAAATCGCACTAAAACTGCTATATTTTGTAATCTGGACGTCATATGCACAAACCACCTTCGCTGGGCACTTTAATTTAACAAAATACGTGTTTTTGATTTTTGCACAGGTCGCTCGCGCGACCCGCTCGCGCGAGGTCCTATTCGCTGCACTGCGCGACTTTCGTAGAATTGCGATAACTTTTTGCTCAGAACTCGGATTGACTCGCCGTTTAAAGCCACGCGTCCGTAACTCGAAGATCTACATTTTATATCTCTGGAGAAATTTCTCAAATCCAAAGTATTCTTTGTAAAAAATGCAATTTTACCAGACTTCTACTGCATTCAGCTTTTATCGAAATCATCTTTTGAGCCCAGAATGACTTCCAAAGCCACTAATCATGGGATTTTTGTGCATTTTCAAGTTAAAGCTCCAAAACCTACAAAATTTAGAATACTTATTAAAAAATAACTAATAACTACATGAAATGGACTAACAAAGCATATTTTTAGAACTATAAACGGCACTATTCGTCGTCGATCAGTCCCGATGATAAACAGGACTCAACAAAGGAGATTGCAGAGGAAGTTCACAATGTAGAAAGAATTTTCTAAAATGCAAGCTCAAAGTCAAGAATTAGGAGATGAAATCAAAAGGGAGTTCAGTGATATTTCGAGGCCTAATCCCAGGTTTGATCGAAATACAAGGGTTGAGTCTGATACTATGTCTGAAGAAAGTATTGTTAAAGCCAAAGTATTAGAGTTGGAAAAGGCAATGAGTATTGATAATGGGATTGAAGCAATGACAATGGTAGAATCCCAGGTCTTGGGAAATGCTGAAATGAAACTCGAAAAGGAAAATACCAAAGATGAGAAAATGCCTATTCAGTTTGGCACATTTCCAGAACATATGGAAGTTAACACTGCCACATTCATGCTACCAAAGATATTCGGAGCAACAGAAGATCAACAATTAAATGAAGAAATGGAAATGGAAGTTTCTACTGAAGATGTCTCTGAGGTAAATCTTCCTGAGTTTGTTTTTAGTGATTGTAATTTTGTTTATTCATTTGAAGAACCATCAACAGAAATGACTAATCATCTTAAACCATTATATATAAAGGCTTGTTTAAATGGTGTCCTTTTAAACAAGATACTGGTTGATAATGGTGCTGCTGTCAACATTATTCCTCAGAATACTTTAAAAAAGATCAATAAACAAAATGCAAAGTTGATACAAACTCACATTATGATATCAGGATTTACTGGTGATAAGAAAAACACCAAAGGTGTGATACCTATTGAAACCATAGTAGGATCTAACAAATCTAGAACTGCTTTCTTTGTAGTAGATGCAAATCCTAGTTATCATGCCTTATTAGGAAGAGATTGGATTCATGCTAATAAATGTGTTCCTTCTTCAATGCATCAGAAACTGTTGCTTGTGAAGGAAAACTGTGAAGTTGAAACAGTAAAGGCTGATGTTCAGCCTTTTCATACAAGTTCCAATTATGTCGAAGCTCAATTGTATCAAGATGAGGTCAAGCCAATTGACCTTAAAGAATCAGAAGATGAATCTCCAGAAGAAAATTGGGACATTAATGCCATTTGGTTCTTTGGAACCATTGGATGGTGATAAAATGGTTTAATGACTCATACACCTATGGAAATAGGAGATATAGAAGAGACTATTCAACTGGTCTTACAAAAGCTAATGATGGTAGATTTAGAATCAAGAATTGAGAAAGACTCGACCATAAATTGGTCAGACTATGTCTTTGAGGAAGATTCACAAGAGTTAAAAGATATTGGCAAGGAAGAATTACATGTATTGCCAGAAAATTCGATACAAGAGATGTCACAAGATTCTTTATTAGAAATCAATTTAGGATCAGACCAACAAAAGAGAATTACTTACTTAAGTTCCAAACTTGGAAAGGAAGACCTGTACAAATTGGTCGAATTGTTAAAAGAATTTAGAGATTGTTTTGCTTGGGATTATAATGAATTGCCAGGACTCGAAAGGAGTTTAGTAGAACATAGGTTGCCTATCAAAGCTGGTTACAAACCGGTAAAGCAACAACCTCGAAGGATGACTCCAGAAGTCACTATGAAGATTAAAGAAGAAATTGAAAGATTGCTCAGGGCAGGATTCATTAGAACTGCCAGGTACGTTGAATGGCTTTCGAATGTTGTTCCAGTTATGAAAAAAAATAGAAAATTAAGAGTTTGTATTGACTACAGAAATCTTAATCTAGTCACTCCTAAAGATGAAATCCTATGCCAGTAGTTGATTTATTAATTGATAGATCTGCTGGAAATGCTATAATGTCCATGATGGATGGTCATTCCGGATATAATCAAATATGCATTGTTGAGGAGGACATTCATAAGACTACATTTAGATGTCCAGGTAGCATAGGTACCTTCGAATGGGTACAAATGCCTTTTGGTTTAAAAAATGCAGGAGCTACTTATCAAAGAGCCATGAATGCTATTTTCCATGACATGATTGGAACATTTTTAGAATGTTACATAGATGATATAATTGTTAAATCAAAAACATTCAATGACCATCTTCTACACATGAAGTTAACATTCGAAAGAATGAGATTTTTTAAACTCAAGTTAAATCCATTAAAATGTGCTTTTGGAGTTAGTACTGGAAATTTCCTAGGATATTTGGTACATGAGAAAGGAATTCAGGTAGATAGAAATAAGGCACAAGCAATTATTCGAAGTAAACCCCCTTCGACAAAAAAGGAATTGCAAAGGTTTTTAGGTCAAGTTAACTTCATTCGAAGATTTATTTCCAATACTGCTGGAAAAACTTTAATTTTTTCCCCTTTGTTGAAATTGAAGGATCATGAAGAATTAAAGTGGGAAGACAAACATCAGATTGCCTTTCAAGCCTTGAAGGATTATTTGGTGAAGCCACCAGTACTAATGCCTCCAAGAAAAGATAGGCCTATGAAGCTTTATATTTCAGCAGCAGAAGCATCAATTGGGGTCTTATTAGCCCAGGACAATGATGATAAGAAAGAGCAAGCTGTGTATTACCTTAGTAGGTTTTTAAATTCTATTGAATGCAAATATTCCTTTATGGAAAAATTGTGTTTGTCTTTGTATTTTGCAGTTATGAAATTAAGATATTATCTTCTTCCTACTGAAGTTTATGTGATTGCTAAGTTTGATTTAATTAAATATATGTTGACTCGACCTATTCTAAGAAATCGAATTGGTAAATGGATTTTGGCATTATCAGAATTCTGTTTGTTTTATGTGCCACAAAAGGCAGTAAAAGGTCAGGCTTTAGCAGATTTTTTGGCTGATCATCCAAATTGCCTCGAGACAAAGGGAAATTATGAAATTGGATAGATAACTATTAGTCCATGGAAATTATGGTTTGATGGTTCAAAAACTGAATTTGCTGCAGGTATTGGTTTTGTCATTGAATCACCTGAGAAAATCAAAACCAAATATGGTTACAAATTAAATTCGAATCAATGTACCAACAATCAAGTTGAGTATGAAGCTCTTATCATGGGTCTCGAAACTTTGTTGGATCTTAAAGCTACATTTGTAGATATATTTGGAGATTCCTAGTTGGTCATAAATCATATGAATGGGACATATAAATGTATGAGTAGTGCATTAAAGGTGTACTATGAAACTACAATGGATTTGTTATCCAAGTTCGATAATGTAAACTTGTTGCATGTTCCTAGAAGTTTTAATGAAGAAGCTAATGATGTAGCTCAGAAGGCATCTGGATTTAAGACAAATGATGAAAATATTGAAATGGAACAAGTGACTTATAGGAAATTATTACCAGTATTGGTAGATAGATTATCTTCTATTGATATCTTAATTATAGAAATTCATGATGATTGGAGAAAGCCAATCATTGATTATCTCTCAGGATGCAGTGAAAAACCTGATCGAGGTATAAGGTTGAAATCTGTAAATTACATCTTATGTAGTGGAAAATTGTTCAAAAGAGGAAGTGATGGATTATTATTAGAATGTTTAAATAATCTCGAAGGATTAGAAGCTATAGCTCAAATTCATGAGGGATTATGTGGAGCTCATCAATCTGGAATTAAGATGAGATGGTTGCTTAGAAGACATAATATTTATTGGCCAACTATTTTGAAAGATTGTATTGAATTTGCCAAAAGATGTCAAGAATGTCAGAAGCATGGTCCTTTGAAGCATTTACCAACTGTTGATCTTCAATATGTGGTAAAACCTTGGCCTTTTAGAGGTTGGGCCATAGATGTAATAGGAAAAATCAGTCCTCCTTCTTCGAAGGGTCATGGATTCATTATTTTAGCCACAGATTAGTTTACTAAATGGGTGGAAGCAGAACCTATGCAGACTGTGACTCAAGCAATGGTTGTAAAATTTCTAGAAAACATAGTGTACAGATTTGGTATCCCTCAAACCATTGTATCTGATAATGCTTCTATATTCGAAGGAGATGTAATTACATTTGCAAATAAATTGGGGATTACAATGTCAAAATCAACCCCATATTATACTCAATCAAATGGACAGGCTGAGGCCACCAACATAGTTATAAAAGAAAATATGGCTAAAGTCATAAAAAGTAACCCAAGGATGTGGCATGAGATTTTTCCAGAAGTTTTATGGGCATATAGGACTTCGAAGTGAACAAGTACAGGTGTATCTCCTTATGCCTTAACTTTTGGACATGAGGCAGTTCTGCCTATTGAAATAAAGATTAATTCTCTTCGAGTTATGAAGCAGAATCAGTTATCTTTAGATGATTACCAAACATCCATGGCCATTGAACTGGAAGATGTAAATGAAGAAAGGAGCAAAGCCCTCAATAATATTTTGATACAGAAGAGAATAGCATCAAAGGGATATAATAAAAAAGTACAACCAAGAACCTTTGATGAAGGAGACTTGGTGTGGAAAACAATATTGCCTATTGGATCTAAAGACCCAAAATATGGAAAATGGTCCCCTAAATGGGAAGGTTCATTCCAAATTCACAAGGTTTTCAAAGGAGGATTTTACCATTTAAGAAATTTGAATGGGTTTGTTTATATTAGAAAAATCAATGGCAAATTTTTGAAGCAATATTACCGCACTATTTGGGAAGCAAGAAATCTAGAATAAAGAATGCAGTGTTCACAGGATAAGATCATGTATTCTACATTTAAAATTAAGATACAAAAACTAGATGTTGGTACATTGCAAAGTCTTATTGATATTATCTTTCACAACAGTTTATTTATGAATTGGGCTTTCAATCTAAAATTGTCCCAAGACCTAGAGTACAATTTTGACTGGCTCAGAATGAATTTCTGCCTCGAAATCGATTCTTGGTTCTTCAAAGGCCTGGATTCAATTGCAGTCTTCAGAGCCAGCAGCTTTGTCTCAGCATTCCCTTGCTTCGCCTTCAACTTGGCCAGTTCAGTTTCTGCAAACTCGAGTTTCTTTCTAAGTTTTTCAACTTTACTTGAAAGTTTTTCAATTGTGGTGGTGTTCTCACCAAATTCTGTCAATAATTTGTCCATTTCGAGAGTCTTCTCTGTTGTGTACTCCATATCAACTTCTAGTTGCTTCCTCTCTTCGATGACCTTTTCGAGTAAAAAACAGTCAAAATCAAAAGTAGACATCAATGCAGAGATGGTTTCCTTGTCAGGAACAGTTATGGCAGAACTGCCCAACATGAACTGGCATAAGATTTTCATAGCTCTTTGCACTTCTTTGTCCTCGAATATTTCAAATGAAACCTTACTAAATAGTCTCAATGTAGCAAGTGCAACTACTGGATCTATAGAAGGTATCTTTGGCTTGCTTTGACCTGTCATTTGTTGGAAAAATTCTTGGACATTGGTCACAGTAGTGTCTTCCATCTTCAAAACAGACTTCAGACCTTCTTTAAATTCTTTAACTTCTTTAGGAGTCAAATTGGGAGGAAGAGAAAGGTGAAATTCCCCAGAACTTGGGACACTTGGGGCAACTTGAGGTTCGAATGAAGCTGATGTTGGAGCAGTCTTAGGGTCAGATTTTGTACTTGGTTTTGAGGAACCAGCCATATTCTCAGGAACAGATCCAATCTAGGCAACAAAGGCAGAACATCTTCATTAAAATATGTCTGTAAGAGATATATATCAAAAAAGTTTGAATAACTTACTGTTGGCTGGTATGTAATTAATAAGGGTTGAACACTGGAAGGAGGAGATTTCTGAGTCTCTAGGATGTTAAAACTTTGGGATGATGGATCTGGAATAGTTTGATGTGATTCAGGTGTAGGTGCCACTCTTGAAAGAGGAATTGCTGAGATTGGAATTTCTTTGTTGAAATTCAAACCACTAGTCGGTTCAGTTGTTTTCTTGACTTTTTTCTTTAAAGGAGGGATAGGACTAGTTTCTTCTTCTTTTTCAGATTCAACATGCTCTGATAGGGGAGAAGAGCTTTCTGATGGAAGGACCAATTTCCTCTTTGATCTTAAGGATGGTTGAGCAGAAGCTGAAGTTTTAGAAGTCTTCGAAGAGATTGGAATATTTTGTTTGGCCTTCGAAGCTCTGGTTGTTGGTGAAGAGCCTTCTCCAATTTCCACTTTTGTGTTGTAAGGATTAAATAATAATAAGTCAATTTTCTTTCATTAAGAGGAAAAAGAGAATTGAATTAGAACTATGATTACCTGGTTGTCTCGAATTGATGTATCTCAAAAGTTGTCACTTGTCCATTTTCACTGACATCAGATTTTCCCACCAACTTGAGAAGGCAGGAGTACAATTGGTGTAAACTGGTAGGGAAGTGAATTCTAAATTGCTGACTTTGTTTTGATAAACTGCCAATGCAGCAGTTAACACTGATTCTGGCACTTTCGAGTGAGTTTTATAAGCCATAAGAATATTGGCTTGACTCCTGATTGGGAAAGGAATTGATTGAGTAAGCCCAAATTGCCTCAAAAACTGATTTAGAAGATAAAGTTCACCTTGAGATTTGAGGCTAAGGGTATTTCCAAAGAATAGATCCCTACTAATCAGGAAGCTTCCCCATGCAGCTTTTAATTCGAGTGCATTTGCTGATCTATCCAATATTTGACAAAGCCAATAGGGGGAGAGAGGAGTTTTATTTTCAGTATTATAAAGGATGGCAAATGGTTGGAACAATTTGTTTGGCCTTGTTGTAGAAAGGTTGAAAAAGAAGGAAAGGGATTCTTTAAAAGTCTTTTCGACATTGGGTAATAAAGCAAAGAAGGTCCCATGAGGTTCAGAATTGGATAAAGGTCCTAAGTTGTGAATTTCTGGAAAGTAAGCATATAGCCATGATTGTAAAATCCAAAAAGGACCACCTTGAGTAAGAATGAAGGGGTCGAAGCATAAATCAGAAAAGGACCTATAGAGGGATCCTAGAACAAAAGGTGCTAGGGCTAACCTTCGACCAGCACACAGAGCTTTGGCAATATTAGAAAATTCAAGGACAACCCTCTGTGAAGAAGTGCAAAACAGATGCTTCGAAAGCTAGTACAAGAGGAAGCAGTAATATTCCTTGTCTGACACTGCTCCCGATGTTTTTTTATGGGTAGATAGGAAGTTGGTATACCCTAATGATTTAGAATCAGTATTGATTGGAGGACTATCAGATTCAGCCATATAGGGATGATCATCTTCCATATGAGACAAAAACCCTAGCAAATGACAGATCTCTAGAACAGTAGGACCTATCGGACTGAATCAAAATTGAAAATGATTGAAAATAGGGTTCTAAAAACAAAGGGCTGCAGCTAGTAAGTCGGGACTGGATTCGATGGGAAATTTTGAAAGATTAATAGCATGGTAAATCCCTGTAGTAATCAGGATTTCTCTTCTGTTTTTCAAAACCCTATCCACCCATTCAGGCCAGTACTTTGCGGGTTTGGGCCAATGTCGAAATTTCCAGTCATACTGGGGGTTTGGAAGCTCTCGTTGGTAAGTAAGGTGTTGTTCTCCTAATCTGGAATAATAGACATGGAGTCTCAGGTTTGGAGTGCTCAGGCAAGGACCTACAGCAATGGAGGGTTCATGGTTTGGAAAAGTGATAGGAACGAGAATCTCGTGAATCAGTGAAGTCTCTTGCCCTCTTGAATAGCGGTCTTGTTCGTTGGTAATGATTTTTTCAAAATCATCGCAGATTTTTTGAAGTTGAGTGTTATCGCCAGATTTCACCATTTTGTTTTTAAATGGTTGGATTGCAAAGAAAATGGAAGGAAAAGAGAACAGAGTACGAAATAGAAAGCAAAGTGAATTTGTAGAAGTCAGAAGGTTTGTTCTTCTTTTGCTTATCTATTTATAGCCTTTGGCAACGTTTGGAAAGAGATGCATTTAATGAAAAATAGCCGTTAGATTCGGTTATTTTTTTTTTGGACCGTTGCATTAAAAGAAAAGACATATTGGTTCAGAATGAACTAGTTAATAAGAATATGAATGTTTTTTAATTCATTTCATTGAAAAAGAAATGCGATTACAATTCATAAACATAATTGGTAAAAATGGGGAAACCCATAAGTCACTAGGTTGTGAAACATAGCCCAATAATAAGCAAAGTATTCTGCTTCCAATTCTATTTCGAGATGTAGGTTCCTGGCTTGTAAAGCCAATTCATCTTCGCTTCGAAGAGTGAGATAAGCATTCTTGAGTTGTTCTTCATACTGATTTAGTCGTGAGGTAATCCTGAACAAAGCTTTGTGAAGACCTCGAAGTTCCTTGGCTAATGAAGTCTTGCCTCGAAGAGATATGCCAGCAGCCTTGGCTTCTTCTTTAAGACATGCAATTCGACCTTCGAGATCAGGTTTCGAGTAGTGAGAAACACTGCTTTCTTCATCAGAGCTTCCACAACCATAGATGTATTTCTCCTTGAACTCTGAAACTTCATCAAGGAGTGCATTAGGTACTTCCTTAAGACTCTCATAAAGATCCATTAGATAGTTTAAATGATGAACACTTTCTTGGTGATGAGAATGCCACCTTAAATGAGAAGCCAGGGTTCGAAGGGTGAAATCCATTTGGGTTCGAACAAGGGTTGAGATATTCCATTCATGGCACAAGATGTGGCAACTCCATTCGAAATTAATTCGAGCCTTTGAATTTTGTAAAATGGAGAAAGGAAGATGTGAAAAGGCAACTAAGAGTCTTTGGGCTTGCATAATCAAGCAGGGAGAAGGTGAGAGAATGGGTGGAATATGTTCGAAAGTAGGACCATGCTTGCATAATTGGTCTAATTTTAGAAAATGGTCATTAATATCTTCGGTAGGATCCACTACTTGAATTTTAGTGTTTGGAAAGCCTAGTACAGAATGGTCGAAGAGAAGTACCCTTTCTTCATAATCTTTCTCGAAAAGTTTGCATTTTAAAAGGAAAGCTGAAGAGTAATGCTCATTTGAAAAATTTTCATAAGATGCTCTTACATATGTGTGAATGAGTGGTCTGCCTTGAGGAGTTAAGATTTTACCTCTTCGAAGCCTCTCACCAGGAGGACTGGTAGAGGAAATCAACTAGGCATTCAACAGATTTTGCTCTCTCGAGAGATGATTCGAAAATGGATAGTATGGTTTTATTGTTCTGCTACGAATAATCCCTTCAGTTTCAGGATAGTCAAAGTTTGGATGAATAACTGAAGGCATGGTAACTGGGGTTTCGAGCTTCATGCCTTTATAATATCCTATCCCTTCACCATGGGAAACAGGTTGTTCCCAAGCAAGAGGGAATGTCTGGCTGTTGTAGATCGATTTGGAAGAGCTCGAAGAAGAATTTTGCCCTATTGAAGAAGCGCTGGATTTGGTTAACATTTCATGCCATTTTTCCCATTTCGAGTAAGTGAAGGGTTCAGGAGGAATTTCAGGAAGATCCCAATTGGTTCGAGAAGAAATGTCAGGGCGCCTGGTAGATAGCATCACTTCTTCAGGAAGATCTAGAGGAAAGTAATTATTGGTATCGAGGGAAGACTGAGAGGAAGACATGATCAATAAAGCAGAGTCCAGAGAACAAGGTAAAATGGAGGATTAAATCAAGCAGGAATGATGGTTTATATGAAGATAATTGAAGAAGTAAACGTGCAATTTAAAGACATTCGAAGATGGCGTAAGATGTTAACTACCTAGCACAATCCGGCCATGATCACCATTATCTTTTTTGAACCAAAAGGAAAATGGCGCGGGGGGTAATGTTTGTGATGAAAATATTCAACCAATATAGGAATGACATGACGTAAGAGTTTATATGGCAGAAGAGGTGGACCCTGAAACTGTTGTGAGCAGTTACTGCTGATTCACGTTGCCCAAATGTTCAACCGCTTAGAGACACGTGTTGTTCATCAAGAAGTAATTGCAGAACAGGTGTCATTTCCAGAATATAACAGGTGTCAGAGCAGTTATCAGTTTGAAATTGGGAGGGAGTATTCAAACAGAGTTGTTGAGGGCTCTCGATGTCTATAAATAGAAGAGTTATGTATTCGAAAGGGATCTTTGGATCAACATCAACATATATTTCTCAATACACTTACTGTATTGTTATCTAAATACTTAGATTTAGGAGTAGAACACCTTCGAAGTCATCTTCAAGGTTAGATTGTAGTTATTTTAATTTAATACAAGTAGTTTTTATTCTATTGTTTTTTCCTTTATTATTTCTCTTAGGAGTAGTTGTTTTAGAATAAGTTCGAAGTACTTCAATTAAGTTTATCTTTACACAATTAAAGTCATGTTTAAGGCATCGAACATCACCATAATCTCCCTGGTGAGGCGCAGTTTGGATCACATACATTGACAATTTGCTTATCTGACACGCTCGCACACTTATATAATTTTCCAACCAAACACCAAGACAGACCAAATTTCACCCACATAATATAATCACTGTCGAAGTAATTCGTTCAAGCATGGCGTGGTCGAGCTTACCACCGATCATATCATGCCACACAATTGGGGCTCATAGGACGAACATACTAAGTATTCTGTCAAACTTCACAAATGGTGGACACCATTCATCAAACCTCATTCATGATGAGATGATAGACCCGCATGACATAAATGCTTGTCAAGCATGGTGGGCCACCTCACATAGCTACTCACGTGTAGGCAGCATCAACAAGAAATGGTCACAAGTCTTGGGCTTTCATTAGCTATGGCCATTCGGCCACGATGACATGGCAGAGGGCATTGATCAATCGGGCTTGTCATGTACTCTCATTTAGGGATGGTAATTGGGTCGTGTCGGGTCATAATCGTGTCATTTTTAACATGTCATAATCGTGTCTGGTCATAATAGTGCCGGGTCATACACGGGTCACTCGTCCAACCCGTGTAGGGTGTCATCGGTTTAGTTCAGTTTGGCTCGGTTCAAATTTTATTATTATTATTTATTTAATTAATTTTTTTTTTCATATTTTGAAAACCAGCCGAAGCAGTCGGTTCGGTCAATTTTTTTGTCTTTTGGTCGATTTTGCCAATTTGGGCAGTTGGATCAGTTTTTTAGTTGTAGGTAATTTTAAGAAAACTGACCGGTTAGCTTAGTTCGGTTATTCGAAAAAAAGCTTACAGTCATACTAAGAACACAAATAAGTCTTCCATCAAATGTATCAAGTATTAACACATACGGAGTACATCTTAAATACCAAAATACTACAAATATAACAATATCGAACTATTATAAACTTAACACCCAAGCACATCCAAACAAAATGAATAAGAAGAAATATTGTTTTTACTAATTGTATAAAGAAATTTCTTCACTTGTCATCCATCAAGAATCAAGATTAACAGTTGTATTAGTTTAATTGATTAATTTGTCTCCCTCCCAATTCAGCAATCCTGGCGGGCTTCCTCCCTCCTCTTTTTTTTTTTTTTTTTTTTATGCAATGCTTGATGCATGAATGCTTCCAGACTCTAGCTTGCTCCCTTATTAGCTATTAATTATTGTTTTTTATTTATTACGTTAGCTATTAATTATTGTATATAAATTTATTTGTTTGGTAAGTTAATAACTACTCTTTTTTTTGTGAGCAAAAAAAAAAAAAAAAACAAATTTAGTTTATATATATCTATATTTTTTAAATTAATATTTTTAAATATATAAATATACATATATATATATTTTTTAATTTTTTTAATTCTTGTTTATATTATTTGTATTTTAGACTTTCAAAATATTAAAAATTATTTTTAGAACTAAAAAAATAAAAATAAATGCCCCAACTGCACTTAAATACTTAATCGGATCTAACGGGTTAGACGGGTTGACCCGCTTCAACCCGTTTATTATCGTCTCAAACGGGTCGACTCGTTTATGATCCGTGCCCTTATACGGGTCACCTAAACCCGTTTATTTTCGTTTCGGGTCAAAAATTACCACCCCTATTCTCTTTGTCCTATTTTGTAAGTCATGTATTCCATTTTAGGATGTTTCAAAATTAGTGTCCAATTTCTTAATTTGGTATATATTTTTTACTTACTTTTCAAAACTACCCTTCATTAAAATCTACACCAAAATAAAACTACAAAAAAAATTATTGTAATGATTAGAGGTAATTGTAGAAAGCAAAAATTCTTCTTGTCCCCTTAATAAGTTGAGTTACCAAAGATATGACTCATAAAATGGAATAGAGTGAGTATTGTGATGGAACATGTTGGGGCCTATGCTGAAATGCTTCTACTGGAAAGTCTCCAAATGTGGAGCCCAGAAATAAATAAGAGTCCCAAGACGCTTTAAAAGAGCAACGCACAAGTCTCAAAGGCTGCTCTATACATGCCCCAATGTGGCATTTCAATTGGACCAAAAATATTCATAGATAAAACCCTTTCTCTATTAAATATGAGCATTCGGCCAGAGGAAGAGCCTCTCCAGCAGCTCACACAAACACTCCTCCAAAATAGCAATTTTTTTTTTTTTTTTGGTAAGCCTATTGTGAGAAGCTTCTCATATGAGAAAACATGTTTTAACCGTTGAATGAGCTTCTAGCAATAAGTGCATCTCCAGATTCCTGTGAATCTTATGGCTAGATGCTCATCTAACGGTTAAAACCCGCCTTCTCATATGAGAAAATGCTCACTATAGCATTGCTCTTTTTTTTTTTTTTTTCCCTCCATTCCAGTAGTATTTTCCTTAAAGTTCTCAGAAGCTTTGTTTTAAGTTTTAGCTACTACTTCTCCTTTCAAGCAACTTTTGCTTTCTCTTGTAATCTCTTTTATATTATTGGCAATTCCTTTCCTTTTAAGCAATATATTTCTAATTCCAAAAGCATTGCTTTATATTATTTTCATCACTTTCAAGCTTGCGTGCTTCAATACTGTTTGAAAACTTCTAGTAAGAGTAATTTCCTATTTACTTAACACAATCGTCTAATCACTATTTTCGTACACCGCACTTATAGGGATATGTTTGGTATAGACGTTTGGATCTTCGTACAAAGCATCTGGCAAACCCAATCAATAGTACTACACCGATGGTGCTACCAATATTTTCTACCAAACATATAGTAGGACCAACTTTAATAATGGTGGAACTACTTTAACATCTTCCAATTAAAATCAAGTGGGCCCACTGTCATATACACTAAAGAAACATTTGTGATACAAAATTTGAGAAGCGTAACATTACTGAAAAACCACATGTAATACCTCAATTCCTGGTCATATAACTACTATTTTTACCCCTCGTATGACCCATAGTAGTGTAATAACGTGGTTTGGGGATCTCATTTTTCCTTCCCGAGACCAAGGAAGAAAAAGAAGTCTCACTTTTAAATGTTTGGTAAAAAAAAAAAAAAGAAGTCTTACTTTTAATTGGTTTTTGTCAAATTCAGTATTATGTTGGTTCAATGAGGAATAATTTTTTCGAGCATTTTAAAGTCAAACACATACTATTATGTATTTAAAAGTATTTAAAAGTAGCTAGTCTTACCCCGAACTATTTAAAATTTCTTTTTTGTTCATACTTCATATGTTACACAAACAGTCTCCTGGTGTGCACCTTTCGTTTTCTCCCCACGGGTACCGTGCCACGATTGACAGGCCTGTAAACGGATCGGATTTTATCCGGATCCGATCCGAATCCGATAAAAATATTCGACGCTGAATTCGAATATAAAAATCTGAATCCGACTCTGAATATATGCGTACTTAACGGATTCGAATCCGAAATTTATTTTTATTTTTTTTATTTTAAAAATGAAATGTGGTTTTGGGTATAAACCATTTTGGGTACTTTGTGCGATTTAGGATTTAGCAATTTGTCTGATTTATTATGTGAATAAGTTTTCGGATTCGGATTCGGATATCTGAATCGGACAACACTTCGGTCAAGTTGCTTCAGTGTGGTTGGTCAGGTTCCCCTCACATGAACAGTAAAAACAGTGTAAAATTACAATTTTGTCCACACTGTTTTTACTGTTCATGTGAGAGGAACCTGACCAGCCACACTGAAACAACTTGACTGAAGTTTTTTCCATCTGAATCCTAACAAATTCGAATTTGAATTATTTTTTATCAGATTCAGATTCAGATTTTTTTTATCGGATTCGGAATGTAGAAATCCGAACAGAATCCAATCCATTTACAGGCCTAATCCTAGACATGCCACATATTCATCTCACCACCAAATATTGCTTTACATGATATAAAATCATACTAAACCCCACATTTGTGTCAATTTTTCAATTCACAAAATTCAATCTAAACAGCTTTGTCAATAGCTGGAATCACTAGTAGGAAAGACAAACACCATGGCCACATTTGTTGTGGGCGATGTAGAACTATTAATCCATTTTAGCTAAATAGTTTTGCGTTTGGACCACTAATTATTCCATAAAGGGTAAGGTTTACTAATCCCTAGTTTAGCCCAATTAAATAAACTATTTATCCAAAATCCCTGCTTCTCTCTCTAAACTTAGAGAGAGAGTATCGATGGCCTTCAATAGGTATCAAACCCTAGCCGCCCACCCCCTTCCTTCCCTCCTTGTTTCATTTTTCAACTGCTCTCTTCCATTTTCTCATAGCTCCTCTTCCCTTGTGAAGATTTCCACTTTCTAGGTGAGGGTTTCCCCTTCCCCTTGTGAAGTTTTCTTTTGGGTTTTTCTTTCCCCTTTTCAGTTTTTTGAATAATCAATGGTTTCAAACCATTCAACTCTTGGTGCTCTTTGGATTTCGGTTGGTTGCCTTTGGCGCCTCATTTACCGCAGTGTTGCCATTCATGGTATTGCTTTTGCTATCATGAAGATTTTTAAAGCAACTTTGGTGGCTACCCCGAGTGAAGTCTCTTCACGGTTTTGGACTCGACTTTGTGTCACCATCATCTTTGGGTGGGTCTACCCCACTTTCAAAGTTGAAGTTGCCCTGTTTGCTTGTTCTCTGGTTTTTGTTCTCTCCACACGACGGTTCTGTGACACGGTGGTTGGCTTCTGGTGCAACTTGCGGAAGAGTTTATCTGGCTGCGTCTGAATCTTCATTTTGTACCTCATGTTTTATGATTTTGCTTTGTTGTTTTTGTTTTCTCTGTTTTGTTGTTTGTTGCTTCATGTTGTGGGTTTTCTTCCTCGAATTGCCCTTTTAGCCAAATTTTTTTTTTTTTTTTAAATAAACTATTTATCCAATCAGGCCAAAGGCATCCAAACATTGTCCAAAGTCCAAAGGAAAAAGAAGACAAGCAAAAAAGAGGGTTATACACCACGTCATACTTTCTAAAATACTAACGAAAACTCCAAAATAAATATCAACTTTTTTTCTTGGGTGAAAAAAGAAATTTGTTCAACTTAAAATTTATAGGGTTATAAAAATAAAAATAAAAACCAAAAATTTATAGGGAATAACATATTGTTGCATGCTTGAAGATTGTGTTCCTCTAGCTAAACAGTTGGCCAATTAATGATACAATAAAAAAATAAAAATAAAAATAAACAATTACGTCAATGTCCACTTATAAGCTGTGCCTGCTTCTTTTTAGCATGTGAATAAAGGAAAAAAATACCCAAAAGACACCAGTTATTCTTCTTTTTCTCTTTCTTTTTTCAATTAACAGTTCTCCCTAAAAGACAAGCTGTGAATTTTTCCTGTTTACATCATTGAGAAAATTGAGCATTAATCTAAACACCCACTGTTTGGATTCCAAAAAAAAATGAGAGAATAGTAGAAAATGTTCAGGAAAGAAATCACTTCAAGCACTAAAAAGCCACAAATGAGGTTTCAAACGGTAACTAATGTCAACGCAAAACTTACAATATCTTACAAATACAAGGTAAAAAGAATCCGGGTCCTAATTGCCGGTAGCAAATAATCCTCGACGCGTGTAGTAGCTTATTTCCTTGGGCTCTGTTTGATTTGAAAATTTTGAAAAAGAAAATGAAAAAAGAAAGGATAACGACAAGGAAAACCATTGCACTAGTGGTACCCTTTGGTTTCCTTCCTACATGCTTGAATACTATTAGAAATTAAAATTTTGAAAATATAATAGCAATTCAAGAAAAGAGAAAGGGGACTGACTCACAAAGTTGAAAACATTAATATGTTTTTTGCCAAATTTTCTTTTCCTTTCATTTTCCTTGCTATTTTCCTTGCTAAACAAACAAAGGAAAGCGTTTTCCTCTATGTTCTCTTTTCTTTTACCTTACTAAATCCATGAACCAAAGTTACCAAACAGAGCCTTAGGGATAAGGTAACCTATCAAGGAGTAGCAGTATTTAAGACATGAACAAGAAGTGAATCAGAAACCAGCTGAAAAGAAGAGATGAGAGATCAGAAGCACAACTCTCAAAACCTTGTTAGCATACGCCATTTTTACAGTTCAGAACAGCCACAAGATGGATGAAGAATGTCCAATTCCACCGCGATTTGCTAGTCTCTGACTACCAAACAAGTACCCAAAATTGTTAAAAAAATCATGCAAAAATGAGTAAGTCACAAGTTACAACATTTCATAACACAAACATACCTTTGTTTTTGAACTTCCTGAAAGGCAAGAATACTGCTGCATCACAGTGAGATTGTTCCAAGTTCAGTAAAAAGTTGGGGGTTAGTTTTACTCCCAATACTTGACCAGAAGCAAACAGAATGATCAAATCAAACATTATATAGATACAGCGGGTAGGAAATTTGAACAAACGTCCTATCAAGCTTTTAACAACATAAATATGCAGTGTAGATTATTATGCTGTCTTCCAAAGAAAGAAAAAGAACACTACTTTTTGGGTTGCTCCAGAGGACAGCATTGAATCAATACTGCTCGCTGTCGACTCAAATAAGCTTGACCACTGGAAGTACATCAGAACAGACAAGATTGATCAGAAATATTCAAAAGAATGACCGACCATTAATTGGCCAGAAAGTGTTAAAAGGCCAGCAATCTATGAAAACAACATTCGGTAAAGAGCTAAAACAAAAGATACGAGAACACGAAAATAACCAATGCATAAAAACACAAAACAGGGAAGAAGGGTGCACAAAGGAGTATGAACATATTCCATATTTCCATCTCATCGAGTGCACAAAGGAGTATGAACTCCAATTCCTCTCACAACATGACGAAGAAGAAGGGTGCACAAGTTAGCTTCAAAGATAGGGTTTGAAGAAAAGGTGCACATGCACCATAGGCTACCCACCATTGGTGAATAGAATCAACCAAGGTTACCTGGATCGTGGATCAATTCGGTATGAGGAACGGGATCGAGAATGCGGATCGTCACGTGCTATAAAAAGTGGTACTGTGGGGGTATATTTCTTCCGATCTTAGGAGGGAAAGTAGTATAATAGATTAAAATGTGATAAGATTTTTTAATTATTTTATTGTCAAGTAAAGTTTAAAATGAGAAAATGTAATCGTTGTGAATTCAGTAGTGTTACAAGTTCATTAGATTTTGGTGGTATTATTACAATATTAGGTGATTTAAAGCGAGAACGGCCATATAAGCGTTCCAATTCGCTAGTGTACCACGTTTCGGAACGATCATACCAAAACGGGGATCACTAGGGTCTGATAGTTTTCTGGTAACACTGGAATCAACATCCGTAAACTCCCCTCACCTACTTGAGTATCTGACACGTGTCTAAAGAGTGTTGGTTCAAGAAATACTAATACTAAATTAGGACACGATATTTTGAGTATCTGGCACAAGTCCAAAGAGTGTCGGATACACTGCCGTGCTTCATAGGTCCAGACTAATACAAAAAAAGCACCCTAATAAGTGACGCAAATATTTTTCAAGAGTGAACAGTGAAATACAACTCAAACATTAAGGGCATGCAAGGAAACGTTTTCTGTTTTCAGTTTTTATAAAATGGAAACTATGTTTTTTTTTAATAAATGTAAATAGAAAACTTGTTTGGTAACATTGTTGACTTTAAAAGAAAATAAAAACAAAAACAAAAAACGCTTTTGGTAACGATATCAATATCAAATCTAATTTTCAAAATTTTCCTTACCAAAATACATTTTCAGCACAAAAAATGTTATTTAAAGAATGTTTCTTTTAAACCTGACCACCATTGTAATATTCCTCCTATCAAATTTTCTAACAGAATGATACATTTGGACTACATAACTTGTATTTAAAATCTTCAGAGACCAGATTAATGCAATTGAAACTACCGGAACTAAAATGAGACATGGACCAAACTTCCAGGATATATTTTGTAATTTTTTTTCTTTTGGCTAAGGTCAAGGAAATATTTTATAATTAAGCCAAGAATATGTATTAATGATGCCGAAAATTGGTAAGAGAGATTAAGAAGAGAGATATGGTGACAATAAATTGTATGTGGTTCGGACCCGTTAATAAGGTGGCCTACGTCCACGGGTGCGTCAGTGCGTTTCACTAGCAGATCACCGGCGGGCCTGGTGAACCAACAATTGGGACGGCACTACCAGTAACACCAGCCGGGTGTATGCGTAATAAATATGTGGTGAGTGTATATGCTATTCTCTAAGTTAAGAATGCGATCCCCTTTAATGGGGGTGAGTGGCCCCTTTTATAGGTGCAAGAGACCACTTGCAAAAGGCAACTGATTAGATAAGGAAGCCCAATCTAATTACAAGTTAATGAGCATAAATCTTGGGAGGTTTCCTAAATGGCTTAGGAAACTATTTACACATTCCGTTAATCTTCTGACTGATTTAGGAAACTGCTGAGCAGCTTGGCTGTCAAACTGCGCCTCGTGGACAGCTGCTGAGCCGAATTCCCGGGCTGTGCAGGCATACCGAGCGGTTACACTTGAAAGACCTCGGGATCGGTGGGCCACCAGCTCCCTTTCCGGATAATCCGGAACCTTTGCTGCTGAAGTGGAGGTCTGACTGTAGCAGAATATTTCTGGACGTATCATGTATATATACATATATATATATATATATAGAGAGAGAGAGAGAGAGAGGAAAAATTATTCTATGGTCCTGGACCATATGCCACGTGGTGGTCCCGGCAGTAACGGATTGCCATGTGGCTAAGTGTAAATTTTTTTTCTCCAAAAGGTGAGACAAATTTGCCACCTGGCCAGGACTACCATGTGGCAATGGTCTTGGACCATTCAATAACTTCGAGAGAGAGAGAGAGAGAGAGAGAGAGAGAGAGAGAGGTGTTTGCCGATTCAGTTTCTGTACATCTCACGAGAGAGAGAGAGGTGTTCGCCGATTTAGTTTCTGTACATCCCTGACACACCATGGCCCACAGAGAGAGAGAGAGAGAGGGGTGCTTGCCGATTCAGTTTCTGTACATCCCTGACACACTATGGCCCCACAGCCACACTTTGCTGGCACTTTGCATAGCTCAAGCGTGATAGTCGTTTTCAGTTTTCACTAATTTTGAAAACATCTTTTTCCCGTTTTCATTTTTTCCCCAAATTCAAAACACGTTTTTATGAAAAGAAAACGAAAATGTAACCAAACATGTTTTCAGTTTTCGTTTTCTTAAAAAATAAAAACGAAAACAGAAAACTGCAACCTTACCAAACGAGCCCTAACTTTTTCCATTTTTAAAAAATTTATTAAGGCTGAAATGCAAAAAAGAAAAAAAAAAAAAAAAAATTGTTTCCTAACCCATCCCTTCCTTTTAGATGCCATGCCAACACTTCACCATTGTGCTACAATGGTTTTGACTTTAGATTAAGGTCCCATCTCACACTTGTTTGTAATGATTACAAGTAATTGGCAAAGCCGCTGTAGTACAAGGGTGCAGCGTATGCATAGCTTCTAAAAGGAAGAGGTGTGATTAGGTTCTAATCTTATTGGTTCAAGAGAGAGGAAAAACAGGCTCACTCTATGGGATGAACAACTACAATTTTTTTTTTTTGGGTACATAATAGAACTAGATAAAACAGGTCACTCAAACTGGCATCTGCACACTTGGACTTGGTTCATAGGACTGCTGGAAAATTGAGCAGAAAGAAAGGTTAAGTGACTAAAAAAGGTTGAGAGAGGAAGTTGTGTATTCCTAAATCTATTTGGTTGAGCATAATGGCAAGCAGTGTACTTTTTTACAATTGTACTTTCATAAACTTAAGACATTGGTGTTTCTTGAATGGCAGATGGTACAAAAGAAAGGCTGCTCTTGCCTCCCTTCTATTCACTTACTGGGCGGAAAGGAAATGGTGGGCCCAAAAAGTCTAATCCGAAGTACATGCAGGCCAACTTTACAAATAAACTGCCCCCCACTCTTTTTGTTTCCTCTCCATCCACATGTTACAATATCAATTGGAGGGAATGGATTCTTTGTAATACCATTTCTCACCAATTTACGACTCAATTGCATAACATATGTTCAAATTTAATCAATCAGTCTACTGCTGCCTTACCCATATATGTCTAAGCGACTTCTTATCAGTTTCTTTATTAAAGAAGAATTGAATGCAATAAAAATCATTTCCTAACCCCACCCCTCCCTTTTAGATGCCATGCCAACACTTTACCACTGTGCTACAACGGTTTTGACTTATATTGATATCCTCTCTCATACTAGTTCGTAATGAACTTTCACAAGAATCTACCAAGCCTTTGTAGCACAATGGTGCAGTGTATGCATGGCTTCTAAAAGAAAGAGATGGGATTAGGTTCGATTCTTATTAGTTCAAAGGAAAAGCAAAAGAAAAGAGAAAAAGGAAAACGAAACAACCTGTTCTATAGGAGGAAAAATGACAAATGAAACAAACGAGACAATTGGACTTGTGTGGTAGGACAACTGGAAAATTGAGCCTAAAAGATGGGTAGAGGTACTAAGAAGGTTAAGAGGGGAAAATTGTCTATCCCTCCATCTAGTTGGTTGAGCATAATGGCAAGGACGATGATATATTTTAAGATTATACATACCACGTAAACTAAGAAAACGATGTTTCTTGGATGGAAAATACAAGAAGGGTTCCTCTCTTCCTCCCTCCCATCCACTTATTTGGCAGAAAGGAAATGGTGGGCCGAGAGATCAACTCTCGCCTTTCCTTTTTGAACCCAATTACATTTCTCCCTTCCTCTCTTTGTGTAACCCTCCACATTCCCTTCGGAGCCACCCGTGGTGGGTAAGTTCCCCATCCCCTTTTTCGCTATGTTCTTTCCTTTCTCCCACTCTTCCTACTGCCAGATAGTCAGCTAGACAAGTAGCTATGTCACAGTCCAGCTCTGCCACAACACAGTATCATTCGCTTCAGCTAGTACAAAAGAAGGCTCACAAATTTGTCCCTTTGTCTTTTCAACCCAAAAGGGCCAATACCGAGTAATGAAGGCTCATAAAAATCTCGCAATCGACAAGGGATCGCAGGTCATACGCAACCACAGAGCAGCTCATCTACGTGGGCACTGAGCACACCACCCCAATGCTTCTACCCCTCTCCCCCGCCTGGCGTAGAGCAGTCCCCGGCTTTAATACAACTTTGTCAAGAACTCATATAACGTTGTAGACAGGACCTCTGGGGTTGAAAAGCCCAAGATGCTACGGCGCAGGCATGCTTCGAGATAGCCAAAGCGGACAACACTGTGGCATGGAAAGGCAGTGTCGTGACAAGCTAAGAAATCACATTAAAAATCTAAGTTGGCGGTTTATCCTGGAATAAACTTTCTTTGAGCAAATTCAGCAAGAAAGTGATTGTAGCGAGAAAGTTAGTAGTCCAAGCAATGCCAGCTCTAATTAGAAGGAAATGAGAGTTTTAGAAAAATAATAGCAAAATGTCATAATCACTGTGCTTTCATGTTAATTAAAGGCATTTACATATGATAACACTGTTAATTGGCTAAGAAATAACTAGCTGCATCCGTGTCTTCTTTATTCAACGAGCCATATATTTAGGCTAACTCACAAATTGAACTATTTTAACAGGGGGGAAAAAAAGCACGCATGCTCATGATATTGTGACTTTTGAAATAATAAATTAGATGCAGATATGAATTGTAATATTATGCAAGGATGTGGAGCATAAAATCCCTCCAATAGTAGCAACAACAACAATGGTAAACCCATAAAAATATTTCTGAACAAACACCTTTGGAAACTATCCTGCTGCTTAGCCTACAGAAACATACATTAAAATATTCTTGGACAAAATGCCAAACATTCTTGAAGGCTCATTCTCTAACAACTTAAGCTTTTGGAATAATCAATGATCTCAGTCTTGATTCTGGGAGAACTTTTGGTTCAAGTCTCTTAGGCAGGGTGCTAAGAGTTTAATATGCATTACTGATCTTGTTTTCTAACAATTTAACATCCCCAACAACGGAATGGTGTCCTTGTGCGCAAACATCATGTTCTTGGACTAGTTCAGAACTTCAAGTTACTGATATGCTTCTCCATTTTGTGAAGAAAAGAACCAAAAAACACTCATCTTTAATACAACTGTTGTTGTACATTAAAAGCAAATCAAGATTTGATAGAGAATTCAATGCCCTAAACTTGCACCTTAAGAGCTCATGACCACATCATACATTGTCATATGCTTTTGTAGCTAAAGACTACAATGTCTAAAAACTCCGTCAAATGGATCCACAAGAACAAAAACTTTTGGAATAAGCGATTTACCCTACAGTACACTAGTCACAACATAGTAGCTAAAATATGCATCAAGTTGGCATGGAAGTGGTTTTTTTTTTCACGTCATAGGACTACGGGTGTCTACGAGCCAACCCGAGCTCGTGCACGCTTGAGCTTGGCTTGTTTATTAAACAAGCCTGAAATCTAGGTTTGAGCTGGGCTTGTCTATTAAATAAATGAATACAAGTCGAGCTCATTTGTGCTTGAGCTTGGCTACTGAAATTCAAGATTGATCGAGCTTAACTCGTATAAAATGTAGCCTATTCTATAGAATTTATCCAGGCTCAACCTTGGCTCGTATAAACAAGTCAAACTCATGTATCCTCTAAAACTACGTAGTTTTATAATATATCTATATAAACAAGCTCTTAACAAGTATGTTCACTAGCTTTTTCACAAGCCTTATTCAAACTTGTTCACGAGCTCTATTGAGTCGAGCTCATGTATGCTTGAGGTTGGCATGTTTATTAAACAAGCCTGAAATCCAAGCTTGAACTTGGCTTTTTATTAAACAAAGTAACACAAGCCAAGCCCTTATCAAACATGTTTGCGAAGGCTTATTGAGCGACTCGGCTTGTATAGACCCCTTACACGTATAAATATTCACATATCGGGGTAGAACGTATAACAAAACATTACTTCTTGTAGAGGTTGAGGAGCATAGGGTTCTGTCAATATCCAACTCATATCCTCCTCATGTGCAAGACACCATCCCCAACTTAAAAGTAGAAGCAAGTAGGATTGGCTTTTGTTAAAAAGTAAAAAGCATAGGGTTCTGTCAATATCCAACTCATATCCTCCTCATGTGCAAGACACCATCCCCAACTTCCAACTTAAAAGTAGAAGCAAGTAGGATTGGCTTTTGTTAAAAAGTAAAAATTGTATTACAATGCATCATCAAAATAAGTTAATAATAAAGAAAAATGGAATTACAATTGGTGAGAATGAATTCCAAAGTTGTTATTCCAAACACACCCTAATGCAACTAAAAGGGATTTGTAAAATCTCAACTAAGCAGACATGGTATCTTCCTCCCTATCAAATACCTTGAGTTAATCTCAGATGCGCATCAACAATTCTATAATCTACACCGTATCATAAAACAAAACTGGTTATCAGGTCAATCCAAGCCAAACTGCGCCCCATTGCTGATGAACAAATGAACCCTTTATTATGACATGTTATCAGTCAATTACAACTCCCTTCATATAGATGAGTGTTCATCAACTACTTTCATTGCTAGAATCCACGGTTTCTAATAGTCACAATAGAACATGTATAACCTTACTTGATATATAGCTACTGACAAGGCAGCTCTGACCACCACTGCTGCAAAAATGACTACCGTTGCCTGCAGATATAAACCTTCTATCTTAATTTCTATGTCCACTTATCCATTTCATAACCAGCTCAACCATGCAAACCAACAATTAACAAAAAAAAAACAGTGAAATGAACAAAATCTAGCTAAAATTACTTCACGATTAATTTCCAATCGGGCATCTCCAACCCTTACTCCAAACTCAGAGCCAAATCTACGACACCTCCAATCCTTAACTCAAAAGTCAAACCCATACCAAATTAAGTTTTACTCGAGACTTCCACCCAAATCCACAATATGCTGTTCACATGCTCAAATAAATATCTGCAAGTTTTATAATCAAATATGAATTTGGTACGAGTTTGATGTTAGATTAGAGATTCTCCAACTTAAAATTATTAGAAATAGAGAGAAAATGCGATTTATATAAAAAGATTTTACTAAACTTTTAAGTAACCATTGGAGAACTTCTAATTTGAGTGAAAATTTCACCAAGGGTTGGAGATTGGTTAATGTACCTAGGGTTAAAATGAATAAAAGAAGATGTCATACATACAAAGTTGGTCCTAAATTCAATTCCTAGATAATCCATGGTTCAAACAAGAAATAGTAGTGTACAATAAGAACAGGACAATAGTAAAAAGTTTCATACCTTGAGTGACCACTGCAAATCACTGCTTTGTCACTCATCCTCACCACTCTCATCGCTGAAGTAGCTTGATTTCTTCTCTTTCTTCTTATCTTTCTTCTTCCTCTCCTCTTTCTCTCTCATCAGCAACCTTTCATCCGCCCCTTTATCCACCACAGACGCCCAATTATCATCCTCAAACCCCTCTCTTCCACCTCCTTCCTCCTCTTCCTCCTCCTCCCAATCCTCCGCCCCACTCCGCCTCCCACCACCACCACCACCAAAACCTCCTTCTCGCCTCCCCCGCTTCGACGGCTGCGGCCTCTCCCTCGGCCCCAACTGATTCTTCGGACACTCGTACGACAAATGTCCACTCTCTCCACACTCGTAGCACCTGTGTTTGAAAATATGAATCTCTTGTATTAGAATTTATTCATTACTCCCTCCGTCCCATTTTGTGAGTCCTATATTCTATATTCTATTTTGGGATGTCCCAAAATTAGTGTCCACTTTCTTAAATTGGTGTACAATTTTACTTATTTTCCAAAACTATCCTTCCTTGAAATCTACTTCAAGACAAAATTTAAAAAATTGTAATGATTAGGGGCAATTATAGAAAGTAGGTATAGATTCTTTTTGTCCCTTAATAAGGGGAGTTCCCAAAGATGGACTCACAAAATGGGACGGAGGGAGTACAATGTTTCACGAAGGGTCTTTGTACAGGCTATAGGAAATCATCAATACATCATATCATATCGTATATTATTCAATTTTAATCTATTACATATACTGTATCATAATACATTAATATAAGGGTAAATTGCACTTTTTCCCCCATAGTTCGGGTGGTTCGGCACTTTAGACCCTAAAATTTTAAATATGGCATTTTGGGTGAAAAGTGCAATTTATTCTTAACATAATATATAATAGGTCATATTATGATGCCTATCATGTAATATATTCTAGGCTAAATAACATTTTACTACGCCTATAGTTCTAACCAAATTTTACTTTGGCCATGTATTTTCAAATGCATCATTTTAGTTCCTCACGGAGCAAAAAGTTACACTTTAGGCCTATATTTTGAACGTTTTTGATACCAAATTGACACAATTTTGAAAATGATGCATTTGAAAATGTATGAATTTTGAAACTTAGGGACCAAGATGATGCATTTGAAAATGCATGAATTTTGAAACTGCATGGCGCAAAATGAAATTTAGCTGGAACTACAGGGTGCTAAAAAGTTGTTTAGCCTATATTCTAGCATATTCTAACAACCTGCTCTTGTCCTTGTAAACCTTCCGCCGTATAAACTCCGTCGCGCGGCCGTTGTCGGCGGCAATCGAGGCGGCAAGGGTTCGGCCGTTGAGTACTTTGCCGTCGATTCCGTCGACGGATTTGATGGCGTCATCGCGGGAGACGAAGAGGACGAAGGCGACGCCCCGGCTTAGGCGAGTGCGGCGGTCCTTGAGGATGGTGACCTTGGCGACCTTGCCGAAGGTGGAGAAGATGGTGAAGAGATCGGAGTTGGTGAGGGTGAAGTCGAGGTTGCTAACGTAGACGGTGGATTTGGATGGGGCTAGGCCGCCGCTACCACTTCCGCCGGCGGCGGAGGGTTTTGTTAGGGATTTGGAGGAGGCGGAGGATTGCGGTGGTGGTGGTGCTGGGGCGGAGGCGTAGCGGTAGTAGAAGGTTTCGTCTTCGTCGCTGTCACTATTGTTCTTCCGCCCCATTTCTCACCTCTCTCTCTCTCTCTCTCTCTCTGGATTTGTTACTCTTCTAGTCTTCTCTCTCTTTCGCTCAAATTAGTGGGGGTGATAATCTCAATCAAAGTGTAATACTTGGGTAACTAAATGATACACCCAACGAATTGCACAAATTTACAACATATGGTTGGACCTTGTGCTGAAAAGTATGCACACCCCTTTTGTGTGTACAAACTTTTCAGCACAAGATTCAACCCTATATTGCACGTTTGTGTAATTTGTTGTGCTTTCTGATTTATTTTTTTTATATTTTTCTGTACACCACTTACACAGTACATAGTATATGCATTTAAAGCAAAGATGTGGTTGGAGGTGTGATTGGAGAATTGGGGATGTGAGTGTATCATTGTTCGGTGCTTCTCATTTTTTAAAGCACAATTTCATGTTAATTAATTTGGTAACTAGTTTATGAACTATGTAAAATTGAACTTAGGGTTTTGTGGGAAAGTTTTTTTAAAGCTCTAGAATAGAGCTTTTAAAAGCTCAATGTTGCTTTTTGGTTTCATGATGTATTTTTGAAGAGTAGTGTGTCACTTGTATAAAATTATCAACCGGCTTAGTAATAAATTTCATAAGCTCCTTTTAAAAAGCCACGTGGGGGCCAAACTAAGCCTAAATCAGATACCACTTTTCAAGTTTCAACAAGGTTTTGGTAATTTTGATATCTATTGTTGGTGTAGGCTTGAATACATCTCGTATTGGTTTGATTGTATGGTATAACTTGGGGGTGAAAATGGTTCGGTTTGGTACGGTTCAATTTTCAGACCAAGCGATTAGTTTTGGTTCGGTTTGATTTAGTGTAAATTTTCAGTTTAGTTTGATTTTGACATTGCATGAAATTTTTTAAAACCGAACTCATCGATCTGGTTGATTTGCTAACACCCCTAACTACAACCAAACCACATGAGCCATTGGATGCAATATAAGGCTAATCTCAGTCCTCTATTCTCTTTAAAGTAAAAGCACTTGTGATTTGGTGGTTTTGTCTTCATGGTAACGTACCTTTATACCATGATAAGGGAGCTTGGTATCTATGATAAGGAACTCTTGTACTTAGCGATCTATGGTAATTGCGCTTTGTTCTCGAGATAAGGAACCTTTGTACTAATGGTAATAAATGTTTATACCTATGGTAAGGAATCTTTGTACCCGTGATAAGAAATATTTGTACCTAATAGTAACATAACATGTCTTCTCAAGTACAACATTTCTTATAAGGTTACAAACATTTCTTACAATGGTATAAACATTCTTTATAAAAGTACAAACATTTCTTACCTTAGTGCAACTAAAGTTTAGTTGTATCATACAACCAAACCACTAGGATGTATTAAAGATTTTGCCTCTATTGTTGGGCATCTCCAACTTTTTTATTTTGTCTATGCTATTCTATAAAGAAAAAGCTAGGGGTGTCAACCCTCTTTTTACCATACTACATATTTACCTAAAAACCAACATAGTTTTATTCATAAAAAATTAATTCTAAGAGTAGTGAAGTGTCATTAAACATTCTTCATACAAAGCTCAATAACTGACAAAATTTAAAGGGTAACCAATCCTTTCGTGTCTGTGATCTCTCTCCCCTTGCTACCCAACCGTCTCTCAAATTCAACACAAGGAGAAAAATGCATACTAGAGATCCAACTACTAGAGATCCAGCCATTTTTACGGACTTAGAGACATTTTGAGACTATTTCGCAGGTTTATATCTAATAGATGAAGAGGAATTCCTCTTTTTAATGTCAAGATTATTGCTTCTATGTTTGGGTTATATATATATATATATATGCACACACACATTACAAATAGAGAATTCATCATCTCCTTCCTTATACAGTTTGGACAAAATTTACAGAGGAGAAAAGAGAATATGGACGAAAATTTTGCCGAGGTTTATGACGCCAATCGTCGCACCGTTTGACGTTGGTTTTCAAAACAGAACACATATTCGTACTCCTGGAGGTGAGTCTAACACGTTAGTACCAATTTGGTTAAGTTTTGTGATAGTTTTCTACGACCCATTTCAGAATTTTAGCTCATAATCTATGAATTTTGTATAGGAAGTATACCAGGAACTTGCTTGGGTCATAATTTGGTAATTATGAGCGGAAACTAAGAGGTAAGTGACAATAATTGTGAAAATTGGATGATTCCATGTTTAAGTTTGTTTTTGGGATGCCAAGCATGTTTAGTTAGCCTAAATTTTACATGTTCAGTAGAATTTAGCAATTCATGATATAGTTGTATGATTGTACAATGAAATGGCTATATGAGCATGTTGAGTTGATTATGTGGGTCAAAGGAGAACTTGTACTTGCCACCGAGTATGGTGATAGAGCCGATAAGACTATGAGGTTGCTCGTCTGAATTGAGAGAGGCGTGGGTCTCGGCTAGTCGAGTGGACTTATTGGTGTAGTAGTAGACTAGTGTGAAAGGGTGGTTGGTACTTATTGCTTCGGAGACCATCGTTATGTGTAAAGAGATGAAATTGAGTATGTTTGTTATCTATGAGCATGATTGTTGTTATTCACTAAGCATATAGCTTATAAATTATAATGGTTATTTGAATAACCATTATAGGGGATCAAGGAGAAGCCTCAAGGATGAAAAAAAAATTGATCGGGCGAGGTTACGTGGAAGTTGGGAAGGGGTTGGAGCTTATGATGATAACTTCATATTTTGGACCATAGCTTGTATTAAGGTTGTAACCGGTTGAATCCAGACAACTTATGCTTCTAGTTTAGTTCTTAACTCGTGTTTTATGTTAAGGTTGCAATTTGGTTTTAAAACTATGTTTTAGGCATTTTTTAGACTCGTGTAAATTGGATGTGTGGGTTATGTAGTAGTTAGTTAACCACTTTAACTTCTGTAATATAAGAATTGTATTATATTGGTTTAATTGGGAGTGTTGAGTTTACTTTTACCTTGCTTAGTTGGTTTGGGGCGACGAACTCGGAAGTTATACTCAAAGAGGTCGATATGCAATGAATTTAGTTTATACTTTCGTTACCTTGTTCAAATGGTGAGAATGAACTCGTGAAGTTCGGATTTGTGATCCGTTGGTGTTTTACATGTTTTCGGAATGAATATTGTGTTTTAGAATGATTGAAAGTTGTTAAAAGTCAAAGTGGTTGGATGGCACCTAGGCAAAATTCTGCAACAAGGAGGATTCTGTTCAGGGGTCATTCGACCTGTCGAAAGGGGCAGTTCGACCAGTCAAAAAACCCTCTGGTTTGTGCTTAGTTCTCGTACTTCGGGAGCTCCATTTTACTTCTAATTAAGTATGAGAGTACCTTTGGGACCCCTTTGACCTATAAAAGTGTCACTTTCAAAAACGGATTTCGATAGGGTGTGTTTGGGTGTGTGTGGGTGGAAGCCCTTTGAAACTGTTCAAAAAGTGTTGAGTCCATGAGTCAAAACTTTTGCTAATGCAGTTTTTTTGAACTTTAATGACTTGGGACGTGCCTTGGTGGAGTGCCACGTATTCTAGAATCATTTATGCGGTAATGGGGCATGACAATTACACACTGAAAATACTAACAGATGAGCGCTTATAGATCTCAAGGAAGTCATAACCCTCAAGTAGTGTAAAATTTCAAACTGTACATTTTATTGCTAAGTGCGAAAATTCCAAGTATTGGGAGACACCATAAAATAGTTACATAAAATTTCACTTTATCAAAGACAGACAAAACATACATTTATTCATGAACTTCAAATTATCAAAACACTAAAAATTCTGAACCTTTATTCCAGGGAAAAAAAAAAAAGAACAACAACAACAAAAACAATAAAATGGAAGTTTAGTTCCTGAACCTTTGAAACAATGTAAAATTTGATACTGTTACACACTGGAAATACAGATAGATGGGCGCTTATCGATCCCAAGGAATTCACAACCCTAAAGTAGTGTGAAATTTCGCACTAGCAGCCCTTCAATCACCTGTAGCTCCTTTTGATCAACTATCTTATTCTCGATCTACTCTCTTTCACTCAACTATCTTCTCTGAATTCAGACTGTGATAAACTGGTATAACAGAAAAAGAGGAATGGCCGCATAATATGGCGTTAGAAAATGCAACAAACTCAATAATGTATGTTCCTTAAAATCGCGGGATTTTATTTCCATTTAAGATATCCTACATCAATGAGATAGGATTAACAGATTTAATGCATGTGTGTATGTGTGTGTGTGTGTGTGTGTATATATATATATATAGAGAGAGAGAGAGCACGTCTCTGGGACGGACGCCCACTCTTTTTAATTTATGGACTCTCACTTAATTTAGTCAATTGGTGGGCCCATGACTGATATATCTATCTTTCTTTTCTCTCCAGTCAGCTCGTTGGCCAACGTGTTCTGAATCTTTCTTTCTTTTGATTTCTCTCTCTAGTCAAGTAGTTGGCTAGCACTAGTTAAACTCATACTCATGGTTTTAAAAATCAGACCAAACCGGACCGGCTGGTTCGATCGGTTGGACCGTCGATCGGTCCGTTTTCTGGTCCGGTTTGACTCGGTAACCGTTATTGGCACCAAAATCGCCCAGAATCAGTGGGAACCGTTCAAAGCTGTTTTTTGACCAAAATCGCTCAAAATAGTTTTTTTGCCTACAATTTTTTTTTGTTTTTATTTTTATTTCCCCTACATTGTTTTGGTACTATGAATCTCTTAATAATTTATACTTATGATAGGAAAGTGTGAAAATAGAAATTGAGTTTTTGTGTATTTTTTGTTTAGATTTACTTATTAAAACTTATGTATAAATATAAATAATTAAATATTACCTAATTATGACATCATGGATTGATTACGGTTCATCTGACGGTTGAACCTCTAACCCGTGACCCGGTCAATTTTCCGGTTCGACGAACGGTTCGATTTTCAAAACATTGCTCATACTCATGTTCTTCTCAAAGACAAAAAAACTCATACTCTTGTTAAACTCTGTTAGTCTTTTTTTTTTTATAGGTTTTTGTCCACCATGTATCCTGAATCCTGTCCCGTAGGACATGGCTTAATGTTTGTTGTCCAGTTTTATTTTATTTTATTTTTTTAAAAAAAAGTTGTCCTAAAAGCTCCTCCAACAAAGGTAACCACTAAGATAGGATACACCCAAATAAATTACACCACAAAAAACTCAACCGAAAAGGCCAAAATATGAATTTGACATAAAAAATCAAAGACAAACCAACACCACTTTCATGATCCATCTTCAAAAAATAGTTCACATTATCAGTGAATAAATAGGAAATAAAGAAAATCAACTAAAACCCAAAATTTAGGCTCTTTTTTTTTTTTTTTTTTTTTTTTTTTATAATGGAAAATCTAGGGAAACTCAACCAATTGATCAACCAACACAAACACAACTAGAAAAACCCAGAGACCTACCTAGCTTCTCCATGCGTTGAACACTAGATTTGGTTTCCATTAAGGAAATCATAGTGGCCCCAAAAACCTTGGGACAGAGAAAACCAAGGGTTAGGAGTGAGAGGAAAAAGTTATGAGAAAAAACACAACCATATCAAAAATCACATTTTGTTGGCAACACCCATGATAGGGCTCCACTTGCACATAAAATAACTTATAAAATTCCAGGCAAAACCCAAGCAACAGAAAAATTAAAGCCCCAGCCTAATAGTATGCATCATGATGCCCATAATATCCCTACAATGCCAAATCTTCAAGCTCCAAGCTCCAAGAGAGAGAGAGAGAGAGAGAGAGAGAGAGATAGATTAGTCTATTTTTCCATTTTTTTTCCCGATGAATGATTGAACCCTATTCTTTCTCATTTAGAGAGAGAGAGAGAGTGTGTGAGTGAGAGATACAGCACGGCTAATGTGACTATGTGAGAGAGAGAAAAATATATTAGTCTATTGGTATGGCCCACTATTAGTCTACTAGTCAATAATTTTTTGGGAAAATTGGTGAAAAGGTCATTAAGATGAGCTTTATTGAGATTAAGGACAACTTGAAGTAGACATTGGGGATAAGTCCTTCCAATGTCCATAGACAGACCAAAATACTCTCATCTTTATCCTCTAACCCGAGCCAAACCCTAGCCACCATTATCACCACCTACGCCACTTCCGGCCACCACCTCCGGTGACCAGCCCTATCACCTCCGACGACCTCCCCCTCGAGTCACCAGACCTCCAGCGACCTCCCCTTGTATAACACCCATGTGCATATTTATCGTATTTCATTACATTGGTCATGCATGATAATGTGATGTGATGTGCATTTATGGCACATGTGTGACTGAGTTATGACTCAATAGTTGATTTGGGTGTCTGTTTAAGAGAACCCCTCTGAGACTATATAAAATGAACGTTTTGATGTTGTGAAGTCTCTTTGAGATTGAGACGTTCATTGTGGAATACCCTAAATATTTATATGAAAATACATGTTTACCTATGTATTTCACTATCTGTATTATTATGGGGTTAGAATATAGTTCTGTTGTTAATTTTAGTATCCTTGTGAGGACGAATTAACACACTACATAATTGGTAAGCTAATTCGTAATTTCGTAAAATCATGTGGAATTGCGTTTAAGCAATCAAATGGAACTTAGACGAAAACTTTTATAATTTTTAGCTTTAACTCGTGAAGCAATGAATTAGACGTGTAAGACGTTTAAGAGGATAGTTAGAATTTTTGAGAACTCCTGGAGAGGTAAACATAATTTTTTAGAGTCGTGCCTATATATAGAAAGGGGTGAGATATTTTCATTTACCAAAAGTTTTCTAACCTAAATCTAGAGAGGCCAAAAGGGAGATTTGGAAACTTTAATCTTCACGATGCCAAAGGATGACCGTTCGTTTGTTGGTTTCCAACCAAAATCATATTTTTGAACTCCTAGAGGTAAGAGTTTCATTTTGATTTCCACTAGGACTTGTTGGCTAAGTTTTCTGGAAACTTGTTTTCTAGAATTTTCCTAAAAAGTTGTTAATCAGACTTTTGATCCATAGAAATTGTACTAGATAGACTTCTGTACGTTCTTTGTGCTCGGGTTTTCTTTAGAACGAATTTGAGGAACGTTAATCGAAGGTGAGTGATTCAACTATGTGGTTTGGAATGATTTCTTGACATGTATTCATGTTTTGTATGAAAAACATGTGTTAGTTCATAGAGATATTTGACTTACTTCGAAAGTACGGTGAAATGCAATTTGAGCATGAGTAGTTACTATTTGGGTCAAAGGAGCACATGGTACCAAGCCATTGTTGTGGAGCCATTATAGGCATAAGGTCGCACGTTTGAAGAAAAGAAATGTGGGTCTTACCTTGTTGCGTGGACATATTGACGAGGAGTCGCGAACTAGGAGTGTGGACCTTACACGTGAGACTCTGGAGACTAGTATGAAATGTAGAGATGTGAATGCATGCATATTTATCATTCATGCGCATCGTTGTTTTATTCACTAAGCGTTAGCTTAAACGAAACAAAGTATGTGTGGTTATTTAAATAACCATTGCAGGTGTGAATGCCAATGATGAATCGAGGAAGTGATCACGGGGTATTGGGATTCAGCTAGAAGGCGACTTAGCATATTTACCTCGTAGTTTTGAAATAGAAAATGTTGTAATAAGGAGTTCATGACTTTTAAACTATGTTTACCTTGGTATCTTAGAACGAATTCGTGATGTTGTAATAGATAGTAATCTTTTGTAATTATGTTTTGGGGATGTTGTAATTTAGTTAGGATCACTTTGATATGAGTTTGGAGTGTGTAATTAGTCTCTGAATGAACTCAAAAAACCTTTAGCTTAGGGAAATTCTGTAGAATGTTCTGCTGTAGGGTAAACCAGTCGACAGGACCAAGTTCCATTCGACTAGATTCATTTGTTAAGCGAGACACTACCTCAGTTTTGTAAAAATAGTTGACTGATTACCCAGAAATAGTTGACTGGTTTGTGTCCCAAAATGGGAGGTTCTACTGGATCAGGATTCAGTTGACTGGAGGTAGGGGTGGCAATCGGGTCGTGTCGGGTCATAATCGTGTCGGGTCATTGTCGTGTCGGGTTATAATCGTGTCATTCTTAACGTGTCATAATCGTGCTGGGTCATATACGGGTCACCCGTTTAACCCGTCTAACCCATGTAGGGTGTCATCGGTTTGGTTCAGTTTGGTTCGGTTCGGATCGGATCGGATCGAATCAAATCGAATTTTTTTTTTTATTTTCAATTTTTTTTTTCATGTTTTGAAAACCAACCGAAGTGGTCGATTCGGTCTATTTTGCCAATTTTGGCGGTCAGATCAATTTCTTAGTTGTAAGTAATTTAAGAAACCCAATCGGTTATCTCGATTCGGCTATTCGAAATAAGCTTACAGGACTAAGAACACAAACAAGTCTTCCATCAAATGTATCAATTATTAACATGTACATCTTAAATATCAAAATGCTATAAATATAGCAATATCTAACTATTATAAACTTAACACCCAAGCACATCCACACAAACTGAATAAGAATAAAATATTGTTTTTACTAACAGTATAAAAAAATTTCTTCACTTGCCATCCATCAAGAATCAAGATTAACAGTTGTATATATCTAATTGACTAATTTGTCTCCCTCCCAATCCAGCAATCCTAGCGGGCTTCCTCCCTTTTTTTTTCTTTCTTTTTTATTTTTTAATTATTTTATATTTTTATTTTTTATGCAATGCTTGATGCATGAATGCTTCCAGGCTCCAGCTTCCTTCGTCCCTTATTAGTTATTAATTATTATTATTTTTATTACATTAGTTATAAATTATTATATATAAATTTACTTGTTTGGTAAGTTGGTAACTACTCTTTTTTTTAGCAAAAAAAAAAACAATTATAGTTTATATATATCTATATATATTTTAAATATTTTTTTTCTCTCAAAAAAATTTTTTTTTTTTAAAAAATATATATTTTTAAATTTTTTTTTATATTACTTTTATTTTAGACTTCCAGATTATTAAAAATTATTTTTAAAACTAAAAAAAAAATGCCCCAACTGCACTTAAATACTTAATCGGGTCAAACGGGTTAGATGAGTTGACCCGCTTCAACCCGTTTATTAATCGTGTCAAACGGGTCGACTCGTTTATGACCCGTGCCCTTATACAGGTCACCAAAACCCGTTTATTTTCGTGTCGAGTCATGTCGGGTTGCCGTGTCGTGTCGAAAATTGCCACCCCTAACTGGAGGTGTAAAAATAGTCGACCGGAGTGTGTTTTAAAATCAAACTTTTTGACTGGACCCGAGATGCAATCGACTGAATTGTATCTTTCAAAATGGATTATTTCTTTGAGGTTTTAAGTGGAGAAATCCTTTTCATAGCCTGAAATTATGGAATTTTTACTTATGATATTCCATTGCTATTATCTTTTAATTGAATTAGGCGAGCCTTGGTGGCATGCCATGGGCTTTGGTTGCGCTATTGTGGGATCGGGCTGTGACATTTAGTGACCTTGGGAACGAGTGATGATATATGCTGAGTGACGTTGACTGGAGTGTATGATTGTGACGATAACATTAGTATCATTGTAGAAATGCCGCATATGGTTGCATTTGTTGATTGTGATGATGATCTGTGCGTATATATTTATACATTATGGCATGACATGCATAGTCTTTATGCATTCAACTTATTAGGGTGAATACTTGAGACGTTATGATTGATCCAATAAGAGAGTTGTCATCGCATTCGCGTATGGATCAGATAGTGAATATGGTGGGGAACTTTGTTCAAGCTAGAAGTGAACGAGACCAGATGAATGTTCAGGCTCCACCAGTTGAGGTTCGATACATTAATACACCACCAGTACCACGACCTCAACATACAATCACAGAATAGTTCTACAAGCAGAAACCGACTTTGTACCATGGACAAACTGACATAGACTTAGCCGATCATTGGATGATGGACATGGAGAGACATTTTTGTATAGTGATATGCACTGACGAGGAGAAAATCCTTTGTATATCCGATACATTGATGGGAGAAGCATTGGATTGGTGGAATAATGTGCTTGAACAAGGGAAACCAATTATGTGGGAAGCGTTTAAAGACGAATTCAACAAGCGTTTCTTTCCACGATCGGCTGATACTCAGAAACATCAAGAGTTTACAACTTTAGTTCAAGGAGATATGATCTTGAGTGAGTATGTCTCTTGTTATAATACCTTCTTGCGCTTTGGGAAATCTACAATTCCAACTGCTGAAGATAAGGCGCGTAAATTTGAGGAAGGGCTTAGGGACAATATCCATAGCTGTGTCGACACTTGGCAACACCCGACCGTTTCTCTAGTTGAGGAATCTGTTCATATCGCTGAGAAAAGTATCGAGTGATATCAACAAGGACAATAAGGAAAGAGATCAAATGACAATAGAAGCAAAGGGCAAGAGATGCTAATAAACCGTTTACGCAAGGAGCGGGATCATATGTGGGTAGCCAAGGAGGGAGTATGTTCGTCGGAGTGTAGACACCCCGATTTTGACCTACTATCGCATTTAGGGGAGTTATTATCTCTAAGTCCGATGATGACAATGTCCGACAGATTCAAAAGTCTTCAAGGTAATTCAAGCTCTTCGTAAAGATTCTCAAATCTCAAAGCCCTGAAAAGCAAAAAGGAACTAGGAGAGACTGAGTTTTTAGAAAATTTTGGGTATAAAACACATATGGGGAAAATGAAAAATTAGAAGTGGAGGTGTTTAGAAGAAATAATAAGAAATGGGATGTTATTGTTTAAACCATTTTTGAAAAGGTATTTAATAAAAGAAAAGAGATTTTATTTTTGAAAAAAGGGGAAAAGAAAATTTTTACTACAGGACAGCACAAGAAAAAAGCAGCGGCACTCGCGGAATGCCGCACCGGTTTTTGCTAAGCACCACCCTGGTAGGCTGTGAGTGCCACATCGGTGCCCGTTGAGTGCCGCGGATGACTCGCTGAGTGTCGTCCCAACGAACTACAGGCCAGCACACAGAAATTGCAGTGCCGCACACCAAGTGCTGTGTCGGTTCTCGTTGAGTGCCGTCCTGAAACCTAGTGAGTGCCGCATCGACCTCATTGAGTGTCGTGGACAACTCGCTGAGTGTCGTCCGTTATAACAGTTGTTATACGCATTGATTCCATTGTACATGGGTTGTTATCCCGAATTTACTAAAATAACCCTTGAAAATGGCCTATATAAAGAAATGATTATCCCCATTACAAGGGTGGTTGGAAAATAAAAAACTTGGGATAATCCTTGAGAATGTGAAGAAGCAAGAAAATTGTTGAAGGGTTATTGGAGGCTTTGAAGAAGAACTTTGAGGAAGAGCTTGAAGACTTAGAAGATTTTCACAAAAGAAGAGAAAGATTTGAGGATTTTGGAGGTAATTTCTTTTATATAGCTTGTTCTCAATCTATATTCAATCACAATTCATAGAATCCTTGAATTTTTACACATTTTCAAAAAGTCTCTTCCCACCTCTTTATTAGGTTTGTGCCCTCAAACCATTACTTTATGTATAAGACATTGACATTTTAATATATGGATATCAACTTTACATTTTGTTATGTATGTCTTTCATGAGATGATTGTTTATCCTTAAGCATCATTGTAAGTAACTCGTGTGTGTATGAGATACATACAAGTGAGATACGAATTACTATTCATTGATACTTAGAATTTGTCACAGTGGATGATGAGACTGGATATGTCATCAGGTTTAGATTGTAGCATGATTAACTACCATTGGATGGAGTGATGAATCTCAATCACTAGAGTATGACTCTTAGTTAATATGCTAGTGCTTATAGTGCATTGACGGACCTGAGTTTTCCTATTGACACACAAGGCTGTCAACAGTCGATAGGAACTCATAACTTGTATAAGGTACGTGTTCTAAATCTTAAGACAATTATGAACATAGACTATGGATGTCACTACTTTGACTTACCAATCAGTGAGGTCTATAAAAGATCAATACCTAGGTATCTTGGGTATGTCATGTTCATAGGGTTGTGAACATATATTGTCAGAATAGAATGATCTACCCTATGATAAAGAGTAGGCATTCCCTTGAGAATGTCACCAAGTTGATCTTGTTGATAAGTACTTATCAATATGTTTAGTAATCATGAGTGGTGAATAGGACTCAAGGAATACAAGAAGTAATCATGATTCAGGATGACAGTAACAGTTATCCGACTACCTGAATATGATTATGAATGCTGACGGTAGAGGGACATTAGTACACCATACAAGTCTAGTTATCGCTTTGAATATGTTCTTTTGCGTTGGAGTTCAGTTATCGTTTTAGAGTGGAGTAAACGTTAACTGATCAGTTGGTTAGTTTGCTGATCAAAGAGTTTGATCATGGGAATTAATAGCTGGTCTAAGCCAACAATAAAGAGCCTAGGAGGTCCCACTCTTAGCTCAGCTAGGATGCTTGGAAAGGCAGAAGAGGATCTTGTCAAGACTGGTTCGATCGATCAAAGAAGTCTCGATCGATTGAAGTCAAGGCAAGTTCGATCAATAGAACATTGTTCAATTGATCGAAGGTTCGATCGATCAAAACCACTTCGATAGATTGAAGGTAAAGTCGGTTATGGGAATCTATAAATAGGGCTGCTATGTCCAGAATTAGTGTTCGTCGTTTTTAATATCCCTAAGCTGCAGAAATAGTTTTAGGGTTCCCAAACCTTCTCTATTCTCACTATTAGGGTTCCCACCAACCATAGTCTCTCCGGAAGAACCATAGGAGTCATAAGAGTGAAGACCATCTAGTAGAGGCTGCTAGAAGTCAAAGATTTCAGAATTGGGTTCAAGACTTAAAAGTGTAATTCTTATCCCCTCTCTGGTACGCATCTATAGAGTTAACAAGTAGTAGATCCGGGCTACCAATTAGTTTAATCAACTATATTTTCCACTGTGCATGATTTAATGTTTTTCGAAACCTAAATCCTTCAATTGGTATCAGAGCCACACTTATTTGGATCTATCGATGTGTTTTAGGAATACTAGTTTGATTTGCATGTCAGTATTTAGTGCTGTTTTTGAAACTGCATCGTCACAGATTTGTTTCTGTAGTGTTTTCGCAGCAAAGAACAAATCTGTGAGTGCATTGGATGCATGGCAGTGTTGATCAATCAAACTTGTTTCGATCGATTGAAACTGTCTGTGTTCGATCAATTGAAAGAGTTTCGCTTGATCAAACCAATGCATGTTTCGAGCGATCGAACTAGCTTCGATTGATCGGAATAGATTCTCTTACCAGATCTTCTTTTCACAGTTTTAAAAGTTTTAAAATTTATTTACTATTTTAAATTGTTCTGAAAAATTTTAAATCAGTTTGGGAAATTTTGAGTTCAATCGATTAAACCTTCTTCAATCGATCGAAGTGTGACAGAGAACCAGAGATGCTGTTTTTAGTTATAATTACTTCCATAAAGTGTTTATGGTGTATGCAAATCAATTAGTAGTTCCAATGGATGTATATATGCGTGGATGTGTATCTAACCCTTTTACAGCAAGTTAGTCTGCTATCTCCCTTAGCACCAACTTCGGGTTTTAAATTTTGTATTTGAATATTTGAGATTGGTGTGTATTTTATTTTGGGTTGATTTAAGGCATGTGTAAAGGGCGTTGCGACTTCAATCCCATGAAAAAGAAAGTCACACCGGATTCCCTAACCTTTTATTTTATCACTGTATTTTCTATTTCTAGATAAATTGTAAGTTTTGAAAGAAGCATAGGTCCAATGTAATAGAATTAGGAAGCCTATGAAGATGGAGCGAGAAGCCGTTATCCATGGAGATGGAGCCGGAGGCGATCAAACCAAGAAGCATGTTCTATGGAGATAGAGCCATGTGAGATAGAGACATCATTTTGGATGTTTTTATTTCATTTTAATTTTTTGTTTTATATGCTTGGTTTGTGATTGGCATTTTATACATTGTTACTACTTGCATGCACGTAAAACAAGTTTTCTAAAATAAAAATCAAAAATTGTTCCAACGCAATAGTAAACATTGGATGTTTATGGATAATGTGTAGAAACAAATTTTTACTTTTAAAAGCAAAATCCTTTACTATTAAATTTAGTGGGAGACGGTCTTATTTATCACACTCACGATCTTCCATTAACGGCTCACGATAAGATGAGTAGTGCATTCTGTGTCACCTCGCCAGGGGTGATCATTCCATACGGAGGCTAGACTACTCATTGGTTACTAGATGTGAACTTCCTACGGATAGGATCAATTAGACGTGTTAAAGGGTGACCGTTACATGGAGGTACTACTTGAGGCGGTTGGGATTGGATCCTAGTTAATGGTACATACTAGCTAAGCTATGGATAAGGGATCCCACATGGGGTATTATTCAGAAACTTAGAGATCAAATAAGTTCGGGAGTCATAACTTGTTTTGCAAGAGTTGCATAGTAGACAAGTTATGATTAATCAAAAGATTGAGTATTGACCACCACACGGAGGCTTCACTTTTTCGTTTTGATATTCCGGCGACTTTGTTTTAAAATAAGACTTTTTGAGGATTCTTTTATTTCAAATTGTCAAAATTCCGATATCCATATTTATTTTGTCTATTTGATTTTTCAGTAATCATAATGTCTGGATCTGCATTTAGTCCACTTGTCACTATACTCACTCAGAACAAGTTAACTGGAAATAACTACACTGAATTGAAACATAACCTTGACATTGTTTTAACTGCAGAGGATCACATTTATGTCCTCACCACCCCATGCCCTGAAGAACCCATTGCAAATGCTACAGCTACTGCTAGACGCGAGTTTGACAAATGGAAGAAATCGAATGGAATTCTGACCTCTATGGCCGGTGTGTTGCAACACCAATTCCAAACTAATGATTCTGCCAATGCCATTATCAAATCTCTAAAAGAAATGTGGGGAGCATGGCAGGCATGCTAGACAGGTTGCCATGTAGAAGATAATGAGTACGAAGATGTCGGAAGGGTCTCCAGTCAAAGAACACGTTTTAAAAATGATTGGTTATTAAATGAGCTGGAGACCTTGGGAGCCAACATCGACACACAGACCTAAGTTGATATGATCCTCAATTCACTGTCGCCATCATTCACTTAATTTAAACTTAACTATAATATGAATCAAATGAATTTCTCAATGAGTGAATTAATGAGTTCTTTACTGGTAACAGAAGGGGTGATCAAACCTGGGGGCAACGTTCTAAACGTTGAAAAAAGCTCTTCCTCTTCCCGATCTGCGCCGAAAGACAAGAAAGGAAAGAAGAAGGCTGGCACTAGTGGTCCAAGTGCTGGACCAATCCCTAAGATCACAAAATCTAAGGAAAAAGGTAAGGGCAAAGGGAAGGTGTGTGGCCAAGGCAAAGGAAAGTGTTTCCAATGCGGTGAAAAGGGCCACTAGAAGAGGAACTGTCCAGAATTCTTAGCTACAAGAGTTCAAGGTATGATTGAATCACATGTGATTGAAGTATGTTTTATAACGGATACTTCAAACACTTGGTGCATTGATTCTGGTGCGACTAACCATATCTGTAATTCATTGCAGGGGTTCAAATTAACCAGGAAATGCAGTGATGGGGAGATCATGCTGACTCTGGGATCTAGGGCAACCGTTTCCGCGCTTGCTATAGGAGTAGTAGTTTTGGAGTTTTTGGACAATAAGACAATAGTTTTATCAGATGTACTTTACGTCCCTTTAATGAGATGTAATTTAATTTCTCTTTCAGAGTTATCAAATAATATTATTTTCATTTTGGAACAGAAGTTGTCATTAAAAGAAATGGTTCTTTTATATGTTCTGGTGTTAAAACTAATGTTATAACCCAATTAAACCATATAACCCACAAGTAATCCAACAACCACGTGCTCCTTCTGACCCACATAAGCAACTTAACATGCTCAAATACATATCACCCTGCTCGCGGAAATCAAACATTTCGTCGTGCTATTGGGCCTACTTATCAATACAAATGCCCAATATGAACTACACAGTATATATCTATGAATTAATACATGCTATTCAAACATAACATGAATACACTTCAAGAAATCATTCCAAAACATAGTTGGATCACTCACCTCCGATTTACGCTCTTAAACTTCGATCCAAAGAAAACCCGTGTACAAAAAACGTGTAGAAGTCCGTCTAGTACAATTCCCATGGATCAAAATTCCATTTATCAACTTTTATGAAAAATTCTAGAAAATGACTTTTTAGAAAACTTGGCCAAACAAGCCCTAACATATATCAAAACGAAGCTCTTACCTCGAGGAGCTCGAATATGAAATATGGGAAAAAACAAACTGACGGAAGGTCGTCGTTTGGCGTCGCAAAGCTCTAAGCTCCTAAATCTCCCTTTGGCCTCCTTCTTGAACTTTAGGTTAAGAATTATGAAAAATCTAAAGTCATCTCTATAGCAAAACTCTTGGAAATTGCATTTGCCTCCCCATGAGTTTTTAAAACTCCTAATTAGTCTCTGAAACTTTCTACACAGCTAATTCATAGCTTTACGAGTAAAACCTCAAAATTATAAAAGTTTTCGACTAAGTTTCGTTTGGTCGCTAAAACGCGAATTTCTAAATGACGTTTCCGAAGTTGCTAATTAACCTACCAAATTAATAGCGTGTTAATTCATTTTCACCAGGATACTAAAACTAACAACAGATATAAATTCTAAAACAGAAAATAATACAGATATTGAAATACACAGGTAAACATTTATTTTCAGATAAACATTTAAAGTATTCCACAGTGACCGTCTCACACTCGGAGAGACGTCGCAATAACAAATCCTCAATCACCACAGTTTCAAAAGGGTTCTCTAATACAGACACCCAAATCAACTCGTGAGTAAAAACTCACCCAAATATGTGTCATAAGACACGCCACATCACATTATCATGCATGACAATGTAATGCAAAAGCAATAACACAAATACAGGTGTTATAATACTCTCCCCCTTAAAAGTAGTTTGTCCCCAAACTTGTACCTCATGTCTTAAAAAGGTGCGGATACTGAGTATGCATCTCATCTTCATTTTTCCATGTCATCTCTTCCGTAGTTTGGCTATGCCATAACACTTTCACTTTTGATATTACTTTATTCCATAAGACTTGATTCTTCCGATCCAAGATCTCTACCAGATACGCAACATATTTCAAATCACCCTGAATCTCATTCGATATCGGAGTCATAACTTGATCTCTATCCTCAACTAAGTGTTTACGTAACAATGACACGTGAAACACGTTATGCACTTGAGCATACTCACTTGGCAATTTCAAACGATAAGCTACGGGTCCAACTCTCCCAATAATTTCAAAAGGTCCTACATACCTCGGGTTGAGTTTTCCGTATCTCCCAAATCTAGTAATCCCCCTTGAAGGTGACACCTTCAAATACACCAAATCGCCCACGTCGAATTCCAACGGTTTTCTACGCTTGTCAGCATAACTCTTATACCTATTCTGAGCTGTCATTAATCGTTGTCTAATTACCTTTATCTTGTTCGTCGTTTCTTGTACAATTTCCGGCCCTTCAATCATTCTTTCTCCCACCTCTATCCAACTAATCGGTGAACGACATACACGACCATATAAAGCTTCATAAGGAGCCATTCTAATACTCGACTGAAAACTGTTGTTATATGCGAACTCAATTAACTGCAGGTGGTCTTCCCAATCATCCTGGAAATCAAGTACACATAACCGAAGCATGTCCTCCAAAATCTGGATCACTCTTTCCGATTGACCATCAGTCTGAGGATGAAAAGCGGTACTGAAATGTAATTTGGTACCCATTGTTTCTTGCAAGGCTCTCTAAAACTTCTATGTAAAACTATTATCCCTATCCGAAACGATAGAAACTGGGATACCATATAGTCTCACAATTTCGCGAATATACAACTTAGCTAATGTTATTGACTTAGTTGTTCGGAGTGGTAGGAAGTGCGACGACTTCTCGTCAAACGGTCAACAATCACCCAAATAATAGTATTTGATCTCTTAGATTTTGGAAATTCACTTACAAAATCCATCGTAATGTGTTCCCATTTCCATTCAGCTACTGGTAACGGATGTAACAATCCCGAAGGCACTTGGCGTTCGGCTTTCACTTGTTGACAACTCGTACAACGTGAAACATAGCGTGCTATTTCTCTCTTCATTCCCGGCCACCAATAAACATGTCTTAAATCTCTATACATCTTGGTGCTTCTCGGATGAACGGTGTACTTTGTATTGTGTGCTTCCTCTAGAATGTTCCATTTCAACTCCTTCTCGTTAGGCACACAAATTCTACCCCTCAATCTCAAAACACTGTTCTCAAAAGTAAATCCCGGTTGCTTGCCCATCGGAATCTCATCACAAATCTTCTTCAAAGCCATATCTTGAAGTTGTTTCTCCGTGATCTTGTGAATCAATAGTGGTTGTGCCACAATCGTCGACATCAATCCACCTTCAATCCTCGGAATCACCTCAAGCTCCATATTTTCCATGTCTCGGATCAATTCTTTCTGAGAAGTCAAATCTGATGCGGTATTGGTTGGTACTTTGCGACTAAGAGCATCGGCGAAGACATTCGCCTTGCCCGGATGATACTGAATTGATAGATCATAGTCCTTCATCAACTCTAGCCATCTCCTTTGTCTCATGTTCAAATCTCGTTGTGTAAACAAGTACTTCAAACTCTTATGATCCGTATAGATCTCACATTTATCCCCGTATAGGTAATTATACCAAATCTTCAATGCAAAAATCACGGCGGCCAATTCTAGATCATGTGTTGGATAATTCTTCTCGTGCGGTCTAAGTTGTCTCGATGCATAGGCAATGACTTTGTCTCCTTGCATAAGAACGCAACCTAAACCTCTATACGAAGCATCACTGTAGATAATAAACCCTTCAGTCCCTGACAGAACGGTTAAAATTGGTGCTTTCACTAGTCGGCTCTTCAACTCTTGAAAACTTTCTTCACATTCTGGACTCCAAACAAAAGCAATATCTTTCCTCATTAACTGTGTCATCGGCATTGCTATACGCGAAAAGTCTTTTACAAATCTCCGATAATACCCAGCTAATCCTAGAAAACTTCGGATGTCTGTCACATTCGTTGGTCTCACCCAATTGGTAACTACTTCTATCTTCTGAGGGTCTACAAAAATTCCCTTTGCCGACACTATCTGTCCAAGGAAAGCTATTGTAACAACCTGCATTTCCATTTAATTTCTTGTATTTGCAGTTGACATATTTAAATTCAATTTGAATTTCCAGGATTAATCTGTATTGTTAATCTCATTTTTTTATTTACAAATCTTATATGTTAAATCTGATTTCTTGTTTTATTTCATAATTAAAATTCTTTTGGGGACAAATTGTAATTTTTATAAAGTTAGTAATACCTGTGTGGATTTCAAAATCTGTATTTCAAAATGGTGGAAATATTTCCTTTTGACTAAATCAGTATTTTTATAAAACCAGATAATCATTTCCTATGTTAAAATGAATTTTCTGTATTTTTGTAGTGGACACCGCACTACGAAAATACCAGTTTATGTTTAAAACTGTCCACTCCGTTTTAAACTTCCACAGATTTTGGAAGTGATGTAAAGTGGAAGTGACTATACATTACTTTCCAATTATGGCAAACTAATCATTTGTTAAAGCCTTGTTTGGGTTGTGCTCCTATTTTGTGTATTAGTTTATGCCATAAGCTTGTTTTCCCAAACACTTTCTTGTTGCCCCCTACTTGTCTAAGCTTGCCTCTTCAGATTTTCTGGGAGTGTATATACGTATATGCATTATATACATGGGCTGTGTATAACTGTATATATGCATTTAACTAATTAAAATCTAATTTGTTGAGTATGTTAGAATTTGCTTGGAGCCCAAGCTCATCCTTTGGCTTCTCTATTTATACACCACTTATGCACACACACATTCTCATTCTGCACTTCACATACGCAAAGAGAAAAGAGAGAGTTTGAGAGATTAAATTCAGGATTTGGAAAGGGAGAACTTGAAGAACTACATCACCATAGCCAAAGCTTTTATTTGGTTGCTATATTCTTATATCTTTCTCAACAACTTCTTCAATCTATATCACAGTGAGTATTATTAACTCACTACGAATGTAATTACATGCTTAATTTCTCTGTGTGTAGCTTAGTATGTAAAACCTCCATGGAAATTTTACGTTAGTGATCATAGCTTGAAAAATCATGGTTTCCAAAACTCAACCAAAATCAGTTTGTATGGATAAAAATGTTAGATTACTTGTCACATATGCTATACCCAAAGTTTCAGAAACCAATTTGTTCATAGGAAAAATTATATAAGAAAATTGGGTTTTGACAACTTTTAATCTTTCATAAAATTCAAGAGTTATAGATTGAATTAGGTTAAATTAATCATAGATTCCTAATCCTTGTTGAAAAACAAAGAGATCCATATATAGCATGATATATGTACTAACAAAATTGAAAATGGATCAAAAAGACCCCTGAAATCTGAAACAGAGCAATCTGACGAAGAAGATGAAGTCTCTGTTGAAACTCGCGCGCGCGGATTAGGTAGTCAAAGTGTGAGGCATTGGACACTCCCTGGTACCCCGGACCAAAGTGTGAGGCAAACTGGACATTCCCTGGCACCCCTGTGCTAAAGTGTGGCTATCTTAGCGTTTCAAAGATACCGGTGTGTGATGGTGGGTTATTGGGTTTTTGTCGAGAGAAAAGAGTCGGTAAGATGAGATGGTGCATTGTTCTCATACACGGTCACACATATGTGAATTACACATTTTAAATAATATTGTGGTTGTTTCTTAAAATGAACTCCTTGTTTTAAGGTTGGATTAAATGAGGAAATGTAAAGAGGTAAATGAATATGTTTTACATTCAAAGTTATGTTTTTAATACTCACCAGCTTCTTGAAGCTGACGACGTTGGATCCCGCTCTCAACGTCTTTCGTTTCGGCTCTCAGGAGACTTGTCCTTTGTTTAAGGAATTCAGCGCCATTTTACATACTGACCCTTTTGCCGAGTTGACAGTCCCTTTGGTTCAGGCCGGGTATGTCCGGGATTTAGCCATTCTTCTTCACATATCTCGAAATGCGGCGGGTTCTTTTGTTCATGACAGGCAGATCGACTTTGAGCGCCTTTCTTCGGTTTATGCTCCCATAGGGGACCCTTATGATGGTGGGTATCAGATCATTCGACGTAGTGCCCTGTCAGTTGCTATGCTCTCTTACTTCCTCTTTCGGTCATCTTCGGACACTCTCATACCCATTGCTTGTGGCTTGCGGGAGATGAAAAGTGCTGTCATGCTGGTCCTTGGTGAAACTCTGATTGGATTAGGCCATGCTCATGCTACCGGGACCATATTATCTGCCGGGGCACCTTTTGTTTTACAGATTTGGCTCATGGAACGACTTGATCTCTTCATTCACCCCTCGCATCTTCATGGGCCACTTCCCTATGACCGCATGGAGGTCCATTGCCTATTCCACTCTGTCGATGCTTGGCTTGGCTGGTTCCGAGGTCTTTCTTCTGGTGATATTTGTTGGACTTTCCCGCAGTGGGTTCATAGTTCTATCGCTGTACGCCTTCCTGGGCGGCCCGGCATCTGGTTGCCTGGCTTACATGCTACCACTTTCTACATTCCCGGTCGGGTGGTCCGTCAGTTTGGACTTTTGCAGGATACTACTGAACCAGTGACTGCTGATTTTACCAGGGGGTCCGCTTTGCACCCTTCTATTGTGAAAGCTTTCATTGAGGCTTGGTCCAGCAGAATGGCTGCTCCGTGCCCGAGGATTCCGGCTCCGACTGTGCCTACTGCCCAGTATCCTCTAGAGATCCAGGTTTTGGTTGCGAGGCGAGCTTGACAGACACATGTATAATAAAGTAGACAAAAACAGGGAAATGCTTGCCATTTTACAAAACTTTCTGACAGACCCTGCCTACTCTTTTTACGCTTTTGAATGTGATTTTCCTTATTTTTCCTTTTCAAGAAGTGTTGTCATCTTTCAGAGAAGTTCTAACATGTTAAATCAAAAGTGCTCACCCCTTTGATTAATCTTTTATGAAGAATTCTCCTTTCAATGTCTTTACTTGGCTCTTTACTTTACTTCTTTGCTTAAGCTTTAATCCTTCTATACTATGAATTCTCATTTGTTTCTCTATAGTACTTGTCTTGATAACCAGGTGATCCACATGAGGGTCTTGTATCTGGGTTCTTTGGCTAGCAAATGGAGTTTGCCCCTGGTTTTTAGGGCTTCGAAGTGGTTCCGGGCAAACTCCATTTTGCCCCTAGTTTAGCACAGTTTTTTTTTTTTTTTTTGAAATGACCGAACCAAGTTGGTTGCCTACATATCCCCTAGCGGGAATCAGGTCAAGCGTAGTTCATCAAGGTAGGAGGTTTTGAAGGAAATGGTTTCAAGCAAAGTATTTCTTGAGGCGATCGAGGTTAATCGGCTGCTTAAACTCAATCCCGTCTAGGTCCATGAGATAGGCCGCTCCTCCGGAGAGGAGAGTCTTAATGATGTACGGCCCGACCCAGTTGGGTTTGAATTTTCCTCTGGGATCATAAACATGCACTTTCAGTTCTCTGAGGACCATGTCACCCTCAGCAATCTTCCTTGGGCGGACCTTTTTGTTGAAAGCACGAGCTATCCTCTTCTGGTACCCCCGAGTATGGTCTATTGCGGCCAGTCTCTTCTCATCGAGTAACATCAACTCCTCGTACCTATTCCGATTCGGTGATCTCACATTCTGCTAAAACCCTAAGGGAGGGTATTTCTACTTCTACTGGGAGAACGACTTCCATCCCGTAGACCAACAAATACGGCGTAGCACCCGTTGAAGCTCTCACCGAGGTTTGGTATCCCCACAAAGCAAATGGCAGCTTCTTATGCCAATCCTTATATGTATCCGTCGTTTTCCCCAGGATTGCTTTAACATTCTTATTTGCTGCTTCCACTGCTCCATTTGTCTGAGGTCTATACGGGGACGATTGATGGCGAGTGATCTTATACTTTTCCAGGAGTGGGATAACTTCCCCCTGAAAATGACTGCCATGATCGGAGATAAACTCACTCGGGACCACATACCGGCAGATTATATTCTTCTCGATGAAACTCACCACGTCTTTGGCTTTCAACGTTGCATACGAGGCTGCCTCTACCCACTTTGTAAAATAATCGATTGCCACGATTATGTATCGGTGCCCATTGGTAGCCTTCGGAGCTATCTCACCAATGATATCGATTCCCCACACGGAAAATGGCCAAGGGGTGGTCATGCTATAGAGCTGTGATGGCGGGGTATGCATCAGATTTGCATGAATCTGACACTTGTGGCATCTTCTAACATACTCGCAACAGTCCTTGTCCAAAGTCGTCCAGTAGTACCCCTGTCGGATGATCTTCTTCACCAGCATGTGCCCATTCATATGGGGCCCACACACTCCCTCATGTATTTCCTCCATCATCCTCTTAGCTTCTTTTCCATATAGACACTCCAGATTATATCCAGTGTAGGATTTCTTCCATAGTTTATCCGCGTAAATCACAAATTGGGCGGCGAATCGTCGAATCGCCTTTCTGTCCTTTTCTGAGGCTCCTTCGGGGTACTCCTCTTCTTTAATGAACTTCCACACATCTTCATACCAAGGCACTTCATCTTTTCTCTCTATGGCCGCGATCATTTCAAATGACGGTTGATTCCTCACTTCTATGGATAGCGGGATCATGGCGATTTTGGAAGGGATTTGGATCATTGAGGCTAATTGATTTTCTTCGCGAGGGAGATAGTAAAAAGAAATCTTTTGGAACTGCGCTTTTGGACTTTCAGATAGTCATGATAAGGTCTCAATTTCTCATGCTTTACCCTCCAATCTCCTCGGACTTGGGATATGATCAAGTTGGAATCTCCGAAGACATCAATCTTTTCGACTTTCAAAGCCAAGGCTGCTTCCATCCCAATTATGCATGCTTCGTACTCCGCGGTGTTGTTGGTTGAGTTATACTTGAGTTTGAAGGCTAATGGGGTAGGGGACCCATCGGGTGCTACGAGGATGACCCCGATTCCATACCCTAATTGATTGGCTGCCCCATCGAAGTACATTTTCCACAGATCTTCTCTTACCTTCATCACTTCTTCATCAAGGAACTTGAATTCTCCTTTCTCCCCAGTCTTTACGGCGAAGTTAGCTAAGTACTCGGCGATGGCCCTCCCTTTGACGGATTTGGAGGTGACATATCTGATATCAAACTCGGCTAGCATCATGGTCCATCGGGAAATCCTGCTGGTCAAGGCGGGTTTTTCAAACAGGTATTTGAGCAGATCCATTCGGGAGATTAAGATCACGGAGAAGGCTAACATATAATGTCTAAGGCGACGGGTGCACCAGACTAAGGCCCAACATGCTTTTTCTAGTGGTGAGTACTTCAACTCGTATCCAGTCATCCTTTTGCTCAAGTAGTAAATGGCCTTCTCCACGTGCCCCTCTTCTCCTTCTTGGGCCAACATACACCCCATCGAATCTTCGGATATGGAGAGATAAAGCAACAAGGGTCTCCCAGGTGAAGGCGGTGACAGGACAGGTGGATTCTGGAGGTAGGTTTTGATTTTGTCGAAGGCTTGCTGACATAAGGTATCCCACTCGAATCTCTCTCCTTTTCTGAGTAACTTGAACAGCGGGTCGCAGGTCATGGTGAGTTTTGAGATAAAACGACTTATGAATTGTTTTCTACCCAGGAACCCTCTCAACTCTTTCTCATTTTTCGGTGGGTTCATTTCGGTTATGGCCTTTATTTTGGTGGGGTCTACCTCTATTCCCCTCTGGGTAATGAGGAACCCTAACAGTTTCCCAGTGGTGACTCCGAACGTGCATTTCTGCGGGTTTAGCCTCATTTGGAACTCCCTCAATCTCCCAAAGAACTTTCTCAAAGCCCCTAGGTGCCCTTATCTTTTCTTGGATTTTACAATCATATCATCCACATACACCTCCACTTCTTTGTGGATCATGTCGTGTAGCAAAGTGGTGGCAGCCCTTTGATAGGTTACACCTGCATTCTTAAGTCCGAACGGCATGACCCTATAGCAATATGTCCCCCATGGAGTGATGAACGTGGTTTTCTCCCTATCCTCGGGTGCCATGTGGATTTGATTATACCCAGAGAATCCATCTATGAAAGATAGAAGCTCGTGTCCTGCAGTGTTATCAACCAACACGTCGATGTGGGGTAACGGGAAATCGTCTTTAGGGTTTGCCTTGTTTAAATCTCAAAAATCAACGCAAACCCTGACACGACCATCCTTCTTTGGGACATGCACAATGTTGGCAATCCACTCAGGATACTCGATGACCATCAAGAATCCAGCTTTTAATTGCTTTTCAACCTCCTCTTTTACCTTAAGTGCCCATTCTGGCCTCATTCGCCTCAATTTTTGTTTTATGGGTTTCGAATTGGGAAAGAGAGGGATGTGGTGCTGGACTATTTTTGGATCAATACCTGGCATATCATTATAAGACCATGCAAAAACATCTTTGAATTCATTTAATAGATTGATTAGTTCTTTGCTTTCTTCATTGCTAAGTGTAGAGCCGATAAAGACATTTTGAGGATTATTTTCATTTCCTAGATAATTGTTAGGGTGTTTTCTATGATTTTGCATGCAGATTCATTTTCTTTTTCAATTAATTTTTGCAATTCATCAGGTATTTCACATTCATCACATTCATTAAGCGCATTCGAGTAGGCGGAATCAGTCATGCTTTAATTGATTTTGTTAGGAGTGATTACAATAGACATAGCAATAGTACGACGCCTCATTTGGGCCATTACAAACTCCGGGTGAGGGGGATACTTATCACTAGACTCAAAGACCCACTCCTTGTTGGCTCCCTGCTTGAGCTCCATAGTGTTACAACCTGGCAGTCCCTCGGTTTCCGTCTTTTCTTCCTTTTCCGGTTCCTCTTCTTGTTCATCCTCTTCTTCCTTCAGCTCTTTCTCCGGCACATCCTCAACATTCCCTTCCTCGACTTTCAGATCTTTGCCTTCTTTCCCTTCAGCTCTTACTTCCCCTTCGCTCAAAAGGTTTTGCATAGCTGGTCTGTCTAGTACGCCGATCCAATCGTTGACGGTAATGGGTTTTTCAGGCATTTGCAGAAATGGGTCCTCGTACTTGGAGATTTCATGGGAGAAAAATATCTCAAACCCTGGCTTTAGACATTTGTCTTTCTGGTCCACCCATGGCTCTAGGAAGCCACAAAAGGGGAAATCTTCTCCTTCCTTCATAAAATACCCATTGAGCGTCTTTAGGTAAGGGTCTAGCGGCGCGTTGGCGGCCTTCTTCTTTGCTCTCAGTTCCTTCTTTGTCGGCTGATATCCCAGACCGTGAGTGTGAGTCTGAGTAGGGATTCTTGGAGACTCCGGCAGGCCCTGAAGGTTCTTCCCCAACCCCAATCTTGGAAAGAAACCCATTTTCTTCATGATCCCTGCGACTACTGGACTGGCGTACTGATCAAAATGGAGCGGTAGAAACTCTCTTGGCTTTCCCTCTTCCAGCATGCTGATGAACTCAAATCCTCCCACACTTGTTTCTTCTTCTTGCAGTAGTAATTCCAGCACCGGCGCGCTTGATGATGTTCCGGACAAATGGACCCAGCTGTCCCTGAGAATGTCGCAGACCTGGCCTTCCCAAACGCATTTGACCTTTTGATGAATGGTGGATGGTATGGCGCCTAAGCTATCCAACCAAGGCCTTCCTAGTAGTAAATTGAAGGAAGTAGGGATATCGATGATCTGGAATTCGACTTCTTTGTCAATTGGCCCAACGGCAAGATTAAGAAAGATAATGCCCATGACTGCTCTCTGGGTGTTGTCATATGCCCTGACCTTTTGTTGGGACAACACAAAGGAAGATTCATCTAAACCCATTCGCTTGGCTGTGCGGAAGGGACATACATTTAAAGCAGACCCGTTGTCAACGAGACAAACGGGCACGGTGTTCCCCAAACATTCGACGGTGATGTACAATGGCTTGTTGAGCATAGGTCCTCCCGGAGGCAGGTCGCTTGACGAGAAGGTAATAGCCGAAGTCGGAATTTTGCCGATCAGTCCTATCAGGTCCTCCGGGGTGGTGTGGATAGACACATCAGATTGGTTCAGAGCGTCTAAGACTGCCTGTCTATGGCGTTTGGAGGCAATCAGCAACCCCCAAATGGTGATGTTAGCCTGGGTCTTCTTCATTTGCCTTAGGACCCTGTCTTCTTCCTCTTCTTCATTCACATTTCCCTTTCCTTTATCCAACTCTCTCCTTGGATATTCTTCCTCCAGCTCATGTGGCTTAAAGTGCCTGCCTGACCGAGTTAAGTGGCTGGCTTCCTCCTTTGCCCATAGATTGTCAACTTCTGAATCAATTTTCAAGGTGTCCTCTACTATCTTTGTTTCTTTGTCGCTTTCGTACCAGAGGTCATCTTCCACTTGGCCCACGTCTCGATCGTCACTCCTTTGGATTCACTAGTCTGATTGCCCTATTTCTCTCTTCCCTGGTTACTCTCCCAGAGCGCAAATCGTCGAATCCTTAGGTAGCTGGTAGGGCTTTCTTGGTGTCCCGGCCTTAGTGATTAGCCTAGACGGATCGAAGGTTGCTTCTTCTATCCCCAAGAGATAAAGGCCCCGTGGTGGCGGCACAGCTCGGTGGTTTGGCAGCGAATTCTTGGTAACATTGGGAGCTTTGACGGGTGGTTCAGATATCACTTTATTATCGATGAGATCCTGGATTTCATGCCGCAGTCTTGCACACCGATCCGTCGAGTGCCCCTTTTGTTGATGGAATTTGCAGTAGAGATCCCCTTGAAAGTTTGGTGGAAGCGGACTTAGTGGAGGTCAGGGTTCCAATTGTCGAATATGCCCCTTTGCTAACAGTTTATCAAGGGCGGTTGACAGTGATACTCCCAAATTCGAGAATTTTCTTGGTGGCTTATCTCCTCCTCCCTTAGGGTAGTTTCTTTTGATATCAAATTTTTTCTCTGGCTCACTAAGTGCATTGACATCAGTAGGGCCGGAGTGGCCCCCCGAATGTCCTCCGCCTGATTCATAGTTCGGCCTCCTGTATCGGTTCAGTTGTTCTTCCTTCTTGATGGTCCCCTCTTGAATCGCGTCTTCAATCCTTGTCCCTACATCAAACACCTCAGCAAAAGTATTGATGGATTGAAACCTCATCTTCTCTTGATAGACTGGCTGTAGGTTCTTCATTAACATCCGGATCTGTTCTTTCTCAGATGGCCTCTGTACCATCTTCGCGGCCTTTCCTCTCCATCGGCTCAGATACTCAGCGAATGACTCTTTGCTTCCCTACCTGGTTGTTTCTAGATCTCGGACAGTGACATCTAGATCTTGATTGTACTCATACTGGGCCACAAATGACTTTACGACTTCCTCCTAAATTCTGGTTTTGCCCGGCTCAAGCGTAAGGTACCACGATAGAGCAGCTCCGGTCAGGGTTTGTTGAAATAGAACAGCCATCATAGTAGTGCTCAGGCCGCTAGGCTGAAAAGCCCCTATGCACATTCGGATATGACTGCGAGGATTCCCGGTGCCATCAAACTTATCAAAAACTGGCATTTTGAACCCGACATGCAACGTCTCGTGGACACCATCATACAGGCCTTCTAACTCCATCAGATAGGTATCAACTCCCTGAGCCTTGCGCATTACCCTTTCCAACTACTCTATTTTCTCGGTCAGTAGCTTCTCCTTCTCAGCTTTCTCTCTGTCTCTGTTGGCTCGCAGTGCATCGGTCCATTGTGCCTCCTCATCATCGAACCAATCTTCTTCCCCTCCTCCCAAAGGTGGGTCTACAATAGGTGGAATTACATGTGGTGGTGGTCGGCGGTTTAGTTCTTCTATCATACCCATCATACGATTCATGTTTTCGGCCTGTCGCCTCATCTGCTCCGCTTGTTGCTCTACCAGTACCCTTAACCCGGCCATCTCTTCATTGTCTCTCTCTTCGGCCATGTCAGTGTATCCCCTCCTTACTAGTCTTGCCGTAGGATCCCTAAACCACGCTTGATTTGCTATTTTTGCTCCTACAATAAATTTCAAAATTTTCTCTTTTAAAAAAATTTCATTTTCATTTTACCATACAAAAGATATTTTTAGAAAAACTTTCTTCTCATATGTCACGCGGATGCAATGCATGTGTGCGTGTGTGCCTACACTACATGCCAAAAAAGAGAAAATCCTAATCCTAACACATAAGGCACATAAGCACGTAAATCCTTACTCATGTCAAGTACGATGATTTCCCTTTTCAATGTGACCCTCTACCCCCTCCGAGGTTGGACATTCAAAAAATTTTCAAAATTCAGTTAAAAAAAGCCTTTCTTTTCCAAAACAATTCCCAAGACTTTGGACCTAGGAAATGATCATGTGGAAATGTACTTTGATAAAGGTAAATTTGGAGTTTCAAAAAAGAAGTGAACCTCGAAGATTTTTTTTGATATAGCGATTGAAAACTTTGGAATAAAGATGGCAAAAATCTGTTTGCTTTTAAAGATGGATTTAAAATTCTTTGGGCAGAAAGATCACATGATCGGGTTATCACCGTACTTTTCATGAATTTGGATACATACAAGGTCAATGATGCTTAGCTAAACATGATATAAGAAGTATAATCTTATAATCAAGGTTTAGCATGTTCTCTAAATGTCGTGGAACATGAGGAGAAATTGCTAAAAGGTGATTGAAAGATTATACGTCTTTATCAAGCAAGTATCGTCATCATCTCAAGTAATCCCTTCCGGGCATACAAAACTTCCTAGCACATAATCCTAATCAAGAATTAATTTCTTAAATTTTGAAAGGTTCTATGGAAGCTACCATGCAATGGCTGGGTTTTGGTCAAATAAGGGACCCTTGACACACATCCGATAGGATGCTTAATATACCAAATCATGGTACGAGATCAAGGGTGATTACACAGTCCCATGATGACTTGACCGACCGGGTTGCCCCGAGCCTCCAAGGTCATAGTTTCGTGCAATCGACTGGCTAGACATGCAAGTGAAATGCAACAGGCACACAAAGATTAATTAATTCGATTAAAATGATGCTTTTCAAGTCTAATCCTCAAGTGAACCCAAAATTAAAATTCTGGTCTGCGAAACCAGAGATTCTGGGTTCGATCCCCAGCAGAGTCGCCAGATTGTGGATATCGCAAGTTTTCTTACCCACAGCTTTTCTTTAAAATTCTTTTGAAATTTCAAATTCAAACAGATGAGTCGCCACTTAATTTTTAAAGGAAAAATTAAGAAACCATTTCAAAAGAAAACTGATCTTTTGCGAAACCAAAGATTAAACTAGGTCCGGGAATTATGGAATGAGAAGTGAAGGAGCCCGTCGGACTAAAACACCCCTTCTCACCCTATCTCGCGATATGCCTCTACTTAACATCCTTTTAATCGAATTATTAATCTAAATGCGCCCTCAACTAATACATATGTATAAATATACATTACAAAAGCATGTCTAAAGGGTGTAAAATTTCCAATTTACAAAATATCATTCAAAAGCCAAGTAGTTCAAGTAGCAAGCAATATGATATGCAAATGGGGAACTAGAGAACTTACCCAGGATCCAGCCACAAATATTAAACGTGCGATGCATGCGATTAAATAGAACCTAGGAAAAGAGTCTCTAATCACATATTCACATAAGGCAAATCCTAATTCTAAGATGTCGCGCATTAAGTCGAAAAATCGATAAAATCAAGAAATTAAAATAAACTAAAGAGGAATTCAAGAAATCATACCTTAATAGCGCTACAAAACAAAAGGTTAATCCACATGATATACAAAAAATAAAGTTGGATTTTAAATAACAACCCTAGACTTCTAGCTTAAATCTATAAAATGTAATTAAATCTAAAGCATGCAAGTCCTAATTACAAGCATCAAACCACATAGATGAATATGTACATAAACAAGAATAAATTATGAAATACTCAATGACTTAGACCACTTATACTTCGAATTCAAGCTTAACTAATCATTATTAAAACATGGTTTGAGCCCTATGTCATAGAAAAGTCATTTGGACCATTATTTACAAAGTTGGTCAAATATGTCATAAAACTCAGAAAATTACAGAGAGCAGATCCGAAATAAAAAAAATCAGAAAGCATGGCTCCTATGGTTTGATGTCGGTGAATTTTGGACACAAGATGCCTCTGTGAGTCTAGTTTCCAAATCAAAAAGAAAATCAAAGTTTCAACGGTTAGATCTCTGGGAAATGGACAAAAATCAGACATCACTCAGAGATGTACAACTCTCTGTCCAGAGATATTGTTTGATTTTTTAAAAATAGCAAAAAGCTCCGAAATGCTTAGTTATTTTTAGGGTATCTTCCTAACACATTGAACCTCATAGAAAAAATTATTTTGGGTCTCAAACACTTTATTAGAACTCTGATTTACTTATTTCAAAAGAGTGTTGCTGTTCTGAAAATCTGGACAGATTGTAGTGACTCCACAAAACTCATGATCAAACCATTTTAAACATGAAACTATCTTAAAACAAAAATTACAGTGGTAGAACATTGTGTTATTGACACTTTCCCGTTGGTTTCATTGGAATCCAACTGTTAGATTTTGAACTAAAAATCTTTGATCAAAAACAGTTTGTGAACTCACTGTTTTCATTTGTCAAGTTCAACTTTTATTTCTTAACCCCAACTATTGAATCATGAAGTTGGACTTAAACTAAACCACTTTTCCTACCATTTGATGGTCATTGGAGGTTAGGAACCTTCACATTTGTAGATTTCAAATGAAGTATGAATAGACTTCATGGAATCTCAAGATGATGAATCTAAACCATGGAAGTGGGCTTAGGCTCAAAATCACTTTCTCCTACCATTTGATGGTCATTAGAGATGAAGACATGACTAATACTCATGAGTCTCAAAAGAATATAGAGAGGATTTCATGAAACATCAAGTTAGAGAATCCAAGTCATGAATATGGACTTGGATCCATCTATTTGTCTATAAAAAGAAATAATGATCAAACTTTGACTCCCATGTGAAGCATAAGCTTACATGGGATTCAAAGATCATGTTCAAGAGATTTCAAGAGAGATATTGAGAATCTCCAATAGTCTCAAGAAGAAAGTATGATCAACAAAAGGAATGAAGCAAAGAAAACAAAATAGTTTGAGGATTTAGAGATTCAAAAGGAAAGAATGCAAATAAACAACTTATAGTTAGAGGTTCACTTCCAAGTTATCCTCAAAGTTTCTCTCCTTTGAAGTTATTCCAAGCTCTTCTTCCTAGTTTTCTAAACTCTCCCTTTTCTCTCCAAAAATGTTGGTGTAATGGTATCTATTTCTTGTATGTCTCTCTTGGTGGAAGCTCTTGTGTCTTGTTCCAAGGAAGATCCTTCCTCTTTTATAGACAAAATTCACAAGTATTTTCAGTGAATTCGGAGTAAAAGACATGTGTAAATATCCCATTTGGTGGTACAATATGTACTTCCTGAAAATAGACAGACTGCTGCATAGGGCGGTAGTCGAAACCTCTTGTGGCAGTCACTGGATGCCGTAACGGCACTCCGTGAATACCGCGGCGGCACTCCGTGACTGCCGTGCGAGACTCATTGAGAGACGCGTCAAATTATTAACTGCTGCGTTTTAGTCAGCCTTACTTTATCAGTTTTTTTGTTTTTATCCGCCTACATATACGTATTGTACCACAAAATACGGACTTTAAAAGCAAACGGCAGTCAGAAAATGTGAGTGCCGCGATGTTTGCCGTATGCCGCATGCCGCTTTTTGTTAAGCTTCTCTTTTTAGGTCTTTTGTTTTTCTTTTTCTTAAAGAAATTTTATTTTTGAAGATCTTCTCCAAAAATGGTGTCTTATATCTGAATTCTCCTAAATACCTGGTATTTTCTCATTTTTGTGAAATTTTATCGCGTTTGGAAAACTTTCCGAAGAGCTTGGAATACTTCGAATCTTTTCGGTCCTTATCATCATTGGACGTGGAGGTGACGCTCTCCTAAATTCGACGGTCGGTCAAAATTGGGGTGTCTACACCAAGTTATAATTACAACATGTTACTAATGATTACCATGCTTTCGATCCGTTCTAACACACTAAGTTCAACATAAGATAAAACCATTCAAATCCTTATTACAACATTTCTATTGTTCCAAAACTACAAGATCAACATTTAGCTTGCCTTCAAAGCGAACTCTAAACTCACATGCTCACTTCTCCGATTCCTCGCCAGCATTAACACCTGAAATGGTTATTTGAATAACCACAGATATTCGATTTAAGCTAACGCTTAGTGAATAAAACAACATATGCACTTGAATGATAAACATGTCCGCATTCACATCTCTATAATTCATACTAGTCGTGGGAGACTCACGTGCTCGTCCATACTCCCAATCCGGGACTCCTCGCCAATAAGTTCACGCGAAAGGGTAAGACCCACGATTCTTCTCTTCAATCGTGCGACCTTAATGCCTATATCGGCTCCACAAAATGGCACGGTGACCACGTGCTCCTTCTGACCCACATAAGCAACTTAACATGCTCAAATACATATCACCATGCTCGCGGAAATCAAACATTTCATCGTGCTATTGGGCCTACTTATCAATACAAATGCCCAATATGAACTACACAGTATATATCTATGAATTAATACATGCTATTCAAACATAACATGAATACACTTCAAGAAATCATTCCAAAACATAGTTGGATCACTCACCTCCGATTTACGCTCTTAAACTTCGATCCAAAGAAAATCCGTGTACAAAAAACGTGTAGAAGTCCGTCTAGTACAATTCCCATGGATCAAAATTCCATTTATCAACTTTTATGAAAAATTCTAGAAAATGACTTTTTGGAAAACTTGGCCAAACAAGCCCTAACATATATCAAAACGAAGCTCTTACCTCGAGGAGCTCGAATATGAAATATGGGAAAAAACAAACTGACGGAAAGTCGTCGTTTGGCGTCGCAAAGCTCTAAGCTCCTAAATCTCCCTTTGGCCTCCTTCTTGAACTTTAGGTTAAGAGTTATGAAAAATCTAAAGTCATCTCTATAGCAAAACTCTTGAAAATTGCATTTGCCTCCCCATGAGTTTCTAAAACTCCTAATTAGTCTCTAAAACTTTCTACACAGCTAATTCATAGCTTTACGAGTAAAACCTCAAAATTATAAAAGTTTTCGACTAAGTTTCGTTTGGTCGCTAAAACGCGAATTTCTACATGACGTTTCCGAAGTTGCTAATTAACTTACCAAATTAATAGCGTGTTAATTCGTTTTCACCAGGATACTAAAACTAACAACAGATATAAATTCTAAAACAGAAAATAATACAGATATTGAAATACACAGGTAAACATTTATTTTCAGATAAACATTTAAAGTATTCCACAGTGACCGTCTCACACTCGGAGAGACGTCGCAATAACAAATCCTCAATCACCACAGTTTCAAAAGGGTTCTCTAATACAGACACCCAAATCAACTTGTGAGTAAAAACTCACCCAAACATGTGTCATAAGACACACCTGATTCGTGTCCAATATTGCATTCTTAACTTCATGATTTTACCCTTATTGGACACGAATTATCACTTAAACCGGGAGATTTAATGGGTGAATTTGTGCGTTTGTTGTTCTTCTTGATGTTCTCTCTTTACTAATAATACCCCCTTTTTCTTATAGGTAATTGAGGCATTGTTGGAGGCCTTGTTTGTGAGGAATAAAGGAAGAAGTCAAAAGCTACCCAAGCGGATCGATCCGTCCCTTTCACTTGGATCGATCCGCGCGTTTTATAGAACTCTCTGCCCAGAGATCCGAATGCGGATCGATCCAGAATTTCAACGCGGATTGATCCGTGTGTTTCGCTGAAGATTCTAACGGCGAATTAAAGAAGCGGATCGATCCGGATTTTCGCCTTGGATCGATCCGCGAATGCAGTTTTTCCCCTTTTTATTTACAAGTTTACCATTCTTATGTTTTTGGTATAAATAGGAAGAGATGGTTTTATTTTAGGGATCTTGTATCATTTTTCTCCCAACTTTCTTCTTCTTCCATTTTGCTCTTCATTTTGTGAAAACTTGAAGACTCCATTGAAGATTTAATGGCTTGGTATATTTTCTATCTCTTTTCCTTTGATGATATTGCTATGTCTTCCATTATTAGTTAGATTTACTTAGGTTGTGGATCATGAACTCTTGGATTTAATATGATAGCATTTCTAGGGTTCATTTGTGTAGGATTCAAAACTAGGGCTTCATCTTCTTTGTATTGCAATTTTGATTGTCAAAACTTAGACATTGAGTCCTACCCTATGTATTTCATATGGAATATTATGTAACTTTGTGTTTTGCACTCCATGTGTTTGATAAATGTTGTGTGTGGGATTTAAAACTTGGAGTCTTCATCATAGATGTCGAGCATCTTTGATTGTTCAAACTCTTGGGTTTTAAATACTACCTTTTGAAGGCTTCATAGGTGGTTTGTCCACCAAGTAGATTAGTTAGTGTAGGGGGAACAAATCATTCGGATTAGAAGCCATAGAGGCTTCATCTTGTATGTCATGCATCCTTGATAGTCAAACGTTAGCTTCAAATCCGTTTCTATGGAAATCTTAAAGCTCATTTCATCTAACACATAGGTGCATTCCAAGTGTTTGATAATATGCCACAATGAGATGTTACCTTAGAATGTGCTTGAAACTTTAGTCCATTTCATCTTGGTGTGACCCAAGATGGGGGGAATGATCCCAACCTATTGCTTTTTAGATTAGTATTTATTTACCTTTTATCCTCCAAAAACCAAACAAAAAGCCGCAAGACGCAATGTCATTTTTATTCTCTTTCATCATCTTTTCTTATATATTTCTTTTTGAGCATTATAATTATTTACTAAACCTCCCAAACGTTGTTCTTGTATCAATCCCTGTGGACTCGACACCCTACTTCCAAATGCTACATTTTTAATAGGGTTAAATACGAACCTGATTTTGACCGAATCAACACCACATCACATTATCATGCATGACAATGTAATGCAAAACCAATAACACAAATATGGGTGTTATAGAGGTAAATTAAGTCTATCTATATAACTTATTTTTAATAATAGAAGTACACATTTTTTTTAGCACTAATTCATTTGTTTCATAAATGATTAGCTCATTGTGTATGTTCTTGACATGAAAATGTGTGTTAATATGGAGAAAAGTACGTTCTGTAGGGTGATGAAGGGAATGTAGGTTGGACGCCTGAAAACGCGAAGGATCATCCAGAAAATGAAAATCATAATTTTTTTTTGTGTTCTATAAATTGCCACTGGAGATGAATTTATTGTCGTATTAACGGAGGACAAATTTATTTACTTATGTGAGATGTTTTATTTTTGTTTTAAGCACAATTCATTGCAATTTGAAGCTTTTGTGCAAGTGGAGTTAATTAATGGCCAAACATGTATGGTTTAAATTACTCGGTAGTGACTTTAGCCACATACAATATCTAGCATTCAATATTAAATGTCAAATTTCTTTTTTTACAATCATCATTAATAGCTATTGAAATCAAATCTTATATGACGACAACATTTATACTATTTTAATTCTAACAATACTATTACCTGCCTAGAGTAAGAAGTATTTTATTTATTTTTATTATATTGACTAACATATTAGGTTACAAAAATGTTAGGCACATAACACAATTCATAACACATTTCACAACAGGGCTTTAAATGTGTTGTACCTTATGTTGTTTGAATTTTTCACACTTTTTTATGCACCACTCACACAATACATGGTACATGCATTTAATGCCTTGATGTAGAATGTGTTGTGTGCCTAGCATTTCTCGTTAGATTATTACAACTATTTGTAGTAATTTATTTTAGGAGCAATTAGGAATTAATCCAAATTAAACAAAGTATAGTGGTTTAAGTATAACTAACAAAAATATTTAAAATTATGACCACTCCTTGATATTTTGACGATACTACCCCAAGCATTCAACCAAAAAAAGCAAGACAAGCTCATAACACATTGCAACCTCTCTCTCCTCCATTGTTCTGTATGCGTCAAACTGCCATGGGCCATCGCCATACAAACATGAGATCCAACTCTTGATGGCTTTGATTGGAGCAACATAGAGGTTTTCTACTCTATTTATTTACTCTTTCTCTATCTACCTTGTTGGAGGAAGTCCACTCAGTGCCTTGAAATTTGTATCTCTTGAAGTTGAAGCCACGTTTGACCAAAAAATGAAGAAGTTGAACCCGATTACGTGAAAGAATTAATTTTGCAATAGCTCCCAACTCAGGGACACCGTACTGTGGTGTCTTGCCAACTCTGTTTTAGTGGCATATATTTTTGCATTTACATTCATAGTAAGCACTGTTTTCATATTGCAGCCAGATCCCTCCATGACAAAAGAGTTGGAAGTGGAGATTATCAAATGCCTGAGATTAGGGACACCGCTTATTAGGAAATAATTATCAAAGGAAGTATTCTTTTTTTCTTTTTTTGCTAAAACAACAAATCATATCATTAAAACAAACACAAGTACAGGAAATAGAAAAGGACTATCTGTTTGGTTGGAAAGTTTATAAGTGTGTACGAGCGTGCCAGACAAGTAAATTGCCAATGTGTAAATGTGATAATCCAAACTGCGCCTCACCAAGTAAATTGTGGTGACGTTCGATGCCTTGAACATGACTTTTATCGTGTGAGATGAAATAACCAATTGAAATGCCTTCGAGGCTATTTGAAGGTGTAGTGGCTGATCGAAGATGTGGGTGTGGACTATTCGAAATGAAACCCAAATGAACACCTCGAAATGCATTGACTGTAACTATCAGTTTCCAAATAATTGAAATGCCTCTAACAGATTAAAGTAAAGTAAACTACACTAATCTAGACTAGTATAAAGTAAGGTAAAGTAAACAACAAGTAAACTACTCCATAGTAAAGGAAATGAAAAACAGTCTAACTAATCTAAAGGCCATAATAGCCGAGAGAAGTACAATATGTATTGTATCATTACATTGTTGTGTGGTCAAGGACCATTACAAAGGATACATTACAACATATTTATAGAAGAAACCTTATAACTACCTATTTGAATTTGAATATTCCCTCCTATTACATTAACTACCAATTCAAATTCAATTATACATGTGTTTCTTCCCATAGAATCTCCCTCCAAATTAACTTCCTTCTAGTCACCATTAATCTTCATGTAACCACATTTGATGTCCTCATATGATGACAAGTGTCCTGCAAGAAAGCTTCCAAATGGCTTCCATGGCAAGCCAAAAGAGCTCATAATAATAATAATATTATTATTATTATATAGTAGTATAATTATATTTTATGGTATAAACATAAGCCCCCCTGGTTCTTTGAAAATGAAACATACGTAATTTTTGAAGAACCAATTTCTTTATTTCCATAAAATAATATAATTTGCTTCGAAGCCAATACAACAACTTCGAACACGAAAAATAGATTTAAAGTGGCTTTGAAGCCAGTACAATAATTTTGATCACGAAGTAAACTGATTTACACTTGCTTCGAAGCCAACACAATCGCTTCGAACACCAAAACAATGGCTTTAAACTTGAATCGAAGCCAATAAAAAGGATTTGAATCACCTTAAACATATCTTCTAATTGGCTTTGAAGCCAAAATTATAATCATTGAGCATAAAATAAAATATTTTGAAGCCAATAAATTGGTTTCGAACACAATATAAAGACTTTAAACTGGCTTCGAAGCCAATAAGAAAGCTTCGAACAAGATGAATTGTTTTAAAAATTGGTTTGAAACCAATAAACTAACTTAGAACGCCAAAAAATGGCTTTAGACTTACTTCGAAGTCAATATAATTGCTTCGAACACTAAATAATGGTTTTAAACTTGCCTCAAAGCCAATATAGTTGCTTCGAACACTAGATAATGGCCATCGAAGGCTACATATTTGCTTCAAACACAAAATGGATGGCTATAAACTTGTTTCGAATTAAGCCAACATAATGGCCTCGAACATAAGATAAGTTCTTTTAAATTTACTTTGATGCTATATTTAAATGATCACCATTTGTACATTACGAATCAATCAACTTTTGGTGTAAACATGTACAATACATATCTCACCAAGATAAACTGTGGAGCATTGGTACCATGGACCCATTTTAAGACTGCATGGGTCAACACCCTTTTGGTTCGATGATACCAATTTGCTTAATTAGATTTTAGAATATATGTTGGATTACACTATGGTTTACTTGTCAAAAAGACTTATAACCACCTTGCCAACCCATTCAAACATTACTAAAAACTGCATATGTGATCGAAGGGCAAGATCAAATAACAGTACTTGTCTTCATCACTGTGATCCCCATCAGATGAGTACATGACTTCCCAATTGAACTCCAAATCATCACCATCATCATCATCATCATCATCATCATCATCATCATGGGCTCTGTGAGGATATCATCAAAATATTTTTTTTATAATTATAACTTCGGTCTGACTGCATGGTTCGACCAAGGACATAATGACCGAATTAATGACCGAAAATCTTTTGAACTTTCAAAATGAAATTGCCATAGAATAATCCACATGATCATAACCCAATTTTGATGAGCACCACAAAGCCAAAATGAATATTGACCAACTAAAGCCATAGATGGCTTGAATAATTCATAGAATTCAACACTTTGTATAGTAATGTTGAAAAACTCAAATCTATGAACAAAAGTTTGTTCATGATTCTCAACCAAAGTTGGTTGAAAAATACACCCCTTGGGTACATTTTCATCACTATTATTTGGTTGATTAACCAATATGGGTGATGAGAATGTTGGTGATTTTTTTATTTCCACGATTAAAGGATCATGAAGATTCTTCGTAATTAATTTATTTTCATTCATTGGCTCGTAATTTTGAAAAATACTTGACACCCCTCGAGCCATTTTGTGAAATTCATTTTCTAAAATAAATAATTGGTCCTTTACTTGTTCCAATAATGGAATAAAATCAGTGAATCATTTTTGATCACCATAATATGGTGTTGGTGGTAAAACATACAACCATTTGAAATTGTTGTCACCAAAATATGATGTTGAAGAGGGTAAAACATTCAATCCTTTAAAATTCATCTTGACACTTGTGTCCCACCGGGCGTGCCAAAAATGTTTGGTTGGAAAGTTTATAAGTGTGTGCGAGCGTGCCAGGCAAGTAAATTGCCAATGTGTAAATGTGATAATCCAAACTGCACCTCACCAAGTAAATTGTGGTGACGTTCGATGCCTTGAACAGGACTTTTATCGTGTGAGATGAAATAACCAATTGAAATGCCTTCGAGGCTATTTGAAGGTGTAGTGGCTGATCGAAGATGTGGGTGTGGACTATTCGAAATGAAACCCAAATGAACACCTCGAAATGCATTGACTGTAACTATCAGTCTCCAAATAATTGAAATGCCTCTAACAGATTAAAGTAAAGTAAAGTAAACTACACTAATCTAGACTAGTATAAAGTAAGGTAAAGTAAACAACAAGTAAACTACTCCATAGTAAAGGAAATGAAAAACAGTCTAACTAATCTAAAGGCCATAATAGCCGAGAGAAGTACAATATGTATTGTATCATTGCATTGTTGTGTGGTCAAGGACCATTACAAAGGATACATTACAACATATTTATAGAAGAAACCTTATAACTACCTATTTGAATTTGAATATTCCCTCCTATTACATTAACTACCAATTCAAATTCAATTATACATGTGTTTCTTCTCATAGAATCTCCCTCCAAATTAACTTCCTTCTAGTCACCATTAATCTTCATGTAACCACATTTGATGTCCTCATATGATGACAAGTGTCCTGCAAGAAAGCTTCCAAATGGCTTCCATGGCAAGCCAAAAGAGCTCATAATAATAATAATAATATTATTATTATATAGTAGTATAATTATATTTTATGGTATAAACACTATCTTATAACACATGGATAGCCTTTGGCCAGCAATAACAGAAAAGCAAGTGAGGGACAAGATCCCCTCCTCATGCGAAAAAGAGAAAAGGAAAAACACAGGAACACGTCCCCATGCACCTAAGAGAGGCAACCAAGGAGAGTTTATACCCACATGCTTGAAAGCTAGGGGAACCCCCATCCACCGGAATACCAGAGTACCACCCTGGACGGGTAGGAGGTCGCGGTTGCCGCTTTCCTTGAGGAGAGAACTTAGATGTGTCAGAGCTGGCTTGAGAACCCCAACTCCGAACAGGATAACACCAGATCTGCAAGAAATCATCTTCAGATATGGGGAAAGCACATGGGAACAACCTTCACAAAGGAAGGGGAAGAACTTCACAGAGGAAGAGGGAGAAACTAAACAAGGCCTTATTTAGATTTGGGACAAAAAGTGGGAAAAGGTGAAGAAGGAAGGAGCAGAGATGATGGGGGTGGACTGTGGAAGAAGGTGGACTGTGGAAGAAGTGGAGGAGCTGTCTGTGTATGGGGGAGGGGGCTGCGACTGCTTAGGTTAGGAAAGAAACAATCGCTTCTCTCTCTCTAGAAATCCTAGAGAGACAAGCTCCCGTTTTGATATATATTCTTCTTATCAAAGGAAGTATTCATGAAGCCTGTTTGTGAAATTTCAAAAAAAAAATAAAAATAAAAAATAATAGATTACTTAACATTTTATTCTTTTTTTGGTTAAAAGAAAACTTTATATTTTCATAGATTCTAAGGGGTGTATTATATACATCCTAATTAATACAGTTCACTAATTTTTTTTTTTTTTTTAAGTAATACATGTGGTATAATTAAGCGTTAAGTTAATAAATTTTGACACAAGTTTTTTTGGTGAAATTTCACAAAATTTTCTTTGTGAAATTTCACAAAACTTTTTTCTTTAGAATTTCATATCAACTTACCTGTTTGATAGATCTAATAGAGTAGATTCAGAATATACAAATTTCGTTCACGTGAAAAGGGCTAAGGGTAGATATGATATAAAAATAGGTTAGTTGTGACTTCAAGGAACTTGTCTTTTACTTATTTACACATGACAGACGTTTAAAAGACATTTTTTCTTACCAGTCTTTTAACCACATAATTCCATGATTTAGGGATTTAAGCAAGTACCATTTTGTTGCTTTGAAATTCTTAACAAGAGATGGAGTATGAAGATCTTTTATCAACTTTGGTGTGACTTGCCTAGCGATCTTTTATTATCTATTCAGTGTTCTTTTCGGATGAGTGAGAATTTGTGGTTCCAAGTCTACTGAAAAGTGTAATTTCTAGATAGGCTTAAAGGTTAGGCATTTTATCCTGGAGATAGGATTTCCAAGAGCCCATACTTACACCATAGTGGGGAAATCACTATCTTAAAGATAACATCTTAACTTTGGTGTGACTTGCCTAGCGATCTTTTATTATCTATTTAGTCTATTATTTTTTATTTAGTCTTTTCACCATTTCCATATGACAATTTTAAGATAGTGATTATTCAACATTGGTGAAAACTCAAATTCATGAAGTAGAAAGGCTCGAGAGGTTCAATGGTTTAAATTACAAGAGATGGAGTATGAAGATCTTTTATCAACTTACCATTGCCAAAGTTGCCTATATTTTGTCTACTGCATTTCCTCAAGATGAATTAATCAATGGAGAATATACAGCAAGGCAAAAGAAATGGATTGAAGATGACTATGTGTGCCGCTTCACAATTCTCAATGCAATGACAAACGCACTGTTCAATGTCTTCCACAAGTTTGCTACATCTCTCGAACTTTGGAATGCTATACAAAGAAGGTATGTCAATGAGGATGCCGGTAATAAGTCTTTCCAAATAAATAAATATATTGATTTCAAAATGGATGATTCAAAACCTTTAATAGATCAAGTTAATGCTCTCAACGACATTGCCACCGAGTGTGCCGATGTCGGTGAGGCTTTTACCGAAAGTTTTCAAGTCTCTACAATTATTGGTAAACTTCCTCCTTCTTGGAAAGATTACCAACAAATTTTAAAACACAAAAAGGAACCTTTAACGTTAGATGAACTGGTTCAAAACATTCAAATTGAGAGTGAGGCAAAATTGAGAGACTCTTTTGAAATTCAAGGAAAGACTGAAAAACTTCATAATGTTGAAGTACCGGTATCTAACTCTAATAAACAAGGTTTCAAGTCTACTAAAGGAAAGAAAGGCTCTTATGATAAAAAGAAAAAATTTGGTGTTAATAAGAAGAACAAGGGTTTTAAAAAGAAAAAAGGTCCTTATTACGTTTGCGGCAAACTAGGACATTATGCCCGTGAATGTCGCTTTCGTAAAGGACAGAAGAATAATGAGTCAAACGTAGTGGAAGGTGATGACATGATATGCATGATTACCGAACTTCATATGGTCGACAATGACGAAGGATGGTGGGTTGACTCGGGGGCAACCTGTCACATGACTCCTCTTAGAAATGTGTTTAAGACTTATGAAGAGATAAATGGTGGCAAAGCAGTATTCATGGGTAACTCATCCACAAGTTATGTCATGGGAAAGGGAACTGTTCAAATTTCTCTTACCTCCGGGAAAGTGCTTACGCTTAAAGATGTTCAACATATTCCCGGGTTACGTAAGAGCCTTATTTCCGTTAAGAAGCTTGATGACCATGGTTTTAGAGTTGTATTTGAATCCCAAAAAGTGATCATATCTAAGAAGGGATCATTTGTTGGGAAAGGCTATGCCAAAGACAATATGTATTTGCTTAATTTAAATAAAGGAGTATCTAATTCTGCTTATATCGTTGATGTGAATGATAGTCGTGCTTGGCACTATAGATTAGGACATATTGGTAGTAACGCTTTGAATCGCATGATTTCACATAATCTAGTTCCTCAAAATAGTATTGCTTTAACTACACAAAATTGCGAATGTTGTGCTAAAGCGAAAATAGTTAAAAAAAAACCTTTTAAATCAGTTTCTAGAAATACTACTTTGTTAGAGTTAATACATACTGATATATGTGATAATAAAGATCATTTAACTAGAGGAGGAAAAAGGTATTTCATAACCTTCACTGATGATTACTCTAAATATACTTATGTTTTTTTACTTAGAACAAAAGATGAAGCTTTTGAAAAATTTAAGATCTTTAAAGAAGAAGTTGAAAATGCACTTGATAAAATAATTCAACGTATTAGATCTGATAGAGGCGGTGAATATCGATTGAATGAATATATTAATTATTGCGAAACTCATGGAATTGTTAGAGAGGAATCTGCCCCTAATTCTCCCCCTCAAAATGGAATAGCAGAGCGTAAGAATAGAACATTACTTGAAATGGTTAGTGCTATGTTGTTACATTCAAAATTATCTATGAGTTTTTGGGGTGAAGCCTTATACACTGCGTGTTATATATCTAATAGAATCTTACATAAAAATCAAGATAAAACTCCTTATGAATTGTGGAAAAATCGTAAGCCGAACATTGATTATTTTAAAGTTTGGGGTTGTATCGCTTATGTTTTAGATACAACACAAAAACGGCCTAAGTTAGGGAGTAAAGCTACTAAAAGTATTTTTGTTGGATACTCTAAGCAAAGCAAAGCTTCTAGATTTTTAAACTTAAATACTAATAGTGTATTTGAATCTACACATGCTATTTATTTTGAACATTTAACTATTAAAGATGCAGATAGTTATGAACTAGAAAAGGGTTTAATGAATGAGGTAGATAAAAGCCCACATACCAATGTTCATACTAATGGAGAAAATTCTCATAATACGATTAATATAAATAATTCAAACAACTTGAGAAATGAGGAAGATAAAGAAGGTAATTCTAATGAGTTAAGAAGGAGTAAGAGGCGTAGAATTGAAAAAGATTTAGGACCGGACATGTACACTTACTTATTAGAAGAAGATCCTAAAACTTTCCAAGAAGCTATGGCTTTACCCAATGCGGATTTATGGAAAAAGGCAATGGATGATGAAATAAAGTCAATACATGATAATAAAACATGGACTTTAGCCTATCTTCCTCCGAACACTAAAACTATAGGATGTAAATGGGTTTTGAGAAATAAACTCAAGACTGATGGAAGTATAGACAAATATAAAGCATGATTAGTCGCTAAAGGTTTATTCAAAAAGAAGGTATAGATTATTTTGAAACCTTTTCACCTGTGACTAAAATAACTTCTATAAGAGTTATGTTTGCGATTGCTTCCGCTAATAATTTAGAAGTACATCAAATGGATGTTAAGACTGCGTTTCTTAATGGGACTCTAGATGAAGAAATTTATATAAATCAACCTGAAGGGTATGTAACTAAAGGTGAAGAGGATAAAGTTTGTAAGTTGAATAAATCTTTGTATGGTTTAAAACAAGCACCTAGACAATGGTATGAAAAATTTAGGAAAGAAGTTAAAAACCTTGGGTTTAAGAGTTCCAAAGTAGAAAGTTGTGTATTATATAAAGTGACTGATAATTATAAGGTCTTAATGACGCTTTATGTTGACGACTTACTTATCTTTGGTTCTAATATGGATTGCATTAATGAAACTAAGAGGTTTCTAGCTCAAATGTTTGACATGAAAGACTTAGGACCTGTGGACGTTATTTTAGGTATTAAAGTAATAAAGAAGGATGGAGGTTTCATTTTAACTCAATCACACTTTATAGAGAAAAAGCTAAAGAAGTTTAATCACTCTGATTGTAAACCTAGTACAACACCTATCAATCCTAATAATAAATTAGTTCCTAATAAAGGGGAACCTATCAATCAAGAAGAATATGTTAAGGTCATTGGTAGCTTAATATATGCTATGAACAATACTAGACCTGATATTGCATGTGCTATCGGAATACTTAGTAGATTCACTAGTAATCCTAGTTCTGAACATTAGAAAGAACTTAGTAGAACTTTGAGATATTTAAAACTCACTATAAATTATGGATTACATTATCAATGTTCAAGTTCAGTTCTAGAATGCTATAGTGATGCCAATTGGGCTTCTGATAGAACAAATTCTAAATCAACTAGTGGTTGGTTATTTACTATAGGAGGTGCAATTGTTGCCTGGTCATCCAAGAAACAATCTTGTGTTGCTTTATCATCCATGGAGTCTGAGTATATTGCTATGTCATTACCTAGTAAAGATATTATATGGATGAAGAATTTTATGAAGTGCATTCCTTTTATTGATATACCTAAAGCGCCTATTACTTTGTATTGTGATAATCAAGCAACGATCTACAACACTAAAAATATGAGAATATCTAGCAATAGCAAACATATTGCTATGAGATATAATCACATTAGGCGACTTGTGAAAAAAGGTAAAGTTGCTCTTGAGTATTTACCTACGGATCAAATGCGTGCAGATCCTTTGACAAAACCATTAAGTGGTGAAAAAATTAACAAAATCATGAGGGATATGGGGCTATTACTGATTAATTAGAGATAGTCTTGACTGTAACCTACTTTAACAAGATGATGTCAGAACCTCTGAAAATCACTTGATTAAAGTTCAAAGGAGTTTAGTCAAGAATTATCATATGAAATGATAATGTGAGTTTACATATCCAATGCATTACTTTTGGAATAGTGGACTTTTGGAATAGTGGGGATTAAGCTATTCTTTCTTAAAGTCTCATATCTGGTTATAATGCACTGAATAATTCACAACAAGTAGGTTGAACTATGTTCTTAACAGAACTCATAGCTTTTGTGGGGGTGATAGAGCGGTTGTGAACACCCTTGATGAGTCTGCCTTTGTCAAGTATGGAGGTGAGGGCCGCTTCCTACTGGTTATTGGTAAAACCCTAGTGTACTTGCTAAGCCGGGATCGGCGCATGGCCTATAACGCGCTGCCTCAAGAGGACCACAAATTCAAAGTGTAGTGTGAATATTGTTTCGATACTTTAACTACGCAAAGATCAAGACTTGATTTTCTTTGTCGGTTAGAGCTTTTTGTTTCATATTCAATCCTAGGTTCAAGGCCGCGTCCACCTATGGACATGCACTATGCTAGATCCGAAATTGTTTTTGAGTCTGTTTTTTATTTGTTTATTTATTTACTTATTTTTTAATTATTATCTTATTAGTAAATAAGTGGGGGATTGTTATATATATAAATACATATATATTTTATTTACTAATAATAGTTAATTACATATTAATTTTGTATTAGGTAGTATATTGTAAATATATGAAAGATAAGGGATTAGAAAGAAATCAAAAAGGAAATGAATAGTTCAAATTTGGGCAGTTACCTCAATTGGGACGTTATCTTCATTAGTTTGAAAGTTATAAAGTATATTTACAAATTGGTCATAAATCTTTGACCGTTGGGTAAAGAGTCATGAAAGGACATGTCCTTTTGATTAAAGTTGTGTTTTTTGACTTCATGTGTACTGTTACTATTTATGGCCGAATTGTAGAAGAAAGTGAGATTGATCTCTCTGATTTTTCTTTTGTTTTTAACACAGTCAGTGTTCTTTTCGGATGAGTGAGAATTTGTGGTTCCAAGTCTACTGAAAAGTGTAATTTCTAGATAGGCTTAAAGGTTAGACATTTTATCCTGGAGATAGGATTTCCAAGAGTCCATACTTACACCACAGTGGGGAAATCACTATCTTAAAGATAGCATCTTAACTTTGGTGTGACTTGCCTAGCGATCTTTTATTATCTATTTAGTCTATTATTTTTTATTTAGTCTTTTCACCATTTCCATACAACACCTTTTTGGCAAAAGACTAACAGCGGATCCATTATCACCCATGACCTTGTTTATACCTGCACCATTGATGACCCTTGTTATGAATAACGGGTGGTTATGGTTTGGTACGTTGGTCATCATATCACTTTTGTAACAACTCTAATTTTCTAAGTGATTTTAGTAATTATTGATATTATTATTTTCAAGTATTAGATATTAACTATGTGTATGTATCTTAGTGACACCTAATAAAAATGTTGAAGTAGCGTGTACGGGTTGTTAGTATGTTAAGTATTGTGCTTAACATAGAAATTTAGTGCCCGGGGTCATGGGTTCTCATTGGGCTAATCATTTGTCACTTATAGAATGCATTTTCAGGCCCATATGAAGCCTTTTTGTGAGGCCCTTAGACAAAAAATGGGATTTACATGTTTGTGTGTTTTATTGATAAGTGTTGTGTGTGTAATATATATATATATACATATATTAAACCCTAGCCCCCATTTGAATAAAAAAAAGGGAAGAGGAGAGAAGAAACTAGAGAACAGACGTATATGTGTGTGTGTGTGTGTGTGTGTGTGTGAGAGAGAGAGAGAGAGAGAGAGAGAGAGAGAGAGAAGAAGAAGAAGAAGAAGAAGAAGAAGAAGAAGAAGAGGAACCTTAAACTTGTATTGTGCGTAATCATCATCAACCTTGAAGCCCTAAATCGGTGAGTTAACCTTTTGTTTTGAATATATATATTGGAATATATATGTATCTGAATCCATGTGTAAACTAGGGTTTACAATGAAGATTGATTTTTGTGATCTTCTTGTTGTAGTTATGAATATGTGACTATTTTGATTAATATAAATTTACGGTGGCTGAAGGTGAAAATAATTCATATAAAATCGTGGTTATTGAATTTTGGAATTCTGCCCGCGTGTCCCATGTAAAACGCAATTCTTCACGTGTTTCATCTAATGGTGTTTTTCTCAATTCTGCACCGTTTGGGCAGAAAATTCATATTACAATAGTAGTTTTATGAAGGTTCAAAATAAGCGTATTTGCTATATCACATTTTTGTGTGATTTCGTGTTCGTTAATTTGAATTTATTTGTTTGTACTTAGAGAGATATGAGTTCTCATGTATAATTGAGCTTTGTGAAATTGTGATTTTGTGTGGGTTATGAATTTATGTGAACATATAGTTAATATGATTTGAACGGAAATTTGATTTGACATATATGAATCTCTTATAAAGTTGAGTTTTTGTGAAAAACGTGGATATATGAATGTTAGAAAAGTCCTTAGAGTTCACCACTGCTTCTTATGATTTTAGGCGGCGACTTCGTGGATGACCCGTCTCTTCATTTTTAAGTCTTATGCCCGGCTTGTTAGTCTATTTCATGTGTATTTAGACATTGTTTATTGACATCAAGAATGTAAGGACCAGCCTTTTGGTGTATACTCAAATCCCAGTGATACCCCATGGGATTGGGGACCGGAGTGGGAGTTAGTATTACGTTAGGAGACACATGGGATATATGTGTAGGTTGAGCCATAGATGGGTGGCCGAGGTGGTAAACATAAGGTGTAATTGGATCGAATATTATGTGTTTTTTTTTAATTTGCAGCTTTACGGTTGTAATGTGTTTTATTATTTCGAGTTATGTGAAATTCTAGGAATTGGTAGATGTGTAGTTTTCGTGATTTTAAAGTTCATTTTTGTGCCCGTTAGCTGAAACGGTAGTCTATTATGTGTAATGTATCATTTTTTAGGATCGTAGTAATTTGATAATAAACTGGACCAGAATAGTAAATTGAATATTTTGGATACTTTGATTCATAGTTTATTAACTGAAGTAAAACGATGATCCGAACAACTTTCGTGTTTTACACTTTAAAAAAAAAAAACGTCATCTTGACACTATTTTCATCGATTTTCAAAATCTGTTGAACATTGTCTATATAAGAGCTGAAGCTTAATAATTAATTTCTGAATTATTCATTTAGAATTAATGAATGAGGATGTGACTCTTTCCTTGGAAATTTTATTCTGGACGTTTTTCGTGTTTTAAGTTTTGTCTAATTCTAACTCTTTGTTGGAGATAAATTCATTTTAATTTATAGCACCTTGTTATTGGTTTTCTACTATTGCGTTAATTTCTTTATGTACAGGATGGTAGGCCCACTAATGGTTTGCAGGTATCGGCCTACCATAGTTAAGAAAGGTAAGTATTTAGTTGTTTTACTTCGGGCAAGAAACTACTTGCCACCACATAAATGGAAACTACTATATTGTCCAGATATGTGTGGAACTACCTGTCTTAGCCCAAGAATGTTGTAGTGTGGTTTGCAATCTACGGGTTCAAGTTGGATCCATAATACTGGTGTTTTGTTTAACTCATACCAGTTATGTGACTGACCCTAGTGTGTTATGCATTCAGGTGCATTTCTGTTTGAAACGTAGCCGGATGTCATGTGCAAAAATAGTATAGTTGGAGTTCATTGTGGAGCAATCGATCTGTTTGTGAAGTTGAAGATATCTACTTTTCATTCTTTATGTATTATATGTTGCTCTTTTATTTAGTTGGCATTGTGAGCCAAGGTTGAGAACTTGTATTAGATGTAGCTATATTCAGTTGTATTATTGGGTATTGGGAACGTTGTAGTTGCTCTGACCAATGGATGTCTAGATTTTATGCTTATTAATTTTCTTTCCGTTGAACTCTGTAAAGAGGGTTTTATTGAATGAAAATAATATTTCTTTTGTAAATCGAAAGGATATAATATGTGTAATGGAACTTTATTATTATTATTTTTAATGAAATGCATGTTTGGAAATATAGGTTCTATAATGAAAATGAATGTTTGGGAATACATATTTAATAATCGTGAGTTTTATTTAAAACAAGATCATGTGCTTTTGTTTAATGGGTATTAAATTTTATTTTCAATATAGTCATTTGTTAGAGGATGTTACCCTTGGGGTTTTGGCAATTGAATATCAGTCCAGATATATGCTCTGGATTGAATATTTAGTTGTCCAAAAAATTCGGAGTGTGACAGTTTGGTATCAGAGCTTATGGTTAGCTTAGCGAGTCTAAGTGATTCTCGGAATGTGGTTTATGGGTTGGTCAGAACCTTAGGTTTGTGAATTTTTGGGATAGGGATTATGTGTTATTATGTGCTTCTATTGCTTTGTGCTGTAATGTATTTCATAGTACTATGTGTTTTGTTTTACTGTATGCTTTGTAACGTGTTAGTCTTAATTGCATGACATTTTCGGGATGACTTAATAGGAGCATACATGATATTGTTTAGATTTGCATGTTAGTGCATGCATATTTGGTTGTAATGTTGAGAGTCTTATCAAGGGGAGTGTAATTTTGGCTCATGGAGTAGCAATGTCGATGACTATCTATGTGAAGGATTGAAAATCTTATTTGGGAGTTGGAGACAGAGATTGGATAGCTGGACTTCTTATGTGATCAACTGGTTTTCTTATCTCTATTGATTATCTACTATTTTTCTGCTGCGAAATTGTTTACTATTGGTATTCTGGATTTCTTTCTGATGTGGATGTCATCAACTGGTATTTTAGATTTCTCATGATTATGCTACTGCTATTCTTATATATGGGAACTCTATTCTGTATGATTTCTCTGGAGTAATTATTGACGATATTCTCTTCTCTATGACATATTATGATCCGGATGGTTATGGATTTATATTCAACGGCAGTATCATCTTCTCAATCTTATTATTAGCAAGGAGTTTTGGAAGAATGAGCATTCTCGGATACATTGGTTGATCAGTGAGTATTGAGTATTTCAAGGAGTATTGGACTGGGGGTAAATGGTTTCATTCATAATTTTATTCTTATATGTTGCATTATTATCTCTGTCTTAATTATCTGCTAACATTTAGCAATTGACTATAGGATGCTAAATGTATATACATGAGGGTTTCCTTGTTTAGATTATTCGCTCGACGTACTAGGTCTTGTATTGTTGAGAGTTAAATATGAATCTGTGTTTTCTATTAGTTGTGCGTTTAACAATATTTATGAATAAGTATATGTATTACCATCGCTTCAAATTTCAGGACGAAATTTTCTTTAAGGAGGGTAGAATGCAACAATCCTAAGTTTCTAAGTGATTTTAGTAATTATTGATATTTTTCAAGTATTAGATATTAACTATGTGTATGTATCTTAGTGACACCTAATAAAAATGTTGAAGTAGCGAGTACGGGTTGTTAGTATGTTAAGAAGTGTGCTTAACATAGAAATTTAGTGCCCGTGGTCATGGGTACTCATTGGGCTATCATTTATCACTTTAGAATACATTTTCGGGCTCATATGAAGCCTTTTTTGTGAGGTCCTTAGACAAAAAAAAGGGGATTTACATGTTTGTGTGTATTTTATTGATAAGTGTTGTGTGTAATATATATATATATACATATATTAAACCCTAGCCCCCATTTGAATAAAAAAAAAAGGGAAGAGGAGAGAAGAAACTAGAGAACAGAAGTATATGTGTGTGTGTGAGAGTGAGAGAGAGAGAGAGAGAGAGAGAGAGAAGAAGAAGAAGAAGAAGAAGAAGAAGAGAGGAACCCTAAACTTATATTTTGCGTAATCATCATCAACCTTCAAGCCCTAAATCGGTGAGTTAAACTTTTATTTTGAATATATATATATATATATATATTGGAATATATATGTATTTGAATCCATGTGTAAACTAGGGTTTACAATGAAGATTGATTTTTGTGATCTTGTTGTTGTGGTTATGGATATGTGACTATTTTATTAATATTAATTTACGGTGGCTGAAGGTGAAAATAATTCATATAAAATCGTGGATATTGAATTTTGGAATTCTGCCGCGTGTCCCATGTAAAACGCAATTCTGCACGTGTTTCATCTAATGGTGTTTTTCTCAATTCTGCACCGTTTGGGCAGAAAATTCATATTACAGTAGCAATTTTATGAAGGTTTAAAATAAGCGTATTTGCTATATCACATTTTTGTGTGATTTCGTGTTCGTTAATTTGAATTAATTTGTTTGTACTTAGAGAGATATGAGTTCTCATGTATAATTGAGCTTTGTGAAATTGTGACTGTGTGATTTTGTGTGGGTTATGAATCAATGTGAACATGTAGTTGTTAATATGATTTTAACGAAAATTTGATTTGAGATATATGAATCTCTTCTAAACTTGAGTTTTATGAAAAAACGTGAATGTATGAACGTTAGAAAAGTCCGTAGAGTTCACCACTGCTTCTTATGATTTTAGGCGGTAACTTCGTGGATGACCCGTCCTTGTGTGATTAGACGGCGACTACGTGGATGACTCGTCTCTTCATTTTTAAGTCTTATGTCCGGCTTGTTAGTCTATTTCATGTGTATTTAGACATTATTTACTGACGTCAAGAACGTAAGGACTAGCCTTTCGGTGTATACTCAAATCCCAGTGATACTCCATGGGAGTTGGGACCGGAGTGGAAGTTAGTATACGTTAGGAAACACATGGGATATATGTATAGGCTGAGCCATGGATGGGTGGCCGAGGTGGTGAACATAAGGTGTAATTGGATCGAATATTATGTGTATGTTTGTTTTTTTTTTTTTTTTTTTTTTTTTTAAATTTGCAGCTTTACGGTTGTAATGTGTATTATTATTTCGAGTTATATGAAATTCTAGGAATTGGTAGACGTGTAGTTTTCGTGATTTTAAAGTTTATTTTTGTGCCCGTTAGCTGAAATGGTAGTCTATTATGTGTAATGTATCATTTTTTAGGATCATAGTAATTTGATAATAAACTAGACCAGATTAGTAAATTGAATATTTTGGATACTTAGATTCATAGTTTATGGTCGTTTCACGTAAACTGAAGTAAAACGACGATCCGAAGAACTTTCGTGTTTTACACTTTTTTAAAAAAAAAACATCATCTTGACACTATTTTCATCGATTTTCAGAATCTGCTGAACATTGTCTATATAAGAGCTGAAGCTTAACATTTCATTTATGAATTATCCATTTAGAATTAATGAATGAGGATGCGACTCTTTCCTTGGAAATTTTATTCTGGACGTTTTTCGTGTTTTAAGTTTTGTCTAATTCTAGCTCTTTGTTAGAGATAAATTTATTTTAATTAATAGCACCTTGTTATTGGTTTTCTACTATTGCGTTAATTTCTATTTGTACAGGATGGTAGGTCCACTAATGATTTGCAGGTATCGACCTACCATAGTTAAGAAAGGTAAGTATTTAGTTGTTTTACTTCAGACAAGAAACTACTTGCCACCACTTAAATGGAAACTACTCTATTGTCCAAATATGTGTGTGGAACTACCTGTTGGTTTGTAATCTACGAGTTCAAGTTGGATCCATAATACTGGTGTTTTGTTTAACTCATACCAGTCATGTGACTGACCCGAGTGTGTTATGCATTCGGGTGCGTTTCTGTTTGAAACGTAGTCGGATGACATGTGCAGGATAGTATAGTTGGAGTTCATTGTGGAGCAGCCGATCTGTTTCTGAAGTTGAAGATATCTACTTTTCATTCTTTATGTATTATATGTTGCTCTTTTATTTAGTTGGCATTGTGAGCCAAGGTTGAGAACTTGTATTAGATGTAGCTATATTCATTTGTATTATTGGGTATTGGGAACGTTGTAGTTGCTCTGACCAATGGATGTATAGATTTTACGCTTATTTATTTTCTTTCGGCTGAACTCTATAAAAAGGGTTTTATTGAATGAAAATAATATTTCTTTTGTAAATCGAAAAGATATAATATGTGTAATGGAACTTTAATATTATTATTTTTAATGAAATGCATGTTTGGAACTATAGGTTTTATAATGAAAATGAATGTTTGGGAATACAGATTTAATAATCGTGAGTTTTATTTAGAACAAGATCATGTACTTTTGTTTAATGGGTATTAAATTTTATTTTCAATATAATCATTTGTTAGAGGATGTCACCCTTGGGGTTTTGGCAATTGAAGATTAGTCCGGATGTATGCTCTGGATTGAATATTTAGTTGTCCGAAAAATTCGGGGTCTGACAACTTTCATCAAAAGTAATTGTTGACATACACACAGCTGATGATTTTCCTTGATCTCTTTTATTAACTTCTTCATAAAAGTTTTCAGGGTTTGCCAAGGTGCATATCAATGCTTCTCGAAGTTCTGGAGACATTTTCAAAGCATCATAGATGCTTAATAATACAGGGATCTTCTTGAGATGTGCAATGACGTCACGTCATATTCAACTTGTTCCTCCATTTGCGATGCCCCTTTTTGAGGTGTCGAAACTTGAGTTTCCTGGGCATGCGAGGTATGTGGATTTCTTGTTCTTCTCTTGTATGTAAGGTATGTCTAACATACATTAACAGTTTTATTCTGACCTTATTCAGAGATTTGTACCATATTGGCAGAAGCTACGGAAAACCCACCATCACTTTGATTTTCCTCATTCGTCATGTCTCCTTCATCATCATGGAGTTGTAAGTTTGTCATGCCCCTCAGGTATTTCGGATCCCTTCGATAAACAATCTGGGATTCAATGAATCCATCTCTCATTATATTCCAACTGGGAATGTGAACCCTGTCCAACATATGAAACCAATCCATGTCAATTCCGTTTAAGGAAAGGGGAAACTGTCGTAAACATAAGGCTTGGTTTTGAGCAGTTTCTCCACATTGCTTGAGAAAACGCCTGACATGCTTTTCAGGTTCTCCATGGCCTTTCATAAATGATGAACTCTAGGAGTTCGTATCCTTTGGGAAAGGCTTCTTGTTGTACCTATGGTGGAAACAAGTCTCTAGGCTTGAATAAGCCCATACTCCTGGACAGGGGCGGAGCCAGAAATTTAGTCTAGGGGGGGCACAAGCTTATACGGGGGTTCGGGGCTAGCGGCCCAGACTCGAATTTTTTTGGGTTAAAATAATAATTTCTTAAAAGAAAAATCTTCTAGTCCTGTTAAATCTGAGAACTCACTACTGGTAAGCATTTCAAAGATACATCAATAACATAATACTATCAATATATGAAATATCAGTCCATTTCAACAATAAAGATGCCAATTTCTTAGCAAATATCACAATAAGTAAACTCATACTTTTATATGATAGATTTGCATATATAAGAATACAGTGTTGAAAAAAAAAACCCCTGATTTGAATGAAATCTAATAAGAAGCTTTTCAGGAAGTTTTTTCAGGTTTTGACCATAAAAATGAGCTTTCCAAGAAGGTCTAACATATAATAATCCTTCTTTTTTTTGGCTTAGTTGTAGAATTTTAGTCTTGTATGTTTATTATCATTACAAACTTCGCCCCATATTGTTGTGTTGAACTATATTTTAAGGGGGGGGGGGGGGGGGGGGGGCACGTGTTCCCTCTTGACCCCACATACCTCCGCCCCTGATGAGCAATGCTGCAATAGGCTTTTTTTTTTTATAACTAGCAATAGGCTTTTTTGTTTACTCTATTTTTGGGTCAAAATGATGTTCCATAACTGGCTTCACTTCATGAACAAGCTAAGCCATTATTTTATTAATTCTTCTGATTTGTAATTATGTCTTCACAAGTCTCCAGGTCTCTTTTACTTTTAGGCTTTAGCATTATTATAATGAAACTCATTTATAAAAGTATAAAAGTGGGAACATAACCAAAATAAGTATAAAAGTAGCATTAGATATTTTTTTCTGTCAAAAAATGAGGGGGGGGGGGGGGGGGGGGGGGGCACGTGCCCCTTATTGACCCCACATACCTCCGCCCCTGCTCCTGGATTCGAGAATCATTTCAATTTTCCCGTCAATAGTTCTTTCCAATATATCATGTGTTTGGACTGACACATCATCCGTTCCCAAAGGTTCGAACATTTCGACTTCCATGGCACCATGTACTTAAAATTTTCTATAGAATCAATCAGTCATTGTATCCCAATCAGGAATTGAATTGGCCGGTAATCTAAAGTACCATTCATCCGCCCACCCTGTAAGTGATAAGACAAACTGCTGCAGAAGTAAAGCTTGACTTCTTGCTGTGTTTCTGCAATGAGCAACAAATCGTACGAGATGTGCCCTTGGACAGCCTATTCCATTGTACAAGGGAAAGTTGGGTATGGTATAATCTGCTGGAAAAGGAACTCTTTCAACCCATGCAGGGAAAGGGTGTTTCAAGATTTGATTCCTTTCTATGATATGATTCCCCGGATTTCTCGGATCTAAATCTTTCAAGGAGACTGTCAACTTTGGCCGATCATCGACCTCCCTTCGAATATCGATTCTCGTGCCCCTTCTTGACCCCACATACCTCCGCCCCTGCTCCTGGATTCGAGAATCATTTCAATTTTCCCGTCAATAGTTCTTTCCAATATATCATGTGTTTGGACTGACACATCATCCGTTCCTAAAGGTTCGAACATTTCGACTTCCATGGCACCATGTACTTAAAATTTTCTATAGAATCAATCAGTCATTGTATCCCAATCAGGAATTGAATTGGCCGGTAATCTAAAGTACCATTCATCCGCCCACCCTGTAAGTGATAAGACAAACTACTGCAGAAGTAAAGCTTGACTTCTTGCTGTGTTTCTGCAATGAGCAACAAATCGTACGAGATGTGGCCTTGGACAGCCTATTCCATTGTACAAGGGAAAGTTGGGTATGGTATAATCTGCTGGAAAAGGAACTCTTTCAACCCATGCAGGGAAAGGGTGTTTCAAGATTTGATTCCTTTCTATGATATGATTCCCCGGATTTCTCGGATCTAAATCTTTCAAGGAGACTGTCAACTTCGCCCGATCATCGACCTCCCTTCGAATATCGATTCTCGTCCTTTCTTCATCACTGGGGCTACTGTCAACTTGAATATATCCTTGTGTGAAATCAATGTCCACTGTGATGACATTACATATAAAGTGATCACTCGAAACACTCTCTCCATCATACGTTCTTGCTGGAGAAGTATAATATGAACTTGGTGTGGTAAAGCTAGGTTCGGAATCTTCATGTCGAAATCTCTTCTTCGATCGGTCCCATAATTCGTCATTTGACCGATATGTGCGTTCTTCATACTGAAATCTCAATTTCCTTCGACAAATCCATGTAACCTCTGTATCTAATTTGTATCGCGATTTTGCACCATATTGAGAAGACTCTGGTTCATAGTTTGGAGAAGCCAGAGAGTATTGTGGAGACTCAGGCTCATAGATCGGAGAAGCTAGAGTATACTGTGGAGACTTGGGCTCCTAGATCGGAGAAGCTGGAGAGTATTGTGGAGACTCGGGCTCATATATCAGAGAAGCTAGAGTATACTGTGGAGACTCGAGCTCATAGATCGGAGAAGCCAGAGAGTATTGTGGAGACTTGGGCTCATGGATTGGAGAAGCCGGAGAGTATTATGGAGACTCGGGCTCATAGATCGGAGAAGCTGAAGTATACTGTGGAGACTGGAGCTCATAGATCGGAGAAGCCGGAGAGTATTGCGGAGACTCGGGAATACAAATAGGTGACGAGGCTCATTGCCCTGAAGGAGAACATATTTGTACTATTTTTTCTTCATCCTCATCATCACTTATAATGATAATGGATAGACATGGAACTGGAACAACCTGTTCTTGTTCCTTCTCCATTATTGTCCGTAGCTCCTCAGACTGTAACTCAGGAGGCATGTATTCTTCAAGAGTGATTGGTAGCGGAGGAATTTGCTCCAAGAGTTCCGTAGGAACTAGCTTTTCTCCCTTTTCTTTGTTCATCTTTTTCTTTTTCTTTTTATTGTCCTTTGCCAATTTGGACTTCCTTTTCTTCTAGTCTTTTGACTTTCTATGCTTACGGTTTACCGTACTTGAATCATCACCATTCGTTTGTTAGATGCCTTTAGAGTAGCTTTTTCATTTTTTTCTTCATCCCTTTGGACTAAAAAATAGTCCATTCTTCATCACTGGATTCTTCCTTCATCACTCTAGAATCTTCATAGACTACGTCTTCCTCCGTAGTCGTCACTGGATTGGAAGTAGTTTTCTCCACAGGGGGAATCTCGATAGTTTTGAAGTCGATGAGCTCTTGGATTTTGTCCTTTAAGACGAAACACTTGCTGAGCGGATGACTAATCAAATGATGGTAGGCGCAATACTTTGGGTCATTCGTTTTTCCTACCTCATTGGGTCGTTTGACATCCAGGAGTGTGATCAGCATTTGTTCCATCAAATCTTCGAAAAAGTCTTCTACCAAATCATCCTCAAAGGTATGCTTCTTCCCCTACCTTTCTTTCATGGACATCTTCTTACCATCCTTTGTTTTTTTCACTCCGATCATTACAGTAGGCTTCTTTCTTGTTTCGACCGCTGCTGCAATCGAGGCTTCAAACTTCTCAGACGTTCTGGTTCTCTTTCGTTTACTGAGATGTAGTTCCATGTCATGTGCCTTGGTGCACAAATCATTGAATCCTTCAAAGGTTTGAGCCATAAGGGTAGTGGAAAGGTCATGTCGAAAGTTATTCAAACACATCCTGATCAACTCCAATTGGGTGAACTTCTATGGGCAAGCAAAAGTTAAAGCACGCCATCTTGTAATGAAATCTGTGACTGGTTCATTGTCACGTTATTTTGTTTCAATAAGCTCCGGCACCCCAACTCGCCTTTGAGTGTTACAGAATTTCTTAAGGAATTCTTTCATCATAGAATCCTAATTTGATATTGAACCTTCGGAGAGGTTGGCATGCCAAGTAAATGCGGAACCCTCAAGGGATTGGATGAATAATTGAAGACAAAGTGCTTCATTTTGGGCAATAGGTCCACATCGGGAGAGGAAGTGGGCTACATGTTGTCTCAGATCTCCCATTCCATCAAACATTTTAAAGACCGGTTGTGAGAAACCGGAAGGGAATGGAATGGCATCAACCCACGCCAGATATGGCTTTGTCACCATCAGAAAGTTCTCGTCATCTTTTTCTTTTGCTTTTCGCACTTGTTTTCTGACTAAGTCATCAATCATGGCCAGCAACATCGGATTCATCATGTCATGAGCAGTTGTAGGTATTGTTGGCATTTTCATTTGCAAGCCAGTAGATGTCCCTTGTGGGTGTTTCCTAGGAGTTTGGACTGTAGCACGTGCTTCGTGCCCCATCGAAGATGATGGGGTCTGAACACTCCTGACTCCTGCAGTTACGTTTGCCACTTGAGCCTGAAGGTCTTGCATTTGTATTAGAAGAGCCGCCATCTCCTGCTCCTTTTTTTTTCCAATTGTTCTTGTAGAACAGAAACTTTCCCTGCCATCGTATCCTGTTGGGAGGGCGGGTCTTGGTCATCAACTTTTCCCTCTGCCATCATAACTGCAACAGCCTTAGTCTTCCCTTTGTGTCTCGAAACTAAAGGGAGCTCGTTCTCCGAGGATGAAGATTCTTCAACTCCATATAGTGGATTTCGAATATAGATATCTTCGTCAAGAAATTCATTATATGAAGCTTCGTTTTACTGCCTATCATCATCATCAATGTTAATCCCTTTACTCATAGACCTTGTAACAGGTCCTTGGCATAACAGTTGGTTTTGGCAAGATGAATTTGACGAGTTGTTTTTGTTGTTTTGGGCATTTGTATTCGAAATTCCTGCGGAAAAAAATTGGGGATTTATTTGATTCCCTCTGGCTTTCATTACTCAGAGCCTTTTCAATTGCAGCTATGACATTAGCCGCCATCGATCCTTCCTCTTTTTGTTTCTTGCTCTTTCTACTTGGAGTTATGTCAGGGCGAGCCCCTATTATCATAGATGGAATGACTTTTGTACCTCGAGCAAAATACCCACTTCATTCCGTACCTCGAGCAAAATACCCGCTTCGTTCTGCTATCGAAGTGGTAGGATAGGGATATCTTTGAATGGGAGGATGGTTGATCTGCTAATTCTGTTGATGGTGCGGATATAGATCCCGTTGAGCTTCCGAACACAATGTGGGTGTGTGCGTAGACTTGTAAAATTTTGGATTTATGGGGAGTACGTTGGAAAATGAACTCACACCATGAACCTTTTGTAGGCCCAGGGAACGCGTGGTAGATGCGTTCTGCTCGGAAAACGAATGCACCATGGGTGCATTTCGTTGAACTAATGAACTTCTAGTCAAAATTTTGTTGACTTGAAGGTAGGGGTGCCAATTCGGGTTAGGCGTGTCATAATCGGGTCATAAACGGGTTGCGTGTTTTGTGTTAATTTTTAATTTGGAGTACTATTTAATAAAAAATATTAACTTTTTTTATTTAATCGTGTCGTGTCGTATCATAATCGGGTTGTCTCAGTAAAATGGGTTGTCGTGTCAAAAATTGCCACCCCTACTTGAAGGGGGTTCAAACGAATGTTTCGTTGGCCCAGGGAATGCGTACTGGTTGCATTCTATTCGGCGAACGAACGCACCGTAGGTGCCTTTCGTTGAAAAAACAAAATTTTGGTAGTAGTGTTTTGGGCTGCCATCACTGTTATGACCGCTTTCTCGGCTCCAGAGGTCACACGAAGTATGGCGGCATCAGAGGTGCCTAACATAGCCACTGCAGTGGCAATTGTTGTTGCCTCCACGGATTCTTTAGCAGTTTTCAAAAACTTTTTGGTTAACGGGTGTGTAGACCCGATCTTCCTGGCTAATTGTAGAAGCACGTCAGCCCCCCTTCTCAAGGTTTTGACCTTGTTCCGAGAAGATGATTGTCCGTTTGTAGAAGCCAGTACGGAGACCTGCAAGGGCATTTCGCGCCTTGGGGCCTTGCAAGTGACATGCACTGGAGTAAGCAATACCTTTTTCCAAGATCTCACCTTTTCATTTTGAGGAGAAGGCGGTCTCCTGATAATGAGAGTATACTTCGACCTTTCTAGGATCAACTCCGCATTCTTGATGAGAAAAAATACGAATATGAAAGTTAAGTAAGTTCGCTTTATGATCCTTCTAAAAGCCATCAAACTTTCATTTTTTTTTTATTTTTTTTTTGTTTCTTCTTTTATTGAGAAAGATGGGAGGAGAGAAAAGTCCCACCGGGCATGCCAGAAATTTGTTGACACAAATTCTCGTCACCCCGCTAAGTTGTATTTATTTTGTAGGATTCAAAAAAATTGTGTTTAACAAATTACCACTGTCGTACAACAGTGTTTATTGTTTGATTTGTGGTGTCCCTGTCTCTGATCTGCCTAATGGCAGATTGTTAATTACTTTGACCTTCGATTAAAGATAAAAAGAAAACCAAAAAAAAAACAACAGATGGCAATCAAGAAGGAATTTTTATTGATTAAAAGAACGGATTTTGGTCCGTTTACATAGCTAGAATACATTAGATTCGAATACATCTTTTTTTTTATCAGAGGGTTTGGAACCCTTTACCTGATGAACTCCATTGTGTTTGATACTTCGGGAGTCTTATATTGATGTCTTCTTCTTCTGTAGCTTTAACTCTGTCTCTTTCTCTCTGTAACTCTTTGTAGCTCTGTATATTTCTGAACTCTTGTTTTTCTTTTACCATTTTGTTTTTGTTTTTGTCGGTCCCCCTTTGATGCTTGGGGTCCTCTATTTATAGAGGACCTTGGATGTTATCACGTCTCTTTGAAATTTGATTTTCAAAGAGATTTCAACTGATGTCCAAACCTTGTTTGAAATTCGAATTGTGATGGTGAGATCTTGACTTGAGATCTTCTTTCTTCTTGTTTGTATCATCTCTTTTTGAGATGATACGTATCTCTCCAAGGATCAGGCGATATTCTAATATCAATATTTAAAATTCAGAATATCTCTTTTGTTTGCACCATCTACATGTGAGATGATACATATCTTTTAAGGATCTCATTTGGTATTAAGAATCTTATTTAAAATTCGAAAATATATTTACCATCTTTGTCTTGAAATCCATTTGATGACTGTCGTCTCTTTTCGATTGTATCATCTCCATATGAGATGATACGTATATTTTAAGGATCTCAGGTGATATTCTGATATCCTATGTGAAATTCGAATATTGATATTCACATTTGATATGACATGATTGTCCCTTTTTTTCGTATCATCTCTATTTGAGATAACACGTATATCTGACGTTACAAATATCATTCAAGATTCGAATGTTGATATATCATATGTGACTTAAAATCCCTTTGTATCATCTCTATGTGAGATGATATTTGTCTCATTTTCAAGGATCCGAAATGATGTTCCAAATCTTTATTTGAAGTCCGAACATTGATACCTCATTCGTAATCTCATAGTTGCTTTGAAATTTGAACCTTGTATCTCACATGTATTGAGAAGATACGTAAGTCATATTTGGGGTATAATGACTACTGTTTGGGTTTTGAACCCGATTTCATGGGTTGATTCTTATTGGGCTAGTTGACCTTATTGGACCAATTCGATTGACCTAGCAGACTAAACTGGCCTTAACCTTTCTTTGGATTGGGCTTGAATTTGGGTTGAAATTTATGTGCCAACATTATCTAAAACATCATATAGAATTTTCATTCCTCTAAGATTTAATAGAGCTTTATTTTGATCACTCTCATTCCATTCAATCTTTGGTTTAGGAGAAAAACCATTCTTGACAATACTCCGAAGATTGTAGTCAAGTGAAAGAAAATAAATTTCTATTCTCCTCTTCCAATGATCATACTTATGATCACTCAACGATGGATGAGTGTTAATGTAATAACCTTTTTCAAAAGATGTAGTTTCCATGGATCTTAACTCTAGATTGTAAAATCTTTTGAAAATAGAAGAGCCGAGACTCTGATACCAATTGTTGGCCCGAAATGGAAACCTTAGAGGAGGGGTGAATAAGGTTTTAGTGGAAAATTAACCTTTTTAAAAACTTAGTAGCAAATTAAACACAATCATAAATAATAAAGTAAAGAGAGAAGGGAAGAGACACTTGCAAACTGAGTTTTCAAGTGGTTCGATAAATCCGCACACCGAGGCCTATGTCCACCCCTCAAGAACACTTCTTGAGGATTCCTTTACCAACCTACTTACGGGTGTAGATCAAACCGTTTTGATATACTTTACAGGTGTGCATCAAACCGTTACAAAAGCCTTCAGTCTCTTCCAATGAAGAACACTTCTTCTTTGCACACAAGGATTACTAACCCTCACTCTTTACAAATAATTGAAACACAAATGATCTCTCTTTGTAGAGTGGATAGTACAAGGATAGTTCACACAACAACTCCTTAGTGAGAAGATAATACAAATAAAAGCTGACTACAATTTGTTTTCTCAAGAATTACAATTGAAATCTAAAGTAAATTGATTTTTTTTAATTAAACTAGGGCTCAAATATGAATGATGATTAAATAAGATATTTGAATGATTTTCATTGATTTTCCAACACTTAAAATCATCCCTATATTTAGCTTTTTAACATATATGACCGTTGGGAGTGGTTGGGGGGTGTAAAATTTGGAGAGTTTAGAAAATTAGCTATTCTGTGCAATCCAGTCGACTGTATAATCGATCCAGTCGACAAGATAAGTATGTCAGTAGCTACCTATCAAAACCACAAAATCGTCGACTGGTTTTACAATCCAGTCGACTGTTTTGGCAGACTGACACCTCTTTACTAAAATGACCATAACTCCCTCTACAAAACTCATATTTGTGATCCGTTTGAAGATTTAGAAACTAGATTCAAATACTTTTTCATCCATATAAAATTCAACATCTAGTTCCTTACTGATTAAACCAGGTTTGTCTTTAAAGATGACCCATTTGCAAAGAGTTGTTCATTTTGACTTAGCCGCTTGAAAACTTTTGTGAAATGAATTTAAGTGAGTGGTCTAAGTATTTTTAGGTCCTTGAAAGTATTTTAAAGTGTGAGAGCAAGGATCCTAAAGTCTAACTAATGTTACTTGAGCCCCTATGAGTGATTGATCAAAATGCTTTACAAGTAAATCCTAGTCTTCAACCAAGGATGAAAAATCTTCAAGTCTTCAAGCTTGATCCTTGTTGAGTTCCATCACTCTTGGACTTCACCATATGCTATCTTAGAAATCAAAAAAAGTTAGAACATTTAAGCGCATAATTCAAGAGATTAGCACAATGAAATGACTTGATAATAGTTTAGAATAGAACAATTAAGAACATGCTATTATCAATAGATTAGTCATCATCAAAACAAACATAAATAATTAATGCCTTAAAGAAATCAAGGCTAACATATACAAAATGGTCATACCTTGATTGTTCAACAACTATTGATGAGTAAAGCTTGGTTTTGAAACAACTTAGGATGAATAAATGGGAGATCAAAGCTTAGATCAACATGTTCATGTGATTTTGAAATTCTATTATGTACAGCATTCATATTGTCAAATGATACCAAAATTCCAGAGAAGTCGAGGCTGATTCAAGCCCCTTTTCAAAGATCTTGAGGTCATATAATATCCATGGATTTGTTTTTACCATAAACTTGTCATCTTGGGAACAACCTGAAATTCAAATACAACAACTCGCATGCATGGAGGTTTTTGTGGATTAAAAGACTAGCAATCAACCGCCCAACGAGACTATATATATTTATTTGCATATACGATGAAATAAGAGGCGACATGCCCCGGAAGCTTGCAGAATACCAAAGATGTACAATCAGTAGACTATTGGATAGAGTGGCTGGCGAGGCTAGGTTGATCTATGTAGGGTCCCATTTGAAGTGATGAAATAGGTTTCTTTTGACACCTATGGGACCTTTATATGATTTTCCAAGAATTAACTATGATGTTTACAAAAGTAGTGGACAGTTCTGGACCATTGTTACCAAAATTTAAATTAATTGAGTTTCAATTATGAAAATGAGGTCCTAATTTTTTAAAAAGTTCCCTAAGACACGTATCTAACTTCTTGTAAAAGGATTTTAACTCAGATCATGTGTAAAACCACTTTTGATAGGCTTCAATAGAGGTCCTTGAATTTGAAATTTTGATTGATGATCATTTCCTTCTACTTTTTATGCATATCACTTGTGTGCTTGGATTTGGTTATTCCTATGAAATGTTTGGTTGTTCCATGGCGTCTTAGTGCAGAAAATTAAGTGCTTTGAATCCGGTTATCAATTCGTAGATTTGCCTCTTGTACATGTGGCTTAGTGCACATCTACTGAGAATTTTTCTTCATCTCTTTAGCCTTTTTCTTAGATTTTACAACTTTGATTTTCAACAACACAAATCCTTTAGAGTAGTCTCCAATTATGTGCTTATATGTTAAAGACAAATTATCTAGGATTGTTGCATGTTGCATAGCACGTTTCCATTTTAATTGCCATTGCGACTCTGCATAAGTCAACTCGATGTAAGTTCTGTTGTTCCATTTTGCATACCATGTCACGTTTCCTTTACTTTGTATTGCGACTTCGCTCGAATCACCTCATTGTGTGTATTTCCTCCCTTGTATTGCATGTGCATCCACTTGCTATTTGAATTCAGTTGCTTAAATGATTTTCTTTCAAACAAGAAGGGCGAGTGCCCTTATCCATTTGGGCGAGTCAAAGCTATGGTTTCCTAATTCTTGGGAAAAAAAAAGTGGCGACTCTTTTGCATTTGGATTAGCATAAGTCCTAGTTCTTAATGTGATCCTTAGATCCGTCCCAGGACACAGTCGAGTTCGACAGGACCCATCATTGATCATCTAGCAACGTGGGATAGAGGCTGCATCCTATGTAGCACGGGTACGGACACCTGACACGGGTACCATACGATACGAGTACGAGGGTACGACAATTTCCAAAAATGTAGGGTACGGGTAGGGCTAGAGTACCTTGAATAAAAATATATTTTTAATAATTACAAAAAAATAAAAAGAAAAATAAAAAGAAAAAGAAAAAGAAGAAGATTGAACAGCACTACAACATGTTAATCCACATATTAGCAAATAAGTAGTCTAAACATTGTTTTAGCATTACAAATTTACAAGTCCACAACATTAAAAGAAAAAAAAAATATAAATAAAAAAGAATAAGAAGAAGCAAGTCCACTAAGTACCCACGAAGTACTTACCCACGAAGTACTTACCCACGAAGTACCCTCCATAGTTTTCAAAAAATGCAATATGACCCCGTGCCGTACCCACGAAGTACCCACGCCGTACCCACGAATACCCATGCCGTACCCACGTCGTACCCGAGCCGTACCCAAGTTGAATCATTCACTTAACAATATCAGGACACCGCTAGAGGGGTACCCGACACATACCCAGGAGTATGGTATGGGTGTCGGTGTCCCCCAACTACCCGGTACAGGTACTTCACTCAAAATGGAGTACCCATGCTTCCTAGGCTGCATCCCACACCAGACGATGTGAGACAAGCACCTCACTTCACCTTATCTCATCCATTTTAGACTTCTTGCCTCATGAATCTTGGCTCTTAGTTATCATATGAGTCTAATAAAAATACACTCATTTTATAAAATTGACATCCAGTGCGTGGATCTCGGGAAAAAAAAAAGACATGAAATAAAATAAAAAATAAAAAAAACACCGAAAAAGCCAAAACAAAAAAAAAATTTGAGAAAGTTACATTCTTTCAATCAGTACGCTATGCATTTTTTTTTTTCTCTGTTAAACAGGCCTTCACTTTATGTAAGTGGCTGGACTGTGATTTGGATCATCAAACCATTCATCACATTCACAGACCTAAATAAAAGACTGAAATATGTTACTAACAGTTGGACTATGAAACCAACACCGGTGGTAAGAACTCATCTTATATTTCGTTTGTGGAATCTTTGAGAAGGTGAGTGGTTGAAGTTTGAATCTTCAAAAGGGTCGATGGGGAAGCTCGAGTTTTGACTAAGTTGCTAAAAGTTGAAGCAGTAGGGGGTGAACTCTTTGATTATTTTTTGCTAAGTGCTAAGTGATGATCTGAAGTGGTCTTAAGTATTCAAGTTGGATTTGCTAAGTGCAAATACCATGGAAGATACATAGTATTTGAAATTAATAAGAGGGAACAATGAGGAAAATAGAAACGGAAAGAAAAAAGAGGCTGAAAAGTGAAAATACATTAAAATTTTAGCATTTCCCTTCCGTTTTTGTTGATTTTCTGTTAAATTCTTGATTTTATTTATTTATTTATTTATTTATTTTCAACTTTTTAATGATATTTAAGCATATAGTAAAAAACAAACAGAAAACACTAAAGAAAATTAGTTTTTCTGTCTTGTTTTGCTTCCCTTCCTCAAAATTCGCAAAGCAAACAGTGAATAGTTGCATTCATTTTTGGGTAATACTTGGGGCACAATCAAAGTCACAACCTTTTGCCCACAACCTCAACCTTTTGTCCACAACCTCTATTTTGTGTCTATCTCTCTCTTGATGGGTCCTACAGTGCCAGTGACCCCATAGTGCCCACTAGGAGAGAAATAGACACAAAATGGAGGATGTGAGCAAAAGGTTGTGCCCCAAGTATTACTCTTCATTTTTCTATCATCCGACACTAAACATTTAGAAGAGGTCTACTCTGCCGGTGGATCGATCCTGCAATGGTGGAATGAAGCGAGATTTGGATGATAAAGTCATTGACATGTTATCTCTATGGAACTTTGGATTGTGTGATGAAGAAAATGGGAATGAGAGAAGCCAATTTCATACCAATGAATAAAGTAGCAGACAGCGAACAACAGCACAAACAAAAAAAAAAAAAAAACATAAGAACTGAAGGTACAATTGATAGGGAAGTATAAGTGATCACAGAAAACACTCCACTAGCTGCACGAGAAATCCACTACTGCACCACAAGGGCTGCCACGTAGAGAGATCCGGAACTCAGGACAACTTCAGCCTTATAGATGGTACAAACCACCCAAAGAGAGAAGATGGTACAAAGCCAACCCCAAATAAGTGAAGAAGCTTCACCAAAGGGGGCAACCAAATTGCTTGAAAAACTTCCATGGTAATAGAAGCTGCACTATGGAAATCAACACAGTTGTAGAAGAGAGCTCCAAAGCCACCAATCATAACCCAATGAAGACCAAAAATTCAATCTACTGTTACAAGATTGGTCTGGCCAATATCCACCATTTTGCACCAAAGAGATGCCTAACAAGAGAAGGAACAAATGCAAGACAAGACTGGTCTTTTCATGCTCTTTTTTTTTTTTTACTAAACAGATTCTCTTTTTGGTTGGAGGAGTTGCTAGGATGATCATATCGAGAAATATGGATGAATTGTTTGCACTAGTTTTTTCTGTCATTTTACATCATAAATATTGAGTTACCTAATAATTGAAGGGATAAGGGTAGAATATGGATAAGGGTAGAATTCCATCTTTTGCCGCTCTAGTATCAGATCTTGTCTTAAAGATCTTGATTTCACGATTCCAAATTATTTCATGAAACGGGTTTGAAAATTGAAAGTTATGAAATTTTAAAGTTTAAAGAAAATTAATGAAAGGTAGCGAATGACCTAGTCTTGAATAAAAAAGAGGCATGGGTTTTTTATTCCACCACTTCAAAATGAGGAACTTCTCACCAAATTTCCCTTCTTTTTACAACAAAAGAAGAAGAAGAAGAAGACAGGCCGCAAATAATACAATAATACCTGATAACAAATGCATAGTTGACACCAAGGAAAGAAAAATATCACTTCTATTTTATAAATCATATGAAAATGAAGGTTTGACGTTTAGAGTTTTCAGTTCCCTAAATTATGAAACTTGAAACTAGTTTTTGTTTTCTACTTAGAAAGACAAAAACTAGAAACTACCCTTTTTTGTGGTTTTCGTTTTCTGACCCAATTTAGTTGTCCTTTTTTATTTAAAGAAAAAAGAAAAGAAAAGAAAAGCAAAGCAAAAACGAACCACACACTTTTTCGGCTTTCATTTAAAAAAATGAAAATGTGTAAACGATTATTGTTAACATTTTCATTTTTTTAAACTGAGAACCACAACGTAAACAATGTCATACTGGTCTTTAATTAGCTCATTCCAGAGGGACCAGCCGGAACAAATTCAACAGCAAATTAGTTTCTTATTCTCCATTTCATTAATGAAAAATGACTGCAATTTACATAAATTTTTCAACAGAGGTTGAACAGCTTCGTGATGATAGATATGGAATTTACAACACTGTACATGAAATGGAATATGTATTCACCAAAGGGTTAACATATATTACAATTACAGATGGATCTGTACTATTCCGGCAAAAGTGGCAGCCGGGCAACACCACCACCACTGCTGCCACTGGTTAGTGACTTGAAATTTGCATTCTTTTGAAGACCCGAGCTAGATTTGGATTGTTTTACCGATACCTTCTTGTTCAACTTCTGGGGGAGGATTTGCAGCCTCGGGTTCAGCTCAGTACCCGAATTCACTGCAGCCAATTGATAACTCTCCAAGAGCTCGAGTTGTCTCGCAACTATATCTGAGCGTCTCGGGAGAAGTTCTACAGGCTCGCCGCCAGGAATTACAATATATTCGATTGCAAGTCGAACTTCCTATAGGAATTGAAAAAGGAAAAAGCTCAAGGCTTTCAGATGTTGAGATGGATGCAAAATAGTAGTGTAGAATGAAGTTATGCCAACTAAGGCTCCGTTTATTCCGCGGATTAGAGAATGAAAAATAAAAGGAAAGGGAAACAAGAAAGCTAGGGAAGTGAAAAACATTCGAAAATAAAAATTCCCAAAAGTAGAGGAACTAAAGAAAAGAGAAAGGGAAGTGACTCGCACACACACAAAAAAAAAAAATCTAATTCAATTTTACTGTAGATAAGAAAACACTTGTTTTTGTTTGGTTAACGAGGAAAACACTGAAAAGAATCAGAGGAAAAAGAAAATAAGGTGACAGTAAGTTAAAACTTTTGAATATTGTGAGTCACTTTCTTTCCTCTCTTCTCGAGTTCATATCCATATTGTGGAAGTATCTAATTTCTAATACTCCGTATTATTTAAGCATGGAGGAAAAAATTAAACAAACCAAAAGAGTACAAGATTGGACTTATCCCAGTCTGCTTCTATTGGGGATATGAAAAGGCAAGGAAATAGTCAATGTACCCACTGCATAACATTGGACTTGAATAATTTTGAAAGAATCAAACTCCTTTTTTTTTTTAATAGTAAAAAGAGGCTAAAGATAAGTAGGACGAAAACAGAATACATGGAATGTACTTTTAGCAACAGTGGAAGTAGAGACAACGAAGCAGTGAAGATTGAAGATCATGAGATCCCAAAGAGGGAACACTTTCGCTATCTAGGTTCAATGATCAGTAGAGACGGAGAGATTGGTGATGACGTGACCCATAGAATTAAAGTAGGCTGGCTTAAGTGGAGGAGTGCTTCTGGAGTATTATGTGATCGGAGAATACCAGCAAAATTGAAAGGAAAATTTTATAGGACAGCTATTAGGCGAGCTATGCTCTATGGGACAGAGTGTTGGGCAACTAAGAAACAACACATTAGCAAAGTGAGTGTAGCGGAGATGAGGATGCTAAGATGGATGTGTGGTAAGACTAGGAAAGATAGAATTAGAAATGAGTACATCCGAGAGACTGTAGGAGTGACACATAGTGAGGATAAGTTGAGGGAGAATAGACTTTAGATGGTTCGGCCATGTGCAACGAAGACCTGTAGATGCACCTGTGCGAAAGAGTGATAAGATCGTAGTGCCTGGAATGGTTAAAGGGAGAGGTAGACCTAGACTGACTTGGGAATGTGTAGTGCAACAAGATATGAATTTATATAATTTAAATGAGCATATAGCGCTTGATCGTGCAGAATGGAGAAAAATGATTCATACAGCCGACCCCAATTGATTGGGACACAAGGCTTGGTTTGGTTTGGTTTGGTTAGTAAAAATCAGTTCTCATTCTTGGTAAGAAGATTGGTGGATCATAAGCAATGCATTAAAACCCATCTAAAAATGTAAGTTTTTCTAGCATTTAAATGATGTATTCGTCAGTTGCCAAAATTGTTATATGAAGTAATTTTTAAACTCAAGTCATCTAAAGTTTTTTCCATGCATGAGTTTTCATGTATTCACGAACACCTAGAAAAAACCCAAGAGTAAACACACAAAGGGCAAAGAATATGCACCTCCAAGGCATCAATCTCCTCCAAGGATGGTTTTCTCTTCGGAGCCTCATCGTGTTCTATTTCAATATCAAAAGAACTTTGGAGTGGGTGCTTTGATGTATAACCAAACGTATCCATTCCGAGAATCATGCGCAGTGCCTTCACCATTTGTGCCATGGTATGTGACTGCAAGAATTTTCAGATTCATTAATGTCCAGTAGCACTCACACACATATGTGTACACATATAATTGCTTAAAATGCTGATTAAATTCCACTCTCACTTCCTATTTAGTTTTTCGAGGGGGGGGGGGGGGGTGTTTCTAAAACCAATGTTATGTTGGTATAAAAAACAACCAGTTTTAAGAGAGATATTAGGGTGGGCATGGACAGTTGTGCAAGAAATGAACCCCTGAAGTTAAGGACCGGTTCACTTATGAACCACCAAACCGGTTCTTTGCCTTCCCCCTTAGTTTCAGTTCCAAACATTTGACCATATGCGACTAAGTGGTGGCCTTAGTGTTGGGCCCCTATTCCCAAGTAATCTAAGAGGGTGTTTGGGTAATACAAGAACCAGTTATGTGGTTCAGAAAAGAACCATTCTAACTAGTTTGATGTTTGTGTAGCTACTTTCTGGTCACCGGATTTTGTGCCTGATTTAAAAATAACCCAAGAACTGGATCTTTCATAAAAACCAGATAAGATTGAGACTTGGTTCTGATTTGTACTAAGCATTCCCAAACAGGTCCTAAGGCTCTATTTGGAAATGCTTTTATGACACAATCAGGTCAGACCCACTGTTACGAGTCTTTATAACAGCTTTTGAGGCATTTATAAGTCCGTCAAAAAGCAGCTACACAAACATTTAAGAACTTAAAATCAGCTTCTTTCTTTTTTCTGAACAACAAACTCGGTTCTTGTCCTACCGGACCAATAAGTATCTTATGGCAACATTAAAAGTATACCTTTATAACAAATACAGGTAACTGGTGGAATTTAGCAACACCACGGATCCAGGGGTTCTGCTTCATCTCCGAACTGGACGCCAGAATAGCATCTGCTGTTCCAATGTCATCAGTTACATCGAATTCGTCCTCCAGCCCCATTACCATTGCAACTTGCAGTAGATCAGATTCCAAAATCTAAAATAAAATCAAAATACAGAATGGACTTAGTTCTTTCTACCTCAAAATACTTTCATTTCAGCATGTATCCCCGGAAAACATAATAAGTGGAAGGGTGAAATACACTTTGGCACCACTTCCTTTTTCCAAAATTTCACTTCAGACCCTCCATAATACATTGTTTCCCTTGAGGCCATCGATTTCAAAATTGCATCCAATCGAGGACAGTTGAGAACAGTCAATTTCAATTGAGGACAATTGTTAATGCATAGGACCATTGAGACCAATGGAAATCGCCTGGTAAATGACAGTCGCAAGTGGTACAATTGACAAGAAAGGGCCTAAAATAAAATTTTGTGGAAAAGACAAGGTGTACTGAAGTGTTTTTAAGCCCCCGTGGAATTTACGGAGAAAAGGAACAAATGTCAGTAGCAGATTGGAGAGTTTACCTTGTAAGTATAAACATAAACAGGTGAGTTCCTATTTCTCACATAAATGTTATTGCTTGACCTCTTGGAATAGCGAGAGTAATCCCCATCTTCCTTACCAGACTCTCTTTCAGCGCTTGTGACTTTATTATCAGCCAGCGTAGGCTCTTCTAAATGGGTCTTTTCGTGTATTAGAGTAGACTTCAAAGAGTTATTAGCTTCTGCATCCATTTCACGGACTTCAAACAAAGGGGATTTTCCTAGCATTCGGGAAAAATTATAATCAAGATTAGTGGATGTCCATAACCTTCAAGATTAGAGCGTATATGTAAACTTTATACTATAACATCATAAAGTTTCTGTATAATTGCACCACACCCCTACAATTGGATAGTAGTTGGCATTTTGGAAGGACCCCGGAGGGATACCATAGGTTCTTAGCCATTGAACAAGAAATATATTTACGTTTATACACGCACACATACACATATATAAAAATATAGGGGACTTGCTATCCTACTACATGAAGGTAGTAGGATAGCATTGTGTTCAATTTTAAATGGACATGAGAAGTCCTTGCCACCTCATTAAAATGAGGGGCTTTTGTAATGTACTATAACTCCTTAGTAATATTACTTTAGTGTCCTTGTTTTAATGAGGTGGCATAGACTTTGCATACAAAACGTATGCTTACGTTTGGTTATGCAGTAGGCTTTAGCATTTCTATATACATATAAAATGAGGACACTAGTGTAATTTACTTCCACTCCTATGTAAAATTACTTTGGTGTCCTCATTTTATTGAGGTGGTAGGAACTTTCTGGTCCGAAACTTTTTTTAGATGTGTAGTAGGTAGCATTTTTCCTATACATATAAAATATATTAATATATGGGGCGTGCTATCTTACTACATGAAGGTAGTAGAACAACATAGTGTTCAATTTTTAATAGAAAGAAAAGTCCTTGCCACCTCACGAAAACGGGGCATTTAAGTAACTTCAAAATAAGAGCACTAAAGTAATTTGCTTCACTAAGCTACATTACTGCCCCCATTTTAACGAGGTATCGGTTTTTTTGTCCATTTGAGAATGTGCATTTTAAGAGACGTAGTAGGTTAGCATTTTTCCCAAAAATGTATGTATTTATGTATTTTTTTTTCTCCAAAGGTTCCAAATGACGAGGCTCAAAATACCTGCCAGTAAAGCATCTACAGTAGCCTCCAATCTGTGATGAACACGACACTGTGTTTTGGAGATCATCTCAACAGCACATGTAAACGTAGAAGGACCCTTTCTTTCAAGAATTGTCTTCTGCACTTTCCTTTTCCTTGCTTCCTCATCACCGAGAGTAACACTCTGCATTTATGATTGAACCAAGTCTGATTCATTTATAGTTTTAACAAGAGTAAGGCTCGAGTTAAAAGGATATCAACCCACTCATACAAGTTGCTTCTTCAACATCCAAACAAATAATATTGACCCTCGTAAATATGATATTGAAGGACAAAAAAAATCAAAAAAGGAGGCAAGCTCTCTCTCTCTCTCTCTCTCTCCACTTTTGGAGGGATGAGAAATGATGGGCCCGGAGGGATGTCTCTTTTCTCCCCCTTTCCTTCATACCAAACCGAACAAAAGAAACAGCGCAACTGCAGCTGGAGTTATATATTTACATATATCTAATACATATAACAAAATATGAAATGGAAGGCAGCAACATTGGTTTGCACCTCTATACCACCAACAAGGATCTGCAGAGAAGGATTTTTTATTATGTTGTCTATTGTCATCCCATGAGCTGTTCCAACTAGCTGAACTCCTCTCTGAGCGATGGTACTCGCAGCCAATGCTTCGAGCTCTGTTCCAATTTCATCAATGATAATGGTCTCCGGCATATGATTTTCAACTGCTTCAATCATCACCTGCTCGGTATTTGATCAAAAGGTGAAAAATTAGCAGACTAAATCCCCAGGATATACATCCCGGGCTAGATAGGAAAATGAAAGAAAAGGACGAATGGCCCATTTGGCAACAGCTTCTGCTTCTGCGATATGTTTGCACACGGTTTTAATATAGCTTTTGGGGGTTCCACAATCACTTATGGGCTCCATAAGTTGTTGCCAAACGTGGCCTAGGTTCAGGACTCACATTATGCTGCATATGAACATTTGGAACTTGCATCCTCCTTGCACGACCTATTCCAGAATGAGGGACATCTCCATCACCTCCAATCTCATTTGATGTATCGACAATGACAACACGTTTCTTATGGTCATCCGCCAGCATTCTAGCTATTTCTCTGCTCAGACAGAGAATCATCAACTTATATAACTTTGGGGAATATGAAACAAAGTACATTCAGATTTCTCATTCCTATGGTGCCATTTGGAGTGCAGAGTTAGAGAAGGAACAGGAAAAAGAAATGAAAACTATTTTTGTAGTGTGTGCCATGCTGTTTTCCTCCATGCTTGAATAACTTTAGAAATTAAAGAAGTTCAAAATATATTAGGAACTCAAGAAACGAGGAAGAGAAGTGACCCAAAAAAACTCAAAACTTTTGAAATTATTTTTCACCCTATTTCACTTGCTTCGAATTTCCCTAACTTCTTTTCCTTATATTATGAACCAAAGAAAGAGAAGAATAATAAAAAGATGTTCAAATTCAGGAGTCCGATAAGCTTGAACAAACTTGTTAAGTATTATAAATCTAAATTTTATCCATGTCAAATGTTCAATACAACTGAATACATATGAGAACATATGGAGTTCAAAAGTTTGCAAAACAGATGACAAATTAAATGAATTATATGCACACATCATACTATTTAATTATGCTGTCAATAAAGATATCTTTGATACGGCAAATGAAAATCTTTGCACGGTTTCAATTGAAAAATAGATAAAGAATATAAATATGAACAGCATATACCTGATTAAGGTAGTTTTGCCAACTCCTGGAGGTCCTATAACCAAGATGGAACCTCCCCCTTGAACCAAGTCACTTACAATTTCAGCACTTCCCGAAATTGCTCGACCTACGCGGCAAGTGAGGCCTATAATTTGCATTTTACGGTTTCGTATAGCACTAATACGATGTAGGGAACGGTCAATCCCTGAGCGGTTATCATCCGAAAAATCACCAACCTGAAGAATTTAAGTAAACTTTCATCACTTAAAACTAAATTTGTACATGTAAGAAACTTCTAACTCCTAAAAGCATGAAAATATATTGGTAAACAGTCTCTGTCTATATAATATTATTGGGTATCTATCAGTCATAACTCTGAGTTTGACTTAAGCAAAAAGCAATTAAATTTCAGTATGCTAAACACTTACATAAAGTGGTTTTTTGTTGAGGAAGATATTTATGTAAATATAAGAAAGTTCTAAAAGCATAACAATATAGTTCTAAATAGTCTTCAAACTATTTATTATTATATGGGTATCTATCATTCATCATCACTAAGTTTGACTATCCAATTAAATTTATATATTGTTAAACACAAATAAAGTGGTTTTCTATAGAAAATTTAAAGAGTAATGCTATGCTTCCCAAATTTCTATCTCAAAAGTACTATGATGTGGTAATGGGGCCAGGTCTAATAAAGCGAAACCAGTTGAATTTTGATTGGAAGTTATTTACCTGCCGCGACATCGTTTGGGAAGCATTTATGGGATAAAAATTTAGGACGCATTGCATTACTCAATTTAAATTGATCCTTATCTATGTAGTCTAAATGTTCCAAATAAGATCCAAAATTTCACTTACACTAGCGCATTAATGTTTCAATCATATAATAAAATTCCATCTTTACAAATTGAATTAACCTTTGAAATTGCATGCCGGAGATCTTCAAGCTTCACCGTGTGCTCCGAGATCTCCCAATCTCCGGTGGGAAACCTAGCAAGAGGTCTCCTACCCAAGTCCATAACCACTTCAATCAAATCCCCAATCTGTTCATGCTTAAACAGGGCATTCCTCATCTTCAAAGGCACCAACTCAAGAAACAAGTCCAGTTCCGAGAGAGCCTCCGATCGGGACGTCGAAGCTGAATTCGACGAAACCAACGACAACCCATTTCCCGTCGATGACAGATCACGCGGCCGCCGAATTTGCGGCGACCGGATCGCCGGGATCAAAGAGCTAGATAATGAAATTCCAACACGCCGACGGCGTGTTCGACGAAATGCCACAGAGAAAGAAGAACTACAGTTGGAGCTTCTGAGGTAAGAGAACTTCGAGATTGGAATTTGGTTGTGCAGATCAATAGTCAAGAAGTGTGAATTTAGAGCCCACATTCTCTCTCTCTTCGAACTCCAAGTGCCCAAATCTCTCTCTATATACAAGTATGTGTATATATATATGGGTGATCGTATATAATTGTGTGATTGGTTTGGGTGGGTGTGAAACAATGAATGAAGATGGAAAGTATATGTGAAGAATGAAACTGAGGAAAGAGGAGAAGATTCGTTGGGATCTCCTCTAGTATTGGAGGGACGAGGTGAGACCCACCAAAGAGATATACAAATAGGAGACTGTTAACGACCGTTGAAGGAGCCACGTCACGTGGGAAACTGCTTATGACCACATATTTTGATTGCGTGGTGTGTTTGGTGTTTGTTGCTTGGAATTAAAAGACTTTTCTCCAAAGTCCGATGTCTATGTTTGATTTTTATTTTCTTTTCATTTGAAATATATATATATATATATATATCAAAGATTCTCTAAAGAGGGCCACCTCTCTTTATTAAAGGGAGGACCTTTGTTTTGACCGTCAGATTGTGTTTAAAAACTGTGAAATGACAAAACTGCCATTAATGAAAACACAATCCGATGGCTAAAACAGAAGTCCTCTCTTTATTAAAAAGAAGGTGCCCTCTTTAGAGCCTGACTTATATATATATATATAATATATATATATTTTAATAACAAGAGTACTACATTCCTTCACAATAGAGGCATATTCTAAAATAAATCAATACAAGCATAAAGGAAGAAGAAAAAATAGAAGAAAAGTAAGCTCAACAACCTTCTGGCTCACACTGAAATCTCCCAAATCAGTGATATCTCGAACTATAGCGTAGCTCAACACTGAGCCGACTGGGGGGAGAAAACTGCCAACAGTCCAAAACATAGAGCACTCTAAAGTACCATGACTACGAAAAGAGCCCACCCAAACCCAAATTTGGTGGGAAAAGGCCAGATCTACGAGAAGAAAGGCCGGATCCAAACCACGGAGCAAGGAAATGGAAAGATCTAGCTTGAGCACCCAAACAAGCCAAAAATAAAACAAATAAACACAAAACAAAACCTTCATAAGAAGAGACAAGCCCTCACAAGGAGTGACAAAACCCCATAAGGAGGGACAACACTCTCAAAAAAAGAGAAACAACTAAAAAGAGAAGAGCCAAGGGCTCTCCCATGGTGGGAGAAGCTCCGGAAGCTGCCAATGGAAGACGTTCAGAGAGAACGGAGAAGATGTGTTTTTTCTTTTTTCTTTTTTTTTTGGGTGAAGGCATTTTGTTTGGTGAATTACTACAAAATATGTTTGTGACTAAATTTAGACCAATCAATTAGAGTCAAAATTTGTCCGAAAACGTCTTATTGTAGGATTTATATGGGTAAAAGGCATGTAAATAGCTTTTCTGTTAAGGTCCCTTAACTCTCTCTCTCTCTCTCTCTCTCTCTCTCTCTCTCTCTCTCTCTATATATATATATATATATATATATATTTTGGTAGGCACTCCGAAAACATATTTTCTAAATATTTTTCGGACTAATACACCCATTGATAGACAAACGAAAGATATAATGTGATGATGCAATTTTTGGTACTGGTCGGATTTAACGTTTAAGAGCATGTTAAAAGCATTGAAGAAAGGGAGAAAGAAATATAGACAGCATGTTTGTATGTGGTTTGACCCTATTAATGAAAGAACATACGTCAATGTGTGTGTCTGAGCACGTTTACTATACTTTAAAAAGTTGGGGACCTGTAGTGAACCAACAATAGTTTGGAGCTACCAGAGGTCGACCGGGCACGATAAAGATTGTTATAGAGGTGCTATGTAGACTAAAGAGTCGATCCCCTTCTATGAGGGTGATTGGTCTCTTTTTTAGATGCAAGAGACCTACTCGTACAAGGAAATTATACCGATTAGGTAATATAATCTGATTTAGGATTGATTGGCATCAATCGTGGTGGGGTTTCCTAATTGGATTAGGAAACAATTTGCACTTTCCATTAGTCTTCTAGTTGAGATAGGAAACTGTCAGAGTCTGAGCAGTTTGGGACGGACCTCTGAGTTAGCTGACCTGGACCTGAACTGTATTGTAATTGGACTGTGTATTCCGACCCATAGATCTTGGTCAGAATCGGTCGGTTGGTCGGGTCGGACCCGATCGGGGTCGGAGCACTGGCGATCGGCTTAGAGCTCGAGAGCTCGGACCTAGAGGTCGGCAGGTCAGACCTAGAGGTCGGGAGGTCGGACCTGGAGGTCGGGAGATTGGTCCTAGAGGTCGGGAGGTCGGACCTGGAGGTCGGGAGCTCGAACCTGCAGGTCGGGAGGTCAGACCCGGAGGTCAGGCCTGGAGGTCGGGAGGTCAGACCTAGAGGGAACCGCTCGGTCATATAGTAGTGCCAATTTTGGTGTATCATTTGCCCCCCATTTTCAAGGTTGGCTGGATGCCATATCGAGACAAGTTTGAAAATATGTTAATTGCTCGGGAAGGTTGCCTCCGAGTTTCTGAGTTTTTTGAACTCGCGGGAATCGGCTAAGAGTTGAGACTTAGCCTGATTCGAAATCTTTAAGTGCTCAGGAATTGGCTAAGAGTTGAGACTCAGCCTAATTCGGAGTCTTTTGCTTGAGTTAGCTCCCAGGATGGTTATCTTCTGCCCGTAAGCCTTCGTCAAGGTTGTGGGTAGAAGAATTTGACCATGTTGGAAAAGCCGACCTAAAGCGATTTGGTTTAGGGTCCTTTTTATGCTATCTCCCCAAGATGGTTATCTTTCTCCCAACAAGCCTTCGTTAAGACTGTTGGGAGAAGAGTTTGACCATGTTCGTAGAGCTGACCTAAAGCATGTTGCTTTAGGGTTCTTTTTATGCTAACTCCCAGGATGGTTATCTTCCACCCAGCAAGTCTTCGTCAAGACTGTTGGGAGAAGAGTTTGACCATGTTGGTAGAGCTGACCTAAAGCGTGTTGCTTTAGGATCCTTTTTATTCCTCTATCGTGGGTCAACCTAAGAGGTTTTATTCACCTCTATCGTCGATTTGGACCTAAGTGGAGTTATTGCCTCTGAGTGTTGTAGGCACCCGGGTTGTCTTACTTATTTAACCTCAAAGCCTGAAATACTCGGTGTGACTTCCTGTAGTTTTTATTCCATCTTGCCCCCCAAGCTTGCACTAAGGCAGGCGTTGTGGGAACAATCACTGTAGGTAGCCGACCTGGAAGGGTGGTTGCAAAGTCTTTTGAAACTTGCCATCATCATCCACCTAGGGGGATTTGCCCCCATCGCAGGTTATGAGCCTAAGCAAAGCTGATGCCTCGGGCGGGATCCCGAGGTCTTTTATGCCATGGGTATGATCCTGAGGTCTTTTGCCAACTGCATAACAGTGGTCTTTGGTTGCCTCAGGGTTGAGCTCGAGGTCTTTTTAATGCCTCGGGAGTTGAACCCGAAGTCTTTTTGGTGTGCTCCGGGGATTAAGGAGGAACTGATGGGCAATCCGAATCTTTGTTGGAGCTCTTTCGGTAGTCTGAGTTTGTGTTATGGATGGGAAAAAGTACCATTGTAGTTGGACTCGTCTGGTCTGTTGGAAATCAGAGGGCAGGTCAGGATCACCGGGCTCCTGCCTACTCTAAGCTGGAGGCAAGGTCGGGATCGTTGGATCCTGATTGTTGCAAATTGGAGGTCGGGTCGGGGATGCCAGACCTAGACCGATGTGAACTGGAGGTCGGCGAGGTCCGGCAGGAAGCACTAGAGGTTGAACCTAAAGCACTGGAGGTCAGCGAGGTCAGGCCGGAAGAACTGGAGGTCGGACCTGAAGCACTGGAGGTCGGCGAGGTCGTGCCAAAAGCACTGGAGGTCGGACCTGAAGCACTGGAGGTCAGCGAGGTCGGGCCGGAAGCACTGGAGGTCGGCGAGATCGGACTGGAATCTCTAGAGGTCGGGCCTGAAGCACTGGGGGTCGGACCTGAAGCACTGGAGGTCGGGCCGGAAGAACTAGAGGTTGGGCCTGAAGCACTAGAGGTTGGCAAGGTTGGGAAGGAAGCACTAGAGGTCAGGCTTGAAGCACTGGGGATCGGACCTGAAGCACTGGAGGTCGGTGAGGTCAGGCCGGAAGCATTAAAGGTCGGGCCTGAAGCACTGGGGGTCGGACCTGAAGCATTGGAGGTCGGGCCGAAAGCACTGGAGGTCAGGCCTGAAGCACTGGAGGTCGGCGAGGTCGGTCCGGAAGCTCTGGAGTTCGGGCCGAAAGCACTGGAGGTCAAACCTGAAGCACCAGAGGTGAGAGAGGTCGGGCCGGAAGTACTGGAGGTTGGACCTGAAGAACTAGAGGTCGGACCTGAAGCACTAGAGGTCGGCGAGGTGTTCGGAAGCTCTGGAGGTCGGGCCTGAAGCACTGGGGGTTAGACCTGAAGCACTGACGGCTAGGCCGGAAGCACTGGAGGTTGGGCCTAAAGCACTAGAGGTCGGTGAGGTCGGGCCGGAAGCTCTGGAGGTCGGAATTGAAACACTGGAGGTCGGAGCTGAAGAACTGGGGGTCGACGAGGTCGGGCTGGAAGCATTGGGGGTCGGACCTGATGCACTGGAGGTCAGGTCGGAAGCACTAGAGGTCGGGCCTGTAGCACTGGAGGTTAGGTGTGGATTGCTGGACCCTGACCGCTCGAGACTGGAGGTTGGGTCGGGATTGCCGGGCCCTGACTACTCGAGACTAGAGGTTAGGTCAGAATCACCTAGCCTCTTTTCCAAATCTCCAATCATTTTCTGTACTCCGCTTAGTTCATTGTTTGCATAGTTGGGCAATGAATGGAACTTCCTGACTAGGCGGGACTGTTCGCTGTGTGGTCACCTAGTCGTTGATTTGTTGTTGTGTATGACTCTGTCCTTCGTTGAGTTGAGTGAGTGCAGCAATATTATGTTCTAGCGTCAAGACTGCTGGAACAGCTGGGCTTCTTGTTTCCCAGAACTGTTGGGCTGCTTGTTTCCTCGAACTGCTTGAACTGCTAGGCTGTCGGTTTCACAAGACTGCTTGAACTGCTCGAACTGTTGGGCTACTGGTTTTCCAGAACTGCTCGAACTCCTAGGCTGTCGGTTTCACAGGACTGCTCGAACTGTTGGGCTGTTGGTTTCCCAGGACTGCTCAAACTGCTAGGCTATCAATTTCACAAGATTGCTCGAACTACTAGGCTGTTGGTTTTCCAGAATTGCTCGAACTGCTAGTTTCACAAGACTGCTCGAACTGCTGGGCTGCTAGTTTCCCAGAACTGCTCGAACTGCTTGAAATGTTAGGCTATCAGTTTCACAGGACTACTTGAACTGCTAGGCTGCTGGTTTCCCAGAACTGCTCGACCATGTTTCAGCCATTACATATCAGTCACAGGATTTGTTTTGGGAGGAAAAACTGTCGTTTCCCACAGACGGCGCCAAGCTGATGATGCAATTTTTGGTTCTGGTCGGATTTAACATTTAAGAGCATGTTAAAAGCATTGAAGAAAGGGAGAAAGAAATATAGACAACATGTTTGTATGTGGTTCAACCCTGTTAATGAAGGAACCTACGTCCACGTGTGTGTTTGAGCACGTTCACTATACTGTAAAAAGTCGGGGACCTGTGGTGAACCAACAATAGTTTAGAGCTACCAGAGGTCGACCGGGCACGATAAAAATTACTATAGAGGTGCTATGCAGACTAAAGAGTCGATCCCCTTCTATGAGGGTGAGTGGTCTCTTTTATAGATGCAAGAGACCTACTCGTACAAGGAAATTATACCGATTAGGTAATATGATCTAATTTAGAATTGATTGTCATCAATCGTGGTGGGGTTTTCTAATTAGATTAGGAAACAATTTGCACTTTCCATTAGTCTTCTAGCTAAGATAGGAAACTGTTGGAGTCTGAGCAGTTTGTGACGCGCTTCTGAGTTAGCTGACCTGGACCTGAACTGTATTGTAATTGGACTGCGTATTCCGACCCATAGGTCGGGGTCAGAACCGGCCGGTTGGTCGGGTCGGACCCAATCGGGGTTGGAGCACTGGCGGTCGGCTTGGAGTTCGAGAGCTCGGACCTAGAGGTAGGCAGGTTGCACCCGAAGGTTGGGAGGTCGTACCTGGAGGTCGAGAGGTCGGGAGCTCGGACCTAGAGGTCGAGAGGTCGGACCCGGAGGTCGGGATGTCAGACCTGGAGGGAATCGCTCGGTCATACAGTAGAGCCAATTTTGGGTGTATTATAATGAAAAACATATCTTGACATCACGTATTTTACATGGAAATTTAATAAAGATACTAAAATATATCCCTTAAATCATTATCTCATATGAAAATTTGATAATCAAATCACTACAACAGCATAAATTTTTTTTTACATGCAATTATGATATTATAATCCCTCTGCCATATGTATCCACCATTTTTTCTCCATGTCCTCGTCGCCGTCCTCTGTAATTAATTGATCCATATGTTAATTTTGGGTTGTACATGTATAACTTTCCACCTCACTTATACAGCTACCAATCAATTATTTTTCACTATTGCATTTTGTTTAATTAATGCTTAGGGTTCGTTTGGTAACGTTGTCGTTTTTTGTTTTTTGTTTTTGTTTTCATTTTTTAGAAAACGAAAATTGGAAACACATTTGGTAACGTTTTTGTATTTTGTTTTTAAAAAACGTTTTCAAATTTTGGGTAAAAAAATGAAAACACCAAATAGTCATTTTGAGTTTTTTTTTTTTTTTTTTTTTTAAATCAACAATGTTACCAAACAAGTTTTTGTTTTTTTTTTTAAAAAAAAAACAAAAACCAAAAACTGGTTTTTGTTTTTCAAAAACTGAAAACGCAAAACAGAAAACGTTACCATACGAGCCCTAAGTAATACCAGTTTTGTGCACCTAAATTATCTACACGTGTCGTGGTAGTTTTGAAATTAATTCAAACTTTATTCGATAATTAATGAATAATTTTGAAAATTCATATTTAAATGTACTTAGCATTACTCTTGCCAAAAATATATTTTTTTGTTCTTTTGGCGTAAAATATGACAGAATTGTGTACATTTGCTTAAATCCATAGCGTTAGTTGCAAACATATTTTTGGTATAACCTACTCAATGACATTTGTACATGATTGATATCGTTCAAAAATTGTACCATCTGTACATAACCACATATAGTTGCTTCATAAATATGTAGGCTAAATAACTCATAAATAACTATAAAATAATGACAACTTTAATTAATATTGTGGTTGGTGAAAAAAAAATAATAAATCCAACGAAAAAGCTTACAAGCAAGAAAATAGAGCATAATCTCCTCTCCTCTAGAGAGGAAATCAGAACAGAGAATGTTCTCTCAAAAGTTGTTTGGTAGAGTACCCCATCCTATTATGAAAACATTAATTTAGTTATTATACTTACGAGAGCATTTTTGTTCACCATTGTTTACATATGGCTTTACTGAGTAATACATGTCCCACTCTAATAATTATGTCGATAGTATACGGGCAAAAGTGGAATTAATTGGAACACATGTCACCCAGTGAAGACTAAAGCCTGAGAAACAATGGTGGTTCACCATTGTTCACACATGCCTTTACTGAGTAATACATGTCCCACTCCAATAATTATGTCGATAGTATACAGGCAAAAGTGGAATCAAATAGAACACATGTCACCCGGTGAAGACTAAAACCTGAGGAAACAATGGTGGACCAAAAATGGATGAGTAAAAAATACTCTCAATACCTGCACATCTTTAGAAGCTAGCAGTTATTTTTTACTAGCACAACAATAACTGCTAGCTTCTAAAGGGGAAGATAGATTTATTATCCTTAGGGTGCGTTTGATAAAACTGAAAATTAAGTGCTGAAAATTAAGTACTGAATTTTAAGTACTGAAAATTTTAAGTGATTGAATTTGTAATACTGGAAATAGTGCTTCAACTACTGAAATAGAATGCATTCAGTGATTATTTTCAGTAGAAATTTTTCACTTAAAGTTTTCAGTGATTTTTTGGCTGGTTTTTCAATTAAGTGATACGTTATCAAACGCACTAAAAAAGAATAAGTGCTGAATCTTTTCATTTTCAACACTTAATTGGGTTATCAAACACACCCTAAAAAAGAACACTATAATAATAAACACCACACAAGAGAAGACAGAATTTCACGTGATTCACCCCCACCAGACTAGTCCACCACCAAAGAACGACTACTCTTTATTCATCAACGATTACAAGCCACTCTTTGTGAGTTGGGTTTGGGTGTATGATACAACTTCAATTGATTCAACTCATTGCACCACAGATCGTAGAAGGTGTGATAACACCTTACCTAGTTGAGAAGTAATTTACATAAGAGGAAAATTCAGAACCCACTGTGTTGTGTATACTAATGGATAGAAAATTGACAGAAGACACACCCTTGTAAAGATTAAAGCTTACTATTCTCTGAAAATTTGTTAGAATACTTTTACACTTTTAGAAGCTACTTAGCAGCTGTAGAGAGTCTAGAGACTCACTGTATTTGTGGTACAAGAAACAGAAAATTTAAACAAAAAAAAAAACCGAAAGAAAGAAATACTGTGTACTGTACAGTGGTGGACTATAATCTCTTTAGCTAATATACAAGCTAGTCCCAACCCATCAATTTCTTTGTAACACACTCTTTGATCTCCTTCCTCGGTACAGAAAAACCATCGCCATCTTCAAGAAGGGTCCGGTACACCTCCCACTCCCGATCGTGAATACGGTGCCGGCTGATCTCCACCTGGGAGAACAAAAAAACCACAAGAAGACCCCGCAAATGCTACAACATCAATACGATACGTTAAAGGCTTATAGCTAAGTGAGTTTTTTTCCCTTTCGCGGAGCATGTATAAACATTGACATAGTTGAGAGAGAGAGAGAGAGAGAGAGAGAGAGAGAGAGAGAGAGAGATGCTGAGATAGAGATAAATATGATAAACCACGAGTTATTTAGTACAGAAGTCGAGGAGAATGAGTTCCGTTGACTCCCAACTAATGTCCTCGTAATCTCAAATGGAAAAAGCATAAGCAAATAAGAGTTCACTTTCAATAAAAAAAAAAACTAAATTTTGTATTACAATGCCCATCTAAAATAAACTGAAAATGAGGAGGACAAGGTTGTGTTCCGAATGCATCTTCATACTCAGTAGTTGTTATTACACTATCTTCTTCAATTTCAAGTTTGTCTTCAAAGATGCATTCTAGTACAATTTTGACTCTCTAAAACAATAATAAATCTATCTTCCTTCCACTTTTAATTTGAAGATGAAGTTTTGCGTTCATGGAACCACATGCTCCACAACGTCTATAACAAATCACTTTATCACCTTCCGATCTCCATCTCTAGACTTTTTTATTTTTCTTCTCTATATCTAAAGTAGACCAAAATTGATAACTGCACTTCGTAAGAAAGTTTGCTTCATTTTCAAACACCGCATTATCAACAAATCACAATGGGAATCTAATTAAAAAAATACGTAATTCCAAATTTCCAATCACTCCCTGTAATGTAATTGATAAGAAAGAGAGACAGCGATGGATTAGATGTAGTACCGAAAAGATTCTGGTGTTTAGCTTCTTGAGAGCAAGGGTAATATCATGAAAAACAAGTGGTCGGCCCCGTCCAGACAACTCAACCGGATTGGCTACTAGAAGTTCGGTGTCAGGTCCCCGGCTTACCATGTCGACCCTAAGAGGGCGAATTAGCTCCATTCTCAAACGAGAGATCAAAGCATTTTGCTTTTCGGGGTCAACTATCTTCTTCCCATCCACTTGCATTATAAATAAGTCAACCTCACAGTTCCCTTTTGGGTTTGCAAAAAATCGCCCATAAGCAATCTGACAAATAAAAACATATGTATCATATACGTGGGCCTTATAAGTAAACAATGGTAGACAACAGTAATTTTAATTTCTGACAATTCATAACTCGTCTCAGGAAAAAATCCCATAACATGCCATACTTTTGTTTGGCCGATTAAGAGAAGAAAAAGGGGAAAAGGAAAAATATTTCCTTGGTGTTCTCCCTGATGTTTCCCCCGTGGTTAATTAACACTACAACTACAAGTTTAAAATTCCGAAAGTTGAACATGAACGTGGGAAGTTACATAAAAAAGTCAAATATTTAATTAATTTTTATCCCTATTTAAATTTCCTTCCCATTTTCCTCACCCTAATTAACGAGTCAAATAAAAGTGTTTTCCTCAATGTTTTCCTTTCTTCTTTTCTTCACTATACCCATGAACTAAACAGAGCCTAAACATAGTATCAAGCAACCTAACGGTAAATACATATAAAAGGAATATTTTTTTGTACAAAGATCGTGGTTTTCCTTTGATCACCACAAAGTCCCCCACGAAACACTTGCATTATTGTCACCCATTAAAACTGAGAGGAAATTTTTATTTATTTATTTTTTATTTTTTTATGGAACTAGTCAATGGTTCCTCGTTTTCTTTTCTTCTATTATCTTTTCAAAGGAACGTACCAATTGAAATTCTTGCAATTTTAAATCACAAACCTGGATGTTGTAATCCTTTAGAGTCCTCATGATGTCATATATGAGACCCTTGTGATCTTGACAGAAAATCTGAACAAGGCTGTGGGAGGGGCTGAGAGAGTTATCAACTGACACCGATACTGTGTTGGATGATAGAGAATTGTTTGGGTGTTCTAAGCTGAACATATCCTCTTTAATTGCACAAGGAAGAAATGAGGACCCTTGTGAACATGCAGTAACTTCTGGACCGGCCATTTCAATATCGCAGCTTATTAACGAGGCCCCTAAATTGGTTTTTAGATGACTGATCGTTTCCTCCTGTCTTCTATTTGTGTGCAGTAGTTCTCTGTTTAAACAAGGCAAAATGAACTTAATATTGCGTTTGGTGCACAAATAAATCTTTTCACGGTTCATGTACTAATATAGACATATTTTGGATAGAGAGGAAGGAATACACCGGAACGGGCATAGAGAGTAGGATAGAAACATGATAAACAGAGAGTTATGTGATATAACATCTGAGGAATATGGGGTTCTGTCAAGTTCTCAACATGCATGATCTAACTCACGTCCTCGTATAAAAAAAACCAACCCCAACTTAAAAGTTGAGGAAAGTAAGACTTGCTTTTTTTAAATAAGTAAAAACAGCACGCATTATCATTAAAATAAATAGAAAATGAGGACGACTATGAATTAAATTGGTGAGAACGCATTTCGAAAATATCATCGAAACACACCCTAAATATAAGTCTTTGGACAACACTTCAACACTTTTCTTGTGTACTTTTCATACTGCTCCAAAATGCTAATGGTCCATATACGTATTGCATATATGCCGTATAGAGACATAGTTCAAACAATAATGGAGTGTCATATGGGAATGAAGTTAGATGACACAGTTCTGAGTACTATACTGTGAAAAAGAGTAGTTATATCTCAGTAATGGAGTCTACTGAGTCAAAATGAGAGGATGGGTAGGTGTAACAAATGATGAATCCATTTTTTTTATTACTACCTCCGTCACTCTATCTTTGTTAGGCCATCCACAAAGATAATGAGAGATGAACCAAAAAAACTCTCAATTGATAATTTTTCCTATCCTAGTATCTAATATTGATTCTGCTACATTTGGTCAGAATGGAGAATAGGAAATGGAACTTAAGGGCCTGTTTGGGAATGGTTCCAAGTCTCACTTTGCTATATGGTTTATTAGAGAAAGAATCCAGGTTATGTTAGTTCGACAAAGAACCAATTAATAGAAATATTAGGCACGAACTCTTGAAGTTCTAGAGCCAGTTGGCTAGTGAACTAAACCACAGAACTGGTTCTTTGCCTTCCCAAACAGCCCCTTAGGCCCTTATAACGCGCTACTAATACCCAATATTGAAGTAGTCACGTAACTATGGACTCTACTCCATAAAAAAACGAAGTAAAGACAAAAGGGAAAGATTAGGCAAAAAAATAGTGAACTGAAACACAGAACCGGTTCTTCGCCTTCCAAAACAGCCCCTTAGGCCCTTACAACTCGCTACCTATGAAGCACCGACACTCTCTTTTGCCCCACGTATCAGTGTCGGATACGTATCCGACACCGACACTCTCCGATACTCTTTGGATACGTGTCGGATACTCAAAATTTCGTGTCGGAATTTTTTGTTAGTTTTTCTTGAGCCGACACTCTTTGGACACATGTCGGATACTCAAGTAGGTCATGAGAGTTTGCGGATGTTGATTTCATCCACCATCGGTGGGTAACCAACGGTTTATGGAGCACCGACACTCTGTTTTGGCACTCGTATCAATATCGAAAGAGAAAACGACAACACGACCCGATATTTACTGATGATGGTGATGAGGCAATTGAAGAATGAGTGGATGGACATCTTTTTCGGACATATATAGTACTACTAGTTACTATTTAGTAATTAGCCGGTATATATTGGAACTTAATTCATGATCACAAATATATTTTTTGGGCTATATACTAGTGGACACAAGTTAGCAAATATCTTTTGGTACTTGGTTTATGTAGATGGACATACTTGGGGGACAAGTGCATACATTACTTAGTAGTTAGCAAATGACAATGTGCTTTGACACTTGGTTGATGAATGTTATTAACATATTAATGAAGATGTTTTTGAATTTTATTCATTTGCTTTGTTGTTTTTGATAATTTCATAGTATTGTTGTGATTTATGTGCTTTTATGCCAATTTTGATAAGACATGGTAAACATATATTTCAAAAAAAAATATTTTAAAAATCGTATCCCCAACGTATCGTATCCTGCTTTTTTTAGAAATGCCGTATCGGCGTATCCGTGTCATGTCGTTTCCGTGTCGCGTGTCCGTATCGGTGCTTCTTAGCTCGCTACTAATACCCAATATTGAAGTAGTCACATAACTATGGACTCTACTCCATAAAAAACAAAGTAAAGACAAAAGGGAAAGATTACGCAAAATAAAGAACGACAAAATACCAAAAGGACAAACCTTGTGTCTGTGACAAAGAAGAGATCCATCACTCTCCCATCAGGAGCTGTGGACACCTTAACTCTCTTTATTGTAAGCTCTAGCTCACAAAGTACCTTGGTTACATCTACACAAACCAACAAAAAAAAAATGATGTGTATATAACCATATCTAACAGAAGTACAAATCATAATAATAAAAGTTGGAACACTTCACCATTAATAGAGCTAAAGGGCATGTTTGGGAATGCATAAAAGGGGATAATGTTAAGTCCCGCTCTCATTTTCTATCTGTTTTTATTTTTATTTTTAAATAATAATAATGAAAACTAGCATCTGTTGGTTTGACGGAAATCTAGTTAAAGAGTACTTTTAGATCGGCACCTACTCCTACTCATTATAAGGGCATCTGCCAAACACTTGAATATACAAAACCGGTTTTGGACCTTCCCAAACAGCCCCTGAAGAAAACTAGCATCATGTTGGTTTGACAAAGAACCTCTTTTAAAAGTATATTTGATCGGTACGGACTCCTACTCTTTAAAAGGACATCTACTGAACGTTTGAATACATAGAACCAGTTTGGAGCATACTCAAACAGCCACTAAAGACATAATTCAATGGACACAACCTCTACACAACTTTTTGCGCACAACTTTAAAAAATGTGTCTACAACTTTAAAAAATTTGTCTATCTCTCCTGTGTCACTGTGGGGTCCACTGACATCACATAAGAGAGATACACATTTTTTTGGGTTGAGTTTTATCCTAATTCTATACATCTTTTCCCCAGCAATGACATACATCTTATGCCACTGTACCAAAATGAACAAAATTTATCCATTAATTTCAACTTGGACACAAAAGGTCAAGACAGAAAACTGGAGATTCCATTGTCACTAGGAAAGAAAAGTATGTTCCTTTCAAACAAATATAAAATACTCAAATTCAAACTTAGTATGATAAAAACAATCTTCAAGTCAAAGTAAACAAATAGAAAATCCTAAATCTCCTATAAAGATATTGCAAATGAAGAACTCACAACCAGATATTTTGACAGATCATAAATTCAACAACAGCACAAATTTCAAATTCTTGCATACCATTTTCCCAAGAAAATAATCACAGACAATGAAAGTATACCATGTAAGAGGCCATCTCGATCGTAGGAACACCAGAACTTCAATAAGAAGATATCTGGTGGCTTTTGCTGCTGGAATTCGGGTCGAAAATAGTAAATTCTCGACACCGCAGGCGAACATGTTGGGCAGACCTCTAATAGTCTTTTCTTCAGCAAATTCCACCTTGTTGATGACTTTCCAACTACCCAGAAAACTAAGTAGCACCATTTTCCATCCGTTGAAACATCTACAAACAAAGAATCAAAAGGGTACAAAATAAGAATCTTAATTTTTGACTTGTGTTTCACTCAAAATCACCAATATATATGGTAGAAAATAAAGAAACAGATTGAGCCATCCTTAGTTTTTCCTATCTGTTGAAACATCTACAAATCAAAGAATCAAAAGAGTATAAAATAAGAATCTCAATTTTTACTTTTGTTTACTCAAAATCACCAATATATGGTAGAAAATAAAGAAACAAAATGACTCATCATTAGTTTTTCCTACAAAATCATAAATTAAGAAAAATAGAGAGAGAGACAATTAAAAGTGAAAAAAAGACCCATTAATGGTCTTTCTAAGCATATCTAAGTGCAGTAAATTAAAATTAATGAAAGGGAAAATTCATTAATGACCCATGTTCTGATTTGCTATGTAGGTCTTGATTCCAACAACCAAATTTCAGAACTATTCGAAAAATAAGAGAAAAATCATAAACCCCAACATGTTCCCTCAGAATGTCAGAACTTCAGATCTAACCACCAGAACACCTAAAAATTACAAGAACCCATCATTTGTCTGGCTACAAATCTCAAAAAAAAAAAAAAAATTGTAAATAAAACAAGAGTTACAAGAGAAAAAGGGACAAGAAAATGAAAAAAAATACCTCCTCTGGCAATGCTGAGCCCAAACAGCAAAATTATCCTGCACAAATCACACCCTAATCCTGTTTTGTCAGGACAATTCACTGTAATCACAGTGTGATCACCTGGTTTCTCAGCTTCCTTTATCAAAACTGCATCTTCATGCAAAATACCCATCTCTCTCTCTCTCTAACTATACACACACACTCTCTCTCTCTCTCTCTCTCTCTCTCTCTAACTATACACTCTCTCTGTTTGTTATCCTACTTCGGTACTTCCACTGAGGCATAGAGACAAAGAGAGAGCTTAATAGGCAAAGTGTGAACACACACGAGAGATGCGGTACCTTTTCTCTCTCTACTTTGTTGAAAGTTTGAAACAGCAACAGAGAGAGAGAGAGTCACAAAAATATCATTGGTTCTCTCTCCTCCTCTGCTTTGTCTCGTTTTCCCTGGAAATTCCAATTTCTCGCACAGTTTCTATTAAAATAATACAGAAAATGACATTTATGGAAATTTAAAGGAGTAGAAGCAACTCCAAGAGTTTAGGCTATGTTATAGTACGAATTTTTTTACCCGAAGCTTCATAACGGGGGTAATATATTCCTGATCTGTTATTGATTCAACTTTTTTTTCAAGCCCATCACTTTTTCAGGAGTTGTACTCTAACTAGCGACTTCAGAAGTCCAGTCTGAAATCGCGATTTCAACTAACGACTTCAGTCAACAGAAGTCGCTACTTGAAGTAGCGATTTCATGAACTCGTTACTTCAAGTAAAGATTTCATCAGCAGCTAAATTCCAAGCAGTCTGTGACACATTTTAGCAGCAGCTCCCTGATATATGCCTAACAAATTTTTATTTTCAGAATTGAACCACCAAGCATTATTAATCCAACATTATCAACATAATGTGGGAGAGAGATAAAGAGATAAGTGCGAGAGAGATAGAAAGAGTGTGAGAGATAGAGAGTGCGAGAGAGTGGGTGTGGGAGATATAGATAGACAGAGTGAGGGGGAGAGATAGAGAGATACACAAAATAAAATAAAATTATATATATGCAAATGATTAATTATTTGTTTATAATACATCAAAAAACAAAGGTGTAATTATTTGTGGATCATATGGACTATCTTTGTTTATAATGTGTCCCACACCACGGAACCTTCTTCATTCTCTTAGGCCTACCCTCTTCCTGTGGTGGATCCTCTATTAGTAGAACCTCCTCACGTGGCTGGATGGCCTGCGATACCCCTCTCCCTCTGCGGCCATGACGACCTTTACCTCTAGCGTAAACTGAACGTATCGGAGGTCGTCGCTGAGACTCGGCCTGTGTCAAACCCTCATCCTGTGTCTTTGTCATGGGGGTATCATGTCCAATCGTCTCTCTCGCCTCCAAGTTTTTTGACTGTGTGTGTGTGTGTGTGTGAGCATTATAATCAAGTTTTGGGTGCGATAAAGGCACCTTCATTTTTTAAATAGAGTTGAGTTGAGAGAGTTTTCCCTCATTTTTTTTGACTTTATTAATTTTGAGAAAGAATTGTATTTTTCTATTGAGAAAGAATTCCTACTAGCCATTGCTCTGAGATGTAGCATAAGGACCATTTCCCTTTCTCAACCACCCTAACAATTTTAATGGAAATGTGTATCTGTGTGTGTATGTGTATCTGTGTGTCTCTGTGAGTATGTGTCTGTGTGTGTATGTGTATGTGTATGTGTATGTCTCTGTGAGTATGTGTCTGTGTCTGTGTGTGTATGTGTATCTGTGTGTCTCTGTGTGTGTCTGTGTGTGTATGTGTATGTGTATTTGTGTGTGTAAAGGAATCTGTATGTGTATATGTATGTGTATTTGTGTATGTATGTACATCTGTGTGTGTAAAGGAATCTGTATATGTGTGTGTATATATCTGTGCGTGTATGTGTATCTGTGTGTGTGTGTGCGCGCGCGCGCGTGTCTGTATGTGTAGACAGAGAGAGAGATCACACCTGAGAGGGAGATCACTGAGAGAGAGAGAGAGAGAGAGAGAGAGAGAGAGAGAGAGAGATGGCAGAGAGAGAGAGCTGAGAGATAAGAGAGAGAGAGAGAGAGAGAGAGAGAGAGATCTGAAGAAGAAGAAGAAGATGTGGGGAGTAGCCGGTTTTTAGACTTTAAATGAAATTGCTACTTGAAGTAGCGAGTTCATGAAATTGCTACTTCAAGTAGCGACTTTTGTTGACTAAAGTTGTTAGTTGAAATCGCGATTTCAAGCTAGGCTATTTTGGTCTGAAGTCGTTAGTTGGAGTAGCGACTTCTGAAAAAGTGATGGGTTTGGAAAAAAAGTTGAAACAGTGACGGATCAGGGATATATTACCCCCATTATGAAACTTCGGGTAAAAAATTCGTTATAGTACTATTCTTTTTAGTTTGGGAAACAATCCCTCAAATGAAGCATTTCTAATGTCAAAATAATAATGGTAGGCATAAACATTTTTCTGCACACCTTTTGACGTATTATGTTTTAAATGCATTTATTTTGTGGTGTTTGAATTTTTCACACTTTTTTTGTGCGCCACTTACACAACACATGGTACATACATTTAAGCTATGTGTTAAAAAGTGTGTATACCTAGCAATACTCTTGGCAAAATATTCATGGAAATTAGAAATACCCTCACCAAGAAAAGTTATTGGTTGAAGGACATAATGAAAATATTTTTGCTCAAAAGTCCATCAATCCAAGTCTTTTGTTGGAGTCAGTGGCGGAGCCAGCATTAGACATTAGGGGGGCTTGGCTCGAACTTTTTGTGTAGAAATCCTGTAATTTTTTATTTTTTATTTTTAGGGTTCTAAAAATTGTGTGGTGGTTGTGGGTTTCAACTTTCAAGTATAGTAGATTAGGTGAATTAGTTTTATTCAAAGGCAAACTAATCTTTCCATAACTTTTTTAAACAAAACTGTGTCGATATACCTAATATAGATATATTCATTTTTTTTATGAGTATCACTTATAAAACAAAGAATTCTTAAATGTTAAAAGGGATATTTATAAGATCATAAATATTTTAGGCTAATTGGTAAATATGGTATTTATTTGGGTGAAAATTAGAAAAAGTTGAGGACCAAAGTGAGATTTTTGAGTTTAGAATGGACATCTTAAAATTTTAACGAGGGCACAAATGCATAAAGTTTAAAGCACATAGGGTAGAAAGATAGTTTTAGAAAATTGACTAGGGGCACGTGCCTCCGCTGACTTACCTATACCTTCGCCCCTGGTTCGAGTAGAACCACTCTAGAAAAGAAATCCTGACGAGTTGATAAATTTCTCTAAACTTTTTTAGTGAAATTTAACAACTCGTCAGAATTTCCGATTTTGAAAGTTTAGTGAAATTTAATAACTTGTCGGGTAATTTTTTTTTTTTTTTTTTTTTTTTCAGTTTAATATGTAGGGGACCTTTCACAAAAAAAATTTCTTGTTGGACCTAATACTTAAAAAGTACTCTAAAATAGACTAAACCTTAATTATTATGACTATTATAATTCATTGTCTATCTATATCTATACTACACTATATAGCAATATGGTTTTCATGAGAGCTTTCCATTTACTCATCCGAAATTTTTCGTAGTATTGAAATAAAAATTAAAAAAAATAAAAAAACATGCTACGTGGCATGCAATCTTTTTTTTTTTCCACTCCAATTCTCAAAACGCTACCATAAATTACACGCTCCTTCCTTACAATAAACCCACAACAAATTTTTTTTTTAATGAAAACAGTAGCATATTTGTAAATCAGATACCAAAAGATTCTGGATAAAATGAAGAAAATCCCCCATCCAGACTTGGGTACACCTAAGCACAGAAGCAAACTTTGCTAAACCACGAGCAACCCCATTACAGGTACGTCGAACATGAGAAATGGAAAAAACACTCATCCTACGGAGCCTGTCACGAGTACCACAGAAGATATGACCAAAATGTGCCAAATTCAACTCCTTTCCACACAAGCCATGAACAGCCGTACTAGAGTCCAACTCCACCGAGAAGCCTGTAAATCCATGCCGCTCCAACTCCCTAACTGCCCGAAAAACAGCAAGACACTCTGCGGTCAACAGATCCACTACCCCATCCACAAAGTCAGTGAAAGCCTACATCGCTAATCCATTCGTATCCCGAAGAACAACACCCACACCCATGGCATTCACGTTTGCAAACACAACCGCATTCACATCAAGGTTGAACGTGCCCTTCGATGGATGGACCCACCTAGCGGCAGGCCACACCCGAGTTGCAGTCCCAGTCGTACCCACCATCCCATGAAGTTTATCTTGAGCTTCATTGTACTCAAATAAAAATTCCTCAACAGAATAAATAACTTTATCTGGTTCAAAGCGGACACCCTCCATAACCCATTTGCTCCGACTATACCAAATATGCTATGCACCAATAAGGAATTTGAGCCTGATATCATCCCTTTCATGAATAGCACATGCTCCACCCAATCCTCAAAGCGCAAGTCCAAACCTTTAACTCTCACATCACTAGAGAGAAAACCATACCAAACATCCTGAGATTTGAAGCAACCACTTAGAATGTGAGTGACCGACTCAGACTCCGCGCGTACACAAAATGCACCTCGCATCAACCACAACCTTGCGCCTTCTAAGAACTTCATTGCAAGGGAGGAAACCCTTAATTACATGCCAAACAAAGTGTTTAATTTTGTTAGGTAGCCTGATCTCCTAAAGACGGTCCCATGGGAAATTTGGCTTTCCACTAGAGTTTCCAACACCACTAGACTTCAAACCTCTAGCAACTTGATAGATTGAACGAACCGAAAAAGCACCCTTCTTATCCCAATGCCAAATAAGAGAATCATCACAACTATCCTTCGTGAGGGGAATACTAAGCAGAATCTCGGCTTCATAAGGCAGAAAAATATCCCACACTAAAGCTTCATTCTATGTCCAATCAGCATGGTCAATGAGTTCCCGCACCAAACCTTCCTTCAAAATTGATGGCATAAGAGAGCAAGGTTTGAACAAGAACAGAATTGGTAGCCACAGATCAACACCAATTTTAATGGATCCCCCATTACCCACACGCCAGCGAACCCCACCTCTAAGATTATCTTACACCCCCCAAATACTTCTCCACGAGTACGAAGGATTAAAACCCACCCTCCCTTCTAGAATGGTACAATTAGGAAAATAATTAGCTTTTAAAATTTTAAGAAATAAAGAATCATGGTTGTGCAGAAGGCACACATGGGTTTGTTAAAACATTCTAAATCACAAAAACTAAGGCCCCTGAACTTTTTAGCATCACACAGTGAGTCCCATTTGGCCCAGTGAATTTCCTCTTATCACCATGTTGTCCCCACCAAAATCTCGCCAAAATACGAGTAATATCAATATACGTAGAACTCGGCAGCTTGAAACAACTCATGGCATAACTCGGGATAGCCTGTGTCACCGATTTGATAAGCACTTCCCGACCACCCAGTGATAGGAGTTTCTCCTTCTAACCCTTAACCTTGTACTGAATCCGATCCCGAATAGAATGAAAATTTTGTTTCTTCGACCTCCCCATTAATGAAGGCAAACCAAGATACTTGTCATGTTGTCGGGCCACATGGACTCCCAACAAACTAGTAAGACATTCCCGAACCTCCATCTTCGTATTCGGAATAAAATAGATGCTTGACTTGTCAACATTGACCTTTTTCCCTGAGGAGTCCTCATAGCACTTGATGATACTAAAATCGCTTGACAATTCTCCACTGTAGCTCTGGAAAAAAGCAAGCTATAGTCAGCAAAGAAAAGATGAGAAACCTTAGTGCTATGCTTGCTAATTCCAATCCCTTGAAGTCGACCCTCCTGAACTGCACATGACAATAAGGATGAGCAAGCCTCGGTACACAAGATAAATAAGTAGGGGCATAGTGGGTCTCCCTGGCGCTTACCTCTCGACGGGGCAATGGTAATGGATGGAACCCCATTAACCATTACCTTGTAAGAGACTGATTCAACAACACCCATTGTAACAACTTGTATTTTCAATAATTACTTAATGTAATTTCAAATGTATTTCTACTATTAATGTATCTTTAAATAATTTACCTGCTACTGGGCTAGACTGTATTTTCAAGACGGTAAAAATATTTGCTTTTGATTCAAACTGAATTTTTATACAATCGAGAAATTATTTCCTACGTTAATAAAATTTTTCTGTATTTTGTGAACATAACCGCGCTGCGAAAATACCAATTTATGAACAAAAACTATCCGTGTTGCGATTGAACTCCCATAGATTTGGGATACTCCGTCAAATCATACTTGACATTTACTTTCAAATCATTTAAATGAAGCAAATGATTGTGTTGGGTTTGTTTGGGAATGCAATAAGCATATGTGTTAATTTTGTGACATAGGCTATTTTCCCAAAAATCCTTAAGAGTCCTAGACAACTTACTTGTGCTTTATTTGACATGCTTTTATGGTGTGTGTTAAACTAGTGCTATAAGCTAAATTGCCAAACACCTATACTTGACCCCTAGCTTAGCTATATGACCCCTACAAGATGATTCACAGATTATATACGTATGTATTTATCATATATATGAGCTGTGCAAGTTATGTAATTAAGGAAAATGGAATTTGTTGAGTGAAGGTTAATGAACTTGGTGGCCAAGATTGCAAAATCTATATAACTCACATGCTCTCTCAAATAAACACACATTCTGCACTTTGCAAACTGAAATACAGAGAGTAAAATAGAGAGTTACAAAGAGATTTACAGAAAATTATTTCTAGAGAGAGGAAGCTCTCCACCACAGCCAAAAGCTTGGAGTTGGATTTCTTATTTGAAATTCTTTCCCAACAAAACTTCAGCTTCAATCATAGTGAGTATTACTAGCTCACTTGCAATGTAATTCCATGCTCAATTTCAGTTTATATTGCTTGAATTGGTAGTAGTTTATGTAATTCGTTTGAGCTTGTTCAAGGTGTAAAAATGGTGATTTAATCAAACTTAACAAAAATTTGTTTTGTAAGATGATTATGAAAGATCTTAATCCCTAGAAGTTAGGTTTCAAATTACAGGACCTAACTCATTCATATCGCGAAGTATATTAAGAAAGAAATTTCGTTACCTCTCGATTTTTTGCAAAATCTGAGAACTGCGATTCGAATTAGTTTAATCTGATCGCGTATTCGTGATCCTTGCAGAAAAATGGAGAGAACATCATGTTTAAGTTCAGAATTAAAAATGCATCAAAACTAGTCTAGAAATTCGAAGGATGGGAGAAAAAACAAGGAAAATAAGTCTCTGAACTTTTTTGATCGTATTTTCATTATTTATGGAATTTTTAAAAGAAATTCAAAAACACGCGTATCATGCGCGAGCGACTGGGCATTGTATGCTTTTTGTCTGTTTTTGCATAAGGAACTGTTTGGAAGAAGTTTTACAGGATTTAAAGCACTATTTAGGAGATATGCTAAAACAGAATCATGTTTTGAAATATTAGGATAAAAAGAGAAATTAAAGACTTGATTTTCTCGTACGTTCTGTTAGTAATTATGTTTCCTATATAAAGTCATGTGACATACATGTTTGAGTCGAGTTGACATGCATGGTGTATGATGGTGAGTTAAGAAGAGTCGAGAGTGTGAGTTATGTTTCGTGGCGACCTTAATATCCTAGGTTGACTTGAATACAATAGGTTAATTAGGAAGGATTGAGCCCAGGCTTGTTCAGATACGGTAGGCCAATCAACGTTATGTTATAGCCTTAATTATCCTAGGCCAACTCGGATACAGCAGGTTAATTAAGAGGGATTGAGCCCAGGTCGACTTGGATACGGTAGATCGATCAGGTTATTATATCCTTGAATGTCTAGGTACGTTCAGGCTGACTTGGATATGGTAGACATATCGACAGACATTCTAAACCTAACGGCCGTGGGCCAGTGGTTTAGGGGAACCGTTTGTGTTGGGTTTTGTAGTCGAGGTAAAAGAGTCAGTGAGATGAGTTGGCTGCATTGTTTCATACACAGTCACATGTGGTATTGATTAAATATTATTATGTTTCCTTTTATTTCTATTTAAATACGATTTCACTCATGTATCTCTAACATGTTGGATAATAAACCCTTGAAACAGAAATGGTAAGAAAGTATGTTTTACATTATAAGCATATGCTTTTAATACTCACCAGCTTCTTGAAGCTGATGGTGTTGATGCGCCCTGGATATTTATGTCTAGGCTTTTCAGGTTATGATCAGGATGGACAATACGATTATGCGAATTGAGAACAACTACTCGTGAATAGAAATGATTTGAATGCTATTTTTATTCATAAACCGAACTTGTGATAAGGATTGATGTAATAGATATTAATATTTTTGCAAGGCGGGTTGTGCCTTAAGATTCCTACGTGATGTAATAACTATTATCTTTGAAAAATTTTATAAGCCTTGATTGCTCTTACTCTGATATAAGCTATTATGTTGTTTGACGTTTGGGACTGAATCGATCCTTCAAACTGTCGCCACCTACGGGTCCATAAAAGAATTTAAATGCTTTCCCTATTTATGCAACGTTGGGGCATGACACCTATAACAAGAGAAATGCACCTATCCTCCAAACCCAAAGTCGCAAGCACCCCTCGTAAAAAGTTCCACTAAACTCGATCGTAAGCCTTACGCATGCCAGTTTGAAAGTCATACCCCCCACCTTGCCTTTTGATTTTATTTTAAGACGGTGCATAACTTCAAAGGCCACAAGCACATTATCCGTGATAAGTCTACCTGGAATAAATGCAGATTGATACTCAAAGACAATGCATGGTAAAATAGGCTTGAGTCTATTAGCAAGAACCTTCGAAATAATCCTCAGCAGAACATTACATAAGCTAATCGACCGAAAATCGAAAACTTTGCGAGGATTCTTAATCTTGGGAATTAGAACAATATGAGTACCATTGAGATTGGGAGGCAAAGAACCTGACCAGAAATATATATGATATGACTGTAGCAACAACATCAACACCCACAATGTGCCAAAACTTTGAAAGAATAAAGTAGACATACCATCTGGGCCTAGCGCCTTATTCAGGTGCATTTGGAAAAGTGCTTTTTAACTTTCGCATCAGTCACTTCAACTTGGAGGCTTAGATTCATAACATCAGTAACCTTCTTCTCCAAAGACCTTAGGACTTCCGAAAGATTTGACAAGCTAGAAGTTGTGAAAATGGTCTAAAAATAATCAAAAATCGGACTTTGAACAACTGACTCATCTTCGCACCACTCTCAGGTGGGGAGCTCAAAACCTTTAATAAAATTTCTTTGCTTTCTCTAGGAGGCCTTTTTATGAAAAAAGGTGTATTCATGTCCCCATGATGAAGCCAACAAACACGGGATCTCTATCTCCAAAGAATTTCTTCCTTCTCCAAGAGTACATTAATCTCATGTGCAAGCACTTTACATCAATCCACCGAAGAGGCACTTGCCGTTGCCCCTTTTAAGATACAAAGCTCCTCACTCTTAGCCTTAATTTGTTTCTGCACATTGCCAAAAGTAATATGATTCCATCGAGATAAATTCTCACCATAATGTTGAATTTTTTCGTAATTTTCTCTCCTCTACCATCCTCCCTCCAAGCATCATAAATAACTTCACTACATCCCTCATGTGTCGTCCATATTTCCTCAAAATGGAACAATCTGTGGGCCTTCTGACGTTGTCTATCCCATCTAATTATAGCACAATTGGATCATGATTAGACACTTAGCAAATGAAATGTACAGCCATAGCACTCAGGACTAACAGGCTCCAAGATTCAGATGCAACCCATCTATCAAGACGCTCCTGAATGAAACCTTCATCCTCACGGTTATTTCTCCAAGTAAAAATTCCCCCGAAACCACACTTCTGATGGATTACCATGATCCAATGTATCTCAAAAATTCTGCATGCCGTTAAAATTTGGTAACCTCCCACCTTCATTTTCCCAACTAATAAGGATCTCATTGAAATCTCCTCCAATCACCCATGGAAGAGGGGACTTTCCTTTAAGGCTACAAAGAAGATTTTATGTGAACTTACGTTTTCCAGACTCAGGATGTCCGTAAAAACAAGTAAACTGCCAAACATTCGAGTTAACACCACCATTAACCTCAACATCAATATGAAACTGAGAGAAACTTAAAAGCGTGGCAGAAATATTAGTCTTCCACGACAAAGCCAAACCACCACTCCTACCAATACTACCCACTGCAATACAACCCCCATAACCAAAAGAGCGACAATATTCTTTCCATACGATTTACAGAGATCTTAGTATCCATCAAGAAAACCAAGTCGGGTTCCCGATCCCACTATAGTTCCAATGTAAGGGATTCATTGGGTTAGGCAGTGCTGCTCAGCAGCCACCGCCTCTAGTAAAACACTTATAGCTTCGGTAAACACAATATGCACAATGGACACTTTTTACGTTTTGACCCCTCTGTGAGAGAAAGAACACCCTCCTCATTGAGGCTACACTTTAAGCTATTCGACTTCAACTCTTCAAACTCACCAGATTTCTCTGCCTCCTTACATAAATTGATTTGCATTGCTGATTGCTTTTGTCTACTCCATCCTCTTTTCTTTGGATTAGCACTGTAACAATCTACATTTCATTTAATTTTAAATTTGCATTTCATATGTAATTAGTGTTCCTGATGTTATCTCAAATTTGCAATTCTCATGTTTAGAATTCTAATACTTGTTTTAATTCATATTGAAATTCTTGTTGGGGTCAAACTGCAATTTTACAAAATTAGTCATACCTGTGTTGGATTTTAAAATCTGTATTTCAAAACGGTGGAAATGTTTGCTTTTGTCTCAAACTGTATTTTTATAAAACCAGAAAATAATTTCCTACGTTAAAATAATTTTCTGTATTTTGTGGTGAACACCGCATCGCAAAAATACCAGTTCATGTTCAAAACTGTCAGTGCCGCGATGGGATCACACAAATTTTGGAATAGACATAAAGCTAGAAATGACTTATGCTTTACTTTCCATTTATGGCAAGTGATCATTTGGCTTAGGCCATGTTTGGTTAGACTTGTTTTGAGTGTGTTAATGATGTACCATAAGTTCCATTTCCCAAACACCTCAATTTGCCTCCTATACACCTATAATTGACCCTTGGTGAACTGTGGAGTTAATAATCTGTGTATATACGTATGTACATATCAGCTCCTTAAGAGATACTTGGTACATATTAATTTTGAAAACAAAATTCTTTTGTTGAGTCTTGATCATGGAGCTTGGGCTTCAAGTTCTCACAATTGAAGTTCTATATAACTCATACCCCTTGCTTCATTTTTCATTCTGCACTCATAATTCAGAGAGAAAAGAGAGAGCTAGAGAGTTTAATTTCAGAATTTGTAGAGAGAGAAGCTCTTAATCCCCATAGCCAAAGCTTTGGTTTGAATTTCCTATATTGTTTCTCTTTCTCAACAATTTTCTTCTATCTTAATCTCTGTGATATTTTAAACTCACTCCAAATGTAATTTGTGCTCAATTATTGTTTGTATGTATGTATATGTTGATCACCATTGTTAATTCTCATGAAAACTTGAAGCTTGAAAAACATGGATTTTCCAAATTTAACCAAAATTCGTTTTCTGAATGAAACATGAAAGATTATAGCATGTAGAGTATATGATTGTAAAATTAGAGCTTAATTTGTTCGTATGACGACGTATGATTAAAACGAAATTTCTGTCAACTCTCGATTTTTCATAAAATCTGAGAGCTATAGATCGATTCAAGTAAAATTGATTTTAGATTCTTAATCCTCGCGAAAAACCAAAGAAAATCATATATTACATGTCCTATTTACTTTGGAATTGCAAAATGGGCCCTTAAACTGAAAACAGGGGATTTTTGACAAAGAAGACAAAGCTACTGCCTGAACTCGCGCGCGCGATCAGGCGACCAGCCCGCACGAGCGAGGTGGCTGGTTTTAGGCAGACAGAAAAGGTTTTAAAAAGAAAAACAAAAATTAGGCAAATCGCGCGAGCGGCACGCGCGCGCGAGGTGTGTGTTTTCTGGCAGATAGAAAATTTTTATAATAAAAAGGAAAAAGGGGCATATCGTGCGAGCGGCCAGCGCGAGCGACTAGTCGCGCGAGCGGCTCGCGCGTGTGACTTTGGACATTTTTTAGTTTTTGCTTGTTTTATGTTAAAGAACTGTTTGGGTGATGTTTTATAAATTTTAAGGTTCGGTTTAGAAGTTATGTTAAAACATATTACGTTTTGGTTATTAAAAGACGATTATGATTTCGATTCTTTTCATATATACATGGTTGTCGATCCCGACATTTCATATGTTTTGTTGCACGACATTCATATGGTGTCAATTGTACATGCATGGTGAGTGTGTGTGTTGGTCAGTGTGGAAAAGAGTAATGGTCAGTGTGGTATAGAGTGTGTGGTTGAGATTGTGTTGTGGACACTCCCTGTTAAGTGAGTACCAAAGTGTGTTGTGGTTGAGATTGCGGCTGGAGTGTCTTTGAAATGCGATGGTGGCAAAATTGGACACTCCCTGACGCCCATGGTAGCGTTAAAGTGTGTGACGCTGAACTTGGACATTCCCTGGCACCCATGGTAGTGCTAAAGTGTGGCCTACGGACACTCCCTGGTACCCGAGTCTGGATACTATGTGATGTATTTGCGAGGCGGATTAGGTACTAAAGTGTGAGGCATTGGATATTCCCTGGCACCCCGTGCTAAAGTATGAGTCAAACTGGACATTCCCTGGCACCCCTGTGCTAAAGTGTGGCTATCGGAGTATTTCAAAGATATTGGTGTGAGAGAGTTGCTTGTTGTATTTGTCGAGAGAAAAGAGTTGGTAGGATGAGATAGTACATTGTTTCTATACACGGTCACATATATGTGAATTATAGCTTTCCAATGATATTGTGGTTGTTTTCTAAAATGAACTCTTTACTCTAATGTAAACTTGTTGAATTAAATGGAAATTTGAAAATGGTAAATGAGTATGTATTACATTCAAAGTTATATTTTTAATACTCACCAGCTTCTTGAAGCTGACGACGTTGATGCGTCCTGGACAATCGTGTCTAGGCTTTTCAGGTTTTGATCAAGCGGAACATTATGACTACGCTAACTGAGAACGGCTGCTTTTGGAAGATAAAACTGTTATCACTATGCTTTAATTTATGAACTGTTTTGTAATAAGGATGACTGTAATAGATGTTAAGTTATTGTTTTGATTTATGGCGGTTTGTGCCTTTAGAGACCCCGTGCTGTAATAACTATTAAATTAGAAAAATATTGTAAGCCTTGATTGCTCTGCTCTGATTATTATGTTTTTGTTGTTGACGTTTGGGACGGAATCGATCCTTCAAACTGTCAAGACCTACGGGTCCATAAAGGAAATTAAACGATTTCCTTATTTATGCTACGTCGGGGCGTGACAAACACCCATACTCGACTCCCGGTTACTATTGCATGTCCCAACAAATTTCCTTTAGCTAACATTCTTTTCTCACTCTCTTGGCTACCAAGGGGATTGTCTCGACTATCCTCACCATCCTCCAAGTCTTGCTGGTTGGGAAAAAGAGCTACAGGCTCCTCCAGTACCCCACGGTTTGAATCAGCCATATATCAACCTCCTTCTCTGCCGGACCGATCAGCGAATTCGCATGAAGCCTATCATCGACACCAACATCATTGGGAACTCTATTATGTAAAATTGAGTCCATTTAGTCCACCTGCTTGGAACCACTCAGACTGGACTCATCTCTAACCTCCTTACCACTCTCCACTGGATATTTTGAGTCCCAAACTGCTCCCGAATGTTAGATCGCATGTCTGGCTTAGCACGCAACCATATACCATATTGAAGCTTGCCTTTTGAGAGTAAACTTCCATCAGAAACCTTCTCACTATACTCTTTTTTCGTATGTCCAATCAGTCCACAATAGAAGCAGAATGTAGGAAGGCGTTCGTATCGGAACTCAGCCCATCTTTTGCCATTATGGATTCCAACCTTCGAACCCCTGAGCAGAGGTTTGGTAAGGTCAATAGAAACCCGAACCCTAAGAAACTCGCCCCATGCATCACCTGCACTGTCGACATCAACAGCCAGCACTTTTCCAATCTTAGAACCCAATAACAGTCCCATGTCCCATGTCCCATGTCATCCCTACCAATGGCAGTCCATGTATCTGCACCCAAATCGTAATAGTACGAAATTGAATCTCCATAACAGGGGTCAAAGCGTCCATCTCTGTAAGAGCTAGCAGATGAGAAGCAAAAGACTAGGGTTCACTATGAAGAACCCTCGCCTTATCCCTTATATCACAGAATTCAAATAAGAACCTGCTAGGGGCCAAGACTCTAAGCTCACAGCCTGATACGTTCCATAAACCCAGCATTGTATTGCGAAGTGCAACAACACTACAAGTTTTCGAAGTACGCAACAATCCAATCAGGCAAAGCCCAGCCCTAGCCGTTGCCTTACAGTGTACGTCAACCATACTTTATTCCTCCACTGTCAATAATAATTTGATAAACAATCCATCAAGATCTGCCATTGCATTACACCCAGCCATAAAAAGGGTAAGGAAAAGCAAAGAAAAGCAAAAGGGCACGCAGAAACCAAGCAAAAGCCATGCACAAATTAAGGAAAGAACAAACTCCAAGATGGATAACCTAACTTACAAGAAAACCTAGGACACCTAGACTCAATGTAAGACTGCAACTCTACCAAACCCTGGAGAGAACCCTAGAGCTGAGAAACTTCCTACAACCTAAATTGAACTACAATTTGTTTATCAAAAAAAAAATTTTGAACTACAAATTCTAAAATAAATCTATACCGATATAATCTATCTACATACCTATATATAATCTATAGAAAATTTCTACTTAATCCCTTATTTATGTAATTTCATGGTTAAAGGACACCTAATAATATACTACCAGATCCCTATAATCTTAGTTAATATACCTTAATCCCAGTTAAAGATTTGTTTGTTCCCTAAATACCCTTTATAAAATATATAGTAGCAATCATTCACAAAAAAATTGGTCTTAATTTATTGCCAAAAATTTCCATGTGGGGGTTTTTGAATTGAATGAGAGCTTAAAGACAGCCAGTCGTCTACCAACCATAATCTATATAGATGGATGATGCTCCTTCCTTGCTAGTGAAAAAAACTGCCAACACGAATTTGACTCATTTATGGAGTGCACCTAAAATTTCATTTTTTGTTTAAGGAGTTCATTTGGTTTTCTTTCAATCAGTGATCCTCTCCATTATTAGAACATTAATCACATACCTTAATTACATATATGTATACAATATGTATGACATATATAAGATATTACTATTCACAAACAAGTATGCCTAATTGTTAGAATTGTGAATATGAAGTGAGACTTGTGAAATTCACAAAACCCATTGTTCTGATTATGTATATAAGTTTTTTGATTCACAGTTTGAGTTGTGAATTTCACAAATTACAAAAAATTAGAACATTTTCCTTATCAATTGTTCAATTTTGAAACTGCCATTAGCGTGGACACAATGGAGGCAAATGTATTGGATTTGATTTAATTGTGTCCGTGCTAGCGGTAGTTTCAAAATTGAATAACTGATAAGGAAAACGTTCTATTTGTTTTTGTTATTTGTATAGTTTAAGTTGTGAAATTCACAACCCAAACTGTGAATTACAAAAATTAATATACATAACTTTGATAGAATACCCACAAACCTTAATTGTTATCAAGTTTTGATAATTTCACAAAACATTAAGAATCTAAAAGCACATGTACTTTTTGTGAAATTTCCACCAAAAAAAAAAAAAAATTAATCGCCAGTTATGTGTTTGTGTGATTTCAGAAACTCCATCTAGAAAAAAGTTGACAAAAATTCCCAAATGCTAACAAATGAATCGACTACGGTTTACTGAAATTTCCAAAATCATAACAATCAATTTTTTTTTTAAAAAATAAATGTATTCACTATACAAGTTGGTGAATTCTACAAAACATTCAACAGTTTGAATTTTTGTACATTTCAAAAACCCTAACTAGCAAAACCAAGTCAAAGTTAAACAAATCAAACATTTATTCCCCGTAATAGCTTTACCCAAATCGAAGAACACAAATCCAGATCATGCTTCCCTAATTTAGGCTCTATCACGGATTGGTCTTCTCAAAGTGAGTTTCAGCAAACCCTAGTTGTGTTCTTCAAAGATTTGAATGAGTGTTAATGGAGTATCATCATGATTTGATGATCAAATTGAAGAATCACATTTTTGAATCCCTAATTTTGTGGAAGATGTTTAGCAATAACGTAAATGTAGGATCATTCAAGTTTCAAATGCTTTAAGAATCTCATCCCTGATATGTGACCAACAAACTCCATGATTGATGTAAGGGATACTTTTGGGACATAAAAAAAAATACTAAAAACTTGATGCAAATCATTTTTAACTCAATGACATATTGCCTCTTAATCCTATTGTATAGAGATATAAGACTAAAAATCTCTATAATCTATATCTGTACAGTGAAATTTTCACTAGAAAAACTCTCCATTTTCACATTCTAATTTCTTAAAATTATCTCCTATGTGGCATTCCCCTCTTCCAAGATTCTATTTTTTTTTTCTCTTCTCTTAAATTGAATTCAACAAATAAAAATACCAAATGCTTTTCCACTGGGCTCTATGCTTCCCATGTTTATCTCTTTCTCAATCTCCAATTCATGACTTTAAAAATGTAATTTGTTTGATAACCCAATTAAGTGTTGAAACAAAAAATTTCAGTACATATTCTTTTTCAGTGCGTTTGATAATGTACTATTAATTGACAAAGTAGCAAAAACCTACTGAAAACTTTATGTGAAAATTTTCTACTGATAATTGTAGCTGAATGCAGTCTATTTCAGTACTTGGAACACTATTTTCATTATTGCAAATTCAATCGCCTAAAATTTTCACAACTTATAATTTAGCACTTAATTTTCAGTTTTATCAAATAGACAGTATTTCAAGTAGTGAAATAGACTATATTCAGTGAAGTTCAGTAGAATTTTTTACGTAAAGTTTTTAGTAGGTTTTTGGCTGGTTTCTCATTAAACTTGTAAGTTATCAAACGCACTAAAAAAATATAAGTGCTGAAACTTTTCATTTTTTGTAATTAATTGGGTCAAAACACACCCTTCGTGTCATATCACTGTAATGCCCCGGAACAGCAAAAATATAGAAAAATAAAATTTTTTTTTTGGATCCATAGGGAATGCTGAGTGAATGTCACTCAATTGTCCACACCACACAGTACTAATCAGCTAATCAACGAGAACAGTAATGTAACCAAACTGAATAACCAAATTGAATATATTACAAGAGTCCTATATATCTATTACAATAATCAGAGCCCGCGACAGCGGGAAACATAAAAGGTTTGGAAACAACATATGTGACACGAAATTTATTTGTGTGCTCTTGTGTGCAATACCCAAGTGTAGGTAGATGTGGAAGTAGTACTGGATAAGACCAAGTTGATCCCACAGAGAATGTTTTAAACTAGTTATTTAGATTAAACTCAAAACGAAAATAAAATTCAGAACTTTAAATGAGGTGTAGAACACAAAGTTCCACAATTAACAACTACTAAATGAAAACAACTAAATTAAACTAGTGATTAACTAATTAACTAAAGAGATATTTATAATGATTTTTACTTTATAAAAGAAGAACGTTAAGATCACACGAATCTACAGTGACCATGCCATCTACCATGCAGTTACATTAAAGCTCTATGGAGTACGTCTCTCTAAATTATTCCGTATTTTTCTAAAGAAAAAGAATCAATAGTCCTTCAATGACCGGGACTATGTCATCACAATTGATTCAAAAAACTTGAAGGTGGTTTAAAATAATAGTTAAGACTCGCACTCTGAATGATGTTAGCACTCAAAGTGGTTTGCAAAAGTTATTGAAGAAAACTGCCTTAAGGCTTAAAGTTAAGAAATTGTTTTGACAAACTGAGCATATGGGGACAGTTTGATAACAAATCTCGAAAATAGAAAGTCTAAGAATATTGTAAAGGACCATCTCAAGATTTTGTGTGTTTGATCGATCGAAGCACTTTCGATCGATCGAACATCATCATCTTTCAATCGATCAAAATGTCTTTGATCGCTTGACTATATCTCTGCTTCGATCGATCGAACTAACTTCGATCGATTGAGCGCATGTTTTATTCTGGTGCATGGCAGAGGCTGGAGATCACTGTTTCATCGTGATCTCCCAATCCTTGGACTACTCAGACATGGTCTGGAGTGTCACAGATTTGTTTTTAAGGTAGAAATTCATTAAGGGTCCGTTTGGGTGTGTTTTTAACATAAAGATTATCAAATTTATGGATTAAAGGAGAACTAACAAGCAACACTACATTTACCACTACTTATGCTATGAAATACTACTAGTAGAAAGTAAGAAAACAACAATACGAAACTTGAATGAATGGAAAACTTATATTAAACACTGGAATCACCAAGCAAACCAAGCAATATCAAATATTAACCCTACAAAACAAACAAACTCACTCTCTCTATATGAAAACTGTCAAAACCAAAGTTGGGCATCCCTACGGACGTGTACAGAACTAGTATATATAGAAAATCCCAGGCTAGGGTTACAAAAATACGTCTCTGCTGCATGCGCGTAAATTCAAATTAAAGGCATGTTCGATCGATCGAATTGAACTTGATCGCTTGACCCTGGAATCCTCGAGCGCTTGAATATACTTCGATCGATTGAACTCTCGATTGCTTGAGCTCTCTTCAATCGCCCGAACTCCAGTTTTCATCTTTGAATTGTCTTGCTTATAATCAAGCTTTCCCTTTATCCTGTTATTCATTCCTCCACACAGCAACGCAGCAATCTGCACAAGATAATAACTAAAACAACACAACTCATCATAGATTCGTCATATTGTATATAAACTGGCATTGTAACACAAATTGCAGACATAACAGGGAGTTGTAAACTATATCAGTGTATTTCTTTATTTTAGCGCGGTTGTATTTTACAAATACCCCCGCTTGTCACAACCCCCAACTAGCTTATTGTTAGTCCCTAGCGATAAAGCAAAAATAAAACAAGCGAAACTAAAACTACAACAACTAAAAGAAAATAAACTAAAATAAGCTAATCTAAGTAGAAAGAGATACTTCCTAACTCACTTTTGCTGGAATCGCGGTTGCATTTAGCGAATGCAACAAGCCGTTAAACTCCTAGGCTCCCCCTAGTGGACGAGTGTTGTCTCATGAGGGTTTACAGTGAATATACCCACAAAATTCCAAATTTAAGTTCAAAAAGATAAAGAACAACTGTTAACATCCCCTCTTATTCAACTGCTAAATTAGCTCTACAAAGACATATTAATCTCAATCAAACCATGAAAGAAGTTCATATGCTCCTAATGCCACCATAATAGATATAACATATGTATCACTTTCATGCATCCATGTGTGTGTCACGTTCACAGCTATGCATCAAACCTTATTTAGAGTTATTTAGACTATCGTACCACTAGAACTCGTAATTTTAACTCAATTCTCATATTAATCTACACTCACAAAAGAATGTATCACATAAACTTGCTTAAGAATGATTGCGCATTGTATGAAAGATTTGATAAGAGTGATATTCTAGTTACTAATGCTTTCATACTTGACTCTATGAAAACGAACATTTAGAGTGTATAGTCTCATGAATAGAATACTACTTACTAGAGGAGCGAACTACCGTGGATAACTAAACTCACACATTCATGGTTAACCTAATTTGTTTAAAAATCATTAAGACTTTGAAATTTGGTTTTTATATGGTAGCTGTAGATGATGAGAGAGAGAATGTGCATCGTAGTATGCGATGAAGTTTATCTCCTCATTTTATTCTTTTCACATCTCCACCCGGCCTTCCATTCTTTGCATATTCTTCTTTTTCTTCCCTTCTTTTTTTTTTTTTCATATATATATATATATACCCCCTTTCCACATTCAATTATTTATTTTCTCTTTTTTTTTTCAACAACTCCCACAACTACTCTTTTCCAATCACATACTTTGACAATTTATTCATACTAGGGGTCTGTAGACACCCCATTTTTTCGGGGCGGGCGCGACAGGGTCCATTGGGGTTAAGGTATAAGATTAGGAGTTTATATTCTCGAAATAGAATTAGAAATATTGAATCAGTGTGAGGTTAGAAACGAAACGGTTTCTTTGAATGTAGGTAAAGGGATATGTATAGATTAGGGAATCGGTAGCGATGGCTTAAATCATTTTCTTAATTTCTTAGTTTTAGCACTTGAGTATTTATTGAGTTTAGTTGGTAGATCCTGAACGTTTCTCCTCTAATACGCAGCCAAAATGAAGAATTAATTGAGATTGGATCAAAAGCTCACTAAGGGTAATTAGTTTCCACTAATCATTCTTTTAGCACAAAAATTGTATTAACTCATTTTAAGATTTTCTGCATAGCTATCAAATAGTGCATATGGATGTTGGATACATGAAAGGTCTACACATGCAATCATCCTAGTGATACTAGAAAAACGCGTGAACGTAGTTCATAAAAGGATGAGACTAAAATGAAAGTGTCATTGCATAATAACAACTAATCAGGAGTGATTTTTCATATTTATTCTATCAATTAAGTTCACAATTTTTTAAAATTTTAAAGTTTTAATTGAGATTGTACGTTTATGAAATTTCTGAAAGTGGTGCTTTGTATGAAATATGCAGGTGTATACTTATCTATCTATCCCCAAAACTTGACAAGAAATTTATTTGTGTGCTCTTGTGTGCAATACCCAAGTGTAGGTAGTCGTGCAAGTAGTACTGGATAAGACCAGGTCGATCCCACAGAGAAGGTTTTAAACTAGTTACTTAGATTAAACTCGAAAAGAAATAAAATTCAGAACTTTAAATGAGATGTAGAACACAAAGTTCCACAATTAACAACTACTAAATGAAAACAACTAAATTAAACTAGTGATTAACTAATTAACTAAAGCAAAATTTATGAGGATTTTTACTTTATAAAAGAGGAACGTTGGGATCACACGAATCCACAGTAACCATGCCATCTACCATTTAGTTACATTAAAGCTTTATGGAGTACGTCTCTCTACAGTATTCCGTATTTTTCTAAAGAGAAAGAATCAATAGTCCTTCCATGACCGGGACTATGTCATCATCATTGATTCAAAATACTTGAAGGTGGTTTAAAACAATAATTAAGACTTGCACTCTGAATGGTGTTGTAGACACCCCATTTTGTCGGCTATCAGATTCAGGAGACCCATAGCTTGGTGGTTCACAATGATCGAAAAAGACTTAAAAGGACTCTCGGAAGTCAGCTCTATCTCTCAGAATGCTCAGAATGACCAAAATGCCCCTGAAAGCCCGAAAACTCCCAGATTTGGTCTCGAAGTTCTGGAAACATGCTATGTCATAAGAAAAATGATAAAATGAGTTTTTAAGCAAAATCGGATGAAATTGTCAGCTCCCAGAGACCCCCGGAAGTCCCGGAAGTTCCCGGAAAGTCCCCGTTGACCGGTTTGACCAAGGTTTGACCAGGTTTGACCAAGTTTGACCAGGTTTGACCAAGTTTGACCGAAATCGCCCGAATTCACCGGAATCATTTTAAATCATGAGAAAAGTGTTAAAACAAGTTCCAAAAGAAAATTGAGCGAAAACATCAGCTCCCGGGAACTCCCGGAGGTTTCCAGAACTTCCCGGGAATCCCAGGTTTGACCAGTTTGACCAGAATTTGACTTTGGAACCGGGGCACCAAAAAAAATTTCAAATATTTTTCATGGATACTAGAGGTCAATAGCTTTCTAACGGTATATTAATTTTCAGATTTAAAACGAGTCTATTATGAATTTCCGAAGGCGAAAAAGGTGATCAAATTGGCTTTTATCGCGAATACCGCAAAACTTTTCAAAGTGACCTATCCCCAAAATATTTTTTATGTAAAGTAGACTCCATTACCTTTCCAACGGTATATCACAACCTCAATTTGGAGTTCGTATACATTTTCTGTGAATTTCGGACGAAATAGGGCCTTTTCGCGAATACCGGAACCTCTGGGGGCCTAAACGTAATTTTCTGGGCGTCTGAGGAGCAGTGCCGCCGCGGCACTGGCCCACTGCCGCCGCGGCACAGGCCCAGTGCCGCCGCGGCACTCAACCCTCGCAGAGTCCATTTTTGTAATTTTTTTGGGGGTCCAATTTGATTAATTGAAAGTCAAAACGACATAGTTTTGTGTTCACAGTTGTTTGGGACCAATGGGAGTACTTCTAAAACCCCAAAACCACCCCAAATTGGCCTATATAAACCCCCCATTGCTCTTCATTTTGGGGGGGCCAAGTGCAAAAGCTTGAAAAGTTGTAGAGAAGAAGAGAGGTAGAGATAGGTTTAGAAGAGAGAAAAGGAGCTTCCTCCTACTATTTTGCTATAGAAAGTGAGTTCTAATCTTGTGTTCTTCCATTACCTCTCTTATACTTCACATCCCAAACACCCCCAATCACCATTCTTGAGCATTCTTGAGTTAGGAAGCTACTTCCATGTCCAAATGTCAAAATCTATGAGTGAAACACCAAGCTACAAGTCCAAAATCACATTGATTATCATATATTGATTGCTATTTACTTGCTTTGATTATATATATGTTCATCTCTTCTTATCTCATTTCTTTTTTATTTTCTTTATTTACTTACTAGTTCATCATCATCTAAGTGATGACATGAAGTTTGGGGTGAGTGAATCCTTATGGATAGTAGCTCTTGACCTCAAAAACATGTTTGATAGATGATGATCATAACCTCAATACTTCCAAGATGTTCTTGAAATGTATTGAAGTTATGTCCAAAATAAAAATGAATCTCTCCAACAATCTTGGAGATTCTTAATGATGAGTTTGATGTTGGTATTCTAAGTGGCCATAATCCTTATTGAGTGTTGAAAATATGTTTTCAAAACATCTATTTCAAAACCCCTCTCAATCCCTCTCATTTGGTTTCAAGAAACAAAACTTTGCTTTCCCCAAAATCTCCAAAACAATGATCCAAAATAGTGAGCTGTTCAGATTCAAAGATTTGTTTTGAATTAAATACTCGAGTTATGATGATGAAACCACTTGGAAAATCTTTCTAATACATCATAGTTTGTCCCCAATTTTTCCCATCAATTATAGAGATGTGAAAGTATTTGTTTTGGATGTGAGAAGTTCATATTCATAATCTGCCTCTGTTCTCATAGAATGTTCACCCAACTTCTTTCACTTATTCTGGACATTTTCATCATGTACATATATCTTTTCTATTTTTTTTTATAAAACTTGGGTGTCTTAGGAAACTTTTGGTATATAATAGGTCATCATAAACCTTTTCTTTGATTTATGAAAAATCATACAAAATCAGTCAACAGTGCAGCTTTTGTTTCTGAGTCATGTGTACATTCTGATTTATTTCTTTTAATCTGTGATAGCTATTGATGTTTGGTTTTTTGGGTTTTTTTCTAGACACAATAAGGATGATCTCTGATTTTTTTTTACATTTTTCTAGGCACGTTTGACCTCCCATTATAATGTTACAAAGTAATACATGCAGTCTGTCCACTATTCACAGCAAGCACATTTCAACTTTCATTCTTTGATTTGATGCTCATATGCATTCCAAATTAGCTCATATCTTAGGAAGTAGTTCATACTACATTTGTATATATCCCATGTTGATTTAATCCATTCATTCATGCACATTTTAGACTTCTAAGTCATTTTAGAAATCCATGTACACAAAACACACTACAACCTTGGCACATTCTAGATACATACATTGCATTCATGCAAGATTTGGGGTTTTTGTAACTCTTAATCTAAGAAGATTATAAGGAATGATCACGATCATACGTTCATGCTTCCCCTTTTGATCTAATCATCCTTTCTCATCCGTCCCGGGGATTGAGAGATCTTCTTTTCTCAAAGAATAACATGCATCATACTAGCTTGCTAAGCATATTTTCATTTCTTTTTACTTGTTTCAAGAACAAATTCATGTCCCCTTTAGATTAGGAAATCTTGATTATTTGATATATGATTAGACTATTTTTCCTAGGTTAATTTGTGTGATCTTTCACTTTACATTGTATGATATTTGGCTTAGATCTTATGAATGATATCTTATCTTTAGATCTTCCATTTCAAGTTTCTTATGTAATGTAGTATACTATCATAGTATTATTTGTCGAACCAAACATAATATAAGATGATTATTTGGATGCTAATTGAGGCCCGTCGAAAGACGGGGCGAGTTGAGGGTGTTTTAGTCGTGACAAAGGCTCCTTCCTCTCTCGTACCAAAACCCCGAACCAAGTTCTTTGGTTATGAAGGGCCGGTGCCCTTATCCGCTTGGGTGAGTCAAAATTAGGTTTCTTGGTTCCTTAAAGACCAAGTGGCGACTCTGTATCTGTTTTCAACAGACCATTTTCTTTTCTTTGATCCAAGTCAAATTCAATTTCAAAACAATCTCAAACAAGAGAGAAGTGGTCCGATTCCGCGTGTCCACAGGTGTTAGCATTCAAAATGGTTTGCAAAAGTTATTGAAGAAAATTACTTTAAGGCTTAAAGTTAAGAAACTATTTTGACAAACTGAGCATATGGGGACAGTTTGATAACAAATCTCGAAAATATAATGTCTAGGAATACTGCAAAGGACCATCTCAAGATTTTGAGTGTTCCATTGATCGACGCGCTTTCGATTGATCGAACATCATCATCTTTCAATCGATCGAAATATCTTCGATCGCTTGACTATATCTCTGCTTCGATCGATCGAACGCAGGTTTTATTCTGGTGCATGGCAGAGGCTGGAGATCACTGTTTCATCGTGATCTTCCAAACCTTGGACTACTCAGACATGGTCTGGAGTGTCAAAGATTTGTTTTTGAGGTAGAAATTCATTAAGGGTCCGTTTGGGTGTATTTTTAACATAAAGATTATCAAAACTATGGATTAAAGGAGAACTAACAAGCAACACTACGTTTACCACTACTTATGCTATGAAAAACTACTTGCAGAAAGTAAGTAAACATAATACAAAACCTGAATGAATGGAACACTTATATTAAACACTGGAATCACCAAGCAAACCAATATCAAAGATTAACCCTACAAAACAAACAAACTCATTCTCTCTATATGAAAACTGTCAAAACCAAAGTTGAGCATCCCTATGGACGTGTATAGAACTAGTATATATAGAAAATCCTAGGCTAGGGTTATAAAAATACATCTCTGCTACATGCGCATAAATTCTGATAAAAAGCATGGTCGATCGATCGAACTGAACTCGATCGCTTGAACCCTGGAATCTTCGAGCGCTTGAATATACTTTGATCGATCGAACTCTCGATCACTCTCTCTTCAATTGCTCGAACTCCAATTTTCATCTTTAAGTTGTCTTACTTATAAACAAGCTTTCCCTTTATCCTGTTATTCATTCCTGCACAAAGCAATGCAAAGATCTGCACAAAATAACAGTTCAAACAACACAACTCATCATAGATTTGTCATATTGTATATAAACTGGCATTATAACACAAATTATAGATATAACAGGGAGTTGTAAACTATATCAGTGTATTTCCTTATTTTAGCGCGATTGTATTTTACAAATATCCCCGCTTGCCAATATGCCCAAGTACCAATTATAACAAAGCTCAACAGGAATATAAACTAAATATCTATCTTCATCTTCAACTGGCGTAGACGTAATCATCAGCATAGTAGTCTTGTCTATCCTCGCCTTCTTCTCTAGGTCCATCCTCAGCATAGCCCTCCTCTATGTAGTAATCATCCTGATAGTGATCGTCACCTGCAAGGTTAGGAACAAGGTAATCTGGACAACGGATGTCCAAGCATAAACTCCGTCATCTTAATGAAAGCTGAGTACCAACTAATACAGTATCATAGGTATATTGATTACCAGTTATGCAGGACATACAATATATATAGTTATACTAATAATATCTTTCTCTTTATTCCAAACTCAATAATCAATTATTCACGTCTTTCGTATAAGAACCTACACATCTAACTCAATGATAAATAAACCAGATTATAGTACCCCTGGATATACCAATGCTTTATCAACTGTATTGAGAATGCATGTTCCTATTCCACCGCAAGTCATAGACACCTTCGTGTGTCTTGTTCTATCTTGATTTTGTTTCTACGAGAAGACTGTTAGTTAATCGATAGGTCTTTTGTAGGTACACGACACACTTTATCACTATGGTTAGACCGAGGATTCAAGCACTATTAGGAGCCCCTATTCCGGAAGGCATGGATCCAATGGGCCATTTTGAAGCCTTCATGCAAAGTATGGAACATGTGGAAAATACTTATAACCACTCTACTCACCAGAGACCTATTGTACCAGTGCCACCGAGATGGACTGGTGATAAGTTACTCGAATATTTTTGTCGATTAAGGGGAATATACAGAGGGTGGCCCCACTGATGCGAGTTATACAGGAGAATGCTGTTACGCTGACGACTACCCATATGCCAGCTAGAGATAAAGAAGTTATATTTAGTTTTATACTTATGTCAAACTTTATCAGTAAGCAGGTACTTGGACATATGTTGTCTCCAAACTTGTTATGTACCCGAGGACCACTCTAATATTGTAATAGATAGAATTGTTATTATATATTCAGTTTGTGTACTGTTCCTGTTTATTAGTTGGACTAGTATTGTGTGGTGTGGATAATTTAGTGACATTCACTCGTCATTCCCTATGGACCCAAAAAGAAAATTTATTTTTCTCTATTTTTGCTATTCCAGGGTGTGACATCTCGTCCACCTTCAACTGTCTCGATCCATACGCAATAACATTCCCATCTTGCATAAACACACAACCCAATCCTTGGTGTAAGGCATCACTGTAGATTATATATCGTTCTCCACTCTTGGGTATTGCCAATATCGGTGCGGAAGTTAAGCTTTCCTTCAATTCCTAAAATGCATCTGTATACTTATCCGTCCATTTGTACTTCATCTCCTTTCTCGTTATATTGGTCAATGGTCCTACAATCTTAGAGAATCCTTCTATAAATCTTCTATAATATCTAGCTAGACCGACAAAACTTCTAACTTGTGTTGCACTCGTCGGTCTATTCTAACTCAAGACTGCATTGATCTTAGATGAGTCCACAGAGATACCATCTTGTGAGATAATATGTCTAAGAAATTTAACATCTTGTAGGCAAAACTCACATTTGCTAAACTTCATATACAATTTGTTATCTTGAAGCGTCTACAAACCAATCTGTAAATGCTCTTTGTGATCTTCCTCTGTATTTGAGTAGATCAGGATATCATTGATGAATACTATAATGAATATTGATCCAGATATGGTTTGAATACTCTATTCATTAAGTCCATAAATACTGTCGGAGCATTAGTCAATCTGAAAGACATAACCAGAAACTCGTAATGTCTGTATCTCGTTCTGAACGCAGTCTTCAACACATCCTCTGGTTGAAGTAGTAACTGATGATATCCTGAACACAGATCAACCTTTGAAAATATCTTTGATCCTCGCAACTGGTCGGACAGATCGTCGATCTGTGGTAGCGGATATCTATTCTTGATTGTAACCTGATTTAACTCTCTATAGTTGATATAAAGTCAAAGTGTTCCATCTCTCTTCTTCATGAATAATACTGGTGATCCCCAAGATGATGTACTCGGGCGAATAAATATCAAATCTTCCAGTTCTTGAACTTCCTTCTTCAACTCCAAAATCTCAGTTGGTGCCATCTGATATAGAGTCTTAGATATCAATAATGTCCCAGGTACTAGTTCTACATAAAAGTCTATTTCTCTCTTTGGTGGAAGTCCTTTAATATCCTGGAATACATCTTGGAAATCTTGTATGGTAGGAATCTGATCCATTATAGGTTCTGCACTGTACCTCCGATCATAGCCAAACTTGTGAGAAATATGCCGCTCGTCGGCCGGCACTGAAATCTAATTATCGGACATCCAAGTATTGAAAAAACAATAGTTCTGGTAGGGTAATCCAAGTTAGCACCGTAATTGGTAAGCCAATCCATACCTAGGATAATGTCAAATTCTGACATTGATAGACTACCAAGTCTGCCAAAAGATTCCGTTCTTCCAATCAATGGGCAACCTTTGCATGCTTTACCCAATTTAACAATCACTCCCAAAGGTGACATAGAATTAGGTGCATGCTCAAGTGTTTGGGGTTCTAAACCCAACTGATGCATAATCTTAACAGTAATGAACGAACGTGCAGCACCAGAATTGAATAACGCTTTAACTTGACTGTGAAAGAGTACAAGCGTACCTTCTAGATGCTACTGCTCATCAGCATTAAAGCCTGCTTCTTTGGGAATGATGGCATTCATTCGTGTCTATTATGGGGGTCCCTGTATTCTTTGTACCGACGCTCCGTAATATCCTCCATAAGGTACGCGACAATCCTTGCTCAAATGACCTGGCTGGTTGCAGTTGCGGCAAAACTTATCATTTCGATGGTGGGTCTTGGAAGCAGTGTAATTCCTTCTGATATGTCATGGCTTCCCATAATTGAAACATCCTCTGTCACTCAATGGTGGGGCAGCAAGCAATGCTTAAGGTGGTGGTCCCTGTTATCGATACTGCTGGGGTTGAGAATAACTCTGTTTAGGCTTCCTAGTTCCATCCTAGGTTCTCTTGTTGCCTTGATAATTACCCTGCGATCTCCAACCCTGGGTATTCCTTGATGACGGATTTGAAAACTCCTTACTAGAAGTTCCTCAATGACTGATGTCGGTTCAATGGTTATCCCTGAACTGGGTAAGCATCCTTCTCTAGTCCCACAACGAATCTAACAATTCCTTCAAATGATTGATTCAAGTGGCCCATCATAAAGCGTAAGTGAGGGTTCAATCCTTGGTGAAACCTCTTTACCTTCTTATAAGGCGTGTCTATCATATGTTGAGTGAATCTCGACAATCGCTCGAACTAAGTTGTGTACTCCCTCACAATCCAACTTCCTTACACCAGACTGAGAAAGCTTTTTTCCTGTTGATCTTTCTCATCTTCTAGAAAGTACTTCTCTATAAATCTACCCTTGAATGTCTCCCATGGCATTGCCCCTGTAGTGTTTATCCCGATGGTTGCTCTCTCAACCTCCCTCTAGTCTATAGTGGCAAAGGTCAATTGAAACGTAGTAAGATGGCGCTTGTCCTACTCATTACACTCCAGGGTTTTAAATATTAGTTCCATCTCCCTTATTCATTGCTCTGCCTTCCATGGCTCTATCAATCTATCAAACTTTTTAGGACGTAGTCCACAAAAATGTACTAGTAATTTGTCTCCTTTCTATCTTGGCGGAGGTGGTACAATAGGATACTTGACAAGCGGCTGATGTGCGATATGGTTGTAAGTGTCTCTGACATGCTCCATTCTTTGCATGAATGCCTCAAAGACTCCACTGGGGTCCATGCCCTCAGGATAGGTGCTCCTAGTCATGGTGGATTCCTTATTGCTCCAACCATCGTGTTCTAGTGATGTATACCTACAAAAGACCTATCGATCAGCTGAAAGTCCTCTTGGAGAAACGAATTCAAGATAAGGAGATAAGTAGTAAGAACTTACAGTTCTACGAATCAACACATATCCATTCAAGTGCTTGTAAAGACCCATCTCCCCATCTAGCAATAATATTGTCTATTTTGGGTCTAAACATAAAGAACTTCCTAGGGGGTCACCCATCCCTGCATGGTATTGCTCTGGCTGCAACACACTTAACTGTGGAGTTCTTTCGTGTTTAGCTCCCTCACGATTTTAAAAGGCCTTGTTATATATAGAGAGGTGATTAATTCTTATAAACTAATCCAGGAACTTTACCCCAGGCGATGTGGGATGAGCCACCACACCCAACCTCACTTCATCCATCTTAGCCTTCCTACCTCAGGAGTATTGGCTCTTGGTCGTCACAATCCACACTCCTTAAGGGATACACGTCCTCGTGTGGGATCCATCCCACACTTCTGGCTGGGTTTCCACTCTGATACCATTTGTAATGACCCATATCCCCATCTAGCAACAATACTGTCTGCTTTGGGCCTAAACACAAAGAACTTCCCAATTAAGTGTGCTACAACTTCAAGAAGATTGAATTGTTATCCCAGAGTAGTGTCAAGGACATCTGTAAGGGGGGTGGAATGTAATGAGTAGGGAAAGTTTATACCACATCGCCTGGGAAGGAAGGGTAATGTGCTATATATGAAGAGCTACAGTGGAACCTAGTAAGACGTGTTTTGGGCATACTTGTGGGCCTGTGCCAGGAAAAATCTATGTGGGTTGGGCCCAAAGTGAATAATATCGTACTAGGGGAGACTTGGGTCGTGACAGAATGGTATCAGAGTTAGGTCCAGTCGGAAGTGCGCCAACGCGGACGTTGGGCCCTAAGGGGGGTGGAATGTAACGACCTTGGTGTTGTGGGCAGACTGCTATAGGTTCCTTTGTGGCTGCAGTAAATGATGGAAGGCTACACACTATGGGAAGTTCGTCCCACATTGCCTGTGTGTGGAAAAGTAATCTGCCATATATGTATGTTTCCAAGTCTCCCGAGTAAGAGGCCTTTTGGGTAGTGGCCCAAGAACAAAACTATGAGGGCTTGGGCCCAAAGAAGACAATATCTTACTGAGCGAGATTTGGGTCATGACAGTACTACTTGTATATATATATATCAAAAGATGTACCGCGAAGTACACACCAGTCAAATGGTGTACCGCATGGAACATAAGCCATTATAAGTACTAAAGTTAGCTATATAATAGTAGTACTAGTAGTAATCATCTATATAAAAGCTATGGTCCAATATCTATCTTTCAAACTCCCAAAAATCAAGTGGACAACATGTCTTGATACAAAAGTAGCAAAACTAAATCCCACAGATCCTGACTCAAAAGTCGTCAGCATCTGATCCAGCTAGTGGAGCTCATCCTCAGATGCAATATCCATCTCCTATGGTAGATCATCCTCTACTGGTGCAGCAAGTCCTCCTACCACAAATCTGATATCCTATTCCTCGACTATCATCTCATCAACGTCCATATCCGCGATACCAAATACTGGCTCGGCAATATCGGCGACCATCTCGGCAAATCCTCTAACCACGGCCATAGCCTCTGCTAGCTCGGCCTGTCCTACAATAAACCTATCTGGGTGTGCGACCATCTATGTTACCCACTCTGCTACCATATGTACTATGGGTCCCATTGGAAACTCAGGTATGGTTGGGATCTCAGGTACCATGATCTCCTCATCAGGAACATCCCTCTCAGCTACCTCAATCACCATCGTCCCTTATCACTACATCATCCCCTCATCGACTGGCTCTGGGTCCTCGGGCTCCTCCTCTTGGTCATCCTCTGGTGCATCCTCGGGATAGTCCTTCGGCTCCTCGTCATCATCTCCGTCTATGTCTACGTCCTCATCCTTATCCTTCAGCTCTACTTCCTCGGCTAGATCCTCATCACCTACACTATCTATTATTGGCTCTGCCTCTGGCTCTTTAGGCTGATCCTGCGGCTCTGGGACTGGTACATTGGGTACCGATAATGGTGGTGCTGCCTGGGCAGTGTGGACATGCAGCCTCTGCGGACCACCCCCTTTCAGGTTTCAAAATTGATTTTCCTATGAAAATTTTGAAAAAGTCTATGAAAGCAAATACAGAGTCTCCACTTGGTCTTTAAGGAACCAAGAAACCCAATTTTGACTCACCCAAATGGATAAAGGGCACCGACCTTTCATAACCAAAGAACTTGGCTCGGGATTTTTGTACGAGAGAGGAAGGAGCCTTTGTCACGGCTAAAACACCTCAACTCGCACTGTCTTAATTGCCCATAGCAAAAAAAAAAAAAAACTTTTGAAAATACAAACAAAAGTGCAATGTTTGCCTCTAGCCGACAATCTGATTTTTCACACCTTTAAACCAAAAAATATATTCATATGTTGATTTACACTCTACGATACATATAATGGTCCTAAAAAAAAATATTTAAACATCCTAAACATTTTAAACTAAGAAATCTAGAACATGAATCGAAAAAAATTCGAAGTTACCGCATTTTCGTGCCATTGGGGTGAATCTCCTAGGGTATGTTTGATAACCATTTTGTCTTGGTTTTTTAGTTTTTGTTTTTGTTTTCAGTTTTTTGAAAATGACAATAAAAAAAGCGGTCGGTAAACTTAATTTTGTTTTCTTTTTTCAAAAAATATTTTAAAAAAGGGACCGAAAATGAAAAGAAAAATAAGTAGCTTCCAAAAAAAGCAAAATTGATTTTGGTATCCAAAATTACTATTTTGCCCTTACAAATTTTAAAAGCCAAAACTATTTAAGATTAAACCAATATTGAACGTCGTCAGAGCTAATGAACTTATGCATTTTTTTTTTGCTGGGACCAAAAAAGTTTATAATCGCAAAATGAACTAATTGCCCTTAGATCTTATATTTAATAAATTAAAAAAAATCAAGGTCTTCAATAAAACAAGGTGTCATATCCAAAAGTTATTCGAGGTTCTGGATTTAATGGCGGGGTCCAATTGGTTTGAATCTATTTTGTAAAATGACTATTTTGCCCTTCATACTTCAAAATGCCATTACTTGTTAAGCCTAAATTAGAATTTAACGTCGTCAGAGTCTATGAAATCATTATAATATTAAGATCATTTGGGGAGCTGAAAGGCATATATATGGTAAAATGACCAAGTTGCCCTTGGAGCTTATGAAGGAAAAATAGGTTTAAAATAATTTATTTAAACGCGCAGCGGACAGATAAAGTTCAAAACTTTTTGGTATGCCCAGATCTACTACTTCTTCATTCCATAGATGCATATAACAAGAAGGGACAAGAATTATATCTTTGTGTCTTGAACCCAATTATGAACTCTTCAACTTCTAGCAGTCTCCTCTAGGTTATCTTCACCCTTATGACTGCTATGGATGCTTGCCGGAATGACTGGGGTTGGTGGGAACCCTAATAGAGAGGATAAGTGTTAGGGATATATACTAAAAGCCATGCTTTATGTAGTTGATTTATTATTCATTTAATAAAATCAGTTGATCCATTTTTATGAGAATATGTGTGGGCAATATTTGTATTATATTGTTTATTTAATATTATGCATGTGTGTCTTTCATTCTACATAGTAGGTGGTTTGGTGTGTAGAGTTTGGCTTACACACGGAAGATCAGACCATCGGATCTTGTAGAATGTAAGATTTTGGTTTACAGTCTTAGATGGATTCGGCACACCATCGGTAGGACTGCAGCATGGTGTTGTAGTAGGTTTGTCTTGACTACGGGAAATGGTATAGTTTCAACTCACCATGCTAGTACACTTTGTGTATTAAACGGGACCGACTTGGGGTAATTATCTTTACACTGACTTATAAGATAATTAATACCTCCTGACTATTATGAGTGCTTATGCTCTAAATCCTAAGTTAATTTATAGACACGTACATTTGATATTTACACTTTGATCCCTAAAAGGGCGAGATCCTTAAATGGTCAATATCTCATTAGATTGGGTGACAATATTAATTGTGTGGTGGATATTAATTAATGATGGAATCCATGTCTCAATTTTGGGATTGATGATATCCCCTTGAGAAAGCTTATAAGTTTTGATTATGTCAAACCCTGCAGGTGGATTTTGTATCCGATATATCAGATAAGTTAAGCAGAGGATCTCAAGGAATTTTAAGAGATTTATTAAATATGATTGTCAGTAATTATATTTAATTAATGGATATCTATAATTTTAACATGTGGAGATAATAAGCATTTAATAACATATAGCTCAAAATATATTTTTGTGATAAGGGTAGGAGTGAAATTATAATTCTTTAGTGGTATGAATTATAATTTATGAAAATAGGAATCTGATTCAGTTCGAATTAGGGTTTCCTAATTCCATAAGGAAGCCTATTCCTTATTGACTTCTTATGGTCCCTATTGTAGCCTATATATATGCTGCTTTGGCTCTCTCCTCAGTTTGCGTTTTTCCATCAAGAGCATTATAACTCGGAATAGAAAAGAGAGCGTAAAAAGAGAGAGCAGAAACATAAAGGATTTCGAAGGAGCCTATACTCATTTCGATATTCTGGCAGCAAAGGAATACGGTAGAAGATCGTGAGCTGCTATCGAGCCAGTGTTCTCGATTTGTCTACTACAGTAATCTGTTTTAGCAGTTTAAGGTAACCCTAGTTCCACCCTTATAGGGTTATTGTAGTTTTCACGTAATTTTTGCAGTACCAACTTATACGCGCTGTCAACGGATTCTGGGAACGCAGTCTCCTAACAGTGGTATCAGAGCAACGTTGATTCTGCGTATGGGTTGGATGCAACGATGTTGTCCAATAAAACAGATCTTATGCGTGTTTTGATGGATGGATAGAACGTAGAACTGTGCTAACCCTTGTTTTACAGCGTTCTTATTCCACTATTATGGTCACTGATTTTGTGTGATTGGATCCCACGATGGTTTTATCCGTGGTTAATCTTTCTGTTTTAATATAGCATGTGAACTCCTTTATGGAGGCATAGGATTTGTGTATATTGGATCCCACGCTTGATTGATATGTGGTTAATTTACTGCAAAAAAATAGCATGTGAACTCCTTCATGGAGGCATAGGGTTTATGTAGTATATCTCAAGTAAATCCGTGAAGATAGTTCGTGAAGACAGTTTACAAGCAGTTTCAGAAAGCAATCTAGAAGCAGTTTTTGACCGGGCAGCTCGACCCCCGTGTGTAGTGGCGACATAGAGCTAATCGAGTTCAATGAAGATTTTTCACAAGAGTTGTAGCTTGACCATAATAGTGGGATTCCTATTTTATTGCGGTTTCCTTATTTATGTGTGATTGAATGATTATTATTATTTCATATTTAATAAATAGGACAACATGGATAATTGTTCCTAGACCTATTTCAAATATCTAGCTGCATGTTTAATTTATATTAATTTAAAATGATGGACAACTACATGTGTATTTAAAAATAAAACTAATTCCATAATTTGAAAACTTAAGTACTTATTTTCTAAAATCATGATAATTTTATTATCTACACATGTGAGTTTGACAAGTAAGGATGAATTAATCCTTGTCAAGTATTCTATTATTTTTTATTAATTAAATTAAAAGTTTTTCTAAAAATTATAACCCTCAAATATTTTTTTTTAAATTCTAAGTGGGAGAGGGAGTTTATCAAGTATAAATCCCATGGTCTCCATCACTGGTTTGTAGATGATATGATTAATTTTGTGTGATGGCTCTAGTGTCATCCTCCCCATCGGATGTAGTTGATCATGGAATCATCAGTACAAACTTCTTTAAAAGAATGTTTTGGGTGATTGTTAGTGTGGACCACCTCTCCATCAGAGGTGTTCCTCACGGAACTCTTGACCTAGAATTAAGTGATGGTATACACTTAGCTATAAATAATAATATCCTCTCCATCTGAGTCACTATTGTTATTTATAGGATTAAAGTAAGTCAGCAGTTTAATTATACTAGGCAAGGTACATGGCTTCCCATCGAGTCATACTATCACAGTGTATCAGGTTGCTGGCGGATTCTTTTCAAATATGGTAGAGGGAACCAATATTTTCAACTCGAATCCATAGTAATTTTTTGCCCAAATGTAATTATTTATATTATGTGATTCTCAGGCTTTTAAATGGGTTCTTTCAATCCACTCGCTGTTATACTTAAATAAAACAAACTTACTGGACCAAACTATATAGACTGGAAAAGGAATTTGAATATTGTGTTAATTGCTGAAGAGTACAAGTATGTGTTTACTCAAGAATGTCCTGAGCAACCTGGTGAGGGGGCAACCGCTGAGGAAACCCAGGCTCACAAGAAATGGGTCAAGGCTGATGAGATGGCGCGGTGTTACATTTTGGCACCCATGTCAAATGTGCTGCAACACCAGCATCAGTTAATGGCCAGTGCCTATGACATGATGGAGAGCCTCCGAGAGATGTTCGGGGATTAAAGTCGTGCTGCTAGGCAGGTTGCCATGAAAGACTTGATGAACACAACTATGGCTGAGGGGACGCCTGTAAGGGATCATGTTCTTAAGATGATATCTCTTCTTAATGAACTAGAGATCCTTGGAGCTGAAATCGACGGGAAACCCAGGTCGATATCGTACTCCAGTCACTACCAGAGTCTTTTAAACAATTCCACCTCAATTACAATATGAATAAATTTAAACATACCTTGGCAGAGCTGCTTAAAGAACTCCAGGCAGCTGAGGGTCTCAACAGAAAGTCAGGGAGTGCTCTTGTGTTTGAGAAAGGTTCTGCTTCAAAGTCGAAAGGCAAGAAGAAAATGAAAAAGGCTCAAAAGAAGGCCGCGGGTCCTCCGCCAATCCAAAGGCCAAGAGGACAACCGGGAAAGCCTAAAGGAAAATGTTTTGTTTGCAAGCACCCAGGACACTGGAAGAAGCAATGTCCGGTTTATCTCGTCAGACAGAATAATCAAGGTAAATCTCATTTACTAGTTGTTGAATTGTGTTTAGCGGTCCGATCTACCGGTACCTGGTGTGTAGATACGGGAGCCACTGATTATGTATGCAATTCTTTGCAGGGGTTCCAGGGAACCAGACAGTTTAGTGATGGAGAGATTTATCTATATATGGGAAATGCTACGAGAGTAGCAGCAGTTGCAGTAGGAAATCTATGTCTTAGTTTTGGTAGAGATAGGATTTTAATATTAAGAAATTGCCTTTATGTACCTTCTATTAGAAGGAATTTAGTTTCAGTTTCTAGTTTAGTAAAGAATGGATATTCAGTTCATTTTAATAAAGTAGTAGTTATTAAAGAAAATAAATATTTTAATTGTTTTGGTCAATTGGTGGATGATCTTTATATTATAAATCCTCTCTCTCCTATACTGCAACTTAATGAATTGAATAACACAAATAGTTTGCCATTTAAGATAAAAGAACATTCAAGGATGAACCAAACACATCTTTGGCACTTACGCCTTGGTCATATTAATTTGAAAAGGATTCAAAGACTGGTTCAAAATGGGCCATTAAGCTCATTGGAAGTGGAGGCACTTTTAGTCTGTGAATCCTGCTTGGAAGGTAAAATGACCAAGAGGCCTTTCTCGGCCAAGGGCTATGAGCAAAAGAGCCGTTGGAACTAGTTCACTTTGATTTGTGTGGTCCTATAACTGTCCAAGCAAGAGGGGGATTTGAGTACTTTGTCACTTTCATCGATGATTACTCAAGGTATGGGTACATTTATTTGATGCGGCGTAAGTCTGAATGCTTTGAAAAATTCAAAGACTTCAAGGCTGAAATGGAGAAGCGTCTAGGTAAATATATCAAGACACTATAATCTGATCGTGGTGGAGAGTACTTCTTGGGAGAGTTTAGGGAATACTTATTGGAGCAAGAGATTACATTCCAGTTGTCTGCACCCCATATGCCTTAGCAGAACGGTGTAGCAGAAAGAAGGAACAGGACTCTCATGGACATGGTAAGATCTATGATGAGTTATTCGGATTTACCAATTTCCTTTTGGGGACACACATTAGAGACAGCTGTATACATTCTAAACTTGGTACCATCTAAGTCAGTACCTACTACTCCCACGGAATTATGGACTGGGCGAAAGCCTAGTCTGCGGCATGTTCAGATCTGGGGTAGTCTAGCACATGTGGTGAAAGGGAACGCAGAAAAGTTAGAATCAATACAGAAGTATGTTTCTTTGTTGGGTTTCCAAGAGGAACTAAAGGTGGTCTGTTTTATAGTCCTAAGGATCAAAAGGTTATTGTTAGCACCAATGCCACATTCTTAGAAGAGGACTATGTTATGGAGCACAAGCCCTGAAGCCGTATTATTCTAGAGGAAATGAGAGCAGAGACACCGACACATACTTCCTCGATACCATCGGTACGAGAAGAAACATCACAAGACAGATTTATCGATATTCCATTATCGCGTCGTAGTGGGAGGATTATCGAAACTCGTGTAGATCTCAAACCAACCATTAACACGCAGGTTCCTGAACCAATATAGTGTGCAGATAATGGTGTATTAGGTTCAGAATCTTCACAATAAATTATCAGTGATACATAGACACGGGTTGTGCCTCGTCGTAGTGGGAGGGTTATTATTCAACCTGACTGGTATATGTTCTTGGGAGAGTCTTATGACCAGGTCCCTGATGAACAAGGTACCGATCCCTATAACTACAATGAAGCACTCCAAGATAAAGATGCAGATATTTAGCAAAAGGCTATGAAGTCTGAAATGGAGTCCATGTACTCCAATCAAGTCTGGGATCTTGTAGAACCAGCCAATGAAATAAAACCCATTGGATGTAAGTAGATCTATAAGAAGAAGAGAGGAGTAGACGGTAAGGTAGAAACCTTTAAAGAAAGGCTTGTTGCGAAAGGGTTTACTCAAAAAGAGGGAATCGATTATGAGGAAATCTTTTCGCCTGTGGCCATGCTAAAGTCTATTCGAATTCTCTTATCCATTGCTGCACATTTTGATTATGAAATTTGGCAAATGGATGTCAAGACAACATTTCTTAATGGGAATCTTGACGAGTGCATCTATATGATGCAACGAGACGGGTTCATTGGAAAGGGCCAAGAACACATGTTCTTAAGAAGTCCATTTATGGACTTAAGCAGGCATCTAGGTCTTAGAATATCCGCTTTAATCAAGCAATCAAGTCTTTTGGTTTTGATCAATGTGTGGATGAATCTTGTGTATACAAGAAACATGATGGAAGCATGGTGGTGTTCTTAGTACTATATGTGGATGATAACTTGCTAATCGAAAATGATGTGGGGGTATTATCTTCTGTAAGGGTATGGTTGTCCAGTCAATTCGATATGAAGGACTTGGGAGAAGCCGATCACATCCTAGGGATCAAGCTTACGAGAGATCGCTAGAATAGGATGTTAGGCTTGTCACAAGGCACTTATATCGACAATATTCTTGTAAGGTTTAGCATGCAAGATTCCAAGAAGGGATTCCTTTCTTTCAAGCATGGAATTACTCTATCAAAGGATCAATATCCTAAGACACCTGATGAGATAGAGAAGATGAAGGCAGATCCTTATACCTCGGCAATAGGAAGCCTAATGTATGCTATGCTATGTACTAGACCTGACATCTGCTTTGCTGTTGGCATGGTTAGTAGATATCTGTCTAATCCAGGGCAAGAATATTGGACTGTAGTGAAAAATATTCTCAAGTACCTAAAAAGGACTCGAGACTATATGTTAGTTTACTAAGCAGACAGTCTTATACCCATTGGGTACACGGATTCTGATTTCATGCCAGATAGGGATTTTTCCAGAAAGTCTACCTCAGGATATTTGTTTACCTTAGGAGGTGGAGCCATTAGTTGGAGGAGTATCAAGCAGTCGTGTATTACTGATTCCACCATGGAAGCCGAGTATGTGGCTGCTTCGGAAGCCGCTAAGGAGGCTGTTTGGCTCAGAAACTTCCTTATGGACCTAAGAGTAGTACCTGCGGTACAATTGGCTATTACCCTTTATTGCGATAATAGTGGAGCGGTTGCTAACTCAAAGGAACCTAGGGCACATAAGAAGGGAAAACACATTGAGCGTAAGTATCACCTGATATGAGAGATCGTGCAAAGAGGTGATGTTGAAGTGACCAAGATAACATCAGCAAATAACCTGGCAGATCCTTTTACCAAGAGCTTACTGGCCAAGACTTTTGATAGTCATGTAGAAGGGATAGGAGTGAGGTGTGTCGCATCATGGCTTTGAGTCTAAGTGGGAGATTGTTAGGGATATATACTAAAAGCCATGCTTTATGTAGTTGATTTATTATTCATTTAATAAAATCAGTTAATCCATTTTTATGAGGATCTGTGTGGGCAATATTTGTATTATATTGTTTATTTAATATTATGCATGTTTGTCTTTCATTCTACATAGTAGGTGGTTTGGTGAATAATAATTTGTATATCACTTGTATGTATCTCATACACACACGAATTACTTACTATGATACCTAAGGATTAGCAGTCATCTCATGAAAGAAACATACACAATAAAATGTAAAGCTGATATCCATATATTAAAATGCCAATGTCTCATACATAAAGTAATGGTTTAAGGGCACAATCCCAACAAACTCCCACTTACACTCATAACCATTCAGGACTACATCTAAGACCTAGACTATCCAGATGACGATAAAAAACCTTCTATGGCAAGGCCTTTGTAAATGGATCTACAAGATTGTCAGCAATGGCAATCTTGGTGACAATCACATCTCCACATTGAACAATATCTGGAATTAGATGATATTTCTACTCTACGTGCTTTTCCTTTCCATGGTTCCTTGGCTCCTTGGACTGTGCCACTGCCCCACTATTATCGTAGTATAGCATAATAGGCGACAATGATGCTGGTACTATCTCAAGCTCCATAAGGAACTTCTTGAGCCAAATAGCTTCCTTTACGGCTTCATAAGCAGCCATATACTAGTTTCTGTAGTTGAGTCTGCAATGCATTTCTGCTTAATACTCCTCCAACTAACTGCACCACCTCCACTGGTAAAGAGATGTCCGGATGTCGACTTCCTCGAATCTTTATCTAACAAAAAGTTTGAGTCAGTGTATCCCATTGGAATCAACTCATCCCTATCGTACATAAGCATTAAGAATATGCTTGATGGTTGTCTAGTGCTTTGGACCTGGATTCGACTGATATCTACTAACCATGCCAATGACAAGCAGATATCTAGTCTAGTGTATAATATCGCATATATAAGACTTCCCACTATTAAAGCATATAGAACTCCCCATGCGATTCCTCTCCTCCTGTAACCAGTTTGAGATAATCCTATTATCTTTCGCTTACAATCCTGAAAGAGTTTATCCTAAGGATATAGCTCGCCTTTCCTAGATCCTTCATATCGAAAGTACCAGCTAGCCAAACCTTAATTGATGAAAATTCTCCTACATCATTCCCAATGAGTAGAATGTCATCAACATAAAGCACAAGAAAAGCTACCACCTTACCTTCACACTTCTTGTATACACAAGGCTGGTCAAAACGAATGTTCCAACTCTTGGATGCCTACTTAAGCTCATAAATGGACTTTTACAACTTGCATACAAAGTTACCTTTCCCACCAGCTATGAACCCTTCTGGTTGCTACATATAGATATCCTCCTCAAGATTGCCATTCAAGAATGCAGTCTTGACGTCCATTTGCCAGATCTCATAATCTAGACATGCAGCAATGGATAAGAGTATTCTGATGGACTTGAGCATAGATACCAGCGAGAAGGTTTCCTCATACTCAATGCCCTCTTTTTGAGTATAACCTTTCACTATAAGCCTTGCCTTAAAGGTCTCAACCTTTCCATCAGATCCTCTTTTCCTCTTGTAAACCCACTTACAGCCCATGGGTTTAATATTGGCTGGAAGTTCTATAAGATTCCAGACCTGATTGAAATCCATAGATTGCAATTCAGCCTTCATAGCTTTAACCTAATAAGCTGAATCAACATCAGTCATTGCCTCTTCGTGTATGGTAGGATCAGTCTATGGAGACACCTTCAAAAAATTCTCCTAAGAACATGTGTCTTTCAAGCTAGCTGACCATCCTTCCACTACGACGAGGTACCGATGCAGAAATGGGTGAAGAAGTGGTATTTTCTTGTCTCACATTGTGTATGGTAATTATATATATATATATATGTGGGCGTGCCAGACAAATGTCCTCTTTGAAATGAACGATTTGACGAATCAGACGAGTTGAGAAAAATAGAGGAACGAGATTTCTCTAAAATAGGTTCAAAATGCCTTAACCAAAGATTAAGGATTTGGGATGCGAGATAAATTGAGATTACTAGATTAGCTTGAAGGAAAACAAAGCATGAATTCCTTTAAACCATTGGAAGCACAATCAGAAATGAAATACAGAACTACTCCTAAATAAACTGATAATTAAAGACAAAAGAAAGTACATGATAAAAGATAAAGATAATGCTAAGTGTTCTTGATCTCTGGGATCCCTTCCTCTTGTTGCTTCGTTCCTTTAAATAGGTACTGGCAATGGTAACTAATTCTTCCACGCTGAGAAACTGCCCACTATCCCACAATCTCAGAATAATGGGCCTCATTCAAATCCACGCTTATTACCACTTCATATTACACGTGTCGCTCGTTGCGCTCAGGGTAACCACCAATAACTGCTCTGCCAGTGACATGGCTTGAGTCCTTGATACTGGCGCTATCACGTCGCATTAGCCTGCTTCCTCATCAGCCTACCTTTCACGCTTTGCTCCTTCTCAGATTTGGTGGCTCCACTTTGAATATTATTTTGTGGTACAAACAATGCCCCCCCAACATCCCTTTCAAGTAAAGGCACAAGCGAACCAACTTGATGGGATGTTGTTGATTTAAACATTGGCCCACCAAATCATAGCCTCCTTTAAAGGAACTATAACATATTTGTAACTCTTTTAATTGCCAATTTTTTAGGGAATGATAAGTTGATGCCTAAAAGATAGGGATAGTCTTTTCGTGATAGGACACTGATTTGACCTTCATTTACTTCCTTTTTGTACAGTTACGCAGTCTCCATCTTGATCTTTAGAGAGATTCTAACTTAAAATCTGCGCAAATATTGGGAAAGTTTCAATTTCAAAACTGCTTCTCGCTTCAAACCCTTCTGTATCCTTCTATACTTCAACTACTTAAACCATTTTCTCTAGTTCTTTCAGCCTCCATCTTCTTCTTAAAGCTTCTAATCCCCATGGCTGAAAACCTTCCAGAATCCACTTCATCTCCAAGTACAGAGGAAATGGCCACCGATCCTCAATCGCGTGCCAAAGAATCTCTCAAACAATTTTGTGTTTCTGCTTTTGAGGGCGTCAGTCTACAGGTAATAGAATCTTCTCCTGACTTCCTTTCTCCTATTCTTGGCCCAAGTATTGCGCAAGAGTTTGTTCTTCCTCGGGTTTCCAGTCTCTTCCCTCATAGTGGTCTGTTCTTATCCGAACATCCTAACCCCCTACTGAAAAGATGGAACAATAGTATTGACATTCATTTTTGTCCCTCAAAAGCCTTACCAGAGTGGCTGGCCAGGGTAACCAGAGTTACTCCTTTTAAGTCAGATGAACGGTGTAGGCAACACATCTATGACCTAATGCTTTTGACCACCATGCCATTACTGATGAATACCCTTCTTCTTTCTTCTGCTTTGGCTTTTTGGTCCATCTCTACTAACTCCTATCATCTTCCTTGTGGAATGATGTCCCCTACCCTCCTTGACTTAGCTTCTTTGATCAAAGTCAGGCCAGATGGTGATCCAATCAATGCTACTGTTATCTCAGCAGGCTTACTCCATTCCTCCCATTACTTCTGGTTTTGAAAAGAACACTAGCTACCAATCTTTTATCCTGGAACACAAAAAGGATTATGGCCCTTTGATCAACATGGAGTATCTTGCCTTCCTTACGTTCTGGGTTAGCAGATATCTGACTTGTCCCCCCTCTTTTAAGGTAGTAAAATCAGATCTTCCCCTAGCCCTAGTTTTGGCTTCTAGCCAAGTACTAGCATTAGGCCCTTATCTCTTGGCTCAGATTTACAGAGGTTGTTTCAGGTTGATAAGTAGTAACTTGGACACTTGGGGAGGTCCCTTATGGATCCTACAACTGTGGCTCCATTTGTATTTTCCTGAGATCAGTCCTTCTTGCGCAACTGTATCGAACTCATTAGTCTATGGCCAAAACTTGGTCACCTACTCTTCTAGCCCCTTTAGTTTTTTGAATTGCTTGAGTTTCTTTTTCTCTCTCAGAACCCCTTCTCCTAATAGATTTTTGCTCAATCACCCTCCTTTGTACGGGCTGGACTGGTTTAAAGCTTCCCTTCTTGAACCAAGCAGTCATCCTGAATTATGGGCATGCTATTTGGTCTCTTGAGACTGCCATCATAGGGTGACAAAAGAGAATTCTGGAAATAACCAATGTGGTGTGGAATCCTATTTTCTGAATTATCATGTACGCTAGTTTGGTCTAACTCAATCAATCCCTTACCCCAATTTTTTGTCAGCCAACTCGAACCTTTAAACTCGCACCATCTTTAAGACATACAAATCAGTCCAACATGTAGATAAACTCAATAGGCTTCTCCTTGATCAATTTGAGTTCCAGTCATTCTCTCCTCATCCTGTGTCTACTCCTTCATTTGACACTTTTTGGATGGAACCCTTTGGTCGCTGCTTTGGTGATTTTGAATTATTGCTCAATACACTGTCTTCGATGTCATCATTACCTACTAATCCTTCACTTGTTCAGACTACAGGCAAAAGAAAGAAAGGCCCAGGTATGGATCCTGACACCAAAGCTGATTATGATTCCATCATCAAATTTGAAGAATTTTATACGTTAAAATAGAATCCTCTGAAGCCTTCTGAGTCAATCTCTGAGGCGAGCCGCATCAGAATCTGACTAAAAAAAGAACAAGTGGAAAAGAAGGCTCGTGAGTATTGAAAAAAACATGGCAAAACTCTAAACTGGCAGCAGCTTTATGCTTCTGCCGAGAATTGGATCATAAAGACCTGCCCTTTTCCACCCTTAGCCGAATTTGGCATTGCGAAACCTATGGCTCAAACTGATGTGCCTATAGGGGTCACTGTAGCAGGTTATCAGTCTGAACACTCTATTCCCACTACCTTTGGTGGCGCCCCTACAACCAGTCATCAGGCTGCTTGGTCGTTTCTTGAATTTTTCAGTCAGTCTGTCCCCTTGGCTTCTAGAATTTCTTTAAAAACTTAATACCAAGAGATGTGATTTTTATTTTGTCATTTTCCTTATTGCTTCTTTTCTTTTGATCAGGTTCTCCAAGCCCTACTGTCACTTTGTCTCCTAAGAAGAAAGTTGCTCCTACAAAGGCTCCCCCTTCCATTCCAATTCGTCGTAGTTCTAGGGACATCAAGTACTCAGATTATGCAGAGACAATGAAGAAGAATTCCTTGGAGGATACCACTTTTGATCATTCTATCCATCTGGACGAGAAGGAGGCTGAGCCCATTCTACAGCAGGATGCTCCGAAGATGGCAAAAAAGCCACGGCTTAAAGCCCGGGCCCAAAAGAAATTGCGTGATAAACTGGCATTGAGCAGCTCACAGCTTTCTCCTTACTCTATTCAGGAATCAGAGATTGCGAAAATAGCAGAGCTCTCCCCGGCTTCTTTAAAAATCCTTCCCTTGCTAAGGCTTCCCCTCTCACTGGCCAAAGCAAAACTAGAGTCTCAAAAGACATGGTTGATAACCCAAGTGTTCTTCCCAAAATCTCTCAGTGCTCAAAGACTCTTTTTCCTCAACCTCCTTCTTTGAAAACAGGGTTCAGTTTCTCTGCTTCAGTGAGCCATACTTCTTCAGATTCCCAGTTATCAACTCACATTAAGGATCTTTGTCTTTGAGCTTAGAACCTCAGGCAAGCTCTTGCTCAAATGCTTGGCTCTACTTCCTTTCCTTTATAGCCAAGCTTAACAAAATCCACTCCAGCTTGTACAGAAGCTAAACTTCAGGCAAAGAACCTTTTGTCTTCTTTATGTTCTGTTACTTTAAGAAATGCCATGAGACAACAGGCGGCCATTGAGAACGCTGTCCCTTTGCTTTCCAAAGATTTTGTTGGTTCTTCCTCTTCCTCGTCGTCAGTCTCTTTCTTATAACAATTCAAGAAGATTGCTAACACCATGGTTGAGGTAACCCAAAAACTGGCTGACGTGAAGGTGTTCTTTGAGGAAAGAGAAGATGTAACCAACCAATACATTCAATTGTCTAGCACTGCGGAGATGGGGATGGAGAGTTCTGACTTGCTTTTGGAAGAGATCAAGAAACTAAGGGCTGCTCTTGCCAAGATGGAAGCTGATGATATAACCCAACAGGCTGACCTAGAAAAGGTTCTAGAGCAACTTGATTAACTGACTGATGAGATCTCGGCTTTGCATGCTCAAGAGGAATCATGGTTGACCATTCAAAAGACTGCTGGCACTGCCTTATCTCAAATTGATGAGCAGTGGACTTAAGCTTTGGTTCTTCTGGCTCCATTTTTTCCATGATCTTTTCTTTTTAGGACTTTGTGGTTTTTTGAAACTTTATTTTTTTTGCACTAAATGGCCACGGGGCCAAGACTATTTGATTTTTGTCTATGTAGCCATGTTTGGCTTTCTTATGGCATGCTCATAATCATACATCAATTTATGCACCTGCACGCCATGTTTCACTATATTTTTCAATTTCTACTCAATTTCATCAGTCTCAGTTTGAATACTCCTATTATCCTAATTTTTCAGACTGATCGGGAATAACCCTAACATCCTGGGTATTCTCAGCTTCTTGCTCCAACTGACGTAGATATGACTCCCATATACAGGGCTTATATTTCTTTAGGTATTTTCCATTTATAAGCCTGTTGTGTACTTGCCCATCCAAGTTTCTTAAGTGGTAGGGCCCCCTTTTAGCACTTTGTGGATTTCAAAGGGCCCTTCCCAATTAGGAGACCACTTCCCCAATCTATGGTCTTTGAGTCCTAATGGCAGGATAGCCTTCATAACTAATTCTCCCATAGAGAAAGATTTGGCTCTTACCTTTTTGTTATAAGCCTTCTCGGCTCTACGTTTTTGCAGCCTGATATGGTCTAGAGCCAAAAGCCTTACCTCGTCGAGATCTTCTAGTTCTGTCAGCATAGCTTGATTATACTCATCTATATCGAAATCATTTTGCTTAGCAACTCTCAAAGACTTAACTGCCAACTCCATAGGTAGCACGACATCATGACCATAAGTAAGTGCAAATGGTATAGTGCCGGTGCTTGATCTTTTTGAAGTTCTGTAGGCCCATAAAACTTCAAAAAGTAACTCATGCCAAATTCTAGGATTATTGTCAACCATTTTTTGAATATTTAGCTTGAGGATTTTTTTGGTTGATTCTTCTTGTCTATTGGCTTGGGCATAATATGGGGTTGAATTGAGAATAGTAAAACCATACTCAAAGGCAAATTCCAGCATATCATCTCCAATAAAAGGAATACCTTGATCAGCCGTGATGGTTTGTGGTAATTCAAACCTATGAATGATATTTTCCTTAATGCACTTAGTCACTTCATTTTGACTGACTGATTTAAGTGGAATAGCCTCTACCCACTTGGTAAAATAATCAGTATCCACTAGAATATATGCATAATTTTTTGATGAAGGTGGACTGATCTTTTCAATCATGTCCATCGCCCATCCTCAAAATGACCATGGTTTGATAATGGATTGAAGGTTGACAGTGCGCACATATTGAATTGGCCCATGTCTGACAACCCTTGGCAAAGTTGATACAATCCTTTAAAATGGTAGGCCAATAGTAATTATATCTCCTTATTAACCATCTCATTTTTGTCCCAGCCTGATGAGCCCCACACAATCCACTATGTACTTGCTTCATCAGTCTCAATGCTTTTATTTTACTGGGACATTGCAACACTGATTCATTCGCCGATTTTTTAAATAACTCACCATTAGTCAGGAAGTAGTGCACCGTTTTCCTTCTGATCTTGATATTAGTATGCATATTAGGATTCTCTAAAAACTTAATGATTGGTTCCATCAAATCATCCTCATCAGCCTAAAAGGGCATAGCATACTCAATGTCCTCATCCTCTACAATTGACGACTTAGATCTTTTTTCGACCGTAATCATCCTTTGGAAGATGTTTGTTGGGATCTTAAGTCCTGAAGCAATCTGAGCCAATTCGTTGGCCTCTTCATTTTCTTCTCTTGGCACATATTGCGCTGCTGACTCAGAAAAACCGTCTACCAGCCTTATTGCAATTGTATGATACCTTTCTAGAATGGTATTATGTACTTTATATTTTTCCCCTAGCTGATTGATTACTAATTGAGAATCTCCAACCAATTTCACAACCGTGGTCTTCATTTCGTATAAAATTTTAAGGCCAATGATCATGGCCTCGTATTCAGCCTGATTGTTGGAATATTTAAAATCGAATTTAAATGAAAATTGTGTCTTTTTCCCACATGGGGATGTAAGGATGATCCCTGCCCCTGCTGACTCTTCAGTATTGGATCCATCGAACCATAATACCCATGGGGTAATAGATATGTATCCAATTTCAACCCCTTTCAGGATTTCAGGACTTACATTTAGGCAAGGATGATCAGCCCAGAAATCAGCCAGGACTTGTCCCTTAATAGCTTTCTGGGGGACATATTGAAAGTGAAATTCCAATAATGTTAAGGACCATTTTGCCACTTTTCCAGTGATAATTGGTCTTGACAACATGTATTTAATAACATCAGTCTTGCACATGACTTCCACTGTTACAGGTAGTATATACTATCTTAATTTAATACAAGAAAAGAACAAAGCCAAACACAACTTTTCAATTGATGTATATCTTCATTCTACATCAGTCAGAACACGGCTTAAATAATAAACCGCATGTTCTATGCCTCTATTATTAATTTGAACCAGCAGACTTCCAATTGAATCATTAGAAGCTGAAACATACAATCTTAAAGGCTCGTTTGGCTTAGGAGAAACTAAGACCGGCGGCTTGGCAAGATGTCCCTTGATTTGCTCAAAAGCCAGCTGATGCTCCTGTCTCCATATGAATTCTTCCTTAGCCTTCAATTTTAATAGTGGACAAAAAACTGTAGTCTTGCCTGCTGACATGAATATTTTTCTGTGCGCTCTTGTGCAAACACCCAAGTATAGGTGATCGTGTAAGTAGTAAACTGGATTAAGTCCAGGTCGATCCCACAGGGAAGGATGAGAATTGAATTACTTAGATTAGACTCAAAAAGAAAAAAAGAAAAAAGTAAATTCAATATTTTGGAAAAGATGTAGAACACAAAGTTCTACAATTAACAACTATTAAAATTAAAAACAACTAAGTTAAATTAACTAACGATTACTATTTAACTAAAGCGAAATTTTAAAACGGTTTTACTTAATAAAAGAAAGTGTTGGGATCACACGAATCCATTGTGACCTAGCCGTCTACCATGCAATTGCAATTAAGCTCAATGGAGTAAATCTTCTACAATATTCCGTACTTCTCTAAAGATCTAGAATCAATATCCCTTTCATGGCCGGGACTATATCATCTCAATTAAGTTTGAAATACATGAAAGCGGTTTAATTCAATAGTTAAGACTCTCACCTACAATGGTGTTAGCATTGAGGGTGGTTTGCAAAATGTATTGAACGAAAATGCCTTAAGGCTTAAGTTCAAAGACTGCTTTGACAAACTGAGCATTTGGGGACAGTTTGATAACAAATTCTTAAAACAGAAAGTTTTGGAATAATGTATTGGATATTCTCAAGAATCAGATTGTTCGATCGATCGATGCGCTCTCGATCGATCGAAAATCGTCATCTCTTAATCGATCGAAATGTCTTCGATCGATCGACTATATCTCTCCATCGATCGATCGAAATAACTTCGATCGATCGAACACAGGTGTTATTCTGATGCATGGCAGAGGCCTGAAAATCACAGTTTCATCGCGATTTCCCAACCATGAACTACTCAGACATGGTCTGGAGTGTCCCAGATGCGTTCTTAGCGTAAAAATTCATTAAGGTAACGTTTGGTTGTGAGATTTTCATTAAAACTATGAAAAATTGAGATTTTAACATATCTATCATGCAAAGCAATAAGATTAATACTAAACCACGATTAGATAAGTGCAATATGTAAATAAAATAATAACTAATTAACCTGGAATGAAGAACTTGTATATAAACTATAGAAAATCCAATGCTAGCAATGTACCCTTGAGTAATAACCTACAAAACAATGAAAGTCTCTCCTCTCTCTGTGAAAACTGATCAAAAGCAAGTGGGGCGTCCTCCTGGACGCTTATAAAATGAGTTTTTATAGCAAAAACCTAATGCTAGGGTTAATAATCCCGTCTTTTGCTGTGTGCGCTTATTCTGCTAAAAGGCATGTTCGATCGATCGAAACACCCTCGATCGATTGAACATCTGGGTTATTCGATCGCTTGAGCAAAGTTGGATCGATCGATTGCTCGATCGCTTGAGAGGACCTCGATCGATCGGGCTTCAGTTTTCAACTTTGAATTGTCTTCATTAAAGCCAATCACTCCCTTTTATCCTGCTCAATCAATTATTCACACAGCAACAATAATCTGCACAAATCACAGCTAACACCAACAACTTATCATAGATTAATCGTAATGTGTAGAACTGGCGTTGTAATCCAAACTGCAGATATATGGGGAAATTGTGAACTAAATTAATGTGTTTTCTTCTTTTAGCGCAGTTTTATTCTACAAATACACCCGCTTGTCACAACCCCCAACTAGCGAATTGCTAGTCCCTAGCAATACAGCGAAAATAAAACAAGCTAACTACTACTACAACGACTAGAATAAACAAAAATAAAACTAAAGCAATCTAACCTAATTAGAAAGAGTCACTACCTAACTCACTTTCGCAGGAATCGCGGTTGCATTTAGCAATTGCAACAAGCCGTTAAACCCCTAGGTTCCCCTAGTGGAAGAGTGTTGTCTCGTGAGGGTTTGCAGTGAATATACCCACAAAATTCTCAATTTTTAAGATAAAAAAGATATAGGAAAACTTATAAGCATTTCTTTCTATTTGGCTATCAATTTAGCTCTACAAAAACATATCAACCTCATACAAACCATGAAGAAATCCACGTGTTCCTCCTGTCACCAAGATAAATATACATATGCATTCCATTCATGTATCCGTGTGTGTGTGAAATCAAAAGCTATGCATTCAACTTAGTTTAGAGTTGTTTAGACTATCACACTCTTAGAACTCATAGTTTTAACTCAATTCTCACATGGGTCACACTCTAAAATGAACATCTCACAGAAACTGGTTCAATACTGATCGCTCATGGTGTGAAACTTTAAGAAGAGTGATGTTCTGGCTACTAGTGATTCACACCTAACTCGATAAAGGACGAACATTCAGAGTGTATAGTCTCATGAAAGGAATACTACTTACTAGAGGAGCGAAATACCGTGGATACTCAAATTACACGTTCATGTTCAAACCAAGTTGTTAAAAATCATTAAGACTTTGACTTTTCGGCTTTTATGTAGTAGGGTGGATATAAAAGGGGCAAGAATTGCACATCCTTAGCATGTGATGGTGACTAGTTTATTTCTTCTTTATTCCAACCATCCTCATATCTCATATACATTTATTTCTTTTTACTCTTCCTTCCTTTTTTTTAAGTCACATATCCAACGTCTCCTTGCATATTTTTTTTATATAACATCTTTCCCACAACTACGCCTTTCTCGTCACATACTTCAACAATTTTAATCACATTGGATGTGCAATCGAGTTTATAGAAGTTAAAGTATCAGATGAAGGGTTTTAGGCTTTCATATTGGCAATACTTAATCGGTGTGGGGTTAAGAGATTCTTGGATGTTGATACAGGTATATGAAAAAGGTAAGGAATGAATAACGATGGCTTAAATCATTTTTCTTAACTTCTAAGTTTTAGCACTTCAGTGTTCATTGAGTTTTAGTTGGTAAATCCTGAACGTTCTCCTCTTATAAACAGCCTAGATGAAGAATTTGAGACTATTCAACGAATTTAAAGTATATTCAAGAAGAACAATTCGAATTTATTGTGATAAGTCCCTCAAAAGTGAAGTTTGGGCTCAAAAGCTCACTAAGGGTCATTAGTTTCCACTACTTATTCCTTAAAGCATAACAGTCATATTAACTCTTATTTAAGTTTTCAGCATAGCTATTAACGCGTGCAAATGGATGTTGGATACTAGAATAATCAACATATGCATTCGTCTTAGTGACACAGAAAAACGCGTGAATGTAATTCATAAAAGGATGAGATTAACATGAATGTATCATCGCTTGATAACAGCTAAATAAGAGAGAAAATTTAAAGGTATTCCACCAATTTGATAGAAGTTAATAGTTTTCTACATTTGAAATATTTTATTTTTATTTTTTTATTATTTTTTTTTTCTTCTTCTTTTTTAATAGAAATGGAGATTATATGATGTGTACAATAGAAAGAGCAATCCAGATTGCTAAATAACTAATATGCACAGGTGACTATCTATCTATATCCCATCCCCAACTGAAAATAGCGATGACCTCAGAAGTTGATTTTCAACAAAGAAATAAATAGAGAGATAGCACCTGAAATAGCATCAATAACTGCAAGCGTAACAATCTGTAAAGACACATACACTCTCCAAGCAACCAAGATCAAATGAAAGATATACAAAGGTACAATAAGCGTATGATCTATAAATGAAAACAGAAACAATCACTGCAAAAGTAAAGTAATGGAAATGACATGGTAGTGATAATAGAGGTCTTACAATCTCAAAAACATCCAACAGTCGAAACCTAACCACCGACAGTCCCACAGAATCCAAAAACCAAAATGTAAATAACGAGAGCAGAGAGATAGAAATAAGATAGAAAATATACAATAAAACTCTCCAAACACTCTCAAAGTCAAGACCTAAACATCCTCCGCGACATCGGATAATATCTCTATCGGCGCAGCGGGGGTATCTTCAACTCCACCCTCAGCAACAGTACTAGCCGTCGCCGGGTCACTCTCAGTCATGACCGGAGGTAGTGGAAGTGGGGGCTCCGCAGAAGGTGGTGCCACGGAGGATGATGGTGCAGCAGGATCAGCAGGTGGGGGATCAACAGTAGTATGTGGAGTAGGGGGAGTAGTGGTAGGTGGGTCAGTGGTAGCCGGTGCGGTAGCAGGAGTAGCGTGAGGTGGAGGTGTATGTAAGGACTGATCAACCCCTAGCTGAATCAAGATAGCCTCAAGCAATGTCGTCATGTGGGCCACCCGGCCCTCGAGTCTGATTCGAGCCTCTCTCTCCTCCAGTAGTAACTCATGAACAGTCGGGAGAGGCACGGATGATGAAGACTCTCCCTGGGCCCGAGTCTGAGCCTGAGATCGCTATCTCAGCTCAAACTGTGCAACCTCCACCAGAGGATCAACCTCATCGTCAGAATCAAGCTCCTCAGCCTCTGTCGGCGTCCCTGAAGCTGCACCCTCTGTATCGGTGCCATCAGCTCTCCTCCTCTTCTCTCCAACTTTTGCTTTCCCCTTACCCTTCCTTTTCTTCCTCTGAGCATCTGAACGGCGAGAAGTTGTCTCGCCAAATCGACTACGAGCCTAAGAGGTCACATCATCAGGTAAGGGAAGGAGGCCAGCCTGCTCGATCACCCTGTGAATGGCCCAAGCACCTTTCAGGTGCTTCTTGGCAGCAATGTAGCGAGTGGGGTGCCTCATAAAGTCAATATATAGGCGAGGCAAACAGACTGGTAACCCCGTCCCGATGGCATATAAAACATGGGCATACCAAGCAGCAATCTTCTCCCGGTAGGAGGTTACCAATAGGCAGTTGCTCAAAGCAAGGTGGAGCATATGATAATTATCAGTCAAATAAACGTCAGCAATAAGGGCTGTACCATCCTAGCTCGGTAATGCACCCCCAGTAAGCTCTCGGATAACAGCAGTCGATGAGAGCACTGGCGTGCCAGCACGGTGCGGGCATACACAGTCGGGCACCTCCGGGACTCCTAGAGCAGCTGAGACGGTAGCCGGACTGAACACAATCTCCCGGCCGCGAAAGAATGATCGTAGTGTGAATGCGGCATCGGGATCTCTAATCATCATCGCGCAAGCCGCACGAATCCAAGAAAGATTCACTCTCTTCGCATGAGAGAGCAAATTGTACCAGTGTGACATGGCTCGGAGGCGGGCGAGATACCAAGGCGTAGTGAGCCATGCCGTCTCAAGTGGTCGCTCTATCATGACCTTCCTGGACTGGAAGTAGCGTGTGAACCACTGGCGGTCGGGAGTATTCCGGAAGCCATGATGTGGGACTGGGTCAGGAATGGCTAGGTCAAAAGGCTTCTCCCTGTGATACCCTGTAATAGGGTTCATTGCGAAGATCCTGAAATGGAAAAAGAAAAGAAACGATAAATGAAAATAGAAAACTAAAAAGAAAAGAGAAAACTGTCATTGCAATAGGTCGAGCGATCGAACGTTTATCGATCGATCGAACAACACAAAACGTCGATCGCTCGAATTCTCTCGATCGATCGAACAACTCAAATTGTCAATCGCTCGAAGTTTCTCGATCGATCGAGCACAGAGATGCGCAGCAACGAGAATGAAATCAAAAAAGAAAGGAAAACAACAAAACAAAGTAAGGGGACTATAAACTGTAGAAAAACCGGTCGTATGACCAATGGGGGGCACCCCGATTAAGATTTGATCAAGAAAAAATGGAAAGAGGGGGGGAGCTGGAGCCTTACCTCGAGATATGTGTAAGGAGGGGGAATGAGGGTGACGAAGATGATGATTTGGGGATGAAGGGCTCCTCGAATCTGCGTGTGGTAAGAGGGACCAAGAAAATCGCCCCCGGTCGTCTATGTGCTTGAGCGCTCGAAAGTGAGGGAGAGATGAAGAGACTGATGAAGTGTACGCTGGAAGCCTCGTTTAAATACAATTCTCGATCGATCGGGGTGGTTCGATCGATCTAACATTAGATCGATTGAGAATTTTTCAAGCGCTCGAGGATATGACATCTTCGATCGATCGAGTAATGGTCGATCGATCGAAATCAAAAATTAAAAAGATATCACAGAATGAATAAAGCTATGCACCCCCAACTAGCCAACATTATTCTGGACATACAGTAAAAATGATAAACAAAGCTGTAACAGGACATGTAAGCCAAAAATGCATCCTCATAGATAATTGCAATTTTTATTTAAATAAAACTTTATAATAGCATCCAATTTGCAACATTATTGCCCCCACTGGTATTGAAGACCTTATTTAATTGAAGAAAACTAAGATAAAACTAAAACTAATAATATTATTGTGTAGGATTACACTTCAATTGCTAAAATACTAATGAGAAGACAAAGCACAATTGAAGTGGGGCACTAATCATCTAACAAGAAGATTCCTTCTTCCACCATTGCTTCATTCCCTGCTAAATCTTTGCATGTGGAGTCCAAACAGGATGATTCCCTTACCCAGAACATTCGGAAAGCAGCAGGACATCATCGAGCAAGTCTAAACTCTCTAAGGAATTGAAAGCCCATGCAAGAGGTGATCCCGTTGGAGACACGGATAACGGAGTGGAATTGTGCAACGGACTTTCCTCTTGCGATGGAGTGTCTGGGGACCTTATGTATGGTCCAAAGCCATGAAAAAGTTGATGTGGCAAGAAGAACGGTGGTACCGGTGGATGCATAATGACAATCCTGACAAAGGAAAAACCAAATGAAAACAACAAGAAGAAAAGAAATTACATAAGACTAAAGGAAACGACAATAGAAAGAAAATAACTAAAGAAAACAAGAGAAAGACAAGTGACAACGAATTAACCTCACTATTGGCATGAGACACCCATGTGCACTAGCAGGAAGTGGGCACTGAAGCCGAAATAGCAAATAGCTCAGGTGCACATAGATGTAAGGAACCACTGCGATGACAAGGAAGTCATCAACAAAGGTGAAAACAGCGTTGTGGCGTTCGGGCACCACATCTTGTAGGTCCTCTTCTTCCCATGGCTCCCACATGGAATCATTTTCCCACTGTTCTAAGAGAGCATCATCCACTTCTCCAACAGCGTACCCTTCAGGCTCTCCTTCCTCTCTAGAGAGGTCCATGTGCTCGAAGGGGTTAATTTGAAGGAGAGCAGGATCATAAGGGATGTATCCATAGGTTAGGTCCACCACATCATCAGACCCTGATCCTTGGTAAGGAGATAAGCAGAATGCTATCTCATCAGCAGTCCAAGGTGGGTTCTGGTATTCAGAATCAGCCCATGACCCTATAGAATGAACGTCATCATCCCGCATATTGAAAAGCTTGCATAGGGTAGATAATATGCAACAGCAGATTAGAATCGAAATCACTTGTAAAGAAAGATGAAAAGAATTAAAAGATTGAAAAACATCAAAAGTAAAGATATACAACAACAACGTGAAGAAACGCTTAACGTTTGAGATCAAGAGTAGTTGGGTTTATCCAGTTGGATGAACTCAGCCTCTGCTTGGAAATTTTCCAGGAACGGTTTTAGCCTTTGGCCATTGACCTTGAAAATTGCATCGTTCTTGGGGTTTATCAGCTCGACCGCCCCATGTGGAAAGACAGATTTGACTATGAACGGTCCTGTCCACCGAGATCAGAGTTTGCCTGGGAAAAGGTGGAGGCGAGAGTCGTACAGCAAGACTTTTTGCCCCGGCTCGAATGATTTACGACAAATTGTTCTATCGTGGTGAGCCTTCAACCTTTCCTTATGTAATCGAGCATTGTCGTATGCGTCTCGACGTATTTCTTCTAATTCAGCCAATTGGAGTTTTTGAAGATGCCCTCCCTATTTAATATCAAAGTTCAATGAGCGTGTCGCCCAATAAGCTTTGTGTTCGATTTCAACAGGGAGGTGACATGCTTTTTCGTAAACTAGCCTATACGGAGACATTCCCAGATTTGTTTTGAAAGCCGTGCGGTAGGCCCATAATGCATTAGTCAGTTTGTAAGCCCAATCCTTCCTGTTGAAACTAACCGTCTTTTTAAGAATATGCTTAATTTCTCGGTTAGCCAACTCTGCTTGCCCATTTGTTTGTGGATGGTAGGCGAGAGCAATTTTGTGATTGACCCCATATTTCTTGAGGAGTGACTCCAAAGGCCTATTGCAGAAATGCTTGCCTTGGTCACTTATTAGAGATTTTGGGGTTCCAAAACGCGATAGAATGTGTTCCTTAAGAAAGGACATCACTGTTTTGTGGTCATTGCGTCTTGTTGATATTGCTTCCACCCATTTTGACACATATTCCACAGCTAGGAGTATGTATTCACAATTATTAGATTTAGAGAACGGGCCCATGAAATCTATGCCCCAATAATCGAATATTTCAATCGTGATAATAGGGGTTAAGGGCATGAAGTTCCTTTTTGAGATTGTACCAAGCTGTTGACAGCGTTGGCACGTTTTGTAGAAAGCGTAAGCATCTTTAAACAAGGTGGGCTAGTAGAAATCGCTATGTAGAACTTTTTGTGCGGTCTTTTGTGATGCAAAATGGCCACCGCATGCCTCAGAATGGCATGATGCTAAAATGACGGTTATATCCTCGTTTGGAACGCAACGTCTGATGACCTGATCAGCACAATACTTGAATAAGTATGGGTCATCGAAGAAGAAATGACGTGCGAAAGAGAGGAACCGCTTCCTATCTGGTTTGGACCAATGACTTGGGGTCTCTCCTGTGGCAAGATAATTTACTATATCAGCGTACCAGGGCAAACCCATAATAGTCATTAGCTGCTCATCTGGGAATTCGTCTTTTATCGGTGTGGGTTCAGTGTTGTCAACAAAAGTTAACCGAGATAAATGGCCGGTGACCACATTCTCTACTCCCTTTTTATCTTTAATCGTTATATCGAATTCCTGGAGTAGGAGTATCCAACGGATAAGCCTTTGTTTCGCATCTTTTTTAGATAGCAGGTACTTGAGAGCCGAATGGTCTGTAAAACAGACTATTGGGGACCCTATCAGATAAGACCTGAACTTGTCCAACGCGAAGACTATTGCCAGGAGCTCTTTTTTAGTAGTTGTATAGTTCATTTGAGCTTCGTTTAACATCCGACTAGCATAGTATATCACATGAGGCTTATTATCCTTCCTCTTCCCTAGCACTGCGCCTATGGCGTAGTCACTAGCATCGCACATTAACTCAAATGGCAAACCCCAGTCGGGTGCTTGTATTATCAGTGCGGAGGTAAGGTGTTCCTTTAGTTCGTCAAAAGATGTTTGACAATTATCTGACCACTCGAAAGGTGTGTCTTTGACTAACAGTTGGCACAGTGGTCGGGAAATTGCACTAAAGTTTTGGATAAAGCGATGATAAAATCCCGCATGCCCCAGAAAAGATCGAATGTCTTTGACTGTACGAGGGATAGGTAGATTCGAGATTATATCAATTTTAGCTTTATCAACCTGGATACCTTTATCAGAAATGATGTGGCCGAGGACAATTCCTTTGGTCACCATGAAGTGACACTTTTCCCAATTTAGTACTAGGTGTTTGTCCTCGCATCTTGCTAGCACACGTTCAAGATTGGTTAAACAATTTTCGAAACTATGGCCAAACACAGAAAAGTCGTCCATAAAGACTTCGAGTATTTGTTCGACCATGTCGCTGAATATGCTTAACATGTACCGCTGAAAGGTAGCAGGTGCATTGCATAGGCCGAATGGCATACGACGGTAAGCGAAAGTACCGAATGGACACGTGAACGTAGTCTTCTCCTGATCTTCAGGAGCGATTTCAATTTGGTTATACCCACTGTATCCATCCAAGAAGCAATAGTACTTATGACCCGCTACTCGTTCTAGCATTTGATCCATGAAAGGTAAGGGAAAATGGTCTTTTCGGGTCACGGTGTTCAATTTTTGGTAATCAATACACATCCTCCATCCAGTGGGAATGCGTGTTGATACTAATTCACCATCTTTGTTTGGTATGACCGTTATACCTGCCTTCTTTGGCACTACTTGGGTTGGACTAACCCAAGGACTGTCAGATATTGGATATATGATCCCAACATCAAGTAGTTTCAGTACTTCCTTTTTGACTACTTCTTGCATGTTAGGATTTAGGCGCCTTTGCATTTGTCGCGAAGGTTTAGCGTCTTCCTCCAAATATATCTTATGGGTGCACACAGACGGGCTTATGCCTTTGAGGTCGGCAATAGTCCATCCTAATGCTCCCTTATGTTGTTTTAACACCTCGATTAACCTATCCTCTTGTTCAGAATTTAAAGTAGATGAGATTATGACAGGATAAGTCTTTTCAGTCCCTAGGAACATGTATTTGAGCTCTTTTGGAAGCTCCTTTAATTCCAATTCGGGAAACTGCATGTTTGAGGGCATAACTAGCTTTGTTTTAGGAGGCAGTGGTTCATATGGTGTTACCCACATGCATTCAGCTTTATCCTCCTCTAATGTATCCAACATGAGGCAAGTGTGATTTAAAGCAGCATCCAATGGATTAGACTCTTTAGGTTGATAGATAGCATCAAATTGTGACACCACTACCTCCACAGGATCTTTGTAATCAACGAAATCGGCCTCATCTTCTATGACCGTGTCGATGTAATTCACTTCCTCCTCATCATCGTATTCTTCAGGTCGGGGATTTGAGAAAATTTTGACATTTAACGTCATATTCCCGAATACGATGGTCATTATACCACTTCTCACTTTTATTGTGGCATCGATTGTGTTTAGGAAAGGACGTCCAAAAATAACCGGGATTTGTGAGCCTGGGTTAGACACTGGTTCGGTGTCTAAGATGACAAAATCAACTAGGAAGACAAATGAGTCTATTTGAACAAGGATGTCTTCCAGAACTCCTCTTGGGTATTTAACAGATCTATCTGCCAATTGCAATGCAACTCGGGTGGCTTTGTATTCACCTAACCCTAGTTGTTTATAAACCGAGTATGGCAGAAGATTTACGCTAGCTCCTAGGTCAAGGAGTGCGTTATCTATCTTTTGATTACCAATTTGACATGAGACAGTGGGAGTGCCGGGGTCTTTGAGTTTAGGAGGCAATTCATTTTGGATAATTGCACTTGCTTGACAAGCGACGTAAGCGTGTTTCCTCACACTTTGCCTCCTTTTGACCGTACATAAGTCTTTGAGATAGTTAGCATAGGCTAGCACTTGTTTTATAGCATCTAGGAGTGGAAGATTGATTTTAACTTGTTTGAATAATTCCAAGAACTCCTGATTCTTTGCCTCATTTTTGGGTTTCTTTAACCTTTGAGGATAAGGCGCAGGGAAAGGGCATTTTGGTACTTCATCATTAATGGGTTCCTTTCCGGGCCTTCTCTCAGCTTCTTCCACTTCTTTAGGAGCTTCAGTATTCGTTTCTAATGGTTCTTTACTAGTAGTGAGCTCCTCTTCTTGAGTAGAAGGTTTATTTGTATTGACCACTTCGTCCTCCTCATACTCCTCGGGGGTAGAGGTAGGCATATTTTTCCCTATAATCTTGCCGCTTCTCAAAGTCGTCACGGCTTTTGCTTTTTCGTGATTTGGGGGACAGTTATTGAATCCCTTTGGGTTTTGAAGTGGTTGGGCAGGAAATGTTCCGCCCGATCCCTCTTGATGTGCATCCATTCTATCTAATGTCGCAGACATTTTACTCATCATTTGAATTAATTGTTGAGTTAGATTGACATTAGAGAGAGGATCTTCCACTTGCACCTTTTTGTGTGGTGGCACGTACACATTAGAATGTTGATTATTAGAGGGTTGCACTTGGTTGTAATTATTAAATCTATTTTGATTGTATGGCTGGGACTACCTATTGTATTGCCCTTGGTATTGGTTATTGTTATAGGGCTGTTGTTGTTGATGTTGATTTTGGGTCCCAGCATCATTTTTCCAATCAAAACCAGGGTGATTCCAACGATTATTAGTATTTTGCGAATTATTGTTGTTATAGGAATTCCCTGCCCCCCTCTACCCTTGCATGGCATTCATTTCCATGGGGGGTTGTTCTTGAAAATACGGCATATTAGGACAATACTGAGTAGTATGTCCCAACATATTACATGTGCCGCATGGTTCTTCCGGTAATTGCTGCCTTAAACTACCTCCTCTCATGCCTAACTCCTCTACCTTCTTTGCTAGTTCTTCATATTTAGTCATGAGGTGATCTTCACTGTTTAGTTGGTATAGGCTTTTCTCTTCTACACAGGATATCTATGAGCGTGAGACGTTGTCAGAATTTGACCATTCATGAGCGTATTCGGCCAACCATTCGAAGTGGGCTTCAGCCTCTTCGGTGTTTTTACGCAGAAATGGTCCGAAACTCATAGTTTCTACCAACTTTTTCGTTTCACCATTCAATCCTTGATAAAAGAAGCTGATAGTTCGCCATTTCTCAAACCCATGGTGTGGGCACGAGAGAAGCAAATCTTTGAAACGCTCCCATGTTTGAGTGAAGGTTTCATTGCTCTTTTGTTTATAGGAATTGATTTGACGTTGAAGGTCTGTGGTCATGCGAGTAGGATAGAATTTCTTTAGAAACGCGGCGCTCATCGCATGCCAGGTGAAAATTGAATTAGGTTTGAGGGAGTGGAGCCACGCCTTTGCTTTATCCTTCAAAGTGAAGAGGAATAACATTAGATGTGTCACCTCCCTAGGATAATTTTGCGAGAATGTTTTGCAAACATCCTCGAAATCAGTGACATGTAAGTATGCCTTCTCACTTTCCATCCCATGAAAGGTGGGAAGCAGTTGGATCATCCCATTGCGAAATTGAAATTCGCCATTATGCGGTGGGATTTGAATGCAAGAGGGCGTAGGTGCGTGTTCTGGTTGCATGAGATCACATAGAGGACGTAGCGCCTCATCAATTGGTACCACCACATTGTCACCATGTTCACTCTGATTATCATCCATTGATTCAGTTGGAGTGACTACGGGGTTAATGGAACTAGCAGAGTCAGAACGGTAGAAAGGATTTCCAAAAATTCCTTCAATGGAAGTGTTGGACATGAACTAGGAGAGTTCCTAAGGTGAGTGTTTACCAAAAGAACTGAAATGAAAAGAAAATAAAAACAGAAAGAGATAAAGAGAGATTGAGGTAACCTAAATATTAACTCGTCGCATTCCCCGGCAACGGCGCCAAAAACTTGACATGAATATTTTTCTGTGCGCTCTTGTGCAAACACCCAAGTATAGGTGATCGTGTAAGTAGTAAACTGGATTAAGTCCAGGTCGATCCCACAGGGAAGGATGAGAATTGAATTACTTAGATTAGACTCAAAAAGAAAAAAAGAAAAAAGTAAATTCAGTATTTTGGAAAAGGTGTAGAACACAAAGTTCTACAATTAACAACTATTAAAATTAAAAATAACTAAGTTAAATTAACTAACGATTACTATTTAACTAAAGCGAAATTTTAAAAATGGTTTTACTTAATAAAAGAAAGTGTTGGGATCACACGAATCCACTGTGACCTAGCCGTCTACCATGCAATTGCAATTAAGCTCAATGGAGTACATCTTCTACAATATTCCGTACTTCTCTAAAGATCTAGAATCAATAGCCCTTTCATGGCCGGGACTATATCATCTCAATTAAGTTTGAAATACATGAAAGCGGTTTAATTCAATAGTTAAGACTCTCACCTACAATGGTGTTAGCATTGAGGGTGGTTTGCAAAATGTATTGAAAGAAAATGCCTTAAGGCTTAAGTTCAAAGACTGCTTTGACAAACTGAGCATTTGGGGACAGTTTGATAACAAATTCTTAAAACAGAAAGTCTTGGAATAATGTATTGGATATTCTCAAGAATCAGATTGTTCGATCGATCGATGTGCTCTCGATCGATCAAAAATCGTCATCTCTCAATCGATCGAAATGTCTTCGATCGATCGACTATATCTCTGCATCGATCGATCGAAATAACTCCGATCGATCGAACACAGGTGTTATTCTGATGCATGGCAGAGGCTTGAAAATCACAGTTTCATCGCGATTTCCCAACCATGAACTACTCAGACATGGTCTGGAGTGTCCCAGATGCGTTCTTAGCGTAAAAATTCATTAAGGTAACATTTGGTTGTGAGATTTTCATTAAAACTATGAAAAATTGAGATATTAACATATCTATCATGCAAAGCAATAAGATTAATACTAAACCACGATTAGATAAGTGCAATATGTAAATAAAATAATAACTAATTAACCTGGAATGAAGAACTTGTATATAAACTATAGAAAATCCAATGCTAGCAATGTACCCTTGAGTAATAACCTACAAAACAATGAAAGTCTCTCCTCTCTCTATGAAAACTGATCAAAAGCAAGTGGGGCGTCCTCCTGGACGCTTATAAAATGAGTTTTTATAGCAGAAACCTAATGCTAGGGTTAATAATCCCGTCTTTTGCTGTGTGCACGTATTCTGCTAAAAGGCATGTTCGATCGATCGAAACACCCTCGATCGATTGAACTTCTGGGTTATTCGATCGCTTGAGCAAAGTTGGATCGATCGAATGCTCGATCGCTTGAGAGGACCTCGATCGATCGGGCTTCAGTTTTTAACTTTGAATTGTCTTCATTAAAGCCAATCACTCCCTTTTATCCTGCTCAATCAATTATTCACACAACAACAATAATCTGCACAAATCACAGCTAACACCAACAACTTATCATAGATTAATCGTAATGTGTAGAACTGGCGTTGTAATCCAAACTGCAGATATATGGGGAAATTGTGAACTAAATTAATGTGTTTTCTTCTTTTAGCGCAGTTGTATTCTACAAATACACCCGCTTGTCACCTGCACAGTTAGAGATAAAGCGGTGCAAAAAATTAATTTGGCCAAGCAATCTCTGTAATTATTTATTGTTGGCTGGTGGTTTAGCCTCTATAATGACTTTGACTTTATTTTTATCAACTTCGATTCCCCTTTGGTGAACTAGAAAACCCAAAAAACTTCCTACTGAGACACCAAATGCACATTTTAAAGGTTCATTTTTAATTAATGGCATCTCATTCTTTCAAAACTTTTTGTCAAAAACTTTATGTGGTCATCAAAAGTTGATTTTACTACCATGCCATCTATATAGACTTCCATCCATTTTCCAATCATGTCATGGAATATGGTATTCATTGCTCGTTGGTAAGTTGCCCCAGCATTTTTCAATCCAAATGGCATCACCACCCATTTAAATGTTCCAATTGCCCATGGACATTGAAATGCTATTTTTCCAACGTCATCTCTGACTATAAAAATTTGGTTATAGCCAGAGTGTCTATCCATAAAGCTGAGGATCTCATGCCCAGATGCAGAATCCACCAACATATCTGCAATGGGCATATGATACTCATCTTTTGGAGTGGCTTTATTGAGATCTCTAAAGTCTATGCATATTCATAATTTTTCGTTCTTTTTCATAACGGGAACAATATTTGAAAGCCAATCAACATACCTAGTTGTACGAATGAATCCTGCCTTCAATAATTGCTCCACTTCTTCCTTGACTTTCAGGATGATCTCACTTGCCATTCTTCTTGGGGTTTGCTTGTAAGGCTTATATACTGGCTTTATTGGGAGTTGATGTTCCACCAGACTTCTATCCAACCCAGGCATTTCATGATAATCCCAGGCGAAATAGTCTTGATATTGGATCAACAAATCAAGCAATTTTTCCTTAAAATCCGTTGGAAGGAGTTGACTTATGAATGTTATTCTCTGACCATCTATCCCCCCCCAAGTTAACTTCTTCTAACAGATCTTGGACCTTCTTCTAACGGATCTTGGACCTCGGCCTTACCATCATCCAACTTGGATGGGGCCTGTGGTATTTCAGACTCTTGAATGTGGTCTAGTACATCTTGATCTGTCTCTTCCTTCACACAATTTGCTAGACACACTAATTTTTGGACTTGTGGCTGCACATCATCCTGAATTCGGCGCATGATGTCTAGATAAACCTCAATTTGATGTTCTTCCATTAAACTATATTGACAGTTTCAGCATATTCATGGCAACCTCCACTTATTATGGGAACAATCCCCTTAGGACGACCATTCTTGTCGATTCCCCAAAACTGCAATGGTGCTACTTCTATGTCATAGAATTTAGCTTCAGCCAGATGAGCCTCTACTAGAAATGGTTTCTTATCAGCTTCGACGATTTATGGCTCATCTTCTTCTTCATTCCAAAAAATCAAACACTGGTGCAAAGTAGATGGCACACACCATGCAGTGTGAATCCAATCACAACTAAGCAAAGCATCATAATGAGAAGTAGTATTTACCACAAAGAATGCCGTTAAGGCAGTCCTGCTTCCAATGGACATTGTGACTGGGAGTACACCCTTTAATTGGATGGACTGATGCCCCAGAAAACCCCACTATGGCCACATTGGCATCTATTAAATCTTCACTGGTTTTTTGTAAATTTTTAAGCATATGTGAGGGTAACAAGTTAACGGAGGCTCCATTGTCTACTAGTACTTTGGACACTGGTACACCATTAAAATTGGCCTTCACATATAACGGTTCCAAGTGTTTGGCCATTCCAGCATTTGGCTTATCAAACATGATAGCCATTTTCTGTTTTGATTCTAAAATTGGCACATTATGAACAAAGTATCTCAGTGCTGGAGCTTCCTCCGTGATGCACACCATAGGCTCTGAATCATCATTAACGTCTCCTTCTAAACCATCATGTTGGCCATCATAAAACATGAAATCCTGTGGCATTATATACACCATGTTGTCATAGAAGGATAATAATGATCGTCCTATCTGGAAGGCCACATCTTGTTCCACATTTACACTTTCTGACTGGCTTGAATTTGGGAAACCGACTATTTGTTTAGCCTCAGTTTGGATTTGATCGCTCATAAGAGTTTCATCATCTTGAGACAAGTTCCCTAACTCATACTAGGCAAGGTTGTCTTTATCTTCTGAGTGGTCAGAGCTTGAAAGGGTTACCAGTTGCTTGGCTTCAGTCTTGGTCCGTCCTCTTAAGAGATTCTCATCATCCTGATCCAAATTTCCAGACTTAGACTGATCAGGGTAATTGTTGTTAATGGGCTGGCAATCCATCTATTTTACAGTCGCCAGTTTTTTAAACTCTGACAAATCATCCCCCATTTCTGTAAGGCCACCGTTTGTCTTGATTTCATCCTGATTCCTCAGGTTTTCATCAATTTTGCGAACCCATTAGTTAGACCTACCTTCAAATCTTCGAATAAACGGTTGCTTTTATCTGAGCAGCCTTTTTCCGTAACATGCGCCATTTTTGGGTTCGAGTTAAAAATGACAAGTCCTCGTACTGAGAAAACTTAGGATGCTGGACATACATCCAACGCCCATCTTGTGGCACAGGTGGCAACACCATTCTCGGCTTGGTATTAGAATATGTGGCTGGCTCCGAACCTCTTTTTTGCCCTTGACTGCTTGAACCTGTGACTTGAGTCTATGAATGACGATTCCTCTGTCTCTTTGGCTTACCTTGCCTGCTTGTTTGGGGCATCATCACCTCTTTACCCTTGTCTGGCCTATTCTTATTCAGTGTGACCTAAAAAACTCCTGGTCGTTGGACCACCCTGCTCTGATTACTTTGTTTTCTAGGAGCTCCTCTAATATCATCATCCTGTTTCTAGAGCAGTACTGCCAGCCTCTCTGCGCAACTGATATAGAGAACTGGCTGTTCGCTGGTCTCTGCTAATTCATGTAAAGACTTTCTTGTCATAATGTATGATTCATAAGGATTAGGAGCATGGTAATACACTCCAGTCCTGGTCTCGAATGGTGGTGCCTCTGGATTGAGGCTTCTAGATTGACCTTTTGGCCTTGAAATCTCACTTTTCACCCTCTCTATTGTAGAAGCACTTTTAATTCGCCATTGTTGTTTAAGTGGCTTTGTCATGTTGGTAAAATCAGCTAATACCATATTGACATGCGCTTCAGCCATGAACGGGTTTTTGTCAACCTGTTGCATAGGTCTATCATTAGGGAATTTCATTGTTCCATTTTTTATCGACTTTTGTATGGACTCACGAAATGTTGTACAATTATTAGCACTATGAGTCCATTTATTATGCCATTTACAAAAAGTTTTTCCTTTCACTTCATCGTTTAATGGCAAATCATGTGTCAGTTTTTTTCTTTTCTTTCACCAACCAATCGAAAATCATATCAGCCCTGGTAATATCAAAATCATATTTTTTTATTAGGCTTATCAGTCTGATTGGTGGTATTCTTGTCTTGAGCTTGGGTTGGCTTACGCAGGATGTCACACACGAATGGCTTTTGAGTGGCAATTTTAGCAATAGCGCATTCGTATGTGCTCTCATTTTCCTCATCAGCCTGACTTTCATCCTCAATTTCCACTAAATGTGCAGGCTAATGATGTCCCTTGTAATACACACCCCTTGTATGACTTTTCTTTTGATTTTCTTCGTCCACCACTTTCTCGTATCGTGCCACAGCATCAACAACGTGGCACAAGTCAGTGAACTGCTGACCCACAAATTGCATTCTAAGTGTAGATTTTAAATTATCAACGGCTAATCGCACATACTCTTCCTCTGGTAACCTAGCCCTACACTTATTTTGTGAAGATTTAAACCTGGGGATGAATGTTTCTACATTCTCTCCTGCATTTTGTTTTAATCTAGCCAAATCAGTAATGGTCACTTCTGGATCAGTCTGATAAAACTGACTATGGAAATCTGGATATGGTTTCTAGTACTACGGGCGTATAGGAGCCCTAAGCACTCCTCTAAACTGTGTTCTTAACTGGTCATTAACCTGCTCCCTAACTTGCCCATGTACCTGTTCCCTGATTACATCTATCACCTCGTCTCTATTGACCCCCAACGGAATATGGCCCTGAATATCAGGATGATAGGGATTACATACCTCATTTCTAGCAGGCTGATGGATTAGAAAATTAGGAATTCCATTGTGCATTATAGGTGGCAGATATTGAACTCTAATTGACGCTATTAGTTACTGGTATCCTCCATTATGCCCCAATGATGGCCTAAGCTGCCCCCCCAGTCTGTACTGCAAAGTGTTGCTACCCCCCAGTCTGCATTGCAGAATGTTGGCTGATAACACCCCCTAGGCTGATAGGTTTGCGCTTGGGACAAGCTTGCTAAGTGTGTCCCTGGTTGGACAAATGCACTGGTGTTTAGTATCGGTGACTGCGTTGAGAACCCTCCTATAGAAGACACAACAGTATGTAGGCGAGAACCCTTATAAGAACCAGGCTAATGGACTGGAACCATCATTTGTCCAACTGGGAATTCAGGGCTAATATTTGTGTTAGGACCATTCAGTGGCCGTTGAACACCCGTAGGCCCCAAATTCTCTCCCACCCGACTCTGTTGGTTACTGGAACTCGATGTGTGGTCAAACATGCCTGATCCAGGATGAGTTGAAAATCCAGGCACTGTAGGCCGGGCTAGAACCTTCATATTCCCATAATTCAGTTGTGGAGCCTGATTTATAGGAATCTGCACACTCTTTTTGGGCGCTGCCTTTCAAATAAGACACTGGACCAAATTTTTCAGTCATGTATGACATTTGCTAGTTAATGCTCTTGGTAATATGTTCTCCCATCTTCTGCATCATGTTCGTAAATGGTTTCACAATTGTGGATGTTTGCTATGAATTGGCTTGAAGCCAATCATACAGTGCACTGTCCAAATTGAAATGCATTGCTGATGCGTATTATTTCAGAGCCTACTGGTCTGGTCCAGTTGTAGTGGCCTCGACATTTCCAGGAAGTTGTTGGGGTGATTCATGACTGTCATTGTGAGACCGATCACTCCCTTCAGCCCATTCTTCCACTATCGGTGCATCCATCTCTGGTAGCGCTACGACCTCTTTCTCTTTTGACAAGTTTTTTCTTGGTAGCATGATGAATTGCTCAATTTATCCCTCGGTCCCATCGGGTGTGTCAAAAATTGTATGGTAATTTATATATATATATATGCGAGCGTGCCAGACAAATCAGACGAGTTGAAAAAAATAGAGGAACGAGATTTCTCTAAAATAGGTTCAAACTGCCTTTACCAAAGATTAAGGACTTGGGATGCAAGAGAAACTGAGATTACTAGATTAGCTTGAAGGAAAACAAAGTATGAATTCCTTTAAACCATTTGAAGCACAATCAGGAATGAAATACATAACTACTCCTAAATAAACTAATAATTAAAGACAAAAGAAAGTACATGATAAACTGACAATGGTAACCGCTTCTTCCACACTGATAAACTGCCCACTATCTCCACGATCTCAGAATAATGGGCCTCATTCAAATCCACGCTTATTACCACTTTGTATTACACGTGTCGCTCGTTTTTCTCAGGGTAACCACCAATAACTGCCCTGCCAGTGATGTGGCTTGAGTCCTTGATACTGGCGCTATCACGTCGCATCAGCCTGCTTCCTCATCAGCCTGCCTTTCATGCTTTGCTCCTTCTCAAATTTGGTGGGCTCCACTTTGATATTATTTTGTGGTACAAACACATTCTTATCAACTACGGGTGGACTGAGGGCTCTCCTTCTATCTCTTTCAGATCTATCATTCCCTTAGGTTTATGGTTCATGATATAATCATCCTCCAAGAAAATAACATTTGTACTAACAAACACTTTCCATTCTCTTGGATCATAAAAATACCATCCATAAGTACCCTTTGGATACCCTACAAAGTAACATACTTCCGATCTAGTTTCCAAATTGCTCATCTTTCCTTTCAGTACATGTGCTGGACACCCCCATATTCGGAGATGTTGCAAAGAGGGTTTGCATCCAATCCACATCTCCCGTGGTGTCTTAGGAACATATTTGTTTTGAACTAGATTTAGTATGTATACAGCGGTTTCCAAAGCATAACCCCAAAGAAACAATGGTAACTCCAAATAACTCATCATCGATCTAGTCATGTCTAAAAGAGTCTGGCTCCTTCTCTCTACTACATCGTTCTGCTAAGGCGTACTAGTGCAATCAATTATGATAGAATCTCATTCTGTACAAGGTGATCAATAAACTCATTAGAGAGGTACTCGCCACCTCGATCAGATCAAATGGCCTTGATATATGTGCCTAATTGCTTTTTTACTTCAACCCTAAACTCTTTGAACTTTTCAAAGACTTCAGACTTGTGCTGCATTAGGTACACATATCCATACCTGGAGTGGTCATCAGTAAATGTGATGAAATACTCATAACCACCCCGTGCTCTAACATTTATTGGTCCATACATATCAGTATGAACTAATTTCAACAATGCATTAATCCTATTTCTCTTTGCAGGAAAGGGCATTTTGGTCATCTTACCCTCTAAACAAGACTCACAAACTTCCATTGGTTCGAGAACCAAATCGCCTAAGATCCCTTCTTTGACTAGTATGCCAATCCTATTTAGATTGATATGGCCAAGCCTCATGTGCCAAAGCCTTATTGAATGAGTGGAAGGTTCCTTTCTTTTAGATGGTAGAGTTACCACTGAGTTATTAAGTTCCATATTAGAGTCATTAGAAATACTAGGAGTGATCACATACAAGCCTTTAGTTTTAACACCAGAAACTATAAAAGAACCATTTCTTTTAATGACAACTTCAATTCCAAAATAAAAGAGCAATCTTTATTCGATAAATCAGAAACTGAAAGTAAATTACATCTCATCAAAGGGACGAAAAGTACGTCTGAAAAAGTTAAAGTCTTATTCTCCTCAAATTCTAAAACTATCACTCCTATAGCAACCGCAAAAACGGTTGTGCTAGATCCCAGAGTCATCACGATCTCCCCATCACTGCATTTCCTGGTTGATCTAAACCTCTGCAATGAATTACAGTTATGGTTAGTCGCACTAGAATCAATGCACCAAGTGTTTAAAGTATCCATTATAAAACTTACTTCAATCACATGTGATTAAATCATACCTTGAACTCTTGTAGCTAAGAATTCTGGATAGTTCCTCTTCCAATAGCCCATCTCACCACATTAGAAACACTTTCCTTTGCCTTAGCCACCAACCTTTCTTTTGCCCTTACATTTTTCTTTTGATTTTGCAATCTTAGGGACCAGTCGAACACTTGGACCACCAGTGCCAGCCTTTTTCTTCCCTTTCTTACCTTTCGGCGTAGATTAGGAGGAGGAAGAGCTTTTCTCAACGTTCAAAATGTTGCATCCAGGTTTGATCACCCCTTCCACTGCCAGTAAAGAACTCATTAATTCGCTCATTGAGAAATTCATTTGATTCATATTATAGTTAAGTTTAAATTGAGCGAATGACGGTGACAGTGAATTAAGGATCATATCAACTTGGGTCTGTGCGTCGATGTTGGCACCCAGGGTCTCCAGTTCATTTAAATAACTAATCATTTTTAAAACATATTCTTTTACTAGAGTCCCTCCCGACACTTTTCACTCATTATCTTTTCCATAGCAATCTGTCTAGCAGGTCTGCCATGTTACCCAAACATTTCTTTAAGGCTCTTCATAATGGCACTGGCAGAATCATTCGATTAGAATTGGTGTTGCAACACACCAGCCATAGAAGCCAGAATGTAGAAACGAGCCATTCCATTCGATTTTTTCTATTTATCGAACTCGCGTCTAGTAGCAGCTAAAGCATTTGCTGCGGGTTCTTTGGGGAATGGGTTGGTAAGAACATATATGTGATCCTCCACAGTTAAAACACTGTTAAGGTTACGTTTCCATTCAGTATAGTTGTTTTCAGATAACTTGTTCTGAGTGAGTATAGTGGCAAGTGGACTAAATGCAGATCCAGACATTATGATTACTGAAAAATCAAACAGACAAAATAAATATGGATATCAGAATTTGACAGTTTGGAATAAAAGAATCCTTAAAACTCTTATTTTAAAACAAAGTCGCCGGAATATCAAAACGAAAAAGTAAAGCCTCCATGTGGCGGTCAATACTCGATCTTTCGATTAATCATGACTTGTCCGCTATGCAACTCTTGCAAATCAAGTTATGACTCCCGAACCTATTTGATCTCTAAGATTCTGAATAATTCCCCGTGTGGGATCCCTTATCCATAGCTTAGCTAGTGTGCACCATTTACTAGGATCCAATCACAACCGCCTCAAGTAGTGCCTCTGTGTGGTGGTCACCCTCTAACTCGTCTGATTGATCCTATCCGTGGAAAGTTCACATCTAGTAACCAATAAGTAGTGTACCGAAGGGTATGGAATGATCACTCCTGGCGAGGTGACACAAAACGCACTACTAATCTTACAATGAACCATTAATGGAAGATCGTGGGTGTTATTTATAAGACCCTCTCCCGCTAGATTTAATAATTAAGGATTTTGCTTTTAGAAAATTGTTTCTACTCATTGCCCATAGACATCCAATGTTTACTAATGAGTTAAAATGGTTCTTGAATTTTGTTTTAGAAAACTTGTTTTACGTGCATGCAAATAGTAACAATGTGTAAAACGCCAATCACAAACCAAGCACATAAAGCAAACACAAAAAAAAAAAGTAAAGGCATTCATATGCCTCTATCTCCCATGGTTCTATCACCATAGAACCTCCTTGTTGGTTTGTAAGCCTCTGGCTCCATCTTCATGGACTTCGGATTGCTCTTTCATCTTCATGGATTTTCAAATTCTATTACATTGGTACTATGTTTCTTTCGAAGCTTACAATTTATCTAGAAATAGAAAACAACAATAAAAAAATTTATATACATAGAAGGCTAGGGAAACTGGTGCAACTTTCCTATTCGCATGATTGAAGTTGCAGCGCCCTTTACACGTGCCTTAAAACCAAGAATTAAACATACACTAAACTTAAAATTTAAATACAACAATTTAAATCATCGGAACATGGTGCTATGGGAGATAGAGGACTAAGCCTACTGCAAAAGGGTTAGTTGTACACACAACCACGCATATATAACAAAATATATATAACCATTGGAACTACTAATTGATTCGCACGCTCCATAAACTCTTCATGGAATGAATTAGAACATAAAATAGAATCCTGGGACTCTATCACACTTCGATTGATTGAAGAGCTTCAAACGATCGAACTCTCGATCGATTGAAAAAAGTTCAATCGATTGAACTCGAAAATTTCACAAACTGATTAAAAAAATTTGCCAGAACAATGTTAAAAATTAAAGCTAATTATTTTAAAACTTTTAAAACTATGAAAAGAATCCTGGATAGAAAACCAGTGTTCGATCGATCGACGCTAGTTCGATCTCTTGAAGTCCACATTGGTTCGATAGATCGAAACTCTTTCAATCGATCGAAAACAGACAGTTTTAATCGAAACTGCCGTGCATCCAATGCTATCACAGATTTGTTTTTGGCTGCGAAACTGCTACAGAAACAGATCTGTGACGATGCAGTTTTAAAAACTGTACTAAAAACTAACATGCAAATCAAATTAGTATTCCAAAAACGCATCTATAGTTCCAAATAAGACTGACTTTGATACCAATTGAAGGAAAAATAGGTTTAAAAGTATTTATTTAAATGCGCTGCAGAAAGACAAAGTTCAAAACTTTTTGGTATGCTCGGTTCTACTACTTATTAATTCCATAGATGCATCTAACAAGAAGGGACAAGAATTATACCTTTGTGTCTTGAACCCAATTCTGAACTCTTCAACTTCCAACAGTTTCCTCAAGGTTGTCTTCACCTTTATAACTCCTGTGGATGCTTGTCGGAATGACTAGGGTTGGTGGGAACCCTAATAAAAAGGATAAGAAGGTGTAGGAAACCCCAAATAGTTTCTGTAGCTCTGGTATATTAAAAATGACAATTAAGAAATTATGTACGCAACTGCCATATTTATAGATATCCAAACAACTTTAGGCCTTCGATCGATCGAAGTGGTTTAGATCGATTGAACCTTCGATCGATTGAAGCACTTTAGATCGATCGAACTTGTCTTGACTTCAATCGATCAAAACTCTTTCGATCGATCGAACTTGTCTTGACATCATTCTCTTATGCCTTTCCAAGCATCCTAGTAGAGCTAAGAGTGGGACCTCCTTAGCTATTTATTGTTGGCTCAGACCAGTTTGTCAATTCCCATGACCAAACTCTTTGATCAACAAATTAACAAACTGGTCAGTTAATGTTTACTCCACTATAAAATGATAACTGAACTATAGCGCAAAAGAACATATCCGAAGCGATAACTAGACTTGTATGGTGTACTAATGTCCTTCTACCATCAACATTCATAATCATATTTAGGTAGTCAGATAAGCTGTTACTGTCAACCTGAATCATGATTACCTCTTTTGTTCCTTGAGTCCCATTCACCTCTTATGATTACCAAACATGTTGATAACTACTTATCAACAAAACTACAGTTCTCAGTAATCAACTTGGTGACATTCTCAAGGGAATGCTTACTCTTTATCAGAGAGTAGATTCTATCTTGACAATAAATGTCCACAACCCTATGAACATGACATACCCAAGATACCCAGGTGTTGATCTTTAAGACCTCACTGATTGGTAAGTCAAAGCAACCATATTCACAGTCTATGTTCATAATCGTCTCAAGATTGAGAACATGTACCTTATACAAGTTATGAGTTCCTATCGACTGTTGACAGTCTTAAGTGTCAATAGGAAAACTCAGGTCTGTCAATGCACTATAAGCACTAGCATATTAACTAAGAGTTATGCTGTAGTGATTAAGATTCATCACTCCATCCAATGGTAGTTTTTCATGCTACAGTGTAAACCTAATGTGATATCCAGTCTCACCATCCACTGTGACAAATTTTAAGTATCAAAGAATAGTAATTTGTATCTCACTTGTATGTGTCTCATACACATACGAATTACTTACTATGATACTTAAGGATTAACAATCATCTCATGAAAGAAACATACACAATAAAATGTAAAGTTGATATCCATATATTAAAATGCCAATGTCTCATACATAAAATAGTGGTTTGATGGCATAATCCCAACAACTTACATATAAGAAGTTAACATTGTCAAAATCATCAATTAATACAGAGTGACCTATTCTTAGGTTTTTCGACGTTCTAGATCCAATGGTAGGGTCTATTTGACTTGAATATATTTGTAAAATGACTATTTTGTCCTTCAAATTTCAAAATGCCATAGCTTGTTATGACTAAACTAAAATTGAACGTTGTCAGAGCCTGTGAGCTCATATTAAGATAAAGAACATTTCAAACCTAAAAAGTACACATATGATAAAATGACCAAATTGCCCTTGGGGTTTACATATACGAAGTTAACATTATTAAAGTCTTCAAATAATACAGAGTGTCCTACCTAGATGTTTTTCGACGTTCTGGATCCAATGGTATGGTCCATTTGGCTTGTGAGCCTGTGAGCTCATATTTAAGATAAAGAACATTTCAAACCTAAAAAGTACACATATGATAAAATGACCAAATTGCTCTTGGGGCTTTTACATATTAGAAGTTAACATTGTTAAAGTCGTCAAATAATTCGGAGTGACCTATCCTTAGGTTTTTTGACATTTTGGATCCAATGGTAGGGTCCATTTGACCTGGATATATTTGTAAATGACTATTTTTCCCTTCAAACTTCAAAATACCATAACTTGTTAAGAGAAAACTATGATTAAACACCGTCAGAGCCTGTGAGCTCATTTTGATTTTACTTCAACAAGCTGTGGCGTTTTAAAGTTGTAAGGGGCAAAATAGTCATTTTAAAAATATATTCAAGCCAAATGGACCCTACCATTGGATCCAGTACGTCGAAAAACCTCGAGATAGGCCATTCTATATTATTTGAAGACTTTAACAATGTTAACTTCGTATATGTAAACCCCAAGGGCAATTTGGTCATTTATCACATATATGTACTTTTTAGGTATCAAATGTTCTCTGTCATAAATATGAGCTCACAGGCTCTAACGGCATTCAATTCCAGTTTAGTCATAACAAGCTATGGCATTTTGAAATTTGAAGGGAAAAATAGTCATTTTACAAATATATTCAGGCCAAATGGACCCTACCATTGGATCCAGAACGTCGAAAAACTATGAGTAAGGTCACTCCGTATTATTTGAAGATTTTAACAATGTTAACTTTTTGTATGTAAGCCCCAAGGGTAATTTGGTCATTTTATGACGTATATATTTTTTAGGTTGCAAAATGGTTTTCATAATAATATAAGCTTATAAACTTTGACGACGTTAAATTCAATTTTTTTAACAAGTTATGATATTTTGAAATTTTACGGGCAAAATAGTCATTTTACTAAGTAGTTGTAAAATTTTGATACAAAAATATAGTTTACCAAACACACTTTTTTTGTTTTGTGTTCTCTCTTTTTAGAAAACAAAATATAGTTAACAAATGCTTTTTTTTTTCTTTCTTTTTTTTTTTTTAAAATAAACACAAAAATTTCTAACACAAAAACTAAAAAATGAAAACGAAAAAATGAAATGGTTATCAAATGGGGCCTTAGTATGTGAACGTGTGATGAATCAGTGACTGATAATTTCTTGAATTTCTGACTTTAAATGGAGTGGTCAATTCAAAAAATCTGCTTGAGCGAAGGTTTCTTGGAGGGGCAATTTGGAAATTTTGTGAGTGCGTCTGATGGACATACTGTGCAGACTATTAGATTTGTTTCCATAAAAAATGCATTTTAAATACTTAATTATTAAACTAGGGTGTTTTGAAACTTAAAGACAGAAACAGAGTAAAATGTAGTTACTAATAACGACTATACAAAGTCGTCTTTCGTAGAAACGAGTTTTTTTTTTTTTTTTTTTAAATCAGTATTACTAAAACCAAGTTTAACTAAATGATTTTTTTAATTTTCTACGAAAATACCTATTCCTGGGAAAAAAGGAAAAGGCTTTAAGTCGTTCTTAGAAATAACGACTTTAAAACAATCGGTCTTATTAAAAACGACTATGAAGGTGTCATTACGAAAAACAACTCTAATATCGGTATTAGTAAAACCGACTTTAAAGTCGTTTTTGGTAAAACCTACTTATTTGAAATGACATTTCCAGTGTGTTGTTCAATCAATGCAGCTTTTATCACCATAAAATCGGTTTTACCAAAAATGATTTTAAAGTCGGTTTTAGTAAAATCGATTTTAAGGCTAATTACTCTGTGTGATCAGGGTGTTGTCAATCAAATGCCAGAGTGAAAAAGTTCTGCCACCCTAAAGTCGGTTTTAGTAAAAACGACTTTAGGTGTATATCTCTCCTAAACTTCTCTTCCGACCTTCTCTTCTTCCCCTTGTTCAATATTTTCCTTCTTCTTATTTATGTTTCTTCCTTCTTGGTTGTTTGTAAACTTGTGGTTTTTCTCTAAACATTTTTTCGCTAGAGAATGTTGACATTTATTGCATTTTATTGGGGGGGGGGGGGGGGGGGGGGAGTATGATAATGGATCACAACAAAGGAGGTGTTAAATACAATATTCCAGCCAAGGATATTCAAGAAGTGAATCACGGAACAACCCTGTCTGAGTTAGTTCAGTTGGTATATCATAAAGTAATCTGTGATGGTGAAATTGTCTATTTGAAATTCACTTGTAGATTTCCAGTCAATCAATACGGAGCTGTCATGAATTACATGGCTCTTTCAATAGTGGATGATTCAATATTAGATAAGGTACTTCGTATTCCTTCATTATTTTTGGCAGTAAGATGTGTTGAGGTGTATGTGAGAAGGTCCATCATGTTGTAAGACCCTTGCCGCAAAGGATGCAATCTGGACCGTTTACTCGACTGCTGACATAAGGGCTCGAAAACTTTAATGTTGAGTCCCCTTGTTTGTCCCCATTGAATTTAAACGAAGACTACACCCACAACTTTGATGGGTATCGAAGAAGCTCACATTACTCGGAGTCCTACAGAAGGTACAACAGTCTGTCAGAAGTTCATGTAAATGAAGGTCCTAGTTGTAGCACTCCAAAATTTGAAAGTGCAGTTCCTAGCTTTAGGACTCCAAACTTTGAGAGCGGTTATGACTTCAGTAGCCAGAATCTACATGAAACAATGTCAATCGATGAAGGGTATATGAATCCCATTGAGCAGCTGGTAAGACTTGAGGACAATGCTCAAGATATTACTATAGACAGCGGCGGTGCACACACAGAATATCCCTTAGAGGAGGAAGAAGAGGAAGAGGCGATGATGGGTGGTTCAGATTCTGATGAAGAAGGCGAAACAATGGGTGGGTAGGGTGTCCTAATGCCATCTCCCCCTCATGTACAAGAGCTTCACAGTCCAGTCCCTTTCTTCACTGACCTTGACGAGGTGGGGTGTGAGGGTTGTGAAGTTACTACTCGTGACAGCAATCGTACTTTTCCAATATGGGACTCTGACAAAGTTGAGTTAAAGAAGAAAATGACATTCAGAGATAAGAAGCATCTTTAGGATTGCGTAAAGTTTTATCATACAAAGAATGACCGACAATACAAGGTAGTTGAAATAAATCCAAAACTTTGGGTGGTTCAGTGCAAAAATGGGTGCACATGGCACTTCCAGGCAACAAAAAAATTAATTATGGGTGGTTTTCAAATTACACAGTATAACGGCGACCACCACTGTGTGTACCCGCACAATAGCCAGGACCACGCTAACCTAGATATGAATCTTATAGCAAAATTAATCATGGATTATATGCAACATGATCCATGTATGAAAATCACTTTGATTATTGAAAGGGTGAAGGAAAGCCAAAAATTCACAATCTCCTACAAAGAGGCATGGCGTGCGAGGAAAAAAGCTATAGAGATGGGGTTTTTGGAGATTGGGACGAGTCTTATACAAAATTGCCTAAATTTATGTCAGCTCTTCAGAAATACAACCATGGGACAGTGGTGTAATGGAAAACGAATCCTACGAACACCCATGATGTGGTCAAGTTCCAATACTTGTTTTAGGCCTTCAAACCTTCAATTGACGAGTTTACTCATTGTCGTCCAACAATTTGTGTGGATGGCACCCATATTAATGGCAAATACAAAGGCAAGATCCTTGTAGCCATGGGGATAAATGCTGATAACAAGATATTTCCTCTTGCATTTGCAATTATTGATGAAGAGACCCTTCCTAGTTGGTCATGGTTCCTAAGGAACCTAAGTACGTATGTTGTCCGTGGTAGGCAAGGCATATGCCTAATATCTGACCAACATTCTGCTATAATCAATGCAGTTAAGAGATTAACAGAGTAGCGTGAGCCCAATGCGTATCATCGATTTTGTTTAAGACACTTTCAGTGCAACTTCCACAAGAAATTCAAGAATATCCTATTGAAGGACCTACTTTGGTTAGCTGGGATCAAGCATCAGATTAGGAAGTTCAACTGTGATATAGAGAATATTGGAAAAATAGATACCAATGCATGGCGTTGCTTAGAACGTGTATCCTTAGAACAATGGTCTCTGGTGAATGATGGTGGTCACCGTTGGGGTATTATAACCACAAACCACGTCGAAGGATTTAACTCAGTACTGAAGGGGGCCAGTGCTCTCCCAATAGCTGCATGTGTCCAACTCATATTTTACCGGGTTGTGAAATATTTTGACGAAGGAAGGTTACTCATGCAGAAATGGTTAAGAGATGGGCGTACCTTCACGAAACACGTGGTAGATGAACTTGATAAAGAACAAAAGAAAGCTGATATCCACGAGTTACAGGCGTATAACATGTATTTTTTATTACTAAATTTTCACTTACCATACTTATTTAGCTTTTGCAAACAGCCTAATGACTGTTAATAAGTTAACTTTTGCAAATTTTCATTTAATAGGTCCACAAGGGAGTTCCAAGTTATCACACGAAGGAGTCAAACAAGTGGGGGTAACCGGCAGGTTGTGCGACTCAATTTGGGTTATTACTCTTGTGAGAGGAGAGATATATATAAATATCCATGCTCGCACATATTGGCTGTTACAACGAATCAAGGACTAGATCCTTTCCAGTTTGTAGCAAAAGAGTAGAGCATGGAATCTTTTATTCATACATGGGAGAGCAATTTCCACCCCCTGTAGCACGAGGACTGTTGGCCACAAATTAACGTCGTCTTGCTATCGAATGAAAACACTCAACGTGTGATAAGGTTGGGTCGTCCCCAATCTGCACGTATCCAAAGTGACATGGATGTACCCAGGGCCCGTATGCCCAAACAATGTAGTATTTGTAGGGTAACTGGTCATGATCGATGCTGGTGTCCAGCACGACCACGGGTTGTTGCTGATTCTAACATTCAAATGTAACTTGAGTTTTGTGATTTTATGATTTTCTTTTCCTTAAATGCATGTATGGATTTATAATCATAATGATCGTTTTGTTCTCTTAAATTATGTGAGACAAAAAAAAAACAAGCCTACCTCTTTAAAATGCATATATATTGTTAGATACTATCTTCATTTAGTTGGTAAATTTTGTGTGCCCATCCATTTTTTAGTAAGTTCATGCTGAGAATTTTTTACACAAACTGGAAAAGTAATGGTAAATCTGAAGAATGTTCATTTAGTTAAAATTTATATGAACATTGTATATATAATTCTCAAATTTAACGGTTCAGAATATTAAGATAACGAAGAGTGTAATCAACTTTGCTTTTTTTTTTTTATTAAAGACTGTAGGACGTAATTCTAAATTCTGACGCTTGAGTTGACAACTCAATGACTAACTACGCCTAGCTTGACAACTCGCTGGCATAAGCCATATGACTTCAGAACACTGACTGCTTCTGACGTCGCACAGATGATTTGACAACTCACTGACTTCAAAACACTCACTAAATTCTGATGCATGACTTGACAACTTGCAACGTCTAACGCTATACATACATTTAGACATGCAGTGTATGCCCTATATATAATGGATCTCTAAGGACGTATCTAACCAATCTAAGATATTATTGCAAACTCCCTACCCTAGCAGAGATGGAAAGAGGTGGTTCATCCCAAGGTAATTCATCAAGAGTTCCCATGAGGCACATCCCCGGCCCGACCAGTTTTCTCCGAAGGGCATTACAACAATAGCACACGGAGGATGATACATTCCGGAAGAACCCTTGGTTGAAAGTCATCAATAGTGGGTATTTAGACATGGGAGACTGGTGTCCCATCGAGACATTAGTACCCCTTAATGGCCCTTGGCGGGTAGATCATGTCGTAGGGGGTTTTGGAAAGCTTGACCAAGATATATCGTAATGATTTAATTAACGACACTTACATCTGTGTTATTAAGGGTCACACGGAAAAGATCTATGGTAGGATGGATCGCCATATATTTGAGGATGAAAAATGGCAAGGGAAGATCGTTCCAGGTGTCGCATTGATCATAACTAGTGTAGTCATATGGCGTTTACCTCCTTGCGAAGGAAAATTGGATATAAAACTCAACAATGTTCAGAATGTCATAGGATTGGATGAGGAATGAATTTTCAGTGGCCTTTGTTTTCTGGAGATGTCCTTTGTCCTTATGTTGTCAACATGTCTGTTTTTGTTTTTATTTTTCCCTTAGTTGAATTCAATCTATGGTGGGATTTTTTATTTCTACAATGTAGTGCTTTTTTCATAATTATTATGATGTAAGAAAAAGAACCCCAATTGCCAATTCTATACTTGTCCCAACATGTAAGTGCAATTTATTGAAGCAATATACTACAATAAAATCACAGTAATAGAGCACTGGAAATATAACAGTAATATCACATAAACTTTGACGTTAAAGTGATTTACTCAAAATATAAGTACAAATAAATGTACAAAACAATATACCCATACCAAAATATAAGTACAAATATACAAAACACCACTTTTTAAAGGAACATATCTATGTTTCACACGGTGGTCGAATAACAATCCTCCTAGGTCTAATTTTCTGCTCTCCCTCACCCTCATCCTCATCCTCATCCTCATCCTCATTCTCATCTTCATCAACAACTGGGGCATCATCCGGTGGCACCTGTGTATCTGGTGCAACCTGGGCTGACTGTGAGGAAGCTGGCTCTGATGCTGCCAGGGTATCTGTAGCTATAACAACCTGCATTTCATTAATTAATTTCAATTTCATTTCCATATTTAAATCTAATTTGTATTATTTGTGTTCATTTCATTCCTATGGTCATGTTTTATAACCTTATGGCCTATTTTATTATACATTGAAATTCTTATTGGGGCCAAACTACAATTTTACAAAAATTAGTCATACCTGTGTTAGATTTCAAAACTGTATTTCAAAACGGTGGAAATGTTTTCTTCAAACTATATTTTTATAAAATCGGGAAACCATTTCTTACGTTAAAATGAATTTTCTGTATTTTTTTGGTGAACACCGCACCGCGAAAATACCAGTTTGTGTTCAAAACTGTCCTTGCTGCATGGAGCTTCCACAGATTTTGGGAAGTGATGTAAAGTTAGAAGTGACTTGTACTTTACTTTCCAATTATGGAAACTAATGATTGTATAAGGCTTTGTTTGGGAATACTTTTAGTTCATGTGTTAACTTACTATCATAAGTTGTTTTCCCATACATCATAAGTAATTCCTAGACTACTTGCAATGGCCTTGTTTGGCAATCTAGTCCATGTGTGTGTTGTGTTTTGCCTAATGATTGAATTTCCCAAACAACATTCTTTTCTTGACCACTACACACCTAAACTTGCCTCTTCAGATTTTGTTGGAACATATATACGTATGTATATCTGTGTATTATAGTATTTAATTAATTAGAAAATAAATCCTTTTATTGAGTGAACTTGAGAGTTCTTGGAGCCCAAGATTGAGAGGTCTTTATAAGCTCATACACACTTCACAATCTGCACATTTTGATAAACATATAGAGAGATTTTCATAGAGAGCTGGAGAGTTTAATTTCTGAATTCTAGAAGTGAAGCTTCATCTCCAGAGCTAAGCTTGCAAGTGGAATTCTTATTTTTGATTATCTCTCTCAATCAATCACTTCTATCTTCAATATGTGAGTATTCTAAACTCACTCCAAATGTAAAATATGTTTATTTACTATGTAGATTAGTCTAATTTAGAAATCTCCATTGATGACTTACGTTTGAAACTCCATAGCTCAAAAACATGGATTTTCCAAACTTAACCAAAATTTGTTTTCTAAATGAAATATAAAAGATTATGGTATGAAAAGTATACGATTGTAATATTAGAGCTTAATTCGTTCGTATTGCGACATATAATTGAAACGAAATTTCCGTCGTCTCTCGAATTTTCGTAAAATCTGAGAGTTACGAATTGATTGGTGTTAAATTGATTGTAGATCCACATTCCTTGCGAAAAATCGTAGAAATCCATATATTACATGTCCTATTTACTCCGAAATATCAAAATGGGTCAAAAAGACCCCTTAAGACTGAAACAGGGGAAAACCAACGAGGAAGACGAAGCTTCTGACTGAACTCGCGCACGCGATGGCGCGAGAGAGGGTCGCGCGAGCGGCCCGCGTGTACGAGTTGTGTATTTTCAGGCAGACAGAAAAGGTTTTAATAAGAAAACAAAAATTGGACATATCGCGCTAGCGACTCGCGCGCGCGATCTCCCTGTATTCTGGCAGTTGGAAAAGTTTTATAAAAGAAAAAGGAAAAATGGGCAAATCGCGCGAGCGGCCCGCGCGCGCGACTTCTTACAGTGTCTGAATTTTGCTTATTTTATGTTAAGGAACTGTTTGGGTGATGTTTATGAATTTCTAACGCTCTGTTTGGGAAATTTACTAAATCAGAATCCTAATTGGGTATGTTTGGATGATTAAAACATTGTATTGTGACTTATCAATCCCTGTACGCACGTTGTTTCTATATTTCAGTGATTTACTTTATGTTAAAGTTTCATGACATACATGTGGAGTCAGTTATACATGCATGGTGAGTGTGAATGTTGGTCAGTGTGGAAAAGAGTGTTGGTCAGTATCGAAAAGAGTGTGTGGTTAAGATTGTGTTGTGGACACTCCCTGGTAATTGTGTACCAAAGTGTGACGTGTTGAGATTGCGGTGAGAGTATCTTTGTAGTGCGACGGTGGCAAAACTGGACACTCCCTGACGCCCATAGAAGCGTTAAAGTGTATGACGTCGAACTTGGACATTCCCTAACACCCATGGTAGTGCTAAAGTATGGCCTACGGACACTCCCTGGTACCCGAGTCTGGATACTGTGTGAGGTTACCTCAGGTATTTGCGAGGCAGATTAGGTACTAAAGTGTGAGGGATTGGACACTCCCTGGTACCCCGGACCAAAGTGTGAGGCAAACTGGACATTCCCTGGCACCCCTGTGCTAAAGTGTGGCTATCGGAGTATTACAAGGATACTGGTGTGAGATAGTGGATTGTTGTGTTTGTCGAGAGAAAAGAGTCAGTAAGATGAGATGGTGCATTGTTTTCATACACGGTCACATATATGAATTATATCTTTCATATGATATTGTGGTTGTTTTCCAAAAAGGAATTCTTTACTTTAATATAAACCTGTTGAATTAAAAGGAAATTGGAAAATGGTAAATGAGTATGTGTTACATTCAAAGTTATGTTTTTAATACTCACTAGCTTCTTGAAGCTGACGGTGTTGGTGCTCCCTAGACATTCATGTTCAGGCTTTTCGGGTTATGATATTGCAGGACCGTACGACTACGCAAATTGAGAAACACTGTTGGAAAGAGAGTTTACTTTTATATGTTTTCAGTTATAACTGAATTTTGTAGTAGACGATAGATATTCTTTTGTCTTAAGGCGGCTTGTGCCTTAGTTGACCCCATATTGTAATTTGTAATAAGTTAGAAAAATTTTGTAAGCCTTGATTGCTCTGCTCTGATAATTATGTTTTGTTGTTCGACGTTTGGGACGGAATCGATCCTTCAAACTGTCGCGACCTACGTGTCCATAAAGGAAATTAAACGCTTTCCTTATTTATGCTACATCGGGGAGTGACAGGATTTAGTGGTATCAGAGCTAGGTTATCTCATAATAGTTTAGCCAGGTTAGGGTTTACCAGTATAGACCCGATTCCACAGTTCTGTTAGCTTAAGCTTTGCACACCCGATGATACGACAGGGAGGATAGACTCAGTTACCCAAACGCCTAAGATTATCTGTCTTGATTTAAGCTAGTACCTTTTTCAGGTATGGATCCAGCTCAGCCCCTTTTTGTTCCCGACACTTTTAGAGGGTGTTGGGTTACTGTGGGAGCGATAGTGCCGGCTTGGCGACACTTTATTTCACCGCTGTTGGGCAGTGTGCAGCTGCTATCGTCGAGTTAGATCTCTGGCACCAGATCCATGTATTAGGGCTGGTTGATTTACCCCGTGCTCGCCTCGGGATCTTGTACTTTATCGAGATTCAGAGCTTAGTGCTTGTAGAGATGGTTTGCTTGGTTAACAGTTATGCCTTCTATCTACCTCTTGAGGTTCAGGTTGTGCAGGCTCACCTTGCGCAGCTGGAGGTGCCTCCACCAGTTGTCCCCACTGATGAGGACGATGCTGAGGTGGTTCATTTGGCTCCTATAGGTGGGGAGGGTGTTGATGAGGAGGATGGCATGGGTTGGGACGACTTCGCAGTTGACCTTGAGGAGGCACTAGCACTTGAGCTAGCTTTGCCAGAGGTAGATGCCCCTGGACCTGCTTCATTGTTGACCTCGCATAGCTGTAATTTTGGGGTAGGCCCCTCTCATGTTCAGCGATTTCATCAGGTCGACTCGCTTGACCTTTTGATGGCTACCTACGACGATGACTGATCGTTTAGATGTCGCCTTGTATATGTTGACTATTTTTTACTAATAGCTCTATTCTCTTTTTGCAAACTGTATTTACATGCATTCGAGTATAGGGCAGTGACCCCATTTTTGTAACTCTAACTCTTGCATGGACGATGTACGTCCTAACCCACACAGATAGGGTAGGCACAGATCTGATCATACACGCTTTTTTTATCAACTTGACAAGAAGTTATAAATAGAAATATTCTTTTGATGTTGTTGTCATTTAAACTGCTCTATACTTCTGTTGCATGCGTTTTCCTTATTCTACTATCACTATCATGCATAGAATGGCTGGGAGACCGAGAAAAAACAGGAATTTGATTAAGGGAGCACCTGAGGCTACCGACCCCACAGGAATGTTTGAGGCTTTTGTCAGACGTCTCGAAAGGGTTAGTAATCAGAATGACAACCGACGAGACCGCTAAACTGGAGATAAGCTGTTGGAGAGATTCTGTGCACTAAGGCCCGAGCAATTTGCGGGTACCGCGAAACCATGGAATGCGAAATAGTGGTTAAGGCAGATAGACCGCATGTTCGAAGCTGTGTAATGCAACGAGATGGATAAGAGGAGGTTAGCTACCTTTCAGTTAACCGATGCCACCGCAGATTAGTGGGATTCAGTCATAGCTACTATCAGGAATGGAGCTACAATGGGAATAATATGGACTGAGTTCAAGGGGAGATTTCTAGAGAAGTATTTCCCGGCTACGGAGAGGCACAGAAGAGAGAAGGAGTTCATAGATCTGACACAAGGAACCAAGTCGGTGCAAGACTACACCACTCAGTTCGAGAGACTGTCCCGGCTTGCCCCTCATATGGTTGATAATGAGGAAAAGAGGATCCGTAACTACAATCAAGAGTTGGCACCGCTGATTCGTCGCCTGACTCTTGGTCACCTAGATAAGTCGTTTGAGGGATTGGTTGGCCTGGCTACCGATCTAGAAGAGGACTCTCGAGTGAACCGAAAGCAATTCGAATTCCGGCCGCCTCAAAGGGGTAATTTTGGAAATAGACCACCAATGAATCGTACCCAAGGGCAGAAGAGGAATTTTGATGGAAGTAAGAAGACCCAAGCTATCACCTATCTGACTCAACCCCGAGTTGGTGAAGGAAGTAGCGTTGGGAAATGTTTTAACTGTGGCAACTCCGGTCATTTGGCTCGAGATTACAAGGCACCAAGGCGTGCTGCTCAGCAAGGCATAGTCTGCTATAACTGTGGTAAACCAGGTCACATCAGCAAGTTCTATACTACCCCTAAGCAAGTGACTTATGGTCAGCAAGGTCAGACTCGCGTGAATGCTATTATTCCTGATGCTGCTGGATATGACGGAACTATTTATGAAGAAGGAGGTTATGGAGAAGCTCAACCTGATCAACAAGCAGTGGAAGGTACATTAACTCTATTTAACTCCCATATTAAAGTGTTATTTGATACGGGTGCTGCTCTTTCATTCATATTTGTTAGTACGATTCAGAGATTGGGTATCTTACCTCATCGTTTAGAGAAAGCTTTGAGGGCTACTTCACCATTAGGAGCTACAGTCAGATTAGGACACGTGTATAAGGATTGTCCCTTACGGCTAAGAGACTGTGAAATCCCTACAAGGTTGATCGTCCTATCGATGAAGAAGTTTGACATAATCCTAGGAATGGATTGGCTCTCTCAGAATCAAGCGAAGCTGGATTGTGCGAGGAAGAGAATTACATTCTATGATAATGAGAATCAACCCTTTGATTTTCAATGTAACCCTTCGGGAGATATGTTCCTCACAAGATGCTTAGCCAACATCGAAGTCGTCAGTATAGAGATGTCAGCGTCGTCTATACCTGTAGTCAAAGACTTCAAAGAAGTATTTTAAGACGTTTCTGGTTTACCGCCCGAGAGAAGTATAGAGTTCTGTATTGAGCTTATACCAGGTACTGTTCCGATCACCAAGGTCCCCTACAGAATGGCCCCCACCGACCTGTTGGAATTGAAGGAACAAGTTCAAGAGCTTGAGAACCTAGGTTTTGTATGTCCAAGTACATCGCCTTGGGGAGCACCGGTGTTATTTGTGAAGAAAAAGGATGGGACTCTCAGGTTATGTATCGATTACAGAGAATTGAACCGCGTGACTATCAAGAATAAGTATCCCTTACCCCGGATCGACGACTTGTTTGATCAACTACAAGGAGCTACGCCATTTTCCAAGATAGACCTACGGTCGGGATATCATCAGTTGAGGGTACAGAAGGAAGACATACCTAAGACTGCATTCAGAACTCAATATGGTCACTATGAATTTTTGGTGATGCCGTTTGGAATGACGAATGCCGCGGCAGTGTTTATGGATCTGATGAACAAAGTGTTCAAGCCTTATTTGGATCAGTTTGTCATCGTCTTTATAGATGATATTTTGATCTATTCTAAGTCGGGAGAAGAACACGAACAACATCTACGGATTATGATACAGACGCTTAAGGACCACCACTTGTATGCCAAGTTCAGTAAGTGTGAGTTCTGGTTGCAAGAAGTTAAATTTTTGGGACATAAGGTGTCATCTTAAGGAATTTTTGTGGATTCATCCAAGACAGATGCTATATCAAATTGGGTTAGGCAGGGCAACCCTATAGAGGTTAGGAGTTTTCTGGGACTCGCAGGCTATTATCGGAGATTTGTTAAGGGATTCTCCAAAATAGCGGCACCGTTAACCGGTTTGATGAAGAAGAATTTGAAGTTCGATTGGACAGAGAAGCATGAGCGCACCTTTCTAGAGTTGAAAGATAGATTCACTACCGCACCGGTACTAGCTATACCCAAGCCTGATGAGAAGTTCACTATCTTTAGTGACGCATCATATCAAGGACTAGGGTGTGTACTTATGCAAGATGGTAGAGTTATCGCTTATGGATCCAGACAGCTGAAGCCGAATGAGTTGAACTACCCAATTCATGATCTAGAATTGGCGGCGATGGTATTTGCACTCAAGATCTGGAGACATTATCTCTATGGTGAAAAGTTTGATTTATTCTCTGATCACAAGAGTCTGAAATACTTGTTCACACAGAAAGAGTTGAACATGAGGCAACGCAGATGGATGGAGCTGATTAAAGACTACGACTTCACATTAGAATACCACCCTGGCAAAGCTAATGTGGTCGCTGATGCTTTAAGTCGGCAGACTCGTGAGATGATCGCCTCCTTAATGGTTAGAGAATGGCGAGCATTGGAGACGTTGGTGGAGTTCGATGTACAGAGTGCTGAGGAAGGAGAAGGATAACTTTTCGGATGTCTTATCCTACAGCCTGTTCTTATCAACCGTATCATTGGAATTCAGAAAGAAGATGAGAAGTTTCAAGCGTGGTTGGTGAAGATGTCAGAGAAAGATCCGACAGAATGGAAGGTAGAAAGTGACGGAAGGTATCGATGCAGAGATAGATTATGTGTACCAGACTGTGGGAATTTGAGAGAAGATATTCTGGCAGAAGCACATAAGTCAAAATATACAGTTCACCCGGGAGGGACGAATATGTACAAGGATTTGAAGAGAAATTTCTGGTGGGAAGGTATGAAGAAGGATGTGGCCGAATTTGTATCCAAGTGTTTGACGTGTCAACAAGTCAAAGCCGAACATCAGAGACCCTCGGGATTGTTGCAAACGCTACCTGTTCCTGGTTGGAAGTGGGAACATATAACCATGGATTTTGTAGTGGGATTGCCTCGATCGCAACAGAATCATGACGCCAATTCGGTAATCGTGGATCGATTGACGGAATTGGCTCATTTCATTGCTTATAGTATGACTTACCCGGTAGAAAAAATGAGCCGAATGTACATACAATAAGTTGTGCAACTTCATGGTGCACCTGTGTCAATTGTGTCAAACCGTGATGCGCATTTTACTTCTGGATTTTGGGAAAGTTTGTAAGAAGGTATGGGAACCTCGCTCAAGATGAGTACTGCTTTTCACCCTCAGACAGATGGGCAAACTGAGCGTGTCAATCAGATCATGGAGGATATGCTTAGGGCTTGTGTTATTGATTTTGACGAATCTTGGAGACGCACTTGTCTTTGGTTGAATTTGCCTATAATAATAGTTATCACATGAGTATCGTTCTCCATTGTGTTGGGCAGAGGTTGGGGACACGGAGTTGTTGGGACCAGATTTGGTTAGAGAATGGTCAAGGAAAGGATGAGAACCGCTCAAAGCAGGTATAAGAGTTATGTTGATCGATGCTGGAAAGATGTAGAATTTAGCGTTGGAGATCACGTACTTCTTAAGGTATCACCAACCCGAGGAGTAGTACGCTTCGGTCTCAAGAGAGGGAAGTTAGCTCCGCGTTTCGTCGGACCATTCGAGATTTTGGAACGTGTCAGGAAAGTGGCATATCGACTAGCGCTACCACCAAAGATGTCTGGGGTTCACAATGTATTTCATGTGAGTATGCTGAGAAAGTACATACGAGACCCCTCGCATGTGGTCAGTTATGATGATATTGAGACGAGTCATAACGTTTCTTACAAGGAGAGGCCCGTGAAGATTCTGGATCAGAGTATCAAGAAGCTAAGGAATAAAGACATTCCGTTGGTGAAGGTTCAGTGGAATCACCAAGACGAGAATGAAGCTTCGTGGGAAGTTGAAGCTGAGATGAGGAAGAAGTACCCGGAGTTGTTTCAGGACTAGTTAGTCTTGATTTCGAGGATGAAATCCTGTTTAAGGGAGGAAGGATGTAACAACCTGCATTCCATTAATTAATTTCAATTTCATTTCCATATTTAAATCCAATTTGTATTATCTGTGTTCATTTTATTTCTATGGTCATGTTTTATAACCTTATGGCCTATTTTATTATACATTGAAATTCTTATTGGGGAAAAACTACAATTTTACAAAAATTAGTCATACCTATGTTAGATTTCAAAACTGTATTTCAAAACGGTGGAAATGTTTTCTTCAAACTGTATTTTTATAAAACCGGGAAACCATTTCTTACGTTAAAATGAATTTTCTGTATTTTTGTGGTGAACACCGCGCCGCGAAAATACCAGTTTGTGTTCAAAACTGTCCTTGCTGCATGGAGCTTCCACAGATTTTGGGAAGTGATGTAAAGTTAGAAGTGACTTGTGCTTTACTTTCCAATTATGGAAACTAATGATCGTATAAGGCTTTGTTTGGGAATACTCTTAGTTCATGTGTTAACTTACTATCATAAGTTGTTTTCCCATACATCATAAGTAATTCCTAGACTACTTGCAATGGCCTTGTTTGGCAATCTAGTCCATGTGTGTGTTGTGTTTTGCCTAATGACTGAATTTCCCAAACAACATTCTTTTCTTGACCACTACACACCTAAACTTGCCTCTTCAGATTTTGTTGGAACATATATACGTATGTATATCTGTGTATTATAGTATTTAGTTAATTAGAAAATAAATCCTTTTGTTGAGTGAACTTAAGAGTTCTTGGAGCCCAAGATTGAGAGGTCTTTATAAGCTCATACACACTTCACAATCTGCACATTTTAATAAATATATAGAGAGAATTTCAGAGAGATCTGGAGAGTATAATTTCTGAATTCTAGAAGTGAAGCTTCATCTCCATAGCTAAGCTTGCAAGTGGAATTCTTATTTTTGATTATCTCTCTCAATCAATCACTTCTATCTTCAATATATGAGTATTCTAAACTCACTCCAAATGTAAAATATGTTTATTTACTATGTAGATTAGTCTAATTTAGAAATCTCCATTGATGACTTACGTTTGAAACTCTATAGCTCAAAAACATGGATTTTCCAAACTTAACCAAAATTCGTTTTCTGAATGAAATATAAAAGATTATGGTATAAAGAGTATACGATTGTAATATTAGAGCTTAATTCGTTCGTATCGCGACGTATAATTGAAACAAAATTTTCGTCGCCTCTCGGATTTTCATAAAATCCGAGAGTTACGGATTGATTGGTGTTAAATTGATTGTAGATTCACTTTCCTTGCGAAAAAGCGAAGAAATCCATATATTACATGTCCTATTTACTCCGAAATATCAAAATGGATCAAAAAGACCCCTTAAGACTGAAACAGGGGAAAACCAACGAGGAAGACGAAGCTTCTGACTGAACTCGCGTGCGCGATCGCGCTAGCAGCCCGCGCGCGCGAGTTGTGTATTTTCAGGCAGACAGAAAAGGTTTTAATAAGAAAACAAAAATTGGGCATATCGCGCTTGCGGACCGCGCGAGCGATCCGCGCGCGCGATCTCCCTGTATTCTGGCAGTTGGAAAAGTTTTATAAAAGAAAAAGGAGAAATGGGCAAATCGCGCGAGCAGACTGCGCGCGCAACTTCTGACAGCTTCTGGTTTTTGCTTATTTTATGTTAAGGAACTGTTTGGGTGATGTTTTATGAATTTCTAAAGCTCTGTTTGGGAAATTTATTAAATCAGAATCCTAATTGGGTATGTTTGGACGATTAAAACATTGTATTGTGATTTATCAATCCCCGTACGCACGTTGTTTCTATATTTCAGTGATTTACTTTATGTTAAAGTTTCATGACATACATGTGGAGTCAGTTATACATGCATGGTGAGTGTGAATGTTGGTCAGTGTGGAAAAGAGTGTTGGTCAGTGTGGAAAAGAGTGTGTGGTTGAGATTGTGTTGTGGACACTCCCTAGTAATTGTGTACCAAAGTGTGACGTGTTGAGATTGCGGTGAGAGTATCTTTATAGTGCGACGGTGGCAAAACTGGACACTCCCTGACACCCATGGAAGCATTAAAGTGTGTGACGCCGAACTTGGACATTCCCTGGCACCCATGGTAGTGCTAAAGTGCGGCCTACGGACACTCCCTGGTACCCGAGTCTGGATACTGCGTGAGGTTACCTCCGGTATTTGCGAGGCGGATTAGGTACTAAAGTGTTAGGCATTGGACACTCCTTGATACCTCGGACCAAAGTGTGAGGCAAACTGGACATTCCCTGGCACCCCTATGCTAAAGTGTGGCTATTGGAGTATTACAAGGATACTTGTGTGAGATAGTGGATTGTTGTGTTTGTCGAGAGAAAAGAGTCGGTAAGATGAGATGGTGCATTGTTTTCATACACGGTCACAAATATGAATTATATCTTTCATATGATATTGTGGTTGTTTTCTAAAAAGGAATTCTTTACTTTAATATAAACCTGTTGAATCAAAAGGAAATTGGAAAATGGTAAATGAGTATGTGTTACATTCAAAGTTATGTTTTTAATACTCACTAGCTTCTTGATGCTGACGGCTTTGATGTGCCCTGGACATTCGTGTTCAGGCTTTTTAGGTTATGATATTGCTGGGCCGTACGACTACGCAAATTGAGAAACACTGCTGGAAAGAGAGTTTACTTTTATATGTTTTCAGTTATAACTTAATTCTGTAGGAGATGATAGATATTATTTTGTCTTAAGGCGGCTTATGCCTTAGTTGACCCCGTATTGTAATTTGTAATAAGTTAAAAAAGTTTTGTAAGTCTTGATTGCTCTGCTCTGATTATTATGTTTTTGTTGTTCGACGTTTGGGACGGAATCGATCCTTCAAACTGTCGCGACCTACGGGTCAATAAAGGAAATTAAACGCTTTCCTTATTTATGCTACGTTGGGGCGTGACAGTAGCAGGCAGGGACGGCTGCTCATGGACCACAACTGGTGCCAACTGTGTATCTACAACAATCTCGAACTCTAGCTCTGGCTCCTGACCCACAACTGGTGCCGACTGTGTATCTAAATCAACCTAGGTCGGAATCGAAGAACTGGCATCTGCTGCCGCCGTCCCAATATCTGGAGCAACCTGGGATAGCTGCGAGGGACCTACCTCAACTGCCGCCGGTATAGCAAAAGTAATATGTCTACCACGACGTCTCATCGAGGGACCTCTACCACGCCCTCCTCTCCTACGTCCTCCTCTCCCACGTCCTCTCCCATAACCCACTACGCCACCAATAGGAATTTGTGTCACCTCCCCCATATCTACATCATGTGGTAAATGGATCGGCATGGTCGGTGGTATGGTGATGGTGGCAGTGGTGGTAGGCGAGTCAACATGAACCTAGGTCAACGCCTCGCCCATATCGGTATCGTCTATAGCTGCCGAGGTGGTGGCTATGGGGGTAACCACTGGTATGGGGGTAAGCGGTGGTCTGGTGGTGGTGGTGGTATATGCGGGGTGGGTGGCTAGTGGGGGCACGGGACGTATGGTAGTAGTGGTGGTAGTATATGCGGGGTAGGTCGCTAATGGGGTCACAGGTCGTATGATGGGGGTGGTGGCGATGGTATATGCGAGGGGGGTGACTAGCGAGGAAGGTATGGTGGTGGTGGTGGCGGCTAATGGGGCCACGGGTCTTATGATGGGGGTGGTGGTAGCGGTGGTAGGTGGAAGGGGTGGTATCGTACCAATAATATCATAAATCTCATCCATTAGAATATCATCAAAAATATGTGAAAGGTCTGATCCCTGAAACTGGAATAGGTCATCAAATAAATGGTCGGGGACTGGGGCTGTCCCGCTAGTGCTAGGGGCGTCGGGGTCTGGGGCTGTCCTGTTTGTGCTAGGGGCGTCAAATGATGTGGCGGCTGAAGTAGATATCGACGAATGTATTTGCTGGAGTACCTCAGCACATGATGTCACAATCCCCTGAAGCGTAGTATGGTGACAACAGTCATGACCACTATACCGCTATAAGCTGGTCTGCGCACTCTGATACACCTTGCTAACAGTGCGAACCTGAAAGAATACAAATATAAGTCAAGCAACCTATGGTTTGTCCAAAAAACTAGTAAAATATAAACAAATTAATTAATTTAAATACGTACCAGCAGCTCAACAGTAGATCATCCTCTGTGGTAACCGGTCTGCGCTCGCTGAATGTGTCCGACCTGTAAAACTGTAATCCGATGATACCACCACATATAAGGATCAGTGGACTCCATGCACATGTCTACTATATCACCCTCGACAATAGAGGTCTTCCGGGACGCCCACATCTGAATATACTCCCGGTGGAACACAGTCTAATCCTGTGATGCCCGTCCACGTCGATCTATACCGTGTAGGCGCCGTGATGTGTTGACCGACTCTGGGACTGTCTGTTGGAATCCGAACTGTCGAACGACCCTATCCGGTACGTGCCACTCAATGGTGTCTACGCAGATCAAAGGAGTGAGAGCTCTCCATAACTCGTGTCCCACCAGGTACGCATTAGGGAGCACGTAACCATGCGGCTCCACTAAGTATGGTCGCCACTCAAAATGGGCCTCATCCAACTGGTCCAGCTGATCTCTGTGTACACGACGCACGTGAGTACTGATGGTACGCAGCTCCAAAGGAACCGTCCACCTAAACAAATAAACAAAAAAAATTTGTTATAGTACTCTATAAATAATATATTTTAACATAATTGAATGGAACACCAACTAATACCTGCACCCATGCGGCCCAATGGGAAGATCTGGATGGGCCTGGAGCGGTTGAAAACCCATGGGAGGAATGCTGGACAAGCCCGGCCTAATTGCCGGTATACGCTCCCATGCCCACATCTGCAACAACAACAAGTATCATAATTAATATGTATTCTTTTTTTATTTATATAAATAGGGTTTACTTAATGAGATATTAAAACATACCTGCAATAACGTAACTGGGCCGCAAACGTCGCACACATGCATACGGGATGACCGACATAAGCATCGATACAACCACGTCAATATGGCTGATCCCCAGCTCATGCGGCCACATGCGTCCAAATCACATAGCAACAGAAGGTACATCAACTTACCCTTGTTATTCGATGTATCGGATAAAAAGAGACCTCTGAGTAGCCACAATATGGCAGCACGAGCATACTGCTCAAGTGTATGGACTGGCAAGTCACCTACTGACATAGCCTCCAAACGCTCGGCTATCCAAGAGAGATGTATCTTGCCATGGTCAAACCTCTCAGGTGGTGTGACAAACACTGAATATTGCACAATCATGTGCCAATATAATAGACATAATGCTCATTTAATCCCCCAAATTCTTAGTTTTACACGCATATTTGAATTAATATAATTTGATGGTGATGTCACTCACATGCGTGTAATTATGTGTTTTTACATATTTTATATGTTTAGGTGAAAATAAAGTGAAACAAAGGGAAGGAAAGAAGTAGCAACCACACCGAAGCATTCCTCATAAAAAGTTAGTAAAAAATTTGCACAGTAGAGTCACTGTGAATCTTGTAAACGAAATCAAAAGAAACAAAAAAAAAATAATAAAAAAATAAAACAAACCATGCAGGGGAATGGTGATGGTGACATTTATTTGGTTCTTTCACTCTCTCTCTCTCTCTCTCTCTCTCTCTCTCTCTTACATTCCGCAGCTTAAAATCAAAGATTGTCAGAGCAATTTGGAAAAAAAGAGACGAAGAGAAGAAAATTGAGACCAAAGGAGAAGAAAAAAAGTGCCAAGTGACGAGCAGAGTGATGTATTATCATCAAAACTGCGTCTATAAAAGGGAGCCAACAAGAGAGCCAAAACCAAGAACTCACAATTAAGAAAGCTCCACAACTGCAACACAGTTTACAATCACTGTTAGGAAGAGAATAGTTTAGGGAGGTTATCATGTGAGCACTTTATATTATCCTTAGAAATAGGAAACTTTAGTTTTTCTTTACCTTTTCTAGTTCTAGTAGTTGTAAAATTTTACTTTTATGTAATTGATGATTTCATGTTCAAAAATATGTAGCAAAACTTTGTGTACTGTATTTCTTAAAATAAAAAATTTGTTTTCTTGTATGACCTTTGTCACTTTGTAGTAGTAAAAAGAGTCATATTTAAATTTAGATTTAATATTTTTAGTCTAGTAGTACTTATAGTATCACCTACCAAAGCCCCAAGCACACCATATTCATATTTCACTCCAAAAGTAGATTAGGATTTGGTTTGGCTTTATTTGTGTTCTTGGAATTCAACCACTGTGACCCCACAAGAATCCAAAGTTAAAGGTTTAGTATTTTATTATTAATTCAGTATTTCCATTTATGTATATTTTATTAGCCTAGTTGTACTAAACTTTGCTATTTTGCAGATTCCACAAATTCAATCCCAGCTCATGTTAAGTAAAGAAAATAATATATAATATTAGTTTTCACCATTACCTTGGTTTTACAACTTTAATTTTAATTGGACGGTGATTGCGTGCATCTATTTAATTTATCTTTTATTTTTATTTTGAAGACAGTTTCAATTCCAAAATGGTAGGCTAAAACTTTAATTGGGGATATGTAATAAAAACTTAGAAACCACAGCTTCTGTGCACTAATCTTAAATGAGAAAATTTATCTAGATGGGTTGTTTTTTCGTTTATGGCTAAAAATATCTATGTATCTATAGTTTATGACCATTTAACATGTTTATATACTATGGTTATATTGGGCTCAAAAGAGTACATATTTGAAATAAAAAGCCTAATTATGTGGATTGTCAAACTATGCCTTTTGTCATAAAAAACACCTAGCATACTCAAACAACTCATATGACAGTTTATATTTCAAATATGTGTTTATATATATTTCTATCCAATAATGGATAGGCAATTGTGTAGTGGAAGAGTGGTGGGGACTGGACGCCGAATAACCCACGTCCGCGGCGGGGCACGATTCGAACCTCGCTACTGCCCAATTGCCTTTTTATTTTTCTTTAAACCAAACGACGTCGTTTCATATCAAACCTGACACACTTGATATGACCCTGACTAGTGAAAGTTTATTTTTAAATAAAGAATGACTCTGTGGTATTAAATGTCAAATCCTTTTCAAATGCACAAAAGTTGTGGGATCTAGTGTTGGTTTGCATATTCCCAATTTCTTTAAATCATTTCTTCCAACTTAATTAATATTTTCTGTTTTTAATAGTTTTGCTTAAATATCTGTATTATTTGCATTTTTCGCTATTATTAAATCTAAAAAGTTTATCTCAAAAAAATTTAGCTTTTATTTATTTTTCTTCCTTTTCTTACTAGTATCTTAGTTAATTTATTTTGCACTGTTAAAATCTTTACCGTAAACTACTTAGAAAAAAAATAGATTTTAAATAGTTTATTGCAAAAGAATATAAAAATTAGTAGTTTAGTACAACCCCACAAAAATCCATCATCTTTCATTTTCTTTTTTTGTGACAAAAATAGTTATTGCCTATCTTTTTATTTCCGTTCCCTGTGGGTTCGACCTGGACTTCCAGAACTTTATTACTTGTACGATCACCTACACTTGGGTGTGATAAGAAAACGCGTCAATAGGATGTCGTCAAGTTTTTGGCGCCGTTGCCGGGGAACGGTTGATAAAAAAAAATAAATAAATAAGTTAGGTTTAAAACTATTTTCTCCTACTATATCTATATCTATATATATACCTATTCTACTTTATAAATATTCTAGTTTTTTTTTTTTTTAATGATAACATAAGAAAAAAAAACTATATATAATCTTTCCTTGTGAAAAATATATAAATATATATTTATAGATATGTACTTGTGCATCTTCTAAAAAAAAAAAGAGAAATCATTTATATACATATATAAGCCTATCTTCTAAAAACAAAAAACCTATTATTATAAAAATTATAAAATAAAAAAAAAGAGTTTTTTTTTTTTACTTAGCTATAATAATAATAACAATAATAATTTTAAAACTTAGTTTTTTTTTTTTACTTCATATGTCCTTAGATACTACTGAGGCTTTATATCAAGTACCACATAATTATAATATTTCTAGTGATTCATCTAGTATACAATTTTCTAGAATCATGGCTGAAATTGAAGGCATGGAAGGAATAACTGATGATACTCATAATGAATATGGGGATAATATACCACAACCTGTCTTATCAGAACGTGAGCGATGGTCTTTACGTGGTATATTTATGCCAGAACAAATCATCACTCCTTCTTGCATCACACTACCTAGACATATTGGAAATTTTCATTTTAAATATAACATGCTACCATGCTTACCAACTTACCACGGAATTAAGAAAGAATATGCTTATGTCCATATTTGTGAATTTGAAGAAGTTTGTGAAACGTTTGCTGATCAAACTTGTCCTATTGAGATAATCTATCTCAAGCTCTTCCCTTTTTCTTTAAAAGATGAAGCTGAATCTTGGCTTTTATCTCTCCATCCTGGATCTATAACTACATGGCCAGATATGAATCAAGCATTTCTAAATAAATTCTATCAAATGAATTTAACTTATAGCTTGATGCGAGAATATAAACTTTTCACTGAAAAAGAGAAGGTACCATGCATTGAAGACTGAATTTTTTGTAGATCTCCTACAAACCTTTCCACATCATGGATTTAAAAAATGGCGTATGATCAATTACTTTTATGAAACATTAGATCCAGAGTCAAAGGAAATAATTGAAGCCATGTATCAAGGGGAATTTTTTAAAAATACTGACGAAGCTGAATTATATTTTGATTGGCTTAGCGAAGACGCTCCACAAAGGGAAAAAGAAGAAAAAGGCTAAGAAAGAAAAGGCTAAAAAATCACAGCAATCACAAACTGAAGATGAATTAGTCATGAAAATTGAAGAATTAACTCTTAAGCTAGAAGTTTTTAAACTGGAGAAAGCTAATCCTCCTCTATCTAAAAATAAATTAGAACTTTGCAGTACATGTCATATGATGGGGTACTCTACAGAAAAATGTCTTAATACTCCTGTTTATCAAAGATTTACCCCCGCGCAAAAAGTTCTATTATATAACTCAAAACTGCATCTTATTAAAAGAAAAATGAAATCTCAATGGACTGGTCCATATATTGTAAAAAATGTTTATCCTTATGGAACTATCGTGATTGAGGACCCTAAAGATGGAAATACATTTAAAGTCAGTAGGCATAAATTAAAGCCGTTTTTAGGAGATTTTGAACCTAAATTGGAGTCCTTTTCTTTGGAGGACCCCAACTGTGATACCTCTTAAATTCATAAGTCATGATTAGAATTGTACATAGTAGGAACTTTATTTTAATTATTTTATTTTTTTATTACTATTTAATATTTTTCAGGAATTATAACATATTATCTGATGTCCCAGGTAAACAAAGAGATATGAACCCATCTAATCATCGCAGAACTGCAAGAATGAGTATAAACCATGCCAGTTTGTCTAACAATAACAACTATCCTCCAGAGGATAGAACTTCGCCAGATGATGGTACACCTCCAAGATTCGAATATCTAATGAACTCTGACGATGATGAAATGTTCTACGCTAGGTGTGTCGATAGAATTTATGACACTGATGAAGAAATTGATTATTTAGTGGAATCTGACCAACCTAGGGAGTGGAATGTTGAACCAGTATTTGATGGATTAGATGACTGGCAGAATATTAGCACAAACTACGATGAATGGGAACAAGCTCAATATGAGGCGTTCCAAGAAATATATCATAAAAATGAAGAAAATGAATGGGAGCGATACCTAGCCTCTTTAGAACAATTCCCCATTTATGATGATAATGACATTATATTTGGATGGGGGCGTTTGTTAGATAGAGTTGTTAGCGGAGAAATGATAAGGTACGCCTTCCAAAGGAATTGGTTCTTTTACCTACTTGAATGGGGGACATCTCTACTCCCTGTCTTTATTGAACAATTCATTCCTCAGAGAATCATTGTCATATATGATATATTTATAGAAATAACCTTGTATGATGATCCTGACAGAGATAGATCTGACACCTACTTGAGGTTTCGAGTCTACTGTCCTAGACCTCGAAATGATCATCTTTCATGGGCAGTAACCCCAAGTAACGTCTAGATATGTTCAAAAAAATTCATGTCTTTATTTTTATTGTAATTGTACTTTTCTTTTTATATATGAATAAAATATAAATAAATCATCATTGTGTTTTAAGTATCAGAACCACTTGCACTTATTATTTTATGAGTTCTGATTTTTATCAAGTCTTACAAATCTCAAATAATGCTATCTCAAAAACTGTACTAATTAAATTGTATGTTTAAACTATCACATTACAGTCCAAAATAAAAAAGGCACACCAAACGTATTGTTAGTTTTAAAAAGTATGTTGCTAAAACTGCCAGATAGCAAAATTTGAATACAAAATTGATCCTTTGAAACTGCAGTTCAAAAGGTCAATTGTACAGTAATTCTTGATAACTTTAACTCAACACAGTGATTGTATATTTATTTTTATATATAAGTTAATTTGGTCATTATTATTCTACCATTTCTTTTTGTATTTTTTTTATTACGGGTGTTATCCTTAGCTTCTTTTTCTCATCTCACTCATTGAGGACAATGCAGACTCAGTTGGGGGGGGGGGGACGATTTCACGATTAACACCTGTTTGTTTATTTTATCTTTATTTCATAAAAAAAAAAATTAGTTTCTCTAGAGAGAGATACACTGAAAAAGAGAAAATGACTTTATATAGGGCTTTGAACCCTAAAAACTTTTCCCTATCTCTCTTTTTCATTTCTTTTTCTTCTTCCTCTCCTCTCTCGCCGCGATCTCTCTCTCACTCTCTGCAACTCTCTCACTCTCTCGACCCGATCTCCCTCTCTCATTATCTTTTCATTTTTATTCTCTATTTTTCCGATTCAGCTGATATTTTTATTTTTTGATTTTTGATTTTTATTTTCTCTCTTTTCCATTGTATAACTACATAAGTTGTAAGTACCCACTCATCAAAGAAGCTTGGAAATATCACTCGATCCACGACCCTACCAGGTTTTCAGATTTTCAAGTGACAGGTGATATTTTTTCATTTCTTTGTAAAAAAAAATGGACGACGCGATAGCTATCGGCCTTATGAATTTTGAACTTTATATTATTTTTATCCTAGTTCTTGCTATGTTAGTGCTGCATTGCCCTTGTTAAAAAAAAAAATACATATATCCAAATTTTTTTTTCTTCCAAGTTTTGTGTAAAAAAAAATGAATGACTCAGAAGTTAAAACTTTTATAATTTTTGAAGTTTATATCATAATTCTTCTTATTACTATTATTGTAATGATGCATTGTCTTAAACTGTGTTTAAAAAAATGTAGTTTTCTAGTTTTTTGTTCAAGAAAAAAAAATTTAGTTTCTGAATGTATATATTTATATATACTTTGATATATAAATATTTTTAGTTTTTAAATAAAATTCCCACCCACCCCCTCTAAGCTCTCTTTAATTAGATCTTAGTTGATAGTTGGAAGGAGTGGAAGGGTTAAGTCTAGCCTCTCTTGTTGGCTGAGAGTATAAAAAATGGATCCAATAGTCGATGACCAGACGTTAATGGGTCGCTCACTTGTTTCTGAGCAGAAGAAACCCTTTGCTGGCACTAGCCTTTATGCCATCAAAAGTAAAGCTAAAAGGTTAGGATGGTGTTTGAATTGTTATAGAGAAGAATGTACTGGTTTAATTGCTCATAATGTCACATCTTTTAAAGTTTACTACTGCTATAAAAGACAATTCAAATCAAAACAAAAGAAAATTTTGGTTGAGAAAGATGACTGGATCCTTTGATACCCAAATAAATTTTGTTTTCACATCCCTCATTTATTTTTATTTTTATTTTTATTTTTAGTTTTTGTACATACAATAATTTTCAGTCAGGTCAGACTTTAAAATGATCCTACATGTACATCTGGCTTTCATTAGCTGGTTCGATAGGAGTAATTTGCATGATCCCATCATCACCAGATATGTCTAGTGCGGTGAATGACTCTAGGAGTAGCAAAAAATTAGGTAAAGCCAGAGTTATCTCTTAGCCTCTTACTGATGTTTTTAGCTTGCTAGTGATTCTAGACCCATCACTTTTACTAGAGGTGGATGGGCTATCATGACAACTTGGACGCTCCGGATTGCGTAGCCTCTTTTGTATAGGTGCAGAGGATACTAGTTGCACCATATATGTATCCAACTTAGTGGATGCGCTTAGGATTTTTCAGAAGTTTTTCTTTTACTTTATATAAGATAAATTTGACACGTTAATGTTATTTTGGATATGTTAATAGCATATAACACATTGTCACATGTTTTACTATTTTCAAATGCTAGAAACTCTTTAAACTTTAAACACTTTTGAAACAGTGTGAAAATATTTACTGAATCTAAATGGATGAGTAAGCATATACTATGCAGTTTAGAGACAAGAAGTGGAAATGAATTAACCCATGTGAGCTTTTGTGCCAATCTTCCTTTATGAGGGTTACTATTCTTTTTAGTCTCACTTTATTCTCTTTATCATATCACGCGTTGAAAGTCTCATTATTTTTCTTTTTCTTTGACTGATCATTAGAAGAGAACGTTCAAGATTTACCATTATAACGTCTAAATTGCTTAAATGAACAAAGTCAATCTATTTTTAAAAATGATTTAGGCCATCTTTTCTTTCAAATGCACCCCCCTTTACCTTATATTACCTTATTCTCAATTCTCTCCAACTCATGCCTTGCTCCACCTGGGAGCATAAACGTCACTTCTATAACCAGGTATGTGATTGGACTGTATTGATATTGTACGAAGTGGTAAAGAAAGAAAGGAGTTGATTTAAAAAAAATTTTGAGAAACTAAAAAAAATAAATAAATAAATAAATCAACTATACATATGATAAAAAGGAGAAGAAAAGAAGAGGTTGGAATGAATTGCGCAAATACTCCAATCACATGCTTAGAACAAATATACCCCAAATCTCCTACTCATCTTAATTTCTAACCTTCCAGTCAAAGTTCTAATGATTTAAAAGAAATTGATTTTTAAATTTAAGTGATAAGGATATTCTCCACGGTAGATCGCTCTTCTAATGCTAAGTATTCTTTCATGACACTTATTGTACTCCAAATGCCTATATATTGAGTCATCAAAAATATGGAAGCAACTTTTCTGTCTTTGCTTCTCTACCAAGTGAGATGTTCTCTACACCGGTTTCTGAGAGTTTCTCCTTAAAAGAGTGAAATCCTAGTGAGATTTGAATTAAAACTACAAGTTTTATGACTGTTAATAGTTATGTAAATTTTGAAGTTAAGATCAGTTGCTTGATTTTTCAAGTACACACTGTAAGTTTAAAGAATACAAAAAATGCTACCATTGACAAACTGTGAGTATATGTGTTGCATTACTATTACATACTTGAAAATTTCATTTTATTGTCAAATTTAATCTTATCTGTTGTAAAAGGAGAAAATCTACCTTAATTTTTATTTTACTTTATTTTTACATTTAAATTTTTTTTTTTGAATTTTGTGAGCATATTCACTGCAAACCCTCACGAGACAACACTCGTCCACTAAGGGTAACCTAGGGGTTTAACGGCTTGTCGCATACGCTAAATGCAATCGCGATTCCTGTGATAGTGAGTTAAATTTTATTTTCCTTAGCTTATTCCTACTCTTTAATAAAACTTCTAGAACAATTTCTCTTTTCACTTCATTGCTAGAGACTAGCAATAAGCTAGTTGAGGGGTGTGACAAACACTAAATATTGCACATTTATGTGCCAATATAATAGACATAATGCTCATTTAATCCCCCAAATTCTAAGTTTTACACACATATTTGAATTAGTATAATTTAATGGTGATGTCACTTACATGCGTATAATTATGTGTTTTTACATATTTTATATGTTTAGGTGAAAATAAAAGTGAAATAAAGGGAAGGAAAGAAGTAGCAACCACACCGAAGCATTCCTCATAAAAAGTTAGTAAAAAATTTGCACAGTAGAGTCACTGTGAATCTTGTAAACGAAATCAAAAGAAACAAAAAAAATAATAATAAAAAAATAAAACAAACCATGCAGGGGAATGGTGATGGTGACATTTATTTGGTTCTTTCACACACACAAACTCTCTCTCTCTCTCTCTCTCTCTCTCTCTCTCTCTCATTCTGCAGCTTAATATCAAAGATTGTCAGAGCAATTTGGAAAAAAAGAGACGAAGAGAAGAAAATTGAGACCAAAGGAGAAGAAAAAAAGTGCCAAGTGACGAGCGGAGTGATGTATTATCATCAAAACTGCGTCTATAAAAGGGAGCCAATAAGAGAGCCAAAACCAACAACTCACAATTTAGAAAGCTCCACAGCTGCAACACATTTTACAATCACTGTTAGGGAGAGAATAGTTTAGGGGAGGTTATCATGTGAGCACTTTATATTGTCCCTAGAAATAGGAAAATTTAGTTTTTCTTTACCTTTTCTAGTTCTAGTAGTTGTAAAATTTTACTTTTATGTAATTGATGATTTCAGATTCAAAAATATGTAGCAAAACTTTGTGTACTGTATTTCTTAAAATAAAAAATTTGTTTTCTTGTATGACCTTTGTCACTTTGTAGTAGTAAAAAGAGTCATATTTAAATTTAGATTTAATATTTTTAGTCTAGTAGTACTTATAGTTGCCCCCTAAAATAGTTTGAAACCCCAAATTTTTAATTTTTATAGCAATATTTTCATTCACTAGAAGACAGATTTTGCAAGTAAATATCATATTTCTTAGCCACGTAGTTATTGTAATCACCTACCAAAGCCCCAAGCACACCATATTCATATTTCACTCCAAAAGTAGATTAGGATTTGGTTTGGCTTTATTTGTGTTCTTGGAATTCAACCACTGTGACCCCACAAGAATCCAAAGTCAAAGGTTTTGTATTTTATTATTAATTCAGTACTTTCATTTATGTATATTTTATTAGCCTAGTTGTACTAAACTTTGCTATTTTGCAGATTCCACAAATTCAATCACAGCTCATGTTAAGTAAAGAAAATAATATATAATATTAGTTTTCACCCTTACCTTGGTTTTACAACTTTAATTTTAATTAGACGGTGATTGCGTGCATCTATTTAATTTATCTTTTATTTTTATTTTGAAGACAGTTTCAATTCCAAAATGGTAGGCTAAAACTTTAATTGGGGATATGTAATAAAAACTTAGAAACCACAACTTCTGTGCACTAATCTTAAATGGGTAAATTTATCTAGATGAGTTGTTTTTCCATTTATGGATAAAAATATCTATGTATCTATAGTTTATGACCATTTAACATGTTTATATACTATGGTTATATTGGGCTCAAAAGAGTACATATTTGAAATAAAAAGCCTAATTATGTGGATTGTCAAACTATGCCTTTTATCATAAAAAACACCTAGCATACTCAAACAACTCATATGACAGTTTATATTTCAAATATGTGTTTATATATATTTCTATCCAATAATGGATAGGCAATTGTGTAATGGCAGAGTGGTGGGGACTGGACGCCGAATAACCCACGTCCGCGGCGGAGCACGGTTCGAACCTGGCTACTGCCCAATTGCCTTTTTATTTTTATTTAAACCAAACAACGTTGTTTCATATCAAACCTGACACACTTGATATGACCCTGACTAGTGAAAGTTTATTTTTAAATAAGAATGACTCTGTGGTATTAAATGCCAAATCATTTTCAAATGCACAAAAGTTGTGGGATCTAGTGTTGGTTTGCATATTTCCAATTTCTTTAAATCATTTCTTCCAACTTAATTAATATTTTCTGTTTTTAATAGTTTTGCTTAAATATCTGTATTATTTGCATCTTTCGCTATTATTAAATCTAAAAAGTTTATCTCACAAAAATTTAGCTTTTATTTATTTTTCTTCCTTACTAGTATCTTAGTTAATTTATTTTGCACTGTTAAAATTTTTACCGTAAACTACTTAGAAAAAAAAATAGATTTTAAATAGTTTATTGCAAAAGAATATAAAAATTAGTAGTTTCGTAAAACCCCACAAAAATCCATCATCTTTTATTTTCTTTTTTTGTGACAAAAATAGTTATTGCCTATCTTTTTATTTCTGTTCCCTGTGGGTTCGACCTGGACTTCCAGAACTTTATTACTTGTACGATCACCTACACTTGGGTGTGATAAGAAAACGCGTCAATAGGATGTCGTCAGGGTGGTGCTGCCCCCAGTAGCACCAAGCAGAGAGCCTGCCAGTCTGCGACGCTGCGTGACTCAACCATGCATGTAACTGGCTCACCGTCCACAGGCAGACCCTACAACACAACGACGTCCTCAAGTGTGACGGTCGCCTCACCTACCGGTAGGTGAAAGGTGTGGGTCTCCTGACGCCACCTCTCAAGTAATGCACTGATGAGGGCATGGTCGCACCGGATCCAGCCAACCCGAAAACTCCATAGAATCCAGCTCGCATCAAATAAGGCATCAGTTGTGAATCGCCGCCTCACTCCCATAGCCTAGAATCAACCCTGCGTACTGTAACGAACTCATCGTAATCCTACAATTGCATAAATTTTGTTAGATTTGTGACCTTAGTATATTGTTACGAAATAACATAAATATAAATATATATATATGTAGATATAATGTTTACATACCCTGGGATGCTCCCATAAATCCTGCGATATGTGGGTCGACTGTAAAGTCAGAACAGATGGGTCTATAGGACCCCGGCGCGAACGCGTCATCTATGCTGCATTAATTATATATTTACAAATTAATTTGGAATTTTGAATTTTTTCAACAAATTAACCAAAAAAGTCATTCACAGTTCAATTAACTGAAGGGTGGTAGATGATATTAACCAAAAATAAAATAACTATCAATCATAATAAATTCATATGAAAAAAATATACACAAGGGGTAAATTGAATTAATTAACAAACTAAAAAACAATAAATTATCTGATGTGTATGTTGTGGGGCGGTGCACGCATCCAGAATTTGTCCCTTTGTCCGTCCGACTCCAATAAAAATTGGTGTCGATGACACGTTATGAAAAATGCTATTAAATTTAGGACCGCAGAGGACAGGTAGAGTGATTTATCCTCGTCTCTCAAATTTGTTCCTTTTTTAATATTTTATTTTCTAGATAATTTTTATAGAAAATGCATTTAACAGATAATAATTTTATGATTATCTAACAAAGGACTTATTTGTTATTGTATTTTATTATTTTCTTTTATATCATGTGTTTGTTCGTGTTCATGGATAATCAAAACGAAGGTTCAACTTAACTTCTGTTGGATCTAGATTTTGATCAAAGCGTGAGGTTGGTAGGTATTGGTTTTTTTTTTTAATTGCTAAATGAAGCTTTGTTTTTGCATGTTTTGCTAATCTTGTTGTTGAGCCAAAATAATTTATGTACATACGTTACCACAACTCCAATGATGGATTCGGGTGCACAAGTGATGCCAATGTTTTGTTTAATTTTACTTTTAAATGTTTTTTTTATTTATAACAGGTATTTGATAAATAATATAGTTTTGAAGCAATCCATGTTACAATTGCAAAACACAGTTTCAACGAGGGTGATTAACAAGAAAATATACATTATCACGGTTGTTTGGGTGACGTGGTTTCATAAACCAGTCAAACTCAGCAATTCGTATATTTGTCCCCCCTAATTTGGAGAAGATCTGTCGAGCTAAGCACTATGTCTAGGTGTGTTAGTACGTTATAGCAATATACGTGGTATCTCCGTTACTCCGAACATCCAATATCTTCTTGTGGTTAACATGCTTTTCCTCATTAATCGCATGATAATATAGCAACCCATTAGTCCTAACAGAACTTAGGATTTATAAGGTTTCGTCTGTTAAAACCCTACACATTGGTCATGGAAGCAACTATGTATCTTGTGAAAAAAATCCGAGGTGATGGTTGTATTGGTTGTCTTGTTTGTATGCTTAGTTTAGCCTGTGTTATTTGATTCTCTTGATATTTCAGGATTTGAACATTGAAGGCTAACCCCAAGGCCTTTTATCTTTTAAAAATTTTAAATTGGATACAAAAGTCCCTCGTTTTAGACTAATTAAGTTTAAAGGACAATTTGTTTCTTTTTTTTTTTTTTTGGGTCTATGTTTGAATTTTTTTCATACTTTTCTGTGTGCCACTTACACAGCACGGGGTACATACATTTAAAGCTAGATGTCAAATTTAGTTTGAATTTCAACGTGTGCCTAACGTTACTCCATTAAAAAATGGGTACATGATATTAATAAAACAAACAGAGCTCAATTAACTGAAGGTAACCCTAAATAAAATAACAATCAATTATAATAAATTCATCTGAAAAAAAATGTACAAGCTGTAAATTGAATTAATTAACAAACTAATAAATTATTAACAACGGGTTGCATAAAAGGGTAATGTCAATGTAATTAATTCATACATATACATATAAATATACATATACATGTATATACATATCAAAATATACATATATATATATACATACCTCGTCAGAAAGAGAAATATCGTCGGATGAAAGTGAGAGAGAGAGATATCGCCGAAGAGAGAGAGAGAGAGAGAGAGAGAGAGAGAGAGAGAGAATCGCTGGAGATCTCTAGAGAGAGAGAATCGCCGGAGAGAGAGAGAGAGAGAGAGAGAGAGAGAGAGAGAGACAGAGTATCGCTGGAGAGCTCTAGAGAGAGAGAGAGAGAGAGAGAATCGCCGGAGAAGAGAGCGAGAGAGAGAGAGTGAGTGAACCAAGGAAACGAGAATGGAAGGAAATGAACCGACTTAAAAGTCGTGATTAGTAAAGACGACTTTTTTAAAGTCTTTTTTGCTACAACCGACTTTAACTTAAAGTCGTGATTACTAAAAACGACTTATAAAATCGTCTTTGGTAATACCGACAAATTTTACATCACTGGTCAGAAATGTCCAATCACTTACAAAGACGACTAAAGTCGTTTTTCGTATAACCGACTTTACTTAGAGTTGTTTGTGGTAATGACGACTCTATATAGTCGTTTTTACTAAGACCGACTTTTTAAAAGTCGTCATTTGTAAAAACGACTTATAACCATTTTTATTTTTTCCAGAAAATACTATTTTTCGTAGAAAAAAAACGGTTTACTTAAAATCGGTATTACTAAAAACGATTTTAAATATAAACTCTGTTTCTGTCATTAAGTTTCAAAACACCACGATTTAATAATTAAGTATTTATTATGCTATTTTTGTGGAAACAGCTTGCAGACTACCCGCGCTCTTGTTTTGCAAGGGATGGATATTTTTACCAGAAAACAAAAAAAGGTTAGGGTCCTAGGAGTGGTTGGAAAACTTTATTGGTTAAATCTTAGGGTACGTTTGGTAGATAAGAATGAACTTTATAATTGAATGGTCATTCTTAGGTTCATCTCATTTATGTATTTGGTATGACCAAATACAATGGAATAAGCATTTGGAATGGCTATTCCCGTTTAAGCAGGAATTGACATTCCTTGCCAAACCTAAGCAATGCCCATTCCATTCCCATAAAAATGACTACCATGGCAAAATATATTTTATAAAATATTAAATATTTGAGTTGTAAATATTTAAAAAAAATCATAGGATGTTAAATTTAATATTGGACTAAATAATTTAACTATATTTAGTAAAAATATTGAATATTTAGAAGATATTATGTAAACTGATTAAATGATAAGTTGGACCCAAAATTTGATAAAATAACTTAATTATTCATCATAAACTAAATATTAAATATTCAAGCTAAAATTTTAATATTTCATCAGAGTACTCAATATTAGATTCTCGGACTAAGAAAATACGTAAGAATATTAAATATTTGCAAAAAAAATATTCCAAGATATTCCATCACACACTTCACTAAAGAAAATTTTATAAAAATATTTGGTTTCTTTACAAAAAGTATTAAGTGTTTATAGATAAATAATATTGAATAGTTGTAATACAAATATTCAGTACAAATATCAATTCTTAGCTTAAATTTAATTTATTCCATTAATTATTAAAACTAGTAGTAGAATGTAATTAGCATTTCATTCTTGGGTATTTACCCAAACAAAAGAATGGTTAATTTTGGCATTTTGTAAAATTCATGATTATAAGCTCCACCGTAATGCCAAATTAATTATTTTATTATTTATACCTTTTTGTAAGTTATTTATTTTATTGTTATTAATTTTAGACCTATGTGACAAATTGACATATAAAAATTTGGCATCTGTATGATTAAGAGCTCCAACCGTAATGCCAAATTAATTATTTTATTATTTGTAACTTTTTTTATTTGCTAAAGTGATTGATCAGTGGTTAATTTTTGTCAATTTGTAAAATCCATAATTTTATATTTGTAAATAGCACTTGGCATGCCACTTTACTGAATGTCAAATTTGACATACATACTTTAATGTCATTTAGCACATGAGCATTTCTAAAATGTTGGGTGGAGGGAGGCTGCCTCCTAAATAGAGCTGTTAGGATTGCCATGGCACAAAAGGAGTCATTTCTTAAATTTGAAGTTACTCAATCAAGCAGAATAATATAAGCTCTAAAATTATGGAGTAGGTTTAATGAAACAACTCCCAAGTCGCGGGCATAGCCTACAAGTTACAACACTTTTCTTGAAATCAACGTCAAATTTCAAAATTTTCAAAATATCTACGTCAAACTTCATAATTTTCAAAGTATTTATAATTTTATGAGTAATGATAGGTACATAACGAATTGTACGAACGTGCAGTATATGGTTGGACTTTGTGTTGAAAAGTCTGCACACACATTTTTGTGTGTACAGACTTTTCAACACAAAGTTCAATATTGTACTACATATTTGTGCAATTTATTGTGCACCTATTATTATTATAATTTTATTGTTTGCTGATAATTTAAAAGATAAATTGGACATCTCTTGATAAAATGATGAAAAGTTAGGTGACTCTGTAATCACCTACTCCTTTTACTAACCAAATTTCTTCTCAATTAAGCTATCACCACGTGGTTCATTTAGTCGGTGGTGTGACTGGTGTCTCGCATGTGCTTTGACTTAATACTGATGAATGAATTCGCCTCATTTGCAAACTTTCTGCAACTGCCAAAAGTGATCGACGGTTAAAAGTGGATTCACTTGATTTTCATCGGTGTATATTGAAATAGTAGGATCATCGGTGTAATATTGAAACAGTCAGTACTACTATTACTAAAAGACTGTCAAATATATTGGGATTTACGTTTAAAATACAAAATTTGAAAGCATGACACTACTATTCTAAATTTCGTAGCATATACAGTGGCATATGGTGAAAGTGGTATCGATCACTACTACAGCACGTGATACAACTATTAAGCTATTTGAGATCCAAATTTGCAAATCAAATTTAAAAGATAAAATACTTTAACAATTGTACTAGATACAGTAATAATGGTTGATGATATTACATACCATTGCGTGCAGCACAACTGATAAAACACTATGGAAAGCAAATTTCGAATTCGAATCTAAGAATTGTAATATTATTGGGTAGAGAGACATGTCTTATTATCTAGCATTATTTTTATCTTTAATGAACATGTTGTTGGAAATTTGGAAGGATACGGCTATGATACTGATTGAGGCGTGCAACAATTTGCACTATCCTTAAGAACAATTCCGCCCCTCGGAGTCAATGACTCGATGCACAAGGTCTCAGCGCTATGTTCCCCAAGATTCAGCAATCAGTTTCTTCCAAACGTGCACTCGAATTGGAAGAATATATGAGTGCTCAGAATGCTCCAAAAATAAAGATGAATATTTGAGAGAATGATTTTTTAAAGAATATCAAAAAGAGAGGAATTTTCTATATCTCAAATGGGAAGAGAGAAGGCTATTTTATAAGACAAATTGCCCAACGGTCATTTTATTAAAAACATATTTAATAGCCTCCAACGGCCATAATTTTAATATAGGAGTTAATAGCCTCCAACGGCCATATTTTTAATACAGGAGTTAATAGATTTAATAGCCTCCAACGGCCATAATTTTGATACAGCATACTAGTTGCATCAATGTAAATGACTTTGTTTGCATTTTTGAAATAAAAGGCCCAAGTCCAAATAAGATAATTCCAACACATGTTAACGGATTAGAGAGAGTTGTGAGAATAATACAAAATGTATTATTGAGTTGTGTGATAAATATTACAATGTGTAGCTTTTATATCGGCTAAGGAAGAATCCTAATTAAGGGAAAGAAGAGTACACATAGGTAGTCCAACTAAGAGTACAACGTAACTAGACATAATGTATCTGGACATATGAATCTAGATTTATTATAATCTAACAGCCCCCCTCAAACTCAAGGTGGTGAGATTGAGACAAACTTGAGTTTGGAAATGAAATTCAGAAACAGTTGGCGGCTTGACTGAGTAGAGCTGGCGATGGGGGCTTGACTGAGCAGAGCTGGCGATGGCAAAGAGTAGAGGCGGCAATAGAAGGCGAGACTGAGCGAACCAACATATAGGGCACTGACCTAAACCAAACTGGAAAACACCAGCACGATAGCATCGAGTTGGGATAAGAAAACCCATAATAGAAACGCTGCCTGGAATTGGACCAGAAAACACCGACATGATAGCGTCAAGTTATGCTGAGTAGAGGCGGTGGTGGTTGTAGCCGGTGGTCCGGTTGCAGAATGAGCCAGGCAGAGGGTGTGATTGCAGCGGTTGGTGGACGGAGCTAGATAGCAGAGGAGGTGGTGAACAAAGGAGGCAGGACTGAGGAGGTGGTGGACGGAGGTTCGGTCAGTCAGAGGTCCGACGGAAGAGGCCGGATAGCCGGAGGTGGTAGGTGGTTGGGTGGTCTTGGGGCGGAGGGAGTTGGACGAAGAGATGGATGCCGGGCGACAGAAACGGTCACTTGGTGGTCCGGCGGGTAGCGGTGTGTCATCCACCGAGGTTGGCTGGTATAAAGAGGCTACCACTAGAAGTATTTCTAATGTGGATGGTCCACTGAGCATACGTTACTTTAGAGAGGCCTAGTATTCAAACCACTAAAATAGTGGCTCTGATATCATGTTAAAGTATTAGAGTGGAAAAACATGTATTTATTGGCTTTTAAAGATTATAGCCATTAGTGGCAAAGTGGTAAATAAATGGTCTTTCAGAAAACTAGTCATTACTGATGTTCTGCGCAATGCAGTCGACTACTTTTCACACAGTTAGAAATGCGCCATAAAATCAGTCGACTGAAGTAAGGGTATGGTCGACTATTTTTTAAGCAGTTTTGAAATATGCGAAAAACCAGTCGACCGAATGAAGGGTCCGGTAGACTGCTTTTCAAATAGTTTTGAAATACACCATAAACCAGTCGACTGCATGAAGAGTCTGGTCGACTAATACCTTTGAGGCAAAGACTATGTTTTCAAAACACAAACTAGTCGACTCTTTTCACCAACGATCTACTGAACTTTGAAGTGCTCAGTCGACTGAGAAAACGTCTAGTCGACTGTTTTTCTAGTGAAAAATAGTTTTTTTTTTTTTCCTATTTTGAACGATATTTAGAAAAACTTTAAACCTTTAAGCCTTATAAGTGATGATCATGATGCTTTACATGTAAATCCTAGACTTCAACTAAGGATGAAAGATCTTCAAGTCTTCAAGCTTGATCCTTGTTGAGCTTCAACACTCTCGGGATTCACCATATGCAATCTCAAGAACTCAAACAAGGTTAGAACATTTAAGTGCTTAAATAAAGAGATTAGCAAAACGAAAATGCCATGATAATTGATTGGAATAGAACCATTAAGAACATGCAATTATCACTAGATTTGTCATCATCATAACAAACATAAATAATGCTTTAGAGAAATTCAAGGTTAACAATTTCCAATCAAAATTCTTTTGATCCCATTGTATTAGACCTGATCATACTACCACATCATTCAGGAAGTATTTTTGGAATAAAAATTTTGGAAGCATAGTACTAGGTATATCTGAAAAACACGCTAACCATAGGGAGTTTATCAATAACTAGTTCAAGAATAAATTAACTCTACGAACTTTCATTTTGTTAAATTTAATAGATTTATTTACTAACGGTTCACATTAAGCCAAATCACAAAAAATATTACAGACACATTTAAAATCACAGGAACCAAGTGAAGTATAACTCAAGTGGCAAAGAACATGGCATTTAAGTCCCCTCTGAGGTACTAGTTCGATATTCGAACCTTCCCCTCTCCCATGTCATAAAATCATAGGGAACAAATTGACAAACGAATAAACCACAAAGGGTGTATCTGTAAGTAACCTGAGTATATCTTGCGAGATTAATGCTATAGCTTTCAAATTTTGGATTTTCCAAATGCTAAGGAGTGGTAGTATATGTAGTGGTCGGTCTCTGGTATCATAACCATTATCAAAGCACGTAAATCCTAAACTTGAAATTCAAGTTAGGATAATACTTCCTCCGTCCCATTTTATGTGTTCACCTTTTCTTTTTGGGATGTCCCGAAATTGTTGTCCACTTTCCTAAATTAATATGTAAATTTTACTTATTTTTCCAAGCTACTCTTCCTTGCAATCAATACTAAAACAAAACAAAACAAAAAAAGAAAATGCCATGATTATGGGCAATTGTGAAAAGTAAGTGTAGATTTTTTTTCCCCTTAAATAGTTAGATTTCCCAAAAGTGATACATAAAATGGGACGGAGGGAGTATAGTTTTTCGGTAAAGTTTGGGACAAATCCATTCATAGAACTTTTGGGACACAACTCAAAAGATGTGTCTATCTCTTTTTTGTGATGTCGATGGACCCCACAGGAGAGAGATAGATACATCTTTTAGGTTATGTCCTAAGAGTTATGTAAATGGGTGTGTCCCAAGTATTACCCATAATTTTTAGCAAAAAAAAAAATCTATATATATATATAGAGTAGTGCTACATGCACACACTTTTTGACACACAGTTTTAAATGTATATACCTTGTGCTATATAAGTGGTGCACAAAAAAGTGTGAAAAATTCAAACAACACAAAGTACATGTGTTTAAAACATAGTGTGTCAAAAAATGTGTCAAAAAGTGCGTGTACCAAACATTTCCCATATATATATATACTCACATATATAGTAATCACTTGAAATTTTGAAGATCAAACAGCAAAAGTAAATGAATAGACTCCCAAACTTATGAAATCCCCAAGTACTATGATGACTTTTATGGGATTATCATTATTCAAAGTGATGTTCCGACATGCTTATGTATACGCCAACGTAACAGATGAGGTCATAAATCATGCTTTAAAACTTTACTCTCTTTCAAGCACACACGTGCATATATAAATACATATTGAAAATTACCCTAGCAAAAGCGGTAAATTACACTTCACATCCCTGTAGTTTGGGTGTAATGTCAGTTTGGTACCTATAGTTTTAATTTTGTCATTCTAATCCTTATAGTTTTAGTTTAGGTTCAATGTAGTCCATTCATCAAATTTTCTTACAATTTTTGATAGATTTAAGTTCAATATAGGTGTGCAAAGTATAATTTCTCTAAGTAAATTTACCATTATGCCCCTAATGATACCTCACATGTGCGTCATATGACCTATTTGTGTAAAAAATTATAGAGAATTTTCATGAATGTTGTACATTAACCTAAATTGAAACAATATGGACCAAATGATAAAATTAAAACTATAGGCACCAAAGTGACATCATACCCTAACTAAAGGGGCGTAAAGTGTAATTTACCCTAGCAAAAATGACACTCATTTTAACTAGGATTTACTCCCTTCGTTCCATTTTGTTAGTCCTTTTTTTTTTTGCCGTCTCAAAATTATTGTTTATGAAAAATATTTTATGATAAATTTTTAATTACTTTCCAAAATTACCCTTATTAATTTGAAAATTATCCAATAGAAAGTAAAACGAAAGGAAAAATTATTAATGCATTCCATAGAGTACGTGTATTAGTTCATCCATGGAGTACAAATATCAATTTTCTCTCTCTCTCTCTCTCTCTCTCTCTCTATATATATATATATATACACATGTATATATGCATATAGATGTACATATAATATATTATCATTTTTACTTTCTATTTTGTTTTGTAATTTAAATTGGTCTCATAGCTTTAAATTATATATGTTTGATACCAAATAGGGGTGTATATAAGCTGAGTCGAGCCATGCTCGTGTGTTTGCGAGCTTTTTCACGAGTTTAAATGAGTCGAGTTTTAACTGATCGAGAGCTTTCTCGCAAGCGTTTTAACGAGCATTTTCGCGTGTCCTTTAAAATTATATAGTTTAATGATAAACCAGTCCTTTATCAAAACCTATTAACGAGGTTTGTCATATTTTCTCTAAAATTATATAGTTTTATAATAAAATATATATAAAAGTTAGTATACAAGCTCTTTATCAACCCTATTAACGAGATTTTTCACAAGCCTACTCGGGCCTTAAATCAAACTTGTTTACGAGCTCTATCGAGTCGAGCTGAGCCTAGCCTTTATCAAACCGATCCGTAAACCCTTGTTGAGAGGCTCCGTTCATCCGTAATTCCACGTAATCCATCACTATCATTGCATATGGGAATTAGTATAGAAGTCATTTTTTTTTTCTTTTTAAAATCGATGATAACATTGTTTGATAAATTGCATTCCCTTGTTTGGGGTTTCTTTTTGTTTGGCAAGATAATGTATACTATCCGAATCGGCCATAGTCTATCTTTTTTTTCTTTTTTTAAATTTATTTAGGAAATTAAGGTAATGTTGGACTTTAAATTAGAATTAAGGGTCTGTTTATGAATACATAGCATTTGATTGAACTTATACTCTTATTTAATTTCTATTCAGTTTTTAAAGAAAGTTGAATCATGCCGGTTTGATAACAGATTGTTTTGAGAATAATTTTAGATTAGGTTTAAGGAAGCATGAACCCTTCTAAATGGTCGAAGATTCGAACCTGCCCTGGCATTGATTCTTCTAGGATATAGCAATGTTTTTTTTTTTTTTTAATTAACTGTTTATAAAAAAAATAAAAAATAAAAAAAAGAGAAGAAATGTAACATAGTTTTAAATGCTTTGGATGTTGGGAGTTGGATTACTCATCAAATGCTATTATTGCTTATTTATGCTTGTTATTTGTTTATACATTAACAAAAAAAAAAAAAAAAAAGGGAGCACGACATTGTACACTTTAAAAATTATATATATATAATAGTACATGATGTAATAGTAAATCTATGAATACTTTATTAAATTACTGTGGCACTAGTACCCTTGATTTTTGAAATTGACGAAATTCTCCGGCATCAGTACCCTTGATTTTTGAAATTGACGAATTTCTCACAACTGTATCCCAACACTCGTACTGATACTTCCTAAGAACACGTATAAAAAAGGCATCCACCACATGAATATATAAAATATTTTAGTTCATATGAATCACAAAAGTTGTTTTGAACCTTCCCAAACTCTCCTAAGAGTGTTTTTGGAGTAGGCACATATGAAGAAAAGACATCTATCAAATACCTAAACATGGAAAACCATTTCACTTGTCCAGAACAAAATCAGAGCAAATCAATTCATTTGGTTACCCAAACAATATAACCAATTTAACGCCTCTCTAACACTAACATAATGGGCCCTCGAGATTTATTTAAAGAAATTTTAATTTGCAAGGGAACTGGGAATTGTCACAGTCTGAGTCAACATCATAAGTAAATAAATAATCCTATATACATATACAACATTATTCAATTCTTTACACCGGCCTATCCAATTTTAATTTGGTTTGTTGCTTCTTTGGGTGGCACAGGTGGGTCCCAATAGAGCAAGTGGTAAAGATATGGACTTCAAAGGTGAACTTTTTTCATTTTTAAACGAAAAAATTTCACCTAACAATGACATAATTGTATTTGTGAACTTGTTAAAATTAAATGTTGTTTCTGCAGTCTTAGTATTATATATCAAGATTCTCCCTCACCGCATAAGAGTTTTATGTTACTGAAACTACAACATTTCTTAATAAATTTCTCACGCCCTCTTTCAACTTTCACCTTGTTTCGGCAACAAAGCTTATCACTATCTTTAAGAAAGTTTACAAAATTTTCGAAGGTCCTGTTAGAAAGTTCATTTATCACTATCTTTAAGAAGATATTTGCCTTCACACACTATGGTTTTATTTGTTTCTTGGATATATCTAGTGAGCGAAAAGAAAAGAAAAGAAAATATAGGGGAAAACCTCCTTAGTTTGTTTGGTTAATTAAAAAAATTATGAGAAAAATAGGAATAAAAAGAAAACAAGTTAAGAAACATATTAAACATTCTGATTGTTGTAAGTCATTTCTCTTCCTTTATTCGCAAATTACAATTGAAATTACAATTTTTTTCATTTCGACTACTCCCTCCATCCCAAAATTATTGTCACAGTTTCCACTTCATGATGTTCATCTTTGAAATATCAAAACTAAATATCTACAAATTTCCCCCTTACCCTTTCTTCTTTGAATTGAATGACAGAAATTTTGAGATACAATTTTGGAAAGTCAAAATTAAACACATGCAATAATTGATATTCTCTTAAAAAGTTGGATTTTCAAAGTGTGATAATAATTTTGGGAAGGAGGAAGTATTGTTTTAGCATGAAAGAAAAGACTAGGAAAAACATGAGGGGACTAGGTTTTCTTCTTGCTCTTCTTTTTCATTTCTTTTCCCTCACTGAATCCATATACCAAACAGAGCCTAAAAGTTTGCAAATACGTTCAAATCCTCACAATCCACATTCCACAAACTCCCCACACTCCAGTCCTCTTCTCTGCGAAGTGCTTGAGGACAAAGAGAAAGAGTCAAGACTCAATATTATTATTGGTGAAGAAATCATGGGACACGTCACACGTACAAAAAGAAGATCTTGGTAAAATGACTTGTTTATTACATGGGTTGGTGGGTTAAATGGATGACTCGTGAATTACGTTAGTCGGGTATGTGTTTAGGTCATTGACACATTCAGAAATGATACGATTATTGACACGACATGAATATGACCCGACCCGACCTGACCCGATTGCCACACCTAATTAAATATGCCACTAACACCCTCTAGCCCTGTGGGCTGGACACTGGAGCATGTGGGATCACTCTATCTTTTTTCCTTATTTAGGATATATAACTAATAAAGTTGGCTCATATTTATTTAAGGCCAGTAAGCTCATGTGTTTTTCCAATGTGGGACAACCAAACTTTTCAAAACAAAAGAAGAAACTTACATTCGAGCAACGACTTTAGCCCAGTCAAATAGGAGGCTCTATGCCACACTCATTACTAGGGTGTGAACCCTATCCCCCTCGTCCTTCCCCCAGACCCTGTCACTTAAGTCCTCACATGAGACCACTCTACCAAATAAACAAGGGAAAAAAACTTTCTTTTTTCAATATTACAAACTAGTAAAGTCATCCATATGAGAAGGTACCTCTCGGTAATGTAAATGTCTCAAAGTTCCAATGAAGTACAAGGCAGCCTTGGCTTAAACCAGCACTCCTATATGCCAGAACCAAAGACACAACATACATGATTTTACCCAATTTCTATAAGAAGACCTTTAACTAGGTTTTGCATCATTTTGGACTTGTGGTACATCTTGGTTTAGCAAAAGAATTACAAGGGCCAAGCCTGGTTCTTGCTCGAAGCTGCGACACTTCTATATTCACATAGGTGAAGGTTTAAGAATATGGAACTCCTACTTTAGAAACTTTATTCAAAAACTAAACTTCTATAACACCCGTAATTGTGTTATTGCATTTCATTACATTGTCATGCATGATAATGTGATGTGTTGTGCATTTTGGCATATGTGTGAGTGAGTTTTGACTCACAAGTCGATTTGGGTGTCTCTGTTAGAGAACCCTCTGAGACGGTGTTGAATGAGTGTTTTGTGGTTGTGAAGCCTCTCCGAGTATGAGACGTTCATTGTGGAATACCTTAAATGTTTATCTGAAAATAAATTTTTACCTGTGTATTTTACTATTTATATTATTTCTGGTTTAGAATATATTTCTGTTGTTAATTTTAGCATCCTGGTGAGGACGAATTAACACGCTATTAATTTGGTAGGCTAATTAGCAATTTCGTAAAATCATGTAGAATTGGCATTTTAGCAACCAAACGGAACTTAGTCGAAAACTTTTATAATTTTTAGTTTTCACTTATGCAGCTATGAATTAGTTGTGTAGAAAGTTTCAGAGACTGATTTGGAGTTTTGAAAACTCGTGGGGAGGTAAACACAATTTTTGAAAGTGTTGGCTATATATAGATAGAGATGGCTTGAGATATTTTACATCTAACCTAAGTTTCTAAAGATGCCAAAGGGAGATTTTGGTTGCTTAAAGCTTCACGGCGACAAACAACGGACTTCTGTCCATTTATTTTCTTCTAGATTTCATATTCGAACTCCTTGAGGTAAGGCTGTCGTTTTGATACCTATTAGGACTCGTTTGGATAAGTTTTCCAAAAACTCATTTTCTAGAATTTTCATAAAAAGTTGATTATTGGATTTTTGATCGATAGGAGTTGTACTAGACGGACTTTTGCACGTTCTTTGTGCTTGGGTTTTCTTTGGATCAACGTCTAAGAGCATAAATCGGTGGTGAGTGATTCAACTTTGTGTTTTGGAATGATTTCTTTATATGTATTCATGTTTTGTATGAAAAGCATGTGTTAGTTTATAGATATATTGTGTAGTTCATATTGGGCAATTATATTGATAAGTAAGCCCAATTGTATGGTGAAATGTTTTGATTATGTCAAAAGCACGGTGATATGTAATTTAAGCATGTTGAGTTGTTATTCGGGTCAAAGGAGTACATGTATCAAGCCATAGTTGTGGAGCCATTATAGGCATAAGGTCACACGTTTAAAGAAAAGAAACGTGGGTCTTACCTTTTTGCGAGGACTTTTTGGCCAGGAGTAGCAGGTTAGGAAGTATGGAACGTACACGTGGGATCTCCGGAGACTAGTATGAAATGTAGAGATTGTGAATGCGAACATGTTTATCATTCATGTGCATTAAACAAATCAAATATGTGTGGTTATTCAAATAACCATTGCAGGTGTAAACGTCGGCAAGAAATCGGAGAAGTGATTGCGGGGTATTGGGAGTTCACTTAGAAGGCGACTCATCTTGCTTATCCCGTAGTTTTGTAATCGGGAATGTTTTGTCACTTCGTTTTTCATAAGGAACTTGAAATAGAATTGAATAGTAGGTTGTATTGGAATCTATAGATTAGAAGCTTTGGATATGTTTTGAATGTTTATATATTATCGTATGTCTTTTGATATGTTAGAGTTATGAAAGAACTCATGAGCTTGGGTTAAGTGCGTAAAGGAGTCGATAGTTCTTGTTTATTCAATACTTGGTACACTAATGAAATTTTTTCCAAACGCGTCCTTAACGTGTTCAGTAAACATCTTCCTTTCAGTGGCATGTTGTTAGATATGTCTAAATAACTTTCATAAAGTTTCGAAAGAAATGGAATTGGATAAAGGACTTTTTGTCGCGTCAAAAGTTGGACCAAAACAGGTGGTTTTGCTGTCAAGGGACTTTCCACCGGTCGAATACTCTCTTCCAGCAAAGGCAGCTTGGTTGAGGGACTTTCGACCGGCCAAGCGGGACCCTTCGACTGATCGAAATACCCCCTGCCAGCTTGTTTGTTCTCATACTTCAAAACTTTTTCAAATGTTCTAATTACAAACTTAAACTTCTTTTAGGACCCGTGATGAGGGCTGATATTTGTAAAATTTTGGCCCGATAGGGAGAAAATTTGGTTGAACTTAGCCCTCTATCTCTAGTTTTACCTGCATTTGTGTCTTAATTCATCTCTTTACACAATGATGTGCTTTCCATGGTATATTGTTGTGTTTGGTTCTTTGAAAGCAGGTCCTGAAGTTGAAATGAATAACAAGGCTGTAACGACCCACCTCCCCGTCTAGCAATAATATTGTCCGCTTTGGGCCTAAACACAAAGAACTTCCCAGGGGGTCACCCATCCCTGGTACTGCTCTGGCAGCAGCACGCTTAACTGTAGAGTTCTTTCGTGTTTAGCTCCCTCAAGGTTTTAAAAGGCCTTGTTGCAAATAGAGGGGTGATTAATCCTTATAAACTAGTCCAGGAACTTCACCCCAGGCGATGTGGGACAAGTCCCCACACTCAACCTCACCTCATCCATCTTGGCCATCCTGCCTCAGGAGTATTGGCTCTTGGAGGGAGCTAAACACGAAAGAACTCCACAGTTAAGCGTGCTGCTGCCAGAGCAGTACCAGGGATGGGTGACCCCCTGGGAAGTTCTTTGTGTTTAGGCCCAAAGCGGACAATATTGTTGCTAGATGGGGAGGTAAGTCGTTACAGTTGGTATCAGAGCGGAAACCCAGCCGAAAGTGTGGACCAGGTCCCATACGAGGACGTGTGGCCCTTAAGGAGGGTGGATTGTGACGACCAAGAGCCAATACTCCTGAGGCAGGATGGCCAAGATGGATGAGGTGAGGTTGAGTGTGGGGACTTGTCCCACATCGCCTGGGGTGAAGTTCCTGGACTAGTTTATAAGGATCAATTGCCCCTCTATATGCAACAAGGCCTTTTAAAATCGTAAGGGAGCTAAACACGAAAGAACTCCACATTTAAGCGTGATGCTGCCAGAGCAGTACCAGGGATGGGTGACCCCCTGGGAAGTTCTTTGTATTTAGGCCCAAAGCGGACAATATTGTTGCTAGACGGGGAGGTGGGTCGCTAAAAGATATAGCTCAAGAAACAAAGAGACCAAGTCAAAATTGAAATCCAAGTACCAATCGATTGCCATGATAGCAATCTATTGCCTGCAAACCAATCGATTGGAATCAGTTACCAATCGATTGGTAAAATCTGGAAGTCAAAACTCTTTAATGGAGCAGATTCTCAGCAATCAGAGTTAATGACGACAACCATCCGTTACGTTGTGAACCTAGACACCTTCTGCTCGTAATGTTACTTTATAAATAGAGGAGAGATAGAGAGAGAGGGGGTTGGCTCATTTTTTTTTGTGTTATTTTGTAGGATTTCTTTGGTTTAACAAGATTTAAGTTGAAGAAAATTCTATTCCGAATTCAATTTCAAGTCAGGTTTATTCCTTCATGTTTTATTGTTTTAGAATATGTTTGATTATAAACACTATTATAGTCTTAGTTGGATTTTGAAATTTCTTGTTCATAAATTTAATCCATGTGTGATTCTATGTTTTAGTTTTTATGTATTTATACAATATTACACATGTTAGAGTAGAATCCTGGTTGGGAATAATGTGAGGAAACATTATTCCTAATCACTGCCATGATTCTATTTTAGAGTCAGTGGCAATCGATTGGAAACAGAACCCAATCGATTGCCATAGATTCCAAGCCAATCGATTGAAACTTTTACCAATCGATTGGGAGTCATGTCATCCAATCGATTGCCATTAATAGAAATCGATTGGCATGATAATGTCTTGGGTAGAATCCTTTTAGTATTCTAGTAACTTCTGTTTCAAAAACTAAGCCCAATTTGATCTTTTAAGTTCAAATTGCAATTTGATTTTGAAATATAAGCTCTTTTGACTAATTAATTCAATGAACACTTATAACAAACATATCAAATTTTCCATTCTCGATTGTTAGTTATAATTCATGATTTAGTTAGTCCTGATTTCAGTTCTTATTGTAAGTGAGGTAGTTTAACCACTAAGTATGTGGAATTCACATACTTAATGTCTAGATACTTAACTTAATCTTTTGTGAAATAAGGAATATTAGAAGGACAAAACCCCAGTTGTTCGTTTTTGCTAAATTATGGCAGTGGTTAGGATTATGTGGACTCACATGTTCCCCACACTTTTTGAACTACATTGTTTATTCTTACTTAATTTGATTGTTGCTTTACTTTAATTCCTTTTGTTATAATTTCAAATTTAGTAGGATCATTAAAATCTCCACCTTTAAAGAAATCATCTTTTACTTTGTTTTTAGGATTCAATCTAGTATTCTTCGCCTCAATTCCGTCTCTTGGGAAAACGACTCGGACTTACAAGTTATAACTCGACGCGATCGTTTACACTTGGCCGTACTCTTCTGAGAACACATTTCCCATCGTGTCAAGTTTTTGGCGCTGTTGCCGGGGACGGTAACGAAGGCCAGAGATTTTAGATTGATCCAATCTTTTCTTATCCCATTTCTATCTTTCTTTTTCTTTTCGTTCTTCAGAACACAAGCTGTGTTGTTTGTGTCATTCTATGTCCTTTGACTCCACTGAAGCTTTCGTCACAAATTTATTTGAAGATTCCATAGATAGTGCTGATAATCCCATTTTTACCCCATCTACTTCTAATCCAATGTCTGACACGAAGAGCCAACAAGGAAAAAATTGACATGACCTCATCGATGACGGTCAACGACCTTTACGAGAACTCTTGGCGCCTGATCAAACTGCCACACCTTCCTGTATCTGCATCCCTCTGCACACGGGTACATTCCATTTTTGTAATAGAATGATCCAACTATTACCCACATTTCATGGGATGGAGAAGGAGAAGGCATAGTTGCATATTCGAGACTTCGAAGACGTTTGTGGCACGTTCACAGATCAAACTTGCCCAAGTGATATAATCCGACTAAAGCTTTTTCCCTTCACCTTGAAAGACAAAGTGAAGTCATGGTTATTGTCGCTCAAACCAAACTCTATTTCGACTTGGCCAGCAATTCATGAAGCCTTTCTCAAGAAGTTCTTCCCTAATCGGTTAACGACTGATATCTTGAGACAAATCAAGATGTACAATAAAAAAGAGGAAGAAACATTCGCTGAAGCATGGGAGCGATACAAGGATTTATTATTGCTATGCCCACATCATGGTTTCGAGAAGTGGCGAACAATAAGCTTTTTCTATGATGGCCTTTGTCCAAAATCAAAGAAACTCGTGGAAACTACGAGTGACGGTGAATTCATGAGCAAGAATGCAGATCAGGCCGAAGCTCATTTTGAATGGTTGGCCGAACACTCGCCAGAATGGGAAGCTCAAGTGACAAGAACTCAAACTAGTTCGAGTTCAAATCGTAAGAGTATTTATCAGTTGAAAGCAGAAGATAGTTTAATGGAGAAATACGAGCAACTGTCTCGTAAATTGGAGGCATTGGAAGCAAAGAAGGACCAAGTGATACAATTCGCTTCTGAAGAATCATGTTCTAGTTGTCTACAAATGGGGCATACTTCTCAACATTGTCAAATATACCCTGTTTATCATGAACAGAGTCCAGTAGAAGTACACGCTGTAAATGCCCCTGGTCGTTTTAACCCAAATGATAGGTGGAGTCATCCTGGCTTCGACCATAGAAACAATGCTGCCACAGCAAACCCATCTCAACAATGGCAACTGAACAAAGGAAATCAGTACCGATCTCAAAATCAAGGATACCAACAGGGTTACCAACCTCCTCCTACTTATCAACAAAATCAAGGGTACCACCAGAATCAATATCAATAAAATCACTCACCTCAATCCAACTACAATCCAATCTTCATCCAACACTTATGTGCCACCTCATAAAAAAGCACAAGAGGATCCTAATACACTCATGATGCAGCAGATGATGCAGTTAATGAGTAAACTCAACACAAGTGTAGAGAGGTTAACCGCTCAGTAAGGGTATAGAGAACGAAGTATGTTCCCAGCACAACCAGAGCCAAATCCTAAAGGCCAAGCCTCGAGTTCAGGACAACACGAGGAGGCTAAGGCTGTGACTGTGTTGAGAAGTGGAAAAAAGATTGAAAAAGTCTCTCTTCCCCCACACCCTGTAGTAGACGATGAAGAAGAGGTGGAGAATGAAGAAAAATTGGTGGAAGAAGAGTAAGAGGGCGAAACAGTTGAGCCCGGAATAACAGTTCCCGAGGATACCGAAATAAAGAGAAGACCCGGAAAAGAACCACTCCTTGAGAAAGCACCCAAATCCCCTTTTCCAACTCCATATCCTCAAAGGTTAAAACCTAAACAAGAAACCAAAAGTCAGGAGTTTTTAGAATTATTCAAGCAAGTGAAAATCAATCTACCACTCCTTGACGCAATTAAACAAGTGCCATCCTATGCCAAGTTCTTGAAAGACTTGTGCACTGTTAAGAGGAGGCAAAGTGTTAAAAAGAGCGCTTATTTGGCATGCCAAGCAAGTGCAATTGTAAAACACAATTTGCCTCCTAAATACAAGGATCCGGGCACACCAACGGTCCTTGCATAATCGGTCAAAGGAAAGTGAACAACGCTCTGCTCGACTTAGGTTCGAGTGTTAATCTCTTACCTTACACTATTTACCAACAGCTAGGGCTGGGAGAACTTAAACCCACTCGCATTACTCTGCAACTTGCAGATCGATCGATTAAATATCCACGAGGAGTTCTGGAGGATGTTTTAGTCCAAATCGACACCTTTGTCTTTCCAGTTGACTTCGTTGTTCTAGATACCGAGCCGGTTTACAATGCCAAATCTCAGATTCTGGTAATCTTTGAACGTCCTTTCCTCACAATGATTGATGCAATGATTAAGGTAAGGAGTGGAGTCATGACCGTGGTGTTCGGGAACATGATGTTGAATATCAAAATCTTTTCAAATCCCAAAATTAAAGATTTTGATGATGAGGAAGAGGAAGTGAATTGGGTAGAGTCAGTAATCCAATATTACTTTGATTCAACTGCTCACGCTGATCCCGTGGAGTCCATTATGACTAACTCCTGTTATGAATTAGATAGATACACTCCACAAGATGAAGAAGTAAGCCAGATGTGTGCTATATTGGAAGTTATAGAAGAGGAATTTGCAAGGGCAATGTAGATGGCCCAATACGAACAATTGCCGCCAAAGACAAGGTTGGCAGTGCCATCAAACCTGCAATTTTCAGAATTGGAATTGAGAACTTCCAAAGGAATTGAAATATGTATTTCTGGGAGAAGAGAAGACCTTTCCTGTTATAATTTTGTCTGTTTTGAATCAAGAATAGGAAGGTAAACTGATAAAGCTACTGAAACAACATAGAAGTGCATTGGGGTGGACTGTCGCTGATTTAAGGGGAATAAGTCCATCCATATTCACACATGAGATTTACCTTGAGGAAGACGCCAAACCATGTCGGCAAATGCAAAGGTGTCTTAACCCAAATATGAAAGAGGTTATGAAGAAAGAAGTCTTAAAATTACTGGATGTTGGGGTGATATATCCGATTTCGGATAGTCCTTGGGTAAGTCCAACTCAAGTAGTACCGAAGAAAGCCGGCATTACAGTGGTGCAAAATAAGGACGGTGAAACTGTACCAACACATGTGACCACAAGTTGGCGCATGTGTATTGATTACAGAAGATTGAATGCGGTGACTCGAAAGGATCATTTCCCATTGCCTTTCATGGATCAAATGCTCGAAAGAGTAGCAGGTCACCAATTCTACTGCTTCCTGGACGGTTATAGTGGTTATAACCAAATTGAAATTGATCCCACTGATCAGGAAAAAACCACGTTCACCTGTCCGTTTGGAACATTCGTATATCGCCGGATGCCATTTGGCTTATGTAATGCACCTGCAACATTTCAGAGGTGCATGCTGAGCATATTTAGCGATATGGTTGAAAAGATCATGGAAGTTTTCATGGATGATTTCTCTGTATTTGGAAGTAGTTTTGATGATTGCGTAGGAAATCTCCAGAAAGTTCTGAAAAGATGTGAGGATAAAAACTTGGTCCTCAATTGGGAAAAATGTCACTTCATGGTGACAAAAGGAATTGTATTGGGATATATAGTTTCTGCTGAAGGAATACAGGTAGATAAGGCAAAGATTGATATAATCTCTAATCTCCTTGTTCCTACTACAGTGAAAAACATTCGATCATTTATAGGTCACGCCGATTTTTACCGGAGGTTTATTAAGGATTTCAGTGCTATTTTTAGACCGTTGTGTCAACTCTTAGCAAAGGACCAACCGTTTGAATGGAACAGCGAGTGCCAGGAATCCTTTGATAAACTCAAACATCACCTCACGACAGCTCCGATAATGCAATCTCCAGATTAGAGCCTTCTTTTTGAGCTAATGTGTGATGCAAGTGACACAGCAATTGGAGCTGTATTAGGACAAAGGAAGGACAAGAAGCCTACTGTGATCTACTATGCTAGCAGAACTCTTGATGGAGCTCAACAAAATTACTCCACTACCGAAAAGGAGTTGCTGGCAATTGTATTCGCACTGGAAAAGTTCAGGCAGTATCTTATTGGCTCACAGATCGTTTGCTTCGCTGATCATGCCGCGTTGAAGTATCTGCTGTCCAAAATGTTAGGAAACTGTGTTCCCAGAATCCATTGACAGCGCGTATAAGTTGGTACTGCAAAAAAAAATTACGTGAAAACTATGATAACCCTACAAGGGCGGAACTAGGGTTACCTTAATCTGCTAAAACGGATTACTGTAGTAGGCGAATCGAGAACACGGGCTCGATAACAGCTCACGATCTTCTACCGTATTCCTTTGCTGCCAGAATATCGAACTGAGTGTGGGCTCTTTCGAAATCCTATCTGTTTTCTGCTCTCCCTCTTTTACACTCTCTTTTCTATTCCGAATTATAATTCTCTATATAGAAAAACGCTAACTGAGGAGAGAGCCAAATCAGCATATATCTAGGCTACGATAGGGACCATAAGAAGTCAATAAGGAATAGGCTTCCTTATGGAATTAGGAAACCCTAATTCGAACTGAATCAGATTCCTATTTCCATAAATTATAATTCATACCATTAAAGAATTATAATTGCACTCCTACCCTTATCTCAAAAATATATTTCGAGCTCCATGTTATTAAATGCTTATTATCTCCCCATGTTAAGATTACAGATATCCATTAATTAAATATAATTACTGACAATCATATTTAATTAATTTCTTAAAATTCCTTGAGATCCTCTGCTTAACTTATCTGATATGTCGGATACAAAATCCACCTGCAGGGTTTGACATAATCAAAACTTATAAGCTTTCTCAAGGGGATATCATCAATCCCAAAATTGAGACATGGATTCCATCATTAATTAATATCCACAACACAATTAATATTGCCACCCTAATCCAATGAGATATTGACCCATTTAAGGATCTCACCCTTTTAGGGATCAAAGTATAAATAACAAATGTACGTGTCTACAAATTAACTTAGGATTTAGAGCATAAGCACTCATAATAGCCATGAGGTATTAATTATCTTATAAGTCAGTATAAAGATAATTACTCCAAGTCAGTCTCGTTTAATACACAAAGTGTACCAGCATAGTGAGTTGAAACTATACCGTTTTTCGTAGTTAAGACAAACCTACTACAACACCATGCTGCAGTCCTACCGATGGTGTATCCAATCCCATCTAAGACTGTAAACCAAAATCTTACATTCTATAATTTCTGATGGCCTGATCTTCCGTGTGTAGGTCGAACTCTGCACACCAAACCACCTACTATATAGAATGAGAGACACACATGCATAATATTAAATAAATAATATAATACAAACATTGCCCACATAGATTCTCATAAAAAATGGATTAACTGATTTTATTAAATGAATAATAAATCAACTACATAAAGCATGACTTTTAGTATATATCCCTAACACAAAAAGGATACCAAACAGCGATTAATATGTTGTATTCTCCTGCTCCAAGAATTTGACTTGGTTATCAAAGATAAAAAAGGGGGTGGAGAATGTTGTAGCCGATCATCTTTCCCGGTTAACTTTCAAGGACAATTCATCACAATCCATCCCGATTCGTGAATCTTTCCCAGATGAACAATTGTTTGCTGCAACTACCTTGCCCTGGTATGCAGATATTGTCAACTATTTGGCAACAGGGGAGACCCCACCCCATTGGTCCACCCCTGACAGAAAAAGATTTCTATCCATCGCAAAATGGTTTTACTTTGATGATCCATACCTGTTTAAATAGTGTGCAGATCAAGTAATTAGGCGATGCGTCCCTAAGGAAGATATCTCTCAAATTTTAACTTCCTGCCACTCGGAGGCCTGTGGTGGTCATTTCTCGACTTAGAAAACTGTTCAGAAGGTGTTTAGCAGTGGTTTCTACTGATCGACAATTTTCAAAGACTCTTATGCATTCTGTAGAGCATGTGCTAGATTCCAAATGTTAGGAAGCTTATCTAAAAGGAATGAAATGCCAATGACCCCGATCATCACTATTGAGATTTTCGATTGCTGGGGTATTGATTTCATGGGACCTTTCCCGCCATCTTCTCATTACGAATATATCCTTTTGGCAGTTGAATATGTGTCCGAGTGGGTTGAGGCCATTCTGACAAGGAAAAACGATCACAGAACAGTGATTTCTTTCTTAAAAGAGAATATTCTTTCAGGATTCGGAACACCAAAGGCCATGATTAGCGATCGTGGAACCCATTTTTGCAATAAGCCTTTCGAAGCATTGATGAAGAAATATGGAGTTAACCATAAGATTACTTTATCATACCACCCACAGTCGAATGGACATGCAAAGCTAGCTAATAGGGAAATTAAACATATCCTGGAGAAGACTATTAACATCAATAGGAAGGATTGGTTGTCACGCTTGACTGATGCGTTGTGGGCGTATAGAACGGCGTATAAGACGAACCTTGGAATGTCGCCCTATCGGTTGATTTATGGAAAAGCTTGCCATTTACCTGTAGAACTGGAACATAAGGCATATTGGGCCACTAGATTGCTCAATTTTGACATACATGAGAGTGGTACACTGAGGAAGCTCTAACTCAATGAATTGGAGGAAATCAGGAATGATGCATACGATCGTGCTAGAACATACAAATCAAAATTGAAAGCAAAGCATGATGGATCGATCCTGAAAAAGACGCTCGAACCAGGGCAGAAAGTGTTACTTTATGATTTGAAGCTTCATCTTTTTCCTGGTAAATTGAGATCGAGGTGGATTGGACCTTTTGTTGTCAAAAAGGTGTTTCCTCACGGGGCAGTGGAAATTGTGAACCCCAAAAATGGGAATGCGTTCAAGGTTAATGGGCAACGTTTGAAGCAATTTTTGGAGAAATTCAAACCAGCATCAGAGATAATCCAATTGGATGATCCTGATTATTCTTCTTAAAACAATTGAGAAGCTTGTTTGTTGTATAATAGTTTTCTTTGTCTTTGTGTGATTCTTTGCTTCTCATTTTTTTTTATTATTCTGTCTATTTACTTGTTATAGGATGAATCCACTGCACTTCCTACCATATTTGCTTTACCATGGGGTTCACTCTCCAGGAACCCCAGAACAAATGGAACAAGAAAGGACAATTCTCACTCCACTATCCAGCTCGTGCCCAAATTCCCCTAATGCAGTAATTGCTGATATGAATACCTAGGATTTACTGTGCACAATTTGAGAGATTTTGAAAGATCTTCAGTTGAATTCAGATGGAGAGGTGGTGGAGTACTTCGTGGATTTTGCTGAAGGAGAAGACCTTTCTTCCCCAGAATCTGAGCAGAATTGATTTGGCTTAATTCCTGTAATAAGCAAATAAGACAGAATTTTGTTTCTGGTTTTCTTTTTGTCTGTTCCTTTGTTTTCCAACCAAGATCTTGTAATTATGGATTTTGTGAATCCATTTTGGGCAATGAAAATGATGATGTTCGGAATAAATTCTTTCTACTTGTGTGTTTGATGGGTTTGATCCCTGTTTGAATGCTTGAATTCTTGTCTTCTATCTTAAAAATTGCATTCTTAAACAGTTGGGGTGATTTAATAAATCTTTCCGTTGATCCTATGGTCCTCGGAAGCCAATCGATTGGAATTGATTACCAATCGATTGCCCTTTTATCCCAATCAATTGCCAATAATGGCAATCGATTGCCATTCATAACAGATGTATAACCTGTTCATCTCCCTCTCTCTCATTTCATTTCAAAATTCACCGAAAGAGAGAAAGAGAAGGCGATTTTGGGCAACATCATTAAACCCATCTCCTTCCATTCCATCCTCACTCCCACAATCACAATCAGCATCATCATCATCATCACCACAAACAGCAATGCCGCCGCGGTGAGCACAAGCTTCAATAAAGGGGGGGTTTTCTTTTCGGTATTCTCAACATCACCAGCAGACTCTCATTCAAATCCTTTCCTTCATCAATCTCATAGCAATTAGGAGGTGGATTCGTCAACTTTTTAGCCGCAAAGCCCATTGAGGTAAATTTCAAACCCATTTCCAATTTTTACTCTTAAAAATTGATAAAAAGGTTTGAGGTAGTCCCTCATGGTCTTAAGACCAATAAGAGAGATTGGGGGGACGTGAGACCTTGTTATGGGCAGCCCCCCACATTTTCGCTGTTGGCAATCGATTGCCAATACGGCCCAATTGATTGGGGTTGGATGGCAATTTTTGCCAATCGATTGGCATTAACAGAGAGGCAGTGTATTCTTTTTCCTATCTAAACTCTTTATTTTTGTTCTTTTTTCAGTTCTTATGGCTCCAAAGCCTAAAGATAGTGCTCCCCACCCTGACAAGTCCACTTCTATCATCATTCCTGATCCACCTCTCGCTTATGGGATTAGGAACGACAAGGAAAACACTTGGTTTACTAAGCATTTCAGAACCCGGGAGGTGATGGTTGAGCGACAACTTGAGAATCTTTGGAGTGACGACAAATTACCATTTTATCTCACCCGACTGCGTGCTTTCCCAAGTTGGCTTCCAGTTATCATAACTCATAGGAAAGTTTATGCTTCTTGGATCTGAGCAGCGTGTGCAAGCATGGTTAAGGCACCAGGTATTCCTTATACCTACTATTCAAGTGTTCAAGGCCGCCAGATTGATTTCAGCCCAGTTTCTGTGGCCAGAGCTCTAGGCATCACTGAGATTGCAGATCATTTATATCCTATCCATGCAGACAGACCCTTCCCTTCTTTTGATATGATCGATACTAAAATTTCTGGGGGCAAAGTGAAGAAATGGACAAGTGTGAAAGCTTTTGATGATCATAGTTTGACTATGGACTACCACCTCCTCCATCTGGCGCTCTATAGTTGTATACTTCCTACGACGTATAAATCAGAGTTGGCTGGATGGTATACACAGGTGCTTTATGCCATACAGACTGGTCTCCCTATCTACCTGGCTTATTTTTTCATTAAATTTTTTGTTGAGCCTACGCGGCATACCAGTAAGATCCAGCACCTAAAGGGTGCCTAGGTAATTCATAGAGTTTGTGAGGAGGCTGGGTTGGTAATTCCTGCAGGAGAAACACTCCAAAAATCAAAGATTGGAGTGTTTGGTGAGTCAGCAGCTAGAAGGTCAGCTGCACAATTTAAAAAATTGTCAAAAGGGAAAGGAGTAGTGGGAGAGAGTAGTGGAAAGAAGCAGAGCAAAAAAAAGAAAAGGAAGAGAGAAGAGGAGACGGCAGAGTCAGAGGTGGAGGACCCAGAGACGCCTGAGGCTGAGGGTCAGGATACAACCGTAGTTGAGGAAGAGGAGGAGGACCCAGGGACGCCGACTACGGTAAAGGGTCAGTATGAGTTGAGGAGACGCGAGCCCCCTACAGCCTCCACATCTGCTCCTGTGTCTCTCCAGACTATTTACAATTTTCTAGTTGAGGAGAGAGAAGCGAGAGTACTATTACATGGGATGGTTCGAGAGCTCACTGCTCAGCAGGAGTTGATGGCTGCCCAGATGGCTTCTGATCGTGATTATGTTCATTCTAGACTTGATCAGCTGGGCAGTCAGGTTGAGCAGATGCTGATCCTGTTGGGGATAGAGCAATCTTTACGTTCTACATCCATGCCACCTCCACCGACAGTTCCATCGACCGCTGCAGTGTCCACTTTAGCATCTTCGACACACATTTTATCGGAGACACCCCCACCACCACCATCTCTAGCTGCTGCTCCCCCGCCGGCTGTGAGTGACCCGGCAGAGGGAGCAGATGCTCCAGTTCATGATAGTGCACCCATGTTATCTGGTGATCCTAGCACTAAGCCTTAGGATGGAGTTTTGGTGAGCAAGAGAGTGTTTTGTCATTTCATATCTTGTGATCTCTCTTGTGTCATTTTATTTGTTTTCATGGATATTTTGGGTTAGATGATTACTTTTGGGTCTATGACTGTGGATATTTTGTGGATATTTTGATTGGACTTTTGGATATTATTATACAAATAGTTCTGTTACTCATGGATTGTGCTTTAGTTGTCTATATTCTCTCTGTTATTCATAATATATTTGATCTTGGTTGTGTGTGGAGATTGTTATATTAAAACAGGTGAATTCTCAGAGGTGTACTGAAACGCGTGAATCAGGTGATATCTTCTTTTACTTGAAATCCTTCCATTGTGGACAATGTCGATTTCAGTTGGGGGTAGGGAGTAGATATATGGATATATCCACCTGTGTATTCTGGAATTTAAAACGCACACCTGTTCAATTTTAGAATCTCCACGTTTTGTTTGTTTTGTTTTCTTTGTTAATTAAAAAAAAAAAGTTGTCAGGCTTCTAACTTTTAAAACTTCGTTTCTCCTAGCTAATATCATTGTGCAATGATGCAATCATGTCTTTCTTGTCATATTATGGATCTTGATTAGATGTTACTTTGTTGTTAATCTGGTTTTATGTCTATAGCAAGAATATATCCTGAAAATATTTGCACGAGTTAACAATCACGATTGAATTCTTTTAATTGGAGTGAAATACGATTGTCATGTGATTGGATTAATAGTAAAACTTTAAACCCAAGTGAGATTCGAGCTATTCTTTTATTCTGAGGATCAGTCACAGAAACTCGTGTCATTTCTCAAAATGCATTATTATCTCGTTGAAGAGTCTCATTCTTGTTTCATTTGGCTGATGCTTCAGGAGAACGTTCAGGATCTACTAATCTAAAACTCAGGAAATATTCGAGATAAGTTAAAGTGTTTAGAAGATGATTTAGGCCATCGTTTTCCCACCTTGTTACCCGAGAAAGTCTAAATTCCCACTCACCTATCACAAATTGATGCCTCTACCTAAAAATCATATTTTCAAGCATGTGACGGTGTTGTGTGAAAAGCTAAAGGATGAAAAGAAGAAGTAATTCTATGTTTCAAAAAAAAATCGATAGAAATGAAGAAATAAAAGAAATTGGAGATTATAAATAAAAAGGTGTAGTGAAGTTTGATACTACCATGTCACATGTTTGAACCTATTATCACATTTCACCATCTTCACCCTTTTTCCTATTTCTGTCACAAGTCCTAAGGATTCTAAATAATTCTAATAAATCTCGAGTATGAAATGAGTTTTTCCACAGTAGATCGCTCACATAGTAATTGGTATTCCATTCATGAGACTCATGCACCTCAAAATAAACGTTCTTCAATGTCCAGTATGTATGCATGCTTGATTGCCTCTACATTTACTCATTTGAGTTTCATACTATGAGTGCATAATTTTTATGCCAGTTTCAGAGTGATTTTATCTTGAGCGTAAATCGTGTGAGATTTGAGTTGAAACTATGAAATCTTGAACATGTCAATCCAAATAATTCCGAGATAAAAATTTCAATCGTAGTTGTTAACTCTACACACACACAAGGATATATAAAGGCTGTGGATGAACATTTTGACTTGAATAGTTACTTTGTAACATATTGTTTATTTCCATAGCATGATAAAGGAATTTATGTCCTTGTTAAGCAAAATTTTTGGCAAAAAGGAGAGGTTGAAGTTCTTTGATGAGTTTAGAAAGCTTGACATTTGAATTTTGTGGGTAAATTCTCTGGAAACTCTCATGAGACACAACTCGTCCATTAGGGTAAACCTAAGGGTTCAAAGGCTTGTTGCAAACGCTAAATGCAACTGCGATTCCTGCGAAAGTGAGTTAGGATTGTTCTTTTTATTTTCGTTCAATAAAAATTATAACGTTGGTATTTGTTGTCTTAGCTTGATTTAATTCCGCTTCATTGCTAGAGACTAGCAATACGCTAGTTGGGGGTCGTGATGAGGGCTGATATTTGTAAAATATTGGCCCGATAGGGAGAAAATTTGGTTAAACTTAGCCCTCTATCTCTAGTTTTACCTGCATTTGTGTCTTAATTCATCTCTTTACACAATGGTGTGCTTTCCATGGTATGTTGTTGTGTTTGGTTCTTTGAAAGCAGGTCCTGAAGTTGAAATGAATAACAAGGCTAAAAGAGATAGCTCAAGAAACAAAGAGACCAAGTCAAAATTGAAATCCAAGTACCAATCGATTGCCATGATAGCAATCGATTGCCTGCAAACCAATCGATTGGAATCAGTTACCAATCGATTGGTAAAATCTAGAAGTCAAAACTCTTTAATGGAGCAGATTCTCAGTAATCAGAGTTAATGACGATGACCAGCCGTTACGTTGTGAACCTGGACACCTTCAGCTCGCCATGTTACTTTATAAATAGAGGAGAGATAGAGAGAGAGGGGGTTGGCTCATTTTTTTTTTGTGTTATTTTGTAGGATTTCTTTGGTTTAACAAGATTTAAGTTGAAGAAAATTCTATTCCGAATTCAATTTCAAGTCAGGTTTATTCCTTCATGTTTTATTATTTTAGAATTTGTTTGATTATAAACACTATTATAGTCTTAGTTGGATTTTGAAATTTCTTGTTCATAAATTTAATCCATGTGTGATTCTATGTTCCAGTTTTTATGTATTTATACAATATTACACATGTCAGAGTAGAATCCTGGTTGGGAATAATGTGAGGAAACATTATTCCTAATCACTGCCATGATTCTGTTTTAGAGTCAGTTGCAATCGATTGGAAATAGAACCCAATCGATTGCCATAGATTCCAAGCCAATTGATTGGAACTTTTACCAATTGATTGGGAGTCATGTCATACCAATCGATTGCCATTAATAGCAATCGATTGGCATGATAATGTCTTGGGTAGAATCCTTTTAGTATTCCAGTAACTTCTGTTTCAAAAACTAAGCCCAATTTGATCTTTTAAGTTCAAATTGCAATTTGATTTTGAAATATAAGCTCTTTTGATTAATTAATTCAATGAACACTTATGACAAACATATCAAATTTTCTATTCTCGATTTGTTAGTTATAGTTCATGATTTAGTTAGTCCTAATTTCAGTTCTTATTGTAAGTGAGGTAGTTTAACCACTAAGTATGTGGAATTCACATACTTAATGTCTAGATTAGTTAACTTAATCTTTTGTGAATAAGGAATACTAGAATGACAAAACCCCAGTTGTTCGTTTTTGCTAAATTATGGCAGTGGTTAGGATTATGTGGACTCACATGTTCCCCACACTTTTTGAACTACATTGTTTATTCTTACTTAATTTAATTGCTGCTTTACTTTAATTCCTTTTGTTATAATTTCAAATTTAGTAGGATCATTAGAATCTCCACCTTTAAAAGAAATCATCTTTTACTTTTTTTTAGGATTCAATCTAGTATTCTTCGCCTCAATTCCGTCTCTTGGGAAAACGATTCGGACTTACCGGTTATAACTCGACGCGATCGTTTACACTTGGACATACTCTTCTGAGAACACATTTCCCATCGTGTCAACCCTTTTAAGGGAAAATTTGTTGGATTGAATTTTGAAGACTCCGGGTGAAAAGTTTATTTTTTATTGGCTCTGGTACGTACTATAACGAGAGTTATGTTTCTTTTCCGCTGTGTGTATTTTTAAAACTAATTCTTTGGGAACGTTAATGAATTGGAGTAGCCTCGGTGGCATGACATGGGCTTCGGTTCCACTATTATGGGACCAGGCTATGACATTTAGTGTACCAGAGCTTAAGTTTAGAACTTTGGGAACGAGAGACGTTATATGTTGAGTGACATCGAGTAGAGTGTATGATTGTGACAATGATATTGTTATCATTGTAAAAATGCTGCATTTGTTTGCATTTGTTGATGTGAAGATGATCTATGCACCTAGATATTGTGGCATAGCATGCATAGTCTTTATGCATTGTCCACATGACTGATTCGATGACAGAGTTATCACCGCATTCATATATGGATCAAATTGTGAATATGGTGAGAAAATTTGTTCAAGCCGTATGTGAACGAGATTAGATGAACATCCAGGCTCTACCAGTTGAGGTTTGATATATTAATGCAACACCAGCACCCAGACCTCAATACGCGATTATAAAACAGTTCCATAAACGATATGAGATTGGATGATTACTGTCACTACACCAAAATGGCCGATTGGTCACAGTTTTGGACAGTGACAAAGGCCTTTTGTCACGGTTATAATCCGTGACATTTTCGGGTGTGACAAAAACATTTGTCACTGTCCAAAACGGTGACAAATGGCCTTTGTCACGGTTCATTTGTTACACTTTAAAAATGACATATCACTTCCAATTGTCACTGATTTGTCACTGTTTCCAACAGTGACAATTTATTTATTTATCACGGTCATAAACCGTGACAATTTGTGGTATTTGTCACATTATTTGTCACGGTTTAGACTATGACAATTTATGGAATTAGTCACATTATTTGTCATGGTTTTGAATCGTGACAATTATTAAGAGTAGTGACTAGTATGTAAAAATAATATCACAGTTTTCTTTAATTGCCACGGTTTAGAATAGTGACAAGTTAGGAATATCTTTTGTTAAATCTTATTTTGCAAGAATTCACCCTATTATTTTTTGTACGTACCTGATACAATTTAAAAACCAATAACAAAAATTGCAATAAGATATAATGACCTATTATAAACATAAATTGTAAGATCACCACAAAACACAACAGATTTCATAAAAAAACATCTTTGGCTTTTTAATCAAATCGGTTCTACTTATCAATCTGTGGCTGTAAAATTCATAAAACATAAACAAAATAGTTATTTGATTATAAAAATACATGTATTGGGTGTGTCAAATAAATAGAATGTTAAGTGAACTTCTAATAGGACATCAACATGCTTTGACACATCTGAACTATATTCTAAGTTATATTTCAAATCCCTAATGGTAAGACCAATGAGAAGTAAAAGGAAAACCCAAGTAAATACTAAATCATACTCCACAGCACCTGCTTATGCGGAGGCATGTGTGAAAGAGTGCGCATGTTATGTAATCTGTCAGCTAGTTTGACTATGATGGAGTGACACTGTAGAGTTGCCAAAGGTGATAGATGATATCATTTTGGTAACCATTTGATTTCAAAATCTTCAATCAAAAACAAAAAGGTTTTCAAAACTGATGGGAACGAGTTTTCGTTGAGTACGAGGTGGAGATAGAATTCGGATGGTAAACAGTCGAAGAAGTTTGATGGTGGTTCACATATTGAGTGAGGTACTTTCCGTATACAGGTAGTGCGACTGGTTATTGGAAGTTATCGCATTACGATTGGTTTAACGATTATGACATAAGTATATGAGATTGTGACATGAGTATATCGGGGACGATGGCAGAATTGATGGGATAGCAAGCGTCAGGAAGTATTTATATAGATATTTTTGTGTATGGTGTATAGTTAAGGCATCTCTCAACTTACCTTTACAATATTGAAGTATGGGATGGTTGAGGAATCTCTCAATCTATCTTACGAAGGGTATCAGATGGTTGAGGAATCTCTTAACCTATATTATAGTAAGTATTGGGAGTTGAATACGATATTGGGATAGTGGATGGTTGAGGAATCTTTCAACCTATCTAATGGTCTGCATTGTGGGATGTTTGCGAGATGATTTTTCCTATAAGTGATTGACATGCGTTTGGGAATAGCCGCAATGAGAATACGATCGAGAATGTGATGAGTTATGCAACATCAATTGGTCTTGGAAGTAAGATGAGGCCAAAACGAACGTGAAAAAAAAAGAGGGTTGAGTTTTGAGTATGGAATTTTTGGTGTGAATTTCAAGACTTATATAGTTATATTGAACGTGGAATTGATAGAACTATCTAGGCATGAATTGTGATGGGTGCGGTGCGGGCCTGACTCTTTTGATGTTCCTAAGTAGATCTGAGTTCACGTGAACGTAGATTGAATATTGGTGGGGGAAGCAGTGAATGAGAATAGGAGGAGTGTAGGTAAAAATATTTGGGGTTTTGACCTGTACAACGACGAAGAGTGTGAAGGAATGAATATGTGAGACGAGAAGTTTAAGAATTTACGAGATGGGTTAGGGGTGATACAGATGGTGCTTAGTAGGGTAATTGTCGCGTTGTCACTTGGGGTATTGATGTGGTAAGTGGATATTGAATTGAGAATACATTTCAGAAAGTGGAGGGTGGAGTAGTAAGTGGAAGATGTTGATCGATAATGTGTGTAACGAGTTCTGTGGAAAGGAGGACAAAAAAGGCGGTTTATAAGGACATAAATGTATAAATTGGGAAGACGGTACTTGATGAGTAAGTGAATGGTATGAGTATGATGGACGCTGGTGGTACGCGAATTTAATTACGATCTTGGCTATGGGTAAATGCATTTGTGTAGAAAAAAAAATGTGTGTATGAAAACTTTATTTTGCTACGATGTCTTGAAGGCAACAATTGGAAGGAAGATGCAGAACAAGAATGAATATGAAGGAAAGTTGTTAAATCAGAGAGAAGATTGTAATGGTCTAGATCGAGGGTAAATGCCTGGTTAGAAAGTTACCGATGGAATATTGGGATTAATATTAGAAAATGAGGGATGAAGTATTGGGAATGATGGGAAAGAGACTAGGAAGTAAATATTACGGATCGGTGCACAAGGTTGAGGCACGAAGTCCAAGATCTCATTGATAACAAGGTAGTATCGGAACTGCTTGTCAAAGCCCCAAATGTTACTAGGAACCCGCTACCGAATCATCATGTTGTGCCACCGCTGCAGGGACTTTACTTCTTGGGATTAGAGGAAACAACCTTTGATCCATCCAAGCTGATCACTAAAGTTAGGAAACCAAGGAAGCCTTACCAACTGCCAGTAGATTTGATAATCTACACTCTGGGAAGTCCATCGAAAAGATGTGAAGAAGAAATGACAAGGCAAATGGACTGGTGGGCCTAAGAGGTTAACAAAGCAAATGGCCAGAATGTGGGTTAGGCAGAAGACAATCTATGGTATGAAAGTGATAAAGAGACAGAAATGGGGAAGGAGAGTTCAAAAGTTACTACTGAAATCAACAATTTATGGGCGAGAGATGAGGTCAGTCATCTAACCCGATCAGGCAGACACTTCAAACTACATGAGCTAGAGGAGGATCACTCGGGGAGAAAATTAGACAAAGGGAAAGGAAGATGAATGAGGAAGAAGAGGAAGATAGGGTTTTGAAGCAGATGAAAAAACCCAAGCCAATATCACTATCTGGGGATTACTGATTGCTTCTACGCGTCATAGACAAGCTGTCTTAGATGCTTTGAATCAGTCAGATGTATCTGTCAATATCTCACTAGAGGATCTAGTGGGCATGATCAGCCAAACTCCGTCTCAAGCATTCACGTTTACCTCAAAAGATTTACCTCCTCGAGGGCCGGTTCATAACAAACCCTTGTACGTGACTATTGAATGCTTAGGGAATTCTCTGCATGCTTGCCTCGTCGATAACGGATCTGCTTTGAATGTGTGTCTACTCTATACAGCTAAAAGAATGGGGCTGGATGAATTGACTTTTATACCTTCCTAACAAAAGGTAAGAGCGTACGATAATTCTCAGAGGCAGGTTATGGGTATCATTTTTCTCAATCTTGCTATAGGAAGAGTGGAAAAGGAAGCTGAATTCTAGATTATTGATATTCCCGCCTCTTTTAATCTGTTATTGGGTAGGCCCTGGTTAGACAATTTGGGGGCAATTCCATCAACGATTCACCATAAGGTCAAATGCATTTGGGAAAACAGAGTTTATGAGGTTCTCAGAGACAGTTGGGTCCATATGAATGAAACATCGTCAAGCACTCCAATTTTGGAAGTTTAGTTGCAAAGTGAAGAGACAAGTTTAGGAGGTTTTGAATTCATCAACATGTTGGGAGAAGAGAAGCCGCAAGAGTTTCTACCATTATATTTTGATCGGTATGTGAGTCCATTAGTCGCTGGGATTATGAAAAAAATGGGTTTCTTCCCAGGCATGGGACTAGGAAAGAATCACCAAGGTCTACCAGAATTTTTGAAAATCCCCACCCGGACTCACACTCATGGTCTGGGTTATCAACCATCGAAGAAGGAGCAAAGGGAAAAGAAGAAGGCAGCCAACGCACTGTTGGTCCCTTACCAGAAAATGCTCAAGGGGTACTTCTTGAAGGAAGGAAACGATTTCCCTTTTTGTGGTTTCCTAGAACCATGGGTAGATCAGAAGGACAATCGTCTAAAGCCGGGGTTCGAGATCTTCTTTTCACACGAGTTTACCGATTATGAGGACCCATACTTACAGGTACCCGCGAAGTCGACTCCTGTTAAAGATTGGGTTTGTACTCTGGACGGTCGGCAATTAAAAAACTAATGGTGGAAGGAAATGAGGAAATCGAAAAGGATAATTCGAAGAAGGTTATGAAAGAAGAAAGTGGGAAAGGTTAGAATGGAGGGTGCAAAGAGAATAAAGTAGAAGGTGAAGAGCCAGAGAACGAGAAAGAGCAAGAGAATAAGAAAGAGCCAAAAAATGGGGAAAAGCCAGAGAATGAAGAAGAGACGAAGGGTCTGTCAGACTGCGATACTATGGAGCTAAAGCAAGGAGTCAACAAGGAATGGGTTTTCGAGTCTAGCGATAAGAACCCCCTCCCTTAGAGTCTGTAATGGCCCAAATGAGGCGTCTTAATATCTCAATGTCTGTTGTAATCACTCCTAAGAATATCAATAAGAAAATGACTAATTCTGCCGACTCGAATGCGCTTAATGAATGTGATGAATGTGATGACCATGAAATACCGATTGAATTACAAAAATTAATTGAAAAAGAAAAAGAATCTGCATGTAAAATCATTGAGGACACTCTAACAATTAATCTAAGAAGTGAAGATAATCCCCAAAAAAAAATTTATCGGCTCTACACTTAACAATGAAGAAAGCAAAGAATTAATCAGTCTATTAAATGAATTCAAAGATGTTTTTGCATGGTCTTATATTGATATGCCAGGTATCGATCCAAAGATAGTCCAACATCATATCCCCCTCTTTCCCAACTCAAAACTAATAAAACAAATATTGAGGCGAATGAGGCCTGAATGGGCACTTAAAGTAAAAGAGGAAGTTGAAAAGCAGTTAAAAGCTGGATTCTTGATGGTCACCGAGTATCCCAAATGGATTGCCAACATCATGCCAGTCCCAAAAAAAGATGGTCGTGTTAGGGTGTGCGTTGATTTTTGAGATTTAAACAAAGCAAGCCCTAAAGAGGATTTCCCTTTGCCTCATATCAATGTGCTGGTCAACAACACTACGGGGCATGAGCTCTTGTTCTTTATGGATGGGTTTTCAGGATATAATCAAATTCTCATGGCACCCAAGGATAGGGAGAAAACCACCTTTATCAAGCCTTGGGGTACGTATTGTTACAGGGTAATGCCGTTTAGGCTCAAGAATGCAGGGGCAACATACCAGAGGGTCGCCACTACATTGTTAAATGACATGATCCGTAAGGAAGTAGAGGTATATGTGGATGATATGATCGTGAAATCGAAGGAGAGGAGAGGACACTTAGAGGCATTGAGGAAGTTATTCGAGAGGTTGAGAGAATTTAGAATGAGGCTAAACCCTCAGAAGTGCACCTTCGGAGTTACCACGGGGAAGTTGTTAGGATTCCTTATCACCCAAAGGGGAATAGAGGTGGATCCAACCAAAATAAAAGTCATAGTTGAAATGCAACCACCGAAGAATGAGAAGGAGCTGAGGGGATTCCTGGGTAGAATACAATTCATTAGCTGCTTCATCTCAAAGCTCACCTTGACATATGACCCGCTGCTTAGGTTGCCTAAAAAAGAGAGAAGTTCGAGTGGGATGCCCTATGCCAACAAGCCTTCGATAAAATCAAAACCTACCTCCACCCACCTGTCCTACCACCAACCTTACCTGGAAGGCCTCTGTTACTCTACCTTTCTGTGTCTGAAGATTCAATGGGATTTATGTTGGCCCAGGAAGGAGAAGAGGGGCACGTGGAAAAGGCCATTTATTATTTGAGCAAAAGAATGGCCGGATATGAGCTAAAATATTCGCCTTTAGAGAAAGCCTGTTGGGTCTTAGTCTAGTGTACCCATCGCTTTAGGCACTACATGTTAGCCTTCCCCATAACCTTAATATCCTGAATGGACCCACTCAAATACCTATTCGAAAAACCCATTTTGACTAGTAGGATTTTCCGATGGACCATAATGCTGGCAGAATTCGACATCAAGTATGTCACTGCCAAATCCGTGAAAGGGAGAGCTGTCGCCGAATACCTAGCCGATCTTGCGATAGAATTCGAGGAGAAGGGTGAGTTTTGATTTCTAGATAAGGGAGTGATGAGGATAGAGGAGGATTTGTGGAAAATGCATTTTGATGGGACAGCTAATCAATTAGGTTATGGGGTTGGAATCATCCTTGTGGCACCCGATGGAACTCCTACCCTATTAGTCATCAAACTCAAGTACAACTTAACCAATAACACGGATATGAAGCATGCATAATCGGGATGGAGGCACCATTGGCCTTAGAAGTTGGGAGGATTGATGTTTTCGGAGATTCCAACTTGATCATATCCCAAGTACGGGGTGATTGGAGGGTGAAGCATGAGAAGTTGAGACCTTACCATGATTATCTAGAGAGTTTAAAAGTACAATTCGAAAAGATATCATTCTATTACCTTCCCTCTGAAGAAAACCAGTTGGTTGATTCCCTAGCAACCTTAGCCTCGATGATACAAATCCCCTCGGGAATCACCATGATCCCGCTATCCATAGAGATAAAGAACCAACCCTCATTTGAAATAATCGCGGCCCTAGAAGATGAAGGAGAAATGCCTTGGTAAGAGGATGTTTAGAATTTCATTAAAGAAGGAGAGTACCCCGAAGGAGCTTCAGAGAAGGATAGAAAGGCGATCTGAAGATTCCCCGCCCAATTTATGATTTATGCGGATAAGTTGTAGAAGAAGTCATACACCGGGTATAACTTGGAGTGTTTATATGGAAAGGAGGCTAAGAGAATGATGGAGGAAATACACGAAGGAGTTTGTGGACACCACATGAACGGGCATATGTTGGCAAAGAAGATAATTCGAAAGGATATTACTGGATAACCTTATACAGAGATTGCTGTGAATATGTCAGAAGATGTCACAAGTGCCAGATCCACGCGAATCTGATGCATACCCCACCCTCCCAACTCTACAGCATGGCCATTTTCTGTGTGGGGTATTGATATTATCAACGAAATAGTTCCAAATGCCTCCAATGGATACCGGTACATAATTGTGGCAATTGATTATTTCACTAAGTGGGTGGAGGTTGCGTCGTATGCAACTTTGAAGGCTAAGGATGTGGTGAGCTTCATAGAGAAGAACATAATCTGTAGATATGGGGTCCCAGATGAGTTTATTTCAGATCACGGCAGTCATTTACAAGGTGAAGTCATCCCACTCTTAGAGAAATACAAGATCACCCGTCATCAGTCATCGCCGTATAGACCACAAACGAATGGGGCAGTAGAAGCGGCAAATAAGAATGTTCAAGCAATCTTGGGGAAAACGATAGACATGTAAAAGGATTGGCACGAGAAACTGCCGTTTGCAGTATAGGGATATCGGACCTCTGTGAGAACTTCAACAGGAGCTACACCGTATTCGTTTGTTTATGGGATAGAGGCAGTCCATCTAATTGAGGTAGAAATACCATCTCTTCGGGTTTTGGCAGAGTGTGAAGTAACCAAATTAGAATGGATCCGGTGAAGGTATGAAGAATTGATGTTGCTCGATGAGAAAAGGTTGGCTACAATAAACCATACTCAGGGATATCAGAAGAGGATAGATCGTGCTTTTAACAAAAAGGTCCACCCAAGGAAGTTTGTCGAGGGTGACCTGGTCCTAGGAAAAGGGTCTCTAATTACATATTTTCACATAAAGCAAGACCTAATTCTAAGGTGTCGCGCATGAAGTCGAAAATCAATAAAATAAAATAAAAAAGTGGAATAAACTAGAGGAGGGGTTGAGAAATTGTACCTCAATAGGGCTACAAAACAAAGGATTAGTCCACATTCTTTGGACAAAAATATAATATGAAATCCCAAATAACATACTTAAATATCTAGCTTAAATCTACCAAACATAGGAAGGGTTGATATGATTACAAATTCTTTATAAGTAGTTGGAATTTCATCAGAACAAAAATCACAGAGATGCTCTTATGAATTACGAACACCCTCCAATTCGTCTCATCCAATTCCAATGAACCATGATTTAATGAAAAATCTTTGATCACAATTGGTTTGTGGATTCACTGCACCAATGTTGAACTAATGTCCCTTCTTAACTAAATCTCAATCCATGTCTAATTCCTCTTTCAAATTCATGTTCATTGAGGAATATGGATTCAAATACTAAATCCCCTACCAAGTTGATGGTCCTTGGGGACTATATAAGACTTAACTCTACATAAATCTTCATGTAATTCATGGAGAGAATTCTATGAAGCTTTGGGTTGAAAGTCCTAAGTCATGAATTGAGACTTGAACTCACCAATCATGTGTAGACATAGCCATGATCAACCTAGTCTTCCATATGAATTACAAGATCATAGGAAACTAAGGGATCAAACTCAAGAGGACTCAAGGAGATATGTAAAATCTCTTGAATCCCCAAAAAAATAGAAATAACAAAATAAAAAAATAAAAATAAAATAAAAAAAGCATCAAAAGTTTACTTAGGAAAATTTTAAATACAATTTATTTAAAATCAAATTTATTCTAAAACCCAAGACATCATTTAGATCCAAATTAATGAAATGTTCATGAAATTCAATCACAAATTCTAAGTGGTGTGTGTGATGAAATGAGGTAATAAGAGAGGTTTTGAAAATGTGTAAAAGTCCTAAACTATGAATTTGTGATTGAATTAGCCTAATTCTTCTATGAGATTAGGAGGTTACCTCTTAAAAAACCTCAGGGAATTCTTGATTCTTGGTGAAAATTTTCCAAATCCTTCAACCTCTTCCTTGAACTCTTCAAATAATTCTTCAATTCTTCAAGAACTTCTCTCTTTTTCTCTTAATTATATGTTTGTATCTCTTTGTATATATCAAAACTCAAGTAAAAGTTCCAAAAGTCCCTTAACATGCAGCTGAAGATTTGTATATATAGGCCTATGTTATAAGGCTAAATGAGTAAATTCGGTTGAAGACCCATGTGCCAAGATTTCTTCTAGACCTTATGAGAAAAACAGTCTGTTACAGGCAGCGGCACTCGATGAATTGTCTGCGGCAGTCAGTGAGTGCCGTCCCGGCACTCACTGAGTGCCGACGCGACATTCAGTGAGTGTCGCCGGCTTCGTCACGTGCCGCGGCTAATAGAATTCCCTTTTTGTATTTATACTATAGTATTTACACCATATACTATACTTTATTCTAATACTAGTATATACTAGCATATCCAAAATGTACTTTGTACATGTACTTCCAAAGATTACATTTACATTTATATGTACTTTAAAATTTCTTTTCTTTTTCCTTTCTTTTCAAAAATCTTTTCCTCTTTCTTTTTCTTTGATTTTGATTTTCTTTTTCAAAACTACTTATGCATATATTTATATTTTGGTTTTGAAAGCTATACATATTTTTTGTTTATTTATTTATTTATATTTTTCTTTCTGTTTTTCTCATATGCGCTTTAAGATCTGGCTCCGAATACTCGACTCTTCCCCTTTTTCTTTTTCAAAAACTTAATTTGAAGAATCTTCAGAGGATTTTGAATTCTTTGAAAGATCTTCGAATTCCACAGGTCCTTGTCGTCATCAGCCTTCAGAGGTAACCAACCCTGGATTCAATAGTTGGTCAAAATTGGGGTATCTACACTACGCTTGACCTGATTCCCGTTTGGGGATACATAGGCAACCTGCGCAGTTCGGTCATTAATGAATTGCCTGGGTGGCACCTTCTGTCAACCCTTAAGCCAAACTACTACAGACCTAATACCCGTTCGAGGATAAGTAGGCAGGATCTTCAAAAGCCTTTGGTCTAAGAAAAACCTAAAGAAAATCCCTATGCTAAACTAGGGACAAACCTGTGTTTACCCAAGACCACTTCGGAGCCTCATAACCAGGGGCAAACTTCGTTTGCTATCCGAAGAACCCAGACTTTCGCCTTAAGCCCATCTCTGGATCCCCTGGCTATCAAAATAAGTACTGTAGAAGAACAAATGAGAATTCATGGTATAGAATGATTAAAGCTCGAAGCAAGGTTCAAAGCAAAGTAAAGCCAAGAAAAGATTTGAAAGGAGGATTTTGATAACCTAAAGATAGATCGAAAGAGTGCACACATTGATTGGACATAACACTTCTTAAACATAAAAACATTCTTTGGAAAGAAAAAGAAGAAAATCACATTCAAAGGCATAGGAAAGTAGATAGGATTTGTTAGAAGTTTTGTAGATTAAAAGTTCTGTCTTGTTTTGATTTCATCAATGTATGTCTATAGAGTCTGTCTCTTAGCCAGGGTTTGGATTTGCAAAAGGTACTCGATAGTAGGCACGATTGAAGCCGGGATTCTCCGAAACGGAGCTGCTACCCTGTCATGCCAAGCCTTGGCAAAAGCTTTCACAATGGAAGTACGCATGACCGAATTCCTCGTAAAATCCGTAGCAATGACCTCAGTAACATCTTGGAGAAGTCCATACTGACGAACCACTCGGACAGGAACATAGAAAGTAGTAGCATGCAAGCCATGTAACCAGATACCAGGGCGCCCGGGAAGTCGTACGGCAACAGAGCAATAGATCCACTGCGGGCAGACCCAGCAGATATCACCAGGAGAGAGGCCCTGAAGCCAATTGAGCCAGGTGTTGACAGAATGGAATAAGTGGTGAATCTCTATATGATCGTAGGAAAGTGACCTACGCAGGTGCGAAGGGTGAATAAAGAGATCCAGATGCTCCATGAGCCAAATGTGTAGGACAAAGGGTGCTCCTGCAGATAACATGGCCCCAGTAGTGTGGGCCCGATCCAATCCCATCAAGGTCTTGCCAAGGACCAGCATGACGGCACTCTTCATCTCCCGTAGACCTCAAGCAATGGGTATAAGAACATTAGAAGATGATTGGAAAAGGAAGTATGAGAGCATAGCAATCGATAGAGCACTGCACCGAATAATCTGATACCCACCGTCGTAGGGGTCCCCCATGGGGGCATAAACAGAGGAAAGGCGCCCAAAATCAATCTGGCTACTGTGAACGAAAGAGCCGACCGTATTTTGAGATGTATGAAGAAGAATGACCAAGTCCTAAACATACTTGGCCTGCACCGAAGGAACTGTCAGATCCGCAAAGGGGTCAGTGTGGAGAATAGCACTGAACTCCTCGGACAAAGGACAGACCTCCTGGAAGCCAAAGCGGAAGACATGGAGTAAGGGATCCTAACACTGAATAGCAGCTCGAAGTAAGCCTTCATTCAGGGGCATCCGCCAGAAAGAGAAGAGGTTATTCAGTCTAAGCATGCTGATACCAGAAAGAGTATCTATCCATGGGAAGAGGATTAGAGAGCTAATGGGAGCCATTTTAATAAGAAAGTGAAAGAAGGACAAGAGTGTTTTGCGGAGTTTTGGGGGAAGGGGGTATAAATAGAGAAATGAATCTACCCAGAACACAGGGCGATACTCGAGGATAAGAACGGCACTCATGGGAATGCCGTACGGCAGTCGAAAAGTCTCGCCCGGCATTCACGGACTGCCACCGCGGCATTTACTGAGTACCGTTGGTGCCTAACCGTGTGCCGCGTTGAGCTAGGGCTTGGCCAGGACCTGTTCGTAATGTTTTCAGCCCAACCTGCAAACAAAAAACTGAATAAAATGAGTGAAACATGTGCATTAGATCACATCACGTACAATAGACCAAGCCATGGTCGCAGTCATCATTTATAAAAATAAATACAGGAAGTATCATAGTTACAAGCATTCACCAATCACAAAAAATTGAAAATAAAAAAAGAGGAGACCAAGCCATGGTCACAATCACAAAAGAGAAAAGCAGCATTCACAAGCAATAAAAGCATGGCCAAGCTATGGCCCCATTCACAAATAAAAACATACAGAAAGCTAAAAGATGGTCATGTCTATAGTCAAAGAATTCAGTGCCTATCCTAATAAATAAATACAGTCATCCAAATGTATCTCAGGAAATCAAAAGGAAAGAAATGCTGGTCAACCCCGGCCTCGATCCCGAGTCTGACGAGTGACACATCTGAGAAGCTCCTCCTCTGACTCCATGCCGCTCCTACCCCTGCCATTGCATCTGCCTCTGCCTCTGCCACTCCCGCCTCTGCCTCGACCGGTACCTCCACCTCGATTGGCACTCCCGTGAGCTCCACTACAATCCACTCCAAGCTACTAAAGCTGTTGCTCAAGCTCTCTCACTCGCAGCATCCAAGACCTGATCTCTTCCTCCTGATCAAGGAAAGAGATTGACTAACCAAATTGGATTGGAAAATTGAAATGAAAAAATATCAAAAAGGAAAAAATTTAAATAAAAAGGAGTAAGAGTTTTCCCTAACTCTCTCGCCTGAGCCTCAGCCGTCGCCTGCGCCCCATCGGCCTGAAAATCAGAGAAAGATTAGGAAAATGAAAAGTAATGAAGAATTAAACTATTTCCTTTTCAGAAATTACCCTCTACTCTTGACCGTGGATCCACTCTCTCACGCTGTGAGCGTAGAACAGGCCCTCCTATGCGTAGTCCCGTGGGACCTGATCATACTGGAGCGGGATGGTAGGAGCACCTGTATGGTACCGGGGAACCATAGTCGTGCCCTGCTCGCTGTAGGAGACTGTCCGGATGCTCCAATCCTATGGTGGTAAGACCGGAGCTAGAGGTGTGGCATGTACAGGCTGCAAAGGAAGAAAAGTGAATTCGGTAATAAAAAAGCTAAAAGAAACTCACCCGAGTCACTTCTATCAGGGGAAAGTTCGGCATCAGCCTGGCAGCCCGAAAAGCTGCATACCCATCAGGGGCCTCCACAAAGTCCTGAATAGAAAGGCCATTCAAGGCAACTATGAGCAAACTACCCTGAAGCGTCTCCGTGGCCCTCATTGAGTCAGGCAGAGGACGCAGCACGAAGAATGCAAGGGCCATCAATGACTGTCTGGTCACCCTCTCCCCAACTTACCACTCCTGAGCATCCGGGCCATCCAGTAATAGCCTCAGAGGGTCATAACCCCCCGATCTCTGTATCCTCGGAATAACGATAGGAAGTACATCTACCCAAGGCTGCCATCAAACGTGCGGTTCTCTCAGGTTCGTCAAAAAATTCCTGAACGCGGTGAAATCATGAGCCCTGGTTTTCCGCCCGACCCGTTCCTTCTGCCACTTCAGTCCCTAGGGCATGATAAGAGCGTCAGCAGGTCGCGTCGAAGGCAAAAAATCATGTAGAGGTACTCGTGGGACAAAATCTGCTAAAAAAATAAGGGAAGTATGAGTTTCACAATTTAAATTCTTTAAGTTAATTGAAAATATATATATATATATATGAGTGAATAGAAGAATGTACCTTCCACGCTCTCCAAAAGCCGCCCGTAGAGGCTGGGCGATCACGGAAAATCTCCCCTATATACTTGTACAGGATGGCTAATCCTGCACTAGCCCAGTTGTACTCATTTATGCGGTCTATATGCTCCAAGGACGCTACCAGTGCCACGGAGATCTGGTCACCCCTAGTGCTTAGCAGAGAGTACCCCAGCATGTACATGATAAACCCCCAAGCCATCTGCTGATCTGAGAAGCCCTCCCGGCCCTTGAATGTATCCATGAACCACTTGGCCGTGACCAAGGGCTCCTCAGGGATGACTCCCAACAACGGTAACACCTGATCACAATCGGTCACCGTGTCCAAGTACCGTAAGCACTCCCCCCGAAGGGGATCCCAGTGATCATCGTAAAGTCAAGCGGGGTCATCGTCATCTCCCTGAACTCGAAGTGGAATGAGTTGGTAGTGTCCCACCATCGTTCTGAGAGAGCTTGCATCTGTCGCAGAACATTGGAGATCTTCGTTAAAAGTTTGACGAAGTCTCCAAAACCCGCCGCATCGATAAAGCCCTGTATAGTCTCATTCAGTGTCTCATACCACGCAAAGCCATGAGCTAGGCTTCCGTGCCCCTTCAGCACATCAGGCTAGAGCTGTAAAAGTTACAAGGTTTAATGTCAGCGAGTAAATGGATAAAAGAAAGGAATGGAATGAATTGAAAATAAAAAAAGGAAATAATAATAATAATAAAAATGAGTAATGAATGAATAAAAAGAGCGATTGAAATGCTCGGAAATTTTTTTTCTATTTTTTAAAGCATAGCATTCACGTTCATAACAGGGTGTATGAAGTTTTGATGACATGCATTCACAGGGAAAGAATGAAATAGAAGTAAGTAACAGTGAACATGAATGAAAAAAAAAGGGAACAAGTTAGGACGCTAGGGAGATCCTACAAGCACAACATTTGCATTCGTGAAGGGGTGTGTAAAGTTTGTCACTCATCACAAGAGGGCACGTAAAGTCTTGTGGTCATCACATTCATGAGATTCATAGAAGGAAATTGAAAATAAGGAGGATATGGAAGAGGTGTGTATACCTCTCGGCGAAAAGTCCTGGCAGACAAATGACTGTCCGGATCTCTAAGAAGGAATGAGGGGTCAGGATGGGGCGAAGATCTATATCTCGTCCTCTTCCTGCTCGAACTCCCCGAGCCGCTAGCCATAACGATGAAATTTGACAAGAAAAAGGGATTTTGGTGCGTCAAACTTTTATATCAATCAAGAAATCAACAAAAATAAAGAGAATAACAAGGTTGTGATCGAGTTGAACTAACCTATAAATCTTTCAAGATCACTGCAAGGGAAAGAGAGAAAAACATCCAGAGAGAGCCTCGGATTGAAGAGATATGAAAAAAAAGAGAAAATGAAAAGAAAAGCTACGTGTTAGCAAACTACTGGCCCCGTGCGGCACTCAAAAAACGTGTGCGACAGTTGGCGAAGTGTCGTACGGCACTCACAAAGTGCCGCAGCAGCATTCACTAAGTGCCGCCCGGCAGTCACGGACTACCGCATATTTAAGCATGTGCCGCGAGTAAGGCGGTTAGGAAGCCTTTGTCTTCCACCCAAAAATTCAAATTGGGTCCCGAAATTTGAATCTGAACCCCCGAAAGTTACCTACCTTATGCACTTTGGCCCCCTGAAAATGATTACCAAGTCCACATGGTCCCAAATTTTTGAAAAAAAATGATGAATTTTTAAAGTCTAATTAACTTTTAAAATCAAGAGGATTTTTTTTACTCGAAGTTTCAAAAGTTGACTTGAAATTAATGAGGTTTGGCTCCCATCTTGAAAATTTGAATTGAGCGTGAATGTTTTGAGAAATAAGGAGTTATTTGAGTCTGATTGACTCCTAAATTTGAAAATTGAAAAGAATTTGAGTTAGATTTGACTCCTGAAATTAAGTCCGATTGACTCCTAATTTTTAGAAATTGAGTCTGATTAACTCTTGATTTTGAAAATTGAAAAGAATTTGAGTCAAATTGACTCCTACTTTTAAATATTGAAATGAATATCCAACGAGGCCGAAGGCCTACGGATTTTCAGAGCAAACATATTCGACGAGGCCGAAGGGCTACGGATTTTCAGAGCAAACATATCCGATGAGGCCGAAGGGCTGTGGATTTTCAAAGCAAACCCGCTTTGGCATCGGGGTCTAAGTCGTAAAGCGCCGCCCAGTCAATTACGTTCGTCCGTTCGGCCAAGATGGCCACGTATCTTGAAGAGGATCAACCTGTTAGTTATAGAAACTCAAAGTTCTAAAAAATAAGAACTCATCCTTAAGTTCGAGTAACCATGAGCATTAAGTAGCATAAGGCATGGATTGAATCTAGATACATTAAGATAGTATGTTCTCAAATTACATAGAGCATGAGATTGCGTTGATTGCCGCCATTACATGAGCACGTGCATCACGACAGGATAGGTGCATCCTTCCGTATGACTACTTGTCTTTGTGTGTTTGACCTTTGCCCGAACTACGTCTCGGTCTGATTCCTGAATGGATACGTAGGTAGCTCACCATTGAGCATGACTGGCTTGGACCTTGCTATGCGCTTATTTTTGCAACGCATTTTGTTTTTACCTGAATTCAACAGTCTGGTCAAAGGTTTTCTTCACACAAGCTTCGACATTCGCTTGCAACACGCGTTGCTTCACAAGCTATGTCGAAGAGGGGCAAACTGTAGACACCCTAATTTTGACTGACCGTCGAATTTAGGGGAGTGTTACCTCTAAGTTCGATGATGACAATGTCCATCTAACCTAGGGTTTCCAAGGTGATTCAAGCCCTTCGAAAGACTATTTAATTTTAAACAAAAAAAGAAAGAAAGAGAAAATGACATATGGCATAGTCCACGAGAGTCACGGGGTGCCGCTGTGGCACTCGCTGATTGCCGGACCGGCAGCTAGTAATTGCCGCTCTGGCATTCAGTGATCATTGCACAAATACATCCAATGTCGTGAAAATTAGAATTCTAGAAAAGACGGCAGTCCGTGGAGTTGTCCGCAACATTCATTGAGTGTCGCATCGGCATTCATTGAATGCTGCTCCGGCAATCAGAGAGTGTCGTTCTGGCATTCATTGAGTGCCACTTCCATCTCCACTGAGTGTCGTATTTTTGTGACAGTCTGTTTTAAAATAGTACGTTTTGTATCATCAAAAGGACATCCAAAATTAGGGTTTTACCCCTAAAATTACCAAAATAGCCTTTCAAAGATTTACCACTGTAATTTTTGTTTTGAGGAGATTTCATGTTTAAAATGGTTTGGTCATGGGTTTTGTGTAACCATTATAATCTGTCCAGAATATCATAAGGGAAACACCTTCTTGTAATAAGTAAATCAGAACCTTAATAAATCATTCTTGACCTCAAATATTTTTTTCTATGAAGTTTAATGTGTTAACAAGATCTCCTTACAAGATTAGAATCATTCGGATTTATTTACTATTTTTAGAAAATCATAGAAAAACTCTAGACAGAGAGTTGTAAATTTCTGAGTGATGTCTAGTGTTTGCCCGATTCCCAGAGATTGAACCGTTGATCTTTGATTTTTCTTTTTGGGTTGGAAACTAGACACAAAGAGGGATCTTGTGTCCAAAATTCATTGACATCGAGCCATGGGAAGCATGCTTTATCTATGTTTGAAGTTTTGGTCTGCTCTCTGTAATTTTCAAAATCCTGTGGAAGATTTAACAAATTTTGTAAATAATGGTCCTAATGATCTTTCCATGACCCAAGGCTTAAACCATGTTTTAATAATGACTAGTTAAACTTAAACCCAGAGGCTAAATGGTCCAAATCAATGAATAATTCATAGTCTACTTTTGCTCATATTCATGTGTTCAGGTACATTCATTCATGTAGACTTATATTTGTAATTAGAATTCATTTTGTGCTAGGATCAAATTGCGCTTAATTGAACCTAATTATGAGTTCCTTATGACCATGTTGGGACTACACCATCTCTATATGGACATTACATTGGCTCTTAGTTGAGACTTGCATATCTATAGAAATGGTGCATTTCCAACTAATTAGAAGGAATTCATAATTATGTCAATTTTTTCATACTTGATAGATCCAAGCTAGAAGTTTAAAGAATTTACTTAAGATTCAATAATATGTCTTGTTTAAAGCATGTGGACTAACCCTTTATTTTGTAGCGCTATTAAGGTATGATTTCTCAAGCTCCTCGTTAGTTTATTTTAATTTCTTGATTTTATTGGTTTTTTCGACTTCATGTGCGACACCTTAGAATTAGGTTTTTGCCTTATGTGTATATATGGATTAGAGGCTCCTTTAGGTTTTGATTCATTCGCATGCATTACACGTTTCCATATTCTTGGCTGGATCCCGGGTAAGTTCTCTTGTTCCCTATTGCATATCACATTGCATGCTAATTGAATTATGTGGTTTTAAATGCCATTTTTACCATTAGCAATCTTACACCCCTTTAGACATAATTTTGTGATGTACATCAATATCTGTGTATTAATTGAGGGCACATTTAGATTAATAAATTCGATTAAAAGGATGTTGAGTAGAGGCCTATCGCGAGATAGGATGAGAGGGGGTGTTTTAGTCTGCCGGGCTCCTTCCCCTCTCATTCCATAATCCCCGGACCTAGAAATCTCTGGTTTCCTAAAAGATCAGTTTGCTTTGAAATGGTTTCTTAATTTTCATTTTAAAAATTAAGTGGCGACTCGTGTTTTGTATTTTGGAATTTGAAGAAGTTTTAAAAAAAGCTATGGGTAAGAAAAATGCGATATCCACAAATACCAGAACATATAAAAGGACCATTTCTTTTAATGACAACTTCAGTTCCAAAATGAAAAGAATAACCTTTATTTGATAAATCCAAAGCAGAAATTAATTTACGCCTCATCAAAGGGACGTAAAGTACATCCGATAAAACTAATGTCATATGATCTGGAAATTCTAAAACTACCACTCCTACTGCAACCGCTGAAATGTTTATGTTAGATCCTAGAGTCAGCATGACTTCTCCATCATGGCATCTCCTGGTTGATCTGAACCCCTATAATGAATTACAAATATGGTTAGTCGCACCAGAATCAATGCACCAAGTATTTGAAGTATCCGTTATAAAACTTACTTCAATAACTTATGAATCAATCATACCTCCGACTCTTGTGGCCAAGAATTCTGGACAGTTCCTCTTCCGGCCTTTCTCCTAGAATTGGAAACACTTTCCTTTGCCTTTGCCCTTGCCACCATCCTTCCTCTTTCCCTTTCCCTTTCCGTTTCCCTTTGATTTCACAATCTTTGGGACTGGTACAACTCTTGGACCGACAGTGCCTGACTTCTTATTTCCTTTCTTGCCTTTCGGTGCAAATCTAGAAGAAGAGCCTTTCTCAATGTTCATAACATTGCCCCTAGGTGTGATCACCCCTTCCGCTGCCTGTAGAGAGCTCATCAGTTTGCTCATAGAAAAATCCATTTGATTCATATTGTAGTTAAGTTTAAATGAAGAAAAAGATGCAAGTAGTGAGTTAAGGATCATATCAACTTAGGTCTATGCATCAATGTTGGCACCCAGAGTTTCTAGTTCATTTAAAAGTCCAGCCATTTTTAAAACGTGCTCTTGGACTAGAGTTCCTTCCAACATTATTGCACTCATGATCTACTGCATGACTATTTGCCTAACAGATTTGTGATGGTCCCCAAACATTTTTTTGAGACTGGTCATGATGGTACATGCAGAATCGTTCAACTGGAATTGATGTTGCAACACATCAGCCATAGAGGCCAACATATAGCAATGAGCCATTCCATTCAACTTTTTCCACTACCGAACTCGCGTCTAGTGGCTTCAAAAGCATTCGCGGTGGGTTCTTCAGGGTATGGGGCAGTGAGAACATAAATGTGATATTCCTTAGTAATACAATGTCTAGGTTCTGTTTCCATTCAACAAAGTTGTTACTAGTTAACTTGTTCTGTGTGAGTATGGTTACGAATGGACTAAATGCAGACAGTATGCATTCTGAAAAAATAATAATAGACAAAATGAATATGGATATCAAAAAGTTTTGACAATGTAAAATAAAAGAATCCTTAAAACTTTTTATTTTATAACAAAGTCGTCAGAATATCAAAATAATAAAACAACGCCTCCATGTAGTGGTCATCATTCAATCTTTTGATTGGGTATCCCATCATGACTTGCCCGTTATGCAACTCTTGAAAAACAGGTCATGACCCCTGACTCTTTCGATCTCTAAGTTTCTGAATGACGCCCCGTGTGGGATCCCTTACCCATAGCTTAGCTAGTGTTCACCATTAACTAGGATCCAATGACAACCGCCTCAAGTAGCGCCTCGGCGTGGTGGTCACCCCCAAGACGTCTCATTGATCCTATCCATATGAAGTTCATATCTAGTAACCAATGAATAGTCTACCCTCCATATGGAATGATCACCCATGACTAGATGACACAGAATAAACTATTCATCTTATATGAATTGTTAATGGAAGACCATGGGAGTTATATTTAAATATAAGTCCCTCTCCCACTAGATTTTGGTGTTAAGGATTTTTATTTTAAAAAATTTTCAAAAGTATTTTTCCACGTTGCCCATAAATATCCAATATTTACTAACGCGGGAAAAAATGGTTTTTATTTTAGACAAAATTTTTCATTTGCATTAAACCAATTATGTGATATCATACAATAAAACATGCAATATGATAAATAAAACTAAAATAAAACATCCACAAGAAAATAGGCCTATATCTCTCATGGTTCTATCTTCATGGTCTCATACCCCCAACTCCATCTTCATGGACAACGGCTAGCACCTTCACCTTCTTGAATAATCCTAATCTAGATAGTACAGTTTTCCAATACCTTTTTTGAGGTTTACAATTGTTCTAGGAAAAGGAAAAATGCGAATAAAGGCCAGGGAAACCATTGACCTTCCTTTTCACAGGATTGAAGTGGAATACCCTTTATAATGTCTTTAAAAAACAAAACATGAATTTAAAACAAATTAAATATATGACCACGAGATATAAGGCTTCACGCAACACGGTTAAACTATATACAGCAATATATACCATCCAAACCATCACATAATATCACATAACATGCCACAATCATATCTCAATTGTATTAGCAATTATAGAATCTCAAGTATTCATGAATCTAATTCATGTATGCTTGTATGATGAATAAAACACTGTCAAACAATGTCTAGGTTTTCTTAGAAAAATCTACTTTGATGCAGTAATATAAAAAGAATATTCAGCATCTGATAAAACTATTCTAAATGAAGTTAAAATAATTTTTACGAAAACAGTACCCACAAACTGGTTTGTACCAACAAATCGGTTTGTTGTTCTAGTACCACAAACCGGTTTGTGGTACCGGAACAACAAACCGATTTATACCCACATATCAGTTTGTTGTACCAGAACATGAATGTTCAAAATAGATCTGAAACAGTGCAATTTTTCAACATTTTACAGCATCAAATTTTTTCTTAAATATCAAATTAGTTGTAACAGATCTGACATTGAACATGATGATTCTAAATCATCAACAATGCTTTTTATGATGAAAACATCTTTTCAAAATAAAAAACAAGCCGAAAACCTAGGTCATCATTATTCTATAATTCTAAACTGATTGTATACAACATAAACGAGATGGCTCTGATACCTATTAAAGGAAAAATTGTATCCAGTGCGCAGCGGAATAAGGTACCGTTTAAAAATGAATAGAAACTGATCTACTTCTCGTTTGTGTTGATAACAAGCAATACGTATTAATGTATATATACATATCATATATTAATACCTTTGTAATCTGTTGGATCATTTCGAGAACACTTGAATCGAATAGAAGCGGCTAGAACTCCTTGTGATATTTCCTCTTGATGAATCCCCAGATTGAATCTTCTTTAATCTTCTAGAAATCTTCACCCTTATTACTTCAGGATGAACTAGTGTGCTAGAGTTATGTGGGAACTCCAATAGAAAGAGGTTTCTAGGGCTTAGAAACTATTTTTGGGTGTCTGGGAATTGTATTTTCGAGCAAGCTAATAATTCTGCCTGTAATCCTTATATTTATAGGTTTTAGAACCGACGTACCACAATCCGGTTTGTATCTACAAATGAGTTTGTTGTACCGGTACCACAAACTGGTTTGTTCCAATAAACCGATTTGTTGGACCTTAGATTCCCAAATCCATTTGTTCCGCTTGCACACGTACATCCTATTTAGATAAGAGGGGGACCCCTTGGTTCTTATTTACTGGGTTCAATTAAATATCAATTCCTTCTTGTTAAACTCTTTCAACAACCGAATTGAAGTTTAATCAACTATCATTAATTCCACTATATAATGATAATTGTACACATTGCATAAGAACATATCCGAAGATATTGCTAGACTTGTATGATGATACTAATGTCCCTCTACCTTTAGTAATCGTAATCATATTCAGGTAGTTGGATAAACAATACTGTCAACCTAAATAATGATAACATCTTACATTCCTTGAGTCTCATTCACCTATCTTGATTACCAAACATGTTAAAAACTATTTATTAACAAGACTGCAATCCTCAGTAACCAACTTGGCGACATTCTCAAAGGATTACTTACTCTTTAACAGAGGGTAGATTCTTTCTTGACAATTCATGATCACAACACTCATAAGCCATGATCACCCAAGATGCCCAGGTGTTGATCTCGAAGACCTCACTGATTGGTATAGCTTGTGTTAGGATGTCTCAAGATTAAGATCATGTATCTAATATAAGTTGGAGTCCTATTGACTGTTGACAGTGATTAAGTGTCAATAGGTGTAACTCATGGTCAGTCAATGCACTATAAGCACTAGCATATCAACTAAGAATCTCGTACTCTAGTGAATGAGATTCATCACTCCATCAAATGGTAGTTAATCATGCTACAGTGTATACCTGATGAGGTATCCAATCTCATCATCCATTGTGACAATTCAAAATATCAAAGAATAGGAATTCATATCTCCTATGTATGCATCTCATACGTACATGAATTACCTACTATGATATTTAAGGATTACATGCAAACATTCATCTCATGAAACATACTTAATGAAATGTAAACTGACACCCATATATATTAATGTCAATGTCACTTGCATAAAGTAATAGGTTTGAGGGCACAATCCCAACAGATTTGTGTTGAGAAAGTTGTATGAAACCCAAGAACACCAAATAATCTTCAATCTTCAAACTTCTCTCTCTCTCTCTCTCTCTAAAACTCACTATCTTACTCTGTAATATATGTATAATATGTGTGTGTATGTGTGTGCGCGCACGCGTGTGTTCAATTTTCAGAGGAGGGGTGTTAGGGAGTGTTGTGTATATAAAGAAGTTGTATTTCTTGGTGCCCAAGTTTATGCTACATACTGATACATTTACACTTATACACACTCTCATACACACATACACAGACACACAATGCACATATACTGTCATGCACATCCTAGAAAATGCTTTCATTTTAAAATGCATACTTGTTTTCATATGAATTATTAATGTTAATTAATAATTGTAAAAGTGGCTGACGTAGGTCAACGGTGGGTGTCTATCGAGGACACGGGGATTTGATAACCCATGAGGAAGTGGCATGATTTAAATGACATTTATGTGCTTAAATGTTATTTGACTTATCTGGTATTCATGAATAGTGATTATACCTGTTTTGGTATATTTTCTGATAGCTTTGATCTTGTTAGAAATCATTTTGAATGATATAGTGTTAACGTAGGTGATACGTTGCATAAATTTAGGTTATCTAAAAATTTCACCGAAATAGTTTTTGGAACGTAATTACATATCCAAACGGAACTTAGCCTTAAGGTATATTAAGGCATGTTTAATTATGTTTTGATGATGTCAAATATGCTATGATAATTACATGATTCATATTGATTCATTCTTTGTTATTATCATAGTCATTTTCATGTTCATATATAATATCATGTATTAATATTGTATCAATGTTTTAACATCTTTGTGTGCATGAGATTTAATTAATGTAGATCAAGATTACAAGGAGCTCAACAAGGATCAAGCTTGAAGACTTGAAGATATTTCATCCTTGGTTGAAGTCTAGGACCATCATTGTAAGGCATCTTGATCTCACACTCTTAGGGGCTCAAACAAATGCTAAAAGTTAAAGTTTTGGAAACAAATTTTAAATGGGTCATATTTAAAGCAATGCCTCAACCAATTGGAAAATAATTAGATGTTGAGTTTTATATGGTTGGAAAGGTATTTGAATCTAGTTTCCAAAACATCAAACGGATCGAAAATCCGAGTTTTGTAGAGGGAGTTATGGCCTTTTAGTGGAGATGTGTCAGGCTGTCAAACTGGGAAGGGCAGTCGACTGAGGGCCCGATGCAGTCGACCGAAGTGAGCAGAATGCATACAGAACCCTCTGTAAACACATTCCAGTCCACTGCTTCAAGGACCAGTCGACTGCTTCATGTTCAAGTTGACTGAATCGACCTGAAAGGCACATAACGGCTAGTTTCTAAAGGGGCTTTTAATTACCAAACTTGCCACCAACGGCTATAATCTTTCTTGGCCTATAAATATATGTTTTCCCACACCATTTTATGTTGATCAATCATTTGGAAAACATCTATTCAATCACACAACTTGTTGATTCTTAATCATTCTCAATTGAGCCCTAGTTGTGTGAGTTTATCAATTTGCTCTAGCTTTCAATTGTAATCTTTGAGAGAGTGAATTGTAGTGAGCTTTTAATTGTATTATCCACTCTATAAAGAGAGTTCAATTTGTATCAAATCAATTGTAAAGGTTGAGGGTTAGTAACCCTTGTGTGCAAAGAAGAGGTATTCTTCTTTGGGAGAGATCATAGGCTCTTGTAACGGTTTGGTGCACACCCGTAAGTGCTCCGGGAAATGGTTTGGTCTACACCCGTAAGTAGATCGGATTAAGGAATCCTCAAGAGGTGTTCTTGAGGGGTGGACGTAGGCCGCGGGGTGCGATTGCCGAACCACTTGAAAAATCGGTTTGCAAATTTCTCTTCCTTTATCTCTTTACTTAATTGCTTGTGATTGTGTTTTAATTTGCAATTTTGTTTTAAAAGGTTAATTTCCGCTAAAACCTTATTCACCCCACCTCTAAGGTTTCCATATTTGGGCCAACAATTGGTATCAGAGCCTCGGCTCGTCTTTTTCAAAAGATTTTTGAAAAATTTTGAGTTAAAGATCAAATGGAAACCGACTCTTCTTACATTTATTATTGTGAGGGTCAATCGACATTAAGACCACCATGTTTTAATGGCTCAAACTATGCCTATTGGAAAAATAGAATGAGAATCTATATGATTTCTCAAGATTTTGATTTATGGCAAATCGTGGTCAAAGGGCCTCATCTACCTACAAAAATTGAAAACGGTTTTTCTATTCCTAAGACGGTAGATGAATATAATGATGCCGATAAGAAACTCATAAAAATAAATGCTATGGCAATGAATTTATTATATTGTGGTTTAGACCCAAATGAATACAATAGAATTTCATCTTGCGAATCCGCAAAAGAAATTTGGGATAAACTTGAAAATGCTCATGAGGGAACAAGCCAAGTTAAAAAGTCTAAAATCAATTTGCTTGTTCAAACTTATGAAATGTTTAAAATGTTGCCATATGAATCTATTGGAGATGTGTTTTCTCGTTTTACCATTCTTATTAATAACTTGAAAAACCTTGGTAAAGTTTATACTAATGAAGAAATGATTGAGAGAGTGCTTAGGTCTTTACCAAAGGATTGGCAACCAAAGGTCACGGCGGTTCGTGAAGCAAAGGAGCTTTCAACACTCTCCTTGGAACAACTCATGGGTTCTCTCATAACTCATGAAATGGAATTGGCCGTCTTCGAAAGTGAAGACAAGAAATTGGAAGTGAAAGAGGCCAAAAGGGGAGACATGGCTTTAAAATCCTCAAGCTCAAATAAAAAGAAGAAAGATGTTGAGAGTGATGAGGATGAGGAAATGACAAAGATCACCCGAAAATTTGCAAAGTTTCTAAAGAAAGAAAAATCGGGAAAGAAGTCACCCAAGGAGGAAAAACACAAAAAGAAGACAATCAAGGCCACTAATAGTAGTTCCGAGAGCGAATCATCGGACGACGACTCAAATGGTGAAGAGATTGTCAATCTTTGCCTCATGACATTGGAAAGGGCCTCTCCTACCACCTCGGCAAATGGACCATCCAAGAAATGCTTGGACAAAGGTTAAGTATTGATTTGGTAATGGTAGGTAATTTTGTTTTGATTTGTTTTCATCATCCTACTTAAATTGTTTTTGATTGATTTCATATCATACTCTTATTTGTTTCAAATCACTTTGATTTTGTTTAGATATGCATACTTGATTTGCTTTTGTTTGATTAGACAAAGTTTTTAGAATGGTTAGACAAAATGATGTTTTGTGAATCATTCATTTTTTCTTGCTGCTGAACTGTCATTTTTATGAACTGCTGAACAAAGCAGTCGACTGGACCCCCGTACCCGTCGACTGAATCATTATTCCTTTCTGCAGTTTTTTGATTCTGCCTTTATCAGTCAACTTGTGACGTCGACTGTTTCTCCTTTATTTTGCTTTCTGCTCTATTCCGTCGACTGTGGCGTCGACTGATCCGACTAAATTTTTGTTCTCTTGATTTTTTGAGTTCTCCAAATTATTATTTTTTGTATCTTTTGGGAGAATATGCTCTCTATTCATATCTTTTGGTATCTTGTATCATTGCACATGCTTAGGGGGAGCACTTTCATGTATTCATTTGCTCACATGTGGTTATATTTGTTTTTTTTTTTGTATCATTTTGGCCTTTTGATTTGTATGCCTATTGTGAGGGGGAGCTTTATGTTTTATCCCCAAATCTTTTTGATAATGTCAAAGGGGGAGAAATATGAGAAGTATTGGGGAGAAGTATTTGAACAATATCATTCATGTTCTTTAACATATGATATCCATTATGAATGATAATATGAAAATGATCAATTGTGCTTATATTGGCATATCCTTCATTGGTTGTTTGCCATCATCAAAAAGGGGGAGATTGTTAGCCTTAAGGTATATTAAGGCATGTTTAATTATGTTTTGATGATGTCAAATATGCTATGATAATTACATGATTCATTCTTTGTTATTATCATAGTCATTTTCATGTTCATATATAATCTCATGTATTAATATTGTATCAATGTTTTAACATCTTTGTGTGCATGAGATTTAATTAATGTAGATCAAGATTACAAGGAGCTCAACAAGGATCAAGCTTGAAGACTTGAAGATATTTCATCCTTGGTTGAAGTCTAGGACCATCATTGTAAGGCATCTTGATCTCACACTCTTAGGGGCTCAAACAAATGCTAAAAGTTAAAGTTTTGGAAACAAATTTTAAATGGGTCATCTTTAAAGCAATGCCTCAACCAATTGGAAAATAATTAGATGTTGAGTTTTATATGGTTGGAAAGGTATTTGAATCTAGTTTCCAAAACATCAAACGGATCGAAAATCCGAGTTTTGTAGAGGGAGTTATGGCCTTTTTAGTGGAGATGTGTCAGGCTGTCAAACTGGGAAGGGCAGTCGACTGAGGGCCCGATGCAGTCGACCGAAGTGAGCAGAATGCATACAGAACCCTCTGTAAACACATTCCAGTCCACTGCTTCAAGGACCAGTTGACTGCTTCATGTTCAAGTTGACTGAATCGACCTGAAAGGCACATAACGGCTAGTTTTTAAAGGGGCTTTAAATTACCAAACTTGCCACCAACGGCTATAATCTTTCTTGGCCTATAAATATATGTTTTCCCACACCATTTTATGTTGATCAATCATTTGGAAAACATCTATTCAATCACACAACTTGTTGATTCTTAATCATTCTCAATTGAGCCCTAGTTGTGTGAGTTTATCAATTTGCTCTAGCTTTCAATTGTAATCTTTGAGAGAGTGAATTGTAGTGAGCTTTTAATTGTATTATCCACTCTATAAAGAGAGTTCAATTTGTATCAAATCAATTGTAAAGGTTGAGGGTTAGTAACCCTTGTGTGCAAAGAAGAGGTATTCTTCTTTGGGAGAGATCATAGGCTCTTGTAACGGTTTGGTGCTCACCCGTAAGTGCTCCGGGAAACGGTTTGGTCTACACCCGTAAGTAGATCGGATTAAGGAATCCTCAAGAGGTGTTCTTGAGGGGTGGACGTAGGCCGCGGGGTGCGATTGCCGAACCACTTGAAAAATCGGTTTGCAAATTTCTCTTCCTTTATCTCTTTACTTAATTGCTTGTGATTGTGTTTTAATTTGCAATTTTGTTTTAAAAGGTTAATTTCCGCTAAAACCTTATTCACCCCACCTCTAAGGTTTCCATATTTGGGCCAACAATTGGTATCAGAGCCTCGGCTCGTCTTTTTCAAAAGATTTTTGAAAAATTTTGAGTTAAAGATCAAATGGAAACCGACTCTTCTTACATTTATTATTGTGAGGGTCAATCGACATTAAGACCACCATGTTTTAATGGCTCAAACTATGCCTATTGGAAAAATAGAATGAGAATCTATATGATTTCTCAAGATTTTGATTTATGGCAAATCGTGGTCAAAGGGCCTCATCTACCTACAAAAATTGAAAACGGTTTTTCTATTCCTAAGACGGTAGATGAATATAATGATGCCGATAAGAAACTCATAAAAATAAATGCTATGGCAATGAATTTATTATATTGTGGTTTAGACCCAAATGAATACAATAGAATTTCATCTTGCGAATCCGCAAAAGAAATTTGGGATAAACTTGAAAATGCTCATGAGGGAACAAGCCAAGTTAAAAAGTCTAAAATCAATTTGCTTGTTCAAACTTATGAAATGTTTAAAATGTTGCCATATAAATCTATTGGAGATATGTTTTCTCGTTTTACCATTCTTATTAATAACTTGAAAAACCTTGGTAAAGTTTATACTAATGAAGAAATGATTGAGAGAGTGCTCAGGTCTTTACCAAAGGATTGGCAACCAAAGGTCACGGCGGTTCGTGAAGCAAAGGAGCTTTCAACACTCTCCTTGGAACAACTCATGGGTTCTCTCATAACTCATGAAATGGAATTGGCCGTCTTCGAAAGCGAAGACAAGAAATTGGAAGTGAAAGAGGCCAAAAGGGGAGACATGGCTTTAAAATCCTCAAGCTCAAATAAAAAGAAGAAAGATGTTGAGAGTGATGAGGATGAGGAAATGACAAAGATCACCCGAAAATTTGCAAAGTTTCTAAAGAAAGAAAAATCGGGAAAGAAGTCACCCAAGGAGGAAAAACACAAAAAGAAGACAATCAAGGCCACTAATAGTAGTTCCGAGAGCGAATCATCGGACGACGACTCAAATGGTGAAGAGATTGTCAATCTTTGCCTCATGACATTGGAAAGGGCCTCTCCTACCACCTCGGCAAATGGAGCATCCAAGAAATGCTTGGACAAAGGTTAAGTATTGATTTGGTAATGGTAGGTAATTTTGTTTTGATTTGTTTTCATCATCCTACTTAAATTGTTTTTGATTGATTTCATATCATACTCTTATTTGTTTCAAATCACTTTGATTTTGTTTAGATATGCATACTTGATTTGCTTTTGTTTGATTAGACAAAGTTTTTAGAATGGTTAGACAAAATGATGTTTTGTGAATCATTCATTTTTTCTTGCTGCTGAACTGTCATTTTTATGAACTGCTGAACAAAGCAGTCGACTGGACCCCCGTACCCGTCGACTGAATCATTATTCCTTTCTGCAGTTTTTTGATTCTGCCTTTATCAGTCAACTTGTGACGTCGACTGTTTCTCCTTTATTTTGCTTTCTGCTCTATTCCGTCGACTGTGGCGTCGACTGATCCGACTAAATTTTTGTTCTCTTGATTTTTTGAGTTCTCCAAATTATTTTTTTTTGTATCTTTTGGGAGAATAAGCTCTCTATTCATATTTTTTGGTATCTTGTATCATTGCACATGCTTAGGGGGAGCACTTTCATGTATTCATTTGCTCACATGTGGTTATATTTGTTTTTTTTTTTGTATCATTTTGGCCTTTTGATTTGTATGCCTATTGTGAGGGGGAGCTTTATGTTTTATCCCCAAATCTTTTTGATAATGTCAAAGGGGGAGAAATATGAGAAGTATTGGGGAGAAGTATTTGAACAATATCATTCATGTTCTTTAACATATGATATCCATTATGAATGATAATATGAAAATGATCAATTGTGCTTATATTGGCATATCCTTCATTGGTTGTTTGCCATCATCAAAAAGGGGGAGATTGTTAGCCTTAAGGTATATTAAGGCATGTTTAATTATGTTTTGATGATGTCAAATATGCTATGATAATTACATGATTCATTCTTTGTTATTATCATAGTCATTTTCATGTTCATATATAATCTCATGTATTAATATTGTATCAATGTTTTAACATCTTTGTGTGCATGAGATTTAATTAATGTAGATCAAGATTACAAGGAGCTCAACAAGGATCAAGCTTGAAGACTTGAAGATATTTCATCCTTGGTTGAAGTCTAGGACCATCATTGTAAGGCATCTTGATCTCACACTCTTAGGGGCTCAAACAAATGCTAAAAGTTAAAGTTTTGGAAACAAATTTTAAATGGGTCATCTTTAAAGCAATGCCTCAACCAATTGGAAAATAATTAGATGTTGAGTTTTATATGGTTGGAAAGGTATTTGAATCTAGTTTCCAAAACATCAAACGGATCGAAAATCCGAGTTTTGTAGAGGGAGTTATGGCCTTTTTAGTGGAGATGTGTCAGGCTGTCAAACTGGGAAGGGCAGTCGACTGAGGGCCCGATGCAGTCGACCGAAGTGAGCAGAATGCATACAGAACCCTCTGTAAACACATTCCAGTCCACTGCTTCAAGGACCAGTCGACTGCTTCATGTTCAAGTTGACTGAATCGACCTGAAAGGCACATAACGGCTAGTTTTTAAAGGGGCTTTAAATTACCAAACTTGCCACCAACGGCTATAATCTTTCTTGGCCTATAAATATATGTTTTCCCACACCATTTTATGTTGATCAATCATTTGGAAAACATCTATTCAATCACACAACTTGTTGATTCTTAATCATTCTCAATTGAGCCCTAGTTGTGTGAGTTTATCAATTTGCTCTAGCTTTCAATTGTAATCTTTGAGAGAGTGAATTGTAGTGAGCTTTTAATTGTATTATCCACTCTATAAAGAGAGTTCAATTTGTATCAAATCAATTGTAAAGGTTGAGGGTTAGTAACCCTTGTGTGCAAAGAAGAGGTATTCTTCTTTGGGAGAGATCATAGGCTCTTGTAACGGTTTGGTGCTCACCCGTAAGTGCTCCGGGAAACGGTTTGGTCTACACCCGTAAGTAGATCGGATTAAGGAATCCTCAAGAGGTGTTCTTGAGGGGTGGACGTAGGCCGCGGGGTGCGATTACCGAACCACTTGAAAAATCGGTTTGCAAATTTCTCTTCCTTTATCTCTTTACTTAATTGCTTGTGATTGTGTTTTAATTTGCAATTTTGTTTTAAAAGGTTAATTTCCGCTAAAACCTTATTCACCCCACCTCTAAGGTTTCCATATTTGGGCCAACAATTGGTATCAGAGCCTCGGCTCGTCTTTTTCAAAAGATTTTTGAAAAATTTTGAGTTAAAGATCAAATGGAAACCGACTCTTCTTACATTTATTATTGTGAGGGTCAATCGACATTAAGACCACCATGTTTTAATGGCTCAAACTATGCCTATTGGAAAAATAGAATGAGAATCTATATGATTTCTCAAGATTTTGATTTATGGCAAATCGTGGTCAAAGGGCCTCATCTACCTACAAAAATTGAAAACGGTTTTTCTATTCCTAAGACGGTAGATGAATATAATGATGCCGATAAGAAACTCATAAAAATAAATGCTATGGCAATGAATTTATTATATTGTGGTTTAGACCCAAATGAATACAATAGAATTTCATCTTGCGAATCCGCAAAAGAAATTTGGGATAAACTTGAAAATGCTCATGAGGGAACAAGCCAAGTTAAAAAGTCTAAAATCAATTTGCTTGTTCAAACTTATGAAATGTTTAAAATGTTGCCATATAAATCTATTGGAGATATGTTTTCTCGTTTTACCATTCTTATTAATAACTTGAAAAACCTTGGTAAAGTTTATACTAATGAAGAAATGATTGAGAGAGTGCTCAGGTCTTTACCAAAGGATTGGCAACCAAAGGTCACGGCGGTTCGTGAAGCAAAGGAGCTTTCAACACTCTCCTTGGAACAACTCATGGGTTCTCTCATAACTCATGAAATGGAATTGGCCGTCTTCGAAAGTGAAGACAAGAAATTGGAAGTGAAAGAGGCCAAAAGGGGAGACATGGCTTTAAAATCCTCAAGCTCAAATAAAAAGAAGAAAGATGTTGAGAGTGATGAGGATGAGGAAATGACAAAGATCACCCGAAAATTTGCAAAGTTTCTAAAGAAAGAAAAATCGGGAAAGAAGTCACCCAAGGAGGAAAAACACAAAAAGAAGACAATCAAGGCCACTAATAGTAGTTCCGAGAGCGAATCATCGGACGACGACTCAAATGGTGAAGAGATTGTCAATCTTTGCCTCATGACATTGGAAAGGGCCTCTCCTACCACCTCGGCAAATGGAGCATCCAAGAAATGCTTGGACAAAGGTTAAGTATTGATTTGGTAATGGTAGGTAATTTTGTTTTGATTTGTTTTCATCATCCTACTTAAATTGTTTTTGATTGATTTCATATCATACTCTTATTTGTTTCAAATCACTTTGATTTTGTTTAGATATGCATACTTGATTTGCTTTTGTTTGATTAGACAAAGTTTTTAGAATGGTTAGACAAAATGATGTTTTGTGAATCATTCATTTTTTCTTGCTGCTGAACTGTCATTTTTATGAACTGCTGAACAAAGCAGTCGACTGGACCCCCGTACCCGTCGACTGAATCATTATTCCTTTCTGCAGTTTTTTGATTCTGCCTTTATCAGTCAACTTGTGACGTCGACTGTTTCTCCTTTATTTTGCTTTCTGCTCTATTCCGTCGACTGTGGCGTCGACTGATCCGACTAAATTTTTGTTCTCTTGATTTTTTGAGTTCTCCAAATTATTTTTTTTTGTATCTTTTGGGAGAATAAGCTCTCTATTCATATTTTTTGGTATCTTGTATCATTGCACATGCTTAGGGGGAGCACTTTCATGTATTCATTTGCTCACATGTGGTTATATTTGTTTTTTTTTTTTGTATCATTTTGGCCTTTTGATTTGTATGCCTATTGTGAGGGGGAGCTTTATGTTTTATCCCCAAATCTTTTTGATAATGTCAAAGGGGGAGAAATATGAGAAGTATTGGGGAGAAGTATTTGAACAATATCATTCATGTTCTTTAACATATGATATCCATTATGAATGATAATATGAAAATGATCAATTGTGCTTATATTGGCATATCCTTCATTGGTTGTTTGCCATCATCAAAAAGGGGGAGATTGTTAGCCTTAAGGTATATTAAGGCATGTTTAATTATGTTTTGATGATGTCAAATATGCTATGATAATTACATGATTCATTCTTTGTTATTATCATAGTCATTTTCATGTTCATATATAATCTCATGTATTAATATTGTATCAATGTTTTAACATCTTTGTGTGCATGAGATTTAATTAATGTAGATCAAGATTACAAGGAGCTCAACAAGGATCAAGCTTGAAGACTTGAAGATATTTCATCCTTGGTTGAAGTCTAGGACCATCATTGTAAGGCATCTTGATCTCACACTCTTAGGGGCTCAAACAAATGCTAAAAGTTAAAGTTTTGGAAACAAATTTTAAATGGGTCATCTTTAAAGCAATGCCTCAACCAATTGGAAAATAATTAGATGTTGAGTTTTATATGGTTGGAAAGGTATTTGAATCTAGTTTCCAAAACATCAAACGGATCGAAAATCCGAGTTTTGTAGAGGGAGTTATGGCCTTTTTAGTGGAGATGTGTCAGGCTGTCAAACTGGGAAGGGCAGTCGACTGAGGGCCCGATGCAGTCGACCGAAGTGAGCAGAATGCATACAGAACCCTCTGTAAACACATTCCAGTCCACTGCTTCAAGGACCAGTCGACTGCTTCATGTTCAAGTTGACTGAATCGACCTGAAAGGCACATAACGGCTAGTTTTTAAAGGGGCTTTAAATTACCAAACTTGCCACCAACGGCTATAATCTTTCTTGGCCTATAAATATATGTTTTCCCACACCATTTTATGTTGATCAATCATTTGGAAAACATCTATTCAATCACACAACTTGTTGATTCTTAATCATTCTCAATTGAGCCCTAGTTGTGTGAGTTTATCAATTTGCTCTAGCTTTCAATTGTAATCTTTGAGAGAGTGAATTGTAGTGAGCTTTTAATTGTATTATCCACTCTATAAAGAGAGTTCAATTTGTATCAAATCAATTGTAAAGGTTGAGGGTTAGTAACCCTTGTGTGCAAAGAAGAGGTATTCTCCTTTGGGAGAGATCATAGGCTCTTGTAACGGTTTGGTGCTCACCCGTAAGTGCTCCGGGAAACGGTTTGGTCTACACTCGTAAGTAGATCGGATTAAGGAATCCTCAAGAGGTGTTCTTGAGGGGTGGACGTAGGCCGCGGGGTGCGATTGCCGAACCACTTGAAAAATCGGTTTGCAAATTTCTCTTCCTTTATCTCTTTACTTAATTGCTTGTGATTGTGTTTTAATTTGCAATTTTGTTTTAAAAGGTTAATTTCCGCTAAAACATTATTCACCCCACCTCTAAGGTTTCCATATTTGGGCCAACAATTGGTATCAGAGCCTCGGCTCGTCTTTTTCAAAAGATTTTTGAAAAATTTTGAGTTAAAGATCAAATGGAAACCGACTCTTCTTACATTTATTATTGTGAGGGTCAATCGACATTAAGACCACCATGTTTTAATGGCTCAAACTATGCCTATTGGAAAAATAGAATGAGAATCTATATGATTTCTCAAGATTTTGATTTATGGCAAATCGTGGTCAAAGGGCCTCATCTACCTACAAAAATTGAAAACGGTTTTTCTATTCCTAAGACGGTAGATGAATATAATGATGCCGATAAGAAACTCATAAAAATAAATGCTATGGCAATGAATTTATTATATTGTGGTTTAGACCCAAATGAATACAATAGAATTTCATCTTGCGAATCCGCAAAAGAAATTTGGGATAAACTTGAAAATGCTCATGAGGGAACAAGCCAAGTTAAAAAGTCTAAAATCAATTTGCTTGTTCAAACTTATGAAATGTTTAAAATGTTGCCATATAAATCTATTGGAGATATGTTTTCTCGTTTTACCATTCTTATTAATAACTTGAAAAACCTTGGTAAAGTTTATACTAATGAAGAAATGATTGAGAGAGTGCTTAGGTCTTTACCAAAGGATTGGCAACCAAAGGTCACGGCAGTTCGTGAAGCAAAGGAGCTTTCAACACTCTCCTTGGAACAACTCATGGGTTCTCTCATAACTCATGAAATGGAATTGGCCGTCTTCGAAAGTGAAGACAAGAAATTGGAAGTGAAAGAGGCCAAAAGGGGAGACATGGCTTTAAAATCCTCAAGCTCAAATAAAAAGAAGAAAGATGTTGAGAGTGATGAGGATGAGGAAATGACAAAGATCACCCGAAAATTTGCAAAGTTTCTAAAGAAAGAAAAATCGGGAAAGAAGTCACCCAAGGAGGAAAAACACAAAAAGAAGACAATCAAGGCCACTAATAGTAGTTCCGAGAGCGAATCATCGGACGACGACTCAAATGGTGAAGAGATTGTCAATCTTTGCCTCATGACATTGGAAAGGGCCTCTCCTACCACCTCGGCAAATGGAGCATCCAAGAAATGCTTGGACAAAGGTTAAGTATTGATTTGGTAATGGTAGGTAATTTTGTTTTGATTTGTTTTCATCATCCTACTTAAATTGTTTTTGATTGATTTCATATCATACTCTTATTTGTTTCAAATCACTTTGATTTTGTTTAGATATGCATACTTGATTTGCTTTTGTTTGATTAGACAAAGTTTTTAGAATGGTTAGACAAAATGATGTTTTGTGAATCATTCATTTTTTCTTGCTGCTGAACTGTCATTTTTATGAACTGCTGAACAAAGCAGTCGACTGGACCCCCGTACCCGTCGACTGAATCATTATTCCTTTCTGCAGTTTTTTGATTCTGCCTTTATCAGTCAACTTGTGACGTCGACTGTTTCTCCTTTATTTTGCTTTCTGCTCTATTCCGTCGACTGTGGCGTCGACTGATCCGACTAAATTTTTGTTCTCTTGATTTTTTGAGTTCTCCAAATTATTTTTTTTTGTATCTTTTGGGAGAATATGCTCTCTATTCATATCTTTTGGTATCTTGTATCATTGCACATGCTTAGGGGGAGCACTTTCATGTATTCATTTGCTCACATGTGGTTATATTTGTTTTTTTTTTTGTATCATTTTGGCTTTTTGATTTGTATGCCTATTGTGAGGGGGAGCTTTATGTTTTATCCCCAAATCTTTTTGATAATGTCAAAGGGGGAGAAATATGAGAAGTATTGGGGAGAAGTATTTGAACAATATCATTCATGTTCTTTAACATATGATATCCATTATGAATGATAATATGAAAATGACCAATTGTGCTTATATTGGCATATCCTTCATTGGTTGTTTGCCATCATCAAAAAGGGGGAGATTGTTAGCCTTAAGGTATATTAAGGCATGTTTAATTATGTTTTGATGATGTCAAATATGCTATGATAATTACATGATTCATTCTTTGTTATTATCATAGTCATTTTCATGTTCATATATAATCTCATGTATTAATATTGTATCAATGTTTTAACATCTTTGTGTGCATGAGATTTAATTAATGTAGATCAAGATTACAAGGAGCTCAACAAGGATCAAGCTTGAAGACTTGAAGATATTTCATCCTTGGTTGAAGTCTAGGACCATCATTGTAAGGCATCTTGATCTCACACTCTTAGGGGCTCAAACAAATGCTAAAAGTTAAAGTTTTGGAAACAAATTTTAAATGGGTCATCTTTAAAGCAATGCCTCAACCAATTGGAAAATAATTAGATGTTGAGTTTTATATGGTTGGAAAGGTATTTGAATCTAGTTTCCAAAATATCAAACGGATCGAAAATCCGAGTTTTGTAGAGGGAGTTATAGCCTTTTTAGTGGAGATGTGTCAGGCTGTCAAACTGGAAAGGGCAGTCGACTGAGGGCCCGATGCAGTCGACCGAAGTGAGCAGAATGCATACAGAACCCTCTGTAAACACATTCCAGTCGACTGCTTCAAGGACCAGTCGACTGCTTCATGTTCCAGTCGACTGAATCGACCTGAAAGGCACATAACGGCTAGTTTTTATAGGGGCTTTTAATTACCAAACTTGCCACCAACGGCTATAATCTTTCTTGGCCTATAAATATATGTTTTTCCACACCATTTTATGTTGATCAATCATTTGGAAAACATCTAATTCAATCACACAACTTGTTGATTCTTAATCATTCTCAATTGAGCCCTAGTTGTGTGAGTTTATCAATTTGCTCTAGCTTTCAATTGTAATCTTTGAGAGAGTGAATTGTAGTGAGCTTTTAATTGTATTATCCACTCTATAAAGAGAGTTCAATTTGTATCAAATCAATTGTAAAGGTTGAGGGTTAGTAACCCTTGTGTGCAAAGAAGAGGTATTCTCCTTTGGGAGAGATCATAGGCTCTTGTAACGGTTTGGTGCTCACCCGTAAGTGCTCCGGGAAACGGTTTGGTCTACACTCGTAAGTAGATCGGATTAAGGAATCCTCAAGAGGTGTTCTTGAGGGGTGGACGTAGGCCGCGGGGTGCGATTGCCGAACCACTTGAAAAATCGGTTTGCAAATTTCTCTTCCTTTATCTCTTTACTTAATTGCTTGTGATTGTGTTTTAATTTGCAATTTTGTTTTAAAAGGTTAATTTCCGCTAAAACATTATTCACCCCACCTCTAAGGTTTCCATATTTGGGCCAACAATTGGTATCAGAGCCTCGGCTCGTCTTTTTCAAAAGATTTTTGAAAAATTTTGAGTTAAAGATCAAATGGAAACCGACTCTTCTTACATTTATTATTGTGAGGGTCAATCGACATTAAGACCACCATGTTTTAATGGCTCAAACTATGCCTATTGGAAAAATAGAATGAGAATCTATATGATTTCTCAAGATTTTGATTTATGGCAAATCGTGGTCAAAGGGCCTCATCTACCTACAAAAATTGAAAACGGTTTTTCTATTCCTAAGACGGTAGATGAATATAATGATGCCGATAAGAAACTCATAAAAATAAATGCTATGGCAATGAATTTATTATATTGTGGTTTAGACCCAAATGAATACAATAGAATTTCATCTTGCGAATCCGCAAAAGAAATTTGGGATAAACTTGAAAATGCTCATGAGGGAACAAGCCAAGTTAAAAAGTCTAAAATCAATTTGCTTGTTCAAACTTATGAAATGTTTAAAATGTTGCCATATAAATCTATTGGAGATATGTTTTCTCGTTTTACCATTCTTATTAATAACTTGAAAAACCTTGGTAAAGTTTATACTAATGAAGAAATGATTGAGAGAGTGCTTAGGTCTTTACCAAAGGATTGGCAACCAAAGGTCACGGCAGTTCGTGAAGCAAAGGAGCTTTCAACACTCTCCTTGGAACAACTCATGGGTTCTCTCATAACTCATGAAATGGAATTGGCCGTCTTCGAAAGTGAAGACAAGAAATTGGAAGTGAAAGAGGCCAAAAGGGGAGACATGGCTTTAAAATCCTCAAGCTCAAATAAAAAGAAGAAAGATGTTGAGAGTGATGAGGATGAGGAAATGACAAAGATCACCCGAAAATTTGCAAAGTTTCTAAAGAAAGAAAAATCGGGAAAGAAGTCACCCAAGGAGGAAAAACACAAAAAGAAGACAATCAAGGCCACTAATAGTAGTTCCGAGAGCGAATCATCGGACGACGACTCAAATGGTGAAGAGATTGTCAATCTTTGCCTCATGACATTGGAAAGGGCCTCTCCTACCACCTCGGCAAATGGAGCATCCAAGAAATGCTTGGACAAAGGTTAAGTATTGATTTGGTAATGGTAGGTAATTTTGTTTTGATTTGTTTTCATCATCCTACTTAAATTGTTTTTGATTGATTTCATATCATACTCTTATTTGTTTCAAATCACTTTGATTTTGTTTAGATATGCATACTTGATTTGCTTTTGTTTGATTAGACAAAGTTTTTAGAATGGTTAGACAAAATGATGTTTTGTGAATCATTCATTTTTTCTTGCTGCTGAACTGTCATTTTTATGAACTGCTGAACAAAGCAGTCGACTGGACCCCCGTACCCGTCGACTGAATCATTATTCCTTTCTGCAGTTTTTTGATTCTGCCTTTATCAGTCAACTTGTGACGTCGACTGTTTCTCCTTTATTTTGCTTTCTGCTCTATTCCGTCGACTGTGGCGTCGACTGATCCGACTAAATTTTTGTTCTCTTGATTTTTTGAGTTCTCCAAATTATTTTTTTTTGTATCTTTTGGGAGAATATGCTCTCTATTCATATCTTTTGGTATCTTGTATCATTGCACATGCTTAGGGGGAGCACTTTCATGTATTCATTTGCTCACATGTGGTTATATTTGTTTTTTTTTTTTGTATCATTTTGGCTTTTTGATTTGTATGCCTATTGTGAGGGGGAGCTTTATGTTTTATCCCCAAATCTTTTTGATAATGTCAAAGGGGGAGAAATATGAGAAGTATTGGGGAGAAGTATTTGAACAATATCATTCATGTTCTTTAACATATGATATCCATTATGAATGATAATATGAAAATGACCAATTGTGCTTATATTGGCATATCCTTCATTGGTTGTTTGCCATCATCAAAAAGGGGGAGATTGTTAGCCTTAAGGTATATTAAGGCATGTTTAATTATGTTTTGATGATGTCAAATATGCTATGATAATTACATGATTCATTCTTTGTTATTATCATAGTCATTTTCATGTTCATATATAATCTCATGTATTAATATTGTATCAATGTTTTAACATCTTTGTGTGCATGAGATTTAATTAATGTAGATCAAGATTACAAGGAGCTCAACAAGGATCAAGCTTGAAGACTTGAAGATATTTCATCCTTGGTTGAAGTCTAGGACCATCATTGTAAGGCATCTTGATCTCACACTCTTAGGGGCTCAAACAAATGCTAAAAGTTAAAGTTTTGGAAACAAATTTTAAATGGGTCATCTTTAAAGCAATGCCTCAACCAATTGGAAAATAATTAGATGTTGAGTTTTATATGGTTGGAAAGGTATTTGAATCTAGTTTCCAAAACATCAAACGGATCGAAAATCCGAGTTTTGTAGAGGGAGTTATAGCCTTTTTAGTGGAGATGTGTCAGGCTGTCAAACTGGGAAGGGCAGTCGACTGAGGGCCCGATGCAGTCGACCGAAGTGAGCAGAATGCATACAGAACCCTCTGTAAACACATTCCAGTCGACTGCTTCAAGGACCAGTCGACTGCTTCATGTTCCAGTCGACTGAATCGACCTGAAAGGCACATAACGGCTAGTTTTTAAAGGGGCTTTTAATTACCAAACTTGCCACCAACGGCTATAATCTTTCTTGGCCTATAAATATATGTTTTTCCACACCATTTTATGTTGATCAATCATTTGGAAAACATCTAATTCAATCACACAACTTGTTGATTCTTAATCATTCTCAATTGAGCCCTAGTTGTGTGAGTTTATCAATTTGCTCTAGCTTTCAATTGTAATCTTTGAGAGAGTGAATTGTAGTGAGCTTTTAATTGTATTATCCACTCTATAAAGAGAGTTCAATTTGTATCAAATCAATTGTAAAGGTTGAGGGTTAGTAACCCTTGTGTGCAAAGAAGAGGTATTCTTCTTTGGGAGAGATCATAGGCTCTTGTAACGGTTTGGTGCACACCCGTAAGTGCTCCGGGAAACGGTTTGGTCTACACCCGTAAGTAGATCGGATTAAGGAATCCTCAAGAGGTGTTCTTGAGGGGTGGACGTATGCCGCGGGGTGCGATTGCCGAACCACTTGAAAAATCGGTTTGCAAATTTCTCTTCCTTTATCTCTTTACTTAATTGCTTGTGATTGTGTTTTAATTTGCAATTTTGTTTTAAAAGGTTAATTTCCGCTAAAACCTTATTCACCCCCCTTCTAAGGTTTCCATATTTGGGCCAACAGTTTTAAATATCAAGATTGATATGTTGATCCGGGCAAAATCCATGTGTTAATATAGGCCCATTAATTATGCTCTTGATTAATCATGAAAAGCATGTTTGTATGATTATGTGAGCATGCTATGTGTTATGTGGGTCAAAGGCGAAGTTATACAATTTCACATTGGGGGTAAGCTTTTCGTACTTTGAGAATTTAGTAGCGACGGCTACTGTGCATGGTTTGGGAGAAGGCCCAGCCAGGGCACTAGATGAGTGGTTTGGGAGAAGGCCCAACCACAAAATCAATTTCAGTATCAAATGATTGTGTATCTCTCTCTCTCCCTAGAGACTAATTGATATGATTTATGATATTAAAGTATGAATTGCCACATATGCATTTGTTTAGAATTGTACACTCAGCATACAGCTGAGCAGTGGTGTATATATGAATTTGGGAGGTTGATATGTATGTTTCACCCCAAAGGCGATAGTTAATAGACATGATGCTGATATGTGAAAGCTTCTAGTGAGATTGGATTCTGTTGTCTATCTGGAAGGGTGGAACCGTAGAGGTATCAGAGACACATTTAAGTTATTGTTTGTTAAAAGTGTTCGATCCAGGGGCATCAGAGATCCCTCCAGAGGGATCAAGAAATAACAAATGTTAATATCAAAAGAAAAAAATATTTGAGTTTTAAGTAAGGTTATATTTGTACTACAGCAGGAAATAGTGGATAACGTAAAAGACTACATACTTCACATATAAATGTGTTTATATACAAGGAAGCATGTCATATTTGGGTTGTGTAACGAGTCCAACAAATGTTTGTCCCTAGTGAGAGGGGAAGGAGGGAAAAGAGTCATGCTAGACCCACATACTGAACTACGCATTTTTTCTACACACAGCTTTAAATGCTTGTACCTTGTGCTGTTTGAATTTTTTACACTTTTTTGTGGCCCACTTGTACAGCACAAGGTACAAACATTTAAAGCTGTGTGTGAAAAAAGTGTGTAATTTACTATGTGGGTGTAGCATTTTCCGGGGGGGGGGGGGGAAAGGAAAAAGGAAAAGGAGAATGAGAAGGAAAACTGATTCCAATATGTTTTTCCTTAAAAGTGTTGCAAAGAATTCAATATAGACACCTATTGGCATTCTTCATTCTTAAATAATCTTTAAACTTTAAAGTTTCACAAACATAAATTTCAAATGGTTTTATTTTTCAACTTATCCTTTCCCCTAAACTATTTTCGTCATCATTTTGCTGACCCACCAAACAAGGGAAAAGGTTTTTCACCTGCAGTTACTTCTCTTTGCCATCAAAAAATCCAAGAACCAACACTGACTTGAGAAACTGGAAACAAGATTATAATTTCCTAGATTAAATAGCACTCTTATATTATTAACCAGTAATAGACTAAGAATCACCAATACCCATCCCTCACCATCATAAATGACATGCAACTTGAAAATGTATCAAGTGTAATTAAATCTAAAGCAACTAAATGTTAATTATAAGTGTCAAGCCATATGGATGAACATGTACATGAATAAGAATAAATTACAGAATACTCAGTGATTTAGATTATTTAAACTTTCAATTCAAACTTGACTAACCATTATTGAAACATGGTTTGAACCTCAACTCATGAAAATTTCATCTAAGCCATTATTCATAAGATTAATGAAAACTATTACAGAATTTTGAAAATTGCTGAGGGCCGATCATGGCTTTAAAAAAATAAAATGAATGGTTCCCGTGGTTTGATCTTGATGAATTTTGGACACAAGATGCCTCTATGTATCTAGTTTTAACCAAAAAAAGAAATCAGAGTTTCAACGGTTGGATCTTCGGGAATTGGACAAAAACCAGACATCACTCAGCATTCTACAACCTTCTGTCCAAAGTTCTTGCACGATTTTCTAAAAATAGCAAATAGATCAGAAATGCTTTGTTCTTTTTAGGGTGACTTCCTAACACATTAGTCTACTTAGAAAAAATTATTTTGGGTAACAAATACCTTATTAAGGTTCTGATTTACTTATTTCAAAAGAGTGTTACTGTACTAAAACTCTGGACAGATTGTAGTGACTTTACAAAACTCATGACTAAACCACTTTAAACATGAAATCTCCTTAAAACAAAAATTACAATGGTAAAACATTGTGTTATTGACATTTTCCCGTTGGTTTCACTTAATTCCAACGGTTAGATTTCGAACTAAAAATCTTTGATCAAAACCAGTTTATGAACCCACTTTTTCATTGTCAAGTTCACTTTTATTTGTTAACCCCAACTATTAAACCATGAAGTTGGACTTAAACAAAAATTTCTAGCACAAAAACTAAAAAATGAAAACAAAAAAATGAAATGGTTATTAAACGGGGCCTTAGTATGCGAACGTGTGATGAATCAGTGTGGATATCGCAATTTTCTCTCTTTTTACCCATAGCTTTTCTTTTAAAATTCTTTTAAAATTTCAAATTCAAAACAAATGAGTCGCCACTTAATTTTTCAAAGGAAAACTAAGAAACCTATTTCAAAAAGGAAACTGATCTGTTACGAAACCAAAGATTAAATGGGTCCGGGGATTATGGAACGAGAAAGGAAGGAGCCCATCGGACTAAAACACCCCTTCTCGTCCTATCTCGTGATAGGCCTCTACTTAACATCCTTTTAATTGAATTATTAATTTAAATGTGCGCCCAACTAATACATATGTATAGATACACATTACAAAAGCATGTCTAAAGGGTGTAAAATTACAAATGATAGAATATCATTCAAAAACCACATATTTCAAGTAGGAAGCAATATGATATGCAATGAAGAGCAAGAGAACTTACCTGGGATCCAGCCGTGAATATTAAACGTGCAACTCATGCGATTAAATAAAACCTAGGAAAAGAGTCTCTAATCCACATATATTCATGTAAGGCAAAATCTTAATTCTAATGTGTCGCGCATGAAGGTCGAAAAATCGATAAAATCAAGAAATTAAATAAACTAAGAGGAGTTCAAGAAGTCATACCTTAACAGCGTTGCAAAACAAAGGGTTAGTCCACGTGCTATACGAGGTACGAAGTTAGAAATAACAATCCTGAATTTCTAGCTTAAATCTATCAAATGAAGTACAAATAGACTTCTTAAAATCTCAAGATGATGAATCTAACCCATGGAGATAGGCTTAGACTCAAACTACCTTCTCCTACCATTTGATGGTCATTGGAGATGAAGATATGACTAATACTCATGAGTTTTCAAGGAATATAAAGAGACTCCATGAGAACTCCAAGTTAGGGAGCTCAAACCATGGTAAGGGTTTGGACTCATCCACTTGTCCTTATGTGAAAGATGATCAACCTTAGTCTTCCATGGGAAGCACAAGCTCACACGGAATCAAAGGATCAAACTCAAGAGTTTCCAAGAGAGATATTGAGAATCTCTAAGAATCTCAAGAGGGAAGTATAAACAAAGAGGAAGAAAAGAAGGAACTAAAAGAAAAGGCAATTAAAGTTTGCAAGTTCCCTAATAAAACTTCTAAAAAAGGTTAATCAAAAGACCAAGTAGTTTTAAGATTAGAAGTTCAAAAGAATGAAGAAATGCAACTTGTGGTTAGAGGATCACCTCCAAACTATCCTCAAAGCTTCTCTCCTTTGAAGATCTTCCAAGCTCTTCTCCCTAGTTTTCCAAAGCTCTCTCTTTTCTCTCTCAAATATATGTTAGTGTAGTGGTAGTGATTTCTTGTATATTGTTGTGTGTCCTCCCAAGGAAGATCCTCCTTCTTTTATAGACAAAATTACCAAGTATTCTCAGTGAATTTGGAGTAAAAGACAGGTGTAAATATCTCATTTGGTGGTACAATACGTACTTCCTGAAAATAGACAGACTGCTGCAGAAGGCGGCAGTCAAAAAATCTCCGCGGCAGTCAGTGGATGCCGCTGCGGCACTCCGTGAGAGCAGCTGCGGTATTCCATGACTGTCGCGCGGCACTTACTAAGAGTCGCGCGGCACTTACTAAGAGTCGCGCCAAATTATTGATTGCCGCATTTTTGTCAACCTTACTTTATCAGTTTTTTTGTTTTTATCCACATATATATATATACGTATTGTACCACAAAATACGGACTTTAAAAGCAAACGACAGTCAGAAATTGTAGGCGGCACTCAGTAAGTGCCGAACTGACATTCTGTGACTGCCGTACGGCACTCACTGAGTGCCGCAAACACCTGCCGTGTGCCGATTTCTGTTGAAATTCCCTTTTTTAGGTTTTTTCTATTCTCATTTTTCTTAAAAAAACTTATTTTCGAAGATCTTTTCCAAAAGTGATGTTTTATACCTGAATTCTCCTAAATACTTGGTATTTTCTTCTGTAAAAATTTTACCGCATTTGGAGAACTTTCTAAAGAGCTTGGAACACTTCGAGTCTTTCGGTCCTTGTCATCATCAGATATGGAGATGACACTCTCCTTAATTCAACGTTTGGTCAAAATCGGGGTGTCTACAATTAGCGACTGATAATTTCTTGATTTATGACTTTAAATGGAGTGGTCAATTCAAAAAATTTGCTTGAGAGAAGGTTTTCTTGGAGGGGCAATTTGGAAATTTTGTACTGTGCAGACTATTAGAGTTGTTTCCATAAAAAATGCATTTTAAATACTTAATTATTAAACTAGGGTGTTTTGAAACTTAAAGACAGAAACAGAGTAAAACGTAGTTACTAATAATGACTTTATAGAGGCATCTTTCGTATAAACGAGTTTTTTTTTTTAAAAAATCGGTATTACTAAAATCGAGTTTAACTAAATGATTTTTTAAATTTTCTACGAAAATGCCTATTCCTGGGAAAAAAGGAAAAGGCTTTAAGTCGTTCTTAGAAATAACGACTTTAAAACAGTCGGTCTTATTAAAAACGACTATGAAGGCGTCATTACGAAAAACGACTCTAATATCGTTATTAGTAAAACCGACTTTAAAGTCATTTTTGGTAAAACCGACTTATTTGAAATGACATTTCTAGTGTGTTGTTCAATCAATGCAGCTTTTACCACCATAAAATCGGTTTTACCAAAAGTGATTTTAAAGTCGGTATTAGTAAAACCGATTTTAAGGCTAATTACTCTGTGTGATCAGGGTGTTGTCAATCAAATGCCAGAGTGAAAAAGTTTTACCACCCTAAAGTCGGTTTTAGTAAAAAATGACTTTAGGTGTATATCTCTCCTAAACTTCTCTTCCGACCTTCTCTTCTTCCCCTTGTTCGATATTTTCCTTCTTCTTATTTCTTTTTCTTCCTTCGTGGTTGTTTGTAAACTTGTGGTTTTTCTCTAAACATTTCTTCGTTAGAGAATGTCGACATTTATTGCATTTTATTAGGGGGGTAGTATGATAATGGATCACAACGAAGGAGGTGTTAAATACAATATTCCAGCCAGGGATATTCAAGAAGTGAATCACGGAACAACCCTGTCTGAGTTAGTTCAGTTGGTATATCATAAAGTAATCTGTGATGGTGAAATTGTCGATTTAAAATTCACTTGTAGATTTCCAATCAACCAATACGGAGCTGTCATGAATTACATGGTTGTTTCCATAGTGGATGATTCGATACTAGATAAGGTACTTCATATTCATTCATTATTTTTGGCAATAAGATCTGTTGAGGTGTATGTCGAGAAGGTCCATCATGTTGTAAGACCCTTGCCGCAAAGGATACAATCTGGACCGTTTACTCCACTATTGACACAAGGGCCCGAAAACTTTAATGTTAAGTCCCCTTGATTGTCCCCATTGAATTTAAACAAAGACTATGCCCACAACTTTGATGGGTATTGAATAAGCTCACATTACTCGGAGTCCTACGGAAGGTACAACAGTCTGTCAGAAGTTCATGTAAATGAAGGTCCTAGTTGTAGCACTCCGAACTTTCAAAGTGCAGTTCCTAGCTTTAGGACTCCAAACTTTGAGAGCGGTTATGACTTCAGTAGCCAGAATCTACGTGAAAAGATGTCTATCGATGAAGGGTATATGAATCCCATTGAGCAGCTGGTAAGACTTGACGACAATGCTCAAGATATTACTGCAGACAGCGGCGGTGCGCACACAAAATATCCCTTAAAGGAGGAGGAAGAAGAGGAAGAGGCAATGATGGGTGGTTCAGATTTTGATGAAGAAGGCGAAACAGTGGGTGGGCAGGGTGTCCTAACGCCATCTCCCCCTCATGTGCAAGAGCTTCACAGTCCAGTCCCTTTCTTCACTGACCTTGAAGAGGTGGGGTATGAGGGTTGTGAAGTTACTACTCGTGACAGCAATCGTACTTTTCCAATATGAGACTCTCACAGAGTTGAGTTAAAGAAGAAAATGACATTCAGAGATAAGCAGCATCTTCAAGAATGTGTAAAGTTTTATCATACAAAGAATGACCGACAATATGAGGTAGTTGAAATAAATCCAAAACTTTGGGTGGTTCAGTGCAAAAATGGGTGCACATGGCGCTTGCGGGCAACTAAAAAATTAATGACGGGTGGTTTTCAAATTACACAGTATAACGGCGACCACCACTGTGTGTACCCGCACAATAGCCAGGACCACACTAACCTAGATATGAATCTTATAGCAAAATTAATCATGGGTTATGTGCAACATAATCCATGTATGAAAATCACTTTGATTATTGAAAGGGTGAAAGAAAGCCAGAAATTCACAATCTCGTACAAAAAGGCATGGCTTGCGAGGAAAAAAGCTATAGAGATGGGGTTTTGGGAGATTGGGACGAGTCTTATAGAAAATTGCCTAAATTTATGTCAGCTCTTCAGAAATACAACCCTGGGATAGTGGTGCAATGGAAAACGAATCCTACGGACACCCATGATGTGGTCAAGTTCCAATACTTGTTTTGGGCCTTCAAACCTTCAATTGACGGGTTTACTCATTGCCGTCCAATAATTTGTGTGGATGGAACCCATATTAATGGCAAATACAAAGGCAAGATCCTTGTAGCCATGGGGATAAACACTGATAACAAGATATTTCTTCTTGCAATTGCAATTATTGATGAAGAGACCCTTCCTAGTTGGTCATAGTTCCTAAGGAACCTAAGTACGTATGCTGTCCGTGGTAGGCAAGGCATATGCCTAATATCTGACCAACATTCTGCTATAATCAATGTAGTTCAGAGATTAACAGAGTAGCGTGAGCCCAATGCGTATCATCGATTTTGTTTAAGATACTTCCAGTGTAACTTCCACAAGAAATTCAAGAATATCTTATTGAAGGACCTACTTTGGTTAGCTGGGATCAAGCATCAAATTAGGAAGTTCAACCGTGATATGGAGAATATTGGAAAAATAGATACCAATGCATGGCGTTGGTTAGATTGTGTACCCTCAGAACAATGGTCTCTGGCGAATGATGGTGGTCACCGTTGGGGTATCATAACCACAAACCACGTCGAAGGATTTAACTCAGTACTTAAGGGGGACCCGTGCTCTCCCAATAACTGCATGTGTCTAACTCATATTTTACCGGGTTGTGAAATACTTTGACGAAGGAAGGTTACTAGTGTAGAAATGGTTAAGAGATGGGCGTACCATCACGAAACACGTGGTAGATGAACTTGATAAAGAACAAAAGAAAGCTAATATCCACGAGTTACAGGCGTATGACAGGTATTTTTCATTACTAAATTTTCACTTACCATACTTATTTAGCTTTTGCAAACAGCCTAATGACTGTTAATAAGTTAACTTTTGCCAATTTCATTTAATAGGTCCACAGGGGAGTTCCAAGTTATCACACGGAGGAGTCAAACAAGTGGGGGTAACCGGCAGGTCGTGCGACTCAATTTGGGTCATTACTCTTGTGAGAGGAGAGATATATATAAATATCCATGCTCATACATATTGGCTGTTACAACGAATCAAGGACTAGATCCTTTCCAGTTTGTAGCAAAAGAGTATAGCATGGAATCTTTTATTCATACATGGGAGAGCAATTTCCACCCCCTGCAGCACGAGGACTATTGGCCACAAATTAATGTCGTCTTGCTACCGAATGAAAACACTCGGCGTGTGATAAGGCCGGGTTGTCCCCAATCTGCACGTATCCAAAGTGACATGGATGTACCCAGGGCCCATGTGCCCAAACAATGTAGTATTTGTAGGGTAACTGGTCATGATCGACACCGATTTTCAGCACGACCACGGGTTGTTGCTGATTCTAACATTCAAATGTAACTTGAGTTTTGCGATTTTATGATTTTCTTTTCCCTTAAATGCATGTATGGATTTATAATCATAATGATCATTTTGTTCTCTTAAATTCTGTGAGACGAAAAAAATCAAGCCTACCTCTTTAAAATGCATATATATTGTTAGATACTGTTTTCATTCAGTTGGTAAATTTTGTGTGCCCATCAATTTTTTAGTAAGTTCATGCTGAGAATTTTTTATACAAACTGGAAAAGTAATGGTAAATCTGAAGAATGTTCATTTAGTTAAAATTTATATGAACATTGTTTATATAATTCTCAAATTTAACGGTTCAGAATATTAAGATAACGAAGAGTGTAATCAACTTTGTTTTTTTTAAAGACTGTAGGACGCAATTCTAAAATCTGACGCTTAAGTTGACAACTCACTGACTAACTACGCCTGGCTTGACAACTCATTGGCGTAAGCCATATGACTTCAGAACACTGACTGCGTCTGACGTCACACAGATGATTTGACAACTCACTGACTTCTGATGCCTGATTTGATAACTCACTGACTTCAAAACACTCACTAAATTCTGACGCATGACTTGACAACTCGCAACGTCTAACGCCATACTTACATTCAGACATGCAGTGTATGCCCTATATATAATGGATCTCTAAGGACGTATCTAACCAATCTAAGATATTATTACAAACTCTATACCCTAGCAGAGATGGAAAGAGGTGGTTCATCCCGAGGTAATTCATCAAGAGTTCCCATGAGGCACATCCCCGGCCCGACCAGTTTTCTCCGAAGGGCATTACAACAACAGCACACGGAGGACGATACATTCTGGAAGAACCCTTGGTTAAAATTCATCAACAGTGAGTATTTAGACATGGGAGACTGGTGTCCCATCGAGACATTAGTACCCCTTAATGGCCCTTGGCTGGCAGATTGTGTCGTGGGGGTTTTGGAAAGCTTGACCAAGATAGATCGTAATGATTTTATTAACGACACTTACCTCTGTGTTATTAAGGGTCACACGGGAAAGATCTATGGTATGATGGATTGCCATATATTTGAGGATGAAAAATGGCAAGGGAAGATCGTTCCAGGTGTCGCATTGATCCTAACTAGTGTAGTCGTATGGCGTTTACCTCTTTGCGAAGGAAAATTGGATATAAAACTCAGCAATGTTCAGAATGTCATAGGATTGGATGAGGAATGAATTTTCAGTGGCCTTTGTTTTCTGGAGATGTCCTTCGTCCTTATGTTGTCAACGTGTCTGTTTTTGTTTTTATTTTTCCCTTAGTTGAATTCAATCTATGGTGGGCTTTTTTATTTCTGCAATGTAGTGCTTTTTTCGTAATTATTATGATGTAAGAGAAGAACCCCAATTTCCAATTCTATACTTGTTCCAACATGTAAGTGTAATTTTATTGAAGCAATATATTACAATAAAATCACAGTAATAGAGCACTGAAAATATAACAGTAATATCATATCACATAAACTTTGACGTTAAAGTGATTTACTCAAAATATAAGTACAAACAAATGTACAAAACAATATACCCATACCAAAATATAAGTATAAATATACAAAACACCACTTTTTAAAGGAACATATCTATGTTCGACACGGTGGTCGAATAATAATCCTCCTAGGTCTACCTCTCTGCTCTCCCTCATCTTCATCTTCATCCTCATCCTCATCCTCATCCTCATCCTCATCCTCATCCTCATCTTCATCAACAACTGGGGCCTCATCCGGTGGCACCTGTGTATCTGGTGCAACCTGGGCTGACTGCGATGAAGCTGGCTTTGATGCTACTAGGGTATCTGTAGTAGGCAGGGATGGCTGCTCATGGCCCACAACTGTTGCCAACTATGTATCTACAACAATCTCGGACTCTGGCTCTGGCTCTGGCTCTGGCTCCTAACCCACAACTGGTGCCGACTGTGTATCTAAATCAACCTGGGTCAGAATTGAAGAACTAGCATCTGCTGCCACCGTACCAATATCTGGAGCAACTTGGGATGGCTGCGAGGGACCCGCCTCAACTGCCGCCGGTATAGCAAAAGCAACATGTCTACCACGATGTCTCATCAAGGGACCTCTACCACGCCCTCCTCTCCTACGTCCTCCTCTCCCACGTCCTCTCCCACGACCCACTACACCACCAACAGCAATCTGTGTCACCTCCCCCATATCTGCATCATGTGGTAAATGGGTCGATATGGTCGGTGGTATGGTGATGGTGGCAGTGGTGGTAGGCGGGTCAACATAAACCTGGGTCAACGCCTCGCCCATATCGGTATCGTCTATAGCTGTCGGGGTGGTGGCTATGGGGGTAACCAGTGGTATGGGGGTAAGCGGTGGTCTGGTGGTGGTGGTGGTATATACGGGGTGGGTGGCTAGTGGGGGCACGGGACGTATGGTAGTATTGGTGGTAGTATATGCGGGGAGGGTCGCTACTGGGGTCACAGGTCGTATGGTGGGGGTGGTGGCGATGGTATATGCAAGGGGGGGTGACTAGTGAGAAAGGTATGGTGGTGGTCGTGGTGGCGGCTAATAGGGCCACGGGTTGTATGATGGGGGTGGTGGTAGCGGTGGTAGGTGGAAGGGGTGGTATCGTACCAATAATATCATAAATCTCATCCATCAGAATATCATCAAAAATATGTGAAGGTCTGATCCCTGAAACTTAATAGGTCATCAAATAAATGGTCGGGGACTGTGGCTATCTCGCTAGTGCTAGGGGTGTTAAATGATGTGGTGGCTGAAGGAGATATCGACGAATGTATCTACTGCAGTACCTCAGCACATGATCTCACAATCCCCTGAAGCGTAGTATGGTGACCACAGTCATGACCACTATATCGCGATAAGCTGGTCTGCGCACTCTGATACACCATGCTAACAGTGCGAACCTGAAAGAATACAAATATAAGTCAAGCAACCTATGGTTTGTCCAAAAAACTAGTAAAATATAAACAAATTAGTTAATTTAAATACGTACCAGCAGCTCAACGGTAGATCCTCCTCTGTGGTAACCAGTTTTCGCTCGCTGAATGTGTCTAACATGTAAAATTGTAATCCGATGATACCACCGCATATAAGGATCAGTGGACTCCATGCGCATGTCTACTATATCACCCTCGACAATAGAGGTCCTCTGGGACGTCCACATCTAAATATACTCCCGGTGGAACATAGTCCAATCCTGCGATGCCCGTCCACGTCGATCTATACCGTGTAGGCGCCGTGATGTGTCGACTGGCTCTGGGACTGTCTGTCGAAATCCGAACTGCCGAACGACCCTATCTAGTACATGCCACTCAACGGTGTCTACGCAGATCAAAGGAGTGCGAGCTCTCCATAACTCGCGTCCCACCAGGTACGCATCAGGGAGCACGTAACCATGCGGCTCCACTAAGTATGGTCGCCACTCAAAATGGGCCTCATCCAACTGGTCCAGCTGATCTCTGTGTACATGATGCACGTGAGTGCTGATGGTACGCAGCTCCAAAGGAACCGTCCACCTAAACAAATAAACAAAAAAAAATTTGTTATAGTACTCTACAAATCATATATTTTAACATAATTGAATGGAACACCAACTAATACCTGCACCCACGCAGCCCAATGGGAAGATCCGGATGGGCCTAGAGCGGCTGAAAACCCATGGGAGGAATGCTAGACAAGCCTGGCCTAATCGCCGGTATACGCTCACATGTCCACATCTGCAATAACAACATGCATCATAATTAATATGTAATTCTTTTTTTTTTATATATAAATAGGGTTTACTTAATGAGATATTAAAACATACCTATAATAACGTAACTGGGCCACAAACGTTGCACACATGCATACGGGATGACCGACATAAGCATCGATACAACCACACCAATATGGTTGATCCCCAGCTCATGCGGCCACATGCGTCCAAATCACGTAGCAACGGAAGGTACATCAACTTACCCTTGTTATTCGATGTATCGGATAACAAGAGACCTCCGAGTAGCCACAATATGGCAGTACGAGCATACTGCTCAAGTGTATGGACTGGCAAGTAACCTACTGGCATAGCCTCCAAATGCTCGGCTATCCAGGAGAGATGTATCCTGCCGTGGCCAAACCTTTTAGGGGGTGGTGCTGCCCCCAGTAGCTCCAAGCAGAGAGCCTGCCAGTCTGCGATGCTACGTGACTCAACCATGTATGTGACTGGCTCACCGTCCACAAGCAGACCCTACAACACAACGACGTCCTCAAGTGTGACGGTCGCCTCACCTACCAGTAGGTGAAAGGTGTGGGTCTCCTGACGCCACCTCTCAAGTAATGCACTGATAAGGGCATGGTCGCACCGAATCCAGCCAACCCGGAAAACTCCATAGAATCCAGCTCACATCAAATAAGGCATCAGTTGTGAATCGCCACCCCACTCCCATAGCATGTAATCAGTCCTGCGTACTGTAACGAACTCATCGTAATCCTACAATCGCATAAATTTTGTTAGATTTGTGACCTTAGTATATTGATACAAAATAACATAAATATCAATATATATAGATATAATGTTTACATACCCTGGGATGCTCCCATAAATCCTGCGATATGTGGGTCGACTGTAAAGTCAGAACAGAAGGGTCTATAGGACCCCGGCGTGAACGCGTCATCTAAACTGCATTAATTATACATTTACAAATTAATTTGGTATTTTGAATTTTTTCAACAAATTAACCAAAAGAGGCATTCACAGTTCACTTAACTGAAGGGTGGTAGATGATATTAAGCAAAAATAAAATAACTATCAATCATAATAAATTCATATGAAAAAAAATATACACAAGGGGTAAATTGAATTAATTAACAAACTAAAAAATAATAAATTATCTGATGTGTATGTTGTGGGGCGGTGCACGTATCCAAAATTTGACCCTTTGTCCGACTCCAATAAAAATTGGTGTCGATGACGCGTTATGAAAAATGCTATTAAATTCAGGACCGCGGAGGACAGGTAGAGTGATTTATCCTCGTCTCTCAAATTTGTTCCTTTTTTTAATATTTTATTTTCTATACAATTTTTATAAAAAATGCATTTAACAGATAATAATTTTATGATTATCTAACAAAGGACTTATTTTTTATTTTATTTTATTATTTTCTTTTATATCACGTGTTTGTTCGTGTTCATGGATAATCAAAACGAAGGTTCAACTTAACTTCTGTTGGATCTAGATTTTGATCAAAGCGCGAGGTTGGTAGGTATTGGTTTTTTTTTTAATTGCTAAATGAAGCTTTCTTTTTGCATGTTTTGCTAATCTTGTTGTTGAGCCAAAATAATTTATGTACATACGTTACCACAACTCCAATGATGGATTCGGGTGCACAAGTGATGTCAATGTTTTGTTTAATTTTACTTTCTAATGTTTTTGATTTATAACAAGTATTTGATAAATAATATAGTTTTGAAGCAATCCATGTTACAATTGCAAAACACAGTTTCAACGAGGGTGATTAACAAGAAAATATACATTATCACGATTATTTGGGTGACGTGGTTTCACAAACCAATCAAACTCAGCAATTCGTATATTTGTCCCCCCTAATTTGGAGAAGATCTGTCGAGCTAAGCGCTATGTCTAGGTGTGTTAGTACGTTATAGCAATATACATGGTATCTCCGTTACTCCGTACATCCAATATCTTCTCGTGGTCAACATGCTTTTCCTCATTAATCGCAGGATAATATAGCAACCCATTAGTCCTAACAGAACTTAGGATTTATAAGGTTTCGTCTGTTAAAACCTGCACATTGGTCTTGGAAGCAACTACGTGTCTTGTGAAAAAAATCCGAGGTGATGGTTGTATTGGTTGTCTTGTTTGTATGCTTAGTTTAGCCTGTGTTATTTGATTCTCTTGATATTTCAGGATTTGAACATTGAAGGCTAACCCCAAGGCCTTTTATCTTTTAAAAATTTTAAATTTGATACAAAAGTCCCTCGTTTTAGACTAATTAAGTTTAAAGAACAATTCGTTAACTTTTTTTTTGCGTCTATGTTTGAATTTTTTCATACTTTTCTGTGTGCCACTTACACAGCACGGGGTACATACATTTAAAGCTAGATGTCAAATTTAGTTTGAATTTCAACGTTTGCCTAACATTACTCCATTAAAAAATGGGTACATGATATGAATAAAACAAACAGAGCTCAATTAACTGAAGGTAACCCTAAATAAAATAACAATCAATTATAATAAATTCATATGAAAAAAATATATACAAGCGGTAAATTGAATTAATTAACAAACTAATAAATTATTAACAACGGGTTTCATAAAAGGGTAATGTCAATGTAATTAATTCATACATATACATATACATGTATATACATATCAAAATATACATATATATACATACCTCGTCGGAATGAGAGATATCGTCGGATGGAAGTGAAAGAGAGATATCGCCAGAGAGAGAGAGAATCGCCGGAGAGCTCTAGAGAGAGAGAATCGTCGGAGGGAGAGAGAGTATCGCCGGAGAGCTCTTGAGAGAGAGAATCACCGGAGAGAGAGAGAGAATCGCCGGAGAAGAGAGAGAGAGAGAGTGAACCAAGAAAACGAGAATGGAAGGAAATGAACCGACTTAAAAGTCGTGATTAGTAAATACGACTTTTTTGAAGTCGTTTTTGCTACAACCGACTTTAACTTAAAGTCGTGATTACTAAAAATGACTTATAAATCGTCTTTGGTAATACCGACTAATTTAACGTCACTGGTCAGAAATGTCCAATCACTTACAAAGACGACTAAAGTCGTTTTTCGCATAACCGACTTTACTTAAAGTCGTTTGTGGTAATGACGACTCTATATAGTCGTTTTTACTAAGACCGACTTTTTAAAAGTCGTCATTTGTTAAAAACGACTTATAACCATTTTTCTTTTTTCTAGAAAATACTATTTTTCGTAGAAAAATAAAAAAAACGATTTACTTAAAATCGGTATTACTAAAACCGATTTTAAATATAAACTCGTTTTTAGTAATAACGACTCTTTAGAGTCGTTATCCGTAAAAATGATTTACTATATTTCTGTCATTAAGTTTCAAAACACCTCGATTTAATAATTAAGTATTTATTATGCTATGATTTAGTAATTAAGTATTTATTATGCTATTTTTGTGGAAACAGCTCGCAGACTACCCGCGCTCTAGTTTTGCAAGGGATGGATATCAGAAAGCAAAAAAGGTTAGGGTCCTAGGAGTGGTTGGAAAACTTTATTTGTTAAATCTTAAGGTACGTTTGGTAGATAAGAATGAACTTTATAATTGAATGGTCATCCCATTCATGTATTTGGTATGATGAAATACAATGGAATGAGCATTTGGAATGGCTATTCCCGTTTAAGCAGGAATTGACATTCCTTGTCAAACCTAAGCAATGTCCATTCCATTCCAATAAAAATGACTACCATGGCAAAATATATTTTATAAAATATTAAATATTTGAGTTGTAAATATTTAAAAAAAATCATAGGATGTTGAATTTAATATTGGACTAAATAAATTTAACTATATTTAGTAAAAATATTGAATATTTAGAAGATATTATGTAAACAGATTAAATGATAAGTTGGACCCAATAAAATAACTTAATTATTTCATCATAAACTAAATATTAAATATTCAAGCTAAAATTTTAAGAGAATTACACATTTTAAAATATTTCATCAGAGTACTCAATATTAGATTCTTGGACTAAGAAAATACGTAAGAATATTAAATATTTGCAAAAAAAATATTCCAAGATATTCCATAACACACTTCACTAAAGAAAGTTTTATAAAAATATTTGGTTTCTTTACAAAAAGTATTAATTGTTTATAGATAAATAATATTGAATATTTGTAATACAAATATTTTGTACAAATATCAATTCTTAGCTTAAATTTAATTTATTCCATTAATTATTAAAACTAGTAGTAGAATGTAATTAGCATTTCATTCTTGGGTAGTTAACCAAACAAAAGAATGGTTAATTTTGGCATTTTGTAAAATCCATGATTATGAACTCCACCGTAATGCCAAATTAATTATTTTATTATTATGCCTTTTTGTAAATTATTTATTTTATTATTATTAATTTTAGGCCTATGTGACAAATTGACATATAAAAATTTGGCATCTGTATGATTAAGAGCTCCAACCGTAATGCCAAATTAATTATTTTATTATTTGTAACTTTTTTTATTTGCTAAAGTGATTGATCAGTGGTTAATTTTGTCAGTTTGTAAAATCCATAATTTTTAGATTTGTAAATAGCACTTGGCATGCCACTTTACTGAATGTCAAATTTGACATACATACTTTAATGTCATTTAGCACATGAGCATTTCTAAAATGTTGGGTGGAGGGAAGCTGCCTCCTAAATACAGCTGTTAGGATTGCCATGGCACAAAAGGAGTCATTTCTTAAATTTGAAGTTACTCAATCAAGTAGAATAATATAAGCTCTAAAATTATGGAGTAGTAGGTTTAATGAAACAACTCCTAAGTCCTGGGCATAGCCTACAAGTTACAACACTTTTCTTGAAATCAACGTCAAACTTCAAAATTTTCAAAATATCTACGTCAAACTTCATAATTTTTAAAGTATTTATAATTTTATGAGTAATGATAGACACACAACGAATTGCACGAACGTGCAGCTTATGGTTGAACTTTGTGCTGAAAAGTCTGCACACACTTTTTTGTGTGTACAGACTTTTCAGCACAAAGTTCAATATTATACTACATATTTGTACAATTTATTGTGCACTTATCATTATTGTAATTTTATTGTTTGCTGATAATTTAAAAGATAAATTGGACATCTCTTGATAAAATGATGAAAAGTTAGGTGACTCTGTAATCACCTACTCCTTTTACTAACCAAATTTCTTCTCAATTAAGCTATCACCACGTGGTTCATTTAGTCGGTGGTGTGACTGGTGTCTCGCATGTGCTTTGACTTAATACTGATGAATGAATTCGCCTCATTAGCAAACTTTCTGCAACTGCCAAAAGTGATCGACGGTTAAAAGTGGATTCACTTGATTTTTATCGGTGTATATCGAAATAGTAGGATCATCGGTGTAATATTGAAACAGTCAGTCCTACTATTACTAAAGAGTAATATTTGAGACACAATATTCATACAATTTTTATACAATTTTTTCAAAAAATGTGTCTATCTCTCTCCTGTGATGTCACTGGACCCCACATGACACAGGAAAGAGATAGACACATCTTTTGGAGAGGTTGTATGAAAGTTGTATGAAGGTTATGCCCCAAGTATTACTCATTACTAAAAGACTGTCAAATGTGTTGGGATTTACGTTGAAAATATAAAATTTGAAAGCATGACACTACTCTATTTTAAATTTCGTAGCATATACAGTGGCATATGGTGAAAGTGGTATGGATCACTACTACAGTGCGTGATACAATTATTAAGTTATTTGAGATTTAAATTTGCAAATCAAATTTAAAAAATAAAATATTTTAACAATTGTACTACATACAGTAACAATAGTTGATGATATTACATACCATGTGCAGCACAACTGATAAAACACTATGGAAAGCAAATTTCGAATTCGAATCTAAGAATTGTAGCATTATTGGGTAGAGACATGTCTTATTATCTAGCATTATTTTTACCTTTAATGAACATGTTAACGGATTAGAGAGAGTTGTGAGAATAATACTAAATGTATTATTGAGTTGTTTGATAAATATTACAATGTGTAGTTTTTATATTGGCTAAGGAAGAATCCTAATTAAGGAAAAGAAGAGTACACATAGGTAGTACAACTAAGAGTACAATGTTAGACATAATGTATCTGGACATATGAATCTAGATTTATTATAATCTAACAGCCCCCCTCAAACTCAAGGTGGTGAGATTGAGACATACTTGAGTTTGGAAATGAAATTCAGAAACAGTTGGCGACTTGACTGAGCAGAGCTGGCGATGGCAAACAGTAGAGGCGGCAATAGAAGGTGAGACTGAGCGAACCAACAAATAGGGCACTGACCTAAACCAAACTGGAAAACACCAGCACGATAGCGTCGAGTTGGGATAAGAAAACCAATAATAGAAACGCTGACTGGAATTGGATCGGAAAACACCGACATGATAGCGTCGAGTTGTGCTGAGTAGAGGCAGTGGTGGTTGCAGCCGGTGGTCCGGCTACAGAGTGAGCCAGGCAGAGGGTGTGATTGTAGCGGTTGGTGGACGGAGCTAGATAGCAGAGGAGGCGGTGAACAAAGGAGGCAGGACTGAGGAGGTGGTGGACGGAGGTTTGGTCAGTCAGAGGTTCGACGGAAGAGGCCGGATAGCCGGAGGTGGTAGGTGGTAGGTGGTTGGGTGGTCTGGGGGCAGAGGGAGCTGGACGAAGAGATGGATGTCGGGTGACAGAAGCGGTCACTTGGTGGTCCGGCGGGTAGCGGTGTGCCATCCACCGAGGTTGGCTACTATGAAGAGGCTACCACTAGAAGTATTTCTGATGTGGATGGTCTACTAAGCATACGTTACTCTAGAGAGGCCTAGTATTCAAACCACTAAAATAGTGGCTCTGATATCATCTTAAAGTATTAGAGAGAGAGATTTGGGAGAATAATACCAAAAAATATTATTGAATTGTGTGATAAATATTACTCCATCCGTCCCATATTTTGAGTCATGTATTCCATTTTGGAATGTCCTAAAATTAGTGTCCACATTTCTAAATTGGTATATAAGTTATACTTACTTTCCAAAACTACCCTTCCTTGAAATCTACAATAAGACAAAACTAAAAAAGTTATTGTAATGATTAGGGGTAATTGTGGAAAGTAGGTGTTGATTCTTTTTGTCCCCTTAATAAGTTGATTTCCCAAAGGTGGACTCAAAATATGAGAGAGAGGGAGTACATTAATGGTTAGCCTTTATATAGACTTGGGGAGAATCTTAATTAAGGGAAAGAAGAGTACAACAGGAGTACAACATATCTAGACATATGAATCTAGACTTATTATTGTCACGACCCATCCCACTACGCGTGGAGATAGAGCACGTGGCACAATGTATTTCACGTATCGATGTTGAGAAGGTGTATGACTGATACGAGTAAGATCATTGTACCTGAACCGCTGTAGATTCAGAGAGACTTGACTTATGTGGAACAACCGGTCGAGATTCTAGATCGAAAGGAACAAGTCTTAAGAACTAAGACGATTCCGATGGTAAAAGTATTGTGGCGCAGTCATACAGTGGAAGAGGCTACATGGGAAAGTGAGGAAGACATGCGGAATGAGTATCCGTACTTGTTCGACGCTTGAGGTAAAGTTTGGGGACAAACTTCCTTTTTGGAGGGGAGAGTTGTCACACCCGTTCCAAAAATCTATAGTTTTATCATGCATAATTGTAAATTGAGAGGGTATCACTGTAAATTGATAATGGTGATGAGGTTGACTGTGAGTCAACGGTAAGGTGTCAATGAGGACACAGGAACATGGCAGTTCACGTTTCATGAACATGAGTAAATGGCATTTATATGATTTAAATGTTATTTGACTTTATCTGGTATTTTGTGAATAGTAATTTTACCTGTGTTTGGTAAATTGTTGTAATCTTTGATATTGTTATATCATTTTGAGAACTGTGGTGAGAAGGTGAGTGATACGTTAATTAAAAGGTAGGTTGGATAGAGATTCCACATAATATAAATTTCGGACGTTATTTTGGACCCAAACGAGACCTAGTCGAAAACATTTGAAATTTATAGTTTTCACTCGTAAAAGCATAAAATAGACGTGTGCGACGTTTCATGAGTTGATGAGAAGTTTGAGGAACTTGCGGGGAGGTAAACGTGAATTCCGGAAAGTTTGCCTATATATAGATGAGAATGAGATTTCATTCTCATCCAAACTCAAAATATCTAGAGAGAGAGGAGAGAGAAAGGAGATTGAGCCAACGGGCTTTGCGACGCCGATCGACGACCGTTCGTCCGTCAGATTTTCTTCAGATTTCAGATTTGAACTCGTGGAGGTAAGAGCTACGTTTTGATACTACTTAGGCCATGTTTGGCAAATTTTTGTAGAAATATTAATTCTAGACTTTTGGGAAAAATCAGGTACAACTCGTAGGAATCGCGTATAATTTGAAATCCGACGTTTATTTAGCCCCCTAGACGATCCTTCAAAGTTTGAAGAGATTCGCACGAGGTATGAATTCTAGATCTATGAAATATATGGATTTTCATGTTTTGGACATCACTTTTGATATTCTTGGATCCGGGCGAAATTCATGTATTAGTTAGGCCCGTTAATTATGCACGTGAAATTATGATAAAAGCACGTATAACTGTTTATGTGAGCATGTTATGTGTCTACTTGGGTCAAAGGGGAGTTTGGTGCAAATCCATGCCGGAGTAAGCTTCTCGTTGTTTGAGAATTTTAGTAGCGACGGCTACTGTGCATGGTTGTAGGCTTGGACTTGCCATGGCACTTGTGGGGATGTAATGGTTGTAGGCTTGGACTTGCCATTGACATCGCGGTTTAAGGCTTGGACTTGCCGCTACCGGATGAATGCGTACCACTCACCCTAGAGACTATTTTTATGTGTTTTAGATGCTTAAACCATGAACTATCATATAAGCATACATTTAGAATTGTACGCTCAGCATATAGCTGAGCAGTGGAGATGTACTCCATTGCAGGTAAGAAGAGAGACAAGAAGAAGCGCGATGAGTGAGGCCGATGAACGCCGCGGGAATCACACTTGTACATGTTTTTGTTTTTAAATCCTAAAACTTGTGTAAGGATTTGAATATTGTAGTATGTTGTAATAGAAACATGGATTAGCTTCTCAGTGTTGTAATCTTGTAATTGAACGCCTGTAACCGTGTTTTAATATGTTATAATCAGTTATGGTTGTACCTATCGTGGGTGTTGAGAGGCATGAGTTATTAATATTTCAATACATGGCTGTCAGCAGGGGAGCAGTCGACTGGACCCTAGATCAGTCGACTGGATCTCGTGTGTTGGAGACACTGAAAGTATATTATAGAAAAGCAGTCGACTGGACCCTTTGGGCAGTCGACTGAACACTGTTGATTTTGGCTACTGCTTCTTAAAATTGAAAAGCAGTCGACTGAGTCCCCAGATCAGTCGACTGGACCCCTTTGCAATATGTTGTATTTTTTGTTCTGCTTAACACAGTCGACGGAGCAGTCGACTGGACCCTAGTGCAGTCGACTGGGCAGTCGACTGAGCCTCTGTTTTCAAAACTATTTTCTTTTGAATGTGTTTTCAATGGCCAAAACTTTTTATAACTCAAATTTTCAATGGATTCTACAACTCAGAGGGGAATGTTTTCCTAAGTTTTAAAATTACCAGGATTGTTTTAAAGTTCTTTCCGCTGCGTATCGCATAGAGGATGTTTGGATGAGCCTTGGTGGCGTGCCACGTGCTCTATCTCCACGCGTAGTGGGATGGGTCGTGACAATTATATTCTAACAGAATAAAATGTCTTTGACTCAATAAGAACTCAGTAGAAAAATAATTCTTAGAATATGTCTTGACTACTAAGAAGATTTGAGAATTATAGCATTATTGGGTAGAAACATGTCAGGACTGTTGTGCGAAAGTGTCACACCCCAACCTGCCTCGAGCGGATTAGGACACGTGTAACAATGTCGCCAAGACACATTCCTAACACATATAACTTAAAACAAGTTTAACCTCTCTTTTAAGCTCCTTATGAAGCTAATTATCATGCAATTAACCCCAAGGGTACATTGGTAATTTTAAAATTTTGGTCAAATCCAATGTCAAGATATAGTATTCCTCATTTTAAACTGAACGACGAAAATGGCACGTGAATCCGAGCTTCCTAGCTCAAGTTATGACCATTTTAAGAATGATTTTTCTCAAAAGAAGGGATCTGGCAGAAGAGAGGCATTCGACCGGTCGAGCAGGTCAGTTCCACCGGTCGAGAGGGATCAGAATAAAAATCTAACTTCTGCCCTACACTCTTTTTACATGCAGAAATCAATTCCAAAGTTCCTTACTCAAATGGGATCTAAATCAAGACATTCCCAACTCAATTAAAATCATTCAAACACAACTCCAATCAACCAAACATGTTCAACCTTGTTAAACAAAAAAAAAAAGCTATTAACACCCAAAAATCTCATCGAAACTAACAAGACCCTTGAAACTTGTAGTAAGAAGTTCCAAACACTTTGCAAACAACTTGGTTTCAACCCAACACTTGTAATATTCAGTAACAATCTAGGAAAATGAGTATGAGGCTTCATTAAGCAAGCTTGAGCAAAGTGGCACTAGTGTAACTTGTGCCAATTAGCAAATTCCGCGAAAAATACTTACCAACCTTTGTAATTACAAGTAAAGTTTTTATAGGTCAATGGGACCCCAAAGGTACCCTCTTGGCCTTTTAAAAGTTAATGCAAAACATGGAAACATTTAGAATCAAAGGGCTGGCAGTGGGTTTTTCAACCCGTTCGACCGGTAGAAAGGGTTCCTTCGACCGGTCGAAAGCCCCTCTGCAGAACCATTTCTGCAGCAGCAACTTTCAACCTGTTTATACGAAATTTTGGAACTAAAACTCACCCAAATATTTTTTAAACCTTATAAAACTTCTTGAACATGATCCTAATACACATTAGGATACTTCCAACCACTTTAAACTTCTACCCAAGCTCATTTGAATCAAATAAGACATTAAAGCCCAAACCTAGGTTCAATTTGTATGAATATAGAGTTTTATTGGAATAGAGTTCAAAAGCTTTACATATAACTTAGTTACAAGCGAAACTTGTCCAAAATTGTTGCAACATACACCCGGACTTGCCGGAATGGTCCAACTCAACTAACATATAAAATCCATAGTTGAACAAAAGGAATTACATAAGTTCCGCAAGGTTTAACTCCAACTCCCACAACTATAAGCATTATAACTTAAGTACCACAAGTTCAAAACCATAACTTAAATCATATTATAAGATTGTAAACACATGCACATAAGTCCTAGCCTTGCCCCAGTCCAAACTCGTTTCATCTCCTCTCTGAGCCTTGCCCCGAACCTGCGGTGGTTGTTATGTACCACAATAGAAATAGGAAAATGGTTTTCTTAAGCATTTCGCTTAGTGAATTAACTAACATGCTAGTGATGTCATGAACATGTGTAATGCAACAATTTAAGCACATAAACATACGTAATCTCATAATTCATGGGCTAATGGTTCACTCCGACCCGAAGACTCTTAAAGCGGATTTCTTCCTCTTTTCCTCCCTTATTTTACCATAATGAACCATTATTCCCAATCATTCATTGACCACTTAACACATAAGCACATAGTCACATAATCATGAATATTTCTTCACCAAATCAACATGTAATTCTAACTTTAACATGAATTTAACTACAAAATCCAGAATTATTATCTCTTAACTAGAAATTGAAACACATAACATGTACCCACATCAAGATTAAGTTAGTAAACTCACCTTTTATGATCTCTACCCCAATTTAAGCTAAGAGATGCTGAATTTCTTCAAAACCCAGCTCAAAACGCACTCTGATGTAATTTCCTACATGTATTCGACAAACCACATCTCACCGATTAGAATGGGTCACAAAATTATAACAATTAAATGTAAAAGAATGATATAGAAATGACCGTCTCACCTCCACGAGTCCGAATATGGCTTCGGTTCGCAAATTAGATGACGAACGACGACGGAACGGCGAATTGACAACGTCGGAGTTCCGTTCTTCCCCTTCTCTCCCAGCGTCTCTCTCTCTCTCATCCAATCAGAATTGTTTTAAGAGTAAACATACTCTTGACACACATGCAACCTCATGCATTGAGGTGTCAACCAAGTTTTTTCCTTCTTTCATTTACACCCCCGGTAGTTTCTAACTTCTTATTATGAAATCCCCCGAACATTTTATTAACTATCTAAAACTTAAGTGGGTGTTTGTCTAAGTTTCGTAATGTTGGTCCCACATATTTTGTGAAGTTACTATCATATCTACTAATTATGCACCTTTTTGCAAGAATGCCCTTATTGGGTTAATTAGTAGATGTCAAAAGCTAACATATTAACAGTTTGATATTGAAACAACTAAATGTATTCCAAATATTCATATAAAATGCATCTTATTATTTAAATGCAAATCATTTTATATTCTATATGGGTCCTTCACTAGGTCCCGCTTCCAAACCTGTCCCTCCTCACTGGGGACTTTTCAATGGGCGAGTCCAAGCCTCTCCTTAACCCATTATATACACTAATTATGTAAATTAATGGATATTAACATGTTTATTAACCCTTTTCCCGGGTACGGGTGTTACAGAAAGCATCCACAAACAAAGACAAAATTCAATCGAGAAAGAACGAATGAATTTAACACAAACAAAAAACACGAAATTAACGAGTGGTTCGACGTAAGCCTATGTTTGTACACCTGGAGCAAAGGAACAATTTCACTAATTCAAATGGATGATTATTGTGCACCAAGGAGTGTTAACAACCCTCACTAAAAGCTCTCTCAAATAACTCACAAGCAAACAAATTGATCTCTCAAACTGCAAAGTCCCACAATACCACTCCAAAATGCTAAACAATTAGATTCTATAACCAAAAGTATAAACCTCTCTACTCCAAAGGTCTAAAGTTGCTTACAATGACCAAAAATAGTCCTTATATAGGGTCTTTCACGTTCCCTATTCCTTATATGCAAAGGTTTTGCTTCGAAATCCAATTAATAATCCAAATTAGATTAGGAAACCCAAATTTTGTATTAAAAAAAACACTATTCTCGCTCAAGCCGCTTACTCCAAGCGAGATTTCAGAGTTTGAATTGATGCCAACCTCGCCCGAATCATGCCAGAATTCAAAATTTCAAATCGAGACACAAGTTCCAAAACCAACAATGACTACTAGAAGGTTTTGAATCGTTTCCTGTCTTTCATTGTAACACTTGTTTGGGAATTCTAAAAATAGGATTAGGTTCACAGTGAATCTCAATTATGTAGGGTTTTTTTTAATTATTTTTTTAAATTTATAAAAAATAGAGTTATGTTGATTTGATGATAAACTAGTTTTTAGAGCTTTTAAGTTAGACTATGCATCTAAAGAGTAGCTACACGCACAACTGCAAATTTTTATAAATATGGCTATTTTGGATTGCATAATTGGTTTTTGTAGTTTACAAAATCTATTGTTTTACAAAATCGAATTGTCTTACATTATGAGCATAGGCTTAGATCAGTTAGTAAAAAGGCGCTTCGTGTCACGTTCATATCAGGGTATGAAACACCCTCCCCTTGACATTTATCTCCTCATACGAGACCACCAAACCAAATGATAAAAAGAAATTATCTTATTCTTGAATTAAAATTTATGTATTTTAATGTTTTTTTTTTTTGCTAAGATTATGTATTTTTTTTTTATATACTTAGGCTACTTTGGTAGTAGAAGAATTAGTTCTGTGGTTTAGAGAAGTACTAGTTTTGAGCAATTGTGTGCTTGTATAGTTGCTTGTTAGATACATAAGTCTATGCCTGGCTTAGAGATGTCGCAGGAACTGGTTCTTCAACCAACATAATAGTGGTTTCCATAAAACCAAAATTAAAGTAAAGCTTTGTCTGAATCAGATCGTGCGCGCTTTTTTCCTTCTCAAACACACTCTTATATATTAAATTAGGTTAATTGCACTTTGCACCCCTAAATTTTGGGTGGTTTTGCACTTTGCACTTAATGTTTCAAAGTTGACATTTTGGTCCCTAAAGTTTGGGATAAGTTACACTTTAGTCCCTCTAAGACTTTTTGCAACGATTTTTTCACTTTTTGTGACAAAATCATTCGTCACTAAAGGGCTTTTTGGACTTATTTGCCACAATTGTGAAATATTAGGGACCAAAGTGCCAACTTTATAACTTTAGGGTGCAAAATGCAAAACCACCCAAACACCAGGGCTGCAAAGGGCAATTAATCCTATAAAATTTATGGCACTCCAAAATTAAACCAAAGCACTCCATAATACCATCCTCAAAATATGTAGTACCATATATTCCATGCACTCCATAGAGTACCTTGGTTCATCTATGGAGTGCCAAGAGTAATTTCCATTGTGAAATATACGAGAATTTTAAACAAGAGTTATATTTCTCTTGAATCTCTTGTCAACATATCACGTTGTTGGCCCACTATACTTCAATTATTAAACCAATCAAACGCAATAAACATAATAGAAAATTTTAGCTTGTCTCTAGAATGAGGTTTGGTTTGGTTTTTTTTTTTTTTTTTTTTTTTTGTAATTGTAACAAAAATAAAGGGTTCAATAAAGATAAACACCTTGTAGTCAGCAAGTTTTTAATTTGTTCGTTGTACTTACAGTCGTGTCACTAATAACCTGCATGTATGGTGTGGATTAATATGCAATCATTAATAAATCTATTAAATTTAGCGAAAATAGTTTATTTGAGTAATGCTATGCTTTCTAAATTTTTATCTCAAAAGTGCTTCCCAAATGATGTAGCAATGGGGTCAAGTAAATAACTTATGTTGGCCCAAAATGAAAATCTTAGAGGTGGGGTGAATAAGGTTTTAGTAGAAAATAAACATTTTTAAAAACTTAATTGCAAATTTGTTTGCACCTAAAAACCGCCAAAGTTTTTGAGTGCGAGTGGTGTGTTTAAATGGGCCTGGGGATGATCAGCCCAAGGTACGTCCAGGAGTGACCGGCCCAGAGGCTGCGTCGGGATCAGAGAGAGAACGTCACGCTGTTTAGGAAGGCAAGGCTGTTATCCCAGTTTGGTGGAGCCAGATAGGCGGTATGATTAATGTACCAATCGATCGGGCATCATCTTTAGAATAAGCAATAGCAGGTGTAGGAGTCCGATTCGGAGACCAAACAGGAATAACAGCGATCGGGCATCCGAGAGGCATAAGCTGGCGTCAAAGGGAATCCCGATGAATGATTAAGAGAGTATACTTAGCAACCGGACACCATACTGGGAATAAACGATAAAGGCCGGTTGCATGAGCTCGATTGGTCACGAGCATTTGAAAGATCGTCATCGGTCATGGAAGTCCAAAAGTATGACAGTTGGAAGCTGCGAGCCTGATTTGGCTAAAGATGTGATCATGAGAGCCCAATGAGCCAAAAGGGGAAGGTGGTACTGTTCTTAGCTTTCATGGTAATGTTATCCTTAATATGAGGAGTTAGAGTCCATCAAGGAGTTGAGTATGATCACGTATCCCTAAAATATTGGGATTGATTCAATCAGGATTGGGGTAAGGCAAGAATTTGGGATTAGGAAGGATTCTACATTCAATCATCTACTTAGAGCGCAAGTCAAGGAGTCCTTGCCTTATCAGAACTGCTAGAGGCCGCTATAAATACAAGGGCAGGCCAACTATGCAAGGGACTCCACATCATCTCGATAAACTGCATTCAACAACACTTATACAGTATTCAAAGCATTTAAATCTTTGTGTTATCGTTGTTCTGCATCCATTGCAAATAGGTCTGTCCTTTTTGTTATTTTACTATTTTCATTCTTCTGAACAATCAGAGCCTGTTTTGATTCTGTTCTTTGGTTGTATGTTTTATTTTCCAAACATTTAATAAGATATCTTCATATTTTATTACTCGTTTGTGATTGTTTACTTGGTAAACTCTACACTAATTGGCTTGTGCGCTTCAGTACTGCCATATGATTTTTTATGAGGGTAATTTCCTACTCATCACACACAATCACCTTTTAGAAGCCAGATCTCCAAGACTTGAGTATCACTCACTCAAGCAGATAGGAAATTAAATTGCACACATACACACATTGAGCTCGTTTGGCTCTAGCATGCCCGCGCAAAACTACAAGCAAACATTTTTAACGCCCGGGTGGGACCCAAAGTGCTAAGATATGCCTCCGAAGAAAACGGGAAGAATGAACAGGACGATCCTGTTGTCAACCCAACTACTGAAGAGAGTGCCAGTCGCTCTCCACACAATAACGGTGTGACTCTTGAGGCAATTTCAGAAGTCCTGAGAACGAACGTTAAACCTATGAGGCGAGACTATAATGCCTTGATAGGCTCGATGGGTAACTTCAAGGAGCTAGTCGACCAAACGGTCGGAATACATCGGGGTCAGATTGACCTCGTCTCGTCTACTAGGACCACGCATGATAAGTTAGACGGCCTGACCTCCGAGATCTTAGGCCTGTCAAAAATCGTCGCCGAAGTGGCGAAGAAGCTGACTCCAGAAAGCCATAAAGAACACAATAGATTGAGGTCACCGATCCCGATGGATTGGTGATGCCAGTTTTTGTTCAACCATTCGGTCACACGGCCCCCCCTGTCCACGCTGCTAGGGGGCAAAGACATATGGTATTTTTTAAACTCATCAGGCCAATAACAATCAACGCCAAATACCACCTCCAATAGCACCGCCCGTGGTGGTAGCTTTGCCTGTTATCCCACAACCTATCAATAGGGAGGAGTTGGTGGCGGCCATACACGAGGAGTATGGCCCATTTATGAGAAGAATGGAGAGGCTGACATATAGACGGTCATATCCTCCAGAGATCGATCTAGTAAATTTCCCTCAGGGGTACAATGTGCCAAAATTCACTTTGTTCTCTGAGGAAAGCGAACAATCCTCTGTAGAACATATAGGCCGTTTTATTATACGATGAGGCCATGTGGGTAGCAGTGACCCGTTAAAACTGAGGATGTTCCCCAACTCGCTCACAGGCATAGCATTCTTATGGTATGTCAATCTTCCCGGCCAACTCCGTGTGAGATTGGCAGGGGAAAAGTCAGGCCGGTTGAACTTAGAGAAGAAGATGTGATCAATGAATCAACAACCGATTGAGGTTCAGAGATAGCTGGCCTTTTAGGGCCAGCATGACTAGATGGTGTGCATATCTGGTCGATAGAAGATTAGAGATCAGTCCAATTGATGGTATGGCTAACCTGGCCGATTGTGTCTATGAAGAAGAAACGCCAAGGGAGGAAGAGATCCAAATGGATGAACTGGAAACGGCCACAGTAAAGTTGCATGATCTGAAGGCTGATGTTCAAGATCCACTCTTGAAATTCAACCTGGGCAATGAAGGAGAGCACAAGACTACTTATGTAAGTCAGATGCTAGAACCACAGTTTCAGATCGAGATGATAGCACTATTACATAAGTACAAAGATTGCTTTGCCTGGGACTATGATGAGATGCTCGGGCTATCTAGGGAACTGGTAGAACACCAACTGCCAATTAAATTGGGGTTTAGCTACCTCGGCGCATGTCACTAGAGGTTACTCTGAAGATGAAAGAGGAAATTGAGAGACTCTTGGGTGCTGGTTTTATTCGGACTGCTAGATATGTAGAATGGGTTTTGAACGTAGTCCCTGTGGTAAAGAAAAATGGAAAGCTTAGAGTATGCATCAACTTCAAAAACCTAAACCTGGATACCCCGAAAAACAAATCTCCAATGCCAATGGCCGATTAGCTTATCGATTCGGCCGCCAAGCACAAAATTTTGTCCTTCATGAACGGGCATTCAGGGTACAACCAAATTTACATTACCAAAGAGGATGTCTAGAAGATAGCTTTTTGGTGCCCCGGGGCAATTTGAAACTTTGAATGGGTTGTCATGCCTTTCGGATTGAAAAACGTAAGAGCCACCTATCAACGGGCGATGAATTCAATCTTCCATGACATGATTGGATGTTTCATGGAGGTCTATATTGATGATGTGGTGGTAAAGTCTGGTGATAACACCGATCATTTGAGGGACTTGGAAAAGGCGTTCGAAAGAATGCAGGATCACAAGTTGAAGATGAACCCTCTCAAATGTGGGTTCGAGGTTTCAGCGAGGAAATTCTTAGGTTTCCTCATACACTAGTGAGAGATTGAGATAGACAAGAACAAGGCTTGGGCTATCCAAGCGGCCAAGCCCCCAGCCAACAAAAAGGAGTTACAAAGGCTACTCGAGCAGATCAATTTCCTGGGAAGATTCATATCCAACTGTGCATGAAAGACTCAGGTTTGGACTCAACTTCTGAAGATCAAGACCGATGAAGAGTTCAAGTGGGAAGTCAGCCACCAGCAGGCCTTTGAAGGGATAAAATAGTACTTGTCTACTCCTCTAGTGTTAATGCCACCCAACAAGGGTAGGTACCTTAAATTATATATATCGACCTCTGATTGCTCAATAGGAAGTATGTTAGCTCAAGATAATGAGCAAGGTAATGAGCAGGCCGTTTATTACTTGAGTAGGATTTTAACTCCAATCGAGCAGCGCTATGCACTGATTGAGAAGCTATGTTTGGCATTGTATTTTTCACCACAGAAATTAAGAACATATGTGCTTCCTGTTTATACTTATATTATATGTCAGATAGATGTGATTAAATACATGTTGGCAAGACCTATCATACGTGGCCGAATTGGAAAATGGACCTTGGCCTTGATGGAATTTTCCATCCAATACCGTTCACAGCAATTGGTCTGGAATTTGCCATCCAATACTGTTCACAACAATCGGTCAAGGGCCAGACCATAGCCAATTTTTTGGCCGATCACCCAGACCCTATTGATTTGGGAGACTTATCACTAGTACCAGAAATACTAAATACATCCTTAGTCCCATGGACATTGATCTTTGATGGGTCAAAAAATGCAGAAGGTGCTGGAGCAGGGATGGTCATTATATTGCCCAGGTGTAAGAAGACAAAGATGTCGTTTCGGCTCGATTTCATATGTACTAACAATCAGGCTGAAAATGAAGCACTTATTATCGGACTAGAGATACTCCTTGAAATGGGGGCATCGTCCGTACACATAAAAGAGGGCTCGGGATTGGTTATCGGGCAAATATCAGGTGAATTTCAAATAAAAAGCTGGGAATTCTGCCCATTTCACTTAGTGGCCACTCAACTTATGGATTCATTTGATGATATAAGTGTGAGTTATATCCCCAGGTCAACAAATACAGAGGCCGATAAGCTAGCAAAAATAGGATCAATCTCGTCTGCTGGAAAGGGCTTAGAGGATCAAGCCATCAGAGTACAAGTTCGGTCGTTACCTTCAGTGGAAAAGAGAGGTTGGTACACTGCAACTAATTCGGTCTTGATGGAGGACGATGATTAGAGAATCCCTATCATCGAATACCTAAGTCACCCAAGTGTGAGGGTGGATCAAAAGGTAAGACTGTTCGCAGTCCGATTCGTGGTACTTGATGGAGAACTATTCAATAAGCCCATCGGTGATGACGTGATCCTAAAATGCTTGGGCAAGAAACAAGCCATTTAGGTAATGGGCGAAGTACATGAAGGAGTCTGTGGAGCTCATCAGGCCGGTACTAAGATGAAGTGACTTTTACGAAGATATAATTATTACTGGCCCGAGATGCTGAAAGACTGCATCAGCTATGCTAAAGGGTGCCAGGCTTGCCAAAAGCATGGCCCGATTCAACGAGTGCCAGCCAAGGAGCTCTAACCTATTATCAAGCCATGACCGTTCAGAGGATGGGCTATGGATTAGATTGCAAGGTTATCCCACCTTCATCGGGCCAGCATTGTTTTATTATAGTGGCTACGGACTACTTTACTAAATGGGCTGAAGCTATACCATGCAGGATGGTGACACAGGCCACTGTAATTAAGTTCACTAAAGAGCACATTATACACTGGTTTGGCCTACCAGAGACCATAACGGCCGATTAAGGGTTTGTGTTTACAGGAACTGAAACATCATCCTTTGCAGAAAGTAGAGGAATCACAATTCTTAATTCCACCCCTTACTATGCTCAGGCTAACGGTCAGGTCGAGTCCACTAACAAGATCCTCAAGGGGATCATTGAGAAGATGATCAATGAGAATCCTAAGGAGTGGGATAAGTTACTGTCCGAGGCACTCTGGGCCTATCGGACATCTAAAAGCTCGAGTACCAAGGTTACGCCGTTCATGCTAACGTATGGGCATGATGCTATGCTACCTATGGAGGTCACGGTCCGATCAGCCAGGAGGGCATTGCAGAATCAGCTAGAGCCTGCAGAATACACAGAAGCTATACTACTTAGTTAGAGGGGCTTGATGAAACAAGGCTTATGGCCTTAGATTCATTAAAAGTTCAGAACCAACGAGCTACCCGAGTCTATAACAAAATGGTAAAGGAGAACTCTTTCTGTATATAAGACTTGGTTTGGAAGGCCATCTTGCCTATCGGAGACAAGGACAACCGATATGGTAAATGGTCGGTCAACTGGGAAGGTCCCTTTATCATTCACCAAGTCAAGAAGGGTGGAGCATACATGCTGTGTGAGGTGGATGGAATGGTTCATGTCAGGCTAATAAACGGTCAGTACCTAAAGTCCTATTATCCTACCTTATGTGAAACCATAGATCTAGAGTATAAACCAAATCCTTGGTTAGAGTACGAACCATTCAATTATGAGCCTGAGCTTGAATGATCAAAAAAAGATTAATTGTATTAAAAATGGCTGAGCACAGCTTACTTACAAAAGGGGCTCACAAAATATATAAAACAAAAGATACAAGTACAAATATGAAAAAATGGCCTCTAAGCCGATTAAAAATTCCTAAGCTTTGCTCGCAAGTCCTTCCATGTTCTCTCAGCTCCAGCCCGGTCTTGTTTATCTTTGTTGAGTCTTTGAGACCATAAACGAGCATAAGGAGTATTGGCTTACAATTGCTTGCTGCATTTTTTGCACATCTCCGCAAAGTTGTGCCAAGGCCTCATCTAACTTTGCCAAGGATGCATCGTTGGTATTAAATTCGGCCTCGTACTTCTCCAGCTGAGCCTTGAGAGAGGCAATACGACCTAAAGTCTAGCATCTCGAGCGATCACTTGAGCCCGAGTTACTTTCCCAACTTTGTATTTTGTTTTGGTGGCCTTAAGAAACTGCATCGCTTTCTGCTGGGCGCCAAGATGAGCTTCGACCTCAGTCTGGAAAACAGAGGCCGATTGGTCCAAAATGCGAGAGCCTGATAGTGCTCCTGGATTTCTCTAAGTAAAGCAAGATGATCGACTAAGAGCGACGGATCTGCAAGGAGCGCATTTAAAGCAGTATCTATCTGTTGGGCAGGCGGGAGATTGCTTAGCCTGTAGGAAGTAAGTCCAAAGATGAGGTCCTTGGATTGCTATAAGCTTGAGGGCGAAGCAGGATCAGGCTCAAGGGATCCCAGGTCAAATGCCCCAAATTCCAGGCCAGTGAAGAAATCTTTAAAGGGAATGAACGGTGTAGGACCCAACGGGTTAGCCTGTTCAAAGATTCAAAGTTTTAAGGGTTAATACCAGAGGAAAGGAAAAGAAACATGTCCAAGCGTAAAGCATAGTACCTGGGTGGGCGGTGATGATGAGACCAAGGCACCTTGTGGTACCACAGCCTCGTCGCTTTGTTGAGAGGTAAACAGTCGGGATGGTTGCTGGTTTGACTCGGGAAGGGGTGCCATAACAGTTCCCTCTGTTGGTGCACCAGTACCCACACTCGCCGTGGTCTGAATAGCCCCTGCGATTATTGAAGCATCAGCTGGGGCACGGTCCTCACCACTTGGAGCTAGAAGATCCACAGGAATAGAAGAAGCAGGATCGGTCATAGTCACTTCTTCTGCATGCTCGGTGGCCGATCTCGTGGTAGCAGCAGGATCGGCCTAACTCGACAAGACATCTTGTCCTCTTTTTACCTCTGGTAGGGTCGTATGTTCTACCTCTTCTCCAATGGTCTCCATAGCGGCGTCGCCCCGAGACAAGTCTTCACTACTAGAGGAGAGTACTACTTGTTCGGGCACGAATCCACCAGTAGGATCATCTTCATCATCTCCATCCGAGGAACTCAGAGGATGGACAACCCAAATGGGGACTACTCTCTCTGTAATGTGTTTTAGCAAGGCAGCTGCACGTTCTAGGGAAGTCGAAAGTTCGGTGGGTAGAGTCTGAGATCGGGCGTCAGAAGATTGAGCTACTTAGGTTAAGAGCCCTGCCCGGTCAGCAATATATCCTCTCTAGAATCCTTGTCCACAAGTTGGAATGAAACAGAAGGGGATCAGAAGGGTAGATGGGTTTAATCGGACAATACAAAACAAGGAAGAGTAGAATAATACCTGAGTAGATGAGGCTAATGTTTGTTTCTTCTTCTTCGTTGGTCCTTAGCTTGGTGCTTGTTTAAGAGCTGGTCTCTTCACCACTTGTTTCCGTTAGACCCGCACCGTTGCAATAGCAGGTATATCGGCCTTTGTCGCTGATGACAAGACAAACTGAAGAAGCACCTCAGTAGCGGTACCCCTGAATATCTGAGATGCCCGATCAAACCACCATTTTAGAAACTCCTCAGATGCAACTGGTCAGGCCGAGAACAGAGTGAACTTGAATGCTGCTTTCAGCCTGTCCGATCGCTCTTTGATCTTCTTCACCTGCCCGTCGTTTACAATAAGGCCGCGTTCCACCCAATTCACATTTACGGTTATGGCTGGTGGAATGGGCACCTATTGAGAAATCCCAAATTAACGGGCATAAAGCGGTGCAAAGTAATTCTCCACACCACACTTGTTGTTAGTGGAAGGTATACGCGGGCTGAATATAATGTCTCTAGCCATTAAGTAGCTAGAGAAGATCTCGCTGTAGGTAACTTGAGTGCCCGGTCCCCAGTTAACAGGATTGTGGGGGAGTTGAAGGAACGAGGGGAATTGAAGAGAAGGAAATGGTTGAAACAAAAGGGGAGCCCGATTAGAGCATCCTTGGTACAAAAAGGTAAAACACTCCTCGAAGGAGTAAGAAGTAGGAGTAACGTCCATGAAGTGGACAACGAAAATAGGAACGCTATCCAGTTGACAGGCAGCTGGCCAGAACTGTTGAAAATATGAGTACAACTAGAGTTGTAAGATCCAGATTAGGCTTCCACCAGTACTGAAGCCAGAGTGGACGAATCGGTCACTCCACGAACTAAGTGAGCCCAGACTAGAGTGGCCAAAGCCAAAGGTTTCCCAGAGACTAGAGCTAAGGCCATAGTAGTATACTCTTTTATTATGGCCTGACTGGACGAGCAGAATAGATACCTGTTCAGCCAATAGATGAAGAAAGCGGTGTGCTCAGCATCATAAACATCTGTTCCTTCTTTACCCATGGAGGCAGGCAAGAAGCCACCAAACGCAGTAATCGACCTGTGGGACATCGCCCCATCCCTAACAGATTCTTGTTAAGGGTCAGAGAAGCTACCTGTTCCAACGTCCAAGCCAGGGATGACTTCTTGTCCATGGGGGTGCAACCGTGCAGCCCAAGCAAGTAGCTGACATCTTTGACCGTCGGGCCCATCGGAGCGTAGCGAAAGAGGAATCCGTTGCCTGAAGAAGACAAGAAGAGGGGAGCGAAAAAGAAGAGTGGGCGGTCTATCTCCAGCTTAGACCAACTGAGCATAATGGCATCGAATATGCCCATTCGCTTCTAGATATCGACCTTAGAGGCCGATTCTCTAGTCACCCATTTGTCCCAATCCGCAACGGGTGTGGACCAGCCCCTAATGGGATAAGCGGCAGACCATGCTTTACTCCAATGGGTTGGAAGCTAGAAGAATGATTCATTCTTAACCGGTGGAAAGTAAGGGTTAAAGGCCGCCGGAGGGTCGCCGCGAAACGCTATACCAAGGCCAAGCACCGTCGGGGTACCGTCGTAAGTACTATAATGTGTGAAGCTTTCGGTGGAAATCTTTGAAGCATGGGTTTTAGCAAGTGCCCTCACTTCTTGCACCGATTTTGTGGGGAAGGGGCCTCCAGAAATGACTTTTTTCCCTTAGAAGAAGCCGCTGGAGCAATCTTAGGAGCCATTACAGTAAAAGGAGTGGTAGTAGGATTCTTTTTTTCACCAAAAAAGATGGAATTGTAGAGAGAAGCTCTGGGCTGCAGAGAGAGGGGAAGAAGAAGACGCAAGTAAGAAGGGAAAGTGAAGAGATTTTAAAAATCTCATCATTTTATACGCTTAGCATTTAATGTGCAGTGACTGGTGGGATTCTCGAAGATCTGACTGTCTTTGCATGATGGGCACATGGCAGTTTCAATTTCAAAAAGTCACATCAATCAAGGGCAGGACGTTTCATATGACCTTTTGGGGGGCAATTGTTTGCACCCAAAAACAGCCAATGGTTTTTGAGCACGAGTGATGTGTTGAAATGGGTCTGGGGAAGATCGGCCCAAGGTATGTCCAGGAGTGGCCGGCCCAGAGGCTGCGTCGGGCTTAGAGAGAGAATGTCACGCAGTTTAGGAAGGCAAGGTTGTTATCCCAGTTTGGTGGAGCCAGATAGGCGGTATGAGTCATGTACCAACCGATTGGGCATCATCTTTAGAATAAGCAATAGCAGGTGTAGGAGTCCGATTGGGAGACCAAGCAGAAGTAACAACGATCGAGCATCCGAGAGGCATAAGCTGGCATCAAAGGGAAGCCCGATGAATGATTAAGAGAGTATACTTTGTAATCGGACACCATACTGGGAATAACGGTAAAGGCCGGTTGCATGAGCCCGATTGGTCATGAGCATTCGAAAGATCGTCATCGGGCATGGAAGTCCGAAAGTATGACAGTTGGAAGCTACGAGCCCGATTTGGCTAAAGATGTGATCATGAGAGCCCGATGACAAAAGGGAGAGGCGGTGCTGTTCTTATCTGTCATGGTAATGTTATCCTTAATATAAGGAGTTAGAGTTCATCAAGGAGTTGAGTCTGATCACGTATTCCTAAAATATTGGGATTGATTCAATCAGGATTGGGGTAAGGCAAGAATTTGGGATTAGGAAGGATTCTACGTTCAATCATCTGCTTGGAGCGCAAGTCAAGGAGTCCTTGCCTTATCAGAACTGTTAGAGGCCGCTATAAATACAAGGGCATGCCAATTGTGCAATGGACTCCACGTCATCTCGATAAACCGCATTCAGCAGCACTCATATAGCATTCAAAGCATTCAAATCTTTGTGTTATCGTTGTTCTGCATCCATAGCAAATAGGTCTGTCCTTTTTGTTATTTTACTATTTTAATTCTTCTGAACAATCAGAGCCTGTTCTGATTCTGTTCTTTGGTTGTATGTTTTATTTTCCAAACATTTGATAAGATATCTTCATATTTTATTAATCATTTGTGATTGTTTACGTGGTAAACTCTACACTAATTGGCTGTGCGCTTCAGTACTGCTATAGGATTTTTTATGAGGGTACTTTCCTACTCACCACACACAATCACCTTTTAGAAGTCAGATCTCCATGCCTTGAGTATCACTCACTCAAGCAGATATGAAATTAGTTTGCACACACACACACTGAGCCCATTTGGCTCTGGCACGCCCGCGCAAAACTACAAGCAAACAAAATTAAACACAATCACAAATAATTATGTAAAGAGAGAAGGGAAGAGATACTTGCAAATCGAGTATTCAAGTGGTTTGGCAATTTGTCACCGCGGCCTACGTCCACCTATCAAGAACACCTTTTGATGTTTCCTTTAATCTGACCTACTTCATGGGTGTAGATCAAACCGTTACAAGAGTCTTCAACTCTTCGAAAGAAAACACCTCTTCTTTGCACACAAGGGTTACTAACCCTCACTCTTTACAAATAATTGATTTACAAATTAAGCTCTCTCTCTCTCTCTCTAGAGTAAATGGATACAATAATATCTCACACAACAACTTCTCTAGAGTGGATGATACAAATGAAAGCTCACTACAATTTACTCTCACAAAGATATACAAATGAAGAACTAGAGCAAATTGATTGACTCACACAACTAGGGCTCGAATATGAATGATTAAGATCAACGAGTTGTGCGATTCAAATGATGTTTTCCAATTGAATGATCTTCTTTAAATAGTTTGGAAAAACATGTATTTATAGGCTTTTAAAGATTATAGCCATTAGTGGCAAAGTTGTAAATAAATGGTCTTTCAGAAAACTAGTCATTATTGTTGTTTTGCGCAATACAGTCGACTACTTTTCACACAGTTAGAAATGCGCCATAAAATCAGTCGACTGAAGTAAGAGTATGGTCGACTATTTTTTAAACAGTTTTGAAATATGCCAAAACCAGTCGACCGAATGAAGGGTCCGATCGACTGCTTTTCAAATAGTTTTGAAATACACCATAAAACCAGTCGACTGCATGAAGAGTCCGGTCGACTGATACCTTTTGAGGCATAGACTATGTTTTCAAAACACAAACTGGTCGACTCTTTTCACCAACGATCGACTGAACTTTGAAGTGGCCAGTCGACTGAGAAAACGTCTAGTCGACTGTTTTTCCATTGAAAAATAGTTTTTTTTTTTTAACGATATTTAGAAAAACTTTAAACCTTTAAGCCTTATAAGTGATGATCATGATGCTTTACATGTAATCCTAGACTTCAACTAAGGATGAAAGATCTTCAAGTCTTCAAGCTTGATCCTTGTTGAGCTTCAACACTTTCACCATATGCAATCTCAAGAACTCAAACAAGGTTAAAACATTTAAGTGCTTAAATAAAGAGATTAGCAAAACGAAAATGACATGATAATTGATTGGAATAGAACCATTAAGAACATGCAATTATCGCTAGATTTGTCATCATCATAACAAACATAAATAATGCTTTAAAGAAATTCAAGGTTAAATTGATCCCATTGTATTAGACCTGACCATACTACCACATCATTTAGGAAGTATTTTTGGAATCAAAATTTTGGAAGCATAGTATTAGGTGTATCTGAAAAACTTGCTAACCATAGGGAGTGTATCAGTAACTAGTTAAAGAATAAATTAACTTTACGAACTTTCATTTTGTTCAATTTAATAGATTTATTTACTAACGGTTTCACATTAAGCCAAATCACAAAAAATATTACAGACACATTTAAAATCACAGGAACCAAGTGAAGTATAACTCAAGTGGCAAAGAACAGGGCATTTAAGTCCCCTCTGAGGTACTGGTTCGATATTCGAACCTTCCCCTCTCCCATGTCATATAAAAAAAATCATAGGGGACAAATTGACAAACGAATAAACCACAAAGGGTGTATCTATAAGTAACCTGGTTATATCTTGCGAGATTAATGCTATAACTTTCAAATTTTGGATTTTCCAAATGCTAAGGAGTGGTAGTATATGTAGTGGTCGGTCTCTGGTACCATAACCATTGTCACAACAAGTCGTACAATTATCAAAGCACGTAAATCCTAAATTTGAAATTCAAGTTAGGATAATACTTCCTCCGTCCCATTTTATGTGTTCACCTTTTCTTTTTGGGATGTCCCGAAATCCGAAATTGTTGTCCACTTTCCTAAAATAGTATGCAAATTTTACTTATTTTTCCAAGCTACTCTTCCTTGCAATCAATACCAAAACAAAACAAAACAAAAAAAGAAAATGCCATGATTATGGGCAATTGTGAAAAGTAAGTGCAGATTTTTTTTTTCCCTTAAATAGTTAGATTTCCCAAAAGTGATACATAAAATGGGACGGAGGGAGTATAGTTTTTCGGTAAAGTTTGGGACAAACCCATTCACAGAACTTTTGGGACACAACTCAAAAGATGTGTCTATCTCTCTCTTGTGATGTTGATGGACTCCACAAGACAGAGATAGATACATCTTTTAAGTTATGTCCTAAAAATTATGTAAATAGGTATGTCCCAAGTATTACCCATGATTTTTAGCAAAAAAATTATATATATATATATATACATACACATATATAGTAATCACTTGAAATTTTCAAGATCAAACAGCAAAAGTAAATGAATAGACTCCCAAACTTATGAAATCCCCAAGTACTATGATGACTTTTATGGGATTATCATTATTCAAAGTGATGTTCCGACATGCTTATGTATACGCCAACGTAACAGATGAGGTCATAAATCATGCTTTAAAACTTTACTCTTTCAAGCATACACGTGCATATATAAGTACATATTGAAAATTACCCTAGCAAAAGCGGTAAATTACACTTTACATCCCTGTAGTTTGGGTGTAATGTCAGTTTGGTATCTATAGTTTTAATTTTGTCATTCTAATCCTTATAGTTTTAGTTTAGATTCAATGTAGTCCATTCATCAAAATTTCTTACAATTTTTGACAGATTTATGTTCAATATAGGTGTGCAAAGTGTAATTTTTCTAAGTAAATTTACCATTATGCCCCTAATGATACCTCACATGTGCGTCATATGACCTATTTGTGTAAAAAAATTATAGAGAATTTTCATGAATGGTGTACATTGAACCTAAATTGAAACAATATGGACCAAATGATAAAATTGAAACTATAGGCACCAAAGTGACATCATACCCTAACTAAAGGGGCGTAAAGTGTAATTTACCCTAGCAAAAATGACATTCATTTTAACTAGGATTTACTCCCTTCGTCCCATTTTGTTAGTCCTTTTTTTTGCCGTCTAAAAATTATTGTTCATAAAAAATATTTTATGATAAATTTTTAATTACTTTCCAAAATTACCCTTATTAATTTGAAAATTTTCCAATAGAAAGCAAAATGAATGGAAAAATTGTTAATGCATTGCATAGAGTGTATTAGTTCATCCATGGAGTACAAATATCAATTTTCTCTCTCTCCCTCTCTCTCTCTCTACATATATATCTACTATCCTATAAAAACGAAGAAACAAGTACGTCAAAAAATATGAACTTCCTCTTTTGCCCTTCATTACACTATAATTACTCATATATCTATCTATACATCGTAAGGATATATTGCTTTGTGTGAGGGTAAATCTGTCATTTTGGACAAATAATTACATTCAAGTCAGCTTTTAAAATTTTATTTAATATAATAATGAGGTTTTAATCAACAATCTTGTGTCTAATTACATTTGGGTCAACAATTTTTTGGATATTTATTATTGACTTAAAAAAAAGTCAACAAAAGCGGCTATTTTGGTGGCTATTTAGGAATTGATCACTAATATTTACAATTTGGTCAACTTCTTCTCTCAAATGAGGTTTCAATCAACAATTTGTGTCTAATTACATTTGGGTCAATAATTTTTGGGATTCACTTCATAAAAAGTCAAAAAAGTGGCTATTTTAGTGGTTATTTAGGAATTGGTCACTAATATTTACAATTTGCTCAACTTCTTCTCTCAAAGTTAGGATTCATATATTGTAATATGTATAATTGCATTAGGTCAGCAAGTTTTGGGATATTTATTATTCACTTTAAACAAGTTTTAAAAAGTGGCTATTTTAGTGACTATTTAGGAATTGGTCACTAATTTCACATTTTGGTCAACTTCTTCTCTCAAATTTAAGCTCTGGTATATTTAAATTGTCAATTTAAGTGGCTATTTTAGTAGCTATTATTAATTGGTCACTAATATTTACATTTTGGTCAACTTCTTCCCTCAAATTCAGGATTTATAGATTGTATTTGAATATCAATTAAGGCCTACAAACACATTCATGCCCTTTTTTTTTAGAGGAAATACCCTATTTGTATCATATATTTTTAGTGGCGCTTTATTAGGTATCTTTACTACTCATTTATAAGATAGTCCGAATTATCAACTTCTTCCGTAAGAAGAGTTTTAGATTAAATAGTTATAGTTACAATTTTCCTATTTAACTGTTTTAACATCTTATGTTGATTTTTAAAAGTGGACTTTATTTTGAAATATCAAAAAAAAAAAAAAAAAAAAAAGGAAGAAACGTGACACTTATTTTAAAACTATCCAAAAAAATGAAACGTTAGCACTTATTTTAGAACAGAATGAGTAATTATACCTCTCCAAAGACCTCTAATGTCAAGATTAATACACAATATATCTAGGAATACAACTATCCGACGGGGCACGTGCACCCTCACTAGTATATATATATATATGCATATATGCATATAGATGTACATATAATATATTATCATTTTTACTTTCTATTTTGATTTGCAATTTAAATTGGTCTCATAGTTTTAAATTGTGTTTGATACCAAATAGGGGTGTATATGAGCTGAGTCGAGCTATGCTCGTGTGTTCGCGAGCTTTTTTACGAGTTTAAATGAGTCGAGTTTTAACTGATCGAGAGCTTTCTTTCAAGCTTTTTAACGAGCTTTTTCGCGTGCCCTTTAAAATTATATAGTTTAATGATAAACCAGTCCTTTATCAAAACCTATTCACGAGGTTTGTCATATTTTCTCTAAAATTATATAATTTTATAATAAGAAAATATATAAAAGTCAGTATATAAGCTCTTTATCAACCCTATTAACGAGATTTTTCACGAGCCTACTCGGGCCTTAAATCAAATTTGTTTACGAGCTCTATCGAATCGAGCTGAACCTAGCCTTTATCAAGCCGATCCATAAACCTTGTTGAGAGGCTCAGTGCATCCGTAATTCCAAGTAATCCATCACTATCATTGCATATGGGAATTAGTATAGAAGTCATTTTTTTTCTTTTTAAAATCGATGATAACATTGTTTGAAAATTGCATTCCCTTGTTTGGGGTTTTTTTTGTTTAGCAAGATAGTGTATACGATCCGAATCGGCCATAGTCTATCTTTTTTTCTTTTTTAAAATTTATTTAGGAAATTAAGGTAATGTTGGACTTTAAATTAGAATTAAGGGTCTGTTTATGAATACATAGCATTTGATCGAACTTATACTCTTATTTAATTTCTATTCAGTTTTTAAAGAAAGTTGAATCATGCCGGTTTGATAAAAGATTGTTCTAGAATAATTTTAGATTAGGTTTAAGGAAGCACGAACCCTTCTAAATGGTCGAAGATTCGAACCTGCCCTGGCATTGATTCTTCTTGGATATAGCAAATTATTTTTTTTATAATTAACTGTTTATAAAAAAAAGAGAGAGAAGAAATGTCGCTAAAATTGTTTTAAATGCTTTGGATGTTGGGAGTTGGATTACACATCAAAGGCTATTATTGCTTATTTATGCTTTTGTGTTTATACATTAACAAAAAAAAAAGGGAGCAAGACATTGTACACTTTAAAAATTATATAATAGTACATGATGTAATAGTAAATCTATTAATAATTTATTAAAGTACCGTGGCACTAGTACCCTTAATTTTTGAAATTGACGAATTTCTTGAGGCACCAATACCCTTGATTTTTGGATTTGACGAATTCCTCACAACTGTATCCCAACACTCGCACTGAGACTTCCTAAGAACATGTATAAAAAAGGCATCCAATACATGAATATATAAAATATTTTAGTTCATATGAATCACAAAAGTTATTTTGAACCTTCCCAAACTCTCCTAAGAGTGTTTTTGGAGTAGGCACATATGAAGAAAGACATCTATCAAATACCTAAACATGTAAAACTTTTTTTTTTTTTTTTGGTAATCGGGGAGGTGTCCGGGTCAGCTTCCGCGCACCTCGACTAATCTCTCGAGGCTTGGAGGCGCCGGGTGAATACTCCAGTGGCCACGCTCCCCATAACTCGAACACTAAACCTCTTGGGTTATACACCCAAAAAACTTACGACTCAACTCCTAAACATGTAAAACCATTTCATTTGTCCATAACAAAATCAATTCATTTGGTTACCCAAACAATATAACCAATTTAACGCCTCTCTAACACTAACATAATGGGCCCTCGAGATTTATTTAAAGAAATTTTAATTTACAAGGGAACTGGGAATTGTCACAGTCTGAGTCAACATCATAAGTAAATAACCAAAACAATAAATAATCCTATATACATATACTGTTATAAAACTAATAATAAACATGCATGCAAATAAGCAATTAATGACACCAATATTTTCAGGTGGTTCGGCAATTTGCCTACGTCCACTGCGGAGGGGGATCACCTTTGATTATTGATTGAACCTTTACAACCCAAACACTAATTTCTCAAATACACAAGTGATATTTGTAACTCTCTTTTCTCTCTTTCTTTCCTTCTTCTTTTCCTTTCTTTCTTTCTCACTCTATGGATCTCTAAGTCTTCTCATTCTCCATTTCTTCTTCCGATGAGTTCAATTTATAGGGAAATGAATTATCAAAACATCATCAATGACATCAACTCCACTATCACTTTGATGGACATCCAATCATCCACTATTAAAGCATATTCATAATACTCCCCCTTGGATGTCCATTCACTGATAATATGAAGTAGTCGCTTTCTCCCCCTCATTGTCACATGAGTAATTGCTACATGAAACTTCTTTAAGTTTGCGCATTCCAATGTTGTGTACTAGCTTCTTGAATGTTGCAGTTGGTAGTGCTTTTGTGAATAAATCTGCGAGATTATCAATAGAACGTATTTGTTGAACATTGATTTCACCTTTCTTTTGGAGCTCATGTGTATAGAAGAATTTTGGTGAGATGTGCTTGGTTATGTCTCCTTTGATGAATCCCCCTCTGATTTGTGCAATGCATGCAGCATTATCTTCATATAACGTTGTCGGTTTATCTTTGATCGAAGATAAGGCACAAGATTCCTGAATATGCTGGATCATTGATCTCAACCAAATGCATTCACGACTGGTTTCATGTAGTGCAAGAATTTTAGAATGATTTGAAGAAGTGGCTGTTAATGTCTGTTTTACAGATCGCCATGATATAGCAGTATCACCACAAGTAAATACATAACCTGTTTGAGATCGAGCTTTGTGTGGATCAGAGAGATAACCAGCATCGGCATATCCAACTAATGGTGATTTGGATCCTTTTGGATAAAATAATCCCAAATCAATTGTACCACGAAGATAGCGAAAAATGTGCTTGATACCATTCCAATGTCTTCGAGTTGGTGCTGAGCTAAATCTTGCAAGCAGATTGACAGAAAAAGCGATATCTGGTCGTGTACAATTTGCCAAATACATAAGAGCACCAATTGCGCTCAAATATGGTACTTCAGGGCCGAGAAGTTCCTCATCTTCATCACAAGGACGATAGGGATCCTTCTTTACATCAAGGGACCGGACTACCATTGGAGTACTCAATGGATGAGCCTTATCCATGTAGAAACGTTTCAAAACTTTCTCCGTATATGAGGATTGATGTAAGAGAATTCCTTCAGGGAAATGCTCGAGTTGCAACCCAAGACAAAATTTTGTCTTTCCGAGATCTTTCATCTCAAATTCCCTTTTCAAATAATCAGCAGTTTTTGTGAGCTCTTTGGGAGTGCCAACAAGATTAAGATCATCAACATATACTGCAATGATTGCAAAATCGGAGTCTGATCTCTTAATGAAAACGCATGGACATATAGCATTATTTATATATCCTTCTTTCAATAAATATTCGCTCAAGCGATTATACCACATGCGTCCGGATTGCTTTAATCCGTATAGAGATCTTTGCAATTTAATAGAGTACATATCTCGTGGTTTTGACTTACATGCTTCGGGCATGTTGAATCCTTTAGGGATTTTCATATGTATATCACTATCTAGTGATCCATATAAATATGCTGTAACCACATCCATTAAGCGCATATCAAGTCCTTCAGACATTGATAGGCTTATCAAAAATCGAAACGTAATTGCATCCATTACCGGGGAATATGTTTCATCGTAATCGATGCCAGGTCTCTGTGAGAAACCTTGTGCTACAAGTCGAGCCTTGTATCACACAATCTCATTTTGCTCATTACGTTTCCGTACAAATACCCATTTGTACCCAACGGGACTTACATCTTCAGGTGTAGGGGCTACAGGCCCAAACACTTCCCGTTTTTCTAATGAGTTTAACTCAGTTTGTATGGCTTCTTCCCACTTTGGCCAATCAATTCTATGTCGACATTCTTCCACATTTTGTGGTTCAGGATCCTCATCACTTTGGGTGATGTCTAGTGCTACCGTAAAGGCAAATATGTGATCAATGACCGTGCCATTACGATCCCACATATTTCCAGTGGACATATAGTTTATCGAGATCTCTTTATTCTCAAATACTTGTGCCTCTTCATGGGCTACTTGTTCCTCTCCAGGGGAACCCTGTTGACCAACGTTGGATTTATCAAGTATTTCTATAGCGCCTTTTGAGATCTCTGTATGAGTTTCCACTTTGTTAATATGTCCTTTTATTTTCCTCTTCCGAGGAACCTTATCCTTTGCACCACTAGGTCTACCACGTTTCAATCGTGCCGTAGACTCATCTACCGCTGCACTACCAGATTGTCCTCTTGGGACTTCAATTCTTGCTGGAGTGTTTACAGCCGGTATATGTGATTTTATCACTTTCTTTGCATCAGTGAATGCATCAGGCAATTGATTTGCAACCTTTTGCAAATGAATGATCCTTTGAACTTCAAGTTCACATTGATTGGTGCGAGGATCAAGATGAGACATTGCCAATGTATTCCAAGAAATTTCATGCTGAGCTTCAGGTTTCAGCTTTTCTCCCCCTAATGGTGGGAATACGGTCTCATCAAAATGACAGTCTGCAAACCGTGCAGTAAAAAGATCACCAGTTAGGGGTTCAAGATATCTTATTATAGATGGTGAATCAAAACCAACGTAAACTCCAAGGCGTCTCTGAGGACCCATTTTTGTGCGTTGTGGGGGTGCAATAGGAACTTGCACAGCACAACCAAAAACTCGTAGATGGGAAACATTAGGTGGTTGTCCAAATACAAGTTGTAAAGGGGAGTATTCATGATAAGAAGTTGGTCTAATCCGAATTAATGATGCAGCATGTAATATGGCATGACCCCAAGCAGATGTAGGCAGCTTTGTTCTCAAAAGTAAGGGTCTAGCAACCAACTTGAGACGTTTGATAAACGACTCAGCTAAACCATTCTGTGTATGCACGTGAGCAACGGGATGTTCAACATGAATTCCTATTGACATGCAATAGTCATCAAATGCCTTGGATGTGAATTCCCCAGCATTATCAAGACGTATAGTTTTGATAGGAAAATCAGAAAATTGTGCTCGTAATCGAATTATCTGAGCAAGAAGTCTGGCAAATGCAGTATTACGAGATGAGAGTAAACAAACATGCGACCATCTAGTTGAAGCATCTAGTAAGACCATAAAGTAGAAAAATGGTCCAGACGGTGGATGAATAGGTCCACAAATATCCCCTTGGATACGTTCCAAAAATACTGGGGATTCAATTTTCACTTTTGTTGGAGATGGTCTCACAATCAATTTTCCTTGTGAACAAGCAGTACAAGGATTATCACGAGGTAAAAGGATTTTCTGATTTCTTAAAGGATGTCCATTTGAGGTTTCAATGATCCTACGCATCATAATAGCTCCAGGATGACCAAGACGATCATGCCAAAGTCCAAACACTTTTGGGTCAGAAAACTTTTGGTTCACCACAACATGTGATTCAATAGCACTTATCGTTGTCTGATACAATCCAGAGGAGTGTGCATGAAGTTTTTCCAAAATATGCTTTTTGTTTGAAACGACTTTAGTGATGCAAAGGTACTCAATATTACCCTCGTTAATGGTTTCAACGTGGAATCCATTTCGGCGGATATCTTTGAAACTGAGCAAATTTCTTCGGGATTTGCTAGAGTATAGAGCATTTTCTAAATGAATCGTTGTTCCTTTTGATAAAATAATGCTTGCTTTTCCAGAGCCTTCAATGAGACTGGTAGTACCAGATATTGTGCTCACATTAGCTTCTGCTAATTTCAAGTTCCAGAAATATCTCTGGTCTTGAAGAATGGTGTGTGTAGTTGCACTATCAACCAGACATATATCTCCATCTTTCATCGTACAATCTTTGATTATTTCCGCGACCACGACCATATCCATGATTTCCCCCACGTCCATGCCTATGTTTATTGTGTGGAGTTGTATTCACTTCAGGGAATACGGTTCCATTTGCTTCGGGCAATGGTGTCGAGCCAGTGGGGCGCATATTATGATTTTTCATCAACAATTCATTATTTTGTTCCGCAACAAGAAGACATGAAATTAATGCGGAGTACTTTGTGAATCCTTGTGCTCGATATTGCTGCTGCAGGAGCACACTTGAGGCATGAAATGTTGACAATGTTTTTTCTATCATTTGAAGATCAATGATAGTTTCCCCACACAACATCAGTTGAGAACTAATTTGAAATAAAGCAGAGTTATAGTCTCTAACTGATTTGTAGTCCTGGAATCGCAGGTGGATCCAATCATATTTAGCTTTTGGCAAAATGATCAATCTTATGTGTTCAAATCTTTCTTTTAAATTAGTCCAAAGGATAAAAGGATCCTTGACCGTAAGATACTCATTTTGTAAACCTTCATGGATATGGTGGAGAAGGAAAATCATTGCCGTGGATTGATCTTCCTCTAACTTATCTTGATCTTGTACTAATCCATTATTTTCTTCTACAACAATTTTCCAAAGTTTCTTTGATTTTAGTCGGATTTCAGCTTGGTGAGCCCACAACAGATAATTGTTCCCAGAAATGTCCAAAGCCACAATATCAAGCTTGGCAAGATTTGACATATTGTAGAACACTATATATATAAAAATAATAATATTTAGAATCTAGTAAATGCATATGCATGTAAATAAACATGTTAATGTCAAGTAAATAATGCAATACTACAATATAAGAATTTCCTCTTCGGGAGGATAATTAGTTTGATTCTCCATAATCTCTTTAAGAGACTAACTCTTCAAGAGTATATGCATCTACAAGTAAAAATAGATATATCTGTATCTCTTCAGGAGTATAATAAGTACTTCTGCAGAAGTTTTATCTATTACCTCTTCAAGAGGTTCAAAATAGATATATCTGTATCTCTTTAAGAGGTTTTTTTTTTTTTTTTTTTTTTTTTTTTTTTTAACTCTTCGGGAGCATTTAAAATATTGCCTCTTCAAGAGGACTGTCTAATTACTTCTTCAGGAAGTTTGTAATAAATTCCTTTGATCAAGAGGAGTTTAAATTATAACCTCTTCAAGGATTGTTTAATAAATTCCTCTCAATAGGAGGAGTTTCAATTATCACCTCTTCAAGGGTGCACATATATATTTATATAAATATATATATATATAAAGAAAACTAAACAGATATATATTATCTATATTAATATCTATACCATTTGATATGAGGAGCCCAGTTGGTATAGGCTCGTGCTGATAACGTGTTATAAAACTAATAATAAACATGCATGCAAATAAGCAATTAATGACACCAATATTTTCAGGTGGTTCGGCAATTTGCCTACGTCCACTGCGGAGGGGGATCACCTTTGATTATTGATTGAACCTTTACAACCCAAACACTAATTTCTCAAATACACAAGTGATATTTGTAACTCTCTTTTCTCTCTTTCTTTCCTTCTTCTTTTCCTTTCTTTCTTTCTCACTCTATGGATCTCTAAGTCTTCTCATTCTCCATTTCTTCTTCCGATGAGTTCAATTTATAGGGAAATGAATTATCAAAACATCATCAATGACATCAACTCCACTATCACTTTGATGGACATCCAATCATCCACTATTAAAGCATATTCATAATATATACAACATTATTCAATTCTTTACACCGGCCTATCCAATTTTAATTTGGTTTGTTGCTTCTTTGGGTGGCACAGGTGGGTCCCCGTAGAGCAAGTGGTAAAGATGTGGACTTCAAAAGGTGGACTTTTTTCATTTTTAAACGAAAAAATTTCACCTAACAATGGCATAGTTGTATTTGTGAGCTTCTTAAAATTAAATGTTGTTTCTGCAGTCTTAGTATTATATATCAAGATTCTCTCTCACCGCATAAGAGTTTTATGTTACTGAAACTACAACATTTCTTAATAAATTTCTCACGCCCTCTTTCAACTTTCACCTTGTTTCCATGTAGAGAGGCAACAAAGCTTATACCATGCTAGATTACAAAATTTTCGAAGGTCCTGTTAGAAAGTTCATTTATCACTATCTTTAAGAATATATTTGCCTTCACACACTATGGTTTTATTTGTTTCTTGGATATATCTAGTGAGGGAAAAGAAAAGAAAAGAAAAAATAGGGGAAAACCTCCTTAGTTTGTTTGGTTAATTAAAAAAATTATGAGAAAAAGATGAATAAAAAGAAAACAAGTTAAGAAACATAGTAAACATTCTGATTGTTATAAGTCATTTCTCTTCCTTTATTCGTAAATTACAATTGAATTTACAATTTTTTTCATTTCTACTACTCCCTCCATCCCAAAATTATTGTCACACTTTCCACTTCATGATGTTCATCTTTGAAATATCATAACTAAATATCTACAAATTTCCCCTTTACCGTTTCTTCTTTGAATTGAATGACAGAAATTTTGAGGTACAATTTTGGAAAGTCAAAATTAAACACATGCAATAATTGATATTCTCTTAAAAAGTTGGAGTTTCAAAGTGTGACAATAATTTTGGGTCGGAGGAAGTATTGTTTAAGCATGAAAGAAAAGACAAGGAAAAACACGAGGGAACTAGATTTTCTTCTTGCTCTTCTTTTTCATTTCTTTTCCCTCACTGAATCCATTTACCAAACAGAGCCTAAAAGTTTGCAAATACGTTCAAATCCTCACAATCCACATTCCACAAACTCCCCACACTCCAGTCCTCTTCTCTGCGAAGTGTTTGAGGACAAAGAGAAAGAGTCAAGACTCAATATTATTATTGGTGAAGAAATCATGGGACACGTCACACGTACAAAAATAAGATCTTGGTAAAATGACTTGTTTATTACATGGGTTGGTGGGTTAAATGGATGACTCATGAATTACGTTAGTCGGGTATGTGTTTAGGTCATTAACACATTTAGAAATGACACGATTATTGACACGACACGAATATGACCCGACCCGACCCGATTGCCACACCTAATTAAATATGCCACTAACACCCTCTAGCCCTGTGGGCTGGACACTGGAGCATATGAGATCACTCTATCTTTTTTTCCTTATTTAGGATTTATACCTAATAAAGTTGGCTCATATTTATTTAAGGCCAGTAAGCTCATGTGTTTTTCCAATGTGGGACAACCAAACTTTTCAAAACAAAAGAGGAAACTTACATTCGAGCAACGACTTTAGCCCAGTCAAATAGGATGCTCTATGCCACACTCATTACTAGGGTGCAAACCCTATCCCTCCCGTCCTTCCCCCAGACCCTGTCACTTAAGTCCTCATATGAGACCACTCCACCAAATAAACAAGGGAAAAAAACTTTCTTTTTTCAATATTACAAACTAGTAAAGTCATCCATATGAGAACGTACCTCTCGGTAATGTAAATGTCTCAAAGTTCCAATGAAGTACAAGGCAACCTTGGCTTAAACCAGCACTCCTATATGCCAGAACCAAAGACACTACATACATAATTTTACCCAATTTCTATAAGAAGACCTTTAACTAGGTTTTGCATCATTGTGGACTTGTGGTACATCTTGGTTTAGTAAAAGAATTACAAGGGCCAAGCCTGGTTCTTGCTCGAAGCCGCGACACTTCTATATTCACATAGGTGAAGTTTTAAGAATATGGCACTCCTACTTTAGAAACTTTATTCAAAAACTAAACTTCTATAACACCCGTAATTGTGTTATTGCATTTCATTATATTGTCATGCATGATAATGTGATGTGTTGTGCATTTTGGCATATGTGTGAGTGAGTTTTGACTCACGAGTCGATTTGGGTATCTCTGTTAGAGAACCCTCTGAGACGGTGTTGAATGAGTGTTATGTGGTTGTGAAGCCTCTCCGAGTATGAGACGTTCATTGTGGAATACCTTAAATGTTTATCTGAAAATAAATTTTTACCTGTGTATTTTACTATTTGTATTATTTCTAGTTTAGAATATATTTCTGTTGTTAATTTTAGCATCCTGGTGAGGACGAATTAACACGCTATTAATTTGCTAGGCCAATTAGTAGTAAAATCATGTAGAATTTGCGTTTTTAGCAACCAAACGGAACTTAGTCGAAAACTTTTATAATTTTTAGTTTCACTCGTGCAGCTATGATTTGGAGTTTTGAAAACTCGCGGGGAGGTAAACACAATTTTTGAAAGTGTTGCCTATATATAGATAGAGATGGCTTGAGATATTTTACATTTAACCTAAGTTTCTAAAGAGGCCAAAGGGAGATTTTGGTTGCTTAGAGCTTCACGGCGACAAACAACGGACTTCTGTCCATTTATTTTCTTCTAGATTTCATATTCGAACTCCTTGAGGTAAGGCTTTTGTTTTGATACCTATTAGAATTCGTTTGGATAAGGTTTCCAAAAACTCATTTTCTAAAATTTTCATAAAAAGTTGACAATTGGATTTCTGATCGATAGGAGTTGTACTAGACGGACTTCTGCATGTTTTTTGTGCTTGGGTTTTCTTTAGATCAACGTCTAAGAGCATAAATCGGTGGTGAGTGATTCAACTATGTGTTTTGGAATGATTTCTTTATATGTATTCATGTTTTGTATGAAAAGCATGTGTTAGTTTATAGATATATATTGTGTAGTTCATATTGGGCAATTATATTGATAAGTAGGCCCAATTATATGGTGAAATGTTTTGATTATGTCGAAAGCACAGTGATATGTGATTTGAGCATGTTGAGTTGTTATTCAGGTCAAAGGAGTGTATGTGTCAAGCCATCGTTGTGGAGCCATTATAGGCATAAGGTCACACGTTTAAAGAAAAGAAACGTGGGTCTTACCTTTTCGCGAGGACTTATTGGCCAGGAGTAGCAGGTTAGGAAGTATGGAACGTACACGTGGGATCTCCGGAGACTAGTATGAAATGTAGAGATGTGAATGCGAACATGTTTATCATTCATGTGCATTATTATTTTATTCAATAAGCATTAGCTTAAACAAATCAAGTATGTGTGGTTATTCAAATAACCATTGCAGGTGTAAACATCGGCGAGAAATCAGAGAAGTGGTTGCGGGGTATTGGGAGTTCACTTAGAAGGCGACTCATCTTGCTTATCCTGTAGTTTTGTAATCGGGAATGTTTGTTACTTTGTTTTTCATAAGGAACTTGTAATAGAATTGAATAGTAGGTTGTATTGGAATCTGTAGATTAGAAGCTTTGGATATGTTTTGAATGTTTGTAATATATTATCATATGTCTTTTGATATGTTAGGGTTGTGAAAGAACTCATGATCTTGGGTTAAGTGCGTAAAGGAGTCGATAGTTCTTGTTTATTCAACACTTGGTACACTAATGAAATTTTTTCCAAACGCGTCCTTAACGTGTTCAGTAAACATTTTCCTTTCAGTGGCATGTTGTTAGATATGTCTAAATAACTTTCATAAAGTTTTGGAAGAAATGGAATTGGATAAGGGACTTTTTGTCGTGTCAAAAGTTGGACCAAAATAGGTGGTTTTGCTGTCAAGGGACTTTCCACCGGTTGAATACTCTTTTCCAGCAACGGAATCTTGGTTGAGGGAATTTCCACCGGCCGAGCGGGACCCTTCGACTGGTCGAAATACCCTCTGCCAACTTGTTTGTTCTCATATTTCCAAACCTTTTCAAATGTTCTAATTACAAACTTAAGCTTCTTTTGGGACCCTTTTAAGGGAAAATTAGTTGGATTGAATTTTGAAGCCTCCGGGCGAAAAGTTTATTTTTGGTTGGCTCTGGTACGTACTATAACGAGAGTTATGTTTCTTTTCCGCTATGTGCAATTTTAAAACTAATTCTTTGGGAACGTTAATGAATTGGAGTAGCCTCGGTGGCGTGCCATGGGCTTCGGTTCCACTATTATGGAACCAGGCTATGACATTTAGTGTACCAGAGCTTAAGTTTAGAACTTTGGGAAAGAGAGACGTTATATGCTGAGTGACGTCGAGTGGAGTGTATGATTGTGACGATGATATTGTTATCATTGTAGAAACGCTGCATTTGTTTGCATTTGTTGATGTGAAGATGATCTATGCACCTAGATATTGTGGCATAGCATGCATAGTCTTTATGCATTGTCCACATGACTGATTCGATGAGAGAGTTATCACTGCATTCACATACGGATCAGATTGTGAATATGGTGGAAAAATTTGTTCAAGCCATAAATGAACGAGATTAGATGAACATCCAGGCTCCACCAGTTGAGGTTTGATATATTAATGCACCACCAGCACCCAGACCTCAATACGCGATTATAGAACAGTTCCATAAATGATATGAGATTGGATGATTACTGTGTGTGCTGTGGACACTATAGAGTTGCCAAAGGTGATAGATGATATCATCTTGGTAACCATTTGATTTCAAAATCTTCAATCGAAAATCAAAAGGTTTTCAAATCGATGGGAACGAGTTTTCGTTGAGTACGAGGTGGAGATGGCATTCGGATGGTAAACAGTTGAAGAAGTTTGATGGTGGTTCACATGTTAAGTGAGGTACTTTTCGTATACAGGTAGTGCGAGTGGTTATTGGAAGTTATCGTTTTACGATTCGTTTAACGATTGTGACGTAAGTATATGAGATTGTGACATGAGTATATCGGGGACAGCTCATTTCCGAATTTGCTTGCAATAAGTCCTATGGGATAACAAGCGTCAGGAAGTATTTATATAGATATTTTTGTGTATGGTGTATAGTTAAGGCATCTCTCAACTCACCTTACAGTATTGAAGTATGGAATGGTTGAGGAATCTCTCAACCTATCTTACGGTGGATATCAGATGGTTGAGGAATCTCTTAACCTATATTACAGTAAGTATTGGGGGTTGAATACGATATTGGGATAGTGGATGGTTAAGGAATCTTTCAACCTATCTGATGGTCAGTATTGTGGGATGTTGAGGAATCTCTCAACTGAATCTATTATCTTCGGTTTGCGAGATGATTTTTCCTATAAGTGATTGACATGCATTTGGGAATAGCCGCAATGAGAATACGGTCGAAAATGTGATGAGTTATGCAACATCAATTGGTCTTGGAAGTAAGATGAGGCCAAAACGAGCGTGAAAAAAAAATAGGGTTGAGTTTTGAGTATGGAATTTTTGGTGTGAATTTCAAGACTTATATAGTCATATTGAACAACCAATCCTACTAGTGATTTAAATGGTTGGTGTACATACACTACTGTGGCCTCTTGAAGTAGCAATGATAGTCCTTGATGGTATTGCTCATTCTTCTTTGCGGGGGTATCCACCATGTGATAAGGAAAGCATGATAGACACTCAAACTGAGTAGTGTACTTATGTACCGTCCGGTTACCCTGGGTCAACTCCATGAACTCCTTCTTCTTCAAGTTCCTTTCAACCAGTGGAAAGTACTTGGCCAAGAACTTTTCCTTGAATGCGGCCCAAGTAAGTCCTCTGATTGCTTCTTCCCCCATAGCAGCTTCTTCTGTTTCCCACCAATTAGTTGCTGCATGGGTTAGCTGAAAAGTTGCTAATCGATGCTTCTTTGCTTCGTTATAGTCGATAGCTCTAAAAATAAGCTTCATTTCCCTTAGCCACTATTCGACTTTCCATGGTTCCATTAATCCATCAAATTTCTCAGGCCTTAGAGCATGGAAACGTTCTCACAAGTTATCTCCAGTCTGCCTGGGATATGAACCATGATGGTTATTCTCAGTGTTGTTTCCTCGGTTCTCCATATTTCCTACCGTAGCATTAGCTCTTTCAATTCTTCCTATTAGAGCTTCCAAAAGTTCGGTCGGATCAACCTCTGGTGGAATCGGATTAACGGGACCTACTCCATTCTGGTTCCTTGCTCCTCTAGTGTCTAGGGCCATTATAACCTGAATACTAGTGCATTAGGATGAGCACTTTCAGTCAGAACCAAAATCTTTCATTAGGTGGTTCGTATAATAAAATACTTAAGACGATGCCTCACAAATTCAATAAGGAAAATAATTACGGATTAAAAATATCGATAAGTAAACCAATCTCCGAAATAGAGGCAAGAATAATATACTAGCGATCGAAAATATATATAATGTGGCCTTATCTAGAACCACAATCGTCTTGTAAATAAGACTACCTTATAGTTTATACTAGCATAAGGTATCTTAGGTTCAAGAAGTGTAGGACAATCGTCGAGCTCACCTAAATCTAGAGCTCTGATACCATAGAAACCTTGTCACGCCTTGGAGTGGCAAAGTAGGGAAAAATAAATTTCCTGGCATGGGACCCATGGACACGCGACTGGTTGGAGATACTCTTGATTATCCTTAACAAAAAATAATAATATGAAACATAATAATATTGGGAATGTGTCTTATTCAAACACCACATAATAATATTAAACATTAGCAGTCTTAAGATAACACTTACATTACAGACCCTGATTAAAATCCAACAAGGAACATAATAAGAGAAATAGTCTTGTGACATCCAGTGTCACGAAATCTGACAACTAATACTACATAATAAAAGAAAAGGCAAACAAAAAGTTAAAAGCTCCAATCTTCAACTCGCAAACCCATAGCAATCTGCATAGTAGTCCTCTCCCAAAAATTCCCCTCCATAGCCCTCCTCAAGCTGAGCCTCACCTGCTAAACCTAGTATCGCTGGACATGGAAGGTCTAGCGGCATAAAACACTGTCAGCTTGAATACAAGCTGAGTAGCATGAATTCTAACATAGCACTGTTAGCAACAGTTTAGGAAAAACTCCTAGATTCATTATTCAATAGTCGGCTAACAAACGTCTTTCAAACATTAACCACCCAAACCAAACTCACTAGACAACTGACTCAACCCACAATTTCCACACCATAACTCCTCCTGCTACACAATCTATGACTCAAATCATAGGACGACTTGCCTTGCAATTGCAACTGCAACTTACTTTACAGCCTTTAACTCATTTTAGAACAGTTTGGTCACTTTATAGTAGAAGAATAACTCACTTTACAGCCAATAATCACTTAGGTTGATAACTCACCTTACGACTGATAACTCACCTTACGGCCGATGACTCACCTTACGGCAGAAGAATAACTCACTTTACAGCCAATAACTCACCTTACGGTCGATAACTCATTAGTCATCTCCATACTGTTCATTGTTAATGGATACCATAACTACATTTATCCAACAACCTCAATACTGACAATTGATACCCACAATCAACATGATTATGTGACGTATATCCCGAAGATGCACAAACAAACACTTAGACCGACATCAAGAGAAATGACCAAAGGATATGAGTTTACAATGTGTAACACAACAAACCAGTCGTACAGTTATTTATATGCTTCGATCTTATTACGCATACATTATTCCCATTATCAGAGTCATCGCATCAAGGAAGTTTTATCGTTTTGCAGTTCTAATACCGATTCTTAAGTCCACACATATACATGAATAACAGCTCAATAAATATATGAAGTGCGTGTGTGTGTCCAAGTGAACATATAGATCCCAAAATGAAGTTAACATATATATATAACAACAAAATCCTGCTCATAATAACAAAAACAAGAAACATAACATACTGACATGCTCGAGCGCTCCCACTGCACAAGCACGGACTTAGCAGTATATCAAATTCTAAGTTTAGTTTACAAGCATGTACGAGAATAACTTTACTCTTCTTGCATGTTACCTAAAACCATGTAAAAACAGTCTCTAAAGGTTTCTAAGTGACATGCCATGCTCATACAAGCTTAGATCATGTTTGGATGATCATTAACATAGAAAATGTGATTGAAATTTGATTTGATCATGAACTAAACTCTCATGCTTACAAAATTTTGAATTAAATCACATGCATGCTCAATAAACTTACAAAAGACTGATCCTAAAGATAGCCAAGTGAGAATAGATACTCACATATACTTAGATGATGCTCAAAATGCAAATATGTTGAGAAAGAATCTTGAAATTATGGAAATAAGCTTCAATCCTCCTTCTCTAATGCTTGATCATGAATGAGATCAACTTTTGGACCTCAATCTATAAGTCCGCCTTCTTGAATTCAGCAATGTGAAGCCATGGTTGTGTTGAAAATGTAATGTGGAAGAAGAATTTATGAATGCATGTGTGTGGATGTGCACAAATGCTAAGAAGTGTATGTACTTCTCAAGCTCTCACTATCATCTCTCTCTGGCTCTTTGTTTTTCCAGTGAAGGAAAAATGTAGAAATGGATGGGTATATATAGAATTATAAGTTCCAAGGGTAAATTAGTCATTACACCCTTTTAACTGTTCGAGCGCTCGCGTTGCTCTAGCGCTCGCATTGCTTGAGCGCCCGGGGCTCGAGCGCTCGGGGTTGCTTTCTAAGGATAGTTTCCCAAAGACTTCAAATATACATCCAAACTTACATGCAACATATAAAACATAAAGGAATAAGAAGCATACTTTATAATATTTAATAGAAGGTATTACAAGGAGAAATTCAAAAATTCGCAAAATACATATAGGAAAATGTAGGTGTTACACCTTATCTTTCTAAAAAAAAATAGTATTGCATATAGAAAGAATGCATTGATATATGAACAACTACACAATATATGTTATAACATAAAGGGACTAACCATGTTCTGAAAGTTTCAATCAATTGAAGTCATCTTTAATCAATTAGGATACAAGTGATACCAATCGATTGGAGCATTTTTAATCGATTAGGAAAAAGTTCAATCGACTGAAGTTATTTCAATCAATTGACCAAAGTTTAATTGATTGACTACAATTCAACCGATTAAGAATTGCCTTCTTTCCTAGAATTGGGCCAGAACTCATCGGGGCTTTGCGGTCCATTTATTTACTTCAACATCTCGTAAAAACATCACACCTAGCTACTGAGTGAGTTTAGAACTCACCGAAGTGATTAAGGGCGTGTTTGGCAAGCTTGAGCTTGATGGTCTGCAATGGAGTTCTCTCTCTCTCCCCTTTCTCTCTGTCTCTGTCTTTGTCTCTCCTTCTTCTTCTTCTCCTTCTCCTACTTTTCTTTCTCCCACAAAATATATGTAGGTGTGTGTATATATGTGTATATATATGAGTGTATGTATATAATATTTATCTCACTCTTTCTAAACTCTATGGTTCTCCAAACACATACACACACACACACTCATACACACAAAATGCTTGTATATATAGGGAGAGGAGTGGGCAAGTGGCAGCCTCTGCATGAACCGAGGAATAAAAATTCGGACAGTTTCAATCGATTGAGGCAGCTTCAATCGATTGAGAAAAGGTGGCACATTTTCAATCGATTGCCAAGGGTTCGATCAATTGAATTAGGATGCAATCATTGCATTTATGTCGGCAGAGTTTCAATCGATTGAAAAGGGTTCGATTGATTAAAAAAGCACGATGTCAATCGATTGATACAACTTCAATCGATTGAAAAGAAAATGCAAGTATAGTAAAGGCAATTATACATAATCTCATCGTATTATTATACATCTAAAAAATTATAGGGTATTACATGCACTTAGTATCCATGTTTGGTTATTATGCTTGTATTATCCTAACTTAGTAAATTAGAGATAATTGGGAATGCTATGCTATCCCAGGTAAGTTACTATACTCCCTTCTATTTACTGCTTTCCTAGATCACCTAGAGCCATGATTAGGAGGATAAAACTAGTTTTAATTTCCATACATGGTACTTGTACATGATATTCCTATTATTAATTTTTTTTACGACTTTAAGTATGATTTGCACTTTTCCTTTCCTTTTATTTCCTTTTGTATGCATAGGGGAACGTAGTAATACGTTTAGTCTCCGAACTATTGTTTTACCATGTGCATTGCATGATATTTGTATAGTCTCTTGTATGCTTTTGCTTTCTTTATTTGTTTACAACTTGACATAGGATTGCATTAGTAATAAATGAAATGGTCTTCATAATATCTAGTCAAATACCTTGAAAGCTGAGTAGAGGTCTATCTTTAGATGGGGTGAGAGAGGTATTTTATCACGATCTACCTCCTTCCTCTCTCGTACCTTAACCCCCAAACTGAGTTCTTAGGTGATAAAGGGGTGATGCTCTCTATCTATTTGTCTTGATAGATTTTAGTTTTCTTCGTTTCCTTTATCAAACCAAGTAGCGACTCTATTAGTGAGGATCTCTCCGAATTTAGCCTTGTAGTATAAATTGGATTACTCACTCGTGTTTCCTTGGATATGGATCATGGGCATCGATTGTAGCCTAGGGTATAGATAAAAAAACCCCATAGAATCCAAATACGAGTAATCAGATCAGATAAAGGCTAATAAAGGGTGGTGAACCTCACTAGTGGCTGTTGGCATGAGATTTGAATGGGACCAATCAAGTAGGCTTGGTCTTTCTAGGGCCTAAAATTAGTCGAGGTACCTACAATTGTCGACTCTGCTAGGGAAAGACTAAGAGGGTTAGACTCCAAAGCTTTCAAGGTTCTTTGACTTTATATTATGAGGATTGCACGTGCATTAGTTTTATGAAGCTTGGGCACACCAAAGCCAGGGCTGCAACATTGCCAAATAACCCCTATGGAGGATATTTCTTCCCTAGCACGTACCTACAAGTATAAAAATGATGTCCACATACCATACCAAACCCTAACCGGACATCTCGCTGAGGGACCCTTTGACCCTATCCATCTTGATGCATATAGTAGACATACATCTCAATCCTTTAGGGCTTGACTTGTTATGACAGTGTGCGTACACACGCCTTATTTTCCCTTTGGGATTATATGACATGATGAGGAAGCCTATACGACACGAGATACATAACCCTGTCTAATCCTGTCAGCATTTTGTCCATATAAATGTTTACCACATGATATGAGGATGTATACCTAAGTTTTATACTGGGATTATATACAACGAGTCCATAGGACGATGAATCATAACCTTGTTTGCATCCTATTCACTAAAGCTAGCCCTGATTAGACCTATGCTATCTTGAACCTTGTCACACATGAAGTTCCAAGCATGGAATAACTAGCGTGACATTGATTATGGTGGCTATGGGATAAGAAGGAATACTCGATGATGGTGTGGATACCAGCATTTGGGCCCACTTTTGTTTTTTAAAACAATTTTCAATTTCAAATTCAAAGAGTCGCCACTTAATTTTTTTAGGAAAATTAAGAAACTATTTTTAAAAGCAACCGATCTTTTGCGAAACCAAAGATAATCTGGGTTCGGGGATTATGGAATGAAAGGGGAAGGAGCCCGACGGACTAAAACACCCCCTTTCATCCTATCTCGTGATAGGCCTCTACTCATCATCCTATTTAATCGAATTAATAATCTAAGCATGCCCTCAACTAATACATAGATATAAGTATACATATCACAAGCATGTCAAAAGGGTGCAAAATTGCTAACAGTAAATTATCATTCATAAGCCACATAATTCAAATAGCAAGCAAAATGATGTGCAAGTAGGGAACTAGAGAACTTACCCGGGATCCAGCCGCGAAATGGGAAACGTGCAATGCATACAAAGAATAGAAATCCTAGGAAAAATGTCTCTAACGCATATAAACACATAAGGCAAGACCTAGTCTAAGGTGTCGCACATGAAGTCAAAAATCAATTAAAATCGAAGAAATAAATTAAACTAGAGAAGGGTTGAGAAACCTCAAATGCGCTACAAAACAAATATTAGTACACATGCCTTGATCAAAGATATGAAATAATCAACCCTAAGCTTCTAGCTTAAATCTACCAAGCATGGAAGGAATTGACCTATTTATGGATTCCTTATAATTAGTTAAAAACATATCACCTCTATAGATATGCAAGTCTCAACTAGGAGCTAATGCAATGTCCATATAGAGGTGGTATAATCCCAATATGATTATAAGGAACTCACAATTAGGTTCAGCTAAGGACAAAACAACATAGAGCTAAAGTCTAACTACAAGCATCTATATACATGAATGAATGCAAGGATACGAACATGAATAAGCTATGAATTATTCACTAATTTGGATCACTTAGCCTCTGAATTTAAGCTAAATTATCATTATTCAAAACATGATTTGGGTCCCAAGACATTAGGAAACCATTTAAGTTAAAATCAATGAGACTAGACAAAAACAATGACTGTTTTTTCCTAAATTACAGAGAGCAGGCCATATTTTAAAAGGTAGAGAAACCATGCTTCCAACGGTTGGATCTTAATGATTTTTGGATATGATATGCCTCTGTGAGTGTAACTTTTAACCCAAAAAGAAAATCAAGGTTTGAACGGTTAGATCTCTGGGCATATGGAAAACACTAGACATCACTCAGGGATCTGCAACTCTCTATCCAGAGATCTTGTACGATTTTATAAAAATAGTAAAAAAATGAGATACACTTAAAAATTTTTAGGGTATCTTCCTAACACATTAAAGTACTTGGAAAAAATTATTAGAGGCCAAGGAAGTTTGATTAAGATTCTGAGTTATTAATTTTAAAACGGACTTACAATTCTGAAATTTTGGACAGAGAATTGCTTGTTTTGAAATCACAAGACCAAACCATCTTAAGCATGGAATTTCATCAAAACAAAAATTGCAGAGGTGCTTAAATGAGTTATGAACATCCTTCAATTGGTCTCATGCAATTTCCAATGAACCATGATTTTATAAAAATCTTTGATCACAGTTGGTTTATGGATTTACTACACCTTTGTTAAATTGATGTTCATATTTCGAATCAAACTTGATCCATGATTCTAGAGAGAACTAGGATCAAGTATGATTATGATCATTGGAATAAATAATGAAATATGAAGATGTTCATGGATTTAGCCTTAATGGATTTCCATCATAGATCTCATAACAAGAGAATCCTAAGGTCTCACTTAATCTCATGAATTTTGAATATAAACTATGAGAACCTACATCTAATTCCTCTTTCTAAAACATATGATCCTTGAGGAATATAGAGTCATGACATCCTAATCCCCTCTCAAATTAATGGTCCTTGGAGACTTAATGAAATCAAAAATCATATGAACCTCTATGGAATATAGCATGAATCCCATAAGATTCTTAGTAAGGGGATTCAAATCATGAGTTGAGACTTAAATTCAACCAACTATGTGTAGATATGACTATGATTCACTTTAATCTCCATATGGATCATAGGATTATAGGAAACTAAAGAATCATACTCAAAGAGACTCAATAAGATATATAAAATCTCATGAATCTTAAGAGAAAAATAGAAATAAATAATTAAAGTTTACTTAGAGAAATTGGAACACAAATTCTTCAAAATAAAACTTATCTTAAACCCAAGGCATCAATTGGATCCAAATTGATGAAATGTTAAGAGATTCAATCACAAGCTCTAAGTAGTGTGTGATGAAATGAAGTAGGAAGAGAGGTTTTGAAAATGTGTAAAGTTTCTAGAACTATGGACTTGTGATTGAATTTGCCTAATTCTACCAAGGATTGAGAGGTTCCCTCTATGACCTCAAGGGTTTCTTCTATTTCTTGGGAAGCTCTTCCAAAAATCTTCAAGTTCTTCTCCAATTATTCAAATTCTTCAAGAAAAACTCTCTTCTTCTTCTCTCAATTCTCTCTCTATTGTATATCTCACTCTTGTATCTCTCTTTGATTCAAGGATTAAGTAAAAAGTTCCAAAGTCCCAATAATGGAGATGAAGGTCTGTTTATATAGACCAACATGACAAGGTTAAATGGGTAAATTTGGGTGAAAACCCATGTGCAAAATTTTCTTTTAGAACATGTGAGAAAAATAGTCTGTTACAGTGTGCGGCACTCGGCGCGGCACTCAGTGAGTGCCGCCGCCGGCTTCGCCCCGTGCCGCAGCTAACAGAATTTTGCCCTCTTTTTAATTTTCAAAATATATGTTAACAAAACTTAATTATTTAGTAAAATATATGCTAATATACTTATATTTGTAATGTACTTTATTAGAATATATCCATATGCATGGTATATATTCCCATATATCATTTTATTTCTTTTTTTCCTTTCTTCTTTTTTTCTTTTCTTTTCAAGACTTCTTTTTCAAAATTCATTTTCACTTTCTCCTTCTATTTTTTCTCTTTTCAGAACTCTTTCTTTTCTTCTTCTTCTTTTTTTTTTCATATCTCATTATCATTACTATATATATATATATTTTGTGAATGAATTCTCAGACTGATTTCCTCACACGTTCTTCAACGTTTGGGTTTTTCCCGAATACCTGATTTCTCCTTCTTTCATTTTTGATTTTGAAACTTTACTTAAAGAATCTTTAAAAATGTTGAATTCTCTGGAAAATCTTCGAATTTTATCAGTCATCATCATCATCGGTCTTTTAGAGGTAACCAATCCCTGGATTTGACGTTTGGTCAAAATCAGGGTGTCTACAGTTTGCCCCTCTTCGACAGAGCTTGTAAAGCAACGCTTATTACAAGTGAATGTCGAAGTCTGTGTGAAACACAAGCCTTTGACCAAGCGGTCAAATCCAGGTAAAAACAAAAAGTGCGTTGCAAAAGTCGGGTGCGTGAAGAGCCAAAAATTGGTCGTGCTCAATGGTGAGCTACCTACGTATCCCATCGGGAATCAGACGAGGACGTAGTTTGGGCAAAGGACAACACATAAATGCAAATAACCACACAGATGTACTCCTATCTTATCGTGATGCATATGCTCAAATTTCATGTCTCATGCTCCTGAATGTGATGATCCGGAGTCATGTTGCCCTACCTATTATCATAAATGCGGCTTATACTTCAAATTCTCCGATTATGTTACAGTTTTATTCTTGGGAACATGTATTTCGAGAAATCATCTGATCGATTGAGCCGCTTCACGCCTTACACTCCATAGTCAATTCAGGTAGCACGCTGAAAGATTGAGTCGCTTCACGCCTTACACTCCATAATCCTCCAAAAATCATCTGATTGACTGAGCCGCTTCACGCCTTACACTCCATAGTCGAATCAGGTAGCACGCTGAAAGATTAAGTCGCTTCACGCCTTATACTCCATAATCCTCCAAAAATCATCTGATTGATTGAGCCGCTTCACGCCTTACACTCCATAGTCGAATCAGGTAGCACGCTGAAAGATTGAGTCACTTCACGCCTTACACTTCATAATCCTCCAAAATCATCTGCTTGACTGAGCCACTACACGCCTTACATTCCATAGTCAAATCAGGTAGCACACTAAAAGATTGAGTCGCTTCACGCCTTACACTCCATAATCCTCCAAAAATCATCTGATCAACTGGGCCGTTTCATACCGATTCCTAGTTTTAGTTTCCTTTTAGGGGTTACCTTTTTTTAAGATTCAATTTCGAATTACTTTTTCTAAATCTGGAAGCACTTGGATTCGTATCTACTTTCAACTTCTGAAATTGAGGATCTAAATCGGCTCAATCCTCCCAAAATCTAGAGTTTATCAAATTAAATTCCAAAATCAGGAGTCAATTAGACTTTGATTAAATCTAAATTATTTCAAAATCTGGAGTCGATTAGACTCAACTTTATTCAAATTTCCAAAATCTGGAGTCATTCAGACTCAAATCACATCAAAATTTCAAAATCCGAAGTCATTTAGACCCAAATCACATCAAATTTCAAAATTCGGAACCATCCAGGCTCCAATTCATTTATTTTTCCAAGATTCGGAGTCAATCTGGCTCTTATCAAATCAAATTTCCAAATTCGGAGCTAATCAGACTCCAACAAATCAATCTTTCAAAATCCACATCAACTCAATTTTCAAAATTCTGGAGTCAATCAGACTCCAATTAAATCAAATTTTCAAAAAATCCGGAGTCAATTAGACTCCAATTAAAATCAAAATGTCAAAATTCTAGAGTCAATCAGACTCCATTCACATCAAATTTTCAATATCCGGAATCGGCCAGGTTCCAATTTTTCAATTTTGCAGAATCAGGAGACAACTAAGCTTAAATCAAATCAATTTTCAAAGGATTGGAGCCAATCAGGCTAAAATCAAATCAATTTTCAAAAATTTCAGAGTCAATCAGACTCCAATTAAATCAATTTTTAAAAAATCGGGAATCAATCAGATTCCAATTTAATCAAAATTAAAAAAAAAAAAAATCGGAGTCCTGCAGACTTAAATCAAAATTCTCAAAATCTGGAGTCAGTTAAGCCCCAAATTATTCAATTTACAAAACCCGGAGTTATTTGGACTCCAATCAAATCAATTTTTCTGAAAATCTAGAGTCAATCAGACTCCAATTAAATCAAATCTTTCGAAATCTAGAGCCAATCAGTCTCCATCCAAATTAAATTATCAAAAATTCGGAGCCTGATTAGACTCCAATCTGTTCAACTTCCCAAAATCGGGGTCGATTAGACTCCTAATCAAATTTGTTTCCAAAAAAATCTAGAGCCTGATTAGATTCCAATTTATTCAATGTCCCAAAATCCGGAGTCAATTAGACTCCAAATAAAATGAAAATTTCAAAATTCTGGAGTCAATCAGACTCCAATCACATCAAATTTTCAATATCCGGAGTCGATTTGACTCAATTTAGTTTATTTTCCGAAACTGGGTGTTTTTGACAAAAAAAAATTCCTCACAATCAGGGTTCATTTTGATTTGCAAAAGGGCTTAAGAATTCATTTTTCAAACTCCGGGGGTCCTTTCGAAATGAGAGAAAAACTTTGAGGCCATGGGAGCAAAATTCGGTGGTACTCATTACAAATATGAAAATTAGGAGGAAGAGGGCCACCTGGCACACGCGGCTACACTCGGTGAGGAGGAGGAGCACTCACTGAGTGCCGGCCGGCATTCCATCAACTGTCGCGCGGCACTCACTGAGTGTCGGCGCCTTTTCGTCTAGTGCCGGCCTGGCCAACAGTGTGTTTAAAACTTGATTTTCTTTCTTTCTTTTCATTCTATTCTTCTTCCTATTTTGGGTTTCTCTCCTAAAACTCTCTCCCTCTTGATTCTTCACTCAAGAATCCAACAATCAACAAGGTATGTTCACTTTTCTAACCATCAAGATCACAACTTTGTTTGATTTTACACTTAAAATCATGATCGTCTTCATGTTTCCCCCACAAATTCCATATGAAACTTTAACTTTCCTCCTCTTTTGCTTGTAGATTCTACAATGGCTAGTGGTTCAGGGTCCCATGGTCCCTCCAAGAAGAAGTATAAGCCTCACCCTAGCTATAACTCATCAATCTTACTTGCCGACCCCGGGGCGCATATCTCGGCACGAGCCTTCAATAGATTGGTATACTCCCAAACCCTTTTGTGCTTATGATGAAATAATGTAATACTATGGAATGTATGATGAATAATGCATGTATGGATGCCCCCATGACTTTGTGCATTCGAATGTATTTAAACTTATTTGTGATACCCCCCTCTTTTTTTTTAATTGATTTTCTTGCTATGATTTGGGGTTCAATGCTTGGTATTGTGCTTTTTGTTTATCGCCCTTATTTGGATTCATTGATTTCCCATGCTCATGAATTCCTCTATCTCGTTTGCCCATTGCTAATGAGGGTCGCATCGGCCCCGTGAAGTACTCGAATTTTACGTAGACCATGCTTTTACTGAACTTAAAACCGATTATCAACGAGTCGCTTAGACTCGAAAGAACTTTTTCTTATTTTTCTTGAAAACAAACGAGTCACTTAGACTTGAAAGAATTTTCTTATTTTTCAAAATCAGTCGCTTAGGCTCGAAAGAACTTTTTTTTTTTTTTCAAAACAACGAGTCTCTTAGACTCGAAAGAATTTTCTATTTTTTTCTTGAAAACAAACGAGTCGCTTAGACTCGAAAGAATTTTCTTATTTTCAAAACAACGAGTCACTTAGACTCGAAAGAAAATTTTTCATCATTTTTTTCTTGAAAACAACGAGTTGCTTAGACTCGGAAGAACTTTTCTTATTTTCAAAACAACGAGTCACTTAGACTCGAAAGTATTTTCTTATTTTCAAAACGAGTCACTTAGACTCGAAAGAAGTTTTTATTTTATTTTTTTCTTGAAAACAAACGAGTCGCTTAGACTCGAAAGAATTTTCTTATTTCCAAAACAACGAGTTGCTTTGGCTCAAAAGAACTTTTTCTTATTTTTCTTGTAAACAATGAGTCGCTTAGACTCGAAAGAACTTTCTTAAAACAACAAGTCTCTTAGACTCGAGAGAATTTTCTTATTTTCAAAACAATGAGTCACTTAGACTCGAAAGAAAATCTTTCATCATTTTTTTTTGAAAACAACGACACGCTTAGACTCAGAAGAACTTTTCTTATTTTCCAAATAATGAGTCACTCAGACTCGAACAACGAGTCGCTTAGACTCGAAAGAATCTTCTTATTTTCAAAACAACGAGTCGCTTAGACTTGGAAATCAACACCTGTATTTCTTCAAAGAATCAAGTTGTTCAGATTCTAAAACTCATTTATTTTCTTTCTTCCTCTTATTTTGTTTTTCTTCTGTCCTTTTCTTCCAGACTCTGAAATTTGTCTTTAAAGGCCAGGGGAGCCTGGCTCACGGCCGGAGATGGTACGAGGAGCTTTCTGATGAGGTTAGAACCCTGGTCAACAACACTGGATTTGGACTTTTTGCACTACTTTTAGAGAAGAGTTTGAATGATATGACCCATATTCAGGCCTTGGCGGAACGATGGTGGGACACAACAAACACATTCCACATGCTTTTGGGGGAGATGACTATGACTCCTCTAGATTTTGCTATGATTACTGGCATTCCATTCGGCGGCCTTCCCGTTGCCTGCTATGACGATCTCCAAAATGGTTCCTGGACACTTTCAAAGGACAGGTATGTATCGATGACCAGATGGCTAGGGCCTATATCATGTACGTGCTGGGTTGCTCGCTGATGAGTACGAAGGGGGATAGGATCAGCCTCGGGTACCTGGCCTCTCTTGCAAATATCGACCACATCTTTCGGTATAATTGGGGAAGGGCGGGGCTGGATACTCTCTACAACCACATGAGTGAGGTCTTTAGGGGAAACTCACCTTCCACCGGCGGGTACTGGAGAGCTTGGGAGGTAAAACTTTGTTATTATATTTCAATCATATTTTTATTTTATTTAACTCCTCCGATTTTATTTTGAAAACCGAATTCACTATTTTTCTTTTTATTTTGCAGATATGGTCTCATGAATACCTTCGCATGAGGGCTCCCAGTACCCGGGAAGGCGAAGCTGCGATCATGCCTCAAGGTTTGAAATAGAAGAAATGAGTGACAGGCCGAAAAGTTGGGGCCCACGACTTTGTAGGCTACAGAAACCTCCTTATCAACTTACGTGAGGTTCATGTGGTGTGGAATCCTTGGGAGACGGCCCTTCCAGAGGCTAGCAAAGAAATCAAAGCTGCTGTGGGTTTTTCCAAGATGAGGATCCTAATGGTGGGGGAGGCGTGTCGGGAATGGTACCTTGGCGAGAGGGTAACTATGCAGTCACTTGCTGCCCTAGCCTTTTATGTGCCTAGGGCTCCTCCTGCTACTATGAGGAGCATTGAGACCCTGGATCATGAAGACCTCATTGCTGTTCTAGGTGGGGAGAACATTGCAAATTATTTGGACGATCCAGACGGCTACCCAATTTTTAGATTGAATTCCCTCATGCTCAACTTTCCTCTTATGGATGTTACCCGGGTAACAGATATTTCATTCTTTTCATTTTCTTTTAAAATTTTCCTTTTATTTTGTAATAATACTCACATAGACTTGAATCCCCTTTCACAGCCTGTCCCTGGGGTTGCCGACCCTCCAGCTCTCCCACAGTGGAACTGGAACGTTCCCATGGTACATATGGGTCAGGAGACCATGTACCAGCTGGCCCCTTATACCCAGAATGTTCCATCCATCCCTCTGTAATATGATACAGCCCCCAGAGATTATGCAGAGGAGGGTCTATCATATGCACACACTGTCCAACATTGGGTTCATAGACGCGAATGGAGGGTAAATCTCTTTCTGAAACAACCTTCTTATTACTTTTTCACAATTCAAATTTTATCTTTATACTAACTACAGTGTCCAAGTTCTTTTTCAGGCTGATGGAGTAAGGGCCACTACTGATCTTTAGGCCAGAGCTATGGTATCACCATTTTTACACATTTTCTCTTTCCCTTTTTTATTTCACTTATTCTTTATTTTATTTTGGCTTTTTAGGAGGCCGAGCTTGCTGCCTTGAGGAGGCAAATTCAAGAGTTTCAGCTGGGTCAAGGCGGCGGCTATCAAGGAGGTGTTGGTGGCAGCGACCAATGCGGTGATGGTGGTGATGGAGGTGACGATGGAGATGGCGAAGCTGGGGGAAGTCAGACAGCTCCGCAGGCACCTAGAAGAAATCCTCGTCGCCGACGAGGATAGCCGACCCCTCTTTCTTTTATATAACGTCCCTGTGAGGACGAGAACTCCAAACTTTTCTCTCTTTAGTGGATTTACTTAGGCGACTTGATAGCATTCATGCATGGTGGTCTGTGTGCCAATTTTGAATTTTGTTTATATTCATGCTTGATTACTGTTTTAGCTTTAGACCTTATCCCCTTGTTTACTCAAAATATGAATAACTTTATTTACTTATTGATGAATGGTGCTTGAATGATGGAATGGTGATACTCTTGTTCAAATTTCTATGCAGGTTTGGGCTGATTCAAATTACAGATTGACCCATGAACATTTTAAATCCTGGCTGGCACTCAGAGAGGCTGACCGACACTCACTAACTGCCGCACGACACTTAGTGACTGCCGGCCGGCACTTAGTGAGTGCCGCCGCTTTTCATCGAGTGCCGGTTTGTGCCATTTTCTTATATAAAGTACCTTTTGCCCATTTCAATGCCCATTTGAAACTCCTAAGACCTTTTTTTCTTCCTCATTCACACTCCTCTTCTATATTCACTCTTCTTCTTCATTGCTCCCATAAGTTCTGACATTCTATACCCGTGGATGGATTCTCTTTCCGGCATTGACCGACTCAACTTCGAGTGTCACAGATTGACAGATCTCTTTGCATTCTGCAGTATGGCTCTAGACGAGAGCTTACTCTGAGGTATTATCACATGTTGGGACCCCTCTTTGCATGTCTTCTGGTTCGGCCATGAGGAGGTTTGTCCACTCTTTGAGGAATTTAGTGCCATTCTCTATACCGACTCTTATGATGATTTGATCATCCCCCAGATATAGGCAGGGTATATCCAAGATCTAGCGGCTCTTCTTTGTATTTCCTGGGGTACCGCCAGCTCTTTTGTTTGCGACTGGCGTATTGACTTTGACCGCCTTTTTTCTATTTATGCTCCCGTTGGTGATCCTGATGACGGAGGATATCAGATTATCAGACGCAGTGCCCTTTCTTTGGCTATGCTCTCCCATTTCCTATTCCAGTCTTCCTCCGACATCCTTATCCCTATCGTTTGTGGTCTTCGAGAGATGCGGAGTGCTATCATGCTTGTTCTAGGAGAAACCTTACTGGGTTTGGATCATGCACAAAGCACCGAATCGATGTTGCTTTCAGGGTCACCTTATGTTTTGCAGATCTGGCTTCTCGAGCGTTTAGGCCTCTTCGCTCACCCTCCTGCTGGAAGACTGCTTCCCTATGATCTCCTGGATGTTCATTTCCGCTATTGCACGATTGACGACTGGCTTACTTGGCTTCAGAACCTATATCTTGGGGACATTTGTTGGGTATGCCCTCGATGGACTTACTGCTCTGTCACTGTGCGGCTTCCCGGACGCCCGGGGGTTTGGTTACCTGGTCTGCATGTCACCACTTCTTACATCCCCGGACGGGTGGTTCGTCAGTTGAGATTGCTTCAGGATGTCCCGGACACTATTACGGTTGATTTTTTGAGGAACTATGCTCTACGCCCTTCTACCATGAGATTATTTGCCGAGGCTTGGCATGACAGAGTGTCTGCTCCTTTCTAGAGGGTCCCTTCTTCAGTTGTTCCCACTACCGAGTACCTTCTTGAGATTCAGACTTTGGTCGGGAAATAACTTCTAGACAAACAAAAAAGGGAAAAACAAGATTCTAAAAACTTCCGACAAATCCTGCTTGACTCTTACTACGCTTTTGTGATGTATTTCAATTTTCATAAAGACTTTTCTTTGTATTAGGAAAATGTTCTAATCATGTCAATTCATAGTTTGCACTTCTCCCATCTCTTCAGATTATGAAAATTTTCCTTTTAATGTCTCTCTTAGCTTTTATTACTTTGCTTTGAGTTTTGCTACTACAAGAAAAAATGCTTTTTAGGTCACTTTTTAAATTGCATTTATGTCACTTATATTTTGAGTGACATAATTATTTAATGTATGAGCTTTTTATGTCACTTTTCGAGTCTTTATGTAATTTTTTTTAAAAAAGTGACATAAATAATAAAGTATTTATGTCACTTTTTGTATATAACGACATAAATAATGAAGTTTATGTCACTTTTTAAAAACGGACATAAAAAAAAAAAAAAAAAAGCACGGTGGTAATTTTGTAAATAAAATATTTTATATTTATGTCAATTAATGTAAAAAAAAGTGACATAAAAAAAATACGGTGGCAATTTTGTAAATAAAACATTTTACATTTATGTCAGTTTATGTAAAAAGTGACATAAAAAAATGCGGTGGCAATTTTGTAAATAAATTGTTTTATATTTATGTCACTTTATGAAAAAGTGACAAAAAATTTATGTAAAAAGTGACATAAATGAATTTGGCGGGCTGATGAAAATTTATGCGCGGTGTATCTAAAATTTTTTTTATTTCGTTTCTTTCATTCCCAAAACATCATTCCCAAACCCTCTCCAAACCATCTCCATCGCACCTCTTCCTCCACCACCACGCCACCCCCTGCTCGTGGCCATAACCGCCGCCGACTCCTCATTTCCTCAGCCACCACTGCCTCCTCCTGCACTCAGCCTCCTCCTCCTCCTCTCAGTCGCTACAGCTTCCTCCAAGATCTCCTCTCCTCCTCTCTAGGTTTCTCTCTCTCTCTCTCTCTCTCTCTCTCTCTCTCTCTCTCTCTCTCACAAACCCCCTCCTCCCTCTCTCGTTGACCCCCTCCTCCCTCTCTGTATCATCGTTGCCGAGTTGCCACTGCCCTCCTCTCACATAGCCACTGTCGCCGCTCGCTCCAGGTTTTGTTCTGTCTGTCTCTCTCTCTCTCATTATGTGTGTGTGTATACGATTATATTTGCTCTGAATCAATATCGTTTTTGGGAATACAATTGTAGCTCCAATAGTCTGTGCGGATGTGAATACGATTATGTTATTTTATATTTTGTTAGTTTAGGGCTGTGAAACATCTCGATTCTATAAATTTGATTTAAATCTAATTTATTCACTTTCTTCCCTGCCAATTTGCATTTATCTTTTTTTTTTTGTGTGTGTGTGTGTGTGTGGAGTCTTTTATGTTATTTTTATTTTATGTTTTGGATTCAATTAAAAAGTTTTCTTTGCCTTCCTGGTTTTTTTTTTATAGCCGTAATTAAAAAAGTTTCCTTTGTCCTTACCTTACCATGTTAACAATTTGACAGATTGATCGTTTTTAATTCAGCTAATGCCCATGTGTTTTGGTACTCTGCTAGTAAATTCAATAACATTGCTTTTCCTTGCTTTTTAGGTCAATACAGAGAATACTAAATACCCTAAAACAAGGAGTTTGAGTGGAGAACAGAGGCAGCTCTTGTGAAAATTCCGTTTCTCATTGATGACAGAGAAGAGGGCTCTCACAAAGTTTCTCCGTTGTGTGGAATGGAGTGATGTTCAGGTAAGGAATTCTTTTTTCTTCTCTTCTTTTTCGTTTCCACTTGCACCTCTTTTTCTCCATATTTTTTGCAATCCTATTTTAACTTCCTTTGAATCAAAGCACTCTCCACAAATGTAATCCTATACATATTTGATCCCCCATCCCTACCTCGCCGTGGAAAATTGCCCAAGCAAATAAACGAAAGAAAATAACCCCATCACCCCCAATTAATGATTAGTTGATGTTACTGCTGAATTTTCTTAGCACCTTTTATCTACGTACTGTTTGCAAAGTAGAATCATCATCTACTTTTGGTACTACTTTTCCAGAACCTTAGAATCTTTCGTTTCTATGAAATTTTACTGCCCATTTCATACATTACTATCGTAGCTGCCAATTGCATTCTACTTTATGCCATAGATTATGTTCTTCCAATTGCGTGATCCAAGGCAATGAAGGCATTTTAGCCTGAAGGAAGTTTCCTTCTGGATTATAATAATTCTGCTGAATTAGCCTCAGTTTAACCTGGTCACGGTTTGCTAAAGACTTCCGTACTCATTTCATAGCAATTTGTAGTGGTACTTCTTTGCTCATAAGTCGCTTGCTTTTTAGATGCTATGTTTTTGTTCATTTTCTGCTTGAGAGTGACTCTAGGACTTAACCCAACAGTCAACTCTCTTGTTATCTGAATCTTGTTTTCATCCACTGCTACGATTTATGAGTGGTAGAAATAATGATGAACTGCTTGGATTACCATTTTCACATTTAACTTTCTCTGGTTAAGCTGGCCACCCTTTTCACTTCAAGTTCTGCTTTCGTGCCACTGATTAATAAGAAAATCGGGCCCGAGGATTGTATGTTCATGTATTTGCAGGAAGTGAAACAAGCATTAGAACTGATGGGTAGGTGGGAAATGATTGATGTATGCGATACATTGGAACTTCTATCTCTTTTTTGAAAGTGAAAATGTTAGTTTTACACAAGCATTTGTGTTTCTAATGTGATGACTGTAGTGACATTTTGTTAGAAGTAGATATAATTACATGTATTATTGTAGCTGTGAAACATGGTTTAGCGGGCTTGTGAGTTAACCACAACAAAGGGTTGTTTCTATCTCCTCTAAATGGCTTGTTAAACCTAGTTAATCATTTTTGTAGTAAGATGACATGCATTTTGAATCATAGTGTCTTGTGATATTTTGAAGTTCATGAATGGGAAAAGCATCTGTTAATGCTGGTGTTGACAATGCAGTCACTTTTCTTTTCAAATCATTTGTGCCAAGTCACTTTCTGAGTTCTAGTTTTTTTTTAAAGTAGTACACCTGACACTCCGGGTGTTGTTGCAAAGAATCTCTTTAACATTCCGGGGCTTTCATATCAGCCTCCATTTTAGCTTAAAATGAATTTAGCAACCAGACTTTTAGTGATTTTCTTTTTGAGTCCAAGTCTTGCAAACCACGTTGATATCTCTAGCTATTGTTATAATGTTTAGAGCAATGGCTTTGTTGATCAAGGAAATGAATAGCTCAGATGTCAAAGTAGTACAATTGTCTCTAGCTATTGTTTGGTAAATTGCACCTTACTTAATGATGCCATCTGAAAGTGTCCTTGAACATTGCAGCACAACGAAATATTGAGTTGGCTAGCTTTCTCCGGTGGTATGTTGCAGTGGAACTTCATGATCCAGCATATACTAAATGCTTATGCTTGTCTATTTGTTTAGTCGTTAGCTACTTGGAGATTATATCTGTGGTTTCTTAGAAGTTTAATGATGCTTAATCAATCTTTTGAAAGGTTTATATGGCATCCATGTTTGAGAATCAGTACAAGTTACTTGCTCGATCAGGAAACAAAGTACAGGAGGTAAGTATTTCAAAATCTTATTTAGAACATTAATGCCTTTTCTTCTTGATTGCAAATATTAATTAGTTGTCAGTTTGATAATTTAACCTATTCTGATCAAGTCATCCCGTTAGTTTGAGAAAGTTACAATCACAAAGCTGGTTTGTGTCATTATATTGAAGGCCATTCATGATGCTGCACTAAGAACATTTTTAGAATGCCTAAACTTTCAACTTTTCCCTTTTTAGAAACAACATTGAGTGGGCAGTTTCTTATCTGACACCGTATATGGAGCTATTTATGATTTCATTTAAGTTACAATTTTTTGAGCCTGCATTAGAGTTAGTAGAGAGCTTAACAAAACTATAGGTAATTTTGAGTATTTGTAGCCACACTTCTAAAGGATTTGCACCCATCGTATGGGTGACAGACTCTAATCAAGGGTTGTCTCTGTTATATAGCGAGGGTTGAAACTGTAAACCGCTTAACCAAACCCCACAAAACCTTACTCACACCTCAAACATGCCTAAAGAAACTTGTGGGAACTAACCGAATGCATAACGGAATCACGGTTCACAAATAATGTAAAAAAATGACTTTTTCATCACTTAGACTTGAAAAGCTTAGTTTTGAGATTTTGAGTAGTGAAACGGTAAACCGCTTAACCAAACACCACGAAACCTTACTCGCACCTCAAACATGCCTAAATAACTTGTGGGAACTAACGGAATGCATAATGGAATCACGGTTTACAAAAAATGCAAAAAAAAATGACTATTTCATCTCTTAGGCTTTGAAAAAACCTAGTTTTGGGGGTTTTGAGTAGTGAAATGGTAAAGCGTGTATCCGAACACCATGAAACCTTACTCACACCTCAAATATGCCTAAATAAACTTGTGGAAACTAACTGAATGCATAACAGAATCACGGTTCACAAATAATGCAAAATTTAGTAAGAGCATCTCCAACCCATACTCAAACGTATATCAAAGGAAACTTGAGTAAAATTTTAAAAAAAAATGCCTCTCTAATACTTACCCAAAACTATATCAGAATTTGAGTGTATGAATAGTGTTATTTCAATTTGGGGTTTAAGCTCGAGTAGAATTCAATTTGGTATGAGTTTGAATCAAGGATTGGAGGAAGTTTTTGAGGTTTTCTTTTTACCCAAATTGAAATTTGGTGTGGGTTTAATGATGTTTTCTTTTGAATGTTTAATCTTAGAGGCATAAAATTGTGGGGGATTTGAAAGAACAAACTACATTGAATCTAAATTGAATTTATAAGGATTAAAGTCTCAAAATTAAATAATTATAAGGAACAAATTAAGTGACATCACTCTCAAATTATAAGGGTGCAAAGTGTAATTGATGATACTAATCGCTGTTAACAAAAATTGTTTAGAATCACAAAAAGGTCCTTCATCTGATGAGAGATGCTCTAAAAGTGAGACACATGTCACCTGGGAAGCATCCAAGGGATGTCCTTGATCATCTCGTTTGCTACATAATGATTCAGAATCATTGAAACTAGTAACTTGGTGAACAATATCTTTGTTGAACTTGGTAATTTACTTAACGTTCTTTTAGATGTTGCGAAGTAAAATCATATCTTTCCATGTGGTAGAGTGTTCTTCGGAGGGAGTATATAGAATTACTTTTGAATTCGTTCATTTTAGTGGAGAAATTAAATTTTCTTCCCTTCTCTTATTAGTTAAATGCGTTGGATCATCTGGATTGGTTGTCCAAGTTCCATGGCCATAAGTCCTTAACAATGTTTTTTTCAAAGATTCTGAAATGTGATAGATATTAGCTTTTTTTTTCACAACTTTTGATGTACTTAATGTCGTAGTGTGTATTTGATGAATGTTTAATACCAGCAAACTGTCTTATCAATTGAATCTGTAGTGCTTCATTCCAAATAGACATGATTGACTCAGTTACTTTCTAAGAGCCCATTTGGGCTAGATTTTTCGAGGAAACAAGCACTTATAAGTTATTTCTAAGTTATTGTTTAAAACTTGTGACCATTTGGATTAGCTTGTTTTTTTATAGCCTTTTAAAAATCAAAAATAGAGTAAAGAGCACACTAAATGATGACTTTAGCTGAAAGAAGAAGAACGTAGTTAATGAAGGTCTAAAATTGTGAAATATCTGATCATCCAATTGTTTTTGTTTTGTAGCCACCAAATGGAGCTCTTTTAAGGCTATGACATGCAAAGGTATTGGGGGGTCACTGCTCTGTTATTAAAAGTCTGTCTTCACATTTTCTATTTATATTTTATGTCATATAGTTATCATTGTTACCTTGTTACCTTTATTAAAACATTTTCTATTCAAATTGCCCTTTCATGGAGAGCTACCCGGAGATTATGGTTTCATTGTTACCTTTATTAAAACATTTGACTTTTCAAAAATTCTACACCATAAAGTTATCACATGTTGGGATGCAACAGAAGCAGCAATACTTTACAGATTCAGGGAACATATTGGACTGGGAAAAATGTGCTTTAGAATTGGAATTTCATGTAGATCATATTTTTCCCTACGAGCAGGGTATTATAATAGCTATATCTCTGCTTTATTTTAATGCAAATAAACTCTTTGACCCCTTAGGACAAGTGAGTGGCAATGGCTAAATATAATGCCGGGTGATTAGAAATTGCTACGAGAGGCGCATTGCTACTTCATATAAATTACATGAGATTTGAGTTTAGACCTAGTGCATAGAATGATTACTGATATAGAGTTGCTCGTAGGGAAAAATATGATCTACATGAAAAGGACTCTTTCATCTCTTAGGCTTTGAAAAAACCTAGTTTTGGGGGTTTTGAGTAGTGAAACGGTAAAGCATGAATCCGAACATCACGAAACCTTACTCGCACCTCAAACATGCCTAAATAAACTTTTGGGAACTAACGAAATGCATAACAGAATCACGGTTCACAAAAAATGCGAAAAAATGACTCTTTCATCATTCCGAGTCTCCGAACACATTTTGGTCTCTCAAAACCCCCAAACATAGTTTTACTTTTTTATTATTTTATATGTACAACTAATTAATGAAATTTTTTTTCTTTTTTGTAGGTACGAATTTTCATATTTTGATGGAAATTAAGTTCTAACAAGTGAACCACTTTTTTTGTTGGACTAATTCTTTTTTATTGCTTTTATAGTTTTCTTAGTACTTTTTGATGAAATATGTAATATGTATATGTTATTAGTTTAGCAGTACTAGACTTGGATCGATTGTATATTTTTTTTGTTCATTCCAATTAATTGGTTGATATTGAGATGAATTGATGAAATTTAGTAGTTGAAATAGATCATTGAGTTGGATAATTTCGTACAGGGTGGTATTGTACGTTTATATGTACATGCATGGTGGTATATATTAATTGTACTACAGGGTGGTATTGAATCAGCATTATTTAAAATATTTATGTCACTTTTAACTAGTATTTATGTCACTTTTAAAGTTTTTATGTTACTTTTGTAGTATTTATGTCACTTTTAAGATTTGATGTAATATTTTTGTTTGGTATTTATGTCACTTTTCTACGTTTATGTCACTTTAGGTTAAAAGTGACATAAATAAAATGGTATTTATGTCACTTTTGATTAATATATGTGTTGGTATTATGAAACATTTATGTCACTTTTCTACTTTTATGTCACTTTAGGTTAAAAGTGACATAAATAATATGGTATTTATGTCACTTTTAAGTATTTATGTCACTTTCATTAACATATGTGTTGTTATTATGAAACATTTATGTCACTTTTTATAAAACATTTGTCACTATTAAAACATTTATGTCGCCTCCATTTATGTCACTTTTTACTGGAAAAAAAAGTGACATAAATACCTATTTATGTCACTTTTTTTTCCAGTCACTTTTTAAGTGACACAAAAAGCCTTTTTCCTTGTAGTGGTTTTAGAGTTTTAATCATTCTGTACTATGAATCCTCATTTGCTTCCACACAGTACCTATTTTGACAGCCAGTAGATCCAAAAATGGGTTTAGGTATTTTCTGGGTTCTTTGGTTTAGCAAACGAAGTTTGCCCCTAGTATAGGGGCTTTGATTCTAGCTCTGGGAAAACGCAAGTTTGCCCCTAGTTCAGCATATGGAAACTCAGGATATTGGGTTACATCAAGAGTTGGGTTTTATTTGGACCGAGGGCCTTGTGTGCCTGCCTACTTATCCCCGAGCGGGTATCAGGTCCATAGTAGTTCAGCTAAGGTCAGAAGGGAAGTGCCTTTTAGGTAAGTTTATTTATGTGACCCAACGAGCAGGTTGCCTACGTATCCCCCAGCGGGAATCAGGTCAAGCTTAGTTCATCAACTTTGGAGGTTTTGAAATGACAAGGTCTCAAGCAAAATATTTCTTGAGGCGATCGAGGTTGACTGGTTGTTTAAACTCAACTCCGTCTAGGTCCATGAGATAGGCCGCTCCTATGGAGAGGAGTGTTTTAATGATATATGGTCCGACCCAGTTGGGTTTGAATTTTCCTCGGGGGTCATAAACGGGCACTTTAAGTTCTTTGAGGACCAGGTCACCCTCAGCAAGCTTCCTTGGGCGAACCTTTTTGTTGAAAACATGAGGTATCCTTTTTTGATATCCCCGAGTGTGATTTATAGCAGCCAATCTCTTCTCATCTAATAGCATCAATTCCTCATATCTCCCCCACAGCCACTCAAGTTCGGTTACCTCGCACTTTGCCAAAACTCTCAAAGATGGTATTTCGACCTCAACTGGTAGAACAGCTTCCATCCCATAGACTAATGAATATGGCGTAGCCCCTGTTAAAGTTCTTATGGAAGTTTGGTATCCCCATAAAGCAAATGGTAACTTCTCATGCCATTCCCTGTATGTATCTGTCATCTTTCCCAGGATCGCCTTTACATTCTTGTTTGTAGCTTCTACTGCTCCATTCGTCTGGGGTCTGTATGCTGAGGATTGGTAGTGGGTAATCCTATACTTCTCTAAGAGTGGGATAACTTCTCCCTGAAAGTGGCTCCCATGGTCAGAAATAAGCTCATTTGGCACCCTGTATTTGCAGACTATGTTCTTCTCGATAAAATTTGCCACATCCTTGGCTTTCAGAGTTGCATATGATGTCGCCTCCACCTATTTGGTGAAATAATCTATTGCCACGATTATGTACCGGTGTCCATTCGAAGCTTTCAGGACTACTTCCCCGATGATGTCGATACCCCACACAGAGAACAGCCAGGGGGTGGTCATGTTGTAAAGTTGGGAAGGTGGGGTATGCATAAGATTTGCATGGATCTGACATTTATGGCATTTCCTAACATACTCACAACAATCCTTATCCAGAGTTGTCCAATAGTATCCCTGTCGAATTATCTTTTTGGCCAACATGTGTCCATTCATGTGGGGCCTGCAGACGCCTTCATGTATTTCTTCCATCATTTCTCTTGCTTCCCTTCCATATAGACATTCTAGGTTATAACCGGTATAGGACTTTTACATAACATTCCCGCATAAATCACAAACTGAGCTGAAAACCTCCGGATTTCCTTCTTATCTTTTTCTGACGCCCCTTCAGGGTACTTTTCTTTCTCAATGAAACTCCAAACATCTATATACCACGGTACTTCTGTCTCTACTCCTCCTTTAATGGCTGCGATTATTTCGAATGAGGGTCGGGTTCTCTCTTCTATGGACAGGGGAATCATGGAAACTCCTATAGGGATTTGGATCATCGAGGCCAAGGTTGCTAAAGAATCAGCTAGCTGATTTTCCTCAGGAGGAAAGCAATAGAATGAGATTTTTCTAAACTGCACTCTTAGGCTCTCCAGGTATTCATGGTAAGGTCTCAATTTCTCATACTTTATTCTCCAATCACTCCTCACTTGCGATATTATCATATTCGAGTCCCCAAAAACATCAATCTTATCAATTTTTAAGGCCAAGGTTGCTTCCATCCCAATTATACATGCTTTGTATTCTGCTGTGTTGTTTGTTGAGTTATACTTAAGTTTAACGGGCAACGGGGTGGGGGCCCCATTAGGTGATATGAGGATGATTCCAACTCCGTATCCTACCTGATTGGCTGCTCCATCAAAATACATTATCCATCGGTCTTCCTCTACTTTCATCACCCCCTCATCAGGAAACTTAAATTCTCCTCTTTCTTCAGATTCTATGGCAAGGTCAGCCAAGTATTCGGCGACGGCTCTTCCTTTGACAGATTTGGAAGTGACATATCTAATATCAAATTCGACCAGCATCATGGTCCAGTGTGAGATCCTACAGGTTAAGATAGGTTTTTCAAAGAGGTATTTGAGTGGGTCCATTCGGGATATTAGGGTGACAAGGAAGGCTAACATGTAATGCCTAAGGCGACATGTACACCATACCAAAGCCCAACATGCTTTCTCCAATGGCGAATAGTTTAACTCATACCCGGTCATTCTCTTACTTAGGTAATATATGGCTTTCTCTACACTCCCCTCTTCCTCTTCTTGAGCCAGCATACACCCCATGGAATTCTCGGTAACAGATAGATATAGCAATAAAGGCTTCCCAGGTTTGGGAGGTGATAGGACAGGTAGATTCTGAAGGTAGGTTTTGATCTTCTCGAAGGCTTTCTGGCATTGGTCATCCCATTCAAACTTTTCCCCTTTCCTCAACAACTTGAATAGCGGGTCACATGTCATGGTGAGTTTGGATATGAAACGGCTGATAAACTGTATTCTTCCTAAGAATCCCCTCAACTCCTTCTCATTTTGGGGTGACGGCATTTCGGTTATGGCTTGAATTTTGGTTGGATCTACCTCAATCCCCCTCTGTGTAATCAGAAACCCCAATAATTTCCCCGTGGTGACTCCAAAAGTGCATTTCTGCGGGTTTAATCTCATTCTGAATTTTTTTAACCTCTCAAAGAATTTCCTTAAAGCCTTTAAGTGCCCTTCCCTCTCTTTGGACTTCACTATCATGTCATCCACGTACACCTCTACCTCTTTATAGATCATATCATGTAGTAGGGTGGTGGCGGCTCTTTGCTAAGTTGCCCCCGCGTTCTTAAGCCCAAATGGCATAACTCTATAACAATAAGTCCCCCAGGGTGTGATAAAGGTAGTCTTTTCCCTATCCTTAGGTTCCATTGATATCTGGTTGTACCCTGAGAACCCATCCATGAAAGATAAGAGTTCATGCCCTGCCGTATTGTCTACTAACACATCAATGTGAGGTAAAGGGAAATCGTCCTTAGGGCTGGCTCTATTCAAATCCTGGAAATCCACACAAACCCTAACGCGCCCATCTTTTTTTGGGACTGGTACAATATTCGCGACCTATTCTAGATACTCGGGGACAATCAAGAATTTTCCCCGGCTTCTTCTTCCTTTGGTTCTTTTCCAAGTTCTGATTTCTCTCTTTTTGCCTTTTCCTTACTTCTTTCTTCACCTCTGTTTTGCCCAACTTTATTCACACTTTCCCCGGTACTACCCTTTCCGATCCCTCTATGTTCCTCTTCCAGCAGGTCCTTCATCTCCAAGCCATTCAGAGTGCACACCCAATCCTGAATAATGGTAGATTTTGTGGGTACTTCTAGGTAAGGGTCCTTATAATCAGACAAGTCATGTGCAAAGAAAATCTCAAACCCCGGCTTCATGTATTTTTCCACTTTATCCAACCATGGCTCCGGGAAACCGCAAAACGGAAACTCCTCTCCTTCTTTGACAAAGTATCCATTGAGAGTCTTTGAGTATGGTTCTATTGGTGCATCGGGCGATTTCTTCTTTTTCTTCATTTTCTCCCTTGTCGACTGATATCCCAACCCATGGGTATGCATTTGAGTGACAATGTTTTGAAACTCGGGCAATCCTTGATGCTTTTTACCCAAACCCATCCCTGGGAAGAATCCCATCTTTCTCATAATTCCGACTACCAACGGCATATTGATCAAAGTAAAGCGGTAAAAACTCTTTTGACTTGCTATTTTCTATCACATTGATGAATTCGAACCCGCCCAAGCCTATCTTTTCCTCTTGCATTTGTACTTCCAAAACTAGGGCACTAGATGAAGCTCCAGACGCATGCATCCAACTATCCCCTAGAACATCACAAACTTTACCCTTCCAAATATACTTGACTTTCTAATGGATGGTTGATGGAATGGCACCCAAACTATCTAGCCATGGCCTTCCCAGAAGTAGATTGAAAGATGTAGGAATATCGATAATCTGGAACTCTGCCTCCTTTTCCCCGGCCCCAACAAAGAGATTCAAAAAAATGATCCCCATAACCACTTGCTGAGTATTGTCATAGGCCCTTACCTTTTGCTCTGATGGTATAAACGTGGATTCATCAAGCCCCATCCTTTTGGCTGTTCGGAATGGGCATACGTTCAATACAGACCCATTGTCAATGAGACAAGGAGGCAAAGAATTTCCTAGACACTCGACGGTAATGTGCATCGGGTTGTTATGAGCGGGTCCTCTAGGAGGTAAGTCAGCTTCAGTAAAGGAGATAGCAAGATTCGAGCTCTTATTGATCATGCAGACGAGATCTTCTGGGGTAATGTTGATGGAGACATCAGATTGATTAAGAGCATCGAGGATCGCTTGTCTATGACGCTTGGAAGTGATTGACAATCCCCAAATAGTGATATTCGCTTGTGTCTTCTTCATCTGTCTCAAGACCCTATCTTCCTCTTCTTCCTCATTCAGTTTCCCTTTCCCCTTATCCACTTCCTGACCTGAGTGATCTACCTCAAGTTCGTGTGGTTTGAAATGCCTTCCTGATTGTGCTAAATGACTGACCTCTTCTTTAAACCAAAGATCATCCTGTGCTTTAGTGACTTCTGAATTTTCTTCTTCATTCTCACTTTCATACCAAAGATCCTCCTTAACTTTATTGATGTCCTGAATGTCATCCCCTTTATACCAAATAGAACTGTCATCTTCAGGTGCCCACCAATCCACAGTGGGAGTTTTTTCTATCCCTTTTCCTTTGTTTCTATCCGTCAGTTCGCCCAAAGTGCAGATGTTCGAATCTTCTTGTATCTGATAAAACTTCCTCGGGCACCCCAACTTGGTGATCAATGTTGATGGATCAAAAGAGCTTCCTTCACTTTCCAAATAGTAAACTCCGGGTGGCAGTACCGCATGATGATTTGGTAGTGGATTCTTGGTGATGTTCGGTGGGTTGGTGGGTGGTTCAGATATTACCTTCTTATCTATCAGATCCTAGATTTCATGTCTCAACCTTAAGCATCGATCAGTTGAGTGTCCCTGCTCTTGATGGAATTTGTAGTATAGATCAGCTTCAAAATTTAGGGGTGGTAGATTTGGTCTCGATCGTGGCTCTAATAGGTGAAGGTGCCCTTTTGCTAGTAGCCTATCTAGAGCAGTGGACAATGACACTCCTAAGTCTGAGATTGTCACGCCCCGAAAATTAAATATGGGCATGAATTTTAAATTAAATGGAAATGCAGGTTGTTACAGAGATCCTCCTCAAAGGCTTATCTCCTCCTTTCTTCGGGTAAGTCCTGACTGTATCAAACTTCTTCTCTGGTTCGCTTAGTGCATTCACATCTGTAGGACTTGAATGACTCCCTGAATGCCCTCCTCCTGTCCCGTAATTCGGACGCCTGTACCTATTCACCGGTTCTTCTCTCTTAATTAATCCTTCTTGTATTACATCCTCAATCCTAGTTCCTACATCGAATACTTCAGCAAAGGTGTTGATGGATTGAAACCTCATCTTCTCTTTATAGACGGGCTGGAGATTTTTCATTAGCATCCGGATTTGTTCCTTCTCGGTTGACCTCTGTACCATTTTAGTTGCTTTTCCCCTCTAACGGCTCAGATATTCAGCAAAAGATTCCTTATTTTCCTGCCAGGTAGTCTCTAAATCTCTAACAATAACATCCAAATCCTAATTATACTCGTACTGGGCTACGAATAACTTGACAACCTCCTCCAAAATTCTGGTCTTACCAGGCTCCAATGTAAGATACCAAGATAAGGCAGCTCCAGTTAATGTCTGTTGAAACAGAATAGCCATCATAGTCGTACTTAAGCCGCTTGGCTGAAAAGCCCCTATACACATCCTGATATGGCTACGGGGGTTTCTTGTCCCATCAAATTTATCAAACACATGCATTTTGAATCCTGCAGGTAATACTTCATAAACCCCTTCATATAATCCCTCTAGTTCCAGCAAGTAGGTGTCTACTCCTTGGGCCTTTCGGACTACCCTCTCCAGTTTCTCTACTTTCTTGGTCATCAGCTTCTCTCTCTCAACCTTTTCTTTCTCCATCTTTTCCTTTTCTACCCTCGGCACTTCAGCTCTTTCTTGATCATCGAACCAATCATCCTCCCTAACAGGTGGAGGAGGATTGACAACTGGCGGTTGTCGTGCTAGTGTTTCCTACGTGGTCATTATCCTAGCCATTTGACCTGCCTGCTGTTCCACTATGGCCCTCAATTCTGCTATCTCTCTTGCGTTTGCTTCTTGTGCCATCTCTCTTCTTACTAACCTTGCAGTAGAATCTCTGTACCAGATTGTGCTCGTAGATGATTCTATCTTTTGCCTACAACCACATTTCATTCTTTTATTTAATTTTTTTTAATAAATCAAAGAAATTCTCTTTATTTTGTCATTTTGCAAAAGAAATTTTCATGAATGGCCCATATGTCATGCAGATGCAATGCATGTGTGCGTGTGTGCCTACTCTATATGTCAAAGAAAGAAAATTCTAATCCTAACACATAAACACGTAAGTACATAAAATCCTCACCCATGTCGAGTGCGCTAATTTCTCCTTTCATTGTGATCCTCTTCACCCCTTCAAAGTTTGAAAATTTTAGAACTTGTGAAATCCATTTGACAAGCATTTCCCTAGATGATGGGATCTTTCAAATTATTAGGAAGCTTTCCCTTGAAGGCAACAACATTTCTCAACAACAGATGATTGGGTTGAAGTTTTACTTTGAAATTCATTTGAAAATCATTTTAAATAATAAAAAAAGTATTTCCCAAGATTTTCGGGTTTCTTCCTTAAAATATGCCTCAACAAGGGTTGACTCGAAATTTTGATCAAAAGTAAACTCCAAAATTTTTTTCTTTTTTTTTTTTAAAGAGCGATTAAATACTTTGAAATAAAAATGGCAAAAATCTGTTTGCTTTCAAAGATACATTTAAAATTCTTTGGGTAGAAGGATCACATGATCGGATTATCACCGTACTTTTCATGAATTCGGATACATACAAGGTCAATGATGCTTAGCTAAACATGATATAAGAAGTGTAACCATATAATCAAAATTCGGTATGTTCTCAAATGTCATAGGACATGAAGAGTGATTAAGAGGTTGTACATCCTACATCAAGAAAGCATCGTCATCATCTCAAGTAATCCCTTTTGGGCATACAAAGCTTCCTAGCACATAAATCCTAATCAAGAATCGACTTCCTAAGATTTGAAAGGTTCAATGGAAGCTACTATGCAAAAGCCGGGTTTTGGTCAAATAAGGGACCCTTGACACACACCCGATAGGATGCTTCATATACCAACACATGGTACGAGATCAAGGGTGATAACACGGCCCCATGATGGCTTGACCGACCGGGTTGCCTCGAGCCTCCAAGGTCATTGTTTCGTGCAATCGACTGGCGAGACATGCAAGTGCAATGCAACGGGCACACAAAAATTAATTAAATCGATTAAAAGGATGCTTCCAAGTCTAATCCTCGAGTGAACCCAAAATCAAAAATTCTGTTCTGCAAAACCAGAGATTCTGGGTTCGATCCTTAGCAGAGTCGTCAGATTGTGGATACCGGCATTTGGGCCCACTTTTATTTTTTTAAAACAATTTTCAATTTCAAATTCAAAGAGTCACCACTTAATTTTTTTAGGAAAATTAAGAAATCATTTTTAAAAGCAACCGATCTTTTGCGAAACCAAAGATAATCTGGGTTCAGGGATTATGGAATGAAAGGGGAAGGAGCCCGACGGACTAAAACACCCCCTTTCATCCTAACTCGTGATAGGCCTCTATTCATCATCCTATTTAATCGAATTAATAATCTAAGCATGCCCTCAACTAATACATAGATATAAGTATTACAAGCATGTCAAAAGGGTGCAAAATTGCTAACAGTAAAATATCATTCATAAGCCACATAATTCAAATAGCAAGCAAAATGATGTGCAAGTAGGGAACTAGAGAACTTACCCGGGATCCAGCCGCGAGATGAGAGACGTGCAATGCATACAAAGAATAGAAATCCTAGGAAAAATATCTCTAACGCATATAAACACATAAGGCAAGACCTAGTCTAAGGTGTCGCACATGAAGTCGAAAATCAATTAAAATCGAAGAAATAAATTAAACTAGAGAAGGGTTGAGAAATTATACCTCAAATGCGCTACAAAACAAAGATTAGTACACATGCCTTGATCAAAAATATCAAATAATCAACCCTAAGCTTCTAGCTTAAATCTACCAAGCATGGAAGGAATTGACCTATTTATGGATTCCTTAAAATTAGTTAAAAACATATCACCTCTATAGATATGCAAGTCTCAACTAGGAGCTAATGAAATGTCCATATAGAGGTGGTATAATCCCAACATGATTATAAGGAACTCACAATTAGGTTCAACTAAGGACAAAACAACATAGAGCTAAAGTCTAACTACAAGCATCTATATACATGAATAAATGCATGGATATGAACATGAATAAGTTATGAATTATTCACTAATTTGGATCACTTAGCCTCTTAATTTAAGCTAAATTATCATTATTCAAAACATAATTTGGATCCCAAGACATTAGAAAACCATTTAAGTTAAAATCAATGAGACTAGACAAAAATAGTGACTGTTTTTCCTAAATTACAGAGAGCAGACCAGATTTTAAAAGGTAGAGAAACCATATTTCAAATGGTTGGATCTTAATGCTTTTTGGATATGATATGCCTCTGTGAGTGTAGTTTCTAACCCAAAAAGAAAATCAAGGTTTGAACGGTTAGATCTCTGGGAATATGGAAAATACTAGACATCACTCAGGAATCTGCAACTCTCTGTCCAGAGATCTTGTACGATTTTCTAAAAATAGTAAAAAAAATGAGAAACACTTAGATCTTTTTAGGGTATCTTCCTAACACATTAAAGTACTTAGAAAAAATTATTAGAGGCCAAGGAAGTTTGATAAGGTTCTGATTTATTAATTTTAAAACGGACTTACTGTTCTGAAATTTTGGACACAGAATTACTTGTTTTGAAATCACAAGACCAAACCATCTTAAGCATGGAATTTCATCAAAACAAAAATTGCAGAGGTGCTTAAATGAGTTATGAACATCCTTCAATTGGTCTCATCCAATTTCCATTGAACCATGATTTTATAAAAATCTTTGATCACAGTTGGTTTATGGATTCACTGTACCATGATTCTAGAGAGAACTAGGATCAAACTTGATCCATGTTAAATTGATGTTCATATTTTGAATCAAACTTGATCCATGATTCTAGAGAGAACTAGGATCAAGTATGATTATGATCATTGGAGTAAATAATGAAATATGAAGATGTTCATGGATTTAGCCTTAATGGATTTACATCATAGATCTCATAACAAGAGAATCCTAAGGTCTCACTTAATCTCATGAATTTTGAATATAAACTATGAGAACCTACATCTAATTCCTCTCTCTCAAACATATGATCATTGAGGAATATAAAGTCATGACATCCTAATCCCCTCTCAAATTAATGGTCCTTGGAGACTTAATGAAATCAAAAATCATATGAACCTCTATAGAATATAGCATGAATCCCATAAGATTCTTAGTAAGGGGATTCAAATCATGAGTTGAGACTTGAATTCAACCAACTATGTGTCGATATGACTATGATTCACTTTAATCTCCAAATGGATCATAGGATCATAGGAAACTAAAGAATCAAACTCAAAGAGACTCAATAAGATATATAAAATCTCATGAATCTTAAGAGAAAAATAGAAATAAATAATCAAAGTTTACTTAGAGAAATTGGAACACAAATTCTTCAAAATCAAACTTATCTTAAACCCAAGGCATCAATTGGATCCAAATTGATGAAATGTTATGAGATTCAATCACAAGCTCTAAGTGGTGTGTGATGAAATGAGGTAGGAAGAGAGGTTTTGAAAATGTGTAAAGTTCCTAGATCGAACTATGAACTTGTAATTGAATTTGCCTAATTCTACCAAGGATTGAGAGGTTACCTCTATGACCTCAAGGATTTCTTCTATTTTTTGGGAAGCATTTCCAAAAATCTTCAAGTTCTTCTCCAATTCTTCAAATTCTTCAAGAAAAACTCTCTTCTTCTCATCTCAATTCTCTCTCTATTGTATATCTCACTCTTGTATCTCCCTTTGATTCAAAGATTAAGTGAAAAGTTCCAAAGTCCCAATAATGGAGATGAAGGTCTGTTTATATAGACCAATATGACAAGGTTAAATGGGTAAATTCGGGTAAAAACCCATGTGCAAAGTTTTCTTCTAGAACATGTGAGAAAAGCAGTCTGTTACAGTGCGCGGTACTCGATGACTTGTCTGCGGCACTCAGTGAGTACCGCCGGCTTCGCCGCGTGCCACGGCTAACAGAATTTTGCCCTCTTTTTAATTTTCAAAATATATTTTAACAAAACTTAATTATTTAGTAAAGTATATACTAATGTACTTATATTTGTAACGTACTTTATTAGAATATATCCATATGCATGGTATATATTCCCATATATCATTTTATTTCTTTTTATCCTTTCTTCTTTTTTTCTTTTCTTTACAAGACTTCTTTTTCAAAATTCCTTTTCACTTTCTCCTTCTATTTTTTCTCTTTTCAGAACTCTTTCTTCTCTTCTTTTTTTTTTTCATATCTCATTATCATTACTATATATATATATTTTTTGTGAATGAATTCTCAGACTGATTTCCTCACACATTCTTCAATGTTTGGGTTTTTTCCCGAATACCTGATTTCTCCTTCTTTCATTTTTGATTTTGAAACTTTACTTAAAGAATCTTTGAAAAATTTGAATTCTCTGGAAAATCTTCGAATTTCATCGGTCATCGTCATCATCGGTCTTTTAGAGGTAACCAATCCTTGGATTTGACGTTTGGTCAAAATCGGGGTGTCTACAGATGGAACTAGGACTTATATGGCTATATGTTAATAGGTGGTTGTACAATTTGATTTCCTTCATATGAGCATGTATAGCATTGAGAGAACCTAAAAAAAAAAAGATAAAAACAATTTTCTTAAATCGGGCAAGTGTAGGTATACAGACTGTCTAGAGATAGCTCCAAAGAAGACTATAAGCATACCTTCTTGGGTCCGTCCCCTGGTTCAGGAAGATTAGCACGAGCTACAAGTACTGGGATACCAATGGATGATGCACATGAGAGAATGGAACAATTAGAGGATGCTTTGGCCCATAAGGGGCAACGGTTATAGCTTATCATAGACCGTTGGGGCAAACCACCGTCAATCCACAAGGGGTGCTCATTGTTGATCCACTCGTACGACCTACTCCACCTATTGTACCTAAGAACCCTGTCGATATGAATCCTATCAAGGAGGAGGATTGGTTCGATGATGGTGTACACGAAAATCCTACGAAGAAAATGAAAGATAAGTTAAACTACCTAGAAAGTGTAGTGAGAAAATCTTGGGGTACTTACGACTACCTGCTAGACCTTAAGGGTTTCTTTGATCCTTCAAGGGTCAAAATGCCTAAAGGTTCAACATGCCTAACCTACAGAAGTTTGACGGGATAGGGAACCCCAAAAGCCACTTGAAAATGTATGTCATAGCCCTTGGGCTTATAGGGTTAGAAAATGAACACTTGGCCCAACTGTTCTTGCATTACTTGTCTAGAGAAGCCTCGTAGTGGTTCTTAGCTCTTGAATCCTCTAAGACCCGCTTGTGGGAGGATATTGTTACTGAATTTGTGAAATAGCACGCCTACAATAACGAGCTTGATATTACTATCCGAGACCTTAAAACTATTTGGCAAGATAACCGAGAATCATTTACCACATTTCTGACCTATTAGAGGAAGAAGGCTGCTGAGATGGCAAATAGGCTAACCAAGAAAGAACAGGTCCATATGATTATAAAGAACTTGCAATCCACCTAAAATGAGCACATGTGTTTTATGCCAATTACTACTTTTGAGCAGCTACTCGATGTGGGAACCAATATAGAAGATGCCTTGAGGGAGGGAAGATTAAGAAGAGAATAATCCAAGAAGGAGAACTATGGGAGGCAACTACTAAAACAACCATACCGCACTCGATGTCAATGTCCTGAATGACAACCAAAATACCGATCTATCCTACCTAAGAAACTACCGCCGCTCCGAATTAAGAAAGTTTACCACCCTTAGCCTGCCACTATCTGCCATATTGACTCTCCTTATCCATAAAGGCCACCTCAAACCCTTAAATTCAAGACCTTCTTTCGATCCTCTCCCGCTTAACCATGACCCCTCCAAATATTGTGCCTTCTACCAAGGACATGGTCATACTATCGATCATTACATTTGACTCTGCCATGAGATCGAAGATCTCCTTGATAACAGGGTCATTATACCCCCTCCTCTGCCAAATGTTACCCATAACCCGTTGCCTAATTGCCATGTCATTTTCCCACCACAAAATATCAACCTCCTCAGCCTCACCCCATTCACCTATAACCCGACCATATACATTATCGCTTTGACCAAACTAAAACCTATGGTAGTCCTTCTGGAGAAATTTAATATTTGATTCATGGACGATGATAAAGAGTACTATGTAGCTGAAGACCCCAAGGTCGACGACCTCTTCTATCTAGAGGAATTAAATCTTGGCCTTAGATAAGTTAAATGGTGGGATGGACAGCCTTCTGATGACTCTATATGGGACGACATTGAGATCAACGAGTGAGCTCCAGAGTGTATTTAGGGAGAAGGATATGTTCAACACTTGACTAGGGCAGTTAGACATTTCAAGCTGCCACAAGTAGAAGGAGATATTCCAGGAAGAGAGGTAGACAATGAGAAAGGAATGGAAGTAAGTATACCACAAGAAAAAGACAAGGTGCTCAAGTAACTTAAGAAGACTCAGGCCAACATATCCATTTGGAGTTTGCTCATGGCTTGTACTTGCCACATGCAGGTGGTGCTTGAAGCCTTAAACCGTCAAGATGTGCGTATTGTTATTACTCCTGAGCAATTAGTAGCCCTAATAAACCTATGGTGGAGACCCTGATCATATCCTTCACTGACGAGGACCTTCCTCTTGAAGGACCTTGTCATAATAGGCTACTCCACATTATTGTTCAGACTTTAGGGATGAGAGCACTGGTGGTTTTGGTTGATAATGGTTCTGCACTTAATGTCTGTCTACTACAAACCATTTAAGCTTTGGGTATTCTAATCTACAAGCTACAAGCCTCAGGCCAATCTGTCTGTGCTTATGATAATACTCAGAGGAAGGTAGTTGGGGTGTTGAAGCTGCTCATTTTTATTGGGCCCGTGAGTAGCAATGTGGAGTTCCAACTAATTGATAAAGCTGCCTCTTTCAACCTACTATTGGAAAGGCCTTGGTTGCATGACATGTGTGCTGTGCCCTTGACCCTCCACCAAAAGATCAAGATGGTTATGGAGGATCAAATAGTGGTTCTATTAGGAGATTCTAGGATCCACACTGCCCAAGACAAAGTTGCATTGGAGATACTATTGCCCGAGTAAGACCCTACTTTCAGTGGGTTTGAGTCGATAAGATCAATAACATATAAGTAGAAGAGCCTTAGTTGTACCATACCTTGATGATTATGCAAATCCCATGATAGCTCCAATTATAAATAAGATGAAGTTCTTCCTAGGGATGGGTCTAGGTTGAATGCAGTAAGGGATAACCAAATTTTTGCACTTCTCTAGGCAAAAGAACAAGAATGGTTTGGGGTATACACCAAACAAATGGGGAGCAAGAAAGTATAAGAGCACCAGGTATCTCACGAAGACTCTCAATGAATCTTTCATCAAAGAATGGGAGGTCTTTTATTTTTGTGGTTTCTCGAAGCCCTGGTATGATTATGATACAAAGAAGAGGATCCCCAATTTTGAGCTTTTCTTTGATTGTGAGCCGTTGGGAGAGGAACAATGGTGCCAAGCTATGGAAGAGGGACAAGCTAAGAAGACCGTTCAAGAGTACTGGGCTGAGAACATGGACCAAGGATCTATGAAGCTACTATTTGGGGATGGACCTATGGATGAAGAAGACAAGGACCAAGAGGTGATGGCATTGCAAAGCGAGAAGGTGGACGTCTCCAAATTCATCAGGGAAGTCAAGGGGGAGCTCAAAAATTGGAAGTATGAGGATGCATCACACCCAAAAGGGAGCTTTTCTAAGTTTCTCGAGTCTGTAATTGGATTAATACATGTTAGTGGACCAAATGTTGCTTTTTATTCAGTCTTTGAGTTATTTACTATAAGTAAAAAGTCTGGTGAGTCTGGTGTTGAGTCTACTATCGAGTCTATTAAAAAATTTCCCAGCTATTAATAAAATGAACTCCGATTCTGCTTACTTTGATGTGTCTAATTCTGAATGCATAGACCTTAATGAAAATGATGAAATTCCTACTATTTAAACATTTAATTGAACAGGATGAAATTAAACCAGCTCAAAAAGTGGTAGAAGATACTTTGTGTGTAAATTTAAGAACTGAGGAGGATCCCCAAATGGTCTAAATTGGTTTAATATTTAATCAATGTGAAAGCCAAGAATTAACTGCTTTACTTACAGAATTTAAAGACATTTTTGCTTGGTCCTATGAGGACATGCCTGGAATTGACCTTGAAATTGTCTAGCACAAAATCCTGCTTCTTCTTGAATCCAAGCCCGTAAAACAAAAGTTGAGGCAAATGAGACCCGAGCTGGTGTTCAAAATTAAAGAAGAGGTGGAAAAACTGTTGCAAGCAGGTTTCCTAATAGTGACTGAGTATTTAGAGTGGGTAGTCAATATCATTCCAATGTTTAAGAAAGACGGAAGGATACGTGTATGCGTAGACTTTTGAGATCTAAATAAGGCTAACCGTAAGAACGATTTCCGGCTCCCGGATATAGAAGTTCTGGTTGACAATACTGTCGGGCGTGCACTATTGTCATTCATAGATGGGTTTTGGGGGTACAATAAGATACTTATGGCACTGGAGGATAGAGAAGAGACTACCTTTATCACACACTGGAGTACGTTCTGCTATAGAGTGATGCCATTCAGGCTAAAGAATGCTGGGACAACATATTAATGGGCCGCTACCACACTGTTGTGCAAAATGATCCACAAGGAAATAGAAAGCGAAAGAAAGGTATGATCACCTAGGAGTCCAAAAGAAATTCCTCGAAAGGTTAAGGAAGTTTAGAATGAGACTGAACCCAAAGAAATGTGTATTCGGGGTGACTACGGGAAAGTTGTTAGGGTTCCTGATCACCAAGAGATGCATAGAAGTAGACCTGGCTAAGATCAATGCAATTCTAGAGATGAAGCCACCTAAGTCAGAGAAGGATTTAAGGATATTCTTGGGAAGATCCAATTCATAAGTCACTTCATTTCAAAGTTAACCACTACCTGTGAGCCATTGTTAAAATTGCTAAAGAAGGAGGAGAAGTTTGAGTGGAGTGAACCCTGCCAAAAAGCCTTTGAGAAAATCCAAACCTACCTACAAAACCGACCTATCTTGTCGCTGCCTGTCGATGGCAAACCCTTGCTCTTATACCTATCAATGACCGAAGATGCCATGGGAAATATGCTATCTCAAGAGGACGATAAGAGTCATATGAAAAAAGCCATATACTACCTTAGCAAGAGGATGGTCGGGTATGAACTCAGGTATACACCGCTAGAGGAAACTTGTTGGGCCTTGGTTTGGGGTTCCCACCGACTTAGGCACTACATGCTATCTTTTTCTGTGCCTATCATAGCCTGGATGGACCCCCTAAAGTACTTGTTTTAGAAACCCACGCTGATAGGAAGGATGGCCCGATGGACCTTGATGCTCACAGAATTCGATTTGAAGTATGTTATGAGGATATCCGTCGAAGGAAGAGCGATAGCAAAATTCCTAGCTGACCAAGCAGTAGATAGGGATAACTATAGGGAATTCTCGTTCCCCAATGAGGATCTTATGGCTATTACTTAAGATACATGGAAGGTGTACTTCGACGGAGCTGCTAATTAGAAGGGATTCAAAGCAGGGATAGTACTAGTTTATGCGGATGGTGCTCATGCGCCATTCACTATCAAGCTAAATTTTGCTGTCACTAACAATGTCAGTGAGTATGAGGCTTGTACAATTGGATTGGAAATGGCCCTAGTACTAGAGACAAGGAGATTCGAGTTGTTCGGGGATTCCAATTTGATAATCTCACAAGCTAGAGGAGATTGGAAAGTAAAATAGGAGAGATTGAAGCCTTACGACGAGTACTTGGAGAGCTTTCAAGAAAATTTTGAAAAGATCGCCTTCTTCTATCTACCTCGAGATGAGAAATAATTCACTGATGCCTTAGCCACCCTAGTCTCAATGATAGAGATACCTGTAGGAGTAGCTATGAGACCCCTAGTCATAGAAAGAAGAGAGAAGCCCTTGCACTGTTACACTATTACAAACCTTGAGAATGAAGAAGAGCTACCTTAGTATAGTGACAAGTTTATAATTGAACAGAAGTACCCCAAGGGAGCCATGGAGAAAGATAAGAGAACGATAAGGAGGTTGTGAGCCCAGTTTGTCATACATGGAGGAGAATTGTACCGAAGAACACATACAGGGAAGAATCTGTTATGCCTTGATAAGTGTAATGCTGAAAGGATGATGAAGGAGATTCATATAGGGGTATGTGGTGCCCACATGAATGGACATATGCTAGCAAAGAAGATAGTAAGACAACGATACTATTAGTCCACCATGGAGCATGATTATTGTAAGTACGTGAGGAGATGCCACCATTTTCAAATCCATGCAAACCTTATGCACACGGTACCATCAGAACTCTATAGTCTCATTATGCCCTGGCCTTTCTCAGTATGGGGAATTGATAAAATTGGGGAAGTGATACCAAAGTCGTCAAATAGGAATAGATACATTGTAGTGTCCATCGATTATTTCACAAAATGGGTGGAAGTAGCATCCTACACGAAGTTAGAAGTTAAGGACGTAGCTAGGTTCATCAAGCATAACATCATCTGTAGGTATAGTGTCCTTCATGAGATAATATCTGATACTGGGTCGCACTTCAAAGCTGAGGTACTAGCACTACCAAAAGAATACAAGACCACCCACCATAAGTCATCACCCTATAGGCCGCAAACCAACGGGGCAGTACAAGCCGCAGATAAGAATCTGAAGGCGATATTATAGAAAATGGCAGATACATATAAGGACTGGCATGGGAAGCTACCATTCATAGTATAGGGCTATAGGACATCCGTGAGGAGATCCACCGGAGCCACACCATATTCGCAGGTATATGGAATGGGGTCTGTCTTATAGATAGAACTTGAGATACCATCCTTGAGAATAATGGTCGAATGCGAGGTAAAAGAATCCCAGTGGATGAGAGAGAGATATGAGGAGGTAGCATTGATAGATGAGAAGAGATTGGAGGCATTGAACCATATCTAAGAATACAAACAGAGGATAACTAGGCCCTATAACAAGAAGGTTCGCCCAAGGAAGATTGCTGAGGGTGTCCTAGTCTTGAGAGCTGAGAGCGCCAGTTTTTTATCCAAGGGGGAATTTTATGCCCAATTGGTCAGACCCTACCTAGTTAACACCATCCTAAAAGGGGGAGCAATATACCTAATAAACCTGGACGACCTTGAATTCAAATAACCTATTAACCTTGATCGCCTGAAGAAGTACTATGCTTAGCCCACCCATGTACATCTTACTCGAACTATGCAAATGGACTTGATTCTTGCTAGGGGATATGTAGTCAACCTGGCAACAGGTTCGGTCCAAGTCCTTAAGCCATTTCCATTCATTTTCTATACTAGGGGCAAGCCCTTCCCGTGACAAAAGACCACATGTGGAGTCCTTGGAGGCTAACACTAGAAACTGAGCCCGTCATAAAAGAAGAAATGTTAATGTCCTACCATCGAACGTTCTATTCGATATCTTCATGAGTAAGACCATTGAACTAGATAGTCCAATCTTGCAAAGATTCATGAGCATGATGAACTTCCTAAGTATGGAAGAACATAGAATACATTGAAGGATTCTTAGGAGGGCTCATAAGCTTTGTTTGTTCGAATAGCCATACTTACAGCACTATCAGAGATCTGCATAATTTTTCCAAAGAGCTTGTGGAGGCGTTGCCTAGACTAGTTAATGTTTCAGCCAGGCACATCATCATTAGATTTTTCCCTTTGCCTACATCCAAAGACATAGTGATAAGTTATATGTTTGCTGTGGTAGTTCTATCATAAAACAAGAAGAAAGCCATCATGCATAAAGCAAGTACACCCCGTTTATGTTCACGGGCGATAGTAAGATCATCTGAGGATAAAACCCTGATTAGAGGAAACAGAATAGCCTGATTCCCTATGATGTGTTTGCTATATTCAGGTAGAGGCAGCCCGCTCAAGTTCAAAAGAAAAGAAGCATACCTAGAATGATAAGAAAGAAGCATGATTTTAGATTTGTTGTCATAACCAAGCATAACAAAAAATTCTTCTAATGTTGGGCACAATTCTTCATAGTTGAAGTGAAACACATTGTATTTGGAATCCTAGCAATAGATCACAACCTCTATGAAGTTTCTATTAGGTCTTACTTGGCGGAAAGAGAAGAGGCTATCTAGCAATAATGTTGAAAATATGCCCGATCGAAGCCATGGAAGGCATCCATCCATGGAAAAAGAGCTTGGACCATAGTCTTTTCCATTGAAATAGAGTTTATGAGAGATTATGGAAGATTTCTTGGAGTTTTCAGAGTTTAAATAAGGTCTAAGGCTGGTTCTGGTGCGAATTAGGAAGTCCAAAGTCGAATAGGAGTCAAAAACTTCCAAAAAAATGCCAAAATTTGCAAAAATGGTCCGAATTCCATAGTGGCTGACAAGCGGGGGTATTTGTAAAATACAACCGCTGTAGAATAAGAAAATATATTGCTTTAGTTCACAATCTCCTTTTATATCTACAATTTGGGTTACAATGCCAGTTTATATACAATGTGACAAATCTACGATGAATTGGGTTGTTTTAGCTGTTATTTTGTGTAGATTGTTGTGTTGCCATAAGCAGGGATGAATAACAGGAAAAGGGTAAAGCTTAATTACAAGCAAGACATTTCAAAGCTAAAATGTGAAGTTCGAGCGATCTAAGATAGCTCAAGCGATTGAGGCTTCAAGTGATTGAGGAGATTTCAAGCGCTCGAGGATTCCACCATTCAAGCGATCGAGATAGGTTCGATCGCTTGACCATGTGTAGACACCCCAATTTTGACCGACCGTCGAATTTAGGAGAGTGCCACCTCCGTATCTGATGATAACAAGGACCGAAATTTGAAGTATTCCGAGCTCTTCAGAAAAATCTCCAAAACGCGATAAAATTTCACAGAAAGAGGAAAAATACCAGGTATTCAGGACAATTCAGGTACAAGACATGATTTTTGGAAAGGATCTTCAAAAATAATTTGTTTTGAAAAAGGGAAGGTCCTAAAAGGGGAATCTCAGCTAAAACGGCACACAGCAGACTGCCGCGGCACTCACTAAATGCCGCACGGCAGTCAGAGAGTGCCGCCCGGCACTCATCAAGTGCCGCCCAAAATTTCTGAATGTCGTTCACTTTTAAAGTCTGTATTTTGCAGAGCAATACGTATGCGTATGCGAATAAGAATAAAAAACTGATAAAGTAAGACTGACAAAAACGCGGCAATCCATTAATTGTCGCGGCACTTGATGAGTGCCGTGCGACAGTCATGAAGTGCCGCAACGGCATTCAGGAACTGCCGCGACGGCAGTCACGGACTGCCGCGACAGTCCCTGGACTGCCGCGCTGGGCAGCAGTCTGACTAATTTCAGAAAGTACACATTGTACCACCAAATGAGAGAATTACACCTGTTTTTTGCTCCGAAATTCACCAAAAATGCCTGGTATTTTTGCCTATAAAAGAGAAGGGATCTTCTTTGTAATGGGCACCAAGAGAAAAAAGATTGGAGAGGAGAAAACACACATACAAAAATATACTACCACTTCACCAACATTTTTTTGGAGTTGAAAGAGAGAATAGCTTGGAAGATCTTCAAAGGAGAGAAATTTTGAGGATAATTTGGAGGTGATCCTCTAAACCATAAGTCATTTATTTGCATCCTTTCTCTTTTAAAATCATTAATCCTCAAATTACTTTGTTTTCTTTTTTTTTCATTTTCTTTTGCTAACCATACTTCTTCCTTGAGATTCTTGGAGATCTTCAATATCTCTCTTGATCTCTTGAGCATGATCCTTTGAGTCCCATGTGAGCTTATGCTTTACATGAAAGTCAAGGTTTGGTCATCATTTTATCTTATAAACAAGTAGATGGATCCAAGTCCATACTCATGACTTAGGTCCTCTAGCTTGATGTTTCATGGAATCCTTACCATATTCCTTTGAGACTTTTAAGTATTAGTCATATCTTCATCTCCAAATGACCATCAAATGGTAGGAGAAAGTGGTTTGGAGTCCAAGCCCATTTCCAAGGTTTATATTCCTTAAGATTTCATGAAGTCTATCCATACTTCATTTGAAACCCACAAACATAAAGATCTTTAGCCTCCAATGACCATCAAATGATAGGAGAAAGTAGTTTAGTTAAGCCCAACTTCATGGTTTAATAGTTGGGGTTAGCAAATAAATGTTGAACTTAAGAATAAAAACAGTGAGTTCACAAACTGTTTTTGATCAAAGATTTTTAGTTCGAAATCTAACCGTTGCAATCAAGTGAAACCAACGGGAAAGTGTCAATAACACATTGTTCTACCACTGTAATTTTTGTTTTAAGGTGGTTTCATGTTTAGAATGGTTTGATCATGAGTCTTGTGAAGCAACAATAATCTGTCCGGAATTTCAGAATAGTTTCAGAACAGCAACGCTCTTTTGAAATAATTAAATCAGAGTTCTAACAAGGTTTTTGTGACCCAAAATAATTTTTTATAAGTAGATTAATGTGTTAGGAAGTCACCCTAAAAAGAACAAAGCAATTCTGATTTTTTTACTATTTTTAATAAATCTTGCAAGATTTCTGGACAGGAGGTTGTAAGATGCTGAGTGATGTCTAGTGTTTTCCATATTCCCGGAGATCTAACCGTTGAAACCTTGATTTTCTTTTTGATTTGGAAACTAGACTCACATAGGCATCTCGTGTCCAAAACTCACCAACATCAAACCATAAGAGACATGCTTCTTTTTTTCTTAAAGGTCTGGTCTGCTCTCTGCAATTTTCAGAGTTTTATGACACACTTGACCAACTTTGTTAATAATGGGCCAAATGATTTTTCTATAACTTAGGGCTTAAACCATGCTTCAATAATGATTAGTTGAGCTTGAATTTAAAGCTTAAGAGTATTTCATAGTTTATCCTTGTCCATGTACATATTCATCCATATGGTTTGACACTTGTAATCAGGATTTATTTGCTTTGGATTAATTACATTAGGTAGATTTAAGCTAGAAATTCATGGATTGTTATTCACCTCTTGTATACCATGTGTACTAACCTTTGTTTTGTAGCGCTATTGAGGTACAATTTTCTCAACCCTTCTCTAGTTTATTGTATTACTTGATTTTAATTGATTTCCGACTTAATGTGCGACACCTTAGAATTAGGATTTGCTTTACTTGTATATATGGATTAGAGACTCATTTTCTAGGTTTTTATTTAATCGCATGCATTGCACGTTTAATATACGCAGCTGGATCCCGGGTAAGCTCTCTTGTTCCCTATTTGCATATCATATTGCTTGCTATTTGACATATGTGGCTTATGAATGATATTTTTGTCATTAACAATTTTACACCCTTTGGATATGTTTTTGTGATGTATATGTATATATGTATTAATTGAGGGCACACTTAAATTAGTAATTCGATTAAAAGGATGTTGAGTAGAGGCCTATCGCAAGATAGGATGAGAGAGGGTGTTTTAGTCCGACGGGCTCCTTCCTCTCTCATTCCATAATCCCCGGACCTAGTTAATCTTTGGTTTCGCAAAAGATCAGTTTGCTTTAAAATGGTTTCTTAATTTTCCTTTTAAAAATTAAGTGGCGACTCATTTGTTTTTTTGAAATTTGGAAAAAGATTTTAAATAAGAAAAGTTGTGGGTAAGTCAACCTGCGATATCCACAATCTGGCGACTCCACTGGGGATCGAACCCAGAATCTCTGGTTTCGCAGACCAGAATTCTGATTTTGGGTTTACTCGAGGATTAGACTTGAAAGCATCCTTTTAATCGAATTAATTAATCTTTATGTGCCTGTTGCATTTCACTTGCATGTCCAGCCAGTCGATTGCACGGAACTATGACCTTGGAGGCTCGGGGCAACTCGGTCGGTCAAGTCATCATGGGACTGTGTGATCACCCTTGATCTCGTACCATGATTTGGTATATTAAGCATCCTATCGGATGTGTGTCAAGGGTCCCTTATTTGACCAAAACCCAGCCTTTGCATAGTAGTTTCCATAGAACCTTTCAAAAAAATATAGGGAATCAATTCTTGATTAGGGCTATGTGCTAGGGAGTTTTTGAATGCCCAAAGGGGAGTACTTGAGATGATGACGATGCTTACCTGATGAAAAATGTATAATCCTTTAACCACCTTTTAGCAATTCCTTCTTATGTCCCACGACATTTTGGAACATGCTGAACCTTGGTTATAAGATTATACTTCTTATATCATGTTAGCTAAGCATCATTGACCTTGTATGTATCCGAATTCATGAAAAGTACGGCGATAATCCGATCATATGATCCTCCTGCCCAAAGAGTTTTAAGAAAACAGATTTTACTATCTTTACTCCAAGGTTTTCACCTTTTTGATTAAAACCCCAAAAATTAATTACCTTTGTTAAGGTACATTTTCAGATGATCATGGGTTTTAATCCAATCATCTTCATTGAGAAGTGTTTTCACATCCTCATTTCTTAAAATAAAAGATTCAAAATTCCTGAGAAATTGCTTTGAAAGATCTCATCATTTTAAAGAAATGCTCCTTTTAAATAAATTTTGAAAATATCCGACCTTTGAACGGGTAGTGGGAATCACAATGAAGGGAGAAGTTAAGCGCACTCAACATGGATGAGGATCTTATGTGTTTATGTGCTTATGTGTTAGGATTAGTGTCACGCCCCGACGTAGCATAAATATGGAAAGCATTTAATTTCCTTTATGGAACCGTAGGTCGCGACAGTTTGAAGGATCGATTCTGTCCCAAACGTCGAACAACATAAAACCATTAATCAGAGTAGAGCAATCAGGGCTTATAAAATTTTTCTAACTTATTACATCTTATGGTACGGGGTTAACTAAGGCACAGACCGCCTTGAAATAAGACAATAACTTAAAGTCTATTACAGTCATCCTTATTACAAAACTAATCATAACTTAGAGCACATAAACTTAAAGCATATAAAAGTAACATCTCTTCTCAGCAACTGATCTCAATTAGCAAAATCATACGGTTCATCCTGATTATTACCTGCAAAGCCTGGACACGAATGTCCAGGACGCATCAACGCCGTCAGCTTCAAGAAGCTGGTGAGTATTAAAAACATAGCTTTGAATGTAAAAACATGCCCATTTACCTTTTTCCCATTTCCATTTAAATACCACAAGTTTATATTTATGATAAAGAGCTTGTTAGAAAAACAACCACAACAATAATTAAAAGATAAATTCACACATATGTGACCGTGTATGAGAACAATGCACCATCTCATCTAACCGACTCTTTTCTCTCGACAAAACCCAACAACCCTCTATCCTACTCCTGGTATCTTTGAAATACTAAGATAGCCACACTTTAGCAACGGGGCGCCAGGGAGTGTCCAGTTTGCCTCACACTTTGGTCCGGGGTACCAGGGAGTGTCCAATGCCTCACACTTTGAATACCCTAACCGCCATGCAAATACCGGGGCAACCCCCACACAGGTATCCAGACTCGAGTCATTCAGGGAGTGTCTATAGGCCACACTTTAGCACTTCCATGGGTGCCAGTGAGTGTCCAAGTTCGGCTTCACACACTTTAACGCTTCCATGGGCGTCAGGGAGTGTCCATTTTTGCCACCTTCGCATTTCAAAGACACCCTCATCCTCTTTTTCAACTCCAACCACAATCACATCCACAACCACAACCATAACCACAGCCACAATTACAACCACAACCACAACCACAACCACAACTCAAACTCATACTCTTTCCACACAATCATTACTCTTTTTCACACTATCATTACTCTTTTACACACTACCAACACTCACCATGCATGTACAACTGACTCCACATGAATGTCATCAAACTTTAAACATAAAGGAATTCACAGAATTAAAGAAATAATACGCGTACGGGGATTGAAAATTCGTAATTCATTGCCTTAATCATTTTAAACATAACTAATAGCATTCTAAAAACTGCTACTGAAATCCTCGTTTTCTGTCCAAACGGTGCAGAATCTGAGAAAATTACATTAGACGAAAAGTGTGCAGAATCGAGTTTTGCTTGGGACAACGCGGGCAGAACCTTAAATATCATTCGTTTTCCTAACAAAAATCTGAAAACAAAATTCTGCTACTGTTAAAATTAAAAGAGAAAATATTAGATTGAATTTCTAATATACTTTTTCTGCTACTGTAATCCTCATTTTCTGCCCAAACCGTGCAAAATCTGAGAAAATTGCATTAGACGAAAAGTGTGCAGAATCGAGTTTTACTTGGGACAGCGCGGGCAGAACCTTAAATTTCATTCGTTTTCCTAACAAAAATCTGAAAACAAAATTCTGCTACTGTTAAAATTAACTACCTAAATCAGTAAATAAGGAATGAGTTACATTTGGAGTGAGTTAGTAATACTCACCGTGATGTAGATTGAAGAAGTTGTTGAGAAAGAAATACAAGAATTAAGAATCTCCAATTTCAAGCTTGGCTATGGAGGATTGAGCTCTTCAAATTCTGAAATTATTATCTCTCTATGTGACTCTCTCAAGCTCTCTATGTTAGGAGTGTAGAATGTGTAGTGTGGTTGGGTGTATAAATACTCAAACTCCCACTTAGAAAACATTTGCCTAACATCCCACTCATTCTCCATTAATCTCCACTAATTACAAAGAAAGTGCAACAATGATGTGTAAATATACACTTGCAATTCATAATGCTCCATTGATAATTGAAAGGGTAGGTGGAGTTGGTGTGGGTCAAGGTGTGTTTGGAAATCAAGCTTATGGCATTAGGACAACACACATACTACAAGCATTTGCCAAACAAGGCCTAAGGGAAAACTTTAGCAATAATAATTGGGTATAAAGAAATTTGTCCAATCAGTTACTCCCAAAATTCTGTGGAAGTTTAACACTGCGCGGACAGTTTTAAACCTAAACTAGTATTTTCGTGACACGGTGTTTATCACAAAAATACAGAAAATTCATTTTAATGTTAGAAATAGTTTTCTGATTTTATAAAAATACAGTTTGAGTTTTAAAAGAAATGATTCCACCGTTTTGAAATACAGATTTGAAATTTAACACAGGTATTGCCAGTTTTTATGAAAATTGCATTTTGACCCCAAAAGTAATTTCAATAATGAGATTAGTCAAGAAATAAATTTTTCACATAAGAATTTAAATAAAGGCAGACAATGTATATTTAATTTTAAATATGGCAATGCACACTTGATTCTTTAAAATAAAAATACAAAATTTCTTTAAAACTCCCAGCAGGTCCATATTCTCCACGGATCTCCTATATCATCCTTAACCTTATCTCCCTTCTAGGCTTCGGTTACCGGCACTGCCTGCATCTAAAAACCATACCGGGAAGTATACAATATGACATGAATAATAAAGGCTCAAAAGGATAATGACAATCAAATACATAGAATGACATCAAATCAATTGACCAGTCTCACAACCCAACTGCTCACACTACCCAAACGCTCATACCAATAGCATCATACCAGGTTCCTCTTGATCACATAGCAAGAGACACCTCACCTCACCTCACCCGTCTCCAGTACGTCGGTCCCTGAGGCCTGTTGGACTGTTGGTAGGTGCTCCTTGCTCATGACCCTTTAGTCCCATAGCACTTAGCAATAAACACATACTCATTGATTCCAAATGAAAACACAACATAACTGCAAAAAGAGTACAAGTAGAGATAACAAAGAAATACTCCGGAGAATTTAGAAAGCATATTGTACACAACCCGGTACCTATAAATGATGTTGAGCAACTCCCAAACACTTCTCTTCTTCTTCTTCTTCTTCTAACTCGAGGTGTATGTATATCTATAATTGTGTATATATATATATATAAATCTCTCTCTATGTGACTCTCTCAAGCTCTCTATGTTAGGAGTGTAGAATGTGTAGTGTGGTTGGGTGTATAAATACTCAAACTCCCACTTAGAAAACATTTGCCTAACATCCCACTCATTCTCCATTAATCTCCACTAATTACAAAGAAAGTGCAACAATGATGTGTAAATATACACTTGCAATTCATAATGCTCCATTGATAATTGAAAGGGTAGGTGGAGTTGGTGTGGGTCAAGGTGTGTTTGGAAATCAAGCTTATGGCATTAGGACAACACACATACTACAAGCATTTGCCAAACAAGGCCTAAGGGAAAACTTTAGCAATAATAATTGGGTATAAAGAAATTTGTCCAATCAGTTACTCCCAAAATTCTGTGGAAGTTTAACACTGCGCGGACAGTTTTAAACCTAAACTAGTATTTTCGTGACACGGTGTTTATCACAAAAATACAGAAAATTCATTTTAATGTTAGAAATAGTTTTCTGATTTTATAAAAATACAGTTTGAGTTTTAAAAGAAATGATTCCACCGTTTTGAAATACAGATTTGAAATTTAACACAGGTATTGCCAGTTTTTATGAAAATTGCATTTTGACCCCAAAAGTAATTTCAATAATGAGATTAGTCAAGAAATAAATTTTTCACATAAGAATTTAAATAAAGGCAGACAATGTATATTTAATTTTAAATAGGGCAATGCAAGAAAATGGGGGTTATTACAATTAGGATTTTCCTTTTTTGGCATATGGAGTAGGCACACACACACACATGCATTACATCCGCATGATGCATAAAATAAAAGTCTTCCTCGAATAAAATAAAGGTAAAAAGGTTTTTCTAAAAAGAAATTTTCAAAATTTATTGTAGGAGCAAAAATAGCAAACCAAGGGTGGTTTAGAGATCCTACGGCAAGGTTAGTAAGGAGAGGATACACTGACATGGCCGAAGAGAGAAACAATGAAGAGATGACCGGATTGAGGACACTAGTTGAGCAGCAAGCGGAACAGATGAGAAGACAGGCCGAGAACATGAATCGCATGATGGGAATGATAGAGGAACTGAATCGCCGACCACCGCCGCATGTAATTCCACCCATTATAGACCCGCCTATGGGAGGGGGAGACGGGGATTGGTTCGACGATCAAGAGGCACATTGGAATGATGCACTGAGAGCCAACAGGGACAGGGAGAAAGATGAGAAGGAGAAGCTGCTGACCGAGAAGATAGAAAAGTTGGAAAGGGTAATGCGCAAAGTTCAAGGGGTGGATACCTATCTGATGGAACTAGAGGGATTGTATGACGGAGTCCATGAGACGTTGCCAGCCGGTTTCAAAATGCCCGTCTTTGATAAATTTGATGGCACAGGCAACCCCCGCAGTCATGTCCGAATGTGCATAGGAGCTTTTCAGCCTAGTGGACTGAGCACTACCATGATGGCTGTCCTATTTCAACAAACCTTAACAGGAGCTGCTTTGTCGTGGTACCTTACACTTGAGCCAAGCAAGACCAGAGTATGGGAAGAAGTGATTAAGGCATTTGTGGCGCAGTACGAATACAATCAGGACTTGGATGTTACTGTCCGAGATTTGGAAACAACCAGGCAATGGAACAAAGAATCATTTGCCGAGTATTTAAGCCGATGGAGAGGGAAAGCTGCGAAAATGGTGCAAAGGCCGTCCGAGAAGGACCAAATTCGAATGCTGATGAAAAATCTACAGCCAGTTTATCAGGAGAAGATGAGATTTCAGTCAATTAACACCTTTTCTGAGGTGTTCGATGTGGGGACGAGAATCGAAGATGCAATTCAAGAAGGAACAATCAAGAAGGAAGAACCACAGAACCGATATCGGAGGCCTAGTTATGGGTCGAATGGAGGGCATTCGGGAGGTCACTCTGGCCCCACCGATGTCAATGCACTTAGCGAGCCGGAGAGAAAATTCGATATCACCAAAAATCATCCAAGAGGAGGGGAGGATAAGCCAATGAGGAAGTTTTCAGATTTGGGAGTATCATTATCAACCGCCCTCGATAGGCTGTTAGCAAAAGGGCATCTCCGTCAGCTGGAACCTCGACCACCGTCGAGTCCACTCCCGCCGTACTTTAAAGGAGATCTCTACTGCAAATATCATCAACAAAAGGGCCACTCGACTGATCGGTGCATGAGGTTAAGACATGACATCCAAGACCTCATTGACAACAAAGTGATATCCGAGCCACCTGTCAAGGCCCCCAATGTCACCAAGAATCCACTGCCAAACCATCGTGCTGTACCACCGCCGCGGGGCCTGTACTTCTTAGGGGTGGGAGAAACAACATTTGATCCATCCGAGCTAATCACAAAGGTCGGGGAACCAAGGAAATCTTATCAGTTACCAGAAAATCCAAAAATCTGTATGATTGGAAAACAGCCAGAGATATGGGAGAAAGAAGCAACGGGGCAATCAGACTGGTGGGTTCAAGGAACTAATGATCGTAACATAGACCAAGTGGGGGAGGATGACCTGTGGTATCAAAGCGACGAAGAGGCAAAGGAGGGCTCAAAGATCGTTTCAGAAGTCGACAACATTTGGGCAAAAGAGGAGATCGATCATCTGACTCGGTCTGGCAGGCACTTCAAACCAAACGAACTAGAGGAAGATCACCCGGGGAGAGATCAAGACAAAGGAAAAGGAAAGATGAACGAAGAAGAAGAAGAGGATAGAGTCCTCAAGCAAATGAGGAAGACTCAAGCTAACATCACTGTCTGGGGGTTGCTAATTGCCTCCAAACGTCATAGGCAAGCAGTCCTAGACGCTTTGAACAAAGCTGACGTATCCATCGACACCACTCCGGAGGACCTCGTAGGGTTGATCAGCAAAATTCCGACTTCGGCTATTACTTTCTCATCAAATGACTTACCTCCGGGAGGACCCATGCTCAACAAGCCTTTGTACGTCACTGTTGAATGTTTGGGGAATACCGTGCCTGCTTGTCTCGTTGACAACGGGTCTGCTCTTAATGTGTGTCCTTTCCGCACAGCCAAACGAATGGGTTTTGACGAATCCTCTTTTGTGCCGTCTCAACAAAAGGTCCAGGCATACGATAACACCCAAATGGCAGTCATGGGCATCATCTTTCTTAACCTTGCTATCGGGCCAATAGACAAAGAAGCTGAGTTCCAAATCATCGATATCCCCGCTTCCTTCAATCTGCTGCTGGGAAGGCCTTGGTTGGATAGTTTGGGTGCTATACCATCCACAATCCATCAAAAGGTCAAGTATGTCTGGGAAAACAAAGTCTGTGATATCCTCGGGGACAGTTGAGTTCGCTCGACCGAAGCGTCGTCAAGTGCACCGGTCCTAGAATTACAGCTGCAAGAAGAAGAAGCGAAAATGGGAGGATTCGAATTCATCAGCGTGATAGAAGAGGGAAAGTCGAGAGAGTTTCTACCGCCTCAGTCCGATCAGTATGCTAGTCCAGTGGTAGCAGGAATCATGAAGAAGATGGGTTTCTTTCCAGGATTGGGGTTGGGGAAGAACCTTCAAGGCCTGCCTGAGGCTCCAAGGATCCCTACTCAGACCCACACTCACGGTCTGGGATACCAGCCAACGAAAGGGGAACTAAGAGCAAAGAAAAAGGCCGTCAATGCACCACTAGACCCTTACTTGAAGACCCTCAACGGGTATTTTGTGAAGGAAGGAGAAGATTTCCCTTTCTGTGGCTTCCCAGAGCCATGGATGGACCGAAAGGACAAATGCATGAAACCAGGGTTCGAGATCTTTTTCTCCCATGAAATTTCTGAGTACAAGGACCCATTTCTGCAAATGCCTGAAAAGTCTGTTGCTGCCAAGGATTGGATTGGTGCGCTAGACGGTTCCGCCATGAAAGATCTGTTGGGCGAAGGGAACACGGAGGTCATAAAGGAAGATCCTGGGAAAACCAAGGGCAAATACGTCGAGGGCATAGTAGAGGAAGCAGCTGAAAGCGAAGAAGATGGGGAAGACCAGGAAAAGGCCGACAAGGGAAAAGCTGAGGAAGAAGAGATGGAAGAAGTCACCAAGACAGGAGAACCGGAAGAATGCTTCATTACTGACCTAGAGAACAAGAAAGAGTGGGTTTTTTAGTCTAGCGATAGGTTCCCCCCACACCCAGAGTCTGTAATGGCCCAAATGAGGCGTCTTTCAATTTCCATGTCTGTTGTAATCACTCCAAAGAAAATCAATGAAAGCATGACTGATTCTGCCTACTCGAACGCGCTTAATGAATGTGATGAATGTGATGATCATGAAATACCCATTGAACTGCAAAAACTAATTGAAAAAGAAAAAGAATCTGCATGTAAAATCATTGAGGACACCCTGACAATTAATCTAGGAAATGAAAATGATCCTCAAAATGTCTTTATCGGCTCTACACTTAGCAATAAAGAAAGCAAAGAACTAATCAGTCTATTAGATGAATTCAAAGATGTTTTTGCATGGTCTTATAATGATATGCCAGGTATCGATCCAAAAATAGTCCAACACCACATCCCCCTCTTTCCCAATTCAAAACCCATAAAACAGAAATTGAGGCGGATGAGGCCAGAATGGGCACTTAAAGTAAAAGAGGAAGTTGAAAAGCAATTGAAAGCTGGGTTCTTGATGGTCACCGAGTATCCGGAATGGATTGCCAATATTGTACCTGTCCCGAAGAAGGATGGTCGTGTTAGGGTTTGCGTCGATTTCCGAGATTTAAACAAGGCGAGCCCTAAAGACGATTTCCCGTTACCCCACATCGATGTGTTGGTTGATAACACTGCGGGGCACGAGCTTCTATCTTTCATGGATGGATTCTCTGGATATAACCAAATCCTCATGGCGCCCGAGGATAGGGAGAAAACCACGTTTATCACTCCATGGGGGACATATTATTATAGGGTCATGCCATTCGAACTTAAGAACGCAGGAGCAACATATCAAAGGGCTGCCACCACCTTACTGCACGACATGATCCACAAAGAGGTAGAGGTGTATGTGGATGATATGATTGTAAAGTCCAAAGAAAGGGGAGGGCACCTAGGAGCTTTGAGAAAGTTCTTTGGGAGATTGAGGGAGTTCAAAATGAGGCTAAACCCGCAGAAGTGCACGTTCAGAGTCACCACCGGGAAGTTATTAGGTTTCCTTATTACTCAGAGGGGAATAGAGGTGGATCCTACCAAGATAAAAGCAATAACCGAAATGCAGCCGCCGAAAAACGAGAAAGAACTGAGGGGATTCTTGGGGAGAATACAGTTCATCAGCCGCTTCATTTCCAAACTCACCTTGACCTGCGACCCACTTTTTAAACTACTCAGAAAGGGAGAGAGATTCAAATGGGACACCCCGTGTCAACAGACCTTCGACAAAATCAAAACCTACCTCCAGAACCCACCTGTCTTGTCACCACCTTTGCCTGGGAGACCCCTGTTACTTTATCTCTCTATATCCGAAGATTCGATGGGATGTATGCTGGCCCAAGAAGGAGAAGAGGGGCACGTGGAGAAGGCCATTTACTACTTAAGCAAAAGAATGGTCGGAAATGAGTTAAAGTATTCGCCCTTGGAGAAGGCCTGTTGGGCCTTGGTTTGGTGTACCCGTCGCCTCCGCCACTACATGCTAGCCTTCCCAGTAATCCTGATATCCCGAATGGACCCATTAAAGTACCTGTTCGAAAAACCCGTCTTGACCAGTAGGATTTCCCGTTGGACCATGATGCTGGCTGAGTTCGATATCAGATATGTCACCTCCAAGTCCGTAAAAGGAAGGGTTGTCGCCGAGTTTCTAGCCGACCTCGCTGTAGAATCTGAGGACAAGGGAGACTTCAAGTTCCCGGATGAAGGAATAATGGAGATTAAGGAAGATTTGTGGAAGATGTACTTCGACGGAGCAGCCAACCAACTAGGTTACGGAATTGGAGTCATTCTCATAGCACCCGATGGGATCCCTACCCCAATAGCCGTCAAACTCGAGTATAACTCAACTAACAATACCGCGGAGTACGAAGCATGCATAATTGGGATGGAAGCGGCCTTGGCTTTGAAGGTTGGAAGGATTGATGTCTTCGGAGATTCCAATTTGATCATATCCTAGGTCCGAGGCGATTGGAGGGTAAAACATGAGAAATTGAGACCCTATCATGACTATCTGGAGAGTCTGAAAGTGCAATTTCAAAAGATTTCCTTTTACTACCTCCCTCGCGAAGAAAATCAACTAGCCGACTCTTTGTCTACCTTAGCCTCAATGATCCAAATCCCTCCCAAAATTGTCATGATCCCGCTGTCCATAGAAGTGAGGGTCCAACCGTCATTCGAAATGATCGCGGCCGTAGAAAGAGAAGATGAGGTACCTTGGTATGAAGATGTATAGAAGTTCATCAAAGAAGGTAAATTCCCCGAAGAAGCCTCAGAGAAGGACAAGAAGGCGATCCGACGATTTGCTGCTCAATTTGTGATCTACGCGGATAAACTATGGAAGAAATCCTACACCGGGTATAATTTGGAGTGTTTATATGGAACGGAAGCTAAGAGAATGATGGAGGAAATACATGAGGGAGTATGCGGGCCCCACATGAACGGGCACATGCTGGCGAAGAAGATCATTCGACAAGGGTACTATTGGACGACCTTGGACAAAGACTGTTGTGAATATGTCAGAAGGTGTCACAAGTGTCAGATTCATGCAAATCTGATGCACACCCCACCGTCGCAGCTCTATAGCATGACCACCCCTTAGCCATTTTCCGTATGGGGGATTGATATCATCGGTGAGATAGTTCCAAAAGCTTCCAATGGGCACAGGTATATAATCATGGCGATTGATTATTTTACGAAGTGGGTAGAAGCAGCCTCATATGCGACTTTGAAAGCCAAAGACGTGGTGAGTTTCATTGAGAAGAACATAATCTGCAGATACGGAGTCCCGAATGAGCTTATCTCCGATCATGGCAGTCATTTCCAAGGGGAAGTTATCCCGCTTTTGGAAAAATACAAGATCACTCGTCACCAGTCATCCTCGTACAGACCCTAGACGAATGGAGCAGTAGAGGCAGCAAATAAGAACGTTAAAGCAATCTTAGGGAAAACGACAGATACATACAAAGACTGGCATGAGAAGCTGCCATTTGCTTTGTGGGGATACTGGACCTCAGTGAGAACTTCAACAGGTGCTACACCATATTCATTGGTGTACGGGATGGAGGCAGTCCTTCCAGTCGAGGTAGAGATACCCTCTCTCAGGGTTTTGGCAGAGTGCGAGATCACCGAATCAGAATGGATACGAGGGAGGTACGAGGAATTGATGTTGCTCGATGAAAAGAGGCTGACCGCGATAAACCATACTCGGGGGTACCAGAAGAGGATAGCTCATGCTTTCAACAAAAAGGTTCGCCCAAGGAAGCTTGCTGAGGGTGACCTGGTCCTCAAAGAACTTAAGGTGCCCGTTTATGACCCTAGAGGAAAATTCAAACCCAATTGGGTCGGGCCGTACATCATTAAGACCCTCCTTTCGGGAGGAGCGGCATATCTCATGGACCTAGACGGGGTTGAATTTAAACAGCCCATCAACCTTGACCGCCTCAAGAAATACTTTGCTTAAAACCGTTTCTTTCAAAGCCTCCTACCTCGATGAACTACGCTTGACCTGATTCCCGCTAGGGGATACGTAGGCAACCTACTTGGTTCGGTCATTTAAATAAAACCGCCCGAGCGGCATCTTCTTTCAAACCTTGAGCTGAACTACTGCAGGCCTGACGCCCACTCGGGGATAAGTAGGCGGGCTCTCAAAAGCCTTCGGCCCGTGAAAACCTAAAAGCAAGAAATGTGTGTGCTAAACTAGGGGCAAACTGGCGTTTTCCCAGAGTCACTTCGAGGCCCTAAAACCAGGGGCAAACTTCATTTGCTAGCTGAAGAACCCAGAAATAAAACCATCCTTCAGGTCACCTGGCTGTCAAAATAGGTACTATAAAGAAACAAATAAGAATTCAATGAGTAGAAAACAAAAAGCAAAGTAAGGAGCCGAGTAAAGACATTAAAAGGAGAATTCTTCATAAAAGGTTAATCGAAAGGTTGAGCACTTTGATTAAGCATACTAGAAATCTTCCAACACTTAAAAAAAAAAAAAAAAAAAAGAAGAAGAAAAAATCACATTCGGAAAGCGTAAAAGAGTAGGCAGGGTCTGTCAGAAAGTTTTGTGAAATGGCAAACTCTTCCCTGTTTTCGTCTACTTTATTGTGCACATGTCTTGTCAAGTCTGTCTCACAACCAAGGCCTGGATCTCCAGAAGGTATTGGGCAGTGGGTACAGTCGAAGCAGGGACCCTCGGGCACGGAGCAGCCATCCTACTCGACCAAACCTCAATGAAAGCCTTCACAATAGAAGGACGCAAAGTGGACCCCCTGGTGAAATCAGCAGCCACAGGCTCAGTAGTATCCTGCAGAAGCCCGAACTGACGGACCACCCGATCAGGAATGTAGAAAGTAGTGGCACTCAAGCCTGGTAACCAAATGCCAGGTCGCCCAGGAAGACGTACAGCAACAGAACGATGAGTCCACTAAGGGAAGATCCAGCAAATGTCACTAGAAGAGAGACCCTGGAGCCAACCGAGCCATGCATCAGCAGAATGGAATAAGCAATGGACCTCCATGCGGTCGTAAGAAAGTGGCCCACGAAGATGCGAGGGATGAATGAAGAGATCGAGGCGTTCCATGAGCCAAACTTGCAAGACGAAAGGTGCCCCGGCAGATAACATGGCCCTGGTAACATGGGCATGGCTCAATCCAATCAGAGTTTCACCAAGAATCAGCATAATAGCATTTTTCATCTCCCTCAAACCACAAGCAATGGGTATGAGAATGTCAGAAGATGACTGGAATAGGAAGTAAGAGAGCATGGAAATTGACAAGGCACTACGTCGGATGATCTGGTACTCGCCATCATAGGGGTCCCCTATGGGAGCATAAACGAAGGCAAGACGCTCGAAATCAATATGCCTGTCACAAATAAGGGAGCCCGCCGCATTTCGAGATATGTGGAGAAGAGTGGCTAAGTCGCGAACATACCCGGCCTGAATCTGAGGGACCATCAATTCAGCAAAGGGGTCAATGTGAAGAATGGCACTAAATTCCTCAAACAAGGGGCAAGTCTCTTGAGAACCGAAACGGAAGACATTGAGAGTAGGATCCCAACACTGAATGGTAGCTCGAAGTAGGCCCTCATTCAAATTCATCTGTCGGAAAGAAAAGAGATCGTTCAGTCTGAAACACTCAAAGTTAAGCTTGTCAATACCCGAGAGAGTATCCATCCATGGGAAGAGGGTTTGAGAACCAATAGGGGCCATTTGAGGGGAGAATAAGGAGGAAAGAGAAGTATTTTGCGGAGCTTTGAGAAAGAAGGGGTATAAATAGAAGAATAAGGCTGTCTACCTACCCGCGGCACTCGATAAAGTGCAGCGGCACTTGGCGAAGTGCCGCGCGGCAATCCGTGAATGCCGTTGCGGCACTCACTGACTGCCGTTGCGGCTCTCGCTGAATGCCGCGGAGACCTAACCGAGTGCCGTTCCAAGTTTTTCATTGGCCAGGGTTTGTTTGTAATACGATCAGCCCACCTGCAGAAATACAATAAAACATGCGCATCATGCAGCACGTGCAAATACATTCATTCATTCATTTATTTCATTCATTCATACATGTCAATTAGATAAAAGGAATAGAATCATTCAAAGATAAAAATAAAAAAGACGGGACCAAGCCATGGTCCCACATACGGCAAGAGTTGGACCAAGCTATGGTCACACATACGGTGAATAAGCAAAAAGCAATGAAATATTTGAAGCATCTATCCTACCAAGTATAAGGGAACAACCATCAAAATAAAGCATATGTGTATATATACAGTCATCCACCAAAAGGTAAATCCTCCCACAACTCTCAAAATAAAAAATAACAAAAGCAGGGTCAACCACGACCCCGACCACGGCCGCGAGTGTGACGAGTCGTGCGCCTGAGAGGCTCCTCCTCCGACTCGGTCCCACTGCCTCCACCGCTCCCTCCACGACCGCCGCTGCTGCCGCCTCTGCCTCTGCTGGTGCCCTCGCCGCCACCTCCACCGCGCCCAGCACCGCTACCTCCGGGGGCGTCGCTGAGAGGGATGCCGAACTGCTGGAGCCGCTGCTGGAGCTGCCCCACATGCTGGGACAGGACTCTAATCTCCTCCGCCTGAAATAAAAAAAGGAATAAGTCCAGGTAGCGTCGAAATGATGGATAAAATACTGAGAATAAAAGGAATAAAAGATCATACCTGGGCCCTCAGCTGGGTCGCAGTAGTCGCCCGAGCTCCCTCAGCCTGAAAAACAAGAACCAGGAATAAAGATCAGTGAAAAGAAGATACAATCCCAGTCAAAAGCAGGAGTGAGGATGAATTTCTTACCATCCACTCGCGCCCAAGAACCCACTGTCGCACGCTATGGGTATACGCCAGGCCCTCCTCCGCGTAAGCACGCGGGACAAGGTCATAGTGGATAGGAATCGTGGGGGCGCCCTGTGAAAGTCGTGGGATCGTCGTCACATGGGGCTTGCCGAATGAGACGGTCGACATGGTCCAGTCCCACTCGGGTAGGCCAGGGGGGCGGACCGCAGCAGGGACATGCTGCAAACAAAAGTAATAAAACATGGGTGAAGAATAAAAGGAGGAACTCACAAGAATAATAGAGGAATCATTTACTCACCCGAGTCACTTCCATCAGAGGAAAGTTCGGCATCACCTTGGCGGCACGAAAAGCCGCATATCCTGACGGGTCGTCCAGAAAGCCGTGGATCCTAGAGCCAGTTCGAGCAGCCGAGAAATCGCCACCCTGAAGCGTGTCTGTGGCTCTCATGGAATCAGGAGGAGGGAACGGCACATAGAACCCCGGGGCCGCTATAGACTGCCGGGTCACTCTCTCTCCCAGATACCACGCCATACCCTCTGACCCTCCATCAAGAAGTCGTCTCGTCGGGTCATACCCGCCCGACTCCCGAATCCCCACGCGAGCCTCGGGTAGCACCCTGAGCCACGGCTGCCAGCGTACATGCCCCTCCCGTAGGTTCGTCAGGAAGTTCCTGAACGAAATAAAATCGTGAGCCCCGGTCTTCCTCCCAACCCTGTCCTTCGCCCATTTCAGCCCCTGGGGCATGATAAGGGCGTCGGCATCACGTGTCTCAGGAGACATCATGCGGAGATACTCATGGGACCAAATCTGTAATAAAAAGAAAGAACGAAAAAGGGGAGATTAGTGTCGCAATGTAAATAAATTTCCGAAAGTAAAATAAGCGATAGAGTATAAAAGTAAAAAAATATATACCTCCCACACTCTCCAATTCCCGCCGGTAGCAGTCGACCTGTCCCGAGAGATGTCACTCATATGCCTGTACAGGATAGCTAATCCTGTACCAGCCCAATCAAACTCAGCGACCCGGTCCAGACGCTCCAGCGACTCCACCAAAGAAGCAGAAATCCGGTCACCCTTGGTGCTCAACAAGGAGCACCCCAGCATGTACATCAAGAAGCCTCGGGCCATCTGCTCGTCCGTGAAGCCGGGTTTTCCCCGGAAAGTATCCATAAACCACCGGGCCGTGACTAGAGCCTCCTCCGGGACCACCCCTAGCAGCGGCTCCATCTGATCCCACTCCTGGTCTGACAAATGTCTCAGAGGCTCTCCGCCGAGGGCGATCCCGGTAATCATCGAGAAGTCCAACGGGGTCAACGTCATCTCGCCAAAGGAGAAGTGGAAGGTACTCGTAGTATCCCACCACCGCTCGGCCAACGCGTGCATCTGCTGCAAGTCGTTGGAGCTCTTCGTCAAAAGTTTGACGAAGTCTCCAAACCCTGCTGCGTCCACCAGAGCCCTCACGGTCGGGCTCAGCTCGGTATACCACTCATGGCCATGGGCAAGGCTGCCATGCCCCTTCAGCACCTTCGGCTGCAGCTGCAAGAAAGAATAGAAAGGTTTGTTGTTAGGAAGTGAATAAAGATGAGAGCAACAACAGTGAATAAATAATAAATTAAGGAAGGGAAAATCCAGAAGTGTTCATAGGGGGGTCTCACAACCATAGCATTCATTTGCAGTTAGGAGAAAAAGAGCAAAAGGAGAACACTCAATGTTCTAGCAAAAAGAAAGAAAAGAGAAAAAGTAGTGTGACCGCACTTCTAAAATACATGCATATATAAAATTTCGAATCCAAGGGAAGTGCAGTTTCACAAGTAGTATTTGGTCACGAGCATTTAAGAGCCAAATTTGAACAATAAAAGGGCGCTTAGAACGCCCGAGAAAATTCACAAGTATGATAAGCAAAAGGGGAATGTTCAGGATTTCATTCAAATGGCATCGCATTCGTAAAACTTAAGAGAAACAGAAAGGAATTGAGAAAAGCCAAAAATCTTTTAAAGATGAAAGGGAAATAAAGGAACCGATACAATTGGAACACCCGAAAATCCAATAAACAGGGGAGAAAATAATAAGTTTTGATTCGTCAGGCATGAAGGTCATAGGAACAAAATAAATAAAATTTCTTTACAAATAAAGCATCCGAGACGCACAAGGGCGCCACAAGCATGTCATGACAGGGTATCTAAAAAATGTGGCGATCCTACGTTGCATTCACACAGAAAAGAAGATGCGAGAAAGAAGTACGAGAAATAAAGAGAAGCGTTTACCTCGCGTTTAAACGCACGGGCCGATAAATGCTCATCAGGATCCCTCAATAACAGTGTAGCGTCTGGATGATGGGTGGCCGTATACTTGGCCTTCTTCTTCCTAGAACCACTCGCCATAACCTGTCAAAAGGAAAAGGGAGATTCACACCTTAAAATTCATGAAAATTCAGAAAATAATGAAATAAAAGAGTTTGATCGAGTCTTGATCAAAAAGAACTTACCTGTGAATATCGTAGATCAGTATAGAAGTGAGGAAAGAAAAGGAGAAAATTTTCTCCAGAGAGATCTCGAGATGAAGAGAGTGAGAGAATGAGAGAAAGGAAGAGAACCCCGGCGGTTTAAGCCACTGCCGCTCAAATGCGGCACTCAGATTTCCGTGCGCGGCAGTCAGTCAACTGCCGCGCGGCACTCGCCAAGTGCCGCAACGGCACTCTATGAGTGCAGTGCGGCAGTCACGGACTGCCGCAAAAAACCGCGTGTGCCGCGATTAAGGCGGTTCAAAGATATTTACTTTCCCCCCAAAAATTCAAATCAAGTCCCGAAAATTGAACTTGAGCCCCCCAGAGTATGCCCTCATTGCACTTTTTTACCCCGGTGTTGTTTCTAGGTTTAAATCGACTACAAATTTCAAAATGTAGGCATAAATTTGAGCATGTGGGTTCCCAACTCCCTGGAGTTTGGAATAAAATTCAAGCCTGTGGGCCCCAAAATCCAAAAGTTGAAATCCTGGCCTTCGGGCCCCGGTTTTGAAGATATAAAGTAGGTTTTAAGCCCGTGGGCTCCTGAACTTTGAAAAATTTAAATCTAGAGAATATAACGGAATTATATCCCCGATCCGCGTGACGGATTTACATCGATCCCTTGTTTCGAGAATATAACGGATTTATATTCCCGGCTTTCGCAACAGATTTGCATATAACGGATTTATATTCTCGGTTCTCGCAACGGATTTGCGATAACCCTCGTTTGGGAATAAAACGGATTTAAATCCTTCACTGTTGTGCAAAATGATCCACAAGGAAATAGAAAGCGAAAGAAAGGTATGATCACCTAGGAGTCCAAAAGAAATTCCTCGAAAGGTTAAGGAAGTTTAGAATGAGACTGAACCCAAAGAAATGTGTATTCGGGGTGACTAAGGGAAAGTTGTTAGGGTTCCTGATCACCAAGAGATGCATAGAAGTAGACCTAGCTAAGATCAATGCAATTCTAGAGATGAAGCCACCTAAGTCAGAGAAGGATTTAAGGATATTCTTGGGAAGATCCAATTCATAAGTCACTTCATTTCAAAGTTAACCACTACCTGTGAGCCATTGTTAAAATTGCTCAAGAAGGAGGAGAAGTTTGAGTGGAGTGAACCGTGCCAAAAAGCCTTTGAGAAAATCCAAACCTACCTACAAAACCGACCTATCTCGTCGCCGCCTGTCGATGGCAAACCCTTGCTCTTATACCTATCAATGACCGAAGATGCCATGGGAAATATGCTAGCTCAAGAGGACGATAAGAGTCATATGAAAAAAGCCATATACTACCTTAGCAAGAGGATGGTCGGGTATGAACTCAGGTATACACCGCTAGAGGAAACTTGTTGGGCCTTGGTTTGGGGTTCCCACCGACTTAGGCACTATATGCTATCTTTTTCTGTGCCTATCATAGCCTGGATGGACCCCCTAAAGTACTTGTTTTAGAAACCCACGCTGATAGGAAGGATGGCCCGATGGACCTTGATGCTCACAGAATTCGATTTGAAGTATGTTATGAGGATATCCGTCGAAGGGAGAGCGATAGCAAAATTCCTAGCTGACCAAGCAGTAGATAGGGATAACTATAGGGAATTCTCGTTCCCCAATGAGGATCTTATGGCTATTACTTAAGATACATGGAAGGTGTACTTCGACGGAGCTGCTAATTAGAAGGGATTCAAAGCAGGGATAGTACTAGTTTCTGCGGATGGTGCTCATGCGCCATTCACTATCAAGCTAAATTTTGCTGTCACTAACAATGTCAGTGAGTATGAGGCTTGTACAATTGGATTGGAAATGGCCCTAGTACTAGAGACAAGGAGATTTGAGTTGTTCGGGGATTCCAATTTGATAATCTCACAAGCTAGAGGAGATTGGAAAGTAAAATAGGAGAGATTGAAGCCTTACGACGAGTACTTGGAGAGCTTTCAAGAAAATTTTGAAAAGATCGCCTTCTTCGATCTACCTCGAGATGAGAAATAATTCACTGATGCCTTAGCCACCCTAGTCTCAATGATAGAGATACCTGTAGGAGTAGCTATGAGACCCCTAGTCATAGAAAGAAGAGAGAAGCCCTTGCACTGTTACACTATTACAAACCTTGAGAATGAAGAAGAGCTACCTTAGTATAGTGACAAGTTTATAATTGAACAGAAGTACCCCAAGGGAGCCATGGAGAAAGATAAGAGAACGATAAGGAGGTTGTGAGCCCAGTTTGTCATACATGGAGGAGAATTGTACCGAAGAACACATACAGGGAAGAATCTGTTATGCCTTGATAAGTGTAATGCTGAAAGGATGATGAAGGAGATTCATGTAGGGGTATGTGGTGCCCACATGAATGGACATATGCTAGCAAAGAAGATAGTAAGACAAGGATACTATTAGTCCACCATGGAGCATGATTATTGTAAGTACGTGAGGAGATGCCACCATTTTCAAATCCATGCAAACCTTATGCACACGGTACCATCAGAACTCTATAGTCTCATTATGCCCTGGCCTTTCTCAGTATGGGGAATTGATAAAATTGGGGAAGTGATACCAAAGTCGTCAAATAGGAATAGATACATTGTAGTGTCCATCGATTATTTCACAAAATGGGTGGAAGTAGCATCCTACACGAAGTTAGAAGTTAAGGACGTAGCTAGGTTCATCAAGCATAACATCATCTGTAGGTATAGTGTCCTTCATGAGATAATATCTGATACTGGGTCGCACTTCAAAGCTGAGGTACTAGCACTACCAAAAGAATACAAGACCACCCACCATAAGTCATCACCCTATAGGCCGCAAACCAACGGGGCAGTACAAGCCGCGGATAAGAATCTGAAGGCGATATTATAGAAAATGGCAGATACATATAAGGACTGGCATGGGAAGCTACCATTCATAGTATAGGGCTATAGGACATCCGTGAGGAGATCCACCGGAGCCACACCATATTCGCAGGTATATGGAATGGGGTCTGTCTTATAGATAGAACTTGAGATACCATCCTTGAGAATAATGGCCGAATGCGAGGTAAAAGAATCCCAATGGATGAGAGAGAGATATGAGGAGGTAGCATTGATAGATGAGAAGAGATTGGAGGCATTGAACCATATCTAAGAATACAAACAGAGGATAACTAGGCCCTATAACAAGAAGGTTCGCCCAAGGAAGATTGCTGAGGGTGTCCTAGTCTTGAGAGCTGAGAGCGCCAGTTTTTTATCCAAGGGGGAATTTTATGCCCAATTGGTCAGACCCTACCTAGTTAACACCATCCTAAAAGGGGGAGCAATATACCTAATAAACCTGGACGACCTTGAATTCAAAGAACCTATTAACCTTGATCGCCTGAAGAAGTACTATGCTTAGCCCACCCATGTACATCTTACTCGAACTATGCAAATGGACTTGATTCTTGCTAGGGGATATGTAGTCAACCTGGCAACAGGTTCGGTCCAAGTCCTTAAGCCATTTCCATTCATTTTCTATACTAGGGGCAAGCCCTTCCCGTGACAAAAGACCACATGTGGAGTCCTTGGAGGCTAACACTAGAAACTGAGCCCGTCATAAAAGAAGAAATGTTAATGTCCTACCATCGAACGTTCTATTCGATATCTTCATGAGTAAGACCATTGAACTAGATAGTCCAATCTTGCAAAGATTCATGAGCATGATGAACTTCCTAAGTATGGAAGAACATAGAATACATTGAAGGATTCTTAGGAGGGCTCATAAGCTTTGTTCGTTCGAATAGCCATACTTGCAGCACTATCAGAGATCAGCATAATTTTTCCAAAGAGCTTGTGGAGGCGTTGCCTAGACTAGTTAATGTTTCAGCCAGGCACATCATCATTAGATTTTTCCCTTTGCCTACATCCAAAGACATAGTGATAAGTTATATGTTTGCGGTGGTAGTTCTATCATAAAACAAGAAGAAAGCCATCATGCATAAAGCAAGAACACCCCGTTTATGTTCACGGGCAATAGTAAGATCATCTGAGGATAAAACCCTGATTAGAGGAAACAGAATAGCCTGATTCCCTATGATGTGTTTGCTATATTCAGGTAGAGGCAGCCCGCTCAAGTTCAAAAGAAAAGAAGCATACCTAGAATGATAAGAAAGAAGCATGATTTTAGATTTGTTGTCATAACCAAGCATAACAAAAAATTCTTCGAATGTTGGGCACAATTCTTCATAGTTGAAGTGAAACACATTGTATTTGGAATCCTAGCAATAGATCACAACCTCTATGAAGTTTCTATTAGGTCTTACTTGGCGGAAAGAGAAGAGGCTATCTAGCAATAATGTTGAAAATATGCCCGATCGAAGCCATGGAAGGCATCCATCCATGGAAAAAGAGCTTGGACCATAGTCTTTTCCATTGAAATAGAGTTTATGAAAGATTATGGAAGATTTCTTGGAGTTTTCAGAGTTTAAATAAGGTCTAAGGCCGGTTCTGGTGCGAATTAGGAAGTCCAAAGTCGAATAGGAGTCAAAAACTTCCAAAAAAATGCCAAAATTTGCAAAAATGGTCCGAATTCCATAGTGGCTGACAAGCGGGGGTATTTGTAAAATACAACCGTTGTAGAATAAGAAAATATATTGCTTTAGTTCACAATCTCCTTTTATATCTACAATTTGGGTTACAATGCCAGTTTATATACAATGTGACAAATCTACGATGAGTTGGGTTGTTTTAGCTGTTATTTTGTGTAGATTGTTGTGTTGCCATAAGCAGGGATGAATAACAGAAAAAGGGTAAAGCTTAATTACAAGCAAGACATTTCAAAGCTAAAATGTGAAGTTCGAGCGATCTAAGATAGCTCAAGCGATTGAGGCTGCAAGTGATTCAGGAGATTTCAAGCGCTCGAGGATTCCACCATTCAAGCGATCGAGATAGGTTCGACCGCTTGACCATGTGTAGACACCCGAATTTTGACCGACCGTCGAATTTAGGAGAGTGTCACCTCCGTATCTGATGATAACAAGGACCGAAAATTGAAGTATTCCAAGCTCTTCAGAAAAATCTCCAAAACGCGATAAAATTTCACAGAAAGAGGAAAAATACCAGGTATTCAGGACAATTCAGGTACAAGACATGATTTTTGGAAAGGATCTTCAAAAATAATTTGTTTTGAAAAAGGGAAGGTCCTAAAAGGGGAATCTCAGCTAAAACGGCACACGGCAGACTGCCGCGGCACTCACTAAATGCCGCACGGCAGTCAGAGAGTGCCGCCCGGCACTCATCAAGTGCCGCCCAAAATTTTTGACTGCCGTTCACTTTTAAAGTCTGTATTTTGCAGAGCAATACGTATGCGTATGCGAATAAGAACAAAAAACTGATAAAGTAAGACTAACAAAAACGCGGCAATCCATTAATTGTCGCGGCACTTGATGAGTGTCGTGCGGCAGTCATGAAGTGCCGCAACGGCATTCAGGAACTGCCGCGACGGCAGTCACGGACTGCCGCGACAGTCCCTGGACTGCCGCGCTGGGCAGCAGTCTGACTAATTTCAGAAAGTACACATTGTACCACCAAATGAGAGAATTACACCTGTTTTTTGCTCCGAAATTCACCAAAAATGCCTGGTATTTTTGCCTATAAAAGAGAAGGGATCTTCTTTGTAATGGGCACCAAGAGAAAAAAGATTGGAGAGGAGAAAACACACATACAAAAATATACTACCACTTCACCAACATTTTTTTGGAGTTGAAAGAGAGAATAGCTTGGAAGATCTTCAAAGGAGAGAAATTTTGAGGATAATTTGGAGGTGATCCTCTAAACCATAAGTCATTTATTTGCATCCTTTCTCTTTTAAAATCATTAATCCTCAAATTACTTTGTTTTCTTTTTTTTCATTTTCTTTTGCTAACCATACTTCTTCCTTGAGATTCTTGGAGATCTTCAATATCTCTCTTGATCTCTTGAGCATGATCCTTTGAGTCCCATGTGAGCTTATGCTTTACATGAAAGTCAAGGGTTGGTCATCATTTTATCTTATAAACAAGTAGATGGATCCAAGTCCATACTCATGACTTAGGTCCTCTAGCTTGATGTTTCATGGAATCCTTACCATATTCCTTTGAGACTTTTAAGTATTAGTCATATCTTCATCTCCAAATAACCATCAAATGGTAGGAGAAAGTGGTTTGGAGTCCAAGCCCATTTCCAAGGTTTATATTCCTTAAGATTTCATGAAGTCTATCCATACTTCATTTGAAACCCACAAACATAAAGATCTTTAGCCTCCAATGACCATCAAATGATAGGAGAAAGTAGTTTAGTTAAGCCCAACTTCATGGTTTAATAGTTGGGGTTAGCAAATAAATGTTGAACTTAAGAATAAAAACAGTGAGTTCACAAACTGTTTTTGATCAAAGATTTTTAGTTCGAAATCTAACCGTTGCAATCAAGTGAAACCAACGGGAAAGTGTCAATAACACATTGTTCTACCACTGTAATTTTTGTTTTAAGGTGGTTTCATGTTTAGAATGGTTTGATCATGAGTCTTGTGAAGCAACAATAATCTGTCCGGAATTTCAGAATAGTTTCAGAACAGCAATGCTCTTTTGAAATAATTAAATCAGAGTTCTAACAAGGTTTTTGTGACCCAAAATAATTTTTTCTAAGTAGATTAATGTGTTAGGAAGTCACCCTAAAAAGAACAAAGCAATTCTGATTTGTTTACTATTTTTAATAAATCTTGCAAGATTTCTAGACAGGAGGTTGTAAGATGCTGAGTGATGTCTAGTGTTTTCCATATTCCCGGAGATCTAACCGTTGAAACCTTGATTTTCTTTTTGATTTGGAAACTAGACTCACATAGGCATCTCGTGTCCAAAACTCTCCAACATCAAACCATAAGAGACGTGCTTTTTTTTTTCTTAAAGGTCTGGTCTGCTCTCTGCAATTTTCAGAGTTTTATGACACACTTGACCAACTTTGTTAATAATGGGCCAAATGATTTTTCTATAACTTAGGGCTTAAACCATGCTTCAATAATGATTAGTTGAGCTTGAATTTAAAGCTTAAGAGTATTTCATAGTTTATCCTTGTCCACGTACATATTCATCCATATGGTTTGACACTTGTAATCAGGATTTATTTGCTTTGGATTAATTACATTAGGTAGATTTAAGCTAGAAATTCATGGATTGTTATTCACCTCTTGTATACCATGTGTACTAACCTTTGTTTTGTAGCGCTATTGAGGTACAATTTTCTCAACCCTTCTCTAGTTTATTGTATTACTTGATTTTAATTGATTTTCGACTTAATGTGCGACACCTTAGAATTAGGATTTGCTTTACTTGTATATATGGATTAGAGACTCTTTTTCTAGGTTTTTATTTAATCGCATGCATTGCACGTTTAATATACGCAGCTGGATCCCGGGTAAGCTCTCTTGTTCCCTATTTGCATATCATATTGCTTGCTATTTGACATATGTGGCTTATGAATGATATTTTTGTCATTAACAATTTTACACCCTTTGGATATGTTTTTGTGATGTATATGTATATATGTATTAATTGAGGGCACACTTAAATTAGTAATTCGATTAAAAGGATGTTGAGTAGAGGCCTATCGCAAGATAGGATGAGAGAGGGTGTTTTAGTCCGACGGGCTCCTTCCTCTCTCATTCCATAATCCCCGGACCTAGTTAATCTTTGGTTTCGCAAAAGATCAGTTTGCTTTAAAATGGTTTCTTAATTTTCCTTTTAAAAATTAAGTGGCGACTCATTTATTTTTTTGAAATTTGGAAAAAGATTTTAAATAAGAAAAGCTGTGGGTAAGTCAACCTGCGATATCCACACCATGCCTTTATCAGAATAACGTGGGAACACAATAGACGCAATTTGTAACTAACCCAAGTATAGGTCTCCTATATATATTAGTTTAAACACATCCAGAAGGACGCCCACACTTTGTTCTTCAATTTTAGAGATAAAGATAGAGAGTTTACCTTGGTTTTGTAGGTTTATGCTTTGGATATTGCTTTAGTTTCGGATTTTTGAAGTTTAACACAAGTTTGCATTTGTTCCAGGTTTTATATCATTGTTATCTACTTACTGCTTGTAGTTTTCATAATTAATCTATTTCCAACGTAGGTTTTCATAGTAGTAGTGATAAATCAATAGTTTTCATAGTTTTGATGTTTAATACTCAACCAAACAGGCCCTTAATGTTTTCTCATGTTAAAAACCAATTTCTCGTTCCCAAAACGATGTCTAAGTAATCTTAGAGTTGGGAGATCACGATGAAATAGTGATCTCCAGCCTCTGCCATGTAAACTGCAGAAAACCTGCGTCCAATCGATCGAAGACATTTCGATCGATTGAGAGATGATGATATTTGATCGATCGAAGGCGTGTGGATCGATCGAACACTTAGAGTCTTGAGATGATCTCTTTTGGTATTCCTAGACGTTCTGTTTTTAAAATATGTTATTAAACTATCCCCATATGCTCAGTTTGTCAAAACAGTTTCTTAATCTAAAGCCTTAAGGCTATTTTCTTCAATAACTTTTGCAAACCACTTTGAATGCTTACACCATTCATAGTGTGAGTCTCAACTATTGTATTAAACCGCCTACTATGTATTTTATACCAATTGTGATGATATAGTCCCAGTCATGAAAGTGCTATTGATTCTTTATCTTTAGAAAATACGGAATACCGAAAGGGGATGTACTCCATAGAGCATTAATGAAATTGCATGGTAGATGGTTAGGTCACTATGGATTCGTGTGATCCCAATGCCTTTTTCTTATAAAGTAAAACCATTTTAAATATTGCTTTAGCTAGTTAGTTAATTACTAGTTTAATTTAGTCACTCTACTTTAGTAGTTGTTAATTGTGGAACTTCGTGTTCTACACCTTATTTAAAGTTCTGATTTTTAATTTCTTTTTCGAGATTAGTCTAAGTTAGTAATTTTTCACCTTCTCTGTGGGATCGACCTAGTCTTACCAGAATATTACTTGCACGTCCACCTACACTTGGGTGTTGTACACAAGAGCACACAAATTATTTCCGTGTCAAGTTTTTGGCACTGTTACCGGGGAAGGCGACGATATATTGCTTGGATTACCTCACTCTTACTTTATCTATTTCTATTTTTATCTTTTTAGTTCTTTAGATTAAAATCTTTTAGGGTTTTCCCCTTTCATGTCCGATAACTCCATTGAGGGTATTTTAAAAAATCTACTCTATTCATCTGACTCTAATAGCTCTGTTAATCCCGTAGTCACTCCTACCAATTCAATGGCTGGTGATGAAAGTGAGAATGGTGAGAATAGGGTTGTACCCATCGATGATTCGTTGCGTCCCTTGCGCGATCTCATGCAACCTACTCATGCACCAATACCTTCTTGCATCCTCATTCCTCTACATGCAGGCGAATTCAAATTTCGCAATGGAATGATTCAACTCCTTCAAACCTTTTATGGAATGGAAAGCGAGAAGGCATATCTACATGTTAAAGATTTCGAGGATGCTTGCAAAACATTCTCCCAAAACTGTCTTGTAGATGTGACACGCTTCATGCTATTTCCTTTCACCTTGAAGGATAAAGCTAAACAGTGGTTATAATCTCTCAAACCAAATTCTATCTTCACATGGCATGCGATAAACACTACCTTCTTAAAGAAATTATTTCCACCTCGCATGACCACCGAAATTAAACGTTAAATAAACTCCTATAAACAAAATAACAATGAAACCTTCACTCAAATGTGGGAGCAATTTAAGGATTTGCTTCTCTCATGTCCACATCATGGGTATGAGAAATTGCGAACAATCAGCTTCTTTTATGAAGGACTTAGTGGAGAAACAAAAAATTGGTTGAAACTATGAGCGCGGGTGCATTCCTTAGTAAAAACACCTAAGTGGTTGAAGCCCACTTCGAATGGTTAGCTGAACATGCTCATGAATGGTCTAACCCCGAAGACGTCTCACGCACACATCCATTAGGTGGAGAGGAGAAAAGCATTTATCAGTTAAAACTGAAGATAATTTAATGACCAAATATGAAGAGCTATCGAGGAAGGTAGAGGAGTTAGGAAACAAAGGAGAGAGTTCTAGGCAGGTTTTCCCTGAAGAGCCGTGCGCGGCACATGCAATATGCTGGGACACACTACCCAATACTGTCCTAATGTGCCGTACTTTCAAGAACAAGCCCCCATGGAGATGAATGCCATGCAAGGGTATAGAGGGGCAGGGAATTCCTATAATAATAATAATAACAATTTTCAAAATAACAACAATCGATGGAATCACCCCAGTTTTGATTGGAAGAATGATGCTAGTACCCAAAATCAATATCAACAACAGCCCTATAATAACAATCAATCTCAAGGGCAATACAATAGGCAGTCCCAACAATTCAATCAAAAGATATCTAATAATTATAATCAAGCTTAGCCCTCTAATCAACAATCGAATGTGTACGTACCGTCGCACAAAAAGGTACAAGAGGAAGATCCATTCTCTAACGCAAACTTAACACAACAATTAATTCAAATGATGAACAAGATGTCTGCATTGCTAAAGAGGATAGATGCTTGGCAAGAAGGAATGGGAGGAACATTTCCTGCATAACCACTTCCAAATCCTAAGGGATGCAATAATGGTCCCAATAATCAGGAACATGCAAAAGCCGTGACTACCCTGAGAAGCGGCAAGATAATAGGGCACAACATGCCTCTTTCTACAGCTGAAGAATATGTAGAAGATGAAGTGGTAAATAAAAAGGAACCATCTACTAATGAAGAGGAGCCAATAAATAATAATGAAATAATAGAATTAACTGATGAAGCTCCTATAGAAGTAGAGGAAGTAGAGAGAAGGCCCGGAAAGGAACCCGTTAACAATGATGTTCCCAAACGCCCTTTTCCCGCTCCTTACCCTCAAAGATTGAAGAAACCCAAAAATGAGGTAAAGAATTAGGAGTTCTTGGAACTATTTAAACAAGTTAAAATAAACCTTCCACTCCTTGATGCAATTAAGCAAGTGCTGGCATATGCTAAATATCTCAAAGATTTATGCATGGTCAAGAAGCGGCCGAGTGTGAAAAAACATGCCTATGTTGCTTGCCAAGCAAGCGCAATTATTCAAAATGAACTGCCCCTGAAACTTAAAGAACCCGGTACTCCTACTATTTCATGCCAAATTGGGAATCAAAGAATAGACAATGCACTCCTCGATCTAGGAGCGAGTGTAAACCTACTACCATACTCAGTTTATAAACAACTAGGGTCGGGTGAACTCAAACCTACTCAAGTTACATTACAATTGGCAGATAGGTCAGTCAAGTACCCGAGAGGGTATTGGAGGATGTTCTTATGCAAATAGACTCGTTTGTCTTTCTAGTTGATTTTGTGATTTTAGATATTGAACCTGTGTCTAACCTATGTGCACAAATTCTGGTGAATTTCGGACGTCCATTCCTCAACACAATCGATGCCATGATAAAAATAAGAAGCAGTATAATGGTGATCGTATTCGGGAACATGACTTTAAAAGTAAAAATCTTTTCTAATCCCCGACCTAAGGAATACGAGAATGAGGAAGAAGTTAACCTCATCAAGACAGTTATCGAAGATGAAGCTGATGTCGTCGATTAAAAAGATCCTTTGGAGGTAGTTGTGTCACAATTTGATGTTGTCTATCAACCGAAAAACTCTACCCCACTGGATGCCAACTTAAATCAAACTTGCCTCATGATGGAAACAATAGAGGAGGACAGAGCTGAAGACATGTGGGTGACACCATATGAACCATTGCCTCTAAAAACAAAATTAGTTATGCCCTTGAATTTCAAGTTCCCTGATTTGGAATTAAAGGAGCTTCCTAAGGAGCTTAAATACGCTTTCACTACAACATGAAACCCTTATTATGACTTTAAAAAAGAGTCATAAATATATATTTATGACTATTTTTAAGCTTTAAAATAAGTCATAACATTACAGTCATAAATAAGTTCGAGTTTGTTAAAAAAGTCATAAATAATTATTACTTTTACAACAGTTCTAAAAAAAAGTCATAAAAAATGAATGCTTTCAAATTATTTATGACTATTTTTTAATTGATACAGTCATAAATAGCCTTTTAAAATAGTCATAAATAATCTTCAAAAAAAGTCATAAATAACCTTTAAAAAGTCATATATAATCTTCAAATTAGTCATAAATAACATTTTAAAAAGTCATAAATAATTTTCAAAAAAGTCATAAATAACCTTTAAATAGTCATAAATAATTTTTAAAATAGTCATAAATAACCTTCAAAAAGTCATAAATAATCTTTAAATAGTCATAAATATCTTCAAAACAGTCATAAAAAACCTTATAAAAAGTCATAAATAATGACACTATTTATGCCTTTAGCATAACTATTGCTAATTTATGATTGTTTTTTTTTATGAAACAGTCATATATAATATAAAACACATTTTAAAACAAATGTTTTGTTGATAATCCAATAATCAAGATTTACACAATTCAGATACATCAAAACATGTTACACAATTCAGAATATGTATACATGTACAAATCAACTCAAGAACTATATTCAAATATTATCTTCCTTCCAACCAAAATTTTTCATTCATCAATCTAATAATTAGTTATGTACAAGAAAAATGTAACAGTAACCACTAAGTATGTATTAAACCAATAAACCAATAATGTATATGTAACATTGTTTAAAAAAAAAAAAACAAGATTAGTGTCTATTTAAAACTCTTCAATCACCGCTAGTACATCGACTTATTTCCAATATTTGTTCCATGTAGTCTAACTGTATAACACTGAAACAAAAATGAAAAGCAATGTATTAGATTCTATAGAACAAGTAAATAATTTTCTTAAATTGTAAAAATATGGATTACCTAGAAAAAGGAAAAAATGTTGAAATTTTCAATACTTAAATGTATTCTTGAATGAACTCAATGAACTCAAGTTGAAGCGCATTTAGCTCGTGGATTTCATATTTCACTTTTTGAGACAACTCTTTCATCTGAAAAAGTTCAGGAAAGAATGAGATGTTAAGAATGTATTCCCTACCCCACAAAAAAAAAAAAAAAAAAAAAAAAAAAACAAGCAAACAAAAAAAAATAAATAAATAAACAAACAAACAAACAATAAACACCCCCAACACATATGAAAAAAAAAATTCCTCAATTTATGAATCAAAGTAAAACAAGAAGAAGAGAAAACTTGCCGACAGTACTCTTACAAAGAATACTATGATAATACCTTAATCTTGATAGATTTGGATGGATTCTCCAATACCACTCTCATGAAAAGTAACATATAGAATCCACATTCATAATTTCCTGGTTGCTTTGGTCCCTATGAATAAATGTATAACAAATATTAGACAAACAATAAATTACTCCAATCACAAGTTGTGGTAAAACTAACTTATCTTGGAATGAATGTTGACCTAGAATTTCTAAGAATTTCGACAGAGTCGCCTCTATAAATAGAATATCCCAAAAATTTCAAGCAATGAAAACATACCCAGCAACAATTGAATAACCGTAACATACACTATATCACTACATTAACCATAACATACTAAGTATAATTTAAACAGCTACCACTATATCAACCATGTTTTTATTCAGGTTTAATTACCTTTACAAATTGCCAAATTGGTTGTGGTCTTCTTTTCCCTTTGAAATTTAAAGCCTTAAGTCCACTTCAAGACAATATTAAAAGTTAAAATTAGATAATAAACGTCACTTATAACATGCAATAATACTTTACTCACATGTTTATTGACAATTTCGCATCCCGGTTAGGTTCTCCATGTAACGAATCCATCCAATATACTGTAGTTGAAGAAAAATCAATTGCGAACAAAACCCAATGGTGCCTACAAGTTGACAATATCAGTATGTTAGTAACCTAAGAAACTTAAACTTACACAGATTTAACATGAATATACGTACCCTGTGTTGAGTGGAATGACAAATATTTGATTCACTTTAGCCTTTTCAAATTCAGCAATAATAAATTTATCCAAGTTGAATTCATTATATGCATCCCTAGCAGAGATTGGGTTGACGAATTTGGCAAATTCTCGACTGTTTACAAATTTATCGTATAGGAATCTGAAAAAATGTAATATAAATTAGAGACAATAACTTTAAGATATTAAGCAAATATAACTTCTCTCACCTCATGTATGCAATAACTGCAATGACATTTAACTCCTCCATCTTGCAAAATCTCACTAACTCTTCTTTTGGAACATATGCTGTATCATCACTCTCTTTAAATATTTCCAATGGTATCGCTACAGTATTTTCTGACATGATCTTGTCTAGATTATCTACAAAGGTCATAACTGCACCTTTTTTCCTGCCATGATCTTGGTTTTTTCGTTCTGAAATGATTTTAATGAATGTACAATCAAACTTTGTAGTACACATTTCGTAGTGCAAACTTTGTAGACAACATATTCATAGTTATCTCTAAGATGGAATTATTTCGTTCAACATTTAAACTAAGTGAGAATTACCTCGACGTCCAATCGTACATACTTCTTTGGCCAAGCAACATGTGAATTAAGTGCATGTCTAAGAGTTATCATATCAGCATTAACAACTAGTATCGGGAGTTTTTCGTCAGGTTGGTAAACAACATTGACAGATACACGTATATTGTCTTCTCCTAACCTCACATGGTGTACCGTATCATTTGGTCCAGCTTTCTCAAAAACCAACCCCGCAGCAACAATTGTATTTGAATCCAAAGCCAATCTACATGGTCGTCCCTATAACGAGTACAATAATGAATGCATCCTTGCAAATTAAAAGGTGACGTACAATAAAGATTTATATAATAAAATATCACGTACCTTTCCAATATTAGGTTTAGGATGTGGGAATGAAAGGTGATTTTGTCGCTTCCCTTTGCTTTCGAACTATTTATACGTTAAGAGAGTTAAAATAAGTAACAATGTATACAAATGTAATTCAATGATAAAAATTTAAAAAAGAAAGAATTATTAACCTTCTCATTCTTCTTCTTGACCGTTGAATCACATGAATCATTTATATTAGAAGAAACCTTGACATATTTACTATTATCACTTTTCTGAGTGTTTGATCCAACCTTCTCAATTGGAGCTAGTGTTAATCCACTTTGTAACTTGATCAATTGTTCCTTCAACTTTTGCAACTCATTATCTTTTTCTTTGTATTTTTCCTCTTCTTCATGTAACCTAGACTCTAACTCACTAATATGTTTCTTAGAGCCATGCTTAGAAATGCGGAAATAAGTTGTGTGGGTAACTCCTTTTCCTATACCTCTAACCCGTCCACCGAGCTCGGCAGTACCCAAGGCCATAGTCAGGACGTCTGAGGTTCCTTCAGTGACCAAACTCCCATCTTCAACCTGGCTTTTCAATGCATCCTTGCAAATTGGCATACGAGAAAAAAGAACATAATAAATATATCATTAGTAGATGTATTTTATGCTAATGTTTTAAAAAAAAAACATGGATAAAAACTCACTATTTTTTCACCAATTTGTTTTGCAACATTATCTCGATATTCTCCCTTTTTATTTTGACGAGCTGCTTTCCACAACAATGACCTATCAGCTTCATCAAATGAAGCACCCTTATCCTTTTTCTACTATCAATTTTCAAGTGAATTAAATTGCATGTCAGTGCATAATGAAATGAGCTAGCATATCCAAACTTGGCAACAAAAAAATACAAATACATACCATTTTTTCGGCAAGTCCGGCATAGCCCAACTTGCTTATATAATGTGTATACTTGTTCTTTGCACGCTTTGTTACTTGCACATCACTTAACCTCTGATAAATGAATTGAATAAGCATACATTACTGATATACATATCAGGACGCTTCTTAAGGTGATCCGGATCATCTCTGAATGGCTTGATGTATTGCTTAGCTAACTGTCCTTTGAAGTTCTTCCACAAGTAACCGATTTCAGATATCACTGTCTTCTTTGTGTTTGGATCTACATTAAATTTGGCCTACAAGTGAAAAATAAGGTATGTTAGATTTAAAGTCAACAATGTTTTATTAAAAATAATAAAAAAAGGAATAAAAATACATGTTTTTAGTACCTGGATAGCAGTCCATAAAATGGAGAGCACCGAATGCAGGCAATGGTACCTTAGCGAGCGAGTGTCTCGGCAGGTGGTTGGTGGCCCGAGTTACTATGTTCCTCATAATCCTCCCATAATGGATGCTGATGACCTTCTGGTGCTGATCTATTATCGGCTTTGGCTGGCACTGACGCTTGGGATCATTTCCGTTCTGAGACTGGCTATGAGACCTACCGTGGCCGCTTTCTGATGCCTAACTTCCCACTCCTGGATGTGAGTTTCTTTTACGTTTTTGTCTTTATTTGTCACTTATATTTTTGGACTCATCTTTTCCTTGTTCTATGCCTACAGCTTCGCGAAATGTTTAGGAGACAGGCTCCTACAGCCTCCGATCCCATTCCCCCTTGGGACTGGACCGTCAATGTCTTGGGTGCCGATGGCTCCCCCCAAGTTATGGAGGTGCCACAAGTCACGTGCGGGTATCCCACCCAACTAGTAGGCGTCCTCAACGTTCCTTGGAGTTATGCTGAGGAGGGTCACGCCTTGGAAGCTAGCCAACGGTCTTTGGTCCTTACGCGAGACCACCGGTGTCACACCCCGATTTTTGGACAACCAAATATTAAATCCAGAGCATGTATCTAGACAAATATTTAATTTCCAAAACCCTGAGAGTGACACCCTCACACAAGCTAACAGATAATTTATTTGAAAATACAATTTAATACTCATTAAATAAGGACATGTAATCCTGTATTAATATAAAAACTCTGTATTATTAAACTTATATTCCCAATCCTCCATTTCATTATAAAAGAAATAATATTCCATTACAAATATAATACCATTCTAATTTACAAAAGGAATACAAAGTTCAGTAAATAAAATTTCTTACAAAGTTCAGAAAAAAGAAATAAAGTCTATACATCCGATGGTCAGAGCAACTACAACGACCTAATGCCCAAAGACTGCACAACCAAGCACAACAGTCACATCATCAAAAGCAATATCCTGCACATGTCATCCAACTATGTTTCAAACAGAAACGCACCCGATTGCATAACACACTCGGGTCAGTCACATGACTGGTATGAGTTAAACAAAAATAACAAAATCTGAGGGCTCCAACCTGAACCAGTAGACCACAACCCACATTCTAACTCAAATGTCGCATTCATTATTCCACGCTTATCAGTCTTATGAAATAATCCATATTCATTACTTATTAGCCTTAAATTCATCTTTGCATTCCTTAGCTTCACCACTTGGCCACCTTCCATGGTATAGCCCACACATATATCCCATGTATGCCCGGACATACAACCAACATCCACTCCGGTGCCAGTTTGGTTGGGGTAGCAACCAAACCCGGTATACACAACGAAAGAGGCCGATCAATATGCGTAGACGTCTATACAATATAAGCCGAGCATAAGGCTTAGGCCAGCTTGATCATGAAGCCACTGGCAAAAGGGTACACTCAGCAAGTCGAGCTACCAAAAAAAAACATATCACACAACGGGGAGTGGTGAACACTAAGGAATTATGTTGCAATTATCGTTTATCGTTCGTATTATCCCAATAATTGTGAATTTCACGTTTATCACCTAGTTCCGTCTCATCATAGTCCAATCACATCTCTAACTTTTAGATGCATTCCAATTTCTTACAATAAAGGGCTTTATCAATTAACCCATAACAATCTTCCCTCAATAATTTCCAATCAAATTACAAGATCCCCAATATACTATTCAACGTATCTAATTTACTCCTTTTTATCAAAATGACTACAAAATAAGGTCAGTTATTTCAGGTACAATAACCTCAACCCAACATTCAATATTAGCCTACAAGAAACACATAATAAAAATTCACATTCTCATATCGTAAAGTATTTACTTAAATATTTTTCACTGTTACTGAAATTGTAAATTTTTGCCCAAAAGGTGCAGAATCGAGAAAAATTCTATTAGACGAAAATTGTGCAGAATCGCGTTTCCTACAAGCTAACATGGGCAGAATACCATAATTCTAAGCCATGGTTTTATAATATTTTTCCAAAGTTTCTGCCACTGTTAAAATAAAAATAAAATGAATTTTCTATTATTTATTCATTATCAAAATTATTCCCCTCTGTGTATTCATCAAATTAACTATCCACATGATCTATCCAAATACACCGAGATCACATTCATAAAATCACATGAAGAAAAATAAATATTTATATCATTCAATAATAACGAATGGGGATCAACACACAATTTAACACCAACCACAAAATTAACAAGAAATAATTGGATTCTCTTGCACACACATATATATATACATACGTGTATATATATACCCAAATATAAATTTTAACTCACCTAGTTTCGATCGTAGGGTCGATGTCAAACCAACTGGTATGAAATCTGCGATTCCACACGGGACCACGAAGCCGCAATCTTCCTTCCTCTTCTCTTTCTTCTTCTCTCTCTCTCCCTCTTTCTCTCTCTCTCTCTCTCTCTCACACACACACAACACACACAAACGTCTGTTATCTCTTCTTCTCTCTTTTCTTCTCTTCCTTTTTTTTTGTTAATATTGGGGGCTAGGGTTTTAATATATGTACTACACACATAGTATACTATATACATACACAATATATACAAATAACTCATATATACATATCAAATTCTATTTTTTGTCTAATGGGCTCACAAAAGAGACTCATATGGGCCCAAAATGTAGTACAAAGTATTAAAATGAGTAGCCCAATGGGTACCCATGACCCCGGTACTAAGTTTTAATGTTAATTACATTATTTAACACATTTGCAGGCCTATAAATACTGCCAAAAAAATTTTAACACATCACTCTTCAATAACTTTGCCAATTTAAACTTTTACCACTTTAACCCCACCACTTAACTTTACAAAACTTCATACAGTAATTAATAACAATAAAAAAAATGATTACCCACAAATAAGTAAATGACCATAAAAAAAATAAAAGCACACAACTAATTAATAACATGTAAAAATTCAAGTTGCTTCCTTAACCTATTTAAAAGTGAATATTTATATCAGAAAAAAATATGGGGTGTTACAATCTGGTATGTCTCTAATTTTGCGCTTCTTAAGGTTATGAGGTTCTAACCCTAGATTTTACCCTTGATAGATGGATGGTATGCGACAGTTCGCCACTAGTCAGATGGCGTCCTTGGTAAGTTTCTGACTCGACTCTATTTCTGTACTTTTGTTGCTTCACGGCTGACCGCTTCCATTTTATTTGTGTGTGCAGTGTCGCGGAGGCGGCACTGGCTCGTCGAGGACCAGGCCAAGGTGCAGAGGCGGTAGTAGGCCGTCGCCGATGTATACTCCGAGCGGCCCGGTGGAGGATGAAAAAGAGGAGGACTAAGGCCTCCTAAGCGGGGACTCTTGTTTTGTCTTCATTTTTATGTTTTCGATTGGGTTGTATCAGTGTATTTTGTGAATGATGGACGATGTATAGGATGATTTGTCACCTCTGACAGAGTATTATGATGTTTTGCCTTTAAAGCCGGATAGCTTCCGGTTTGGAGGCACAGTTGTGTGCTTATTTTGGTTGGTGATCGTATGACGATTCATATGTGCACTGTGATTCTGTAATTGTTGATGTTACTGCGATGAGCAGCCTTGTGATAGTGAGTGTGTTTGCCTTGTAGGTGGGATAGTTTGTGAAACGGGGAGTTGCTGTCTAAATTTTGAATTTTTCTAGAGTCGCGATAGAAAATATGGCATTGTACTATCCCGCTCAACTCATGACTTGGCTAAATATCACGGATGGTGTGGAACGGATCAACCTCTTCAGTTATGGCCTGACCGAGCTATTCTGTCTCTGCCAAATGGCTCTAAATACTGAATTCATGCGCGCAGCTATCACCCACTGAGATCCGATAAACCATGTTTTTAACTTTAATGGCTTGGAGATATGCCCCCCGTTCGAGGAATTCTGTGCTATTCTCCGCTTCGATTCGGACTCAGACTTGATTCTTCCTCCTGCCGATACCCCCAGCTCTACTCGCAGCTTAGCTGAATATCTTAACTGTTCTACTGCTATCTCTCACCGACTGATTCACGGTGAAGTTCTCGACATTGCATCTATCATTGCCTGTTATGCTAATCCTGGGAGTGCCAGTGTATATGATGTTACTCGCGGGGCCGCTCTAATCCTGTGTATGACTTCCCATTTTCTTGTTTTCGAGCACTTCCAGTGCCCTAGTGCATGTATGCCTAGGACTGAAATTGGGTAAGAACCCCATGGTCGTGGTTCTAGCTGAAACTCTAAATGGTTTGGACAATGCTCTTAACCAAGGAACTCTTCTTCTTTCCGAGGCACCTTTGGTGTTATAGGCTTGATTATACGAGCGCCTTCAGTTGTGGATAGGCCGAGTGCCACCGGTTTACTTTTGCAAGGACGTGCTCCATTTTCACTACACTTTTGCTGACTGGGTTTGCATGATGAGCACTCTTTTTGAAGTAGACATTTGCTGGATTATGAGGCATTGGGGCCTTCATGCTGTGACCACAAGCCTTGGGGATCATCAGAGAGTGTGGTTGATGGGTCTGAGAGAGACTTCTTTCTATCATCCTCGCCGATTGGCCAGGCAGTATGGGCGAGTTCAAGAGGTCCCTCGAGGATTTACTGAGAGGGTTTTTGCTTCCAGAGTTAGGACTGTCACTAGTGCTGCTTTCATCAATGGTTGGGCCCACCGAGTAAAGGCCTATTTCTAAAGACCTTTGAAGAAATAAAAGACACAAAATAAAATTAGACTCGACCGATTCTGCTTCTTCCTCCAAGTGTCTTTAATATTTGTGACTGCTTTTTTGAAGAAAAACTTTTATGTTATCATTTATTCCTGCTTATGTAATATTCGAAGTTTGTTTATCGGTGAACCTTGATTACTTTGAGAACCTTATTTTATGCATTTGGCTTTCTAAAAACATTTTTGAAGTAAGATTTTGATCAGATATTGCTTTTGGTATTTGCTTGGGCATGCTGTGGCGATTAGAGGCAAACGAGGCGGGTAGCCGAAGTTTGCCCCTAGTTTAGGATATGGGTGATTGTGAGGCAAATGAGGTAGGTGACCGAAGTTTACCCCTAGTTTAGAAGAGATTTAGGCAAACGAGGCAGGTGGCCAAAGTTTGCCCCTATTGTGAAGGGGGGTTTCAGGATTATGGTAAGGACCGCGACTTTATTTCTCTCATATGCTCATAATTTTTGCCTAGGCACCAGTGAGGTGACCTAGCGAGCTCTTTTCTCTCTTTTGTTATTGCTCACTTTGGATTTAGCTCTAATTTTTGCCTAGGCATCCTTTCGGATTTTCCACCTAGCGAGCCATCCTTCTTTTCTTTTTTCGAAAGTCTGCCTACGTACCCCCCGAGCGAGGATCAAGTCCGTTGTAGTTCGGGCCAGGATCTTTGAAAGAAGAGGGGTTAGTATTGGGGTTGATCGAACCGATGCGGTTGCCTACGTATTCCCGAGTGGGAATCAGGTCGAGTAGTTCAAGGTAAGGCTTAAAAGAAATGAGCTATTTTTGTGGGTGGAATGACCGAACTGATGCAGTTGCCTATGTATCCCTGAGTGGGAATCAGGTCAAGCGTAGTTCAAGGCAAGGCCCGAAAGAAATGGGGTTAAAAGTCAAGCATAATACTTTTTTAGGCGATCAAGATTGATTAGTTCTTTGAACTCGACACCGTCAAAGTCCATGAGGTAGGTTGCTCCTCCAGAAAGGATAGTTTTGACAATATAAGGACCAACCCATTTAGGTTTGAACTTTCCGTGTGGATCGAAGATTGGGGCTCGTAGCTCTTTAAGGACAAGATCACCTTTGACGATTTTCCTTGGACGAACCTTCTTGTTAAAGGCTCGGGCTATCCTCCTTTGATAAATTCAGACATGGTCTACCGCTGCAACGTGCTTTACATCTATGAGTGCCAATTCTGTGTATCTTTCTCTTAACCAATTAGATTCTGAAATTTCACATTCTGCCATCACATGCATGGACGGTAATTTTATATCTACCGGAAGTATTGTTTCCATCCCATATACCAGTGAATAAGTAGTTGCTCCTGTAGATGTCCTTATCAAGGTTCTATATCCCCAAAGCGCAAATGGTAGTTTCTCGTGCTGGTCTTTGTAAGTATCAGCTGACTTCTGTAGTATAGCCTTGACATTCTTGTTTGTAGCCTCAACTGCCCCATTGGTTTGTGGTCTGTATGGTGATGACTTATGATAAGTGATTTTGTATTCCTCAAACAGATCCCTGACCTCCACTTTGAAATGACTTCCATTGTCCGAAATAATCACATGGGGGACTCCATAGCGACAAATAAGATTTCTCTTGATGAACTTAGCCACTTCCTTGGCCCCTAACTTGGTGTAGGATGTAGTTCTACACATTTTGTGAAGTAGTCGATGGCCACCAAAATGTACCGATTCCCATTCGAGGCCTTTGGAACAATTTTGCCAATGATGTCAATTCCCTAGGTTGAGAATGGCCATGGAGAGGTCATACTGTAGAGTAGGGATGGCGGTACATATATCATGTTTGCATGGATCTGGCACTTGTGGCACCTTCTTACGTATTCACAACAATCTTTTTCCAATGTTGTCCAGTAGTACCCTTCTCTCACAATCTTCTTAGCTAGCATGTGACCATTCATGTGTGGACCGCACACCCCTTCATGTATTTCTTTCATCATTCTTCTGGCGCTCTTTCCGAGCAAGCAAGTCGGTTGTGACCATTGTACCCTTTCTTCAGCAATTTTTCCCCGCAGATGAAGAACTGTACTGCGAACTTTCAAATTTCTCTTTTGTCCTTCTCAAAAGATTCTTGGGGATACATTCCTTTTTCTATAAAGTCCCACATATCTTGGTACCATGGTGTTTCCTTCTCTTCTTCTTCGATTCGGCGATCATGCTGAATGATGGCTCGTATCTTTACTCAATTACCAGAGGCATCATCTTTACTCCAATGGGGATTTTGATCATGGAGGCTAAGGTAGCCAACGAATTTGCTAATTGGTTCTCCTCCCTGGGCAGGTAGAAGAATGTTATGCTCTTGAACTATTTCTCGAGTCTATTGAGATGATCATGATAGGGTTTCAACCTTTCTTACTTTAACTTCCATTCTCATCTGGCTTGTAATACAATGAGGTTTGAATCTCCGAAGACATCTAATTATTGAACCTTCAATTCTATGGCTGCTTCCATCCCTAAAATGCACGCTTAGTATTCAGCGGTATTGTTGGTGGAGTTATAATTGAGCTTGACCGCCAGAGGGGTGTGGTCCCCATTTGGGGATACTAGAATCATTTCTACTATGTAGCCTTTCATGTTGGCTGCCCCATCAAAGTACAACTTCCACTGCTCTTCTTTAACTTCCATGATATTCTCGTCCGGGAACGGAAGTCTCCATTTTCTTCGGAGTTAACAGCATGTTCAGCAAGATGCTCAGCTATAGTTTTCCCTTTCACCGATTTGCTTGTTACATACTTGATATCGAATTCGGATAGTAAAAGTAACCAACGGGATATACGATCGGTCAAGGAAAGTTTTTCGAGGAGGTATTTTAGAGGATCCATGCGGGATATGAGCACAACAGGAAAGGCTAGCATGTAGTGTCTTAGTCGGCGAGTGCACCAGACTAAAGCCCAACATGTTTTTTTTAGGGTAGAGTAATTGAGTTCATACCCAGTCATCCTCTTGCTAAGGTAATATATGGCTTTTTCGGAGTGGCTTTTTTTTCCTTTTTGGGTTAGCATGCAACCTATGGCATTTTCGAAGACAGATAGGTAAAGAAACAAGGGCTTATGAGGGGTATATAGCGAAAGGATAGGTGAACTTTGAAGGTAAACTTTTATTTTATCGAATGTGGCTTGGCATTGGTCATCCAATTAGAACTTCTCTCCTTTCTTCAGTAATCAAAACAAGGGATCACATGTAGTTTTGAGCTTGGAGATGAAGCGGCTGATGAATTGGATTCTCCCGAGAAACCCTCATACTTCTTTCTCATTCTGCGGCGGTGTCATTTCTAGAATTGCCTTGATCTTTGAGGGATCGACCTCTATCCCCCTTGGTGTGATGAGAAAACCCAGGAGCTTCTCGGAGGTCACACTGAAAGTGCATTTCTTTGGATTTAGCCTCATCTTGTATTTGCGCAACCTTTCAAAAAACTTCTTCAATGCTACCAAGTGTCCCTCTCTATCCTTGGATTTTACGATCATGTCATCTATGTATACTTCTACTTCCTTGTGAATCATGTCATGCAGCAGATTGGTAGCAGCTCTTTGGTAGGTTGCTTCAGCATTCTTGAGTCCGAAAGGCATTACTCTGTAGTAGTAGGTCCCCCATGGTAAGGTGAATGTTTTCTTTTCCCTGTCTTCTAGCACCATTAAAATATGATTGTACCCAGAGAAACCATCCATGATTGACAGTAACTCATGTCCCGCAGTGTTATCTACTAAAACATCAATGTAGGGAAGTGGGAAGTCATCCTTTGGACTGGCTTTGTTTAGATCATGGAAGTCGACGCACACGCGAACTTTTCCATCCTTCTTGGGGACTGGCACAATGTTGGCAACCCATTCTGGACACTCTGTAACAATGATGAACCATGCCTTGAACTGTTTTTCTACCTCTTCTTTGACCTTGAGTGCCCATTCTGGCCTCATGCGCCTCAGTTTTTTCTTGACAGGTTTAGAATTGGGGAAGAAAGGAATATGATGTTGGACAATGTCGGGATTGACCCCAGGCATGTCCTCGTAAGACCAAGCAAAAATATCTTTGAATTCTTTTAGCAAAAGAGTCTATTTTTCTTTTTCTTCTTTATTAAGTGTTGAGCCAATTTGCATAATTTGTGGATTATCTTTTTCACCTAGGTTAATCGATAAAGTATCTTCGATTATTTCATAAGCAGGTGGTTTTCAATTAGTTACTTACGTTCGATTGGGAGATCCACCGAGGGATCTGTGCATTCATAAGTATTAGACACAGAGGAATAAGCAGAACCATCTTTCATTTCATTCATAACAGGTGGAGTGATTACATCAGACGATGGTGGGCCTACAACTGCCAACTCCGGTACAGACTCAATAATTGGAAGTATAGACTCTGGGGGAATAGGGGATACGGAGACACAGACAGATGACTCTACAGCCCGGTTGCTAAGACCCTCCTCAGCCGGCATGATTTGATCATCTTGGCTCTTGGCCCTCTTTTTCTCTTTTTTTTCAGCAAGTTCCTCCCACATTTTCTTGATAGCTTTGGTATCTAGATACTTCAACCAATCTTCCTCAGGGGTTTTGACTACTTCTTCCGGAAAGAACGGATCTTGATAGGGGGGCCTTTCATAGTCAGCGAAGATTTCAAGTCCAGGATGCCTTTTTTCGGTGGTCTAAGTGATCCAAGGTTCAGGAAACCCAAAATAGGGGGAGTCATCCCCTTCGTTGATGAATTGCCCGTTCAAGGTCTTGCGGTATCGTGGGAGACTCCTCACTCTCTTCTTCCATGGCTTTTGCAGCTCGATGTCTTCTTCAGTGGGCTTGTACCCTAATCCAAAAGTGCCTTATTGTCCTTTGATCTGAGGGAACTCGCGGATCCCTTGTTGATGTCGGCCCAATCCCATTCTGGGGAAGTAGTTCATTTTGCGGACGATATTGACAACCGCTGAGCAGATCTCGGGGAACATGTCTTCTTCACCAACCATGTGGACCTCTTCTATGAAGAATCCTTCGATTTTTCCTTCTTCTAGTTCAAGTATTTGGATTTCAAAGATGGGAGTGTAGCTTGGAAAGGCTTCATTTCCCCAACTGTTGCCGAAGATGATTTTCACCTTTTTCTCATGAATGTACTTGATCATGGTGCACAGTGGATGACATAACATTGTTGACATGTAGCCAGGGCCTTCTACTCAGCAAATTAAATGAGGCAAGTATATCCATTACTTGGAAGAGTTCAGTGCAAATCAAAGACTTACTTGGATTTGGAGAGAAACAGTCCCCATCACAGTTCTCTTGGTGTTATCATAAGCCCTCACGAATTGCACAGATAGAGTGATGTCTAGGATGTTGACCCCCAAGGCGGTGGCGATTCTTAAAGCACAAACATTTAAGGCGAAACCTATATCGACTAGACAGAATGGCACGTGCTACCCCTTGCATCCAACAGTGATGTACAAAGCTTTGTTATGTGCAGATCCTTCCGGCGGTAGGTCCTCATCAGAGAAGGTAATGATTGGATCAAGGGTGAGTGTGCCTAAGAAAGCCATCATATCTTCCGGTACAGCGTCAATGGGGACCTCAATTCCAACTAAGGCATTCAACACGGCTTGCCTATACTTGTAGGATGTTACCATGATGTCCCACATCGAGAGATGTGCTTGGGTTTTCTTTAACTATTTTGTCAACTCATTGTCCTCTTCGATGATCTCATCCATTTTTCCCTTCCCCTTGTCTTGGACTGGCCCTTTCTCGACAGTTCTGATAGCAGGTTACGGAGGCTGATAATGACGGCCTAACCTAGTCAGATGATCAATCTCGGTAGGAATAGGTCCTTCCACAGTCCCATTTTCTTTGAACCAATCACAATATGTTCCCGTAAATGTTTTTTCTTACTTATTCTAGATAGCGGTATCGCTCTCATTGTTGGGATCGTACCATTTAAGGTCTACCGCCCCTAGATCATGTTCTTCCAAAAAGAACAAATCTTGTTCATCGCCTAGCTATTGCTGTCATTTATTGTCCTCTCCTTTAATCAGATGGATCCCTGCAGAATCCGAGATGTCAATGAGGGGTAAGGGATGTCCTAAGGGGATTATGAAGGTAGAAGGGTCGAAAGTTATGGGGTTGGGTTCAATGAGGCTGATATTTTGGTGGTTTGATAGGGGATTTTGAGTGACATGGGACTGTTTTGCAGGTGGCTCAATGATATTCTGGTTAATGACGTCTTAGATATCGTGGCGGAGGCGCATGCAATCATCGGTGTTGTGGCTAGGGGCATAGTAGTAGGTGCACCGTTTGGACATATCACAGTTTGGAAGTGACGAGGTATTTCAAGGTTGGAGCAGTTGGAGGTGGCCCTTTTTGAGGAGGCGGTCTAAGGCTAAGGAAAGTGAGATTTCTAGCTTGGCGAAGTTGCGCGGAGGCTTTTTCTGGAAAGGGCGATTGGAGGAGTGATCGGCGACGAATAGTTACCGTTTATAGTCCTAAAAATATGCTTTGTTAGCCCATTTCATGTAGTTATTAGTTATTTTTTAATAAGTATTCTAAATTTTGTAGGTTTTGGAGCTTTAACTTGAAAATGCACAAAAATCCAATGATTAGTGGCTTTGGAAGTCATTCTGGGCTCAAACGGTGATTCCGGTGAAAGCTGAATGCAGTAGTAGTCTTGGAAAATCGCATTTTTGACAAATAATACTTTAAATTTGAGAAATTTCTCCAGAGATATAAAATGTAGATCTTCAAGTTACGGACGCGTCGCTTCAAACAGCGAGTCAATCCGAGTTCCGAGCAAAAAGTTATCGCAATTCTACGAAAGTTGCGCAGTGCAGCGAAAAGGACCTCGCGCGAGCGGGTCGCGCGAGCGACCTTTGAAAAAACCAAAAACGCATATTTTATTAAATTAAAGTGCCCAGCGAAGGTGGTTTGTGCATATGACGTTCAGAAACGTAAATATAGCTATTTTAGTGCGATTTGACTTAGGAAAGCTTCCTAAATCCTTACAAACTCTATATAAATCCTATTCTAAATCAAATTTAGATATACAAATCATTACACACTAATATACACATCAATATACAGCCATATTATACATTAATTTCAGCCATTGAAGGGGGGAAAGCAAGGAGAAGAAGAAGAAGACCAAGGATTCCAATGGCCTCCTCCATCAACCTCTTGTCGTTCATCAATTCTATGGCCAACTAAACCTAGATCTAGGGTTTCAATGAAACCCTAGCCAAGTAATAGGGTTTTATTTATGTTTTTATTTTAGTTTTATTATGTATGGATGATGATTACATGTTTAGAGGATTTTTATAAATAAATCGTACTTCTATTGATTAAATCATTACTTTCAAAGTTTATTCTTGTCTTAGATCTATTTTGACTGTGATGTGCTCAATGATCTATATTTGCTGTGCTTGTTTAGATTATTTACATGTAATGGTGCTTTATTGAATTGTGTTATCAAGTATCCGAATAGTCCATGCCTAGATTAGACGGATTATACCACAACCCTAGTTTAGTGTGGGATAATTCGTGCTAACCGAAGATGGATTATGCTGGTGCTTGAACCATAGTTATTTTCTTGACAGAGGAATTGGGCTTGTAGCTATAATTCCCCATTATCATCCAACTTAATAGGCTAAAGTAATTCATAAATAGTCCTAATTATGAAGCTAGTGGTGGATTTGCAATCCTAGGTTCCTTTAAACATATTTATAAAAACAATTTTAAATCGCTTTCGTAATTTAGATTTATTTTCATTGTTATTAGTTTAATTAAAATTCAAATCAAAATCTCGTTTTCATAATTAATTAGATTTAGGTTTTAAAATTAAGAGTCGTAGTAATTCAATCTCTGTGGGTTCGACCTTTAATTTCACTACTACAAATCCTTAGAAAAGTAAAGTACACTTTTTACATCTTGATATTGACAACATCAATTTTTGGCGCAGTTGCCGGGGATTGCAAATTACTATCTTTAGTTTTAGAATCTTAGTTTAGGTAATTCGTAAATATTAGATTAGTTTTCTTTTTCTTATTTTTCACTTTGTTTTGAGTCACTAACTTTTCTTTTTATTTTGTAGTTTCTCGAGCCATCAAATTCTAACGTTTCCGGGAGAAATAGCTTAGCGCATCAAAGGAGGTTACACGAAAAAAAATATAAAAAATTTTAAATAAATTGCTTCTTGTGAAACTCGCTTTAAACCACTGTAAGTCAGGGCGCTGTGACGCACTATTTGCATTAGTTTAGGGTTAATTGCACTGCATTAGCTAGGAAACCCGGGGCGCTGGGCTTGACGCGGTCATTGCATTACAGGATAATATTCATGCATCATATTAGTACTGTGTGCTTGCCTGTTGTCTTATTTGCGTGATTATTTTTGTATTTGTTGAGTCAGTCCTTATTTTAATTTCTTTTCTTTTTAAGTTTATGTTTGGTACGCGTTCAAATAAACCTGAATTACATTCTATCGATCTTGAACTTGAACGTACTTTAAGAGTTAGTAAGTCCGTAACCCAAGCTTCTAGAGCTAGGTTGCAAGACGACAAATCAACGCCGATTCCGTCGTCATTGTTTGAGGCCGAAATTCAAAGTACCCTTAAACGGTTAAGGAGAACTCGAACTTTTACAATCGAACCGATTAAAATGGCTGACAGAAACAACGGAAATAATATGAATAATCTTAATATACCGCCACCTCCTCCGCTTAAAAATTACTTTATTCCGACGACTTACACGCCACAAACATGTATTGATTTACCGGAGGCGACGGCATCTCACTTTGAGATAAAGTCGTCTACCATCTCGTTACTTTCATCTTTCCATGGCCGTCTAAATGAAGATCCATATCAACACTTAGGAGATTTTCAGGATATATGCTCTACTTTAAAAATTCAAAACTTAACTGATGATGAATTGAAATTGCGGCTCTTTCCATTCTCTTTAAAAGATAAAGCTAAATACTGGCTCCAATCTTTGGAGCCAAACACAATTAGAACATGGGAAGCCTTACACACCGCATTTTTACAAAAGTTTTTCCCTATTATGCGTACGAATCAGATAAGGAAATCCATAACAAACTTTGTGATGCAAGATGGGGAAACACTTTACGACACGTGGGAAAAATTTAAAGAATTGTTACGCTCGTGTCCACATCATTAGGTTCCTAAGTGGCAGTTGGTACAGGTCTTTTATGAGGGACTTATTCCCTCAGTCCGTAATACCGTCGACGCTGTTTGTGCGGGTACCTTCCTACACAAAAGTGCCGACGAGGCCTGGAAAATCTTTGAAACGCTAAGCGAGAATTCGATGCATCAGGCTGTGTCAGTACATTCCGAGGGATATCATTCACAACCTAAGAGAGAGGTAAAGTTCGAGTCAAGTCATTCAATTGAAATAAAAGAACTATCTAAAAAACTTGACCGACTTTTAACAATGAACCAAATGATAGCCCCACCCGTTCATGAAATTTGTGCATTATGTTCTGATCCGTCACATTCTATCCTAGCATGTCCATCGGCGAGTCAATTTCCGGAATTCGTGGAGCAACACATTAATTCTATTCAACAATACCAACAAAATAATTATAATTTGACTACTAATAATCCGGACGCGCCATGGAGAAACCATCCTAATTTTTCATGGAAAAATAATAATAATAATAATAATAATAATGAGATGAGTAATTTCCCTAACGCTTATAGACCTCAACAATGTCAATACCAACAACCTCCTCCTCCACCTCCACGTAATAATGCATTTGAGGAAAAGGTGTTGGCCTCACTTGAAAGTTTTGGTCCGGTGATCCAGTTAGTACATTCCCACACCCAGTCCATTGCAAAATTGGAGTCCCAAGTGGAACAAATAGTTAACACGCTAAATCGTTTAACCGAGAGTAAGTTGCCAAGTCAACCTATTTCGAACCCTGAGGGACAATACGAGGTGGGTGGTACGAGTGAGCAAGTGAACGCTGTGTCAACTAGGACGACTACTCGAGAGGAAGAAGTTGTTGAAATTCTGAGGGAGGTTATGAGGGATGTAAACGTTAACTCGAACAAAGAGAGGGGTGAGGACGTGAATCAAAGTAGAAAAGAAAATGAACCGGTCTCACCAAATTATATTCCGAGAATGCCATATCCACCTAATGTTGAAGGACCGTCACATTTGCCAAAGAAAACATCAAAAACTGAAGATATACTCGAGGTATTTAAACAAGTTAAAATCAATATTCCATTCCTCGATGCTATTAAACAAATTCCCGCTTACGCTAAATGTCTTAAAGACTTATGCACTCAAAAACGTAAATTGCGTAGTCATACTCCGAAAAAGGTCTTCCTCACTGAAAAAGTAAGTTCTATTTTTCAAAATGCACCTCCGAAGTATAAGGATCCTGGTACGCCAACTATTTCATGTGTCATAGGTGACACTGTCATCCATAGGGCTCTCCTTGACCTAGGAGCTAGTGTTAATCTCTTACCTTATCACGTTTATAAACAACTAGGTTTAAGTGAACTGAAACCTATGGCCGCTACTATTCAATTAGCGAATCGTTCTATTAAAATACCTAGAGGAATCGTCGAAGACGTCTTAGTTAAAGTTGACAAATGCTATTATCCGGTTGATTTCATGGTCCTTGATACTGAACCCATACTATATGCTAGGAAGCACACTCCTGTCATTCTAGGTCGTCCGTTCTTAGCTACGGCTAACGCTCGTGTTAATTGTCGGACGGGGGTAATGAAGGTGTCATTTGGGAACATGAACTTAAAATTGAATGTTTTTAACGCTATTGATCAACCTCCTAAAGACGACGATTACCTATGTGAGGTGGAGAGTGAGGTATGACGGAGTATTGAACCTACTATAGGAATAAATGCGTGTGAGGAAAATATTATGGTTAGTAATAAGCGGATGGATTTGAATAACATGGACCCTAATGCTGAATTTACTCAAAGGGTGAAGAATCGATTTGAAACTGAAAAGGATGAACCGTTGAATGAATTAATACATAGCAATATGGTTTCTGCTTACCATCGGGCTCTTCCTGAGATCCTAAGTGGTACAAAGTCCAAGTTTCGGCCTCCATAAATCTTGAGCTAGAACGGTCTAGCTGAAGACGTAAAAGATAGCGCTTCTTGGGAGGCAACCCAAGCTTTAATTCTATTGTTTTACTGATTTTTGGGTCTTTTTGAGTCAGTTGTGGTCTCTTTGAATAGATTTAGGGGTTGGAGTGGAGTTATTTTTAATTTATATACATAAAACAAGTGCTACTAGAGAAAATACCAATCTCGCGCGGGCTGCCAGCTCGCGCGAGACGTCGCTCGAGCGGTCCGCTGGCGCGAGTTTGTGCCTTGGTGATTTTCCTTGCTTTTTCTTATTTGATGCCTCGGGTTCTCCTCACGCCTGATCTCGCGGGCGCGAGGCACCTCGCTCGCGCGAGAGTAAAAAAAAATAAAAAAATTTGGGATTCGCGCGCGCGACGGCCGCTCGCGCGATCCCCCATTTTCCTATTTTTTTTTTGTTTTCTATATCCTTTCCCCACACCTGTTCTAGTAGTTTTTACTTTCTGTTTTTGTTTCTTAGGTACTTTTAGATCGAGTCTTTGATTGTTTTCATAGTTCTGGTTCTGTTTTATTTTCTTTTCTAGTTTATTATTTGTCTGTTTTCGTAGTTTTGTTCGGTCTTATAGTTTATTTAGTTTAGTTTAGTTTAGTTATAATTCTGTTAGTTGCTTTTATTATTTTGTTGTTGTTTTCTTTTATCAAGAAGTAACAGGTAACATTGAACTTTATTGCCATATTCCTATGTGTTAACCTATTCTGTGTTTGCCGAGATCGAGGTATTATCGTTCCTTCCTTACGTACTCTTCTTTCTTTCGTTTTATTGTTTCATTGGGGACAATGAAATGTTTAGGTTTGGGGGTATGTACTCACATGCACATTATTATTATGCACCGATGTTCTCAAATTTTTTTTTTTCGATTCTTGTGCTTAAATAAACGATGATTACCGACGTTTTTGCAATCTCGAATTAGATACTTCTTGTTATGTAACTATGATTGTTATAGAATGGTAAACAAGAGAATATGCGATTAATCATTTACTGAAGTTATGATGCGACGTTCTAGGATATGTATCGTTCGAATCGTAGTTTTATATCATAAATTTGCACACAAACCTATGCACTGCACGTAGTCGCTTGAATACATGTTTGATGTGAACTATAATATGATTTGGATTTCTAGATAACACAAGGTGGAGACTAAACCCGGTGAGCTTTTGAGCCTATCCTTTCTTTTTAGAGGATTATAAATACATCTTGTGTTTGTCGAATTGCATTGAAATAGCGCATTAACTTGTTGTTTAGTCTCATTATTCTTGTTTTGGTTGATAGTCAAGTTAAATATTTGTTACCATGCTAAATAATCTTTCATTGTAAACGTTGAAGAACCATATATCCATATGACATGATTTTAGGCCTTCTTTGTTTATCACCGACAGAAAAATGATAAAAATTTCCTTAGTTCGTCCCTTTGAGCCATTAATATGCCTTTTTCTTTAACTACCATTATCCTGTTTTTGCTCCAATTTGGCCAACTTGGAGTTCACCCCTGAAAGATTGATCAACTTTTAGTGGTGTTAAGGCGATGTGTGATTGAGAAGAAGAAGAAGAAGTAAATAAGATGATGTTTGGGGTAGTTGCCTTGTTCTTTATTGAATATTCGTTTCGAAAGCAACGAGAAGGAAAGAAAAAAGATTAAAAAAAAAAAGTTGAAAGTAGAAAGAAGAATAGAAAAAAGAAAGTAAAGAAAAAAAATATATGGAAAAGAAGAGAATGAGAAGATGAAAGTTGGTAGAAGAGACGAATGAAAGAGATCGAACATGCCTTACAATGCCATTATAAGATTAGCTACCTAATGAATCCTTTCTATTCTTTTTCATTGTCTGAGCCACATTACAACCTTTGAAAAGTCCTATTTGATCCTAGGAAACATGGTTCGGATATGAAAACGATGGGAGGGGGATTAAAACATGGTAATGATTAATTTTTCTTGATTGATTGGCATCCTATCCATGAGACTACTGTTCTTTTGTGTCATGCGTCTTTTTCAAGTCATATGTGAGCATTTCTCTTTTTGAAAACATATTTCCTTTACTCACATATTTTAGAAAAATTACACCTGTTTCTGAGTGTTTCATTTTAGAGTGTAATTAACATTGTGAGATTCGTAGTCAAGACATAGTTAGATGGTCATCCGAGTTATATTCCAAGTTCATGACATGCGCGTGTTCATTTGACTATCATATCACACACGTGCACTTTTATGAGAAACTCTATTGATTTATACGATGCATGTGCTTGGGATTGTTTTTCATGATTTAAGTGGACGTTTGATTCCATTTCTTCTTGTTCGTTATTCTATTTTGAATCATTGTTTTATAATAAGGAGTATTGAATATTATGTTTTTCATTTTTAATAAAAGTTTTTGAATTTATAAGTTAATAAAGATGGTTGTGGGTGACTTGTTGACGAGAACCCTCACGAGACTTCACTCGTCCTACTAGGGACACCTAGGGGTTTAAAAGGCTTGTTGCATATGCTAAATGCAATCGTGATCCATGCGAAAATGGAGTAGGTTTTTATTTTATTATTAGTTTTATTTTTATTTTCTTTTTGCTCGAGGACTAGCAAAGAGTAGGTTTGGGGGTGTGATCGGCGACGAATAGTTGCCGTTTATAGTCCTAAAAATATGCTTTGTTAGCCCATTTCATGTAGTTATTAGTTATTTTTTAATAAGTATTCTAAATTTTGTAGGTTTTGGAGCTTTAACTTGAAAATGCACAAAAATCCAATGATTAGTGGCTTTGGAAGTCATTCTGGGCTCAAACGGTGATTCCGGTGAAACCTGAATGCAGTAGTAGTTTTGGAAAATCGCATTTTTGACAAATAATACTTTGGATTTGAGAAATTTCTCCAGAGATATAAAATGTAGATCTTCAAGTTACGGACGCGTGGCTTCAAACGGCGAGTCAATCCGAGTTTCGAGCAAAACGTTATCGTAATTCTACGAAAGTCGCGCAGTGCAGCGAAAAGAACCTCGCGCCAGCGGGTCGCGCCAGCGACCTTTGAAAAAACCAAAAATACGTATTTTATTAAATTAAAGTGCCCAGCAAAGGTGGTTTGTGCATATGACGTCCAGAAACGTAAATATAGCTATTTTAGTGCGATTTGACTTAGGAAAGCTTCCTAAATCCTTCCAAACTCTATATAAATCCTATTCTAAATCAAATTTAGATATACAAATCATTACACACTAATATACACATCAATATACAGCCATATTATACATTAATTTCAGCCATTGAAGGGGGGAAAGCAAGGAGAAGAAGAAGAAGACCAAGGATTCCAATGGCCTCCTCCATCAACCTCTTGTCGTTCATCAATTCTATGGCCAACTAAACCTAGATCTAGGGTTTCAATGAAACCCTAGCCAAGTAATAGGGTTTTATTTATGTTTTTATTTTAGTTTTATTATGTATGGATGATGATTACATGTTTAGAGGATTTTTATAAATAAATCGTACTTCTATTGATTAAATCATTACTTTCAAAATTTATTCTTGTCTTAGATCTATTTTGACTGTGATGTGCTCAATGATCTATATTTGCTGTGCTTGTTTAGATTATTTACATGTAATGGTGCTTTATTGAATTGTGTTATCAAGTATCCGAATAGTCCATGCATAGATTAGACGGATTATACCACAACCCTAGTTTAGTGTGGGATAATTCGTGCTAACCGAAGATGGATTATGTTGGTGCTTGAACCATAGTTATTTTCTTGACGGAGGAATTGGGCTTGTAGCTACAATTCCCCATTATCATCCAACTTAATAGGCTAAAGTAATTCATAAATAGTCCTAATTATGAAGCTAGTGGTGGATTTGCAATCCTAGGTTCCTTTAAACATATTAATAAAAACAATTTTAAATCGCTTTCGTAATTTAGATTTATTTTCATTGTTATTAGTTTAATTAAAATTCAAATCAAAATCTCGTTTTCATAATTAATTAAATTTAGGTTTTAAAATTAAGAGTCGTAGTAATTCAATCTCTGTGGGTTCGACCTTTATTTTCACTACCACAAATCCTTAGAAAAGTAAAGTACACTTTTTACATCTTGATATTGACAACATCAAGGAATTTGCTTGGTTGGAGGGTTGGTACGGCCTAGGAGGGTATGCCATGGGTTGACTGCTAAGGGTATTGACATCCGGAGAGTTTCGGGAGTAGTTGGGCCTTTTTTACTGACTTGGAGGCTCTTCCTTCTTAATCTTTCCTTCCCTGATAGCGTCGTCAATTTGAGTTCCAACTTTAAACAACTCCTCAAAGGTGGAGATGGATTGATAGAACAACTTCTCATGATAGAGCGGTTGCAGATTTCGGATTAGCATTCTCACCTGTTCCTTCTCAATCGGCCGGTGGGTCATTTGGGCCACCTAATTCTTCCACCTGCTCAGAAATGCAGCAAAGGATTCATTGTTGTTCTGCCGAGTTGTTTCCAAATCCCTTATCGTGACATCTAGCTCTTGATTGTAGGAATAATGGTCGACAAATACCTGAACAATATCTTCACATGCCTGAGTTTTGGAAGCTTCCAAGGTAAGGAACCATGATAGTGCAGACTTTGCGAGAGTTTGTGGGAACAGCATCGCAATGTTCTCATGAGTGCAACCCATTGACTGAAAGATGCTCATACACAACTTCAATGGGTTCTCAGACTCCCGGTTCCATCAAAACGGTTAATGGCGGGCATTTTGAAGTTTTCTGGCAGTTTCAGCTTAACAGGCTCGAAAAGTCCTTCCAAGTCTAGCATGTAATCATCAACCCCTTTGCTCTTCCTCAATACACTTTCTAGCTTGTCAACTTTGTCCATTTTCTCCTGGAGCTTTTTCTTATATGCAGGCGATGGGACCCCTTAAAACCATTCTTCTTCCCTGTTATTTTTATGTACAACGACGGGAGGTGGCACAAACCCTGGTGGTGGTGGTGGCATGAACCCTGGTGGTGGTGGGAACCCAGGTGGGTACTGTAGCTGCTGCTATTTTAGTTCTTCCATAAACTTCAAGACTTGGGCCAGGCTGTCGGACTGCTGGCTTATGGTGGCTCCCAACTCGGTGACCTTGTTTTCTAACTCTTCCGGATTCATGTTGAAATAACTTGGCCGGCTGATTCTGACCAAACGATTATCTGATTTCTGACCCAGGATGAGGATCCCAACTGCTGACTTTGGGAATCTATAGTGACCTACAGATTTGAGAGGATTATATCAGATTCTGACAGTGATGACTTTAGACGGACAACGACAGTGATGTTAACAAACGTGGATTGACTTGTGTATAGGATGACTGGGACCGTGCGTTCAGACTGACAAGAATGGTGCATGCACATGAGACAAGCATGCGGATGTAAGCCCTAATCGATATGATGCTCCTACTTCTACCAGATAGCAGTTAAGCAAGTAAGGTCCTAGCCATACAGAGTGTGCTAACTTTACTGTCCAGTATGATCACCGGGGATTTCTAGGATTTTTGGATATTTTTGGGTGATTAAGGGAATTTCCAGAAGTTCTGAGAGTTTCTAGGAGTAACAAGGATTCCTGGTTGATTTGGACAGAATATCTGGGAGAAAATGGAGTTTCTGGGATAAACAGGTGTATATGGGTATTTTTGGGTGACTTGGACAGAGTTTTCGGGAGAAATTGGTACTTCTGGGTATTTGGAAGATTTGGACATAGTTTCTGGGGGAAACAGGTATATCTGGGCATTTCTGGGGAATTTGGACAGAGTTCTGGGAGGAACTGGGATTTTAGGCATTTCTAGCAAAATTTGGACTGAGTTTTCACGGAGAAGCTGGGTATATCTGGGTATTTTTGGGGAATTTGGACAGAGTTTTCTGGGAGGAACTGGGATTTTAGGCTTTTTTGGGAAATTTGAACAGAGTTTCTGGGATAAACAAGTGTTTTTTGAGTCATTTGGACAGTGTTTCTAGGAGAAACAGGTATTTCTGAGTGATTTGGGAGATTTGGGCAGAGTTTCTGGAAAAACAGGTATTTATGATAGGAGCATGTGATGATGGTGATCATACTGCCTAGCAAGTTTTCATACTCCTATGACTTTGGACCAACAAACAAGGATTGCGGTGTATATCTTTGTGAACACAGAGCAGACATCCTTATCATGGTGCCTAGTCAAGTTAACTCAATGTAGTCACATGTGAGCGATTGCCCTGAGAATCAAAGAAAGAGGTTCTGTTCTATGCCACATAAGTGTCTACATCGCACAGGTAATCCCATCAGGGCATACAGCAGTTATATCACAAGTCCTATTTGAAAAGACAAATTAACAGTCCTATGAAAGGTTCTACAGGAATCTATATGCAAAGGCTGGGTTTAGTCAAAGAGGGTCCGTTGACGAGAGTTCCAAAATACCGTCGAAGAGACAGTACGGAAGTTTTTACTCTTTTTGATATACCTTGGAAGGTACAGTATCAACGGTGACTTGTGCCATAGCACAACAAGACCTGAACAATGTCAGCGTCGCGTTTCAGACACAGTCGGAGGGGTAAATGCAGAAATGCAATGCGGTGAACCAAACACAGTAAAAAGATGATTTTAAGGATGCTTCTTATGAGTCAAACCTCTGTATTATTTTGTTTTGATAATAAAAATCCCCAGCAGAGTCGCCAGATTGTGGACACGCGACCACCGTGAGCCCACCCCCATTTTATTTTCGGTGGGGTTTCGGAATTGATTTTCCTTTTTGAGAAATTGATTTGAAAGAAAAGAAAAGGTCTGTTGAAAACAGATACAGAGTCGCCACTTGGTCGTTAGGGAACCAAGAAATCCAATTTTGACTCACCCAAACGGATAAAGGGCACCGGCCCTTCATAACCAAAGAACTTGGCTCGGGATTTTGGTATGAGAAAGGAAGGCGCCTTTGTCACGACTAAAACACCCTCAACTCGCCCCGTCTCTCGACGGGCCTCAATTAACATCCAAATAATCATCTTATACTATGTTTAGTTCGACAATTATTACTATGATAGGTATATTACATCACATAAGAATCTTGAAATAGAATATCAAAAGATAAGATATCATTCATAAGATCTAGGCCAAATATCACATAATGCAAAAGTGAAAGATCACACAAACAACCTAGAAAAAATTGTCTAATCACATATCAAGTAATCAAGTTTTCCTAATCCAAAGGGGACATGGATTGTTCTTGAATCAAATAATCAAAGAAAATAAAATATGCTTAGCAAGCTAGTATGATGTATGTTAATCTTTGAAAAAAAAAAAAAGAAGACCTCTCAATCCCTGGACGGATGAGAAAGGAAGATGTAATCGAGGGGAAGCATGAACGTGTGATCAACTTCATTCCTTGTAATCTTCTTAGATTATGAGTCACAAAAACCCCAAATCTTGCATGGATGCAATGTATGATCCTAGAATGTGCAAAGGAAGTAGTGTGCAAGTGTTTATGAGATTTCTAAAATGATTTAGAAGTCTAAAATATGCATGAATGTATGAAGGAAATCATCATAGGATATGTACAAATGTAGTTTGAACTACTACCTAAGATGTGAACTAATTTGGATTTCATGTGAACATCTAATCAAAGAAAATAAATCAAACATGCTTGTTGTAAATAGTGGACAGAACAATGAGTTGATCTTACAAAAATAGAAAAGTGAGGTTAGAAATGTTTTTAATTCATGATTTTTTATGGAGATCATCCTTATTGTGTCTAGAACACATGTCAATAAGCCAAATCACTATTGAAGTTACAGATTGAGAGAAATCATATAAACAATAGAGGTTACTCAGAAACAGAATCTGTACTGTCGACTGAAATATAGAAAAATCTTAGAAGATGAAAACAAAACATCTAAAGGTCCATATTATGCAGCAAGTTTCCTAAGACACTGAAGTTCAAGGAAAAAATGAGTTAGGACCACTCCTTTTGGAAAAGTTGTCTGAAAAACAAGTTGAAAGTCAACTAAGCTGTTGTGACAGCAAAAACAGAATGTTTGGAAAGAATGTTTGGGTCACTTCCAAGTGTTTTGAAATCAAACCAAAAATCATGGGTGTTCTCTAATGAGTTAGGAAGACTTTCCAAGTAGTCTTGTAATCATCCCTTGAGTATTGAACTCAGAATGTTATTTTGAAATTGAATAACTCAATGTTTTGAAGATTTTTGAGAAAACAAGGTTTATTTCTTGGAATCCAAATATTGGGGTTTTAGAGGGGTTTTGAAATAATGGTTTTGAAAGCATATTTCCAACATCAAATGGAGATTATAACCTCTTAGAATATCAACATCAAACTCATGTCAAGAACTTCCAAGATTGTTGGAGAGATTTGTTTTATTTTGAGCATAACTTCAAGAATACTTAGGAAGTATTGAAGTTGGAATCATCATCTATCGAACATGTTTTTGAGGTCAAGAGCTACTATCCATAAGGATTCACTCACCTCAAACACCATGTCATCATTTAGATGATGATGAACTAGTAAGTAAAACAAAGAAAATCAAAAAAGAAATGAGGTAAGAAGGGATGAACATTGTATATAAGTAAGCAAATAAACAATCAATAAATGATATTCAATGATATATTGGACTTGTAGCTTGGTGTTTCACTCATATGTGATGACATTGGACATGGAAGTAGCTTCCTATCTCATAAATACTCACAAAAATGGTGGTTGGGTGTATTGAATGTGAAGTAAAGAGGAGTAATCAAGTAGAAACAAGGTTGGGAACTCACTTTCTTGTTGAAAATCAAAGGAGGATGCTCTCTTTCTTTCTAGTATAACCTTATCTCTACAACTTCTATAAACTTGTATTTGCCACCCTCCAAATGAGGATTCAAGGGGGATTTATATAGGCCAATTTGGGGTGATTTTGGGATTTAGAAAGTGCTCCCATTGGTCCAAAACATCTGTGAACAAGAAACTACGTCGTTTTGTCTTCCAATTAATCAAATTTGGACCCCTAAATAAATTACAAAAATGGACTGTTCTGGGGGAGATTGCCTTGGTGGCATTGGGCCTATGCCGCGGCGGCACTGGACAGTGCTTCGGTGGCACTGCTCCTCAGACGTCCAGATAATTCAGTTTAGGCCCCCAGAGGTTCCAGTATTCGCGAAAAGGCCCTATTTCGTCCGAAATTCACAGAAAATGCATACAAACTCCAAACCGAGATTGTGATATACCGTTAGAAAGGTAATGGAGTCTACTTTTCATAATAAAAAAAAATAGTTTAGAGATAGGTCACTTTGAAATGTTTTGCGGTATTCGTGATAAAAGTTGATTTGATCTCCTTTTTCACATTCAGAAATTCATAGTAAATTCGTTTTAAATCCAGAAATTATGTGCAATATACCGTTAGAAAGCTATTGCCTCTAGTATCTATAAAAAAAATTTTGAAAAATGATATGGTGCTCCGGTTTCAAAGTCAATTTTTAGGTCAAATTGGGGATCTCTACGAAGTTCTGGGAACCTCTGGGAGCTCCCAGGAGCTGACGTATTCGTTTGGTTTTCTTTTAAAACTCATTTTAGTACTTTTCACATGATTTAAAATGATCTTAGAATTTTCTAGAGAATATGGATGATTTTGGTCAAACCTTGGTCAAACCTGGGCCAAACCGGTCAACGGAAACTTTCCGAGAACTTCTGGCACTTCCAGGGGTCTCTGGAAGGTGACAATTTCATCTTATTTTGCTTTAAAACTCATTTTATTACTTTTCTTATGACGTAGCATGTTTACAGAACATTCAGTCCAAATCTGGGAGTGTTTGGGCTTTCAGGGGCATTTTGGTCATTTGTAACACTTTCTGAGTATTTTGAGAGATATAACTAACTTCCAGGAGTCCTTTTTGAGTCTTTTCGATCATCGTGAACCACCAAGCTATGGGTCTCCTAAATCTGATAGCTGACAAAAATGGGGTGTCTACAGATAGTTCTAAAAGAAGTTCAAGAAAAGCCCTCAGAATCCCCAGTAGTCATAACTAATCAAAAAACTGAAATTGAAACTACCACATCCTCACAAATTCCTACAGAATAGCCTCATCGTAGTGGGAGTACTATCAGGGCACCTGAAAGATTCATGTTTTTGGAAGAAGCTTATGAAGTAGCTCCTGAAGAGCCTGATTCTGATCCTACCCCTTATGAGGAAGCAGTTGCTGGCCAGGATTCAGAATCCTGGAGACTAGCTATGAAAGCTGAGATGGAGTCCATGTACTCCAATAAGGTTTGGGAACTTGTGGATCTACCTACCAATATTAAACCCATTGGCTGTAAGTGGGTTTACAAGACGAAGAGAGGACCGGATGGGAAGGTAGAGACCTTCAAAGCTAGACTTGTAGTGAAAGGGTTTACTCAAAGAGAGGGCATTGACTATGAGAAAACCTTCTCGCCAGAAGCTATGCTTAAGTCCATCCTAATCCTCTTATCTATTATAGCGTGTCTCGATTACGAGATATGGCAGGTGGACGTCAAGACGGCATTCTTGAATGGCAATCTAGACGAGGACATCTATATGCTGCAGCCCATGGGGTTCATAGCTGATAGTCAGGAAGGTATAGTATGCAAGCTACATAAGTCTATATATGGACTTAAGTAAGCATCAAGGAGTTGGAACATTCGTTTTGACCAGGCTGTTAAATCTTTTGGATTTGAACAAAATATGGATGAACCCTGTGTGTACAAGAAAAAGTGAAGGACATCTAGCCAGTGAAAGGGTTTACTCATTGGGAATGATATAGGAGTATTATCAACAGTAAAAGTGTGGCTAGCCAGTAATTTTGACATGAAAGATCTTGGTGAGGTAAGCTATATATTAGGGATTAAGCTTATTCGGGATCAGAAGAATAAGATAATGGGATAATCTCAAGCTTCCTACATTGACAAAGTACTGACTATGTTTTCCATGGATAAATCCAAGAAGGGTTTCTACCATTTAGGCATTGACTTTCACTGTCTGAGAGTCAATGTCCCAAGATTCAGGAGGACAAAGATCGCATGGCTAAGGTACCCTATGCTTCTGTGGTGGGTAGTATTATGTATGCAATGCTCTGCACCAAACTGGATATCTGCTTTGCTGTATGTATGGTCAGTAGATATCAGTCCAGATCACTGGACAACTGTGAAGCTTATTCTCAAGTACTTGAGAAGAACTTGAGATTATATGCTTATCTATGGTACCGAAGACTTCGCTCCAGTTGGCTACACATATTCTAACTTCATGTTAGATAAAGACGCGAGGAAGTCGACGTCTGGATACATGTTTACTCTTGGGGATGGTAGTGTAAGTTAGAGAAGATCAAGTAGAAATGCGTTGCAGATTCTGCTACAGAAGCAGAATATGTTGCAAGTAGTGAGGCAGCTAAGGAAGCTATTTAGCTCAAGAAGTTCTTGATGGAACTGGGAGTGGTACCATTCGTACAGTCCCCTATTACTCTTCATTGTGATAATAGTGGGGCAGTTGCTCAATCCAAGGAGCCAATGAACCACAAAGGAGGAAAACACGTGGAAATGAAGCATCATCTTATTAAAGAGATTGTACAATGTGGCGACATTGTAGTGACTACGATTAGCATAGCTGGAAATCTTGCTGATCCCTTTACTAAAGCCTTACCTTCTAAGGTTTTTGATCGTCACTTGGACAATCTTGGCATTAGATGTAATCCTAATTGGTTGTGAGTGCTAGTGGGAGTTCGTTGGGATTATGCCTTCAAACCAGTTAGTATTTGTAATCAAACATCTTTGATTCGTATATTTATGAGAATCATTACATATTCAGATATGTGTAATTCATGAGTTGAATGTTTGGCATGTTTATCCATAAATAATATTGTCATATTCATTTGTGTTAATGAGATTAACACATGGGAGATATGAATTATCTTCGATAGTTGTTTCAAATTGTCACAGTAAATGATAAGAATGGGTAGCTTATCAGGTCTAGACTGTAACACATTAACTTCTATGTGATAGAATGATGAATCTCATTCATTAGAGTAGTGACTCTAAGTTAATGTGTTAGTGTATTGAATACATTGACGGACATTGAGTTAAACATATTAACGATTAACTATCATAGGTTAATATGTATTCAAACTTGTATAAAACATATGTTCTTAATCCTGGAATAACTGTGAATACAAGCTGTTGACTTGATTACTTTGACTTATCAATCAGTGAGGTCTTCATAGATCAACACCTAGATATTTGGGGTAGTTAAGTGAACATTATTGTGAACAGTTGTTGTCAAGAAGGAATCTACCATCTCCTAAAGAGCAAATATTCCCTTGAGAATGTCACTGGGTTAATTACTGAGAACTGCAGTCTTTTCAGCAAGTAGTTGTTGACATGTTCAGTAATTTATGATAAGTGACTGGGGCTCAAGGAAAATAAGAAATAATTAACTCTAAGTTGACAGTATAGTTGATACGTAATCCCGGAGATAATTACAGATGTGTTGGTAGAGGAACATCACTGTATTTATTATGCAAGCCTAGGTTTTTATCTTCGGGTATTACGTCTGTTAAATCTGTAGTTCAATTATTATCATATAATGGAATTGATAATAATTAATTAAAATTATTTCCTTAGCTTAAGAGTTAAGTTAGATGGAAATTAATTTTAATTTAGCCAGAATAGTAGACCCTAGAAGTCCCATATCTAGCTTAACGGGTGTTTGGACACGGGGATAAGATGACTAGGGTAGAGATAGAGTTGTAGCAATCTCTATATATATAAGGCCATGAGAGGGGCCGGCCACTAGTTGGCCTTGTGAGCCCTAGCCGAATCTTTTTCTCTCATCTCTATAGTTTCTTACCCTATTAGGGTTGCCCACACAAACCCTAGTCTCCTTGCATGCACCAAGAAGCCATAGAGGTGAAGACTGCTAGGAGTAAAGGACACGAAGAGTTCTCGTTTTAAGATTCAGAAAATCTCAAAAGGTGAAGTTCTTCTTTCACTTCTCTATTAATCATACGTAATCGAATAAGTTTCAAGATCTATTTAAAATAAATTTAAAACAGATTTTCCACTGTGTTTGGAAATCACTTCCAACAACAAATCAGTGGGTACTCCAATAGATCCAAATCTAAAACTTGGAGATGATCTCAATGGGGAACAAGTTGAAAAGGGGAGATACTAGAGGTTAGTAGAAAATTAATTTATTTTGCACACACCAGACCAGATATTACGTTTGTTGTTAGTGTGGTTAGTCAATTTATGCATGATCCGAAGTAAATTCATCTTGATGCAGTGTTTAGAATTATTATATACCTGAAGTCAGCACATGGAAAAGGGTTATGCTTTGCTAGACATGGGCACACTTTTGTTGAGGCCTATTTTGATGTTGATTGGGCTAGGTCCATTACTGACAGAAGGTCAATCACGGGTTACTGTACATTTGTGGGTGGTAATTTGGTTACTTAGGGGAGCAAGAAACAGTCAGTGGTAGCTAGGTCTAGTGCTGAAGCAGAGTTGAGAGCTATGACACAGGGAGTGTGTGAGCTGTTATGGGTCCAAATTATACTTTCAGATCATGGATTTGGGCTGAAGATTCAATGAAGTTATATTAGATAACAAGGCTGCTATTGAAAATGCTCACAATCCAACTAAGCATGACCGCACGAAACATGTAGAAATTGACAGGCATTTTATTAAAGAGAAGTTGAATAGCGGATGCATATGTACACCACTCGTGAGGTCTGGAGAACAATTAGCAGATATTCTGACTAAAAGTCTTGCTAGTCATCCATTTCATTACATTCTGTTTGTGATGAAAATATCCAGCTAATGTAGAGGTGCCACGTGAGGTTCGAGGTGACAGAACAGTCAGTTGGAATAGGCATGATGCAGGAACCGTTATGAGCAATTATTGCTGACTCATTCTGTTCAAATACTTAACTACCAGAAGACACGTGTTGATCATCATGGAGTAACTGCAGAACAGTTGTCAATGCTGGGTTATGCCACGTGCAGAAGCAATTACAAGTTTGAAAAGAAGAGGGAATATTCAAACAAGGTTGCTGAGAGGCCTCGACGTCTATAAATAGAAGGATTTTATGTTCGAGAAAGATCCTTCGATCAACATCAACATATATCTTTCAATACATTTACTGTATCTTTATCTAGGCTTTTAAATTTAGGAGTAAAACACCTTCGAAGTCATCTTCAAGGTTAGATTGTAGTCTATTTTTAACTTAATAAAGTAGTTTATTACTTTTTAGTTTATTTACTGTTCTTATTTAGGAGTAGTTATTAATTTAGTCAGTTCGAAGTTCTTCAGTTAGTCACATCTTTACATGTTTGAAGTCCTTGTTAAGGCATCGAACGGCACCATAATCACCCTGGTGAGGCGCAGTTTGGATACCAATCATATCACACACATTGGCAACTTGCTTGCCTGGCACGCTTACACTTATAAATTTTCTAACCAAACATTTTTGGCACGCCCAGTGGGACCCTAGTGTCAAAAGATGACAAACAGAAACCTTCGAAGCAATAGGTCTGTTGCTAACGCCAATGATGGTGTTAATAATGTTGAAACTGGTGGTTCTCCACACCAAGATCCTCAGAGTAGCAACACTGGGAATCATGTGAATCATAAAAACCCAGAAGTGGGAATTGAGAACTCGAATCCAATCCCAAATGCTGGGAATATTGGTTCAGAAAATCAACACGATTTGGTGAATCAATTGACACCAATATTCGACCATTTGGGAAACATGATCTAGAATGTTAATAATCTGATTACTTCCCTTAACAACACTTTACCACAGTTTGCACCGACAATGGTGCCAAGTGGAAATCCTTCTATGGTTCAACAGAATGAAAGGGGTTATACCCATGGCTTGTTTCAGCCAAATCCTATGATTCAGGCAAATGGGCCTCCTCCTAGGCCTAATTCACAAGAGAGTTTTTATATGCCTGTTCTTAACAATATCCCTCCAACGTTCGAAGGGATACAAGGGAATCATGTAGGACATGGCCAGGATCATATTTATAGATCAGTAAATCTTGAGGAACCCATGCCTAGAGAAAACATAATAGGCCAAAATAGGAGAGTAAATAACAATCCTGTATTTGAGCCAGATCCGACTGGAATAGGAGTGGGTTGAAGGAATGAAAATCCAAGGAGAATGGATAATATTCCCCAACCACCTCCAGTACCACATATGAATCCTCCTCTGGGTCAACCAGGTCATCAATAACCATTCAATATGGTTGACAGAAATGACATGATTAATTTAATTCATGAAGTTTGTGGACCCATGGCTCGGGGGTACAAACTCCAGTTTATACAAAGCCTTATCCTGACTAGATTGATAGAATTGAATTTCCTAGGGGATTTAAGTTCCCCACCTTTGCTATGTTTGTTGGGGATGGAAGTCAATCCACAGTTGAACATGTAGCAAAATTTATCAGTCAGTGTGCTGATGCAGGAAATAATGAATACCTTAGGCTTCGTTTATTTCCTAGTTCATTAACAGATACTGCATTCACTTGGTTTATTAATTTGGCCCCTAATTCGATCCATATTGGACGCAAATGGAAGAATCCTTCCATACTCAATTTTTTTAGACAGAGCCAGAAGTGTCTATGGCCGAGTTGGCCAGACTCTGTCAAAAACCTGATGAAAAGGCCACCCAATTTATTAATAGGTTTAAGAGGCCTAGAACAAAGTGTAAAATTATTCTACCAGGGCCTGAATTCGTCAAATTGGCTCAAAATGGTCTTGAATTTAGACTTCAAAAGAAGTTCGATGCCTTAGAATTTAGGGACCTTGTTGAATTAACCGCTCGAGTCTCTAGATACGAGGCTTTGTTAGAAGAAGAAAGTGAAAGGAATGCTTCTTCATTGAAAACATATTATAAAGATCCTAACTATGAGATAGATGCTGTAGAAATAATAGGAAAGGAACTCTTCACATGTAAAAGTCTTGTGAAGAAAAATGTTTCTGCTGAAATATATAAATCTAAAGGATCATTCAAAAAATATTCATTCGATGTCTATAAATTGGATGAAATATTTGATCATTTGTTAGAAGGAAAAATCATCAAGTTGTCTGATGGGACAAAGTTACCTTCTAATGATGATTTAAAAGGTAAAAAATACTGTAAATGGCATAATTCTTGGACTCATTCGACTAATAACTGTATGATTTTTTGAGACAGGATTCAAGATCTGATCAAAAAAGGGAAGTTGAAATTCCCTGAAAAACAGATGGGGGTTGATGAAGATCCATTCCCAACAGCGCAAGAGGTGTCCATTAATGTCCATGACATTTCCCTCGAAACTCTAGTCAAGGAAAGGGAAATTGCAAAGTCAGAGGACCAGATGAAAAGGCTCGAAGAAATAACAAAGAAAAATTCTAAAATTTCAGTTTTCAACCAAGAGTATGCAAAGAACTTGTGCATTGGTTGTGGCAAAAGATATGCTGAAATTTATGATGAAAGGAATGGGGCCAAAACAGGCAGGAAAAACAAACAACCCTCGTTCGAACAAAAGAAGTTGAGTACTTCGTATGAACCTCCATTTCAACCAATCATGAATGTTGGGAGAGGGCATTTTAGAGGCCCAATTTATCAAGCCTCAACATACACTGGACCAACAACAGCAAGGTATGCTCCAAGACCAATGGCTCCTTTTAGAGCCAATTTTTCAAAGAGTTTTCATACTGGTAATTATGTTCGACCACCATGGAACATGCAATATGTAAGACCAGGTTTCTCTCATGCACCAAAGAAATATTATGTGGTGCAAAAAGAAAGACAAGCTCCAGTCATGCCATCAAAATTGGTACCAGTACATATGGTACAAGCTGAGATGAACATGGGGACATTGAGTAAGTCACCAAAGGTTGGTGAGACATCTCAATCAAGTGAGTCTGCATTGGTACCAGGGATGCCAAACTGGTTTGTTTTACAAGATGACAGAGTCAAAAATATGATGAAACAACAAGGTTCTCAAAACAAAAATAGGATGATCAAACCTCCTCATGTTGAGAAAAATACATGGTATGTGCTTCAACATCCCAAGGAAAAACATCAGAACATGATTCCTATGATAAATAGGACTCAGCAAAGGAGACTTCAGAGAAAGTTTACTATGTGGAAGGAATTTTCCAACATCTAGGCTCGAAATCAAGAAGTAGAAAATGATATCGAGAAGAATTCCAGTGATGTTTCGAGACCTAATCCCAGGTTTGATCGAAACATGAAAACTGATAATGATACTATGTCTGAAGAAAGTACCATTAAAGCTAAAGTTTTAGAATTAGAAAAGGCCATGAGCATCTTCTCCATGAGACAAAAATCCTAGCAAATGACAGATATCCAAGACAGTTGGACCTATAGGACCAAATCGAAACTGAAAATGGTTGAAAATAGGGTTCCAAAAGCATAAGGCTCCAGCCAACAGATTAGAACTGGCTTCGATAGGAAATCAACAGCATGATACATCCCAGTGGCAATTAGGGTCTCTCTTTTGTTTCCTAAGATTCTATCTACCCACTCTGGCCATTCCTTTGTAGGTTTAGGCCAATGTCTGAACTTTAATTTTGTTCTTAGAAGAGGAATTTCCTTCTGGTAAGCCAAGAGTTGCTGTCCTAACCTAGGATAGTAGACATGGAGTTTGAGATTGGGAGTGCTTAGACAGGGACCAACGACTATGGAAGATTCCTGGTTGGGAAGAGTAACGGAGACAAGAATCTCATTGATTAGCGGGGTTTCCTGCCCTTTCGAGTACTGTTCTTGCTCATCCCGAATGATTTTTTCAAAATCATCGCAGACCTTCTGAAGTTGAGTGTTGTCATAAGACGAGGCCATTTTTAGGAGTGAGATAATCAGAGTAAAATGGGAATGATTGTAAGGGAAACAGAGCGCAAGAAGATAGATAAAAGAATCGAAGAGTTTTCAGAAGTCTGAAAGGTCCATTTTCCGTTGCCCTAACTATTTATAGCCTTTGGTGACGTTTGGAAGGAGGCACCTTTTAAGAAAGTAGTCATTACAGTTGGTTACTTATTTAGCCGTTATAACAAGTGAAAAGACATACTGGTTGGTAATGAACCATTTCAGTTTGGTTAAGACAATATTGAATTTTCAATAATTCATTAATTAAGAAAAGAGTACAAATACAAGTTACAGACATAATTGATAAAAGTGGAGAAAACCATAAGTCACGAGATTATGGAACATAGCCCAGTAATAAGCAAAGTACTCTGCTTCTAGTTCTATCTCGAGACACAGATTCCTGGTTTGCAAAGCCAATTTATCTTCATTTCGAAGGGTGAGATAAGCTTCCTTGAGTTTTTCTTCATATTGGTTTAACCGAGAATTGATCCTGGATAAGGCCTTGCGGAGAAATCAAAGCTCCTTGGCTAATGAGGATTTACCTCGAAGAGAAATGCCAACAGCTTTGGCTTCATCTTTGAGATATGCAATTTGACCTTCGAGATTAGACTTTGAATAATGAGAAATGGCATTTTCCTCATCAGAGTTTCCACAACCATAGATGTATTTCTCTTTAAATTCTGAAACTTCATCGAGGAGTGCATTGGGGATTTCTTTGTAACTCTCATAAAGGTCCATTAAGTAGTTCAAATGATGAACACTTTCTTGGTGATGGGAATACCATCTTAAATGAGAAGCTAAGGTTCGAAGGGTGAAGTCCATTTGGGTTCGAACAAGCGTTGAAACACTCCATTCATGGCATAGGATGTGACAACTCCATTCAAAGTTAATTCGAGCCCTTGAATCTTGCAAAATGGAGAATGGGAGATGTGAAAAAGCAACTAGAAGCCTTTGAGCTTGAATGATCAAGCATGAATCTGACAGGTGGAGTATGTTCGAATATGGGACCATTCCTACACAACTGGTCTAACTTTAAGAAGGGATCACCAATATCTTCAGTTGGATCCATTACTTGAACTTTGGTGTCTGGGAAACCTAGTACAGAATGATCAAAGAGAAGCACTCTTTCTTTGTAATCTTTTTCGAAAAGTTTGCATTTGGAAAGAAAAGCTGAGGAGTAGTGCTCGTTGGAGAAATTTTCATGAGATGCCCTTACTATGTATGGATGGGGGATCTGCCTTGAGGGATTAGGATATTACCTCTTCGAAGTCTTTCTCCAGGAGGACTGGTTGAAGAGATCAACCAAGCATTCAACAGGTTTTGTTCCCGAGAAAGATGATTCAAAAATGGATAGTATGGATTTATTATCCTGCTTCGAATGACCCCTTCAGCTTCAGGATATTCAAAGTTTGGGTGGATAACTGAAGGTGCTGTAGTTGGTGTTTCGAGCTTCATACCTTTATAGTATCCAACCCCTTCACCATGAGAAATAGGTTGTTCCCAAGCAGGAGGAAAAGTTTGGTTATCATAGATTGATTTCGAAAAGCTCGAAGATGAACTTCGTCCTGATGAAGAAGCACTTGGTCGGTTCAACATGTTATGCCACTTTCCCCACTTCGAATAAGTGAAGGGCTTAGGAGGAATCTCAGGGGAATCCCAATTGGTTCGATGAGAAATGTCAGGACGTTTGGTTGACAACATCACTTCTTCGGGAAGATCTAAAGGGAAATGATCACTATTATCGAATGAAGATTGAGAAGAAGACATTGTTAACAGAATAGATTCGAAAGAACAAGGTAGAGTTCAAGGATCAAGCAAATATAGTGGTTTGTGTGAAAATAAATGAATATATGGACTTTCAATTTAAATGCATTCGGAGGACTGCATGAAGATGATAACTACCTAGCATGATCTTACCATGATCACCATTACCTTTTTTGAATCAAAAGGAAAATGGCACGGGGGGTAATGTTTGTGATGAAAATATTCAGCCAATGTGGAGGTGCCACGTGAGGTTCGAGGTAGCAGAACAGTCAGTTGGAATGGGCATGATGCAGGAACCATTATGAGCAATTGTTGCTGACTCATTCTGTTCAAATACTTAACTACCAGAAGACACGTGTTGATCATCATGGAGTAACTGCAGAACAGTTGTCAATGCTAGGTTATGCCAAGTGCAGAAGCAGTTACAATTTTGAAAAGAAGAGGGAATACTCAAACAAGGTTGATGAGAGGCCTCGACATCTATAAATAGAAGGATTTTATGTTCGAGAAAGATCCTTCGATCAACATCAACATATATCTTTCAGTACATTTACTGTATCTTTATCTAGGCTTTTAAATTTAGGAGTAAAACACCTTCGAAGTCATCTTCAAGGTTAGATTGTAGTCTACTTTTAACTTAATAAATTAGTTTATTACTTTTCAGTTTATTTACTGTTCTTATTTAGGAGTACTTATTAATTTAGTCAGTTCGAAGTTCTTCAGTTAGTCACATCTTTACATGTTTGAAGTCCTTGTTAAGGCATCGAACGGCACCACAATCACCCTGGTGATGCGCAGTTTGGATACCAATCATATCTCACACATTGGCAACTTGCTTGCCTGGCACGCCCGCACTTATAAATTTTCCAAGCAAACACATTCTTAGCAAGTTGAGCACGAGAGATATCCTCACACCAGCTTGAGGGGGAGTGTTGAGAGATATTTTTGTGTAGAGAGATATTCTATTTTTGGCCTTTCTATTAGTTTCTAATGTTTCCATCTTTAAGGGTACTCTTATGGTTATATTATTAGTTGTTTAATAAAATGAGAGAAAGTCACGTTAATGCACTCTGAGCTTTCTACAAAATCAACACAAACTACCTTGTAGTATCCAAGTTTGGAGGCACAGCCAGGATTGTGGGTTCAGCAGAACCCACTAGATTGTTTGGGAAAAGAAGATTTATGTATAACAATTATATGTATTAACCCCTAATTTCTTAAATTGACACCACTGAAATAAAGAAAAATAAACAAGAGGGTGTCAATTTTGTCATTTAAAATTGTAAGGGTGTCAATTTTTTAGTATATGTGATATTATAGCCCAATTATGGTTCAGTTCAGTCCATCCTAATACTTGACATCATACATTATTATGTCTACATTTCACTTTAGCTCAATCCAATTTAGTGTTTTTTAAAATCTAAATGAAGAAGAAGAAGAAGAAAAAATGATATTCAAAAAATCCAACCCAAATTTATGAATAAATTGGCCCAAATTTTTTTTTCCCTCAGACCGCTGCTCCCGAACCCTGCATACATTGTGGCCCCGTCTGTGTGTGTGCGTGATGCCTGTGGGTGCTTTGCCATCAAAAAAAAAAAAAAAAAAAAAAAACAGAAAAAAAAAAAAAAAGAAGAAGAAGACCACTGAATCTGGCTACGCCACTGATCGTATCCTAAAATTCTCGGAGAGGCGTGTAAATTACTATTTTCTGGTACCAAGTGGCACGAGAGCAAGTGTGTACGTGGAGAAGCTCATGCAGACTTTAATGGAATTCTCTCCACGTGGCATATAGCAAAGAAAAAAGTTATGCACGAAGCCAACGTCTCATATATCAGCTCAAATTACGATACTACCCCTATCTATAATCACACTTTTTTATTTAGTTTAGAAAAAGGGAAAATTAGAGATATATCCTTTGTTGACTAAAAATTTTGCATTTAATCAAAAGTCCTTTATCTTTGACAAAAGGACGAAAGTGACATACACTCAAACATTTCTCACATTTTTCACACTCTCCAATTATTCACGCGCCAATGCTTCTTGCAACTGCTCGTACGGTGAGAGGACTGTATTCTATGATATCCCAAATTCTAAAAATATTTTGCAACTTTAAACCACCATAACTTTTGACATACAACTCCATTTTTCTCAAATTTTATACCGTTGGAATCGTGTCGACGATAGCTACAAAACTAGTACCATTGTTGATATGTTTTGAGCAAAAAAAAAATCAAAATTTTACATGCCTTGTGTGAAATTTTCACAAAACTATTTTCAACAATTTTGACAACGTTATTTTGTGAAATTATCAAATTTCAAAAACTTTGTTTTTTATTTTTTCAAAATTTCTTCAAATTTCACAAAACTTTTTTTTGTGAAATTATCAAATTTCAAAAAACTTTTTTTTTCTCAAAATTTCTTCAAATCAAAATAGAGTTTTGTGAAATTTCGCAAAACTACTTTTGTGAAATTTCACAAAACTCTATTTTTTTCAAAATTTCTTCAAACTAAAAATAAAATTTGCTCAAAATATATCAACAATGGTACTAGTTTTGTAGCTCTCTTCGACACGATTCCAGCGGTATAAAATTTGTGAAAAATGGAGTTGTAGATCAAAAGTTATGGAGGTTTAAAGTTTTAAAATATTTTTGGAAATAAGGAATGCTACAGTACATCCTCTCACACGGTGTGAGTGGCTGGAATGTTTGGGACTCTCTTAGCCATGCGCGTGGGTATGCTTGGGTCTTCATTTCCAAAATTGCTGAGAGTGACTTTTGACTAAAGCATAGAAAAAGCGGCTCCCTCAAACTTTTTCTTGTTTTAATTAAGGATGTGGGGCTAATTTACCGTTAAAAAAAATTTCAGATTGAAATTAATCTCAAATTTTTTTCCCCTAAGGGTCGCTTTTTAAGATATGCCCCGCACCCCTAAACAAAAATAATAATAATTCAGGAGTGTTGTCCAATCGTACACACAGGGCCGATCCTAAGATTCCAAAAAAAAATTTAAGACCTCATACGAAATTTTAAAGGTGGGTTCCTTTATATTAAATTTCATAAGCACAAAAATTTTGTAAGAGTACATAATAGTCTAATCTAATATATATTATAAAGTGGAATTAGACGCCTGCCACGTAACGATTCTGTGATTTTTTTTCACTTTTTTATATTATTCTTCTTTTTTTCTTATTTTCCATATCTCTAGAAATAATAAGATACATCTCTAGAATTAATAAGATGCACATGTATAATCTCTCTTTCCTTTTTTCTCGTCTTTCCTTGTCTCTTTTTTTTTTTTTTTGGATCAAAGGAAAACCAATTTCATTCAACAGACAGATTCCACAAGGGAACAAGTACAAGCTGATTACAAAGTAGAGAAACAAACATCATCAACAACAAACAAAACAAAAAACACATCAACAAAACAAACAAAAAACAGAACACAACATCACCACTTGTAAAGTCGTGCTACAACCTCCAAACCCTGATAAGACCGACAGTAGTGCAGCTCAAAACCGAGCCAGCTGAGGAGGAAGCTATCAAAGACCTGCACCAAAGATCATCCCAAACTACATCTGAACTGCGAAGAGACCCGCCAAAATTTCAGATCTACAAAGAGGAGGCCGGATCTAGCCACTGAGAGAGCAGATCTAGTAGATCAAAGTTGAAGACACACACCAAACAAACAAAAAAAAAAACACACCAACTCCACAAAAAGGGGGAGGAAACCCTCACAAAGGAGGGAGGAAATCTTCACAAAATGAGGGACAAACCCCACAAAGGGAGACAAATCTCTCAGAAAGAGAGAAAAAGAACAACAATAAAAAAAAATGAACAAGAGGCTCCCCCCACCACCCCCCCACCAAGGGGGAGACACTGAGAGAGGGTAGGTTAGAGAGAGGTTGGAAAGAAAAATTAGAGAGAGGAAGTTATTTTTGTGTTGGCTTCTTTTCCTTGTCTCTTTTTGAACCATATCAAATCTCATCAATATCAAATCTATATAATTATACATATATATACTTATATTCATATATCTCCATGACACAAACTAAACTAATTAATTAAAATAATATATATATATATATATATATAATTACATATTATATAAAATAACAATATCACTGTCAAATTTACATACATAAAATTAGCTTAGCAAAAAAATGCTACAGGAAATTCACATTTTTATTATACGTACATATATATATGTATACTATTAATCCAAGTACATCATTTACTACTTTTTAAATTACATCAAATCTAATTTATATCTTTTACAAGTGCAAAAGTTCTAACCAAAGAAGAAACTATCCACATTTTACTTTAACCACAGGGTTGAGTGAACTTACCCAGTGAACATGTTTTTTTGCCTAAAAAAACCCACGGGCTGCCCCGCTGATCCACGCGCCCCGCTGACCCACGGAGTTTTTTAGGTAATAAAACATGTTCACTGGGTAAGTTCACTCAACCCTGTTCACTTAAGACCCTCACCGCATATTTTCAGTACTTAAAATTCAACACTAAGGGTCTGTTTGATAAAACAGAAAATTAAGTGCTAAATTTTATGCACTTAAAATTTTAAGCGAGTGAATTTGCAATACTGAAAAGAGTGTTTTCAGTATTGAAATAGACTGCATTCAGTGGTTATTTTCGTAGAATTTTCTCACTTAAAGTTTTCAGCGGATTTTTGGTTGCTTTTTTAATTAAGTGATACATTATCAAACGCTCTGAAAAAAAAAGTACCAAAAATTTTATTTTCACCACTTAATTGGGAAACACACCATTAGTTTTCAGTAATTAATTATCATTTTTATCAAACAGGTCTTTAGATTTCAATGATTTTGTAGAGTTGTATCTATCAAATGTTTGAATTATAGCAACTCTTCAGTGCATCGTATGGGCAACAAATCTAGTTTTCATTAAAATGAGACGATAAAAACATAATCACATTAGTGTTGATCAACTTAGCTCCAAAATATACAACACCTTGGCCCCAAAAATCAAAACTCAACTTTACATCAAAGTAAATATGATCGCCTTGCATTTTGAGCAGCAAAAGTATCAATTAAAGAAGGAAAATCAAGTGTCTCCTACAAATTTTTTTCAATAGAAATCGAAACCAATCCATTCAATCTCTCTTGTGACATCGTCGACCGTAGATAAGACTTGATCAACTTCAACTTTGAAAATTTTCTCTCAGCTGAGGCAAGTGTCACTGGTATAGTTAATAATACTCTATAAGCAATCCAAGCATTTGGAAAACAACAATCTAGCATCTTTATAAAATTCAATACTTGAATTGCCTTTTTTGTTCCTCTTGGTAAAGCTTCTCTTAAGATTTTGAGTTCAAAAAATAATTTGCCCCATTAATATCAAAAACCATGTCATGTTTTAGGAGATCTTTAAGATTATTACATGAACACTTCAAATTATTATTGTCGGCAGACTTCAACCTCTCCAAATTCAACAAAAAAATCCAAAAGATTCGTCATATTGTTGAAATTGTTCAAATCTACTCTTGAGTGAAGAAAGGGCTTGATCAACTATGTATATGAAGTAATTGACTCTCAATGAATATCCTTGATAAACTAAAGGTCTTTGTGTTTATAGCATTTGAAGCCCAACAAGAAAATTACAGGACCGACTCCTATTAAAATTGTTGTAATCTCGAATATTCTTGTCCACTCAACAATGTTGGCCATTTCAAAACTAGCCTCTATGGATCCAGTGAATACCAAACGACCCAGTGCTGAAGCTAAAAAAAAAATAGGCTTACAAAAGACCCAATGCAATCGCTTGATTGCATGGACCAAAGGTCGGTCCTGCGTACACAAAAACTTTGTGTAACACAGAGTTTTCTTTTTTTTTTTAAACTGTAACACAGTTTTTTTAAAGAATATAATAATAATTCAAGAGTGCTTTTCAATCGTACACAAAATTCATATTCTTAAAAAAGTGTTTGGAGTAGGATGTATAGAATACTTTAATTTATAAACTATAAAATTAGTTCTTAGCCTTTTTAAAAGGGAGGCTTGGTGTAAGGTCCCTAAAATTGGTCATTCTTGGTTTGAGGGATAGCCCATTAACAATAAACCTCACAAGGACAAAAGTCCAAGCTCATTTTTTCACTCCAGTCCACACCACTAACAATTTACTCCTCAAGTCCATTTCAACACTTTAAACTTACCAAACTACCCATCTCTTCCAAAAATACCCTAAACCCATATTATCAGTTTTGGTCTCTCTCTCTCTACGACCTCTCTCTCTCTACGATCTCTCTTACCACCACTGGTACACCTCCACCACCGCCAATGCCACCGCCACCATCCATTCCTGCCGGAACCACCACCACTAATCCATTGACACCTCCCTCTACCATAGCAACCACTGCCTTCCACGACCTCTCTCTACACCACCATCATCGATCCACCGCCGCCACCACCAAGCATCCTGTTGCCATGGCCACTACCACCAGCAAGCCGCCGTCATCATCATCACAACCAAACGCCGCCATCGTCACCGTCGCCGGTGTCGATCTAGATCCAGATCTAGATCTAGATCTCCTTCACCGGTTGAGATCTAAATCTAGATCTAGATCGAGATTCGAATGTACACGGCCAATGTAATGAACTCCGGTGACCACCATTCAAGCTAGGTGACCATTACCAGCTTTTAGTTGCAGAGGTATGTTAGTTGCAGAATTTACATATTAAGTCAAATTTCTCTTAAGATTTTTAAACTGAAAATTTCAAAATTTTCAGATTATTCAGTGATGTTTCAATTCTTTTATTAAGTGTAAATGTATTCAGTGATCTCATGAGTGCTGTCTCTATTGTGGCTGCATTGATTTCACTAGTGTGTTGGTTGCATAATCTCAAATCAACCTTAAGTTAAATTTCACTTAAAATAAATCTTAAGTCAAATTTCACTAAAGATTGATTTTAAGTGAAATTTCACTTAAGAACAAACTGTTCATAAAGCAAAAGTAATTTCTATAAAAAAAAAAAAAGTTGGATGTGGTGTTGCCGGTGGTCGTCGGAGGTGGCAAAGATGGTAGTGTCGTGAACATTAGTTGCCGGAGATGGCAAGGGTGAACGCCACTGTTCATCGTGAACAGTGGTGGTCAGAGGTGGTGTCGCCGGTGGTCGCCGGAGGTAGCAGGGTGGTGGCCGGAGGAGGCAAGGTGGTGGTCGGAGGTGGCAGGTGGTGGTCGGAGGTGGTATGGAGTAGTGGTAATGGTGGCTAGGGTTTGGTTAAGGTTAAAGGTTGAAGATGAGGGCATTTTGGTCCATGGACATTGGGAGGACTCATCTCCAATGTGTATTTTAAATTGTCCTTCAATCCAATAAAACCCCTCTTAATGACCTTTTCACCAATTTTCCCTTTTTAAAAATCCCTCAAAGAATTTTAAATTTATACTCAAATTTGATTTTCAAATCCAATTTCACATGTAATCTTATTTTTACAAGAACTTAAATTATGTTAGTTAGACTAATGACTCTATTCATTAGAGGTAGTATTAATTTGATTATCGACCCTTCTGCAGATTTTAGACATTCATCAAATACTTTATAGAATCAATTCACTGATCAAGTAGTCTTAAAAAATAAAAAATAAAAAATAAAAAATTACTGATCGACTTAAAAAAAAATTTCCTTTTCAATCCCAAACATTCCCCAAAATTTTGAACTAAAAAAAAATGCTTGAATTATTGGGTGCCAGGACTTGGGAAAATTACTACAATACAATTTAATTCAGCACACAAGGGCAAAGATGTAACTAGACACTGGTCTCAGACAATTCACACCTCTTTCCGTACATCTCTCTCCACCGATACACGGTGCAAAGAGCAGAGAGCAAGAAAAGAACAGAGCTAAGAGAGAGAGAGAGAGAGAGAGAGAGAGAGAGAGAGATGGTCGGAGGTGGTCTAACTTACGCCATCGGCGTCGCAGTCCTAACCTACACACTCACTCTCTCATCAACCTTGCATGCAAGCCCACCAGACCCTAAGATACTCCAAGTCACAGACAATCACACCCACAGGAAATTCACTTCAAACCCCCTAATCGGCACCACCACTGAACACCACTTCCGAAGCTTCATAGAGAAGTACGGGAAAGAGTACTCTACGAGAGAGGAGTACGTTCACCGCCTCGGGATCTTCGCCAAGAACCTAATCAGGGCCGCCGAGCACCAGGCGCTCGATCCCACGGCCGTCCACGGCGTCACGCCGTTCTCTGATCTCTCCGAAGATGAGTTCGAGAGTATGTATATGGGACTCAGAGGTGGTGGTGGTGGGTCCCACTTGGGCGGAGATGCGGGTGCGGCAGCACCGGTGATGGAGGTGAGCGGTTTGCCGGACAGTTTTGATTGGAGAGAGAAAGGTGCGGTTAACGATGTGAAGATGCAGGTTGGTAATGAGGATTTTGCTGTTTACTGTTGTTTTATTTCACTTGCTATTAAAACAGTTACTAATTATGCGGGAATATTAGACTTACGCACCCTCTGTACTTAGTCTGACTTAATACATAACGGGGAGAAATTTTTGGGTAACCAAGGTACCACGTGGCATGCCATTTGCTACCACGTACCCAATAGAAGCGCGCCAAACGAATAATGGAACCCACCACAAAATATTTAAATGGCCCAACAATACTGTGTGACGCTACTCATTGGGTGTGGGGCACCACATAGGCGCTACCTTGAGGATACACAAAAACTTCTCCATAACGGGTAATACTATTGTCAGCAATGACTAACGTTTAGCAACAAAAAAAGTGTCGCTATAGGGCTAGCCATATTTAAACCCTTGCAATTTTAACTAGAGTATTACCGTTAGTTAATCTGTTAAATTTAACATAACCGAAGTTTTTATAGGTATTTTTTACTTTGAATTAATTACATGTACTCCTAAAATTAACACCTTTTTTAGGTACACCCATATGCCCTTATATAGGCTCTGTTCTGTTAAATTTAGCAGATTTACTAAAAGTGACTTGCATGTAATTAAAGTGCACAACTAGAAATAGAGGAATCACGGTGAAAATGGTCCTTGTACTCTCCTAATTAGTAAGGACTGTAATTGTAATTTTTCCTAATTTTTTTTACTCATATGTCTGATTAGTCCCAAAGTGTAAGATTTGAGGGTGTGTTCGATAACTCAATCAAATGCTAAAATTAAAAAATATGACCGTTTTCTTTCTCCTCCTAGCTAGTAGTATGTTTGATTATGTACAAATTAAGCTCATCACTTAACCGAAAGGACAGACTAAAACGTACTGGAAAGAGTTTTTAGTTTCTACCAAAATCTCTACTTAAATTTCAAATAAAACACTATTTGCAGTACTATGAAGTTGCTTAATGTAGTGAAAATTTTCAGCACTAAAAAGTAAAAATTCAGTATTTAATTTTACTTAGTTTTATCACACATGCCCGTTCATCATTGGCACCGGAGTGCTAGATGTTATTACGCCGAACACCAAGTACCAAACTCCCATCACCAATCACCAATCACCTCATGTAACAACCAAATATCATGATATGTATACACGAGGTTACGAATCATATTGAAGTATTCTTTCATGTTTGATGCCCCTTTTCTCTGTATACATCCTGAAATTTTGCATGTGTATGCACCTTCATATCCCCATGCATTTATCTACATACCATGCAATGCATCGGGAATTCATCTAGAAAGAAATAAAAAATAATAATAATAAATAAATAAAAAGAAAGCACGAACTTGTGTAAAATAGAGTTGTACTATTGTGTAATGACAACAAAACTTAATGAAAGAAAGTGGAAGAAGAAAGAAATTTGGGGCCTAAATAGTAGAAGTATGGACCTTTCAATATAATATTAAGGGAAAAGGAAAAAATTTGGTAATGACACGAGGCATTCAATGGTTCCATTCTATGTACCGTTATATTTGTCAGGAAAACATACAATGATCATCTAGATAAGTAAATAAAAAGAAAGCTGAAAAATAGAACAAAAAATACTCAAATATGTAAAATAGGGACACACTATTTTGAAAAGATAACGCGAAAGAAGATGAAACAAAAATATGTATGCTTTATGAGACCAAGCAGGGGATTGGAAGGAACTGGATTAGTACTCTGTTATAAGTTTATAGTTTTCTTTGGGCACGCCTAATATCGTGGGATCAATTGTCCATTTTAATTGACTAACTAGTATGTAAGCCACTATTTTATCCTGTGGGATCAGTTTTATTAGTAGTCCCTCTTCATAGCAAAGGGCATCATTACTACCCCTAATATTGCCTATGTAACAAGTTTAAATAATCGAAGTTGTTAAATACACCAACCTAATAGTCTCAAAAAAAAAAAAAAATACCTAATGTTATGATTTAGGCTATGCCTTACAACTTATTGTTTTTGGTTGACCACTTAAATTACCTAATGTTATGATTTATATCTCACTTTTTTCTTTTTCTTTTTCCTTCTCTTAGGTATTTTAAAGTCTCCCAACTGTCTTAAAGGGTGCTAATTTATTAGCAACATTAGTAGCTCCTAAAGTATCACTTTTTGTAGTAAACGATCATTCAGCATGGAAAATGAGTACCTTAAAAAGCATGATTTTTTCTCTTTCTTGCACTGTTTGGTTCCCAAATTAGAGAAGAAGAATGGGGGAAATGGAGGAGGAAAAGGGGTGAGGAAACGAAATGAAGTGAGAAAATTCACTTTCTATTGTTTGCTCGATATGAAAGGGAAAAGTCACTTTCTATTGTTTTCTCTCAGCTCGAATAATAAACATGGCAAACAATCAAATACAGTAGATCATGAAAAAAAAAAAACAAGGGAAGAAATGAAACAAGACTTCTTTTCCTTTGGCAGAAAAAGTGAAGTGTGTGTGCATTATAAAAATTCTTCATCAAAACTTGAATGTTGTGATTGTTGTAGCTTGATACATATTTTTGGGCCCATTCTCTAACAACTTGAGCGTTTTGAGCAACTAGTCACTTAACATGCTATCAGAGCCTTGGTTGTAGGGGATCTTGATTTCGAGTATCCATCTTCGTTTGCGTATTGCATTTGCTCTGTTTGTTGCCTCTCCACATGTCTCGAGATGGGGTCGCACTCGAGGGAGGTGTTGGAGCTTGATATACATTGTTAGGCTCATGCTCTAAAAGCTTTAACTTTTGAAGCAATTGTGCCTTAATAGTGATCAAACAAAAGATATTAAGAATTAACGTTTTTTCCCCCTTGCGTGAGGGTGGGTGAGTGGGTTGGGTGGGGTGGGGGTGGAAGAAGAAAAATTCGGAAAAAGAAAATGAAACAATGACGATACATGATGTGTAGCAACTTGTTTTGAGACTTTTGTTTTTCGAATTTTTTGCAGTAGTTTTGATAATTAGAGGGTTGCAATTCGTAATCAATGCAGGGTACATGCGGTTCATGTTGGGCTTTTAGCACAACAGGCACTATTGAAGGAGCCCATTTCATTGCAACTGGGACGCTTGTCAATCTAAGTGAGCAACAGCTTGTAGACTGCGATCACACGGTTTGCCTTCCTTTCAATTTTTTAACCCAGGATTTCAATATGTAGTGGTGCTTATGAATTTAAATAGGATTATGTTTCTTTGTCTAATCTGGGTCTAGATTTTTGAATATTTCTAAGCTGAAGTAGGGCACTAAAAAGTAGAAAGTAGGCTATATATCTCCTCTATCATTCTACGTAAGATATACGATTTTCTCAGTCTTTTCCTCCGCTCTGAGGCTCCTCTTGGTTTGTTGATTTACGCTTTGTTTGATTTGAAGATTTAGAGAAGGAAAAGCGAAAGGAAAAAAAAAACAAGATGGAAAACCTTCATGCTTAAACGACATTGAAAATTGAATTTTCCAAAATTTCGTTGTGATAAAAAGAGAGAAGGAATGGGAATGACTCGCAAAATTCAAGATGATCTATTTATTTTTCAACTTACTTTTTTACTTCCTATTTTCCTTATTAACCAAAGTAAGGAAAATGGTTCCACCCTATGTTTTCTTTTCTTTTCTTTTCCCTCACTAATTCCATGACCCAACAGAGCCTTAGTGAACGAAAAGTAAAGGGGGAAAAAGGGATAATTTCCTTGTGTGTTTTACCTCATTCTTGAATAGTAATAGAAATAAAACAAATTTCAAAAGTCCTAGTAAATCAATAAAATATGACATAAGTCGCCTCACGGTATTCCTTCTTTCTTTTTCCCCTTTCCCCCTTCGACTAAATCCATGAACCGAAGAGAGACGAGAGGAATAGGGAGAATTGTCCGGCGGGTGTTTCTAGATGGTTTATTATTGATGTGACGTTTCTTCAAGAATTAAAAACAAATTTACATATTTTCTGAAGTGTGATGCGAAGGAGAAGGATTCTTGTGATAACGGCTGCTACGGAGGCCTTATGACAAATGCTTACAAGTATTTGATCGAGGCAGGAGGCATAGAAGAGGAGGAGTCATATCCTTATACTGGGAAGCGCGGTCAATGCAAGTTTGACCCTGCAAAAGTGGTCGTCAAGGTCATGAACTTCTCAAATATCCCCGTCGATGAAAATCAAATTGCAGTTAATCTCGTCCACCACGGCCCTCTTGCAGGTATATATCTGCAATGAAGAATTCAAAGAAAAATTCGGGTTCTGGTTTTCCGTTTATTTTTCCATATCAACCTTTATGGAGTATCAGTGTTGTCTATGAGTCTCTGTGTTAATTTGATTTTTTCCCTGGTGTGTTGTTTGGCTTTATCCTCCAAAAGAAAAATAAAGAAATCTTATTATTTCATTGGAATTATCTGTGTACCATATTATAATTAGTATTTACGTTAAAGAATGGAGTATAAAAAATTCATTGGGGGAAAAAAACTAGAAACAAAGACATAAAACCATAGTGAAGACAGCATAGATTCATGCTTTTTAATACGCGTAAATTCCTCTGATTCATAATGTTTCAATTTAAGAAATTCTACAGTTATCCATGGGGATTAGGGGTTGCAATCTTAACCTTTTGTCTTATGCCTTCGACAAATTAATGGAAAGTGGTCATTTGAGTGACACATAGGGTAAAATACCTAAAATACCCTTGAACAGTAGTTACCCCTTAAACTTCAACTTAAACTGCATATAAATGACCAAAGATAGTTTTGGGAGTGCATGGTGCAACGTAAGTTAACTACCACGGTTCAAGGGCATTTCGGTCTTGCCATGGATCAAAATTTCGTTTTGTTTCCACCGAAACGACCGAAACATTTCGGTTTCTCAGGGGGACCGAAACGGATCATCGCTAGTATCTCGAAATTCCGATGTTTCCACCGAAACGAAGTTTTTTCTAGCTGTTTCTGCTGAACACTCGTATGATTCCACTGAAACACTCATCTAGTGTTTCTAGTATGTAATTGTAAGACTAGTTATTATTATCACTAAGTATATTAAATTTAGTATAGCAAGTATTTGATTATAAAACTAATTAATATACTGAGAATATAAATATATAACTAAAACAAACATATATTAACATTGTTAATATTAGTTTTTGCAATCAACTATTGTCCATGATTAATTTTAAAAAATTCAGATTTACAATTTGAATATGTGGTGAATATTTAAATGCATATATGTGATAAAAATACATATATGGAACAGTGCAAATTAACTAAAACAAATCTGTATTCTACGGATTGTGGCTACTAAATCCTCGTGCACTTTTAATTTGAGCAATATATTATAAATGTAACTACATGTATAGACCTCTTAAAGGTTCAATTAATCAATTATTAGCTTTATATGTGCAAAAAGTTAAGATTAAAGTTATGTTTCCACAAGTTTTTCAATGTTACCAATTTTTTCCAGTGTTTCCACATGTTTCCGTAACTTTTCCGAAATGTTTCCGTTTCCGGGCAAACCGAAACAAAATTTTGATCCTTGGGTCATACTTATGAATCCAAATTTTCTTAGGTTTTTTAAATGCCTCTAAACAAAAGGATAACATTAATACGACTGATTTGAAAATTTTAAGTTCTACATTGCTAAAATTGAATAGCTGGGGGCAAATTCAATTTGGGTTAATGTTTGGAGCTGGTGGCTTTAGTTTACCTTTTAATTGTTATACAGTTACATTGTCAAATTGTTACTAAATTTTTTTTTTTCCCGTGAGAACAAGAATTGACATAGATATGCATGTAAATGTGCTTACACTATTTACCTTGATTATTAATATGCAGTTGGATTGAATGCCGTTTTCATGCAAACTTACATCGGTGGCGTGTCATGTCCGCTTATATGCGGCAAGAGATGGGTCAATCATGGCGTGTTACTCGTCGGGTATGGTGCGAAAGGTTTCTCTATTCTCAGGTTTGGATACAAGCCCTATTGGATCATCAAGAACTCTTGGGGAAAGCACTGGGGAGAGAACGGGTATTACCGCCTTTGTAAAGGGCACGGTATGTGTGGAATGAACACTATGGTGTCTGCTGTGATGACCCAAATCTCCTGAAAAAAGAAAAAATGGCTAGAGTTACGTCATCAACTTTAAGCTTACTCTTTTTCTCATGTTCACTGTTTGGCTCTCACTTGATGCGTCTGAACATTGATCGTGTGTAAAATATATATGTACTGGAGTATGTTGTTATCTTTTTAGCCTCAAGTATATACTGGAAAACCGTGTAGTGAATGGGTAGATTGTGATTTGTAATATGGAGATGCTTTGGATTATGGTATTTTGGTTCATACATAAATATGGTTGTGTTAAACAAGTTTAGTTTTTTGCCACCTTATTAAATTGGGACATATAAAAGTAAGGGTTAAAAGCACTTTGCTCCCCTAAAGTTTAATCCCGTTTTGCACTTTGCACCCTAATGTTCCAATTTTTTTAATTTGGTCCTTAACGTATATAACGAGTTGCAATGTGGCTCTTTCATCAGAATTTTTATGAAAAATTGACGGAAATTCGCCTATATATATGCAAGTCATGTGACTTATTTTAGAGTATTTTAGTCATTCACTATAAATTAAAAGCATTTTGTACCCATAATGTCTGGTTCATATGGCGATTTGCAACCTAAATGTTTGGGTCGTTTGGACATATTTTATTTTTATTTATAAATAAATATATATGTACAAAAAAGGTATCCCAATATAATTTTTGGGTCCCTCTACCGCTACCCATTAATAATAGTATGAGGACAAATTCATATAAAATTAAGTAAATCTAAAGTTCTCCAACATATCCTAATTGGGATTTTAAATAACATCTAATTCTAAAAGGGTGGGGCTAAATCCACCACTTCTTATTTTTTTTGCTAAATTTGCCACCTTTTGAGAGTATATTATTTAGGTTGTGTTTGATAACCTAATTAAGAGGTGAAAAAGAAAATTTTTAGCATTTATTATTTTTTTAGTGCGTTTGATAATGTAGCACTTACTTGAAAAGCAGCTAAAAAATCACTAAAAATTTTTAGTGAAAATTTTCTATTGAAAACAATCACTGAATACAATCAATTTTAGTAGTTCAAACATTGTTTTCAGTGTTACAAATTCAATCGCTTAAAATATCCAGTGCTTAAAATTTAGCGTTTCACTTTCAATACTTAGTTTTCAGTTTTATCAAACGGATCCTTACTTTTACCTCATACATTTTAGGTTATATGTATATGTATCAAACGGATCCTCATATAAATATATATATATATATATATATATTATCACTATGGAATTAGTGTTGATTCAAAGATGCGTTACAAGTAGTGACGAAGTCGCGATTTGAGCCTAGGGGGGGCAAGCCTTGACCTATTATTCTTTTTTTTTTTTTTTTTTTTGAAATACTGTACCTTTGGGCTTTAAAAATTGCCTTATTATTCCGTGAGTTTTCAAATTACCCAAATTCATAACTAATTTTTATAAATTAAAGGGATAAATTACAAAATCGGGAGGGGCATGAATACATATAATATGTGTACATATAGGGTAAAAAAAATCAAAAAATTGAGGGAGACATAAATGCAGATAGCCTAAAATATATAGTGACACATCCCAGAATGTTCAGAGTATCCATTACTCCTGAGTCTCGACCGACCATCCTCCCCGACATCGAGGTCGAGATAAAGCGTTCGGTTCAACTCCTCATCCAGCACATGTAGATGTAGGCTACTTCATTAACAGTACCAAACCACATGCAAATCCTGTCTCTTTTCCTTATGCATTTATTTCACCCTAAACATTATTCCTGGCCCGTTTAACAAAATCCAGCATCATCAGATAGGGTAAATGTCAATAATGTACTCAGTTTGGAAATATCTTCTTTGTATTTTATTCCCTTCATTTTATTTCTTTGAATTTTAGAATTAGAGTTTATTTAAAATTCCAATTAGGATAGGTTGGATAACTTTAAATTTGTTTCATTTTATCTGGATTAGGCCTCTTTCTATTATTAATGGGTAGCGGTAGAGGCACTCAAAATTATGTCAAAACACTTTTTTTAATTATGTAAAAATAAAAATAAAATATGTACAAACGACCCAAACATTAAGAGTACAAATCGGCAAATGAACCAAACATTAAGGCTGCAAAATGTTTTTAATTTACGGTGAATGACTAAAGTGCCCTTAAATAAGTCACATGACTTGCACATGGGCGAGTTTCCATTAGTTTTTGACAGAAATTTTGACGAGAGGGCCACATTTCAACTCGCTACATACAAGTGGGGCCAAATTGAGAAAATTTAAATATCAAGGTGCAAAGTGCAAAACAAGATAAACATTAGGGGTTCAAAGTGCTTTTAACCCTAAAAGTAATTTTACAATGAGGGTATTTAAGTAATTTATTTTTAAGTATTTGTATATTTACTTTAGTGTCCTCATTTTAATGCCCGAGACATTTTAGTACATTTAAACTTCATTTTCATATATGTTGTGGGTTGGAATCTTTTGTAAGAATAATTCTTTGGTGACAACTTTCATACAACTTTCATACAACCTCCTAAAAAGATGTGTCTATCTCTCTCCTGTGATGTCACTGGACCCCACAGTGACACAGGAGAGAGATAGACACATCTTTTTGGAGGTTGTATGAAAGTTGTATGAAAGTTGTGTCTCAAGAATTACTCCTTTTGTAAATTTATATATATTGTACAAAATATATTATATACATGTGACAAAATATCCGAACTCGATCCATCGGTGGGTGTCATTGTTAAAAACTACTTAGAAAACTCAGCTTAACAGTTATAGTTTAGGGGGTGTTACTGTAATTTACCCCAATTGAATTGCAATATTTGTACATAGTCAATCGCATAAGAACTATCATTTGTCAAAAGCTACTATCATTGATCAAAAAATTGCCTTTGGCAACTTGTGGTGAATTGCATTTTTTAACCATTAAATTGTAAATGAAGAAGTTGCCAAATGAGGCCTATGGCCATTGTATTTTGCGGTATAAGCACTATGGTCTTCGCTGAGATGATTCAAATCTCTTGATATTATATATGGCTAAAAATGTGTCACCAACAGTTACGGTACAAGAAAACTTATTTTACGTTCACTGTTCTTTTCTAATTATACTAATGCCAGTGTCCCTGTTTGTACTTAAAAATTATATTTTTTAAATCAAAGTTGGTAGAGGCCGATTGGAATATTTTAATCGGACTTATGAGACCGATGGCAAGATTAAGCAAAATTAATGGCTAAGTGGTTACTTCAAAAGTTGATCGGGCTTAGTACAGTCGGGCTAGCACCATTAGTTAATCGGGCTCATCACCATTTCATCGGGCTTACTATTGTTGCGCTAGTACTATTGCTCACTCGGACTGATCATTCTTTGATCGGGCTGACTAATACATAAATTCGGACTTACAGACCGATTGTGTAAATTATTGCTAAACGTGGTAGGGCCAAGTCAGAGTGCTCGGACTAACCACTAGTTGATCGGGCTGATCATCATTATATCGGGCTTCACTACTACAACTTTGGTGGCACGATGGGCCTCCCTAATCAATTGAGCCCAGGCCCATTAGATATGGCAAGATTGGCAACTAACTTTTGCAAGGACTATCCATGATGTGTTTAGCCAATCTTGGACGTGGCAATTTATTAGTGGCGGGGCCCTTAACTGATTTGGTCATTGGGGAATTGAGCATTCGGGATGAAGCATCAATGCTAAGGTGTCGTCGGGTTGTTTGTCAATCAGTCAGTATTCTAATCAATTTGAGAAGTTTATCATCCTACGAACTCTCAAAGTGATAATATTGTGATAGGGGTCATATTTCCATATATCATCAAGAGATTATTTTCAAGATATGGGAAGTATTATCTGATATGGAAGGGATAAGATTTGGGATAATATCATTAGAATATTTCAAGATAATATCAACATATTATGGGTATATCTCTTGCTTGCAAGCTAAGTCAGCCAAATCAAACCACAAAAGGGACCACATTCAAGCTGCAAATATATATATATATATATACATATATATATTTGAAGATATGGAAGCTTTTATCGATATTGTCTACTGATATGGAAGAAATCTGGTATTTTATACCAGATAATTATAGGGGTCAAGATCATATATTGGGAGATAAATCTGGTAAATTATACCAGTTTATATTTTGAAGATATTACTTGCATTATCTCAATCAGTCCATGGCCGCTATAAATCAACAGGCAGGCCAAGCAATCAACTCACCCCGCGTCTCTTCGACAACCGCATCCAAAAAGCATTCTATAATGCGTTCTTAGTTTTAGGCAAATAAAAAGCATCCTTTTTATTTTTCTTAGCTTTTAATTACATCCTTGTAATTTTTCTTTTCTTCCACAATTAAATAAAAATGCTCTTTTTATTTAATTTCTCTTGCTTGTTTTCATCACTTGCTAGACTTGTGTGCTTCAACACTGTCTAGGGACCTTAGGTGAGGGTACTTTCCTACTCACCTTTCACAATCGCCTGTTAGATGTCAGATTTTCAAACCTTGTGTATCACTCACACAAGTGCTTTTAGGAAATTTTGTGTTATTAGTTTGGGTCTACCTAACAAGGCTCTGGCACGCCCGAACGATAATTACAGCAAACAATTTGGCACCCCCGGTGGGACCGCCGAGTGATGAATCATGTTCACTGAAGCATGGTTGCAATTCTACTACAACCAAATTGGTTGGTGTAATGAATCAATCAGCCAACTTCAACAAGAGATTAATCGTCTCAAAAACGATAAATCTGCTACTTACAAGGCTTTATGGGACAAGCCGTGGGATCCGCAGTACCCAAATCGGCACGCCGTTATAGCCCCATATGATTTTGCCATCCATGATCTTTACGAAAAGATCTGGTGTTTTGAGGCCGATGTTAAGTACTTTACCCAAGGTATCGGCCACCTTCAAGCGAGTGGAGCTGATTGTCCACCCCCCAATGGAAACTCTTTCATGTCTCGGGATGAGTTGCTAGATGGAGGTTGGAAGCAGAAACCAATCGGCTTAACAGAGTTGCAGGTTGAAGAACAAGACGAATCGGTTGCTGCTCGAGAAAGCCGTAATAGTGTACTTGATGATATCGCTCTTCAACTTAAACTCCTAAAATTTCAACGGCCCGAGAAGGCCGATGTTACCGCACCAAATCAAGAGACCGATGTCTCTGGTCATCTTGATTCTACACTGTCCAAACCGCTCGGGGGGCAAGACGGCGAAAAAATAAATGAAGATCTGAATAATCTTATTTCGTCCATAGAGCTCCTCACCGACGTTGAAGAAGACGAAGAAGCACCCGGGGGGCAAATTCAAGACGAGCCTCACAATTCTGTTGAGGCCGAAGAGGAAGAGTGTGGCAGGCCGAGTGATCTTGTATCGGCCATAGAGCCTTCTAGTGATGAGGAGGACGATGATGAAGACCCCACTATTGACGAAGGAATCGGCGATGAAGGGCTCGGGGGGTAAGCTTCGCCGAGACCGATTGAAATTAAAACGGTCCATGAAGTTTTTGAACATATTCCTTTGAGGAAACTCAGCCTCAAGGAGTTGTTCAATCTTTTCGGTCTTGTAATAGTGACCGATTTTATTCTCCATGCTAAGCCAATTAATTATTTGGCTTGGATTGATCTACATCCACGTTGGCTGTGTGGATGTCACCAAAAATTGAACATTATTTGGTGGTTGTTTCTGCAACAATGGTACTATCGAGGAAGACTGAAAAGTTATTAAGACCGAAGGTAAAAATATTAATTCGGTCTAACTAATAGTGCTATTCGGACTCACAAGACCGAAAGCAAGAATAACAATAAATAAAGTAATGATGGAAGGATGCTTGGGATGCTGAATCGGACATAGAGGCCGATGGTGTAGTGTTAGAAGTGCTTGTATTACAGTCAAGTGGTGAAGCCCGATTACATGGAGGTGGTGGGCTCAAAGGTGTTACATGGTTGGCAGCTGACAATTATAATTCGGTCTCTTGGCCAAGCCCGATGTTAGTCCGAAGATCATCGGTCTACATGATGAGCCCGATCGCAGTCTAAAGGTAATCGGTCTCTAGATAAATATGGCTATTCAAAATTTCTCTTGCTTTTATTTTAAACAGCCAGGGGGGCAATTGTTTGCACCTAAAAATTACATTTTTTAAATCAAAGTTGGTAGAGGCCGATTGGAATATTTTAATCGGACTTATGAGACCGATGGCAAGATTAAGCAAAATTAATGGCTAAGTGGTTACTTCAAAAGTTGATCGGGCTTAGTACAGTCGGGCTAGCACCATTAGTTAATCGGGCTCATCACCATTTCATCGGGCTTACTACCGTTGCGCTAGTACCATTGCTCACTCGGACTGATCATTCTTTGATCGGACTGACTAATACATAAATTCGGACTTACAGACCGATTATGTAAATTATTGCTAAACGTGGTAGGGCCAAGTCAGAGTGCTCGGACTAACCACTAGTTGATTGGGCTGATCATCGTTATATCGGGCTTCACTACTACAACTTTGGTGGCACGATGGGCTTCCCTAATCAATTGAGCCCAGGCCCATTAGATATGGCAAGATTGGCAACTAACTTTTGCAAGGACTATCCATGATGTGTTTGGCCAATCTTGGACGTGGCAATTTATTAGTGGCGGGGCCCTTAACTGATTTGGTCATTGGGGAATTGAGCATTCGGGATGAAGCATCAATGCTAAGGTGTCGTCGGGCTGTTTGTCAATCAGTCAGTATTCTAATCAATTTGAGAAGTTTATCATCCTACGAACTCTCAAAGTGATAATATTGTGATAGGGGTCATATTTCCATATATCATCAAGAGATTATTTTCAAGATATGGGAAGTATTATCTGATATGGAAGGGATAAGATTTGGGATAATATCATTAGAATATTTCAAGATAATATCAGCATATTATGGGTATATCTCTTGCTTGCAAGCTAAGTCAGCCGAATCAAGCCACAAAAGGGACCACATTCAAGCTGCAAATATATATATACATATATATATATATATTTGAAGATATGGAAGCTTTTGTCAGATATTGTCTACTGATATGGAAGAAATCTGGTATTTTATACCAGATAATTATGGGGGTCAAGATCAGATATTGGGAGATAAATCTGGTAAATTATACCAGTTTATATTTTGCAGATATTACTTGCCTTATCTCAATCAGTCCATGGCCGCTATAAATCAACAGGCAGGCCAAGCAATCAACTCACCCCGCGTCTCTTCGACAACCGCATCCAAAAAGCATTCTATAATGCGTTCTTAGTTTTAGGCAAATAAAAAGCATCCTTTTTATTTTTCTTAGCTTTTAATTACATCCTTGTAATTTTTTTTTCTTCCACAATTAAATAAAAATGCTCTTTTTATTTAATTTCTCTTGCTTGTTTTCATCACTTGCTAGACTTGTGTGTTCAACACTGTCTAGGGACCTTAGGTGAGGGTACTTTCCTACTCACCTTTCACAATCGCCTGTTAGATGTCAGATTTTCAAACCTTGTGTATCACTCACACAAGTGCTTTTAGGAAATTTTGTGTTATTATTTTGGGTCTACCTAACAAGGCTCTGGCACGCCCGAACGATAATTACAGCAAACACCCCCTAGGCACGGCCCAAAAAGATATGGTAGGTTGTCACGTATTAAGAGCTTGATCTAATCACATTCGGTAACTCTAGTCTTGAAATGAAAAGGACATCTTTTGGGAACCCAAGTTGTAATCTAAATAATGTTAGAAGGAAAGTCTCAGTACCGTGAACAAGAAATTGAGATAAATAGGGCTGTCATCTATCAGATTTTAGGGAAAACTCTTAGGATACGTTTAGTATGCAGGAATAGAATAAGACAAGAATGGAATGAACTCAGGAATGAAATGAAACGGGAATGAAATGAAACGGGAATGAAATAGCAATAGTCATTTCATTCCTATTTTTTGCTAAGTTTCTAACTTTCTAGGAATGAAATGTCACTTATATTCCACTTTGGATTTTAAACAATCAACTAGTGGAATAAAATCATATTTAAGTAAAATATTTTATACTAGTACAAAATATTTATGGTGCTAACATTCAGTATTATTTATCTATAATGCATTTTTTTAAAAAGAAATCAAATATTTTTATGAAATTTCGTTTAGCGAAGTGTTTAATAGAATATTTTGGAAATTTTTTTTTTTCAAATATGTAATCTTTTAACATATTTTGGAAGTTCAAGAATCTACTATCGGATATTCTTTTATGCAATATTTTGAAATTTGTAATTTTCTTAGTATTTTTTAGCCTAAATATTTAATATTTAGATTTTTTTTATGAATAATACAACATTTTTAACAATTTTAGTCCACCTTGTAATTTAATCTATTTGCAAATCTCTTTAAAAATGTAATAGATTTGCTAGTTATAGTTAAATATTCAATATTAAGTTTAATAAGTATTTTTTTAGTCCAATATTTAATATGTACATTTATATATATAATATTTATTTTTTGTCCAATATGTAATATATGATATGTCCAAAATAATCCAGCCATGAAGTCAGTTTGCCACGTCACCAAGAGCCGAGCTATCCCGAGGCGTTCACCATGTCATGCCCGTTCCAGAATTTCATAGTTTTAATCATGAATAATATGAACTTTTATGAATTATTATTTATATATGATAAATGAGGATAAGTGGTTGACTGTGGTCAACGGTGAGGTGTCAGTAAGGACACGAGTAAATTGGTAATTGAGATTTCTTTAGCACGAGTAAATGACATTTATATGATTTAAATGTTATTTGACTTATCTGGTATTTCGTGAATAGTGAATTATACCTGTGTAGTATAAATTCTGGTAATCTTTGATATTGTTATATCATTTTGAAAACTGTGGTGAGAACGTGAGTGCCACGTTAAATAAAAAGATAGGTTGTGTAGAGATTCCACATAATTTAGTTTTCGGACGTTATTTTGGCCCAAACGAGACTTAGTCGGAAACCTCTGAAATTTATAATTTTCACTCGTAAAGGCATAAAATGAACGTGTGCGACGTTTCATGGGTTAATTAGAAGTTTTGAGAAACTTGCGGGGAGGTAAACACAATTTCCGAAGAGTTTTTCTATAAATAGGTGGGGGTGAGATTTCATTTCTCACAAACCTCACAAAATATCTAGAGAGAGGAGAGAGAAGGGAGATTTGGTTGCCACGAGCTTGCCGGCGACATACGAAGACCTTTCGTCCGTCAGTTTTTCACCAAATTCAAGATTTGAACTCGTGGAGGTATGTCACGCCCCGGAGTAGCCAAAAATAGGGAAAATTTAAAATTTCCTTTCTGGACCCGTAGGGAATGACGAGTTACATAAAACTGACCTGTCCGTGCAACATACTATCAAAAGATATATATCAGAGTAAGAAATTTGCGAAAGCATCTAATGGTATTCATGGGGGAACTTAGAGTGTTTTGCTACTTAGGCTATTACGGCACTTCCAAATGAAAACCACAAAAGATACGTTTGGGCGATTTATGCCACTTAAATTATTACATTAACCAAAAGATAGTTAAAACTTAAGAGAAGTCTTAATGCGGAAATAGGCCAGGGTCCTCCTTCTAACTGGCAAACCCGTAACCCTCGTTATCGAACTCCTCCTGATAGTCTGCCTCAGGATCACCTTCTTGGTAGTTCCCATCCTGAGGATAGTGATATGCATCTTCATTGTTACCTTGATAGTTCTCCTCATTATAACCTAGACGTAAAATGTCCAGGGCAGGGAAGGAGCCGTTAGCTTTTGAAGCTAAGTGAAATTGTCTTAACCGATCACTCCTAATACAGGTAAGGATATACAAGTACAACAATATCTTGAAATAACATAAATGAGTATATGACAAGGTAGTATGACGACACAATGCATTATCGATATATTCGACTTTAACTCGACCATGGACACCACCACTGACTCATGTGACTTGTTACATTACCAGTGTAACGTCGTTGGCTTAGAGTAGAATGATTAAATTGCTATCATCGCCTAGCAGGGCTCTATAGCAAATTTTGATTTTAAAAGAGTGTAATCATTGGACTCTTAGGTCCTCGTGACCTTGCCGGGAGAATAGAATAGTTACAGCGCTATCATCGCCTAGCAGGGCCCTATAGCATTTGAAAGGTAACTATTGTATTCTGGTGGATACATTACTATCGTCGCCTAGCAGGGCCCTATAGCGTATCAACCATCAATTCATGCATAACTTCAATGATTTCAATGGAAACTCTGGCTATCGTCGCCTAACATGGCCCTATAGCAGTTTCATTGTTGTTCCCATTTACTTGACTGTACCACTCGGACCACCGCGGTCCACTCAATGTATATATTGATATAACTAGGTTAATCCCCGTGACTAACCATGCAGACGTCAATGTTGGCATCAAGACTCGACCATGTTCATATGAATGTTCATGTGACTACAGAAACAGAAATCATGATAAACAAGAATATCAGCGATTATTGACTACGCATGGAGTATAGTTAACTAACATGCGTTCATTATATAAGAAATAATCTCAACATTTACAATACTAATATTTATCAGTATCGTCCACATAGGACGCACTGGACATACATATATGATCAAAGAATAATTCTATAATATACCAAGTGAGTTAGGACGACTCACCTCGATGCGGGTGTGTAACAGTAAGCGTAGCGGTTCCTACAAAGTATAAAATTACACAGAACGTTGATTAATAAGCTTACTAAATCAGGGACATAATGGTAATTGTGCCGGATGGGTTTCTAAACCTCAACATGATGATCTAGACATCATTCTGAGTCCAACGCCATTGACTAGACTCAAATCGGAGTCCGTCGCATAAAAGGCTGGGTTTTCTATACCAGTTTGGGCCCTAAAGATAAGCTGTATTTTTTACCGTGTCGAAAGGTCACCAAACTTTAAGGGAATGTTCTAGACATTATTCTAAGACTCTAGGAACTGACCGCGTATTTTTCTGAGCTACGGTTTATTTATTATGAATTTCCGAAGTTTAAAACGTCTAATAATAGACTGCGGGGTCCCATAATTATAGAATATGATTTAGGGAGATATTTGGCCCTTATAAATATTTTTATTAAATACTAAGCCTTAAATTAGGCTAATAGTATTTTCTCGTAATTTTCGGGGCTCGTTTGGTATTTTAAATAATTACAATACACCCAAACGGATACTTTACAAGTAATTAATAATTATTAAAATATTAAAGCTAGGGTCTTGTAAATAATAATTTACAATATAGAGGTACTAGACCTTAGAAAAATTTAATATAATTTTCCTATACTTAAAAAGGGGTCATTAGGTATTTATTACCTAATTATTTTAATTAAAAAAAACATTTACTTATTATTTATTTAAACCAATAAATAATAAGTATAACATATAATAATAATAATAATTCATATTTTCAGAATATAAGAATATTATAAAAATAACATAACAATTTATTAAAATATAATATATAGTATTATTGAAACCATTATTAGATTTTTAAAACAATTTAAAATCATTTATAATTATTTATATTTACTTATTAATACAAAATATATTATAAATAATATATTTATACACTAATCTTAGTTAATATATATTAATAATTACTAAAACAGAATATTAAAACATTAATTAGGATTTACAGAATAATTAACCATTAAAAATAGATAAATAAAACCTTAATAAGGTTATTAGAATAATTAAGATATTAATAAATCTAAAAACAAAATTATAAATCCACTAATCTGGATTAACGATTTAATAAGGTGTAAATAATGGCTAATTCGGGTCATTAATGTGCTAAGCCTGATTAACAGAGTCATTAATAATATAAAAACAGATTAATAACCCTTAATTAAGATTAGCAGGATAATTAATAATATAAAAACAGTTAATTATAATTAACAGAAAACCCGCGGGTCAACCCAGACCCGAATCCGTGCCCATGGGTCACCCGTTTATACTCTAACTATAATCCTACTTAAAAGATCCGACCCGCTTACCACTTAATTATTATAACCCGAACCCTTTAACCATTTATACACACAAACTAAACCACCCACATTCGTACCCGACCCGACCAAACGGGTAAACGATATAACCCGAAGACCCACGGGTCTTTTCTTCTCCGGCGAGCCTACGTCGCCGCCGGCGAGCCCAATTTGGCCGGAAAACTTCAAATGCTCATATCTCTCTCTCTACTCCATGAAAATGGCTCTATCCAACGCCATTAGCACCGGTTTGGGACCCTCTACAAGATACTAGGAGGCTATGACCCGGTTCATTCGTTTGCTGGACCTACTGGTCCATTATTCTTTTTGGGTTTTTAAAGGATAATGCTATGCATGACCTTCCAAACGCGTCCCAAATCAAATGCTGCTCTAAGGGGGGTCTCCTGAGGTCCTAAGGGTCCGTTTGGTACGAAACAAATAGGTCTTGGTTATTCTTTCAAGATCAAGCTCCGGCGGGGAGCTTTAATGGCAGGTTTGCCATTATCAGAGCCTAAGGTTTTGTTTGGTTTGCTTGTAAGGTTCCAGGGAGGGTATGTGAGTGTGCGTGAGTGTATAAAACACACAGAAGTTAAAATGAGGGGGAAGGGAGGTGTTACCAAGCCTCGGGTCTTCTTCTCCTTCTTCTATCTCCGGCAAGCTCTCTCTCTCTCTCTCTCTGGTGAGCTCTCTCCCTCTCTGCCTCTCGACTCTTATGCACACACACTGATATATACACAGATTTGCTATCTGTTTGAAAGGGAATAAAGAAGACGTAAGGTGATTGAGGGGGGGGGGGGGTTGATGTGAATAGGATCTTGGGGAGTGTGAATGTGGCCGGCGGTTTGGGTGGTGGGGGGGTAAAATCCGGCGGGTCATGGGGGTTTGATTGGGTAGGGAAGATACCCAAGGGATAATAGGGGGTGGGTAGTACATTGCCATTTTTTTTTTGTAAGATTCCAATGGTACCCATTTTGCTATAAAAGTGTAGTTGAGTCGTCGCTTCGATTCACGTGCCGTGCAGTCTAATACTCGAACAGATTTTACGGATTTGTGTGTTAAGTCAGTCTGAGGTTGAAACTTACGGTCTAAGTAATTAGGTAAGCGAGTACGTATAGGCACGTGTTTAAATCTCTGGAATTTCGAATTCAAATACTGGAATGTACGAACAGAAATACGGGACTCTTTTTATTAATAATAGAAATTTGCGGGTATTACAAGGTAAGATCTACGTTTTGATACTACTTAGGCCGTGTTTGGCTATTTTTTGTAAAAATCTTAATTCTAGACTTTTGGGGAAAACCCAGTAAAACTTGTAGGAATCTTCTCAAATTCGAAATCCGACGATTAATTGGCCTCCTAGTCGATCCTTCAAAGTTTGGAGAAAATCGCACGAGGTATGAAGTTCTAACTTGTGAAATATAGAGAAATGCATGTTTTATATTTTGACGACGAAATTGAGATCCGGGTTAAATCCATGTGTTAATTGTAGGCCCGTTAATTATGCACGCGCTAAATTGTGAAAAGCATGTCTAGATTTACGCGAGCACGTTGAGTTGTCTATGTGGGTCAAAGGGGGGTCTTATACAAATTCATGCCGGAGTAAGCTTCTCATTGTTTGAGAATTTTAGTAGCGACGGCTATTGTGCATGGTTTAAGGCTTGGACTAGCCATGGCACTTGTGGGATGTAATGGTTGTAGGCTTGGACTAGCCATTGACATCGCGGTTTAAGGCTTGGACTTACCGCTACCGGATGAAGGCGTATTTTTCTCCCTTGCGACTATTTATGTGAATTATGAGATTAAAGCATGTTTTATCTTATATTGCATATGTTAGATCTTGTGCACTCAGCATATAGCTGAGCAGTGGAGATGTACTGCATTGCAGGTAAAAAGAAGGACAAGAAGAAGCATGAGGAGTGAGGCCGTGGAATGCCGGGGAATCAATTGTCTATACTTTTGTTCTACTCCGAACTTGTAATAATAACCTTGAATTTGTAGCATGTTGTAGTATAATCTGAACTTAGATTTAGTACTTGTAATCCCTAGTAAACGCTCTTGTATTTATGTTTTGAATGATGGAATGGAGTGGATATATGTTGGTTTGGATTTGGGAGAACCTTGATTGGGAAAAACTGCAGTTTTGAATTTTGCTGACAGAAACCAGTCGACTGGTTTTTGATCCAGTCGACTGGATCACTGTGTTGAATTGGTTACTGCTTTGTTTCGTCTGCGATTCAGTCGACTGGGTTGAGAAAATAGTCAACTGGATGGGGCCCTAGGCCATAACATTCTGCTGGATTAGGGTACCTGTCGACTGGATATTTTCAATCGACTGATAATTTTAGGCAGTAGTCGACTGGTTCCCCGACACAGTCGACTGGATGGGCTGTTGTATTTTGAAACCTTTCTGTTTGAGATCACCAGTCGACCGGATCCTCGATCAGTCGACTGGACCTCTGTTTTTCAAAACTGAATTCCTTTGGAACTGATTCTATGGACAAAACTTTTTATAACTCTGAATTTAATGAATTTTAATAATGTTTTCCGCTGCTATTTTACTTTAATGGAACTGGATAAGCCTAGATGGCGTGCCACGTGTCCTATTTCCACCCGTAGTGGGATGGGTCGTGACATTTATTGGTATCAGAGCAACAGGTAACAAAACTTTGGGAACGTTCGACGACGAGTGGAGTGTTGAGTGAATTGTCACCTGATCTAGATTGCATTCATACATATTAGAGATGTTTGATGCATATGTATGTTATTTTACATACATGCTATTGTTATTGTTGTACATGCATAGTGTTTATGCATTGAGAACTACAAGATTGTAATCATGAGTAACGAAGAACGAAATCTATCGCCACACACTCGACGTATGAATGAAATGGCAGAAATGATGGGGAATATGGGGGAAATAATACGGAATATAGCGGAGCGATTGCCTCCCACACCTCAAATAGAAGTGGAACCAATAACTGTAGTGCATGCACCCGAAACTAGAGGCATAAGGTCCGTATCCGAACAATTCGCTCGAAAGAAACCAATGGAATTTCATGGGACACCCGATCCAACGCTCGCAGAACATTGGATTATGGACATGGAGAGGATTTTCCGATCTATTCCGATGAACGATAGGGAGAAAATGGAAAATGCAAGTGATGTGCTGAAGGGTGAAGCCCAGAACTGGTGGGTAAATGTTCTAGATCAAGGGGCACCGATTACTTGAGAAGAGTTCAAAGCGGAATTCAATCGCCGGTTCTTTCCGCGAGCCGCCTACAATGCAAATAAGAGAGAGTTTGATAACTTGAAGCAGGGAGATATGACTGTAACCGAATATACTTCCAAGTACAACGCTTTGTTGAGATTTGGAAAGGGTTCCGTGCCAGAGGAGGAAGATAGGGCAAGGAAATTCAAAGAGGGTTTACGGGAAAATATTCGTCTAAGGGTGGAAACCTATGAACATTCGACTATGGCAGCGGTACAACAAACGATGCTAGTGGCCGAGGGAGGAATGGAAAGGTCGAGGCAGAACCAGCACGGTAAACGAAGCAATGAGAGTGGGGATAGGAACCAAGGCAGATCTTTCAAGAGGCCGTTTCAAAGAGGCTCTAGTTCTAGTTTTAGTGATTTCAGGAGAACGCCAAGTAACATACCATTGTGTTCACTTTGAAACCGACCACACACAGGCCGATGTTTCATGACCAAACTTCAGAACAGGAACCAAGGCGGGGGTAGTACTAATTCGACACCCGACATGAGAGGCAAGTGTTATGATTGTGGAGTATTTGGGCACCAAGCCAAGGATTGCCCGAGGAAGTATCTATGGCTTCCAGTGGGTCGAAGTCTAGACAATCCAATGACGGGGGACAAAGGACTGAACAACGTCAAAGAAGAGCATATCAGATGAACCCAGGAGATATGACTGCTTCAGAGAAAGTAGTCTCAGGTATGGTGCTTGTATGTTCACACTTAGCACACATACTTATTGACTCAGGATCTACGCATTCATTTGTATCGCATGCCTTTGTTGAACATTTGAATGTTAAATCGGCACCGTTAGGATATGAATTGTCTATTGCTGTGCCACTTAGTAAATCAATAATGACGTCTACTATATATAAGAACTGTGAGATCAAACTAGGCGAGAAGTTGATGACTGTAGACCTTATACCGATTGTAGTGAACCATTTCGATGTGATACTGGGAATGGATTGGTTAGCTCTTAACCAAGCCACAATAGACTGTGAAAGGAAAGAGGTTAAATTTTCGATCACCGGTACATGGGAACTTTTGTTTCCAAGGGAGTGGAGTTATACCATCGCCGTATTTGATTTCAGCAATCCGAGCGGGAAGGTTATTGAAAAAGGGATGTCAAGGATTCCTATGTTCAGTGATTGATGTCTCAGTGACCGAATTAAAAGTAGAAGACATTCCGATAGTGCGAGAATATCCAGATGTATTTCCTGATGACCTACCAGATGTTCTTATTGAGAGAGAGGTTGAATTCACTATTGAGGTTATACCAGACTCAAGACCCGTATCAAAGGCACCATATAGAATGGCACCCATAGAATTGAAAGAGCTGAAAATCCAATTACAAGAGCTACTTGACAAGGGTTTCATTCGACCAAGTATTTTGCCGTGGGGAGCTCCAGTGTTGTTCGTAAAGAAGAAAGATGGTTCAATGCGTATGTGTGTTGATTACCGGGAACTGAACAAGTTAACGATTAAGAACAAGTATCCACTGCCGAGAATCGATGACCTATTTGATCAACTCCGTGGGGCTCAAGTATTTTCGAAGATAGATTTGAGATCAGGTTACCATCAGTTGAAAGTGAAGGCCGAAGATGTTGAGAAAATAGCTTTTAGAACGCGCTACGGACATTATGAGTTCTTAGTCATGCCGTTTGGAGTTACCAATGCACCAGCTGCGTTCATGGATCTTATGAACCGAGTCTTTAAGGACTATTTGGATGATTTTGTGATAGTGTTCATCGACGATATCCTTGTTTATTCGCCAAGTGAGATAGAACATGAGAACCACTTGAGGTTGACACTTCAGAGATTGCAAGAGAAACAACTATTTGGAAAACTAAAGAAATGTGAATTTTGGTTACCTAGTATTACTTTTCTTGGTCACGTGATTGACAAGAATGGGGTTTCAGTTGATCCTCACAAAGTAGAAGTTGTATCTAATTGGCAGAGGCCGACTTCCATATCTGAAATTCGAAGTTTCTTGGGATTAGCGGGATACTACCGTTGTTTTATTGAACATTTCTCAAAGATTTCTTTACCTATGACCAAGCTGATGAGGAAAGGGATTACCTTTGAATGGAGTCAAGAATGTGAAGACAGTTTTCAGGAGTTAAAGTCAAGGTTGACAAGGGCACCTATTTTGACAATACCATTCGAAATCGAAGGATTTGTAATCTATAGTGACGCTTCGCATCAAGGGTTGGGATGTGTGCTTATGCAAGGTGGCAAGGTGATTGCTTACGCTTCTAGACAGCTAAAGACACACGAGGTAAATTACCCGCCTCACGATCTTTAATTAGCCGCGGTAATTCATGCTTTGAAGATTTGGAGACACTATTTGTACGGGGAAAAGTGTGAGATATTCACGGACCACAAGAGTTTGAAATACATTTTCACTCAACGAGACTTGAATATGAGACAGCGAAGATGGTTAGAGTTGATGAAGGATTACGATCTTTCGATTGAGTACCATCCGGGAAAGGCGAATGTAGTAGCCGATGCATTAAGCAGGAAGACGCCGAGGAATTTAGCCGACGAGCTAACACAACAAAAAGAATTGATAAAAGAGATGGAACGCTTAGAATTGGATGTGATTCCAGGGACAAATGATGGCTTAATGATGGCGATCATAGCACACCCAGATATTATTGATGAGATCAAGAAAGAATAATTTAATGATGTCTATTTGTGTAAAATGAGGGACGAGATACATTTGGGGAGACGACCTGGTTTGGTGTTGGAATAGGGAACGTTGAAACTGGAAAGTCGGTTATGTGTACCAAATGTGAAAGGCTTGAAAGAGAGGATTCTAGAAGAAGCACATAGTACTCGATATTCAGTGCACCCGGGAAGTAATAAGATGTACAGAAACTTAAGGGAAAACTTCTGGTGGAAGGGTGATGTTGTCAATATCAAGATATAAAAAGTGTTCTTTACTTTTCAAAAGATTTGTAGTGTGAAAGCAAAGGTCGAACCCACAGAGATTGATTTACTACAGCGACTTAATTTTAAAACCTAAATTTAGTTAATTAAGAAAACGGATTTGATTTTAATTTGAATCAAACTAAGAACATAAAAATAAATCTAAACTATGAAAGCAGTTTAAATAGTTGTTTTTAAATAATGTTTAAGGGAACCTAGGATTGCAAATCCACCACTAGCTTCATAATAGGAGTATTTATGAATTACTTTAGCCTATTACGTTGGATGAATATGGGAAATTGTAGCTACAAGCCCAATTCCTCCGACAAGAAGATAATCATGGTTCAAGCACCAACATAATCCATCTTCGGTTAGCACGAATTATCCCACACTAAACTAGGGTTGTGATCTAATCCGTCTAACCTAGGCATGGACTATTCGGATACTTGATAGCACGAATCAATAAAGCACCATCACATGTAAACAATCTAAACAAGCACAGCAAGCATAGATCGTTGAGCACATCACAGTCAAAATAGATCTAAGACAAGAATAAATTCTGAAAGCAATGATTTAATCACTAGAAGTTCGATTTATTTATAAAAATCCTCGGAACATGTGACTGTCATCCATACATAATAAACCTAAAATAAAAACATAAATAAAACCCTATTACTCATCTAGGGCTTCATTGAAACCCTAGATCTATGATCTAGCCGTCCATGGAAGTGATGGATGACAAGTAGTTGATGGAGGAGGCCATGGAAATCCTTGGTCTTCTTCTTCTTCTCCTTGCTTCCCTCCCTTCAATGGCTGGAAGTATGGTTGTAGAATGTGTGTGTATTAATTGCCAACCCTTAATTGAATTAAAATAGGGTATATATAGATTTTCAACAAGTTTTTGGAAGCTTTCCCAACTCGAAACGCACTAAAACTGCTGTATTTTACAATCTGGACGCAGTTAGGATGTCTCGTTTGCACAGGAGTCTTCAGTATACTGAAATACGCAACTTTAGTTTTTACATATATCGCGCGAGCGGGTCGCGCGAGCGCGACTTTTGGTACTTCGCGCGCGCGGATCGCGCGAGCGATTTCTGGGTTCTCGCGCGAGCGATTCTCGGATTTTCGCGCGCGCGGCTCGCGCGCGCGACTTGGTTTTTTCAGCTTCTTTCTTTGTGCTTTTTCACCCTGTTTAGCCTGATATACTTGATTTCTTCCAAAACCTGTCAGAAAATAGAAAACGAAGTAAAAATATACAAAAACAGGATAAAAAGGTACTAACAAATGCTCGTTAAGGCGTATAAATAGGACTTGTTCTCTCCCGATCAAAGGGTATGAAACGTGAAGTCGCTAAGTTTGTATCTGAATGTTCGGCATGTCAACAGGTCAAAGCAGAGAGACAAGTACCCGCAGGGTTACTACAGCCATTGCCAATGTCAGAATAGAAGTGGGACGAGATCACGATGGACTTTATTTCAGGATTTCCACGATCATTCAATAAGAATGATAAGATTTGGGTTATAGTTGACCGACTAACCAAGTCAGCTCATTTTCTACTGATCAAGACGAATAAACCGTCCAAGTTAGCAGAATTGTATGTGAGAGAGATTGTAAGACTGCATGGGGTACCAGCAGTGATTATATCCGATCGTGATAGTAGTTTTACGTCAAGGTTTTGGGGAAGTTTACAAACAGCTATGGGTACGAAGTTGAGGTTCAGTACTGCATTTCATCCTCAAACCGATGGACAGTCAGAGCATATGATTCAGACATTAGAGGATATGTTGAGACTTTGTGTATTAGATTTTGGGGGTGATTGGGAGAAACATCTACCGTTAATTGAATTTGCGTATAACAACGGATTTCAGTCAAGTATTGGTATGGCACCATATGAAGCTTTGTATGGGCGTAAATGTCGATCACCGGTTTGTTGGACCGAGGTTGGAGAAAGAAAGTTGTTAGGACCTGAGTTAATACAGGTGACTACTGAGAAGGTGAAGTTGATCCAGGAGCGACTTAAGGCAGCTCAGAGCCGATATAAGAGTTATGCAGACTCGAAACGGCGACCGATGACGTTCGAAGTAGGTGACTTTATTTACTTACGAGTATCGCCTTCGAAAGGCATTGTCTGATTTGGAAAGCGAGGGAAACTTAACCCAAGATTCATAGGACCGTTTGAGATTCTAGAGAGAATAGGGTCGGTGGCTTACCGATTGGCTTTATCAGTTGAGTTATCATTTGTGCACAACGTGTTTCACGTGTCTATGTTGAGACGTTGTATGACTGATACGAGTAAGATCATTGTACCTGAACCGCTGCAGATTCAGGGAGACTCGACTTATGTGGAACAACTGATAGAGATTCTAGATCGAAAAGAGCAAGTCTTGAGAACTAAGACGATTTCGATGGTAAAAGTAATGTGGCGTAGTCACACGGTGGAGGAAGCTACATGGGAAAGTTAGGAAGACATGAGGATTGAGTATCCGTACCTGTTCAATGTATGAGGTATAAGTTTGGGGACAAACTTCCTTTTTGGAGGGGAGAGTTGTCATGCCCGTTCCAGAATTTTATAGTTTTAATCATGAATAATATGAACTTTTATGAATTATCATTTATATATGATAAATGAGGATAAGTGGTTGACTGTGGTCAACGGTGAGGTGTCAGTAAGGACACGGGTAAATTGGTAATTGAGATTTCTTTAGCACGAGTAAATGACATTTATATGATTTAAATGTTATTTGACTTATCTGGTATTTCATGAATAGTGAATTATACCTGTGTAGTATAAATTCTGGTAATCTTTGATATTGTTATATCATTTTGAAAACTGTGGTGAGAACGTGAGTGCCACGTTAAATAAAAAGATAGGTTGTGTAGAGATTCCACATAATTTAGTTTTCGGACGTTATTTTGGCCCAAACGAGACTTAGTCGAAAACTTCTGAAATTTATAATTTTCACTCGTAAAGGCATAAATGAACGTGTGTGACGTTTCATGTGTTAATTAGAAGTTTTGAGAAACTTGCGGGGAGGTAAACACAATTTTTGAAGAGTCTTTCTATAAATAGGTGGGGGGTGAGATTTCATTTCTCACAATCCTCAAAAAATATCTAGAGAGAGGAGAGAGAAAGGAGATTTGGCTGCCACGAGCTTGCCGGCGACATACGACGACCTTTTGTCCGTCAGTTTTTCACCAATTCAAGATTTGAACTCGTGGAGGTAAGATCTACGTTTTGATACTACTTAGGCCGTGTTTGGCCAATTTTTGTAAAAATCTTAATTCTAGACTTTTGGGGAAAACCCAATAAAACTTATAGGAATCGTCTCAAATTCGAAATCCGATGATTAATTGGCCTCCTAGTCGATCCTTCAAAGTTTGGGGAAAATCGCACGAGGTATGAAGTTCTAACTTGTGAAATATAGAGAAATACATGTTTTATATTTCGATGACGAAATTGAGATACGGGCGAAATCCATATGTTAATTGTAGGCCCGTTAATTATGCACGCGCTAAATTGGAAAAAGCATGTCTAGATTTACGCGAGCACATTGAGTTGTCTATGTGGGTCAAAGGGGGGTCTTATACAAATTCATGCCGGAGTAAGCTTCTCGTTTTTTGAGAACTTTAGTAGCGACGGCTACTGTGCATGGTTTAACTCTTGGACTTGCCATGGCACTTGTGGGATGTAATGGTTGTAGACTTGGACTAGCCATTGACATCGCGGTTTAAGGCTTGTACTTACCGCTACCGGATGAAGGCGTATTTTTCTCCCTTGCGACTATTTATGTGAATTATGAGATTAAAGCATGTTTTATCTTATATTGCATATGTTAGATCTTGTGCACTCAGCATATAGCTGAGCAGTGAAGATGTACTGCATTGCAGGTAAAAAGAAGGACAAGAAGAAGCATGAGGAGTGAGGCCGTGGAATGTCGGGGAATCAATTGCCTATACTTTTGTTCTACTCCGAACTTGTAATAATAACCTTGAATTCGTAGCATGTTGTAGTATAATCTGAACTTAGATTTAGTACTTGTAATCCCTAGTAAACGCTCTTGTATTTATGTTTTGAATGATGGAATGTAGTAGATATATGTTGGTTTGGATTTGGGAGAACCTTGATTGGGAAAAACTGCAGTTTTGAATTTTACTGACAGAAACCAGTCGACTGGTTTTTGATCCAGTCGACTGGATCACTGTGTTGAATTGGTTACTGCTTTATTTCGTCTGAGATTCACTCGACTGGGTTAAGAAAATAGTCGACTGGATGGGGCCCTAGGCCATGACATTCTGCTGGACCAGGGTACCAGTCGACTGGATATTTTCAGTCGACTGATAATTTTAGGCACCAGTCGACTGGTTCCCCGACACAGTCGACTGGATGGGTTGTTGTATTTTGAAACCTTTCTGTTTGAGATCACCAGTCGACCGGATCCTTGATCAATCGACTGGACCTCTGTTTTCAAAACTGAATTCCTTTGGAACTGGTTCTATGGACAAAACTTTTTATAACTCTGAATTTAATGAATTTTAATAATGTTTTCCGCTGCTATTTTACTTTAATGGAACTGGATAAGCCTTAATGGCGTGCCACGTGTCCTATTTCCACCCGTAGTGGGATGGGTCGTGACACACCAGAACCGTGCGGTTCTGCTCAATAGGCCAGGATTGAAAGACCGCGGCACCCCGTAGGCTCGGCCTAATCTGGCAGTTTCCTAGTCCAGCTACAAATCTGCGAGATGGAATGTGGCAGTTTCCTAAACCACTTGGGAAACTCTCCCCAAATAACACAAATCAATTGTGATTAGATTAGGCTTCCTAATCTAATTAACTTACCATGTAAGGGTGGACTCTTGCACCTATAAAAGGGCCCACCTACCCTCTCAACGGGGGACCCAAAAATAATTATCTAGCTAGCAAGCATACAACAGAGAACTCACCATTACACGCATATACCTGGCCGGTATTACTGGTAGTGCCGCCTCTCTTTGTTGGCTCACCAGGCCCGCCGGTGATCTGCTAGTGAACGCACACAGACGCAACCGTGGACGTAGGTCACCTCGTTAACGAGACCGAACCACACATAAATTGTTCTTGTCTTTTTCTCTCTCTAAACCCATCTTACCAATTTTAGGTAGCATCAGTTTGGCGCCGTCTGTGGGAAGCGACAAATCTTCTCATCAACAAATTCTTGACTGAGCAACATGCCGTCAAAGACGGGTAAGAAAACTACTGTTCCGACCGGTCAAGAGACCTGCAGATTGAGCAGTAGGCTGTCTCCATGACCACCGAACAGATAATGGCAGCGCTGGCGCAACTCTTGGAGGGCCAGCGCCGAACACAGGAACAGATGGAGGTGCTTTTGGCCCGGCAAGAGAAGCGTCCTACATTAGAAAATCAGCCCGAGAAAAGCGTCCCTATTTATATGCCCGCTCGGGCACGAAGGCAAGCCCGGTCCGCCCAGGTGTCCCCACCGAATAGGGAACACCTCGGTGATGGTGAGCGCAGCCAGGCAACTAGGCGTTCACAGAGGCGAGCACGACCCAATCCGCGCCGGGTAGAGGATGCCAGAACTATCATCGACCGACGGCGTGCGGCCAGAAGGGAGGAGTCTGGACGGAGAGCCCAGGAATCAGCCAAGGACCCTCCGACCAGGAGCCAGGGGAACCTTCGGCACACGATTACTCGAACCCAGAGCCGGGCCCTATCCCAAAGGTCGGCGCGCTTTGAGGAAGAGGCCTCGTCGTCTGATCCGACCTACCGCTCGGATATAGAGAGGAGAACCGAACATGACGACGTCAAGGCCCAGTTCGAGCAACTACAACAGCAGATTGAGAGGTTGAACCGCAAGTCCGGCCACGACCTCACCAACACGGAGACAGAATCGCCCTATACCGCTCGGGTGACACAGTTTCCTATTCCGCGGAAGTTCAAACCCCCTCATCTCAGCTCCTATGACGGCACAGGGAGCCCGGTAGACCACATCCGCACCTACAAGGCTCAGATGGCACTGGTCACCACGGTGGACGAACTACTTGCCTGGCCTTTCCCAGTACCCTCAAAGGGCCAGCAACACAGTGGTTCCATGCTTTAAAGCCCTGGACGGTCGATGACTTCAAAGCCCTCAACAAGCTGTTCATCAGCCAGTTTGTTGGGATGCTCGACCGGTCGCAACCGGACAGTCAGCTACTGACCGTCAAGCAGAGCAAAGGGGAGTCCCTGAGGGAGTATGTGGATCATTTCAACCAGCAAAGGCTCCTGATTCGCAACCTCAATGAAACGGCCGTAATCATGGCCTTCTGTTCGGGGGTTCAACACACCGAGGTTGCCACGTCGTTCCATCGTGACCGACCGGCAACCCTGGTGGAGCTCTCGAAGAGGGTCGGAAAGTACATAGACACTGAGGAGTTCTTGAAGGTGAAGCGCGCCAGCCAGGCGGGAGACGAATCCCCGAAGGCCAAGCGCAAGCGTAAGGATTCGAGAAGGGCTCGGGAAAGAAGCCGAAGCAAGATCAGAAGGATGCCAGGGGTCAGCCCCTGATTGCTTTCACACCCCTTTCCCGGCCCATACAAGAAGTCATGGCCACTACCGAGGTGCAAAGACTGCTCCAGCAGCCGGCAAAGCTTAGAGCCCCGCCCGGTAAGAGGAACTGGGACAAGTTCTACCGCTACCACAGAGATCACGGCCATGAAACAGAGTATTACTTTAAGTTAAAGATAGCAATCGAGAAGTTGATCGAGCAGGGACACATCGCGGAGTTCGTCACAGCAGATAGGCGACCCCGACAGGACACCCGAGCTCATGATCAGCCACTACCACTTGGCCAAATCAATGTGATCTCCGGAGGAACGTCAGGAAGAGGGGATTCACAGTCGGCATGGAAGAGGCATGCTCGGGCATCCCGGACGGATGTCTGGCAGGTCCAATCCACTGGCTCCTCCCCAACTGATGTTCTAACATTCACATCCGATGACTTGCAGGGCGTCCACTGCCCCCATAATGACTCGCTAGTAGTGACGCTCTCTATAGCCAACTACATGGTCAAGAGGGTGCTAGTGGACACAGGCAGTTCATCCGATATTATGTTCACGTCGGCATTCGATCAGCTCGGGATCTCCAAAGATCGGCTCCGGCCAGTCGCTACTCCCCTGGTTGGATTCAATGGCTCCAGCACACAACCGCTCGGGACAGTCGAGCTTCCGGTTCTCATGGGAACCTACCCTCATCAAGCTTCCGTGCTGACAAATTTTGTGATCGTGGAAGCCCCGTTGGCCTACAATGTCATCCTTGGGAGGCCGACCCTCAACAGGGCCAGGGCGGTCATCTCCACCTACAACTTGACAGTGAAGTTCCCAACTCCTCAGGGACCCGGATGCTTACGTGGAGATCAGACTACCACCCGGAGTTGTTATGTCAGCTCGTTGCGCCGGGGGGCAATCACGGAAACATTAAACGTTCAGGAAATGGACCCCCGGGACCAGAGTGATGCGATAGGCCCAGTAGAAGAATTGGAAAGCGTGATGCTGGATCCCGAGTACCCAGACCACATGGTCAGCATTGGTACCCTACTGGAGCCCAGCCTGAAAGAAAAACTGACTCAGTTCCTGAGGCAGAATCAAGACGTTTTTGCTTGGAGTCATGAGGATATGCCCGGGATTGACCCCCGGGTAATGTCCCATCATCTCAATGTCAGCCCGGATTGCTGACCAGTGAAGCAGAAGAGAAGGGCATGGCCCCCGAGAGACAGAAAACAGTGAGTGAGGAGGTCGAGAAGCTCCTGAAGGCGAAGTCCATCCGAGAGGTCCACTATCCCGACTGGTTAGCTAATGTCGTTCTGGTCAAGAAAAGCAACGGGAAGTGGAGAATGTGCGTGGACTTCACCGACCTCAACAAGGCCTGCCCCAAGGATTGCTATCCGCTGCCCAGGATAGATCTCCTCGTGGACTCCACGGCCGGTCACTCACTCCTCTCGTTTATGGACGCCTACGCGGGGTATAACCAGATTAGCATGTACCCCGGGGACGAAGAGAAGACCGCATTCATCACTGACCAGGGTACATATTGTTACAAGGTTATGCCATTCGGCCTCAAGAATGCCGGAGCCACCTACCAACGCCTGGTCAACCATATGTTTGAAGACCTGATCGGAAAGTCTATGGAAGTGTACGTGGATGATCTACTGGTCAAGAGCCGGAACAAGTCCAACCACCTCGAGCATCTGGCCGGGGCCTTCAGCATTTTGAGAAAATTCAGGATGAGGTTGAACCCGGCCAACTGCACCTTCAGCGTCTCGTCCGAGAAATTTCTGGGCCACCTAGTCAGCAGACGGGGGATTGAGGCAAACCCCGAAAAGATCAAAGCCATCGTCAACATGCGGTCGCCCAGATCAACAAAGGAGGTTCAGAGCTTAGCCGGACGGGTGGCCGCATTGAGCAGATTTGTCTCCCGAGCTATCGACCGGTGCCTGCCATTCTTTAAAATCCTCCGTAAGGCGTTCCAGTGGTCAGAAGAGTGTGAAGAGGCGTTCCAGGAACTCAAGAAGTACCTGGCTTCCCCTCCTCTACTCTTAACACTTGTGCCCAAGGAAGAATTATTTTTATACTTGGCAGTGTCACCATCCGCAGTTAGCTCGGCACTCATTCGGGAAGAGCACGGGATACAGTTCTCAGTGTACTACACCAGCCGGTTACAGGGCGCAGAGAGCAGATACTTTCACATCAAAAAACTGGCATTCGCCCTTATCACCTCGGCCCGAAGGCTCCGCCCGTACTTTCAGGCCCATGCAATTGTGGTCCTCATAGATCAACATCTCCGCAGAATCCTCAGCTGTCCAGACACATCCGGGAGGCTCGTTAAGTGGGCCTTAGAGTTGGAAGAGTTTGAGGTGATCTACCGACCCTGGACAGCCATCAAGGGACAAGCCGTGGCAGACTTTTTGGTCGAGTTCAGGTATCCAGAGGACCCGGTCGAAGAGTCTGAGCCACCGGCCTTACGGCCCGGGTTACACTCTGATATCCCCACCTGGGTACTGCACGTGGACGACTCATCCAATCAACGAGGTAGTGGGGCAGGAATCATCTTAACTACCCCCAACGGTATCCAGCTCGAATATGCATTAAGATTTGGTTTCCGTGCCTTCAACAACGAGGCCGAATACGAAGCCCTATTGGTCGGATTGTAATTGGCCGTTTCTATAAGCGCACAACAGGTCTAGGGGTACAGTGATTCCCAGTTCATGGTCAACCAGATTAACCAAGAGTACGAAGCGCGGGAAGACAACATGGTAGCCTACTTAGCCCTTGTCCGACCGGCTAGCTCGACTCGCCTCGTCTTTTGAGTCAGACTTGCCCGGGATAAGGATAGAATATCTACCCCAGCCAAGTGTGATCAACTCAGAAGGCATGGAGGTAGACCCGGTCACCCTGGGACCCAGTTGGATGGACCCACTCATGATGTTCTTGACAACAGGGGCGCTACCAGACGACAAAGAAGAAGCCCGCCGAGTCAAGTACCGAGCAGCCCGATACCATTTTGTTGACGACATTCTCTACAAGAGGGGATTCACTATCCCGTACCTCCGCTGTGTTCACCCCGCATAGGTGCCAGTGATACTGTTCGAAATCTACGAAGGAGTGTACGGGAAGCACATCGGAGGCCGGCGCTATCCAGAAAGGCCCTATTACAAGGTTACTACTGGCCAACTGATCTATCTCATATTTTGCTTGAGTTTGGATTCATTTTTGCGCAAAATACCTCTCCCGGAGCTTCTAAGTACATTATTTACGAACTTTCCTTGCATAACCCTCTTTTTTACTGTTTACATCCTTTACACGGGTTATTGTAGTGTTTTGCAGGCCTTTTAGACAATCCGAGTCGGGAGGCGATGCCTCAGTTGAAGCTCTCGTCCATTGCGGCCACTTATCTCTCATCGTTGGACTCAAAGACCACAATACGGAGGATGATCTTAACTTGGTAAAGCTAGCTCTGCGAGTCTTCTTCGCGTGGCCGCGAACATCACCTCAATCGGAGGCCGGAGCGAAGAGTTATGGCGATTCTCGTGATCGGTGTGCAAACTTGTGTGTGAAGCTGTAAAGATTCAGACAGAGGGGTATTCGACCGGTCGACTCTCCCCATTCGACCGGTCCACTTCTGATGTGCTGTTATAACATTCTGGCAGAGGGGTATTCGACCGGTCGAATGGACCCGCTCGACCGGTCAAATTACCCTGTTTCTGCATTCTTTGATTTACAAGTTTGCCACTCCGAGGTTTTTGTATAAATACCCCTTTATAATTCGTTTTTTGGGGGCTTGACCTAATTTAGATAGCAGCTTAGATTCTCTCTCTTAACCCTCTTGTATTTCTTTAGGATTCCTTGTGATTTTGTTCATAGATTAGTTAGATATAGTGTTTGTAATTGAGATTGTGAGAGATTCTTCAATTTGCAAGCTTGGACTCTTCTTTTGGGGCATTTATTGAAGTTATCTATTGGACTCACTCTCTCTCTCCCTTGAAGTATTGGTTGCATTAATGGTGATATCTTCCTTTTCATTTAATGTTTCTATTAATGTTTTCATAGTTAAATCCATGTGTAGCTAGTTTTCTAGGTTAGGGGTCATGAACCCACCTATGGATCCCTGTTTTTTTCTTGATAGTCTAATGGTTTTGGATCCTCTTGAGTGATTGAAGAGTGTTGGGTTTGTAATATGTTTGTTTCTTTACCCCCATTGTTATGCAATGGAGGTTATTGAATCTATATTACCAATCCAACATTTGCCTTAGTTCTCTTAAGCCTTCACCTTTCATAGTGGGGTTGACAACCCACATGTTTGATTGTTGGCTCCCAAGGAACTTTGTTCACTCGAGAAGTTCCCTCCAAATCCCTTATTCTTACCCTTTTGTGATCCAAGGTTGGTAGCATGACCCCTAGCCTATTTCCCTTTGTCTTAAAACAACTCGTTACTCTAGCTTGCTTGTTATAGTTAATTTGTGCTTGTCATTTAATTAGTTAATTTTATTAGCTACTGTTCTACGTAAGTTTTCCTTTCATGATTAGTCTTAGATCCTGAGTTAGATACTCTCAAAACAATCACCTTTTCTTTCTCCTTTGGTTACAGTAGTGGTGTATTCGTGTCTTGAATCTATAATCTTCCGGTCTAGTCCCCGTGGAAATCGACCTCGTACCTACCCGAGTATTACTTGTTGCGATTGATTTGCACTTGAATCATACATATCCCGAGAGCGAACAAGTTTTTGGCGCCGTTGCTGGGGATTAGACTCCCGGCATTTTGACGGACCCGGATACCCTACTACAATATTTTAATGCATAACGGTGTCGGCGGCAATCCTTTCGTCGATCACCCGGAATCCTCGAGCTCAAGCTCCTTTTGGCGTCCACCACCCTCATCCCCGACGCCTTCCGAATCCTCATTCTTTCAATCATCCACCAATTCCGCCACAATGGGCGACAATTTGAGTGAACAAGGTGATAGGAACTATCAAGGGGATAACACGCGTCCCCTTAAGGACTATCTCCACCCGGAGAGAATCTCTACCCCGTCTTGCATTGTTTTCCCTTACAATGCTGGACAATTCCACTACCGCCTAGGGATGATCTCGATACTCCCTACCTTCCGTGGGATGGATAACGAACAACCATACCTCCACCTTAAAGAGTTTGAGGATGTGTGCATTACATTTAGCGATCAAAATTGTTCGGAGGACGTCCTCCGACTCAAACTCTTCCCATTCTCTCTTAAAGACAAAGCCAAAACATGGCTTAACTCTTTGAAACCTCGCTCTATTGGGACATGGCACGAAATGCAATCCCAATTCCTAAGGAAATTCTTCCCCATGCATCGCACAAATACTCTCAGACAAATGATCCAAAGTTTTAAGCAAGGGGAATTCGAATCATTCACTAGGTGTTGGGAGAGGTTTAAGGACTTGCTCAATATGTGTCCTCATCATAACTTTGAGAAATGGAGATTAGTCTCAACTTTCCATGCCGGTCTCCAATTAGCCTCAAAACAACTCATTGAAACCATGTGCCATGGACAATTCATGATGCTTCCCCCCGAGGAAGCAGAGGCACACTTCGAGTATGTGGCCGACACAACTCAAGCATGGGATACTTCGGATCCCCATGATCGGAATGCCAATAAGGCAAAGCCGGCCACCGCCACTCCTTCTACTAAGTCATCTTCTCCTGGAATTCTTGAACTAAATCAAGAGGATGACTTACGTGCTACCATTGCCAAACTTCAAAGAAAAATGGAGTCAATGGAGCAAGCCAAAGAAGAGGCCGCGGCGGCACAAGCCACACAAAAAGCCACACAACCCTTGGCTTTCGTGGAAGAAACTTGTGCCATTTGTGAAAAGATTGGTCACCCGACCAACACATGCCCGACCATCCCGGCTTTCAAAGAAATCTTGCACGAGCAAGCCAATGCCATGGGAACGTATAAAAAGCCATTCAATCCCACATATGGCGAATCATACAACCCGGGATGGAAAAACCAAAATCAAAATCCTCCCCATCAAGGATGGAGGAATGAGCCCAATCATGGACCACCACAAATGCCGCCTCCACAACACTTTCAAAATAATTTCCCACCTCATCCTCCACCTCCTTCTTTTCCTCATGGTCCATCCTCATCGAATCCTTATGTGCCCCCACATAAGAAGTCCCTTGAGGATCAAATGCAAACGCTCATGCAAAGGCAAGATCAACAAGCTCAAAAGCTTGATCAAAATTCCGCGCAAATGCTTCAATTCATGAACGAAATGCGCAATTCTTTTAGCCAATTGGCTAACTCTCAACAAGTAAATGAGAAGGGAAAGTTTCCGGCCCAACCAATTCAAAACCCCAAAGGTCAAATGGCCGTTGGAGCTTCTGGGTCAGACGATCCCATCACCGAGCAGGTTAAAGCTGTCACCACTTTAAAGAGTGGGAAAGTTGTTGATAACAAAGTCCGTGAGGTTCCCGAAGAACCTACGGAGAGTCTAAAAGAACAACTTGATGACGAGCACAGAGAGGGAAAGAGGTTAAAACCCAATGATCCTGAAACAACCAACCCATCGGTTGTTGAAGATGGGATATCAACCTCTAAGGCAACCTTGCCTCTTGAGCCAAATATTTCCAAATACGTCCTAACTCCACCCTTCCCGCAAAGGTTGAAACCAAAGGGGAACAAGGGCAAGACCCTTGAAATCTTCGAAATGTTAAAGGAAGTCAAGATCAACATTCCTCTTCTTGACATGATCAAGGATGTTCCCGGTGTTGCCAAATTCTTAAAAGATCTTTGCACAAGAAAACGCAAGTACAATGTGCAAAAGCAGGCCTACATGGCGGCACAAGCAACCTCTTGCATCCGTGACAATATCCCTCTGAAATTTAAAGATCCCGGTTGTCCCACTGTCTCTTGTGTCATAGGGAATTTCAAAATTGAAAGAGCCCTTTTGGATCTAGGCGCTAGTGTCAACCTTCTACCCTATTCGGTTTATTTACAATTGGGTCTCGGAGAACTTAAGGAGACACGCACTGTCTTGCAATTAGCCGATCGCTCAATTAGGATACCGAAAGGAATAGTTGAGGATGTGTTAGTCCAAGTCGATGCTTTCTACTATCCGGCGGATTTCATTGTCATGGATACACAACCGGTAGAGGGTGGGACTTCTCCCATTCCTATCATCCTTGGTCGACCATTCCTAGCCACTATCAATGCCCAAATACATTGTAGGAATGGAAACATGAAATTGGTTTTCGGTAACATGACCGCGGAGGTTAATGTTTACAATCTCATGGAACAACCGGATCTTGAGGATGATGATATTTGTGAGGTTGATCTCATTGACACTCTTACGCACGAGTTCTTCAACTTCAGGTGCTTGGAGGAACCTCTTGATTCACGTCCGGCACAAACCACCACACCCGATGGTGTTTCGTTGCTCGAGTATTCTCTACTTGAGCTTGAGTTGGAGGATGCCTTGGAGTCCCATGAATCCAAAGAATTGGGAGAAGATGTCATGTGGTGTTCTCAATTTGAAAAACTTCCCCCACGTGACTCTTTTCCGTTGCCGTCTAATCTTGAAGTCCCCAAACTCGAGCTAAAATAATTGCCAAAAGAGCTCAAGTATGCGTTCTTGGGAGACGAAGAAACATTCCCGGTGGTGATTTCGTCCCTACTTGACCCCGATCAAGAAGGAAGTTTGATCAAATTGCTGAAAAATCACCGGAGTGCTTTGGGATGGACAATCGCCGACCTAAAGGGAATAAGTCCAACTATTTGCACTCACAAGATTTACTTGGAAGATGACGCCAAACACTCGCGTCAAATGCAAAGGCGGCTTAACCCGCACATGAAAGAGGTCGTGAGGGCCGAGGTTATTAAGTTGTTGGACGTGGGAATCATTTATCCTATTTCCGATAGTCAATGGGTAAGTCCTACCCAAGTCATCCCAAAGAAATCCGGGGTGACGGTTGTCAAGAATCCGAAAGGCAAACTCGTCCCAACTCGTGTCCCTACCGGTTGGCGAGTTTGCATTGATTACCGAAAATTGAACTCCGTCACCCGAAAAGACCACTTCCCTCTACCTTTCCTCGATCAAATCTTAGAGAGGGTGGCCGGGCACAAATTCTATTGTTTCTTGGATGGTTATTCCGGATATAACCAAATAGAAATTGCACCCGAAGATCAAGAGAAAACCACGTTCACGTGTCCCTATGGCACCTTTGCTTATAGGAAAATGTCATTTGGTCTATGCAACGCACCGGCGACTTTTCAACGGTGTATGCTTAGTATTTTCAGCGACATGGTGGAAATATGCTTAGAAGTCTTCATGGACGACTTTAGCGTATACGGTGATTCTTTTGATGACTGTCTAGGGAACTTGAGGAGAGTCCTAGAGAGGTGCGAGGAGAAAAATCTCGTCCTCAATTGGGAGAAATGTCACTTTATGGTGACAAAGGGGATCGTCCTTGGCCACATCGTATCAAGTGAAGGAATTCAAGTTGACAAGGCCAAAGTCGAGCTCATTGCCGACCTACCCCCTCCCACATGTTTGAAAGACGTTAGATCTTTCCTAGGCCATGCCGGTTTCTATAGGAGGTTCATCAAAGATTTCAGTGCAATTTCACGTCCTATGTGTAATTTGCTTGGGAAAGATGTTCCCTTTGAATGGACCAAGGCGTGTCAAGAAGCATTTGATAAATTAAAAACTTTGCTTACGACCGCCCCTATAATGCAATCACCCGATTGGTCCCTCCCATTTGAGCTCATGTGTGACGCAAGTGATTATGCCGTGGGAGCGGTTTTGGGCCAAAGGAAGGATAGACAACCACATGTCATCTACTACGCGAGTAGGGCTCTCGATAGCGCCCAAATGAACTATTCTACTACCGAGAAAGAACTGCTCGCCATAGTTTTCGCCCTCGATAAATTTCGTCAATACTTGGTTGGATCCCAAATCGTTTGCTTTACCGATCATGCGGCTCTAAAGTACCTTCTCAATAAGAAGGATGCTAAAGCCCGGTTGATTCGTTGGATCATTCTCCTCCAAGAATTCGATTTGTCTATCAAGGACAAAAAGGGCGTTGAAAATGTAGTTGCCGACCACCTATCTCGTTTGACGGTGAATGTCGAAGTGGCGGACCCGACTCCGATAAGGGACGTGTTCCCCGATGAACACTTGTTCTCTATCTCCGCTTTACCATGGTATGCCGATTTGGCAAATTACTTAGCAACGGGAGCCGTCCTGTCACATTGGACCCCCCAAGATAGGAGTAAATTTGAGGTAGAGGCACGGTCATTCTTCTTCGATGACCCTTACATGTTCAAATATTGTGCCGACCAAATCATCCGTCGTTGTGTTCCCAATGATGAAATCCAAAGTGTGCTCTCTTTTTGCCACGACCAAGCTTGTGGTGGGCATTTCTCATCCAAAAAGACCTCGGCCAAAATCCTCCAAAGTGGATTGTATTGGCCCACTCTCTTCAAAGATGCCCACAATTATTGCAAAGCATGTCATAGATGTCAATTGCTTGGTAGTGTCACGAGGAAGAACATGATGCCATTGAACCCAATACTTGTCATTGAAGTCTTCGATTGTTGGGGAATCGACTTCATGGGCCCATTTCCTATCTCGTTTGGGTATGAATACATCCTCGTCGCAGTTGATTATGTTTCGAAGTGGGTTGAGGCAATTGCGAGCAAGCGCAATGATCACAAAACCGTTTTGAAATTCCTTAAAGAGAACATCTTGTCTCGATTCGGAATTCCAAAGGCCATCATAAGCGACCAAGGAGTGCATTTTTGCAATCATCCCTTTGAACTCCTCATGGAGAAATATGGCATAACACATAAGACCTCAACCACTTACCATCCGCAAACAAACGGCCAAGCGGAATAGGCCAATAGGGAGATCAAAGGAATTCTAGAAAAAACGGTGAATCCATCTAGAAAAGATTGGTCCTTGAGGCTAACCGACTCTCTTTGGGCATATCGGACGGCTTACAAAACCAATCTCGGAATGTCTCCCTACCGTTTAGTTTACGGAAAGGCGTGTCACTTGCCGGTTGAACTTGAACACCGAGCATTTTGGGCCATAAAAAAGCTCAATTTTGACACGGACAAGGGTGGTGCTAAAAGAAAGCTTCAAATTTCGGAGCTAGAAGAAATCCGGAACGATGTGTATGAAAGTTCAAAGATCTACAAAGCACGAACTAAGGCATTTCATGACAAACGAATAATGCGCAAGCACTTCGAACCCGAACAAAAGGTGCTTTTGTATGATTCTCGTTTACATTTGTTTCCGGGAAAGTTAAAATCAAGGTGGACCGGCCCCTTTATCGTCAAAAAGGTCTTTCATCATGGTGCTATTGAGATTTTTGACCCAAGGGAGGGTAACGTGTTCAAAGTGAACGGCCAACGTCTCAAGCCGTTCTTGGAAGGTTTTGACTCCACGTTAGAGTCGATCCCGTTGGAAGATCCCGTTTACGGGGTCGAATAGCCGCGTGCCACATTTTCTTTTTGTGCCGAGTATACTCGGCAAGTTCCCTTTTTGTAGAGCCCTCGATCATATCCTTGCTCTAGGTGTGCGTTCGCACCCGCCCCTCGCGTCCCTCGGTCGTGTTTGGGTCCTCCCCACTCATCCCACGTGCGTTTTGGTTCTTCTTCTAAGCGTCGACGACGCGGGGTGGTCGTTCTAAAAAAAAAAAAAGATGTTGGTTGCCCCTCCTTTGTGCTTAATTTGAATTTCTGGCAGAGGGGCATTCGACCGGTCGAATTGCCCCGCTCGACCGGTCGACTTGGTGTGTTCTTTTAAACATTCTGGCAGAGGGGCATTCGACCGGTCGAATGGCCCCACTCGACCGGTCGAACGACCCGCGGGCTGTTTAAATTCTCTTTCTTCCCTTTTTCTTCTTCATTTCACTTCTCTCTCTCTCTCTCTCCTCTCTCCGGCGATTTCCCCCTCTCTCACCAAAACCACCCGCAACCACCCTCCCAACTCTCCCCCACAATCAACCAAACCACCATTTTCCCTCCCAAAACCCTAAATCACCACCACACACCACCACCACTCCCCATCATTTCCCCCCTTTCCTCTTTTCCCCCAAAACCCTAACCCTCTCACAACCCCACCCACTCAAGGCTAAAAATGACCAAGCCAAAAGCCGCCGGAGTCCCTCGCCCATTGGACCCAAAGCCTCGCCCCTTCCGCGGCTTCCGATCCAAGGAAACCAAGGATTGGCACGACGCCTACTTCTCTACCCGGGTTGTCCTCAAAGAGTGCTCCATCGACCTCATTGCCTTTCCAAATTCCGTGAGGGAGGCCTTTGAGCCCCGTGGTTGGGGCGATTACGTGGCCATCGAACACCACGTCAACGAGGAGATGGTTCGGGAGTTCTATTCCAGTCTCATCCCGGATCCCGACTCTCAGCACGCCTTCTTTGCATACGTGCGAGGCAGGCGGTTCACCATCACGCTTCACACCCTCGCCCGCTTCATGGGTGTCCCTGAGGAGCGCGACGTCGTTGCTCCTTACCCGACCATAGCCTCCCTACCACCACCTCCCATTGTCTACCGGTCGCTCACCGACCGCGACCACGATTGGTCTGGCATCCAGTTGCCAGCCAGTGCATTGACTAGAGCCTATGCAGATCTTCACATAGTGGTGCGCCAGACCTTGTTGCTCACCACGCACAAGGCCACCCTCGGCCACTACTATGCCGCCCACTTGGCCGCTCTGGGGACCGCCGACGCATTCTCTCTGCCGCGGCTCGTTCTCGAAGTTTTGTACAATGCCTCGGCCAAGACCACAGTGTCCAGTAGCCTCCCCTACGGCTCCCTTATTACCCGGCTCTGCCTCTCCGAAGGGGTAAAGCCTAAGCCAGACGATCACCTCATTTCCATCGAGGATCCTTTAGGTGCGGTGTCTCTGGCCAAGTCAAAGAGCGCCTTTCAGGCACAGGCCCGCAAGCGACAGCGAGCCGCACAGCAACCGGCTGAGGGAGATGCACCGGCTGTGGGAGATGTGCCCCAGGTCCAGGAGGAGGACGTCGGTGTTGAGCAGCCCGTTCCTGCTCCTGCAGTTGCTCCTGACTTTGCTCGTCTGGAGCACCTTCTGTTGGAGACTCAGGGCAAGCTCAGGGAGACGAGGGCTGAGATGGTAGAGATGGAGGCCCGACTTATGTCCCGTTTCGACTCACTCCAGGCCAGTATGGAGATGGCTGCGGCCCAGCAGGTTGAGAGGGAGGAGCTTCAGTTCCGGGCCCTTATTAGTGCTATTTCTCGCGCAGGTGGTGATGGTCCCTCCGCACCACCACCTTGAGGCCGTTTCTGTGGCCTACCGACTTTTTGGCGCTTTCACGACTAGCAGCGAGCTCACTTGGCTACGCCTCTGTAGCTGTTAGATTCTAGTTTTGTGTCGGTTTTTCCTTGCTTTGTTTGTTTAGAGCCATGTTGGCCGCTTAGTTTCGTTACTTTGTTTTTTTTTTTTTTTCGGCGCCGTTTAGGCTTTCTCATGTACTTCTGCAACTTTTGCTGTTTATAATTAATGGAAGTTCATGTTGTCTTTATTTTCTTGCTTTATTTCCTCTTTGATATGCTTGGTAGTGTTGACTTGTGCAGGAACATCTCTTCTGCGTTTTACAGGGATCGCCCAATTGGTGACATACTCCCATCTCTCTTGTCTTTTTTTTGTTTGATGCTCATACATTGTGGGCAATGCATGGATCTAGTAGGGGGGTGTGCTTGTCGCTGACCTTTTGTTTGAACTTCAGTTTTTCATTGTTTCATGCCAAGTGACACTTTAAGCTTCTCTAAAAAAAAATAAAAAAGAAAAAAAAAAGGCAATCTTGGACTCTTGGTCCACGCCTTTTCTGATTGTTGCATAGTCGCCCACTCAAAGTGCCGAGCGATGACGCTTACCTTGATTTTTTCTTGTGTTCTTAGCATGTAACACTTGTTGAATCCCACAAGTCCTAGAACTATCCCGATTATTGCGAACTTCTTGAGTTCCAAATCTTGAACTATTGGTGCATGTTGCTCAAACGCTTGTTACAGGACGATGTTTAATGTATTTATAATCCGCGTGTCGATTGAAATACTTGTGGAGACTTGAACCTTGTTAGAATTTGAGCCGTCCTCTATTTTTGAGCGTTACTCGCACTTCTCTCTTTGTTGAAAAGCGTGTTAAAGTTGTAGTCAATCTCATCTTCTTGCTTGATCATGCATTAGAGGATCGTCATGTGAATTTACAAACTTGCACTTGCTTGTCGCCTTAGTGGAGAACAATGAATTATATCACACTAAGGAAATGATTTTAGGTCACATCCCGCGCCATTTTCTCTTACCCCTTCCGCATACACCTCCTTTACATTAGCCCATCACTCCATCGCTCTTCACTTTCACCATCTCTTGTGTTTAAAATGTGTCCTGGAAGATTGTTCGCATAAGGTCGTTTTGTTAAAATCTTAAGGGATTGAGGTTGTGTTTAGTGGGGAAGTTACCGCAAGAGAAGAAAAGCTAAAAGAAAAGATCAAGAAAAGCTTCTCTTAAAAAAAAAAAAAAAAAAAAAAAAAAAGGAGCTTCATGAAAAGGGTACTTCTCCATCGCCCCTCATCGAAATTAATCATTCCCGACTTGTCCCTAGTCTTGTGAGCCCTCGTGCGAACACTGTAGCCCAAAAGTATAACCTAAACACTTCTCGACCCCATATCCGGATTTCTCACCACCCCATTTACACTTCGTAACCTTACCCAATCCTAATTGATCCTTGGTATTATGATTCAGAGTTTGAGACGACCGTGACAAGCAAGTAGAGTTTGTTTTCATCACCTCCAATGCATGGTATCTTTCATGAGATTCATTTTACCCGTTTTACATTGAATAACGTTCTTCACACATGACATGCGCGTGGCTTTGCATTCCATTTCCATTACTCTTTGCCCGCATGTTTTGAGAGTGTCACCCATTCCGAGTGATTCATTTCTGAGGGTTTCACCGGTGAGGATTGCGTTGAAGCGCAGTTTCGATGGATATTTGGATTATGAATGCATTGCACCATGCCGACACTTGCGGGCGTGCAACCTTCACCATGAACGTCCGAGAGTTGGTATAAATGAAGTTCTCGAATAACCTTGATAGTTTGGGGACTTTTGGGAACTTGAGTGTCACTTTGCTAAGATCCACTGAAAACCTCTTGATTTAGTTGAGCTTTGTGCACTTCGATTCGATGGCAGCTATCTTGAGGAAGCGTATGTTTGTGGGTATCATTCTGAGAACCCTCCGGAGACAAAACTCCGCCTCTAGGGGTAACCTAGAGGTTTAACGGCTTGTTGCAATGGCTCAATGCAACCGTGCTCCCCACGAAAGCGGTTTTTCCTTTCTGTTTTAAATAAGGTGGGTAAATAATGTCCTTAGAACTTTCTATTCTCCGCCTAATTGCTAGAGACTAGCAATGTGCTAGTAGGGGGGTGTGATCTATCTCATATTTTGCTTGAGTTTGGATTCGTTTTTGCGCAAAATACCTCTCCCGGAGCTTCTAAGTACATTATTTACGAACTTTCCTTGCATAACCCTCTTTTTTACTGTTTACATCCTTTACACGGGTTATTGTAGTGTTTTGCAGGCCTTTTAGACAATCCGAGTCGGGAGGCGATGCCTCAGTTGAAGCTCTCGTCCATTGCGGCCACTTCTCTCTCACCGTTGGACTCAAAGACCACAATACGGAGGATGATCTTAACTTGGTAAAGCTAGCTCTGCGAGTCTTCTTCGCGTGGCCGCGAACATCACCTCAATCGGAGGCCGGAGCGAAGAGTTATGGCGATTCTCGTGATCGGTGTGCAAACTTGTGTGTGAAGCTGTAAAGATTCAGACAGAGGGGTATTCGACCGGTCGACTCTCCCCATTCGACCGGTCCACTTCTGATGTGCTGTTATAACATTCTGGCAGAGGGGCATTCGACCGGTCGAATGGACCCGCTCGACCGGTCGAATTACCCTGTTTCTGCATTCTTTGATTTACAAGTTTGCCACTCCGAGGTTTTTGTATAAATACCCCTTTATAATTCGTTTTTTGGGGGCTTGACCTAATTTAGATAGCAGCTTAGATTCTCTCTCTTAACCCTCTTGTATTTCTTTAGGATTCCTTGTGATTTTGTTCATAGATTAGTTAGATATAGTGTTTGTAATTAAGATTGTGAGAGATTCTTCAATTTGCAAGCTTGGACTCTTCTTTTGGGGCATTTATTGAAGTTATCTATTGGACTCACTCTCTCTCTCCCTTGAAGTATTGGTTGCATTAATGGTGATATCTTCCTTTTCATTTAATGTTTCTATTAATGTTTTCATAGTTAAATCCATGTGTAGCTAGTTTTCTAGGTTAGGGGTCATGAACCCACCTATGGATCCCTGTTTTTTTCTTGATAGTCTAATGGTTTTGGATCCTCTTGAGTGATTGAAGAGTGTTGGGTTTGTAATATGTTTGTTTCTTTACCCCCATTGTTATGCAATGGAGGTTATTGAATCTATATTACCAATCCAACATTTGCCTTAGTTCTCTCAAGCCTTCACCTTTCATAGTGGGGTTGACAACCCACATGTTTGATTGTTGGCTCCCAAGGAACTTTGTTCACTCGAGAAGTTCCCTCCAAATCCCTTATTCTTACCCTTTTGTGATCCAAGGTTGGTAGCATGACCCCTAGCCTATTTCCCTTTGTCTTAAAACAACTCGTTACTCTAGCTTGCTTGTTATAGTTAATTTGTGCTTGTCATTTAATTAGTTAATTTAATTAGCTACTGTTCTACGTAAGTTTTCCTTGCATGATTAGTCTTAGATCCTGAGTTAGATACTCTCAAAACAATCACCTTTTCTTTCTCCTTTGGTTACAGTAGTGGTGTATTCGTGTCTTGAATCTATAATCTTCCGGTCTAGTCCCCGTGGAAATCGACCTCGTACCTACCCGAGTATTACTTGTTGCGATTGATTTGCACTTGAATCATACATATCCCGAGAGCGAACACCAACCATGGCCCAGGATTCCTAAGAGTACGTCAGAAGGTATGATAAGTGTCAGAGATACTCTCCCATGATCAACCGAACGGGATAGCTCCAGACACCTATCCACAGCCCCTGACCGTTCGCCCAGTGGGGTATCGACATTGTTTGTCCCCTGCCGATGGGAAGGGGACAGGTTAAGTTTGTCGTGATCGCCGTTGATTACTTCACCAAATGGGCAGAGGCCGAGCCCTTGGCGACGATAACCGAACAAAAAATGGAAGGCTTTATGGAAAGGAATATTCTCAGTAGGTTTGGCATTCCCCGGGTCCTGGTCAGCGATAACGGCATACAATTTGACACCCCTATCTTTAGGCAGCTCTGCTCGGGCTACGGGATACTAAATCATTATTCCTTCCCCGAACACCCTCAAGCCAACGGTCAAGCCGAGGTGACAAACCGGACGATCTTGCAGTCAATCAAAACAAGGCTTGAAGGCGCCAAAGGGCTGTGGGCTGAAGAGCTACCAACCCTCCTGTGGGCCTACCACACTACACCCCGAGCGGCAACAGGCGAGACGCTGTTCTCTTTAACCTACAATTCCGAGGCGGTAGTCCCAACAGAGCTCGGGTTGCCCACATATTGGGTGGCTAACTTCAGTGTGCCGGACAACAAAGACGCTCTCAGGACAGAACTAGATCTGGTGGAGGAAAAAAGAGACCGAGCCTATCTAAAGGTGGCGACATACAAGCAACAGGTTTCTCGATACTACAACAGAAAGGTGAAGCACCACAACTTTCAAGTCGGAGACCTCGTCCTCAAGGCAGTGAACCAGTCTACACGAATTCCGAGCCATGGGAAATTGGGGCCAAACTGGGAAGGCCCGTACAAAGTAACCCGGATCAACCGACCGGGAACTTACTGGCTACAGAGCATGGACGAGTGCGATTTCTCTCACCCTTGGAATGTGCAACACCTCCGCAAGTATTATCAGTAGCCTTGAGCCACGGGAATTTAGTACTGGTAGAGAGATTTCTTTTTGTAGCTCTGATTGAGCAGTAGCAATAAATTTTTGTGCTTTTAATAAAATTGGAAAGTTTGTTTTGCAAAATTACTCCTGTTGGTACACCGTGCAAGGCAGAAAAGACCTTGGCCCTAACCCCGGGGCATCAAAGACCTTGGCTAATAACCAAGGCACAGAAAGACCTTGGCTAACAACCAAGGCACAACAAGACCTTGGCTAATAATCAAGGCACAAAAAGACCTCGGGCTCCGAACCCAGGCACCTAAAAGACCTCGGGCTCCGAACCCAGGCACTAAGAAGACCTCGGGCTCTGAACCCAGGCACCTAAAAGACCTCGGGCTCTGAACCCAGGCACTAAGAAGACCTCGGGCTCCGAACCCAGGCACCTAAAAGACCTCGGGCTCTGAACCCAAGCACCTAGAAGACCTCGGGCTCCGAACCCAAGCACTAAGAAGACCTCGGGCTCCGAACCCAGGCACAAAATAACCCTGCAACCACCCATGTTCCAGGTCGATTTCCTATGGTCGCTCCTCAACACGCCCTTGCCTTCACAGGACGCTCGGGAGGCAAGAGGATACTAGACCTAAACAGAAAATTACTTAAGGCTTCGCTTAGGTCCAGCCGATGACGGGGGCAAACCCCTAGGCGGCCGACGGTGGCAAGCTCCAAAGGACCCTGCAACCACCCATGTTCCAGGTCGGTTTCCTACGGCTACTAACTCCCACACTCCCACCTTAGCAAAATGCTTGGGGGCAGGGGAATTAGGCCAAAACACAAAAAATCACACCGGTCACTAAAAGAACTCGGAAGAAATTCCTTAGTACTTACAGTGACCAGAGATAATATCCCGAACGGTAAAACAAGATACACCTATGATACACCGGGGCATCCCGTACGGTAATACATAGGATTCCTATAATACACTGGGTTATCCCGGACGCTAAACAGGACAAGTTCTGACGGCAGACCGAGCAGTTACCTTTTAAACAGGTCAGAAAGACTAGGTATTCTACTGGTTACGGTCCTCAAAACATTTCCTAAGGCAGGTGTTAGGTCGGCCAAAAATCGAGCGGATACTAGCAATTAAAAACAGGCACAGTATAGGGAAAAAAGACAGTTAATGGAAAGTTTGACCTCGAGGGCCTTTTCATTAATTAAAGCAAGAAACTATACAAAGCCTAGGCAGTAGTTGTAGTAGCCTCCCCAGAGAAAAAAAACTACAAAAAAAAAACTAATCTACCACCACCATCTCTCCCCCCCTCCGCGGCCTTCTCATCAACTGAGGGGTCCCCGGCCGGTGCAGCTTTAGCGGCGAACTCGGAGTCAGCCTGGCCTTCCTTCCAATAACTGGACTCCGCCCAGGAATAACCGGACAAATCCCAGTCAGGATGGTCAGCAGCAGCTCGCTTCGTCAGGTCCGCGTAACCCGTAAGGAACCCAGCCTCGAATTCCTCCTCAGCTTCCTTGGCTTTAGCCTCCCGAGTAACAATGAGCTCCGAAAGCGTGGCCGCCATAGCTGCAAGATCCTTCTCGGCAGAGATCCTCCCAGCCTCTGCGACTGCAGCTCTAGTCTCTGCAACCTGCTCGGTGGCGATCCTCCCGGCCTCCGCTGCTGCAGCCTTAGCCTCCGCAACCTTCCAGGCGGCCCGCTCGGTTGACAGAGTATCACGGACCTCCCCGAGCTCCAGGGCAGTTGCTCGGGATTTTTCTTCTTCCACGGTGAGAGCAAATTCTATGGATTCCCGGGCAGCCCTCTCCACGGAAAGGTTAGCCTCCGCAGCAGCCAACCTCTCAGCAACGCCGGGAAGGGTGGTCTCGGTCCTGGCAACAATAAAGCCAATCTGCAAGAACAAGACAATGTTAGTACATGCGAGGAAGAAAAGCTAAGGTTCCTGTTGCAAAGAGACTTACCATGTGCCTGATGCTGTACAACCAACAGATGATGGCCTTGGGATTACGTAGGGTGCACTTGTCGATCTGACTCTGCAACAGCCCGGGCCGTACCCTTCCATGGACGTCGTCCGCTGTCTCGACCTCCGGCCTGGAAGAGGGGCCCACGCGAGCAGTCTCCTCCATGCTCGGGAAAGAGACCCCGGATGGTTTGGTTACTGGGGGGAGTGTTGGAGGCGCAGGATGGTTACGCCAAGAGGTGGTGGTGGTGTAGCAATTGTTACAACGGGTGTGGAGGTAGCAGCTGCTTCCTTCCCAGACCGGATGGAAATCCCTCGGAAAATCCTCTTGAGGGACTGGCCCTCGGTGGGGTTCGGTTTCTTCCTCTTCTGGCCAACCTGGGCCATCAAGGCCGCCTCTTTCTCCTTCAACGCCACCGCGTTCTTGGGGGCTATTTCTGCAAAACCATAAAGCGTCAGAGTTCAATAAAGTACAAAGTAAAAAGAAAATCGGACGGTCAGGAAATGGTATTTACCAGGAATGATCGCCGGGAAGATGGGAACTATAAAGCCGTGCTGGGGCTTGTAGGAGATCTTTGGGCTTCCCGACCGGGTCAGCACTTTGTTGATATCGGTTGGATCCTCCACCAGACAGGATCCTTGCCTGGAGCTCGTCCGGAAGGCTAGGCGAGTCAACTGATCCCACTGTAAGACAAACGTATCAACGGGTCAGTCATGACAAAATAAAGAGACTAAGCAAGAAAGAAAGGGTGCTTGGGCTTACTCCTCAGCTTCCCCGCCCAGGAGGTCCTCAGCTGAATACCCGACGCCTTCTCACACAGCCCCATGGTGGACACTTGGAAGAATTTCTTCTTCTATCCCTTATTGTTGCTCGGGCAGTTAACAATTATCTTTCGCCCCTGCCTGGCCCCGAGCAAGAAGAAGCTGGCCTCCCCGTGAACTTGGAAGGGCCGGTGAGTCCAGAAGAACTCTTGTAGGGTGAGCTCATACCCTAGAACCTGAGGCCACAAAGAGATGCACCCCATCAGGTATCGCCAACCGTTCGGGGTGAGCTGCCTGGGGGAGATCCCGAGGTAGATAAGCGCGTCCCGGGCAACTGGGTGGTTAGGCAGGCGAAGGCCTGCCATGAAGGCATCCTCATACAAAGTGACGAAGCCCGACTCGTGGAAGTGAGCTCCGCCATCATGGACGGTAAGGGAAAAAGGGCCGGGAAGGTCTTATCTGTCCCTGATCCGATCCAAATCAGGGCTGCGCAGAATACTGACAATGGACTCGCATGAGAAGATGACCCCGGGGCTGTTCGGTACAGACCCCTGGTAGCCCGAACCCCGAGATGTCGAGGTCACAAGAGAATCCCGACGCGTTTCCTCAGGAGACGCCCGGGCAGGGATCATCCCCTCACTCTGCTGATGAGAGGGGGCCAAGGAGGGAGGGTCTAAGCTTGCGCTTGAGGACCCTGACCGCAACTGCTCGTCTTCCGATCGGGACGACGAGTTGAAATCGGAATGGCACATGACTACATCGGTGGAAGACCTAAGGGGAAGACGACCTAGAAATGGGTCAAGAACTCCTAGCCTGACGTACAGAGGAGGTAGATCTAACAACCTAAAGGGCAGATCGTACAAGACTCTAGAAGAAAGACAACACTCTCTCAAGACTGTCCTAGGAATTCCCGTTCGGTCAAGCTGCTCTAATGTATCCCCAAACTGAAAGAAGTGACAAAACTGAAAAAAGAAGAAGTCCTAGGCTCGTTCTAACCCAAGTGGGTTCGCTCCCTCCAGCTTTGTTAAGAAAAGAAGAAGAGAATGAAGAACTGAAGACAGAAAGTAAGGACTTACAAAATTTAGCGCAGAAAAGGACTCGGGAGTCTTGCTCGGGATCTTGGTTGCTCTCAAACCGCTCGGTAAACTCTCTCACTTGGCGGCAGGAATTAAAGAAATGAGTTAAGTGTTCCTTATATAGGAATAGTGGACGGCCCGGATCAATCAGATCCAACGGCTCAGGAGTTTTCCCGCCAAGAGCCGCCAGACAGCTGTCACCTCGGGCACGTGAAGGGTCGCCTCAAAAGACGCGTGCATTAAATGTGTGACGTAACAGTCCGGTTACCACGCAACAGTTTGGTTACGTCCGAACCGACTTCGCTGGATCCTGCCCAGGCCAATTACTCTCGGACACGTGGCAACACCAACACCCGAGCTCCTCCATGTATCGGTCGGGTCTTCCACCGGGGTGGTCTAGAAGGTGGGCCCCATCCCGAGCAGCATTCCCAGAGGATATCCGGACGGTTTTCAAGACTACTGATTTTCGATCCTTACCCGATGAAGCATCTAGTCAGTTCCGAAAATGGGGGGCAGCTGATATGTCCAAAATAATCCAGCCATGAAGTCAGTTTGCCACGTCACCAAGAGCCGAGCTATCTCGAGGCTAGGCCTAATCTGACAGTTTCCTAGTCCAGCTACAAGTCTGCGAGATGGAATGTGGCAGTTTCCTAAACTACTTGGGAAACTCTCCCCAAATCATGCAAATCAATTGTGATTAGATTAGGCTTCCTAATCTAATTAACTTACCATGTAAGGGTGGACTCTTGCACCTATAAAAGAGCCTACCTACCCTGTCAACGGGGGACCCAAAAATAATTCTCTAGCTAGCAAGCATACAACAGAGAACTCACTATTACACGCATATACCCGGCCGGTATTACTGGTAGTGCCGCCTCTCTTTGTTGGCTCACCAGGCCCGCCAGTGATCTGCTAGTGAACGCGCACAGACGCAACTGTGGACGTAGGTCACTTCGTTAACGGGACCGAACCATACACAATTATTCTTGTCTTTTTCTCTCTCTAAACCCATCTTACCAATTTTAGGCAGCATCAATATATATACATATTTTATAATATATATTTTAATTTATTTTTTTGTCCAATTTTTAATATATACATATTATTTTTTTGTCCAATATTAAATATATATATATATATATATATTTTATAAAATAAATTTTATGAAAAAGTTTTATATTTTACAATTATAGTTAACTCTGTGGGAATAGAATGAGCACTCCTTCGCTTTTGGCAAGGAATGTCCATTCCTGCTTAAGTAGGAATGGTCATTCCAAAAGGAATATTCATTCCACAGTATCTGGTCATACCAAACATAGGAATGGAATGAACCCAGGAATGACCATTCCATTCCAAGGTTCATTCCTGCCTACCAAGCGTGCCCTTAATGGTATCTCAGGAAAATTAAAACCGACCCTGGCCCAATAAACTGTCTGGTTAGAGAAAATTGAAGTCTAAATTCTTCTGTTAAGGTCCAAATCATCATGTTTAGATACAAATTGTTTGTTTAAAGGTTCAAACCAAGTTGTGAGAGTCCATACCATTTTATTGTAAAAAGGGTACAAACGATGACCACCTACTAAGCTGCAAATTGGTGGTTGCAACATTAAATGGCTGTTAATGCAACAACGTTAATAAACTCGAATTTAAGATTGTTGTACTTTTTCAGTAAATTCCTATTAGGGACAACGTGTTTTTCATAATGTACAATATTTTTTAGGACATGTCCAAATTCTCATGTTCAGGTACAAATTGCTTGTTTAAAGGTCCAACCATTTCATGCATTTTGGTGGTTGCAACATTAAATGACTGTTAATGCAATAATGTTAATAGAGCTGAATTTAAGGTTCATGTACTTTTTCAGTAAATGCATACTTTTTCAGTAAATGCATACCGGGTACAAACATTTTTCTCATAATGGACAATGCATTTGAGGATATGTTGTTGAAGTCCAAAATTTCTATGTAAAGATCCAAGTATTCATGTCTAGGTATAACTTGTTTTTTAAAGATCCAACTCTTTAATGCAAAGTACAAACTAAGTTGTGAGAGGCCAAACCATTTCATGTAATGGTACAAACGAAAGCTAATCAAATGGATACATGTTTTTTATTATGTACACTCTATGTTATGCTTAGTAATTAAAATGGAATTTTTTTAAAAAATGTACAAAATTTATTACACAAGGTACAAACAATACGTCAATGTACAATATTTATTACGCATTGTACAAAATACTTTTTTCTTCCAAGGTACAAATTTCTATAATCCTATGTCACTGTTGGGTCCAGTGACATCACAAGAGAGAGATAGACACATCTTTTAAGGACGTTGTGTGAAAGTTGTATGAAAGTTGTGTCCCAAGAATTACTTTTTCTATAACAAGGTACAAATTCTCCTATGACATACAAATACTGCCTAGCAGGTGGTAATCAGTTGACAACCATTTAATACACCAAATTTCAGCCAACTAATAGTCAACACGTGGCGGGGCGGTATGCTTGACGTTAAGCGTTACCGCTGCTTGACTGTAGTGTGCCCTATTATATAGAGGTAAGATAGATATGGATTGTCAAACGGGCCCTAAATAACGAGCAGTTATTCAGTGAGCCCGTCTCACCGCATCGGCATGCTGATGTGGTGAGATCATTTGATCATACCATAAATGTGTCCCCTCTTTCAAGGAGATCATGACACATAGTGCATAGTTAATGTGCAGGATTTTAATTTTATTAACTACCCACCATGTGTTATGATCCCCTAAAAATAGGAATACATGCATAGTCTAACGTGGTGTGACGGGCTCACTAAATAATTTCTCATAAATAACTTCTTAATGAGTTAACATTTCTCGTGGCAAAAGCAATGTACACGCAACACCAAACCACACTCACTTTCAATACCCATATCTCTTTCCCCCTGACCGTGACACCCAAAGTAAACCCCCAAACAAACTTTTCCTTAGCTCTTTGTTTTTTAGAATTTATTATATGGTGTTGGAACATATGTCATGTGATGATTTTGACTTGTAACAAACAAATATGTGACCAAATATAAATTTTTTTTCTCTTAAAAGAAACAATTTTGTCACATAACAACACCTTATTGACCGCTATAGGGCCGGTTCTGAACATAATTTATACAAGGCAATAGCTTTGGACCCCTACTCAAAATAATAGGGTATTATTATATACAGGCTATATAGGTACATGTTAAATAATTTTTTGGGCCCCATCTTTCAAGTTCACTAAGGGCCCACAAAATATCAGTACCGGCTCTGATGTGGCCAAATGTAAATTTTTTATCTATCAAAAGCCAAACACTTTTGTCATATAGTAATTTTTTATTAGTCGAGATTACCACTTGTCAATAGTCTCGAACCATGGAATAACTTCTCCTCTGTTCTCTCCGCTGCCCTACGACGTCACCTCTTAACCGTAAGCTTTAGACTGTTAGCTCTGACTCGCCCCGCCCACCAGTCTCTCTCTATATCTATAAGTCGTATATCGTGTGAGAAATTATCCTATAAGGCCATGTTTGAATTCTCTCGAGTAAATTGGAAATAATCTTTGTTAATTTAATTAATCACCACTTATCTAAACCCTAGCCCTACATGGAATAATTAGAAGCCCAAATTTCCGAATATTTGGTAAAAACGGACTAAAAGCCCATATTGATGACCCAAAGACTGGATTATCTCAATTAAAATGACCAATACTCGAATCCCTTTCTAACCTTTTTAATACCGCACTACAAACGTGACCTAAAGCATTGCTATGTGACGATGACGATGATAGTTGGGAACAACTTCACCATATAATAGGTTTTTTTTTTTTTTTTAAATTGTGGGTGTCCGGACTAGCTTACGCTTACTTCAAACAGGGTCGGCCCTTGGGCCAAGCGGCTGCTTGGGGCCTCAAAAAATAAGGATTTATTTGACCTCGGGTTTGGCTAAAATTCATGTATTATATATAAAAATAGGGGCTAAAAAAATAGAGCCTTATATATTCATGTATTATATATAAGAATAGAACAAAAAAAGAGCCTAAAATATTTTCTTGGCCTTGGAATAAGGTCTTGTTTGGCCAAAATACATGTATTATATATAAAAATTGGGTCAAAATAGGGCCTAAAAAATATAGGGCCTTATATATACATATATTATATATAAAAACAGGACCAAAAAATGGCCTAAAAAACTTTTCTTCTCATGTTCGCTTAGGGTCTCATGTGAATTTCCCAATCTTAGGGTTTGCCCTGACCTCAACTAATTCCCCGAAGTCCTGGAATAGCCGAGTGAAATCCCCAATGACCACGCTCCCCATGACTCAAAGACCAAACCTGACCTCAACTAATTCCCCGAGGTCCTGGAATAGCCGAGTGAAATCCCCAATGACCACGCTCCCCATGACTCAAAGACCAAACCTCTTGAATAATACACCTAAAAAGCTTACGACTCAACCACAGGGAATGTGATTACCATATTACAGTTGAGACCAACGAATAACCTTGTGTCAATGGTAAGAGATTTCGTCCCACCTATAGTTGGTTGCAAGTTCAGTCTCATGGGGTGGGGGTATATGTTGGGAGAGTACTATATCTTATTGTGTTAAACTATAAACGATTAATAATAATAAATAAATAAATTACAATTCACTATTTATTGGGACCACCACGAAACCTACCTAATACTATGCTTACCAAATGTTTCCTTAATACATCTGACATTGAAATCACCTTCAATAATGATGGGACAATTTAAACATTATACAATCAAAATCCGATCGACCCATTGTGACATGTATTTAGAACCATTTTGAGTTTCAAAATTTGGAAAACATAACAATAATCTCCCAAAAACATGCAATAATTTCTCCTAAAACTTGTCTATTAAGGAACCTCTCTGAACACCCAAACACGCCTCCCACTTCTCTCTCTAAACTCCCTCTTTTTCACACTCCATATATAGTCTCTCAGAGCTCCATTTATAGACGAGAAGTTATAAGAATTTACATTACAGAGGATAGTGAAAATGAAGATTTTGATTTTTCTCTCTCTACTTGTTGTTGTTCTTCTTCATCTTCTATCCCATTTTTCTTCTGCAACTCTTCTTCCCATACCTGAGAACGCGAAGCTTCCGTCGCTACAAGCCGAGAAGCTGATCAGAGAGCTCAATCTGTTCCCCAAAGAATCGATCAACATCGTCGATCACGATGATTCTGATACAATTGGTCCGGAGATGGTCGAGAAGCGATTCAAGTTCCCTAATTTGGCCGATTCTGGCGTTTCGGTTGAAGACCTAGGTCACCATGCAGGTTACTTCAAAATTCAGCATTCTCATGCTGCTAGGTAATTTTCAAAACACCAATTTAAATGTTTAATTGATTTATGTTGATTCTATTCTAGGGCCTTTTTTTTAATGTATTTAATCATTCCTTATTTAGACTTCGATTTCGGGAGAGAGAAGAAAAGTAAAAGAAATTAAGAAAGAAATTTAGCATGTTTTCTGTTTTATTTTTCGTGCTTAAATAACATTAAAAAAAAAATCTTCAAAGTAACTAAAATGCAATTTTAATATATGAATGAAAGAATCGAATTGTAAAGTCCCTCAACGTAAAACTCACCGCTGAAAACCGGCTTGCAAAAGTGAGGGTGCCCAGGGGTTATTACCCACCAACTAGGCCTTTGCCTAATCGATGTGGGATTTTCACATTCCCCCACGTCTGCAACCGACATCCACGCACGCGAGGTTACCAAGATCGTCCCTTTCGTAACCTGGCCGCGGAACTGCATAGTATGTGGTGCTAGCTCTAATACCAGTTGTAAAGGCCCCCAAGGTAGAACTCACCCATGAAAACCAGCTTGCAAAGTCAGGGTGCCCAGGGGGTTATTACCCACCAACTTGGCCTATGCCTAACGGATGTGGGATCGTCACACGAAATGACGCGTACCATTCAAAATTTTTAATTTTTCATTCTCTTTCTTTCTTTTTTTTTTTTATTTATTTTTATATATGTTTTTCTCTGCATTTTGCTTATTAACCAAACAAAGTAAAATATATAACGATGTCTTCTTCCCCTTTTTTCCCTCCACTAAATCCAAGAACTAAACATAGACTTAGCAGGTAGTACGGGATGGATTTCTTTGACTTACTGGAATTTTTAATATAATTGCGAAGATTTTATGAATACATTTTTATTGCTTTGTAACCATGCTTGTTGATGAATTTGTTTGGCTTGCCGGAAACTTATGAATTGGCTTTTGTTTATATTGAAGTGGCATTATGAATAGATAATTTGTGGTCTTGGAAGTTTGTTTTCAATAGTAACAAATTTTAACTAAGAACAGGGTCATTGTTATGGATTCCAGGGTTTATCTAACACAAATGAGTCCTTCATGGACTTCATCCGTTATTGGAATTAAAGGTTTTAAGAATTAGCAGTGTGTCATTGCTCTTGATGAAATTGTCAGAAATTTTGTGGTTTTTATTGTAATTAACCTGAACGTTTTGTGGACAAATTTATGGAATGAAAGACTATTTGCTTTTAAATTCAGTGTATAATGACCATCATAATGTTTTCAGGTCATATGAATAGCAAATAACAATTCATTTGATCATGAATTGGTAATCCATGGAGTAATAATCAAAATACTAGTTTTCCATTATTATGTAAAATTAAAATAGAATCACAATCCAAAGCTTCTGACAAAAGCGGGGATGGCCAGTATTGTAACAGGTTATCGAAGCTTAATACGTTTGTATGTAGAGCCCATTTGGGATAGCATATGGAGGCCTGAGCGTTTGAATTAGTTTTTCCACAATTTTTGTAAAGAATATGATTCCTTTTTCTAAAGAATGACTTCTTCTTCTTATCTCTTTAATTTTTAAAATCCTCTAATTTGTAGCTTTTTAAAAAATCTCATATTTCAAGAAGTGATTATTTTAAAAAGCTAACCCAAACAGGCTTGGGTTGCTTGATAGTTGATACCTATGCATGGTGAACATAATTCGTAGCTCTGTATGACCTTATATTATGAAGTGTAAAAATTGCTTATGGTGCTTAATATATTAACATATTCTTGCTTTAGTAGTTCAATCTATTTTATGAGGTTAAACATACTGATTGAATGGCATGCTTCAACCTTTGTTTCCATCTTTACCTGTCGTACCTCCCAGAGAATATCTGTGTTATGTTGTGGGCACTGCCTTTTGTTCTAATATTTTCTATTTTGGTTTTGTAGGATGTTTTACTTCTACTTTGAATCACGAAACAGCAATAGTGACCCTGTTGTCATTTGGTTGACTGGAGGACCAGGCTGTAGCAGTGAGTTGGCTATGTTCTATGAAAATGGACCTTTTAGTATTTCGGATAACATGTCTCTTGTATGGAACGAGTATGGTTGGGATAAGGTACTTTTCCAAGTTGAATGTGTTTTCAAGTCATAGTAGCTTTAAGCTAACATTAGTGTCATGTGGCAGTTACTTGGTTTTGCCTTTTGAACGCTCCAAGTGATGTAGCTATGTATGTAGTTCGAACAACGTCAAGCCTTTAATGAGTACTTTTCGTACATCTTAGTTTTGTTTTGTTTTGTTTTCTAGTCACAACTTGTACAGGATCCCAATTCTTTATGACCTAATCTAACTTCCATCTAATTTCTATGTGAAAGGAAGCAATTGCCGTTACTCTCATTCTCAAAACATCCAACAAGGATGTAATAAAGAATGTTACCTTTGTGTTATAGAGGGCTAATGGAACCGCCAATCTCCATATTGAGTGGACTTTGTGTAGGATTTGTGATATTCGTATAACCCTTTTGATCATAGTTATTAACGGTGTACTTAGGCACAAATGCCTCCTAGGGCCTTGGCGCAACACGGCGTAAAAAAGCGTGGGCTTGAGGGAAGCAAGGCACACTTTAAGGAACTTATAAATTAAATTTACTTACCATAGTTAAAATATACATATAAATTTCTAAAACATTACGGTAAGAGACATTTTGACCTATTAGATCAATTGGCCAATGAGTAAATTGTTTCTATGATGCTTCACAAAATAATCTACCTTAGAATAGCATAGTAAAGATCTAATCAAAATGAAACTATCTGAAATCGAATTTAATTTTTCATGCAGTTTATTTGTGCAATTAGGCTTTTTCCTTTCTCTTATATTTTCCTTCTTTAAATTTGGGAACCAGTAGTAGAGTCGGTGTTGCTTACAAAGAAGAAAATTCTTCTATTTTAAAGATTGTGACCCTTATGTATTGGAAGTTGTAATGATATAGTGGGTCCAAAGCTAATAAGAGGTAGGTCATGAGTTGGCGTCTGAAGCTAATATTAGTTGGGTTTGAATATGGGCCTATGTTTCATGCTTAGCTAAGTTATTGATGCATAATTTTATTGAGGCGCGGGCCATGCGCCTTGTTCATTTATGAAAAAAAACGCAAGAAGTGTGCCTATTTTTCAAGCCTGGGCCTGAGCCTAACCCCTGAGCGCGCCTTTTAACCACAGTGGTTCTAATAGGAAGAGAATACCTCGTGATTCTTAGATGATGTGGTAGAGGACATTGACTGATGTCAGGCACTTTGTTGCAAATTTAATCCTTATGAAACTGTTGAACGGAACATCTTTAGGAGTTGGTGGATCCCATGAAGAGCATTAAACTTCTCAGTTCTTTTCTCTTTATAGGAAATTTATTTTGTAAGATATTCTTGTCCAATTTTTAGTTTCTTTTGGAAGGGAAAGATTTGAATTTTTAGGTATAAGCACATATATTGGAGCTACTGGAATTTATACATACAAACATGCATATATTTCCTGGTCTGCTTTGTTGAGGTGCTTCACATAGCTGAGTGCTATTCATATCCATACGTATTGTAGCCTAGCTTCATGCCAAGCATACCTCTTATCCTTTATTTTTTGGTAGTCATTTTGTGCATATTTAATATAAAAAAATAAAGTCTCTGTTTGAGAACTTAAGTCTTCTCTATGCATGAACCTCATTCCTCTTCTTTTTTTCTTTCCTTACTTCACACGAGTTACGTCAGACCCCTTCAAGCCCACTGGCCTGGTAGGGACTCAGTAGGCCAAAATGTTCAGTTTTCTTCCTAATCCTTATATATATTCCCAAAATGTGAATGCCTTAGGTCGTACTTTTGTTTGAATTTGGTGCAAATTTCCCGACAATTTGGTATACTTTATGACCAAGTTGTCAAAAGGAATTGTGATACCTCTCGGATTTTAGATCCTGCCGAAGTATACTTGTAGATCTTGCTAGATGGTCGAGATAGATATTATGTGATTGAAGGTTGTTGATTACTCAGATTATTATTCTAGAGTTACTGCTAAGATCATGTTCTCGTTGTTTATGTTTCTTATGTGGAGTCTCAAATTTGTGGAGATTATTGACTCATTTAACAAGGGCTTACATAGCTGGTATTAATTCTGCAGGTTTCGAACCTTATATATGTTGATCAACCTATTGGGACTGGCTTTAGTTACAGCTCTGATAGACGTGATATTCGGCACAATGAACAAGGTGTTAGTAATGACCTTTATGACTTCTTACAGGTGTGTTTCTTCATTATTATAAATTCTGTGTCTGAACTTGAAATTTACTGTCATTAAATTCAGTGTCTAAGCATGAAATTTGCTGTCATCTTCTGAAACCACTGATTATTACTTGTTTGTATTGTTGAGGACAGAAAAGTTGAATTATTTGAATTTTTCAAGCTCACCAGATTAAATGTTTGTCCAAAATTTTGAGTTCTTCCTTGTATAATTTTCTGTGGTAAATTGCATTCTGCTTTACTGCACAGTTGCTGTTTTTAATTTCGAACTTTCTTCTACTGTTATATGAGAAGTTTTCTAGTAGTGCATCTTCACAGGCATGGTTATTAGAAATTTAGAGTTGGTCAATTCATGATTCGATTCATACTAAGTCGATTTGAGCATCATACAACGTGATAGGATTCACGATTCAAAACGTTTCATGATTCATAACTTTGAAGTTTAGATTGATATTGCATGATAATTGTGTTAAATTGTTATTTTTTCCATTTTAAGCTATGTACATGTGTTGTATATATGTGTAATATATATGTGTAATATATATGTGTATACATTCGTACACATATGGTATTGCTGATTTTCTAAAAAGGGTGAATCTTAGGATTCACAGATCATTCTTTTGGAAAACCGACTCACGAATCGATTCACGATTTGGCAATAATGTTCACAGGTATCTGTGGTGTTTCCAGAATTACCGTTCCCTTGTTCGAAATTGTTACCCTGTGATGTCTTTTTTTCCTCCTTTACCTTGTAGATTAAGAAGACTGAATCAGATTTACAAGCCAAGCACAAGCAGACATAACCAATGATATTTTCATCTTCATAGAATCAATTGGATATATCAATGCAAAGAGATGTTCTCATGACTCTTTCTCATACGTATGAATAATTAGGCCCATGGTTGTTATAATCAGACGATTTATAGGAGTTGATTTGAACCCAATATGATTCAAGATTCAATACAGTTCGCGACCTATAATTTTGAACTTTGAAGTTTTAAGTTAAGTGGAAAACTTTCAACATTTTGAGCCTTGATATCGCATGAAACTTGTGGTAGATTGTTATTTTGTTCATTTTTGAGAATTTTACATGTGTTTTATGTGTATACAATATATTTCTAACAAAATTGAAATTGGTTTACGATTTGACAACAATGATAGGCCTTCTTTCAAATGCATCCTGAATTGGCAAAGAATGACTTCTACATAACTGGAGAATCATATGCTGGACATTACATTCCTGCTTTTGCTTCTCGAGTCCACCGAGGAAACAAAGATAAGGAGGGTATTCATATAAACTTGAAGGTGTGTTCTCAGTTATACTAATTTCAGCATTTTGATTTGGCATTGTAAGTAGAGCTCAAAACTCAAATTGCGCTAACAGGGATTCGCCATCGGTAATGGACTTACTGATCCAGCAATTCAGTACAAAGCATACACAGATTATGCATTGGACATGGGGATTATCAAGCAATCTCAACATGACCATATCAACAAGGTGCTACCTGTGTGTGAACTGGCAATTAAACTTTGTGGTAATGTCACATATGATGCCCCTCTTCTTCTTTTTTCCTTTTATTAATTTTTTTTATTTTTTTCCCTGTTTACATTGTCTGACGAAAGAAGTTTGCCTTTTCTCTTTCTAGGTTCCTTTCTGCTCTCTTTCTTTAAATCGATAGGTTATTTGTTTATTTACTTTATCTGGGTGTACAAGTATATTCACACATATAATATATGCCTATACTATATAAGTATATGTATGTGTGTATATATACTTACCCAAGTACATGCACATTTTTTTTTTGGGGGGTGTGGGCGGGAAGTATACATGCACATATTGCTACACAAATATCCTCACTTGTACAAGTTCCCAATATACTGTTGTGTTACTACAAGTAAGGGCAGCCCAGTGCACGAGGCTCCCGCCATTGCGGGGTCTGGGGAGGGTGAGATGTACGCGGCCTTACCCTTGCAGGCAGAGAGGCTGTTTTCAGATTTGAACTCGTGACCTCCAGGTCACAATGGAGCAACCTTACCGTTGCGCCAAGGCTCCCCTCGTTGTGTTACTACAAGTAAATATTTAAAAACAATATTTATCAAAGTGCTTAAAAAGGGCATTGGTTTATTATTTTAAAAATATTTTTCAACAGTCATCAAACACCGGAAAATAAGATGGATAAAGTTTTTCTTTTCTTCTCTGTTTGTTTCGACGTGAATGAAAACATTTTCCATGTGGAACATTCTCAGGTATATTGTTATTTTTTTTTTATACTTTCTGGTGTCTGGCTAAAGTACTAGAAACGTTTTCCGGAAAACAAAACACCTAAAGAAAACAGGAGCAATCAAAGGAAGAAACTTATGATACATTTAGAGAGCTTATGAGGCGATTTTTGCTAACAGGTAAGAGGCAATGTAAGCACATGGCACTTGAATCAGGGACAAAAAATTTTTATAATGAAAATTGATGCATTAAATGTAGTTAGATCTAGATAATACACGGAAGGATCTAGCTAATAAAATGATTAGGAACTCTTGCTCCAAACCCACCAAATTAAAGCAAACCTAAAAATGAGCCTAACACCAGAAAAATAACAATTCAAGTTGATAGAAACTTGGGAAAATTGAAGAATACACTCTAAAAAAATCTTGCGAAACATGGAATAGAGATGAAAAATGTGTCTGCTTGCTGATTGTGCTGGAGATAATTGCGATAGCTTGACAATTTATTTTTCGTGACCAATATTGGCCGGAGTCTCAGAAAGCAGTGGTATATATGCCTGATTGCAAGCCCTAGCATGATTTCAGAGTTGAGAGGTTGTCAGGCGTCACTGAGAGGGGGCATGAAATTTTTTATGACTTGCTTAGTATTTGAGCTGTAAGTCTTTTTTTTTTTTTTTGGATAGTGTAAAAATTTTACCTGTTAAATATTTTACCTATTTTTTTGTGCAACTAAACACCAAAAACTTAAAATAAAAGAAATTAGCATTTTCTGGAAAATATGTTTTATCGAAACAAATGGAGCATGGAAAATGTGTTTTATTGAAACAAATGGAGCGTATGTATAACATTTTACATGGAAAATGTTTCTGGACATAAATATTTTACATCAAAACAAACAGAGTAGAAGTGTCAAACATTTCTTACCTGTCCTCTAGCATTAGGAGCTACTTTATTTCTGCTGCTAATTGTGGCTTCTTAGGCTGAACATTTCATTATTTTGTTTCAGGTACTGATGGTACAGTCTCTTGTATGGCTTCCTATTTTGTTTGCAATGCCATATTCAGTAGCATCATAGTGCTTGCTGGCGATGTTAATGTAAGGAAACTAAAAAATCGTTGGTTTTGTTGGAATGCTTTATATATGCATTTTATGCCTGACTGCAAAATATGGTTTTCGGTAAACAACATTTAGAGTCAGTGTAGTGGAACTTTCTTCCCGACAAAATAATTATCACTTCTTATGCCTAAAATTAACTTTCGATTCATTGCAGAATTTTTCTTAGACTATAGACTTTTTGGTAAAGTATACTTACCTCACTTGAGGTTTCTGAGTCTCCAACAGTTGGTAGGAACCTCCCCTCGTATTATTTTCAGTAATTCTAGACCTCCATTGAAGTTTGCTTCTGCATAATAGATTTCACTTTACATTAATCGTCAACTTTTCTCAGTGACGAAATTTTATACCGTCGTTCAAAGATGCCAAAGTTGCCCTTGCTTTGACTTATCATCAAGCTTGCATGTTTGAATGTGAGGGTAAAAGGATAAAATAGCATGCTCCATGAATACCTCCCAACAGACACTCTAACAGGAAAGGTACATGTAATGTAATTACTGAAATTATAAGGGAGGTTCCTGATCAGGGGAGATTTGCATTAGTTATTAAACTTTTCTGTGTCCAAGCTCAGGGGTAATTGGAAGCCTTGAAATTGGGTCAGTTTTTATTTCTAATTTTTTTTTTCAAACAAACAATATAGATAATTTATTGTTGCCAATTCAATGGTAGAACAAAGTTTTCTCCACGTGTCTGAAAATAAATTGGAAGACGGCACTCTTAAGAACGTAACTCGAAAGGATCATAATTCATAAGATCTCTAACTTTGAGAAACGTTCATTTTTTTCAACTGCAGTACTATGACATCAGAAAGAAGTGTGTGGGAAGCCTCTGCTATGACTTCTCGAATTTGGAGAAATTTCTGGACCTGAAATCTGTGAAGGATGCTATTGGAGTTAAGAACATTGATTTCGTTTCTTGTAGCCCTACCGTGTATCAGGCCATGCTCATGGACTGGATGAGGAACCTTGAAGTGGGCATTCCTGCTCTTCTTGAGGATGGGATCAAGTTGCTTGTATATGCTGGAGAGTATGATCTTATCTGCAATTGGCTTGGTAAGTTGTCTGAATTAATTTGAAACCAAAGCATTTTCTTGAATTATGGCGTGTTTGTGCGTTCCATGAATTCAATGGGCAAGTTCCCAATTTGTAAAGCATTTCAGCGTAGAAATCCATCATCTTCAATTTGGCCATTTTTGGGGAAATGATTGCTACATGACACGTTGTGCTCAAAATTATCAATTATATTAATTAAGAATTCTAGAAATTACCACATGAAGAAACATCATGAATTTTTCCATTTTTTGCTAAGTGAACTAATTGAAGATGATGGGCTTCGATATTGAACTTAAGTTGTGAATTGGTCCATGTGAATACATGCGAGAGCATACTTGCCATTAGTGGATTAAACCTGCCAAGTGCCAACTTTTACACCATAATAGAATGTATAACTGACGTGTGTTTGGTTGTTACTGTAACCTGAGCAGGTAATTCAAGATGGGTTCATGCTATGGAATGGACTGGTCAGAAAGAGTTTGTTGCATCTTCTGAAGGTTCTTTTGAAGTCGATGGTTCTGCAGCAGGGCTCTTGAAAAGCCATGGGCCTCTCAGTTTCCTTAAGGTCTCTCTCTCTCTCTCTCTCTATATATATATATGTGTGTGTGTGTGTGTGTGTGTGTGTCTACATGTTTATGTAAGTCAAAACATATTTCAGTGGCTTCTATTTTATTTTATTTTATTTCAAGAATTTCACTTGGGGCCCTGTAGTTTTAACTGCAACAATCAAGGCCTTTCAAAGACCAATCGAGGACAGTTTGTTGATGGGGCCAGTGAAATATTTACAAGGAGGAGCATTGGTGGTTGCAATTGAAAGTACATGGGCCCAAAGTGAAATTTTGTGGGATAGAGGGTACAAGGGTATATGATGTATATGTGTGTTTTTGTGTGTGTGCAACCAGTGTAACTCTTGTCATGTATTTCCTTGCAACAGTTAGGATTGTTCTCAATTGATTTCATTTTGAAAATCCAAGGCCTCAACTGTTAAAATTGAAAATATTGCGCTTAAAACTGAAATTTGAGGAAAATTTAGGGTACTAAAGTGTATTTGACCCTATATAAATATATGTATATTTTATGTAGGGGTCTTTACTATCCTACTACACGAAGTAGTAGGATGGCATTTCTTTCAATTTTATGTGGACAAGAAAACCCTTTCCACATCATTAAAATGGGCATTAAAGTTAGTAATGACGGATGTAGAGTAATTTTTTATGAACACACACACACACACACACACACACACACACACACACACACACACACACACACACATATATATATATGGCTAGCTTCTAATGAAATAGGAGTGACAGAAAATCGACTGCGCCGACTGAACCAATCTCGGTCGGTTTTCAGAAAATCTCTCCAGTGTAAAACTCAAACCGAACCGAACCAAAACCGATCGGTTTTCATGAAAATCCCACCGAACCGAACCTTTTTCACACCTACTAATGAGGGACTCACTTTATGAAAGTGAGGACTTCTATTCTTGGCCGTCGGAGTGAATGATCCAAGGGCCACAAATCAAGAAGTTATTTTGTGAGCATGTCACACTGCATCATCACATTGACGTCGTGTGACCACTCAATCTTAACCATACACATATGCCCCCTATTTTTAGGGGATCGTGACAAGTGGTTAGCAACATTTCAAACTAATAAACCGCCAACCACTTGCCATGATCCCCTAGAAATAAGGGACGTGTATGGTTAAGATTGAGTGGTCACACCATGTCAGCGTGATGATGTGGTGTGACGGGAGTTCGCAGGAGAAGGGCTTTGTATATATGTGTGTATATATATTTATCATGAGGTTCTGTTTTCTTGATGGCTGAATCTCACAATTTGAGCTGTACTGTACAATGGCAAACAGGTCCATGATGCTGGTCACATGGTTCCCATGGATCAGCCCAAGGCTTCACTGGAGATGCTAAAGAGGTGGATGGAGGGATCACTTTCTGGAGCCACCACTGAACCAGAAAACTTGGTTTCTTCAATGTAACTTTTTTGCTTGTAAATATATGCAATCAAGCAGATCATAAATCTCTGTAACAGCGAATGTATGCTCTGCATACTGTTGTATGGTGTCTTGATGGTTTTGAAGATTACTGAACACTTTGCTGGATTAACAAAGAACAAATATGCCTTTGTCTGTGCCTGATAGATCCGATGTTTGTACCCTTTATTATTATTTTTTTTTATTTCATGTCAATGGTAAGTTTATGCCATTGTGTGACCTCTAATATTCCCATTGAACTGGTCAAGGTGCATAGTTGTTCCCAGTAGTAAGGTCGACAGTTGAATTGCGAAGGTCAGGCTACACTTGCTGTGCCATTTCGAGATATCTATCCCCTTACGTGGGCACCAAAAAGTAGAGGAAATTTCCTCCATATGTTTGGTACAATGGAAGAGGGGGAAGAATGAGAGGGAAGAGGGGGAAGGAACGAGACAATATGAGGCTTAAAGTCACTAATTTAAATGAGTTTACTTTTTACTACCATCGTAAATTTTAAGTTGTATTAATTTTTGCACTTTTGGGGATTCAAAATTATTTTTTATTAATTTTTTTTTTTAAAGGAAAGGTGGTGTAGAATAACTGAATAAGTGGTTTCTATTGTTATATGGATCTTGCCTAATGGTTAACACTGATGAAAGGGGTGGCGGGAAGAGAAATGGTACATGATAGATTCAATTGTTTGGTACGATGGAAAAGAGGAGAGAAAAGAAGAGGGTGTGATATCTCTTTTATTTGGAATCACAAATTTCAATCCGTCTATAAAGGATAAAGCTCCCTTCTCTTTAGATTTTTTTTGTCCCCTAACAAATTATTTATGTTTTGTGGAAGGATACAATAATAATTATGCAACAATTCTATTCTTTCCTTCGTCACTTCCTTCTCCTTTAACCAAACAAAAGTATGAGAGACTCCCTTCCTTTCTCTAGAGATGTCTCTTTCTTCTCCTCCCTTTCTTTCTTCAATTCCTCCATCGCTCCTACTAAACATACCATTCATTCTTCATGAAAGTGAGATAGTTGATCCAGAAAGCTCTGCCCAAAGGTGCCTTACTAAGAGGAGGCCGGTCACCGGTGACCTACATTCCTTGATCACTTACGAAGAAAGACAGAACTCTGGTTCCAAATCAACAAGAGAGAATAAGTGCTTTTATAATCTGATTTTTGTATTTCTTGCTCGTCCCCTTACTTCGGATGGGAAGGACTCCGAATAATATTCTTATGATGTAATCAGTTTTAAGATTTTAGAAGGTTTTGTTTAGTTTAGAGATTCGGCACTGAAAAATGAAAGATAACGTAAGTGAAAACACTTTTCTTTTTTGGGTTTACAAGGTGTGATTGAGAGGGAAAAAAAAACGATGAATGTATATTTCATGGGTCAATTTCCTTCTTCTTTTTTTAGTTCAAACAATAAAAACTATTTATTTGCTTGATTCACAAAACTTAGCACCCTAATTGACGACACAATAAAAGGATAGCTCATCTAACACAATTTCCTTTTCAAAAAGACCTAACACAATTTCGAATACAATAGTGCTAGGCATACACACTTTTGCACTCACTATGCGTTAAATGCAGGTACCTTGTGCTGTTTGAATTTTTTACACTTTTCTGTGCACCATTTACACAGCACATGGTACATGCATTTAAAGTTGGGTGTGCAAAAGTGTGTGCAAAAGTGTGGTCCTTGTGTCATTTTAGTCCCTATAGTTTCAATTGTGTCAATTTGGTCCCATAAGTTTTAAATAGAAGTAATTTGATCCAAATACCCCATTCTGTAAAAACTACAGAGACTAAAATGATGCTGAGACCAAACTTCATAGATCTGTTTTGTATTTAACCCTAACTGAGATGTTGCTAACTATATAGTGAACTTAAAATACAAAGTGTATTAATGATTTGTTTTTTGCATGGCTTTTGTGTGTACCATCTACCAAGTAATTAGTAAAGTTGATAAATTGAGTAATACATTTTACAAACTTGGTTAGTACATTTGGCACAAATATGTACATGATGGACAAGGTAAAAATGTATGTAACAACAAAAACATAACGTATTAATTAATTATTAACAAAAAATTCAAAAAAAAAAAAAAAAAGCAACACCCTCAAGGCACAAATCGATGACGCCATGTACTCTACATTGGAGTCCACACTAGAACAACCAATCAAATTCGCCATTTCATACATATAAGCAATGAATACGTGCATTAACGCCTAAAATAAATAGAAATTTGGCATTAAATCCCTATTTGTAGAAAGTAAGTGGTTAAAGTACACAAGAGTTTCTTATTTTTTGAAAACTCCATCAGTCTAGAACTTTGTTGGATGAGATCCTCATCGTTGATGTTTTTAAATTTTTTTAGACGTTTATGCCCTTGACTATGGCCATGGAAGAGAGTAGAGGCGATGAAGATAATCGACGGATCAAAGCGGTGGAGAGATGGTCCAGATGGAAGAGATCAGACATTTCGATCCTCGCCCTCGGCGACAATGGAAGAAATCGGAGATTTTCGTCGGCGACGAGAATGAAGTGCACGGATCTGTGTCTCCCTAATTCGTATGCCTAGTGTTACACACACACATATGTATATATATATATATATATGGATATAACTTATTCACGGTCTTCGTAGTTCATATGTATATCTCCAATTAGGAAAGAGACTGCTAGTTTGTCCTACTTTCAACTTCCAAATTGGAGTCTAAAACTTGTGTCTCTCTGCCATGGAATGAATTCAAGCACCATGTACACATCTCACATTTCCAGTCATTCCGAAAATGTACCAAGTAGAAACCTTTTTTTTTGTGCTCTCTCTCTAAACATTTAGATGTGTATACATATAGGCTGGCGATAAAGGCACCTTTATTTTTTAATTAGAGCACCTAAATTTAAGTTAAAAAATCTGTTTTTTACCTTTTATTTTAATTAACAAGGGCACCTCACTTATTTTACTATATATTATTGGCTTAACTATATTTTACACCCTCTTAGTTTACCCTTTATGTCAATTTGGACCTTGTAATTTAGAAAGTGTCTTTCATTGAGGATGTCAACTGAGCAAAAAAGATGGAGATTGAGTTTTCTGAATTATTAGATGTTGCAGAGGACTCTTGCTGGTGTCTGTTCGGATTTTATTTGGTCCTCCAGTGATACTTGTCTCTCGTCGAGTGTTCTCGCTGGTTGACAATGTTCTAGAGTTTTTTGCAGAATTTTGGACAGTGGATCAAAAGTTGGCCTGTTTTTTTTTTTTGCTGGTTTATTCCATTTTTTGGTATTCTTCTCTGGCGGGGTTATGGATTCCATCAAGCAAGCATATGGGGGAAAAATTAAATTCATTTTGGTGGGATATATAGCAATTTGTCAGATCAAATTGGTTTTGGCAGCATTTGGGCTGATCAAGATTTTAGCTTGATAATGACCAAAATTGACACCCGTATCAACATTGATGTCGGCTTCAAGATTATTGCTTGCCTCCAGGAACATTACCATGTGGTGCTTATTATTAACAACATGAGAATTTGAGAATGCATTTGGCGGGGAAACTAAGAGGGTCTAAAATGACACACTTATGAAATTACAGGAACTAGAATAACACTTTCTAAATTACAAGGACCAAATTGACATAAAGGGCAAACTAAGAGGGTGTATATTATAGTTAAGCCTATAATATATAGTAAAATAAGTGAGGTACCCTTACTAATTAAAGTAAAAGGTAAAAAACAGATTTTTTAACTTAAATTTAGATGCCCTAATTAAAAAATGATGGTACCTTTATCGCCAGCCATACATATATGAAGACCATGTAAATGTAAGATTGACCCAAACTAGGAAACTTTTTCTTGAATGCACCGAAATAGGTAGGAAACATGCTTCTTGATTCTTCTACTATTCTCCAGATCAACACTCATTTTTTTTTTGGAACATATTTTATTTTCTTGCACCCTTATTTTCTCTTTGTATCGTAATTTTACATCATTTTGAGAATTTTCACAGGATATGGTGGTTTAAGCAAATTTTATACCAATTTGTAAATTTTGAGAAATGTCACAACTTGTTTCTCTAGAAATTGCTTATCAACAAATTGCATAGCACCAGCTAAAAATAAAAATGAAATTTTGTTGAGGGTTTCAAAAGTCATAATAAATTCTACAAACTTTTTGTTACAATCTGTTGGAATGATCACGAAAATGCATTTTGGAAAACATTTTTTTGTAAAACTACGGAGTATAATTTTTTGTGAAATTTTACAAAAAGTTTTTCGTGAAATTTCACAAACTTTTATTGTTAAGAATTTCAAAGCAACAAAATGGTACTTGCTTAAATCCCTAAATCATGGAATTATGTGGTTAAAAGACTGGTAAGAAAAAATGTCTTTTAAACGTCTGTCATGTGTAAATAAGTAAAAGACAAGTTCCTTGAAGTCACAACTAACCTATTTTTATATCATATCTACCCTTAGCCCTTTTCACGTGAACGAAATTTGTATATTCTGAATCTACTCTATTAGATCTATCAAACAGGTAAGTTGATATGAAATTCTAAAGAAAAAAGTTTTGTGAAATTTCACAAAGAAAATTTTGTGAAATTTCACCAAAAAAACTTGTGTCAAAATTTATTAACTTAACGCTTAATTATACCACATGTATTACTTAAAAAAAAAAAAAAATTAGTGAACTGTATTAATTAGGATGTATATAATACACCCCTTAGAATCTATGAAAATATAAAGTTTTCTTTTAACCAAAAAAAGAATAAAATGTTAAGTAATCTATTATTTTTTATTTTTATTTTTTTTTTGAAATTTCACAAACAGGCTTCATGAATACTTCCTTTGATAAGAAGAATATATATCAAAACGGGAGCTTGTCTCTCTAGGATTTCTAGAGAGAGAGAAGCGATTGTTTCTTTCCTAACCTAAGCAGTCGCAGCCCCCTCCCCCATACACAGACAGCTCCTCCACTTCTTCCACAGTCCACCTTCTTCCACAGTCCACCCCCATCATCTCTGCTCCTTCCTTCTTCACCTTTTCCCACTTTTTGTCCCAAATCTAAATAAGGCCTTGTTTAGTTTCTCCCTCTTCCTCTGTGAAGTTCTTCCCCTTCCTTTGTGAAGGTTGTTCCCATGTGCTTTCCCCATATCTGAAGATGATTTCTTGCAGATCTGGTGTTATCCTGTTCGGAGTTGGGGTTCTCAAGCCAGCTCTGACACATCTAAGTTCTCTCCTCAAGGAAAGCGGCAACCGCGACCTCCTACCCGTCCAGGGTGGTACTCTGGTATTCCGGTGGATGGGGGTTCCCCTAGCTTTCAAGCATGTGGGTATAAACTCTCCTTGGTTGCCTCTCTTAGGTGCATGGGGACGTGTTCCTGTGTTTTTCCTTTTCTCTTTTTCGCATGAGGAGGGGATCTTGTCCCTCACTTGCTTTTCTGTTATTGCTGGCCAAAGGCTATCCATGTGTTATAAGATAGTGTTTATACCATAAAATATAATTATACTACTATATAATAATAATATTATTATTATTATTATGAGCTCTTTTGGCTTGCCATGGAAGCCATTTGGAAGCTTTCTTGCAGGACACTTGTCATCATATGAGGACATCAAATGTGGTTACATGAAGATTAATGGTGACTAGAAGGAAGTTAATTTGGAGGGAGATTCTATGAGAAGAAACACATGTATAATTGAATTTGAATTGGTAGTTAATGTAATAGGAGGGAATATTCAAATTCAAATAGGTAGTTATAAGGTTTCTTCTATAAATATGTTGTAATGTATCCTTTGTAATGGTCCTTGACCACACAACAATGCAATGATACAATACATATTGTACTTCTCTCGGCTATTATGGCCTTTAGATTAGTTAGACTGTTTTTCATTTCCTTTACTATGGAGTAGTTTACTTGTTGTTTACTTTACCTTACTTTATACTAGTCTAGATTAGTGTAGTTTACTTTACTTTAATCTGTTAGAGGCATTTCAATTATTTGGAGACTGATAGTTACAGTCAATGCATTTCGAGGTGTTCATTTGGGTTTCATTTCGAATAGTCCACACCCACATCTTCGATCAGCCACTACACCTTCAAATAGCCTCGAAGGCATTTCAATTGGTTATTTCATCTCACACGATAAAAGTCCTGTTCAAGGCATCGAACGTCACCACAATTTACTTGGTGAGGTGCAGTTTGGATTATCACATTTACACATTGGCAATTTACTTGCCTGGCACGCTCGCACACACTTATAAACTTTCCAACCAAACATTTTTGGCACGCCCGGTGGGACACAAGTGTCAAGATGAATTTTAAAGGATTGAATGTTTTACCCTCTTCAACATCATATTTTGGTGACAACAATTTCAAATGGTTGTATGTTTTACCACCAACACCATATTATGGTGATCAAAAATGATTCACTGATTTTATTCCATTATTGGAACAAGTAAAGGACCAATTATTTATTTTAGAAAATGAATTTCACAAAATGGCTCGAGGGGTGTCAAGTATTTTTCAAAATTACGAGCCAATGAATGAAAATAAATTAATTACGAAGAATCTTCATGATCCTTTAATCGTGGAAATAAAAAAATCACCAACATTCTCATCACCCATATTGGTTAATCAACCAAATAATAGTGATGAAAATGTACCCAAGGGGTGTATTTTTCAACCAACTTTGGTTGAGAATCATGAACAAACTTTTGTTCATAGATTTGAGTTTTTCAACATTACTATACAAAGTGTTGAATTCTATGAATTATTCAAGCCATCTATGGCTTTAGTTGGTCAATATTCATTTTGGCTTTGTGGTGCTCATCAAAATTGGGTTATGATCATGTGGATTATTCTATGGCAATTTCATTTTGAAAGTTCAAAAGATTTTCGGTCATTAATTCGGTCATTATGTCCTTGGTCGAACCATGCAGTCAGACCGAAGTTATAATTATAAAAAAAATATTTTGATGATATCCTCACAGAGCCCATGATGATGATGATGATGATGATGATGATGATGATGGTGATGATTTGGAGTTCAATTGGGAAGTCATGTACTCATCTGATGGGGATCACAGTGATGAAGACAAGTACTGTTATTTGATCTTGCCCTTCGATCACATATGCAGTTTTTAGTAATGTTTGAATGGGTTGGCAAGGTGGTTATAAGTCTTTTTGACAAGTAAACCATAGTGTAATCCAACATATATTCTAAAATCTAATTAAGCAAATTGGTATCATCGAACCAAAAGGGTGTTGACCCATGCAGTCTTAAAATGGGTCCATGGTACCAATGCTCCACAGTTTATCTTGGTGAGATATGTATTGTACATGTTTACACCAAAAGTTGATTGATTCGTAATGTACAAATGGTGATCATTTAAATATAGCATCAAAGTAAATTTAAAAGAACTTATCTTATGTTCGAGGCCATTATGTTGGCTTAATTCGAAACAAGTTTATAGCCATCCATTTTGTGTTTGAAGCAAATATGTAGCCTTCGATGGCCATTATCTAGTGTTCGAAGCAACTATATTGGCTTTGAGGCAAGTTTAAAACCATTATTTAGTGTTCGAAGCAATTATATTGACTTCGAAGTAAGTCTAAAGCCATTTTTTGGCGTTCTAAGTTAGTTTATTGGTTTCAAACCAATTTTTAAAACAATTCATCTTGTTCGAAGCTTTCTTATTGGCTTCGAAGCCAGTTTAAAGTCTTTATATTGTGTTCGAAACCAATTTATTGGCTTCAAAATATTTTATTTTATGCTCAATGATTATAATTTTGGCTTCAAAGCCAATTAGAAGATATGTTTAAGGTGATTCAAATCCTTTTTATTGGCTTCGATTCAAGTTTAAAGCCATTGTTTTGGTGTTCGAAGCGATTGTGTTGGCTTCGAAGCAAGTGTAAATCAGTTTACTTCGTGATCAAAATTATTGTACTGGCTTCAAAGCCACTTTAAATCTATTTTTCGTGTTCGAAGTTGTTGTATTGGCTTCGAAGCAAATTATATTATTTTATGGAAATAAAGAAATTGGTTCTTCAAAAATTACGTATGTTTCATTTTCAAAGAACCAGGGGGGCTTATGTTTATACCATAAAATATAATTATACTACTATATAATAATAATAATATTATTATTATTATGAGCTCTTTTGGCTTGCCATGGAAGCCATTTGGAAGCTTTCTTGCAGGACACTTGTCATCATATGAGGACATCAAATGTGGTTACATGAAGATTAATGGTGACTAGAAGGAAGTTAATTTGGAGGGAGATTCTATGGGAAGAAACACATGTATAATTGAATTTGAATTGGTAGTTAATGTAATAGGAGGGAATATTCAAATTCAAATAGGTAGTTATAAGGTTTCTTCTATAAATATGTTGTAATGTATCCTTTGTAATGGTCCTTGACCACACAACAATGTAATGATACAATACATATTGTACTTCTCTCGGCTATTATGGCCTTTAGATTAGTTAGACTGTTTTTCATTTCCTTTACTATGGAGTAGTTTACTTGTTGTTTACTTTACCTTACTTTATACTAGTCTAGATTAGTGTAGTTTACTTTACTTTAATCTGTTAGAGGCATTTCAATTATTTGGAAACTGATAGTTACAGTCAATGCATTTCGAGGTGTTCATTTGGGTTTCATTTCGAATAGTCCACACCCACATCTTCGATCAGCCACTACACCTTCAAATAGCCTCGAAGGCATTTCAATTGGTTATTTCATCTCACACGATAAAAGTCATGTTCAAGGCATCGAACGTCACCACAATTTACTTGGTGAGGCGCAGTTTGGATTATCACATTTACACATTGGCAATTTACTTGTCTGGCACGCTCGTACACACTTATAAACTTTCCAACCAAACAGATAGTCCTTTTCTATTTCCTGTACTTGTGTTTGTTTTAATGATATGATTTGTTGTTTTAGCAAAAAAAGAAAAAAAGAATACTTCCTTTGATAATTATTTCCTAATAAGCGGTGTCCCTAATCTCAGGCATTTGATAATCTCCACTTCCAACTCTTTTGTCATGGAGGGATCTGGCTGCAATATGAAAACAGTGCTTACTATGAATGTAAATGCAAAAATATATGCCACTAAAACAGAGTTGGCAAGACACCACAGTACGGTGTCCCTGAGTTGGGAGCTATTGCAAAATTAATTCTTTCACGTAATCGGGTTCAACTTCTTCATTTTTTGGTCAAACGTGGCTTCAACTTCAAGAGATACAAATTTCAAGGCACTGAGTGGACTTCCTCCAACAAGGTAGATAGAGAAAGAGTAAATAAATAGAGTAGAAAACCTCTATGTTGCTCCAATCAAAGCCATCAAGAGTTGGATCTCATGTTTGTATGGCGATGGCCCATGGCAGTTTGACGCATACAGAACAATGGAGGAGAGAGAGGTTGCAATGTGTTATGAGCTTGTCTTGCTTTTTTTGGTTGAATGCTTGGGGTAGTATCGTCAAAATATCAAGGAGTGGTCATAATTTTAAATATTTTTGTTAGTTATACTTAAACCACTATACTTTGTTTAATTTGGATTAATTCCTAATTGCTCCTAAAATAAATTACTACAAATAGTTGTAATAATCTAACGAGAAATGCTAGGCACACAACACATTCTACATCAAGGCATTAAATGCATGTACCATGTATTGTGTGAGTGGTGCATAAAAAAGTGTGAAAAATTCAAACAACATAAGGTACAACACATTTAAAGCCCTGTTGTGAAATGTGTTATGAATTGTGTTATGTGCCTAACATTTTTGTAACCTAATATGTTAGTCAATATAATAAAAATAAATAAAATACTTCTTACTCTAGGCAGGTAATAGTATTGTTAGAATTAAAATAGTATAAATGTTGTCGTCATATAAGATTTGATTTCAATAGCTATTAATGATGATTGTAAAAAAAGAAATTTGACATTTAATATTGAATGCTAGATATTGTATGTGGCTAAAGTCACTACCGAGTAATTTAAACCATACATGTTTGGCCATTAATTAACTCCACTTGCACAAAAGCTTCAAATTGCAATGAATTGTGCTTAAAACAAAAATAAAACATCTCACATAAGTAAATAAATTTGTCCTCCGTTAATACGACAATAAATTCATCTCCAGTGGCAATTTATAGAACACAAAAAAAAATTATGATTTTCATTTTCTGGATGATCCTTCGCGTTTTCAGGCGTCCAACCTACATTCCCTTCATCACCCTACAGAACGTACTTTTCTCCATATTAACACACATTTTCATGTCAAGAACATACACAATGAGCTAATCATTTATGAAACAAATGAATTAGTGCTAAAAAAATGTGTACTTCTATTATTAAAAATAAGTTATATAGATAGACTTAATTTACCTCTATAACACCCATATTTGTGTTATTGGTTTTGCATTACATTGTCATGCATGATAATGTGATGTGGTGTTGATTCGGTCAAAATCAGGTTCGTATTTAACCCTATTAAAAATGTAGCATTTGGAAGTAGGGTGTCGAGTCTACAGGGATTGATACAAGAACAACGTTTGGGAGGTTTAGTAAATAATTATAATGCTCAAAAAGAAATATATAAGAAAAGATGATGAAAGAGAATAAAAATGACATTGCGTCTTGCGGCTTTTTGTTTGGTTTTTGGAGGATAAAAGGTAAATAAATACTAATCTAAAAAGCAATAGGTTGGGATCATTCCCCCCATCTTGGGTCACACCAAGATGAAATGGACTAAAGTTTCAAGCACATTCTAAGGTAACATCTCATTGTGGCATATTATCAAACACTTGGAATGCACCTATGTGTTAGATGAAATGAGCTTTAAGATTTCCATAGAAACGGATTTGAAGCTAACGTTTGACTATCAAGGATGCATGACATACAAGATGAAGCCTCTATGGCTTCTAATCCGAATGATTTGTTCCCCCTACACTAACTAATCTACTTGGTGGACAAACCACCTATGAAGCCTTCAAAAGGTAGTATTTAAAACCCAAGAGTTTGAAGCTCAATTATACATGAGAACTCATATCTCTCTAAGTACAAACAAATAAATTCAAATTAACGAACACGAAATCACACAAAAATGTGATATAGCAAATACGCTTATTTTGAACCTTCATAAAACTACTATTGTAATATGAATTTTCTGCCCAAACGGTGCAGAATTGAGAAAAACACCATTAGATGAAACACGTGAAGAATTGCGTTTTACATGGGACACGCGGGCAGAATTCCAAAATTCAATAACCACGATTTTATATGAATTATTTTCACCTTCAGCCACCGTAAATTTATATTAATCAAAATAGTCACATATTCATAACTACAACAAGAAGATCACAAAAATCAATCTTCATTGTAAACCCTAGTTTACACATGGATTCAGATACATATATATTCCAATATATATATTCAAAACAAAAGGTTAACTCACCGATTTAGGGCTTCAAGGTTGATGATGATTACGCACAATACAAGTTTAAGGTTCCTCTTCTTCTTCTTCTTCTTCTTCTTCTTCTTCTTCTCTCTCTCTCTCTCTCTCTCTCTCTCTCTCTCTCTCTCACACACACACACACACACACATATACGTCTGTTCTCTAGTTTCTTCTCTCCTCTTCCCTTTTTTTTATTCAAATGGGGGCTAGGGTTTAATATATGTATATATATATATTACACACACAACACTTATCAATAAAACACACAAACATGTAAATCCCATTTTTTGTCTAAGGGCCTCACAAAAAGGCTTCATATGGGCCTGAAAATGCATTCTATAAGTGACAAATGATTAGCCCAATGAGAACCCATGACCCCGGGCACTAAATTTCTATGTTAAGCACAATACTTAACATACTAACAACCCGTACACGCTACTTCAACATTTTTATTAGGTGTCACTAAGATACATACACATAGTTAATATCTAATACTTGAAAATAATAATATCAATAATTACTAAAATCACTTAGAAAATTAGAGTTGTTACAAAAGTGATATGATGACCAACGTACCAAACCATAACCACCCGTTATTCATAACAAGGGTCATCAATGGTGCAGGTATAAACAAGGTCATGGGTGATAATGGATCCGCTGTTAGTCTTTTGCCAAAAAGGTGTTGTATGGAAATGGTGAAAAGACTAAATAAAAAATAATAGACTAAATAGATAATAAAAGATCGCTAGGCAAGTCACACCAAAGTTAAGATGCTATCTTTAAGATAGTGATTTCCCCACTGTGGTGTAAGTATGGACTCTTGGAAATCCTATCTCCAGGATAAAATGTCTAACCTTTAAGCCTATCTAGAAATTACACTTTTCAGTAGACTTGGAACCACAAATTCTCACTCATCCGAAAAGAACACTGACTGTGTTAAAAACAAAAGAAAAATCAGAGAGATCAATCTCACTTTCTTCTACAATTCGGCCATAAATAGTAACAGTACACATGAAGTCAAAAAACACAACTTTAATCAAAAGGACATGTCCTTTCATGACTCTTTACCCAACGGTCAAAGATTTATGACCAATTTGTAAATATACTTTATAACTTTCAAACTAATGAAGATAACGTCCCAATTGAGGTAACTGCCCAAATTTGAACTATTCATTTCCTTTTTGATTTCTTTCTAATCCCTTATCTTTCATATATTTACAATATACTACCTAATACAAAATTAATATGTAATTAACTATTATTAGTAAATAAAATATATATGTATTTATATATATAACAATCCCCCACTTATTTACTAATAAGATAATAATTAAAAAATAAGTAAATAAATAAACAAATAAAAAACAGACTCAAAAACAATTTCGGATCTAGCATAGTGCATGTCCATAGGTGGACGCGGCCTTGAACCTAGGATTGAATATGAAACAAAAAGCTCTAACCGACAAAGAAAATCAAGTCTTGATCTTTGCGTAGTTAAAGTATCGAAACAATATTCACACTACACTTTGAATTTGTGGTCCTCTTGAGGCAGCGCGTTATAGGCCATGCGCCGATCCCGGCTTAGCAAGTACACTAGGGTTTTACCAATAACCAGTAGGAAGCGACCCTCACCTCCATACTTGACAAAGGCAGACTCATCAAGGGTGTTCACAACCGCTCTATCACCCCCACAAAAGCTATGAGTTCTGTTAAGAACATAGTTCAACCTACTTGTTGTGAATTATTCAGTGCATTATAACCAGATATGAGACTTTAAGAAAGAATAGCTTAATCCCCACTATTCCAAAAGTCCACTATTCCAAAAGTAATGCATTGGATATGTAAACTCACATTATCATTTCATATGATAATTCTTGACTAAACTCCTTTGAACTTTAATCAAGTGATTTTCAGAGGTTCTGACATCATCTTGTTAAAGTAGGTTACAGTCAAGACTATCTCTAATTAATCAGTAATAGCCCCATATCCCTCATGATTTTGTTAATTTTTTCACCACTTAATGGTTTTGTCAAAGGATCTGCACGCATTTGATCCGTAGGTAAATACTCAAGAGCAACTTTACCTTTTTTCACAAGTCGCCTAATGTGATTATATCTCATAGCAATATGTTTGCTATTGCTAGATATTCTCATATTTTTAGTGTTGTAGATCGTTGCTTGATTATCACAATACAAAGTAATAGGCGCTTTAGGTATATCAATAAAAGGAATGCACTTCATAAAATTCTTCATCCATATAATATCTTTACTAGGTAATGACATAGCAATATACTCAGACTCCATGGATGATAAAGCAACACAAGATTGTTTCTTGGATGACCAGGCAACAATTGCACCTCCTATAGTAAATAACCAACCACTAGTTGATTTAGAATTTGTTCTATCAGAAGCCCAATTGGCATCACTATAGCATTCTAGAACTGAACTTGAACATTGATAATGTAATCCATAATTTATAGTGAGTTTTAAATATCTCAAAGTTCTACTAAGTTCTTTCTAATGTTCAGAACTAGGATTACTAGTGAATCTACTAAGTATTCCGATAGCACATGCAATATCAGGTCTAGTATTGTTCATAGCATATATTAAGCTACCAATGACCTTAACATATTCTTCTTGATTGATAGGTTCCCCTTTATTAGGAACTAATTTATTATTAGGATTGATAGGTGTTGTACTAGGTTTACAATCAGAGTGATTAAACTTCTTTAGCTTTTTCTCTATAAAGTGTGATTGAGTTAAAATGAAACCTCCATCCTTCTTTATTACTTTAATACCTAAAATAACGTCCACAGGTCCTAAGTCTTTCATGTCAAACATTTGAGCTAGAAACCTCTTAGTTTCATTAATGCAATCCATATTAGAACCAAAGATAAGTAAGTCGTCAACATAAAGCGTCATTAAGACCTTATAATTATCAGTCACTTTATATAATACACAACTTTCTACTTTGGAACTCTTAAACCCAAGGTTTTTAACTTCTTTCCTAAATTTTTCATACCATTGTCTAGGTGCTTGTTTTAAACCATACAAAGATTTATTCAACTTACAAACTTTATCCTCTTCACCTTTAGTTACATACCCTTCAGGTTGATTTATATAAATTTCTTCATCTAGAGTCCCATTAAGAAACGCAGTCTTAACATCCATTTGATGTACTTCTAAATTATTAGCGGAAGCAATCGCAAACATAACTCTTATAGAAGTTATTTTAGTCACAGGTGAAAAGGTTTCAAAATAATCTATACCTTCTTTTTGAATAAACCTTTAGCGACTAATCATGCTTTATATTTGTCTATACTTCCATCAGTCTTGAGTTTATTTCTCAAAACCCATTTACATCCTATAGTTTTAGTGTTCGGAGGAAGATAAGCTAAAGTCCATGTTTTATTATCATGTATTGACTTTATTTCATCATCCATTGCCTTTTTCCATAAATCCGCATTGGGTAAAGCCATAGCTTCTTGGAAAGTTTTAGGATCTTCTTCTAATAAGTAAGTGTACATGTCCGGTCCTAAATCTTTTTCAATTCTACGCCTCTTACTCCTTCTTAACTCATTAGAATTACCTTCTTTATCTTCCTCATTTCTCAAGTTGTTTGAATTATTTATATTAATCGTATTATGAGAATTTTCTCCATTAGTATGAACATTGGTATGTGGGCTTTTATCTACCTCATTCATTAAACCCTTTTCTAGTTCATAACTATCTGCATCTTTAATAGTTAAATGTTCAAAATAAATAGCATGTGTAGATTCAAATACACTATTAGTATTTAAGTTTAAAAATCTAGAAGCTTTGCTTTGCTTAGAGTATCCAACAAAAATACTTTTAGTAGCTTTACTCCCTAACTTAGGCCGTTTTTGTGTTGTATCTAAAACATAAGCGATACAACCCCAAACTTTAAAATAATCAATGTTCGGCTTACGATTTTTCCACAATTCATAAGGAGTTTTATCTTGATTTTTATGTAAGATTCTATTAGATATATAACACGCAGTGTATAAGGCTTCACCCCAAAAACTCATAGATAATTTTGAATGTAACAACATAGCACTAACCATTTCAAGTAATGTTCTATTCTTACGCTCTGCTATTCCATTTTGAGGGGGAGAATTAGGGGCAGATTCCTCTCTAACAATTCCATGAGTTTCGCAATAATTAATATATTCATTCAATCGATATTCACCGCCTCTATCAGATCTAATACGTTGAATTATTTTATCAAGTGCATTTTCAACTTCTTCTTTAAAGATCTTAAATTTTTCAAAAGCTTCATCTTTTGTTCTAAGTAAAAAAACATAAGTATATTTAGAGTAATCATCAGTGAAGGTTATGAAATACCTTTTTCCTCCTCTAGTTAAATGATCTTTATTATCACATATATCAGTATGTATTAACTCTAACAAAGTAGTATTTCTAGAAACTGATTTAAAAGGTTTTTTTTTTAACTATTTTCGCTTTAGCACAACATTCGCAATTTTGTGTAGTTAAAGCAATACTATTTTGAGGAACTAGATTATGTGAAATCATGCGATTCAAAGCGTTACTACCAATATGTCCTAATCTATAGTGCCAAGCACGACTATCATTCACATCAACGATATAAGCAGAATTAGATACTCCTTTATTTAAATTAAGCAAATACATATTGTCTTTGGCATAGCCTTTCCCAACAAATGATCCCTTCTTAGATATGATCACTTTTTGGGATTCAAATACAACTCTAAAACCATGGTCATCAAGCTTCTTAACGGAAATAAGGCTCTTACGTAACCCGGGAATATGTTGAACATCTTTAAGCGTAAGCACTTTCCCGGAGGTAAGAGAAATTTGAACAGTTCCCTTTCCCATGACATAACTTGTGGATGAGTTACCCATGAATACTGCTTTGCCACCATTTATCTCTTCATAAGTCTTAAACACATTTCTAAGAGGAGTCATGTGACAGGTTGCCCCCGAGTCAACCCACCATCCTTCGTCATTGTCGACCATATGAAGTTCGGTAATCATGCATATCATGTCATCACCTTCCACTACGTTTGACTCATTATTCTTCTGTCCTTTACGAAAGCGACATTCACGGGCATAATGTCCTAGTTTGCCGCAAACGTAATAAGGACCTTTTTTCTTTTTAAAACCCTTGTTCTTCTTATTAACACCAAATTTTTTCTTTTTATCATAAGAGCCTTTCTTTCCTTTAGTAGACTTGAAACCTTGTTTATTAGAGTTAGATACCGGTACTTCAACATTATGAAGTTTTTCAGTCTTTCCTTGAATTTCAAAAGAGTCTCTCAATTTTGCCTCACTCTCAATTTGAATGTTTTGAACCAGTTCATCTAACGTTAAAGGTTCCTTTTTGTGTTTTAAAATTTGTTGGTAATCTTTCCAAGAAGGAGGAAGTTTACCAATAATTGTAGAGACTTGAAAACTTTCGGTAAAAGCCTCACCGACATCGGCACACTCGGTGGCAATGTCGTTGAGAGCATTAACTTGATCTATTAAAGGTTTTGAATCATCCATTTTGAAATCAATATATTTATTTATTAGGAAAGACTTATTACCGGCATCCTCATTGACATACCTTCTTTGTATAGCATTCCAAAGTTCGAGAGATGTAGCAAACTTGTGGAAGACATTGAACAGTGCGTTTGTCATTGCATTGAGAATTGTGAAGCGGCACACATAGTCATCTTCAATCCATTTCTTTTGCCTTGCTGTATATTCTCCATTGATTAATTCATCTTGAGGAAATGCAGTAGACAAAATATAGGCAACTTTGGCAATGGTAAGTTGATAAAAGATCTTCATACTCCATCTCTTGTAATTTAAACCATTGAACCTCTCGAGCCTTTCTACTTCATGAATTTGAGTTTTCACCAATGTTGAATAATCACTATCTTAAAATTGTCATATGGAAATGGTGAAAAGACTAAATAAAAAATAATAGACTAAATAGATAATAAAAGATCGCTAGGCAAGTCACACCAAAGTTAAGATGTTATCTTTAAGATAGTGATTTCCCCACTATGGTGTAAGTATGGGCTCTTGGAAATCCTATCTCCAGGATAAAATGCCTAACCTTTAAGCCTATCTAGAAATTACACTTTTCAGTAGACTTGGAACCACAAATTCTCACTCATCCGAAAAGAACACTGACTGTGTTAAAAACAAAAGAAAAATCAGAGAGATCAATCTCACTTTCTTCTACAATTCGGCCATAAATAGTAACAGTACACATGAAGTCAAAAAACACAACTTTAATCAAAAGGACATGTCCTTTCATGACTCTTTACCCAACGGTCAAAGATTTATGACCAATTTGTAAATATACTTTATAACTTTCAAACTAATGAAGATAACGTCCCAATTGAGGTAACTGCCCAAATTTGAACTATTCATTTCCTTTTTGATTTCTTTCTAATCCCTTATCTTTCATATATTTACAATATACTACCTAATACAAAATTAATATGTAATTAACTATTATTAGTAAATAAAATATATATATATATATATATATATTTATATATATAACAAAAGGGTCTTAAACTTGTTGGGCATTCATGTGTCTCAACTCCGCACAAGTCATCTTGTGATCCAAGGATTCAATCAAAATGAACAACGTCCTATGGGAAAAGTCAAACTAAGGACGAAGTTCGGAGGTATTGAGGAAGATACGGAATTCCTGGTCATTGATGTCGATACATCATATAATGCCTTGCTAGGGCGCTTATGGATGCATAATCATGATGATGTGCCATCAACATATCATTAATGTATCAAGTATCCTATCCTCATATCGGATGAGCAAGGAAAGGTTGTCAAATAAGGAAGAATTGTTGCAGACAATGATCCCTTCTATGGGGTGGAGGCATATTATGCGGATGCTCATTTTAACGAGAAGTCTATAAAGGAAAAAGTGGGGGCAAGAAGCAAATAAACAGTGGAAATGTCAAAATAGTTAAAAGGACATTTTGATACACCCCAAAATCTCAAAGGGAACCAGGGGCACGAGCACTAACTCCAACAAGCCCGATCTTAGAGTTGGGTGACAAGTTTGTCCTACCACTTAGGAAGACTGAGTGTACCTATGTGGAGTCTTACAAGAAATTTGTGGTTCCACAAAATAAAAAAGGTTTCGAACGCATCTTCTTTCATGCAATAGGTGACATGAATCGAAAGAACTCGAAAATCGAACCTAATGAAGAAGATTTGAAACTCAAAAAGCCGAACTTTAGTGACAAAACCACTGTGATGTTGGTGAAAATTGGCCTTGATCCCGAAAAAAGTGTCAAAATCAAGAATAGAACCTTTCAACACAATGTTGACAGCTGGACAAAAAAGAGCTGTTCTTCAAGGTCAAAGAATTGAACAAAGAACGGAGGGTTTGGGATGTCAAGATACTGATAGTAGTTTACTTGAGAATGAAGTCTCAGTAAACATGATTTCTATAAAACCAGAGTCTGATCAGGCCGATGATATTGATGATACGGGCCCAGCTCCTACTGAATTCGAAAAAGGTGGAAAGGCCACAGTAGACGAGCTTAGAGAAATAAACCTTGGGAATGGAGAAGAAAATTGACCGACATATATAAGTGCTTTCTTATCTAATGAAGAAATGAAAGCATATATCTCATTCTTAAAGGAATATCGAGATGTATTTGCCTGGAATTATGATGAAATGCCTGGGCTCGACCCTAAAATCGCAGTTCATAAACTAGCAACTTATCCAAGTTAGCCTACAGTCAAACAATCGTAAAGGCGAACTCGTCCTGAATTATCTGCCCAGATCGAAGCCAAAGTAGATAAGCTCATCAAAGCTGGGTTTATAAGAGAAGTTCAGTATCCTACCTGACTAGCTAACATAGTTCTGGTAAAGAAGAAAAATGGCCAAACAAGGGTGTGTGCATTGATTTCCGCGACCTCAACAAGGCTTGTCCAAAGGATGACCTTCATTTGCCCATAACCGAACTTCTTGTGGATGCAACAATGGGTTATGAGGCCTTGTCTTTTATGGATGGGTATTCAGGGTATAATCAAATCCGTATGGCACCCGAGGATGAAGAGTTAACCGCATTTCAAACCCCAAAAGGCATATTTTGTTACAAAGTAATGCCCTTTGGCCTTAAAAATGCAGGGGCCAGTTACCAAAGGGCGATGACTGTCATTTTTGGGGATTTGCTCTATAATACTATTGAGTGTTATGTTGATGATTTGGTGGTAAAAATGAAAGAAAGGAAGCACCATCTCCATGATCTAAGAAAGATCTTTGAACGGTTGCAACGCTACCAACTCAAAATGAACCTGCTTAAATGTGCCTTTGGAGTCTCATCCAGAAAATTCTTGGGATTTGTGGTCTGTCACAGGGGAATCAAAATTGACCCTACCAAGATCAAGGCCATCCAAGAAATGCCTCCTCTGAGAAACTTGCGTGAGATAAAGGGTCTACAAGGAATATTAGCTTACATACGGAGGTTTATTTCCAATCTAGCAGGACGTTGTCAACCATTCTCAAAATCGATGAAAAAAGGAGTTCTCTTTTAATGGGATCAATCATGTCAGAATGCCTTTGATAGCATTAAGGGTTATCTCATGAAGCCTCTGGTACTTATGAGTCCAATAAAAGGCAACTTACTATTATATATCGCGGCACTTGATAACTCCTTGGGTGCGCTCTTGGCTCAACATAACGAGCAAGGAAAAGAAAACGCCTTATACTACTTAAGTCGAACCTTAGTAGGGGCAGAAGTCAATTACACTCCAATTGAGAGAGTTTGACTCACTCTTATGTTTGCTCTTCAAAAATTGAAGCACTATGTTTTCGAGCACAAGGTTAAACTCATTTCAAATGCGGATCCTTTGAAATACATATTGTCCCGACCTGTACTTTCGGGAAAGATTGCAAAATAGGCTGTGATTCTACAACAATTTTCTGTTGAATATGTTTCGCAAAAGGCAGTAAAAGGTCAAGCCTTAGCCAATTTTCTAGCCGCTCATCCAATTCCTGATGATTCGCCTTTGGCAATTGACTTGCCCGATGAGGAAGTAATGTAAGTGGAGTTACGAAAAGGATGGGAAATGTACTTCGATGGTGCTTCAAGAAGCCTAAACAGAAAGAAATAAGAAAATCCCAAAGACAACTGATCTGGGATCGGGATTGTGTTCGTAACTCCTGGAAATTGAGTCATCCCATATTCGTTCGCTTTAATGGAGGGATGTTCAAACAATGAAGCAGAATACGAATATGTGATTGCTGGACTCGAAATAGCATTACAGATTCTGATTGAAGAATTGACTATATATAGAGACTCGGACCTTGTGGTAAAACAACTACGTGGGGAATACATGGTTAAGAAGACGAGCCTTATCCCTTACCACGAAAGAGCGGATCAACTACTCTTCTAGTTCAGCAAGGTACACATTTTCCCCATCCCAGTGGGAAAACGAAGAGTCCTCCAACCTTTGCTAGAAATACCCAAAATTGGGTTGGTCCTCATGGTCACCTCTAAATAAGAAGATGAAGATTGGAAAGAACCCTTCATAAATTTCCTCAGACATGGGAGGCTACTAGAAGACAAAGACAAAAGGGCGGAGATATGAAGACGGGTCTCAAAATTTATCATGTGGAATGATGTGCTATATAGAAGGTCATTAGATGAAATATACATGCGATGTATAGCAAAAGAAGAAATTCAAGAAGTTATAAAAGAAGCACACGCTGGAGTATACGGTGCACATCAGAATGGCCCAAAATTGCAGTCACAATTGAAAAGGTTGGGTTATTATTGGCCCACGATGATAGCTAATTGCATTGGTTTCACCAAAAGATGCCAAGTGTGCCAATTCGAAAGGGGCGGTCTATGCATCAGAAAGGGTAAAAAAAAATATAATAATAATAATAAAGCCCGATAGGCTGAAAACCCCGAAAGGCGAGGTCTATGCAAAAGTTAGGACCCAAAAAAAAAACTCTCTTGGCCCGCAAGAGTATAAACTATGAACGACTCAAAACAAACTTTGAATACTCCTGGCCCGCTATAGTATAAACTGTGAAAGGCCAAATCAAAGAAAAAAAAATGCATTTCTCTGAATACAGAGCAATAGGAAAATGTAAAGCAGTCTGATATATTGGAGATAAAGCAAAAAGGCTAATGAATCAAATAGCAATCCTACTCATACATGTTCAAAAAAGACTGAATATAAAAGTCCTACTCCTATATTCAAAAGAGAAAAGAAGAAAATCAAAACCCATCAAGGATGGCTTTTGCATCATCGAAGGCCCGACCAACATGGACTTCTTTGGATGATTTAAATGCTTCCAACATTGTTGCAAGATCCCATTCTAAGCTTGACAAGTGTTGAGAAGCTTTTAGCAAACAAGAATGATGAGATTTTTGTCTTGCGACTTGTAAAAAAAAAAAGAAAAAGAAGAAGATGAAAAAGGAGTCAGTTGTGTTATGCCAAGAAATTGGATAGAAATACAGCAAAAAAAAAAAATAAAAAAAAACAATAATAATAAAATAATAATAAAAAAAAGTAGTGAAGTCTGAAAATCCACGAAAAGACACAGGCCTCCTAGAGGAGACGAAACGTCCAAGAGGGGTAATTGTAGATCACACATACAAAAAATGGTAAAGTTTGAAAACCCATGAAAAGACACATGCCTCTTAGACGAGATGAAACGTCCAAGAGGTGTAATTTTAGACTGCACATAAAAAAAAGGGTAAAGTTCGAAAGCCCTCGAAAAGACGCAGGCCTCCCAGTGGAGACGAAACGTCTAAGAGGGGTAATTTTAGACCACACATAAAAAATAGGTGAAGTCCGAAAATCCACGAAAATACGCAGGCCTCCTAGAGGAGACGAAATGTCTAAGAGGGTTAATTTTAGACCGCATATAAAAATATTGTGAAGTCTAAAAACCCATAAAAAGACGTAGGCCTCCTAGAGGAGACAAAACGTCTAAGAGGGGTAATTTTAGACCTCACATACAAAAATGGTGAAGTCTAAAAAACCCACGAAAAGATGCAGGCCTCTTAGAGGAGATGAAACGTCCCAGAGGGGCAATTTTAGACCGCATAAAAAAAATAGTGAAGTCTGAAAACCCAAGAAAAGATGCAGGCCTCCTAGAGAAGACGAAACATCCAAGAGGGGTAATCTTAGACCACACATAAAATAATAAAACTGAGGGTGAAATCCAAGAATCCGCGGAAGGATGCAGGCCTCCTAGAGAAGACAAAATGCCCAAAAAGAAGATGGATAATTCAAAAAAAAAAAAATTTAATAATAATTGGCATAACCTGTAGCGCAGGAAGATGTAGCTGCAAAAGATTTTCGATGCTCAAGTAAAGCTTCTGCAAAAAAAAAAAAAGTTCTTTAGTAGCCTATTGGAAATAATTCAAGCCTGGGACAAGTGACATCTAAACTGTTGGGGCTCATAAAAAATAGAGAGAAACTGAAGGTGCAGCATAAAATCATGGAACACATATATGCATTCTGCATTCATATGGAGTTCGTTTTAAAAAATTAAAAAAAAAAAGGAACGGTTCTTTCGAAAAAAAAAACTGCAGCCTTAAATAAAAAAGGAGGTCAGATACCAAATATATATATATATATATATATGTATATGCCATGTGTGTGACCCATGCAGAAAGGGAGCAAATAGTGATAAGGTGCTGTTTGGACAGAACAAATAGAACAATAAAATAAAAAAATCCACTTGTGTGCTGCGTATATATATACATACATACATATACATATACATATGTGCATGTGAAATATATATGTACTACATATGGTAGAGGAGGACATTTACCTTAATATATATGTGAAACCGCTTTTGCTGTGACAAATAAATCTGCTCAATCCTGAAGCTCGTTTACCGATGCACAGTCACTGTGTATATATATATATATACAAGACCATGAAAAGAATCCCACCTCATGTATAAGTCCATGGGAACTAGAATCCCAATCAAGGACTTTCAAAGTATTCACAAAAGTAGGACCCATTCCAAAAATAAAATAATATTTGCGTGGGAGATATGAAAGTAAGAGTCCATATGAACTTTGGACTTGTAGCCTTTGTGGGACCCATCAATGAATAAAAACGGAGAGTTGATCAACACTAAGCCCATAAGATACATTTGGAGTGGGATAGGATATTATCATCCCATCAGAATTTCATTGAGCGCATGCCTCCATGAATGGCCAGAAGCCTATATAAGTTAGACTTCTAATCTGCAAAACATACACACACATATATATGTAAAGAAAAAAAAATGCAGCAAAAAAAAATACCTTACAAAAAGGTACGGCCAAAAAAAAAAAGGTGTACACAAGGTAAAAAATAAAAAATAAATAAAAGAAGTACCTTACAAAAAGGTACGGCAAAAAAAAAGGGTGTACACAAGGCCAAAAAAAAAAAAACTACGACCTTAAAAAAAACGAGAAAAAAGTACAAGTAACTTATAAAAAGGGTTTTAAAATAAATAAATAAATAACTGGGGTACAAATGCGTGCCAAATTATTGTGACATGCGCAACCACAAAAAAAAAAAAAGAAAAAAAAAAAAAAAAAAAAAAAGAAAGACATATGAGCTTGCACGAGTCACGAAGGAGCATGTGTTGGCACATAAATTTCAACCCAAATTCAAGCCCAATCCAAAGAAATGTTAAGGCCAGTTTATTCTGCTAGGTCAATCGAATTGGTCCAATAAGGTCAACTAGCCCAATAAGAATCAACCCATGAAATCGGGTTCAAAACCCACATAGTAGTCATTATACCCCAAATATGACTTACATATCTTCTCAATACATGTGAGATACACGGTTCAAATTTTAAAGCAAAGATGAGATTACGGATGAGGTATCAATGTTCGGACTTCAAATAAAGATTTGGAACATCATTTCGGATCCTTGAAAATGAGACACGTATCATCTCACATAGAGATGATACAAAGGGATTTCAAGTCAAATATGATATATCAACATTCGAATCTTGAATGATATTTGTAACGTCAGATATACGTGTTATCTCAAATAGAGATGATATGAAAAAAAGGGACAATCATGTCATATCAAATGTGAATATCAATATTCGAATTTCAAATAGGATATCAGAACATCATTTGAGATCCTTAAATTATACGTATCATCTCACATGGAGATGATACAAATGAAAAGAGACTCCAGTCATCAAATGGATTTCAAGACAAAGATGGTAAATCAATATTTGAATTTTAAATAAGATTCATAATACCAAATGTGATCCTTAAAAGGTACGTATCATCTCACATGGAGATGGTACAAACAAAAGAGATTTTCTGAATTTTGAATATTGATTTTGGAATATCATCTGATCCTTGGAGTGATATGTATCATCTCAAATAGAGATGATACAAACAAGAAGAAAGAAGATCTCAAGTCAAGATCTCACCATCACAGTCCGAATTTCAAACAAGGTTTGGACGACAGTTGAAATCTCTTTGAAAATCAAATTTCAAAGAGATGTGATAACATCCAAGGTCCTCTATAAATAGAGGACCCCAAGCATCAAAGGGGGACCGACAAAAAAAAAGGGTTAAAGAAAACCAAGAGTTTAGAAATGTACAGAGCTACAGAAGAGTTAAAGAGAGAAAGAGACAGAGTTAGAGCTACAGAAAAAAAAAAAAGAAGACATCAATACAAGACTCTCGAAGTATCAAACACAATGGAGTTCATCAGGTAAAGGGTTCCATACCCTCTGGTAAAAAAAAGATGCATTCTTGCTAATGTATTCTTGCTATGTAAAAACATACCAAAATTCATTCTTTCAATCAATAAAAATTCTTTCTTGTTTGCCATCTGTTGTTTCTTTTTCTTTAATTTTGTTTTCTTTTAATCGTTAATTGGAGGTTAGAGTAATTAACGATATGCGAAGAGGCAGATCGGAGATAGGGACACCACAAATCAAACAATAAACATTGTCGTACGACAGTGGTAATTTGTTAAACACAATTTTTTTGAATCCTACAAAACGAATACAACTCAGCGGGATGACAAGAATTCGTGTCAACAGATAATACCACATATAATAGAATTCGTTCATGCTCTAATGCTAATGAAATTTGGTTATGTTTAGAACATATTCATAATGCTACTAACCAAATCCTTGAGTTGCAACAAAGAGTTGATGATGTTATAAGAAATATTGAAAACCTAACTCATCAACAAGAAATACAAAAAGAGGATTTTGTACAAGGGAAAGAAGAAAGTTATGTATGCCTACCTGCCAATGAAGAAGATGAGAAGAATGACAAAATGACAAAAGGGGGCACTTGGAACGATTCGGATAGTGATGCATCTGAAGACGAATCAAGCAACCAAGAAGCCGGCCATGAAAGTAGGTAAAAGAGGTCAACTCCAACTCATTCGCTAATTATGATGAACTTTAATGTGCATTTGAGGAGTTACATGAGGAGTTGGAGAATATGGGACCAAATACATTACTCTTACAAAGAATTTTTCCAAACTTTCAAAAGAGTTAAATGATTTACAATCCCAAAATGAATCCTTGAAGTTAGAAAATGAAAAACATATTTCTAGAACACAATCTTCAATTGTTTTTTAAAAAGGAAATTTGGAATTGAAAAAGTAATTGGATGATTTAAAATCTCAAAGTAAAATTTTGAGAAAAGAAAATTTTATTTAACCAATCAACCTTCAAGTGAGTTTATTGAAAAAGAAAATGTTGAATTGAAAAAGGAGATTGAAGATTTATCAAAAACCTTAGCCAAATTTACCCAAGGTGAACAAATTTTGAATATGCTTTTGGGAAAGCAAAAATGTGTTTTTAATAAGCCCGGATTGGGATTCAATCCCACCAATAATGAAAAGAAGTACAAAAATTTCTTTGAGAAATCCACACCTTCAAGTTCTCAAAATTCTCACAAGAACTTCTTTGCTAAGGCTTCAATGTCAAATGAGGCCCTTCCTCATGTTACTTGTCATTATTGCATGAGAAAAGGACATGTAAATGACAAATGTCCAAATAAAAGAAAAATTGACATGGTTTGGATTAAAGAGGGATCTACCTCCTATTCCATGACAAATGAGCTACTCAAGAGATGATTGAACAATAGTTAAATCTCTTACCTTAAGCGTAGGAGTAGGATAGATTAATTTGTTTTGATATTTCTCTTGATTTTGATAGCATGCTAATCATGTTTGCTTTATCACATTAATTTGTTTTGATTGTGAAATCATGCTTGCATTTCGAATGACATGTTATTTTGTTGTTCAAATATCCATCCTCCTAAGGAGATAATGCATAATTTTGATCTTATAGTTGGTATTTATTCATATATGCATATATTGTAGGGAGCATATTATTATGTTTACGTTATTTGTTTTGGTATCCTGTAGCCTCCATGACATGTTCACTTATCTTAAGGGAAAACTTTTAGTTCAAACCCCCTATCTTTTTGTTGTTGTCAAAAGTGGGAAAAATGATAATAGAGATTATTAGCAAGTTATCATTATTGAATTTACACTTAGCATATCTTGTTACTTTGAATGATAACATGAAAATGACTCTTACTGTGTTTTAATTGCTATATCTCTATTGCATGTTTTGACATCATCAAAAGGGGGAAATTGTTAGCCTTGAATTTCTTTAAGGCATTATTTACGTTTGTTTTGATGATGACAAATCTATTGATAATAGCATATTCTTAATTGTTTTATTTTAAACTATTATCAAGTCATTTTCATTGTGCCAATCTCTTGAATTATGTATTTAAATATTCTAACTTTGTTTAATTTCATGAGATAGCATATGGTGAAGCCCAAGAGTGATGGAACTCAACAAGGATCAAGCTTGAAGACTTGAATATTTTTCATCATTGGTTGAAGACTAGGATTTACTTATAAAGCATTTTGATCAATCACTCATAGGGGCTCAAGTAACATTAGTTGGAATTTAGGATCCTTGCTCTCACACTTTAAAATACTTTCAAGGACCTAAAACTTAGACCACTCACTTAAACTCATCACCAAAGTTTTCAAGTGGCTAAGTCAAAATAAACAACTCTTTGCAAATGGGTCATCTTTAAAGACAAACCTGGTTTAATTGGTAAGGAACTAGATGTTGAATTTTATATGGATGAAAAAGTATTTGAATCTAGTTTTCGAATCTTTAAACGGACCGCAAATCCGAGTTTTGTAGAAGGGTTATGACCATTTTAGTAAAGATGTGTCAGTCTGCCAAAACAATCAATAAAGTTGACCAGATTGTCATTACAGTCGACTGGATTATAAAACAGTCGACTGTTTTGTGTTTTTGATAGCTAGCTACTGACATACTTATCCAGTCGACTGGATCGATTGTACAGTCGACTGGATTGAGCAGAACAGCATAACGACTTGTTTTCTAAACTCTCTAAAAATTGCTTTTACACCCCCCAACCACTCCCAACGGTCATATATGTTAAAAAGATATATATATATATATAGGGATGATTTTAAGTGTTGGGGAATCAAGGAAAATCATCCAAACATCTTGTTTAATCATCATTCATATTTGAGACCTAGTTTGAGTGAAAAATGAATTTGCTTTAGATTTCAATTGTAATTCTTGAGAGAACAAATTATAGTGAGCTTTTATTTGTATTATCTACTAACTAAGGAGTTATTGTGGGAGCTATCATTGTACTATCCACTCTATGAAGAGAGATCATTTGTATTTCAATTATTTGTAAATAGTGAGGGTAAGTAACCCTTGTGTGCAAAGAAGAAGTGTTCTTCTTTGGAAGAGATTGAAGGTTTTTGTAACGGTTTGGTACACACCCGTGAAGTGTATCAAAATGGTTTGATCTACACCCATAAGTAGGTTGGTAAAAGAATCATCAAGAGGTGTTTTTGAGGTGTGGGCGTAGGCCGCGGTGTACGGATTGCCGAACCACTTGAAAACTCGATTTGCAAGTGTCTCTTCCTTCCTTTCTCTCTTTACTTTATTGTTTGTGATTGCGTTTAATTTGCTACTAAGTTTTTAAAAAGGTTAATTTTCCACTAAAACCTTATTCACCACAAACCCCCCCTCCCGCCTTTTAAGGTTTCCATTTCGGGCCAATAGAATACATAATCATAGTTGTGATGAAATTCAAAAAATTCCAAAATAGTCACATCAACTTCAAATGCTTGGAAAACGACCTTAACTCGATCGTATGCTCACGATTTTACATCAGCATGTAGAGACATGAGTTAGGAATCATCTCTGAAAAGAGGATGTTGATAGCTATCATGATTTTTTTGATATTTAATGACAAAGAGACTATGTTCAAATCTATCAACCGATTTTTCAACAATTACTAAAAATAGTAAATGAGTCCTAAAAATTCTCAAAATGGACCGGATGAAAACAAATTCATCAAAGTTTATCCAAAAAATTTGAAATCCATCAAACTATGAAGTTTGATGGACCAAATCTTATGGACAAATCAGATATTCTTTGCTGAATTTTAAAGTTATTAATTGGTTCATTTTAAATTGTAATGAAAACACCTTAAGTGATGTATTTAGTCCATTGGAGAGATCAAATGCATAAAACAACATGTCTAATATGATTTCCAATCAATTTAGCCCCCAAGCTCTATGAAGACATTTAGACTGTAAATCAAAGGGTCTTACAAATATCATATTGGAGATGAAATTAAAAAAGAAATACATATATATAGAGATGATCAAGAAGAGGGTGTGAACATCGGAATCCTCCTCCTCATAAATCAATATGCTAGACCATAGTATAAATCAAAACATAATGCATGTATGAAGTGAGTATGAGCATGGATAATATTCAATGGAATGAATCAACATAAACAAGATCTAAATATGGAAAAACATAGTGAAAATAGGTCTCTAATCCATGATTCATCAATAAAATGAAAGAGAATTTGGATCTAGCTATGTGAGTGTGCGAAAAATGAAGGAAGAAGAAGAAGAAGAGTGTTCATAAAACTAATCTAGATCCAAATTCCAACAATTATATAAAAACTAGTTATTAGAGATGAGATTTAGTGTTCACTTCTTGAAGAATTCTTAATTTCAACTTCAAAGTATGCTAGGATTCACAATCTCCTTCCAGTGTTCTTCAAGCCTTCAAGGTGTTCTTCAATGGTGGATGAAGCTTAGTATGCTATTGAAGTTTAATTCACTTAAATTCCATTTTAGATTTCTCTTTTAAGATTGAAAACCAACAATGTTCTCACAATTCTCTTACAACTCACTCTCAATTCTCTACTTTCTCACTCTATATTGCCTAGTATATTCTAGTATATATCTCTCTCTACGATATGTCATTGTTAATGAATGAGAGGTGAATGGATCTATATATAGATATTTGAAAACTTAATCACTAGGTTTCAAGGTTAATTAAGGGACTTAAAATTGGGCAATTCAGCGTCAAAACGCAATTTCCAAGCAGTTTCTTCGCATAGAGGGTTTCTAGAAGATGCATAGAAGGAAAAAAAAATATGATGGCAGACTCTAGAAGGGGGGTAGAGGCTCTCCCATTGGGGCCACCACGTACTATACAGGGTCTGCCATCTCCTTTTTTTAATCCTCTGCCATTCCCTTGCCCCTGTTTCAATTTTTCATGCACGCTGCTTTTCCAAATTTTTGTAAAAATGTTTTTTGGCTTCCCAAATTGTCCGCTTTTGTACCATTGGAAAGTTGTCGAGTTGAATTTCATTTTAAAAATGTCTGTGAATAATTTGAATAGAAATCAAAAGTAAATTGAAGCCCGGACGTCTACCAAAACTTTCACCCTACTTTTAAATTCAAATGACTTTTTTTTTTTCAAAATTACTCTCCAATGTGCATTGATTTTGAGTTTTTTTTTTTTTTTTTTCCAAATTGAGTTACTGGATACCTAGATTATTACGTTTTGTATACTTCATGCCTTTTCACCCTCGGACGAAAAAGAGTTTTGAGAGGTGATTTTGAGAAAACCGTGATTTGTGCTTAAAAAGGGATACTTTTAAGCACTTGAACACTTTTCAGAGTTCGACCTTCCTGTTATGAGGAATTTAGATACCTTCCATGGGGTATTTTTTATCATCGAATTCTTCAAGAGGTTGTCCACCCTAAGTCCTGAGAGCATGGTCAAAATTGGGTGTCTACACCCGAGGTAAAAATTCTAGACTATTTTATAAGGCTTAATCACTCCTCTACATGCAACAAGGCCTTTTAAAATTGTGAGGGAACTAAGAACAAAGGAACTCCGCAGTTAAGCATGTTGATGCTAAAGTTGTAACTACCCATCTCCTCTGTCTAGCAACAATATTGTCCGTTTTGGTCATACACACTGGGTCACCCATCATGGTACTGCTATACCAGTAGCACACTTAACTATAGATTCCTTTGTGCTTAGGCCTAAAGCAGACAATGTTGTTGCTAGATGGGGAGATGGGTCGTTAGAAATGGTATCAGAGTAGAAACCCAGCAGAAAGTGTGGACCGGGTCCCATACGAGGATGTGTAGCCCTTAAGGAGGGTGGATTGTGATGACCAAGAGCCAAGATTCCTGAGGAAGGAAAGCCAAGATGGATGAGGTGAGGTGCAATGTGGGTATTTGTCCAATAAGGCTTAATCACACCTCTATATGCAACCATGCCTTTTAGAATTGTGAGGGAGCTAAACACAAAAGAACTATGCAGTTAAGCGTGTTGCTGCTACAACAGTACCAGGTTGGTGACCCCTTGGGAAGTACATGATGTTTAGGCCAGGTTGGTGACCGGCCCAAAGCGGACGATATTATTGCTAGACAGGGGGATGGGTGTCATACCCCGAAACAGCAAAAATAGAGAAAATAAAATTCATTTTTGGGTCCATATCGACTTGGAGTTCGCAGTTGGAGAACACGTGCTACTCAAGGTTTCGCCAGTTCGAGGAATCGTTTGATTTGGTCAAAAGAGAGGCAAGATATCTCCACAATTTATTAGACCATTCAATATCTTGGAGCGCGTTGGGACGGTTGCCTCTAGACTTGCATTGCCGCCAAAGATGTCAGGAATGCACAGCGTTTTCCATATCAGTATGCTGAGGAAATATGCCCACAACCCAGCACACGAGATCAACTTCGAGGATATTGAAGTCAACAACAACATGATGTTCAAAGATGGACCACTGCAAATCCTAGACCGAGGAATCAAGAAGCTCAGGAACAAGGAAATACCATTGGTAAAGATTTAGTGGAAGTATCTCGATGAAGGAGAAGCTTCATGGGAGCTAGAGTCAGAGATGCGGGAGAAGTTTCCATTTTTGTTTTAACCCTACTTACTTTAGATTTTGAGGATGAAATCTTTTTTATAAGTGGTAGATGATGTAATACCCTTATCACACCCGTCTCGAAAATTACTTCATTTAAATTTGCATATTTGAGATTTTGTGAATTATCAATGTTATTTGATAGTTGTGGGTGAGGTTGACTGTGGGTCAACGGAGAGTGTCAATTGACGACACGGGTATATGGTACTTCATATTGCATTGACATGAATAAATGATATTTATATGATTTAAATGTTATTTGACTTTATCTGGTATTTTGTGAATAGTAATTATACCTGTTTTGTATATCTTTCTGGTAGTTTTGATCTGGTTTTAGATCATTTTGAATATTGTGGTGAGAACGTGAGTGATACGTTTCATAAAAGGTAGGTTATCTAGAGATTCCGCGGTATTTAGTTTTCAAACGTAATTTTGGACCCAAACGGGACTTAGTCGAAAACTTTTGTAATTGATAATCTTCACTCGTGAAGCCATAATGGACGTGTAGGACGTTTCGGGAGATAATTAGAAGTTTTGAGAAACTCGTGGGGAGGTAAACATAATTTCTAAAAGTGGTGCCTATAAATAGTGAGGGTGAGATTCAATATTTTCAAAACCTTCTAAAAATATCTTGAGAGAGGGAGGAGATTCAATATTTTCAAAACCTTCTAAAAATATCTTGAGAGAGGGAGAAAAAGGAGATTTGGTTCCCACGAGCTTCACGTCATCGATCGACGCCCGTTCGTCGGTCAATTTTTCTCCAGATTTGATATTTGAACTCCTCGAGGTAAGAGCTATGTTTTGATGCTTCTTAGGCCTCATTTGGCGACTTTGTATGAAAATCTAATTTCTAGAAATTTGGGAAAAATCAAGTAAAACTTGTAGAAATCGCGTATAAACTGAGATCCGACGTTTATTCGGGCCTCTAGACAATCTTTCAAAGTTAGGAAGAAATCGCAAGGTATGAAGTTCTGTTATATAGGAAATATACATGTTTTGGTTTCGACGACGAAATTGTGATCCGGGCAAAATTCATGTACTAATTGTAGGCTTGTTAATTATGCACTCGCTTAAATGTGAAAAGCATGTCTACTTTTACGCGAGCACGTTGAGTTGGTTATGTGGGTCAAAGGGGGGACTTCTACAAACTCATGCCGGAGTAAGCTTCTCGACGTTTGAGAATTTAGTAGCGACGACTACTGTACATGGTTTAAGACTTGGACTTGCCATAGCACTTGGGGGTGTAACGGTTGTAGACTTGGACTAGCCGTAGGCATTGCGGTTTAAGACTTGGACTTGCCGCTACCAGATGAATGCGTGCTTTTCTCCCTAGAGACTATTTGATGTGATTTATGAAATTAAAGCATGTTTTATCTTATATGCATATGTTAGAATTTGTACACTCAGCATATAGCTGAGTAGTGGAGCTTTACTCCATTGCAGGTGATAAGAAGAGAGGAAAGAAGAAGCGTGAGGAGTGAGGCCGAGGAATGCCGGGAAATCACCACTTGTTTATACTTTCGTTTTATTCTAATCTTGTAATAAGAATTTGGGAAGTTGTAATATGTCGTAATAAAATCTTGGCATGACCTTGTAGCATTGTAATCGTAGGAGAAATCTTATAATTATGGTTTGAATCACTGTAATATAGTGGTGTTTATGTCGAAATTGGATTGGAGAAACTTGGCTTTAAGTTGCTGCAGAATTGTGCAGATTTGGGAGGGATCAGTCGACTAGGTCCCCGACACAGACGACTGGACCCTATTTTTAATGAAAAATCTTTCTGTTTTCAAAGGATTCAGTCAATTGAATGTTGACATCAGTCAACTGGTTTCTGCACGAAAACACAACATTCTGCTTGATTAAATTCCAGTTGCCTAGACAGGATCAGTCAATTGAGAATTGGAGACCTCAGTCGACTGAGTCCCCAACACAGTCGACTAGATTAGGGCTGTTGAACTTTATACTCTCTGCATTGGTCTCCAGTCGACTGAGTCTCTGCCACAGTCGACTGATCCACTGTTTTCAAAAATGGATTTATTTTGGAAGTGTTTTAGTCGAGCAAAACTTTTTACAACTCTGATTTTAATGAATCTTACTTATGTTTTCCGCTGCTATTTTACTTTAAAGGAATTGGATGAGCATTGATGGCGTGCCACGTGTCCTATTTTCGCGCGTAGCAAGATGGGTCGTGACACCCCTGTAGTTTTGAATATATGTTACTAAACAAGACTTGATACTATTCCCTTTCTATATGTATGATCCTTATCCTTCTGTTGGTAAAATTTGATTCCCAATCGATTGGCATACTTCCCAATCGATTGCCACTTTTGACTCTCAATCGATTGGGTATGTCAGCAAGGACAATCGATTTGATTCCCAATCGATTAGGTTTTCTTGAGGAAAATTTACCTGGTCAACCTTAGGAGGATATGGCCGTCTTTAAGTCAGCCTCTCCATCCTTTTCATGAGGGGGCCATACTCTTTGTGTATGGCCGCCACCAATTCTTTTCTATTGATAGCCCGCTGAACAACAGGTTGTGCTGCTATGGGCGGTGCTAAGGGGTGTAAAACCTGATGTTGAAGGTTGCGATCGACCTGATGAGTCTAGAAGGTCTCATTAGCTCTTTGCCACCCAACAGTGTGAGCATGGGGATTTGTGTTACCAACCGCTTCAACCCTCTGTCCTCTAGCTTGAATGGTCACTAGTGTCGTTGATCTGGTAGGATCGGTAACCACCACATCTCCAGACTCCTCTATTTGGAACCTAGGCATTGGTGGATCTGGCTGTTTATTGGATCCATTCTGTTCCCGGAGTTTTGGGCACATATAATGGGGGTCTTTCTATTTATCGGTCACACTTGATCCGCCGACATGTTCTTTATTGCCTTTGGTCTGCCAAGCATTCACGAGTTGCTTTACCATTTTAGCTAAGCCGTTTATTGTTGCACCGGTTTTTTCGACAGATAGTAGCAACTTAATATGGCTATCTTGCACCTTAGCCGTTTGATCGATTAGCCCTTTAAAATTTCCCATGACCCCTAAGAGGGCATGGTAATCCTCCCTTATAGGTTCCATGCTTTGTCTCATGGCCTCTGAGAAGGCTTCCAGAGTCAAGGCACTTTCCTGCGATGAACGGGCAGTGCTCTCGTCCTCTTGTGGATTGACCACGGCCAGATCATCTGTCTATTCTTATTAGTTTTTTTCAGGGGCATATTCTAGCACTAGGGTCCCACCGGGCGTGCCAAAATGTTTGTTGTAGTTTTGCGCGGGCGTGCTAGAACCAAACATGGTTCGAGTGTGCAAACTAATTTCCTAAAATGCTTGTGTGAGTGATACACAAGGCTTTAAGAATCTGACTTCTAATAGGTGATTGTGAAAGGTAAGTAGGAAAGTATCCTCACCTAAAGGTCCCTAGACAGTATTGAAGCGCATAAGTCTAGTGGTGATGAGTTTACCAGGTAAACAATCACAAACAAGTAATAAACACATGAATATATTTTATTGAACGTGTTTGGAAAAAGTAACCAAAAAGAATTAACCAATAGGATCAAAATAGGCTCAGATTGTTCAAGCAAGATTGAAACCAATAAAGCAACCAGAAAACAAGCCATCACTATTGAATGCTGAAAACACTAGAATGCAAGGTTGAATGCTTCTGAATGCTATGAATGCTTTTGGATGCGGTTTTTCGAGAGTGACGCAGAGTGATTTGTAGCTTGGCCTGCCTGTCAACTTATAGCGGTCAATGAGGAATTTAACTATGGTAAGAACTCCTTGAATTATGCCCCAAGTAAGATAAGGACGCCCAGAATCTTTCCTTATCTTAACTCTTTCCATCCTTATCTAGATTTGATTCAATCCTGAATTTCTTGAGGTTAGCCTTCCATATCCAGCTGGATTAAAAGATTCACTCCCAGATAGACTCTCTTTCAGTTAATCTTAACCTCGACGAACCACACATTTTACCACTCTCCTCTACTATCGGGCTGCTGCTTCCTCCAATTTGCCAGGCTTTCTTTTTGAGTTGTAACATGGAGCCGGATGACAGAGATATGCATGCCTTCAACCAATTGGGCTGGAACTTTGGTTTACCGCACTTTTCCAAGACAATATGCCCGATCGGCCCATCTCTTTATCCTTTTCAACCATCGGGCTTGACATCCTTAACCTTCGTAGTGGGGTCAACGCCTTGGTTGAATTTCTCATGCTCCCTTGTTTCTCGAGTCCGACGGCTTGTACTGTCTCCCATCGGGCCATGGGGCAAGGCTCAGGTCCTTCCTATTCTTCCATCGGGTACCAAAACCCTTGGCGGTTTTTGGGTGCAAACAGAAGTATACAATTGATATATATATATGTATATATTACATATACAAAGATATCTCATACGGTCAGCTCGATCAGCTCTGCTTTTCTAAAAGAAGAAATTGGCCACTGAACTGAAAACTACTTTTATGAGATCTCAAAAACCGCAAGCCGACTGCCATTATTGTACACCGACTGAAACCGCAAGAAACAGTAGGTCTAGGCTGGCCGGTCTGATTTTTCGGTTAAAATGAACACCTCTAGGTTAGGCCACGTTTGACAGCACTTTTGTGATTATCATGATGGGACAATACACTCAAATAAGGTGGGTCACCGACTAGTTTTAATATAATTTTCCAACTAACACGTGTCACTCTTACCTATTGATTACAAACACAACAAAAAAAAGCAAAAATCCTCCACCAACACTCACACCCACACTCTATCTCTCTCCTAGTGGTATTATGAGTTCGCAGTGGACTCAAAGTGCCACTAAGAGAGAGATCAAGAATTTGTTAGTACCCTTCACATTATTGATTCGAAAATATGTAATTCTCCTACTAACCCCCGTCAGGCCTGTGACACCAGACCCAACAAAAAAAAAAAAAAAGGGGTCCCGAATCGGTGGATTTAGCGCATTGCCGAGCTTGTACCTTAGAAATGGTACAACCCTAAAAACAGAAGTTTAAATTCACGTTACACCTGTTGTCTAGGGTTTCACTCGCTAGACCTGTTTCCGCTCAGATACTCTTTCACGACCTAGAGGGGGAGCACCGCCAACGGTTAGCCGTCGTCTCTCTCTCTCTCTCTCTCTCTCTCTCTCTCTCTCTCTCTCTCTCTCTCTCTCTCTCTCTACATATGTATATATATATACCTCCGTCGTCTAATTCATTGCTTAGGGTTTTTTTCTTGAATCTTCGGAAAATCTTTTCGTTCTATGATTTTGTTTTGTTGTTTTTATGGATTTTAGGGTTTTTTGATTTCTGGTTTTACTGAATGTTCCTCATTGATTATGGTTTGTTGAAACTTTTCGTTCTAGCAGTTATGAAGTTTATGGATGGATTCTAGGGTTTTCGATTTCCAATTTCTCTGAACCCTTAGCTTTTCTTGCTCATTTCAGGATTGTTTGAGAGTGAGAGAGAGAGAGAGAGAGGGGTAGAGATGGCAGGGAGAGATCAAGAGTACCGTATATTTGTGGGAGGGCTGTCTTCGGAAGTCACTGAGCGTCAGCTTGAAGACGCCTTCAGCCGTTATGGAAAAATTATTGATGCGCAGGTTCGATATATATATATATATATATTCTGTTTATTCTCTGTTTGTGTGCATTTATACTCTGTTTGGATGCATTTATACTCTGTTTGGATGCTGTGAAAATGCTGTGGAAAATGCATACTCTGTCCAAAGATTCTAAGCTTTATGTTTCGTCATCCTTTGGTATTCATATACTGAGAAACTTATCTCGTCTAAGCCAAATATTAGGTTGAGTTGAATGGAGTCTTTTAATATTTGAAACTAAATTTTTTTGAGTTTCTTTTCTGCAATAGTTTTTCAGCGACGAAAGGTGTCATGGAAGGAGGATTACCTTTATGTGGTGTTTAAGTTGCTCCAAATTAGAAAGAATGAGAATGCATACTGTCTGAAACTGCAATAAACTCTTTAGATACTCATGTCCTGCTCAATATCAATGAAATTATATTCTCATACATATCAACCTACAGTCTACAGATGTTAAATCAAATTTCATTTGGGTGTCCAAGTGTTGCGAGGAAAAGGCTTTATTTTTAGTCAGGTAAATAGGATTTTATACTGTAGTGTACCGGAATTTGTTGTGATATAACATTGGTTTGGTATCCTCACATCGTTCCATTCCCCTTATTGTGAAGATTCCTTTGACCTCATAAGTTGTCATGTAATTAAAACACGTACACAAATCCTCCATTCTCCTGTTGAAATATTGATTTAATGTATTCATGCATTTCAAACGAGGCTCCTGATACTACTTCATTGTCCTCCTATAAAAGATGGCCAAAAGTGGCCTTTGATAGAAGTTGGGGAAATATGCACATACATCATGATTACGGTACTCATTCTCATGGAAAAAAATACATGTGCAACTGCTTTATTCGAGTCAAAAATTAAACACCAATTTATAATTTATTTGTAGCGTTGCTGTAGTAAATTGCGTCAAATGTTCCTTTGTCCAATATATTGAGGATATTATTCTCGTGCTTAGTTGTAGTCTTGTAGATGGTGTCAGCATTGGAGGGTCTACGATAAAGTGATCTAGTGACAGTTCACTGCAGAATAGTTTGTTAGTTGTATATATCGGTCTAGTGTCAGCATTGATGGTGAACTACAATAGTACTACCCAAAAGCCTTTAAAATTATAGAAGGTGAACGTATTCAAGCCTAATTCATTAAACTTAGTACTTAAAGGGGGAACCCCCTACTATAAGAATCTTGACTGAAACACATTCTGGCTCTTTCGTTGTTTTAATATGTAATGGGATACTTAGATGCTTTCCATACTCTTTCTATCTCGAGCTAGGTGTCTTTTCTTTGACAAAGGAACAAAGTTTTATGTAAGCCAATTATGCATTTCAGGTTTATTTTTTTGTTGCCAGGATGGTTATAAATACCTTAGCATTGTTTGAACATATTTTGTGTTAGTTATTATATTATTTTCTTCTTTATTTTTTGTCACCAGATTTTTTGGTCATTACCAGGGATAAAACCTTATTGCTCCTTTCTTTGCCTTCAAGGATGTTTTGCATTAGCACTTATCCATCCCATAAAATAGCTGAACTTGATGAATATATGGCAGTAACATTTTGTTGATCGCTATCTGAAATTCCCTGTTTCCGTAGCTGATGTTTGATGTGTGATTTGACCTCTGACATCATTTATGCCAAATTTAACTGGCATTAAATTGCTTTGTGAGAGTTTCAATTCTCTCTTCGAAGGAGGAGAATACCAAGAAAGAGATGAACTATGTGGGGAAAATTTTATCGTACAATATTAGGCCATAAAGTGCCTCTATTTATGAGTTGTTGACCCTTTTTTTTAGTTTGTAAAATTATCGATGTTCGTTGACCACATTACAACTATTAGATTTCTACAAAATGGATTCCGTTTATAATGATGCTTTGGATTAAATATTTTTTGGCAGTGTCGACAACAACTTTTTTGTCTTTCTTTCTCCTGATCATTTTATTAATTGCGTTTGTTTGTTTGTGGTCTTTCCTGCTTTGCTGGCTGTGATCTTTGAAATGCCTAGATGGATTTTATGAAGATATTTTGGTACAGTTGATTTGAATGGAGTTACTGAAGCTCAATATCTTGTGTGCTTGTGTAATGTTCAGTTGGTTTTTTTGAGTTTCCGATTTCTAGTATATTCAGTATTCAGTTAAAGAGATGTATTGGAATGTATGGCGTGGTCTAGTTGAAGGTGGTTAGAGCTAGATGATTGCATATTGGCATCTGATGTTTTTTTGGAGCCCTACATCATGGAGAGCGGTCATCTAGGTTATAAGTGCAGCACCATCACGAAAGTTGGATATGGGCCATTGTTGGGAAAAGGTTGAATACTTGAACAAGCACATGATGTAGCAAACTTTGAGAAGCTTTCCTCCTATGGTATATGAAATTTATTGCTAGTCACAAGTCACCAACATTTACTTTGGATTCTACGACTAAGGAAGTAAAGCGTTTGATCCAAATGTGCGGCCCTGAAGAGTTTCGTTTGTTCTATGTGGAAGTTGAGTGTATTTTAACTGACTTTAGTTGCTACACTGAATCATGTTTGCGAAGGTTCCGTTGGTGCAAAGGACTTTTTTTGACTTGCGAGGTGCCGTGATTGGTTGCTCTAAGGATATGGATCAAAAGTGATCAATAATAATGTGCTTTTCCCTTCTCAGAGATTCCAAAAGTAACAATGGGTCATCAAGGCTGATCCTTCATATGGTTATTGGGACCAGTATCACGTCAATTGGAATGACGGAGAAGTTATATTTTTGATGCATGAATGTCAATGAAAAGCAAACGGAAAATTTCCCAGTTCAATTTGTATTTTTTTTTTGTTTGCACAAGATTTACTGTTTGGGATTCATCCTATTGATGCTTTAAAAATTGTGGATAGAAATTGCACATGACCTGCCCATCTTTTTTTAGAATATACCAGTTATACTAATGTTGACTCATGTATACAAGTTTCAGTTGCACCAAGGTTAGTTTGATGACCGTTTCATTGTGCAGCTTCATCTATGGGCACATATAGGCTGCATAAACATAATGAAGTGATTTTAAGGAGCTTCAGTGGTCAATAATTAAGTGTTTGGAGCTGAGGTGGCAAATTCTCTCAACTTTATGATTTACTAGACTTGCTTTCTGCACGGTGAAGATGAAGTTACCTATGGAAAAAAGTTAGAAGTCACTTTGCTGCTCAGAGTTCAAGTTATGTTTAATAAATGTTGCTGGCAGTAGTTGGCTGTTGCTACGAGAATTTAGAGAATATAAGTCGCTATCAGAAAAGACTTTCCGCCCCATAAAATGCTGTATCTGTCCAATCTGGTGTATGGGAGCTTGTAATTTCCATCTAACGTTGGCCAATCTTGGTGTCCACCAAGTGATCCCAACTAACCCCGTAGGGATCAAGTGATCAACACCGCCTCCAGTAGCCAGTCTGTCTTGGGCCGCCGATTCCCAGTTCTTGAGCTCGGGCCTGAGTGCGTCACCCTCTCAACGCAGGCACTTTTATAATCCCAAGGAGTAGTAGATATTGATTGTTAGCGGCATGTATTAGTCTACACTACAGTTTGAAGATGGGCAATTCAGTTTCAGTCATCTACCTATTGGTGGATATAGTTTAGGTATGTTCTGTATGGATGTCTAATAGTCTAGTTCGTTTGATTTGCCATCAGTTTCAGCTGTTGCTGCCAAGGGGTTAGATGCCTGTTGCTGTGGTCTTCTGTTGATGGAACACATTGATCAAGCCTTTTTCGTTGTTTATGTTGTGGTCTGGGCTTAAAGCTTGTATTCAGTGGTACCATCAAGTCAAGCAGATGGACTTTTGTTTTCTGGTTGTGCTCTCTTTAGGTCCACATTTAGCTTTATCGTTTCTTGAACCGAGGTTAGCATGGCTCCCTTGTTTCATATTTCAGCGTGGCACTTGTTTATGGATCTTTCATTCTTGATTTACGTCAAATTTATGCAGCCGTGAAGATCCTGTATGGTCGACTTTTCGCGGGGTTGAACAGGAATGCTTTAGATTTCGGTCTTGTGGTGTTGGCCAAGTTCTTTCAAGCAAGATTTTTTCAGCTTGTCAATGTTTTAACCTTCGTCTTTAGTTCTCTTTTTCCTTATCCCCAGAGACTTCTGTTTGTTTTTCCTTGGGGCTTTCATTGTCATTTAGATTAGTGTTCTTTTTATCTCTTTCCTTTTTGATACTATTATCTTGTGATGTCGTTGAGATGTATACATCCCGTGTACATGGGTGTACTCCGTATGGTGCCTTTTCATTGCTACTCATTTTACCTATCCAAAAAAATGGGTAGTCAAGTTCATTAGTTGGAGGTTGTCTTGATTATCTCTGTTGTGCATACCCAAATATGTGGAGTAAACTGTCATTTCACGACTATAGCTCGCTGATTCTTTTATCTGTCAACTGATCTGACGAGGTCTCGGGTTGTGGCAGCGCAAGTATGGAGAAGTAGCATGCATATTTTTTGAAACTAAGAGGAGCATGAATGATGGATGATGCTAGTTATGTAGCTGGTTCTCACCGCTCTGGAGCATGGATAGGCTTTTGCGAAAGAAAGCTTTTGTTGTGGAGATTTGTTTTTGGCTGGATTCCGTCTTATCTTCTCCTTAATCGGTCTGCTTTTGTTCTTGTCTCTGTGCCAGGCCCCACTTGCTAATTTCTTCAGTATTTTTAACCGTGAAGTTGTTGGTTGAGAGTTCATGGATTATTGGCTAGGATGCAACTAACATGAGAGATAAAAATCACTGGAAAACAGTTGAGTGGCATGTTTTAGTAATTCTCAAAGTGGATTTGTTTCTGGCTAGATTTAGTCATACCTTTTTCTTGATTTTTCTACTTTCGTGTTTAACTCTAAGATGGGTCCCACCTGATTTCTACGGTATGTTAACTGCAAAATTGTTGGTTGAGGGGTCATGGTTTATTGGCAAAGATGCAACTTAAAATAGAAAAGATAAAATCACCGGAAAACAGTTTGAGTGGCATGTTTTTGTAATTCTCAGAGGTGGAGATTGGTTTTGAGGTAGATTTCGTCTTATATTTTGCTTAGTTTGTCTGCGTTCGTGGTTAATGATAATGATGGGCCCCACCTCCTGATGTATACGGTATGTTTAACGGCTGCGTTGTTGGTTGAGAGTTCATGGCTTTTATGGCAAGGATGCAAACTAAAATGAACAGGAGAAAATCACTGCAAAAAAGTTTGGGTGGCACGTTTTAGTAGTTTACAGAAGTGTAGAGACATATCAGCGTGGTTGTATCTGGTTTATGCTGGAACTGATCTTCTATTATTGAAAAGTTGAAGCCTGAGATGACTTAATATGCCAGAGGTATAATTTTGGTTTTGTGGATTCTTCCATGCGGAGTAAGAGTTTCTTTCTTATATCAAAGACATTTGCATCTATAAAGTGATTATGCCTAAAACTGGTTGAAAGTGTCACTTCTTTATTATTATTATTATTATTATTATTATTATTATTATTATTATTTGCAACTTGAAAAAGATTGAATTTGGAATATTTTTTTCTGCACTTGCATGTTTTCTGGGGATTAATTCCTCCAGAAAGAGATTGAAAATATAAAAAAAATATTCTCATGTGTAGTAAGTTTAAACTGATTCTGTTGTTGAGATTACGTTGACCTATTTATTTTGCTCTGCTCTACATCCATAAGCAATGTTAGATATCTAGAGCTAGTGTAAGGACTTTATTCGGAGGTGTATTAGGATTTCTTAGAAACATCCTGCATTTGGCCAAAATGCTTAATTTGATTAGAACAAGAAACTACTAATAGTATGAACATATATTGCTCAACTAAGAATATTAATACATTGCTACGAGCCCCTTCAAGGTGCTCTGGACCGTACACAGACGTGAATAGAGAATGAATAGGATCATTTTGCCCCTAGGTTGTTGGTGTTGAAAAAAACTGACGACATCTATATCTGCTTACTATACACCACAACCTTTATGTAACTGGAACCGCTATTTAAAAGGACATGTGGAACCCTTTTTGTGCGTAAGGATGAAAAAATTAATTATTCAGAATGGATATTACTTCATTTGGATAAAATAATTGGATTCTCTTTTATTATCTTCGTTGACACAGTAGGTTTCAACTCATTTTTACTTATATCAGAACAAGTCGATTTGGTTAGTTTTATGGTCTTGTCCATGGGGATATCACTTTGCTAGTTTTATTGTTTTATGATCTTGGGTAATTATTTCTTGGGTTTGGATCTGTCCATTGGCATTGCAATAGTAGCACGAATACAGACACAGACGGCATGATACAGACACGACATGGCAATCTAAAAAACACTGGGTACGAACATGGCTTGGACATGGAGATTAAGAAATTAATTTTTTTTAATGAATTATGCAATATACCATTCTGTGTTCACTTGCGCTTCCTAAATTCTCAAATATACTACTACTTATCTTCACTTTCAGTATTGTGAGACTTTTACTCCAAAATTTTGAAAACGCTTACGCCAAAATTTTAAAGAAATTTTCAATAAGCCACCAAGCCATGTCCACTCCACTCTCATGTTTGGCCGTCTGTCCTATGCATGTCTGGTGTAAACCAAGTAAAAAAAAATAATAATAATAATAACACGTGTCGGTGGGTGTGGGTGTCCAACTATGTAGCACGGGTCGGACACGGGTACGATACGATACGGGTACGGGGGTACGGCAATTTCCAAAAATCTAGGGTACGGGTACGGCTAGGGTACCTTGAATAAAAATATGACCTTGAATAAAAATATATTTTTAATAATTGAAAAAAGAAAAAGAAGAAGATTGAACAGCACTACAACACATTAATCCACATATTAGCAAATAAATAGTCTAAGGACTAAACAACATTGTTTTAGCATTACAAGTCCACAACATTAAAGAACAAAAAAATCTAAATAAAAAAGAAGAAGAAGAAGCAAGTCCACTAAGTACCCACGTCGTACCCACGAAGTACCCCCCATAGTTGTACGCCCTATAGTGTTCAAAAAATGCAATCTGACCTCCGTGCCGTACCCACGAAGTACCCATGCCGTACCCACGAAGTACCCGAGCCGTACCCAAGTTGAATCCTTCACTTAACAGTATCAGGATACCGCTAGAGGGGTACCCGACACGTACTCAGGAGTATGGTACGGGTGTCGGTGTCCCCCAAGTACCCGGTACGGGTACTTCACTCAAAATGGAGTACCCATGCTTCCTAGGTGTCCGACAGGGACACATCACCCAAATTGAAGTGTTCGTGCTACATAGTCTTGCCATTGCTTTTCAGAGCCTTCCAGGATGGGATCTGGTATTCGCATTTCATGTTAAGCTAACGAGTTTTTGCATTGCTACTACACCGTTGGATAGACATATGAATGTATCAGTTATATTAATGTTTCTTGGATCATTTATCAAAAGGAAGTATCTATTGGTATCATTTTCATAAGGCATATCATGCTCATTATTCCTTGGAAAAAGAAGTTTTTCCTTAGTCTCAACTCCTATATGCAACTGCAACTTGTTTGGATCTGTGTTACTGTTGAGTATATGTTAGAGAAAGTTTGATGTGTTCATGTAGATTATGGTGGAAAGGGACACAGGTCGTCCTCGTGGATTTGGGTTTCTCACGTTTGCTGACCGTCGTGGAATGGAAGAGGCAATCAGGGAAATGCATGGTAGGGAGCTTGGGGACCGTGCCATTTCGGTAAACAAGGCCCAACCCAAAATGGGTAGTGAAGATGCGGGCCGTGGCTATGGTGGTGGAGGTTACTCATCTGGTGGTGGCAGGGGTGGTGGCTACGGTGACGGTGATAGGTCATCAGGACCAGATGAGTGCTTCAAGTGTGGGCGCCCTGGGCACTGGGCACGTGACTGCCCTTCTACTGGTGGTGGCAGAGGTGGGGGTGCGTTTCCTTCACGTTCTAGGTTCGGCGGGACCGGTGGCCGTGGGGATCGCTTCGGAGGAGATCGTGATCGCTACATGGATGATAGATACGATGGAGGGCGCTATGGCATTAAGGATCGTTACGAAAGCAGAGATGACAAATATGGCAGCCGTGATCGCTATGTGAATGACAGGTATTTCTCAAGATAAAAATCGGTGTCATTGTTGGTTTAGCTTTTGTTTACACACTCACTCATATGTTTTAGCAACTACTAGTATGCTGGTTTCCACGTTTTTTTGCCTTTTCCTTATATTTGGTCTCAAAGGCTTTGTTTGGTCAATGGATTTAGTCAAAGGAAAGGGAAGAAACCATGAGGGAAATTCTTTTCTTTGTTTGGTTAAGAAGGAAAACAGCAAGGAAAGTAGAAGGAAAAAGAAACTACTAAGAAAATAAAGTTACCTGTACTTCCTTTTTTTTTTTTCCGCTCCCTTTATTTGATCCTATGGAACTTTGAGATTTTTTAATATCTAAAGCATGGAGGAAAACAATGGGTTAAATTCTAGGAAAATTGTTTTACTTTTTTCCCTTCACCTTTTCTTTCCTTCTCTAAGGATCTCTGATGCACCAAGCAGCAAAAAAAAAAAAAAAATGATCCCCGAAGCAAATGGAGCCCAAAGTAGAAGTTCGCACTTTTTTTCTTTTATGACCCCTATGAAACTTTGAAATTTCTGAAGGGTTAAACACATTTTATACCCTTGAACTTTACATCGTGTCAATATGGTCCCTGTATTTCTAATTTGGTCAATTTCGTCCCTTGATATTTAATTTGGACCAATGTTGTCCTCCCATTAATGTCTACAGAATTTTAAGATGTGCGTGACACTTGCTGTTTAGGCAGGGGTAAATAGTTCATTTTCTTCATTTCCTCTCAGCACCCTAAAAACCCAACATGTTTGGTTTCTCTTTCTACAATCCCAAACCAGACCCACATGCTTAGCTTCTCTTTCTACAATCCCAAACCAACCATATTCGACTTGTCTCTGCAAATCAACCAAATTGGAGCCTAAAAAAGAACTTTGATGGTGTTAATGGTTTAGCTTTCTCTTGCACCGGACGCACATTTTTCAGCAACTGATATGTTGTCCACATTGCTCAACCTTCGCC